>CM067843.1:748614426-753414426 GCA_034509565.1 Triticum monococcum | reverse complement strand
CGCTGTCGAGGGCACCACGCCCTCGTACTCCGACTTGACGGCCTTGCCGCCAGCCCTCTTCCTCTTCGGTAGCCTCCCTACGCCAGCCGCCCAAGGAGACGACCCCGGGGAGTTCAAGGAGCCGGCGACACGGATGATGGGGTCGCCGATGCCGCATGGAGCGGCGCCCGACACCTAGTCGGACCCGTCATCTTGCCGCCCGCTACCCTCGTCGTCGCTGTCGCTCCCCTCCTCGTCACTCTCGCTCGAGGAGGAGCCTTCGCTATCGGAGGAGCTGTCCACGCAGCACTTTGCCCGAGTACCGAAGCACCCGAAGACCTTGACGGAGAGGAGATCGCCCTCCATCAACTTAAAATGGAGGGTGAGCCCCCCCGTCAGGCTGTGGATACGGGCGAACGTCTTCCACCCTCGACCAAGATACATCACACCGGGGGCTGGGACTTCAATGCGGACTCGCGTGCCGCTGATCCCACAGCCCCTCATGTGCAGTCTCAGTGTCTCGGGTGGGTCCAACTCCGTCGCGCTCGCGAACGGAGCTGGGAGTCGGAGTCGACAACGAGGCGCCCGGCGCAGCCTGACGAAAAACTCGCAAGGGTCGTCCCCAATATGGACCCCCGTGGGACGAGGAACCGCTAGCAGAGGCGAAGCCGGCGCGCCGCCCCGTCCACCTCTTCCCCGAGCGCCTCAACCTCGTCCTCGACCTCGCCCCCTCCCTCTTCCCCTTACGGCTGGCTCTGCCACCACGGGTGCAGGAGTGGGAGGGATGCGCTGTCTGGCGGTGACCCTCGCCGCCACCGATGAAGGCCCAGGGTTCCCTTTCTCCATGGCGAATGAGAGAAAGGGGAGCAGAAGCTGAAGGAAGGAGGAGATGAGAGAATGCGGGCTTCCGTCCTCCCCTCCCGCTCTTTATAAAGGAGCGAGGTGGGGGCTCGGCCGCCCCGCTCGGCGAATCAAGACACGGGAAGAGCAGGGAGCTGGGACCGACCCGCTGCCTCGACCCGTGACGGCCCGGTTTCCCGCCTCCACCATCCGCGACCCCAAGCGCATGGGAGCCGCGTGGCAGGCGTGCAGAGCCGAGGCGACGGATGGGGCGACCTCTCCCCACCCCGTGATCGTGGGGAGTGGACACCTCGAAAACCGCCCGCGATCTCTCGCACGATGCCGCGTTTGACGCGTGCCGTGCGCGGAGGGCGCGGTGGATACGGAGTCAGATACGGCGTGACCCAGGCCGCGCGTGCCCATGCACTGTTTTGGGCTTGGCCCAACAGCGCTCAGCACCGTGTATGGCCCAGGCCCGGGGGCTCCTGTCGGTATACTAAAGTAGGGGTACCTTAGTATCCCGAACTTGTGCACGGGCAGTCGCAGCACCCCGCGGCAAGGCTTACCGGGCGACCGCCAAGATCCTCCATGGTTCCTTTGGAGCCATTCAAGAACAACGTATCCAAGGCCCCGGCAAGAGGAGCTTGCCGGGAAGGCCACTCGAAGCACGAAGACCCCGGCAAGAGGAGCTTGCCGGGAAGGAGACAAGACCCCGGCAAGAGGAGCTTGCCGGGAAGACCAACCAAGGCATCTCGAGAAGCTTGCTGCGATGCGCTGCGCGTCCCGGCAAGACCCGGTGAGCGACAAGCTCCTGGACGCGACAAGACAACATCCACGGCAAGGCGCTTGCCGCGGCAAGCTACAACTCTGCAGCCCGCGCTCCAGCTCACCCACCAACGTGTCACTCTGGGACCGTTCCTGGCGTACGTGACGGGAGGCTACGCAGCCAGGGGCATGCGGTGGCAAGCAGGCGCTGACAAGGTAGCCATCGTGGCAAACGGTGGCGCCCCTGACGGTCCCTTTCCGCACCGTCTAGGCGAAGCAGACAGGCATTTAATGCCTTTGTCCCCTGCCGTCAGGGTTAGGTATGATACAACTGTAGTAGGCGGTGGCGCCAACTACCACCTCTTTTACCTTTTTACCCTCATCTCTGTTGCCACCTGTCGGTGACCCCTTTGACATATAAAAGGAGGCCCATGCGCAACAGGAAGGGGGGACGATCATTCCCACGCTCGGTCTCGCTAGCCATCCAAGTGTACTGTAGCATTCATCGCTCCTGAGCAAGAACACAATACAAACCAAAGCAGGAGTAGGGTTTTACGCATCCGTGCGGCCCGAACCTGGGTAAACCGATCGCGTCGCTCGTGCGCTTCGCCTCGATCTGCTCTTCGTGCACTCTCCGCCCCCTGCCGAACTGAAAGGGGCCCCGGTCCGCCGTGGTCCCATAGGTGTCCGTGGGGATCAGTCTCCCCCGACATAGGGGGAGTCCAACTACGATTCTGAAAGTGCGTTATACTGACTAGAGGGGGGTTGTGAATAGGCGACTTTTATGAATTCTTCACTAAGGAATTTGCAGGTGAGGAAATTCCTTAGGGAAGAACTGCTAGAAGTGGAATAAGTACTCAAAAGTAAACATAACAGAACACAAGCATAGTCATCATGATGAAATGAAGACAGGCACAGAGTACAGGAAGCGTAAGCACATGATAACACATGATCAAGACAAACAGACTGAAGAAATTGAACTGAGGAAATTGAGAAAAACTTCAATCAAAGTCTTCAAGCACAGATATGAACGAGTACACAACATAGTTATTAGGAAAGGCAGAACGTACGCCATCTCCCCCTTTATAAGCAAAGGGAAGCAGGGGTAGTGCGCCCACTCGCCCCTTTTCCTCTCCAATCTCAGAAACCTCCGCCCCGCCTCCGTCTTCTCAAAGCAGCAAGAGAGCAGCGCCCTGCCCCCCCATTGCCACCAGCACCACCAACGCCGTCGACCTCCTCCACCACCTCCGCCATGGCTCCAAAAGCCGACAAGGGGAAGGCCGTGAAGACGACCGAGGCACAGCGGCTTGCAGCGCTGCAGAAGGAGCGGGCCATCTTCCCCCCCAAGCTTGACGTGAAGGAGCTGAGGGAGTACTACTACCTCTTCTGGTCGATGGAGACGCGAGCACATCCGAGCACCAAGGTACTCCCGGCCTCCACTCACAAAATGGCTCCACACGGCTACCCTTTCTTCGCCGTGTTCTTCTACTGCGGGCTTTGCCCGCCCTTCTCGGAATTCTTCTCTGACATTATGAACACCTATGGCCTCTGCCTCCTTGACTTCACCACCAACGCCGTCCTCACCGTGGCAGTTTTCACACACCTTTGCGAAGACTTCGCCAGAGTCCACCCAAACGTAGCTCTTTTCCGCCATTTCTTCATGCCCCAAGTAGAGAGAGGAGAGCCTCTGTCCGGCGGAATTGCTTGGATCTCAAGATCTGGCAAGAAGGATTCGTATTTGGAGGGAGAGTTCTGCGGCAAGTGGGAGGAGTGGAGAGCAGATTGGTGTTGGATAGTTGAGGAGAACCCGCAGCCATTCACCGCCCGGCGCCAAGTAGCAGCAGCACGTGGCAGCGACTGGAGCGACGTGGCCCCGGAAGACAGCAGGCTGAGGATTGCCGTCACTAGGATCGAGCGTCTCAGGCTTGCCGGACTCACTGTGGGCGCCGTTGGCGCAAACTTCCTTCGCCGCCGCATTGCCCCCCTGCAGGAACGGAGGAGGCCCACCTGGGGGTTCAAGAACGCGGCGGATATCATGAGGCTGCGCCCGGGCCTCAATTACAACTTCACTGTCTTGGAGCTCAACGCAATGCTGCAGGAGCTCTTCAAGTATGATCCTGACCACCCAGAAGTCTTTAGGTTGCCGCAGGGCGTCGTCCCGTTGTGCAACAACTCTGCACTCGACCGCATCAGGGCAATGATGCCGCTGTGCGACTCGGACGGAATCGTGCCAACTTGGCAGGAGCCTGAAGACAACGTCGTGCAGCAGTTCTTCGACAACTTGGTGGAGGTGCCGATCCGCCCCGACGAGAAGGATGGCCTCACTCGCGACACCATCGAGGCAGAGTTGAAGCGCATCGCCACCAGGCTGGAAGAGGCGGCGGGAGCTGCAGCGGCAGGCGAGTTCGGATTCACTTTGGAGGAGGCAGCGGTAGCAGAGGCGGCAAACCGCGCCGAGCGAGAGGAGCTTGCCGGCAAGAAAGAGCTTGCCCGGCAAGAGGAGCCTGCCGGCAAGGGGAGACTGCCGGCAAGAAAGAGCTTGCCGGGCGTGACGCCAAGCCGAGCGAGCCCGCCGAGGAGATGAGCGGCTCGTTGGATATCAACTCCTCCTCCTCGTCGTCTTCAGACAGCACGCCACAAGCTGAGCCTCCATCTCCACCAAGAAGGCGTCTCCGCAAAGTCGGGGACGTGGCGAGGCGGCAGGCGAGTCGACAGTCGCCGCGTCGCGCGACACGCTCCACCGCGGCAAGCACCGTTGCCGCGGGAGCGCCCCACGCTGCCGCGACAACTGGAGCAGGGTCTTCCCGGACCACTGGTTCTGCTCCCGCCAAGCGACCAAGGGAACCCACTCCTCCTCCTTCCCACGCCGGACACGAGCCAGACTTTGACTTCTCCGTGTTCAGCTCCGGCGAGGAAGAAGAAGAAGAGTAAGTTTTCCTTGTTGTACTTGCAGTCCACCAATCCTTGCTATTTTTGTCTTGTCTTGTATCTCACTTGCTTTTCTCTGAATCTGTTCCTTTTCAGGACTCTGGCTTAGAGGGCAGCAAAGAGGGCCAAGGCGCCGGTGATTGTCATCGAGGATGAACCCACCGCGTCAGCAGGGGACGCGCCCGAGACGACCTTGCCGGACCCGGCGGCTGATCTCTAGAGCAACGCCCAGCGTAAGTATCTTGTCTACTTCCTGCTGTTGGGCGCGCATGAAGAGTCTTGCTTTACTGATATCTGTTTGCTGACTTGTGCAGGAGCAGAGCAGCCCAATCAGGAGAGCCCGGAGGCCGTCCCAGAAGCGCCAAGGGAGAGTCCTCTGGCAAGGGAGAGCTCTCCGGCAAGGGAGGAGGCTCCGGCAAGGGAGGAGCCCCCAGCAAGGGAGGGGTCTCCGGCAAGGGACGGCACCAGCGGCCCCCCGGCGACGGAGACCACGACCGCAGAGCCTGGCACAGGTAATCTCCTTGCTCCAAAACTTCCCTTGGCTTCTTCTTCTTGTTGATCTTCTTCTTCTTTCTTTTTCTTGGATATTTGTTTGTTTCTTATCCCCTTTTCCGGCTGTCAGATCCATCTGCTGCTGAGCCGATGGAGACTGAAGTTGCCGCCGACGACGCCGTTGCCGCCAAGGAAGCAGCCGGCACCGACGAGCCCGCCGGCGAAGAGGCCGCCAGGGCTGCCGCAGCAGAAACAGGCGGGGGGTCCGGCGGTCGTACTGACGACCCGGAGGCCGCAGGAGCGCCTGGCGCTGCATCGACCGCCGATCCCTCCGCTGCTGCCGCTGCGCCAGGCTCCGAAGAGCCCCAACCTGGCGTGTACTTGAAGGCCGGCAACGACATCTTCATCAACCTCCCCTGGGCGTCAAGCTCCAGGCCGCCGGTCGAGGGAGAGATCTTCGACGGAGAAGTGCTTGCCTCCGCCGGGCTGGCGCTGGTCGACGCGCCAAGCAGCAGCAACGGAGAGCCTGAGGAGGAGTGGCTGCTGCGGAAACTGATATCACTCTACTGCGCCCGGCAGGCCAAGCTGGATTCCTGGGAAGCGCTTGTCGCCAAGGCAGGAGTCGATGTTGAGAAGCGCGCGGAGGAGCTCCGGGGCCAAAATCAAGAAGCTCTCCGGTCTTTGGCGGCGGAGCGGGAGCAGCTTGCCTAGGAGCAGAGGGCTTTCCTCCTCGAGAAGGCCGAAGTCGAAGAGCAGCAAAGGCTTGCCGCTGAGAAGCTGTCCGTGCAAGAGGGCGAGCTGGTGCAGCAGAAAGTTGATCTTGACAGCCACGAGGAGGAGCTTGCCGCGCGCGAGCGAACGGTTGGCGGAGCCCTCAAGCAAGCCGAAGACGCTGCCGCAGCTGCTGAGGCCGCCAAGAATGAGTTGGAAACGAAGGTGGTGCAGCTGGAGGCCGATCTCAAGGCGAGCGGCGACGAGCTTGCCGCGCTCAAGCTTGAGCGCGAGAAGGACGCTGTCAGCTACTCGGAGCTGCAGACCCGCCTCACCGCGAAGGGCAAGGAGCTTGACACCGCCAAGGACTCCGCTGCAGATCTTGATTCGAAGCTGATCGCTCTGACCAAGACACTGGACAGCGCCAAGGAGCAGGAGACAGCTCTGAAGGAGGAAGTCAAGGCCGGCAAGGCACTGCTGGCGAGCGCTGCCGCCGCCCAGAGCACATTCCGGGAGAATGTGGAGCACTGGACGGAAGGGCTCGTCGACGTTGCCGCCGACATCGACAAGGAGTTGGCGCAGCTGGGAATGGAGGATCTCGGGTACTCCTCCGATGAGAACCTCCAACCCAGCGCCAAGCTCACTTCTTTCTTCAAGGGCGTGGCGACGGCACTCCGACGACTCCGGGAAGGGATCCCGAAGCAGCTTGCTGACGAGCCGCGTAAGATCTGCGCGGGAGCTCTTCAGAAGGTGCTGATGAAGGTGGCGTTCCGCAATCCGGGCCTCAACGTCACCAACGTCCTCAGGTCCTTGCCGCCGGATGCTGATCTGGAGGCGCTCAAGACCCTTGTCGCACCCATTGTGGACAGGGTGAGCGGGATCAAGAGGGTTGAGGGCAACCGTGTAGACTAGGCCACCCATTTTCTTCTTTTCTTGTCGCTTCTGATCATGTCATGAAAACAATTTGTTAGAGCCGCGGCAAGCTTATCTTGTAATATAACTTTATTCTGCGCAATGATTACAATGTTATTTCCTTTACTTGATTCTTTCCTTTGTATGTTTTTACCCTACGCTTTTAGGGAACTTGTCGGCGTAGGCACCTTTGTCGCGAGCGCTGAGTGCGGAACGTCAGCAGCCTGCTGGCGGTGCCGCAGCCGATAAGAAACCTTGTCGCAGCTAGTCGCAGCTCACTTAAGTTGTTGAGCGGACTCGAAACAACAGTAATGGCGCAACTAGCTACGAGTTGGTTTCTCCGCGCACATGTTTTCCATACAAAGCATGGTCGTTCAAGGAAAATAACTTAAAAATTTAAAGGGAATCTGATTGCTCTAACTTTGGCAACATATCTTTTTTGTTACTCGCTTCCCGGCAAGGCGAAACCTTCTTGAACGACACCTGGTCCATATCATTATCTTCTCCCTTCCCCCCGGCAAACTTG
Organism: Triticum monococcum; assembly: GCA_034509565.1. NCBI lineage: Eukaryota > Viridiplantae > Streptophyta > Magnoliopsida > Poales > Poaceae > Triticum > Triticum monococcum. Next base: position 753,407,273 of record CM067843.1, on the reverse strand, counting down.
TGCGTGAGGGAACCTTCTTTTTCTTGTGAAAAAGAAAGAGGATGAAATAAAAATATGGAGCCTTATGGTTCGTTGTTGCTTACCGGGGGTAAATGCTGCACAAAATGTCAGATAACATATGCAAAATTTAAAAAGCATGAAATCGACAAGGTGTGCGGAGCACATGATCTTTATGCACGGGGTCTGCGCCCGGCTTTATACAAAGGATTACATGCAACAGCGGCAAGACTTGTACAAAAGGTGGTTGCCGGAACGGGTTCCGGCAACCGTGCCCTACGGGTAAAACTTGCGAAGATGCTCAATATTCCAGGAGTTGCTCACTGCGATGCCATCTTCGGTCGCCAGGCGGACAGCGTCTGGCCTAGTGACTCGTTTCACCCGGTAAGGGCCTTCCCACTTCGGCGTCAACTTGTTGGAATTCTTGGCGGACTGAACACGCCGAAGAACAAGGTCGCCCTCCTCGAGACTTCTAGCGTTAACTTTGCGGCTATGGTAGCGGCGCAAAGCTTGCTGGTAGCGAGCAGCTTGCACAGCAGCCTGAAGACGGTCTTCCTCAAGGAGCAGCGCGTCATCTTGCCGCAGCTGCTCTTGCTAAAGCTCATTGTAAGCGAGCACTCGAGGCGACCCGTATACGAGTTCTGTGGGGAGAACTGCCTCTGCTCCATAGACTAGAGCGAAAGGTGTCTGGCCAGTGGCTTGATTTGGCGTCGTCCTGATCGACCAAAGAACCACCGGCAGCTCCTCGATCCAGTTGCTTCCGCACTTGTGCAACCTGTCGAAAGTCCCGGTCTTGAGCCCGCGCAGCACTTCAGCATTTGCCCTCCCCGCTTGACCGTTGCTTCTCGGGTGAGCAACAGAAGCGAAGCAGACCTTGGCGCCAAGATCTTGGACGTACTGCATGAAGGTGCGGCTCGTAAATTGCGTACCATTGTCGGTAATTATCCTGTTAGGGATCCCGAAACGGCAAACAATCGACCTGAAGAACTTGACTGCTGACTGTGTTGTCACCTTCCTCACTGGTTCCACTTCCGGCCACTTTGTGAACTTGTCGATTGCAACGTACAAGTACTCAAAGCCCCCGACTGCTCGGGGAAAGGGGCCGAGGATATCGAGCCCCCAGACCAAAAATGGCCAGGATAAAGGGATCGTCTGGAGAGCTTGAGCTGGCTGGTGTATCTGCTTGGAATGGAACTGGCACGCTTCACACTTAGTTACTTGTGCAGTTGCATCCTGGAGGGCTGTCGGCCAGAAGAAGCCTTGCCGGAATGCTTTGCCGACAAGTGCTCTTGCGCCAATGTGGTGACCACATATGCCTCCATGTATCTCTGCCAACAGCTTTTGTCCATCTTCCCGGGGAATACACTTCAATTTCACACCGTTGAGTCTTCTTCTGCACAGTGTGTTATCGACAAACTGGTACATACTAGACTGCCGGGCTACTCTTTCCGCTTCTTCTTGCTCTTTGGGAAGTTCTCCTGTTTGAAGGAAATGGACAATCTGCTGCGCCCATGCTGGAGCTTGTGGCTCGACAACAAGGACTAAAGGCATGTCTGCTGTTGCGGGAACATCCGCTTCTACGGCAAGAACCTGCGGCTCTACCGGAGCTTGACGTTCCCCGGCAAGCTTGCCGGAGCAAAACTTGTCGGGAGCGTCTGCTTCAACGGAACAAACCCTGGGGCTTGCCGGAGCAGACTGCTCCTCAGCACTGTTGGTGTTGATCTTGGGGACCTTTTTGGCGGCGGCTTCGGGAAGCTCTGCCGGAAAATAGTCGCCAAAAATCAACTTCCTCTTCTTGCTCTGTCCAGTTGACGGTGTTACGGACGGTTGAGTTAGCTTGAGCACAAAGATCCCTGGTTCCACAGGTAACTTAAGTGCGGCGCACTTTGACAGGCCAACGGCAATATCGTTCTGAGCTCTTGGGACATGCTCCATCTGCAGGCCATCAAAGTGCTCTTCTAGCTTTCTCACTTCGTCAACGTAGGCTTCCATCAAAGGACTCTGATAATTCTTGTTTACTTGGTGGACGACAAGCTGTGAGTCACCCCTGACAATGAGCTTCTTGATCCCAAGGTCTGCTGCGATCCTGAGACCGGCAAGCAAGCCCTCATACTCTGCAGTATTGTTTGTCTCTTGCTCCTTGGGAAAGTGCCTCTGGACTACGTACTCGAGGTGCCCTCCGGTGGGTGCGACAAGCAGCACACCAGCGCCAGCGCCTTGCAGCGAGAAGGCACTGTCAAAGTACATAAGCCACTCTTTGCTCGCTTCCTTGACGGGGATGCTCGTCTCTGGAATTTCTTCATCTGGTGTTGGCGTCCACTCTGCTATGAATTCTGCCAATGCTCTGCTTTGGATGGTTGAAGTGCTTTCAAACTTGAGGCTAAAGCTTGACAGTTCCAGCGCCCACTCGACAATCCTGCCTGTCGCTTCTGGATTCTGCAGTATCCTCTTTAGCGGAAAGCGAGTGACAACTGTTATCTCGTGTGCTTGGAAGTAATGGCGCAGCTTTCTCGAGGCCATGAGAAGGCCGAAAAGCAACTTCTGCACACCAGAGTACCTTGACCTAGCCCCCTGCAGAAGGGAACTAACAAAGTAAACTGGGTGCTGCACCATTCTCTTCTGTATCTCTTCGCGCACCTGCGCAGTTCCATCCTTGTCGGGACCAGAGCTTGTCGGGGAAGCCCCCTGCTCGTCGCTGGATGCGCTTGCCGCGGTAAAGATGTCGGGGGTGCTGATCCCCACGGACACCTATGGGACCACGGCGGACCGAGCCCCTTGTGGTTCGGCAGGGGCGGAGAGAGCACGAAGAGTAGATCGAGGCGATGCGCACGAGCGACACGATCAGTTTACCCAGGTTCGGGCCGCACGGATGCGTAAAACCCTACTCCTGCTTTGTGTTTGTATTGATTTCTTGCTCGGGAGCGCTGGTTACTACAGTACACACCAGCAGCTAGTAGACCGAGCATGAGAGTGTTCTGTTGGCTGACCCCCTCTACGTTGCGCATGGGCCTCCTTTTATACGCTCAAGGGGTCACCAACAGGTGGCAACGTAGAGAAGGGCAAAAAAGGAAAAGGCACTGCGGTTGGCATCGCCGCCTACAACAGTGTTATCATACCTAACCCTGACGGCAGGGGACAAAGGCATTAAATGCCTGTCTGTGTCGCCTAGACGGTGCAGAAAGGGACCGCTAGGGACGCCATTGCTTGCCACGATGGCAATCTTGTCAACGCCGCTTGCCACCGTGTACCTCTGGCTGCACAGCTTTCCGCCACGTACGCCTGGAAGGGTCCCAGGGCGACACGTTGGTGGATGCGCTGGAGCGCAGGTACAAAGTGGAAGCTTGCCGCGGCAAGGGCCTTGCCGCGTTTGTTGTCTTGTCGCGTCCGGGAGCTTGTCGCTCACCGATCCTTGGTTGGACTTCCCGGCAAGCTCCTCTTGCCGGGGTCTTGTCTCCTTCCCGGCAAGCTCCTCTTGCCGGAGTCTTGGATACTTTGTTCTTGAATGGCTCCAAAGGAACCAGGAAAGATCTTGGCGGTCGCCCGGCAAGCCTTGCCGCGGGACGCTGCGACTGCCCGTGCACAAGTTCGGGATACTAAGGTACCCCTACTTTAGTACACCGACAAGGCGCACCACTAGTGTATGCCCTGGCAATTTCTTCAGTGGGTGAAATGCAGTCATCAGCCCTGGAACTCACATTTTCTTTAGTAGCCTGATTTTCATCAACGGTGCTGGTATGTTCTTCAGTTGGCTGAGCAAATGCTTCAGCCTGAGGAATTTCCTGTTGCGTTGGGGAAGCAACATTGGAAGTGAACCATTCAGTTATCTTTACAAATCTGGCTTTGACTCCTTGCCAATCAGCATAGTAGGCTTTGAAGTCATCGCTGAGGGTTTTGATTTCAGATTGGATTTTTACAAGTTCATCAGTTATCATAGTGACAATGTTGTTCTTCAGGAATTTCTCCTTCTTGTATTGTGCTTTCTTGATCTGCCTGGCCTTCTCATATTTCCATTTTTCTTCTTGGATGAAATGGGTCAGCATGTGACTTTGGCCAGGAGTCATCTTGAAATCAGGCATGGGATTGTTGGGGTCCTTGTGCCAAACATCAATGTATTCGAGGATCAACTTTGGATCCAAAAGTAGTCGCACATCTGTTCCCTTGGCTCTAGCGGCCCTGACTTGCATATCTCTGATGATTTCAGCAAGTTGATCATCATCAGCTTCGTCTTCTTCAGACGGCACTTGGAAGGCGACCTGCTTCTTCTGAGGACTAGGGCGAGGACCTCGTCCAGCAGTGGCCTTTGTCTTCAGTAGAGAGGGCCCCATTGAAGAATTGGTGCAGCTAAGGAACTAGCTGAAGCTCCTGAGGCAATTGAGATGCCTGTGGTCCTTTGACATGTGGCGAGATGCATAGGTGCAGAGGACTTTGTCGGAACAGCTGAGGTCTTGTGAGGAGCTGAGGATTTGGGAGGAACAGGAGCAACATGAGAAGTTGGCCTTGATGGCTTTGAAGATTTTGGCCGTGAGGGCATTGCTGAGGAGCTTGGCCTTGAAACCACTGAAGGTGAAGCACTCGGCTTGTGTGCAGGCTTATTTGACATGGCCTTCTTAGGCTTGATAGAGGCCTCAGCGGCAGCAGCAGCAGAGTCTTCGTTGAATTTCCTCACAGCTTCTTTGGCTTGTTTAGCCAACTTGGCTTGGCACTTGGCCCATTCATCAGGATAATCCTCACCACGCTTGAGGTTGGTGGGATCAGCTATTTGGCCAGGTGCCAATGGAGGTCTTGGGCATGGAGGATTGAGTGTGAATTTCTTAATGTATTTGGGAGTGACATATCTGTACTCCCTCCACTCTCTAGCCCATCTCGTTTCTATCCTCTGTATGCGCACCTTGCGCTGATTTTTGTCCTCTTTACCAAACTTGGCCTCATCAGGAGTGCAGTAACCTTTGTATATGTCATCAGGGATTTCAAACGCTGTGTTGACCTCATCCCTCTTTCCTCCTTTCTGTGGCTTCTTACCGTCAGCCATTTTCTTCAGTTGAGGAATTTGAACAATTGAATTCTCTAAAGAAGTATGCAACTTTTCTTCGAGGAATGCTACAAATGAGTTAAGTTGATGAGAACCTAGAGATTCAGCAGCTGACATGAGTACCTGTGAACAGAGTATAGTTGCGAGGAATTTGGAGAAGTCATATGCGTTCTCAGAAGGTTTTGTAAAAAGGACAAATTTGAGGAATTTGACCAGATGAGTCTTGAAGAATTTCACTAAGCGTTCTTCGTCTTAGGTTCCAGAGATGTGTAGATAAAAAATCCACACATTTGGGGAATCTTGAAGAAAAACATAGCTTAGAGAAACGAATCAAGAATAGATGATATGTGAGGTGTTTTAGTGTGTGAGGATTTGAAGAAAAAAACACCTTTTAAGATTTTGTAGAAAACATTCAAATCAAGGAGGGCAGTAAATGTAACTTTTAATTACCCTGGATGAAGAACACGACAAACTATGAGATGGAGAGGTGAAGTTCATCTGTGTAGATCTTCCACGCCCTAACTTGGTGGAGGAAGACGGCTACGGCGGCGGCGGAGTGAAGATTTCCACGGCCGGCGGGAGTACGACAGCGACGAGGTCGAGGCAGTGAAGCTCTTCCTCACCGGTGACGATGAAGTAGCGGCGACGCTAGGGTTTGAGAAGCTCGAGCTGGAGAGAGGTCGAGCGGAGTAAAAGAAGTGAGGAAGGGAGAGGGGTATTTATAGCCATGGTGAAAACCATTCGCCCGAAGAATTTGGACGAACGTGCCCTTGACCCTTCTCATTCGCATGACATGTGTCACCCATGTACTGAGAAGTGGAGATCGTGTTAGATCGTGGGTGAGTGGATAAGTATGTCATGGGATGCAGAACGGTTTGAGCGGCAAAGCCGAAAATTGGATAAGATAAGTTAAAAGTGAATGAAGAAAAACAACGGAAACAGTGAAGACAATGCAAAGTTGAAGATATACTCAACCAAAGATCGTCCGAGGAAATGACATGTACCAGATGTTGACTTGCAGTACACACAATCACCAGCATAGTCAGAGTCAGAATATCCAATGAGATCAAAAGCCGAGCCCTTGGGGTACCAAAATCCAAGTGTTGGTGTGTGAGCTAGATATCGAAGAATATGCTTCACAGCCTTATCGTGTGATTCCTTCGGTGTAGCTTGAAATCGTGCACACATGCAAACACTAAGCATTATATCTGGCCTAGATGCACATAAGTACAATAAAGAACCAATCATGGAGCGGTATACCTTATGAGCGAAGTCAGTACCATTTTCATCAGTGCACAGATGGCCATTTGTGGGCATAGGAATTTGGACGCCTTTGCAATCTTGCATACCGAACTTCCTCAGTACATCCTTGAGGTATTTCTCCTGAGATATGAATATGCCATTGCGTTGTTGACGAATTTGAAGACCTAAGAAGAATTTTAATTCTCCCATCATAGACATTTCATATTCTTCACTCATCATGTAGGAAAATTCATCACTATAACGTTGGTTAGTACAACCAAAGATAATATCATCAACATATACTTGGCACACAAACAATTCACCATCATAAGATTTAGTGAAAAGAGTAGGGTCGAGTGAACCGGGTTTGAAGCCTTTCTTCATGAAGAATTCCTTCAAGGTATCATACCACGCCCGTGGGGCCTGCTTGAGGCCATAGAGGGCCTTGTTGAGTCTGAAGACTTTGTTAGGATTCTTTAGATTTTCAAAACCTGGGGGTTGAGCAACATATACTTCTTCCTCAAGCTTATCAATGAGGAATGCACTTTTCACATCCATTTGATATAAAGTGATATCATGATGGTTAGCATAAGCAAGTAATATGCGAATAGCCTCAAGTCTAGCAATAGGTGCAAAAGTTTCATCAAAATCAATTTCTTCAACCTGTGTGTAGCCTTGAGCTACGAGCCGTGCCTTATTCCTTACCACAAGGCCATTTTCATCTTGCTTGTTGCGATAGATCCACTTTGTGCCAATGATATTGTGCTTGCGAGGATCTGGATGTTTGACCAGTTCCCAGACATTGTTGAGTTCGAACTGATGTAGTTCTTCTTGCATGGCCTGAATCTACTCAGGCTCCAGAAATGCTTCATCTACCTTAGTGGGCTATTGGGTTTCTTATCAGTGAGGAGTTCATAGGCAGTCTTCTTGAAAAATTTGTGAAGATATACTCTATTGATGATGTGGCACGCGGTATCAATTGCCTCAATCCAGAAACGATGAGGCGTTTTGTACTCATCAAGCATAGTGCGGGCCATCTCAGCAAAGTCCTGTTCTTGCGCTCCACGACGCCGTTCTACTGAGGAGTATAAAAAGCAGATAACTCATGAGTAATACCAAGTTCATCAAGATAGTCATCTAAACCAGAATTCTTGAACTCGGTTCCATTGTCACTTCTGACTAGATCATTGATGACGCGTGTTGCTGCGCCCGTCTATTTTTTCACTTGATGCTAGGAACTTTTGTAATGCATGGACTTGTGAAAATAAAGTTATGTTTGTGTAGACAAAGACACACATGTTCCACAGTAATAAAAAAAGTTGATAATCTACATAATTAGTGTCTTGGAAAATATGTAACAAATCAATTATTTGTGAACACCAGAAAAGAATTATAAATCAACATATATAAACAGCCAAAAGCTACAACCTGCCCGAAAGACAACTCTCTCAATAGGCAATAGTTCATCGAAGAATGGAGTACTATCCTCTGGTTCCATTAGAAGAGTGGCATTATCTGCAAGGGAAGGCTTAGAGAGAAATATGCATATGATGGATTATTTTGATGGAAGGAAAGGAGAAGAGAAAACTTAAATCTTTTATATTCAATAACAAAAGAACCCAATTAAACAAAAGCAAAGCAATATAGTAAATAAAAGCCTAGTTGTAGCTGAACTTTGGTTCTATTTGTACAATTATTTATTAAAATATTAACATCCCTACATTAGCTTATAGGATGTGTGCCATTTTTTTAATTTTGTAAGAGAAAGAAAAGTTACACCTCACAGTCAAAAAGATGTGCTTGCTTCTAGGGAGAGGTCAATGTGATATGCTCATACAACTGAACCATGCACTACTATTTTACAACTATAACTGAACATGGAGGTTTAATTGGCTCCAAAAAATACATAACTATTAGATCGTGGAGTGAGCGACATGTGTTACCGGAGCGGAGCAAATGCTTGACACCGGATGTACTCATTGACAGGGAATGCAAAGCCTCAGCAGATGATGCCTGCACCAGATCTTATGTAAGAAGATTGAATGCCAAAGTATGGAGTCCCATTGGATTCAGATTGTAATAGGTGGTCGAATGATTAAATCACGGCCAAGAGATGTTCTTCCAAACTAATGAGAACAATTCCACAACCAAGAAGCGAGACTGCTTCTTAATTGTAGATGCCCACACATATCCATAACCAAATGCATGATGATTAATCAAGGAAAATAGGGAAAAAGGAATTGGTCGAACAAAATCAAACAATGTATAGGGCAGCAAAATGCTGATATAGGGCCCACCTCCAAACCAGAGCAGATTGTGGGTATGTGGTATTGATGCCGTTCCTGGAGAAAAAAGGCTAAATAGAAGGGGAACAAAAGCCTGCCATCATCTCCGTCACCTACAAGTGCCCTAGAAGTTCACTTGGATTCCACCACAGGGAGAGAGCAAAGAATATGTCGTCGCTATCATGTTCAGGTTGTTAAGACTTAATTGTAATACAGTCCACTACAAATAAAAGATATAAATATGAAGTTCAGTTTGCAATGCTAAACATCACGTTGACATATCTACATGTCTCATCATAGAAAGGAAAATATTATCAAACAAAGTATACTAATCAACGATGGTATAGCAAGAGAATATACTGATCAACTGGCTTTCAGGCAGTGCTTATGCAAAGATCGCTATCCTGGAACATGAATAAACTCAGGATTTAATCTCTCTCTAGTATATGATTTGCTCGACCTACAAATTAGTGCTACATATATGCAGGGAGAATATTATGCAGAGAATCACACACGAGGATAGTTTTGACTTACTTCCATAAATGTTGCAAAATAATAGTGTCAATCCACCCTATTAGAAATATGAAGATGAACCATTGAATTTAAGAGTCGAACCTGTAGGCTATGTTTTTTTCTCTTCCCAATATAACAACCAGATGGGGCCTTGAACGAATTTGTAGGTGTCGCTCAGGTGGAGGCACTGAGACGATCTGCTCGCATATGGATTTGTTTTGGGGGCGGCACCTCGTTGCCTGGAAGTGAGAGGATGGCATGTCGTCTGTGGTGGCCGTTGCTGCCACAACGTTGATTAGGGCTTGAGAGACACAGAGAGGCGTTGCAGATCTCACCTAGAAGGGGAGCACATTTGGCCGCCACCGCAGGGGAAGAAACAGCCGGCATGGCGGCCATCTTGGACGACCTCTCGCCTAGGGACGGCAAGTAGCGATGGACTCTGGCATTCAAGTTCAAGGCCGGAGTTCAAAATACGAGAACATGACCAGGATAAACATGGTGTAATACGCAATCATGCATCCAAGATATTAGATGCCAGTCTTTTAAACACTCTCAAATGCCACGTCTAAGTTTTTATATAGATGTTTGTAGGTAAAGAGAGGGAAAGGGAAAACGTAGGGCAGCAGAAGATTAACGCCACACATATCTCACAACATTTGCAAAGAGACTAATATATCAAACAACGGTAAATCAGATGTGCAGAATTAAGCACCATTAGAGCCTTGTTTAGAAGTAAGAACCTCGAGTGATTTTTCAGCATTTGTTTCTGCGATCACACCAACTCATTTGCTGACCTATACAATCAAAATAAAAGCCATCTTATTAGTTATTGCCTTCATTTGGCACTTGAAACATCATCTTCCTCACGTAGGATATATTCTCCAAACTGGATCAACTTACAAATGGTTCCAAAAATAGGAAGAAAACATACTGATCAGTTGGATTTCAGGCAGAGCTTATGCAAAGATTGCTATATATCAAAATGACTACACTCGGGCTTTAATCTTTCTCTCATAAATAATTACTCAACCTAAAAATTCAGTGCTACGTATATGCAGGGAGGAGAATATTATGCGGAGAATCTCAATTTTATAGCAGTGGCAACCATTAACGGCAAGGTCCTGAGTGTGCACTATTATTAATGGCCAAGTTTAGGAACATGAAGCAAACACTTTATGAGCTAAATAAACAACATTATTGCATCCAGTCGACACAAAAGGCAAATTCTATTGAGAAAATTTTTCAATTTACAATTCCGATAGTGACAGTTTTGCATAAGAACTGGAAAAATACTAATGTTGCTTTATACTTTTGATGACCCACCTTACAACCGAACATAACCAACCCATCCAGGCACCAAGCACAACCCACCTCGAATTCAAGAACTGCATTCATTTTGGAGTAGAAAGAACACCGTAAATCATAATGATAGATTCTAAGAGCAGATGAAAAATTGGAGCTCGTGGAGCAAAGGAGTTGGAGCTCGGAGAGCGCGCGGTCAAGGGTCGGGGAGAGCGGAGCAGTCTTTGTGGAGTCGCCGTGGCCTCGTGCACGGCTTGCGCGCCATCGCCGCCGCCGCCTCCTCCTCGGTCACCAACTTCAAACCTGGGAAGATGCCCTCGCGTGTCTTGGCTGGATCCACCGAGAATGCCGCACTCCTTTGGATCTCCTTGAGCGCCTCGGCTCGATCCACTGAGAAGACCAGCGGACGCTGGATCCCATCGCGGATAGCCCGCGTCGCCGGCATCCTGTATCGAGCGCCCCCACCGATTTGTTTCCTCCTGTTTGACCGAATAGTTTTTCCTAGCGGAGCGTCGGATCAGTTTCTAGCTAAATGGGCTGCACGTAGAAGCCCAATTAACTACAGGCCTTTGAAAAAGTTTCCAGAATAGCGGCCTATTAGGACAGCCAGCCCAGATCGCGGTTAACGGCCGCTTAGAGGAATATCTGACGGCCAAAAACTAATCTAACGCGAATTTGACGGCTGAAAATGCTGAGGGCGTGAGAGAGCTCACTTTAGGCTCAGTTATACTGTCCTAAACTAAATCATCGAAGGCGCGCGTTGCCGCGCCCATCCATTGTTACAATATAATGATAGGATGTACTTAATTAATACCAAATCCTCAGTGTATTATTAGCAAGAACTGGAAGGGTTGGGACTATACTTATAAGAATTGCATAAATAAGATAGTACATGTAAAATTGAGGTTACAATTACCGAGGAGTAAATATCAAAATTTGGAGGGCAAGATATTCAACTGAAAAGTATTAATTATATACTTTTGTAACACTTCTTTAAGATTAATTAATGCTACAAATTTTCCATGTCAAATATGTATCATGCAATCTCATAAATACAAAGCTCACTCCGGCCTTTATGCAAAATAAGATCTGCAATTAGCTTGCTGAAGTGCGAGGCTTCAAAAGACATCAAACATTTCACATGTCTTCTTTACAAGCCGTACTGCCAAATCAAGCACACAAAGAGGCTTTCAAAAAGTAAAAAATCATACATCAACAAAACTTTGATCTAACCCCCTCCCATACCACCAGTAAAATCATAAGCTTTAATATATGTCAACTGTTGCTGCATCTGTTCATAAATAGACACTAGTAGAAAAAGGGTCAAACGTGAAGCACATTAGTGCCGGTTTGTATTTGAGCCGGTACTAATGGTACCATTAGTGCCGGTTCGAACGGATTTGCATTAATGCCGGTTCGTGTTGAACCTTTAGTACCGGTTCGTGGCACGAACCGGTACTAAAGGTTAGACCTTTAGTACCGGTTCGTGCCATGAACCGGTGCTAACGGGGTCTGACCTATAGTACCGGTTGGAGACACAAACCGGCACTATAGGGCAATTTTCAAACTCTACCCCCCTTGGATCGCCTTTTCAGTTTTAAAAAAAATAAACGAAAATGATGGAAATGTCAAAAAAATAAAAGAAAATAAGTTTCCCATGTGATATGTGGTCTAGTTGTTGGGAAAATTTGCAAATGTGAATTTTGACTTTATTTGCAAAATCTCTCTGAAATTTGTAAAAATGGGCATAACTTTTGCATACTAACTCGGATGAAAAAGTTTTTTATATGAAAAATCATCTACTCGAAAAGTTACATCCAAATTTCAAACATTTGCAAAATCCTCAAAAACCTAATAGAAAAAAAGTTACGGGGCTTTTAAGATCTAGAGTGGAAAATATTGAAAAATATTCAAACTGTGGGCAAACTGTGGTCAAACAATGGTCAAACTAGTTATTCTAGAATATTAGTGTTACTAAATAATTATTTTAGTTATTTCAATTTTGGTCAAATCTGGTCAAACTGTGGTCAAACAATGGTCAAACTAATTATTCAAGAAATATTAGTGTTACTAAATAATTATTCAAGAATATTAGTGTTACTAAATAATTATTTCAATTTTTTGAATTTTGGTCAAATCTGGTCAAACTATGGTCAAACTATGGTCAAACGTATTCAAGAAATATTAGCGTTACTAAATAATTACTGTTTTTTAGAATAATAGTTTCAAACTCAAACGGTGAAATGTATGACTTTATGCTCAAGCTAAACTCCTGAGGGTTAATAGGATTGACATCTTACTATTGTCAGGAAAACAACAAATGCAGACTCGGAAACAAAGGAGAATAGAACCTGAAAGTTAAGCGTGCTCGGGCTGGAGTAGTGAGAGGGATGGGTGACTAGTCGGGAAGTTAGATGATTTGGAATGAATGATCCACACTTGAGCAGTTAAGAGAGGTGATTAGAGAGTAAATCATCAAATAATTCAGAAAAATAAAAAAAATCAATTTTTTTCCAAAATTTTCAAAAAAAAATATTTCAAAAAAAACCTTTAGTACCGGTTGGTGTTACCAACCGGTACTAAAGGTCCCCCGTACCAGGGCGCGAGCTCACGCCACGTGGTGGCACTTTAGCGCCGGTTCGTGCCGAACCGGTACTAAAGGGGGGGGGGGGGGGGGGCTTTAGTGCCCAAACCTTAGTGCCGGTTCCATAACCGGCACTAAAGGCCCTTACAAACCGGTTTTAAAGCTCCGTTTTATACTAGTGAGATCATTTCAAGTTCAGTCTTGATTGGAGTTATATCGTCCACCACCACAAATTTTTCTCAAGCCAAAAACACCAACTTCTGCTCCAAGGTGAACTTGATGTTTTCAGCCTGTTCAAAGAGAGGAAAAAAAATCCATATGAACCTTAGTAACAGGGTTAAACGTGCATAAAGGTAGTTGTATAATTTGCAACCTTTCAGAATCCCTGAAGCTCCCCTTCATAAGCAACAAAACACGTCACACAAAAAAGCAGTACCATATTTTCACCAAGGCATACTTCATTCACGCAAGTGACTGGAAACACACACAAAAAACATGGTTAAAGGGGAAAGTTCCCTCCCTTAAGTATACATTGTTAGGTAGAAGATGCACCCTTGCGGATCAAACATGGGTGGGTGAGCTTAAAACCATGCACTCAAGCCAACAAAACGTTATCCGGAAGCAATAACAATTTCAGGTGATTGGGGCCATGTACACGGATGGACGAGCTTACAACCGACATTCCAAGTTCCCAAGTGTTGTTCTTGTACAAGCCCAATCTAATTAGGTTCTGAAAAATCATCAAGTTCTGACATGATCGTCCATTTTTTTGTGCGTGTGAAGTATACAAATAGTTGCATTGAAATGAATATTTGATAATATTAAACAGAAACCTTGAATATGTCAGGCTTAAATTACATGAAACTAACTCTGAAGAAAATTAGGACAGTAAAAAAAAGCAACATCAAGAAAAATGGAAATGCATCGTACATTCTTTTAAAATATATATGTTAGTTATTTAGTAACACAATGCCCTGAACAGATTTTAGGATGACATAGATGAAGGACAGAAAATAGTATCCCATCTACTTGTTTCAGTTAAGATGTCATAGCTCTTTTATATGACTAAGTATCCCAATATTCGTTAGTCATCGGAGAGGATGAAATCATACTTGTAAAAATATTCCATGAGTTCATATCTACCTGCTACCCTTTTCACAAAACAATTCTACCTCTGCTACCGACTCATAAATTCTTTAGCTTAATTAGCATCAATTGTAGTACAAGTAAACAGTTACTTATACACAGCTTAACACATAAGCTTTGAACGGAAAAAAGTACCAAACCGAATAAGTCGAAAGTTAAACAAATTTTCACATGGAGGCTGGAACATATGCCATTCTCAGATCTTGATCAAAACCGAAGAATTGGTATTCACCATTTTATCCTATATAATAAGAACTGATCGGATACTACAAAATAAGATCTGATCTGCTCACCTTGGGGTAGCAATTCTCCATGACAAATACACATAAGGAAGAACACATGGAGATCTACCCAAGCATGATGTTGAATATTTTGTGCTGCTGGAGTAGAGAGGGTGAGCAAAGAGTAGCCAGGGAGGAAGTATATATACACACGCATCAGTTGGTAAGTGAAGTGTGCAGACGAGACTTGGCCCCCAGGCATGAATTCCTGCTTGAAAACTGAAGTATGATTGTGTTAATTAAGGTTGGGCGGAGCAGCTTCCAGAGATAATGCGCCATCATCGCCCGCGTCCCCCACACCTTCATACCTTGCAGGCGGCTCGGGCGACGGCTGGATCGACCGGCCCTCGGCTCACCCGCATCTGGCGTTTCTGCTCGATCCCCTCACGCTAGATTCACTCATGAGTGGATAGTAGGATGGATTCGCTCGCGCGTCGGCTTGATCCCACTGCAGGTCGCCTGCTTCGCTTGAATCAAGCCGCTGCCGCCGCATCCGCTCTCGTTTGACCGCCCGTCGCATCCTCTCAATGTGTGGAGCGAGTTTTTTTCTTTTACAAAACGTGAGCGCATCTAAGAGAGGGCCTTCGTTGCTTTGGGCCGAACAGGAAAAAGTGGGCCAATTGACCACAAGGCTCCAAAATAGCTACGGGAGTAGCTGCCCTTGCGACATTAGGCCCAGTTCGCGGTGAACGTAGTATCAACTTTAGATCGAACGGCCACGAACGTTTAATAAACGAAATCAAATGGCCAGAACTGTCTAATTCGTGAGGTGGCAGGGATTAGGCTCAGTTTTACTGTTTTTAATGTACTTGATCTTCATACCAAAGTTGGTTGAAACCCTCGAGGAAAATCGTTTGAAGACTTCCTGCACTTCATGTTTGTAAGTAACAATGTGCACCCATGTGTATCGAAAGTAATCATTAACAATAATAAAGCCATATTGAGATGCATCATTTGAAACTGCAGAATAATGGTTAGGACCGAAGAGATCCATGTGAAGGAATTCAAATGGACGAGTGGTGGTCATGATAGTCTTTACTGGATGCTTAGCCTTTGTCATCTTCCCAGCTTCACAAGCTCCACATAGGTGATCCTTGAGGAATTTGACATTCTCGATGCCGATGACATGCTTCTTCTTCGCAAGCGTGTGCAGATTCCTCATGCCTGCATGACCAAGTCGTCGATGCTAGAGCCAACCTTCTGAAGCTTTTGCAAGTAGACACACGGCTAGTTGTGGTCCTGTAGAGAAGTCAACAATATACAGGTCTCCTCTCCTAAAGCCTTTGAAGACTTTGGAATTGTCAGCTTCCATAACCACAACACAACGGTACTTGCCAAAGACAACAACCATATCGAGATCGCAAAGCATTGGGACATACATGAGGTTGTATCCTAAGGACTCGACAAGCATGACTGTCGGTGTCAAAACCGGTGGATCTCGGATAGGGGGTCCCGAACTGTGCGTCTAAGGCGGATGGTAACAAGAGGTAGGGGACACAATGTTTTACCCAGGTTCGGGCCCTCTTGATGGAGGTAAAACCCTACGTCCTGCTTGATTAATATTGATGATATGGGTAGTACAAGAGTAGATCTACCACGAGATTGGAGAGGCTAAACCCTAGAAGCTAGCCTATGGTATGATTGTATGTTGCCCTACGGACTAAAACCCTCCGGTTTATATAGACACCGGAGAGGTTAGGGTTACACAAGGTCGGTTACAAAGGAGGAGATACACATATCCGTATTGCCTAGCTTGCCTTCCACGCCAAGTAGAGTCCCATCCGGACATGAGACGACGTCTTCAATCATGTATCTTCATAGTCTAACAGTCCGACCAATGGAGATAGTCCGGCTGTCCGGAGACCCCCTAATCCAGGACTCCCACAGTAGCCCCTGAACCAGGCTTTCAATGACGATGAGTTCGGCGCGCAGTATTGTCTTCGGCATTGCAAGGCGGGTTCCTCCTCCGAATATACCACAAAAGAATTTGAATATAAGGATAGTGTCTGACCCTGCAAAATAAGTTCCACATACCACCGTAGAGAGAATAATATTTCCACAAATCCAATTTGCTGACTTGTTTTGGCAACACGACATTATGTCACAGCCCAGTGATTATTCGAACCGTTTCCTTTAACTAGCCCCGCACATAACGCGAGGCAGTTTTTTGACACGTCTTGTCAAAGCAGAGATCGTGTCCCCTTATCACGGGATTCTCATCAATACGGGTATGGGTAACCCAACCATGACATTGATTACGGTGCTTGGAGGAGAAGCGAGTTTTACTATGCTAGTGGGGACACATAGTTTCGTCCGCCTATATAAAGGGATAAGGATTTACCTTTTCATCCACGCCTTCTACCTCCTTTGCTCATCCACCTTCGCGCACTCGAGCACCAGTGCCCAAGTTCGCATTTCCCACCTCGACCTTCTCCAACCATGTCCGGAGCGGGAGGCAGGTGGATGGTCTCCTCCGTCACGGAGGGACACGTCAAGAAGCTGAGGAGAGCCGGATACTTGCCCGACGACATCGCGCACCAGCTCCCAGAGGAGGAGCAGCTCATCCCCACCCCCAGCCCCCATGAGAGGATAGTGTTCCTCACCCATTTCCTCCGCGGACTGGGATTTCCTCTCCATCCATTTGTCTGGGGGCTCATGTTCTACTACGTCCTGAATTTCCATGATCTAGCCCCGAACTTCATCCTCAACATCTCAGCGTTTATCGTCGTGTGCGAGGCTTTCCTCCGCATCAAGCCCCACTTCGGCTTATGGCTGAAGACTTTCAATGTCAAGCCGAAGGTAGTGAGCGGCCGCCAGGTGGAGCGCGGAGGCGCCATAGTGGGCAAGATGTCCAACGTCACATGGCTCGAGGGCTCATTCGTGGAGACCATAAAGGGGTGGCAATCGGGGTGGTTCTACATCACCGAGCCGCGTGACCCTACTTGGGCAGCAGCCCCCGAGTTCCGATCTGGGTTCCCCACACGGCTTACCTCCTGGCAAGAGAAGGGCCTGTCCTGGGGTAGTTCGGGAGAGCTGACCGGACTCCAAACATGTATTCAAAACATGGTGAACAAGAAGCTCAAACTTGTCAACGTAGTCCAGGTCATGCTCCACCGCCGGATCCTCCCGTGCCAACAACGGGCCGTCAACTTGTGGGAGTTCGACCCGGCGCAGCACCGAACTCTGAACAGGCTCTTCGATACAACTCACGAAGATGCCTGGAGGGTGCTGTTCAAGAGCACCGAGGTCCCCCCTCCCATTACTGAGGATCACGGATTCAGCGCGAAGCGCCAAGCCAGTGCGGTAAGCAGCTTTACCTCTTGCAGGATACTTATTTTTCATAGATTGACTCCACACGGGATCTAAACTCCCGTTCCTTTGACAGGACTGGCAGGAGACGGCCGGACAGATCGACTGTCCGGCTCCTTTGCCCGAAGGCCCAGCAAACGCTCTTCTGATGAAGATGCCGACTCTGGCTCCTTATACGGTGCCGGAGAAGACCAAGAAAGCCAAGGGAACCCGAAAGAGTTCCGGACGCCAAGCGTCATCGGACTCACCGTCCGAGGACTCTACGGCGCAATCCTCCCCCGAAGACGAGGAGGCAGAAGAAGATGCTCCCCCTCCAAACGGGGGAGACAGGAAAAGGAAGGCCACCCCAATTGAGGAGGCCGAAGGGTCCAAGAAGGGGAGGACTCTCCTTCTGGACAGCTCTACCACCGCCGCCGACGGCGAAGACGAGTGGCTGCCCAGGGCCAAGCCCCTGGGGAAGTCGTAAATATTCGGATACCAGAGTAACTCATAGTATTCCTTTGTCGCACTACTTCACCTAATGCCGAAATATGATTATGCAGGCCGCCCCGAGCCCGTATTGATGTATCATCGGACGGCTCCCTGGGCTCGTCGGATATGGATAGCGATTCAGTCCCGACGGCCACCTCCCCTCATCCTGCGGACGACACCGAGGTGCTGTCTCACGAGGCACCGGGTCGAGGGGAGACAGTCCCGGAGGCGCCTCAAGGCGGCCTCCCAGACTCCGGGAGCCGAGTGGACAAGGCCCCTGAGAGCTCCGAGTTCGGCCCTCAGCCGAACATCGCGCCGGAACCTCCAGTGGTTCCGGACTCGGGCAGGCGGCCTCCTTCTAAGAGGGACAAGACGCCTGTACCAGTGGCCTCTGTCCATCCAGAGGTGCCGGACAATCTGCTGGAAGCGCTTCGCAGCGCTTCCATCGACGAAGAGCATCGTACTATCATGAGTGCAGTGATCCAGAAGGTTCAGTCCGCCTAGAGCGGATTGACTGAAGCCTGTGCCAGCCTTCTAACAGGCTTTGAGGTAAGTGTTTAAAATATAGGAAAATATTACCGCATAGACAGTAGCCCCTGATGCTCCGTTCGGCGTTCACAAAGAAAAGCCAAACAGAGGATTAAACAATATCGCAGGAGTCTAACATAAGTATGTCAATATGCATATGCAGGCTTCGCTACTGGCGTCCGCCGCACTGACTGCGGAGGTCGCCGTACTGAAGCAGGACCTTAAAGGGTCCCAGGACAAGCTCGGCCTTGCCAAGAGGCAGCTCGAGGAGAACAAAGGAAGTAGTACCTAGTCTGTGGATATGTATAAAAAGAGTGCGATTGCAAAATGACAGGATCATCGTGAATTTGCCAGGGGCCACGACCGAAGTGGCGACCCTAAAGCAAGCGCTATCCGAGGCCGAAGATAAAGCGGCCAAGGAGCGCACCGAGCGAGAAAAGCAAGAGGCTCAGGTGGGCGAGGTGCAGCAAGAGCTCCAGGATCTCGTGACGAAGCACGAGGCGTTGGAGCTTGACTCGAAGACGCGAGAGTCTGAGCTTGCCGTGGCCCTTGAGAGAGCAAAAAGTGCCAAGGCCAAAGCCCAAAAGGCCCTCCAGGAGATCGATGCAATGAAGAAGATAGCGGCGGGTAAGGCATTCTATATGCAGAGCAAGCATGTAAAAGTAAATTGCCGATTACTTACCCGAATTCGGAGCTCTCCAGGAGCATTCACAGATTTTCCCTGCAGCGTGTCAGATGCCGCACAGTTTTACCAGGCCGAGGAGGGAAGCTCAATGGAGAAGCTGTTCTGGTCTCAGTATACTGGGACCGAACACCCGATGCCTCTGAGCGACCAGCTAAAGCAGCTGGTCGAGCTGCACAAGGCGGCCGAACATGCCATGAAGGGCCTTATAGTCCGGCTGTGGCCTGGCGATGCCCTTCCAAACAGCTACTTCGGCCTGGTGAGGCGGCTTGTGGATGCCTGCCCATGGCTGGAGGTCGTCAAGCGGTCCGTCTGCATCGAAGGTGCATGCCGGGCTTTCGCCCGCGTGAAGGTGCAGTGGGCCAAGCTAGATTCCGTGAAGCTGATCAAGGAAGGGCCGCCGCAGGGCAAGGAGCATCGCACCCCCCAAATTTATTATGAGGGTGTCCTGAAGGGTGCCCGTCTTGTAGCAGACGAATGTTCAAAGGATGTAACATTTGAGTAAACTTGCTCGTGTGATCCTGTATGATGAAAACTTGTTTCATATGCGCTATGCAACGCTTGTGTGAATTTAAAATATTACCTTCCGTTTGGCTGTTATCCAATCTGAGAGATGGCTAGTCCTCGGCTTCTGCCCCCATGCCACGAGTGTTGGGGTGTTCGGGACAAACCTAAGCACTCTTGTTCCCACGTTTGGGTCCTTCGAGGGAGGTGCTCAGCACAACGAACAAGGCAACCTGACTAATAATGCTTTATCACTCTCACTTAGCCATAGAATTCCATAATTTTAAATTCGGCGAAGCCATTGGTATTCGGAAAGCCGAATTCGGGGCGCGATACACGCCTTTAAGCCGGACTGGGCCGGCCCCTCGCTCTAAGCGGCATAAGTCTTTAGGGACTCGAAAACCTCGCCAAACAGCGACCAGTCTCTCGCCTTATCATGACAGTCAGTTTTAGCTTTCTCTACTGAGGTGCTTAGCCCAGCAAAACCGGGGCACAATCGCAGTAGTTCTCCTAGCGCTACCTTAGCCGATAGAGCGGAACGTAAGGTACCAAAACATAGGAGCCGGGCAAACCCAACATTTGACCAAAGACATGATTCGGAGCTGATGCATATAATGCTATAAGTTCGGGGTGCCGCACTTGTGAAAGTGTTCGGACTTTTCACACCATAATGTGGGGTACGTAAGCCCCTGGTGTATTGGCCGTACCAAAGTGTACGGTTGCAAGGCATCATTAATGAACACATATATGTACAACAAGAACGCAATAATAGTCGTAATGTTATGCATTGTTTATTCAAAAAGGTGCGTTTAAAGCAGAATGATATAGATGGTGCGATAAGCAAAGAGTAGGACTATGTCCCTTCCAAGGGCAAGCTGAGGAATAGTATTAAATCAAATATTTCGCTCGTTATTGTAATCCACCTGGGAATTCCGTGGTGTGACGTAGCTTTCTGCCTCCTTGGTTGCTGCATCATGTGTTCAGCAATAGTGCTGCTGGGCAGGGTTTCCAGAGATTAAGGTCCTGAAAAATAGAAAAATAACCAAACGGGAAGCCCCTAGTGCGGTTTATGAAGGAAATATGCCCTAGAGGCAATAATAAAGTTATTATTTATTTCCTTATATCATGATAAATGTTTATTATTCATGCTAGAATTGTATTAACCGGAAACATAATACATGTGTGAATACATAGACCAACAGAGTGTCACTAGTATGCCTCTACTTGACTAGCTCGTTAATCAAAGATGGTTATGTTTCCTAACCATGAACAAGGAGTTGTTATTTGATTAACGAGGTCACATCATTAGTAGAATGATCTGATTGACATGACCCATCCCATTAGCTTAGCACCCGATCGTTTAGTATGTTGCTATTGCTTTCTTCATGACTTATACATGTTCCTATAACTATGAGATTATGCAACTCCCGTTTACCGGAGGAACACTTTGGGTACTACCAAACGTCACAACGTAACTCGGTGATTATAAAGGAGTACTACAGGTGTCTCCAATGGTAGATGTTGGGTTGGCGTATTTCGAGATTAGGGTTTGTCACTCCGATTGTCGGAGAGGTATCTCTGGGCCCTCTCGGTAATGCACATCACATAAGCCTTGCAAGCACTGCAACTAATAAGTTAGTTGTGAGATGATGTATTACGGAACGAGTAAAGAGACTTGCCGGTAACGAGATTGAACTAGGTATTGGATACCGACGATCGAATCTCGGGCAAGTAACATACCGATGACAAAGGGAACAACGTATGTTGTTATGCGGTCTGACCGATAAAGATCTTCGTAGAATATGTAGGAGCCAATATGGGCATCCAGGTCCTGCTATTGGTTATTGACCGGAGACGTGTCTCGGTCATGTCTACATTGTTCTCGAACCGTAGGGTCCGCACGCTTAACGTTACGATGACAGTTATTATGAGTTTATGCATTTTGATGTACCGAAGGTTGTTCGGAGTCCCGGATGAGATCACGGACATGACGAGGAGTCTCGAAATGGTCGAGACATAAAGATTGATATATTGGAAGCCTATGTTTGGGCACCGGAAGTGTTCCGGGTGAAATCGGGATTTTACCGGATTACCGGGAGGGTTACCGGAACCCCCCGGGAGGCATATGGGCCTATTGGGCCTTAGTGGAAAAGAGAGAAGGGGCAGCCCACAGGCTAGCCGGCCGAACCCCCCTTCCCTAGTCCTATTAGGACTAGGAGAAGGGGCCGGCCCCCCTCTCTTCTCTTTCTCCCGAAGAGTCCTACTAGGAATAGGATTTGGGGGAAGGAGTCCTACTCCCGGTAGGAGTGGGACTCCTCCCTGCGCCTCCCTCCTAGCCGGCCGAACCCCTTGCCCCTGGCCTTTATATACGGGGGCAGGGGCACCCCATAGAGACACAACTTGATCCTTGAGATCATTCCTTAGCCGTGTGCGGTGCCCCCTGCCACCAAATTCCACCTCGATCGTACCGTTGTAGTGCTTAGGCGAAGCCTTGCGTCGGTAGTACATCAAGATCGTCATCACGTCGTCGTGCTGACGGAACTCTTCCTCGACGCTTTGCTGGATCGGAGCCCGAGGAACGTCATCGAGCTGAACGTGTGCTAAGAACTCGGAGGTGCCGGAGTAACGGTGCTTGGATCGGTTGGATCGGGAGAAGACGTACGACTACTTCCTCTACGTTGTGTGATCGCTTCCGCAGTCGGTCTGCGTTGGTACGTAGACAACACTCTCCCCTCTCGTTGCTGTGCATCACCATGATCTTGCGTGTGCGTAGGAATTTTTTTGAAATTACTGCGTTCCCCAACAGTGGCATCCGAGCCTAGGTTTTATGGTTTGATGTTATATGCACGAGTAGAACACAAGTGAGTTGTGGGCGATACAAGTCATACTGCCTACCAGCATGTCATACTTTGGTTCGGCGGTATTGTTGGTTGAGACGATCCGGACCAACCTTACGTGTACTCTTACGCGAGACCGGTTCCCTCGACGTGCTTTGCACATAGATGGCTTGCGGAAGACTGTCTCTCCAACTTTAGTTGAACCAAGTGTGACTACGCCCGGTCCTTGAGAAGGTTAAAACGGAGTCTATTTGACGAACTATCGTTGTGGTTTTGATGCGTAGGTGAGATGAGTTCTTACTTAAGCCCGTAGCAGCCACGTAAAACTTGCAACAACAAAGTAGAGGACGTCTAACTTGTTTTTGCAGGGTATGTTGTGATGTGATATGGTCAAGGCATGATGCTGATTTTATTGTATGAGATGATCATGTTTTGTAACTAAGTTATCGGCAACTGGCAGGAGCCATATGGTTGTCGCTTTATTGTATGCAATGCAATCGCGATGTAATGCTTTACTAGATTACTAAACGGTAGTAATAGTCGTGGAAGCATAAGATTGGCGAGACGACAACGATGCTACGATGGAGATCAAGGTGTCGCGCCGGTGACGATGGTGATCATGACGGTGCTTCGGAGATGGAGATCACAAGCACAAGATGATGATGGCCATATCATATCACTTATATTGATTGCATGTGATGTTTATCCTTTTATGCATCTTATCTTGCTTTGATTGACGGTAGCATTATAAGATGATCTCTCACTAAATTATCAAGAAGTGTTCTCCCTGAGTATGCACCGTTGCCAAAGTTCGTCGTGCCCAGACACCACGTGATGATCGGGTGTGATAAGCTCTACGTCCATCTACAACGGGTGTAAGCCAGTTTTGCACACGCAGAATACTCGGGTTATACTTGACGAGCCTAGCATATGCAGATATGGCCTCGGAACACAGAGACCGAAAGGTCGAGCGTGAATCATATAGTAGATATGATCAACATAACGATGTTCACCATTGAAAACTACTCCATCTCACGTGATGATCGGTTATGGTTTAGTTGATTTGGATCACGTGATCACTTAGAGGATTAGAGGGATGTCTATCTAAGTGGGAGTTCCTAAGTAATTTGATTAACTGAACTTAAACTTATCATGAACTTAGTACCTGATAGTATCTTGCTTGTTTATGTTGCTTGTAGATAGATGGCTCGTGCTATTGTTCCGTTGAATTTTAATGCGTTCCTTGAGAAAGCAAAGTTGAAAGATAATGGTAGCAATTACACGGACTGGGTCCGTAACCTGAGGATTATCCTCATTGCTGCACAGAAGAATTACGTCCTGGAAGCACCGCTGGGTGACAGGCCTGCTGCTGGAGCAACGCCAGATGTTATGAACATTTGGCAGAGCAAAGCTGATGACTACTCGATAGTTCAGTGTGCCATGCTTTGCGGCTTAGAATCGGGACTTCAACGACGTTTTGAACGTCATGGAGCATATGAGATGTTCCAGGAGTTGAAGTTAATATTTCAAGCAAATGCCCGAATTTAGAGATATGAAGTCTCCAATAAGTTCTATAGCTGTAAGATGGAGGAGAACAGTTCTGTCAGTGAGCATATACTCAAAATGTCTGGGTATAATAATCACTTGATTCAGATGGGAGTTAATCTTCCAGATGATTGCGTCATTGACAAAATTCTCCAATCACTACCAGCAAGCTACAAGAGCTTCGTGATGAACTATAATATGCAAGGGATGAACAAGACTATTCCCGAGCTCTTCGCAATGCTGAAAGCTGCGGAGGTAGAAATCAAGAAGGAGCATCAAGTGTTGATGGTTAGCAAGACCACTAGTTTCAAGAAAAAGGGCAAAGGGAAGAAGAAGGGAAACTTCAAGAAGAACAGCAAGCAAGTTGCTGCTCAGGAGAAGAAACCCAAGTCTGGACCTAAGCCTGAAACTGAGTGCTTCTACTGCAAGCAGACTGGTCACTGGAAGCGGAACTGCCCCAAGTATTTGACGGATAAGAAGGATGGCAAAGTGAGCAGAGGTATATGTGATATACATGTTATTGATGTGTACCTTACTAGAGCTCGCAGTAGCACCTGGGTATTTGATACTGGTTCTGTTGCTAATATTTGCAACTCGAAACAGGGACTACGGAATAAGCGGACACTAGCAAAGGACGAGGTGACGATGCGCGTGGGAAACGGTTCCAAAGTCGATGTGATCGCGGTCGGCACGCTACCTCTACATCTACCTTCGGGATTCATATTAGACCTAAATAATTGTTATTTGGTGCCAGCGTTGAGCATGGACATTATATCTGGATCTTGTTTAATGCGAGACGGTTATTCATTTAAATCAGAGAATAATGGTTGTTCTATTTATATGAATAATATCTTTTATGGTCATGCACCTTTGAAGAGTGGTCTGTTCTTGTTGAATCTCGAAGATAGTGATACACATATTCATAATGTAGAAGCCAAAAGATGCAAAGTTAATAATGATAGTGCAACTTATTTGTGGCACTGCCGTTTAGGTCATATCGGTGTAAAGCGCATGAAGAAACTCCATACTGATGGGATTTTGGAATCACTTGATTATGAATCACTTGGTACTTGCGAACCGTGCCTCATAGGCAAGATGACTAAAACACCGTTCTCCGGTACTATGGAGAGAGCAACAGATTTGTTGGAAATCATACATACCGATGTATGTGGTCCGATGAATATTGAGGCTCGTGGCGGATATCGTTATTTTCTCACCTTCACAGATGATTTAAGCAGATATGGGTATATCTACTTAATGAAACATTTGAAAGGTTCAAAGAATTTCAGAGTAAAGTTGAAAATCATCGTAACAAGAAAATAAAGTTTCTACGATCTGATCGTGGAGGAGAATATTTGAGTTACGAGTTTGGTGTACATTTAAAAAATTGTGGAATAGTTTCGCAACTCACGCCACCCGGAACACCACAGCGTAATGGTGTGTCCGAACGTCGTAATCGTACTTTACTAGATATGGTGCGATCTATGATGTCTCTTACTGATTTACCGCTATCGTTTTGGGGTTATGCTTTAGAGACGGCCGCATTCACGTTAAATAGGGCACCATCAAAATCCGTTGAGACGACGCCTTATGAACTATGGTTTGGCAAGAAACCAAAGTTGTCGTTTCTTAAAGTTTGGGGCTGCGATGCTTATGTGAAAAAGCTTCAACCTGATAAGCTCGAACCCAAAGCAGAGAAATGTGTCTTCATAGGATACCCAAAGGAAACTGTTGGGTATACCTTCTATCACAGATCCGAAGGCAAGGCATTCGTTGCTAAGAATGGATCATTTCTAGAGAAGGAGTTTCTCTCGAAAGAAGTGAGTGGGAGGAAAGTAGAACTTGACGAGGTAACTGTACTTGCTCCCTTATTGGAAAATAGTACATCACAGAAAACTGTTTCTGCGACACCTATGCCAATCAGTGAGGAAGCTAATGATGATGACCATGAAGCTTCAGAACAAGATACTACTGAACCACGTAGATCAACCAGAGTGAGATCCGCACCAGAGTGGTACGGTAATCCAGTTCTGGAAGTCATGATGCTAGATCATGATGAACCTACGAACTATGAAGAAGCGATGGTGAGCCCAGATTCCGCAAAGTGGCTTGAGGCCATGAAATCTGAGATGGGATCCATGTATGAGAACAAAGTATGGACTTTGGTTGACTTGCCCGATGATCGGCAAGCAATTGAGAATAAATGGATCTTCAAGAAAAAGACTGACGCTGACGGTAATGTTACTGTCTATAAAGCTCGACTTGTTGCAAATGGTTTTCGACAAGTTCAAGGGGTTGACTACGATGAGACTTTCTCACCCGTAGCGATGCTTAAGTCCGTCAGAATTATGTTAGCAATTGCCGCATTTTATGATTATGAAATATGGCAGATGGATGTCAAAACTGCATTCCTGAATGGATTTCTGGAAGAAGAGTTGTATATGGTACAACCAGAAGGTTTTGTCGATCCAAAAGGAGCTAACAAAGTATGCAAACTCCAGCGATCCATTTATGGACTGGTGCAAGCATCTCGGAGTTGGAATAAACGCTTTTATAGTGTGATCAAAGCATTTGGCTTTATACAGACTTTTGGAGAAGCCTGTATTTACAAGAAAGTGAGTGGGAGCTCTGTAGCATTTCTGATATTATATGTGGATGACATATTGCTAATTGGAAATGATATAGAATTTCTGGATAGCATAAAGGGATACTTGAATAAAAGTTTTTCGATGAAAGACCTCGGGGAAGCTGCATACATATTAGGCATAAAGATCTATAGAGATAGATCAAAATGCTTAATTGGACTTTCACAATGCACATACCTTGACAAAATTTTGAAGAAGTTCAAGATGGATCAAGCAAAGAAAGGGTTCTTGCCTGTGCTACAAGGTATGAAATTGAGTAAGACTCAATGCCCGACCACTGCAGAAGATAGAGAGAAAATGAAAGATGTTCCCTATGCTTCAGCCATAGGCTCTATCATGTATGCAATGCTGTGTACCAGACCTGATGTGTGCCTTGCTATAAGTTTAGCAGGGAGGTACCAAAGTAATCCTGGAATGGATCACTGGACAGCGGTCAAGAACATCCTGAAATACCTGAAAAGGACTAAGGATATGTTTCTCGTATATGGAGGTGACAAAGAGCTCACCGTAAGAGGTTACGTTGATGCAAGCTTTGACACTGATCCGGACGATTCTAAATCGCAAACCGGATACGTGTTTACTTTAAACGGTGGAGCTGTCAGTTGGTGCAGTTCTAAACAAAGCGTCGTAGCGGGATCTACATGTGAAGCGGAGTACATTGCTGCTTCGGAAGCAGCGAACGAAGGAGTCTGGATGAAGGAGTTCATATCCGATCTAGGTGTCATACCTAGTGCATCGGGTCCAATGAAAATCTTCTGTGACAATACTGGTGCAATTGCCTTGGCAAAGGAATCCAGATTTCACAAAAGAACCAAACACATCAAGAGACGCTTCAACTCCATCCGGGATTTAGTCCAGGTGGGAGACATAGAGATTTGCAAGATACATACGGATCTGAATGTTGCAGACCCGTTGACTAAGCCTCTTCCACGAGCAAAACATGATCAGCACCAAGGCTCCATGGGTGTTAGAATCATTACAGTGTAATCTAGATTATTGACTCTAGTGCAAGTGGGAGACTGAAGGAAATATGCCCTAGAGGCAATAATAAAGTTATTATTTATTTCCTTATATCATGATAAATGTTTATTATTCATGCTAGAATTGTATTAACCGGAAACATAATACACGTGTGAATACATAGACCAACAGAGTGTCACTAGTATGCCTCTACTTGACTAGCTCGTTAATCAAAGATGGTTATGTTTCCTAACCATGAACAAGGAGTTGTTATTTGATTAACGAGGTCACATCATTAGTAGAATGATCTGATTGACATGACCCATCCCATTAGCTTAGCACCCGATCGTTTAGTATGTTGCTATTGCTTTCTTCATGACTTATACATGTTCCTATAACTATGAGATTATGCAACTCCCGTTTACCGGAGGAACACTTTGGGTACTACCAAACGTCACAACGTAACTGGGTGATTATAAAGGAGTACTACAGGTGTCTC
The DNA here is from genome assembly GCA_034509565.1 of Triticum monococcum. NCBI lineage: Eukaryota > Viridiplantae > Streptophyta > Magnoliopsida > Poales > Poaceae > Triticum > Triticum monococcum. The sequence goes on along the minus strand of CM067843.1, from coordinate 753,378,914 downwards.
CAATGGTAGATGTTGGGTTGGCGTATTTCGAGATTAGGGTTTGTCACTCCGATTGTCGGAGAGGTATCTCTGGGCCCTCTCGGTAATGCACATCACATAAGCCTTGCAAGCACTGCAACTAATAAGTTAGTTGTGAGATGATGTATTACGGAACGAGTAAAGAGACTTGCCGGTAACGAGATTGAACTAGGTATTGGATACCGACGATCGAATCTCGGGCAAGTAACATACCGATGACAAAGGGAACAACGTATGTTGTTATGCGGTCTGACCGATAAAGATCTTCGTAGAATATGTAGGAGCCAATATGGGCATCCAGGTCCCGCTATTGGTTATTGACCGGAGACGTGTCTCGGTCATGTCTACATTGTTCTCGAACCGTAGGGTCCGCACGCTTAACGTTACGATGACAGTTATTATGAGTTTATGCATTTTGATGTACCGAAGGTTGTTCAGAGTCCCGGATGAGATCACGGACATGACGAGGAGTCTCGAAATGGTCGAGACGTAAAGCTTGATATATTGGAAGCCTATGTTTGGGCACCGGAAGTGTTCCGGGTGAAATCGGGATTTTACCGGATTACCGGGAGGGTTACCGGAACCCCCCGGGAGGCACATGGGCCTATTGGGCCTTAGTGGAAAAGAGAGAAGGGGCAGCCCACAGGCTAGCCGGCCGAACCCCCCTTCCCTAGTCCTATTAGGACTAGGAGAAGGGGCCGGCCCCCCTCTCTTCTCTTTCTCCCGAAGAGTCCTACTAGGAATAGGATTTGGGGGAAGGAGTCCTACTCCCGGTAGGAGTGGGACTCCTCCCTGCGCCTCCCTCCTAGCCGGCCGAACCCCTTGCCCCTGGCCTTTATATACGGGGGCAGGGGGCACCCCATAGAGACACAACTTGATCCTTGAGATCGTTCCTTAGCCGTGTGCGGTGCCCCCTGCCACCAAATTCCACCTCGATCGTACCGTTGTAGTGCTTAGGCGAAGCCCTGCGTCGGTAGTACATCAAGATCGTCATCACGCCGTCGTGCTGACGGAACTCTTCCTCGACGCTTTGCTGGATCGGAGCCCGAGGAACGTCATCGAGCTGAACGTGTGCTAAGAACTCGGAGGTGCCGGAGTAACGGTGCTTGGATCGGTTGGATCGGGAGAAGACGTACGACTACTTCCTCTACGTTGTGTGATCGCTTCCGCAGTCGGTCTCTGTTGGTACGTAGACAACACTCTCCCCTCTCGTTGCTGTGCATCACCATGATCTTGCGTGTGCGTAGGAAATTTTTTGAAATTACTGCGTTCCCCAACAGTTTAAACCGCGTCTTGGGGCGTGCCGCAGTTGTGCCCCCCTCCCCACCTGTGCCCATGGTATTTTTAATGCGTAATTATGTACGCGTGGCACGAGTTTCGCCGTTTGGCTGGGACTGGGGTGGGGGCCACATTGCTACGCGAGCTCAGATCGCGCTAGGCGGTCTAGTTGCCGATTGCTCCGAGCGCACTTGAAGGTGTCCGGGTCTTGAAACGCCGAACTGGTGGCTTGCCTTGAGAGGCTGCTTTGCGCTTTTGCTGCGAGGGCCGCGGTGTGCTCCTCCGTTCGGAGAGAGCGCTCTGTGTTTCCATTGACTGTAATAACCCTGCGAGGTCCTGGCATCTTGAGCTTGAGGTATGCATAATGCGGTACCGCATTGAATCACGCAAATGCGGTTCGCCCGAGCAGTGCTTGATAACCACTGCGGAACGGGACTATATCGAAGATTAACTCTTCGCTTCGGAAGTTATCTGGGGATCCGAAGACCACTTCCAGTGTAATTGAGCCTGTGCAATGGGCCTCTACGCCTGGAATGACGCCCTTAAAGGCCGTTTTTGTGGGTTTGATCCTTGAGGGGTCTATACCCATTTTGTGCACTGTGTCCTGATCAAGCAGGTTCAGGTTGCTGCCGCCATCCATAAGGACTCGAGTGGGGTGAAATCCGTCAATGATTGCATCCAGAACCAGTGCCGCGAATCCGCCATGACGGATACTAGTGGGATGGTCCCTGTGATCGAAAGTGATCGGATAGGAGGACCATGGATTGAACTTTGGGGCGACTGGCTCCAACACATATACGTCCCTAAGCGCACGCTTCCGCTCCCTCTTGGGGATGTGGGTTGCATATATCATGTTCATCGTCCGCACTTGTGGGGGAAACCTCTTCTGTCCTCCGGTGTGTGGCTGCCGGGGCTCCTCCTCGTCATCGCTATGTGGCCCCTTGTCCTTGTTTTCGGCAATTAACTTGCCGGCCTGCTTGAACACCCAACAATCCCTGTTGGTGTGATTGGCTGGCTTGTCTGTGGTGCCGTGTATTTGACACGAGTGATCGAGTATACGGTCCAAGCTGGACGGGCCTGGCGTACTTTGTTTGAATCGCTTTTTCCGCTGACCGGGTTTAGAGCCTTTGAATCCGGCATTGGCTGCCGTATCCTCGGTATTATCGCTGTTAATGCGGCACTTATGTTTGTTGCGACATGACCTGCTGTTGCCGTCCTTGGTATCCGAAGTACCATGGTTCTTTGATATGTTATTACTGCGAGCCAGCCAGCTGTCTTCTCCCGCACAAAAGCGGGTCATGAGTGTCGTGAGGGCTGCCATAGATTTCGGCTTTTCTTGACCAAGGTGCCGGGCTAGCCATTCGTCGCGGATGTTGTGTTTGAAAGCCGCTAGGGCCTCTGCATCCGGAAAATCCACTACTAGGAAAAGGGCTATAGATGGAATTGACACTAATAGCGCACCAGACATGTGGTGCGCCATTACTATATACTAATGGCACACCATGTGTTGGTGCATCATTAGTGTCCAAATACTAATGGTGCATCACATCCACGGTGCACCATTAGTAATTTTTTTTAATTTTTTTCAAAACTACTAATGGCGCACCGTGGGAGTGGTCCGCCATTACTAGTTTAACTAGTAATGGCGGACCACTCCCACGGTGCGCCATTAGTAACTTGGCCACCACTTCCACCGAATGCGCCCCCCAAGTGGACCGCCTTTTTAGTTTAAAAAAATAAAAAAATGATGGAAATGTAAAAAAATAAAAGAAAATAAGTTTCCCATGTGATATGTGGTCTAGTTGTTGTGAAAATTTACAAATATGAATTTCGACTTTATTTGCGAAATCTCTCGAGAATTTGTAAAATGGGCATAACTTTTGCGTATGAACTCGGATGAAAAAGTTTTTTATATGAAAAATCATCTACTCAAAAAGTTACATCCGAATTTAACTGGGGGAACCCTGTTAAACATTTTCAAAATCCTCAAAAACCTAACAGAAAAAAGATACGGGGCTTTTAAGATCTGGAGAGGCAAAAACATTCCAAAAAAAATTCAAACTTACTAATGGCGCACCTGTTGGGGAACGTAGTAATTTCCAAAATTTTCCTACGCACACGCAAGATCATGGTGATGCATAGCAACGAGGGGGAGAGTCTGATCTACGTACCCTTGTAGATCGCAACGGAAGCATTGACGCAAGGTAGAGGAAGTAGTCGTACGTCTTCTTCCAGATCCGACCGATCCAAGCACCGTTACTCCGGCACCTCCGAGTTCTTAGCACACGTTTAGCTCGATGACGATCCCCGGGCTCCGATCCAGCAAAGCTTTGGGGAGGAGTTCCGTCAACACGACGGCGTGGTGACGATCTTGATGTTCTACCGACGCAGGGCTTCGCCTAAGCACTACAACGATATGATCGAGGTGGAATATGGTGGCAGGGGGCACCGCACACGGCTAAGGAACGATCTCAATGATCAACTTGTGTCTAGAGGTGCCCCCTGCCCCTGTATATAAAGGAGCCAAGGGGGAGGGGTGCGCCGGCCAGGGAGAGGGCGCAGGAGGAGTCCTACTCCCACCGGGAGTAGGACTCCCCCCAATCCTAGTTGGACTAGGTTTCCCAAAGGGGGAAAGAGAGGGAGGGGGGCCGGCCCCTTCTCCTAGTCCTAATAGGACTAAGGGAAGGGGGGCGCACGGCCACCTATGGGCTGCCCCTTTTATCCTTTCCACTAAGGCCCATGAAGGCCCATATGGCTCCCGGGGGGTTCCGGTAACCTCCCGGTAATCCGGTAAAATCCCGATTTCACCCGGAACACTTCCGATATCCAAATATAGGCTTCCAATATATCAATCTTTATGTCTCGACCATTTCGAGACTCCTCGTCATGTCCGTGATCACATCCGGGACTCCGAACAACCTTCGGTACATCAAAATGCATAAACTCATAATAACTGTCATCGTAACGTTTAGCGTGCGGACCCTACGGTTCGAGAACAATGTAGACATGACCGAGACACTTCTCCGGTTAATAACCAATAGCGGGACCTGGATGCCCATATTGGCTTCAAGCCCTATTTAACGTGAATGTGGCCGTCTCTAGAGCGTATCCCCAAAACGATAACGGTAAATCAGTAAGAGACATCATAGATCGCACCATATCTAGTAAAGTACGATTACGACGTTCGGACACACCATTGCGCTGTGGTGTTCCGGGTGGCGTGAGTTGTGAAATTATTCCACAATTTTTCAAATGTACACCAAACTCGTAACTCAAATATTCTCCTCCATGATCAGATCGTAGAAACTTTATTTTCTTGTTACGATGATTTTCTACTTCACTCTGAAATTCTTTGAACTTTTCAAATGTTTCAGACTTATGTTTCACTAAGTAGATATACCCATATCTGCTTAAATCATCTGTGAAGGTGAGAAAATAACGATATCCGCCACGAGCCTCAATATTCATCGGACCGCATACATCTGTATGTATGATTTCCAACAAATCTGTTGCTCTCTCCATAGTACCGGAGAACGGTGTTTTAGTCATCTTGCCCATGAGGCACGGTTCGCAAGTACCAAGTGATTCATAATCAAGTGGTTCCAAAAGTCCATCAGTATGGAGTTTCTTCATGCGCTTTACACCGATATGACCTAAACGGCAGTGCCACAAATAAGTTGCACTATCATTATCAACTCTGCATCTTTTGGCTTCTACATTATGAATATGTGTATCACTACTATCGAGATTTAACAAGAATAGACCACTCTTCAAGGGTGCATGACCATAAAAGATATTACTCATATAAATAGAACAACCATTATTCTCTGATTTAAATGAATAACCGTCTTGCATTAAACAAGATCCAGATATAATGTTCATGCTCAACGCTGGCACCAAATAACAATTATTTAGGTCTAATATTAATCCCGAAGGTAGATGTAGAGGTAGCGTGCCGACCGCGATCACATCGACTTTGGAACCGTTTCCCACTCGCATCGTCACCTCGTCCTTAGCCAATTTTCGCTTAATCCGTAGTCCCTATTTCGAGTTGCAAATATTAGCAACAGAACCAGTATCAAATACCCAGGTGCTACTGTGAGCATTGGTAAGGTACACATCAATAACATGTATATCACATATACCTTTGTTCACCTTGCCATCCTTCTTATCCGCCAAATACTTGGGGCAGTTCCGCTTCCAGTGACCAGTCTGCTTGCAGTAGAAGCACTCAGTTTCAGGCTTAGGTCCAGACTTGGGTTTCTTCTCCTGAGCAGCAACTTGCTTGCCGTTCTTCTTGAAGTTCCCTTTCTTCTTCCCTTTGCCCTTTTTCTTGAAACTAGTGGTTTTGTTAACCATCAACACTTGATGCTCCTTTTTGATTTCTACCTCCGCAGCTTTTAGCATTGCGAAGAGCTCGGGAATAGTCTTGTTCATCCCTTGCATATTATAGTTCATCACGAAGCTCTTGTAGCTTGGTGGAAGTGATTGGAGAATTCTGTCAATGACGCAATCATCTGGACGATTAACTCCCAATTGAATCAAGTGATTATTATACCCAGACATTTTGAGTATATGCTCACTGACAGAACTGTTCTCTTCCATCTTGCAGCTATAGAACTTATTGGAGACTTCATATCTCTCAATCCGGGCATTTGTTTGAAATATTAACTTCAACTCCTGAAACATCTCATATGCTCCATGACGTTCAAAACGTCGTTGAAGTCCCGATTCTAAGCCGTAAAGCATGGCACACTGAACTATCGAGTAGTCATCAGCTTTGCTCTGCCAGACGTTCATAACATCTGGTGTTGCTCCAGCAGCAGGCCTGGCACCCAGCGGTGCTTCCAGGACGTAATTCTTCTGTGCAGCAATGAGGATAATCCTCAAGTTACGGACCCAGTCCGTGTAATTGCTACCATCATCTTTCAATTTTGCTTTCTCAAGGAACGCATTAAAATTCAACGGAACAACAGCACGAGCCATCTATCTACCATCCACATAAACAAGCAAGATACTATCAGGTACTAAGTTCATGATAAATTTAAGTTCAATTAATCATATTACTTAAGAACTCCCACTTAGATAGACATTCCTCTAACTTCTAAGTGATCACGTGATCCAAATCAACTAAACCATGTCCGATCATCACGTGAGATGGAGTAGTTTCATCGGTGAACATCATTATGTTGATCATATCTGCCATATGATTCACGCTCGACCTTTCGGTCTCCGTGTTCCGAGGCCATATCTGTATATGCTTGGCTCGTCAAGTATAACCTGAGTATTCCGCGTGTGCAACTGTTTTGCACCCGTTGTATTTGAACGTAGAGCCTATCACACCCGATCATCACGTGGTGTCTCAGCACGAAGAACTTTCGCAACAGTGCATACTCAGGGAGAACACTTCTTGATAATTTAGTGAGAGATCATCTTATAATGCTACCGTCAATCAAAGCAAGATAAGATGCATAAAAAGATAAACATCACATGCAATCAATATAAGTGATATGATATGGCCATCATCATCTTGTGCCTGTGATCTCCATCTCCGAAGCACCGTCATGATCACCATCGTCACCGACGCGACACCTTGATCTCCATCGTAGCATCGTTGTCGTCTCGCCAATCTTATGCTTCCACGACTATCGCTACCGTTTAGTGATAAAGTAAAGCATTACATCGCGATTGCATTGTATACAATAAAGCGACAACCATATGGCTCCTGCCAGTTGCCGATAACTCGGTTACAAAACATGATCATCTCATACAATAAAATTTAGCATCATGTCTTGGCCATATCACATCACAACATGCCCTGCAAAAACAAGTTAGACGTCCTCTACTTTGTTGCTGCAAGTTTTACGTGGCTGCTACGGGCTTAAGCAAGAACCAATCTCACCTACGCATCAAAACCACAACGATAGTTTGTCAAATAGACTCCGTTTTAACCTTCTCAAGGACCGGGCGTAGCCACACTCGGTTCAACTAAAGTTGAAGAGACAGTCGCCCACAAGCCATCTATGTGCAAAGCACGTCGAGGGAACCGGTCTCGCGTAAGCGTACGCGTAATGTTGGTCCGGGTCGTCTCGTCCAACAATACCGCTGAACCAAAGTATGACATGCTGGTAGGCAGTATGACTTGTATCGCCCACAACTCACTTGTGTTCTACTCGTGCAAGTAACATCAAACCATAAAACCTAGGCTCTGATACCACTTTTGGGGAACGTAGTAATTTCAAAAAATTTCCTACGCACACACAAGATCATGGTGATGCATAGCAACGAGGGGGAGAGTCTGATATACGTATCCTTGTAGATCGCAACGGAAGTGTTGACACAACGTAGAGGAAGTAGTCGTACGTCTTCTTCCCGATCCGACCGATCCAAGCACTGTTACTCCGACACCTCCGAGTTCTTAGCACACGTTCAGCTCGATGACGATCCCCGGGCTCCGATCCAGCAAAGCTTTGGGGAGGAGTTCCGTCAGCACGATGGTGTGGTGACGATCTTGATGTTCTACCGACGCAGGGCTTCGCCTAAGCACTACAACGATATGATCGAGGTGGAATATGGTGGCAGGGGGCACCGCACACGGCTAAGGAATGATCTCAATGATCAACTTGTGTCTAGAGGTGCCCCCTGCCCCTGTATATAAAGGAGCCAAGGGGGAGGGGTGCGCCGGCCAGGGAGAGGGCGCAGGAGGAGTCCTACTCCCACCGGGAGTAGGACTCCCCCCAATCCTAGTTGGACTAGGTTTCCCAAAGGGGGAAAGAGAGAGAGGGGGGGGGGGGGCGGCCCCTTCTCCTAGTCCTAATAGGACTAAGGGAAGGGGGGCGCACGGCCACCTATGGGCTGCCCCTTTTCTCCTTTCCACTAAGGCCCATGAAGGCCCATATGGCTCCCGGGGGGTTCCGGTAACCTCCCGGTAATCCGGTAAAATCCCGATTTCACCCGGAACAGTTCCGATATCCAAATATAGGCTTCCAATATATCAATCTTTATGTCTCGACCATTTCGAGACTCCTCGTCATGTCCGTGATCACATCCGGGACTCCAAACAACCTTCGGTACATCAAAATGCATAAACTCATAATAACTGTCATTGTAACGTTAAGCGTGCGGACCCTACGGTTCGAGAACAATGTAGACATGACCGAGACACTTCTCCGGTCTATAACCAATAGCGGGACCTGGATGCCCATATTGGCTCCTACATATTCTACGAAGATCTTTATCGGTCAGACCGCATAACAACATACGTTGTTCCCTTTGTCATCGGTATGTTACTTGCCCGAGATTCGATCGTCGGTATCCAATACCTAGTTCAATCTCGTTACCGGCAAGTCTTTTTACTCGTTCCGTAATACATCATCCCGCAACTAACTTATTAGTTGCAATGCTTGCAAGGCTTAAGTGATGTGCATTACCGAGAGGGCCCAGAGATACCTCTCCGACAATCGGAGTGACAAATCCTAATCTCGAAATACGCCAACCCAACATCTACCTTTGGAGACACCTGTAATGCTCCTTTATAATCACCCAGTTATGTTGTGACGTTTGGTAGCACCCAAAGTGTTCCTCCGGCAAACGGGAGTTGCATAATCTCATAGTCATAGGAACATGTATAAGTCATGAAGAAGGCAATAGCAACATACTAAACGATCGAGTGCTAAGCTAATGGAATGGGTCATGTCAATCAAATCATTCAAGTAATGATGTGCCCTCGTTAACCAAATAACAACTCTTTGTTCATGGTTAGGAAACTTAACCATCTTTGATTAACGAGCTAGTCTAATAGAGGCATACTAGTGACACTCTGTTTGTCTATGTATTCACACATGTATTATGTTTCCGATTAATACAATTCTAGCATGAATAATAAACATTTATCATGATATAAGGAAATAAATAATAACTTTATTATTGCCTCTAGGGCATATTTCCTTCAGCACCTACCCATGGTGCGCCATTACTATCTTCCCGCCTTCTAAATTCCAAATATGTCAAAAAAATAAAAAAAGTTACTAATGGCGCACCTGCCCATGGTGCGCCATTAGTATATTCATGCCTTCAAAATTCAAAATAAATCAAAAAAATAAAAAAAGTTAGTAATGGCGCACCTGCCCGCGGTGCGCCATTACTATGCCGTATATATGGCTGGGCATGGTCCTCTCCTCCTTACCTCTTCATTCTTCTCCTCCACTACACCTCTCCTCCACTCCATCTCCTCCTCTCCTCCACTCCATCTTCCCTTCTCTCCTCCACCATACTACCCTCCTACTCTCCGGCGACCTCCTCCTCCTCCTCTCCGGCGACCTCCTCCTTCCTCCTCTCCTCCCCTCCCCTCCCCTCACGGTTTCTCCTGCCACCTCTCTGGTGAACTCCTCCTCCCTCCCCTCCTCCCTCCTCTCTGGTGAGCTCCTCCTCCCTCCTCTCCTCCCATCCCCTCATGGTTTCTCCTTCCTCCTCTCCGATGCTCCGGTGAAATCCTCTCCGGCGACCTCCTCCTCCTCTCCGGCGAACTCCTCCTCCTCTCTGGTGATGTAGGTGAGCGCCTCTCCGGTGACCTCCTCCTCCTCCTCTCCGGCGAACTCCTCTTCGGCAAAAGAACGTCCAAGATCCAAAAACAGGGACAAAATTTGAAATAATATCGTGCCAAAAAATGAGCAAAAAATGGGCAAAAAAATCATGATCCAGATCCAAATTCAAAATTCAAAAATAGCAATGGCGCACGGTGGGGGTTAGACGGTGCGCCACTACTATTTTCCTGCCTTCAAAATTCAAAAATACTAATGGCGCACCAGTGGCCTATAATAATGGCGCACCAGTGGCCTATACTAATGGCGCACCATGGCCTATACTAATGGCGCACCAGACTAATGGCGCACCAGTGGTGCGCCATTAGTAAAAAATACTAGTGGCGTGATACTAATGGCGCACCAGTGATGCGCCATTAGTAGGCAAAACTGGTGCGCCATTAGTAGCCCTTTTCCTAGTAGTGATCGATAATTTGATTTTTCTTTGTTAGGAACCGAGTCCAGAATTGCCTGGCCGATTCTTCTGGCTGCTGAATTATGTGGCTCAAGTCATCGGCATCTGGTGGCCGCACATAAGTGCCCTGAAAGTTGTCGAGGAATGCAGCTTCCAGATCTTCCCAACAGCTAATGGGCTCTGCTGGCAAGCTGTTAAGCCAATGCCGCGCTGGTCCCTTGAGCTTTAGTGGGAGGTATTTGATGGCGTGTAAGTCATCACCGCGGGCCATGTGGATGTGGAGGAGGAAATCCTCGATCCATATCGCGGGATCTGTTGTGCCGTCATATGATTTAATATTTACAGGTTTGAAACCTTCTGGGATTTGATAATCCATTACTTCGTCTGTGAAGCATAAGGTGTGTGTGGCGCCTCTGTATTGGGCTATATCGCGACGCAGCTCGAATGGGTCTTGCCCGCTGTGTTCGGCCCGGCCAGATTTACTTTTACTGTATCCGGCGTGACGTTTATCGTCTCGCATAGTGGCGCGCCCTCGTGATCCGTAGATTGATCTTGCATGCTTTGCTTTGTCCTCCAATATGTCTCGCAGGTCTGGCGTATCTCCCCATGCCTTTTTATTTGAATGGCGTCGGGGTGCAGGTTGAGTTTTTGGCTGGAATGCCTCTCTATCGCGGCCACGAGGTGGCCGACCAGCCGCTTCATATGCTTCTTCCTCCAGTCGGGGTAGCAACCTGCATTTTGGGTAACTCTTGGAGGGGCGCTCGAGTTTATATTCCTCGGCCGCGAGGACTTCAATCCATCTGTCAGCTAGCATATCTTTATCAGCTTGAAGCTGCTGCTGCTTTTTCTTAAGGCTATTTGCCGTGGCTATAAGCCGGCGTTTGAAGCGCTCTTGTTCGACGGGATCCTCTGGCACGGCAAATTCGTCGTCGCCGAGGCTTGCCTCGTCTTTGGAGGGGGGCATGTAATTATCATCCTCCACCTCTCCATTTGCCGCTCTCTCAGGTGGGCTGGCTCTTCCATCCTCCTGCTCTAAATCTTGCTGGAGGGGATTGTTGTTGTCTTCGGTACTATCCGGAGTGTTATTATCTCCTGTGCCGGTGTCACCACTTTTGCTTTGGTGGGACTTAGAGCGGCGCCTCTGACGTCGGCGCTTGGGTTGCTTCTTGGAGGGGTCATCCTCCGCTATCTCATCGCCATTGCCTTCTTTGGGTGTATCCACCATGTATATATCATATAATGAGGTGGCTGTCCAGTGCCCTATGGGCAGTGGTTCCTCTTCGTCTCCCGCATCGTCGTCCATACTGTCGATGTCTTCGGAGTCGAAGTCGAGCATGTCGGTTAAGTCATCGACAGTGGCTACTAAGTGGGTGGTGGGTGGGCCGCGAATTTCTTCGTCGTCCGTACCCCAATCCTGCCAGACATAGTTCGGCCAGGATCCTCCTGACATGGAGAGAGACCTTAATGAGTTCAGTATGTCGCCAAAGGGCGAGTGCTGAAAAATATCCGCGGAGGTAAACTCCATGATCGGCGCCCAATCGGATTCGACAGGAACGGGCGTAGGCGGCTCGGAGTCCGTGGCCGGAGAAGGATCTGGCAGTTTAACAACACGGCTCTCGTGCAAGGTAAGGTCGATGTTTGGCTCGATCGCCGCTGAGGGTAAGGCCTCCGTGGCGGGGTCCATCCACCCGTCCATGGACGGGGCAACTGGCTCCGAATTGAGGGTCGGATCGGCTGCCTGTGCGATCTCCTGAACACAATCCGATGGTAGAGCTAAATCATACTCATCGTGACCACGTGCCGCACAGGCAGAGACTCAAATCCTTCGAAGATCAAGTCTCCACGGATATCGGCCGTGTAGTTTAAGCTTCCAAACCTGACCTGGTGGCCAGGGGCGTAACTTTCAATCTGCTCCAGATGGCCAAGCGAATTGGCCCGCAGTGCAAAGCTGCCGAACACAAAGATCTGTCCAGGGAGAAAAGTCTCACCCTGGACTGCATCGCTATCGATGATAGTAGGAGCTATCAAGCCTAATCGGCGACGACACAGAGGAACTCTCAATGAAAGCACCAATGTCGGTGTCAAAACCGACGGATCTCGGATAGGGGGTCCCGAACTGTGCGTCTAAGGCGGATGGTAACATGAGGCAGGGGACACAATGTTTTACCCAGGTTCGGGCCCTCTTGATGGAGGTAAAACCCTACGTCCTGCTTGATTAATACTAGCAAAAATGCCCGTGCGTTGCAACGGGAGAACAACAAAAATCCACTCCTTCTTCTTTAAAACAATGTCCCATCCGTATTACCTCTTGTCCTTCTTTTTCACCCTCTTTGTGGTGTCAACCCAATCATAACTTGTCAGAACATGGTAAATCCCAATGCAATGAGCTCCACCACTACATGAGACACCTGTCATTAATGGGCCTGAATGCTTTAACATTCAATGCTGCCACAAAATACTTATATTTCTTAGAAGTTAAAATAATTGAGGATGATACAAAGGAAAGAAGATTTAGTTGGACACCTTCAATTGTAACGGGGTGTCGTCAGTTTAGGCACTATCAACTACCCAACAATTGAGATGACCAACACCAACATCGCAAATTACCATATTCTAAAAGCTCATTGTGCTTTGGGAAATCGTTTCCCTAAAAGCATAAACGAGAGACGTATATTGTCTTACTTCCCCCTAAGAAAATTAATATACTATTACGTAATATTTTTGTAGTTGATATATATATATATATATATATATTTGCAATTAATTCTAGAATTCCTATAAATCTTTACGGCTAATCCTAAAAAAGACAGTCAATCACCCCACCCAACACATAATACTTCATTTCGATGAAAAAAAATCATAATAAAACAAATAGTACAACTTCCACCAAAACAAAAGAGAAGAGGAGAATTTGAGACCATCAGACTAAATGAGCAGGTGCTACAGCTTGAAAGAGCTCTTCTTTGTCAATCGAGCTTTGTTCTGCAACAATCAAGCTATCAGATCAAGAAAAGAACATAACCATGAAATACCCATCGACCGGTCGATTCTATCCAATAAAAATATTGGGTTGGTGATACATCCCTAGTTGACCAAAACTGGCATGGAGTCGGTCAAAAACCAGGGCGTATACTTATGTGGGTCGTGGGATTTTGCTAGATTGAACGACATGTTCCCTCAATATAAATTTTGAATGAGAGGTTTCGGATGTTCGTATTGCATTAAATTTTGGTGCTTCTCTTATCTTCCTGAACTTCTTATCCTCCTTCTTATCCTCGTTCTCGTCTTTGTCCACCTCATTCTAAATGGTTTAGGATTTTTGGGATCAAGATGGTTTGTGCCTTTTCTTGTGTCTTTCTTCATTAAATGCGAAATTCTCCATGTTGCAAATAATATTCTTGCATAGAATAGATAAAGGAGAGTTGGCCTAAGCATTGATGCTCGATTACATGTATAAAATTCTGTAACCTGCAATCCCCGAGCACAATAATATATATCCCTTCATGTACTGTGCATATAAATACATGAACTTGTACAGTTGTGAGTGTGCCATCGAATAGGTTTCAGTTCATGTGCATGTACGTAAACACGCACAGCCCAGTGGCTTCAGTGGTGGTGCCGCCTGCACAAACACATGCATATACGTGAACGTGCACAGCCCAGTGGCTTCGGTGGTGGTGGCACGTGCACAAACACACGCATGCACGCCATCGTGCTTCTCCAGCGGTTTGTCACCGGCAAGCTCCATGCGCTCCACATGTCATGATGCTCCTCGTTGCCCATATGCATTTTTTGTGTATCGAGCCCACAGATCCGTCCTTTACTTACTTTCCTTATATGCAATCCTTCTTTAATTAGTGCCCATCCGCTTAATAATTAGATTGCCCCAAACATGAGGAGGCTACTCGTTTTCAGCATCTGTTCGTTGATTTCTGAGGTGGATGGTATATTAATTGGTGGGAATTGGTTTACAAAAGTGGGATGGGACAATTTTTTGCGCTGCAGAAGAAAGCCCACTCGCATGGCTATTGGCCCAGATTTTTCCTGGGCTCTAGGAAAGCCCATCCGCGAGGCTACCGAGCCTAGGACAGACTTTACATACGAACTCCACACTGCGATATTTCTTGTGATCGCGAATCAACCTGTGGTTGAGATGGTTAGGTGGATAGTGGTATCCCCAACCCATCAGGGTTCAAATTCTGGTGCTCGCATTATTTCCTGGATTTATTTCAGGATTTCCGGCGATGCGCTTTCAGTGGGAGGAGACGTTCCCGTCGATGACGAGGCGCCTACGGTGACTTCGTAAATCTCAAGATGATGTGCCGGCTCAGTCTTTCGAAGGTGCTCATAGGGGTAGGGTGTGCGTGTGTGCGTTCATAGGGGTGAGTGTATGCGCGTGTATATGAGCGTTTGTGTCTGTACTGATGCTCAAAAAAAAGATATTTCTTGCGATCGTAAGGCACAAAAAATTAGTACCACATCGGATAGTAAAAAATCTTAAAAAAATAGAGGTGAACGGATGAAAAAATCGGCGAAACGCACCTTACTTTATTAATAGGTATAGATTGATGATATGGGTAGTACAAGAATAGATCTACCACGAGATCGGAGAGGCTAAACCCTAGAAGGTAGCCTATGGTATGATTGTATGTTGCCCTACGGACTAAAACCCTCCGGTTTACATAGACACCGGAGAGGTTAGGGTTACACAAGGTCGGTTACAAAGAAGGAGATACATATATCCGTATTGCCTAGCTTGCCTTCCAACACCAAGTAGAGTCCCATCCGGACACGAGACGAAGTCTTTAATCCAGTATCTTCATAGTCTAACAGTCCGGCCAATGGAGATAGTCCGGCTATTCGGAGATCCCCTAATCTAGGACTCCCACAATGACTTTGTCCATGTGTCGATTCTTTGTGATCGCAACCTTACCTAGACCCAATACCTGACTTTTGCCTTTGCCGGCAAAGATAATATGCTTCAGATGTGATGGAGATAATGGAGCATCCATCAATAGATTCTTATCACCAGTCATGTGATTTGTACATCCATTATCAAGGACCCACTCAGTGGCTTTCGGTTGATCATCCTGCAGATGAATTAGTGCAACTTACGAACTCATATACTTCATCAGTGAAGAATATGACATTAATTCATCAAATTAATTTCATCAAGCAAAAAAACAGATAAAGCAGTATGAGGACGTGAGAAATGAAAGTTCATTTCTTCATGATTAGCCTGCGTCCTTTCAGGCATACTCAGGTCTCTAGCAAATTCTTTAGACGATTACGTACGTCTGGAGACCTGACCCTGCAGAAGAGATTAGTTCTTTTTCTTCACCACCCACATCTGAAGGGGTGGCAAAGAGTTCATCACTCTGCGAACTCCATACGAGAAAGGTGGCATAGAAGCCAGTCCATTTCGTTTCACATAAGAGGAGTTAGGATAAGCATATGAATAAGCAGATAAATTCTTTGAGGACTTATGAACATGATGATTAGAAGAATAATGCTCATATTCATAGCCCTTAGCTATTCCCTGCGAAACAGAGTTGTTAGCACGATGATACTCATGTGAGGACTTTGATCCTTTTGAGGAATTTGGTCCATATGAAGAATTTGATCTAGGGTTCCTATTCTTCATAGGTGGTGTCCTGAGGACATTCACCTTAAGACTTTCAAGGCACCTTTTGGGAACCCAGATTTTTTTCATATGGGAACCATTCCTGCAGTTAGTGCCAACATATCTAGCAAATACTTCACCATTCTGATTTTTGAACAGTTTATAGTTGGAGTCAAACGACTCATCGTCAGAACGAGGAGATTCATATGCAAATTCAGATAAGTTAGATGGATCAACTGGAGGTCCCTTTGCAGTAACCCATGTAGTTTTGGGGTACTGCTCAGGCTTCCAATATGTACCATCAGCATTGAGTTTCCTCTCAAAGGC
The DNA here is from genome assembly GCA_034509565.1 of Triticum monococcum. Taxonomy (NCBI): domain Eukaryota; kingdom Viridiplantae; phylum Streptophyta; class Magnoliopsida; order Poales; family Poaceae; genus Triticum; species Triticum monococcum. The sequence continues at coordinate 753,362,674 of CM067843.1, read as the reverse complement.
AATACCCTCTTTCCTAGGGTTCCTGTTAAGGATATGCTTTTTAAGCACATCACAAAGAGTTTGATGCCCTTTGAGGCTTTTGTACATGCCTGTCATGTACAATTCCTTCAGCCCTGCATCGTCAGTGATACTAGCAGTGTCCTAAGATGAGGAATTAGTGATAGCAGAGGCATGTGAAGCATTTGAAACATTAGAAGCATTTGAACATTCAGGTGAAGAATTAGCAGATTCACGTTCAATGCATTTCAAACAAGGGGGAACAAATTCTTCCTAAGAAGCACTGATTTGTTGAGCAAGTAATGAATCACGCTCCTTCTGAAGATCTTCATAACTCACTCTTAGCTTCTCAAGATCTTGCTTTCTTTGAAGAAATTCATAAGAAAGCTTCTCATGATCAGATAAGAGAGTGTTATGATGACCTTGAAGGTTGTCAAACCTAGTCTGAAGTCTCTGAAGATTTTCAGTCAAGACTTTAGTGCAATCCATTTCTTCACCCAACATATCATCACTTTTGTCAAGCATGTTTTGAACCTTTTCAAAAGCCCTTTTTTGTTTTACAGCAATCTTAGCAAGTTTAGAATAGCTGGGCTTGATGTTTTCATCAGATTCATTCTCACTTGATTCAGAGGAGGTGTATTTGAGTACCTTGGCACCCTTTGCCATGAAGCAATAGGTGGGAGCGTAGTCATCATTGCCTTCATCAGCCTTGTTGGTGAGGTCATTTTCTTCAGAGTTGAAGATAGACTTGCTGACGAATGCAGTAGCGAGGGCTAGGCTTGCCACACCGGATTCAGACTCCTCAGATCCCTCCTCTTCCTCATTTTCTTCAGATTCAGCCTCAGAGTCCATTTCCTTGCCAATGAATGCCTGAGCCTTTTTGGAGCTGCTCTTCTTGTGAGATGAAGACTTTGAGGATTTTGATGATGAAGATTTTGTGGATTTATTCTTTTTCTTCGCATCATCAGAACTGTAATCCTTGTATTTCTTCTTCTTTGATTCCTTTTCCCACTAAGGACAATCTTGAATGTAATGTCCAGGTTTCTTGCATTTGTGACATAGCCTCCTCTTGTAGTCACTGGATGAGGAATCATTGCTCCTTGAGGGTCTTCCAAAGCGACCACGTCTTGAGAACTTTTGGAACTTCTTCACGAGCAGTGCTAGCTCATGGCTTAGTTCTTCAGGATCACCAAGGCTGCTACCAGAGTCTTCATCTTCGGACTCAGATACTGCCTTGGCCTTCAGTGCACGTCATCTGCCATAGCTCGAACCATAAAGATCTGTTTTTTCAGCAAGTTGGAACTCATGAGTATTTAGCCTCTCGAGAATATCAGGGGGATCAAGTGACTTGTAATCAGCACGTTCTTGTATCATCAATGCCAGAGTGTCAAATGAGGAATCAAGCGATCTCAACAATTTCTTCACCACCTCATGGTCGGTGATGTCAGTGGCACCAAGTGCTTGAATCTCATTTGAGATGTCAGTGAGGCGATCGAAGGTTTGTTGAACATTTTCATTGTCGAGTATTTTGAAGCGGTTGAAGAGATTGCGAAGAACATCAACTCGAGAGTCATGCTGTGTTGAGACTCCTTCATTCACTTTGGACAGTCTATCCCAGATAAGCTTAGCAGTTTCCAAAGCACTCACTCTTCCATACTGTCCTTTGCTCAGATGGCCACATATGATATCCTTCGCTTGAGAATCGAGTTGCTTGAATCTCTTCACATCAGCAGCATTCAGAGAAGGTGTGACTGAGGGAATACCATTTTCCACCACATACCACAGATCGTTATCAATTGCCTCAAGATGCATTCAAATCTTATTCTTACAGTAGGGGTAGTCCGTCCCATGAAAGGTAGGACACCAGTAGAGACCTTGGTCATACCCGCGGTCGACATAACTAAAACTCCAGGCGGTTAAACCAAAATCACACAGAACAAGGGAGTACCTTGCTCTGATACCAATTGAAAGTGCGTTATATCGACTAGAGGAGGGGGGGGGGGGTGAATAGGCGATTTTTATGAATTCTTCACTGACCAATTTGCAGGTGAGGAAATTCCTTAGCGAAGAACTGCTAACAGCGGAATAAGTACTCAAAAGTAAACATAACAGAACACAAGCATAGTCATCATGATGAAATGAAGACAGGCACAGAGTACAGGAAGCGTAAGCACAGGATAACACAGGATGAAGACAAAAAGACTGAAGAAATTGAACTGAGGAAATTGAGAAAAACTTCAGTCAAAGTCTTCAAGCACAGATATGAACGAGTACACAACATAGTTATGAGGAAATGAAAGAGTTGAGGAAATAGAACCAGTAAGCTTGGTGAAGACAATGATTTGGTACACCAGTTCCAACTGCTGTCTCAGTTGTATGTCTGGTTAGGGCGGCTAGGTATTTAAACCTGAGGACACCCAGTCCCGGACACCCAGTCCCGAACACGCAGCTCAGGACACTCAGTCCTCACCGTATTCCCCTTGAGCTAAGGTTACACAGACCTCGCCCAATCACTCATGGTAAGTCTTCAGGTGACTTCCGAACCTTCACAAACTTGGTCACTCGGCGATCCACAATTCCTCTTGGATGCTCTAGACCATGACGCCTAACCGTCTGGAAGAAGCACAGTCTTCAAAGGTAACAAGCGTTGGATCCACGCAGGATCAATCTCTTCAGTGATGCTCAATCACTTGGGGTTTGTAGGTGTTTAGTTTTGGGTTTTCCTCACTTGATGATTTTCGCTCAAAGTCCTCGGAGGATGGGTTGCTCTCAAATGACAAGTGTCAGTTTCTCTCGGAGCAGCCAACCAGCTAGTGGTTGTAGGGGGCGGCTATTTATAGCCTAGGGAGCAGCCCGACATGATAAGACATAAATGCCCCTCAATGATATGACCGTTAGGTGGATAGATACTTTGGGACAGCTGGCTCATAGCACAGCAACGGTCGGACTTTTGAGTAGCAAAATCCTCAGGGCTATGATGTTCCTCACTGTGTAGGTAATCCGCACTGGCGAATTCCTAACTCCTTAGTCAGAACAAATTCCTCAGAGACCAAAATAACTTCGTCTCTGTCACTGAAGAATATGACTGGACTATATGAGATTTCCAATGGCTTCACTTGAAGGGATTGGTAGGTGTAGGATTTTGATTTGAGCATCACATGGAAATTTTTTCTTAGTATTTCCTCGACCCCCTTTAGAAGTACGGTGTTTCCTATGACTCAAGAAAGAAAAAATGAAACTACGAAAACAAAAGTCTTCACGCTTCATGTTCATCGAATGAATACCAAGTCTTCAAGGTCACACCAATTTCTTCACCTTCAAAGTCTTCAAAAAGTCTTCAGAAATCCAAAGTCTTCAGTCGAAGAACTTCATTTTAGGGGTCGACTTTCTCTGTAAATATCAAACTCCTCATAGACTTATAGACCTGTGTACACTCACAAACGCATTAGTCCCTTAACCTATAAGTCTTCAATACACCAAAATCACTAAGGGGCACTAGATGCACTTATAGATTCCCAATCCTAGTTGGAGTCTTCTTCCTTTTCCAAGAGGGGAGAGAGGGAAGGAATAGGAGAGGGAGAAGGAATGAGAGGGGGGGCGCCGCCCCTTCCCTAGTCCAATTCAGACATGCCATGGGGGGTGGGGGTGGCCACCCCTTGAGGCCCTTCTCTCCTTTCCCGTATGGCCCATTAAGGCTCACTACTTCCACTCGGTGAATTCACGTAACTCTCCAGTACTCCGAAAAATACCCGAATCACTCGGAACCTTTCCGATGTCCGAATTGTTGGGGAACGTAGTAATTTCAAAAAATTTCCTACGCACACGCAAGATCATGGTGATGCACAACAATGAGAGGGGAGAGTGTTGTCTACATACCCACGCAGACCGACTGCGGAAGCGTAGACACAACATAGAGGAAGTAGTCGTACGTCTTCCCGATCCGACCTATCCAAGCACCGTTACTTCGGTACCTCCGAGTTCTTAGCACATGTACAGCTCGATGACGATCCCCGGGCTCCGATCCAGCAAAGCGTCGGGGAGGAGTTCCGTCAGCACGACGGCGTGGTGACGATCTTGATGTCCTACCATCGCAGGGCTTCGCCTAAGCACCGCTACAGTATGATCGAGGTGGAATATGGTGGCAGGGAGCATCGCACACGGCTAAGGAACGATCTCAATGATCAACTTGTGTGTTCTAGGGTGCCCCTGCCTCCGTATATAAAGGAGCCAAGGGGGAGGGGGCGGCCGGCCATGGCGGGCGCGCCAAGGGAGTCCTACTCCCTCTGGGAGTAGGATTCCCCCCCCAATCCTAGTTGGAATAGGATTCCTTGAGGGGGGAAAGAGAGAGAGGGGGCCGACCACCTCTCCTAGTCCTAATAGGACTAGGGGAGGGGGGAGGCGCGCGGCCCACCTTGGGCTGCCCCTTTCTCCTTTCCACAAAAGCCCACTAAGGCCCATATAGCTCCCGGGGGGTTCCGGTAACCTCCCGGTACTCCGGTAAAATCCCGATTTCACCCGGAACACTTCCGATATCCAAAACATAGGCTTCCTATATATCAATCTTTATGTCTCGACCATTTCGAGACTCCTCGTCATGTCCGTGATCACATCCGGGACTCCGAACTAACTTCCGTACAACAAAATGCATAATCTCATAATAACTGTCATCGTAACGTTAAGCGTGCGGACCCTACGGTTCGAGAATAATGCAGACATGACTGAGACACATCTCCGGTCAATAACCAATAGCGGGACCTGGATGCCCATATTGGCTCCCACATATTCTACGAAGATCTTTATCGGTCAGACCGCATAACAACATACGTTGTTCCCTTTGTCATCGGTATGTTACTTGCCCGAGATTCGATCGTCGGTATCCAATACCTAGTTCAATCTCGTTACCGGCAAGTCTCTTTACTCGTTCCGTAATACATCATCTCGCAACTAACTCATTGGCTGCAATGCTTGCAAGGCTTATGTGATGTGCATTACCGAGAGGGCCCAGAGATACCTCTCCGACAATCGGAGTGACAAATCCTAATCTCGAAATACGCCAACCCAACATCTACCTTTGGAGACACCTGTAGATCTCCTTTATAATCACCCAGTTACGTTGTGACGTTTGGTAGCACACAAAGTGTTCCTCCGGTAAACGGGAGTTGCATAATCTCATAGTCATAGGAACATGTATAAGTTATGAAGAAAGCAATAGCAACATACTAAACGATCGGGTACTAAGCTAATGGAATGGGTCATGTCAATCAGATCATTCAACTAATGATGTGACCTCGTTAATCAAATAACAACACTTTGTTCATGGTTAGGAAACATAACCATCTTTGATTAACGAGCTAGTCAAGTAGAGGCATACTAGTGACACTAAGTTTGTCTATGTATTCACACATGTATTATGTTTCCGGTTAGTACAATTCTAGCATGAATAATAAACATTTATCATGATATAAGGAAATAAATAATAACTTTATTATTGCCTCTAGGGCATATTTCCTTCACGAATATAGCCTTCCAATATATCAATATTCACGTCTCGACTATTTCGAGACTCCTCGTCATGTCCGTGATCTCATCCGGGACTCCGAACAACCTTCGGTACATAAAATCACATAACTCATATTACAAATCGTCATCGAACATTAAGCGTGCGGACCCTATGCGTTCGAGAACTATGTATACATGAACGAGACACATCTCCGGTCAATAACCAATAGCTGAACCTGGATGCTCATATTGGCTCCTACATATTCAACGAAGATCTTTATCGGTCAAACCGCATAACAACATACGTTGTTCCCTTTGTCATCGGTATGTTACTTGCCCGAGATTCGATCATCGGTATCATCATACCTAGTTCAATCTCGTTATCAGCAAGTCTCTTTACTCGTTTCGTAATGCAACATCCCGCAACTAACTCATTAGTCACATTGCTTGCAAGGCTTATAGTGATGTGCATTATCGAGAGGGCCCGAAGATACCTCTTCGATAATCAAAGTGACAAGTCCTAATCTCGATCTATGCCAACTCAACAAACACCATCGGAGACACCTGTAGAGCATCTTTGTAATCACCCAGTTACGTTGTGACGTTTGATAGCACACAAGGTGTTCCTCCGGTATTCGGGAGTTGCATAATCTCATAGTCAGAGGAACATGTATAAGTCATGATGAAAGCAATAGCAATAAAACTAAACGATCATTTATGCTAAGCTAACGGATGGGTCTTGTCCATCACATCATTCTCTAATGATGTGATCTCGTTCATCAAATTACAACACATGTCTATGGTCAGGAAACTTAAACCATCTTTGATTAACGAGCTAGTCAAGTAGAGGCATACTAGGGACACACTGTTTTCTCTATGTATTCACACATGTACTAAGTTTCCGGTTAATACAATTCTAGCATGAATAATAAACATTTATCATGATATAAGGAAATACAAATAACAACTTTATTATTACCTCTAGGGCATATTTCCTTCACCCATCTCCATGAGTAGCAAGTAGAACTATTTTTTTGGTGTTTTGTGTTCCATATCCATAACAAAGATAGAGAACAACTTAGAACAGAAAATAAAACTACTTAATGATAAAGCAAACAAGCGCGCACGAGAATATTCACCCCACGCCATTGCTCCCCGGCAACGGCGCTAGAAAGAGGTCTTGATAACCCACAAGTATAGGGGATCAACTATAGTCTTTTCGATAAATAAGAGTGTAGAACTCAACGAGGAGCTAAAGGTAGGGTTTGTATTCCCTTCAAGTAATATTGACCACTGATAAACTCTTCGCGCACTTAAAGTTCGCTTTACCTAGAACAATGATGAAAATATTTTGTAGGTGATACGGTAGGTTTGCAAGGTAATAAAGAACACGCAAATAAAACTTAGGGGTTGTTTATATAAAGAAACAATTTAGTTAGTTTTAGTAGAGATATTTTTGTGACACAAAGAGAAGCATTTTGTCCCTAGGCAATTCAAAACTAGACCGGTAATCATTATTGCAATTTTATACGAGGGAGAGGCATGAGCTAACATAGTTTCCGTACTTGGATCATATGCACTTATGATTGGAACTCTAGCAAGCATCCACGACTACCAAAGATCATTAAGGTAAAGCCCAACCATAGTGTTAAGTAACAAGTCCTCTGTACTCCCATACAGAACAATCTCCTTACTCGGTTATAAGCTTCTATCACTCTCGCCACCCACTATAAGCGCATTATGAACGTATTGCAACACCCTAAAGTGGGGATCGCTCATGCTTGTGCGACATGGAGGGCACCATAGGACAACACAAAAATAAAATATACAACTCAAACCAATCACAATCATCAATTAACCCATAGGACAAAACGAATCTGCTCAAACATCATAGGATGGAAAGACATCATTGGATAATAATATGAAGCATGAAACTGAAGGAAATATGCCCTAGAGGCAATAATAAAGTTATTATTTATTTCCTTATATCATGATAAATGTTTATTATTCATGCTAGAATTGTATTAACCGGAAACATAACACATGTGTGAATACATAGACCAACAGAGTGCCACTAGTATGCCTCTACTTGACTAGCTCGTTAATCAAAGATGGTTATGTTTCCTAACCATGAACAAGGAGTTGTTATTTGATTAACGAGGTCACATCATTAGTAGAATGATCTGATTGACATGACCCATTCCATTAGCTTAGCACCCGATCGTTTAGTATGTTGCTATTGCTTTCTTCATGACTTATACATGTTCCTATAACTATGAGATTATGCAACTCCCGTTTACCGGAGGAACACTTTGGGTACTACCAAACGTCACAAAGTAACTGGGTGATTATAAAGGAGTACTACAGGTGTCTGCAATGGTAGATGTTGGGTTGGCGTATTTCGAGATTAGGGTTTGTCACTCCGATTGTCGGAGAGGTATCTCTGGGCCCTCTCGGTAATGCACATCACATAAACCTTGCAAGCACTGCAACTAATAAGTTAGTTGTGAGATGATGTATTACGGAACGAGTAAAGAGACTTGCCGGTAACGAGATTGAACTAGGTATTGGATACCGACGATCGAATCTCGGGCAAGTAACATACCGATGACAAAGGGAACAACGTATGTTGTTATGCGGTCTGACCGATAAAGATCTTCGTAGAATATGTAGGAGCCAATATGGGCATCCAGGTCCCGCTATTGGTTATTGACCGAAGACGTGTCTCAGTCATGTCTACATTGTTCTCGAACCGTAGGGTCCGCACGCTTAACGTTACGATGATAGTTATTATGAGTTTATGCATTTTGATGTACCGAAGGTTGTTCGGAGTCCCGGATGAGATCACGGACATGACGAGGAGTCTCGAAATGGTCGAGACATAAAGATTGATATATTGGAAGCCTATATTTGGGCACCGGAAGTGTTCCGGGTGAAATCGGGATTTTACCGGATTACCGGGAGGGTTACCGGAACCCCCCGGGAGGCAAATGGGCCTATTGGGCCTTAGTGGAAAAAAGAGAAGGGGCAGCCCACAAGCTAGCCGGCCGAACCCCCCTTCCCTAGTCCTATTAGGACTAGGAGAAGGGGCCGGCCCCCCTCTCTTCTCTTTCTCCCGAAGAGTCCTACTAGGAATAGGATTTGGGGGAAGGAGTCCTACTCCCGGTAGGAGTGGGACTCCTCCCTGCGCCTTCCTCCTAGCCGGCCGACCCCCTTGCCCCTGGCCTTTATATACGGGGGCAGGGGGCACCCCATAGACACACAACTTGATCCTTGAGATCGTTCCTTAGCCGTGTGCGGTGCCCCCTGCCACCAAATTCCACCTCGATCGTACCGTTGTAGTGCTTAGGCGAAGCCCTGCGTCGGTAGTACATCAAGATCGTCATCACGCCGTCGTGCTGACGGAACTCTTCCTCGACGCTTTGCTGGATCGGAGCCCGAGGAACGTCATCGAGCTGAACGTGTGCTAAGAACTCGGAGGTGCCGGAGTAACGGTGCTTGGATCGGTTGGATCGGGAAGAAGACGTACGACTACTTCCTCTACGTTGTGTGATCGCTTCCGCAGTCGGTTTGCGTTGGTACGTAGACAACACTCTCCCCTCTCGTTGCTGTGCATCACCATGATCTTGCGTGTGCGTAGGAAAAATTTCGAAATTACTGCGTTACCCAACAGAAACACCATGTTTAAGTAGAGAAATACGGCTGGGGTTGAAGGAAATATGCCCTAGAGGCAATAATAAAGTTGTTATTTATATTTCCTTATATCATGATAAATATTTATTATTGATGCTAGAATTGTATTAACCGGAAACTTAGTACATGCGTGAATACATAGACAAAACAGAGTGTCCCTAGTATGCCTCTACTTGACTAGCTCGTTAATCAAAGATGGTTATGTTTCCTGACCATGGACATATGTTGTCATTTGATGAACGGGATCACATCATTAGAGAATGATGTGATGGACAAGACCCATCTGTTAGCTTAGCATAATGATCGTTTAGTTTTATTGCTATTGCTTTCATCATGACTTATACATGTTCCTTTGACTATGAGATTATGCAACTCCCGAATACCGGAGGAACACATTGTGTGCTATCAAACGTCACAACATAACTTGGTGATTATAAATATGCTCTATAGATGTCTCCGAAGGTGTTTGTTGGATGGCATAGATCGAGATTAGGATTTGTCACTCCGTGTATCGGAGAGGTGTCTCTGGGCCCCTCTCAGTAATGCACATCACTATAAGCCTTGCAAGCAATGTGACTAATGATTTAGTCATGGGATGATGCATTACGGAACGAGGAAAGAGACTTGCCAGTAACGAGATTGAAGTTTGTATGATGATACCGACAATCGAATCTCGGGCAAGTAACATACCGATGACAAAGGGAACAACGTATGTTGTTATGCGATTTGACCGATAAAGATCTTCGTACAATATGTAGGAGCCAATATGAGCATCTAGGTTCCGCTATTGATATATATCGGTCATGTGTACATAGTTCTCGAACCCATAGGGTCCGCATGCTTAATATTCGATGACGATTTGTATTATGAGTTATGTGATTTGATTACCGAAGTTTGTTCGGAGTCCCGGATGAGATCACGGATATGACGAGGAGTCTCGAAATGGTCGAGAGGTAAAGACTCATATATAGGACGATGGTATTTGTGTTGGGATCTATGGTAGGGTGCGTCGACTGCAAATTAAAATTTCCTACGCGCAGAACAACCAAGAACATGCTACGGGAGATGGATCACAGTTCGTTACCACTAGACACGCAGTGCCGTGCAGCGGAAGAAGAGTTGGGGCAGCGCGTCTGCGTGGATCATCTCCTCCTCGTCCGATCTCCCTCGTACAACCGGTGGTCGGTTCCCACATAAAGGTTTGCCGGAGCGGTGCAAGTGCACCGCCTCTAACGGTATCCGCGTGTTCAGGAGGAACGTCGTGCGGCGGACTGCTAGGTCCAATCACACGACCGGCGGCGAGTGGAGGTGTCTATTCGCAACACATGCAAACCCTAGTGAAAGCGCTGAAGCGATCAGCCGTGTTAGTGTGCGACACCTCCACTATATATATATATATACACACACACACACACCCATAACTCTACTCGGCCACAATCCGAATACAGTTCGGATCACATCCGACCAGTGTCCTCAGATCCGACCTCGTAGGTTCCTTCCCTTAAGCGCGCGACCCCATAGATTCAAGTCGGCTTGGTCGCAGTTTGGATCACCTCCGAACTACACGGTTGGTAGCAGCCTCTAGCAAGGCATGCCGAACACCAAGTAGACTATGAAGCTGGTTAGAGAACCTATACATGATACTTCCATTCCTTTTGCCACACGATATATGTTGTCGAGCTCAAGGCGAGTCTGTCATCCTTGTGCTAGCCCGACCTCTTTCTCATTCCAGTGATGCCGACCACAAACCGGATTATCTCATAATCCTTGTCGCATGGCCATGCTTATCCTGATCGGATCACATGAGGGGCCCAGAGTATATCTCTCCTGATCGGAGGGGCAAATCCCATCTTGCTCGACCACGTCTCGCAACATGGTTCTGGACAAACCCGAAACCTACCTTTATAACTACCCAGTTACAGAGTAGTGTTTGGTCGGCCCAAAGCAAGTCTGTCACCATCCTGAGTACATGCGTCAGCTTAGGTCTTAGGACATAGAACATATGTTGTACTAGAGACTCACAAATGACATATCGCTGCGTCTCATAGTTGGGTCTGTCCGACTCGGACCTTATCTCGACTCGGATCCGACTATGTCGAATCCGACTAGATCCTTCCAAGTCCATATTATCCGGTTAGCATCCAATGCTCCATGGCTAGTGAGACCAAGCCATCGACCGTGTCATATGCTAGTCTAGTTGGCTGCGCATCCACACAACCCTTTCCACCAAGGACCTTTTAGGACAGTCATCATACAATGCATAGTACCTGAGGGAGTCCTGGATTAGGGGGTGTTCGGATAGCCGGACTATACCTTCAGCCGGACTCCTGGACTACGAAGATACAAGATTGAAGACTTCGTCCCGTGTCCGAAAGGGACTTTCCTTGGCGTGGAAGGCAAGCTTGGCGATACGGATATGTAGATCTCCTACCATTGTAACCGACTTTGTGTAACCCTAACCCTCTCCGGTGTCTATATAAACCGGAGGGTTCTAGTCCGTAGGACAACATACAGAACAACAATCATACCATAGGCTAGCTTCTAGGGTTTAGCCTCTCTGATCTCGTGGTAGATCTACTCTTGTACTACCCATATCATGAATATTAATCAAGCAGGACGTAGGGTTTTACCTCCATCAAGAGGGCCCGAACCTGGGTAAAACTTCGTGTCCCTTGCCTCCTGTTACCATCCGGCCTGGACACACAGTTCGGGACCGCCTACCCGAGATCCGCCGGTTTTGACACCGACATTGGTGCTTTCATTGAGAGTTCCTCTGTGTCGTCGCTGTTAGGCTTGATGGCTCCTACGATCATCAATAATGATGCAGTCTAGGGTGAGACCTTCCTCCCCGGACAGATCTTCGTCTTCGGCGGCTTCGCACTGCGGGCCAATTCACATGGCCATCTGGAGCAGATCGAAAGCTATGCCCCTGGCTGTCAAGTCAGATTTGGAAGTTTAAACTACACGGCTGACATCTGCGGGGACTTGATCTTCGACGGATTCGAGCCACTGCCGACCGCGCCGCACTGTCACGACGAGCATGATCTAGCTCTGCCGCCGAACAGTGCCCTGGAGGCCGCACCCGCATCGGCTTCGACCCTTAATTGGGAGCCAACTGCGCCAATCGAGGATGGGTGGTTGGACGCCGCCTCGGGGGCTGCGATCCCAATGGCGATCAAGCCGAACACCAGCCCCGCACTCTGCGAGACTCGTGACTCCAAGGAGCCAGACTCCTCTCCGGACTCCGAACGCTCCGCGCCCTTGCCGATCGAATCCAATTGGGCGCCGATCATGGAGTTTACTGCCACGGACATCTTTCAGCACTCGCCTTTCGGCGACATTTCGAAGACACTAAAGTCTCTCTCTTTATCAGGAGAACCCTGGCCGGACTACGGTCAGCAAGGTTGGGATACGGACGATGAAGAAATTCAAAGGCCACCCACCACCCACTTTGTAGCTACTGTCGACAATTTAACCGACATGCTCGACTTCGACTCCGAAGACATCGACGGTATGGACGCTGATGCAGGAGACGATGAAGAACCAGCGCCTATTAGGCCCTGGAAAGCCACCTCGTCATATGACAAATACATGGTGGACACCCCAAAAGAAGGAGATGGCGATGGAACAGCAGAGGATGACCCCTCCAAGAAACAGCCTAAGCGCCGGCGTCAGCGGCGCCGCTCAAAATCCCGCCAAAGCAAATATGGTGATTCCAGCACGGGAGATAATAATACTCCAGAGAATGCCGAAGAAAACCCCCTCCAGCAAGATTCAGGACAGGAGGATGGAGAAGCCAACCCTCATGAGAGAGCGACAGACAGAGAGGTCGACGACGATAACTATACGCCTCCCTCCGAAGATGAGGCAAGCCTCGACGACGACGAATTCGTCGTGCCAGAGGATCCCGTCGAGCAAGAGCGTTTTCAACGCAAGCTTATGGCCACGGCAAGAAGCCTCAAGAAAAAACAACAGCAGCTCAGAGCTGATCAAGATTTGTTAGTCGACAGATGGACTGAAGTCCTTGCGGCCGAAGAGCATAAACTCGAACGCCCCTCCAAGAGCTACCCAAAGCGCAGGTTGCTACCCCGATTAGAGGAGGAAGCACTTAAACCTACATCACCAGCACTTGATACGGCCGACCGACCACCTCGTGGCCGCGACAGAGCGGCCTCTCGGCCCTCCACTCAAGCCGCACCCCGTACCAAGGCACGGGAAAATGCGCCAGACCTGCGAGATATGTTGGAGGATAAGGCAAGGCAAACAAGATCGATCTACGGATCGCGTGGGCGCCCCACGACTCGAGACGGTAACCGTCACGCCGGACACAAATTCGATAGGGCCGAACACAGTCGACAAAGCTCATTGGAGCTACGTCGTGATATAGCCCAGTACAGAGGTGCCGCACACCCACTATGCTTCACAGACGAAGTAATGGATCATCAAATCCCCGAGGGTTTCAAACCCGTAAACATCGAATCATATGATGGCACAGCAGATCCTGCGGTATGGATCGAGGATTATCTCCTTCATATCCACATGGCCCGTGGCGATGATCTCCACGCCATCAAATACCTCCGACTCAAGCTTAAAGGACCAGCTCGGCATTGGATTAACAGCTTGCCAGCAGGATCAATCAGTTGTTGGGAGGACCTGGAAGCCGCATTCCTCGACAATTTCCAGGGCACTTACGTGCGACCACCAGACGCCGATGACCTAAGCCACGTAATTCAGCAGCCAGAGGAATCGGCCAGGCAATTTTGGACACGGTTCCTAACAAAGAAAAATCAAATAGTCGTCTGTCCGGACGCAGAGGCCCTAGCAGCCTTCAAGCACAATATCCGTGACGAGTGGCTTGCCCGGCACCTTGGACAGGAAAAGCCGAAATCGATGGCAGCACTCACGACACTCATGACCCGCTTTTGCGCGGGAGAAGATAGTTGGCTTGCTCGTAGCAACAATATGACCAAGAACCCGGGTAATTTGGATACCAGGGATAGTAGTGGCAGGTCGCGTCGCAACAAGCAGAAGCGCCGCATTAACGGCGACAATGCTGAGGATACGGCAGTTAATGCCGGATTCAGAGGCTATAAATCCGGTCAGCGGAAAAAGCCATTCAAAGAAATCCTAGGGGCCCGTCTAGTTTGGACCGAATACTCGACCGCTTGTGCCAGATATATGGAACCCCCGAAAAGCCGGCCAATCACACCAACAGGGATTGTTGGGTGTTCAAGCAGGCAGGCAAGTTAAATGCCAAAAATACAGACAAGGGGCTCCATAGCGATGACGACGAAGAGCCCCGGCCGCCGAACAACAGTGGACAGCAGGGTTTTCCCCCACAAGTGTGGACGGTGAACATGATATACGCAACCCACATCCCCAAGAGGGAGCGGAAGCGCGCGTTAAGGGACGTATACGCGGTAGAGCCAGTCGCCCCAAAGTTCAACCCATGGTCCTCCTGTCCGATCACCTTTGATCGAAGGGATCATCCCACTAGCACCCGTCATGGTGGATTCGCCGCATTGGTTCTAGACCCAATTATTGACGGATTTCATCTCACCAGAGTCCTTATGGACGGCGGCAGCAGCCTGAACCTGCTTTACCAGGATACAGTGCGGAAAATGGGCATAGATCCCTCGAGGATTAAGCCCACCAAAACGACCTTTAAAGGCGTAATACCAGGTGTAGAGGCCAACTGTACGGGCTCAGTCACACTTGAAGTGGTCTTCGGATCTCCGGATAATTTCCGAAGCGAGGAGTTAATCTTCGACATAGTCCCATTCCGCAGTGGCTATCACGCACTGCTCGGGCGAACCGCATTCGCCAATTTCAATGCGGTACCACACTACGCATACCTTAATCTCAAGATGCCTGGCCCTTGAGGAGTAATTACGGTAAATGGAAACACCGAACGCTCCCTCTGAACGGAGGAGCACACGGCGGCCCTTGCAGCGGAAGTACAAAGCAGCCTCTCCAGGCAGTTCTCCAGTCCGGCCATTAAACGTCCAGACACCGTCAAGCGCGCCCGGAGTAACCTACAAAAAGACCGCCTGGCACGTTCCGAGCAGGCGTAGCAATGCGGCCCCAACCCCAGCCCTCGCAAAAATGTGACGCCAGTGCTTCGCGTACACAACTACGCTCTAGAAATACCATGGGTACAGGGGGGGCACCATCATGGCACGCCCGAAACACGGCTTAAACTGCACCAGGGGTTGCCGATTTTTTAATTTTCTCTTACTTTCAGGACTCCATTCTTCAGAAGGCCTGTTCGGCAGTTCAATTGCCGCACAAACAATGCAAGAACCAGGGAAGCAGACAAGCCATGCCGCATTACGGAACTCCCAGGTGGTCTCTATCACGAGAAGTATACCTGTTTCGCATACCATTCCGCAGCCTGCCCCTGAAACAGACATGTTAAATAGTCCAACCTTTTTGCTTATCACATTATTTGTATCGTTCTGCTTTGATCGCAGCCCTTTTTAATAAACAATGCATAGCTTTTGTCTATTTTTTTCATTACTCCTTTTTTTACAAATATATGTTCCTTAACGACATGTTGCACCCGTACTCTTTGGTACGGCCAAAATACACCAGGGGCTTTAGTACCCATCAATATGGTGTGAGAAGTCCGAACACTTTAACAAGTGCGGCACCCCGAACTTATAGCATTATATGCATCGGCTCCGAATCATGTCTTGGGTCAATAGTTGGGTTTGCCCGGCTCCTATGTTTTGGTGCCTTACGTTCCGCTATATCGGCTAAGGTAGCACTAGGAGAACTACTGCGATTGTGCCCCAGTTGAGCTGGGTCGAGCACCTCAGTAGAGAAAGCTAAATCTGACTATCATGATGAAGCGAGAGCTGGTCGCTGTTCGAGAGGTTTTTCGAGTCCCTAAAGACTTATGCCTCTTAGAGCGAGGAATCGGCTCCGTCCGGCCAAGGCGTGGATAGCACCCCGAACTCGGTCTTCCGAATACCAGGGGCTTCACCGAAATTTAAAATTATAGAATTCTATGGCTAAGTGAGAGTGTTCATGCATTATAGTCCGATTGCCTTGTTCGTTGTGCTGAGCGCCTCCCTCGAAGGACCCAAACATGGGAAAAAGAGCGCTCAGGTTTATCCCCGAACACCCTAGCACTAGCGGCACGGGGGCAGAAGGTAATATTTTAAATTCCAACAACATTGCTTAGCGCATATGAACAAGTTTTCAGCGCACAGGACAAAACGAGCGAGTTTTACTCAAAAATTACATCCCTGGAACATTCATCCGCCATAAGGCAGGCACCCTTCAGAACATCCTTATAATAATTCTCGGGCTTGCGATGCTCCTTCCCCGGCGGTGGCCCGTCCTTCACAAGCTTCTCAGCATCTAGCTGCCCTAGTGCACCTTAGCACGGGCAAGGGCCCTACGGGCACCTTCAATGCAGACGGAGCGCTTGATGACTTCGAGCCTTGGACAGGCCCCCACCAGCCGCCGCACCAGCCCAAAATAGCTCCCAGGCAGAGCCTCTCCAGGCCACAGCCGAACTATGAGGCCCTTCATGGCCTGTTTGGCCGCCTTGTGGAGCTCGACCACCTGCTTTAGCTGGTCGCTCAGGGGCACGGGGTGTCCGGCCTCAGCATACTGAGACTAGAACACCTTCTCTGTCGAGCTGTCCTCCTCGGCTCGATAGAATGCGGCGGCATCGGACACGCTATGGGGAAGATCTGCGAATGCTCCTGGAGAGCTCCGGATTCGGGTAAGTAACAAGTAACTCACGTTTATGTGTTTGCTTTGCATAAAGAATGCCTTACCCGCCGCTATATTTTTCACCTCATCCAACTCATAGAGGGTCTTCTGGGATTCGTCCTTGGCAGACTAGGCATTTTCAATAGCCACCGCGAGCTCGGACGCTCGCGTCTTTGTGTCAAGTTCCAAACTCTCATGTTTCTCCATGAGAGCCTGGAACTCTGGCCGCACCTTGCCAACCTCGGCCTCATACTTCTCCCGCTCAGTGCGCTCCGTGGCCGCCCTCTTCTCGGCCTCGAGCAGCGCTTGCTTAAGGGTCGCCACCTCAGACGTGCCCCTACAATAGCCATGATAATCCTGTCATTTTTTGCAACTGCACCTTTTTTATATATATTTAAACAAGGTATTTCTTACCTTCCTTGTCCTCGAGCTGCTTCTTGGCATGCCCGAGCTCTTGCTCGGACTGCTCGAGGTTCTGCTTTAGCGTGTCCACTTCCGCAGTCAGCACGGCGGACGCCAGCAGAGAAGCCTGCATACGCATATTGACTCCTTTTTGTTAGACTCCTGCGAATTTTATTTGATCCTCTATTCGGCTTTTCTTCCCGAACGCCAAACAGAGCATCAGGGGCTACTATCTATGGGGTAATATTATTTACACATTCTTTACTTACGTCAAAGCCTGTTAAAAGGCTAGCACAAGCTTCTGTCAGTCTGCTCTTGGCGGACTGAACCTTCTGGACCACCGCACTCATAATGGTGCGGTGCTCCTCGTCGATGGAGGCGCCTTTGAGCACCTCCAACAGATTGTCCGGCGCCTCCGGTTGGACAGGGGTCACCGACACGGTGGGCTTGCTCCTCTTGGAAGGAGGCCACCCGCCGGACTCTGGAACCTTTGAAGGTTCCGGAGCGGTGTCCGGCCTAGAGCCGGACTTGGAGCCCTGGGGGGTTTTATCCCCTTTACTCCTGGAGTTCAGGAGGTCGCCTTGCGGCGCCTCCAGGACCACCTCCTCCTGGCTTGGAACCTGCTGGGACAACACTTCGGTGTCGTCCATAGGGCGGGGGGAGGTAGCCATCGGAAGCGAATTCACATCCGACGAGTCTAGTGAACCGCTCGACGATGCATCGAGCCGGTCTTTGGGTGGGCTGCATAATCATATTCAACATAAGGGAGTGCAATAAAGGAATACTATGAATTACTCTGGTATCCGGAGACTTACGATTTTGCCAGGGGCTTGGCCTTGAGCGGCCACTCCTCCCTGACGTCGTCGGCATTGGGGGAGTAGTCTGGAGGAAGGGTTTTCCCCCTCTTGGACCCTTCGGCCTCCCCAGTAAGGGCGGCCTTCCTTTTTCTCTCTCCCCCCGCTGGAGGGGGAGAGGTCTCTTCTTCCTCCTCCTCGTCTTCACGGGAGGAATGCGCCTTGGAGCCGTCGGATGATGAACCTGACACCTCCTGGCGCCGGGCACTTGTTCGAGTCCCCGTGGCCTTCGTCGTGGCCTTCTTCTCCGGCACCACATAGGGTGCCGGAACCAGCAGCTTCGCCGAGTGGGCATCGGCTGGGTCTTCGGGCAAAGGAGCCGGACAGTCGATCTGTCCGGACTTCGCCTGCCAATCCTGTCAAAGGTAAGGGAGCTTAGATCCCGCACAGAGTTAAACTATGAAAAACTAATACCCTGTAAAAGGTACAAACAACTTACCGCACTAGCGTAACGCTGTGCGCTGAATCCGTGATCCTCGGTAGCGGATGCGGGAGCCTCGGCGCCCTTGAAAAGCACCTTCCAGGCATCTTCGTACGTCGTGTCAAAGAGCCTGCTTAGAGTTCGGTGCTGCGCCGGATTGAACTCCCACAGATTGAAGGCCCGTTGTTGACACAGGAGGATCCGGCGGATGAGCATAACCTGGACTACGTTGACGAGCTTGAGCTGCTTGTCCACCAGGGATTGGATGCATGTTTGCAGCCCAGTTACCTCTCTTTTGCTGCCCCACGATAGGCCCGTCTCTTTCCAGGACGTGAGCCGCGTTGGGGGTCCGGACCGGAACTCGGGGGCTGCGACCAACTCAGGGTCGCGCGGCTCGGTGATGTAAAACCACCCCGATTTCCACCCCTTCAGGGTCTCCAAAAAGGAGCCCTCGAGCCATAAGACGTTGGGCATCTTGCCCACCATGGCGCCCCCGCACTCCGCCTGGTTGCCACGCACCACCTTCAGCTTGACATTGAAAGTCTTGAGCCACAGGCCGAAATGGGGGCGGATGCGGAGGAAGGCCTCGCACACGACGATAAACGCTGAGATGTTGAGGATGAAGTTCGGGGACAGATCATGGAAATCCAGGCCGTAGTAGAACATGAGTCCCCGGACGAATGGGTGGATAGGAAAGCCCAGTCCGCGGAGGAAGTGGGGAAGGAACACTACCCTCTCATGGGGCCTTGGGGTGGGGTGGAGCTGCCCCTCTCCGGGAAGCTAGTACGCGATGTCGTTAGACAACTATCCGGCCTTCCTCAGTTTTTTGATGTGTCCCTCCGTGACGGAGGAGAAAATCCACTTGCCTCCCGCTCCGGACATGGCTGGAGAAGGTTGAGGTGGGGAGTGCGGACTTGTGCGCTGGAGCTCGAGTGCACGAAAATGGACAGGCAAAGGAGGAAGAAGGCGTAGGTGAAAAGGTGGATCCTTATCCCCTTATATGGGTGGACGCAACTACGTGTCCCCACCAGCCTGGTAAAACTCGCTTATCTCCAAGCGTCGTAATCAATGGCGCGGTTGGGTTACCCACGCCCGTATTGATGAGAATCCCAGAATAAGGGGACACGATCTCTGATTTAACAAGACGTGCCAAGGAAACCGCCTCGCATGACACGCCGGGGTGGGACAATAAAACGATTCAAATAAAGGCTTGGCCGTGGTGCGATGTCACACTACGGAATACGTCAGCAGATTAGATTTGTGTAAATATTATTATCTCTATGGCAATATGTGGAAACTTATTTTGCAGAGCCGGACACTATCTTTGTGTTCAAAATCTTCTATGAAGTACTTGGAGGAGGAACCCGCCTTGCAATGCCGAAGACAATCTGCGCGCCGGACTCGTCGTCATTGAAACCTGGTTCAGGGGCTACTGAGGGAGTCCTGGATTAGGGGGTGTTCGGATAGCCGGACTATACCTTCAGCCGGACTCCTGGACTATGAAGATACAAGATTGAAGACTCCGTCCCGTGTCCGGAAGGGACTTTCCTTGGCGTGGAAGGCAAGCTTAGCGATACGGATATGTAGATCTCCTACCATTGTAACCGACTTTGTGTAACCCTAACCCTCTCCAGTGTCTATATAAACCAGTGGGTTCTAGTCCGTAGGACAACATACAGAACAACAATCATACCATAGGCTAGCTTCTAGGGTTTAGCCTCTCTGATCTCGTGGTAGATCTACTCTTGTACTACCCATATCATCAATATTAATCAAGCAGGACGTAGGGTTTTACCTCCATCAAGAGGGCCCGAACCTCGGTAAAACTTCGTGTCCCTTGCCTCCTGTTACCATACGGCCTAGACGCACAGTTCGGGACCCCCTACCTGAGATCCACCGGTTTTGACACCGACAGTCCCACAAACAAGTCATGTACTTGCTGATACACATCATTGATAATGTCCAAGGACTATCTTTATTCATAAACACATAGGAAATATCATCATACATGATTGCCTCTAGGAATTTGAAAAGGAGGACAAGTGAAAATTAAAATTCCTACGTTTTTTCTTTCGAGACACTAAAGGAACAAATCCGTGTGCTCAGTGGACAATATATATAACATGTAGGGTAAAAAAGAGATGCAACAAGTGTACAACCTCTTTGGCGAAGCCATGTCGATCTCAGCATGATTGGGTTGGCCGGTGAGGATGCTCTAGCTGACTTTGCTGTCGGAGGAGGGGAAGAAGATCTTAGGCGTCTAGAGATGGAGCCCGAGGTACTGCTTCGTTGTGATGGAGGGTTTCGTCGTTGGAGCAGCTCCGGTGAGTTGTACGATGCCGAGGCTGAAGCAGGACAAGAGAGACAAAGAACAACATTAACCTGAGTGGAATTCTAATAGCATCTCCAATACATGACGTAAAATACATAACCACAAAGTTCTAGATGTAAAATACATCAGCCGCTCATCTCTGAACTTAACTGTCGAAACTGAACTTAACTGTCGAAACTGAATTTTGCTGTCGAAACTGAGTTTTGCTGTCGAAACTGAACGCACTAGCAAGGTGAGGCTACACGTTGGTCGACTGACTTTTTCATCTCTGGCCAGTCAATTTTGTAGCCGTTGGATACGAAACCGAGGGCTCGTGGTTCATCTTCAACCTCCACCCCCCTGAGCCGCCAGCCACCACCGGCCAAACAGCAGCCCCTCGCCGCCCGCGGCCGGCGGTGCGCCGCCCCGCCCGCCCCGAAAACACTCCCCACTGCCGGTCCACCGCCGCCCCGGCCATCCCTCTAGGCCCCCTGTGCCGAGCTTTTTCTCTAGCGATCCCCACGCCACCGCCGGCGACCGCCGCCCCATCCTGAACCCTAAGATAGATAGTGGGGTACCTCTCCAGCGAGCCCCCCTTCCCGCTGCGGCTGGTTCTTCCTTCACCCCGGGGAGCCTTCCCACCCCCTGAAAATCGACTGACCGAAAAGTCAATTCAGTCGACTGAAGTGTAGCTAAATCGGAGCAGCATCGCAAGAAAGAGCAAGAGCGAGAGCAGCATCGCAAGCAAGAGCAATAGCAAGAGCAGACCAGGCAGGGGACCGAGAGCAAGAGCAGAGCAGCAGCGCGAGCGAGAGACAAAGCAGCAGCAGCTCCTACTGATGTGGACGTCGCCGCCGAGGGAGCGACGCCTTGGAGGAAGTGGCCGGCGACGCCGCCGTGGATGGAGCCGCGCCGTGTCGGCTCGGGACCGAGCGCCGGCAGCACCGTGAGATCGAATCAAGAAGAAAATGCGGCGATTAGTGTACAACCTCTTTGGTGGCGCCGATTAGGCTGCAGCTTCATCCGAGGAAACGGTGATGCAGGTGAAGACGGCATTGTGGGAATGGAGGTGGCGCGAAAGACGAGGGGAACGTCAGGGCAGATCCTTAGAGGTGGAGGACGGGGTGGCTGAACCGGCGGGATGATGAGATCGATGACGGATCCTCATCCAGTACGGTGGATGAGGGACGTCGAGGTCTTGCTGTGGACGACGTCATCGGGGAAGAGGCTCCGGCTGGGTGGCAGATGGAGCAGGGTGTGGGGTTTCGTCGCGGGTTTTCGCGGCCTCGGTGTACGATTGGGTGGGCCGATGGGATGGCAGTGGGGAACCATGGCTTAGAGACGCGCTTGTCCAAAATGTGGGGTAAGTTACAAAAGTACCCCCACCGATTTGAGGCGGTTCTTTCGGTTCAGGGGTACCATGGGAATTTCACGTGTCGAGATTCCACAGGAGGTGGGAGTTTTCGCGCGTGTTTTAATTTCGGAATAGCAAGGCGCGGGTTGAGATGGAGGGAGTTGTTCAAAGGAGACCCCTTCCCCCACCCCCTCCCCCCCACACACGGATACATTGAACGCTCTAGTCATGTCTCCCCGCCACACACAAACTTGACATGTGCCCTCTAATGTTCCGGTAGGCCAATCGTCCTATATCTTTGACTTGCACACACACACACACACACACACACACACACAATTTCGATGGCTCTCTTCATCAATCTCACACCCACCCACTTGATCTTCTCTTCGACTCTATCGATAGCTATGACCCCTCCCTCTCTTCTTGTGGATTGCCCGACCCTCTATGTATGATATGTATAGGCCTCCATTTCACACACATTACATGCAAAATTTTGTTTGAGATGTCATCGACACATATTCCCACAAATAATTCACAAAATCAACCCCCACCCCACCCCACCCCAAAACAAAAAACACTCACGAACACGGTTTGTATCTCTCACACACACCCACGTAGGTGGGGGACATGCACGAAGAGAAGAGGTGCATGCACGACGCACGTACTCTCGTCTCTTTCCCAACCACACCCGCGCGGGTACACGGTGGAGCTCATTTTTGTACGAAAAAGACAGCCCACGTGGTAATTTGGCACATGTACTGGTTGTCCACTTGGTGGAGGGAGGATCGTCTACCACAGGTGAACAAACAAATTGCGACTTGACGTGTTATGTTAAAAAAGAGGCAAACCATGTGGGGCCTACCTTAGAGGCAAGGCTCTATACACGAGAGTAATTTTGATGTGTCCTGTCAACTCGTAGAACAAGGAGAAGCTTGCTTAGTATGCCGTCTCCCCCGTTCCTAAATATAAGTCTTTGTAGAGATTTCACCATGAACCACATGCGGATGTATATAGATGCATTTTAAGTGTAGATTCATTCATTTTGTTCCGTATGTAGTGGAATCTCTACAAAGACTTATCTACTAGTAATAGCTAGCCCCCACTACTAGGAATTCTCTATCCTCTCCTTGAGCCACATCATCAAAATTGATGCAGCCGTTAGATGAAGTGAATCAGTCCATAATAGTCGTCTGATCTAGACGTTGAGAGGCTCTGCACTAAGCCACATGCAAGCATGCAGAAATAGCGTGGCACATGCATGTGAGTGGGTTTTAAATCACATCAACATGTCTGCATGCAAGCATGCACCGGTAACATGCATGTAAGTGAGCTTTTAAGTCCCATTAACATGTCAAAAAGAAAAATATAATCCCATTATGCAGTAGGAGTTGGCTGATCCTTTTTCCTTACGTGGGATGAACTAAGTGATGATGGGAGTTTATTTAGTTTGGCTACCACATTTGTCATGCGGTTATAGAGTTTTTTTAGTTCTATGAAATCGATAATTTTGCACAGAGAGATATACCGCTGTTCCGCGGCAACGCGCGGGGACTCAACTAGTAATATTTAGGAACGGATGGAGTACTATGTAAAGAGTTAGGTGTCGCATGGCGATAGTGTGACACCCCAAAATTTTAACCTTGTTTTATTAATTAAAATTTTTCCAGGAAATTTAAACTTTTAATTTTCTGGATTTTCTTTGGATTTCAGAGCCATCCTTTTCCTTATTATGGAGTTTTTACCTCAAATGAAAAACTTTCCAAATATGTTATTGGACTTGTTTGCCCTTTCAAGAAAAACATTTCTATGATCAGTGGAATTTAATTGCATAATTAATTCTCTCTAAGCTTTATTCATTAAAATGATTTTTCATTTGTTTTGGAGCCTTTTTGAACTACAACCACTTGATAAGTTTATTTAAAATTTTGACCAAAATTTGGAGATGTCATGTGATGTTTTAAAATTACTTTTATGCAAAAATATATTTCATTCATTTAATATTTTGAGCTCTACACCGATTTTTCAAATCTGGTCCAAAGAGCAAATTTGCACTACAACCCTTTAAATATTTCTTTCTATCCTCCACCAAAATTATGGGATGTTAATAGGAGTATATTATTCAACTTTATGCAAAAACCCTTTTGTGTTCTTCGAAAAATTTGAGTGAATCAACCTCTTCTTCATTTTGGTCTAGCATGGTGATTTGTACAGCAACCATATTTTAAGTTGCCCTTTGAGCTATGATTCTTTTTCCTACTTATAGCCCATCTTGCAAAACCCTTGAGTCCAGGAGAGTGGACCCATTGGAAGATTTTTGGTTTATGAAACAATGCCTTTTTCTTTCTGTCCAAAACTGTGGATTTGCAAAACTTACACTAACAAGTTTGAGCTTTTGGCAAACTAACCTCACCACCCTCCCATTCATCTAGAGAGACTATGATCTGGAAATTTGGGCCACCCCAAGAGTTGCCTAGATGCACTTAGCAGTCTGTCAAACACCTTGAGTGTATGAGCAGATTTGGCATGATTATTGGTTTGCTTTGTGATCTTGATCATCGGACCTAACAACCATGTCCATTGAGCTCCTAACTAACCCTAACCCAGGCCTGCTAGTCCCCAGCCCCAACCTAATCCTCTAGCAAGCTCTAGCATTGTGTCGAGCACGTAGCGTGCATGCGCTGGGCGTGCCCAGAGCGCACGTTTTGCACGCACGCGCACCGAGCCGCCGCGTCTCGCTGCCGCCCGACCCGTACCCCTGCTGCCCCTTGGCCGCCCACAGCCAGTGCCCCAACTCCTCCCGCGCCGCAGAGCCACCTGGACCCTCCTCCTGGTGCCCCACAGCGCCACCGACGCTAGCCGCCGACGGCCGCAGCAGGGCTCTGCCATGGACGGCGCCGCCCAAGACGCAACAGCGCGCCAGCTGCCCCCTTTGAACAGCCCGACCTCATCCGCAAGGCTGTCCGCTAGCGCACGTCATCGCCACGTCGCCTGCAGCAACAGAACGGCGGTCGCCGACGAGCTTATCCACGGCCGCCGCGAACCGACCTCGTTGCGCTATAAAAGGAGGCCCCCGAGCTCCTCCGAGCACCCAGGCAACCTCAGGCCACTCCCACAACACACCCGCAGCCCGAAATCAATGGGGGAAAGCCATCTTCTCCGTCTCCGGCCGGTTCGGTCGCCGCCACGCCCCAACTCTGTCCATCGCAGCCAGGGCCTCCCCCGCCTTTCCAACACCACCACTCGACTCCCCTTGACCCTGCGGAGCTGCCCAACACCTCAAACACGGTCGGGAGCCACGGTATCCCAGAGCCCCAAACCTGTCCGAAGCTCTCTCCGCCGCGGAGCTCGCCGCCGGCGATTCCCTCCATCCCCGCCAGCCAGTCGACCACCGGGAGGACCGCCTAGGAGTGGCGGACCCATCCCTGACTTGGATGCCCTCGAGGAGCCCCTGTTCGCTGGCGACGATCGCCAGAGTCCCGCCCCCGCTCAGGCAGAGGAAAGGGGAGGGGGTGGAGACCAGTCAAACCTGACCAGTGGGCCCGCTGGATCCACTGTAAGTGACCACGAGCCGGCCCACGCTGGATAAGTGAAGACGTAAACCCCAGAGTACGTCTTCGCTACCCGGAAAGTGTATTCCTTTTGAAATGTTTTCTTTTCTGTTTTATTTTAAAAACAGATTTGACCAAAACTTTGACTGGCTATAACTTTTAAAATATGAATCCAAATGACTTGAATCTTTTTCTGTTGTTCCTCAAATATTGTCTAGTCTATTTTCATATTTATTTCAAAATTTTCCAAGCAACTTTTTTGTACTGTTTTTAAACTATGTGTTAATTTAAATATTTCCAAAAATAGGATTTGTGGGAGAGAGAAGAAAACTTTCAAAGTTTTGGAATGCACCCTGACTCTCCACACCTTGAAGGCAAGCATTCTGAACCCTGGCATAATGTTTTGTGGGTTGTTTGATACGGTTATAACACCACCTCAACATGAAGCGTTGGTTATTTTTATGTGACGATATGATCATACAACTTGAGTGCATAAAGGAAAATTCTTGCTGTTGGAAATGGATAAGCTTGTGATAGCAATGACCCTCATATGCCTCTCATGCGTACCGGGAAGGACCCGGGAAAGTCTCTGTCTTGTGTAGACACGAGCTTGTCCCTCGTCGAGACGGTTATGACCGGTAGGGTAGGGGGAGGTATGATAAGTGGTGGTTGTGTCTGATGGCTGTGAAATATAATTCTTGAGCTAACCATGCAGGAAATAATTAAGCCTCCTGAGTCGGCCGTAGATCGAGTCTTGTTCCAGTAACCCCCATACTTGTTTCGTGCCGCCACTTGTCCCTGCCGTAGGTAGGGTACGGTTCAGTAAGTTGTCAGCCCCTGTCCTGGCACACACCGTACAGAGGGGCCATGGTGGAAGATACCGATTGTAGCCAGTAGGCATGCCACCTGGTCCAGGGGCATGGGTGTTTCCGGTTGGGACCGAGAGGGGAGGCCTCCCCTTAGAGCCCGCGAT
The DNA here is from genome assembly GCA_034509565.1 of Triticum monococcum. Lineage (NCBI taxonomy): Eukaryota > Viridiplantae > Streptophyta > Magnoliopsida > Poales > Poaceae > Triticum > Triticum monococcum. The sequence continues at coordinate 753,335,891 of CM067843.1, read as the reverse complement.
AAAAATTTGATCCCATGCTACGCGAGGTTGTAGCCTCCCCACTTAGAGTTTTGCTTAACAGGTGTTTGGGTGATTCCAGACACGAGTAAAGTTAAGCTGGTGTGTGCAAGTCAGGCGTGTTTTCGACTAAAAGACTGTAGACGGAATTAGTTCCGATGGACTAAAGAAATCCGTTACTCGTGGGTAAATAGTACACCCTCTGGAGAGATATTGAACCTATTCGAATAGCCGTGTCCATGGTTAAGGACTACAGTCCGGGATGGGTCAAGCGTCGGTCTTAGTGTCGGTCTTCGGAGGAGAAACTACTGAACCAGAACATTGATTATGACCGGTGACGTATGATGATTATGATTATTATTATTATGGACTAATCCTTTATGTATTTGAATTATTGAGTATCCTTGGGACGGTTCTACCTCCTGGATATTCACCGTGATTATTCTTATATGAGCCCTTTATTTGGCGTCGCACAGACGCCCGACTTTGGCATGCTTGTTATTTCATTTACTTATAAGCCCTTTATGTGGCGTCGCACAGATGCCCGACTGTGGCCTGCTTGTTATTTCATTTACTTATAAGCCCTTTATGTGGTGTCGCACAGACGCCCGACTGTGGCATGCTTGTTATTTCATTTACTTATAAGCCCTTTATGTGGTGTCGCGCAGACGCCCAACTGAGGCACGCTTCATATTATTATCCTTTCGAGGCGTGGCTTCAGACACCCGATCGATGCTTTTCATTTCTACTCCCTGATTGTTTACTCATGTTTTATTTGAATGATCTACTTGCGTGCATCATGAACCTTATTTCATAACTAACGAAGCGATCATGAAATATTTCAAAATATGATTATCAATGGCTATATTATACCTGTGTTCTTAATGTTTGTGAGTACATTCAAAGTACTCACTGGCTTGTCCCTGGCTATTGTCTTGGCCAGATTTCTTGCGTGGAAAGGAGCGTTGCGATGAAAGCCCCGGAACCTATGTAATGGTGATATATAGCAGCCTCGCAAAGATAGGAGTTATCCTGGTCAGCTGTTCCTGTGGGAAATGGAGTCCCATAGACGCTGATGATCCGTAAATCGCTTTCGCCTTCAGCCCCTAGCAAACCATTTGTTGTACTCATAGGCCAGAATGGTCTTGTACTACATATTTTGTATTTTTGCGTGGAGTTTCTGTAACAAGTTGGTGTCTCATCAGCTAACAGTAATCCTGGGGCTGATGAGCACAAGGGCCGCTTTTGGGAAATTAGTATCCCGAAAATCTGGTCCTGACAAACTTGGTATCAGAGCCAGGCTGACCATTGGCTAATCCTATCTTAGCCAGGTCGAAAAACCTAGGTAAACCAACCCACCAGACCTTAACCAAACCCCGGCCAAGCTTCTCATGTAAGATAGCCTCACAGTGACCCGACACCTTTTTGGAAGTCGGTGCCCAACCTATCAGCCTAACCTGTCAGTCACACGCCAGCAACCACCCCTTAAATAGCCTTTCTCGCAACGTGGGAAGGAAGACTCCGCCCCCTTTTTCTATAAAAAGGGCACGCTAGCCTCGACCCAGCACAGCACAGCCTCTAACCCCAAACCAAGCTAGAATGCCTGGCCCCATTGTTCACAATGAGACCACAGCAACCAACCTTGGTGGTTTTGTGACCGTGCTAGCAAACCTCACCCGCCGTGCCTTTTCATTAGAAGAGCCCCCAGAATATGGTGTGTACCAGAGTTCCATGAGCAGTGAGAGCCGCCAATTTTGGGCCACTGTGCACATCTATGGTAGGGGTCTATCACCAGAACGCCCCTACAGGTTCACCGGAAGGACAACTTCCTTTGAGCCACAAGCCATCCAACTAGCTGCTCGAGAAGCTATAGTTCAACTCCAGCACTTGTCGCCCTGAGTTAACTATCGCTCCTCCTACTACTACCCTAGCCATGACGGGTATGGTAGACCTCCACAAGCTGCCAACGGAGATCACGAGACGGATCCTGCATTATTGCACCTGGTGCGCTATGTAAGTGCACTAGAGGGACTGTTCGATCAAATCACCCTAGATCTCATCGCAGCTCGTGGAGAACTGATCCGCAGAGCCCCAGCGAGAAGAGAAGATGAGCCCGACGCCGACAACCCAGTCGTGCTGTTCGGAGAACCGATCGAGACCTTGAGGTCAGCCCCAGCCATCAACCAAGGTGCTTTGATGACCCCAGAAGTGCTTCGTCGCCTTTTGGGAACACACTCCAACGGGATTGTGGCCAACAATCCCCGCAATGGTCATCATCACTACCCCGACCCAGCAGTTCCGCAACCCCCTCCAGCTAACCCCGACGGTGAGGCCAATGGAGAAACCTCGATAGCCACACGGCATGCCTGCTTAGATATAAACGAGGTAGACTAAGTCACTCGAGTAGTACCGAGTCTCAGTATGTCCACAACCTGTAGTTGTGTGATCTTGTATTACCGCAGTGTTGTCTGCATGTGCGCCCCTATTTTAAAAAGTAGCTGTGCATAAGTGTGCTGATGTACGATTGCAATTTTAATTCCGGGCGTAGCTACCAAAACCAACCCTGACGGCACCCACAATAATGCGTCGCTTTGACGAGATGTGTGTATCTATGGCTTTGACCCCGACCCCATGAGAGCAGAACCGACAAACTAGTTGCCCTTCACCGCGGTAAATAACCCAGCCCATTTACTTTATAAAAGGGACACCTCGTGACCTCGCCAAGTACCCCTCATCTTGTGCGCAACCCTCGCAACCATTTCTTGCCATGCCGAGCCCTAGCATTTATCTGAGAACCCCAGATGCAACCCCGGGTAGCTTTGTTAAAATATTGTGGGACTTTACCTGCAGTACCATGGGTTCTACCCAGCCACCCCAGTACGAGCTGCTCAAGTAAAGGATCACCTCATCCACCTCGAAATATTGGGCAGTAGTGCACATCCCTCCCGTAAACTCAAACCAAGACCCAACGAAAGTCTCCTTCCTGGGGAAATCTATGCCGACTCCATAGATGGCCATAGAAGCGGCTGCACATGAAGCGCTTGTTCGCGTTCGATTCGCGGTACCCTATGCCAGCGAACGAGGGTATTATTACTTTCCGAGCCGTGCAGCACCCGGGGAAGTGACATCTTTTCCCGGTGGACGAATTGAGAGAGACCCAGTACTGGCCAACCTTGTCCAATATGTCATCGCTCAAGAGCGTTTGACCCAACGAGTAATGGGTTATCTCCAGAGCCTCGCTGATTTAAATCCTCAGATCGCCATCGGCAGACCACTGAGGCCCGACCAGGAGAGACGCGTTCATCGACTGATCAATCCGCTTTCCCCGATAGAAGAAGAGTGTGCCCCAGTACCAGAGACGTTTTCTCGAGACCCCGTCCAGTTGCCATTTTCATTCTAGACGTCACTGCTATGTTCTTGTATTCTCGCATTTAGTTAAGTGTTGTAACTCATGCGTGTTATTCTAAACCTTGTGCGACGAGATGAACATTTGGTTTCAATTGTAATGAGTAATTTTTGCTGCTGTAAATTTTGATTAACTAATTTTTTCCTCGCGAGAAATCCTGGAGTGAGATTTCTTTTCCCTGAGTTGCTATAGCATATGTCTCCTCACGACATGGAATTTTATTCACACAGGACCACGACAGGAGACTCACAACCGCAACCACTCGAACACATACACTACTTGCAACACTGCGTAAGCGTGTTGCATCTGGCTAATCATCTCCCTAACACACCACAGTCTCTGAAGGAGAGATTAGTGGGTAATCATTCGGGTACAAGTTACCCAGCATACCGACAACAGTCAACACCCGACACCACACCTACTCCTCGTGATCACCGCCACCGCGGAGAGCCAACACTCGAGCGACAGCATCACGCCGATCACCGAGGATCATCGCACACAGGAGCACGGAGAGCCCCAACAATGCCGCCAGCCCTCCGCACATCAGGATCACGTACCAATCCGGCATCGCCTCCGCCATTAAAACCTCGTCTCTAGCTTCTGTAAACGGAAATGGAGGAGGAAGAAGGGGAAGGAGAAGTGAGGCCAGGTGTGAGGAAGAAGAGAGAAGCACCTCGGCCGTTTTATAGCTCGAGCTCGGTGTACGGTGGGCAAAGTCGACCAGCGCTGCTCGTCGCCCGATTGCCGGTGTTCGGAGGCGAATCCGCGAGCAGTGCCGATAGCACGCTGGCCCGCGAGGTGAGTGCACGCTGCACCGGCAGCTAGCACGCCGCGCACTACCGCAGGTACGGCCTAGATGCCCTACGCGCTAGAAGTCGCCGGTGGAGAAAGCGCGGGAAAGCGCGCGGGAGAGAGGAAGAAGAGAGAGCCAGAGGAAGAAGAAGAGGCTGACAGTGGGCCCCGAGTCCACCTGTCAGCCAGAGAGAGCACTGTGCTCTCGGGTACGACCAGCGTATTTTAAATTTAGGATTTATTCTAAATTTACTGTATCCAACGTAGAAATCTCTCGTTTTCCCCCTAACCGTAGATTTTCCCATGCAGCGCCAGTGTTCCACACTGTGGTTTTTCACCACTTATTGCCCTCTCACTGTAGCCACATTTTATTGCTTATATTTTCTTAAAGCAACTTTTAGCAAATCTTGAGGATGAGATTTTTCTTAAGGGGGGTAGTGTTGTGACACCCCAAAATTTTAACCTTGTTTTATTAATTAAAATTTTTCCAGGAAATTTAAACTTTTAATTTTCTGGATTTTCTTTGGATTTCAGAGCCATCCTTTTCCTTATTATGGAGTTTTTACCTCAAATGAAAAACTTTCCAAATATGTTATTGGCCTTGTTTGCCCTTTCAAGAAAAACATTTCTATGATCGGTGGAATTTAATTGCATAATTAATTCTCTCTGAGCTTTATTCATTAAAATGATTTTTCATTTGTTTTGGAGCCTTTTTGAACTACAACCACTTGATAAGTTTATTTAAAATTTTGACCAAAATTTGGAGATGTCATGTGATGTTTTTAAATCACTTTTATGCAAAAACATATTTCATTCATTTAATATTTTGAGCTCTACACCAATTTTTCAAATCTGGTCCAGAGAGCAATTTTGCACTACAACTCCTTTAAATATTTCTTTCTATCCTCCACCAAAATTATGGGATGTTAATAGGAGCATATTATTCAACTTTTTGCAAAAACCCTTTTGTGTTCTTTGAAAAATTTGAGTGAATCAACGTCTTGTTCATTCTGGTCCAGCATGGTGATTTGTACAACAACCATATTTTAAGTTGCCCTTTTAGCTATGATTCTTTTTCCTACTTATAGCCCATCTTGCAAAACCCTTAGGTCCAGGAGAGTGGACCCATTGGAAGATTTTTGGTTTATGAAACAATCCCTTTTTGTTTCTGTCCAAAACTGTGGATTTGCAAAACTTACACTAACAAGTTTGAGCTTTTGGCAAACTAACCTCACCACCCTCCCATTCATCTAGAGAGACTATGATCTAGAAATTTGGGCCACCCCAAGAGTTGCCTAGATGCACTTAGCATTCCGTCGAACACCTTGAGTGTATGAGCAGATTTGGCATGATTATTGGTTTGCTTTGTGATCTTGATCATCTGACCTAACAACCATGTCCATTGAGCTCCTAACTAACCCTAACCCAGGCCTGCTAGTCACCAGCACTAACCTAATCCTCTAGCAAGCTCTGGCATTGTGTCGAGCACGTAGCGTGCGTGCGCTGGGCGTGCCCAGAGCGCACGTTTTGCACGCGCGCACACCAAGCCGCCGCGTCTCACTGCCGCCCGACCCGTACCCGTGCTGCCCCTTGGCCCCAACTCCTCCCGCGCCGCAGAGCCGCCTGGCCCCTCCTCCTGGCGCCCCACAGCGCCACCGACGCTAGCCGCCGATGGCCGCAGCAGGGCTCTGCCGTGGACGGCGCCGCCCAAGCCGTAGCAGTGCACTAAATGCCCCCTTTGAACATCCCGACCTCATCCGCAAGGCCGTCCGCTAGCGCACGTCGTCGCCACGTCGCCTGCAGCAACAGAACGGCGGTCGCCGATGAGCTTATCCACGGCCGCCGCGAACCGACCTCGTTGCGCTATAAAAGGAGGCCCCGAGCTCCTGCAAGCACACAGGCAACCTCAGGCCACTCCCACAACACGCCCGCAGCCTGAAATCAATGGGGGGAAGCCATCTTCTCCGTTTCCGGCCGGTTCGGTCACCGCCACGCCCCAACTCCGTCCGTCGCAGCCAGGGCCACCCCTGCCTTTCCAACACCACCGCTCGACTCCCCTTGACACTGTGGAGCTACCCAACACCTCAAACACGGTCGGGAGCCACGGTATCCCAAAGCCCCAAACCTGCCCGAAGCTCTCTCCACCGCGGAGCTCGCCACCGGCGATTCCCTCCGTCCCCGCCAGCCAGTCGACCACTGGGAGGACCGCCTAGGAGTGACGGATCCATCCCTGGCCTCGGATGCCCTCGAGGAGCCCCCGTTCGCCGGCGACGATCGCCGGAGTCCCGCCCCCGCTCAGGCAGAGGAAAGGGGAGGGGGCGGAGACTAGTCAAACCTGACCAGTGGACCCGCTGGATCCACTGTCAGTGACCACGAGCCGGCCACGCTGGATAAGTGAAGACGTAAACCCAGAGTACGTCTTCGCTACCCGGAAAGCGTATTCCTTTTGAAACGTTTTCTTTTCTTTTTTATTTTAAAAACAGATTTGACCAAAACTTTGACTGGCTATAACTTATAAAATATGAATCCAAATGACTTGAATCTTTTTCTGTTGTTCCTCAAATATTGTCTAGTCTATTTTCATATTTATTTCAAAATTTTCCAAGCAACTTTTTTGTACCGTTTTTAAACTATGTGTTAATTTAAATATTTCCAAAAATAGGATTTGTGGGAGAGAGAAGAAAACTTACAAAGTTTTGGAATGCACCCTGACTCTCCACACCTTGAAGGCAAGCATTCTGAACCCTGGCATAATGTTTTGTGGGTTGTTCGATACGGTTATAACACCACCTCGACATGAAGCGTTGGTTATTTTGATGTGACGATATGATCATACACCTTGAGTGCATAAATGAAAATTCTTGCTGTTGAAAATGGATAAGCTTGTGATAGCAATCACCCTCATATGCCTCTCATGCCTACCGGGAAGGACCCGGGAAAGTCTCTGTCTTGTGTAGACACAAGCTTGTCCCTCGTCGAGACGGTTATGACCAGTAGGGCAGGGGGAGGTATGATAAGTGGTGGTTGTGTCTGATGGCTGTGAAATATAATTCTTGAGCTAACCATGCAGGAAATACTTAAGCCTCCTGAGTCAGCCTTAGATCGAGTCTTGTTCCAGTAACCCCCATACTTGTTTCGTGCTGCCACTTGTCCCTGCCGTAGGTAGGGTATGGTTCAGTAAGTTGTCAACCCCTTTCCTAGCACACACCGTACAGAGGGGCCATGGTGGAAGATGCCGGTTGTAGCCGGTAGGCATGCCACCTGGTCCGGGGGCATGGGTGTTTCCGGTTGGGACCAAGAGGGGTGGCCACCCCTTAGAGCGCGCGATGAAAATTTGATCCCATGCTACGCGAGGTTGTAGCCTCCCCACTTAGAGTTTTGCTTAACAGGTGTCTGGGTGATTCCAGACACGAGGAAAGTTAAGCTGGTGTGTGCAAGTCAGGCGTGTTTTCGACTAAAAGACTGTAGACGGAATTAGTTCCAATGGACTAAAGAAATCCGTTAGTCGTTTGTAAAGAGTACACCCTCTACAGAGATATTGAACCTATTCGAATAGCCGTGTCCATGGTTAAGGACTACAGTCCGGGATGGGTCAAGCGTCGGTCTTAGTGTCGGTCTTCGGAGGAGAAACTACTGAACCAGAACATTGATTATGACCGGTGACGTATGATGATTATGATTATTATTATTATGGACTAATCATTTATGTTTTTGAATTATTGAGTATCCTTGGGACGGTTCTACCTCCTGGATATTCACCGTGATTATTCTTATATGAGCCCTTTATGTGGCGTCGCACAGACGCCCGACTGTGGCATGCTTGTTACTTCATTTACTTATAAGCCCTTTATGTGGCGTCGCACAAACGCCCGACTGTGGCCTCCTTGTTATTTCATTTACTTATAAGCCCTTTATGTGGTGTCGCATAGACGACCGACTGTGGCATGCTTGTTATTTCATTTACTTATAAGCCCTTTATGTGGTGTCGGACAGACGCCCGACTGAGGCACGCTTCATATTATTATCCTTTCGAGGCATCGCTTCAGACACCCGATCGGTGCTTTTCATTTCTACTCCCTGATTGTTTACTCATGTTTTATTTGAATCATCTACTTGCGAGCATCATGAACCTTATTTCATAACTGATGAAGCGATCATGAAATATTTCAAAATATGATTACCAATGGCTATATTATACCTGTGTTCTTAATGTTTGCGAGTACATTCAAAGTACTCACTGGCTTGTCCCTGGCTATTGTCTTGGCCAGATTTCTTGCGTGGAAAGGAGCGTTGCGATGAAAGTCCCGGAACCTACGTAATGGTGATAGCAGCCTCGCAAAGATAGGAGTTATCCTGGTCAGCTGTTCCTGTGGGAAATGGAGTCCCATAGACGCGGATGATCCGCAAATCGCTTCCGCCTTCAGCCCCTAGCAAACCATTTGTTGTAATCATAGGCCATAATGGTCTTGTACTACATATTTTGTATTTTTGCTTGGAGTTTCTGTAACAAGTTGGTGTCTCATCAGCTAATAGTAATCCTGGGGCTGATGAGCACAAGGGCCCCTTTTGGGAAATTAGTATCCCGAAAATCCGGTCCTAATAGATAGTGTGAGGTGGGCCATGTAATCACTGAGCCTCCGTGTTTTCACTGCTCTTGCACGCCTCCGCTGTAAGAATGGAGAAAATTGTAATCTAGTTGTAGTACCTCCTTTCGCCGAAAGCGTGGGACATCCAGCAGTCCTGCCACCTCAGTAATAACGACCAATGAGCCGTCAAATCACATAGACCCAGCAGTAAGTTGGACGGACGAAGCAACCATCACTCTTGCGCTAGTGAGAGGTCGCGTCCGCTCCGCCCGGGCATGAATGCGGCACCAATTCTTTGGAGCAGCGCTGTCCGTTTCAGGCGGGAAGCGTGCGCGGGTGATGGAGGGGCTTGGCTGGGCCAGGCTGGTCAGGAGCGGGCGTGGCAGCTGTCCGCATGTCCCTACCGGACACGCCCGAAAACGAGAGGATGCACTGACTCTCGCGCTAAAATCATACACTACACAACATCTCTCTGTAGGAGTAGGTCGATCTGTCGCTCTCTCTAACACACACATGCTGTTAAACACACATACACACACACACACACACACACCTTGGTCCCGTTGCACCTTCTAACGTGACTTATTACACCTAGATGGAGGGAGTAGTAAGTATATGAGATACGGTGGCACACTGACTTAAGTCGAATACAAGTGCCCAAAATTTGTGTGCATGTTATAATAAGGATTCACTTAAAATAGTAAGTGAGCGAACAGAGGGATCAATTGGACAGTGTTCCCGAGAAGTAGCGAGATGTGTGAGCTAAGAAACACCGCTCGCACTTTTAATTTTTCTTATTAATTTGTTTGTTTCACCCTCTGACTGGTGGGACCCAATGTACTACGCGGGGAGAGGTAAGGTGACTAAGGCTGCATTATTTCTGCACCACTGTGGATAGTCTAACCACCAAAGCCACCTGACACGATTATGATTGAAATCCCAATGACTCCCACACACACAAAAAAAATACGGCATGCTTGTCACACGAATGCAGGAATGTATAAAAGGTTATTTCCCTCTCGTTGAACATAACGGGAGGGTTGTGTAGCTGGTGAGCCTGTTCGCTCATCAAACTTGAGGTCTCGGGTTCGATAACTACACTTGAGCATAATTTGTGCCAGGAGGATTCTTTGACTGGTCAAAATGTTTTCTAGGGTTTGCACGCTTCACACTCTCTCTCCAGTATATATATATACACGCTGGAACCTCAGCGCTTGTAGTTGCTCTCTTCACACTCTCTCGCCCTCTCCTGCTGGAGCCTCAGCGCTTGTAGTTGCTCTCTTCACACTCTCTCGCCCTCTCCAGATCTAAACAAGACTTTTTTGGCCTCTCTCTCTCCTCACTGCTGCTCAAAGAGCCGGCAGGATCCGTCCGCTGGGAAGGGAAGGAGGCTTAACGTTGTCGCCGTCAGCGAGGGACTACCGGCGTAGCTGTTCACTTCCCACCCAGCGGCGGCGCGGGAGGGCCTCCGACCCCTTCTTCTTTGCCGCTGTCCCGTCGCCCACCGAACCATGCCCCAAGAACCTTAAGGTATAATTTACTTACTCCACATGCATTGCTCTAGCTGCATGTATACCATGAATCTAGGACGTGGTTCAAAGAGGAAAGGAGTGGGGGAAAGTAGTGGGAAAAGTTGTATATAGCATGAATGTAGGACGTGGTTCAAAGAGGGAAGGAATGGGGGAAAGTAGTGGGGAAAGTTGTATCGCGTAAATCTAGGACGTGGTTCAAAGAGGAAAGGAAGGGACAAAAATACTAGTTCAAAAAGGAAAGGAAGGGACAAGCCTGTAGAGTTTGTGCAGGACTAGATTTGCTGCGCTCACATAGGGAAAGGTGTCTAAAGATAACAGAACTGGGACCAACACAAATATGCTCCTTGGTTGTTTGTTCTTTGTTGCAACAGACTGTGCATGTCCACAGTACATCGGTAGATGCACATGGTGCTGGTGCGTCCACTGTCCCGTCCAACTCATTAGCTGTTGTTAATCTAAGGCCCTGTTTGGTTAAAAACTCCCTAGTCCCTATCTGCTTGGTTCCAGGGACTAAACATGGACTAGAGGTTATTAAATGACATGCTAAAAGACCATGTTACCCCTAGTAATGAACTAATAGAGACAAGGTGCGATGCATGGCAGGGGCAACTGTTGGAAAAAGTCCCAAAAAGACTCCCTCCGGGTGTTCTTTCTTTAGTCCCAAATGCCCACTTTTAGTCCCTAAAAGTCCCTCCTGTTTGGTTTAGATGGGACTGAAATGGAGTTTTTTAGTCCCTACACCAAAATGTCCCTGTAAACAAACACCCTCTAATAATGCCGCTGGAAAATTGATGCAATGCCACAGTTAAAAGCAAATTACATGTTTAACAAATTTTATTGTTAATATAATCTCTATGTTAATATTAATCAATGCCACCGTTTGAGAAATGCTACTGTCTTGCTTTCTTTCCCATTTAGATAAGGTAGATGCTTCTTTTTGTTGGCTTCTATATCATCCACCGTTATTGACCACTAATTGTTTCCTTTGCACCTTTGTGTAAACAGGGTTATCTACTTCACCTCGTTGCCATTGTGACCTTTTGTTGCACTGCACAAAACACTTTTGTTTTAAGAGTGTTTTGTGCAGTTCAACCAAAATGTCACACCAACAATGTTGCTTGATTGCTTGATCTTAGTGGAACTGCACAAGAGGAGATCTTACTTCCTATCCGTTAAGGCGAATTTGGTTCAGATCTTCTTCTTGTGAGTTGTTTGAATTCTGCATCATGAGAGGTCAGTACTAGCCTTCTTTCACATGATTCTGCAGTGTGCTTTGATATGTTGCGCTACTTGTACGATAATGTTGCTTGATTTTAGTGAACTGCACAAATGGAGACAAGACTTCCAATCTGTATGTGCACCGTAATATCCCATTGAGGTAAGATAAGGATATTTCACAACTGCTGGCCTGTATTTGCCACTTTCATGAGAAAATTAAGTTTAGTACTATACTTGTGCTCCCTAATTGACATGCCAAATCTTACATTGAAGGCGAAGCTTGTCTGTTATTGAACCAAATGATGAAGGGGAAGAACAAGAGGAAGAAAAACAAAAATCAACTCCCGGTGCTGTAATGAAGCACTGGAACTGTGATGACACAAGTAATGATATAGTTTTCCATCTTAATTTATTGCTATGGCTGGAACGAGCAATTGTTTTGCCACTGACTTGATGCCACTCTTAATGTAATATGTAATTATCTCAACTTGTGCAAACAGGGATCTTCTTTGAAGATACCATATATTTTAGTGGAACTGCACAAGAAGATGTTGGAAACATTAAACTAATCGAGGAGTATATAGTAAGCATGGCCACCACCGTAGATAGCAACAGATGGTTCCGAAGAAGTGCTTCATCTGTATGCTCTACACAATAAGCCTCCTGACAAAGGTTGGTACTCGCCCATTGATTTCATCCATATGATTGAGCTTTGTCATCTCTATTGGTGTTGTGCTACTGTTTAGATACTGTCAGGAAAAAGTGGTATTGTCCTTGAGAAGTGCTTCATCTGTGTTGTTTTAAATATTTCCTTTCCTTTTTTTCGAGCAAACATGGATGCTAGCATTTAGTAGTCCTCTTGTCTTTGCACAACAGGATCATCTTCCTCTGAAGAAGAATATGGAGTACGTGAAGTGACTAGTTCCGATTATGCCAGAATGAAGAAGCCCTATCTATCCTCTCATCAGAAGGAGCAGTTGAAGGATGGTTACATTACTCCCCACAAGACCAAACTAACTTCAGCTCAGAAGGACTGACAAACCTCCATTTTTTTGCTGTGATGCGCGAGTACAATGTTGTTCTAGGATTCTTTCTGGTGAGTTCCATTTTTCTAAAAGTGTGCTCTACATGGACCATGTATGTGCCTGTTGAAACTGTCAATTCATAGTATAGTTTGCTTTATACTAATCACTTTTTTGTATTTGTGCAAACAGGGGTGCTTAGCTTGATTTCAATGGGAATTGCACAAAATGTTCATGAATACATCGAATCGTTCATTTCCACCACAAGAAAGGAGGTGCCGATAAGTTCAAGGCATTGCAAGATATAAGGGCGAAATCATACAAGCTACGCGTGAATTTGGTTGATTTTGGTGGAACTGCACAAAAAGAACAACTGGTTTATTTAGCACGAGGTGCCATGTCAATGTCTGAACTGATGGCAAACCCTGCCCATTCCACAATCGTACGCAATTGATATTTTGGAGTGGGACAACCTTGTCAAATTTTGCTCATTGATTTTAGCAAGACATGTGTTTGATATTTTCGAATGGGATGCCCTTTGCTGTCAGCAGCGTCGATCAACTTTTTCTTTATTCTTTAGTTGTGAAGTAAATATTGCCTCTGACACGTGAGTCACTGAGATGCATAATCATTGATTGTTTTGAATGTTCTCTATGAATTGTCTGGCCTGTGTGTTCGATTGCAATGTACAAAAACACTAAAAAGCTGCTCAAACTCTTTGTACTCCTTCTGTTCCTTTTTACTTCGCACATTTTGAAAGTGCTTACTTTTTTGTATAAGATTGGTCAAAGTAGAGATACTTTGATTGCAGACAAAACTTGTATGCAGACTAGAAAGGACCGGAGGGAGTACATGTGAAACTGCTGCAACTGAGGTGATCACCCTGGGAATAATGCTAGTACGTATTATTTTGCATGTTCATCCAATGCTAGTGATACAGGAATTTGAACTAATCGAAATAAATTCATTCATACACGGTCGGATTTCATATAAAGATGCCAGATTTCATTACATCTCATACATTCTTCAACTAAAAAGGGGTGCGCTGTAGGTCTAATTAATTAACCGAAGCTACCCACCTGTGTCCCGCCGAGCCGAACAGAAGCTTCAGTGACTTAACTGCAGGTGCAGTTGCATAACTGACATGTGGCATGTTGGGCCCATGTGTCAGTCAGCCAACTGCACCAGCAGTTAAGTAGAAGCAGCGTTCTTCTCCAGCGCAGCTCTCCGACTCCACGTCGCCGCTAAGAAGCTAACCGAGCGTCAATGGTCAACCCGCCTAGCTTGGCTTCAACCGGAGGGTAGCAGCGGTGGCCTTACTTGGACCCGAGCGGCGGCGACCTACCGTGTTATACTCTTCCTCGTTTTCTGTGTGGCGCGGCCGCGTTGGCAGCGGGGCGGGGCCTCGGCGGAGCCGGCGATGTCCTCTGTCTCGTTGCCGGCAGGGTGGGGCCTCGGCTGAGCCGGCGATGTCCTCTGCCTTATTGTTGGCGGGGCGGGGCCTCGACAGAGCCGGCAGTGTCCTCTGCCTCGTTGTTGGCGTCGCGGGGCCTCGGCGGAGCAGGGCCTTGTCGACGCCAGCGGAGCGGGGACTCGTTGGAGCCGACATTGTCCTCTGCGTCGTCCTCAGTCTCGCCAAATAGCGCCTTGCCCGCTTCATCGCCCTCTTTGCTAGACTCTTTATAGGCAGCCGCACCCTCCGCCACCTGCATGCGGTACCGCCAGCACTCGAGGCGGCCCTTGCGGGCGAAGCGGTACGAGTCGAGCAGCCCCTCCTGCTCCGCCCGCTCCGCGACGATCTGCTCCTCCGCCTGCAGGTGCTCCTGGAGGAGATGGTGGTTGTAGGCGGCGTTGGCCTGCGCCTCCCGGAACTGCTCCTCACGCATCTGCCTCACCCAGTCCATATATTGGGCCAGGCCTTGCCGATGGTCATGGTGCAATGCACCGGCGAGGATGGCGTGGAAGAGGGGGTTGGCGCCGGATCGTCGACTACCATGTTCTCCATTGGGACGTCGTCGTCCTCCGGCTGCCATTCTAACTTGCATAGAAAACAAGGAAGCATATCAATCACAAATAAACACATATTGTGAAATAGTATGGCTCCTTCATGTATGTTCTTCCAGGTTGGCCCCGACTCCGATGACCATCTAGGAACTCCATCTTGTTTGTCATGCCGAGACGCCAAGCCAGCAACCTAATCTCTATTATCCAACTACTACATCTAGTAATGAATTTTACATAGAGTCACAAGTCGACACGCAGGTCGTTATACAATATAATGGCAACACTTTGGCTCCTGCCGGCTGACAAACATGACACGCATGTCATGTATAATTTACACACATGCAACACATACACATGAGCCATACTATTCACATCAAACCCTGCAAAATGAAGTTATGCATAGAATGGCATTCTACCGGTTTAAGTGATCATTTTCGGAAATTACAGATCACATCTGAACTCCGATCATGCCAAATTCTCTGATCTGGCCGATCTCATCGGTCATCGCGAATCCGATTCGGATTTACGTTTCACTGTTAACCCCGATGGCGGATAACCGACCGGTAGGGGTAGATCGTGTCACGACCTCATCGATCCCAATCAACAGAAAACATAGCCACATCGATCCCCATGTGCAGTTGATCACATCAACTGTGCACACAACCAATCTTATCAATGACAATAGATCTCATCTATTGCCTCCACATATCTAATATGCATATGATCTGAATCCCAATCCTATAGCAGAGGCTCTGATAACACTGTTGGGATCTATGGTAGGGTGCGTCGACTGCAAATTAAAATTCCCTATTCGCAGAACAACCAAGAACATGCTACGGGAGATGGATCACAGTTTGTTGCCACTAGACGCGCAGTGCCGTGCAGCAGTAGAAGAGTTGGGGCAGCGCGTCCGCGTGGATCGTCTCCTCCTCGTCTGATCCCCCTCGTACAACCGGTAGTCGGTTCCCACGTATAGGTTTGCCGGAGCGACGCAAGTGCAACGCCTCTAACGGTATCCGCGCGTTCAGGAGGAACGTCGTGTGGCGGACTGCTAGGTCCAATCACACATGCAAATTATAGTGACAGCGCCGAAGCGATCAGCCGCGTGAGTGTGCGGCACCTCCACTATATATATAGGCATGCGTCGCGGGCTCAACACTTGGGCCTCGCACGGACCCTAATGTCACATCCCTAGTTCTGGTATGACCTAGGCTAGCCCTCATGTTTGCATCATGTTTAAATTTCATTTAAATTTGAAATGGGGATTTGTGAAACCCTCAGAAATTATTTCTGGAAATAACTCAATAAAATTTGCTCCAAAAAGGTCCAATAAAATGTTCATGCTGCTCTCTGATAATATTTGTCAGAGTTATAATTCAAACAAATATTATTAGGAGTTCATAGATATTTATTTTGCCCTTTTGGAATTAATGCAATAATTATTTGCATTGGATATATATATATATGTTATATATATAATATATGTCCAAAAATTATGCTAGTTATGGAGGAACTCTGGAATAATACCATCAGCTCCTACAAAAATTGGCATAAGGAAATAAATTGGTTTTGTATTTTACTAAACCAGAAACAAATGTCAGAAAAATAGAAAAGAAAACAAAAGGGAAAAACCTCACCTGGCTTACCTGGCCCAGGAGAGAAGCCGGCCCAGCTGGCTGGCCAGCCCGGCCCATCCCCACCTCCCATGTTGTCTTCCTCCTCTTGCCAGGAGGACGAAGGGCGCGTGGTCGCCGCGCGCGAGCCACCTCCTCCCTGCCTGCTTCATCCCAGACGCGTCTAGGCGACGCCACGCAACACCCCGATCCCCCTCGTCCACTCCCCTCCCCTCTGGTCGCCCAATCCTCCTTTACTCTCTTCCCCACTGCTGCCCGAGCACCACCATCGCCACCGACGCCGTTCGACGCGCCCACCGTAGTCTCCTCACCCCGCCGACAAGCCCGTTAGCTTCGCGCTATACTCCTCGACCTCCCTGACGACTCACGCAAGCCGGGACGCTCTGCAGAGCTTCCCTCGATGTCGTCTTCCTCGTCGCTGCCGCAGGTCGCCGCCATCAAATTCGTCGCCGTTGGGCCTCCCCCGAGCACGCTGATCATCCCATCCTGTTCTCTGTGAGTTCATGGACCGAACCCCCACCTCCCCGCATCGATTTCTCCATGTAGCCGCCGTTTTCACCGGAGTCGAGAGCACCTCACCGCCGGCCAGGTCGCCATCGTGGCTACGGCCGTGCAAGCGCACGTACGAGCTCACCACTTCATTCAGTGCACCCCCAGGAGTCGAACGCACCCAGTTTTGGCTCTTTCCGTGCCCTGCCGTGTCGATTCCGAGCTCACCCGAACTCTGGCCGCCGCCGCAAGCTCTACTCCGGCGTCCCCGCCGCCTTCCACCTGCCCCCTGGATGCGGGTGAGCCCTGGCTACGCCCCTGTGGTCTCCGCGCGTCCAGCCGCTGCTCGTAGGGCAGGTCCGGCGAGCCGCCGCCGCGGTATTGGTTGTCGCCGGCCGAACTCCGGTGACAGCCGACGTGGCGAGGTCATTAGCACTAATCCATAGTGACTGCGGGCCCCACAGCGGGTCAAAGTACAAGTCAACGCGGGATTAACCTCTATATCACTGACCAGCGGGCCCCGCTGGTCAGATTTGACCCTGGCTGGCCCATTGACTCGCTGACGCAGTGCTGACATCATGCTGACACAATATATCATTTTCTGGTTTTAAAAAAATGAGGAAATTCCAGAATATATTCAAAACTTCAAAAATTCATATAAATTCAACCGTAGCTCAGATTGAAATAATTTATATATGAAAAATTATCAGAAAAATTAAATCTATCCATCTGTACCAGTTTCATGCATGTCAAACCAAATTATACCTACTTTATAAGTGAAACACTAAAATGGCTTATATAAAGAGCTTATTTTGGAGATGCATTTGAATCTTTGGTTCGAATGGATTTCATCCAAATAAAAGCTAGTTGCATTAGCTCAATCAGCATCACATATTCATGCCATGATCATGCATCATATTGTTGCATCTACTTGTGTTTGATTATCGACACCGTTCCTTCTCGATAGGTCCTGCTCCGGAGACCGATCCAGAGTACCTGTCAGAGGAGCAGTGCCCCCTATTGATCTACCAGGCAAGCAAAACCCCCTTGTTCATTCTGATACAATCCTACTCTCTCGCTCCTGCTCTCATTTATTGCGTTAGGACAACAACGATTCAACTGCTACTTTGTGCTCCGGTAGTTGAACCCATTCCTCTACATGACCTGTCATTGCCACAGTAACTAGCTGAACCCACTAGCATGTGTAGGAGTTGATTGAAGCCATTGTTGTGTTCCTACCATGACATGCTTCCTATTGCTTAGAGTGTGTCAGGTCTGATTCATTGGGAATGAATTGGAGTATAGTGCTATGTTCTGATGTTGAGGGTTAAGCGTGTGAATACGATTTGGTAAAGGTAGCTGTGAGAGGCCATGTAGGAGTACATTGTGGGTTGTCTCACTAGAACCGTCCTTAAGCACTGAGTACTATGTATGTTGTCCAATGACTCGATACTACCACACATTGGGTTCCGGTAACTCGACCCCTCTCGACTTATTAACCAACTTGATCTCTGTCCAGGAGTCGCAACTAGTTTCTGGTGTTTGTAGGTAGTGTTAGTAGTCTACCAAGTGGCACCCGGCCAGGTGGGCTTGGGACACACTAGGCATAGTGGCACGGTGTACCAAGTGGCACCCGGATGGTGGGCTTGGGAACCCTGCTCACATCGTTTGGGGCCGTGAGCGACACCCCGGCCGGATCTCCTTGCGGATGGAACCTGAATATGCGTTGAACCTGGATGAGAGACTCGTGTGGTTAGTCAGGTCGTGGCCGACACCCTCTCCAGGCTTCCGCTTGAAGATTGCCGAGGTACATGATGTGTACATGGTGATAAGTGGTGAGAGCGTGTGTGAAGAAGTACACCCCTGTAGGGTTATCATGATCTATTCGAATAGCCGTGTCCGCGGTTATGGACTTCTTGGATGCTTACGTGGTACATAGACAACTTGAAGTGGATACTCTAAAATGCAAGAGAAGTGTGAGTGCTATGGATGGCCTTCTCGTAAGAAGACAAGGATGAATCCATAGTAGTGTATTGATGTGGTTATTAGTGGACTCGTGTGCGCTGCCTCACCTCAAAGAAGTTTCTCATTGTCGTAGAACAGGATAGCCACTGAGTCAAAGCTAGCTTGCTGCAACTAAACCTCACATTACCTTCTTGATACAAATGCATGTATGATAGGATCTGATGTAAGTCTTGCTGAGTACCTTTGTACTCACGTTTGCTTTATTTATGTTTTGCAAGTGAGACATCTGTCTCACTAGTAGTACCGCTTGGACATCGACGAGTAGCTTGTTACCTCAGCTACGATCTTGTACCCTTGGGAGGGACTTGTAGATAGTCAGACCTCTTAGCCTTTTTCTTTTGTAGTTGTCTGTACTCAGACATGTAATGCTTCCGTTGCTTGTATGCTCTGAATGATGGGTCACGTGACCCATGTTTGTATTGAATGCTATGTGGCTCTTCTAGGCCTTTATCTATATGAGTTGCCTTATGTTGTGATGCCATGTTGTACAACACATACTTGCATGTTATGCGTACGTGTGACGTGTATTGCTATGTGACGAGTATTGCTATGTGTGGGATCCGACAATCTAGTTGTTTATCCTTGGCAGCCTCTCTTATGGGGAAATGTAGTCTAGCGCTTCCTTGAGCCATAGTAGTCCGCTACAGCCTGGTTCATGGAAGTCCTGCTAGCCCAGCACTACTGCTCAGGACACTTGACTGGCCGGCATGTGTTTTACTTCGTTCCTGTGTCTGTCCCTTCGGGGAAATGTCATGCGGTGACATCCGGAGTCCTGCCTAGCCTGCTATAGCCCGGGTTCCCCGGAGTCTTGTTAGCCCAGTGCTACAGCCCGGATTCACACGCTGCTGACCGGCATGCTCGATGTGAATCATGTATGCCTGTCCCCATAGGTTAGTGCCGCTTTGGGTTCATGACTAGCCATGTCGGCCCGGGTTCTCTGTCATATGGATGCTAGCGACACTATCATATACGTGAGCCAAAAGGCACAAACGGTCCTGGGCCACGGTAAGGCGACACCCGTGGGAATACCGTGCGTGAGGCCGCAAAGTGATATGAGGTGTTACAGGCTAGATCAGTGTGACTTAGAATCGGGGTCCCGACACCTAAAGCCCATAAGTCTACCCGGCCACAGTCCGAGTACAGTTCGGATCACATCCGACCAGTGTCCTCGGATCCGACCTCGTAGGTTACTTCCCTTTGGTCGCAGTTTGGATCACCTCCGAACTGCACGATTGGTAGCGGCCTCTAGCAAGGCATGCCGAACACCAAGCAGACTATGAAGCTGGTTAGCGAACCTGTACATGATACTTCCATTCCTTTTGCCACACAATATATGTTGTCGAGCTCAAGGCAAGTCTGTCATCCTTGTGCTAGCCTAACCTCTTTCTCGTTCTAGTGATGCCGACCACAAACCGGATTATCTCATAATCCTTGTCGCATGGCCATGCTTATCCTGGTCAGATCACACGAGGGGCCGAGAGTATATCTCTCCTGATCGGAGGGGCAAATCCCATCTTGCTCGACCACGTCTCACATCATGGTTCTGGACAAACCCGAAACCTACCTTTATAACTACCCAGTTACGGAGTAGTGTTTGGTCGGCCCAAAGCAAGTCTGTCACCATCCCGAGTACATGCGTCAGCTCAGGTCTTAGGACATAGAACATATGTTGTACTAGAGACTCATAGATGACATATCGCTGTGTCTCATAGTTGGGTCTGTCCGACTCGGACCTTATCTTGACTCGGATCCGACTAAGTCGAATCCGACTTGATCCTTCCAAGTCCATATTATCCAGTTAGCATCTAATGCTCCATGGCTAGTGAGACAAAGCCATCGACCATGTCATATGCTAGTCTAGTTGGTTGTGCGTCCACACAGCCCTTTCGACTAGGGACCTTTTAGGACAGTCATCATACAATGCATAGTCCCACAAACAAGTCACGTACTTGCTGATACACATCATTGATAATGTCCAAGGACTAACTTTATTCATAAACACATAGGAAATATCATCATACATGATTGCCTCTAGGGCATATCTCCAACAATTTGGACACCAGAAGTGTTCCGGGTGATACCGGGTCACCGGAAGGGGTTTCGGGCAAACCTCGGCAAAGATATGGGCTTAATGGGCCAAGTAAGGGAACACACCATCCCACAAGGGGCTGGTGCGCCCCCTGTCGGTGTCAAAACCGGCGGATCTCGGGTAGGGGGCCCCGAACTGTGCGTCTAAGGTGGATGGTAACAGGAAGCAGGGGACACGATGTTTAACCCAGGTTCGGGCCCTCTTGATGGAGGTAATACCCTACGTCCTGCTTAATTGTTCTTGATGGTATAAGTATTACAAGAGTTGATCTACCACGAGATCGTAGAGGCTAAACCCTAGAAGCTAGCCTATGGTATGATTGTCTGTTGTCCTACGGACTAAACCGTCCGATTTATATAGACACCGGAGGGGGCTAGGGTTACACAAGGTCGGTTACAAGGGAGGAGATCTACATATCCGTATTGCCTAGCTTGCCTTCCACGCCAAGGAGAGTCCCATCCGGACACGGGACGAAGTCTTCAATCTTGTATCTTCATAGTCCAATAGTGAGGCTGTCCGGAGACCCCCTAATCCAGGACTCCCTCAGTAGCCCCTGAACCAGGCTTCAATGACGACGAGTCCGGCGCGCAGTATTGTCTTTGGCATTGCAAGGCGGGTTCCTCCTTCGAGTACTCGATAGAAAATTTTGAACTCAAGGATAGTGTCCGGCTCTGCAAAACAAGCTCCACACCCCACCGTAGAGAGAATAATATTTCCATAAATCTAATCTGTTGTCACGTTTTGACACCACGACATCACATCATGGCCCGGTCTTTATCTGAACCGTTTTCCCCCAACCAGCAGTGCACATAAAATAAAATCTAACTGAATTTGTGGTTTATCTATACTGATGTGTGCCTATTTGAAGGATATATTTTCAGAATTCCATCATTGGAAGAGAATAGAGAACACGTACATATGGATTGTGGTGCAAGATTCTACATACTAACTACGAACTACATTCTACTACAACAATTATGGACGTGAATTCGGATACAGTTATACTGAATTAGTAGCTGGATTGCTTTAAAATAATACCACTGAATGAACTCATGAGGATAACTTTGTTCCGATCAAAAGGCCCTCATGCCCGGTCCATGCAGTTTTCATTGAGAATGAAAAATACATAGAACATCATTATATGGATCAACTAAAAGCAACACTGCTAGTGCAGCGGAAGGAGTAAAAGAAAAACAGAGATCATCATGTGCAAGAGACACTACTAGGAAAAGTGCTATAGATGATATGGCCACTAATGGCGCACCAGACATGTGGTGCGCCATTAGTATATACTAATGGCGCACCATATGTAGGCGCGCCATTAGTGTCCAAATACTAATGGCGCACCACATCCACGGTGCGCCATTAGTAACAATTTTTTTTCATTTTTTTCAAAACTAGTTATGGCGCACCAGTGAATAGTGCGCCATTACTAGTTAAACTAGTAATGGCGGACCACATCCACGGTGCGCCACTAGTAATTTTTTTTTCAAATTTTTTTTCAAATTTTTATTTATTTTTTCAAAACTAGTAATGGCGCACCAGTGGACAGTGCGCCATTACTAGTTAAAACTAGTAATGGGGCACTGTCAACTGGTGCGCCATTACTAAGTTTTTTTCAAAAAAATTCAGAATTTGTTTTTTTCAAAACTAGTAATGGCGCACCGTGGGTGTGGTGCGCCATTACTAGTTTAACTAGTAATGGCGCACCACTCCCACGGTGCGCCATTACTAACTTGGCCCAAAACTTCCACCGAATGCAACACCCCCTCCCTCGTGGACCGCCTTTTCAGTTTAAAAAAATAAAAGAAATTGACGGAAATGTTAAAAAAAATAAAAGAAAATAAGTTTCCCATGTGATATGTGGTCTAGTTGTTGGGAAAATTTACAAATATGAATTTCGACTTTATTTGCAAAATCTCCCTGGAATTTGTAAAATAGGCATAACTTTTGCATACGAACCTGGATTAAAAAGTTTTCTATATGAAAAATCATCTACTCGAAAAGTTACATCGAAATTTAACGGGGAAACCCCGTTAAACATTTTCAAAATCCCCAAAAACCTAACAGAAAAAAAGTTACGGGGCTTTTAAAATCCGGAGGCAAAAAAATTCAAAAAATTTCAAACTTACTAGTGGCGCACCGTATGCTAGGTGCGCCACTAGTAACAGAAAAAAATTGGTTTCAAAAAAAATTCGAATTATTTTTCAAAATATGATACGCAATATGACCGGGAAGTTTGTTATATTTTTTCAAAATTTCATCATACTCATGAACTAAGTCCTAGACATCAGCAAAGTTTAATAGGATTGATATGATAGATATATCAACAAGTGCCTGTGAAGTGAGATGGTGCTGGGGTTGGATAGAACTACGAAGTTAAGCGTGCTCGGGCTGGAATAGTGTGAGGATGGGTGACATTCCGAGAAGTTTGATCACAGAGTGTGATTTGACCTGAGATTAAACATATTGACCCGAGATTAAGCCATAGTGACCGAGATTAAGAAAAATTGAAAAAAAAATTAAAAAAAAATTGAAAAAAATTGCTACTAATGGCGCACTCCCGCGTGGTGCGCCATTAGTATACCAGATAGTAATGGCGCACCGTGGGCTATACTAATGGCGCCATTAGTAAAAAAATCTAATGGCGTGGTGTTAGTGGCGCACCTGTAGTGCGCCATTAGTAGCGAAAACTACTGCCGGATCACCACAGTCTGAGTCTTTGGCCACTTCACTTCACTGGTTGTCCTCTTCTTCAATAGAAAGTAAGCGCTGGGCTTCTGTCCCTTTCAGCTAGATTTCCAGGGTGTACTATGTTGAGCCTGACTATAGCATGTACGGCTGAAAGTCCCCTCTTACCAAATAGTATGCTTGTAATTTATTTGTGAGTATATACATACGGCAAAGATTAATTGAACTGGTATATTTGTCCAAAAAAGCTTATGGTATTATCTCTTGGTCCCCATTGACAAGGCAGATGCAAGTCGGGATACGAAGCCAACATGAGTTGTTAAGTAATGGTGACCTCGTAATGATTTCTAGCGGAGTTGGTGATCCATTAGCCTGGCCTGGCCAAAGACTGGCCCTTTTACCCTCTCAAGTTTTAGCTAATTGTCAGTATATACGTACATGCTTGCACCATCCATGCTTGCATGCATTAGCTAAGTATAAGATAGGCCTACGTGAAAATACTCTAGGTCATGGCGTTGTGCTTTGTGGCGGTAGGGATTCCCAAAGAGGGTGAGCGCCTAAGGCGAACTCCTCCTTTATCTCCTTCAGTTTCTCCATGTACACACATACTCAGCCTCCACTTCCTCCTTGAGCAGCAGCAGGTTCACCCATCTCCCGATTTGCTGCATTCTGGTTGCACAAACACACTAATAAAAGGTATCTAACTGGACGGTCTGATATCTTCTTATATAAGTGAAGTTCCATTATATTAGGATATACGAAAATATTAAACGACCTTGTAAACTGTTGATTGTTTACTTAACAATATATGTTCAGTTATCAGTTTTGGCCTTATTATTCACCTTGAGCTGATTCAGCAGCTCGTCCACATGCCTAATATCTTGGCTAGCGCCTAATCTGCCATCTCAAGAACCTCGACCTTTGTAGGAACCTTCGGTATCTCCACTAATTATAATAAATTAATGAAACATGTAAATAATAAAAGGCACAAATCATAAACATAACTAACCTCTGGCATCTGGTACTGCTAGAAGAATATCTCAACTCCAACCAATACCAGTCCAGAGCAAAAGACCATCATGTAGGAGCCCTACATATATAAATTACACAAATTAGGACACCTTCATCAGATCGAGGAAATGACGACTTCCCTAAGACGGATGCTGCAGGACATGTAGTTGGGACCGTCGGTTCGTCTATCGGCCAGTCTAATATGAAATCAAGGGCGTCCACAAATACCTGGGCAAAGAGAAGTACATCTTGCAAGGCACAGGTCAATAAGATTCGATGGAGGTGGCGCACGACATGTGGTGGGGGAGAGCAAGGGGAAGAAAGCTCAGATCGATTCTCCTTTTTGTAATGTATGGAGCTTGTTGCAATTCTTGCGTGGAGGACATCCTTGGAGCTTGACGTGAAGGTTTTTTTTAGGGAATTGATGTGAAGGGGTTGATGGATATGAACAGGGGCGTGGTCTTTTGCCTATTTATCGAGTTTTTTCTTACTTTTCAAAGATCGGATGGACAACAGCCTAGGACTCCTAATGTATTAATCTTGAGATTGAACAGTTTTTTCCCTAAAAGAGGTGCACGTGGGGCAACACCCTAGGAATCTTAGGATACATCATCCCATGGCTGTAAATAATTAATCTTGAGATCGAACGGACATTTTTTTAGTTGTTTAGGATTAACGTGGAGCATCGTATGGTGCCTCCAATTAGTAAATATAAGATGCTATGTGGCTCTTCTGGACCTTTATCTATATGAGTTGCGTTATGTTGTGATGCCATGTTGTACAGCACATACTTGCATGTTATGCGTACGTGTGACGTGTATTGCTATGTGTGGGATCCGACAATCTAGTTTTTTATCCTTGGCAGCCTCTCTTATGGGGAAATGTAGTCTAGCGCTTCCTTGAGCCATAGTAGTCCGCTACAGCCCGGTTCACCGGAGTCCTGCTAGCCCAGCACTACTGCTCAGGACACTTGACTGGCCAGCATGTGTTTCACTCCGTTCATGTGTCTGTCCCTTCGGGGAAATGTCACGCGGTGACATCCGGAGTCCTGCCTAACCTGCTACAGCCCGGGTTCCCCGGAGTCCTGTTAGCCCAGTGCTACAGCCCAGATTCACACGCTGCTGACCGACATGCTCGATGTGAATCATGTATGCCTGTCCCCATAGGTTAGTGCCGCTTTGGGTTCACGACTAGCCATGTCGGCCCGAGTTCACTGTCATATGGATGCTAGCGACACTATCATATACGTGAGCCAAAAGGCGCAAACGGTCCCAGGCCATGGTAAGGCGACACCCGTGGGAATACCATGCGTGAGGCCGCAAAATGATATGAGGTGTTACAGGCTAGATCGGTGTGACTTAGAATCGGGGTCCCGACAGCTTTGGTATCAGAGCCTGACTGCCTGTAGGATTACCAAGCCAACCTGGTCGAAGTTGAGTCTAGAAATTCTTTAGCTATATAGGGGAATTGATTGTGGAAGGGAACGTAAGGTTCTTTTTATTCCTTATACCTCATGCACTT
This sequence comes from Triticum monococcum, assembly GCA_034509565.1. Taxonomy (NCBI): domain Eukaryota; kingdom Viridiplantae; phylum Streptophyta; class Magnoliopsida; order Poales; family Poaceae; genus Triticum; species Triticum monococcum. Next base: position 753,309,874 of record CM067843.1, on the reverse strand, counting down.
CTGATCTGAGTCGTCCTATCTTTTCTACGGGGTTAAGGAACTAGGCTTCCTCTTCTGTCTATCAGGATCACGTGTTACTACTCCGTAGTCTCTTAGGATTGGTTGACCAGAGTCTTATCCTAGTTCAAGTACTTCTGGTGTAGTCTGTTTAGTAATATCTCAGAACCTCGAGTGATGATGTTGAGTATGGTGCTACCCCATCCTTTGCAGGATGTCTCATTTTGAGCATTTTACTGCCCTTATGCTGCCGGAATTGCCCTAGGAGTTTGAGAGATACTAAATTTCCTTGTGCTACCTTCTGCATCCTATAGTTGATGTTGACTCCATCCTTGGTTTCGTTCTCAGGATGTCGTCGGTTAACCAAAGTTCTGTTGCTCGTAGCCGGAACCACGGAGATGGTAGGGATGAGGATCCTCCCGATCAGTCTTCGCTGGCAAAGTTCATGTTAGAGGTTGAGATGAACAAGCGTGAGACCAACCGCTTGTTAGCACGTATCGAGGAGAACACCGCACCCCAGTGCAAAGAGTCAGCGACCATCTATGATTTCATTGGTTTGAAACCACCTACCTTCCATCATTCCATTGAACCACTCGATGCAGATGACTGGCTCCATAGTATCACACACAAGCTGCGCTCCGCGAGCGTAGCTCAAGATGACAAGGTCACCTATGCTACATATCACGTGGAAGGTCTTGCTAGTCTTTGGTGGCAGAACTATGAGACTATGCTTCCAGCTGGCCAGATAACCACCTGGAGAGATTTCACTGAGGCTTTTCGCGAGGATCACATTCCTCAGGCTCTCATTGACCACAAGAGAGAAGAGTTATGTAGTTTCACCCAGAGTAAGATGGCTGTTGATGCTTACAGTAGAGAGTTTGAGAACCTTGCCCGCTATGCTACAGAAGAGGTGTCCACAGACGCCAAGAAGCAGGCTAGGTTCCGGAAGGGTCTCAACCCCAAGTTGCGTCGTGATCTCGACTTGCATCATTGCAATACATTCCAGCCTCTTATGAACAAGGCCATTAATGCAGAGACAACTCAACTCACTAACGAGGAGTATCGTAAGCACACCCATGATTTGGGTTCTTCCTCCGGTTCTACTTCACAGAAGCGTCGGATTTGGGTTCCGAACTCCGCTCTTCCACCCAGTTATACACCGAGGCCTTCTTATGTGGCCCCTCACCCAGCTCAACCGTATGCTCCACCTAGGCCTATCGGTAGACCGCTTGCTTGTCAGTGCGGGTCCACATCCTACTTCAGGGACTTGCTTCACATGCGGAGAGCCAGGACACTATGCACGTGACTGCTCTCAAACCAACTATGCTCCACCCCAGCCTGAGAAGTCTGTTGGCCGTGGTAAGCCATCACGCAAGATGATTAGTGTCAAGTCAGCTCCCACTGAACGTGGATGTGTGCATCACGTCTCAGCTAAAGACGCCCATGATGATCCAGATGTCGTTCTTGGTACACTCCTTGTCAATTGGCATCCAACATCGGTTTTGTTCGATACTGGAGCATCTCATTCCTTCATTTCCGAAAGCTATGCTAACTTGCACAACATGTCATTTTGTGATATGCCCTCTCCACTAGTCATTCAAACTCCTGGATCCAAATGGCAAACTTCTAGTGTAAGCCATGGTAATGAAATCCTTGTTGACAGAGTTGTATTCCTTGCATCACTTATAGCCCTCAAGTCTATAGATATTAACATCATCTTGGGTATGGACTGGATGAAAGCTCATTATGCCAAGATTGATTGTTACACAAGGTCTGTTCAGCTTACACACCCATCTGGCAAGATAGTCACTGTCTCCACTAGAGTTGCAAAGCGCCAACTCTATTCTCTTAATGCCAGCCCTCTTCCTGACCTTGAAGATATCCGGGTAGTCCGTGACTTTCCGGATGTCTTTCTTGAGGAACTGCCAGGTATTCCACCTGACAGAGATGTAGAGTTTGTCATAGATCTTATCCTAGGAACCGCTCCAATCTCTAGGAGACCTTACAAGATGGCACCCTCAGAGCTAGCCGAGCTAAAGAAACAACTTGATGATTCCTTGCAAAAGGGTTTCATCCGTCCTAGTTCTTCTCCTTGGGCTTGCCCCATTCTCTTCGTCAAGAAGAAGGATGGTACGGAACGGATGGTTGTAGATTATCGTCCCGTTAATTTGGTCACGATAAAGAACAAGTATCTGCTCCGCAGGATCAACGATCTGTATGATCAGCTCACTGGATCCTTAGTCTTTTCCAAGATGGATTTGAGGTTAGGCTACCACCAAATCAAGATCAGAAATGGGGACATTCCTAAGACGGCTTTTGTCACTCGTTATGGCCAGTATGAGTACACCGTCATGTCCTCCAGTCTAACCAATGCTCTAGCTACCTTCTCTCGCTTGATGAACTCGATCTTCATGGAGTACTTAGATAAGTTCGTCGTGGTTTACCTCGATGATATCCTTATTTACTCGAAGAACGAGGAAGAGCATGCCGAACATCTTAGACTTGTGTTAGAAAAACTCAGAGAACACCGCCTTTATGCCAAGTTCTCCAAGTGCAAATTTTGGTTGCCAAAAGTGACCTACCAAGCCACGTGATCTCTAGCAAGGGCATTGCCGTCAATCCCGAGCGAGTTCAGGCCGTTCTTGATTGGACTCCGCCTGAAACAGTTAAGCAAGTTAGGAGTTTCCTTGGTCTAGCCAGTTATTGTCGCCGCTTCGTTGAGAACTTCTCCAAAGTGGCCAAACCTCTCATGGAACTTCTCAAGAAATATAAGAAGTTTGAGTGGTCCCCATAGTGTGAGCACTGTTTTCAGGAACTGAAAAGACGCCTGACTTCTGCTCCCATACTTGTGCCACCGGATTTCACTAAAGACTTTGTTATCTACTGCGACGCCTCACGACAGGGACTAGGTTGCATTTTTATGCAGGATCGCCATGTGATTGCCTATGCATCTCTACAGTTGCATCTACATGAGGATAATTATCCTACACATGATTTAGATCTTGCAGCCGTAGGCTATGCACTTAAGACATGGCGACATTATCTTCTTGGTAAACGTTGCGCGATTTACACCGATCACCAGAGTCTTAAGTATATGTTCACCCAACCAGATTTGAACCTTAGGCAAAGTCGTTGGTTGGAGTTGATCTCAGATTACGACTTAGGAATTACCTACACCCCAGGCAAGGGGAATGTCATGGCTGATGCGCTAAGTCGTAAGTCCTATTGCAACAATCTTATGTTGCAGCAGGCCCAACCACTTCTCCATGAGGAATTCTGCAAGCTTAATCTTCACATTGCGATTCCTTTCTACCTCGGTGGCGAAACCTACTCTTGTGGATCATATCATAGAATCCCAGAAGCATGATACGGGGATTACCCGGATCAAGAGAAACATTGCCAAGGGCATTGCTGGTAGTTTCTCTATAGATGATCGAGGTGTTGTTTTCTTCAGGAATCGCCTGGTGGTCCCCAAGAAGCAGCATCTTTGGCAACTAATCCTTAAGGAGGCCCATGAATCTCCTCTCACGATTCATCCCGGTAGTACTAAGATGTATCAGGACCTGCACCAGAGGTTCTGGTGGACTAGGATGAAGAGAGAAATCGCTCAGTTTATTGCTAACTGCGACGTTTGTTGTCACGTTAAGGCAGAGCATCAAAGGCCTGCTGGCACCCTTCAACCTTTAGCTATTCCTGAGTGGAAATGCGATAAAGTTGGTATGGACTTCATCACCGGCTTTCCCAGGACCAAGAAAGGGAATAATGCTATCTTCGTAGTCATTGATCGTCTTTCCAAAGTGGCTCACTTCCTACCTGTTCGAGAGAGTATCACTTCTAGTCAGCTCGCTGACTTATATATTTCTTGAATAGTGTCACTTCATGGTGTTCCACTAGAGATCAATTCAGACCGTGGTAGTCTTTTCACTTCTCATTTCTGGGAGAGTTTCCAAACTGCCATGGGCACCCATCTTTCCTTCAGTACCGCTTTCCATCCTCAATCAAGTGGTCAGGTGGAAACGGTCAACCAAATTCTCGAAGACATGCTTAGAGCTTGTGTTATCTCATTCGGTATGGATTGGGAGAAGTGTCTTCCCTTCGCCGAGTTTTCTTATAACAATAGCTACCAATCCAGCCTCAAGAAAGCTCCCTTTGAGGTTCTGTATGGACGAAGATGTCGAACACCTTTGAACTGGTCAAAAACCGGTGAAAGACAATTCTTTGGACCGGACGTGATTCAGGAGGCAGAAGAGAAAGTTCGCGTCATTCGTGAGAATTTGAAAACAGCCCAATCTCGTCAAAAGAGCCAGTATGACCGTCTTCATAAGGAAGTGGCTTATGAAGTTGGCGACAAGGCTTACCTTCGGGTTACCCCTTTGAAGGGTACCCATCGTTTCGGTATCAAGGGCAAGTTGGCTCCTCGTTACATTGGTCCTTTTCGCATTCTCGCTAAACAAGGAGAGGCTGCCTACCAGTTGGAACTACCCCCACATCTTTCTCGAGTTCATGATGTCTTTCACGTCTCTCAACTCAGGCGTTGCTTCTTGGATCCCATCCGCGGAGTGGACCACGAAACACTTGATCTCCAAGATAACCTCACTTATCGAGAGTACCCCGTTCGCATTCTGGATCAAGCAGAGCGTGTTACTCGATGTAATAACATCAAGTTTCTCAAGGTTAAGTGGTCTCATCATTCTGAGAGAGAAGCTACTTGGGAGCGTGAAGATCGTCTTTGACTAGAGTACCCCACTTTCTTTCCGCCGACTCCTGAATCTCGGGACAAGATTTTTTCCAGTGGGGGCGAGTTGTCACATCCCTAGTTCTGGTACACATCACAACATGCCCTGCAAAAACAAGTTAGACGTCCTCTACTTTGTTGTTACAAGTTTTACGTGGCTGCTACGGGCTTAGCAAGAACCGTTCTTACCTACGCATCAAAACCACAACGATAGTTTGTCAAGTTGGTGATGTTTTAACCTTCGCAAGGATCGGGCGTAGCCACACTCGGTTCAACTAAAGTTGGAGAAACTGACACCCGCTAGTGACCTGTGTGCATACCACAGCGGTAAAACCAGTCTCGCGTAAGCGTACGCGTAATGTCGGTCCGGGCCGCTTCATCCAACAATACCGCCGAACCAAAGTGTGACATGCTGGTAAGCAGTATGACTTATGTCGCCCACAACTCACTTGTGTTCTACTCGTGCATATTATATCAACGCATAAAACCTGGCTCGGATGCCATTGTTGGGGAACGTAGTAATTTCAAAAAAATTCTACGCACACGCAAGATCATGGTGATGCATAGCAACGACAGGGGAGAGGGTTGTCCACGTACCCTCGTAGACCGAAAGCGGAAGCGTTTGCACAACGCGGTTGATGTAGTCATACGTCTTCATGATCCGACCGATCAAGTACCGAACACACGGCACCTCCGAGTTCTGCACACGTTCAGCCTTATGACGTCCCTCAAACTTCGATCCAGCCATGTGTTGAGGGAGAGTTTCGTCAGCACGACGGCGTGGTGACGATGTTGATATTCTACCGACGCAGGGCTTCGCCTAAGCACCGCTACAGTAATATTGAGGTGGACTATGGTGGAGGGGGGCACCGCACATGGCTAAAAGATCAAACAATCAATTGTTGTGTCTTTGGGGTGCCCTCCTGCCCCCGTATGTCGGTGTACTAAAGTAGGGTTACCTTAGTATTCCGAACTTGTGCACGGGCAGTTGCAGCGTCCTGCGGCAAGGCTTGCCGGCGACCGCCAAGATCCTCCGTGGTTCCTTTGGAACCATTGAAGAACAAAGTATCCAAGACCCCGGCAAGAGGAACTTGCCGGGAAGGAAACAAGACCCCGGCAAGAGGAGCTTGCCGGGAAGGCCAACCAAGGCCCGGTGAGCGACAAGCTCCCGGATACGACAAGGCAACGACCGCGGCAAGGCACTTGCCGCGGCGAACCTCCACTCTGTACCTGTGCTCCAGCACATTAACCAACGTGTCGCTCTGGGACCCTCCCAGGCGTACGTGGCGGAAGGCTGTGCAGCTAGAGGTACACGGTGGCAAGCGGCGCTGACAAGATTACCATCGTGGCAAGCAATGGCGTCCCGGACGGTCCCTTTCTGCACCGCCTAGGCGACACAGACGGGCATTTAATGCCCTTGTCCCCTGCTGTCAGGGTTAGGTATGATAACACTGTAGTAGGCGGCGGTGACAACCGCCACCCCTTTCCCATTTTTACCCTCATCTATGTTGCCACCTGTCGGTGACCCGTTTGACATATAAAAGGAGGCCCATGCGCAACATAGAGGGGGGATGATCTTTTTGACGCTCGGTCTCGCTAGCTGCCTGTGTGTACTGTAGCACTCTGCGCTCCCGAGCAAGAACACAATACAAATCAAAGCAGGAGTAGGGTTTTACGCACCCGTGCGGCCCGAACCTGGGTAAACCGATCGTGTCGCTCGTGCGCATCGCCTCGATCTGCTCTTTGTGCTTTCTCCGCCCCCTGCCGAACCGAAAGGGGCCGGGTCCGCCGCGGTCCCATAGGTGTCCGTGGGATCAGCACCACCGACACCGTATATAAAGGAGTGGAGGACGGGGAGGGCCAGCCCTCTCTGTGGCGTGCCCTAGGGGAGTCCTACTCTCACCGGGAGTAGGATTCCCCCTTTCCTAGTAGAACTAGGAGCCCTTCCAAGTAGTAGGAGTAGGAGGGAAGGAAAGGGAAGGGAAAAGGATAAGGAAGGAAGGGGGCGCCCCCCCCCCCCCCCCCCTTAGTCCAATCCGGACCTACCCATGGGGAGGGGTGCGGCAACCCTTTGAGGCCTTTCTCTCCTTTCCCGTATGGCCCATTAAGGCCCAATACAAATTCCCGTAACTCCCGGGTACTCCCGAAAATACCCGAATCACTCGGAGCCTTTCCGATGTCCGAATATAGTCGTCCAATATATCGATCTTTACGTCTTGACCAGTTCGAGACTCCTCGTCATGTCCCCGATCTCATCCGGGACTCCGAACTCCTTCGGTACATCAAAACACATAAACTCATAATATAACCATCATTGAACTTTAAGCGTGCGGACCCTACGGGTTCGAGAACTATGTAGACATGACCGAGACATGTCTCCGGTCAATAAACAATAGCGGAACCTGGATGCTCATATTGGCTCCCACATATTCTACGAAGATCTTTATCGGTCAGACCGCATAACAACATACGTTGTTCCCTTTGTCATCGGTATGTTACTTGCCCGAGATTCGATCGTTGGTATCTCAATACCTAGTTCAATCTCGTTACCGGCAAGTCTCTTTACTCGTTCCGTAATACATCATCTCGCAACTAACTCATTAGTTGCAATGCTTGCAAGGCTTAAGTGATGTGCATTACCGAGAGGGCCCAGAGATACCTCTCCGACAATCGGAGTGACAAATCCTAATCTTGAATTACGCCAACCCAACAAGTACCTTCGGAGACACCTGTGGAGCACCTTTATAATCACCTAGTTACGTTGTGACGTTTGGTAGCACACAAAGTGTTCCTCCAGTAAACGGGAGTTGCATAATCTCATAGTCATAGGAACATGTATAAGTCATGAAGAAAGCAATAGCAACAAACTAAACGATCAAGTTCTATGCTAACGGAGTGGGTCAAGTCAATCACATCATTCTCCTAATGATGTGATTTCGTTAATCAAATGACAACTCATGTCTATGGTTAGGAAACATAACCATCTTTGATCAACGAGCTAGTCAAGTAGAGGCATACTAGTGACACTCTGTTTGTCTATGTATTCACACATGTATTATGTTTCCGGTTAATACAATTCTAGCATGAATAATAAACATTTATCATGATATAAGGAAATAAATAATAACTTTATTATTGCCTCTAGGGCATATTTCCTTCAACTACTTCTATGCTTAATACTACTGTGCCACTTGGTGAATTTCTTGATGAACAACTTGCTAGGGCTAGAGAGAATGAAATTATTGAAACTGATAATATTGATGGAAGTAATGATGAAGATTCTCCCCTAGATATGAATTACATGTTGTTCCTGAGGGTTATGTTATGGATGAAGAAACTGCTAGAGACTTTCTTGCTTACAATGATAGGAGTGATCTTAAGAAACTATTAGCTAAGCTTAAAGAAAAAAAATCTCTGAATGCTAGAATGAAATATGATCCTGCTTATGCTACTTCACTTATCATTGTTACGGATAAGGATTATGAATTCTCTGTCGATCCTGAGTTAATTACTTGGGTTGAATCTGATCCCTTCTATGGCTATGAATTTGAAACTGTGGTGGCACATCTTACTAAATTAAATGATATAGCTACCCTGTTTACTAATGATGAGAAAACTTGCTACTATTGTATCCTTCAAAATTATTTCCGTTCTCATTGAAGGGTGATGCTAAGCTATGGTTTAATTCTCTTGATCTTGCTTGTGTGCGTAGTCCTCGGGATATGATTTACTACTTCTCTGCTAAATATTTCTTCGCTCATTGGAAACAAGCTGCTTTAAGGGAGATATATAATTTTGTGAAAATTGAAGAAGAGAGTCTCCCACAAGCTTGGGGGAGGCTTCTACAATTACTTAATGCTTTTCCTGATCATCCTCTCAAGAAAAATGAAATACTTGGTATCTTTTATAATGGACTAACCGATGCTTCCAGAGACTACCTAGATAGTTGTGATGGTTGTGTTTTCAGGGAAAGAGCAGTTAATCAAGCTGAATTGCTATTGAATAATATGTTGACTAATGAAAAAATTGGACACTTCCTGAACCAACTCCTAAGCTAACTCCGAAGAAAAGGGGTATTCTATTTCTCAGTCCTGAAGATATGCAAAAGGCAAAGAAAACTATGAAAGAAAAAGGTATAAAAGCTGAAGATGTTAAGTATTTACCTCCTGTTGAAGAAATACATGGTTTTAATTCATCGCCTATTGAAGAAACACACGGTCTCGATAACCCGACATAAGTAGTAAAGATAAATTCTCTTTATAGATATGATAAAGTTGAAATCCCTCCTACTAAGTTTGCTAGCCAATGTTTGGATGAATTTGATAACTTTATGGTTAAGCAAGAAGATTTTAATGCTTATGTTGGTAGAAAATTGAAACGTAATGCTTACATGATTGAACACTTGAGTGATTATATGGCTAATGTTAAAGGTGAACTTAAACTTAGTAGTAAACATGCTTCTATGGTTACCACTCAAGTAGAACAAGTACTTAAAGCTCATAATGATTTGCTCAATGAATTAAATAATAAGAATGATAATGCTGTTAGAGTTATGACTAGAGGTGGCAAAATGACTCAGGAACCTTTGTATCCTGAGGGCCACCCTAAGAGAATTGAGCAAGATTCTCAGAGAACTACTATAGATGCACCCAGTCCTTCTAAAAGGAAGAAAAAGAAAAATGATAGGACTTTGCATGCTTCTAGTGAACCTGATATAGACACACCTGAGAATCCCAATGATATTTCTATTTTTGATACTGAAACATAGTCTGGTAATGAACATGAACCTAGTGATAATGTTAATGATGATGTTCATGTTGATGCTGAACCTAGTAATGATAACGATGTAGAGATTGAACCTGCTGTTGATTTTTATAACCCGCAATCAAAGAATCAACGTTATGATAAGAGAGACTTTGTTGCTAGGAAGCACGGTAAGGAAAGAGAACCATGGGTTCAGAAACCCATGCCTTTTCCTCCTAAACCATCCAAGAAAAAGGATGATGAGGATTTTGAGCGCTTTGCTGAAATGATTAGACCTATCTTTTTGCGTATGCATTTGACTGATATGCTTAAAATGAATCCTTATGCTAAGTACATGAAAGATATTGTTACTAATAAAAGAAAGATACCGGAAGCTGAAATTTCCACCATGCTTGCTAATTATACTTTTAAGGGTGGAATACCAAAGAAACTTGGAGATCCAGGAGTACCAACTATACCATGCTCCATTAAAAGAAACTATGTTAAACAGCTTTATGTGATCTTGGAGCCGGTGTTAGTGTTATGCCTCTCTCTTTATATAGTAGACTTGATTTGAATAAGTTGACACCTACTGAAATATCCTTGCAAATGGCTGATAAATGAACTGCTATACCTATTGGTATTTGTGAGGATGTGCCTGTTGTGGTTGCAAACGTTACTACTTTAACGGACTTTGTTATTCTTGGTATTCCCGAGGACGATAGTATGTCTATTATTCTTGGAAGACCCTTTTTGAATAATGCAGGGGCTGTTATTGATTGCACCAAAGGCAATGTCACTTTTCATGTTAATGGTAATGAGCATACGGTACACTTTCTGAGGAAACAACCAAGAGTCCACCATATCAATTCTATTGAAAAAATTTCAACAATCACTATTGGAGGTTTTGAATTTCCTCTTCCTACTGTCAAGATGAAATATGATATTCTTATTGTTGGGGACATGCATATCCCCGTTGAGGTAAGCTAGTGTTATTCGAAAATTCTCCGGTTCCATGTTATTCAAAATGAGTTTGTTAATAAGACCTGATCAACCTTGTTAGTGGATTCCTTTTGATGAGCATGAGATGGATGAATTTAGAAAACACAACTCTTTGTACCTTCTTTTTTGCTTTCTATTATTTATATTAAATAAAGCAAAAATAATATTTTTCTATTTGTTTTCTGAATTATCAATGCAATAAAAAATACCCCAAAAATAAAAGTTCTCCAAACGCCCTGAAAGTTAAATATGATTTTTTCTGGAATATTTGAGAATATCTGGCATTGAGAACACAGCAGGGGGGCAAGCACCTGGCCACGAGGGTGGAGGGCGCGCCCCCTGCCTCGTGGGCCCACGGTGGCTCCCCTCCACTTATTTCAGCTACCACACACTCCTTCCTCCCAAAAACATCACTAGCCAGCTCAAACCCGAGTCCAAGCTCATCTTGCTACCATTTTCGATCTCCTTGCTCAAAGCTCCATTCACAAAACTCCTTTGGGGGGTTGTTCTTTGGTATGTGACTCCTCCAATGGTCCAATTAGTTTTTGTTCTAGTGCTTTATTCATTGCAAATTTTTGCTGCTTAGGTGACCCTGTTCTTAAGCTTGCATGTAAAATTTATGTGGTCAAAAGTAGTTTTGATGCATGATATTGTCTCGAGGCACTTGTAGGAGTAGTTGCTATCAATTTTGTTGTGTTCGATTCACTTTTATTTTGAAGTTACTAAAAATTTCAGAAATTTTTAGAAAAAGATGAAGAGATTTTTGAGGGGTTCATCGAGCCGAAGCTCGAAGGATAAACAAAGTGAAGAGAACAAGAAGCCCAAGTATAATCTCTCTCGCACCACGGAGGTCCGACCATGTGAATGGCCTTGTGATGATTTCTTGAGAGCACCCGGGATTTATGATGATTTCTATAAATTGGCTGAGAATGCAGGCCTCACCGTCTTCCTCCACGACCAACGCAAACAATATCTCTTACTCACCTATATCTTTGTGCAAAACTTTCATTTCCATGCTAGGAGCTCACCACCTATAGTGGAATTTTATTTATATGATGAGCATAAAGAGATGTCACTTCGTGATTTTTGTCAGGTTTGTTTGATCCCTTTTGAGGGCAGTGTAGAGGAACCACATCATGACGATGTGGAAGGGTTTGTTGACACAATTGTTGTAGGGGAAACGAGGAAAGTTTCTGATGCAAGAATTACTAGCATACATTTCCCTGTTTTACGTTACTTCGCAATATTTGCTAGTAGTTGCTTAATTGGTCACGGAAACTGTGGCAAGCTTAGTGCCCCTGATATTGCTATTTTGTGCCAGGCCTTGTTCCGTACTGACACATTTAGTATGGGTGCTATTGCTGCAAAGCGGTTAAATTTTAACCGTACTAAGAGCCCCATCTTGGGAGGTATCTTCGCCTCGCGCCTCGCTGCACATTTTAACATACCTATTAGGCATTATGAGAAAGAAGAAAACTTGCTGCCTCATGTTTTTCTAGACTATAAGAGTATGGTAGCGCATGATTTTATCATTAAGAATAAGGAAAAGATGCTTAAGTACAAGCTGATATTTGATAAAAATCACCCTGAGACTATTACTTTTCCTACTCCTTCCTTGTTTGACTTATCTGCAGGCAAGTACCTTGTTCCACCGGAGGCCGGTCACGCCTACCGAAACCCCACACCAGCTACAGAGCCAGAGCCCGAACCACAATTTGATCCTCACCGGCAGTTTGTTTTTCAGTGGAATCCGGAAGAGATCGCCGACTAGTGGCACCAGGGGGATTCTTCTCAGTACGACCCCAACTATTACTTTGGATATCCGCCAGGCCAGCCATAGACCAACTTAGGTGAAAAGCCTAAGCTTGGGGGAGTACATATTTCTCACCGACATTACATTCCTGTTCACACACTCATGCTAGTTGTCGGTGCTCATACTTTTTCATTGTAATATCCATGCTAGTTTATTTTCCTTTTTATGCTTTCTTCTTGTGTGTTTGATAAACCTTAATAAAAAACAAAAAAAATTAGTTGTAGCTTTTTAGCTAGTTTACTTTTCATGCTGTAGTAGTAGTAATGAAAAAGAAAACCCAAAAAGATTTCCCGCTCTTCTTTTGCCTGTTGGGAGCTTTCCCGTGCAAATAGTTTTATTTCTTTTCTTGTTCATTGGGGGTCGTGAGGAGAAGACCATAATGAAAATGTTAAGTGGCTCTTATATGCACTACTGTTGATCCCATATTACCTTGTCTTCTCTCTTGAATTGAATGCTTGCAGATTCCAGCTTGGTCCAATGCACGTGCACTATTATTATTTTCCACACTATTCGGTCGTGCAAGTGAAAGGCAATAATGATGATTATATGATGAACTTATTGAGACGAGAAAAGCTGGTATGAACTCGACCTCTCTTGTTTTTGTAAATATGATTTGTCCATCATTCCTGATTCAGCCTATTATGAAAGAAACAAATTTGCAAGGACAATTAGAGATTATAGTTGCTTATGCCATGCTTAATTAGCTAGGAGCTTATAATGGTTTACCTTGCGTGCCAACATGCTATTAAAATGGTTCGAGTGGCTAGGAGACTATGATATGGTGGTATCCTCTTTTGAATGATTCGAGTGGCTTGACTTGCCACATGTTCACGCATGTAGTTGAAACGGAATCAACATAGCCTCTACGATATTTATGTTCATGGTGCATTATATCTTAGTCATGCTTGCATTCGGTGTTGATTAATTTTAATCCACGTTCATGACTGTTGTCGCTCTCTAGCTGGTCGCTTCCCAGTCTTTTTCTAGCCTTCACCTGTACTAAGCGGGAATATTGCTTCTGCATCCAATTCCATAAACCCCAAAGTTGTTCCATACGAGTCCACCATACCTACCTATATAAGGTATCTACCTGCCGATCCAAGTAGCTTTGTATGTGCCAAACTCTAAACCTTCAAATAAACATTATGTTTTGTATGCTCGAAAAGCTCATGTATCAACTAGGGCTGGTTCTATCTTCCATGCTAGGCGGGTTATTCTCAAGAGGAGTGGACTCCGCTCCTCACTCACGAGAAAAGGGCTGGTCACCAGGATGCCCAGTCCCATGCTTTATGCAAATCAAATCAAAATAACTGCAAACAAAACTCCCCCGGGACTCTTGTTAGTTGGAGGCACTCGTTGTTTTGAGCAAGCCATGGATTGTTGCTTGTTGGTGGAGGGGGAGTATAAACTTTACCATTATGTTTGGGAACCGCCTATAATGTGTGTAGCATGGAAGATATCGAGATCTCTCGGTTGTTATGTTGACAATGAAAGTATACCGCTCAAAATATTATTCATATCTATTTAAAAACCGAGCTCTGGCACCTCTAGAAATCCCTGCTTCCCTCTACGAAGGGCCTATCCATTTACTTTTATGTTGAGTCATCATCCTCTTGTTAAAAAGCACCAGCTGGAGAGCACCACTGTCATTTGCATCCATTACTGTTATTTTACATTGAGTATGACTTGACTGGATCTCTTTTACCATGAATTACAATGTCTAGTCAGTCCTTGATCTTTAAAGGTGCTCTACATTTATGTTTTGCGGTCTCAGAAAGGGCTAGTGAGATACCATCTTGTCATATCATATCGTGATTATTTTTCAAAAGTGTTGTCATCCAAGATTTATTATTATTGCTCGCTAGTTGATTATGCCATTGATATGAGTAAACATGGGACCTAAATGTTATTGTGAATATGGTTAGTTCATAATATTTGTTGAAAACTTGAATGCTGGCTTTACATATTTACAACAACAAGAGCAAACAGAGTTTGTAAAAGTTTTTCTTTATCACTTTCAGTTTATCAACTTAATTGCTTGAGGACAAGCAAAGGTTTATGCTTGGGGGAGTTGATACGTCTCCGTCGTATCTACTTTTCCAAACACTTTTGCCCTTGTTTTGGACTCTAACTTGCATGATTTGAATGGAACTAACCCGGACTGACGTTGTTTTCAGCAGAATTGCAATGGTGTTATTTTTGTGCAGAAATAAAAGTTCTCGGAATGACCTGAAAATCAACGGAGAATTATTTTGGAATATATAAAAAATACTGAAAGAAAGATCCACGTTAGGGGGGCCTCCACCTGTCCACGAGGGTGGGGGGGCGCGCCCTACCCCCCTAGGTGCGCTGCCCTGCCTCGTGGGCCCCCTGATGGTCCACCGACCTCAACCCTGACTCCATATATTCACTTTCGGGTAGGAAAAAATCAGAGAGAAGGATTCATCGCGTTTTATGATACAGAGCCGCCGCCAATCCCTAAACTCTCTCGGGAGGGCTGGTCTGGAGTCCGTTCGTGGCTCCGGAGAGGGGAATCCGTCACCATCGTCATCATCAATCTTCCTCCATCACCAATTTCATGATGCTCACCGCCGTGCGTAAGTAATTCCATCGTAGGCTTGATGGACGGTGATGGGTTGGATGAGATTTATCATGTAATCGAGTTAGTTTTGTTAGGGTTTGATCCCTAGTGTCCACTATGTTCTAAGATTGATGTTGCTATGACTTTTCTATGCCTAATGCTTGTCACTAGGGCCCGAGTGCCATGATTTCAGATCTGAACCTATTATGTTTTTATCAATATATGAGAGTTCTTGATCCTATCTTGCAAGTCTATAGTCACCTACTATGTGTTATGATCCTGCAACCCCGAAGTGACAATAATCGGGACCACTCCCGGTGATGACCGTAGTTTGAGGAGTTCATGTATTCACCATGTGTTAATGCTTTGGTCTGGTACTCTATTAAAAGGAGGCCTTAATATCCCTTAGTTTCCAATAGGATCCTGCTGCCACGGGAGGGTAGGACAAACGATGCCATGCACGTTCTTTTCCATAAGCACGTATGACTATATTCAGAATACATGCCTACATTACATTGATGAACTGGAGCTAGTTCTGTGTCACCCTAGCTTATGACTATTACATGATCGATCGCATCCGGCATAATTCTCCATCATCGATCCAATGCCTATGAGCTTTTCATATATTGTTCTTCACTTATTTACTTTTCCGGTGCTACTGTTACAATCACTACAAAACCCAAAAATATTACTTTTGCTACCATTACTTTTGCTATCGTTACCACTACTATCATATTACTTTGCTACTAAATACTTTGCTCCAGATATTAAATTTCTAGGTGTGGATGAATTGACACTCAGCTACTAATACTTGAGAATATTCTTTGGCTCCCCTTGTGTCGAATCAATAAATTTGTGTTGAATACTTTACCCTCGAAAAATTTTGCGATCCCCTATACTTGTGGATTATCAACGTGCGGGCATCCACCTCCACCTCCCGCCTTCGGGCAGCGGTGGCGGAGCGGGTGATGACCCTGGCGGTCGACGGTGGGCTGGCGGCCACGGCGGCCGATGATGGGGTGGCGGCCACGACCACCACCTCCCGCCTTCGGGCCGCGGTGGCGGAGCGGGTGATGGCCACAGTGGCCGACGGTGGGGTGCATGCCACGAAGGCCACCTCCCACCTTTGGACCGCCGCGGCAGAGCGCGTGATGGCCCTGGCTTTCGGTGGTGGTGTGGCGGCAACGGTGGCCGGCAACAGCTGCCGACGGGCACCGACGGTAGAGCATGTGGTGGGTGTTCCGCGCACACTCAACAAGGACGCCACGCGCACTACTCTACGCCGGGGACTGCGTCGCCGCTGCGGTGTAGCCTCCCAGCTGGAGCTTTCCTCTGATGATGGCGGAGTGGCTGAGCGACGACGACGGACCAGTGCCATTGGCGATTCTAGGAGAAGCAGCCGAGATAAGCTACAGGGAGGGAGAGGAAAATGTGATGCAGGACTCGCCGACTGTGAGGGTTTATATTGCAGGCCGGTAAGCATTGGGATTTTGGAGGATTTCACTGAGTCGGGCGGGAAGCTTGCGCGGGAATGGGCTCACCGACGATTCATTGGCGCCACCGTTTGGCCAAAAGAACGCCCCCGCTCGCTGCGCAAGCTTGCGCTGTAAGCCGTCTGTGGCAGCGGGGTGACAAGACGTGCGAGAGGAGGACGAAAGGCCACATACACATATGGTTAATAAAAAAGTTTGCAATTTAATTACCTACTATACCACCGTCCTAGTTTATAAGTATGATTTAACTAATAAAATACGAATGCATGTCGCCAAAGATAATATAGTTGGATTTGTATTTGAACATACTTTCCAATTATATAATTATGCATTAACATTTCGTTTGTTAAATTTGAGGGCAAAGTATGGCACAGAATATAAAGGACACTATACACTATTTCCTACCGGTCTCTACGCAGTGACGCAACTGTCGGCTGGCATGTAGGTGACCTTTTCCTGCCTGTTCAACTGCTCTATGCGTGTGGTTGCTTTCTGTTCAGGTGGCCGCGGCACGCTCTGCTCGCGTCCCGCCGCGCACGCTCTAATATCGTGTCCCTCCGGGTGCTCTGCCCTCGTCCCTTCACATGCGCTGCTAGTGTTTGGGACCGGCGCACGATCACGCACGTTCGTGTGCAAGCAATTGCGCCGGGCGTGGCGCGACGATGCAGTTACCCGCTGCAAAAACTGCCATGCGGGCGCGCCCAGAATCCACGCCGCCCGGCCCCCTTTTATTCCTGTGGCAATTTACCTTCATCTCTCGTCTCACACGACACATTAAGCACACCCATGAGGACACATATAGAGAGGACATCCACTGGTTCCAATGGTGCTCCCCGTGGCTCCAATGGCGCTCCAAGTGGCCGACGACGACAACGGCAGGCAGTTCACCACGCATCACGTAGTGGACACCCATGTGAGGGGGAAGGCCCTCTCGGTGGTGTACATGAACAATCCGGTCTCGGTGGAGAGCTCCATCCAAACTATGGAGCAGTTCCTTGCCGAGGACAAGTATCAAGTTGTTGGCATCGACCTCGAGTACACCAGCGGTCGTGCCGGGCACGATCAGAAGGTTGTCGTCGCCCAGTTGTGCGTGTGACATGACGTCCTTGTCTACCATGACCACCTTGACACAAGGCCTGGCAAGCGTTTCTCCAGGTTTATCAACAACTCCGACTACATTTTCGCTACGGTGGACACCACCAACGATCTAAAAGCGCTCAAGGTTTCAGACTTGAAATGCCCAAATCTTGTCAACATCCAAAGCCACTACAAGGTCTGGGGCAGCGAGAAAAACAAACTGAACTCCCTGGTTGACCTCGCCTCAGCCATCATCGACCCCTACTACATGAAGATGAAGAATGGGTGCAATAAGGACATGAACGCCTAGCACAGTGTGTGGCATAAGAGACTGGATGAACAACATGTCAAGTACACGACCATGGGTGCGTACACAAGCTACGAGATGTACAGGCGGATCGTTGATACGAGGAATTGTCTTCTTCCTGATCCAGACGAGGGATCAAGCCACATAGCAGTGGCGGGAGCGTCACAAGAAGTAGATGACTAGACGATCGTTTCTCCTACTTTAGAATGCACGCAATTGTTTATTGAGCTGTGTGCGAATGATCTGTATAGTCACTTATGTAATTGGATGTTTATTTCAGTTATATATATATATATATATATATATATATAAGGCTGGACTATTCAGTTACTAGTAACAGAATATTATTCTGTTACCCTCGGTCCCTATAAGGGTGCGACAAGCAGATGACAGTAGAAACTCCCCGACCCGTCCCCAACCTAACCTGCCTCCTACGGCCGGAGGCAGCCGTCGCGGGCGAGCGAGCGACGGTGGCAGCCGGAGCGAGGGAGCCCGCGGTGCCGTGACGGGTCGCTCCTCCGACCCACGTGTTGCCGCCGGCCAGCCATCCGCACGCCTCCCTGCCGATGGGCTCGTCGGCACCTCCCCGCGCGCCTTCCCTCCGACGGGCGCCGGCCCCTCCTCGCGCACCTCCCCATCGACGGGTGCCGGAACCTCCCCGCGTGCCTCCCCTTCGACAAGCTCGTCGGCCCGTCCCCGCCTCCGGCAGCTGCCGCGCGCCGTCCCAGCCTTCCTCCACTGCCGCCCACCGCCATCCCCGCCCCGTGCCGCCACCCCGAGCCCCTCCGTCGTGCGCCGCCACTCCGAGCCCCACCGCCCTACGCCTGTCACCCCCCGCCTTGCGCAGCATCCTACCGACCGGACCAGCCGCCGGCCGAATCGAGCCTCGCCCCCGAGCTTCGTCTTCTTCCTCGCCGAGACACGCGACAGCCACCCCAGTTCGGGCATAGTAAGTACCTCAGTACGAGTTAAAAACGATGGTCCGTTCAGAATAAAAGAAATGCCAGAAATTCAAATTGTAAAAGTTCAAGCAAAAAAAGAAACCCCATAAAAATCCTGCTTAGTAAGTACCTCAGTACAAGTCGTAAAATGAGAGAAGTTCAGAACATCATTGTCAAAAAAATGTTGAGTTAAAAAAAGAAACAAAACAAAACATTTTCTTTTCAAATAAAAAATTATTCAGTTCGATGATACAAACCATGCAAGTACAGGGGCGACAAATACAGTAAACCATTGAAAATTTACGAGCAAAATATTACGCAAAAACAGAGCAAAGTCTAGTTAGTGAAAACATGCTTAGTACAAACCCATGCAAACATCAGTACAAGTACTCTTTTTTCTGAATAATTCAAAATTACTCTACAAAAAATAGCTCAGTACAAACACATACATATATCAGTACGAGTACTTTGTTTTCAGAAGGGAAAACAGCAGGATCCGTCTTGCCGTATCCAAAATTACTCTTAAACGATTGCGAATTTGAGAAAATTTTTAACATGACTAAGTTTCAGATTTTCGGTAGCTTCTCAATGGTATATTATTTGCACCATTTCAATAAACTTTTTAACAAAATCACGTTCAAAACCAACTTTAACCGTATTTGAATTTGTATTTAAATCGTAAGGAATTAGAAAAAACTTTCTATACGCAAAAGTTGCGCATTTTCCATAGCTTTCCAACGCCGTATCGTTTGCGTCAATCCGACAAAACGTTTGCAAAAAACAGCGAAAATACTTTTCGCCCAGAATTTCATCTTTTTCTAATTACTTTTAAATCATATAGAATTTGAAAAAAAATTAGATATATGGAAGATGCGAATTTTTACAAGCTTTCCAACGCCATCTTATTTGCTCAATTTCGACAAACCATTTGAAAATTAAGCCCAAAATACGATTCGCGTTTTCGGTTTTGAAAAAAAATGGTTTTTCAAAACTTCTCTTAAACCATAATTTTTTGCAAAAACAAATTATAAAATTGTAATGTAGATGTTAAGAGCTTTCCAACGATATATTACACGCCCCATTTCAAAAAAAAATTCTAAAAAAATTGAACTAAAGAATATGCTTTTTAACAGAAACAGAAAGCATCAGTTCAAGCGCTCGAATTTCATTAGTTTAGCCGCTTGAATTCATCAGTTCATGTAGGGTAACAGAATATATATACTACTGTAGACAGAGCAAATCACACGGCTTATTAGCAGCAATCGTCTGTGTTATTATTGGTCTTCTCACACATTTTTTATTACGGACCTGTTTGCCGCGTATCACTCAAAACTTGATCTGGCTGACCGTTTCTTTTGTGTTGCCTAATCACAAACAGTTCATCTGAGTGAACCGTATGCTCTATATCGCACACGCCTTTATCAGGTTGCCCGTTTATTTTGTTCCTCCTCATCGCAAACAGTTCATTGAGCTGAACCGTATGCCATGCATCGCACACGCAACTAAAATCTGAACTGTGTTTGATAGCTCCGCCATCGCCAAACGTTTGGTACCTTTTTGACGGTTCTTTTACACCACCGTTTGCGATTATGGCATCGCACACAGTTTCGTCGAAGGGTCTCTCTGATCGTAGTGTCGCGTTTGGATCATCCTGCAGTAGTGATGGGCCAAGTAAGGGAACACACTAGCCCACAAGGGGCTGGTGCGCCCACTATAGGGCCAGCCGTGTAGGGAGAAAGGGAAAGGAGAGGAGGAAAAGGAAAGTAAGAAGTAGGACTCCTACTTCCTTCCCCTCCCCCTCCTTCCTTTCCCCCTTCTCCAAATATGGTAGGGGGGCGAATTGGACTAGGGGCCCAAGTAGGATTCCTCCTACTTGGGCGTACCCTAGGCTGCCTCCCTCCCTCTCCCTCCTTTATATACGTGGGGAGGGCACCCCTAGAACACACATCAATTGTTCCTAGCCGTGTGCGGCGCCCCCCTCCACAGTTAACACCTCGGTCATATTGTCATAGTGCTTAGGAGAAGCCCTGCGCCGGTAACATCATCATCACCGTCGCCACGCCGTCGTGCTGATGAAACTCTACATCGCCCTTAACTGGATCAAGAGCTCGAGGGACGTCATCGAGCTGAACGTGTGCAGAACTCGGAGGTGCCATACGTTCGGTACTTGGATCGGTTGGATCGCGAAGACGTTCGACTACATCAACCGCGTTACTAAACGCTTCCGCTTTCGCTCTACGAGGGTACGTGGACACACACTCCCCGCTCGTTGTTGTGCATCTCCTAGATAGATCTTGCATGATCGTAGTTATATTTTTTGAAATACTGCGTTCCCCAACATGAATAGAGAGGTTACACCACTGCATAGAGGGGGAGAGAGTTGATGTTGATGGCGGCCAAGTTTTTGGTGTAGATTATCGTCAAGATGATAGCCCCGGCGGCGGTTCGACGCCACCGGGAGAGAGAGGAGAGAGCCCCCCTCCTTCTTCTTACTTGGCCTGCCCACTAGATGGGAGGAGAATTCCCCCTATAGTCCATTGCCTACATGGCTCTCGGAGGGCAGGAGCACTCCGACATTGGATCTATCTCCCTGTTTCTCTTCTGTTTCGCATTCCTGTTTTATGGACCTTCATCTTTTCTTAAATTATCAAAGAACCATAACTCCGATTGGGATGAAAATTTAACACGATTTTATTTCAGATATTATCTTTCTTGCATCGAAAGAAGGGCACCAACCGCCTTACAGGGGCGCCACAAGCCTGCCAGGCACGCCTAGGGTAGGGGGCGCCCCTTGGGCTTGTGGGCCCCTCGGGCATCGTTGCGCATTGATTCTTTTTCCCATATATCACATATATTCCAAAATAAATATCCGTAAATTTTTATCGCATTTGGACTTCGTTTGATATGGATATTCTGTGGAACAAAAAACATGCAACAAACATGAACTGGCACTGGATCAATATGTTAGTCACAAAAAATATAAAATATTGCAAAAAGTATATGAAAGTTATACGATATTGGCATGAAACAATAAAAATTATAGATATGGTGGGGACATATAATGAAGCGCTCCAGCAAGTGAGGCAGGTCACTGCTACTAGGCCATTTTGCTTCAGTGTGTTTTTGGCCGCAAGGGGTTCGTCGAACACACTCAACTATGGCGATCCGCAGAGGCCCTCGCGGATCTCCCGAAGTGCGCATCGTACGCCGGCCATTACGTCAGGGCCATGCTATGGAGAGAGCGTTCTGGCAACAGTTCCAGGCACCATCGCATCCGGAGCTGCTGAATCACCAGATGAAGTAGCCAATGGAGCTCTTCCATATGGCCAAGCTGGTGCTGGAAGATCTCTGCGTCCATCTCTAGCCCGCGGAAGCACTGCTGACCAGCTTCTTCGGTCTGGTGGCCTGTTTGCAAGAAGCTGGCCCCCAAGTGACGCGCTGGAAATGGTCCATGTGCTTGGAGGGCGTCCAGCGGGCATATGGTTGCATGAGGACACACTATCCACGCCTTGATGCGACGCTCATGGCCTCAGGGCCCCCTGAAGGGAAAGACCGAACAACAGAGCAGTTCCTTGCCGGGGTGATGGAGGGAGCTCGGATCACAGAGGCCCAGTGCCCTAAGGACACCTTGTATTTTTAAGTTTGCACTTAGGAATGCCGAAGTTTAGTGGGATGTAAAAAACTTTCTTTTGTTTAAAATAAATGTGTCTTTTTATTCCGATGTGTGTATGTGTATATATGTATATTTTTGACTCCTATGTGACCGATTTAATAGTGAAAGCAACCAGTCGGCGGCTTCAGCCCCTTTGTATGGGGTACAAAGGGTGTTTCATAGGCAATCTTGACCCTTAGCCAACATCTCGGTTCCCGGAGGCGGCCCGTGCATAGGGAAACAAGGCAATTAGACTATATTGGTTTTATAGCTTTCACTTAGTCCTAGGAGCTTAATTGTGGAGGCTGGTGAGAAGCCCCCGATGTGTGAACTGTTCGGTGGTTAGCCGGAGTTTAGGCCACTGGTCACTTCAGCTTATTTTAAGAAAAGCCCCTCGTTTGGCACGGATGATCTCTAATGATCCTTTGTTTGACACTGTCATCGGCTGGCCGACCAGTTTACGCTTACCAAGACAGTCAGTTTTCGGCTTTCTCCACTATGACGCTTTACCATCTAAGTTGGAAGCGCAATCGCAGTAGTTCTCCCTTTACACTCTTAGCCGAATAGATCGGGAATGTAAGAGGTAAGCACAGGAACCGGGCAACCTAACTATTGATAAAAATCGAGGTTCGAAAATGATGCATATAACGCAACATCCATCACATCGAATATACAGTTCGGACATGTAACTTAGGCACGAGACTAAAAGCTGAGCCCACGGTTAATTATATAAATAACGTTTGTGTCATGAAAGTAGTCTTTTGACTCAAAGGCAGGAAATGAGAGGAAAATGAGTATATGTGTGGTGACCTCGATCGGTACATTCTCCTTTATTTCATATGGTCAAGCTGTACATGCCAAGATTTAACAAAAGAGACTTCTAAAAGATACAATATGGTAAAAAAGTAGAAAGGAAGTGAAAAAAGGGCGGCTGTTGCCAGGTTCACACATCCTCTCCTCTTCGAGGAAATCCCAACGCAGCTCACAAGTAGCAGCAGTCTGCTCCTCTGTTCGGAGGGAGCGTTCGGTGTTATCATTGACTATGATAACACCATTTGGTCTCGGCTTCTTTAGCTTTAGATATGCATAGTGCGGAACTGCATTGAAATGAGGAAATGCGATGCACCCGAGCCGTGCGTGGTAGCCGCTTCGAAAGGGAACGACATCGAAGATTAAATCTTCACTCCAAAAGTTCTCGGGTGATCCAAAGACTACTTCCAGTGTGATTGTTCCCGTGCAGCAAGCTTCGACACCAGGTATGAAACCTTTGAAGGTGGTGGTGCTGGGCTTCATTTGTGATTTATCAATGCCCATATTTCTGACCATATCCGCATAGATCAGGGTCAAACTGTTGCCTCCGTCCATAAGGATGCGTGTTAGGTGGAATCCATCGATAATGGGATCCAAGACCAAAGCTGCCGATCCTCCGAGTCGGATGCTGGTCGGGTGGTCATGCTTGTAGAATGTGATTGGTAAGCCGACCATGGATTGTGCTTTGGGGAGATGAGCTCTAAGGCCTGGATGTCCCGAAGTGCTCGCTTCCTCTCCCGTTTGGGGATGTGAGTGACGTAAGTCATGTTCACATTTTTCACCTTGGGAGGGAATTGTTTCTGGCCTCCATTGTTCAACCGACGAGGTTCGTCCTCGTCTTGGCGACGAGGTTGGCCTTTATTTGACCCTGTGTCACCATTTTTCTGGCTTTCTTGAAGGCCCAGTAGTTTCGGTTAGTATGATTTGTAGGTTTATCCCAGATGCCATGGATCTAGCATGGTCTGTCGAGGATCTTGTCCAGTTAGCTGGTCCGTCCTTGTTCCTGCTACTTGTGAACTGCGTTGGGATTTCTCCCAAAAGGAGGGGATGATGCAGTACATTAGAGATAAGTATTTTCCTCAGTTAAAAACCAAGGTTATCAATCCAGTAGGAGAACCAAGCAACACCTCATTAGAAGCACCTGCACACAAACAACAAATCCTTGCAACCCAACGTGAATAAGGGGTTGTCAATCCCTTGACGCTTACGAGCAAGATTAAATTGGATGGTGATAGATAGATAGATTGGAGTAAAATACAAAATAAAATAAATAAAGTAAAAATGCAGCAAGGTATTTTTGGTTTTAATATATGATAAAAGATAGACCTGGGGGCCATATTTTTTCACCAGAGGCTTCTCTCTTACAAATAGTATACGATAGGTAAACAAATTATCATTGGTCAATTTATAGAAAAATGAATAATTATGACGATATCCAAGGCAATGACCATCTCGTGCCTGCATCTACTACTATTACTCCACACGTCGACCGCTATCCAACATGCATCTAGAGTATTAAGTTCATAAAGAACGGAGTAACTCCTTAAGCAACATGACAAGATGCAGACAAGATAAACTCATGTATGAATAAACCCCATCTTTCTATCCTTAATAGCAATGATACAATACGTGTCATGTCCACTTCTGTCACTAGGATTGAGCACCACAAGATCAAACCCATTACAAAGCACCTCTCTCATTGCAAGATAAACCAATCTAGTTGGCCAAACCAAATCAATAGATCAGAAAGAAATATGAAACTATAACAATCATGCATAGAACAGTTCAGAGAAAACTCAAATAATATTCCTGGGTAAATCTGATCATAAACTCACAATTCATCGGATCCCAACAAACACACCGCAAAAAGTGATTACATCCGATAGAACTCCAAGAACATCGAGGAGAACATTGTATTGAAGATCAAATAGAGAGAAGAATCCATCTAGATACTAACTATGGACCTGTACACCACACCACCCTTTCCCTCACATGATCGCCCGCCGTCGGCTTGATCTGGGTGACGAATGCAGCTAGTCCTCGATGTTCCGGCCCGTGCATATGTCCGGTCTGTGACGCATCTACCACATCAAGGATGTGCATTGGGTATTCATGCACCACACCACCCTTTCATACATATGCCTTGGCCACATGCATGCAGGCTAGTTGCCGGACCCCCCCTTGGGCGGCTTTCCGACCGAGCACCCAGCCGGCGGCCCCGGCGGTCTACGGTGTTGACCGGCACCGAGAGGGGGTAGAGGTTGGTGAATACCTGCTTCTCCGTGTTACGGCAGGTCATTGTTTTCATTCTTTTACTTTATAGTGCTTAATTAGAAGTTGAGGTTTGAAAAAATCTAACTGGAAACAGAAGTCATCAAAAATCATGGAATTTTGGAATTTTAGTCATTAAAAGACATGAAATATCATAAAAAGAGAGTGGCAAAGAAGCACACACAAATGAAAGGAAAAGAGGATGTGTGGCCTTTGCCGAGAGTCGATAAACGGCTCTCGGTAAAGGTCCTAACCCAAGGTCTACACATCCTCTCCGTTCGTAGTCGTGCTCGGCACGTGTTATTCTTTTTGTTATTGTTTACATCTCCTTTATTCTCCTACATGCCTTGCAAAGCACCTTACCATTTTACTTACACATTATAGAGATGTGGTTTTCCAACCATGCGCCCTTATACCGTGGCTCGGACGGTCTACGGCATAGATCGGCACCGAGAAGGGGTAGGGGTTGATGAATACGTGCTTCTCCGTGTTATGGCGGGTCTCTGTTATAATTCTTTTACATTATAGTGCTTAGAAGTTGAGATTTGAAAAAATCTAACCCAAAAGACAAGTCATCAAAAGTCATGGCATCTTGAAACTTGAGTTATTAAAAGACATGAAATATCAGACATAAAATGAGAGTGGCAAAGAAACACACAAAAATAAAAGGAAAATAGGATGTGGCTTACTCAATACCAGGGTCCATAACCGCTTCTCGGTAATATCTTCCTGTACTGAGAGCCCTCTCGGTTTGGCTCTCGGCGAAGAGCCGCACACCCGCATATACCAAAATTCCAGTAGTGTTTTGGGATGGAGGGAATATGAAATAAAGTTCGATTTGTTCTTCATTAATTGTACCAATCGTCTAGATGATAGTTCAGAACAGTTTTAGTGTTAGAAATTGGTTCATTATTTGTAGTTTTCAGGATACAATATTTTGATCGGAGCAGTTTTAGTTCTGCATGCCTTCCCCCCATATCAGATTCTTCTATTCAGTTCTCTTCTACTGCACAGATATATTAGGCTTCAGATTTTGTAGATTTCCACAAGTTGTCGGACAAGGCTTCCAGACATTCATCTCATCACAGACTCATTCACAAAACCTTTTGAGTCCCTTACAATTGGTTTTCTCTGCGGTTTTCCTCTGTCATGTAAATGAATGCATTCCCCAATAACTGATACAGCATATCACATGACTTCGAAAGGAAAGTTTTGGTTGAACTGAGATTAATCAGTAGTGAAAAGAGAGAGAAACACAAGGTTGGGAACCTCCTGTAGTCCTGTAATTCATGCTGTCAATATGCTATTAGAAGATTCTTGCACTGCATCCTGTCCAGGCCATCAGTTAGTTGAGGTTATGGCTGCCAGAGCCAATAATGGCTATTACATGGTCAATATATACTGCACTGAAGGGTGCACGTGCCACATTACCTCATGCGTGCTCTCACGTTTGCCAAGCTTTGCACTCTACTACCTTGGTAACTATGACCACAAATCGTATCAACTGCACCAAGCGTCCATAGCGGCCAGATAATCTCCGCCTTTGATCCACAACGTCTCATCAAGAAAAACGCCTTTTCCGTGTGTATGCATCAACACTTCTACTTATCAGATTATATGGTTTGGGGCGCAGATGAGAACCAGCTAGGTGGTCTGCATCACCTAAAGTGTCACCCTGCAGTAAGCGTGGGGTAACTCCATTTACATCAACCACCCATGAGCATATTTCCTAGGTTCGTCTGTCGTCTCTAATAATGTATGCATGATCTTTTTTTTTTTGCACGTACCAGTGTTCAGATTCTAGAGATGCTACCTATAAAAATATAATAATATATGGAGTATATTTTCAGCTATGATAACAGAGTGACCTTTCAGTCATTTCCATATTTAAAGTGGGGAGCTATGTACGTTGATGATGATCCAAATATTGTCAGCTAAATATGTTTTGATGAAATTAACAGATTAATGTGTTCCATTCTGTGCAGCAGAATGATTTAGAGTATATGCATGACACTTTTCTATTTCTTCGAACAATACCCTAGACTAGGAAGAACTGTAAAAAAGTGTGTGAGAAAACTTAATTACTACCATACTATCCGTATGAAGATTGAAAATAGGATTTGTAATATATAGCTAGAAGTTTTAAATGTTTATCTACCTTGAGTTTCATTATGGTCGCATTGTTGATCACATTTTAAATGCTCCTGCTATTGCAAGCTCGACTTGAATTTTGCCTTCTGTAGGTACGGAGTTGATTCACCTCTCCATAGGCTTCTACCTCTCTGAATTCCTCTTCCTGTTGCCACAAAATTACATCATTTGTGTTTTGGGAAAATCAATGTATAGATGAATTGTCTCTCTCTGTAGTCTGTACAACACACATGCTCTTATATGCATTTTGAACTGATTCTTCCATTGTTTTCTTGCTATGCATGGATAACTACAGTATACTAATTTGAAATTATTTGGCAGGAGTAGAGGAGGCCATGGCCGAGAATGGTGCTAGAGGTATATGTTTGTTTTTTGTGGGTAAAGAGGTATATGTTGTGGCAAGCTGAATATGACTGGAGCAAGTTGTAATTTATATTCCAAAATTACCTAACCTAAGAGTTTCATATAGCTTGATAGTCGTGCTTTATTTCATGGGACATCATGCCCTTAATGTTCGTATCATGGTTTGCTTACACATTATAATTCATTAAAAAATCAGAAGTTCTAATTTAGTAATAGTATCTAATACAATGGTGAACCCCTATATGTTGCATTGACATTTTAAAGACATTTTTGTTTCCTAGATACATATGGAGATACACCATGGCCTCTTTCCGGAAATAGTACCAACAGAAGCACTCACCACGGCCTCTTTCTAGAAATAGCAGCAACATCAACACTCACTTTCAAGACATGTTTGTTTCCTAGATTTATAAATTTTGTATGTACACAGTTATTTATGGATTAATCTCGAGATCAGCATTTTCCAGGCAGATAAGTCAGACCTCATCGCTATGTAGAATAGGTTTTAGAGATGGTGTGACTACTTTAAAAAGAAAATATGTTAACATTGCCCACCAGATCTTTCTCTTTCTCTCCATGATACTCGATGTGGTTTATTGCTTGACAAAGAACTTAATTGCATTAACTGATTAAAAGTGGAAATTGTATTGTGTTCTAATATCTCAGTCATATTTCATATAAATGTTTGGTAAATGACCGCACTCTCCCTTGTGCTTATATATACTAAATTCTATATTAATATTATGTTTCTCGAACAAAGGAGACATGAAAGAAAATAGATATAAGAGTATAAATCCATATGCATTATTAACAACTTCCACATTTCTATTGTGGCTCATAGGGCACACTACCGGTTCAAGAGTGGAACAAGTACAAATTTCGTTTTGTGCCCATGGCCGCATGGAGCTCATGGCCAAATCAATAGTGGATGATGCATGGTTGTTGTGTATATATGCCTGCTATGTAAGTACAATATTAGAAAAATCTACTCATATTAAAATAAAATGCATGCATATGATTGAAATTTTAGCATAGGTCTATATTTCTATATAACTTGCAACATTCTAATCTTGTCATGTCCCACTGTCCTTAATTCCCGAGCGAATGTACATGATGAGCATTTACCTTCTCCGTAGTAATAGATTCCTACGTGTCAAGCTAAGTACTAGATCAAATTAAGCAGGCTATCCGTATTAGCATTTTAATTCTTAAAAAGGTCATTGTAAAAGCATATATGACTTGAAACCTGATCATTATTGCATTTGTTTTTGGTTGGATCCCTTTGGAGCCAATTAGTAAGTTAATTTCTACCGGACAGTACTATAAGTTGTTGGATGCTCAAATTCTTATATAGGGCGTCGCTCTGTGTAGCTACACGCATTTTAATAGGATCTAACTAAATTGTTTATATCATCCATTCCTCTGTTTAAATGTAGTGCTCTATTATGATGTCTTATTTTTCAAAAGTATATTAATCACCAAGATGTTCTTAAACAGTGCTAGCCCGTGCAAGTGCACGGGTTGACGACTAGTATCAATAATCACTGGAGATTCTCTATTTTTTGTCATTTCAAGTTTTAGTCCCCATATTGCTATTCACACTCGGGCAAAATTTCTTGGTATATTTCCATCTGTTCCTTGCTATCTTAGTGCCTTATTGATTTGGTTCTACGATTCGATAACCATTGGTCTTTGTTGGTTTTCGTTGTGCTCAGTGACATCATTCCATATGAATTAACATCCAGTATTGTTCTCTTCTAGATAGTTGTACCTTGTGATCACACGTGGATCCAAGAATTAATACATTATCTTCGTTAGAGAAGTGAAATTCAAAAAGTGATCATCGCATGATGTGGATCTCGAGCCAAAATGCAATATGTGCCAACCACCCATGCCTACCAGGGTGTTTCGGAAGGCTCTTGGGTGAAGTCGACGAGAAGGCCCTTAAGACTATATATATTCAATTATATATCTATATAGACATATGTGCATCCCCTTTTACTTGCCAAGTACTAAGAGTAAACTACTAATTGCACGATTTTAGTTTGAAACGTCTAATAATAATTGTTGAGCAATGTCATATTACGGAAAATAATGGCCGGGATCATGTTGTAGTTCACACCCAATGATTGCCAGTGGTCTGGTTGTAGCATCTCGGTGGCCCATTCACTTCAGCCAGCGGTGATGTGCAATAACGCCTGCTAGGGAGAGAGGCAGGAGAGAGTGAGCTTGTAGCACCACTGTGTGCGGCGGCGGAGGTCGGCTGCCATGGCCTTGTCTAGTGTTTGCAGAGAGAGAGAGAGAGAGAGAGAGAGAGAGAGAGAGAGAGAGAGAGCCTCGCCAGGAATATGATGAGACTGGGTATGATGTTTTCGGAAAGGCCAAGGACCCACATGGCACATGTCTATTGAACGAGATGTCCGCCCTCTCACCCTCACCTCGGACCGCAACGAGCGACATGTGAACGCAACAACACCCATGTTGCAAACCGGCCAGAAAGTTCCAAGTTTGGCTATGTGTTGTTCGATCAAACTCAGATCGAACAGGTGCGAAGACGATCGAAACATGCAAGTAATCCATCGTTGAGCCGAAGCGTTTTCCATCAATAAAGCATGCCATGCAATCTTTCTAAAGATACACACCCCAAACTATAGCAATGACAGATTGGGATGTGTGCACCATTCCACTTCTTCAAGTGAAACACCACAACTTCATGAAAACCAATTGAAATTCTCAAATAACACTCACATAGATGTTGATGATGTAGATCATAGACTCAACGCACCGATGGTAAACACGGCAAAAACCGGGCACAAGAAATGCACATGCCTATCGCACGCTCGCCCTCTCACCCTCACATTGGACCGCAACAAGTGACGTGTCGCGCTTGATGTGAGCGCAACAATACTCATGTTCCAAACCGGCTAGGAAATTCCATGTTTGGCTGTGCGCCGTCTGATCAAAGTCAGATCGGACGGGTGCGGAGACAGCCGATGTGCACAGAGTAATTTGTAAGCGTTTTCCTTCAACAAATTCTCAGATCGGATGAGTGTGAAGACAACCGACGTGCATAGAAGTCTGTTGTGCCGAAGAGTTTGGATAATCAGATGGTTGAGCCGAAGCGTTTTCCATCAATAAAAATGTAGATCAGACAGGTACAAAGACGGCCGACGCGCGTGGAGTAATCCGGCGGTTGAGCCGAAGCGTTTTCCATCAATAAAGCACGGCATAAAATCTTTCTACAAAAACACACCCAAATTTGCAAGGCCTAATTTGCAATGGCAGATCGGGATGCGTGCACCATATCCATTCTGCTTCTTCAAGCGAAACACCACAACTTCATGAACCTTTGCATCGACTCTACAGAAAACTAAACCGATTGAAATTCTGAACTAAACCTCACATCCATGGTTATGATGTCGAGCCCAGGATCAACTCATGCAAATATGAGTTCAGGCTATAATTTGCCGACTGCAAAGTGCAAACACAGCAAATTAACCAGGCACAAGAAATATAAGCAAACAGTTCAGTTGAAGGTGTCTTGCATTGCGTCCATCCAATGGTACAATCGATAACAATGACAGAATATGGTTCATGGCAACTAGAAATGAAGGTAAACATACAGGAAACGTTGCCGATCGATCACTGATCGAGGCCGTAGTCGATGCTCAGCTCGCTCATCGGCGGGATGATCTCCATGGCGAAGACCATCAGGTGGGGACACGACTGGTCCTCGTCACCACGGACCACGAGCTGGACGAAGGCGTTTGGCACGAAGCTGCTGTGGCTGATGTAGGCCGCGATGTTTTTCCTCTTGGATATGTCGAGCATGTACCTCGGCGCCGGGCACTGCACGAAACGGGGCGGTTCCTCGCCGTCGTCTGGAAGCACGGCCGCGGGGGCATACCCCCACTCCGTCCACCTCGTCGGAAACTTCCTCGGGTCGATGAAGCAGGCCCACTCCTCCGTTGACGTGCCAGTATTGGCATTGGCGTCCGCGTTGGCAATGCGGGGGTGATCCGCGAGGAGCACGTCCCCGGCGAACTCGCAGAGGAATGCGCCCGGCTGGATCAGGTCCAGCGTCCTCACGCCCCAATCCGTCTCCGTGGACCGGAACACCTCCAGCCGGTGCCTCATCCCCCGCTGAGTCACCCGGTTGGGGCAGCTCGCCGGGCACCCGCACGACGCGCCGCACTCATACACCACCGGCCGTCCCCTCAAGAGCATTCCGTCAGCATTGTACGCTGGGCCGCCTCCGCCGCTCCTCTTCACGCAGGCGCAGCCGGACGTCTCGCTGCATGCAGTCTTGGCGTTGATGCAGCACTTGTGTCCGGGCATCGCCGGCGGCGCCGGGAACTCGGGGCGTGCGAGGTACTCGAACTCGAGGGGAAAGGCGTCATGGTCCACCGAGTTGCGGACGGGGACAGGAACCGCTTCCTTGCCCTTGGACATGTCCAGCGTGATGTAGTCGGGAGGCAGGATCTTGGCGTCGAGCTGGTTGATGAGGTCTCTGGCGGAGCGCCAGGTGTTGCTGCCGAGCGCTTCCTGGCCGGGCACACGCACGAGCTTGAACTTGCAGATCTCGGTGGTGCAATAGACCTTGTAGAGGCCGTCGTAGACGTAGAGCTTGCCGCTGGGGCTGGCGTGGCAGTCGTGGCAGCGGATGACGCGCACCTCGATGCCATAGCTGCAGCTGTATGTGAGAGCGAGGTTGCCGCCGCTTCCAGTGTAGATCAAGACGCCCCCGTTGTCGTGGTCGTCGAGGTACCTGCCCGAGGATACGATGCTGGTGGCGACGGGGTGGCCCCCGTCGACCTTGCTGGCGGGCACGTAGCCGATGTCGGCCTGCGTTTGGTTGTGCAGGCCGACGACGAGGAGCTCAGCGCGGTAGTTAAAGGCGTCGCCGACAAAGACGCCCGGCA
The DNA here is from genome assembly GCA_034509565.1 of Triticum monococcum. Classification (NCBI taxonomy): domain Eukaryota; kingdom Viridiplantae; phylum Streptophyta; class Magnoliopsida; order Poales; family Poaceae; genus Triticum; species Triticum monococcum. Next base: position 753,277,016 of record CM067843.1, on the reverse strand, counting down.
CGGGCCCTACGATGCGCTTATCGCGGTTGAGGCAGAGCCTCCCTTTGATCATGGCGCCGAGGGCCCACAAGTCGGCCCGGTTGCGGCTGCCCGGGACAGGGTTGTGCTCGGCGTAGCGGTGGTAGCGGCCCCAGAGCGCCTCGAAGGTGAGTCGCGCGCGGCGCACCAGTGGGCGATATTGGAGCGTGTCCTCCTGCGCCGATATGACTCGCAGTGGCACCATCTCCATCGCCGGGTTGGCATGCGCGCTGGGCGGAGGGGGAGACGGCGCCCCTGGCGGCGGCGGGGGCAGGGGAGAGTTTGGGCGTGTCGGCGGGGGAGACGGTGGGCGTAGCGGAGGTGGCATGGCGGAGGGGAGGCTGGCGGCCGAGGACGAGGCCTGCAATGGGTTGGCATGCGCGCTGGGCGGAGGAGGGGGCGGTAGCACGTGAGCCATCGGCGGGGGCAGGGGAGACTGTGGGCGTTGCGGTGGCGCCGGCGGCGGCGTGGCGGAGGGGAGGCTGGGGGAGATGGCGTCAAGGCGCTGCTGGGTAAATCTCAGGCGGAGGGCGAAGTCGGAGTGGTCTTCGGGGGAGGGCTCGAGCTCGCCGCGCAGCAAGGCGATGAGCTCGGGTGTGAGAGGGATCGTCGGCGCGCCGGCGTCGGCGTCAGACCTGGCGGCCAGCCGGCTGAGCGCGGCGGAGTGCTCGGGGGTGAGCGGGGCCGCCGCCGCCGCCGGGGCCTGGGGCGCTGCGTCGGGATCTGGCGTAGCGCTCGGATCAGGCGTGGGGAGGGGCACAGGAGCGGGCGCCATCGTCGATAGATCTCAGGTCGGGGAGAGGGGTTTTGGGCGCAGGTTTGGGTTGGGTGGGGAGCGGAGGGAAGGGGAAGGCGCTAGCTGCTGCTTTCTACTCCGAGAGCCGGTGGTGGCGTGTGTGGAACACGCCGCACTGCTCTGGCCTGGCCCGCACGACAGCTTTCCTCTGGTCCCACCTCCAGCTTCCGTTGCCAGGTGGGGGCCTGGATGGATGGCCATGGGTGGTTGGACTCGATTCCTTGGTGCACGAGTTGTTGTGTGACTTGTGTCCGGTCCGCCTAGTCCCGCCTGTGTAGCGTAGCACTACGCGCCGCCATGACACGACTCATCCTTTGATTGACGGTGCACTTCTACAACGGTTCTCGATCACCGATTCACCGTTTGAAAGCACCAACACGTTTTGTAGGAGCAGGTCCTTCATTCATTCAATCCGTTTCTATGTTAGTGATGCCTTAAGTGGTGGTTTAGCCTTGGTGTTCTGGTCATACGAGGTGGATATCACGGCGAATGACAGGAAATTACAGGTGCTCGCCCATGTTGTTTTATTTATGAGAAGGCATGGCACTGGGATGAGACTTATGAATCGCGGTCGTGAATGGGTGGGAGTAGAAGTCTGGGGCTTCTTGCCTTTAGGACCTCCAAAAAATCTCAAACATATGCAAACCCAACTGAACAACAGGAAAAGTAAAAAAAAATGGGTATGATAAGCGCGAGATTAAGAAAGCCAGGAAGGAATTTGAACAATAGAAGGGCAGCTCGCTATACCATGGATCTTCGCCGTGCGAGGAGTTGGCCTGACAATTAACTAAACGAGCCTTTGCACATGGAAGAGATCAAGTCACGACAATGGTCTCGTGTGGATTGGCTTGGAGCGGGAGAGTGAAACACGGAATTTTTCCATGTCTGGTCGAGTGCGACGAGAGCGCGGAATAGGATTTCTTCTCTGGAAAATGCTAGTGGCGTATTATGCAAAAGCAAATAGAATTTACATGCTAAAATCCAAGGCTTCTACACAAGCTTGTAAGCAGCGCGGGGTGAGCTTGTGGTGGACAAGGTGTTACATCATGTTCGTTCTAAGGTTGAAACTAAAATTATGACTGGGCAAATTAGGGAGATGGATGTGGCGCTTGCTACCCAGACTTGTGAGGCCTGGAACACAAGCCAGAGGATCATCGCCACCCAAGATGAGGTGTTGCGCATGTACCGTTCTTTTATAAAGGATCTAGAGGTTGGCAACAAGCTTCTGATTGACGCCCCAACTAGCGTCACCACACCACCTCACCACACTACCTCCATCAAAATGACTCGGCGGAGGGGGAGACAGCGCACGTGACTGGGCGGGGGCATGGCAGCGTGATCAGAATTATGAGGTAACAGTCGCGAATGGGTGGGAGGAGAGGTCTGGGGCTTCTTGCCTTTTGGACCTCAAAAGAAATCTCAATCACATGCACACCCAACTAAACAACTGGAGAAGTATAGAAATTAGGGATGTTAAGCGCAAGATTAAGAAAGTTAGGAAGGAGTTTGAACATCAAAAGGGCAACTTGCTATACCGTGGATCTTCGCCGTGTGAGAAGGAGTTGGCCCGACAACTGAACGAGCTTTTGCACATGGAGGAGATCATGGCACGATAGTGGTCTCGTGTGGACTGGCTGCGAGTAGGAGACGGGAACATGAAAGTTTTCCATGCCGAGACGAGTGCCAGGAGAGTCCAAAATAGGATTTCTTCTCCGTAAAATGCTAGTGGCGTATTATGCAAAAGATAATAGGATATACATGCTAAAATCCAAGGCTTCTACACAAGCTTCTAAGAAACGCAGGATGAGCTTGTGGTGGACAAGGTGTTACATCATGTTCCATCTAATGTAACTGGTGCGATGAATGCACGAGTTCTGCGCCCATTCGAGTCCGAGGAGGTTGGAAGCGCCCGCCTTTGTATTCTTGTGTGAAATGATGATCGAGGGAAAGAGAGTAGTGGATTTGCGAGCCCACTTGGGTTTTGCTGGATGTTTGCCCGTAAGCAGTGATGTCTTAAGTTGCGGTTTTTAGCCTTGTTCTTGTCACATGAGGTGGATGTCACGGTGCATAATGTGTCTGGTTAACATATTCATGGTGTTGTTCAAAATGTAGTGAGTAATATGGAAACTTGGAGATTTACTATGTTGCGGCTTGTTGAAGTGAGCGATCCAAGAGCTGGAACTTGTTGAAATGGCTGAAGAGGAAAAGTGATATTACCATGGCTATCCAGAGGGGATTTTAATGAGATTCTCAACAACTCGGAATTTTTTGATGCTATTGACATAGTCGAGTGGCAAATGGCAGGGTAAGGGAAGTCATGGATTTTCTGATTTTCATGATCTTGGTTTGAGAGGTATCCCATTCACTTGGGACAACATGCAAGAAAATGGTACTAATGTAAAGGTTGGGATGGACCATTTCCTAGTTAACCCAAAATTCATGCATATATGCCGCAACATGGGTGCGCCATATTTCATCACCGAGGTTCGACCACTACATGCTCTCGGTGGGTATTAAAAAGGTGCATGAAGTGACGGGTGCTAGCCCACGTCATTTTATGTATGATGAGGCATGGTAGCGTAATGAGACTTATGATGTTGTGGCCGTGAATGGGTGGGACCAGAGGGCTATGAAATCTTTCCTTTCGGACCTCCAAAGAAATCTCCATCACATGAAGACCCAACCGAACAACTAGAAAAGCAAAAAACATGGGATGTTAAGTGTAAGATTAAGAAAGTCAGGAAGGAGTCTGACTAAGAGAAGTGCAACTCGTTATAGCATGGATCTTCGCCGAGCGAGAAGGAGTTGGCCCGACAGCTGAATGAGCTCTTGCCAAGGGAGGAGATCATAGAACGATAGCAGTCTTGTGCAGACTGACTGCAAGACGGAGACCAGATCATGGATTTTTTTCGTGCCCAATCGAGTGCGAGGAGAGTGTGGAATTGGACTTCTTCACTGGAAAGTGTTAGTGGCGTATTATGCGAGAGAAAAGAGGATATACATGCTAATATCCAAGGCTTGTACACAAGCTTCTAAGCAGTGCGTGATGACCTTGTGGTGGATAAGGTGTTGCATCATGTTCCATCTAAAGTAACTGGTGCGATGAATGAACGGCTTATGTGGATGATGTTTCGGGAGCGGTCGCGGACTTCCTTAGTGGGGGTCATATGCCGGAAGCAGTAAATAAAATGGTGATTTTTCTAATTCCTAAGTTTAAACATCCTCGAAATATTACTCAGCATAGTCATCTTTCCCCATGTAATGTCATTTATAAGCTTTCCTCTAAGGTGTTGGCTAATTGTCTTCATGAAATTCTTTAAGAGATTATAGCCGACAAAAAAAAATGCTTTGCGGCTGGGAGGCTCATTACTAACCATGTAATTACTGCATGTGAGTGCCTTCATGCGATGAAGATGAAGAAAGGAAAACAAGGTTGGGTGGCCGTTAAAATTGACATGATGAAAGGATATGACCGCGTCGAGTTAGATCATTTGTGAAGTGCTATGCTTCAATCGTTTTTCTCGGAAGTGTGGGTTTCTATGTTCGAGAGATGTGTTAATTTAGTAAGCTTCCTACTGAAAGTTCATGGGGAGATGCTACCTTCCTTTTGTCCATCTGGAGGCATTAGGCTACGGGATTTGACCTCTCCATACCTCTTCCTTTTATGTGGAGAGGGCCACGAAAATGTTGAAGAATTATGGCGATGGATGGATTGATAGATGTATACGGGTGGGACTGTGGTTGCCGTGGCTGTCTCACCCTTTTATAGGCTTGGCTTTGGTCAAAGTGCGAAGAATCTTAAGAGTTCAGTATTTTTAGCCCTAATTGTGGGTTTTCAATACGAGTAGGGGTCTAGAATTCCTTACAAATCCTAAGGGAGGCCCTCATAGAGAAGTACCTTGGTTTGCCACTGTGACAAGAAGGATTACAAAGCAACATTTTGAACATATCATCGAGAAGGCAAGATCGAGGGTACAAGGTTGGTGTGAGAAAAAGATCGCATGTGTAGGAAAGGAGGTGCATCCTAAGTCAGCAATTCAAGCGTTACCGGCCTATTTTATGAGCTGCTTCAAGCTCGCAAAATGTTTGTGCCATAAATTTATGATAGTCAGGCAATTCCAAAGCCGAAAGGGGTTCTAGGTTTCCAAGATTGGGAATTATTCAATGACAAAATGTTGGCTAAATAGGCATGGATGCTATTAACTAATCATGATAGTCTCTATATGCTTGTGTTCTTTGAGGTTGGTACAACTCAGATGATAACTTTCTCATGGCAGGGTGTCCGAAAAGAGCGTCAGCTATGTGGCGGGCTTTTATTCAAGGAAGGGGGTCCTAAAGCAAGGATAGATACGTCAAGTTAGAGATGACAAGGAAATTTGGCATGACTTGTGGATCGCTAGCACGACCACCATGAAGCTTATCAGCAGGATGTCTTAAGATCCAGTGCACTTGGTGGAGGATCTATTGGACAAAGATTTTGTAAATTGGAATGATGAGCTGGTAGGAGATTATTTATAGTTGTTGATGCGATAGCTGTGCTTAACATGCCTAGTCCAAGAGTGCCTGTAGAGGATTTTGGACACGGGAATGGGACAAATCGGGTACATTGTCAGTAAAATTTGTGTATCGATTCTAAAGGAGAGACAATGCAATTTGCAAGTGCCGACTAGGTATTCTGATGGCAAAGAGACCTAGAAGGTTCATGTCCAACCAAAATCAAGGTCATTTGGTGGAGGTTACTGAAGGGTTTTATACCCACTAAAGGAGAATTAGTTCGGAGGCATATCCATGAAGATGCTACATGCCCTATGGTAATAGGGAGGTCACTATACCACCTCTTGATCAGTTGTGAACATGCCTCACTCTTTTGTGATGAAGCGAGAAGATTTTTTGGGCTCAATCTTCCTCGGTTGCACACTCTAACGTGGGCTATGGATCTGCTAGACCCAATGCTTATCAGCAAATATGAGGCTGCCATTGCAACCTTGGCTTTTTTGGGCTCAAGCTTCCTCGGTTGCACACTTTAATAAGTATACCGATGAGGACATCCAACATCAACATGTTCGCTCTATGGCGTTAGTACAAGAGGTAACAAGAGCTATGGATATTCCAGCCAAGGCCGAGGTGACGACATTGGCAACAGCGAGATGAAAACCAGCAGGGGTTGGCATGGTGAAAAACAAACCGACAATGTTATAGACGCCTCGAGATGTTGTGCGGGTGCAAGTATGGTAGATCAGAATCATATTGGAAACCGACGGGGTAGTAGACACCACGAGATGTTGTGCGTGTGGAGGTATGGTGGCTCAGAATCATACTTGAGACTTCCTATTAGGGAGGTGCATCTAGTATTAGGGTATCTCTAACACATTTTTTTGCGAGGGATTGGCTTGTTGGGAGGCTATATTGAAGGAAACTGAGAAGGGTTGGACGAAGATAGTGATTGAAACTGATTCTCGAATGCTTGTGGAGGACTGGCACACAGGTAATAATCGGTCTGTTTGTGGCCACATTCTTAGAGAGATGCCTACCTATGTAGCGTAGCACTACGTGCCTCGATGTCATGACTGATCATTTGATGATCTCTACTCCTAAAACTCCTAAAGGGGGAATTGGTAGTTTCATCTCACCTCCCACCAACCCCTCCACAAATCCTATATTATGCCCGCAAGCATCTTACAGACAACCTTTCGCCCAAGCGTAGCCCATTTGGGCTGGCCCATATGACGCGTGCATTAACTCAATCAAATCGACACTTTCCCAAAACAACGTCATGCATTAACTCATTCCAATTAAATTAAATCTTACCAAAATTGCTCGGCCCATTTGACGCGTGCATTAATTCAATCAAATCGGCACTTTGCCAAAACAATATCGTGCATTAACTCATTAAAATCAAATCAAATCTTACCAAAGTTGGCAACCAATTTGACATGTGCATTAACTTGATCAAATTGGCACTTCCCAAAACAATGTCACGCATTAACTCATTCAAATCAAATCAAATCTTACCCAAGTTAGCCACCCATTTGAATTGATTCATTCAAATCGACACTTTCCCAAAACAATGTCGTGCATTAACTCATTCAAATCAAATCAAATCTTGCCAAAGTTGGTCGGCCCATTTTATATGTGCGCGAGTTTTTTTCCAACTTTTTCTTTTGGTTTTAATTTTTTTTCATTTTTTCTATGACCAACCTATTGTTTTGCGCTCTACTCCTAAAAGGAGAGTCCATACATCATTTTGTTAGTACTACCAACAATCCCCTTGATCCAACCCTCCCACTGATATTTACACGATCCCATCCTTTCACTGATTTTTATTCGATCATAAAGCCCCACCCCACTGATTTTTTCAGTCCGAAGGCCCATTAGTCGACGCCACCAGCCCCACCCCCTGCCCCACCCATCTTGCATTCTCCTTGATCTCCCCTACTGAACCAAACACTAGGGTTCCGGCTCTACCGACCCTGCTTATGCCAATGCTCACGACTCCGATGGCGAGACAGAGAAGATGGCGTGACACCTAGGAACTAGAATAACTTTATCTCTTATTCTGTGATAGAGCCATGATGGATTCGAGCTACTTTGCACCAAGTGTGGTGGTGGGCGAGTACTCCACGCCACCAACATCGCTAGATCTAGTGGTATGCTAGCTAAGAGGGTGACATAAGATCACCAGATCCTTGTGGCGCAATTCCATGCTCATTTGTCACCGAGGACGGCTAGGAAGATGTAGGCTGAGGCAGGGAGTAATACGTCTCCATCATATCTAGTTTTCCAAACTCTTTTGCCCTTGTTTTGGACTCTAATTTGCATGATTTGAACGGAACTAACCCGGACTGACGTTGGTTTTAGTAGAATTGCCATGGTGTTATTTTTGTGCAGAAATCAATGTTGTTGGATGGACCTCATAATTTACGGAGAATTTTTGTGGAATATATAAAAAATACTAGCGCAAAAAGATACCTGAGGGGGGCCACCCAGAGGCCACAATCCCTGGGAGCGCGCCCACCCCCCTAGTGGGTGCCCTGCGGGCTTGTGGGCCCTCTAGACCTCCTCCGACCCTAACTTCAACTCTATAAGTACCTATTCGCGGAGAAAAAATAAGAGAGAAGGATTCGTCACGTTTTATGATACGGAGCCACTGCCGCCTCCTGTTATTCATCGGGAGGTCTGATCTGGAGTCCGTTCGGGGCTCCAGAGAGGAGGATTCATCGCCATCGTCATCACCAACCTTCCTCCATCACCAATTTCATGATGCTCACCGCCGAGAGTGAGTAATTCCATCATAGGCTTGCTAGATGTTGATGAGTTGGGTGAGATTTCTCATGTAACCGAGTTAGTTTTGTTAGGGTTTGATTCCTAGTATCTACTATGTTCTGAGATTGATGTTGCCATGACTTTGCTATGCTTAATGTTTGTCACTAGGGCCCTAGTGCCATGATTTCAGATCTGAACCTATTATGCTTTATTGAATATATGTGTGTTCTTGATCCTATCTTGCAAGTTGTAGACACCTATTACGAGTTATGATTCGCATACTGATAACCCACAAGTATAGGGGATCGCAACAATTTTCGATAAGTAAGAGTGTCGAACCCAATGAGGAGCTAAAGGTAGAACAAATATTCCCTCAAGTTCTATCGACCACCGATACAACTCTACGCACGCTTAACGTTCGCTTTACATAGAACAAGTATGAAACTATAAGTATTTATGTAGGTGTTTTTGGATAGGTTTGCGAGATAATAAAGAGCATGTAAATAAAAAGTAGGGGCTATTTAGGTAAAGACACAACTAAGTTAGTTTTAGTAAAGAGCTTTTTGTTATGGGAAAGTTATTTGTCCCTAGGCAATCGATAGCTAGACCGGTAATCATTATTGCAATTTTATATGAGGGAGAGGCATAAGCTAACATACTTTCCCTACTTGGATCATATGCACTTATGATTGGAACTCTAGCAAGCATCCGCAACTACTAAAGATCATTAAGGTAAAACCCAACCATAGCATTAAAATATCAAGTCCTCTTTATCCCATACGCAAACAACCTACTTACTCGGGTCTGTGCTTCTGTCACTCACGCCACCCACCATAAGAAAATCATGAACATATTGCAAACCCTACAGCGGGAATCCCTCACGCTTGCCGACACGGAGAGCACCATAGGACAACACCAATAATAAAACATGCAACTCCAACCAATCACGATCATCAATTAACCCATAGGACAAAACAAATCTAATAAAACATCATAGGATAGCCATACATCATTGAGAAATAATATATAGTGTTGAGCACCATGTTTAAGTATAGATTACAGCGGGTAAGAGAGAGGTTACATCGCTGCATAGAGGGAGGAAGGGTTGGTGATGATGGCGGTGAAGTTGTTGGTGAAGATTGCGGTGATGATGATGGCCCCGGCGGTGTTCCGGCGCCACCGGAAGAGAGGGGGAGAGGGCCCCCCTTCTTCTTCTTCTTCTTCTTCTTCCTTGACCTCCTCCCTAGATGGGAGAAGGGTTTCCTCTCTGGTCCTTGGTCTCCATGGCATGGGAGGGGCGAGAGCCCCTCCGAGATTGTATATGTCTCTCTCTGTTTCTGCGTTCCCAGATTCCGCCCTTTCACCGTTTCTTATATTCCCGGAGATCCGTAACTCCGATTGGGCTGAAATTTTAACACGATCTCTATCCCAATATTAGCTTTCTTGCGGCGAAAGAAGGGCTTCAACCGCCGTACGGGGTGGCCACGAGGGTTAGGGGCACGCCCCCCTGCCTCGTGCCTCCCTCGGGCACCGTCTCGCGTGGATTTTTCTTCCCAAAAATCATATATATTCCAAAAAAATCTCCGTTAGTTTTTATCCCGTTTGGAGTCCGGTTGATATGGATATTCTGCGAAACAAAAAACATGCAACGAACAGGAACTGGCACTGGGCACTGGATCAATATGTTAGTCCCAAAAATAGTATAAAAAGTTGCCAAAAGTATATGAAAGTTGTAGAATATTGTCATGGAACAATCAAAAATTATAGATACGATGGAGACATATCAGCATCCCCATGCTTAATTCCTGCTCATCCTCGAGTAGGTAAATGATAAAAAAGAAATTTTTTGATGTGGAATGCTACCTAGCATAATCTTGATCACATAATCAAATCATGGCATGAATATTAAGAGACGAGTGATTCAAAGCAATAGTCTATCATTTGACATAAAAACAATAATACGCCAAGCCTACTAATAAAGCAATCTTGTCTTTTCAAAATAACATGGCCAAAGGAAGTTATCCCTACAAATTCATATAGTCTGGCTATGCTCCATCTTCACCACACAAAATATTCAAATCATGCACAACCCCGATGACAAGCCAAGTAATTGTTTCATACTTTTGAAGTTCTCAAACCTTTTCAACGTTCACGCAATACATGAGCGTGAGCCATGGATATAGCACTATAGGTGGAATAGAATGGTGGTTATGGAGAAGACAAAAAGGAGAAGATAGTCTCACATCAACTAGGCGTATCAATGGGCTATGGACATGCCCATCAATAGATATCAATGTGAGTGAGTAGGGATTGCCATGCAACGGATGCACTAAGAGCTATAAGTGTATGCAAGCTCAAACTGAAACTAACTGGTTGTGCACCAACTTGCTTGCTCATGAAGACCTCGGGCATTTGAGGAAGCCCATCATCGAAATATACCAGCCAAGTTCTATAATGAAAATTCCCACTAGTATATGAAAGTGATAACTCAAGAGACTCTCTATATGAAGAACATGGTGCTACTCTGAAGCACAAGTGTGGTAAAAGGATAGTAACATTGCCCCTTCTCTCTTTTTCTCTCATTTTTTTGTTTTTTTGGTGGGCTTCTTTGGCCTCTTTTTTGGGCTTCTTTGGCCTCTTTTATTTATTTTTAAAGTCCGGAGTCTCATCCCAACTTGTGGGGGAATCATAGTCTCCATCATCCTTTCCTCACTGGGGCAATACTCTAATAATGATGATCATCACACTTTTATTTACTTACAACTCAATATTACAAATCGATACTAGAACAAAGATATGACTCTATATGAATGCCTGCGGCGGTGTACCGGGATGTGCAATGATCTAGCGTAGCCATGACATCAAAAAATGGAGAAGCCATGAAAACATCATGCTAGCTATCTTACGATCATGCAAAGCAATATGACAATGAATGCTCAAGTCATGTATATGATGATGATGGAAGTTGCATGGCAATATATCTCGGAATGGCTATGGAAATGCCATGATAGGTAGGTATGGTGGCTGTTTTGAGGAAGGTATATGGTGGGTTTATGGTACCGGTGAAAGTTGCACGATACTAGAGAGGCTAGCAATGATGGAAGGGTGAGAGTGCGTATAATCCATGGACTCAACATTAGTCTTAAAGAACTCACATACTTATTGCAAAAGTCTATTACCTATCGAAACAAAGTACTACGCGCATGCTCCTAGGGGGATAGATTGGTAGGAAAAGATCATCGCTCGTCCCCGACCGCCACTCATAAGGAAGACAATCAATAAATAAATCATGCTCTGACTTCATCACATAATGGTTCACCATACGTGCATGCTACGGGAATCACAAACTTCAACAAAAGTATTTCTACAATCCACAACTACCCACTAGCATGACTCTAATATCACCATCTTTATATCGCAAAACTATTGCAAGGAATCAAACATATCATATTCAGTGATCTAAAAGTTTTATGTAGGGTTTTATGACTAACCATGTGAATCTCTCTAAATAGATATAAGTTAAGCAAGAGATTTTAATTCTTTCTACAAAAGATATGCCCACACTCTAACAAATATAAGTGAAGCAAAAGAGCATTCTACAAATGGCGATTTTCTATGTAAAGAGAAAGAGGCAATCCAAACTTCAAATGATATAAGTGAAGCACAAGAAGCATTCTATAAAGCCATACTCAAAAGATTTAAGTGAAGTGCATAGAGCATTATATAAATCAAACAAGGACTATCTCATACCAGAATGGTGCATAAAAGAAAAATGAAAACTAAATGCAAAAGACGCTCCAAGATTGCACATATCACATGAATGAAACGAATCCGAAAACATGCCGATACTTGTTGAAGAAAGAGGGGATGCCTTCCGGGGCATCCCCAAGCTTATACGCTTGAGTCTCCTTGAATATTTACTTGGGGTTCCTAGGGCATCCCCAAGCTTGAGCTCTTGCCTCTCTTCCTTCTTCTCACATCGAGACCTTCTCGATCATCGAACACTTCATCCACACAAAACTTCAACAAAAAACTCGGTCAGATCCGTTAGTATAATAAAGCAAATCTCTAAGTAATGTTTCAAACCAATTCATGTTTTGTTTTGGCATTTTAGCTACTGTAGTATAACTTTTCCATGGCTTAATCCACTGATATATATCATTAGTTTCATCAAAACAAGCAAACTATGCATCAAAAACAGAATCTGTCTAAAATAGAATAGTCTGTAACAATATGAACATTCACCATACTTATGATACTTGAATAATTCTTCCAAAATCAGGAAAAATAAACAATTTGCATAGAAAGACAGTGCAAAAAGAATCAGAACCATTTGATGTTCCAGTAAAAAATGTAAAATCGTGCACTACAGCCAAAGATTCTGCCTGGCACCGTACAAACCAACAAGCAAAGTAAACATCCTAAAGGCAAATCTTGGCACATTAATTTTATAATACAATGGAATTGTACAAGGGGATAATTATTTTTGTTGAAAAGTTTCTGTAATCTAGATTCACACAGTTTCCGTGAGCATGAACAAAGTTCAAGGCTAGCTCCCACTTCAACAATGCTTGTCTCTCTCACTTTCGCTTTTCTTTTTGAAAAAGTTTTGGGTTCCCCTCTTTATTTTTGTTGTTTTTAAACTATATGAAAGCACTCAACAGAAATAAATGACTCTCTAAAAGTTCCGGGTTGTCTTCCTGGTAGCGCTTTCTTTAAAGCCATTAAGCTAGGCATATAGTGCTCAAGTAATGGATCCACCCGGATCCCAAGGTATATCAAAGCCAATTTTAATTAGGAATGATTTTTAATTTAGTACTGAGCACAAAGCAACATATATCATGTAATGAAGAAGTCTAAATCTCTTCCTATGCATCGGCATGTCATAAAAGAACAATTCATGCACACAGAGTAAAGGCCAATGCATAGTACAATCAGTTTCTTGCAATTTTATCGTGTTGGAAACATAGAGAGGTGGAGATATAGTTCCTCTCTCATAATAATTGCATGTAGGAGCAGAAAGCACATGCATATTATATTCATCAAAATCATCATGTGTAATAGTAAAATGCAACCCATCAATATAATCCTTAATAAGAGCAAACTTCTCCGATATAGTGTAGTCGAGAGAATTCAAAAAGATAATAGGACTATCATATGTGGGTGCAATAGCAACAATTTCATGTTTAACATAAGGAACTATAGCAAGTTAATCTCCATAAGCATAATTTATTTTGGCATCTTGGCCACAAGAATAGCAAGCTTCATCAAAAAGGGATATTTCGAAAGAATCAACGAGATCATAGCAATTATCATAGCATCCATCCTTCGGTAAGCATGAAGGGAAATTAAACAATGTATGAGTTGAAGAGTTACTCTCATTAGAAGGTGGGAACGGGTGATCAATCTGCTCTTCCTCCTTTCGTTCTTCGCTCTCCTCCTCATCTTTTTCATCCAATGAGCTCACAGTTTCTTCAATTTCTTCTTCCATAGATTCTTGCAAAATATTAGTCTCTTCTAGGACAGCGGAGACTTTCTCAATAAACGCATCAATATCGGAATTGTATTCATAATTCTCATAACAATATTTAAGGATAGCTAAATTTTCAGGTCTGTAGACAACATCATAAATATTTTCATATTCTTTGAACAAAGATTCAATTTCATAAGCACCCATAAAAGCAACAAATTCTTCTATTTGTTCCACATCATAATAGTCATATATATACCTCTAGCATAAGAAGTCAAAGTTTCATTATCATTAAATTTGCATAAAAAGGGAAGGTGTGGAGCCTTCATCCTAGAGCAACAATTATAATCATATCTCAAGCATAGTTGCCTAGCATACCATTTCAACATATAAATTTGATCCCATACTAGTTTCCCTTTTTGAGTCAAGCGATAATCCCTAAAGTATTCACATTGATCCAACGTGTCTCCCATTACCAAATTGAATGGGGTTTTCTCTGGATTATCAAAGTAGTACATAATATCTGTCACATAACGAGCATCGAGGGTTTTAGGAGGTTCCTCATCTCCATGAGCAGCAAGTACACCTAATTTTTGGTATTTCATGTTCCACATACATAACTAAAGATAAAGAACAACTAAGAACAACAAATAAAAATTACTTAGTGATAAAGCAAACAAGAACACACGAGAATATTCACCCCACGCTATTGCTCCCCGGCAACGGCGCCAGAAAAAGGTCTTTATAACCCACAAGTATAGGGGATTGCAACAGTTTTCGATAAGTAAGAGTGTCGAACCCAACGAGGAGCTAAAGGTAGAACAAATATTCCCTCAAGTTCTATTGACCACCGATACAACTCTACGCACGCTTAACGTTCGCTTTACGTAGAACAAGTATGAAACTAGAAGTATTATGTAGGTGTTTTTGGATAGGTTGGCAAGATAATAAAGAGCATGTAAATAAAAAGTAGGGGCTGTTTAGGTAAAGACACAACTAAGTTAGTTTTAGTAAAGAGTGTTTTGTTACGAGAAAGTTATTTGTCCATAGGCAATCGATAACTAGACCGGAAATCATTGTTGCAATTTTATATGAGGGAGAGGCATAAGCTACCACACTTTCTGTACTTGGATCATATGCACATATGATTGGAACTCTAGCAAGCATCCGCAACTACTAAAGATCATTAAGGTAAAACCCAACCATAGCATTAAAGTATCAAGTCCTCTTTATCCCATACGCAAACAACCTACTTACTCGGGTCTGTGCTTCTGTCACTCACGCCACCCACCATAAGCAAATCATGAACATATTGCAAACCCTACAGCGGGAAACCCTCACGCTTGCGCGACATGAAGAGCACCATAGGACAGCACCAATAATAAAACATGCAGCTGAAACCAATCACGATCATCAATTAACCCATAGGACAAAACGGATCTACTCAAACATCATAGGATAGCCATACATCATTGGGAAATAATATATAGCATTGAGCTCCTTGTTTAAGTAGAGATTACAGCGGATAAGAGAGAGGTTACACCACTCCATAGAGGGAGGAAGAGTTGGTGATGATGGCGGTGAAGTTGTTGGTGAAGGTTGCGGTGATGATGATGGCCCCGGCGGTGTTCCGGCGCCACCGGAAGAGAGGGGGAGAGGGCCCCCCTTCTTCTTATTCTTCCTTGACCTCCTCCCTAAAGGGGAGAATGGTTTCCCCTCTGGTCCTTCTCCATGTTAGGGGAGGGGCGAGAGCCCCTCCGAGATTGGATCTGTCTCTCTTCGTTTCTGCGTTCCCAGATTCTGCCCTTTCACCGTTTCTTATATTCTCGGAGATCCGTAACTCCGATTGGGCTGAAATTTTAGCACAATCTCTATCCAGATATTAGCTTTCTTGTGGCGAAAGAAGGGCATCAACCGCCTTACGGGGTGGCCACGAGGGTCAGGGGCGCGCCCAGGGGCGTGGGGCGCGCCCCCCTACCTCGTGCCTCCCTCGGGCACCGTCTCGCATGGATTTTTCTTCCCCAAAATCATATATATTCCAAAAAAAACCTCGGTCAGTTTTTATCCCATTTGGACTCCGTTTGATATGGATATTCTGCGAAACAAAAAACATGCAACAAACAGGAACTGGCACTGGGCACTGGATCAATATGTTAGTCCCAAAAATAGTATAAAAAGTTGCCAAAAGTATATGAAAGTTGTAGAATATTGGCATGGAACAATCAAAAAATATAGATACGACGGAGATGTATCACATACTCCAAGGTGACAATAATTGGGATTCTTTTTGGTGATTACCGTAGGTTGAGGAGTTCTTGTATTCACTAAGTGCTAATGCTTTGTTCTGGTTCTCTATTAAAAGGAGGCGTTAATATCACTTAGTTTCCATTAGGACCCCTCTTCCACGGGAGGGTAGGACAAAAGATGTCATGCAAGTTCTTTTCCATAAGAACGTATGACTATATACGGAATACATGGCTACATTACATGGATGAATGGGAGCTAGTTCTGTGTCACCCTAGGTTATAACTGCTACATGATGAATATTATCCAACACAATTATCATTGATGATACGATATCTCTGATCTGTTCACATATTGATCTTTTCTAAGTTACTTTGCTGTTGCTACTATTATAATCGCTACGAAACTGCTACTGTTACTTTTGCCACTTTTACCATTACTTCCATACTACGTTGCTACTAAGTACTTTGATGCAGATATTAAGTCTTTAGGTGTGGTTGTATTGATAAATTTGGATATAATACTCGTGAATATTCTTTGGCTCCCCTTGTATCGAATCAATAAACTTTGGTTAAATACTCTACCCTTGAAAACTGTTGCGATCCCCTATACTTGTGGCTTACCAAGACCTTTTTCTGGCGCTGTTACCGAGGAGCATAGCTCTAGTTGCTGAGTCACGT
This sequence comes from Triticum monococcum, assembly GCA_034509565.1. Lineage (NCBI taxonomy): Eukaryota > Viridiplantae > Streptophyta > Magnoliopsida > Poales > Poaceae > Triticum > Triticum monococcum. The sequence goes on along the minus strand of CM067843.1, from coordinate 753,260,545 downwards.
GGGATTTATATCTATTGATCACCATGAGGAATCTGAAAGATACCAAAATCAAGATTTTTCCCTCTATTACGAGGGGAGGTAAGGAACTGCCATCACACTCTGCACTTGATTCACCTTCTATTTTGAGTAAGCTTGCGAAACCTACACCAGCTATTAATTCTGATATTTTGCAAGTTATTGATGATGCTACTTCTGCTATGAACAATGCTTAAGATGATACTAGTACTTTGCTTGATAAGGCTGTGCCACTGGGTGAATTTCTTGAAGAATAACTTGCTAGAGTTAATGCTGAAACTGAGGATATTTCTGAAACTGATGAAATTATTGAAACTGAACACTTTGAAACACCTATTAGACCTTGCACTCCTAGATATGAATTGCATGCTATACTTGAAGGTCATGTTATAGATGGAGAGGTAGCTAGGGACTTTCTTGCTTGTAAAGATGGAGAGGATATTAAGAAATTACTAGTCAAGTTGACAGAAAATCTTTGAATGCTAGAATGCAATATGATGCTAAGTTTGCTACTTCACGTATCTTTGTTACTGATAAGGACTATGAATTCTCTATCGATCCTAAGTTAATTACTTTGGTTCAATCTGATCCTTTCTCATTAAAGGGTGTTGTCGCACATCTTACTAAATTAAATGATATAGCCACCCTATTTTCTCATGAGGAAAAAATTCGCTATTACTATATTCTTAAGTTGTTTCCTTTCTCATTAAAGGGTGTTGCTAATATATGGTTTAATTCTCTTGCAACTGGTTGTGTGCGTAGTCCCCAGGATATGATATATTACTTCTCTGAAAAATATTTTCCTGCTCATAAGAAACAAGCTGCTTTGTAGGAAATATTTAACTTTGTGCAAATTGAAGAAGAGAGTCTCCGACAAGGTTGGGGGAGGCTTCTCCAATTACTTAATGCTTTTCCTGGTCATCCTCTCAAGAAAAATGAAATACTTGGTATCTTTTATAATGGACTAACCGATACTTCTAGGGACCACCTAGATAGTTGTGCTAGTTGTGTTTTTAGAGAACGAACTGTTGAACAAGCTGAAGTACTATTGAATAATATATTGTGTAATGATAATGATTGGACTCTTCCTGAACCACCACCTAAACCAACTCCGAAAAAGAGAGGTATTATATTTCTCACTTCTGAAGATATGCAAGAAGCAAAGAAATCTATGAAAGAAAAATAAAGCTGAAGATATTAAGAACTTACCATCTATTGAAGAAATACATGGTCTCAATACCCTAACACAGGTAGTAGAGGTAAATTATCTCTATAGATTTGATGAAGGTGATATTCCTTATAATAAATCTGCTAGTCAATGCTTGGATGAATTTGATAACTTTATTGTTAAAAAAAGAGAACTTCAATACATATGTTAGTAGACGGTTGAAACAAAATGCTTATATGCTTGAATACTTGGGTGACTATATGTTTAGAACTGTTAATGATCTCAAGATTGTTAGTAAACATGCTTCTATGGTAAAAACTCAAGTACAACAAGTTCTTAAAGCACAACGTGATTTGTTTAATGAGATGAATAATAAGATGACTGATCATGCTGTTAGAGTGTGGCACCCCGACTCAGAGCAACCGGTTTACCTTGTATTGCTAGTGAAAGTGCTAGTGATCGACTAGAGGGGGGTGAATAGGCGATTTTTATGAAAGTCTTCTAAACAGGGAAGTTTTGAAGACAAACGATAGAAGTAAACCTATTACCATGCAACGGATGGTAGACTACACTAGGCAAACCTTAGTCAGGTAATCAACGAAGTGAAAGCACAATGACTTATAGTAGCTAGGCAGTAAGGATCAGGTAGGAAGATATTGTGAAGCCAATCAGAACAAGTAGTCACTCAGTGAAGAAAAAAGATAATGCAATCATGCAATGACTTCACAAGGACCAACAGTAAGTAAAGGAAGGGAAGGATGAAACCAGTGAATCATTGAAGACAATGATTTGTTGGACCAGTTCCAGTTGCTGTGACAACTGTACTTCTGGTTAGGGCGGCTAGGTATTTAAACCTGAGGACACACAGTCCTGGACACCCAGTCCTGAACACGCAGCTCAGAACCCTTAGTCCTCACCGTATTCCCCTTGAGCTAAGGTCACGCAGACCTCGCCCAATCACTCTAGTAAGTCTTCAAGGTAGACTCCCAAACCTTCACAGACTTTGTTCACCGGCGATCCACAATGACTCTTGGATTCTCAGAATGCGACGCCTAACCGGATGGAGGATTCACAGTCCTCAAGTGTAATAAGTCTTCAGATCACACAGACATGACGACTTAAGTGATGCCTAACACCCTTTGGCTCTGGGTGGTTAGGACTTTATCCTCGCAAGGAATTCTCTCTCAAAGGCTTTGAGGTGGGTTGCTCTCAAATGACAACAGCCATACTTTAACTCTGAGCAGCCAACCATTTATGGTTGTAGGGGGTGGGCTATTTATAGCCACTAGACAACCCGACCTGATTTTTCCGAAATGACCCTGGGTCACTAAGGAACTGACACGTATTCCAACGGTCAGATTTCAAACACACATGACAACTTTACTTGGGCTACAAGCAAAGCTGACTTGTCCAACTCTGGACAAGATTCGCTCTCATAGTCTTCACTCGAAGATATAGGATTTTGGTTAAGCATCACTTCAGTCATTCTGACTGGTTCTCTTGGACCCCACTTAATAGTATGGTGGTTCCTATGACTCAACAAAGAATAAAAAGAGCTACGAAAGATCTAAGTCTTCGAGCTCCATAGGCTTCATGCGATGTCTTCTTTTGTCATAGTCTTCAATGTGAATATCTTCACATACCACCTTTGACTTCAATGTCTTCATACATTTTTAGGGGTCATCTTTGGTAGGAAAACCGAATCAATGAGGGACTTCAAATTGTGTTATCCTGCAATTCTCACAAAACACATTAGTCCCTCAACTAGGTTTGTCGTCAATACTCCAAAACCAACTAGGGGTGGCACTAGATGCACTTACAATCTCCCCCTTTTTGGTGATTGATGCCAAACTAGTTGAAGTTTTCAACGGGGAATATAATATGTGAAATTGTAAAGGATAAGGAATTGTCTTCATAAGTTGTAAGGGCTCCCCCTGAAGATGTGCATATAAGTAATTTGCTTTTGGAATGCAAATGCACATGGCAGGTTTTACTTGTGGAGATCCTCTTCAACTTATGATGACAACTCCTCATGCATGAAAAGTATGTGAAGATAATGACATGCATAATGTAAAATGGACGTTTGCAAAATGATCTGAGTGCGGAATTTATCATCGCACATGCGGAATTTATCATCGCATCACAAAGTAGCAACTGAGTAGCAGACGACCATCGAGTTTAAGTGTTACAACTCAAAGAACCAAATGTATCAAAACAAGAGTTGTAAACACTAGGCAAAACATAAAGTAACCGCCCATATGGACCCGCTTGAAGACTATCAAACTCATATGCTTCTCCCCCTTTTGTCAGTAAGGACCAAAAAGGTTTGAAGACATAGAGCATCTACTCGTTCCCCTGAGGAGTAGGTGAAGTAGCAAGGTCGTCAGTGTTGTTAGGCGGTGCAGACAAGCTCGGGGCAGTGTCGACGCGTGCTGAAGGAGGGCGCGGTGAAGTAGCATCGTCTTCGTCCTTGATCACTCTGGCATTCACAGTTGCCGCAGAGGAAGAGAACTCAGAGTCTTCAAGTGAGGGAGTTCGTCGCGGCACAGCCCTTCGAGGAGGTGTGGAGTCGAACTTGAAACGTGCATAGAAGCCATCCTCTTGAAGATCAGCCTCAGAGCACATAAGCGTCAACCCTTTCCATGTACACCAACAAGTTTCATGGGCAACAAAGGCATTCTTGGTGGCAAGGTTGCGAAAGCGGTTGACATCCACCGAGAGGCTGTGCATTTGGCGCTTTAGCCAGTCATGATGCCTATCCTGTTTCTGATGAAGAGCAACCAGAAGCTCTCGGTCATTGAGAACACGAGATCGCTTCTTGGGCCGTTGGGCAATAGTGCTTTCAGTGGCTTCAGTGAGGGCACGATGAGGTGCGCGTGTAGTGCCAGCCAGAGGATAAACACGAGTGACTACTTCAAATCCTTCAATGTTCTAAGAGAAACTTTGATGCTCCGCATTCTGAAGACTAAGAGGCTCCTTGGCAGGCTCTGGATAGAGGGCTTCAATGGACATATCCACGTCAGGCATAAAAATCCGATGATTGCGAGCATAAGGCTGATATGAGATAGCTGAGTGGAGTTTGATCAGCCGCATTATCCATGGAGCGTAGAACTTCAAGCCAAAAAGGTCAGATCCTGAAGAAGCAAGTTGGCGGATGAAGAAGTCTTGTGCGTTGAAGCATTTGCCGTGAAGAATATAGAAGACCAAAGTCTTCATTGCACCTTCCAGCTTTGCATACGGGGAATGTCCTTTGATGGGCCAGAGAGTTCGCCTTAAAATGTGATAGATGGTCCTTGGCAGATACTCCAGGTCTTCAACAAGGAACTCCTTAGGATATGCAGTGTCTTGTGGCAAAGGCTTCATCATACTGAGCATCTGACTCATGTTTGGTTCAGGCTTTTGAAAGATGCTCTCCATAGCTTCACTGTGAAGTTGACATCTAGGTTCATAGAGATCTCCAGGAGTGGGCAGACCAGTGAGCTCAATGATATCAAAGGCTTTGGCTTCGTGATGAACATTTCCTGTCATCCACTCAAGGGCCCAAGTCTTCGGATCTCTGTTGTAACCACATATGTGAAGTGTGGCATAAAATTGGAGCAGCAACTCTTCGTTCCAGTGCTCTTGGTCGGTGACGAAAGGCAACAATCCAACCTCTTTGAAGCAGTCCAGAGCTTCTTCCAAGCAGGGCAGACCAGCTATTGCTTCGGTGTCAAGACGCATATGTGGGAAGATGCGACCTTGATTGTACAGAATGTAGGAGTAATAGCTTCGCTGCGGATAGCTCCAGAACCGATCAGAAGATATTCGTTCCCTTGAGTAGGGGTTCTTGGAGCTATTGAAGAAGGTGTTGTCTGCTTTGAAGCTGTTGACATTGAAGGATCCAGGTGCTGATGCAGGACCTGGAAACCTGGGCAACCTTGGCATTGGCTTCTGTACCAGAGGCTTATGCTCTATATGATAGTGAAACTGAGGACCAGCAGCAGGCGCAGGAACAGAAGCAGTAGCATCATTGGCTTCGCTGACTTTTGGTTCTTGGGTTGGTGTAGGCTCCACATTTGCTTCAGCCATGACAGCGTCAGTGGCTTCATTGGTGTTGGTGGTGGCAGCCTCAAGATTTTCTACCTCCACTTGATGAGCTGGAGGGTCGAGCACAGACACGTTCTCCGCGAGAACAGCTTCGTCAGTAGTTGGGGGAGTGGGGACACGTTCTTCCTCTTGGGTGTCATCGGCTGATGCAGCCGAAATGTCTTCAGCAGCTTTAGCTTCAAACTCAGAGACTGGAGGCCTTGGTCCTTTGCGAAGCCTGCGTAACGCTGGCGACGCCTTTGGAGATGGAGTTGGCTGGGCCTCACAGTCATCTTCTTGTTGTTGTTGTGGGTGATCAGCCCATGATGCATCCTGAGCAGTTGGCGTCAGAGGACGACCAATGCTGATGAGTTCGCTGTGCGTAAGCACAGGCAATGATACCTGTTGGTGCTCGATTTGAGGAAGAACTACATCATCTTCAACATTGTCATGGTGACCAATGTCTTCAGCAGCGGTGGGATCAGCTGCTGGAATGTCTTCAGCTTCATGAGCCTCTGTGAAAGCAGGCTCATGGACAGTCAGTTGGCGCTCTTGATGTTCAGCGGCAGGGCGAACCATGGAGATAGGTTCAACAATTAAGGGCTCTGTGGGAGCAGCCCGTTCCTTCTTGGTCTTCCGCTTCTTCTTGGAGGGAGCAGCATAAGAGGCTTCAGGATGTTTCCTCTTTCTGGCTTCAGCCTCAGCAGTCCTCGTCTTCTTCAGTTCTGAAGCGGTAGACCTGGCTTTTGGCTTCGAGCCAGTCATGCTAGTTGGGAAGACAATGGGATGTGCTTCCTGCCTTGGTGTGTCGGGTTCGGCCATAGCGGGCTTCTTCTTCTGCTTTGCAGCCATCCTGGGGTCGATGCCAGGACGCCCAAGGGCCTTGCGCTTCTCAGCCTCATTGTAGGCTTGCACACACTTGTCAGCTAGGCTCTTCATGCGCTCACGAGAACCTTGAGCTTCTTCACGCTTCTTGAGAAAGGCTTCTTTGAGCTCATGCAGCATGATCTTGAAGTTCTTGACCTCTTGCACGCTGAGCTTGGCCATATGCATCTTCAACTGAGCTTTCTCAAAGTCAATCTTCTGCTTCAGTTCAACGATGCGCTGGGCTATAGCTAACTCTGAAGCAATGGCACCATGGAAGGCAACACTGAGGCCAATGGGAAGTTGCAGATCTTCAAAGCTGAGGTTGGGCGTGTCAAACCACTCATCGATGAAGTTGTGGATGATTGCCACGTCAAAGAGAGGCAAATTGTTGAAGATTTCTGCTTCTTCTTTGCTTTTGATCAGTTGCTCAAGAGCGTCATCAGCAAGACAGATCAATGGCATCGTTGCGCAGAATAGCAGCAGCAGTCAGTTCTTGGCTGGTGTGTGGCAGAGGCATCTTGACTTTCTGGGGCTTGGAGATGCGTGACAGATCTTCAGACTGCACACTGTCTTCAGGAGGTGCAGTAGCCAGTGGCTTCGCCCGTGAGATTTTTGGTGTTGAGGCAGGCTTTGAAGCGTTAGGCTGCTTAAGTTTCTTTGGCTTCGGCGCTGCAGGCACTTCATCTGATTCAGCGTCATCTGCAGGCTCATCCACGGCTGTCCCTTGAACCACGATATGAGTGATGAGACCTTCCAGGTTGTAGAAGGGCCCAACGAGATTGGGTTCAGCTTCGCAGGTCCCATCGGCATGGGGAGCAGAGGGACCAGGGTTGAAGTCTAATCCCAAAGACTTCTTGTTCTTCTTTGCCGAATTCTGGGAAAACTGGAAGTTGCGCTTGAACAGATTGTCGTCACGACACCATAGCAGTGACGATGGGTCAGCATCCGCAGGCTGTGGTCCACGGACCATGCAGGGATAGAAGCCTTGTTCAATGGCTTCATCTCTGGACCTGGGTTGAAGATTTCTGTATAGGATATCTCCCCATGGTCGCTTGATGGCATTTTTTCAGCATATTCCTTTGTCACAAATCTGTACTTGAACCATTGTTCTGCCCAATATCGTCGAATCCATTGGATTCGTGTCTTGCGCTGATTGTAATCCTCTTGTGGATCTGTCTTGTACAGTTCTGAGAGGTCATCGGCTAGATCTCTTGATGTCTCACCTCGATGCTTTCTGCCAACCTTCCTTGCTGATTTCTCTTCAGCCATGAACTTTAAACTGAATGGCTTCAATACGTTCAAAGGCTTCAAGGGCTTTCGCTTGCTGGAGAAATAGGAACTGGCTTCGGGAGAATTTATGTGATACTGTAAGAATTCTGCAAATGAATGCAGACTATGAGAACCAAGGGATTCTCCCACGGACATGTACCTGTGACAGCATTAAGGTGCAAGGGAAGGGGAAGAGGTCATATGCATTCTCAGAAGATTTTGAAGATAAATTAGTTTAGAAGACATTGACCTCATCATGCGAAGACATTCACTCATAGATAAGGAGTTGGTTCCAGATTTGTATGAATCCACGGATCAGTACAAGTGAGGAATCTAACTACTTTGTGAAGCATAAGTGAATATACTAGGCATATTATGAGATGCAGTATGAAATAGATCCAACTTGTGTGAACAGAAATTGCTTGTGGTAGAAAGTGACGAATCTATAGGATCAAAGGGGTTTAAAAAGGAAGCTTTATTTACCACACGAAGAACTGCTAGACGGAGTGGAAGAGGAGGCCGAGCAGTTTGATCGTCCGTGCCCTAACTTGGCGATGGAGGACACCTGTGGCGACGGCGGAGAAGACGATGTCCGCGGTCGGCGTGAAGACGGCGTCGGAGAGGTTGCGGCAGCTAAGTGCTTCGTCGCCGGCGTCGTCGAGGGCTAGCGGTGGCGCTAGGGTTCGTGTGAGAGTGGAAGAAAGGATAATGACTGAGGTGAGGCGTGTATTTATAGGGACAGGGACGGCTCAGTGTTATTACACAGGTGCCCCTGGCGATTCACATCTAAGGAACACGTGGCCATCATGCAGCATATCAGAGGTTGTTCCACGTTCCCACGCACGCCTGGATTGTCGGGTGGTCGTTCCCACTTCGCCTGGTTTCAGGTGAAGGAATTAGCATTGAAAACGTACTTAATGTTTGTCTCTGTATCTTCCGCTGACAAGGACGCAAAGAAGACATTCGACAGTTTCAATAGAATGCATATGATTTGGAGAGATAGAGTTTGAGATAGAAAGCATAGAGAGGTTAGGGTCCGATCACATTCACTTAGTTCAAAAGATTCAACAAGAAGACATAGCTATAAGTGAATGCTGTAGAGGACAGAACACTAGTATATATATATATATATATATATATATATATATATATATATATGATCAACATAATGAAGATAATCATGAAGACATGTTGAGATTGAAATCAAACCAAATGTGAAGACATAGCAAATGTAACGCCATGAGTGAAATACTTCAAACAGAACATTTGGTGGTGGCGTTACCCACCGTATAGGAAGTATTAGACCCGGACACGGCACACAATTGTCGTGGCGCTCCGAAGTCAAATTCCTCATTAATGTATTCACACTTAGAATGTATGTCTTCATTGATTGAAGATATACTTTACTTCGTGTGTTGCACATCTAAGTCATCAATACGCATAAGTGTTAGGATGTGTGCCTGATCACAGGACATTTGAGGATTCCAAGATATTTAGCTCACACCATAACTTGCAAAATCTCTTCTCATCCAAGGGCTTGGTGAAGATATCTGCCAATTGCTCTTCAGTGTTGACGTGTATGATATCAATATCTTCCTTCACAACATGATCTCTGAGAAAGTGATGACGGATCTCAATGTGCTTTGTCTTTGAGTGCTGAACTGGGTTGTTGGCAATCTTGATGGTGCTTTCGTTGTCGCAGTAGAGTGGTACTTGCTTCAGATGAATGCGATAGTCTTTGAGTGTTTTCTTCATCCACAGATGCTGAGCGCAGCAAGATCCAGCAGCAATGTATTCAGATTCAGCAGTGGAGAGATATACACAGTTCTACTTCTTTGAAGACCAACATACAAGTGATCTTCCCAGAAAATGACATGTGCGTGATGTAGACTTGCGATCCACCTTGTCACCAGCATAATCAGCATCCGAGAATCCAACCAGATCAAACTCTGAGCCCTTTGGATACCATAATCCTAGAGTTGGGGTGTAAGCCAAATATCGAAGAATTCGCTTCACAGCTAAGTGATGCGATTCCTTTGGTGCCGCTTGGAATCGAGCACACATGCAAACACTAAGGATAATATCTGGCCTAGATGCACATAGATAAAGTAAAGAACCAATCATGGAGAAGTATACCTTTTGATCGAACTCTTTACCATTGTCGTCGGGACCCAGATGATGTTTTGCTGGCATTGGCGTCGTGAAGCCTTTGCAGTCTTGCATACCGAACTTCTTCAGGCAATCTTTGAGATACTTCTCTTGAGATATAAAGATGCCATTGCGTTGCTGTCGTATTTGAAGACCAAGGAAGAACATCAGCTCTCCCATCATGGACATCTGATATTGCTCTTGCATCATATATCCAAACTCTTCACTGTATTTCTGATTGGTGCAGCCGAAGATAATGTCATCCACATATATTTGGGACACAAACAGTTCACCATCATATGTCTTCGTGAAGAGAGTGGAGTCGAGGGAACCAGGTGTGAAGCCTTGCTCTTCAGGAAGTATTTGAGTGTGTCATACCAAGCCCGAGGGGCTTATTTGAGGCCATATAGTGCCTTGTTGAGCTTGTATACCATGTCAGGATGTTTTGGATCTTCAAAGCCAGGCGGTTGTGCAACATACACTTCTTCTTCAATCTTGCCATTGAGAAAAGCGCTCTTCACATCCATTTGATATACAAGTATGTTATGATGATTTGCATAGGCCAGCAGTATGCTTATGGCTTCAAGTCGAGCCATAGGAGCAAATGTTTCATCGAAGTCAATCCCTTCAACTTGAGTATATCCTTGAGCAACGAGACAAGCTTTGTTTCTGACAACTTGACCATGCTCATCTTGCTTGTTGCGATATATCCATTTGGTGCCTATACATTATTCAGAGGATCAGGACGCTTAACCAGTTCCCATACATTATTCAGCTCAAACTGGTGAAGCTCTTCTTGCATAGCTTGAATCCATTTAGGTTCCATGAAGGCTTCTTCAACTTTCTTGGGTTCTATTATTGAGAGGAATGCGAAGTGCCCACAGAAATTTGCTAGCTGTGTTGCCCTTGAACGAGTGAGTGGACCGGGTGCATTGATGCTATCAATTATTCTCTCAATCTGCACTTCATTGGCAACACGAGGATGTACAGGGCGAAGATTTTGCTCTTGCTGATCATTGTCATTGTTAGAGGGATTGTCTTCAGGCTGAGCATTGTCTTCAGGTTGATCAGGTGCGGAGATGATAAGTTCCTCTTCAGGTTTAGCTTCAGAAGGTATGATTTCTCCAGTTCCCATAAGTTTGATTGATTCACTGGATGGAACTTCATCTAGCACATTTGGCAGGTGCTCTCTTTGTGAGCCGTTAGTCTGATCGAACCGCACATCCACTATTTCAACCACTTTATAATGAAAGAGATTGAAGACTCTGTAGGAGTGCGAATCCTTTCCATATCAAAGCATAAAACCCTCATGTGCTTTTGGTGCAAATTTTCAAGTGTGATGTGGATCCTTGATCCAACACCTGGCGCCAAATACTCTAAAGTAACTGACATTTGGCTTCTTGCCAGTAAGGAGCTCATAAGATGTCTTGTTCAGAAGCTTGTGAAGATAAACACGGTTGATTGTATGGCATGCAGTATCAATAGCTTCAGGCCAGAACTTTCTTGGAGTCTTGTATTTATCAAGCATCGTTCGGGCCATCTCAATGAGTGTTCTGTTCTTGCGTTCGACGACGCCATTCTGCTGTGGCGTGTACGGAGCTGAGAATTCATGTGTGATGCCCAAAGTATCAAGATATGTATCAAGGCCAGTGTTCTTGAATTCAGTGCCATTGTCACTTCTGATGTGCTTTATCTTGGCGCCATAGTTGTTCATTGCTCGATTGGCGAAGCGTCTGAAGACATCCTGCACTTCAGTCTTGTAGAGGATTATATGCACCCAAGTATATCTAGAATAATCATCAACAATGACAAAGCCATAGAGACAAGTAGTAGTAGTAAGAGTTGAGTAATGAGTGGGACCGAAAAGATCCATGTGGAGCAGTTCGAAGGGTCGAGTCATTGTCATGATTGTCTTCGAGGGATGCTTGGCCCTCGTCATCTTTCCTGCTTCACAGGCACCGCATAAGTGATCTTTCTTGAACTTGACGCCCTCGATGCCTATGACATGCTTCTTCTTTGCAAGGGTGTGCAGGTTCCTCATGCCAGCATGCCCTAGCCTCCGATGCCAGAGCCAGCATTCTGAAGCTTTTGCTAGAAGACATACGGCAAGCTGTGGTCCTGCTGAGAAATCTACCACGTACAAATCATCTTTCTGATACCCTTCAAACACTAGAGACTTGTCAGATTCCATTAGAACAAGGCAACGATATTTTCCAAACATCAAAATCATGTTTAAATCGTAAAGCATTGAGACAGATATTAAGTTGATGCCAAGGGATTCAACAAGCATGACTTTATCCATGTGATGATCCTTTGAGATTGCAGCTCTACCTAGACCCAATACCTTACTTTTACCAGTGTCAGCAAATGTGATGTGACTTTTGTCGGATGGACGTAAGGTTGAGTCCATAAGAAGGCTTCTCTTGCCAGTCATGTGATTGGTACACCCACTATCAATAATCCATTCTGAAGCTGCTGGTGTTGTACCCTACAGTGCAGTTAGGGGGATAGGCTTCACGAAGAGAATTGTGAAGCAAAAACATTTGACGAACCAGTGGGTTATGAAAGCTTAGATCGAGATTTGGACTAATAGGGCGAGTAGCAAGCGATTCAGGAACAAAGTACATAATAAGACCATTTGGGCATTTGATCTCGCGCCCTAAAAAATGTTTAAGGTCCCCAGCTATAGCGTCAGACGATTTTGGTTTTCTGCTGGAGACCTTTCCCTGCAAAAGAGAGTTAAGCTTTCTTAGCCACCCACATCTTCAAGGGTGGCTTTGAAGCAATGAGTCTAAGTGCAGCATCTGAGAACTTTGGCTTTGGAGCCCTAGCAAAAAGTCTTGCAGGTGGACAATAGTACTCATAAGAATAAGCGGAATAGTTCTTGGTCTTATGAACATGGCGGTTTGATGAACCACGCTCATATTCATAGGCCTGAGTATGGCTTCCCTGCAAAACATTTGCGTTAGTGCGACTCCGTTGAGTCCTCCATCTGTATGAAGCCTTTGGACCATATGAAGCCTGTGGTCTGGGGTTTGTCTTGTTCACCTATGGTGTCATGATGACATTCACAGGAAGATTCTCCAAACACCTTTTCGGCACCCAGATCTTTTTCACAGGCGGTCCATTCCTGCAGTTAGTACCAATATACCTGGCAAACAATTTACCATTCAGATTCTTAAATAGTTTGTAGTTTGCATCAAAGGATTCATCAATAACAATGGGATTAGCACAAGTGAAGCCAGATAAGGTGGATGGATCCACTGAAGGTTCCTTTGTAGCAACCCATGTGGTTTTGGGGTACTGCTCAGGTTTCTAGTAAGAGCCATCGGCATTCATTTTCCTTTCGAACCCAACACCCTCTTTCCTAGGGTTTCAGTCCAGGATCTGCCTTTTGAGGACATCAGATAGTGTCTGATGTCCTTTGAGACTTTTGTACATCCTTGTTTCAAGCAGTGTCTTCAACCTAGCGTTCTCATCAGCAATAGCAGTGGTATCCTCAGCAGAGGGGTTAGTTACCACATCAACAGGTGAAGATATTGCAACAGTGGCGGCAGTAGAACATTCAGCAACAGAAGTAGCATTATCACGCTCAATGCATTTAAGACATGGTGGTTCAAATCCTTCCTGAGCTGAACTGATCTGTTTGGCGCGAAGTCACTCGTTTTCATTTTGACGATCTTCATGAGCCGCTTTCAATTTCTCAAGGTCTTGCTTCCTTTGAAGATAATCATAGGAAAGCCTTTCATGAGTTGTTGAGAGCGTTTCATGACGACTTTCAAGTTCCTCATACTTAACATGAAGATTTTTCATGTCTTCAATCAAGGACTGAGATCGAGTCATTTCAGCGTCTAACAGATCATCGCTTTTGTCTAATAGTTTTTTAATTTGTTCCATAGCTTTCTGTTGTTCAGTTGCAATTTTAGCAAGTGTTTTGTAGCTAGGTTTGGAATCACAATCAGAGTCATCGTCACCAGATGTTTGATAGTGAGTCGCGCGTGTGTTTACCTTGGCACCGCGTGCCATGAAGCAGTATGAAGGAGCGGAGTAGTCCTTGTCATTCGCATCGGTGTCGGTGATGAAGTCATTGTCTTCAGTGTTGAAGATGGACTTGGCAACGTAGGCTGTAGCCAGACTCGCAATGCCAGAATCAGACTCCTCCTCAGACTCCACCTCCGCCTCCTCAGAAGCAGACTCCTCCTCAGAGTCCATTTCCTTGCCAACAAATGCACGTGCCTTGCCAGATGAGCTCTTCTTGTGTGATGAAGACTTTGAGGAAGACTTGGAAGAAGACTTTGAGTATTTCTTCTTCTTGCCGTCAGAATCATACTCTTTGCTCTTCTTCTTGTTGTTGTTCTCATTGTCCCACTGTGGACACTCAGAGATGTAGTGGCCAGGTTTCTTGCACTTGTGACATGTTCTCTTCTTGTAGTCATGAGTAGAAGCTTCATCATTCCTTTGAGCTTGATCGTGAAGACTTTCTGAACCATTTCTTCTTGGTGAATTTTTGGAACTTCTTCACAAGCATAGCAAGCTCCTTTCCAATGTCTTCAGGATCATCAGAACTGCTGTCAGATTCTTCTTCAGATGAGGAGACAGCTTTTGCCTTCAAGGCATGAGTTCTCCCATAGCTCGGACCGTAGATGTCTCTTTTCTCAGAAAGCTGAAACTCGTGTGTGTTGAGCCTCTCAAGTATGTCAGACGGATCGAGTGTCTTGAAATCAGGGCGTTCTTGAATCATCAGGGCTAGAGTGTCAAACGAACTGTCAAGTGATCTCAGGAGTGTCTTGACGACTTCATGCTTGGTGATCTCAGTGGCGCCAAGGGCTTGAAGCTCATTTGTGATGTCAGTGAGTCGATCAAACGTGAGCTAGACACTGATTCTCTGATCTCTTTGGGTGGAGATGCCTTCGTTGACCTTGGAGAGCCAGTCCCAGACTAGCTTGGAAGTCTCCAACGCACTCACACGGCCATACTGTCCTTTGGTCAGATGACCACAGATGATATTCTTGGCAGTAGAGTCCAGTTGAACAAACTTCTTGACATCAGCTGCAGTGACACCTTCTCCAGCCTTGGGAACGCCGTTCTTGATGACATACCATAGGTCGACATCAATGGCTTCAAGATGCATGCGCATCTTATTCTTCCAGTAGGGATATTCAGTTCCATCGAAGACGGGGCACGCAACGGAGACTTTAATTATCCCTGCAGTCGACATAGCTAAAACTCCAGGTGGTTAAACCAAATCGAACAGAACAAGGGAGTACCTTGCTCTGATACCAATTGAAAGTGCTAGTGATCGACTAGAGGGGGGTGAATAGGCGATTTTTATGAAAGTCTTCTAAACAGGTAAGTTTTGAAGACAAACGATAGAAGTAAACCAATTACCACGCAGCGGAAGGTAGACTACACTAGGCAAACCTTAGTCAGGTAATCAACAAAGTGAAAGCACAATGACTTATAGTAGCTAGGCAGTAAGGATCAGGTAGGAAGATATTGTGAAGCCAATCAGAACAAGCAGTCACTTAGTGAAGACAAAAGATAATGCAATCATGCAATGACTTCACAAGGACCAACAGTAAGTAAAGGAAGGGAAGGATGAAACCAGTGACTTGTTAATACAAAGATTTGTTGGACTAGTTCCAGTCCTCAAGTGTAATAAGTCTTCAGATCACACAGACAGGACGAATTTAGTGATGCCTAACACTCTTTGGCTCTGGGTGGTTAGGACTTTATCCTCGCAAGGAATTCTCTCTCAAAGGCTTCGAGGTGGGTTGCTCTCAAACGACAACAACCGTACTTTAACTCTGAGCAGCCAACCATTTATGCTTGTAGGGGGTGGGCTATTTATAGCCACTAGGCAACCCAACCTGACTTGTCAGAAATGACCCTGGGTCACTAAGGAACTGACACGTATTCCAACGGTCAGATTTCAAACACACACGGCAACTTTACTTGGGCTACAAGCAAAGCTGACTTGTCCAACTCTGGACAAGATTCGCTCTCATAGTCTTCACTCGAAGATATAGGATTTTGGTTAAGCATCACTTCAGTCATTCTGACTGGTTCTCTTGGACCCCACTTAACAGTACGGTGGTTCCTATGACTCAACAAAGAAGGAAAAGAGCTATGAAAGATCTAAGTCTTCGAGCTCCATAGGCTTCATGCGATGTCTTCTCTTGTCATAGTATTCAATGTGAATATCTTCACATACCACCTTTGACTTCAATGTCTTCATACATTTTTAGGGGTCATCTCTGGTAGGAAAACCGAATCAATGAGGGACTTCTACCTGTGTTATCCTGCAATTCTCACAAAACACATTAGTCCCTCAACTAGGTTTGTCGTCAATACTCCAAAACCAACTAGGGGTGGCACTAGATGCACTTACAGCCAACCCAGAGACCATGTCTTCTGGCAACACACAACATCTTGGTACAGAATACAACCGCTCTATTGATGCTAGCGGAATATGGTTCATATTGCAACGAGTTGCGAGGCCAAGCGGCACACACGGTGCGGCTGAACAAAATGTACATTATTTAGTGAACATAAAGGGGCCTCGATCACAACAACTACACGACAGCGGAACGACGAGGAAGCGGGACTCCATATCACAGGGACACCGATGTGGACACGATCTTGACCCGGACAGCACTCCGTTCCAATGAGACTTTCCTGAAAGCTGGCATGACGCGCCAGGTCAGTACATTGAATGTACTTGTAAGCTCACAACAAGCATAAACATAATGATAAACAATATCATGATAATTAACCAATTTAATCATTAATACAACAAAGTCATACTAGAAATGCATTGACCATGATCTCGTGACTCAAGTCCCTCGGACGTACTTACCAAACGGTGATCTCTCTCGGATCACAAACAGACCAACATCTTGGTCTTTAATCAGATTACCTCGAGACCAAACGGTGATCTTTCTCGGATCACATACTGACCAACAACTTGGTCTTTAATCGGGTTACCTCATAACCAAACAGTGATCTTTCTCGGATCACATACTGACCAACAACTTGGTCTCCATCATCAAACTGGTTCCTCAACCATCCTCTTTCCAACAGTGCAAAGTTGTTATATTAGTTTGCAGAATTATTTTAAAAGTTGACCCATGGTGTGACCTACTTTCGAGCGTGTCCTTAACCGTGGACTCGGCTATCGATAGATTAAATACAGTCTGTAGAGGTAGCGCACTGTACCCACACCACGGAACCCATGGCCTCACCCTCCCATTTAGGGTGGACCAACAACATTCCGATAGAACCCCTCCATTAACATGGCACTCTCTCGGCCACTCCGAATCACTCCACACTAGGCTAAGTCCTGGGTGGCCCCGTGTCTACCAAAGACACCAACGACCACCGTCGTGGCAAAACATTAATGGTGCCAAGCGGGGACAAGGTACCATAAGAGAAAACGATGCTCAATTGCCACCTGCTTTTCTTGATTAAGATGCTATGGAATGTTACCAGTTTCTTGAGAGGAGCTAGTTGCCTCTCCAGTACAGACTAATTTTTGACAGACGCCGGGTCGTCTATGCTACCCTTCCCGCTCCAACCTTCTTTAACTTTCAGACAAAACGAAGATATTTTATACTCAGGGAGGAGACAGATTGTAACGCCCCGAGGCCGTTGCACCAGGTGTCTTCCAGTTATTCGTTGTTGTTGCCTTGTCATTCGTTTGTGTGTTGCATCTTTTCATGTCATCATTTGCATTGCATCGGCACTCCGCTGCCGTCATGTTTTTTAAACTTGCATCCGTTTCTAGCTCCCGCTTATCTCCGTTACCTTCGTTGTCCATTTCGATACCAACCGTTCTTTTGTTCCGACCGTTTGAGCCTCTTGGCACAGAGCACAAATCCCCCTCGCGGGCATCTGAAAGTTGTCCCAAACCCGACCCGAGCAGTCGTGACCGATGGGTCCGAATCATCCCCAAACATCTCTAAAACATCTCTGTTTTCTTATTTGGACTCCCTAAGCCTATTTATTCTCGATCGCCCGATTACGATCGGACGGACCAGGTTAACCCTACCCTAATTCCGTACCTATATAAACAATCTAACCCTAAAATCCAGGGACCTTGTCCCATCCATCCAATCCCCACGCCGCCGCCACTCTCCTTCTTTTCAGCACCGAGCCAACCAGCCACCTTCTTCTCGATCCAAATCCCCCCTCCCGATCCAGCCCCAACCAGCAGCGCCTGTTCAACCCTCATCCCCGAGCTCCACTCGATCCCTATCCTTCCAGACGACATGGACATGCTGCTGCCGCCTGTAGCTTCCACGCCCCGTACCCGTGCAACAGCGAGCAGCGCCTGAGCTTGCCTCGTCTTCGCGCCGCCGACAAGCTTCGTTCAAGATGAGCATCGTTGCCCCTTTATTCTTCTCCTTCCCGGTGCTTCCCCGTTCCTCTCGGTCTCTGTCATCCCTTTCTCTCTTTTCTTCACTAGGAGCTCCCGCAAGACGCCAGGAACGAGATCCCATTCTCGGCTTCGACCAGATCACGTTGCCGCCCTTGGTGCTTGTCGTCTGCCGCCATTCTTCACCGGATCCGGCCATCCCAGGCTCGCCGAACCTTGCGCCATCCGCGACCTCACCGCTTCGTCCTTTCGCCGGAGTCGCGCTGACGGTGTCCTGGACTAGGGGGTACTCACCACGTCGTCTCCCGGTCTATTAGATTGGGCAGAGGCCCCCCATGGCCGTATACTCATGGGCCAGTTCGGACAGCTGCCGCATACGAGGAAGATTCCATAAAGACTTGGCGATCAAGACAAGGACTCCACCCCACCGGCGTATTCGGCTAGGACTCTTGTTATCCTAGGCCTCTGGTGCATTATATAAACCGAGGCCAGGCTAGTCGATAGATATACATACAATTATACCATAGGCTAGCTTCTAGGGTTTAGCCTCTCCGATCTCGTGGTAGATCTACTCTTGTACTACCCATATCATCAATATTAATCAAGTAGGACGTAGGGTTTTACCTCCATCAAGAGGGCCTGAACCTGGGTAAACATCGTGTCCCCTGCCTCCTGTTACCATCGATCCTAGACGCACAGTTCGGGACCCCCTACCTGAGATCCGCCTGTTTTGACACCGACATTGGTGCTTTCATTGAGAGTTCCGCTGTGTGATCGGCAAAAGGATCGATGGCTCGCCTGCAGATCAACTGCGATTTCGGCATCTTCGTCACCAGCTCGACTGGTCACCTTGACTGGACCTAGGACTGTGCCCAACCTCCGATCGTCATGTTCGGATGAGGGCCTTCATCAACATCAACTCCGATCTCTATCAAGATCATGGAGAAATCATCCATGGAGCTCGGGGGCTCAACGTCAACATTGCCCTCGGGCGACCATGCTGTTTTTCCGAACAGCAAACTTGTATCCGCTTCCACCACCTCTTAGGGCATCGCTTTAACGATCCCTTCAGTGGAATTGTGCGGAATTGAGTCTACAACAGCCATGCAAAATTTCGTCGAGTTCCTATGGAGGAATCTTCGACAATCTACGATATACCGTAGCCCTGTCAAATCTGGACGAGTTTAGGGCATGGTCTCCAGAGCCTAGCTCGGAGGACCTTTAGAAGATCCAACCGTTCATCCACTGCGGAATTCCCATATTTACCACCCCTCCAAATTTCAGCTCGATCCGACGGTTCAAACTCCAGAAACCTTCCGATGAGTGGATCAATTTTCGGATCCGTTTTCTGCGCGAATACGGATCCGACCCGAATTCATGTTTCTTTATGAACGTGACATTGGACAACCTTTTTAGAGGAATTCTCTTCCAGGGTATTGTGCGTTGTTTTTAAACACGTGCACGTAAATTTTTAAGCCTCCCCTAAGGTCGCCTTCATCATCATGCTGGTGTCAAACTAGTCCGGCGATATTGCTCCAAGGCTGCCGACCTGTGCTAGGCACGTCGTCACTTTGTTAAGCCGAGCTCAACTTCTTCGGATCATCTCGGCAAGCCGAACAAGAGTCCGGCATCGCGAAGGATAAATCATCACCAACAACGCCGCCCCATGGATTACACGGAGCGGGCACACCGGCATCGCCGCACGGTCGCTTCATCAAGCCGGCATCGACCACGTCACGACCTGCATCGGCAGGGCCGCACTATTGCTTCTTCAAGCTAGTGTCCATCACGCTGACCTACTTCGACTCATCGGCTGACATCGAGGCTTCGACATCTCGGCTGGACCGGGGGCTTCGCCATTTCTTCATCAACCTACTCCGGACACGTTAGCTGGGCCGAGGGCTTTGCCTCGGCGAGTCAACCTTTACCAGCATTGCCATGCCGTCGTTTTATCGCCCATCAGGCAATGGGTGTGCAGAGTGAGTCCCAATTTTGGGAATCACCTTCCTTCGGATTTATACAACAAATAAACCAGGTGCTATTAATCCCAGTATTTTTTGCTTGTTTGGGTTCATTTTTCCCAAGGAATTATTACTCTGATTTGTCCATGATATGTACACAGGTCTATCAAATGGTGACCGCATTAACGACGGTCGCGTGGTGGTTCGATCAGTTTCCGTACGTAGTCCGGCGAAGGCCGTATCCGGAGCTCGGACCGACCTGTGAATTCAGGCTTTGCCACGCCTTTACTACATCACGCCGATGCCCTGCATCGACATTGACTTTGGCGCCAGGCCATATTTCTTCTATTCCTCACTTTGCATAAATTATTTATTATGCAACATTTTTTTAATTATCATTATTACTATTATCTCTGGTTTGCACTATTTTTTGTACACAGGAAAATGATCCGAGGACGTCGGCGTTACTCTGCCGGTCTGCATTGACCGTGCTATGTCACCACTTCTGCGTGTTGAGCTCTCCGCTCCGCCACCTCGGGACCAGCTTGGGGGATGGAACCTTGCCCTGCATCAAGCTCGAACCGCGTCATCAATACCGAACACATTAACCAACTAAGTCGCTTTCATGCTCAAAGCTTTAATTTCTAACTTGTGTTCGGTTTGACCAAGCATTATACTTTTTTGGAAAAAAGTTGCTTGTAAAAAATTTCCTTGTCCAAACTTTGTTTGTGATGCATAAATTCAAATACCCAATTCATTTGGGGGCTTCCTTCATGAAGCTTTTCCACTTGCATATGATTATACTTGTACGGCTTCGTTCCTTGTTCGTGTATTACGCCACAATATGCACCATATTGACTTAAGCGATTTGCAAGCTGGGTTGCCTCGCTCCTGTGTTTACCCCTATGTCCCCGATTGTTCGGCTAGAGAGTAAAGGGAGCACCTGTGCGATTGTCATGATCGGGTCGCCCAAGCCGGACCTCAGACTGGGTGAAGCCGAAAGCTAGCGCTCTTATAGTTTTCAATGATGGTCGGCACACAACGGAACTCATGAGTACAAAAAATCTATTGCACAAGTCTCATAATAACAATGAGCACCGAAGAAAGGTATCGGTGGTGGTACTATTTTCTTCGAAGATGCTTCTTGCACTTCACGGTAATATAGCATAAGTTCCCTGAGCATGCTTTGTCTGTTACAGCCTTATGGCCTGATTGCCTGGTTATTGGAAACATGTCGATATTCTCGACCGATGGAGTACATAACACTTTTCGGTCCTTGACCGAAGAGGGAGAAGCTGACGGTCGGATAAGACGCGTTTAAAGTTCGGTTGAACATAGATATGATATAAGTACTTCGGTACATGCAATCATTCTTCTACACAAGTCACTTGAGGGCTCTTAAGTTTATTTGAGCTGTTTTATAATAAGTGTTTTTCTTCTTAGTCGTTGCAAAGTTTTATTATTATTATTATTATTATTATTATTTATCACTCCTTTTTTCGACACGAGTGCGCGGTCACTAGCCCGGGAGCCTAATTTCTCTCTCAAAGCCGCTAGAGTTTAGTTTGCTAAACTGGCCTAATGAGAAGTACTCCGCCCTCGGGACAGGAGGTTGAAGCCGTAGGCTGACCCGCTCGAAGTCTTGAGATAGGATGTATCATGTTAAAGCACGACAGAAGCACTTCTTTTTTCTAAGACCAACTTTCGGATTGGCACTAAACACTTGATATTGCTCGAACGTCATGTTTTTACTGACGTTTCTTGGTTTTCCAAGCTTTTTGGCATTTTAAACTATTTGTGCTTTTCCAGCATTAGTCTCGCAGTGCAACGCCGGACACCTTTAGGGATTCGGCAAAAAACATTCTCAGAAATTGCTATATATGCATTGGTTTCGAATTGTGTCTTCGGTCAATAGTTGGGTTGCCCGGCTCCTACACTTGCTTCCTACGTTCCGTTTTATTCGGCTAGGCGCGCAAAGGGAGAACCAATGCGATTGTGCTTCCAGCTCACATGGTTAAGCACCTCAGTGGAGAAAGCCAAAAACTGACTTTCACAATAAGCGTAAATTGTTCAGCGATCCGATGACTATGTTAAATGATGGGACGTTCATAACATTGGTCGAAGTGTTTACGGCTTGACCCCGACTCTCGCCGAACACTACCGGGGGCTATTAACTGGTCTCCCAAGCCAAATCCTCAATATTTTTCTCTTACATTAGAGCTGAGGTTTAATGATCATGCTTAGCATGACAACCCAAAGAAAGGAACCGATAGCGGGACTATTTTCTTTGGAAGACATTTCTTCTGTTAAAAAGTAATATAACTCTCTGCGTACCTTTGTTTATAAAACCGTATGGCCAGATTGCCCTGTTTGTTGTAAATCTTTGCCCTCATAAAGGCTTTATAAAGTAGGACAAACACTCCTCGGCTACTGGCCAAGGAGGTGGAAGCCGATGGTCGGTCAACAAAGTTTTGTACAATGCGGATCCGAGCATTAATGACGTAAAGTACTTGGATAAATATAGTCATTACACATAATTTGTGATTTTACTATGGATATTGATCCTTAATTCGGCCACCCGTGCTTGCATTAAGGCTCGGGGGCTACTGGGCTTCGGACTTATTATTTACAAATATTAAAGGGGCACATTGATCCCCTGATCTGGTGTTACCACCCGACCAGTGTCTCGGGGGCTACTGCATTGCTTGTCCAATGCAGAAAATTTTATGTGCAATATAGTTTCTGAGGAGATTTTGATCCTCGGGTTGGTTGGCTGCACCCAGCCTGAGTCTCGAGGACTGAGCACGCTGCTTTTAGTGTCCTGAGGTATTCTGCCGAGCTTGGACTTGATCCTCAAGCCGATTTTGCAAATCAACCTGAGTCTCAGCGGCTACTGGGATCAGCGGTCTTACGTCATCCTTCAGGTGCATCTCGGGTTTTAGACCGATACACACCTTGAGGGCTACCGGCTATATATCTCAGCAGAGAATAAATTGCACCAATAAATAATATTCACAAAAATCGGCCCACATTCAGGGTGGTGCACCACCTCGTAAGAAGCACGGCATAAAGCTCGGGCGCTAGTGGCTGGCTCCATAGAGGGCATTCCGGCATTAAGCTCGGCTAAACTCCTTCAAACTTCTTTGAACCAAGGTGATTTATGACACCTCGGATATAGTCCGGCTTTGGTGCTCGGATACAGTCTGGTGTTGGAGCTCGGATATACAGCCCGGCGTTGGAGCTCGGATACATTGTCCAGCGTTGGAGCTCGGATACATTCCGGCATTAGAGCTGGGAAGCGGTCCGGCGTTGGTGCTCGGTTGCAAAGGATACCTCGAATACAGTCCGGCATTGGAGCTCGGATGCAAGAGGACGCTGCCGCCCGGGAACAACTTCAAACCCAAGGTGTGGCATAAAAATAACAAGGCATTGGTAAAGGCCGGAAACTTAAAGGGGCTCCTCGGATACCCGACGTGTAAAATCGTCGAATGCATTTCGGCGATCCTCAAGATCGAAGATAAAGAAGATTTGTTGAACCAGTTTTCAAGACCGACGACCGAAGATGAAGAACAGTTTGGAAGAATCGAGGAGCGTCCCTAACTTGAAGACCGGTTCAGGGGGCTACTGACGGTGTCCTGGACTAGGGGGTACTCACCACGTCGTCTCCCGATCTATTAGATTGGGCCGAGGCCCCCCATGGCCGTATACTCATGGGCCAGTTCGGATAGCTGCCGCATACGAGGAAGATTCCACAAAGATTTGGCGATCAAGACAAGGACTCCACCCCACCAGCGTATTCGGCTAGGACTCTTGTTATCCTAGGCCTCTGGTGCATTATATAAACCGAGGCCAGGCTAGTCGATAGATATACATACAATCATACCATAGGCTAGCTTCTAGGGTTTAGCCTCTCCGATCTCGTGGTAGATCTACTCTTGTACTACCCATATCATCAATATTAATCAAGCAGGACGTAGGGTTTTACCTCCATCAAGAGGGCCTGAACCTGGGTAAACATCGTGTCCCCTGCCTCCTGTTACCAGCGATCCTAGACGCACAGTTCGGGACCCCCTACCTGAGATCCGCCGGTTTTGACACCGACACGCACCAAGTCCGTCGCCAGCCACCGTGTCGCTCTCACTCCCCTCGTCGCCGGCGGATCCAGCAGATCAGCGTCGGTGAACCACAGGCCGTCATGCCCCCGGCCAGGCCATGTCCCTGCTCGACATCCTCTCTCGCTCTTACATCTCCCTCTATATTTCTCTGAACCAGCAGCGCCATGGATGGCCACCGAAGGAGCCCGCCCCGGCCTCCGAACCCATGCTCGCCGGAGTCCTCAGCGCCGTCGTGCCTGCTGTTTGCTTCGTCGTCCCAGCCACCAAGTCCCACGCCGCCGCTGCTCTGCTTCTTGTCGAGCAAAGGAGGATGGTGCCTCTGTCTCGAGTCATTCGAGCGCACGACGCGCCCGTTGACCGCTCGCTGACCACGCCTGGGCCTGCCTCGCGCGCCCAGACCCAACTCCTCTTCGCCAGATCCAGCGGGCCTTGGCCCATGGTGGGCTGCCCTGCACCCCTCCTTTTTCCGTCCTATTGGGCTAGCCCGGCTGTTTCGGCCCGCGTAGTTTTTCCTCAGCGTCTGCGAATTTTTCTATTTATCCAAAGAACGCAGTTTTGCAGAAAACCCCTTCATGTTCGTGCATTTAATATTCACAAACCATGCATCGGATTAAAATGACCCATATATGAAAAATGCTTAGAAATTCATCTAGTTTCATAATATGCTTCTTTCATGCATGTTTAAAATGCTATTTGATTAAATTTGCATAAATAACATGTTAAAATGATTTATTTCATAACTAAATCACTGTAGCTCGAAATTTAATAAACTTTCTATGTAATTGGGGTAGAAAAATGCATAGTTTAACATGATGTACTTACGTTGCATGTTTAACAACACTAAAATTATGTTTAGGGCAGAACAGTACCAAGTTCATAATATGCATATGGGGATTTTCTGGAATTGTTGTTTGTTATTTCCGGCCTCATCTAAACTTGCCTAAATAGTTAGTTTACATATGCATCACCTCTTGCCATGTTTAACAACATTTAATATTGTTGGGTACATAAACGAGAGAGAACTAAACAATCGAACGTGGTGTTTTGTCAATATGCATCTTGTTACATGTTGAGATCCACTTAACTTGTAGTATTGTTTGTGCACTTTGCCATGCCATGCCTCATTAAACCGGACCTGCATCATACTTGGTTGTGCATCGTGCCATGTTTATGTGTGGTTGTTTACTATGTTGCTTGCTTCTTTCCGGGTTGCTTCTCTCGTTATCTTCGGTTTCGTTCCGGAGTTGTGAGCATTCATTCGACTACGTTGGGTCGTCTACTTCTTGGACTCGTTCTTCTTCGTTGTGCAATCTCAGGCAAGATGACCATACCCTCGATATCACTTCTATCTTTGCTTGCTAGTTGTTTGTTCTATCGCTATGTCGCGCTACCTACCACTTGTTATATCATGCCTCCCATATTGCCATGTCCAACCTCTAACCCACATTCCTAGCAAACCGTTGTTTGGCTATCTTACCGCTTTTTCTCAAGCCCTCTTATAGCGTTGCTAGTTACAGGTGCCTTGCAGGTTGTTCCATGTTGGAACATGGATATGTTTGGGATGTCATATTATCTCTTATTTAATTAATGCATCTATATACTTGGTAAAGGGTGGAAGGCTCGGCCTTATGCCTGGTGTTTTGCTCCACTCTTGCTACCCTAGTTTCCGTCATATCAGTGTTATGTTCCTCGATTTTGCGTTCCTAACGCGGTTGGGGTTATGGGACCCCCTCGACAGTTCGCTTTGAATCAAACTCCTCCGGCAAGGCCCAACCTTGGTTTTACATTTGCCTAACAACCTAAGGGTTTTTCACTCGGGTTTCCGGAGCCCGAGGGTCATCTTATTTAACCGTCCCCCCCCCCCCCCGCCCCCGGGCCAGTGCTCCTCCGAGTGTTGGTCCAAACTTGAGGGATGGTTTTAGCTGTATGTAGTGTTCATCCGGTGTGCCGTGAGAACGAGATATGTGCAGCTCCTATCGGTATTTGCCGGCACATCGGGCGGCTTTGCTGGTCTTGTTTTACCATTGTCGAAATGTCTTGTAACTAGGATGTCGAGTCTGATCGGGTCGTTCCGGGAGAAGGAATATCCTTCGTTGATCATGAGAGCTTGTGATGGGCAAAGTTGGGACACCCCTGCAGGGTTTAAACTTTCGAAAGCCATGCCCGTGGTTATGTGGCAGATGGGAATTTGTTAATGTCCGGTTGTAGAGAACTTGACACTTGACCTAATTAAAATGCATCAGCCGCGTGTGTAGCCGGGATGGTCTCTTTTCAGCGTAGTTCGGGAAGTGCACACGGTTTTGGGTTATGTATGAACGTAAGTAGTTCCAGGATCACTTCTTGATCACTTCTAGCTTCTCGACCATTGTGTTGCTTCTCTTCTCGCTCTTATTTGCGTATGTTAGCCACCTTATTTGCTTAGTGCTTGCTGCAGCTCCACCTCATTACCTTACCCTACCCATAAGCTTAAATAGTCTTGATCTCGCGGGTGTGAGATTGCTGAGTCCTCGTGACTCACAGATACTTCTAAATAGTTGTAGGTGCCGATGATACCAGTGCAGGTAACGCAACCGAGCTCAAGTGCGATCTTGATGAAGATCTTGATCGTTGTTATGTGTCTTTTCCGGTTGATCATTAGTGGAGCCTAGTTGGGATGATCGGGGATCTAGCATTTGGGGTTGTCTTCTTTTATTTTGGTTCCGTAGTCAGACCTTGATTATACTCTAGATGATGTATGTTTAACTTGTTATTTGTGTGAAGTGGCGATTGTAAGCCAACTCTTTATCACTTTCTTATTCAATACATGGGATTGTGTGAAGATTACCCCTCTTGCGACTAACCCACCATGCGGTTATGCCTCTAAGTCGTGCCTCGACACGTGGGAGATATAGCCACAGCGTGGGCGTTACAAGTTGGTAATCAGAGCCATCCCCGACTTAGGAGCCCCCTGCTTGATCGAAACACTGACGTTGTTGAGTCTAGAACAAAAATGTTTCGAGTCTTAGGATTATATATAACGGAGAGTAGGATTCTTTTTACTCCCCAGTCCCTTCATCACTTTGGTGAGGCCTCCTGACGTATTTGTTTTGACTTTCCTCTCCTCAAATTTCATGAATTTTTTTAGGATCACGCAGGTATCTTGGAATCATTCCAATATTCTTGTGACATTTAGGGGTTGTGGCAGTGTCCCGGGCAGTTTAGGTCCGAGGTGTTGTGGTCACAATTTTATCGTTGCAGTTCTGGACTACCTGAGTTCATAGACATCGAAAATATCTTTTATGCACTTGTTGGTGAGATAACCACGACGCCACCCAGTACTGGGGTGGGAGTTCGGGAGTATTGCCATAACTCGTATAATGGCTGCTTTTCGAAGGTTGAGGTACCCGATTTCCGAAGGTTTCTTGGTTATGTGTTGATGGATGGATACAACCGGATGTAGGGATTGTTAGTTTGGGTGAGATATTATGCTTCCCCTATATCCCTAACACCAGATTGCATAACCAGGAAGTTTTGGGAGTTTATAAGTGGGAATTCCAGTATCACGTAGGATATCCTTCCAATAGACACATGATATGATATGGGATCTATCATATGTTTGTTTCCGGTTTATCCTGCAAACCAAATCTTTGTTTTATTTTGAGTTGTGGTATTCGAGTTGCTTCAATGTCAAGTGTTGATTCCATATCTTCCCTACGCTATAGGCATGGAGTTTTCAGAGAAGAACCCAGCCGAGTCTCCCCTTCTCCGGTAGGGTGGTCAAGCGGGAGGTCCTCAAATCCCTCCGTTATTTCATCCACCATCACCTTAGCATATCCTTATGGAATCGGCCGGCAGTGAAAAGTTGCGCCGGGTTCATTAGGAAAAACAGAGCCAACAGCCGCCTTGACCTTCATATTAATCCATTGCGTCATAAGGTGGCAATTTTGAGCCTCCGTGATAGCATCCACGGGATAGCTAGCAGGAGCCGTCAAGACAAGCTCCGACTGAAGCAGCTCGGTGGAAGCCACACTGCTTCTCCGCTGAGATGGTGGGGTAGCTTCAGGGGAAGCTTCGGCAAGTCGTTCGCTACGATTTGCTTCTCGTTCCTCTATCGCTTGTACCCTTGCATGCAGCGCCTGCAGTCCGGTCTGCTGCAATTTTTTCCTCCTCTCGTTGCTTTTGTAACCGCCTGCGTCCGGAAACCCAGCCTTCCATGAAATGGAGCCTGGCGTGCCACGTGTCCGTCCAGGGTGCTCAGGATTTCCGAGGGCCTTTGTGAGCTCGTCGTTCTCTCTGTTTGGAAGGAACGTCCCTTTCTGCGCTGCAGCGATATAGTACCGAAGCTTCTTCAAGGGTATGTCAAGTTGCTCTTCCGTCCAAGTGCACTTCCCTGTTACAGGGTCCAAGTTTCCGCCAGCCCCGAAGAACCAAGTCCGGCAACGGTCTGGCCAGTTCATTGTCTCTGGTTCGATCCCTTTTTCAACCAGATCATTCTCAAGCTTGGCCCACTTAGGTCGGGCTACGAGGTAGCCACTTGACCCCGTGCGATGTTGAAGCTTCTTCTTCGCAGCATTTATCTTGTTTGTCGCCGACATCTTCTTACTCTTTTCTGATGTCTTGTTGGACACAAATGCGGGCCAGTGATCTCTGATCTTCTCATATCTGCCCTTGAATTTTGGTGTCTCTTTTTTATCGACAAACCTATTCAGCTCTTTCTTCCACCTCCTGAATAGGTCTGCCATCCTCTTAAGAGCAAAAGACTTGATTAATTGCTCTTTAACTGGCTTCTCCGGATCATCCTCTAGCGGTAGGGTGAAATTTGACTTTAGCTTAGTCCAAAGATCATTTTTCTGCATATCATTGACGTAAGACACCTCAGGGTCTTCTGTAGCCGGCTTTAACCATTGCTGGATGCTGATCGGGATCTTGTCCCTAACCAGAACCCCGCACTGAGCAACAAATGCATTCTTTGTTCGGATGGGTTCAATCGGTTGGCCGTCGGGCACGATTGCTATGATCTCAAACCTTTCATCCGAGCTCACCTTTTTCTTCGGGCCTCGTCTCTTTACCTCAGTTGTGCTCGATCCGGAGGGCTAGAAAAAAGAACAAAGACTTAATTAATATCTGTACAGACCAAAACAATGAATGCATCAATTAGCTAGTCAACACAGGCTTAACTAATATATATACCTGGCCGGACTTGGTTCGGTCACCGGAGCCGTCATCACGGTCTCCTTCTTGCACCGGCATTGGGTCACCGGAGCCGTCCTCATGTTCTTCTTCTTGCACCGGCATTAGGTCACCGTAGCCAGCTTCTTCACCCTCTCCTTCCGGACCATCGGTGTCGTTGAGAAAGAACGAGACGGCATCACTTCCTTCTGCGATTATGTCCCTCAACAACGCTTCTTTTGCTTCGTCTCAGGCTGTGTCCATAGTTTCTACAAATATTTACAACATGGCAATTATTATTCAAACATGACAGATGGATATATTAGTGGCAAACGTAGAACTAGCTAGCTAATCATAGTAAGGAATCATATATATTAATTAGTGGCCTCGACGCTGCTTCTCTAGGGTTTGGGGTGGCCTCGACAATGCTTCAAGGGTTTAGGGTGGCCTCGAGAACGCTTCAAGGAGGGGGGAATATAGACCCCCCCCCCACGTGTTGAAGCTATCGGGAGGGGGTATATCGACAACGATGACACTACATCTATGGCCCTCGACAACCCTCGTTCCCGATAAAAAAAGAGGAAGAAGAAGAAAAAAAGAGGAGAACAACTCCTCTATTCTTTCTTCTCCTCTTTTTTTTCTTCTTCCTCTTATTTTTTATCCTCTTCTTCCTCTCATGTTCGAGAGGATCGCCGAGGGGTCAGGAGGTTGCCTAGTGTCAAAGGATTCAACAAAACCATGTCTTCATCATTTGGCCAAAGTAACAGGTGCATGATGGTATGAAGCTCTCCAAAGTTATTTTGGAACAGACTCCCAGATAGGATAATTCACTTTTTGGTACAAAGTTCAGCAAGAACCTTCCAAATATCGTTATTTGGAAGGCCTTTGCTGAAATTCATACAAAAAGGCAAATTATCCTATCCGGGACACCATTCCAAAATAACTTTGGAGGACTTCGTCATGCCCTGGTTACTTCCGGCTAATGATGAAGCCATGGATTCCTTCAATACTTTGACACTAGGAAACCTCTCTCGACCCCTCGGCGATCCTCGACCCCTCGAACCCTCAACGACCCTGGAACCCTCGACCCCTAGACGACCCTGGAACCCTCGACCCTCGATCCCTAGACCCTATAGAACCCTCGAACCCTCGACCCTGAAACCCTCGACCCTTGACCCCTTAACGACCCTCGACCCTCTACCCTAGTTCCCGACCCTCGACCCCCTCGTTCCCGATAAAAATTAAGAAGAAGAAGAAGAAGAAGAAGAAGAAGAAGAAGAAGAAGAAGAAGAAGAAGAAGAAGAAGAAGAAGAAGAAGAAGAAAGAGGAGAAGAAGAAAGGAATGGTGGAGAAGAAGAGAAAAATAGAATATTCTATTTTCTCTTCCTCTCCACCATTCCTTTCTTCTTCTCCTCTTCTTTTTCTTCTTTTTTCTTCTTCTTATTTATTTCTCCTCTTCTTTTCCTCTCCTCTTCTTCTTTCTTTCCTCTTCTTATTTTCTTCTTTCCTATGCTTCTTTTTCTAAAATTGTAACTTTTGCATATATAAAACGTTTCTAAAATTGTAACTTTCTATATAAAAATTTTCTATCGGGAGGGGGTTATATCGACCCCCCCCCCCTCGTGTTGAAGAAAACGAAGAGCAAATAAAAAGAGGAGAAGAAGGAAGGAATAGAGGAGAAGATCGAAGAAAAAGAAGAAGAAAAAAAAGAGGAGAAGAAGAAAAAAATAGATTTTTTTTTCTATTTTTTCTTCTTCTCCTCTATTCCTTTCTTCTTCTCCTCTTCCTTTTCTTCCTCTCCTCTTCTTCTCCTTTTTCCTCTTCTTATTTTCCTTTTCCTCTCCTAAATATATAAAACTTTTCTAAAAATGAAAGTAACCTAAAATGTACTAAATCAGAGAACATATATAGATAATCCTTTTCTAAATATTTAAATCTAACTTTTGCATATATGAACATATATACAAAAAGAACATAAAAACATATATACATTTTTATAAAAAAGCAAAATACAAAATACAAACATATATATGAAAAAAACAGGGGAGGGGCGCCGGCCGGACCAACGGGCACGGCGACGGCGACGGGCGGGCCGGGGCGATGGCGACGGGCGGGCCGGGGCGACGGCGACGTGCGGGGTGGGGCGACGGAGACGGGCGGGGCGGGGCGACGACGACGGGCGGGGCAGGGGCGACGAGCGGGGCAGGGCGACGGCGACGGGCGGGCCGGGGCGCGTGACGCGCGTCGGGGCAGGGCGGCGATCGGCGACGGCGTCGGGCGAGGGCACGAACTACGGCGAGCGGGCGGCGATGGCGACCTCGGGCGGCTAGGGGAGGCGACGGCGACGTCGGGGCAGCCGGCGTCGAGGAGCAGCGCAGCAGCCTGGCGGCGTTTGGAGAGAAGAATGGCGGGTGGGGGAAATTTCCTAAGTGTTTGGTTATATAGGAAAGGTATTGGTCCCGGTTCGTGGCTCAACCCGGGACCAATGCCCCCTTTAGTCCCGGTTGGTGCCACCAACCGGGGCCAAAGGCCTCTTTTCAGTAGCCCAAAGGGCGGGAAGCGGCGGCCTTTGGTCCCGGTTGGTGAGGCGAACTGGGACCAAAGGGGTCCATTGGTCCCGGTTGGTGCGATGAACCGGGACCAATGCCCCCCTTTAGTCCCGGATCTTTCCACCAACCGAGACCAGTGGCCTTGTGCTGCCCCGCGCCCAAAAGTTTAGTCCCACCTCGCTAGTTGAGAGGGCTCGGGAGTGGTTTATAAGCGCTGCTGCGCCCACCCTCTCGAGCTCCTCTCAATTGCAGGCTTTCGGGCCTAATCTGTCACTTCAATGCAGGTGGGCTTAATGGGCCTGCTACGGGCCTGAATCCTGGCCCATGGTTGGGTTTCTAGTCGTATTCAGGCCGTGGTGGCCCAGTAGGTGGCATTTTTTTCTTTGCTATTTTTTTTCATTTCTACTTAGAAATAAATACTTATAATTTTCTAGTGATTTCTTTTTTATTTTAGGTCACAAACATTATAAACTTTCTGTTAGTGCCATTAGTTTTAAAATTAGAATAGTTTAAATTTGAATTTTTTAAAATTTGTGTGAATCACTAGTTTATGAATAACTTTACTATAAAAATTGATTTTTGAGTCATTCTTTTTCCTGCTATTTAATATTACTGCTATTTTTTCCCAGTTTTTTTGTTTTGTTTTCTGCATTATTTATTTCCTTTTGTTTTTTGCTTTAGTTTTTAATTCTTTTTGCTTTTAGTTTTAGAAAAATTATAAACTTTCTGTTAGTGCCATTAGTTTTCAAATTTGAAAACACTTTTTTAGTTTTTTTGTTTTCTTTGTTGCTTTATTTATTTTATTTTGTTTCTACTTACAACAAAATATTTATTGTTGCTATTTTTATTTTTTTCCAGTTTTTTTGTTTTGTTTTCTGTATTATTTATTTTCTTTTGTTTCTTGCTTTATTTTTTAATTCTTTTTGCTTTTAGGTCAGCAAAATTATAAACTTTCTGTTAGTGCCATTAGTTTTAGAAAAATTATAAACTTTCTGTTAGTGCCATTAGTTTTCAAATTTGAATAGTTAAAATTTGAATTCTTTGAAATTTGTGTGAATCACAAGTTTGTGATTAACTTTACTAAAAAAAATGAACATAGATGCACCTATAGAGAAAATTCGACCTAAATTCATAGTTGTCAAATGAACTCTGAAAAAGTTGGCATAGCATACTCGTCTGTTACAAATTTGGCATGGTATCATCATAATAGTTGCGGGAAAAAGTCTTCACTTTTTCTTCGCTTGTGTCATTTGCTTATTGCGCCGTAACCATGGATAATCTTCATCGTTTATCAAGATGCGTGGGTCAGCCTTGACATTGAAGGGAGGAATTTCATGAAACTTTTCATAATCTTCAGACATGTCTGTCTTGCCCTCCACTCCCAGGATGTCCCTTTTTCTTGAAAGAACTATGTGGCGCTTTGGCTCATCGTATGATGTATTCGTTTCCTTATCTTTTCTTTTTCTCGGACTGGTAGACATGTCCTTCACATAGATAACCTGTGCCACATCATTGGCTAGGACGAACAGTTCGTCAGTGTACCCAAGATTTTTCAGATCGACTGTTGTCATTCCATACTGTGGGTCTACATGTACCCCGCCTCCTGACAGATTGACCCATTTGCACTTAAACAAAGGGACCTTAAAATCTTGTCCGTAGTCAAGTTCCCATATGTCCACTATGTAACCATAATATGTGTCCTTTCCCTTCTCAGTTGTTGCATCAAAGCGGACACCGCTATTTTGGTTGGTGCTCTTTTGATCTTGGTCAATCGTGTAAAATGTATTCCCATTTATCTCGTATCCTTTGTAAATCAATACAGTCATAGATGGTCCCCTGGACAACAAGTACAACTCATCACAAACAGTGTTGTCACCTCTGAGACGTGCTTCCAACCAACTGCTGAAAGTCCTAATGTGTTCACATGTAATCCAGTCATCGCACTGCTCCGGGTGTTTGGAGCGCAGACTGTTCTTGTGTTCATCGACATACGGGGTCACCAAGGTAGAGTTCTGTAGAACTGTGTAGTGTGCTTGAGACCAAGAATGCCCGTCCCTGCATATTAGTGAGTCCGCTCCTAGGGTGCCTTTTCCAGTCAGTCTCCCCTCATACTGCGATTTAGGGAGACCTATCTTCTTAAGGCCAGGAATGAAGTCAACACAAAACCCGATGACATCCTCTGTTTCATGGCCCATGGAGATGCTTCCTTCTGGCCTAGCGCGGTTACCGACATATTTCTTTAGGACTCCCATGAACCTCTCAAAGGGGAACATATTCTGTAGAAATACGGGCCCGAGAATGACAATCTCATCGACTAGATGAACTAGGACATGTGTCATGATATTGAAGAAGGATGGTGGGAACACCAGCTCGAAACTGACAAGACACTGCGCCACATCACTCCTTAGGCTTGGTACGATTTCTGGATCGATCACCTTCTGAGAGATTGATTGAGGAATGCACACAGCTTCATAATGGCTAATCGGACGTTTTCTGGTAGAAGCCCCCTCAATGCAACCGGAAGCAGTTGCATCATAATGACATGGCAGTCATGAGACTTTAGGTTCTGGAACTTTTTCTCTGGCATATTTATTATTCCCTTTATATTCGACGAGAAGCCAGTCGGGACCTTCATACTGAGCAGGCATTCAAAGAAGATATCTTTCTCTTCTTTCGTAAGAGCGTAGCTGGCAGGACCTTCATACTGCTTCGGAGGCATGCCGTCTTTTTCGTGCAAACGTTGCAGGTCCTCCCGTGCCTCAGGTGTATCTTTTGTCTTTCCATACACGCCCAAGAAGCCTACCAGGTTCACGCAAAGGTTCTTCGTCACGTGCATCACGTCGATTGAAGAGCGGACCTCTGGGTCTTTCCAGTAGGGTAGGTCCCAAAATATAGATTTCTTCTTCCACATGGGTGCGTGTCCCTCAACGTCATTCGGAACAGCTAGTGCGCCGGGACCCTTTCCAAAGATTACGTGTAAATCATTGACCATAGCAAGTACGTGATCACCGGTACGCATGGCGGGCTACTTCCGGTGAGCTGCCTCGCCTTTGAAATGCTTGCCTTTCTTTCGACATTGATGGTTGGTGGGAAGAAATTGACGATGGCCCAGGTACACATTCTTCCTGCATTTGTTCAGGTATATACTTTCAGTGTCATCTAAACAGTGTGTGCATGCGTGGTATCCTTTGTTTGTCTGTCCTGAAAGGTTACTAAGGGCGGGCCAATCGTTGATGGTCACGAACAGCAACGCCTTTAGGTTAAATTCCTCTTGTCTGTGCTCATCCCATGTACGTACACCGTTTCCATTCCATAGCTGTAAAAGTTCTTCAACTAATGGCCTTAGGTACACATCAATGTCGTTGTCGGGTTGCTTAGGGCCTTGGATGAGAACTGGCATCATAATGAACGTCCGCTTCATGCACATCTAAGGAGGAAGGTTATACATACATAGAGTCACATGCCAGGTGTTGTGATTGCTGCTCTGCTCCCCGAAAGGATTAATGCCATCCACGCTTAAAGCAAACCATACGTTCCTTGGGTCCTTTGCAAACTCATCCCAGTATTTTCTCACGATTTTTCTCCACTGCGACCCGTTACCGGGTGCTCTCAACTTCCCGTCTTTCTTACGGTCCTCATTGTGCCATAGCATCGACTTGGCATGCTTTCCGTTTCTAAACAGACGTTTCAACCGTGGTATTATAGGAGCATACCACATCACCTTCGCAGGAACCCTCTTCCTGTGGGGCTCGCCGTGAACATCACCAGGGTCATCTCGTCTGATCTTATACCGCAATGCACTGCATACCGTGCATGCGGTCAGATCCTTGTATGCACCGCGGTATAGGATGCAGTCATTAGGGCATGCATGTATCTTCTCCACCTCCAATCCTAGAGGGCATACGACCTTCTTTGCTGCGTATGTACTGTCGGGCAATTCGTTATCCTTTGGAAGCTTCTTCTTCAATATTTTCAGTAGCTTCTCAAATCCTTTGTCAGGCACAGCATTCTCTGCCTTCCACTGCAGCAATTCCAGTACGGTACCGAGCTTTGTGTTGCCATCTTCGCAATTGGTGTACAACCCTTTTTTGTGATCCTCTAACATGTGATCGAACTTCAGCTTCTCCTTTTGACTTTCGCATTGCGTCCTTGCATCGACAATGACCCGGCGGAGATCATCATCATCGGGCACATCGTCTGGTTCCTCTTGATCTTCAGCAGCTTCACCCGTTACAGCATCATTGGGCACATCGTCTGGTTCCTCTTGATCTTCACCAGCTCCCCCCGTTGCAGCATCACGGTATTCAGGGGGCACATAGTTGTCATCGTACTCTTCTTCTTTGTCGTCTTCCATCATAACCCCTATTTCTCCGTGCCTCGTCCAAACATTGTAGTGTGGCATGAAGCCCTTGTAAAGCAGGTGGGTGTGAAGGATTTTCCGGTTAGAGTAAGACACCGTATTCCCACATTTAGTGCATGGACAATATATAAAACCATTCTGCTTGTTTGCCTCAGCCGCATCGAGAAACTCATGCACGCCCTTAATGTACTCGGAGGTGTGTCTGTCACCGTACATCCATTGCCGGTTCATCTGCGTGCATTATATATAATTAAGTGTCCAAATTAATAGAAGTTCATCATCACATTAAAACCAAAGTACATACATAGTTCTCATCTAACAACATATAGCTCTCCAGAGCATCTAATTAATTAAACCATACATTGAAACTATGTAAAACATTTAAATGCGAAAACAAAGGCGATCATAATCGCAACCAAGGTAACAATTGATCCAATGGCATAATGATACCAAGCCTCGGTATGAATGGCATATTTTCTAATCTTTCTAATCTTCAAGCGCATTGCATCCATCTTTATCTTGTGATCATCGACGACATCCGCAACATGCAACTCCAATATCATCTTCTCCTCCTCAATTTTTTTATTTTTTCCTTCAAGAAATTGTTTTCTTCTTCAACTAAATTTAACCTCTCGACAATAGGGTCGGTTGGAATTTCCGGTTCACATACATCCTAGATAAATAAAATATATGTCACGTTGGTCCGCATAATTTTCATAAACAATAAATTATTAAACACATTAACTAGTGTGATCTCTATTTTCTACAGACCTTTGACTTTTTGGTGAAGCGAACAAGTGAAGGACTATCCTTCCTTTCATACCTAAAATGACCCGGTAGTTTTCCTAAGAAAGTTATCCTATCATGTGATAGACTATTAGGTGATCTCCCATTAATAATGCAATACAATCACTCCTGACTGATCACCTGAATCGCTCCTGACTGTTGTCATTTGCATCTTAAATTATCTGTCTATGTACATTATTTAATCACTACATGTTTTTTTTCTTACCAACTTAGATCATTTTCCAAGTGAATCTTAGATGAGAGGAATAAGAAATATATAAGTTGGTAGTTTTTTGTTTATTTAATTTTTGAGAGAAAAATATATGGTAGACCATGTGGACATGCTCTTAAAATTATATGATGAATTGATGTAGGGTCATACAGACCAGAACTTTGTTGCACGGTCATTGGGAAAAGTTAAGTGGTGCCTGAGTGGATAATACAAATGACAAAATACGACTATTGCATGGGAAACAAATTCAAGTCATATCGTGTTCCCATTTGCTTTAGTCTCATTGTGTAGATAGACGCCGTGATATTAAAGAAAATGAAATTCAAAGCTTTTTTGATATGCTTACATAGTTCATCTAAGATTAGTAAAAAACATATGCTTAACCGGTACTCTCTCAAAAGAAACAATAAGAGAAATGTTAAATGAATGAATCTATCAATTTCTTACTTATATTTCAGAGTGTTAGTTATATAACATATTGGTTCTTCTTCAGGATGCCTAAGCAATTTTTACATTTTGGTGTTGCATCTGTTGTACAGTGAAATATAAGCATTTTCTGAGGCACAAGACACAAAACAAACTGTAGTTTGGAATAATTAAACTTTCAAGAGCTTATCACCAAGCCTCTATATTCATCATTAGTGCAAGTTTTCACACGCAATTCTTTTTTCCAAAAGGTTTAGTTGATGTATTGGTTTAAAAGCTAGCCTGTGCAGTTGCACTGGTTTTATAGAACGCAACATTTGTGTTGTGCTCGCGCCGGTCTGCTGTGGGTGTGTGATGTGCGCCGGCCAGCGTCCGTGTTCCTGTGTGTGGCGCTCAACAGGCAGAGGAAGCTGCTGGCTTCTCGCAGAGGAGGATTAGGATTAGTATAGCACAGATTATGATATCTCCCTTGATTTATGGTCTGCATTAGTATAACAGGGCACTGATATTTGTTTTGTGGTGTAGGAGCTTGAAGAAAACAAGGGGCCATAGGATATCCGTAGGATTCATGGCAAAACATTCTTCTATGATTTTCTCCCCAAATCTGAAATTATTTCGCCCCTAAATTCGAATCCTTTTGAGAGAGTGAGTATTTATGACTATGCTCTATCGATGTGACAAACTTGAATACAACAGGGACTGGAAAGTAACTGCATTTCTCACCGTTCCACTTATATTCAGGGCAACATCAAACTTCAGTCAGAAGAACATGACCAGGCAGGGAGCTTCCTACAACACTGGATGGGAGAAAGTTTGGCATTAGCAAGTGCGGCCACCACTCTGCCCCTCCCCTCCGCACTATCCTTGGCTACCTTGTTGCTCACCTCGCGAGTGGCCACTTCATACCCAACCTATCAGAGCAGAGTCTGGTAGACTGGCGGACAAAAGACTACGCCAGTTTCAGTTTCATGTCTTGTACGGTTGGAACTTACAAAAAATATTATGTTCAGTGCTCTCCGGTAAGTAACCATACAAGAGAAAAAGTATTACCATGTTAGATAGATAACATGCTCACCGTCGGCGAGGGTCGGAAGGAGGATAAGCGGCGAGCGGGAATCGTGTTAGAAGGGGACATTCCAAACATGGAATGTATGTGTTTGGTGAGGGGGTCTTGAGCCATGCTCATTGAGCTAAAGACTTGTGGTATTTCTTTCTCCCGTTGCAACGCACGGACATGTTTACTATATATCCCACAAGATGTCGATTTCGATGAGCCTTGAACATGAACATGCAGTTTTTAAAGTGTGAGCTGTTTTTTTTTCTCCCGTTGTAACGCACGGGCATGTTTACTATATATCCCACAAGATGTCGATTTCGATGAGTCTTGAACACGAACATGCAGTTTTTAAAGTGTGAGATGTTTTTTTTCTCCCGGTGCAGCGCACGGGCACTTTTCATAATATATATAAAGGAGGGATGCAATAATAATCTTCATGCTATGCATTGTTTATTCAAAAAGGTGTGTTTAAGCAGAATGATACAAGTAGTGCGATAAGCAAAATGTATTACTGTTTGACATGTCCCTTCCAAGGGCAAGCTGAGGAATAGTATTAAAGCAAATATTTCACTCGTTATCGTAATCCACCTGGGAGTTCCGTGGTGTGACGTAGCTTTCTGCCTCCTTGGTTGCTGCATCATGTGTTCGGCAATCATGCTGCCGGACAGTGTTTCCAGAGATTAAAGTTTTGAAAGAGAAAAATAACAAAGCGGGAAGCCCCTAGTGCGGTTTAAGCCGCGTATTGGGGCGTGTCGTAGTTGTGCCCCCCTCCCCGCCTGTGCCCATGGTATTTTTAATGCGTAATTATGTACGCGTGGCACGAATTTCGCCATTTGGC
Source organism: Triticum monococcum (assembly GCA_034509565.1). Classification (NCBI taxonomy): domain Eukaryota; kingdom Viridiplantae; phylum Streptophyta; class Magnoliopsida; order Poales; family Poaceae; genus Triticum; species Triticum monococcum. The sequence continues at coordinate 753,221,164 of CM067843.1, read as the reverse complement.
TGGGGCCGGGGTGGGGGCTGCATTGCTATGCGAGCTCGGGACGTGCCAGGCGGTCCAGTTGCCGATTACTCTGGGCGCGCTTGAAGTTGTCCGGGTCCTTAATCGCCGAACTCATGGACTGCCTTAAGAGGTTGCTTTGCGCTTCTGCTGCGAGGGCCGCAGTGTGCTCCTCCGTGCGGAGAGAGCGCTCTGTGTTTCCATTGACTGTGATGACCCCCCAAGGTTCTGGCATCTTGAGCTTGAGATATGCATAATGCGGTACCGCATTGAATCTTGCAAATGCGGTTTGCCCGAGCAGTGCATGGTAGCCACTGCGGAACGGGACTATGTCGAAGATTAACTCTTCGCTTCGGATGTTATCCAGAGATCCGAAGACCACTTCCAGTGTTACTGAGCCTGTGCAATGGGCCTCTACACCTGGTATGACGCCTTTAAAGGTCGTTTTAGTGGGTTTGATCCTTGAGGGGTCTATACCCATTTTGCACACTGTGTCCTGATAAAGGAGGTTCAGGCTGCTGCCGCCGTCCATTAGGACTCGAGTGAGGTGAAATCCGTCAATGATTGGGTCTAGGACCAGTGCGGCGAATCCGCCATGACGGATGCTAGTGGGGTGGTCCCTGCGATCGAAGGTGATCGGACAGGAGGACCATGGGTTGAACTTGGGGGCGACTGGCTCCAACGCATATACGTCCCTGAGCGCATGCTTTCGCTCCCTCTTGGGGATGTGGGTTGCGTATATCATGTTCACCGTCCGCACTTGTGCGGGGAACCTCTTCTGTCCTCTGGTGTTCGGCTGCCGGGGCTCCTCCTCACCATCGCTATGTGACCCCTAATCTTTGTTTTCGGCATTTAACTTGCCGGCCTGCTTGAACACCCAACAGTCCCTGTTGGTGTGGTTGGCTGGCTTGTTGGGGGTGCCTTGTATTTGACACGAGCGATCGAGTATACGATCCAAACTGGACGGGCCCGGAGTGCTTCTTTTGAATGGCTTTTTCCGCTGACCGAGTTTAGAGCCTTTGAATCTGGCATAGACTGCCATATCCTCGGTATTGTCGCTGTTAATGCGGTGCTTATACTTGTTGCGACGTGACCTGCCATTGTCGTCCTTGGTATCCGAAGTACCATGGTTCTTTGATATGTTATTACTACGAGCCAGCTAGCTGTCTTCTCCCGCGCAAAAGCGGGTCATGAGTGTCGTGAGGGCTCCCATAGATTTCGGATTTTCTTGACCAAGGTGCCGGGCTAGCAACTCATCACGGATGTTGTGCTTGAAAGCTGCTAGGGCCTGTGCATCTGGACAGTCGACAATTTGATTTTTCTTTGTTAGGAACCATGTCCAGAATTGCCTGGACGATTCCTCTGGCTGCTGAATTATGTGGCTCAAGTCATCGGCATCTGGTGGTCGCACGTAAGTGCCCTGAAAGTTATCGAGGAATGCGGCTTCCAGATCTTCCCAACAGCCAATGGACTCTGCTGGCAAGCTGTTGAACCAATGCCGAGCTGGTCCTTTGAGTTTGAGTGGGACGTATTTGATGGCGTGTAGGTCATCACCGCGGGCCATGTGAATGTGCAGGAGGAAATCCTCGATCCATACCGCATGATCTGTTGTGTCGTCGTATGATTCTATATTTACGGGTTTGAAACCCTCTGGGATTTGATGATCCATTACTTCGTCTGTGAAGCATAAGGGGTGTGCGGCGCCTCTGTACTGGGCTATATCGCGACACAGCTTGAATGTGTCTTGCCTGCTGTGTTTGGCCTGGCCGGACTTACTTTTACTGTATCCGGCGTGACGATTATCGTCTCGCATAGTGGCGCACCCTCGTGATCCGTAGATCGATCTTGCATGTTTTTCTTTGTCCTCCAATACGTCTCGCAGGTCTGGCGTATTTGCCCATGCCTTTTTATTTGAATGACGTGAGGGTGCGGGCTGAGCTTTTGGCTGGAATGTCTCCCTGTCGCGGCCACGAGGTGGCCGATCAGCCGCATCATACGCCGGGGATGTAGGTTTTGGTGCTTCCTCCCCCAGTCGGGGTAGCAACCTGCATTTTGGGTAACTCTTGGAGGGGCGTTCGAGTTTATACTCTTCGGCCGCCAGGACTTCAGTCCATCTGTCAGCTAGCAAATCTTGATCAGCTTGAAGTTGCTGTTGCTTTTTCTTAAGGCTATTTGCCGTGGCTATAAGCCGGTGCTTGAAGCGCTCTTGTTCGACGGGATCCTCTGGCACGGCGAATTCGTCATCGCCGAGGCTTGCCTCGTCTTCGGAGGGGGGCATGTAATTATCATCCTCCGCCTCTCCATTTGCCGCTCTCTCAGGAGGGCTGGCTCCGCCATCCTCCTGCTCTAAATCTTCCTGGAGGGGATTGTTGTTGTCTTCGGCACTGTCCGGAGTGCTATTATCTCCGGTGCCGGTATCACCACTTTTGCCTTGGCGGGACTTAGAGTGGCGCCGCTGACGCCGGCGCTTGGGTTGCTTATTGGAGGGGTTATCCTCCGTTGTCTCTTCGCCATTGCCTTCTTTGGGTGTGTCCACCATGTATATATCGTATGATGAGGTGGTTGTCCAGTGTCATGTGGGCAGTGGTTCCTCTTCGACTCCCGCATCGTCGTACATACCGTCGATGTCTTCGGTGTCGAAGTCGAGCATGTAGTTAAGTCATCGGCAGTGGCTACTAAGTGGGTGGTGGGTGGGCGGCGAATTTCTTCGTCATCCGCATCCCAATCCTGCCGGACGTAGTTCGGCCATGATCCTTCTCACAAGGAAAGAGACCTTAATGAGTTCAGTATATCGCCAAAGGGCGAGTGCTGAAAAATATCAGCGGAGGTAAACTCCATGATCAGCGCCCAATCGGACTTGATAGGAACGGGCGCAGGCGATTCGGAGTCAGTGGCCGGAGAAGGATCTGACAGTTTGGCAACATGGCTCTCGTGAAGGGTAAGGTCGATATTCGGCTCGATCGCCGCAGAGGATACGACCTCCGTGACGGGGTCTATCCACCCGTCCACGGATGGCGAAACTGGCTCCGAATTGAGGGTCGGAGCGGCTGCCGGTGCGATCTCCTGAATACGGTCCGACGGTAGAGCTAAATCGTACTCATCGTGACCGCGTGGCGCACAAGGCAGGGGCTCGAATCCATCGAAGATCAAGTCTCCGCGGATATCGGCCGCGTAGTTTAAGCTTCCAAACCTGACCTGGTGGCCAGGGGCGTAACTTTTGATCTGCCCCAGATGGCCAAGCGAGTTGGCCCGCAGTGCGAAGCCGCCGAACACAAAGATCTGTCCGGGGAGAAAAGTATCACCCTGGACTGCATCGCTGTCGATGATCGTAGGATCCATCAAGCCTAACGGCGACGACATAGAGGAACTCTCGATGAAAGCACCAATGTCGGTGTCAAAACCGGCGGATCTCGGGTAGGGGGTCCCAAACTATGCGTCTAAGGCGGATGGTAACAGGAGGCACGGGACACGATGTTTTACCCAGGTTCGAGCCCTCTTGATGGAGGTAAAACCCTACGTCCTGCTTGATTTATTCTTGATGATATGAGTATTACAAGAGTTGATCTACCACGAGATCGGAGAGGCTAAATCCTAGAAGCTAGCCTATGGTATGATTGTATGTTGTCTTACGGACTAAAACCCTCCGGTTTATATAGACACCGGAGGGGGCTAGGGTTACACAAGGTCGGTTACAAAGGAGGAGATATACATATTCGTATTGCCTAGCTTGCCATCCATGCCAAGTAGAGTCCCATCCGGACACGAGACGAAGTCTTCAATCTTGTATCTTCATAGTCCAATAGTCCGGCTGTCCGGAGACCCCCTAATCCAGGACTCCCTCAGCACCGATCATGGAGTTCACCTCCGCAGATATCTTTCAACACTCACCCTTCGACGACATACTAAACTCATTAAGGTCTCTCTCTCTCTGTCAGGAGAGCCCTGGCCGAACCATGTCCGGCAGAATTGGGATGCAGATGACGAAGAAATTCGCCGCCCACCCACCACCCACTTAGTAGCCACTGTCGACGATTTGACCGACATGCTCGAGTTCGACTCTGAAGGCATCGACGGTATGGACGACGATGCAGGAGACGAACAGGAACCACTGCCCACAGGGCACTGGACGCCCACTTCATCATATGATGTATACATGGTGGACACACCCAAAGAAAACGACGACGAAGAACGGAAGGACGCAGCAAAGGGTTGTTCCCTCGAGAAGCAGTCAAAGCGGCGGTGTAAGCGCCGCTCCAAATCCCGCCTCGGCAGAAGCAACGATCATATAAACCCAGCGATAGAGCAAGCCGAGCCAGCGGACGACAAACATGGCATCGAACCATCGTCCGACCATGGCAACACGGAGAATCAAACCAAACAACCCGACTCCGTCGAAGATAACAGTCCGGATAACATCACACCAGACAGGCACCCGGAGCAACAGAATACCCATAAAAGGCTTGTTGCCACTGCAAGGAGTCTGAAAAAGCAGAAGCAAAGGCTCAATGCTGCATAAGACACACTCAGAATCAGATGGAGTGAAGTACTCAACACTGAAGCAAAGTACGGCGGTAATCGCCACACCAAGAGCTACCCGAAGCGAAAGTTGCTACCTGAATTCGATGAGGAGCCCTTAGATCCCCCGCAATCAAAAAAAACGGCCATCCGGTCGGATAGACGACCTCGTGGCCAACATAGAGCGGCAAACGACGCCACACATAAGCCAGTACGCGATCCGCGTGAGGGCTCGCATAAAAAGGACGGCGCAACGAGATCCATCTATGGGCCACGCAAGCGCGCTCTAGCATGCAATGCAACACAACAAACATCCTAACACCACGGTACACCCAAATACAGGGGTGCCGCACACCCCCTATGTTTCACTGATGAGGTGCTGGACCACGAATTTCCAAAGGGATTCAAACCCGTAAACATAGAGGCATACGACGGAACGACAGACCCTGGGGTCTGGATTGAGGACTACATCCTCCATATCCATATGGCTCGAGGAGACGATCTCCACGCCATCAAGTGCGTACCCCTCAAGCTCAAAGGGCCAGCTCGGCACTGGCTCAAAAGCCTCCCCGAAAACTGCATTGGAAGCAGTGAAGAGCTCGAAGACGCTTTTCGGGCAAATTTTCAAAGGACATATGTCCGACCACCATATGCAGACGATTTGAGTCATATAACTCAACAGCCCAGAGAGTCAGCCCGAAAGCTTTGAAACAGGTTCCTCACTAAAAAGAACCAAATAGTCGACTGCCCGGACGCCGAAGCCTTAGCAGCTTTTAAGCACAGCGTTCGAGACAAATGGCTTGCCAGACACCTCGGCCAAGAAAAGCCGAGAACAATGGCAGCATTAACAAGCCTCATGACCCGCTTTGCGCGGGCGAGGATAGCTGCTTAGCCCGATGCAGCACCAGCGACGCAAGTACATCCGAAGTCAGGGACAAAAAGGGAAACCATGACGCAGCAAAAACAAGCGCCGAAATAAAGAAGACAGCCCAAAGAGCACGACGGTAAACGCCGGATTTAGAAGCTCTCGGCCAGGTCAACAAAAGCTGCCCTCCAAAGGCAACAGAGACGAACTGTCCAGCCTAAACAAGATTCTGGATAAAATATGTCAGATCCACAGCACCCCCGATAAGCCTGCAAATCATACCCATAGAGAATGTTGGGTTTTCAAGCAGTCCAGCAAGCTCAACACCGAACATAAGGGGTAGGATACACCAAGCAAAGACGAGGACGAGCCTCGCAAGCAAAGCACTGGGGAATAGAAGAAATTCCCACCAGAAGTCAAAACAGTAAACGTGTTACACGTAACAAAGGGGAGAAACAAAGCGGCACTCCTAGTGACACATGCCCCAGGGCCTATCACCGCGGAGTTCTGCCACTGGTCGTCCCAACCGATCACCTTTGACCATCAGGATTACTCGGCAAGTATCCGGCGTGCAGGATGGGCTGTCTTGGTATTAGAACCAATAATTGACGGATACCACTTCACACAAGTCCTGATGGACGGCGGCAGCAGTTTAAACCTGGTATATCAGGACACAGTCCACAAAATGGGGATAGCCCCAACAAAAATTAGCCGGAGCAATACTACCTTTAAAGGAGTAACGCCAGGCCCAGAGGCCCATTGCACGGGCTCCCTGCTACTAGAGGTTATATTCGGCTTTCCCGATAACTTCCGCAGCGAAAATTTAACGTTCCATATCGCTCCATTCCAAAGTGGCTATCAAGCACTACTCGGACGCGAAGCTTTCGCTCGCTTTAACGCAATATCGCATTCTGCTTCTCTCCTGCTTAAGATGCCCGGTCCACGTGGCATCATTACAGTAAATGGAAATATTGAGCGCTCCTTGCGCGCGGAAGACCATGCGGCCGCCTTGGCAGCCGCACACTAAACGGCCTCACCAACTAAAGCATCTGACAGGTCGTTAAGACCACGGACGCGGTTGGACGAGTCCGGCGCAGCTATATGTAATTAATACAGGTTTGATGGCTATACCCCTATTACAATACAAGGGGCTCAACGCGCGTAAACAAGTGACAATTAGGCTCAATTTACTCATTTTGAATTGTACATGGTTTATTTAGTATAACCTACCTTTTTGCATGACAACTTTTCAACTAAGTTCCTCTCTTTTACAGATGACCATCGTGCTACACCTGTCCAGGATACGGCACAACGGAGACCCAGGCGCAGACGTGCAGCAGGGACCCGTTCCAAGGATTCTTTTTAGATTAAGACCCTGCGTAAACCTTTTTTACTATCTCTTATTGATGCACATCCCCCAGATTCTCTGTACAATTGAGAAGGATGCTGACGTATTGGCATGTGGCCACGTCAGAATATTGCACGTACCTGGACACCAGGGGCTTATTACAAAGGGCACTGCTTAAGCACGGTTTACAACATAAAGACCGAATACCCCCAGGGAGTGTTCGGCGTCACGAGTGTGGCCTTATATGCATCAGCTCGGAATCATGTCTTTGGTCAAATGTTGGGTTTGCCCGGCTCCTGTGTTTTGCTGCTTTACGTTCCGCTCTATCGACTAAAGCGGTGTCAGGACCCCGATTCCAAGTCACACCGATCTAGCATGTAACACATCATATCACTTTGTGGCCTCACGCACGGTATTTCCACGGGTGCCACCTTACCTGGCCCGAGACCGTTTGCACCTTTTGGCTCACGTATATGATAGTGTCGCTAGCATCCATATGACAAAGAACCCGGGCCGACATGGCTAGTCGTGAACCCAAAGTGGCACTAACCCATGGGGACAGGCATACATGAATCAACCTCGAGCATGTCGGTCAACAGCGTGTGAATCCGGGCTGTAGCACTAGGCTAACAGGACTCCGGTAACCCGGGCTGTAGCAGGCTAGGCAGGACTCCGGATGTCACCGCGTGACATTTCCCCGAAGGGACAGACACAGGAACGAAGAGAAACACATGCCGGCCAGTCAAGTGTCCTGAGCAGTAGTGCTGGGCTAGCAGGACTCCGGTGAACCGGGCTGTAGCGGACTACTATCGCTCAGAAAGCACTAGACTACATTTCCCCATATGATAGGCTGCCAAGGATAAACAACTAGATTGTCGGATCCCACTCATACCAAGCATTTCAATCATACACACAATATGCCCGATATGAGTACATACAACATGGCATCACAACAAGACTCTACGACTCAAGTATTTATTCATTAGGCTCCGAAGAGCCAGATATTACAAACATGGGTCTCATGACCCAACAATCATAGCATACAATGCAAAGCACACCCGGAAGCTTAACATGTCTGAGTACAGACATCTACAAATGAAAAAGGCTGAGAAGCCTGACTATCTACCAGATCCTGCTGAGGGCACAAGATCGTAGCTGAGGTATCAAGCTAAACGTCGAAGTCCACGCGGAACTACTAGCGAGACTGGAGTCTCTCTGCAAAACATAAATTAAGCAAACGTGAGTACAAAGGTACTCAGCAAGACTTACATCAGAACTAGCTACATATGCATCGGTATCAACAAAGGGGGGGTGGAGTTTAACTGCAGCAAGCCAGCTTTGACTCAGTGGCTAACCTGAACTACAACTGCAAGTAACTCTTTTGAGGTGGCGCACACGAGTCCACAATTTCACCATACCAATACACCACTGTGGATCTGCTCCCGTCTCCCTGCGAGAACACCATCCATAGCACTCACGCTTATCTTGCGCATTTTAGAGTATCCACTTTCACTTGTCTATGAACTATGCAAGGGGTCCAAGTTTCCATATCCGAGGAATCCAGCTATTCGAATAGATAATGATAACCCTGCAGGGGTGTACTTCTTCACACATGCTCTCGCCACTTATAGCCCTGTACACGTCATGTACCTCGGCAACCTTCAAGCGGAAGCCGGGCGAGGGATTCGGCCACGACCTGACTAACCAACAAGTCTCTCGTCCAGGTTTATCGCCTATTCGGGTTCCATCCGCAAGGAGATCCGGCCGGGGTGTCGCTCACGGCCCCAAACGATGTGTGCAGGGTTCCCAAGCCCACCATTCGGGTGCCACTTGGTACACCGTGCCACGGTGCCTAGTCTGTCCCAAGCCCACCTGTACCGGGTGCCACTTGGTAGACTACTAACACTACCTACCAACACCAGAAACTAGTTGCAACTCCTGGACAGAGATCGAGTTGATTAATAAGCCGAGAGGGGCCGAGTTACCGGAACCCAATGTGTGGTAGTAACTGTCCATGGATCACAAACACAGAACTCAGTTCCTGAGGACGGCTGCAATGAGACAACCCACCATGTACTCCTACATGGCCTCTCACCGCTACCTTTACCAAATCGTGTTCACACACTTAGCTCTCAACAGTAGGACATGTTTACACACCTTCGATTCATCCCGATGAATCAGACCTGACCCAACTCTAAGCAGTAGCAGGCATGACAAACAAGCATGAATGAGTAGGCACATCAGGGCTCAAACAACTCCTACTCATGCTAGTGGGTTTCATCTATTTACTGTGGCAATGACAGGTCATGCAGAGGATAAGGGGTTCAACTACCGCAACAAGTAGCAGATGATCTTTGTTGTCCTAATGCAGTAAAAGAGAGCAGGAGCGAGAGAGTGGGCTTGTATCGGAATGAACAAGGGGGTTTTGCTTGCCTGGCACTTCTGAAGATAGTATAGCTCTTCATCGGTGTCATCGGTCTCATCGTCGGAACGAATGTCTACCGAGAGGGAACAACCACCGACAAACACAAAAGGGAACCACAATCAATGCAATGCACATACATATGAATGATATGTCATATTAAGGTACTGAATTGACCTAGTGCAATAGTTAGTCATATTCATTGAAGTGGAATTCAACCATATAGCCAATTCCAACTCCAAAACTATTTACCATTTATTCCATAATCATGAATTGTCCTATTCAGTGATGTTAACTTGTTCAAACATGCATGAAAATGCCATAAACAGATTCCTTGAATTTTTCTGATAATTTTACATATATAATTTATTTCATTTGGAGTTACGGTTTAATTTCTATGATTTTTAGAAGTTTTGGGCATTTTCTGAAAATAAATAAATCATTTAAGATTTATTTAAATTCCAGAAAGGAATTATTGCGTCAGCATGACATCGTCATGACGTCAGCAGGTCAACGGGGCAGGGTCCAGGTCAAACCTGACCAGTGGGACCCACTGGTCAGTGACCCAGTGCCGGTTTGTCTCACAGACAGGTGGGGCCAGTCAACTGCCACGTCAGCGTGGTCAACTCTGGCTTGTGGGGCCACTGTGTTTAGATTAAACTTAACTATTTTTGTTAGCTGGTCAGTTAGGCAGTGGGGCCCGTCTGTCATTGACTCAGGTGGTAGTTAGTGGGGTAATTAGCCCCTAACAGCCTGGTTAGGTCGGCGGTTAGTCACCGGCGACGTCCAGAGACGGCGGCGTTGCTCGGGCTTTGCCCTCCGGTGACCAAATGGGCGGCAGAGGGGCTCTACGTGCAGCTGCGACTCGTCCGCGTCCAACGGTGCGGTTAGCTCGAGCCGGGGTGAACCAGAACGACGGCGGGGAGCACATCCGCGGCGGCGCCCGCACGGGGTTGGCCGGGGCGGCGTTGTGGTGTGCGGGAAGAAGAGTTGGTGGAAGCTACGGGCTCCTGCAGACGCGGGGATAACGATGACGCGTGCGGGGGTGGCTGGTTCGGGCTCTGGCCACGGCGGCGCCATGGCCGGCGGCACGGAGCTCTTGGCTCCGGTGGCTAGACGGGCTAGAGGATGGGATTGACCGCGGGGAGAGGGGGAAAATGCTCGGGGGCTCACAGCGGTGCCGTAGGGATGGCCAGCGTGCTCGGGGAAGCCATGTGGACGACGAATCGGCGGCGACGATCTCCGGTGCCCGACGGTGAACACGACGAGGCCGGCGACGTTTTTGGGGCTTCCGGCGTTGGGAGGCTCGGTGAGGAGGAGGAGAGGAACGAGCCGGAGCTCGTGGACAGCTCGGAGAGGCGAGGGGACGGCTGTGGCTGCGCGTACGCGAGACGGCGTCCGGCGGTTGTGTTCGGCCGAGCTCGAGATCGAGCGGGGAGAAGGGGGAGAGTGACCAGAGGATGGAGAGGAGCACGGGGAGAGACTGAGAGGGGCCAGGGCTGCGTGGCGTCGCCTGGTGCATCGAGGAGGAGCCAGGCAGTCTGGGAGGGAGGACGTGGAGGCCTCGGGCGCGCTGGCGTCGACACGCCTCTGCCTACTGGCAGAGGTGGAAGAAGACCAAGGCGCCCCTGGTGGGCTGGCCGATTCTGCTGGGCCGGCTACAGGTAAGTGGGCCAGGTAGTCCTTCACTCTCTCTTTCTCTCTTATTTCTATTTTTGTTCTGTTTTCTATTTTTGCTATTATGTTTTGATTTAGTTCAAGACCAAACCATTTTTCAAAATTCATAAAAATAATTGTGTGAACTAAATGGACTTATCCAAATCCACACAACAATTTTCAGAATTATTGAACATATATTTATTATATAATAAATATAGATCCAATTCAAATATTTATTGGATTAAATCAATGGCCCAAAATAATTGCTTCTGAGATTCTAAAAATATTGGTTTGAACTTTGTCCCTTGCCAATATTTCTAGAGATTCACATGAACATTTTCTTGGACTTCTTTGAAAAGATTTTAATGTTGATTATTTTTGAGGTGATTTATGAGGGTTTCAACTAACCTCAATTTAACTTTCATAATTTAGACATGATGCATGATGCTCACTCAGGTAAATAGCTACCAGCAAAATCTAGGGCTGTGACAACTCACCCCCACTAAACAAGAATCTCGGCCCGAGATTCAAGACGTGAGGTAAGAAGAGAGGGGGAACACCCATAAAGAATCTTCACGACCCGATTGCCCTTCTCAAAGATGTTGATTCATTTCGTCATCTTGATCTTGACGTCTTTGCTTTCGGGATCTTCATCCAGGATGATGACGGCAGAAAGGAAAATCTACAGAGATCGATCTCCTCGGAGATCGAGCACTCAAGATCAACTCATGGAGTGAGACATAGGAACATCTCTGGAGCTGAGAGGCAAAACTTGCATTAGGAGCAATAGAAGAAACAATTTGACGAGGGTTTCAAAGTAGCGAGGGAAATTGCCATGATTCTAAAACAGGGCACCTCGGGGAAGGTGACTCAAAGAACTATTCCCTTAAGTGGCAAAAAGAATTACTTTTGATTCAGAGATCGTTGAAACTCTTCATACTAGCTTAAGGCAATTTACAATTGATCGTTTGAGATAGCTTGAAGAGATGGCATACTTGGACTAGGATGGATGATGTGGACTACCTTGTTGAAGACAACACAATGGATGATTTTTGCTTATCATCGGAAATGGATGGGACCCATGGTAAGTCCACTTTTGAAGATGATCCTGAACAACAGCTACTGAGGTGTAAGCTGGGAACAAAATGCAATGTTGGGAATGATTCTAGTAACTGGGGAGAAGGTTCACCGGCAAAGGTGATTCCACCAATTGGATGGCTATCAACAACTGCGAGGACGGAGGCACATTCCAGTTAACGAAAGCATCAGAACCTAGTGCCTGAGCGTGCTCTCAAGAACTTGAGCATTTCCGTATTAATCAAGGTCCTGCCAATATCCGTGTCAAGGATCCTGGCAACACAACATGCTACCATGATGAATGGTGATGGATAATGCAGATGCAAAGGAAGATAACACTTTCTCAGATTTCACCTTAGCGAGGCCAAGGGAACAAAATCTGGATGGTCGATCGAGAGACATTTAGCACTCCGCTTCTAATGTTCTCCTTGATGTGCTAGCGTAATCCAAATCATAGATATGGTTTGATATCTAGGACATCAAGTAAAAGGGTCAGACTTCGGAAACACAAAAATCCATAAGGAACAACTATTGGAATAATCCTACGAAATCCTTATGGGGAGGGTGGCCAACTTTCTTCAATCCAGATACTACAATAATAGGTCTTCCGGCTGGATGTGTTGGCCACGACATCCACTTTACCGGTTATCGAGAGACCAATATTATAGTTCTTGGAAGAAGCCCCAACCATCATATCTGCCTGAGATTCAGATCTGGTTGGTGACAGGATATTCCAGACTCATCGAGTCTAGAAAGGAAAATGAAGGTTTGCAACACAAATCGACGAGACGACGTTGCGAGATTCTCGGGGAATGAACTACGGTAGTAGGCTCCAAAACATGAGCCGGTTCTGCTACAAGCATGTGAACACGTTGTCCTAGACAAGCATGGTCACCTGGTAGTCTTAAAATGAAACACTACCGAGTTCAGGGGGAACCATCAACGAGGATATCAAAGTCCTTGCGTAGGTCTAACCCTTAAGAAGAAACTTCTTCTCCTTGAACAAATCAATTAGTGGCTTGGTGTGCTAGGTATACGTATAGAATGTAGATGATCAGTCTATCAGACCATAGAATACTTCGCACATGCATGACTGACTTGGGATGATTCCAGAGGAAGCAAAAACAAACTTTCTCGAATTCACGGCGGCAACTTACACCAGATGCACATGAATTAGAAGAAGTCACATCTTTCAACCGGACATATGCTTCATGATCGGGACATGAGGGCAATGCTTATAAAGTTTCCAACACTAGCTGGATGTTCAACACAATCATGGAGGAGACAAAATGCCGCTGATGGGCTCAACAGCAACTCATCGGAATTTCCATATCACTGGACTTCCACCACTATGTGAACAATGTGATAGTATTGGTCGGACCAAAGATATAATGGTGTATGATCGAGGGACAACCGCAAGTAAGACAACATTACGAACATCATTGGTTCTGATTTGATTTGACGATAGCCCACACTCAAATCAAGGTTTGGACAAGATAATAGATCCAATAGCTGACCACGGGGATCAGTCGATGAATATATCATCTTTCTTCAACACACACACACAAGGATATCCCTTAGGAATGAACTAAGTCGGACAAGTTTTCATCTTCCAACTCTCCAAGTTGTTGTTAAGCTTAACCAACTAGCTCAGGGTATCCAACACAGATTCTTGGGGAAAAGTGGTTTATTGAAAAACCATCTTGATCACGAACTCAACATAACGGTCAGGTGACAACCTGGTAACACTTCCGAGAAGATATTCGGAAAATCACAAACCACCGGTATGTTACTAAGCTTGAGAGCAACCTTGCTTTTCAGGGCAAGATGATATGATCAAAGAGTGGGGGATTGGCACAACCCTAACCCATTGATCGAAGTGTGCACCAGAATTATGGACTAGGTAGCACGATCAGTCTTAGAATGATAATTTGATAACCAACACGCTAAGAATGAGGATAGTGTCCATTAACTACCAAGCAACACAGTTGCTAGGAGTATTGATTTCACACATCACGACTCACGTGCCGGCATTCCGGTTACAATAACACGGGAACCAAGGAATGAACAATGATGGTAAGAAGTATCACTGCGTCAAGAATTCATGAGAGATGTGCAATTCTCACGACGCTCTTGACATAAAGTGGGTAATACTTCAGGGTAGAACAGAACAAAAGCTGGATTGGCATTTTGATCTGCGGAATACAACCACTTTGACCCGATCCCAGAAATGGATGAGGTACTGGAGTTTGTTTCTCCTAGTCATTCTAAAATAGAACGGCTCGACGGACCACAAGAATAAAAGGCACCGATGAACACAAGTGCACAACTATTCCTGACTATCAATTGATAGACGAAGGTCAGAAAACAACTAAAGAGGGACAACTCAAGGAACATATAACTTTCTGAGTTGTGGATGCATAGATTAGTGTGTCGAACGAGTTCAACATATTTCTTCCGGATAACCCACGCAGAAAGGTAGAACTGGCAGCGCCACAATATAGAATGGAGAACTCATCAAGAGCACTCTGTCGTGACCTTTTGGTTCAAAGGAACTCCTGCCAAGAATGGTTCATGATAATTGGAAGAAGGATGTACCACGAACCTCGAGGACTATTGCAAAGGTTACTAATATCCTAAAGGAACGAGCAAACACTATCAACATGAAGTAAGTAGGGTGAATCTCGGGTTCAAAACCCAGGAATGGAATGCCTACTAACTAAATGGCATCACGGGATGCTTTTGAGAATAATGGCCAGAATCACACACTGGGAACACAAAACATGGCTAGATTACTAGGTGACTACCTAAAACACCTAGGGTCGTAGTAATAGCTCCAACATATATGTCGAGGTAACGGAGTACCTCAACTCACCATTTGTGTGGTTAATCTGACCCAAAAGGATATCAGAACAGGGGAAAGGATTTGCAAATGCATCAGACTATTTAGAAACCTGGGATGACTCGGATAGCATAACGGCTATAAATGCTCAAAATGATTTGAGACATCCTGCAAAATGGTGGCATAACCACTCAGAAGCACAATATCAAGGTTCGAGACCAACTATGAACACACAGAAGTAGTAGAAACTGAACTGGCTTAAATCCAACAATCTTAGGCAACTACGGTTTAGTAACATGTCATCCTGATAGATAGATGAGAAGGCCTAATTCTTAATCCCCGTAGAAAAGAAGAGGTTGACTCAGATCAGAAGGGCATAGGGTAAGGAGTAAAAAGAGCCTTACGTTCCCTTCCACAATCAATTCCCTTACATAACTAAAGCATTTCTAGACTCAACTTCGACCAGTTTGGCTTGGTAATCCTACAGGCAGTCAGGCTCTGATACCAAAGCTGTCAGGACCCCGATTCCAAGTCACACCGATCTAGCATGTAACACATCATATCACTTTGTGGCCTCACGCACGGTATTTCCACGGGTGCCACCTTACCTGGCCCGGGACCGTTTGCGCCTTTTGGCTCATGTATATGATAGTGTCGCTAGCATCCATATGACAAAGAACCCGGGCCGACATGGCTAGTCGTGAACCCAAAGCGGCACTAACCCATGGGGACAGGCATACATGAATCAACCTCGAGCATGTCGGTCAACAGCGTGTGAATCCAGGCTGTAGCACTAGGCTAACAGGACTCCGGTAACCCGGGCTGTAGCAGGCTAGGCAGGACTCCGGATGTCACCGCGTGACATTTCCCCAAAGGGACAGACACAGGAACGAAGAGAAACACATGCCGGCCAGTCAAGTGTCCCGAGCAGTAGTGCTGGGCTAGCAGGACTCCGGTGAACCGGGCTGTAGCGGACTACTATCGCTCAGAAAGCACTAGACTACATTTCCCCATATGATAGGCTGCCAAGGATAAACAACTAGATTGTCGGATCCCACTCATACCAAGCATTTCAATCATACACACAATATGCCCGATATGAGTACATACAACATGGCATCACAACAAGACTCTACGACTCAAGTATTTATTCATTAGGCTCCGAAGAGCCAGATATTACAAACATGGGTCTCATGACCCAACAATCATAGCATACAATGCAAAGCACACGCGGAAGCTTAACATGTCTGAGTATAGACATCTACAAATGAAAAAGGCTGAGAAGCCTGACTATCTACCAGATCCTGCTGAGGGCACAAGATCGTAGCTGAGGTATCAAGCTAAACGTCGAAGTCCACGCGGAACTACTAGCGAGACTAGAGTCTCTCTGCAAAACATAAATTAAGCAAACGTGAGTACAAAGGTACTCAGCAAGACTTACATCAGAACTAGCTACATATGCATCGGTATCAACAAAGGGGGGGTGGAGTTTAACTGCAGCAAGCCAGCTTTGACTCAGTGGCTAACCTGAACTACAACTGCAAGTAACTCTTTTGAGGTGGCGCACACGAGTCCACAATTTCACCATACCAATACACCACTATGGATCTGCTCCCGTCTCCCTACGAGAACACCATCCATAGCACTCACGCTTATCTTGCGCATTTTAGAGTATCCACTTTCACTTGTCTATGAACTATGCAAGGGGTCCAAGTTTCCATATCCGAGGAATCCGGCTATTCGAATAGATAATGATAACCCTGCAGGGGTGTACTTCTTCACACACGCTCTCGCCACTTATAGCCCTGTACACGTCATGTACTTCGGCAACCTTCAAGCGGAAGCCGGGCGAGGGAGTCGGCCACGACCTGACTAACCAACAAGTCTCTCGTCCAGGTTTATCGCCTATTCGGGTTCCATCCGCAAGGAGATCCGGCCGGGGTGTCGCTCACGGCCCCAAACGATGTGTGCAGGGTTCCCAAGCCCACCATCCGGGTGCCACTTGGTACACCGTGCCACGGTGCCTAGTCTGTCCCAAGCCCACCTGTACCGGGTGCCACTTGGTAGACTACTAACACTACCTACCAACACCAGAAACTAGTTGCAACTCCTGGACAGAGATCGAGTTGATTAATAAGCCGAGAGGGGCCGAGTTACCGAAACCCAATGTGTGGTAGTAACTGTCCATGGATCACAAACACAGAACTCAGTTCCTGAGGACGGCTGCAATGAGACAACCCACCATGTACTCCTACATGGCCTCTCACCGCTACCTTTACCAAATCGTGTTCACACACTTAGCTCTCAACAGTAGGACATGTTTACACACCTCCGATTCATCCCGATGAATCAGACCTGACCCAACTCTAAGCAGTAGCAGGCATGACAAACAAGCATGAATGAGTAGGCACATCAGGGCTCAAACAACTCCTACTCATGCTAGTGGGTTTCATCTATTTACTGTGGCAATGACAGGTCATGCAGAGGATAAGGGGTTCAACTACCACAACAAGTAGCAGATGATCGTTGTTGTCCTAATGCAGTAAAAGAGAGCAGGAGCGAGAGAGTGGGCTTGTATCGGAATGAACAAGGGGGTTTTGCTTGCCTGGCACTTCTGAAGATAGTATAGCTCTTCATCGGTGTCATCGGTCTCATCGTCGGAACGAATGTCTACCGAGAGGGAACAACCACCGACAAACACAAAAGGGAACCACAATCAATGCAATGCACATACATATGAATGATATGTCATATTAAGGTACTGAATTGACCTAGTGCAACAGTTAGTCATATTCATTGAAGTGGAATTCAACCATATAGCCAATTCCAACTCCAAAACTATTTACCATTTATTCCATAATCATGAATTGTCCTATTCAGTGATGTTAACTTGTTCAAACATGCATGAAAATGCCATAAACAGATTCCTTGAATTTTTTTGATAATTTTACATATATAATTTATTTCATTTGGAGTTATGGTTTAATTTCTATGATTTTTAGAAGTTTTGGGCATTTTCTGAAAATAAATAAATCATTTAAGATTTATTTAAATTCCAGAAAGGAATTATTGCGTCAGCATGACATCGTCATGACGTCAGCAGGTCAACGGGGCAGGGTCCAGGTCAAACCTGACCAGTGGGACCCACTGGTCAGTGACCCAGTGCCGGTTTGTCTCACAGACAGGTGGGGCCAGTCAACTGCCACGTCAGCGTGGTCAACTCTGGCTTGTGGGGCCACTGTGTTTAGATTAAACTTAACTATTTTTGTTAGCTGGTTAGTTAGGCAGTGGGGCCCATCTGTCATTGACTCAGGTGGTAGTTAGTGGGGTAATTAGCCCCTAACAGCCGGGTTAGGTCGGCGGTTAGTCGCCGGCGACGACGAGAGACGGCGGCGTTGCTCGGGCTTTGCCCTCCGGTGACCAAATGGGCGGCAGAGGGGCTCTACGTGCAGCTGCGACTCGTCCGCGTCCAACGGTGCGGTTAGCTCGAGCCGGGGTGAACCAGAACGACGGCGGGGAGCACATCCGCGGCGGCGCCCGCACGGGGTTGGCCGGGGCGGCGTTGTGGTGTGCGGGAAGAAGAGTTGGTGGAAGCTACGGGCTCCTGCAGACGCGGGGATAACGATGACGCGTGCGGGGGTGGCTGGTTCGGGCTCTGGCCACGGCGGCGCCATGGCCGGCGGCACGGAGCTCTCGGCTCCGGTGGCTAGACGGGCTAGAGGATGGGATTGACCGCGGGGAGAGGGGGAAAATGCTCGGGGGCTCACAGCGGTGCCGTAGGGATGGCCAGCGTGCTCGGGGAAGCCATGTGGACAACGAATCGGCGGCGACGATCTCCGGTGCCCGACGGTGAACACGACGAGGCCGGCGACGTTTTTGGGGCTTCCGGCATTGGGAGGCTCGGTGAGGAGGAGGAGAGGAACGAGCCGGAGCTCGTGGACAGCTCGGAGAGGCGAGGGGACGGCTGTGGCTGCGCGTACGCGAGACGGCGGCCGGCGGTTGTGTTCGGCCGAGCTCGAGATCAAGCGGGGAGAAGGGGGAGAGTGACCAGAGGATGGAGAGGAGCACGGGGAGAGACTGAGAGGGGCCAGGGCTGCGTGGCGTCGCCTGGTGCATCGAGGAGGAGCCAGGCAGTCTGGGAGGGAGGACGTGGAGGCCTCGGGCGCGCTGGCGTCGACACGCCTCTGCCTACTGGCAGAGGTGGAAGAAGACCAAGGCGCCCCTGGTGGGCTGGCCGATTCTGCTGGGCCGGCTACAGGTAAGTGGGCCAGGTAGTCCTTCACTCTCTCTTTCTCTCTTATTTCTATTTTTGTTCTGTTTTCTATTTTTGCTATTATGTTTTGATTTAGTTCAAGACCAAACCATTTTTCAAAATTCATAAAAATAATTGTGTGAACTAAATGGACTTATCCAAATCCACACAACAATTTTCAGAATTATTGAACATATATTTATTATATAATAAATATAGATCCAATTCAAATATTTATTGGATTAAATCAATGGCCCAAAATAATTGCTTCTGAGATTCTAAAAATATTGGTTTGAACTTTGTCCCTTGCCAATATTTCTAGAGATTCACATGAACATTTTCTTGGATTTCTTTGAAAAGATTTTAATGTTGATTATTTTTGAGGTGATTTATGAGGGTTTCAACTAACCTCAATTCAACTTTCAGAATTTAGACATGATGCATGATGCTCACTCAGGTAAATAGCTACCAGCAAAATCTAGGGCTGTGACAAGCGGCACCAGGAGAACTACTACGATTGTGCCCTGGTTCATCCGGACGAGCACCTCAGTAGAGAAAGTCAAAAACTGACTGTCATGATATAGCGTGGGACTGGTCAACAACTTGATGACCTAGCAGAATCTTCGGGATTCCTCCGCCTTGACGAAGGGCCGTTTCCCGGCCAGGCATGTACGCACCCCGAATCCGGATGAGCGCGAAGCCACCAGGGGCTATATAGTAGCCCCACTGTCAAACTCCTCTGGCTAAGTGAAAGTGTTAAAGCATTATAGTCCGGTTGCCTAGTTCGCTGCGCTATCACCTCCTTAATGGACCAAGACGTTGGATCAAGTGTGAACATGCGTCTTCTGCGAACACCCCCGCATTATATGCGTGAGTGCTGAAGCCGACGACTGCCATCTTTCAGGTTATATACATATATACATAAACGGCCGCACAGGAGGCATCATAGCACTTTCTGGCAAAAGTATAAATACAACCTTGATAAATTCAACAAAACATTGTTTGTACAATGGGACTAGATGTCCCTAGAAAATAATATTCTTCAAGCACTGAGCCTCCATCGAACGAGCGCCTTCAAGGACTTCTTCAAAGTAGTGCTCGGCAGCCACTCGGCTTATGGCCGAACCCTGTGCCACAATAGTGGTGGCCTCCATCTCCGCCCAGTATGTTTTGACACGGGCAAAGGCCATCCGTGCACCTTCTATGCACGCTGATCTCTTTACAGCACCTATGTGTGGCACAGCGTCAAGGAATTGTTGCACTAAGCTAAAGTAGCTACTCGGCCTTGGCCCTCCCGGACCCTCTCCAGGTCCGTCGCCTTCGCCCAGTTTTCCTCTTCAAGAAGCCGGTAACGGTCAGCAGCATCTTTTAACTCCACGGCCATCTTGGCAATTTTTTCTTTGCTCTTGCAGTGTGCGGCCTGTTCGACCGTTAACTCTTCGGCCGCCTGTAAAGCGGCCGCATTGCTACTCCTTGCTTGCTCCTTGGCTCGGGCAAGCTCCGCCCGAAGGGTCTCCACGGTGGCCGCTCCATTTGCAGTCACAACATATTAAAGATACTGGCATCATGCTGCTCTTATTATGTGACGATCACCAGAAAAATCACTCACCCTGTGCCTCGTCAAGCCGCTTGTTGACAAGCACGATACGACATCTGCCGCATCCAGTCGCTGCTTTAGTTTGGCAAACCCATTAGTCCGGCTAGCCACCGGAGCTTCAACCACCTGCACATAAAGGCGGTCTGGTTATTACCTAGGACTATGATCCTCTGTTTGCCGCCATTCTCGAGGACAACCAGAGTCTCAGGGGCTACTATCTACATGGGCATACCTAACGTATGTGATACTATTAAAGGCATACATTATTTTACGTACCTCGAAGCCTTTCAGCGGACTCATAAAAGCTTCGTGCAAACCGCTTTCGGCGATGAAATCCTTTCAATTACCGTACCCATTAGTGTACGATGCGCTTCCGAGACGATAGCTTTCCCCAGAAGATCCTTCAGCGCGTCCGACCGCACATAGTACGGACCCTTGGTGTCGCTCTCCTCAGGAGCCGGATAATAGGGATGCCGGGCAGCCAAAGGGTTATCCTCTGGCGATATTGGATCCGGAGATACCCTTCGTGACGACACTTCAAGGTCGCCCGCTTCTTGAGCTGGGGAGTCTGGGGGAGGTGTTTCGCTCTCCATCATCTCCGGAAGAAGATCCCCTGAAGATGAACTACAATTTACAAGCATCGGTTATTGTCTTCGGAAATAAGGTAGGATATCTTCACTATTAAGTACTTTTTGATTACTTACAGCTCGGTAGAGGGTTGATCCCCGCGCGAACATTGTGCGGCAGGAATACCCTCCGAGGCAGGACCCTCTGGCGGAGATTTCTTCTCCCATTTGGAAACCTTAGTTTACGGATCTTCAGAGGTAGTCCTCTTCCTTCCCCGGGGAGAGAGAATGTCAGATTCTTCCCCTTGGTTATCCTCCCTCGCGGATGCGCTCATTCCCTCGATTGGAATAGGTAGCGGTGGAGGCCTGCTTTCGCCCTCTTTATTCCCCCCTTCATCTTCCTTTGAGGGCACTAGACAAGGTGATGGCTCGAGCATCTTTTACCGCACCAGATTGTCCAAGCCTTCAGGAAGGGGGGCCGAACACCGGATCATCTTCGCCTTTGTTATCCAGTCCTGGTCAAAGAGCGATTCTTCAGAATGATGTCATGATAAATAAACGGACAGTGTGTTCAGCCATGGGATTACTTACTTGGGCAGCAGGGCGGTTGCAGCTCAGGCCCACGTCCTCGGTAGTGTCCGGACACTATTTGGGGTCCGAAGAACGATTTGTACATCTCCTCGTGCGTCATGCCGAGGAAATTATGAATAGCATGCGGTCCTTCCGGGTTGAATTCCCACATACAGAGGGGCCGACGTTTGCAAGGCTGGACTCGACGAACCAACATAACTTGCATTACCATAACCAGACTGAAATCTCCCTCGAAGAGATCTCGGATACGGCTCTGCAGTATTGGCATGTCCTTGGCTAGACCCCATCTCAGCCCCCTGCTGATCCATGACATCAGTTGTGGTGGAGGGCCCGAGCGAATGGTGGGGGCAGCTACCCACTTGGCACTTCGGGGAGCTGTGACGCAAAACTACTCCCGTTGCCACAATCCAGACACCTCTGGAAAAGAACCCTTTGGCCATGGAGCGTCAGCAATTTTTTTTATTAGAGCACCTCCGCACGCTGCGTACTGCCCCTCGGCCATCTTCGGCTTCACATCGAAGGTCTTGAGCCACATGCCGAAGTGAGGGGTAATGCGGAAGAAGGCCTCACAAACGACAATAAATGACGAGATGTGAAGAAGGGAATCCGGGGCCAGATCGTGAAAATCCAGCCCGTAATAGAACATAAGACCCCTAACAAAGGGATCCAGAGCAAGGCCTAGTCCTCGGAGGAAGTGAGAGACGAACACAACGCTCTCGTTGGGTTCGGGAGTAGGGACGACCTACCCTCGGGCGGGCAGCCTATGCGAAATTTCGGCGGTCAGATATCTGGCCTCCCTCAACTTCTTGATGTCCTCCTCCGTGACGGAGGAAGGCATCCACCAGCCTTGAAGGCTGGATCCGGACATGATTGAAGGTCCGAAGCACCTGACCTGGGCTTTGGGTGTTAGAACTCGAGGCGGGGGAAGGATTCGATTGAGCACAGGAGGGAAAAAAGAAAAAGCCTTGTCCCTTTATGAAGGGGATGAATACTAGGCGTCCTCCTCGTGGCCGTTCGAGACTTACCTAAGATCTAGGAGTCATACCAATAGGCACGGTTGGGTTACCCACGTTTGTATTGATGAGAATCCCGTGATAGGGGGAACACGATCTCTGCTTTGACAAGACGTGTCAAGAAACCGCCTCGCGTTATGTGCGGGGCTGGTTAAAGAAAAACGATTCAAATAATTACCGGGCCGTGGCGTGATGTCATGCTGCCAAAACATGTCAGCAGATTAGATTTGTGGAAATATCATTCTCTCTACGGTGGTATGTGGAACTTATTTTGCAGGGTCGGACACTATCCTTGTATTCAAACTCTTCCGTGGTGTATTCGGAGGAGGAACCCGCCTTACAATGCCGAAGACAACACTGCACGCTGGACTCATCGTCATTGAAGCCTGGTTCAGGGGCTACTGAGGGAGTCCTAGATTAGGGGGTCTCCGGACAGCCGGACTATATCCTTTGGCCGGACTGTTGGACAATGAAGATATGAGATTGAAGACTTCGTCCCGTGTCCGGACTCTACTTGGCGTGGAAGGCAAGCTAGGCAATACGGATATGCATATCTCCTCCTTTGTAACCGACCTTGTGTAACCCTAGCCTCCTCCGGTGTCTATATAAATCGGAGGGTTTTAGTCCGTAGGACAATAGACAATCATACCATAGGCTAGCTTTTAGGGTTTAGCCTCTCTGATCTCGTGGTAGATCAACTCTTGTACTACTCATATTATCAAGAATAATCAAGCAGGACGTAGGGTTTTACCTCCATCAAGAGGGCCCGAACCTGGGTAAAACATCCTGTCCCCTGCCTCCTGTTACCATCCGCCTTAGACGCACAGTTCGGGACCCCCTACCCGAGATCCGCCGGTTTTGACACCGACAAAGTCCGTCTGCAGTTATCGACCTGGGTGTAATTAAGTTTGTCATGTCCGAGTAGGTGGCTGTCATCCTGAGTGGGGAAGCGTTCTCGCGATCTGTAAATTGATCTGGTGTGTCCTGCCCTACTATCCCTGTTTTTGCGAGGCGGTGGGTCCGCTTGTTGTTCGGCCTGAGTTGCCGCTTTATCCCGACCACGGGGTGGTCGGTCTGCCGCACTATCCCGACCGCATGGTGGTCGTTCCGCATTACGTGAGGGAAGTATGGGATTTGGTGCCTCCTCATCGAACTGAGGTAGCAGTCTACGCTTTGGGTAACTCTTGGCTGGGCGCTTGAGGCCATTTTCTTCGGCTGCCAGGACATCGGTCCATCTGTCAATGAGTAGGTCTTGATCGACTTGGAGCTGCTGCTGCTTTTTCTTTAGGCTTCTTGTAGTAGCTATTAGCCGGCGCTTGAAGCGCTCCTGTTCTAGGGGTGGCTCAGGCACGATGAAATCCTCGCTGCCGAGGCTCTCCTCATCCTCGGAGGGTGGACGATAACTATCGTCATCTGGGTTGCTCGGCATGTCCTATTTATCAGGGTTAGCTTGCTCATTGTGTTGTTCCTCCTGTTCGGATGCTGCTCCAACAGGGTGTTCGTTGTTTCCGGCGTCGTCTAGAGTGCTATTTTCTCCGGTGCCAATGTTGCCATCTTTTGAGCGGCGTGGCTTAGAGCAGCGTTTAGGGCGCCGGCGCTTGGACTGTGCCTTAGAAGGTTTATTCACATTTGGGTCTTCTTTGTCATCGTAGCTAGATTTTTAGATGTATTAACCATGTACACATTGTATGAAGAGGTGACCGTCCAACGTCCCGTGAATTGTGGGTCTTGGCCTTGCTCTTTATCAGCGTCGTCGTCTATACCGTCGATGTCTTCGGAGTCATAATCTAGCACGTCGGTTAAGTCCTCGACGGTAGCTATGAAGTGGGTGGCGGGTGGGAAGCAAAATTCTCCGTCGTCAGCCCCTAGTCCGAGCCGGACATAGTTCGGCTGCGAGTCTCCCGTGAATGACATGTACTTTAAAGATTATAGCACATCGCCCAAATGTGAGTGCTGAAAAACGTCTGCAGCGCTGAATCCGAAGATCGATAACCGATCTAGCTCGGTGTCCGCCAACGTACATGGTCCAGAACTTATAGCCGGAGACGAGTCCGGAGTTCAGTTGGCGCAAATATTGCGGGGCGCCGAGTCCGTGTGCGGCTCCAATGCCACGGACTCTGTGGCCTCGGATGGTACGATCTGCTCCGGTTCTAAGGCCGTTGCAGCAATAGGGACCATCTCCTGGATGTGATCCAATGACAGATTTAAGTCGTGTTCATCGGGGCGAGGGGGAGCGATCGCTGCAGTCTCAAATCCATCAAAGATCAAGTCTCCACGGATATCCGTGACGTAGTTCAAGCTTCCAAATCTGACCTGGTCGCCAGGGCGTAGCTATCGATCTGCTCTAGATGGCCAAGCGAGTTGGCCCGTAGTACGAAGCCGCCGAACACGAAAATCTGTCCGGGGAGGAAGGTTTCTCCTTGGACAGTGTCGCTATAGACGATTGAGGGGGCCATCGAACCTTTCGTTGACGGCACAGTGGAACTCTTAATGAAAGCACCAATGTCGGTGTCAAAATCGGCGGATCTCGGGTAGGGGTCCCGAACTGTGCGTCTAGGATCAATGGTAATAGGAGACGGGGGACACGATGTTTACCCAGGTTCGGGCCCTCTCTATGGAGGTAATACCCTACGTCCTGCTTGATTGATCTTGATGAATATGAGTGTTACAAGAGTTGATCTACCATGAGATTGTAATGGCTAAACCCTAGAAGTCTAACATGTATGACTATGGTAATGAATGTGTGTTTTTCGGACTAACCCCTCCGGTTTATATAGACACCAGGGGGATCTAGGGTTTACATAGAGTTGGTTACATAAGAAGGAATCTTCATAGTCGGTCGCCAAGCTTGCCTTCCACGCCAAGGCGAGTCCAATCCGGATATGGATACAGTCTTCGGCCTTCACGTCTTCACTGCCCATCAGTCCGGCCCACGGGTAACAGGCCGGACGCCCGAGGACCCCTTAGTCCAGGACTCCATCAATCCCCAAGCTTAGGCTCTTGCCACTCCTTGTTCCAAAATCCATCAAATCTTTACCCAAAAACTTGAAAACTTTACAACACAAAACTCAACAGAAAATCTCATGAGCTCCGTTAGTATAACAAAACAAACCACAACTTTAAAGTACTGTAATGAAATCATTCTTTATTTAAATTGGTGTTAAACCTACTGTATTCCAACTTCTCTATGGTTCATACCCCCCGATACTAGCCATAGATTCATCAAAATAAGCAAACAACACATGAAAAACAGAATCTGTTAAAAACAGAACAGTCTGTAGTAATCTGTAGGCTTCGAATACTTTTGTAAATCGAAAAATACTGAGAAATTAGGACATCCTAAATAATTTGTATATTGATCTACTGCAGTTGGAATCAGTATTTTATCGCTCTCTGGTAAAAAACTAAAATTATTCTCGTGAGCGCATACTTTCAGTTTTTTTCAGCAAGATCAAACAACAATCATCCAAGAAGATCCTAAAGGATTTACTTGGCACAAACACTAATTAAAACATAAAAACACAATCATAACAGAGGATAGATGATTTATTTATTACTAAACAGTAACAAAAAGCAAGGAACAAAAATAAAATTAGGTTGCCTCCCAACAAGCGCTATCGTTTAACGCCCCTAGCTAGGCATAAAGGCAAGAATAGATCTAGGTATTGCCATGATAATGATAAGGCAAATCGCGAAAACTCATCTCATACTCCCTACGTTCATCAGCAAGTTTTCTTTGTGGCAAGCAAAAGTAATCAAAAGGGCTAAATTTAATGGAACAAAAGTCCCCAAGATCAAGATCGGGAGGTATTGATTCCTCCTTTGGCCCCTCATATTGCACAACCAATTTATCATTATAAGCATTCTTTTGGCAGAAAGTCATGAACCTTTGCTAAAGAGAAAAACCTAACCCATTGTTCTGGATAGCAAAATTATCATTAAGTTCAGAAATCCTATCAACTAGAACATCGCTAGTAACCTTTTTTCTAAGGTTTTCATTAAAAGCAACATGATCTAAAGATTGTAAGCGCATCATGTCTTCTTGATAGAAAAGGGTTGCTTCTATGGGAATACGGCTGGCATCCACCCTATAATGCGCAAAAATTTCATTGGCCTCTTTTATTATAAATCTTAACTTATGAGCTAAAAAGATGGTAGCTGCTCGCTTAATAGAAGAATGCTCAATATTAGAAAATTCTAGGAAAATCCTTTGTATGCAAGGATGCATGTGAATGAATTGCCTTCCAAGTTCAACCACGAGCAAAGATATAGCATTCGCAAGACTACTAATTTTATGAAGAATAGACCCGCTCATGGTGGGTAAAGCACCGGCACAAGTAAAGAAATCTTGAATAACTCATTTTCCAATAATATTACCACTACCAAAACTTTTTAGTGTGTAAAATAGTAGGTTCTTCATGAGGATAATCAAAAGCATCAACGTTTCCCCCATCATTACTACTATCCTTTTCAAAGATAACCTCCCCAGTTTCAGACATGATGGCAACAAAATGAACTGAGAACGAACACACAAGAGGCAAGCGGAAAGAGGCGAAAGGAAAAAGGGCGAATAAAACGGCAAAGGTGAATGGGGGAGAGGAAAACGAGAGGCAAATGGCAAATAATGTAATGTGAGGGATAAGAGTTTGTGATGGGTACTTGGTATGTCTTGACTTGAGCGTAGATATCCCCGGCAACAGCGCCAGAAATCCTTCTTGCTACCTCTTGAGCATGAGTTGGTTTTCCCTTGAAGAGGAAAGGGTGATGCAGCAAAGTAGCGTAAGTATTTCCCTTAGTTTTTGAGAACCAAGGTATCAATCCAGTAGGAGACTACACGCAAATCGCCTAGTACCTGCACAAACAAATAAGAACCTTGCAACCAATGCGATAAAGGGGTTGTCAATCCCTTCACAGCCACTTGCAAAAGTGAGATCTGATAAAGATACTAAGATAAATATTTTTGGTATTTTTTGTGATTGAAAAGTAAAGATTAAAAAATAAATAGTAAACTAGAATTGTAGATCGGAAACTTATATGATGTAAAGTAGACCCGGGGGCCATAGGTTTCACTAGTGGCTTCTCTCAAGATAGCATGTATTACGGTGGGTGAACAAATTACTGTCGAGCAATTAATAGAAAAGTGCATACACTACTAGGGAAAAGCCTAGCAGCAGCGCGGGTTTTGGGTGTATCAGTAGCGCGGGTGCCCGCGCTACTAATACGGCGCCACAGCTAACTTGTAGCAGTAGCGCATGTTGACACACGCTACTGCTATACATGGTTAGCTGTAGCGTGCGTTGCAAACAGCGCTACTGCTAATTAGCTGTAGCGGGTCTTATACCCCGCGCTACTGCTATTACTTTCAAAAACAAAAACAAAAAATCTCGATCCCGTGCGTGCTGTCAATGGCAGCAATGGTAAGATCTAGCGATGATAGGCAACGCCGGAGGCATGAACGGACAGCGGAAGACCAAATCCAGCTGTGGCTGTTGGAGTGGGCCCGTTTCTATGGCAGAGCCAGGCCGCGGCGTGGGGCTCCTCTTCCCGACCATGCCAGATAGCTCCGGGTCATCCATGGCGACGACCAGCACGGGCATGGACATGGGAGGGTGAGTCAAACCAGAGGGAGAGAGAGAAAAGGAAAACCGAGGGAGAGAGGAAGGTGATGTAGGGAGCAGCGGAGCTAGTCACCGGTGGCGAGGTGCTCTAGTGTGGTGGCATGGTGCGGCGGCCTCCTAGACGTCGGTGGAAGACCAGCGAGCTCCTAGACGCCGGTGGCGCGAGGCGGCGGCCTCTTTCGGCGCCATGGAGGAGGATGGGTGCATGGGCAAGAGGTCCATGTGAGAGCGTATGGAAAGTGAGAGGAGAGAGTGGTGGAAGAGAGGAGGGATTTGGGGGAGGAGATGGGGATTCGGACGAGGATATGGCGACTTCACCTACCTCGTACTTAGTAGTAGCGAGGGGTATAAAACCGCGCTACTACTATCAACTTAGTAGTAGCGCGGGTTTATACCCCTCGCTACTACTATGGCATGTGTCGGGGGGCACGGTAGAGACAACTTAGTAGTAGCGAGGGTTAAAAACCCACGCTACTACTATCAACTTAGTAGTAGCAGTAGCGCTTCTTTTTGTGCCACGTTGCTGCTAAGATTCTATGTATAAGGTTTTCCCTAGTAGTGATACTTATGACGATATCGAGGCATGATCATGAATATAGGCATCACGTCCGTGTCAAGTAGACCGAAAGATTCTGCATCTACTACTATTACTCCACACATCGACCGCTATCCATCATGCATCTAGAGTATTAAGTTCATAAGAACAGAGTAACGCATTAGGCAAGATGACATGATGTAGAGGGATAAACTCAAGCAATATGATATAAACCCCATCTTTTTATCCTCGATGGCAACAATACAATACGTGTCGGTTCTCCTTTTGTCACTGGGATCGAGCACCATAAGATTGAACCCGAAGCTAAGCACTTCTCCCTTTGCAAGAAAGATCAATCTAGTAGGCCAAACCAAACTGATAATTCTAAGAGACTTGCAAAGATATCAAATCATGCATATAAGAATTCAGAGAAGAATCAAATATTGTTCATAGATAAACTTGATCATAAACCCACAATTCATCGGATCTTGGCAAACACACCGCAAAAAGTATTACATCGAATAGATCTCCAAGAATATCGAGGAGAACTTTGTATTGAGAACCAAAGAGAGAGAAGAAGCCATCTAGCTAATAACTATAGACCCGAAGGTCTGTGGTAAACTACTCACACATCATCGAAGAGGCTATGGTGTTGATGTAGAAGCCCTCCGTGATCGAATCCCCCTCCGGCAGGTCATCGAAAAAGGTCCCCAGATGGGATCTCATGGGTACAGAAGGCTGTGGCGGTGGAAAAGTGGTTTTGTGGCTCCCCTGGATGTTTTCAGGGTATAAGAGTATATATAGGTGAAAGAAGTAGGTCGGTGGAGCTACAAGGGGCCCACGAGGGTGGGGGCGTGCCTACCCCCTGGGTGCGCCTCCCTACCTCGTGCCTGCCTCATTGCGCCTTGACCTCCACTTGAAGTCTCCTGGATTGCGTTTGTTCCAAAAAGATCCTCGCGAAGGTTTCATTCCGTTTGATATTCCTTTTCTGCGAAACACTGAAATAGGCAAAAAAACAGCAATTTGCACTAGGCCTTCGGTTAATAGGTTAGTCCCAAAAATAATATAAAGTGCATATTAAAGCCCTTAAACATCCAATACATATAATATAATAGCATTGAACAATAAAAAATTATAGATATGTTGGAGACGTATCACCGACAGCCAGCAGGCGGCCCCGCACCCCCTCAAAGTTTGCACCCATTTACTACGACAAGACAGGGCGTGGCTACAGTATTACCTGCCACCCTCGAATCCAGGACGAACGTGGCCACAGTGCGGGTGTACCAAGCGGACACCCCTCGCCCGACGCAGCACTGTTGCCACGCGGTCCATCACGCGACCTACGTCAGCAGGAGCCATGCTCCCACGACGGGCGGTTGGTACGGCCCGCAGGTGGTGGGCCCTACCTGCCTGCGAGCAGCTAGAAGACAGCGCATCCCAAGCATGCAGCCTTGAGGGCAGGCCAACCTCCAGCAGTCGGCCCTCCCTCCCCTCGGAATTTGCACACCATTAATCTAATGAGACGGAGCGTGGCTACAGTGAGCGCCCGCCAGGCGGTGGGATTGTAGCCATGCGCCCCCCGACGAGGCCTCTGTCACCAAGGGCGGGGCTACAGTAGAAAGCAGTCAGCATGGCCCGCAGGCGGCGGGCCCTACCTGTCGGTGAGTTCACGGCAGCCGACAGGACCTACCAAGCAGCGGGCCCCAGCAGCCGGCAAAGAAGCCGGGGCCCGGGGACACTGACGGCCGGGTCCTATACCCGGTCGGATTACCATTGTACCCTTGGGGGTAGGCCTATATAAACCCCCAGGTTCACCCATGCAAAGGGTTCAAAACCCTAGCCACCATAAACACATAGAGAGAGGAGATAGAGCTAGCCTTGCACTTCTTCCTCCTCTAACCGAACAGCTCAAGGAGCAACCTTGTAGCTACCTTATTGACAAAATTCATCATGCGGAGACCCCGCAGAGTAGGACTAGGGGTGTTATCTCCATGGAAAGCCCCGAACCTGGGTAAGACTCGTAGGCGTTCAAGATCTCGCTCACTCCCGCTTCCAGGGCCTGACGACGTACTCCTATCCCCATCCATGATAAGCCACCCCTGGCATATGTCGCTAGATATCCCCAACAAAACTACTTGGGCAACTACGCACTCCAGGGAAAATAAAACACTTCGGGTGGAAGGTGCTCAGGGGCTGTACTACCATGCCTTGGAGTCTTAGTCGGTAGACACACTCCAGTCCTTCCACAATGTCCAGTTTGCAAGACAGGGATTGATGACATTCAACATGTTCTTTTCTGCTGTCCTCGGGCGCGCAAGGTTTGGGCCGAGCTTGGGTTAAAAACTGCTATAGATGAGGCAGTAGCGCAAGGCAGATCGGGATCAGTTACTTTAGAAATCCTGCCAAAAAATCGCTCATCCATTGGTGACATCCCACAGCTGAACTAATCTTGATTGCTATGTGGTTCATATGGTGGACTGTGCTAGTTTATATCCTCACGAACTGGCCAACTAATCCGCCCAATGCTGGTACAGAGGAACAACCCCCCCCCCCCCCCCCCCCCCCCGTGCCATATCTGACAGCGGCCTAGCAAGCCTCTTATGAGGCCATGGTGCTATAGCAACAACAGGCGAACGCTGCATGGGGACAGGATTCAGGCTAATGGTTGGATGCCATGGCTTGAAGTCCCACCTCAGTATGTTGGAGAAAGCTGGCGTGAAATCACTGGGTATACTGGTCCGTCGATGATGGATGGTGTGACTCCGGAAGATAGCGTACAAGATGATGGTCTGGCATCTTTGAATGATCATGTAGCACAGGTGGAAATGGCTGTAGAGGACATTGTGCTTGGATCAAATAATAGCAACTTTAGTTTTATCAGAGGGGCAGCGGAAGATATGAATATCAGAGTTTTGCGTTCAAAAATCTGCTTGCTTTCTTCAGAGCCTTTACCTATAAAGCTATGCCACCAATGATCATGAATGGAGGGCACCAGGAGGAGGGTACATACATGTTCTGTAAACAGCTCTAGTACATATTTGTGGCACACATGCTGAAGAAATTTTACAACACAATTGTTGGCGAGAGCCCAATCCTTGGAGCAAAATGGAAAAATGGAGCTGGGACATGGCCTTTGCACCAATTGTGATCTCGATCGTGGGAGGATAGGGCATCCAGGGCCAATCTGCTAGTATGCTGGACTGGGGGATGATTCAGAGAGCTTCGCTGTCGTAGTACAGGAAGATAACAATAAGATGCGGGTTGCCCACAAAGAGAAGAAGATAATTGTGCCAGAATATGATCCCAACACTCTCCGTAGAAGCTCGAGGATGAACAACTATAATGGATTTAAAGCCCCCTCCATGGCAGAAGGGAGAGTGTGCAAGAGCAAGGTGAAGCCTCGCCATGTACCAGCAGCGCCCGACCTAAACAACACCACATCTTCTGTTTGCACGGGAGTTCCATCACCAACCCCCATTCCCACTCTGCAGGCCATTGGTTCAGTGCGCCGCGGAATACCTGCTGAAGAACTCTCCCCAGCAAAGCTTCTTGCATCCAAGAAGGGGGAGTCTTCTACCTCCTCCTCTACCTAAAGGCGCATGCCGCTCAGGCAGCAGTGGAACGTTCTGGTGTGGAAAGTGCGCGGAATAAATTCTGAAGAAAAAACTCTAGCTATAAAGAATGCGGTCGATGCCTGTGGATGTAATGTCGTATGTTTGCAGGAGACTAAGCGCGCCTCTTTTGATTTATCTTATATTAAAACTTTCTACCCCTGTCATTTCGATAAGTTTGAAGTTGTTCCCTCCAGTGGAGCGTCCGGTGGCTTCATTACTATTTGGAACAACTCAGCTTTTGATGGAACTATGTGTTTCTCTGAAAATTTTGTTCTTGGTATTTCCTTCACCTGCAAATTTCTGGACGATCATGGGTGCTGTGTAATGTTTATGGACCCTGTCGAGGAGAGGACAGAAGAATGTTCACTGATTGGTTGTATGATATGTCCATTCCTGACGAAGAGGATTGGCTTTTAGTGGGAGATTATAACTTCATTAGATCCACACAAAACCGCAATAAACCCGGGGGAAATATAAATGACATCCTTATGTTCAATGATATCATCCGAAGCCAAGAGTTGATCGAAATCCCATTGAAGGGGAGAACTTACACGTGCAGTAATATGCAAGAGGACCCTTTGTTAGAACAACTTGACTGGTGCTTTTCTTCCTGTCATTGGACGTAATCTTATCCTAACACTATGGTCACCTCCCTCGGTAAACCAGTGTCTGACCATTGCCCTTGTGTGGTTAACATTGAGACAAATATACCAAAGAGCAGAATCTTTCGGTTTGTAAACTACTGGATTAATCACCCGAGATTTCTTGGTGTGGTTGAGTCCTCCTAGAATAAAACCTATCATGCTAATAATAGTGCCGCTCTGCTTTGCAAGAAATTGAAGTGTCTCTGTTATGATCTCAAAAAATGGAGCAAAGGGATCTCCCGCCTATCTGTCCTAATTCAAAACTGTAACTGGGCCCTTAGTGAGCTTGATGGGCTTGAGGACCAGAGACCCCTTTCGACACCTGAATCCAACTTTCGCATGATAGTGAAGGCCCATCTACTTAAGCTCATGAAGTTCCAAAATGAATACTGGAGGAAGCGATGCACGATCAGGTACATTAAGTTGTCCAGGAAAATACCAAACTCTTCCATGCTCTCGCGACAGAAAGATATCGAAGAAATACCATTGCTTTTCTGAAGCTACCTGACGGCAGAGTGGTTCAGGACCATAATTCCAAAGAGGCAGTGATGTTCAACACATACAAAGATAGGTGAATCATCCCCGCCATCCATGAAACTTGACCTAGCTTCAATCAGTAGACGAGTTGCAAACCTGGACTCTCTGTCGGCTCCCTTCACACATCGAGAAATCGATGATGTTGTTTGCTCCATGCCAGTTGATCGTGCCCTGGGCCCGGACGGATTTAATGGTGCTTTTTTGAAAAGTTGCTGGCATATAATTAATAGGGATTTCTATAAACTTTGTGATGACTTTTGGAAAGGTGGGCTTGATCTCACTAGCATCAACTCTGGATTTATCACCTTGATACCAAAGATTGGTTCGCCGGAGACAACGAATGACTTTCACCCGATCACACTGCTTAACTGTTGTCTCAAAGTCATCACGAAAATCCTAGCCAACAGACTGCAAAACTTGATCCTCGACATAGTGCATAAAAACCAGTATGGGTTTCTCCATGGCAGAACGATCCAAGACTGTCTCGCCTAGGCATTTGAATACATCTATCAATGTCAAAGTTCGAAGCGTCCTATTGTACTGCTCAAACTGGATTTTGCAAAGGCGTTCGACACAATTGAACACTCCTCTATGTTAGAAATCATGCGCCATATGGGCTTTGATGATAGATGGCTGAACTGGATTAATACCATATTCGGATCTGGGACATCATCGGTGCTGCTCAACGGGGTGTCGGGGAGGCAATTTCGATGCCGTTGTGGTGTGAGACAAGGCGACCCCCTGTCCCCCCGATCTTCGTCTTGGCCGCTGACCTGCTACAGGCTGCTATCAATGACGCACACCGGAGTGGTTTGATTAACTTGTCGATACTGGCACGTGGTTCAGCAGACTACCCAGTGGTACAGTACGCAGACGACACGATCTTCCTGATGCCTGCCTGCCCGGACCAAGCAAGAACCATGAAGCAAATTTTGGTGGACTATGCTGATTCCGTCGGCCTCAAGATCAACTTTCAAAAGTCGGTCATAGTGCCGCTAAATGTTGATGGCGATGTGATGGCTCAACTAGCACAAATTCGGCAATGCTCAATTGGATCCATGCCGTTCACATACCTTGGCCTACCCATGGGCACCACCCGTCCTATGATGATGGACCTGATGCCAATTTTTTTTTAGAAAAGGAGGATTACCCCCGGCCTTTGCATCTGAGCGATGCATACAGCCATTTTATTAATTATTCATAAAGACCTTATAAAGTAGTACATCAGATAGTCTAAAGCCACCATCTTAGCAACAACTGTCGCTACTCCTATCCACTTGATGAAGGGGTGCCGATGATCCGAGCCTAATACCAAACAGACATCACACCAAGCCTAACATCTAAAGCCGGAGACCCCAACCAAGCCACATACTGGGTTTGGGGTACAAACCGGTCCAATGGTGGACAAGGTTGAACGCAAACTGTCCTCATCCCCGTGTCTTATGGATCAAGGAAGTAAACTGACGCTCCTAAACTCTCTCATCACGTCCCTCATGATCTATCCCATGTGCACCATCAAGCTCCCTCCAAAGCTAATTGAACACCTCGACAAACTCAGGAGGAGATGCTTATGGCGCAAAAAGACTGAAACTGGAGAGACCGGTAATTCCCTTGCGGCATGGAACCTGGTGTGTCGGCCCAAAAAGCATGGAGGGCTCGGAGCTTTGGACATCGAAATCCAAAAGATGGCTCTGCTATTGAAATTTCTGCACTCCTACAACAAAAAAGATATCCCCTGGTGCAAACTCATATGGTCTACGTATTATGAGGAGGTGATTCCGCACACAGCCGAGTCGTGTGGATCCTTCTGGGGGCGAGACGTCATGAGCCTCAGCGACGTTTATCGAGGGATAACCCATGTGAATGTGGGTGACGGCACCGGTGCACTGTTCTGGAAAGATCTATGGCTGGATCACACCCTTGAAGTTTCCCATCCGAGAGCTTTTTCATTCACTAGAACTGAAGACGCGTCGATAGCAGAATTCTTGTCCATTGAGACTGTGAATGAAGGATTTTATACACCACTTACGACGCAGGCCCGACTGGAGATGCAGGTCGCTACGGCCCCTGTGGCGTCCCGTGCTGAACCTGACACTTGAGTGTGTATATGGGGTGCGGCATACTCATCTAGGAATTCTATGCACACTACTTCAGAGATGTAGAGGCTGATGATGCATTTTGGTGGATCTGGAAATCTCGATGCACTATGAAAATCAAAGTCTTTGCGCGGCTCCTTGCAGCAGACAGGATAAACACACGAAACATGCTGCGTAGAAGACATTACAATGTTGGAGACGACATCAATTGTGCTTTATGTCGGGGAGGGGTGGAAGAAACAGTGGAGCATCTATTCTTTGAATGCCCCTTGAGTACACAATGTTGGTCCTCCATGGGTCTTACCTGGACGGTCGATTCCCACCGTCTCAAAGCCGTTCATTCAGGACAGAGATGCTGGACACAGCCAATGTACATGGAGGTTTTCATGACTGGAGCTTGGAGTATATGGAAGGAACGTAACAACAAAATTTTCAGTGGGATACCGCACTCCATCGACTCTTGGAGGGAAAGATTCAAGAAAGACTTCGCCCTCCTTATCCACCGAGTCAAACCTGCCCTCAAAGGGTTTGTGAGCACCTTTGTTGCTTCATTAAGCTAGATTTGTGTATATAGTTTGGGTCGACCTTGTTTCTGTAATACCCCTCCACATACTTATCCCTAGGAAGGGTGCTGGTCCCCCAAGTTGGTGTCCACCCCTGTCTTAGCCGGATAAATGTAAGGATGGAAACTCTGTAAACATTTTGATAAATTAACTAACGTCAGTAGGAGCCTCTCCTACTGTCTTCATCGTTCAAAAAAAAGGAGAGATGATACAGGAGCTTGATCGCTCGGCTGTTTCAATCAAAGTTTTGGCAACAAGCTTTGTCAGAGCTGCAACACCAATCGGATGAGACAGGAGTTCGAAAAGAGATTCATACATGGAAGAAACCAATCGGAGGTACTGTTAAGATTAATGTGGATGCATCGTTTTGTCAGGAAACACTCTCAGGATCCAGTGGAGCGGTGGCGAGAGACCACAAAGAAAATTTTATTTTGGTAGCAACTTGGGTTCTACCCCATGTTTGCAGTGCAGAATCAGCAGAATTGAGTGCTATTCGGAATGGCCTATACCTGGCATGGAGAATTGGATGCAATAAGGTATACATAGAATGAGATAGCATACTTGCGGTAGAGGCTATTACACGAGCAGATGATTATATGGGTCCTGATGTGGCAGTGATAGCTGAATATATCCATCTCGCTACAGATTTTGCCAATATTGACTACGGTTATTGTTGCAGAGAAGCTAATGTGGTTGCTGATAACTTAGCTAAACTATCTTTTGTTTCTAATTCGTCTGAACTCTGTGACTCTATTATCCCCGACTTTATTATTTCCCACATTGTAAACGACATGTCAACTGTTTGAGGAATAAAGTTTATAATGTTCAAAAAAGGAATACTTCCTATCTGCTGGCTTTGCTCGGACTGGATGTTGGAATTGACTGGAACTGTTCTAAAATAAGTGTTTGGAACTTAACTCGGACAGTTATTATTTTGAAGTCCTTAAGTCGGGACAAGTTGGATGTGAACAATTGACTGAGACTGAGAAAATTTACAGACACAGAGAAGGAAAGCAAAGCATACAGTTCAGCGAGAGGAGGATCGCTTTCATCCATGCTACAACTGACAACAATGACAGAACGATTCATGGCAAATGTAAATGTAAATGGCAGAAGAACGCACATATAGGAAACGTTGCCGATCGATCACTGATCGACGCCGTAGTCGATGCTGAGCTCGCGCATGGGTGGGATGGTCTCCATGGCGAAGACCATCAGGTGGGGGCACGACTCGTCCTCGTCGCCGCGGACCACCAGCTGGACGAACGCGTTCGGTGCGCGGCTATGGCTGATGTAGGCCGCGAAGTTCCTCCTCTTGGACACGTCGATCACGTACCCCGGCGCCGGGCACTGCGCGAACCGGGGTGGTTCCTCGCCGTCGTCCGGAAGCACGGCCGCGGGGGCGTCCCCCCACTCCCTCCACCTCGGCGGGAACTTTCTCGGGTCGACGATGCCTCCCCACTCCTCCATTGACGCGCCGGTACTGGCATTGGTGTTCGCGTTGGCAATGCGGGGGTGATCCGCGGGGAGCACGTCTCCCGTGAACTCGCAGAGGAAGGCGCCCGGCTGGATCAGGTCCAGCGTCCTCACGCCCCACTCCGTCTCCTTGGACCGGAACACCTCCAGCCGGTGCTTCATCCCCCGCTGCGTCACGCGGTTGGGGCAGCTCCTGGGTGGGCACCCGCACCTCGCGCCGCACTCGTACACCACCGGCCGTCCCCTCACGAGCGTGCCGTCGGCACTGTACGCCGGGCCGCCCCCGCCGCTCCTCTTCACGCAGGCGCAGCCGGACGGCGCGCACTTGGACGACATCTCGCTGCACGCCGTCTTGGAGTAGATGCAGCACTTGTGGCCGCGCCTCACCGGTTTGGGCGGCGCCGGGAACTCGGAGCATGCGAGGTACTCGAACTCGAGGGGAGAGACGTCCTGGTCCACCGTGTTGCGGACGGGGACGGGCACAGCCTCCTTGCCCTTGGACATGTCCATCGTGAGGTAGCCGGGCGGCCGGAACTTGGCGACGAGCGCGTCGGTGAGGTCTCTGGCGGCGCGCCAGGTGTTGCTGCCGAGCGCGTCCTGGCCTGGCAGGCGGACGAGCTTGAACCGGCAGACCTCGCGGCCGGACTTGCCAGGGCTGTAGGTGGTGGATTGGACCTTGTAGAGGCCGTCGTAGACGTAGAGCTTGCCGCTGGGGCTGGCGTCGCAGTCGTGGCAGCGGATGACGCGCACCTCGACGTCGTAGTTGCAGCTGTAGGACAGGGCGAGATTGCCCCGCTGGAACTCCTGGTCGGAGAGGTGGTCACCGCCGTTGCGCGGACGGCCGCCGCTCCCGGTGTACATCAAGACGTCCCCGTTGTCGTGGTCATCGAGGTACCCGCCCGAGGACACGATGCTGGTGGCGACGGGGTGGCCCTCGCTGACCTGGCTGGCGGGCACGTATCCGATGCCGGCCTGGGTGTGGCAGTGCAGGCCGACGACGAGGAGCTCGGCGCGGTAGTTGAAGGCGTCGCCGACGAAGACGCCGGGGACGGGGCCCACGATGCGCACGTCGCGGTAGAGGCAGAGCCCCCCGTCGATCATGGCGCTGAGGGCCCGCATGTCGGCCCGGTTGCGGCCCCCGTGGTGGTGCTCGGTGTTGCGGTGGCAGCGGCCCCGGAGCGCCTCGAAGATGAGCCGCGCGCGGCGCACCATGTTGCGCACCTGCAGCATGTCCGCCTGCGACGCGGCGACTCTGGCGCGCACCATCTCCGCGCCCGGGCCCCCGCGCGGGCGCTTCCTAACCGAGCCCGAGGCGCCGGCGGCCGGGGACGAGGCGCGCGCTCTGGGCGGAGGAGGGGGCGGGGGCAGGGGATACGGCTCCCGCGGCGGAGGGGGCGGCGGGGGCAGGGGAGACTGTGCGCGAGGCGGCGTGGCGGAGGGGAGGCAGGCGGAGATGGCGTCGAGGCGCTGCTGGGAGAGGCGGAGGCGGTTGGCGAAGTGGGAGTGGTCGTCGGGGGAGGGCTCGAGCTCGCGGCGCAGCGTGGCGAGGATCTCGGGGGTGAGACGCGCAGTCCCCGCGGCCGCGCCGCCCGGGTCGTGGCCGGCGGCCTCCCGGCGGAGCGCGGCGCAGAGCTCGGGCGTGAGCGGGAACGCCGGAGCCGGGGCGTCGGGGTCGGGCTTGGGGGCGAGGGGGGGAGCCGGCGCCATCGCCGATCGATCTCCGGCCCGAGGGGACAAGAGAGGGTTTTCTTGTCTCGCCTCGCCGCTGGGAGGGGTTGGGTGGGGCTGCGGCTGGGACTGGGACTGGGGAATGGGGAGCGAAGGGAAAGCGCCGCTGCTTTTTACTCCGGGCCGCTGCTGGCTGGCTGGCTGGCATGTGGAACGCGCTGCACTGGCACGGTCGTGTGTACTGTATGGCAGGTTTCCGCTTGCGGTTACGCTTACGCCTTTGCAGACTCCTCCCGTGCTGCTTTCTGTTGCCGATTCGGGGCCTGGATGGATGGATGGGTCGTGTATGTAGCGTAGCACTACGAGCCTCGATGACATGAACATGACTGGTCCAGCCCGATTCACCGTAGCACTGCTCGTAGTACTAGCTAGTAGTACGATTTGCAGATTATTAAGCGAATTGTGCGGCATGCATGACCATTGAACGAATTGATGGTACTGCACTAAATGAGTAGTAAGACAAGGACCAAATACTTACCATCTAAGGAACGATAAAATGCGGGCGTACATCGACAGTCATACATAGACAACGCGCGATTCGAAGCCACCGACGTTCAACTTGAGGGCTCCTTTGATTCAAAGAATTTTCGTAGAAATTTTGGAGGATTAGAATTTCTTTTTGTTTATGTTGGTCGTTTGACTCATAGGATTGAATCATGTAGGATTTTTTTCTATCGATTTATTTGTATTGCTTTCCATTGAATGCGGGCGTACATCGACAATCATAGGATTAGAATTTTTTTTGTTTATGTTGGTTGTTTGATTCATAGGATTAAATCATGTAGGAATTTTTTTTCCTATGGATTTATTTGTACTACTTCCCATAGAATTTTTCTACGCATTCACTTAAACCTCGTTGAAAGATTTCTTTGTTTTTCCTACAATGCAATCAAACAGCCCAAAATCATGTATGGTTGAGATGACCATGACATTTTAATCCTATGTTTTCTCATTTTGTGTCTTTGGAATTCTGCAATCAAAGAGGCCCTGAGTCTGCTCAAACGAACTAAATCAAGTTCTATGGTATCCAGTATGAGAATATGTCTTATTTTCTGTTTTTCGTGCGGCTTGCTAGGACACGTAGATGTTTTTTTTTCCTAACTGGTTCAAAGGGATGTAGAAGGGTGGCTCTGTATAAAGAGAGAATCAGGTGGCCGGGTACGAAGAGTTAGGGCAATGGACAACAAGTGAATCAAGGACAGACCAAGGTACAATAAAAAGGACCGGCTAAAGGCGGAAGAGGAAGAGGAAGTGGAAGACGGGGATGAGACTACATCTCCAGTGAAGCCAAGTC
Organism: Triticum monococcum; assembly: GCA_034509565.1. Taxonomy (NCBI): domain Eukaryota; kingdom Viridiplantae; phylum Streptophyta; class Magnoliopsida; order Poales; family Poaceae; genus Triticum; species Triticum monococcum. Next base: position 753,180,312 of record CM067843.1, on the reverse strand, counting down.
AGGGGAGAGTTGGAGATGCGGCATATCCTTTTAACGCCATAGAGGAGGTGTTGTTGGTAATGGCAATGTAGAGGGAGAGGAAATAATAATTCAGTTTGGTATGGCCAATAACAATATCCGCACTTCTACGTCAAGACAATTTATGCTCATGGATTTGGACGGGCCAAGGCGTGGGAATGAACAGAAGGTGTCAGTTGAGTCCGACGGGAGTAGGGACTCTAATAAGAAAGTCGGGAAGGTGTTTAAACAAGAGAAGGGCAATTCGCTATACCATGGATCTTCTCGCTTGAGAAGAAGTTGGCCTGATAGCTGAATGAGCTCTTGCACAAGGAGAAGATGATGGCACAACAACGGTCCCGTGTAGACTGGCTGCGAGTAGGAGATCGGAATAGGGAATTTTTCCATGCTCGGTCGAGTGCGATGAGAGAGAGAAATAGGACTCTTCCCTAGAAAATGCTAGTGGTGTATTATGTGAAAGCAAAGAGGATATACATGTTGAAATCCAAGGGCTTTTACACATGCTTGTATGCAGCGCAAGATGAGCTTGTGGTGGACAAGGAGTTACATCATGTTCCATCTAAAGTAACTGGTGCGATGAATGAAAGACTTCTTCGTACGTTTGAGTCTGAGGAGGTGGAGAAGGCCTTGTTTGGAATAGGCCTTCAAAGGCCCCTGAGGAGGATGGTTGTAATGCCAGATTCTACCAACGACATTGGCCCTTAAATAAGGATGATATCAAGAGTGGTTCTGGGCTTTCTAAATGGGGGTCATATACCGGAAGCGGTATATAAAACAGTGATTTTTTTATCCCTATGGTTAAAAATCTTCGTAATATTACTCAGTATAGGCCCATTTCCCTATGTAATATCATTTATAAGCTTTGCTCTAAGGTGTTGGGTAACCATCATCGTGAGATTCGTGATGTGTAAGTGCATCTAGTGCCACCCCTAGTTGGTTTGGGAGTATTGACGACAAACCTGGTTGAGGGACTAATGTGTTTGTGAGGATTGCAGGATAACACAGGTAGAAGTCCCTCATTGATTCGGTTTTCCTACCAGAGATGACCCCTAAAAATGTATGAAGACATTGAAGTCAAAGGTGGTATGTGAAGACATTCACATTGAAGTCTATGACAAGAGACGACATCGCATGAAGACTATGGAGCATGAAGACTTAGTTGTTTCGTCGTTCCTTTTCTTCTTTGTTGAGTCATAGGAACCACCATACTATTAAGTGGGGTCCAAGAGAACCAGTCAGAGTAACTGAAGTGATGCTTAATCAAAATCCTATGTCTTCGAGCGAAGACTATGAGAGCAAATCTTGTCCAGAGTTGGATAACTCAGCTTTGCTTGTAGCCCAAGTAAAGTTGCCGTGTGTGTTTGGAATCTGACCGTTGGAACACGTGTCAGTTCCTTAGTGACCGAGGGTCATTTCGGACAAATCAGGCCGGGTTACCTAGTGGCTATAAATAGCCCACCCCCCACAACCATAAACGGTTGGCTGCTCAGAGTTAGTGTACGGCTTTTGTCGTTTGAGAGCAACCCACCTCGAAGCCTCTGAGAGAGAATTCCTTGCGAGGATAAAGCCCTAACCACCCAGAGCCAAAGAGAGTTAGGCATCATTGAAGTCTTCATGTCTGTGTGATCTGAAGACTTATTACACTTTAGGACTGTGAATCCTCCAGCCGGTTAGGCGTCGCGTTTTGAGCATCCAAGAGTCATTGTGGATCGCCGGTGAACGAAGTCTGTGAAGGTTTGGAAGTCTACCTTGAAGACTTACCAGAGTGATTGGGCAAGGACTGGGTGTCCTTAGCTCAAGGGGGATAAGGTGAAGACGCGGTCTTCTGAGTTGAATCTCAGCCTCCCTAACCAGATGTATAGTTGTCACAGCAACTGGAACTGCTCAAACAAATCATTGTCTTCAATGAGTCACTGGTTTCATCCTTCCCATTCCTTTACTTACTGTTGGCCCTGGTGAAGTCATTGCATGATTGCATTATCTTTTGTCTTCATTGAGTGACTGCTTGTTCTGATTGGCTTCACTATATCTTCCTACCTGATCTTTACTGCCTAGTTGCTATTAGTCATTGTCCTTTCACTTCATTGAATACTTGACTATGGTTTGCCTAGTGTAGTCTACCTTCCGCTGCAGGGTAATAGGTTTATTTCTATCGTTTGTCTTTGAAACTTCCATGTTTTGAAGACTTTCATAAAAATCGCCTATTCACCTCCCCCTCTAGTCGATCACTAACACTTTCAATTGGTATCAGAGCAAGGTACTCCCTTGTTCTGTGTGATTCGGTTTAAGCACCTGGAGTTTTAGCTATGTCAACTGCAGGGATAATCAAAGTCTCCGCTGCGTGCCCAGTCTTCGATGGAACTGAATATCCCTACTGGAAGAATAAGATGTGCATGCATCTTGAAGCCATTGATGTCGACCTATGGTATGTCGTCAAGAATGGCGTTCCCAAGGCTGGTGAAGGTGTCACCGCTGCTAATGTCAAGAAGTTCGTTCAACTGGACTCCACTGCCAAGAACATCATCTGTGGTCATCTGACCAAAGGACAGTATGGCCATGTGAGTGCTTTGGAAACATCTAAGCTAGTCTGGGACTGGCTCTCCAAGGTCAACGAAGGCATCTCAACCTAGAGAGATCAGAGAATCAGTGTCCTTCGCAACCTCTTCAACCGCTTCAAGAGAAATGACAATGAGAATGTTCAGCTCACGTTTGATCGACTCACTGACATCACAAAATGAGCTTCAAGCCCTCGGCGCCACTGAGATCACCAAGCATGAAGTTGTCAAGACACTCCTGAGATCACTTGACAGCTCGTTTGACACCCTAGCCCTGATGATTCAAGAACGTCCTGACTTCAAAACACTCGATCCGTCTGACATACTTGAGAGGCTCAACACACACGAGTTTCAGCTTTCTAAGAAAAGAGACATCTACGGTCCTAACTATGGGCGAACTCGTGCCTTGAAGGCAAAAGCTGTCTCCTCATCTGAAGAAGAATCTGACAGCAGTTCTGTGTTGGGGAACGTAGCAGAAATTCAAAATTTTCCTACGTGTCACCAAGATCTATCTATGGAGAGACCAGCAACGAGGGGAAGGATAGTGCATCTACATACCCTTGTAGATCGCTAAGCGGAAGCGTTCAAGAGAACGGGGTTGATGGAGTCGTACTTGTCATGATCCAAATCACCGATGATCCTAGTGCCGAACGGACGGCACCTCCGTGTTCAACACACGTACAGCCCGGTGACGTCTCCCATGCCTTGATCCAGCAAGGAGAGAGGGAGAGGTTGAGGAAGACTCCATCCAGCAGCAGCACAACGGCATGGTGGTGGTGGAGGAGCGTGGCAATCCTGCAGTGCTTCGCCAAGCACCGCAGGAGAGGAGGAAGGAGAGATGCAGGGCTGCGCCATGGAGAGGTTCAAACTCGTATGTTGGCAGCCCCAAATACCTCAACTATATATAGGAGAGAAGGAGGAGGGTGCGCCCCCTCTAGGGTTCCCACCCCTAGAGGGGCGGCAGCCCTAGATGGGTTTGGGGGGGCGGCCAAGAGGGGAGGAGAGGGAGGCGCAGGGAGCATGGGCCTTAGGGCCCATCTGCCCTTAGGGTTTGCCCCCCCCCCCCTTCTTCCCTTAGGCGCCTTGGGCCTTGTGGGAGGCGCACCAGCCCACTCAGGGGCTGGTCCCTTACCACTCTTGGCCCATGCAAGCCTCCGGGGCTGGTGGCCCCACTTGGTGGACCCCCGGGACCCTCCCGGTGGTCCCGGTACGTTACCGATAAAACCCGAAACTTTTCCGGTGACCAAAAGAGGATTTCCCATATATAAATCTTTACCTCCGGACCATTCCGGAGCTCCTCGTGACGTCCGGGATCTCATCCGGGACTCCGAAAAACATTCGGTAACCACATACAAACTTCCTTTATAACCCTAGCGTCATCGAACCTTAAGTGTGTAGACCCTACGGGTTCGAGAGACATGCAGACATGACCGAGACGTTCTCCGGTCAATAACCAACAGCGGGATCTGGATACCCATGTTGGCTCCCACATGTTCCACGATGATGTCATCGGATGAACCATGATGTCGAGGATTCAATCAATCCCGTATATAATTCCCTTTGTCTAGCGGTATTGTGCTTGCCCGAGATTCGATCGTCGGTATCCCGATACCTTGTTCAATCTCGTTACCGGCAAGTCTCTTTACTTGTTCCGTAACACATCATCCCGTGATCAACTCCTTGATCACATTGTGCACATTATGATGATGTCCTACCGAGTGGGCCCAGAGATACCTCTCCGTCACACGGAGTGACAAATCCCAGTCTTGATTCGTGCCAACCCAACAGACACTTTCGGAGATACCCGTAGTGCACCTTTATAGTCACCCAGTTACGTTGTGACGTTTGGCACACCCAAAGTATTCCTACGGTATCCGGGAGTTGCACAATCTCATGGTCTAAGGAAATGATACTTGACATTATAAAAGCTTTAGCGAACGAACTACACGATCTTTGTGCTAGGCTTAGGATTGGGTCTTGTCCATCACATCATTCTCCTAATGATGTGATCCCGTTATCAATGACATCCAATGTCCATGGTCAGGAAACTGTAACCATCTATTGATCAACGAGCTAGTCAACTAGAGGCTTACTAGGGCCATGGTGTTGTCTATGTATCCACACATGTATCTGAGTTTCCTATCAATACAATTCTAGCATGGATAATAAATGATTATCATGAACAAGGAAATATAATAATAATCAATTTATTATTGCCTCTAGGGAATATTTCCAACAGTCTCCCACTTGCACTAGAGTCAATAATCCAGCTCACATCGATATGTGATTAACACTCAAGGTCACATCCCCATGTGACTAACACCCAAAGAGTTTCGGGTTTGATCATGTTATGCTTGTGAGAGAGGTTTCAATCAACGGGTCTGCAACATTCAGATCCGTATGTACTTCGCAAAATTTCTATGTCATCTTGTAGATGCAACTACTACGCTACATTTGGAGCTATTCCAAATAACTGTTCTACTATACGAATCCATTTTACTACTCAGAATAATCTGGATTAGTGTGAAAGTTTGAATCGGCGTAACCCTTTACGACGAACTCTTTTACCACCTCCATAATCGAGAAAATTCCTTAGTCCACTAGTTACTAAGGATAACTTTGACCGCTGTCCTGTGATCCATTCTTGGATCACTCTTGTACCCCTTGACTGACTTATGGCAAGGCACACTTCAGGTGCGGTACACGGCATAGCATACTGTAGAGCCTATGTCTTAAGCATAGGGGATGACCTTCGTCCTTTCTCTCTATTCTGCCGTGGTCGAGCTTTAAGTCTCAACTTCATACCTTACAACTCAGGCAAGAACTCCTTCTTTGACTGATCCATCTTGAACACCTTCAAGATCATGTCAAGGTATGTGCTCATTTGAAAGTACCATTAAGCGTTTTGATCTATCCTTATAGACCTTGATGCTCAATGTTCAAGTAGCTTAATCCAGGCTTTTCATTGAAAAACACTTTTCAAATAACTATGCATGCTTTCCAGAAATTCTACATCATTTTCGATCAACAATATGTTAACAACATATACTCATCAGAAATTCTATAGTGCTCCCACTCACTTCTTTGGAAATACAAGTTTCTCATAAACTTTGTATAAACCCAAAACTTTGATCATCTCATCAAAGCATACATTCCAACTCCGAGATGCTTACTCCAGTCCTAAGAAGGATTACTGGAGCTTTGCATACTTGTTAGCATCTTTCAGGATTGACAAAACCTTCTGGTTGTATCACATACAACCTTTCCTCAAGAAAATCGTCGAGGAAACAATGGGTTTTTGACATCCTATCTGCAAGATTTCATAAATAATGCAGTAATCGCTAATATAATTCCAACAGACTCTTAGCATCGCTATGAGTGAGAAAGTCTCATCGTAGTCAACTTCTTGAACTTGTCGGAAAACATCTTAACGACAAGTCGAGCTTTCTTAATGGTGATACTTACCATCATTGTCCGTCTTCCTTTTAAAATCCATATGTACCTAACAGCCTTACGACCATCAAGTAGTTCTTCCAAAGTCTACACTTTGTTTTCATATATGAATCCTCTCTCGGATTATATGGCCTTGAGCCATTTATCGGAATCCGGGCCCACCATCGCTTCTCCATAGCTCGTAGGTTCATCGTTGTCTAGCAACATGACTTCCAAGATAGGATTACGTACCACTCTGAAGTAGTACGCATCCTTGTCATCCCACGAGGTTTGGTAGTGACTTGATATGAAGTTTCATGATCACTATCATAAGCTTCCACTTCAATTGGTGTAGGTGCCACAGGAGCAACTCCCTGTGCCCTGCCACACACTAGTTGAAGAGACGGTTCAATAACCTCATCAAGTCTCCACCATCCTCCCACTCAATTCTTTCGAGAGAAATTTTTTCTCGAGAAAGGACCCGATTCTAGAAACAATCCCTTATTGCTTTCGGATCTGAGACAAGAGGTATACCCAACTATTTTGGGTGTCCTATGAAGATGCATTTATCCGCTTTGGGTTCAAGCTTATCAGCCTGAAACTTTTTCACATAAGCGTCGCAGCCCCAAACTTTTAAGAAATGACAGCTTAGGTTTCTCTAAACCATAGTTCATACGGTGTCATCTCATCGGAATTACGTGGTGCCCCTTTTAAAGTGAATGTGGTTGTCTCTAATGCCTAACCCATAAACTATCGTGGTAATTCGATAAGAGACATCATGGTATGCATCATATCCAATAGGGTGCAGTTATGATGTTCGGACACACCATCACACTATGGTGTTCCAGGCTGTATTAGTTGTGAAACAATTTCCACAATGTCTTAATTCTGTGCCAAACTCGTAATTCAGATATTCATCTCTACGATCATATCATAGATATTTTATCCTCTTGTCACGACGATCTTTCAACTTCACCCTGAAATTACTTGAACCTTTCAATAATTTAGACTCGTGATTCATCAAGTAAATATACTCAACATCTACTCAAATCATCTGTGAAGTAAGAAGATAACGATATCCACTACACGCATCAACACTCATTGGACTGCACACATCAAAATGTATTACTTCCAACAAGTTGCTTTCTAGTTCCATTTTACTGAAAACGAGGCTTTCAGTCATCTTGCCCATGTGGTATGATTTGCATGTCTCAAGTGATTCAAAATCAAGTGAGTCCAAACGGTCCATTTGCATGGAGTTTCTTCATGCATATACACCAATAGACATGGTTCGCATGTCTCAAACTTTTCAAAAACGAGTGAGCCCAAAGATCCATCAACATGGAGCTTCTTCATGCGTTTTATACCGATATGACTTACGTGGCAGTGCCACAAGTAGGTGGTACTATCATTACTATCTTATATCTTTTGGCATGAACATGTGTATCACTACGATCGAGATTCAATAAACCATTCATTTTAGGCGTAAGACCATTGAAGGTATTATTCAAATAAACAGAGTAACCATTATTCTCCTTAAATGAATAACCGTATCGCGATAGACATAATCCAATCATGTCTATGCTCAACGCAAACACCAAATAACAATTATTTAGGTTTTAATACCAATCTCGATGGTAGAGGGAGCGTACGATATTTGATCAACCTTGGAATTACTTCCAACACATATCGTTATCTCACCTTTTAGCTACTCTCCGTTTATTCCGTAGCCTTTTGTTTCGAGTTACTAACACTTAGCAACCGAACCGGTATCTAATACCATGGTGCTACTAGGAGTACTAGTAAAGTACACATCAACACAATGTATATCCAATATACTTCTATCGACTTTGCCAGCCTTCTAATCTACCACGTATCTAGGGTAATTTTGCTCCAGTGGTTGTTCCCCTTATTACAGAAGCACTTAGTCTCGGGTTGGGTTGAACCTTGGGTTTCTTCACTAGAGCAACAGCTGATTTGCCGTTTCATGAAGTATCCCTTCTTGCCCTTGCCCTTCTTGAAACTAGTGGTTTCACCAACTATCAACAATTGATGCTCCTTCTTGATTTCTACTTTTGTGGTGTCAAACATCGCGAATATCTCAAGGATCATCATATATGTCCTGATATATTATAGTTCATCACCAGGCTCTAGCAGCTTGGTGGTAATGACTTCGGAGAAACATCACTATCTCATCTGGGAGATCAACTCCCACTCGATTTAAATGATTGTTGTACTCAGACAATCTGGGCACAAGCTCAACAATTGAGCTTTTCTCCCTTAGTCTGCAGGCTAAGAAAATCGTCGGAGGTCTTATACCTCTTGATGTGGGCACAAGCCTGAAATCCCAATTTCAGCCCTCGAAACATCTCATATGTTTCGCGACGTTTCAAAATGTCTTCGGTGCCTCAACTCTAAACCATTTAACTAAACTAGCGCGTAGTTATCAAAATGTGTATGTCAGATGTTCGCAACATCCACAGACAACGTTCGAGGTTCAGCACACTGAGCGGTGCATTAAGGACATAAGCCTTTTACTGTATGCATAATTGCTACTATCAACTTTCAACTGATTTTTCTCTAGGAACATAACTAAACAGTAGAACTGAAGCGCGAGCTACGACATAATTTGCGAAGACCTTTTGACTATGTTCAGGATAATTAAGTTCATCTTATGAACTCCCACTCAGATAGACATCCCTCTAGTCATCTAAGCGATTACATGATCCGAGTCAACTAGGCCGTGTCCGATCATCACGTGAGACGGACTAGTCAACATCAGTGAACATCTTCATGTTGATCGTATCTTCTATACGACTCATGCTCAACCTTTCGGTCTCTTGTGTTCCGAGGCCATGTTTGTACATGCTAGGCTCGTCAAGTCAACCTAAGTGTTTGCATGTGTTCCGAGGCCATGTCTGTACATGCTAGGCTCGTCAACACCCGTTGTATTCGAATGTAAGAATCTATCACACCCGATCATCACGTGGTGCTTCGAAACGACGAACTTTCGCAACGGTGCACAATTAGGGGGAACACTTTCTTGAAATTTTAATGAGGAATCATCTTATTTACTACCGTCGTTCTAAGCAAATAAAATGTATAAACATGATAAACATCACATGCAATCAAAAAGTGACATGATATGGCCAATATCATATTGCTCCTTTTGATCTCCATCTTCGGGGCTCCATGATCATCATCGTCACCGGCATGACACCATGATCTTCATCATCATGATCTCCATCATCGTGTCTTCATGAAGTTGTCTCGCCAACTATTACTTCTACTACTACAGCTAATGGTTAGCAATAAAGTAAAGTAATTACATGACGTTTATGTTGACACGCAGGTCATAAATAAATTAAGACAACTCCTATGGCTCCTGCCAGTTGTCATACTCATCGACATGCAAGTCGTGATTCCTATTACAAGAACATGATCATCTCATACATCACATATATCATTCATCACATCCTTTGGCCATATCACATCACATATCATACCCTGCAAAAACAAGTTAGACGTCCTCTAATTGTTGTTTGCATGTTTTACGTGGCTGCTATGGGTTTCTAGCAAGAACGTTTCTTACCTACGCAAAGACCACAACGTGATATGCCAATTGCTATTTACCCTTCATAAGGACCCTTTTCATCGAATGCGATCCGACTAAAGTGGGAGAGACAGACACCCGCCAGCCACCTTATGCAACTAGTGCATGTTAGTCGGTGGAACCGGTCTCATGTAAGCATACGTGTAAGGTTGGGCCGGGCCGCTTCATCCCACAATGCCGCCGAATCAAGATTGGACTAGTAACGGTAAGCATATTGAACAAAGTCCATACTTTGTTCTCATACATGGATCCCATCTCAGATTTCATGGCCTCAAGCCACTTTGCGGAATCTGGGCTCACCATCGCTTCTTCATAGTTCGTAGGTTCATCATGATCTAGTAGCATGACTTCCAGAACTGGATTACCGTACCACTCTGGTGCGGATCTCACTCTGGTTGATCTACGTGGTTCAGTAGCATCTTTCCCTGAAGTTTCATGATCATCATCATTAGCTTCCTCACTAATTGGTATAGGTGTCGCAGAAACAGTTTTCTGTGATGTACTATTTTCCAATAAGGGAGCAGGTACAGTTACCTCGTCAAGTTCTACTTTCCTCCCACTCACTTCTTTCGAGAGAAACTCCTTCTCTAGAAATGATCCATTCTTAGCAACGAATGTCTTGCCTTCGGATCTGTGATAGAAGGTATACCCAACAGTTTCCTTTGGGTATCCTATGAAGACACATTTCTCCGCTTTGGGTTCGAGCTTATCAGGTTGAAGCTTTTTCACATAAGCATCGCAGCCCCAAACTTTAAGAAACGACAACTTTGGTTTCTTGCCAAACCATAGTTCATAAGGCGTCGTCTTAACGGATTTTGATGGTGCCCTATTTAACGTGAATGCGGTCGTCTCTAAAGCATAACCCCAAAACGATAGCGGTAAATCAGTAAGAGACATCATAGATCGCACCATATCTAGTAAAGTACGATTACGACATTCGGACACACCATTACGCTGTGGTGTTCCGGGTGGCGTGAGTTGCGAAACTATTCCACAATTTTTCAAATGTATACCAAACTCGTAACTCAAATATTCTCCTCCACGATCAGATCGTAGAAATTTTATTTTCTTGTTACGATGATTTTCAACTTCACTCTGAAATTCCTTGAACTTTTCAAATGTTTCAGACTTATGTTTCATTAAGTAGATATACCCATATCTGCTTAAATCATCTGTGAAGGTGAGAAAATAACGATATCCGCCACGAGCCTCAATATTCATCGGACCACATACATCGGTATGTATGATTTCCAATAAGTCTGTTGCTCTCTCCATAGTACCGGAGAACGGTGTTTTAGTCATCTTGCCTATGAGGCACGGTTCGCAAGTACCAAGTGATTCATAATCAAGTGGTTCCAAAAGCCCATCAGTATGGAGTTTCTTCATGCGCTTTACACTGATATGACCTAAACGGCAGTGCCACAAATAGGTTGCACTATCATTATCAACTCTGCATCTTTTGGCTTCTACATTATGAATATGTGTATCACTACTATCGAGATTCAACAAGAATAGACCACTCTTCAAGGGTGCATGACCATAAAAGATATTACTCATATAAATAGAACAACCATTATTCTCTGATTTAAATGAATAACCGTCTCGCATCAAACAAGATCCAGATATAATGTTCATGCTCAACGCTGGCACCAAATAACAATTATTTAGGTCTAATATTAATCCCGAAGGTAGATGTAGAGGTAGCGTGCCGACCGCGATCACATCGACTTTGGAACCGTTTCCCACGCGCATCGTTACCTCGTCCTTTGCTAGCGTCCGCTTATTCCGTAGTCCCTGTTTCGAGTTGCAAATATTAGCAACAGAAGCAGTATCAAATACCCAGGTGCAACTGCGAGCTCTAGTAAGGTACACATCAATAACATGTATATCACATATACCTTTGTTCACCTTGCCATCCTTCTTATCCGCCAAATACTTGGGGCAGTTCCGCTTCCACTGACCAGTCTGCTTGCAGTAGAAGCACTCAGTTTCAGGCTTAGGTCCAGACTTGGGTTTCTTCTCCTGAGCAGCAACTAGCTTGTTGTTCTTCTTGAAGTTCCCCTTCTTCTTTCCTTTGCCCTTTTTCTTGAAACCAGTGGTTTTGTTAACCATCAACACTTGATGCTCCTTCTTGATTTCTACCTCCGCAGCTTTCAGCATTGCGAAGAGCTCGGGAATAGTCTTGTTCATCCCTTGCATATTATAGTTCATCACGAAGCTCTTGTAGCTTGGTGGTAGTGATTGGAGAATTCTGTCAATGACGCAATCATCTGGAAGATTAACTCCCATCTGAATCAAGTGATTATTATACCCAGACATTTTGAGTATATGCTCACTGACAGAACTGTTCTCCTCCATCTTGCAGCTATAGAACTTATTGGAGACTTCATATCTCTCAATTCGGGCATTTGCTTGAAATATTAACTTCAACTCCTGGAACATCTCATATGCTCCATGACGTTCAAAACGTCGTTGAAGTCCCGATTCTAAGCCGTAAAGCATGGCACGCTGAACTATCGAGTAGTCATCAGCTTTGCTCTGCCAGACGTTCATAACATCTGGCGTTGCTCCAGCAGCAGGCCTGGCACCCAGCGGTGCTTCCAGGACGTAATTCTTCTGTGCAGCAATGAGGATAATCCACAGGTTACGGACCCAGTCCGTGTAATTGCTACCATCATCTTTCAACTTTGCTTTCTCAAGGAACGCATTAAAATTCAACGGAACAACAGCACGAGCCATCTATCTACAATCAACATAAACAAGCAAGATACTATCAGGTACTAAGTTCATGATAAGTTTAAGTTCAGTTAATCAAATTACTTAGGAACTCCCACTTAGATAGACATCCCTCTAATCCTCTAAGTGATCACGTGATCCAAATCAACTAAACCATAACCGATCATCACGTGAGATGGAGTAGTTTTCAATGGTGAACATCGTCATGTTGATCATATCTACTATATGATTCACGCTCGACCTTTCGGTCTCTGTGTTCCGAGGCCATATCTGCATATGCTAGGCTCGTCAAGTTTAACCCGAGTATTCTGTGTGTGCAAAACTGCCTTGCACCCGTTGTAGATGGACGTAGAGCTTATCACACCCGATCATCACGTGGTGTCTGGGCACGACGAACTTTGGCAACGGTGCATACTCAGGGAGAACACTTCTTGATAATTTAGTGAGAGATCATCTTATAATGCTACCGTCAATCAAAGCAAGATAAGATGCATAAAAGGATAAACATCACATGCAATCAATATAAGTGATATGATATGGCCATCATCATCTTGTGCTTGTGATCTCCATCTCCGAAGCACCGTCATGATCACCATCGTCACCGGCGCGCCACCTTGATCTCCATCGTAGCATCGTTGTCGTCTCGCCAATCTTATGCTTCCACGACTATCACTACCGCTTAGTAATAAAGTAAAGCATTACATCGCGATTGCATTGCATACAATAAAGCGACAACCATATGGCTCCTGCCAGTTGCCGATAACTCGGTTACAAAACATGACCATCTCATACAATAAAATCAGCATCATGCCTTGACCATATCACATCACAACATGCCCTGCAAAAACAAGTTAGACGTCCTCTACTTTGTTGTCGCAAGTTTTACGTGGCTGCTACGGGCTTAAGTAAGAACTCATCTCACCTACGCATCAAAACCACAACGATAGTTCGTCAAATAGACTCCGTTTTAACCTTCTCAAGGACCGGGCGTAGTCACACTTGGTTCAACTAAAGTTGGAGAGACAGTCTTCCGCAAGCCATCTATGTGCAAAGCACGTCGAGGGAACCGGTCTCGCGTAAGAGTACGCGTAAGGTTGGTCCGGATCGTCTCACCCAACAATACCGCCGAACCAAAGTATGACATGCTGGTAGGCAGTATGACTTGTATCGCCCACAACTCACTTGTGTTCTACTCGTGCAAATAACATCAAACCATAAAACCTAGGCTCGGATGCCACTGTTGGGGAACGTAGTAATTTCGAAAATTTTCCTACGCACACGCAAGATCATGGTGATGCATAGCAACGAGGGGGAGAGTATTGTCTACGTACCAACGCAGACCGACTGCGGAAGCGATCACACAACATAGAGGAAGTAGTCGTACGTCTTCTTCCCGATCCGACCGATCCAAGCACCGTTACTCCGGCACCTCCGAGTTCTTAGCACACATTCAGCTCGATGACGATCCTCGGGCTCCAATCCAGCAAAGCGTCGAGGAAGAGTTCCGTCAGCACGACGGCGTGGTGACGATCTTGATGTACTACCGACGCAGGGCTTCGCCTAAGCTCTACAACGATATGACCGAGGTGGAATTTGGTGGCAGGGGGCACAGCACACGGCTAAGGAACGATCTCAAGGATCAACTTGTGTGTCTTGGGGTGTCCCCTGCCCCCGTATATAAAGGATGGAGGAGGAGGAGCCGGCCGGCCAAGGTGGGAGGCGCAGGAGGAGTCCTACTCCTACCGGGAGTAGGACTCCCCCCTCCAATCCTAGTCCAACTAGGTTTCCTCAAGAGGGAAGAGAAAGAGAGAGGTGGCCGGCCCCTCTCCTAGTCCTAATAGGACTAGGGAGAGGGGGGAGGCGCATCCCTATGTGGGCTGCCCTCTCACCTTTCCACTAAGGCCCATGTTGGCCCATTTGGCTCCCGGGGGGTTCCGGTAACCCTCCCGGTAATCCGGTAAAATCCCGATTTCACCCGGAACACTTCCGGTGTCCAAACATAGGCTTCCAATATATCAATCTTTACGTCTCGACCATTTTGAGACTCCTCGTCATGTCCGTGATCACATCCGAGACTCCAAACAACCTTCGGTACATCAAAATGCATAAACTCATAATAACTGTCATCGTAACGTTAAGCGTGCGGACCCTACGGTTCGAGAACAATGTAGACATGACCGAGACACGTCTCCGGTCAATAACCAATAGCGGGACCTGGATGCCCATATTGGCTCCTACATATTCTACGAAGATCTTTATCGGTCAGACCGCATAACAACATACGTTGTTCCCTTTGTCATCGGTATGTTACTTGCCCGAGATTCGATCGTCGGTATCCAATACCTAGTTCAATCTCGTTACTGGCAAGTCTCTTTACTCGTTCCGTAATACATCATCTCACAACTAACATATTAGTTGCAGTGCTTGCAAGGCTTATGTGATGTGCATTACCGAGAGGGCCCAGAGATACCTCTCCGACAATCGGAGTGACAAACCCTAATCTCGAAATACGCCAACCCAACATCTACCATTGGAGACACCTATAGTACTCCTTTATAATCACCCAGTTACGTTGTGACGTTTGGTAGTACCCAAAGTGTTCCTCCGGTAAACGGGAGTTGCATAATCTCATAGTTATAGGAACATGTATAAGTCATGAAGAAAGCAATAGCAACATACTAAACGATCGGGTGCTAAGCTAATGGAATGGGTCATGTCAATCAGATCATTCAACTAATGATGTGACCTCGTTAATCAAATAACAACTCTTTGTTCATGGTTAGGAAACATAACCATCTTTGATTAACGAGCTAGTCAAGTAGAGGCATACTAGTGACACTTTGTTGGTTTATGTATTCACACATGTATTATGTTTCCGGTTAATACAATTCTAGCATGAATAATAAACATTTATCATGATATAAGGAAATAAATAATAACTTTATTATTGCCTCTAGGGCATATTTCCTTCAATCTCCCACTTGCACTAGAGTCAATAATCTAGATTACACAGTAATGATTCTAACACCCATGGAGCCTTGGTGCTGATCATGTTTTGCTCGTGGAAGAGGCTTAGTCAACGGGTCTGCAACATTCAGATCCGTATGTATCTTGCAAATCTCTATGTCTCCCACCTGGACTAAATCCCGGATGGAGTTGAAGCGTCTTTTGATGTGCTTGGTTCTTTTGTGAAATCTGGATTCCTTTGCCAAGGCAATTGCACTAGTATTGTCACAGAAGATTTTCGTTGGACCCGATGCACTAGGTATGACACCTAGATCGGATATGAACTCCTTCATCCAGACTCCTTCGTTTGCTGCTTCCGAAGCAGCTATGTACTCCGCTTCACATGTAGATCCCTCTACGACGCTTTGTTTAGAACTGCACCAACTGACAGCTCCACCGTTTAAAGTAAACACGTACCCGGTTTGCGATTTAGAATCGTCCGGATCAGTGTCAAAGCTTGCATCAACGTAACCTCTTACGATGAGCTCTTTGTCACCTCCATATACGAGAAACATATCCCTAGTCCTTTTCAGGTATTTCAGGATGTTCTTGACCGCTGTCCAGTGATCCACTCCTGGATTACTTTGGTACCTCCCTGCTAAACTTATAGCAAGGCACACATCAGGTCTAGTACACAGCATTGCATACATGATAGAGCCTATGGCTGAAGCATAGGGAACATCTTTCATTTTCTCTCTATCTTCTGCAGTGGTCGGGCATTGAGTCTGACTCAACTTCACACCTTGTAACACAGGCAAGAACCCTTTCTTTGCTTGATCCATTTTGAACTTCTTCAAAATCTTGTCAAGGTATGTGCTCTGTGAAAGTCCAATTAAGCGTTTTGATCTATCTCCATAGATCTTTATGCCTAATATGTAAGCAGCTTCCCCGAGGTCTTTCATCGAAAAACTTTTATTCAAGTATCCCTTTATGCTATCCAGAAATTCTATATCATTTCCAATCAGCAATATGTCATCCACATATAATATTAGAAATGCTATAGAGCTCCCACTCACTTTTTTGTAAATACAGGCTTCTCCAAAAGTCTATATAAAGCCAAATGCTTTGATCACACTATCAAAGCGTTTATTCCAACTCCGAGATGCTTGCACCAGTCCATAAATGGATCGCTGGAGTTTGCACACTTTGTTAGCTCCCTTCGGATCGACAAAACCTTCTGGTTGCATCATATACAACTCTTCTTCCAGAAAACCATTCAGGAATGCAGTTTTGACATCCATTTGCCATATTTCATAATCATAAAATGCACCAATTGCTAACATAATTCTGACGGACTTAAGCATCGCTACGGGTGAGAAGGTCTCATCATAGTCAACCCCTTGAACTTGTCGAAAACCTTTTGCGACAAGTCGAGCTTTATAGACAGTAACATTACCGTCAGCGTCAGTCTTTTTCTTGAAGATCCATTTATTCTCAATTGCTTGCCGATCATCGGGCAAGTCAACCAAAGTCCATACTTTGTTCTCATACATGGATCCCATCTCAGATTTCATGGCCTTAAGCCACTTTGCGGAATCTGGGCTCACCATCGCTTCTTCATAGTTCGTAGGTTCATCATGATCTAGTAGCATGACTTCCAGAACTGGATTACCGTACCACTCTGGTGCGGATCTCACTCTGGTTGATCTACGTGGTTCAGTAGCATCTTGCCCTGAAGTTTCATGATCATCATCATTAGCTTCCTCACTAATTGGTATAGGTGTCGCAGAAACAGTTTTCTGTAATGTACTATTTTCCAATAAGGGAGCAGGTACAGTTACCTCGTCAAGTTCTACTTTCCTCCCACTCACTTCTTTCGAGAGAAACTCCTTCTCTAGAAATGATCCATTCTTAGCAACGAATGTCTTGCCTTTGGATCTGTGATAGAAGGTATACCCAACAGTTTCCTTTGGGTATCCTATGAAGACACATTTCTCCGCTTTGGGTTCGAGCTTATCAGGTTGAAGCTTTTTCACATAAGCATCGCAGCCCCAAACTTTAAGAAACGACAACTTTGGTTTCTTGCCAAACCATAGTTCATAAGGCGTCGTCTCAACGGATTTTGATGGTGCCCTATTTAACGTGAATGCGGCCGTCTCTAAAGCATAACCCCAAAACGATAGCGGTAAATCAGTAAGAGACATCATAGATCGCACCATATCTAGTAAAGTACGATTACGACATTCGGACACACCATTACGCTGTGGTGTTCCGGGTGGCGTGAGTTGCGAAATTATTCCACAATTTTTCAAATGTATACCAAACTCGTAACTCAAATATTCTCCTCCACGATCAGATCGTAGAAATTTTATTTTCTTGTTACGATGATTTTCAACTTCACTCTGAAATTCCTTGAACTTTTCAAATGTTTTAGACTTATGTTTCATTAAGTAGATATACCCATATCTGCTTAAATCATCTGTGAAGGTGAGAAAATAACGATATCCGCCACGAGCCTCAATATTCATCGGACCACATACATCGGTATGTATGATTTCCAATAAGTCTGTTGCTCTCTCCATAGTACCGGAGAACGGTGTTTTAGTCATCTTGCCTATGAGGCACGGTTCGCAAGTACCAAGTGATTCATAATCAAGTGGTTCCAAAAGCCCATCAGTATGGAGTTTCTTCATGCGCTTTACACCGATATGACCTAAACGGCAGTGCCACAAATAGGTTGCACTATCATTATCAACTCTGCATCTTTTGGCTTCTACATTATGAATATGTGTATCACTACTATCGAGATTCAACAAGAATAGACCACTCTTCAAGGGTGCATGACCATAAAAGATATTACTCATATAAATAGAACAACCATTATTCTCTGATTTAAATGAATAACCGTCTCGCATCAAACAAGATCCAGATATAATGTTCATGCTCAACGCTGGCACCAAATAACAATTATTTAGGTCTAATATTAATCCCGAAGGTAGATGTAGAGGTAGCGTGCCGACCGCGATCACATCGACTTTGGAACCGTTTCCCACGCGCATCGTTACCTCGTCCTTTGCTAGCGTCCGCTTATTCCGTAGTCCCTGTTTCGAGTTGCAAATATTAGCAACAGAACCAGTATCAAATACCCAGGTGCTACTGCGAGCTCTAGTAAGGTACACATCAATAACATGTATATCACATATACCTTTGTTCACCTTGCCATCCTTCTTATCCGCCAAATACTTGGGGCAGTTCCGCTTCCAGTGACCAGTCTGCTTGCAGTAGAAGCACTCAGTTTCAGGCTTAGGTCCAGACTTGGGTTTCTTCTCCTGAGCAGCAACTAGCTTGCTGTTCTTCTTGAAGTTCCCCTTCTTCTTTCCTTTGCCCTTTTTCTTGAAACCAGTGGTTTTGTTAACCATCAACACTTGATGTTCCTTCTTGATTTCTACCTCCGCAGCTTTCAGCATTGCGAAGAGCTTGGGAATAGTCTTGTTCATCCCTTGCATATTATAGTTCATCACGAAGCTCTTGTAGCTTGGTGGTAGTGATTGGAGAATTCTGTCAATGACGCAATCATCTGGAAGATTAACTCCCATCTGAATCAAGTGATTATTATACCCAGACATTTTGAGTATATGCTCACTGACAGAACTGTTCTCCTCCATCTTGCAGCTATAGAACTTATTGGAGACTTCATATCTCTCAATTCGGGCATTTGCTTGAAATATTAACTTCAACTCCTGGAACATCTCATATGCTCCATGACGTTCAAAACGTCGTTGAAGTCCCGATTCTAAGCCGTAAAGCATGGCACACTGAACTATCGAGTAGTCATCAGCTTTGCTCTGCCAGACGTTCATAACATCTGGCGTTGCTCCAGTAGCAGGCCTGGCACCCAGCGGTGCTTCCAGGACGTAATTCTTCTGTGCAGCAATGAGGATAATCCTCAGGTTACGGACCCAGTCCGTGTAATTGCTACCATCATCTTTCAACTTTGCTTTCTCAAGGAACGCATTAAAATTCAATGGAACAACAGCACGAGCCATCTATCTACAATCAACATAAACAAGCAAGATACTATCAGGTACTAAGTTCATGATAAGTTTAAGTTCAGTTAATCAAATTACTTAGGAACTCCCACTTAGATAGACATCCCTCTAATCCTCTAAGTGATCACGTGATCCAAATCAACTAAACCATAACCGATCATCACGTGAGATGGAGTAGTTTTCAATGGTGAACATCGTCATGTTGATCATATCTACTATATGATTCATGCTCGACCTTTCGGTCTCTGTGTTCCGAGGCCATATCTGCATATGCTAGGCTCGTCAAGTTTAACCCGAGTATTCTGCGTGTGCAAAACTGGCTTGCACCTGTTGTAGATGGACGTAGAGCTTATCACACCCGATCATCACGTGGTGTCTGGGCACGACGAACTTTGGCAACGGTGCATACTCAGGGAGAACACTTCTTGATAATTTAGTGAGAGATCATCTTATAATGCTACCGTCAATCAAAGCAAGATAAGATGCATAAAAGGATAAACATCACATGCAATCAATATAAGTGATATGATATGGCCATCATCATCTTGTGCTTGTGATCTCCATCTCCGAAGCACCGTCATGATCACCATCGTCACCGGCGCGCCACCTTGATCTCCATCGTAGCATCGTTGTCGTCTCGCCAATCTTATGCTTCCACGACTATCACTACCGCTTAGTAATAAAGTAAAGCATTACATCGCGATTGCATTGCATACAATAAAGCGACAACCATATGGCTCCTGCCAGTTGCCGATAACTCGGTTACAAAACATGATCATCTCATACAATAAAATCAGCATCATGCCTTGACCATATCACATCACAACATGCCCTGCAAAAACAAGTTAGACGTCCTCTACTTTGTTGTTGCAAGTTTTACGTGGCTGCTACGGGCTTAAGTAAGAACTCATCTCACCTACGCATCAAAACCACAACGATAGTTCGTCAAATAGACTCCGTTTTAACCTTCTCAAGGACCGGGCGTAGTCACACTTGGTTCAACTAAAGTTGGAGAGACAGTCTTCCGCAAGCCATCTATGTGCAAAGCACGTCGAGGGAACCGGTCTCGCGTAAGAGTACGCGTAAGGTTGGTCCGGATCGTCTCACCCAACAATACCGCCGAACCAAAGTATGACATGCTGGTAGGCAGTATGACTTGTATCGCCCACAACTCACTTGTGTTCTACTCGTGCAAATAACATCAAACCATAAAACCTAGGCTCGGATGCCACTGTTGGGGAACGTAGTAATTTCGAAAATTTTCCTACGCACACGCAAGATCATGGTGATGCATAGCAACGAGGGGGAGAGTATTGTCTACGTACCAACATAGACCGACTGCGGAAGCGATCACACAACGTAGAGGAAGTAGTCGTACGTCTTCTTCCCGATCCGACCGATCCAAGCACCGTTACTCCGGCACCTCTGAGTTCTTAGCACACGTTCAGCTCGATGACGATCCTCGGGCTCCGATCCAGCAAAGCGTCGAGGAAGAGTTCCGTCAGCACGACGGCGTGGTGACGATCTTGATGTACTACCGACGCAGGGCTTCGCCTAAGCTCTACAACGATATGACCGAGGTGGAATTTGGTGGCAGGGGGCACCGCACACGGCTAAGGAATGATCTCAAGGATCAACTTGTGTGTCTTGGGGTGTCCCCTGCCCCCGTATATAAAGGATGGAGGAGGAGGAGCCGGCCGGCCAAGGTGGGAGGCGCAGGAGGAGTCCTACTCCTACCGGGAGTAGGACTCCCCCCTCCAATCCTAGTCCAACTAGGTTTCCTCAAGAGGGAAGAGAAAGAGAGAGGTGGCCGGCCCCTCTCCTAGTCCTAATAGGACTAGGGAGAGGGGGGAGGCGCAGCCCTATGTGGGCTGCCCTCTCACCTTTCCACTAAGGCCCATGTTGGCCCATTTGGCTCCCGGGGGGTTCCGGTAACCCTCCCGGTAATCCGGTAAAATCCCGATTTCACCCGGAACACTTCCGGTGTCCAAACATAGGCTTCCAATATATCAATCTTTACGTCTCGACCATTTCGAGACTCCTCGTCATGTCCGTGATCACAGACGGGACTCCGAACAACCTTCGGTACATCAAAATGCATATACTCATAATAACTGTCATCGTAACGTTAAGCGTGCGGACCCTACGGTTCGAGAACAATGTAGACATGACCGAGACACGTCTCCGGTCAATAACCAATAGCAGGACCTGGATGCCCATATTGGCTCCTACATATTCTACGAAGATCTTTATCGGTCAGACCGCATAACAACATACGTTGTTCCCTTTGTCATCGGTATGTTACTTGCCCGAGATTCGATCGTCGGTATCCAGTACCTAGTTCAATCTCGTTACTGGCAAGTCTCTTTACTCGTTCCGTAATACATCATCTCACAACTAACATATTAGTTGCAGTGCTTGCAAGGCTTATGTGATGTGCATTACCGAGAGGGCCCAGAGATACCTCTCCGACAATCGGAGTGACAAACCCTAATCTCGAAATACGCCAACCCAACATCTACCATTGGAGACACCTGTAGTACTCCTTTATAATCATCCAGTTACGTTGTGACATTTGGTAGTACCCAAAGTGTTCCTCCGGTAAACGGGAGTTGCATAATCTCATAGTTATAGGAACATGTATAAGTCATGAAGAAAGCAATAGCAACATACTAAACGATCGGGTGCTAAGCTAATGGAATGGGTCATGTCAATCAGATCATTCAACTAATGATGTGACCTCGTTAATCAAATAACAACTCTTTGTTCATGGTTAGGAAACATAACCATCTTTGATTAACGAGCTAGTCAAGTAGAGGCATACTAGTGACACTTTGTTGGTTTATGTATTCACACATGTATTATGTTTCCGGTTAATACAATTCTAGCATGAATAATAAACATTTATCATGATATAAGGAAATAAATAATAACTTTATTATTGCCTCTAGGGCATATTTCCTTCACATGGGCCTTAGGGCCCATCTGCCCTTAGGGTTTGCCCCCCTTCTTCCCTTAGGCGCCTTGGGCCTTGTGGGAGGCGCACCAGCCCACTCAGGGGCTGGTCCCTTACCACTCTTGGCCCATGCAAGCCTCCGGGGCTGGTGGCCCCACTTGGTGGACCCCCGGGACCCTCTCGGTGGTCCCGGTACGTTACCGATAAAACCCGAAACTTTTCCGGTGACCAAAACAGGACTTCCCATATATAAATCTTTACCTCCGGACCATTCCGGAGCTCCTCGTGACGTCCGGGATCTCATCCGGGACTCCGAAAAACATTCGGTAACCACATACAAACTTCCTTTATAACCCTAGCGTCATCGAACCTTAAGTGTGTAGACCCTACGGGTTCGAGAGACATGCAGACATGACCGAGACATTCTTCGGTCAATAACCAACAACGGGATCTGGATACCCATGTTGGCTCCCACATGTTCCACGATGATCTCATCAGATGAACCATGATGTCGAGGATTTAATCAATCCCGTATATAATTCCCTTTGTCTAACGGTATTGTGCTTGCCCGAGATTCGATCGTCGGTATCCCGATACCTTGTTCAATCTCGTTACCGGCAAGTCTCTTTACTTGTTCCGTAACACATCATCCCGTGATCAACTCCTTGATCACATTGTGCACATTATGATGATGTCCTACCGAGTGGGCCCAGAGATACCTCTCCGTCACCCGGAGTGACAAATCCCAGTCTTGATTCGTGCCAACCCAACAGACACTTTCGGAGATACCCGTAGTGCACCTTTATAGTCACCCAATTACGTTGTGACGTTTGGCACACCCAAAGTATTCCTACGGTATCCGGGAGTTGCACAATCTCATGGTCTTAAGGAAATGATACTTGACATTATAAAAGCTTTAGCGAACGAACTACATGATCTTTGTGCTAGGCTTAGGATTGGGTCTTGTCCATCACATCATTCTCCTAATGATGTGATCCCGTTATCAATGACATCCAATGTCCATGGTCAGGAAACTGTAACCATCTGTTGATCAACGAGCTAGTCAACTAGAGGCTTACTAGGGACATGGTGTTGTCTTTGTATCCACACATGTATCTGAGTTTCCTATCAATACAATTCTAGCATGGATAATAAACAATTATCATGAACAAGGAAATATAATAATAATCAATTTATTATTGCCTCTAGGGCATATTTCCAACATTCTGATGATCCTGAAGACATTGGAAAGGAGCTTGCTATGCTTGTGAAGAAGTTCCAAAAATTCACCAAGAAGAAAGGCTTCAGAAAGTCCTCACGATCAAGCTCAAGGAACGATGAAGTTTCTGCTCATGACTACAAGAAGAGAACATGCTACAAGTGCAAGAAACCTGGCCACTACATCTCTGAGTGTCCGCAGTGGGACAATGACAACAACAAGAAGAAGAAATACTCAAAGTCTTCTTCCAAGTCCTCCTCAAAGTCTTCATCACACAAGAAGAGCTCATCTGGCAAGGCACGTGCATTTGTTGGCAAGGTAATGTGAAAGCACAAGTGCTCCCTAGGTGGTTTTGGTAAATTGATGACAAAATATCTCTTGTTGGACTAATACCTTTACCTAGTATATTTCAGATAAGTTCAACAATGGAGTGGCATGGACTAAAGGTTGTGGGAACCTCTTCAGGATGCTAAGGACAAAGGATTGGCTAAAGCTTCAAGCTCAAGACTCTTCATTTTATATTTTAGTGATCCAAGATCACATTGAGTCTTTAGGAAAAGCCAATACTATCAAGAAGGGATGAGGTGTTGCTTAATGAGCCTCTTGCTTTATGTGCTTAATGATATGCTCCAAAATCCTCAGCTACTTTCCCACTTCCATAAATGACCTAAACCCTAAGCCAAACTCGGTCATACCGATTCTGTCAATCCGGCGCCACCGTGTTTCACTTGTCATTTGCCACTGCCAAACCCTAGCAATTCGGTCCTACCGATAAGGATCTCGGTCTCACCGAGATGGGCTTGCAAACTCTTTGTTTCCCTTTCGTAACTTTTCGGTCTCACTGAAAGAGCGAATCGGTCCCACCGAGAATGCAAGGTAAACTCTATGTTTCCTTCTTGTAACTTGTCGGTCTCACCGAAAGAGCAAGTCGGTCCCACCGAGTTTGCCTGACCAACTCTCTGGTTAGCTAATTGCCGAACTCGGTCTCACCGAGTTTGTGTAATCTGTCTCACCGAGATTACGTTATGCCCAAACCCTAACCAAATCGGTCCTACTGAGTTGCATCTCAGTCCCACCGAAATTCCTAACGGTCACTAGGTTTACTACTTCGGTCAGACCGAGTTTTCTGATTCGGTCCCACCGAGATTGGTAGATTGTGTGTAATGGTTGGATTTTGTGTGGAGGCTATAAATACCCCTCCACCTCCTCTTCATTCGGAGAGAAAGCCATCAGAACACATACACCATTCCTACTCATATGTTCTGAGAAAGAACCACCTACTCATGTGTTGAGGCCAAGATATTCCATTCCTACCATATGAATCTTGATCTCTAGCCATCCCCAAGTTGCTTTCCACTCAAATCTTCTTTCCATCAGATCCAAATCCTATAATAGAGAGTTGAGTGTTGGGGAGACTATCATTTGAAGTACAAGAGCAAGGAGTTCATCATCAACACACCATTTGTTACTTCTTGGAGAGTGGTGTCTCCTAGATTGGCTAGGTGTCACTTGGGAGCCTCCGACAAGATTGTGGAGTTGAACCAAGGAGTTTGTAAGGGCAAGGAGATCGCCTACTTCGTGAAGATCTATCGCTAGTGAGGCAAGTCCTTCGTGGGCGATGGCCATGGTGGAATAGACAAGGTTGCTTCTTCGTGGACCCTTCGTGGGTGGAGCCCTCCGTGGACTCGCGCAACCGTTACCCTTCGTGGGTTGAAGTCTCCATCAACGTGGATGTAGGATAGCACCACCTATCCGAACCACGGGAAAACATCCGTGTCTCCAATTGCGTTTGAATCCTCCAAACCCTTCCCTTTACATTCTGGCAAGTTGCATGCTTTACTTTCCGCTGCCTATATACTCTTTGCATGCTTGCTTGATATGTATTGTGTATGTTAAAATTGTGCCCGAACTCCACTTAAACCGAAAAAGCTCAAAAAGTGCAACTTTAGCATTAAGTGCCTATTCACCCCCCTCTAGACACTCCTTCTTCTAGATCCTACAAGTGGTATCAGAGCATTGGTCTCCATTGCCTTGGTTTAATCACCATTGGAGGAAGATGGATGTGTCTACTTTAGGGAGTCTTAGACATAGAGTGCCTATTCTTGATGGAGAGTACTTTCATGAGTGGAAAAATGAGATGCTTGTAATCTTCAATCAATATCATTTAAACAAGTATATTGCTAGCCCTTGTGCACCTCATATTGATCCTTTGCATCCTACCCTAGATGAAGATATTGACATGATTCGCAATCTTAGAACCATTGAACTCATCATTAGAGGATTGCCCAAAAATTTGATTGCTAGTTTGCCTACTCTTAATTGTGCCTATACTGTGTGGAAATTTCTTGAGGAACGATTTCCCGATCATTCCTTGAAAAATTTGGATAAAATTCTCCATAAATCTATTGCCTTGAGTGAGATGAACTATAGTGATACTAAGTTTGGTGATTGTCTATTTGAGCTTACCAATCTCAAGCATGCTAAAGGAGATGTTGGAATCATTAGTGATATTATATTTGAAGCTATAAGAATTCATAAAAGTGACCACTTTGATGACCATTTATCTAATGAATTACCCTCTCTAGGAAATGATGAGTCACAAGATCATGATGAACATGGATACTATGATGATGATGATCGTGACTTCGATATTGATGATGTAATGAGACAGTTTGGTCTTACGGCAAGTCTTCGGGGATATGCGTCAGGTGGAAAGGAATGGGTTCTTGATAGTGGATGTACTGATCATATGACCAGAGATGAAGAGATGTTCCGTGAGCTTGCTGAAAATGACGGCCCTCGAAAATATGTCACCTTTGGTGATAATTCAAAGGGTAAAGTAGTTGGCCTTGGTAAGGTGGCCATCTCACATGATAGTTCCATTCAAAATGTCATGCTCGTTGAATCTCTCGGCTACAACTTACTTTCAGTATCTAGACTTGCTGATTTTGGCCTAAATGTTCTATTTACTGAGGTAGATTGCCAAGTGTTTCGTCGAGACAATCATAAAATGGTCTTTACCGGTATGCGTAGAGGTGATCTTTACATTGTCGATTTCTCTAAAAAGGCACAACCTAAAACTTGCTTCATTGCTAAATCCTCAAAAGGTTGGTTGTGGCATAGACGACTAGGTCACGTTGGCATGAGAAATCTTGACAAGCTTATTAAAGGAAATCATATCCTTGGAGTTAACGATGTCATATTTGATAAGGATAGACTTTGCAGTGCTTGTCAAGCAGGTAAACAGGTTGGAGGAAGGCATCCTGTGAAGAACATCATGACCACAAGGAGGCCACTCGAGCTACTTCATATGGATCTTTTTGGTCCCAACGCCTACAAAAGTCTCGGTGGAAATTCTCTTGGTCTAGTTATAGTTGATGATTTTTCAAGATTTACGTGGGTGTTCTTTCTTAATGACAAGTCGCAGGTCCAGAAGATCTTCAAAAACTTTGCTAGGAAAGCCCAAAATCAGTTTGAAGTGAAGATCAAGAAGGTTCGGAGTGACAACGGAACGGAGTTCAAGAACGCAAATGTGGACACCTTTCTTGACGAAGAAGGGATTTCACACGAGTTCTCGGCTACATACACACCTCAACAAAATGGAGTTGTTGAGAGGAAGAACCGGACACTCATCGAAATGGCAAGAACGATGCTTGATGAATACAAGACGCCAAAGCACTTTTGGGCAGAAGCGGTTGAGACAGCTTGTCACGCAACAAATCGCTTGTATCTTCACAAGCTACTCGGCAGGACAGCATACGAGCTCCTCACCGGTAACAAACCCCAAGTTGGATACTTTCGAGTATTCGGCTCAAAGTGCTACATTCTTGATAAGCATTGTCGTTCAAAGTTTGCTCCTAAATCTCATGAAGGCTTCCTACTCGGTTACGGCTCAAACTCTCACACTTACCGTGTCTACAACAATTTCACCCGAAAAGTTGAAGAGACGGTAGATGTGAAGTTTGATGAATCTAACAGCTCGCAAGTAGAGCAATTGCCAATTGATGTAGGAGACAAAGACCCCTCAGAAGCAATCCAAGATTTGTCCATTGGCAAAGTTCGTCCAACGGAGGTGAAGGAGAGAACGTCATCCGTCCAAGTGGAAGCTTCTACTTCACGACAAGGTGAACCAAGAATTGACACGGAAGCATCCACAAGTGGAACACACCAAGATGAAGAAGACGAGGAAGTACATCAAGACGAACATCAACAACCTCCTTCCCCACCACGACAAGAGAATGACAACGTCAACAATGAAGAAGGCCAAGAAGAAGAACAAGATGAAGAAGATGCTCAACGAAGACCCAAGCAAAAGCTCTCACGAGTTCGAGCAAGAATTGCCAGAGATCATCCCGTCGAGCAAATCCTCAATGATATACAAAAACTCGTTTAGCTAACTTTTGTGAAAACTATTCATTCATCTCTAGCATTGAACCTATGAAGGTTGAAGAAGCATTGGAAGATCTGGATTGGATAAACGCTATGCATGAAGAGCTACACAATTTTGAGAGAAACCAAGTTTGGACATTGGTTGAGAAACCCGACAACAACCACAACATCATTGGTACCAAATGGGTGTTTCGCAACAAGCAAGATGAAGATGGACAAGTGGTCCGCAACAAAGCACGTCTCGTCGCCCAAGGGTACACACAAGTTGAAGGTATGGACTATGGTGAGACATATGCTCCCATTGCTAGACTTGAGTCCATTCGCATCTTACTTGCCTATGCTAATCACCATAATATCACCTTGTACGAAATGGACATTAAGAGTGCTTTTCTAAATGGTGAAATAGAGGAGGAGGTTTATGTCAAACAACCTCCCGGCTTTGTCAATCCTAAGAAACCTAATCAGGGTGGTTATGGAGGCCACCGAGGCGGGCGAGGAGCCATCGCTGACATTGGTGCTTTCATTGAGAGCCTGCTGGTAGTCGCCATGGTGCAATGCGAATTCAGATCGTCTCCGGCGCAATCTACGCGTCAGAACCGAGCTTTATTGTCGATATCGGCATCTTCATCGCCGGCTCGATTAGTCACCTTGGCTCGATCGAGGACTGCACTCTGTCTCAGATTATTATGTTCGGACGAGGGCCTTCATCATCAACTCTGATCTCTATCAAGATCATGAAGGAATCATCGATGGAGCTCGGGGGCTCAACATCAACATTGCCCTCGGGCGGCCATGCTGTTTTTCTGGACATCAAACCTGTATCCGCTGCCACCACCTCCTCATGTGTCGCTTTGATGATTGCTTCTGTGGAATTGTGCGGAATTGAGTGTACAACAACCCTGTAAAATTACTTCGCGTTTCCATGGAGGAATCTTCAGTGATCTATGATATACTGGAGGCCTATCGAGTATGGACGGGAATCTAGACGAGTTTAGGGCGTGGTTGCTACCTCTTGAGCACTGCGTTGGTTTTCCCTTGAAGAGGAAAGGGTGATGCAGCAAAGTAGCGTAAGTATTTCCCTCAGTTTTTGAGAATCAAAGTATCAATCCAGTAGGAGGCCACAAGCAAGTCCCTCGTACCTACACAAATAAATAAGAACCTCGCAACCAACGCGATAAGGGGATTGTCAATCCCTTCAAGGTCACTTACGAGAGTGAGATCTGAGATAGATAATAATAATAAGATAAATATTTTTTGATATTTTATGATAAATATTGAAAGTAAAGATTGCAAAGTAAAATAGATTGGAAACTTATATGATAAAAGGTAGACCCGGAGGCCATAGGTTTCACTAGTGGCTTCTCTCAAGATAGCATAAGTATTACGGTGGGTGAACAAATTACTGTCGAGAAATTGATAGAAAAGCGAATAATTATGAGAAATATCTAGGCATGATCATGTATATAGGGATCACGTCCGTGACAAGTAGACCAACTCCTGCCTGCATCTACTACTATTACTCCACACATCGACCACTATCTAGCATGCATCTAGAGTATTAAGTTCATAAGAGCAGAGTAACGCATTAGGTAAGATGACATGATGTAGAGGGATAAACTCAAGCAATATGATATAAACCCCATCTTTTTATCCTCGATGGCAACAATACAATAAGTGCCTTGCTTTCACTGGGAAAGGACACCGCAAGATTGAACCCAAAGCTAAGCACTTCTCCCATTGCAAGAAAGATCAATCTAGTAGGCCAAACCAAACTGATAATTCGAAGAGACTTGCAAAGATAACCAATCATACATAAAATATTTCAAAGAAGAATCAAATATTGTTCATAGATAGACTTGATCATAAACCCACAATTCATCGGATCTCGACAAACACACCGCAAAAAGAGTTACATCGAATAGATCTCCAAGAAGATTGAGGAGAACTTTGTATTGAGATCCAAAGAGAGAAAAGAAGCCATCTAGATAATAACTATGGACCCGAAGGTCTGAAGTAAACTACTCACACATCACCGGAGAGGCCATGGAGTTGATGTAGAGGCCCTCCGTGATCGATGCCCCCTCCAGCGGAGCTCCAGAAAAGGCCCCAAGATGGGATCTCTTGGGTACAGAAGGATGTGGCGGTGGAAATAGGGTTTTGTGGTGCTCCCGGATGTTTTCAGGGTATATGAGTATATATAGGAGGAAGAAGTAGGTCTCGGTTGAGCCACGAGGGGCCCACGAGGGGGGAGGCGCGCCCCCTGCCTCGTCGACTCCTCGTTTGTTTCTTGACGTCCACTCCAAGTCATCTGGATCATGTTTGTTCCAAAAATAACTCTCCCGAAGGTTTCATTTTGTTTGGATTCTATTTGACATTCCTTTTCTGCGAAACACTGAAATATGCAAAAAAAACACCAATTTGCATTGGGCCTTGGGTTAGTAGGTTAGTCCCAAAAATAATATAAATGTGTAAAATAAAGTCCATTAACATCCAAAACAGGTAATATAATAGCATGGAATAATCAAAAATTATAGATACGTTGAAGACGTATCAAGCATCCCCAAGCTTAATTCATGCTCGTCCTCGAGTAGGTAAATGATAAAGATAGTATTTTTGATGTGGAATGCTACCTAACATAATTCTCAATGTAATTCTCTTTATTGTGGCATGAATACTCAGATCCGAAAGATTCAAGACAAAAGTTTAATATTGACATAGAAATAATAATACTTCAAGCATACTAACTAAGCAATTATGTCTTCTCAAAATAACATGGCCAAAGAAAGTTATCCCTACAAAATCATATAGTCTCGCTATGCTCTATCTTCACCACACAAAGTATTTAAATCATGCACAACCCCGATGACAAGCCAAGCAATTGTTTCATACTTTTGATGTTCTCAAACTTTTTCAATCTTCACGCAATACATGAGCGTGAGCCATGGACATAGCACTATATGTGGAATAGAATGGTGGTTGTGGAGAAGACAAAAAGGGAGAAGATAGTCTCACATCAACTAGGCGTATCAATGGGCTATGGAGATGCCCATCAATAGATATCAATGTGAGTAAGTAGGGATTGCCATGCAAGGGATGCACTAGAGCTATAAGTGTATGAAAGCTCAAAAAGAAACTAAGTGGGTGTGCATCCAACTTGCTCGCTCACGAAGACCTAGGGCATTTTGAGGAAGCCCATCATTGGAATATACAAGCCAAGTTCTATAATGTAAAATTCCCACTGGTATATGAAAGTGATAACATAGGAGACTCTCCATCATGAAGATCCTGGTGCTACTTTGAAGCACAAGTGTGGAAAAAGGATAGTAACATTATCACTTCTCTCTTTTTCTCTCATTTTTTTATTTGGGCCTTATTTTCTCTCTTTTTTATGGCATCTTTTTTTCGTCCAGAGTATCATCCCGACTTGTGGGGGAATCATAGTCTCCATCATCCTTTCCTCACTTGGGACAATGCTCTAATAATGATGATCATCACACTTTATTTACTTACAACTCAAGAATTACAACTCAATTCTTAGAAAAAAATATGACTCTATGTGAATGCCTCTGTCAATGACTCATGAGTGACATGTATGAAAATTATGAATGGTGGCTTTGCCACAAATACGATGTCAACTACATGATGATCATGCAAAGCAATATGACAATGATGAAGCGTGTCATAACAAACGGAATGGTGGAAAGTTGCATGGTAATATATCTCGGAATGGCTATGGAAATACCATAATAGGTAGGTATGGTGGCTGTTTTGAGGAAGGTATATGGTGGGTTTATGGTACCGGCAAAAGTTGCGCGGTACTAGAGAGGCTAGCAATGGTGGAAGGGTGAGAGTGCGTATAATCCATGGACTCAGCATTAGTCATAAAGAACTCATATACTTATTGCAAAAATTTATTAGTTATCGAAACAAAGTACAACGCGCATGCTCCTAGGGGGATAGATTGGTAGGAAAAGACCATCGCTTGTCCCCGACCGCCACTCATAAGGAAGACAATCAATAAATAAATCATGCTCTGACTTCATCGCATAACGGTTCACCATACATGCATGCTACGGGAATCACAAACTTTATACAAGTATTTCTCAAATTCACAACTACTCAACTAGCATGACTCTAATATCACCATCTCCATATATCAAAACTATCATCAAGTATCAAACTTCTCATAGTATTCAATGCACTTTTTATGATAGTTTTTATTATACCAATCTTGGATGCCTATCATATTAGGACTAAATTCATAACCAAAGCAAATTACCATGCTATTTTAAAGGTCTCTCAAAATAATATAAGTGAAGCATGAGAGATCAATAATTTCTATAAAATAAAATCACCACCGTGCTCTAAAAGATATAAGCGAAGCACTAGAGCAAAATTATCTTGCTCAAAAGATATAAGTGAAGCACATATAGTATTCTAATAAATTCTGATTCATGTGTGTCTCTCCCAAAAGGTGTGTACAGCAAGGATTATTGTGGTAAACTAAAATGCAAAGACTCAAATCATACAAGACGCTCCAAGCAAAACACATATCATGTGGTGAATAAAAATATAGCTCCAAGTAAAGTTACCGATGGACGAAGACGAAAGAGGGGGTGCCTTCCAGGGCATCCCCAAGCTTAGGCTTTTGGTTGTCCTTTAATTTTACCTTGGGATGCCTTGGGCATCCCCAATATTAGGCTCTCACTACTAGGGAAAAGCCTAGTAGCAGCGAGGGTTTTGGGCCTCTCAGTAGCACGGGTGTCGGCGCTACTAATAAGGCGCTACAGCTAACGTATAGCAGTAGCGCCTGTTGTCCCACGCTACTGCTATACATGAATAGCTGTAGCGCTCTATGGGAAAGGGCGCTACTGATATTATCTGCAGCGCTGTTTGCTGGGACGCGCTATTGGTAAGGAGGCGCTACTGCTAAATTTCCCCCTCGCTACTACTAGTTTTTTTCCTGCATATTTGTTTTGTATTTGTTTTGTATTTGAATAGGCTTTATACAATAATCTTTAGCATATCATACACATACAAATGTAATCATAGCATATACATACAATTAGTCTCATCAAATCATGTCATCATCATAATCATCATCCAACACAAAGTGGTCTCTCGTCATCATCTCAAAAATAGCGATACAAGTCTTGATTACTTGCAAATACATCGTCATACATCTAAACAATGATATACGCGAGAAGAGCTATCACTTTGAGAACATGAGTTCATATCCCTCTCTCGCATTAGTGTGAACCTAAACTAACTACTGCATGTCGCTCGGAAACCGGAAACCGCTACACCTGGGCGGCCTGACACTCCGGCCACTTGTCATATATATACTCCTGGCGTAGCACTTCTTCGCCATCTATGATCTATGCACCTGCATCATCACATGAGTCGATGATATGCAACATATATAGTTGAGCAACAGAAAGAGACAGACTTGGCAAAATAGAAACAACATATCATAAGCATAAATAACAAAGTTCATCGTACCCCAAAATGCCCTAACTAGAGTGATTTTCGCTAGTCGGGGAGGAGGACGGTTTAATTACATCACAGATAAAGTTTCACCGTGCACAACTCAAAGTTTTGTCATACATAAAGTATGGACTAAACAGACACATTGTCATATATCGACAATCACTCCAACATGTCGTTCCATCCATCCAAGTCAGGGAGATAGTCCCCGAGCCTAGTGAAAGGCTTCAGGTCGAGATGCTGAGAGGCTATCCATGTTCGGACATCTTCCCGCGACATTTGTCCTTCTCCGTAGAACATCCCTGTTTTTCCGACGACCTCCTTCATGATGATTTGGGAAAGTTTGCGCTGGATGTTATAGAACTCAGCTCGAAGTCGATGATCCTCGATATCTCCTATGTCCTTTGGCCATTGCAGAATATGGGCATCGCCGGAAGAAGGTGTCATGTGAAGGTTCTGGTGATCCCGTCTGTACTCCAGCAGGTGGTGTAGGACATAGAATCCATCATTAAGAGAATCGTTCGGTTGCTGGATGCAGCAGAAGTCGGTCTTATGGCCGAAGGCGACCATGCCGCCCCTTATCTTCTTGTCCCTGACCTCTCCACCCATTGATTGGTAGTAATAAATAGCACTGTCGAGAACATCCTTGATGTGGGTGTAATCCTTTTTGTGAATGTTCTTCGACGAGTCCAAGTAAAGAGCATGGGAGAATCGGGGGTAGAGGATGATGAGGACGGCGCGCCCGCCGCTGCGCAAAATAAGTCCTCAAATTAATTAGCCTCCACCGTGCAAACGAATGATTGAAATCGAAGGAAGGATAGCAGCGCGGATGACTTACACGGGATGATAAGGCACGAGAATCGCCCCCTTGTCCTTATTGGCGAGCATGAAACTGGCGATGTAATCCCTCGCGTATTCACGGTGCTTTGTGCAGACTCCCAAGAAGCCCTCATGCATGTAGTGCGGGTCAGCGACACAGATATGAGATATCTTCTCAACCCCGATGATGTAGTTCATGTGCGAGGCATAAAGGGGGACAAACGTAAAATCCAGCTTCTTCACGTGAAACATGTCGAATATGTAATCGAATCGGAGGAAGAACTTATCCGCGGGGAAGCTGTCGACGTACGACATTTGCCGCGGAACATTAACCACATAGAGTGGGTATCCTGGATCTTTCGAGGCGATGAGGTCTTTCTCTACCCGCAGCACATCGTCATGAAGTCTCTTTAGATCGTCGAATCTAGCCCGTAGCGCTGTTGCAGGTAGGATTGGTTGACCGGGGATATGCCATTTATCCGCATCGGGGATATCTATACGGTCCTGAAGCCGAGGCTGCTGAGGCGGCTGGATCATAGAAACAGCTTTTTTGCCTTTCCTCGCTCTCTTCCTGAACTTCTTTACTACCGGAGGGTCGTCCATAATACGTTGAGACGGCAATTCAGGCACCGACTCATGACGCTCAAACCCTGAGGAGGCGCCAGTATAGACATACTGTTCAGCAGTGCCATCGTCGTCCTCATCCTCATCCATGGCGGCGTCATCAGCTCAAAATTGCCATCGTCCACCTCCGTGACCACCACTCTAGTAGTCCTAAGTTTGTTAGGAACCTGTTGCCTCTTTGCTTTCGGTTCTACACCGGCTCCGCTCCCCGAGGCAGTGCTGGTCTCAGTCTCAGCGCCGGTCTCGATGACGGTCTAAGTCTGAGCGCCGGTCTCAGTCTCAGCACCGGTCTGCGTGTCGGTCTCAGTCCCCGATGCCACTGGTGGGCCCAGCAATAACATCGGTTGATCGTCGGTAAGGCTAAAAAATTCGTTTGCCGCCCGGTAGGCGTCGTCGCAATCACCAGAACCCTGTCCTTCATCATTGCTAGCCATGTTTCCTATGATTAAATCTAGTCAATTAATTCTAGACCTAATAAAATGAATAATGACATAAAAAGGCCTATTTTTTTGCAGGAATGTTGACTCCTTCCTGGTGCGGCAAATCACGGGCACTCGATATGTCCTAGTTTGTAGCACAAGTCATGCCGAAATTCACGGAAAATTTCGGCATGAACTTTCCTAAAAAGTGGACAAATCGAGAACCTGAAATTTGCCGCAACAGAAATGAATCAACATTCCGGCAAAACATAGGCCACTCTGCATCATTCCCTGGAAACAGTGTTCAAATATCCCTCTTCGACACTGCAACACATGTCCAAATATACACGAGCAACCACGTGTCCAAATTTCACAAGCTAATTCAAAAACAAAGTGTAGAAGAAAATTCATTTAACTACTAATAGAACAAAATTCAGTTAACTTTAGTGCTCTATAATGATGAAAGGAAAAAAATTCAGTTAACTACTAATTTCATTCATTTAGGTTATTCATTTAACATCACCTAATTAACCTACTGTACCACTACTACTAGCAGCACTACTAACCTAATTAACCTAGCAAAACTCTAGTGCCCTAACTGGAAAACATCTAATTAACATCTACTAGTACCACTATTGCCCTAACCTAATTAACATCTACTAGTATCACTATATACTATACAAGCAGCATCTACCCTAATTAAACCCTACTGCCCTAACTAACTTTTGTTGTAAACCAAATTTTTTGCTCTAAACTAATTTTTGCTCTAACATCTACTACTTAACATCCTTTGCTCTAAACTAAATTTTTTGCTATAAACAAACTTTTGCTTTACTAATTTTTTCTCTAAAATGCAGAGAGAGATGAGTGGGGGGAGGGGTGGGGGACTTATAGGGAGGGGAGAGACGGTGGCGGGGAGGTGCTCGGTGACGAAGGCAGGGGCGGAGAGGGCGGGCTCGGGCACGGGCAACCGCGGTCCTGGGCGGGCTCGGCCAGCAGTGAGGTGGAGGGCGCCGACGGTGACATCGAGGGCGGTCTCGGGCGGCGGTGGTGAGGCTGAGGGCGGCCTCGGGCGGCGGCGGTGAGGATGACGGCGGCCTCGAGGGGAGACGGCGAGGTTGCGGGCGTCCACGCCGGCAGGAGACGGCGGCGAAGTGGGGCGACGGCGAATTGGGGAGACGGCGGCGAGGGCGAGGGATTTGGGGAAGAAGTGGTGGCCGGGGGCGGGGGGGCGCTGTTTAAGTGAAACGTAACGGTAGCGCGTTTCCGAAAACGCGCTATAGCTAAGTTAGCTATAGCGCGTTTCTTGAAACCCGCTACTGCTATTCCTTTCTCCTTTTTTCCCTTTTTTCTTTTTTTTCTTTACATTTTATTTTTTTCCTTTCTCCTTTTTCTATTTCTTTCATTTTCATTTACTTTTCTACTTGTTTTCACTTTATTTTATTTCCGGTAGCAGCAGCGCCTTACACGTCAGCGCGCTACAGCTAAGGAGAGTAGCAGTAGCGCTAGGCCAGTATACGCGCTACTGCTAGGTTGGGCTAGCCATGCGCGCCCAGTTCAAACATAGCAGCAGCGCTTTTTGTTAGTACGCGCTACTGCAAAAGTCATAGCAGTAGCACGGTTTATTTACACGCGCTGCTACTAAGTAGCAGTAGCGTTTGATTTTGTACAGCGCTACGGGTAAGATTCTGTGTATAGGTTTTTCCCTAGTAGTGTCTTGCCACTCCTTGTTCCATAATTCATCAAATCTTTACCCAAAACTTGAAAACTTCACAATACAAAACTTAAGAGAGAATCTCATGAGCTCCGTCAGTAAAAGAAAACAAACCACCACTTAAGGTACTGTAATGAAGTCATTCTTTATTTATATTGGTGTTAAACCTACTGTATTCCAACTTTTCTATGGTTCATACACACAAATACTAGCCATAGATTCATCAAAATAAGCAAACAACACACGAAAAACAGAATCTGTCAAAAACAGAACAGTCTGTAGTAACCTATGGTTTCGAATACTTATGGAACCCCACAAATTCTAGAATAAATTTATGGACGTAAGTAATTTATCTATTAATCATCTTCAAAAATAATTAACTAAATAGCACTCTCCATTAAAAAAATGGCAGCAAATCTCGTGAGCGCTAAAGTTTCTGTTTTTTACAGCAAGATCGCAAAGACTTTCCCCAAGTCTTCCCAAAGGTTCTACTAGGCACAAACATTAATTAAAAGCATAAAACCACATCTAAACAGAGCATATATGAATTATTTATTACTAAACAGAATCAAAAAGCACGAAACAAAAATAAAATTGGGTTGCCTCCCAACAAGCACTATCGTTTAACGCCCCTAGCTAGGCATAAAAGCAAGGATAGATCTAGGTATTGTCATATTTGGTATGCAATCCATAAGTGGCTCTCATAATAGATTCATAAGGTAATTTAATTTTATTTGTAGGAAAGTGTTCCGTGCCCTTCCTTAATGGAAATTGGAATCTAATATTTCCTTCTTTCATATCAATAATTGCACCAATCGTTCTAAGGAAAGGTCTACCAAGAATAATAGGACATAAAAGATTGCAATCAATATCAAGAACAATGAAATCCACGGGCACATAATTCCTATTTGCAACAATAAGAACATCATTAATTCTTCCCATAGGTTTCTTAATGGTGGAATCCGCAAGATGCAAGTTTAAAGAACAATCATCAAATTCACGAAAACCTAGCAAATCACACAAAGTCTTAGGAATCGTGGAAACACTAGCACCCAAATCACACAAAGCATAGTATTCATGATCTTTAATTTTAATTTTAATAGTAGGTTCCCACTCATCATGAAGTTTTCTAGGGATAGAAACTTCCAATTCAAGCTTTTCTTCATAAGATTACATTAAAGCATCAACAATATGTTTAGTAAAAGCTTTGTTTTGACTATAAGCATGCGGAGAATTTAGCACGGATTGCGACAAGGAAATACAATATATTAAAGAACAATTATCATAATTAAATTCCTTGAAATCCAAGATAGTGGGTTCATTGCTATCTAAAGTTTTGACCTCATCAATCCCACTTTTATCAATTTTTGCATCAAGATCTAAAAACTCTGAATCATTGGGACGCCTTTTAGCTAAAGTTGACTCATCTCCAGTCACATTATTATCAAGATTCATATTGCAAAACAAAGATTTAATAGGGGACACATCAATAACCTTTAGATCTTCATCCTTATTACCATCAAGTTCTTCCGGTTTGGGGCCATCTTATTAACTAAGGTGGCCTGCTTATCCGAAATTTGGGCTATTAAGTTTTCAAGATAAGAAAACTGAGATTTCAAACCATAAAATTCTCTAGACATATCATCGAGCTCTTTATTCATGTACCCTATAAAACTTTTTTGTTCGTTAAGCTCGTTTCTGAAGAAATTATTATGCTCAAATTGCAAGGACATAAAACTTCTAACATTGTTTTCAATTTCTTCCAACCTTCTAAGGTGAAGATCAAAACTTTTTGGTAAGGCCATCGCAGCACACAAGCAAGCCAAAGGCAAACAAAAGGAGGTGAACTGGAAAAGAGAAGGGGAATGGAAAAAGAGGGTGAATACAACGGCAAGGGTGAAGTGAGGGAGAGGAAAACGAGAGGCGAATGGCAAATAATGTAATGCGAGGGATAAGAGTTTGTGATGGGTACTTGGCATGTCTTGACTTGTGCGTAGACTCCCCGACAACGGCGCCAGAAATCCTTCTTGCGACCTCTTGAGCACTGCGTTGGTTTTCCCTTGAAGAGGAAAGGGTGATGTAGCAAAGTAGCGTAAGTATTTCCCTCAGTTTTTGAGAACCAAGGTATCAATCCAGTAGGAGGCCACACGCAAGTCCCTCGTACCTACACAGACAATTAAGAACCTCGCAACCAACGCGATAAAGGGGTTGTCAATCCCTTCACAGTCACTTACGAGAGTGAGATCTGATAGAGATAATAATAATAAGATAAATATTTTTGGTATTTTTATGATAAAGATTGAAAGTAAAGATTGCAAAGTAAAATAGATTGGAAACTTATATGATAAAAGGTAGACCCGGGGGTCATAGGTTTCAGTAGTGGCTTCTCTCAAGATAGCATAAGTATTATGGTGGGTGAACAAATTACTGTCGAGCAATTGATAGAAAAGCGAATAATTATGAGAATATCTAGGCATGATCATGTATATAGGCATCATGTCCATGACAAGTAGACCAAGTCCTGCCTGCATCTACTACTATTACTCCACACATCGACCGCTATCTAGCATGCAACTAGAGTATTAAGTTCATAAGAACAGAGTAACACATTAGGTAAGATGACATGATGTAGAGGGATAAACTCAAGCAATATGATATAAACCCCATCTTTTTATCCTCGATGGCAACAATACAATATGTGCCTTGCTGTCACTGGGAAAGGACACCGCAAGATTGAACCCAAAGCTAAGCACTTCTCCCATTGCAAGAAAGATCAATCTAGTAGGCCAAACCAAACTGATAATTCGAAGAGACTTGCAAAGATAATCAATCATACATAAAAGATTTCAAAGAAGAATCAAATATTGTTCATAGATAGACTTGATCATAAACCCACAATTCATCGGATCTCGACAAACACACCGCAAAAAGAGTTACATCGAATAGATCTCCAAGAGGATCGAGGAGAACTTTGTACTGAGATCCAAAGAGAGAGAAGAAGCCATCTAGCTAATAACTATGGACCCGAAGGTCTGAAGTAAACTACTCACACATCACCGGAGAGGCCATGTAGTTGATGTAGAGGCCCTCCGTGCTCGATGCCCCTCCGGCGGAGCTCCGAAAAAGGCCGCAAGATGGGATCTCTTGGGTACAGAAGGTTGCGGTGGTGGACATAGGGTTTCGTGGTGCTCCCGGATGTTTTCAGGGTATATGAGTATATATAGGAGGAAGAAGTAGGTCAGTTGAGCCACGAGGGGGGAGGGCGTGCCCCCTGCTTCGTGGACTGCTCATTTGTTTCTTGACATCCACTCCAAGTCCTCTGGATGACGTTTGTTCCAAAAATAACTCTCCCAAAGGTTTCATTCCGTTTTGATTATGTTTCATATTCCTTCTCTACGAAACACTGAAATAGGCAAAAACAGCAATTTGCACTGGGCCTTGGGTTAGTAGGTTAGTCCCAAAAATAATATAAAAGTGTAAAACAAAGCCCATTAACATCCAAAACAGGTAATATAATAGCATGGAATAATCAAAAGTTATAGATACATTGGAGACGTATCAGTGGTCTCCAGAGCCTAGCTCGGAGGTTATTTGGAAGATCCAACCATTCATCTCTTGCGGAATTTCCATATCTATTCGCTCTCAAAATTTCATCTCGATTCGACCGTTCAAAAGCGGGGAACCTTCCGATTAGTGCGTCACTTTTCAGATATGTTTTTTTGCACGAATACGAATCCGACCTGAGTTCATCTTTCTTCATGAACGGGATACTGGACAACCTTTTTGAAAGAATCTCATTCTAGGGTATTGTATTTTGTTTCCGAGCACATGTTCATGAATTTTTCTCCTTTTCGGAGGTAATCTTCACTATCGTGACGGTGTCAAACCAACCCTTTCTCCACGTCTGCCAATCTGCACTAGACAGATCATCGCTTGATCGAGCCGAGCCGAACCTTATCGGATCATCAGCTCGGCAAGCTGAACAAGAGTTCTGCATCGCGAGGGCAAATCATCACTAACACCATCGCCCCATGGATTTCATGAGTCAGGCACACCAACATCGCCCCTCGGTCACTTCATCAATCCGACATTAACCGCGTCACAAGTTTTGACCAGCGTCGGCATGGCCGAGCCATAGCTTCTTCAAACAGATGTCTGCCACGCCGAACCGCTTCAACACCTCGGCTCGCATGGCGGATGCAACATCACCTTACTGACCTGCTCCTTCACCTCGGCTAGACCGGGAGCTTCGCCATATCTTTATCAACCTACTCTGGAGACTTCGACGTCACCAGCCAACCAGCTTTGTCACGTTAGCTGGACCGGGGCTTTGCCTCGTCACGTCGATCATACTGCATCACCACTTTGTCAAGTCAGGCTCCTCGATCGGTCACCTCGAGCTTGAGGGATGGGACCTCGGCTACGCTAAGGACTACATCTTAGTCCCGCCTCTACCCCGGATCACGTCATCAACACCGTCAGGCAATGAGTGTGTGGATCGAGTCCCAATTTTGAGAGTAACCTTTCTTCAGATTGCTACAACAGATAAGCGGTGCTATTAATCCTAGTAATTTTCGATAGCATGGGTTTAATTTTCCCAAGAAATTATTACTCTGGTTTTTGCCGTCCTCTATACACAGGTCTGTCAAATGGTGGGCGCATTAACGACTGTTGTATTATGGTTCGGTCAGTTTCTGTTCGTAGTTCGCCGAACGCCGCAAATGGAACTCGAACCGCCCTGCTAATTCAGGCTTTGACATGCCTTCACCACATCATGCCGACGCCCTGCATTGACATTGACTTAGGCGCCAGGCCACATCTCTTTAAATAAATTATTTTGCATAAAGCAACTATGCAAGGATTTTTTTATATATTTATATTATTTTTTGGACTGCACTATTTTACATGTGTAGGTAATTGACTTTGACTGCGTAACGCGGTCACTTCGGCAAGCCAACGTTGTCGTCCCAATCGGCATAAATTGGCTCGTGTGATCACCTTGTTGGTCGAATTGTCATATCGACATGTTCGATTGTCTCAGGGACTTCGGCATCGCTGAGAGAGCTCTACCTCATCGAGTATTCAACATACGGGACATATTTCTTTTATTACTCACTTTGCATAAATTATTTATTATGCTATGAATTTATTTTATTTTTTTCATTTATTATTACTATTATCTCCGACTTGCACTATTTTCTGTGCACAGGTAAATGATCCAGGTTGGACAGCGTCGTCACCTCAGCGTACCGACGTACCACATCACATCGGCTGGACCGGGGGCTTCGTCATCACTTCATTAACCCACACTAGGGACTTCAGCGTCACACTGTCGGCCTGCTCCGTCACCTCGGTCGGACTGGGGGTTCCACCTCGCCACATTGGCCATGCTATTTCGCCACTTCAGAGTGACGAGATCTTCGCTCCGCCACCTCGGGACCGGCTTGGGGGTTGGGACCTCATCCCGCCGTAAGCTCGGGCCGCGTCATCAATGGCGAACACATTAACCAGCTAAGTCGCTTTTATGCTCAAAGTTTTAAATTTTTAATGTTCGGTTCGACCATGCTCACATACGTTGTTTGTTAAAAACACTTCCTTTCCCATGTTAACTGGGGGCTCTTAATTTATATGAACTGTTCTATAATAAGTGTTCTTCTTCTAAGTCATTCCAAAGTCTTTTTCTACCACTCCTTTCTCGACTCGAGTGTGCGGTCAATCGCCAGATGGCCTGGTTTCTCTCTAAAGCCGCTCGGGTTTGGTTCGCTAAACTGACCTTGGAAACGCAATCGCCTTCGGGATAGGGATGTTGAAGCCGAAGGCTGACCCGCGTGAAGTCTTGAGATCGGATGTGTCATATTAAGGCGCGGCAGAATTACAAAAATTTTAAAACCAATTTTCGGATTGGCACCAAATGACTTGATTTAGTTCGAATGTCAAGTTTTTACTGAAGTTTTTGGTTTTCCAAGCCTATGG
Organism: Triticum monococcum; assembly: GCA_034509565.1. Taxonomy (NCBI): domain Eukaryota; kingdom Viridiplantae; phylum Streptophyta; class Magnoliopsida; order Poales; family Poaceae; genus Triticum; species Triticum monococcum. The sequence goes on along the minus strand of CM067843.1, from coordinate 753,137,363 downwards.
CACTTCTAAACTGTTTGTGTGTTTTCAGCATAAGTCTCGCAGTGCAACGCCGGACACCTTTAGAGATTTGGCAAAACACTCTCAAATATTCCTATATATGCATCAGTTTCGAATTGTGTCTTCGGTCAATAGTTGGGTTGCCCGGCTCCTGTGCTTGCCTCCTACATTTTGCTTTGTTCGGCTAGGTGTGCAGAGGGAGAACCACTGCGATTGTGCTTCCAGCTCGAATGGTTAAACACCTCAGTGGAGAAAGCCGAAAACTGACTGACACAATGCGTGTAAACTGGTCAGCGGTCCGATGACGGTGTCAAACTATTGATCGATACCGATTACCCCGTGTTAAACATTGGGCCTTTCATAACATTGGCCGAAGTGTTAACGGCTAGACTTCGTTCGGTGCCGAACACTAACGGTGGGCTCGTAGCTAGCTTCCCTAGTTTAAAGCTCCTATGAATAAGTGAAAGTTATAAAGCCCGCATATCTGATTGCCTTGTTTCCCCTAACACAACCGCCTCCGGGCACCGAGACATCGGCTAAGGGTTGTCTTGTTACTGCGGAAACACCCTGCGTAGTATCTACAAAGGGGTAGAAGCCGACGATGGGCCACTTTCAACTAATAAACAGCTGCAACGGAGTCAAAATAAACATATATCATCAGTGTTTGTATTCAGTATACAAACACCGCCTTCCGTAATTATCGTTATAAAGCCATAAATATGCATCAATTTGACTTAAGATTTTAGCCAAGCTGGTTTGCCTGGCTCCTATGCTTACCCCTACGTTCCTGATTGTTCGGCTAGGTGCTAAAGGGAGCACCTGTGTGATTGTTACTACCGGGTCATCCGAATTAATACCTCAGACTGGGTGAAGACGAAAGCTAGCAATCTTAAAGGATATAATTGGTCGGCAACGACGGAAGTGAAAAATTAGGTTCACTAAAGACCACATAGTTCGGGAGCTTTCCCCAAACTAAATCCTTAATATTTTTCTCCCGCATTGATCGGAGGTGAGGTTTCATGATCATGGTTGGCATGACAACCCAAAGAAAGGAACCGATAGCAGGACTATTTTCTTTGGAAGATGTTTTTTACATTACATAGTAATATAACATTTTCTCTCCATACCTTTGTTTATAAAACCGTATGGCCGAATTACCTTGTTTTTCGTAAATATTTGCCCTCATAAAGGCTTTATAAAGTGCGACAAACACTCCCCAGCTACTGGCCGAGGAGGTGGAAGCCGATGATCGGTCAACAAAGTTTTGTACAATGCGGATCCGAACATTAATAATGTAGAGTACTTGGATACGTAGAATCATTACACATAATTTCTGATTTTACTCCGGATATCGATCCTGAATTCGGCCACCCGTGCCCACATTAAGGCTCGGGGGCTACTGGGCTTCGGGTTTATCATTTACTAATATTAAAGGGGCACATTGATCCCCTGATCTGGTGTTGCCACCCGACCGGTGTCTCGGGGGCTACTGCATTGCCAATTCAATACAGAAAATTCAAAGTGCTCAGTGTTTGGCTTGACTGAACTATGGGCAAACGCGACTTCGGAAAATAATAGGTACCATCTGAGACTTATCGAGCATCAAGCTAATATATTACAGTGACTTCTCAAAACCCTCTCTCAAGGGCCCATCCGCCGATCACTATTTTCTCTAATATATTACACCATGTTTCTATTCATAAGTATGCTGCCGAGCTGGGAATTGATCCTCAGGCCGATTTCACGAATCGACCTAAGTCTCAGGGGCTACTGGGGTCAGCGGCTTGATTTTATCCTTCGGGTGCATCCCGGATATTAGGCCGTCACGTAGATTGAGGGCTACTGGCTATACATCTCGGCAGAGAATACAGTGCACAAATCGGAATTAAATTCATATAAATCAGCCCATGACGGAGGTGGTGCACCACCTCGGATACAGTCCAGCGTTGGAGTCTGGATACAGTCCGGTGTTGGTGCTCGACTGCAAAAGATACCTCGGAAGCAGTCCAGCATAAAGCTCGGTTGCAAGTGGCTGGCTCCATAGAGGGCATCTCCGGCATTAAGCTCGGTTCTACCCATTTAACTTTTTCAAGACCGAGGTAATCTATGACACTTTGGATACAGTTCGGTGTTGGAGCTCGGATACATTCCGGCGTTGGAGCTCGAAAGCGGTCAGGCGTTGGTGCTCAGCTGCAAAAGATATCTCGGATGCAGTCCGGCGTTGGAGCTCGAACGCAAGAGGGCACCACCACACGGGAACAACTTCAAACCCAAGGTGGGGCGTAAAAAATAACAAGGCATTGCTAAAGGCCAAAAACTTAAAGGGGCTCCTTGGATACCCGACGTGTAGACTCTTCAGATTCACTTCGGTGATCCTCAAGATCGAAGATGAGAAGATTTGTTGAACCAGTTTTCAAGACCGACGACCAAAGATGAAGAACAGTTCGGAAGAGTCGAGGAGCATCCCCAACTTGAAGACCGGTTCAGGGGGCTACTAACGGTGTCCTGGACTAGGGGGTACTCACCACGTCGTCTCCCGACCAGCTGGATCGGGCCGAGGACCCCCATCGCGGTTCACTTATGGGCCACTTCGAGCAGCCCATGCCACATACAAGGAGGATTCCACAAGACTTGGCGCCCAAGACAAAGACTCCTCTAAACCCTAGGCCTCTGATGTGTTATATAAACCGAGGCCAGGCTAGTCAATAGAACATCTCATATTGATTACTACAATCTCGTGATAGATACCTGTACTATGTACTATCCCCATATCTGTGTTTTGATTTTCGTCCGAAATAATCGGTTTTCAGCCGAATTCCGTCCATCTCGCCTGGGCCCGGTAAATGTCTGTACCGGCCAAAAATTTGGGCCCAGATTGAACTCTTTTTGGCCCAGTCCAACTTATGGATCCTCCCCACGCTTTGCCCAATATAAAAGGATCGAACCAAACGCCCTAACCCTAAACAAATCACGACCCCGTGGTCGACCTGTGTGTGCGGCGGCGGTGCTATGCCCAGATGCGGCTCCTCCGCTCGTCGCCGCCTTCCTCCCCGCTTGAGCATGTCACTCCTGCCCGTTCGCCCCTTCCCTACAGCCCAGCTCCTGGGCTGCATGCTGCTCGCTTTGCGCTGCGGCTAAATCCATCGGCAACTCCTCCTCAACTCTCAAGCATCTCTCTCTGTCCTTGTTTCAATCTTTTTCTTTTGAAGCTGATGATGATGTTGGACTGATGCACAGTTTTTAATCCCCAAAGCTTTGCTCTGCCATACTCGTCAGTGTTGTTTGACTGCCATACTTTTGTTTTGCTTGTTTTCAAAAATTTCGGACGAATTTCGGCCATTTTTTTGTTAAATTTTGTTTGAAATTTAAATTTTGATTTTGTAATTTCGTCCGAGATTTTACGGTAATTTTTAAAATGATCGAATTTCGGCCATCTTGTTCAGGAGCGAAAAAAAATGCAAACCGAAAGCCAAAACACAGCCCCATATGAATACAATCGAAAACAGGACGTATGATTTTACCTTCATCAAAAGGGCCCGAACCTGGATAAAATTCCGTGTCCATGTTATCATCGCTTCAAAACGCCTAGCTTAGGACCCCTACTATAATATATGCGGGATATAGAACCGACAGTCGCCTCCGGCCGTCATGCTGCTCCCGCTCCCCCCGTTCCACGTCTTCATCTTCATGATGGTCCTGCGTTCGGTCTCTGTGGTGCCATCGGGAATGAGAGGCGGTCGCGATCGGCTGTGCGAGGGCAAATCGAAAGAGGCTTCGAACGGGATCGGTGGCGGCCTACTAATCTCCCGCTCTGCGGGAACAAGAGCAGTGCCGGATAGGCCTGGATCAGCAGCGGCGGCGCCTCCCTTGATCCAGATCCGTGCCCCGTCTCCTGGCCTATCTCATCCCGAAGTCATGGTGTAGGTGGTCAGGGCCCGATCGGATCCCAGGGCGTTCGGGTTTGAACTTTGAAACGGCCACTGCAGGCTCCTGGGTACATGGTGGCGTCTTCTTCTACAAGCTTCCCAGCATGCCATACTCTCCATCTCTTTCTCGCGGCAGCGTGTGTAGATCGAGGAGACGAGGACATCAGTGTTGGACCCAGAGCAGTGGCGTCGGCGACCCAGGTATCTTCTTGGACGCCGCTAAATGTCACACGTGTAGCATATACGACATGCACCCACACACCGTGTGTGGTGTGAGTAGGAGGCAGCCCACACGGGCTGTGTGTGGGCGAACATTGGAATTGCCCACACGTGTGGGCGCGGCTACTTCGTGCCACACGCCCAACAAGTACTACTCATCTTCACCCCGTGCGTGTGGCACAAAGCAAAAATGCCCACATGTCCTGACGCAGTTACGTTAGGTACCCCGCGGGATGACTATTTAGTTGCCATCCTGGTTGGCAGATGTAGTTATCCGGAATGGCAAGTGTAGTTGTAAAAGCATGGCAACTCTATCTGTTTTGGTTAACTATAGTTGCCATGTCTAATTTATGATAGTTGCCGCGTGTAATCAAACCGTAGTTGCCATGTGTGATTAACTACTTGCCACATATGGCCAAAACAGTAGTTGCCATGTGTGTTTTACCTAGTTGCCACGTATGGTCCAACCATAGTTGACATGTATTGTTAATCACAGTTGCCATGTGTGTTTATTTGGTTGCCACGTACGCGCAACTGCAGTTGCCGTGTAGCAAAGAATCACAGTTGCCATGTGTGTGTACCGAGTTGCCACGTTCGCGTAATTGCAGTTGCCGTGTAGCAGAGAATCACAGTTGCCGTGTGTGTGTACCGAGTTGCCACGTTCGCGTAACTGCAGTTGCCGTCCACAACATAGGAGTGTCGTGTGGGCGAAAAGCAGTTCGCCCACACGCGCATGACCTAGGTGGTGGCTGTGTGGGCAGAAACTAGTTCGCCCACACAACGCAGCTGGCAAACAGCGTGGTGCGGGCGTGTGGACAAACTTTCCAACGCCCACACACCAGCCCCATCCTACGTGGCACAAAAAATCAACCTTTTCGTGCCAAGATTCATGCAAAAGGCACTGGACGACGATCCAGGCGTGTGGGCGAGTTAGGGAACGCCCACACGTGTGGGCGTTAGACTTTTCGATCTTCTTCTCCCATCTCTCGATCCCGCTCCCTCTTCTAATCTGCAACGACACATGGCAGTGATGTGTTGACGCTCAAAAGTGGCACGTTTATAAAGAGTGGTTTGAAGCTATGTCAAGAGTAATTCAAACTTACTATTGAAAGTTACTATGAGATGGCTCTCTTCGAGAAGATCAAGTTGAATATGAAGATGGTTTAAAACGGAGTTCGGATGCAAAAGTTATGACAACTTCAGATATGCTCATGTTGACATCAGATTAAAGAATGGCTTGAAACCCAATTAATATGTCCTTATATGGAAAAATGATCAACATGAAAGTTGTGCGTCTCGTCGAAATGGTGAATTTTGATATAAAAATCGTCTTAATCCGAGGTCGTATGCAACCTGTGGAGGCAAAAAAAGGTCAGAAATAGAAGCTACAGAGTCATTTCGGACCGACCGAGTTTATTTGATCGGTGAGACCGAGTTGGTCCGAAAATTTACCAGAGAGTTGGCAATGTTGACTCGGTAGGACCGAAGCAACCCAATCGGTAAGACCGATATTGATCCGGAAATTACACAAAGTAACAGAGAGTTGGCCACGTTCACTCGGTGGGACCGAAGCAAACCAATCGGTGAGACCGAGATTGATTCGGAAATTGCCAAAGATTCCTGTCCGAGTTAGGTTTGGGTTTTTGATGTTTTGGACAGAATTTTTAGTCTTTTTCTTGTACGGAAAGTCCAGCCACCTTATAAATAGATGAGAGGTGACGGCCGATTGAACAACACACAATCGAACAAATCTATCTACATCTTTTACCTTTACTTTTCCTTCTCCCTTGTTCTTCTTCTTCCTCGTTCTTCTTCATTGTAGGGCGGCGAACCTCGAGGCCCTAGGGGCGATCAGGTCGACCTAGGGCAGCCCATAGCCGCTACGTGCCCTAACGGGGTCCCTCCCGGGCGTGTGGGGTTTCGGGTCCTCAAAAGCGCTCGCCGGATTGTCTTGCGTACCGCACTTCCGGCAGGTCTCCTTCGACGTGAGCTGCAGTGCATCACCCCCGGCGTCGAGGGTACAGGGTGACATGTTCGTGTGGGAACACACTTTTTGGCGACTCCGCTGGGGACGAAGCTTTGAACGGTCTCCAGCCCGTTCTTGCGACGAAGAGATCGTCATCAAGTTGTTGTAATCTACAAAGGTAATATAAATAACCAATTCCCCTTTGTAGATGCAAATAATCTATGTGTTGTTGCTGGATCACCTAATGAGCATAATGTATCGGCTAGCCCTAGTTTTATCAATCATGCATCTAATTATGCGCAAGGGCCGATGCAAAGCAATCTTCATGCCTCAAATTCTTATGATTTTAGCAACGTAAAACATATGTATCCAAACTCTCATGCATCGGCAACCCCACAAATCCATATGCCGATGAACAACATGATGGGTTTGGTTAATCAATTTGAAACACTTCATGTTAAAATTTCTAATAGCATACAAGAAAGTGTTTCACCTTTTTATTCATCGGCAACTAATTTGCAATATGTGAATACAACCTTGCCGACGGATGGGAGAATTGGCCATGCTACTGCTAGCTATTCGGCCAGTTACTATCAACCGTCATATGCTACACCTCATGTTAGTAATTTTTCGGCACCATACACAACTGTAGATGCTCAAAATTCGGCTTCACACCTTTCAGGTCATAGCCGAATAAATGTAAATTTTACAGGAGTGTTTGTGCCAAATATTGTAGAAGATGAGGTGGTGGTGGCTACATTGGAGAATTTAGCCCAGAATAAGAGGATTAGTGCTATTTGCCTTGAACAACATGAAAAAGGGCTATTTTCTGATTATGCCGCAATAAAAGCTAGAGTTTTGCAAGAAGATAAATCTTTCCCAATTGATAAAATTGGCGAGCAAAAATATGGTTTTACAACAATGCATATGCCTTCACCTAGTACTACATCATATTATACACCACCTACACTACTGCAAAATTTCGGCAAAACCCGTGTGTCATTGCTGAAAGAATCTAAAAACATCGGGGGCCAATCGTATCCGGAGTGGGCTGAAATTGAGAAAAAGCTTAAAGCCAACTTTGCCGCTCACCGCCAGAAACAAATAGAAAAATAATTGGCTTAGATAAAAGAAGCATTGCCAATGGGTAGTATCAATGAAAAGAAGGATGATTTGGAACTTGTAAGTGCTTCGGTTGAAAAAGCCGAATCAAGTAGTATATATTCCAAATCCATCAAATCCAAAGAGGCAAGTATTATAGATAAAGGGCATGGCAAGCATAGCAAAACAACCATGCTTGATTTTTCTGAAGTTAATGGAACCTACTTCCTGCCCTATGAGTTTCGTGCCATAGAAATTGACAAGCTTCAAGGACAAGAACAAGTAGCCGAACAAAGTTCGATTGACAAAGATCTTCAAATTTATGATGCACGAAATCAAGAAGAAAATTGTGACATGGTGTTGGGAAGTCATCCAGAAGCAAAGCACAATATTATTCATCATATGCAATCATCATGCTCTCCCAACATATTTGAAGAGGTATGTCTAGCAAGTAATTTACCTATTTTCAGATTTGGTCACAACTTTATTGTTGATGCATCTATGAGAAAAATTCTAGTAAGTAATTTTCAAAGACCAATGAAGAAGGGAAATTTACTTGTTAGCATTAAAAAATTTACTAAGCATATCGGCCAATATATTGTACCATTCAAAGAGACTGATAGTGACTTATTACTACAGCCAAAGTTTTTCCCATTGCTTTATTTAAAGTTCATATCTAATTGGGTAGCTTTTCTTGCTTCATGCTTGGCTTATGCATGGTCTCAATTGAGACGTGTATGTTCTAACTACTTTGATTTCAGAAATTTAAAGCCAAGCTTAAAATATTTTGGGAAAACCGATGCTAGTATAGTTTCTTATTTAATGACATCGGAAAAAGTATGCGAAAGAGAATTCATAGTCGAATGGGAAGATGCCAAATCTGAACCATTTGTTTGCTTAACTCCAAAGATGTTCTCACAACAAGATCGGCTAGAAAACAAAAAGTATACCTTCAATTCAAACATGTGTGATCAAATCTTTCCTTTGTTGTTGAAAAATAATTACATTAGAATTCTTGATCACCATGTCAAGCCATCTATCCAAGGACGAATGTATTGTAAGTTGCATGATTCGTCCAAGCATAATTTTGAGGACTGCCACATGTTTCGTCAAATAGTTAAATCGTTCATTGAAAAAGGACGATTGAAATTTGTTGAAACACCAAAGGATGACTAGTCTATTCCAATTGGTCTTAATGGCAAAAAGTTTTTGCATCGGCTACTTCAAGCCGATCCATCTAAAGAGAAGGTAAAAACTGCAGGTGATCGGATCAAGCTTTCAAGTAAAGAAGTAGTTGAAGATCACAATGAACATGAACTTGAGGGTGAGAATTCCATCGAAGCTAGAATGAAGACGCTGGGGACTGGGGGGCAACAAGAAAATTCAATGATCGATGAAAGCAAACCAAGAGAAAACAAAGGCCGAAATAAGCGCAAGTGTAAGAGATCAAAAATCACCTTCGCTGAACTATTGGATAAGTATCAAAAGAAGAGTGAAGAGAAGAATGCCTATCGGCCAAATCATGCAAAGAAACCAAGATCACCCCCAAGGTGCAAATAAGAGGATCGGTATTGGCAAAGTGAGCATTTTAATGCAACATATTCATATCCTTATTTTGGGCCGCCAGTGCCAATGCCGTGGATACATCCCTATGCTCATGTAGATCCATATCCATCATGGGACAGGTATGATACAAGGGCACACTCTCCATCTTATTTTAGACCATCTAACCAATATTATGCATTTCCGAGAAGATCAACATTTGAACAATCATATGTTAAAGACCGTTTCAATCATAAGGAATTGGTCCGGAGCTCAAAGAAGAAGAAAGAGGTGGTCAAACAAGTGTACCGTGTTAAAAGAGATGGTCATAAGAGTGCAACTTCAGATTTGATCTCAAATGAAAAAGAGCCAATTAATGTGTTGACATTGGCTACTAAAGGCAATGAGATGAAGCGACCAGTTATCAAGAGTCAAAGTGCCAAATCTGAAGAAAAGAAGTTGACAGCGCACAAGGTAAAACAAGAATTGCCATTGCTTCAAACAAAATCACAGCCGGGGTGCCCACTCGGCTTATCATATTGGCGAAAGAAGGAATTACAAAAACTTAGTGCACAAGAGCTGAAAAAGAAGAACATGGCATGGGTTCCCAAGAGGAGCAATCAAAATAAAAATGGTGTGCAACCTTCTATTGCAACAAGTGTTATAAAAGTGAAGAAAGCGAAGGATGGAAATCAGAAACAATTAAGACGAAGGTTTGCATCACCCCATCAAAATCTTCGGTGAGCACATCATCCATGTTTTTCTACCATGCCATTGATGCCTTTGCCATGGAGTTCATCATCAGGTATGATAAATTACCCTCTCTGGATTTATTTTGATCCATGGAAGCGACATAATTTTCTGCATCATGAGAGGGTATTACCAAATCTCTATACAATTTATTAGCTACATTTTTTCTTGCTAATCCAAAGGGCTGAAATATTTGATTGCTATTTCATTTGTTTATTTCGGCTATACATGATTTGGTGAATGAATTCTACATGGACCTCATGGTAATGGCCGATACTTATCTATCGCCCTAAGAATATATGTAAGAATGGCCGATGTGGTACTCTAACACCGTCCTTAGTTTGAGTAGAGACTGAGATAAGTGCTTGTAAAGGAATTTATCAAATTGATGCCATTGATGATATTATGCATAGACCAATTCACCAAAATTGCAAAGTGAACTTATCTTTTGATTGGGTGTGCTTTGGCTTGTTAGTTTTCAAAACTTACGTAAGGCCAAATCATGGTTGATTTTATTATTGAGCATCATATTGACGTCATGCATAATATTGTTTTTAGCTTGATCTCTCTAGTACCATGGAGATTATATATTGATGGTTAAATTTCTAACAATGGCCAAGGGTGTTGGTGTTGTTTATTTATCTCCATATGAAGCTATTTTCTGAAGTCTCATGCCGCTTAAAATATTGTTGCACAATGATCAAAGCCGAATATGCATTGTTATTCGGATTGGAGCTTTGCCTTGCTATAGGTGCTATACATATTGAGGCTTCCGGTGATTCGTTATTAGTAGTGCAACAAATATCCAAGGGTTATCAACATTTTGATGAATCACTTATAGTTTATCTTTTGGTATGTCTAGATGCAAGATTTACCTTGGGTTGCTTTAAAATTGTTCATATTTCTAGACATGACAATTCGGAAAAGTTGGCACAGCAAGCATCTGGCTACTATGTTAATCATGGTGTGTTGCATTTCTATCAATAGCCGATGCTTAGTCTCGTCAACATAGGTAAGGCCGAACCGAAGTCCACCACTTCAGCCACTAATATTTTTTTATACAGGTAAAAGTGAGGATTGAAGAAAGTTTATTGTTGATTATCTGCAAAGTCCTAACATAAAGGGTGAACAATATGGTTAAGAGGATAGCCTTGAGATACATATCTATGGAACTTTATCATCGAGTTGTTAATGAAGTTGAAAAGGTTTCACCCAAGTTTGCATCAAGGATTCAAACAAATAATGGCCGATATATATTTATCACCCTAAGCACATGCAAAGTGGCCGATGGAGTATTGACATCGTCCTTAGAACCAACAGGTACAAGTTATTTTTCGGCACGCTACCTTTGCCGAAAAACAGGGGGCATGTGTTGACGCTCAAAAGTGGCACGTTTATAAAGAGTGGTTTGAAGCTATGTCAAGAGTAATTCAAACTTACTATTGAAAGTCACTACGAGATGGCTCTCTTCGAGAAGATCAAGTTGAATATGAAGATGGTCTAAAACGGAGTTCGGATGCAAAAGTTATGACAACTTCAGAGATGCTCATGTTGACATCAGATTAAAGAATGGCTTGAAACCCAATTAATATGTCCTTATATGGAAAAATGATCAACATGAAAGTTGTGCGTCTCGTCGAAATGGTGAATTTGGATATAAAAATCGTCTTAATCCGAGGTCGTATGCAACCTGTGGAGGCAAAAGAAGGTCAGAAACAGAAGCTGCAGAGTCATTTCGGACCGACCGAGTTTATTTGATCGGTGAGACCGAGTTGGTCCGAAAATTTACCAGAGAGTTGGCAATGTTGACTCGGTAGGACCGAAGCAACCCAATCGGTAAGACCGATATTGATCCGGAAATTACACAAAGTAACAGAGAGTTGGCCACGTTCACTCGGTGGGACCGAAGCAAACCAATCGGTGAGACCGAGATTGATCTGGAAATTGCCAAAGATTCCTGTCCGAGTTAGGTTAGGGTTTTTGATGTTTTGGACAGAATTTTTAGTCTTTTTCTTGTACGGAAAGTCCAGCCGCCTTATAAATAGATGAGAGGTGACGGCCGATTGAACAACACACAATCGAACAAATCTATCTACATCTTTTACCTTTAATTTTCCTTCTCCCTTGTTCTTCTTCTTCCTCGTTCTTCGTTCGTTCTTCTTCATTGTAGGGCGGCGAACCTCGAGGCCCTAGGGGCGATCAGGTCGACCTAGGGCAGCCCATAGCCGTTACGCGCCCTGACGGGGTCCCTCCCGGCCGTGTGGGGTTTCGGGTCCTCAAAAGCGCCCGCCGGATTGTCTTGCGTACCGCGCTTCCGGCAGGTCTCCTTCGACGTGAGCTGCGGTGCATCACCCCCGGCGTCGAGGGTACACGGTGACGTGTTCGTGTGGGAACACACTTTTTGGCACGCTACCTTTGCCGAAAAACAGGGGGGCTATAAAGAGGTGATGTCAAATTCATGATTTCATGTCACCATTGGATGACTCTCTTCAAGCTGATGGGAATAAATATATAGATGGTCCAAAACGGAGCTCGGATGCAAAAGTTATGACAAGTTCGGAGATGTTCATGTTGACACCAGAGTAAAGAAAAGCATAAAACTTAATCAAGATTGCCTCTGATGGAAAATGTTTCAACATGAAAGTTGTGCATCTCGTCGAAACGGTAGATTTTGATATAAAAATCATCTTAATCCGAGATCGTATGCAACCTGTGGAGGCAAAATAAGGTCAGAAACAGAAGCTGCAGAGTCATTTCGGACCGACCGAGTTGATTTGATCGGTGAGACCGAGTTGGTACGAAAATTTACCAGAGAGTTGGCAATGTTGACTCGGTAGGACCGAAGCAAACCAATCGGTGAGACCGAGTTGATCCGAGAAATTACAGAAGGATACAGAGATTTGGCAAAGTTCACTCGGTGGGACCGAAATGAACCAATCGGTGAGACCGAGTTGGTCCGGAAAATTACCAAAGATTCCTGTCCGAGTTAAGTTAGGGTTTTTGATGTTTTGGACGGAATTTTTAGTCCTTTTCTTGTGCGGGAAGTCCAGGCGCCTCATAAATAGATGAGAGGTGACGGCCGATTGAACAACACACAATCGATCAAATCATCTACCAGTTTTTATCTTTTATCTTTTCTTCTTAACCCTAGTTCTTCTTCTTCCTCGTCCTTCGTCTGTTCTTCTTGTTGCAGGGCGGCGAACCTCGAGGCCCTAGGGGCGATCAGATCGACCTAGGGCAACCCATAGCCACCGCGCGCCCTGACGGGGTCCCTCCCGGGCGTGTGGAGTTTCGGGTCTTCAAAAGCACCCGCTGGATTGCTTGCGTACCGCGCTTCCAGACGGGTCTCCTTCGACGTGAGCTGTGGTGCATCACCCTCGGCGTTGGAGGAACACGGTGACGTGTTCGTGTGCGAACATGACGCAGCACATGCCTCTTTCTTTTAAGCATTTGCTAATCCATCCCCACACTTCAATTCGATTCAGTTCCATCTGTTCCGATCGATGGCGGTGTGGTTTCATTGCACGACCCCATGAGTGGGGGTTCAAAGATCACCGTCACCGCCTGTGTGAGGCCACGAATGTATTTGTTTGAGGGAGAGGACTATCTGTGATCAGAAGCAACAATATGTGATCATCATGTGTGTGAGATATGGCAAGAGTATGTGATATGTATTTCTGTGTGCAACACTAATATGTATTGACCGTTCATGTTCCTACAGTAGGTTCTTGATTGATTATGGAAACAAGAAGATTACTTGATAATAATTTTTTTAGTATGTGCTTTGAGACTTCAGAGGCTGTTATTGACAGGGATTCTCTGTCTGCTATAGAGGCTGGTGCCAAATCAACATCAGAACAAGGGCAAGATAAGGGGACTGAGGTGAAGTCCTTTCTTCTATGTCTCTATGGTATGCTGATACGTTCAAACCAACATTTTGATTCATTGTTTAGCATTTTAACTGCCACAATTGATCTATGAAAATTTGTTAGGTTGTAGTATCTATCTAACATCTAGAAGATAAAAAAATGTGATGAACATTTTTTTCACAACGTTATGTAGCGACACAGATTGTCAAGATGCTCTACCTGATGATGATTTTTTTGTTTTATTTGTTCAACAGTGTGTAGCGACACAGATTGTGCTAGGCATAATGGAAGGTGATGCTCAGGTAACCAAACTGAAATTTGCTTCTCTCTGAAACTGTGCCAAGGCAATGGCATTATTATTATTTGGTGCATACTATTTAAAACAGGAAGGAGTGCCGCCACATACTCTTGTTTCTGTTCTCAAATTGTACCAGAAAGAAGATTTCTTTTGGATGAAGTAAAAAAAAACTCATCCATGCTTGAGTTAATTAAAAAAGAATTTTCATAATGGTCAGTGCTAATCAGTGTTTTTTATATCTTCGTAGGAGGGCTCCTGCCATTTACATTAATGTTTTGTCTGGTGAAGCGACAACCATGTTTCCACATTGAAATCAGGTAACACGAGGAGGGGTGACTATTTAATGACGGTTCCACGTGTATGTGCCATTTAGGTTACATTTGAAATTTAGTGGTGTACCATTTTGCCTTGATTCCTATAGTTTCTTAATTGATTGGCCATTTTTGTTCTGAATGTACTAATTAACTATTTCAATGGGAAAATGAATACTTGTGATTGCCTTCGGAGCTTATATTCATTTTCCTTTGAAACTTATATTTGTCTATTAAGAGATTAGTAGTACATGAAGCAACAATGGTAGTGTTGGTCCCTAGAGCCCTACAAATTCTTTCAAGTGCAAAATATACTGCAGTAGAAACGGAAAAAAAAATATTAGATCATGGAGCTGTTCTAAGGAAAGTATTGATTTAATTTCATTCGGCTGGTGTGCAAGTACATGATTTAGAAAGTAAAAATGACTGATACTTTTAGACTTTCTTCTCTCTTGTTAGTTCAACTCCAGATATTAGTTGATAGGTTTCTACAATACAAAGTGAACTGACTAAAGAAACCATTTTTCAGTCTGCCATCTTATTATCGTTCTTCTGTTGTGAATGCACATCTGCATATCCATACCTCCTCAGGATATTAGTATTCCATCATTGTTTCTTAACACTAAATAACCTCTCTCTTTATGGGTTTGGTGTTGATATTATGGATGTTGTGGCTGCTCGGGATTTTTTTTTTACCTTTTTGCTAGGTACAGAGCTTCTAGATAGAACAATGGCTTGTAAAATTTTAAAAATCTCCTCCATTTCTTGTGTTCATAGTTTTCCTTGATAGCTATAAGAAGTTGCAGGCTGTTCATGGTGCAGGTTAGCTTCTTTCATCTATTGGTCTGTATTTTCCTATTAGGTATTGCATATACCTTTTATGTTATGCGTATGGGTGATGGGAACATATCATGTAGGATTAGAAAATCTGAGCATTTTTAACTTGGTTCAAGGTTCAGTTGGTTCATGTTTCAATTATATAGGATTTTGCATAATGGGTTAGCTTCCTTTGTCAGTTGCTCTCAATTTTCCCAAGACATATACATTTTTTGCTTTGTGTTTTGGTCATGAGAACATATTATATAGGATGTGAAAATCTATAATATTATGGCAACATGCTTTGTATTTTTCAGTTGGTTTGATATTCAGTTATATAGTATGTCTGATCATTATGTTCTTTCTATATGTGTGTACAATATTCATTGAGGAGCGAGTAGGCGGAGCACAACAGTGATGTGATACTCCAAACTTCCACTAAATTGCATAGTTACCGAATTACTTTCAATTAATTTCAGCCATATATGGTGATATGTTGTAATGTTTGCTTGTCGTTTTTGTAGGGCACCGGTTTCTGTTATCACTTGCAATGATTTCTTAGGTAAATTTGTGGACCAGTACACACCCCGATTTTTGTGATTAATAACACTAATAAGTTAATATGTTACTGAAACCTTTGGTACCTCGTCTGGTTGGATGGGGGCTTAGTCTTGCTATGAAAATACCAGTACACGCATCATTTTTTTTCAAATGTTCTGGGAGATATAATAAATGTGTCATGTTTTAGAACTGTGTTTCACATGGAACTATTGATATTGTTCCGCACACAGAAATTAATTGCTTAGTAGGGTTCGAGTCCTTGTTGTTCAGCATCTTGAGAGCTATGGACATGCGTAATCCTATAAAGTACAAGAAGAATTAAACTCCTGGAACTTATGAAGCGGAAGAATATTTCAAGTTGTTTATGTACAAGCCTTAGGCTACTTGAATCTGACACGGGTCATGCACATTTGACAAGTATGGACAGACCACTCAGATTTTGGCCAAGCCCAATATAGACAAAGATCCCGTAGGTAAAAGTTCCAACAACATAGGTTTTTCTTCATTCATGTTAACTTACCTTACTATTTTCCTTTCTACAGCATATTGCTCATCTCCTTTTTAATACTGATTATTGTCCTTTTTGTCTGAATTATGTGCATGTCATGCAGCCAACTTTAGTAGATTAGTTAGGCCAATATAAAGTAGCGAGTTTTGCTATATAAATTATGTGCATGTCATTCATATTGCTCATCTCCTTTTTAATACTGATTATTGTCCTTTTTGTCTGAATTATGTGCATGTCATGCAGCCAACTTTAGTAGATTAGTTAGGCCAATATAAAGTAGCGAGTTTTGCTATATAAGAATATGAAGAGGCGGTGAAGGATTTATATTGGAAACACAGTTTTGTTGGCAATTCCATTGGAAATATTATCGTAAGAACCGCCGAAGGTATTTTCCAACTTGTCAAATTCATGTGAATCGACGACGCTGGTTTTAGAGGACTAACTACATTTCTGCATTTCAATACAACTTGCATTGCAGCCATACTTGAAGAGCAACCACACATACATGCCAACATTAAGGCCTCACTCAAGTACTGGTACATACACTACAAATTCTTTGTCCAGTTCTCGTCTCTAGCTTCTAAAAAAGCTCAAGGGTCTGTAATGCATCAATCAACCTACTTTGAGTGATGACCAAGACTCCCAAAATGCCTTTTTTCATGTTGAAGATGAAAGATGCTCAGGCACACATCATTGTTCGTTTTCTCATGTCATGTCATGCTTGGTCTGTAAATGAATTTGGATGATCCATTGGATGTTCCGCGAGGGTGCAACCAAATTTGTATGACTTGATGTACAAATTCATTATTCATATTGAAAATAATATCATTGTATGTGTTTAAAAAAATTATATCATACTTATGTAAAAAAGATGGCATCTTCTACCAGATAAAGAAGTGATAATGGTAAAATAATTATTTTCTTTGGTCAGTCTCCATGACTAGAAGGTGGTTCAAATGTGCTCCCCACGAAAAATCGATCAGCCAAGGAATGAGAATAGTGACACGAATTCCAAATTTCGTTGATGTGTTTGTATTTGAATTAAGAAAAGGGCAAGATAATACAAAATGTTCTATTTCTTGGTAAAAGTTTAAAGAAATACGGATAACAATGGAAGCACACCACCACACACATGCACTAACACATGGATGGGTAACACAACCCTCCTAACCATTCAACCACTATATATATATCCTAACAAAAATAAAAAAAATGAGATATACTACTTTTAAAGGTGTATATACTACTTTTTGCACAAGGAGTATAACACACAGGTTTATCTTGCATACGATGTGCCCTTACCAAGCAATAGTATATGTTTCGCCGTCCTGTAGTATATATACTTCATCAATGGGAGTGCTCGATCTAGATACCCGAGACACGCTGGGTATACACGGGGATGATTGTCACCGTCGTTCGTAGTCGTCGGCTGCGGCGGAGGTCGACCAGAGAGCCGTCCAACTTTTGGTATGTACTAATAATGACGATGAGTTTTGCCACGGCAAGTGGGGGTGTAGCTTGGAATCCCTAAAAACAAGGATTCAGTTTAAGGGATTTTGAACTACCACGTGATTATCCATAGATAATTCAGTTCAATTATTAAAAGCATAAAATGGTTTGGATAAGAGGGAGGGTGGACGGAGGTGGGAGTACATACTCCTAGGAGTACTAACCCATTTTCATATATATATATAGGGATTGATTATTCGTCACCCTGGGTGAGGAATAGTTATTCTTCACCTCCTCTACTTTACCATCAATGCACCGTAATTTTATGTTCCGTAAGTTTTGTCTTATTTCCGACGTAAAAAGAGATCGTAAGAAAATATATAATCGTCGTAAAAAATACTTTATGTTATGTAAAATTACAAACGTAAAAACATAGTGTAAAATAAACATAAACTGCAAATTTTCTTGTCTTATGACCTATATTTTTAATTTTTTATGCCAAATTTTACGTAGTGAATCCATAGGAATGTAACTATTTGAATTCCAAATGTAATTTAATTATGATATGATCGTAAGATTACCTCGGGTGAAGAATAACTTATTCTGCGCCCTGGGTGATGAATAGTAACACTATATATATATATATATATATATATATATATATATATATATATATATATATATATATATATATATATATATATATATAGTTGTCAACAACATATTAGTATGGTTGATAGTATGATGTGCGTGTCACATCCTAGCTGGTTCATGCATTAGAGTATTGCATCATGTCTACTTTTACAGAAACTTGAAATAGAGATGACAGAACCCCAGCACCCCCCTGAAACAACTAGGGTTTACTAAAATTATTTTCAATGAACCCAAAATGCCCTTCACAAAATGTTCATCATTTATTGGGTTAAAACCCCTGGAAAAAATGGTGCACTCTTTTCTAGGACATTCTGGATTCTTTGAATTAAATCATAAGTATTTGAATTTGGGCATTTAAATGCTATAAAATATTTTAAATGCCCAAATAATTCTGGATTTAAGTGAGGGCTGTTAGGAATAATCCCAACAGAGCCCACAATTATTTTCAGGATTTTAGCAAGTGCCTAAGTATTATTAATAAAGCCCTAAAGTTACAGAAAAATAGAAAAAGAAAACAAAACAGGAAAAGAGAGGAAGAGAAAGCTTACCTGGTGCCCACCCCAGCAGGTCCACCTGCCGGCCCAGCCCAGCCAACGCTCCAGCGAGCTGCTTGGCTTGGCCAGGCAGGCAAGCAGCTGCTCGATGGCGAGCACAGCATGCGCGCCACGCAGCTGCCCGCCGCCTCGCCGCTCCCCTTGTCGAGCTGTCGACTAGGACGACCCCCCTCTCTCTCCCCGACCTTGCAGACATTCGCTCTTCCCTCTGGTTCCTCTCTCTCGCCCTCCCCGACGTTGCCCGAGACGTCACCGTCGCCGCCGCTCGCCGCAGCCACGTCCAACGCCGTCCCCGCGCCCTCTCACCGTGTCCGGACGGTTCGCCGTCGTCGACTACGTCGACTAGCCAAGCCGCACGACGCCGGAGCCCCTGCATCGTCCCCGCCGCCGTCGTCTTCAACCTGGGGCCGCCGAGATCCCCGTCGCCGTTCCGACCGCGCCGAGCCTTTCCCGAGCACGCTGACCTTCTCTGCGACTTCCCAGTGAGCTACTGCTCCTCCCCCTTCTCTCCGCTTCGTCGCTAGAGCTCTGTAGCCGTCGTGCCTTTTCCGTCCGAACGCACCGCCGCCTGACCACGCGTCGGCGATGCTCCGGTGACCTTTTGGTCACGAGCTTGTGCCCGTCACACTCACTGCATCGCGTAGATGTTGTAGGTGCAAGCGCCATGCCGCCTAGGCCACTGCAGCCACGCGCACGAGCTGACCCGAGCTTCGGCCTCCGCCAAGCTCATCGCCGGCGATGCTCCGACCACTCCCCGGCCAAGCCATCACCACGGCTGGATGCGGGCGAGCACCAGCTGCCCGTAGCTGCTCTCCGCGCAGCAAATGATGCCCTGTGGGCAAATCCTGCAGCACGCCGCCGCGTCCGGCCTCGCCGGCGGCTAAACGCCGGCAGGCTTTGACCCGCTGACCGGTGAGTTGAAAACGTGTGACCTGTGTGGGCCTAGGTTTACTCCCCCCTGAGCCTATGACAGATGGGGACGGCCTGTTAATTAGTTTAGGATTAGTGCTAACTAATTATAATTAGTTTAGGTCACTGACATGTGGGCCCAGGCCCCACTGACAGTTAGTTAGTATTAACTTAATCCTGTTAGTTAGCTGAGACACTGACAGACAAGGCCCACCAGTCAGGTTTGACTGGCCCTGGCGCCTTTGACTCGCTGAGGTCACAGTGACGCAGTGCTGACGCAATTATTCATTTTCTGGATTTATTTTTATGTAGAAAATTCCAGAAAATAGCCAAAACTTCTAAAAATCATAGAAATTAATCTGTAACTCCAAATGAAAAGATTTATACATGAATTTTGATCAGAAAAATTTAATCTATCCATTGGTAATGGTTTCATGCATGACAAAACAAGATAACCTTGCTGTTTAAGCAAAATAAGATAATGCACTAATATGGATATGTTAAATGAACTAACATTTGAATCTTTGATTCAAATGGGTTCATTCCTTTCTGTTTTAGCTTGCATTAGGCCAAGACACATTCATCTTGCCATGTCATAGCATGCATCATATTGTTGCATATTGTCATGTGTTGATTATGTTCGGTGTGTCTTTCGTGGTAGGTTCTGCCTCCGAGGATAACCCCGAATATCCGTTTGAAGGGCAGTACCCTACTACCACTACATCAGGCAAGCAGCCCCATTGATCATATCGATACAATCCCATGTTCTCGCCTCTGCTCTCATTTACTGCATTAAGACAACAACGTTTCAAACTGCTGTGTGCTATGGTAGTTGAACCCTTATCCTCTGCATGACCTGTCATTGCCACAGTAACTAGATGAAACCCACTAGCATGTGTAGGAGTTGATTGAGCCTTGCATGTGCGTCCTACCTTGCTATGCTTAGAGTTGTGTCGGGTCTGGTTCATCTGGGTGATGGGCTAGAGTGAAAAGATTATGTCGGTAATGTGAGGGATGTGTTGAACATGATTTGGTAAAGGTATCGATAAGAGGCCCTGTAGGAGTACATGGTGGGTTGTTTCATTGAGGCCGTCCCTAAGAACTGAGATCTGTATGTGTGATTTTAAGAATCAGCTACTACCATGCATTGGGATCCTTAATTGACCCTCTCGGCTTCTTAATCACCCTAGTACTCTGTCCAGGAGTTGCAATTAATTCCTGGTGTTTGTAGGTTATGTGTTGGCGGCCGTGCGTAGCGCTGACCCTAGGGGTGGGCTATGTTGCGGTAGATACACCGTGGCACGGTGTACCGAGTCACCCGTTTGGTGTCTCGGGAACCCTGTTCACATCGTTTGGGGCCGTATGTGGAAACCTCGGCCGGACTCCCTGCGAATGGAACCAGGATAGGCGATAAACCTGGACTAGAGGCTTGAGTGTTTAGGTAGGCCGTGGCCGACACCCTCGTTGGGCTTCCGCTTGAAGGTTGCCGAGTACATGTCGTGTAAACGACGGTAAGTGGTGAGAGCATGTATGAAGAAGTACACCCCTACAGGGTTAACATCATCTATTCGAATAGCCGCGTCCGCGGTAAAGGACTACTTGGTTGCCTATACAGTTCATAGACAAGTTAATTGATACTACTAAAAGACTCAAGATAAGTGTGAGTACCGAGGATGGCCTCTCGTAGGATGATGAGGGAGGATCCCCGGTGGAGTATTGTGTTGGTGATTAGTGGACTCGTGTGTGAAAACTATTTTACTAGTGGTGTCCCATAGGATAGCTTAGCCAAGAGTCAAAGCTGGCTTGCTGCAATAACTCCACCACCTTCTTGAGAATGAGCATGTATAGTAGGTTCTGATGTAAGACTTGCTGAGTACCTTTGTACTCATGTTTGCTTAATTCCTGTTTTCAGACGACAACACCGCCCCCTCCGATGGGTTTTATGTAGATCTCGACGTCGATGAGTGACTTGCCACCCAGGTGCTGATCCTGGCCATGGAGGGCCCTATGTAGATAGACAGGCTTCGAGAAGCCTTCTTTCTTTCTAGTGTCTGTACTCAGACTATTTGCTTCCGCATGTGCTTGTATGTTTGTATGACTTGAGTGTCGGGTCATGTGACCCCTACCTGTATGAACTTGTTATGTATGGCTCTCTGGAGCCTTTAAATTAAGTACTTGAGTTGTAGAGTTTTGTTGTGATGCCATGTTGTATTTGCACATATTGAGCATATTGTGTGTATGATTGAAATGCTTGGTATGTGTGGGATCCGACAATCTAGTTGTTTATCCTTGGCAGCCTTTCTTATGGGGAAATGTAGTCTAGTGTTCCTCAAGCCATAGTAGGCCGCTATAGCCCGGTTCACGGGAGTCCTGCTAGCCCAGCACTACTGCTCAGGACACTTGACTGGCCGGCATGTGTTTCACTTCGTTCCTATGTCTGTCCCTTCGGGGAAATGTCACGCGGTGACATCTGGAGTCCTGCCTAGCCTGCTACAGCCCGGGTTCCCCGGAGTCCTGTTAGCCCGGTGCTACAGCCCGGATTCACTCGCTGATGACCGACATGCTCGATGTGATTCATGTATGCCTGTCTCCGTAGGTCTGTGCCGCTTTGGGTTCACGACTAGCCATGTCGGCCCGGGTTCTCCGTCATATGGATGCTAGCGACACTATCATATACGTGAGCCAAAAGACGCAAATGGTCCCGGGCCATGGTAAGGCGACACCCGTGGGGATACCGTGCATGAGACCGCATTGTGATATGAGGTGTTACCGGCTAGATCGATGTGACTTGGAATCGGGGTCCTCAGCGTTGGCATCAGAGTCGGACTGCCTGTAGGTTCGTTGAGCCAAACTGGTCGATGTCGAGTCTAGAAATGCTTTAGTTATATGTAGGAGAATTGATTGTGGGAGGGAACGTAAGGCTCTTTTACTCCTTTACCTTATGCCCTTTGATCTGTGTCATTCTCTTCTCTTTCTACGTGGGTTAAGGACTAGGCTCTCTTCTTTTGTCAGGTTCACGTGTTACTAATCCGTAGTAGCTTATAGGATTGTTGTTACAAGCCTCAGTACAGTTTCTACTACTTTTAATATGTTGCCAGTTGAATCAGAACCCTGATATGATGTTGTTGAGTGGTATTGCAAATTGTAGTGGATGCCTCAAATCTTTTTCTGAGCATTTACAGCCGTTATGCTGTCCAATTTTCCCTAGAAATTCTAATGTCTTTGCATTGTGGTTGTGCTTTCAGATGGCCACTCGTGCAAGTGGTTTTCCTGACCCGGTGCCTCGATGTGCCTGGTCATACTGCTATGTTAGTTCGGGTAATGATCGAGACCGGTTACCGTTGGTATCCCGAATACACTGTCGAAGAGCAATTCCGAGACTTTAATCAAAGCCAATATTTATGCACAGTTAGGATATTTCCTTCTTATCCTGGATCTACCGAGCCCCTCCAATGTTCCTATGGACTCGGGGTTACTGTTGTGATGGTTGTGCAGGATGTTGCCTATTCCATGATGACCATCATGCGAGTCCGGACTGGCCTGCTTCGGAACACCGACTTCCGTTATATGCTAGCTTCACTCCCGGGAGCGCAAGGGTATCTCCAGGCTATCTATGCTGACTCCACACATGAGGACTCACTAACTCGCACCACTGCCGAGATGCTCGAGGATAAGGACCGAGAGAATCGGGCCTTGAGACTGGAGCTTTTCAACACCCGTGCTGATCATTGGGCCACTTTGACTCGGTTTGCACCTGCTATGCAAGCTGGATGTATGGATACAAGGGATCTGTATCCTGTGAGATCTGCTCTGCCAGACATGGTGGATTGGCATGATGTGGGAGGCATCACCCCACCCCGTGGTCCCCACAGGCCACCGTTTGTTGGTCCAAGACCTCATCCTAGCCCCTATGGTCCACAAGCTCCTCAGGACCGTCTGTTCCCGGATGATCACGTTGAACTTCCAGGCTATGGAGGTGACTTCTATGAGGACTACTACAGAGCTGTCTGAGTTAGTAGTAGTATCACTAGTATTGTAATAGTTGTATTTCCACAGTCCTGCGTGACTTGTGGAATATGACTTAGTGTGTAATCAATTTCGGAGGTGTAGAAAAATAATGTATAGGAGCTTGGAATGCCTCCGATGAGATATAACGTCTTTCATCATAGTTGTACTGTAGCCTGGGCTTGTACTAAACTATGTATGGTGTGTATGACCATTGGTATATATATGGCAGTTCTATATTACCATGTCATACGGATGAACATCTCTGCATTTCGTTTTATCCATTACATTCTGCACTTCCTTGCTAAGTTGTGCCATCCTTATCTAAACCGTTGTCTTGTTTTCTCCTAGGATGGTCAACACCCGCAGCAACCCTGCTGCCCCGGAGCAGGGGGAAGCCAGTGCAGTTAGGGGTGAAAATCTGCCCCACCCGCCTTCTCTGGCCGAAGTGATGCTGGAGGCGGAAAGAAACAAGCGTGAGACTAACCGCTTGCTGGAGCGGATTGAGCAGAACACTGCACGCCATCAGCGAAATGACTTGGTGTCAATCAATGACTTCATCAAGTTGTACCCACCAAAGTTTAACCATTTCGTCGAGCCCCTCAACGCGGATGACTGGCTTCGCAGCATCACCCACAAGCTACGTTCTACCAACGTAGCCGAAGCTGATAAGGTTACTTATGTTGCCTATCACCTTGAAGGCCCTGCTAGCCTTTGGTGGGAAAATTTTGAAGCTATGCGCCCGGTCGGCCAAATCACTACTTGGGCTGAATTCAGTGAGGCTTTCCGTGAGCATCACATCCCGGAAGGTCTCATAGATCCCAAGAGGGATGAGTTCTACAATTTCACCCAAGGAAGACTGACTGTGGATGCATATAGTCGTGAATTTGGGAATCTGGCATGATATGCTCCTGAAGAAGTATCTACCGACGCTAAGAAGCAGGCAAGGTTCCGCAAGGGACTTAGCCCTGAGCTTCGCCGCGATCTTCATCTGCACGAGTGCACCTCCTTTCAGAAGTTGGTCAACAAAGCCATCAGTGCTGAGACAGGCCAGTCTGACTATGACGCTTCACGCAAGCACTGTCGTGATTTTGGCTCTTCATCCGGCTCTGGATCTCAGAAGCATCGGGTATGGATTCCAAGCACGGCACTGCCACCCAGGTTCATTCTGAGGCCATCCTTTGAGGCGCCTCGTCCCAACCAGCAGGTTGCACCGTCCAAGCCCTATGGTGGCCCCGCTGCTAATGCTGCTCCACGCCCCAATGTTGTGACATGTTTCAAGTGTGGAGAGCCGGGACACTATAGTCGAGAGTGTCCCCAGAACAACAACCCCAATCAATCTGGAAAGTTCATTGGTCGTGGTAAGCCAGCGGGAAAAGCATTCTATGCCAAGCCGGTCACCGCTACACGTGGCCATGTCAACTATGTCTCAGCCAAGGAGGCTCATGAGGATCCTAACGTCGTCCTTGGTACGCTCCTTGTTAATTGCCATCCGGCATCTGTTCTTTTCGATACTGGAGCATCTCATTCATTCATATCTGAGAGCTATGCTCGATTGCATAACACAACATTCTGTGACATGCCCATTTCGATGGTAATTCAAACTCCGGGTTCCAAATGGCAAACTTCTAGAATAAGCCATGGGAACGAAATTCTTGTCGATAGACTTGTCTTCCTTGCATCCTTAATAGCTCTCAAGTCCTCAGACATTAACATCATCTTGGGTATGGACTGGATGTCAGCTCATTACGCTAAGATTGATTGTGCCACTAGAACCGTTCAACTTACTCACCCATCGGGCAAGACAGTCAATGTCTTAACTTGAGTGGCCAAGCGCCAGCTTTACTCCCTAAATGCCAACCCCCTTCCAGACCTTGAAGATATTCCGGTAGTACAGGACTTTCCGGATGTCTTTCCAGAAGAACTGCCAGGTGTTCCACCTGACAGGGATGTCGAGTTTGTAATAGACCTTGTTCCGGGAACCGTTCCAATTTCTAGAAGACCCTATAAGATGGCACCCTTAGAACTAGCCGAGCTTAAGAACCAACTCGATGAGTCCTTGAAAAAGGGTTTCATCCGTCCTAGTTCCTCTCCTTGGGCTTGCCCCGTCCTCTTCATCAAGAAGAAGGATGGAACGGATCGGATGGTTGTAGATTACCGACCTGTCAACTTGGTCACTATCAAGAACAAGTATCCGCTTCCCAGGATCAATGATCTGTATGACCAGCTCGCTGGATCCTCAGTCTTTTCCAAGATGGATTTGAGGTTGGGCTACCATCAAATCAAAATCAGAAACAGGGACATTCCCAAAACGGCCTTTGTTACTCGCTATGGCCAATACGAGTACACCGTTATGTCCTTCGGTTTAACCAATGCCCCAGCCACCTTCTCTCGGTTAATGAACTCGGTCTTCATGGAGTATTTGGATAAATTCATCGTAGTATACCTCGATGACATACTCATCTACTCCAAGAATGAAGAGGAACATGCCGAACATCTAAGGCTGGTATTGACGAAACTTCGAGAGCATCGCCTTTATGCCAAATTCTCCAAGTGTGAATCTTGGTTGCCAGAAGTGACCTATCTAGGCCATGTAATCTCTGGTAAGGGTATTGCTGTCAATCCCGAGCAAGTTCAAGCTGTCCTTGATTGGACTCCACCTGAGACGGTCAAGCAAGTTCGGAGCTTCCTTGGCTTAGCGAGCTATTGCCGCCGCTTCATCGAGAATTTCTCCAAGGTTGCTAAACCTCTAACTGAACTCCTCAAGAAAGATAAAAAGTTCGAGTGGACCCCATAGTGTGAGTTTAGCTTTCAGGAACTGAAAAGACGCCTGATATCTGCTCCCGTACTGGTACCACCAGATTTCTCCAAGGACTTTATTATCTATTGCGACGCCTCGCGACAAGGACTAGGTTGCATACTCATGCAAGATCGTTAGGTAATTGCCTATGCTTCACGGCAATTACACCCACATGAGGAAAATTATCCCACACATGATCTAGAGCTTGCAGTTGTAGTCCATGCACTTAAAACTTGGCGACATTACCTTCTCGGTAATCGTTGTGAGATCTTCACCGATCACCAAAGTTTGAAATATATCTTCACCCAACCAGATTTGAATCTCAGACAACGACGTTGGGTCGAGTTGATCTCGGATTACGACTTAGGAATAACTTACACCCCGGGCAAAGCCAATGTCATGGCTGATGCGCTAAGTCATAAATCTTATTGTAACAACCTAATGTTACAACAAAGTCAACCACTTCTGAAAGAACATGCGGTGCCCCCATGTTTGGTTTTGGTAATTGATGACAATCTCTATGGACTAATGGTTGCCTTGAGTTATATTTGAAGGTTTTGTCCATAGGCTTTTCTTGGAGTACATGTGTTGGTTTCAAGGAGAGTTTGTGTCGACCAAGGTGCTATTCAAGGAATTACCTAAAGATTGGTCTTGTGAGAGGTTGATCAAGACTAAGTTAAAGAGTGAATCAAGTTGATCAACCCACAAAGCGTAGAAGATGTACCGAGAGGGATCAAGTGATCCCATGGTATGGTAAGCATTGTCAATTACACTTTATGTACTAACCCATGGTCTTCGTGAGAGTTCTTTGTGGGGTTAGGTTGCGGTGTGCAAGTTCAAGTGGAGCACCACCAAGAGATCAAATGCTTGAAGCGTGCTATACTGTGTGGTGACAATGGACTCATGAAGATGTGCGGAAGAAAGGCTCACCCATAGTGGAGTATGGGGGAGCAATCAACTAGTCTTCATCGAGCCAACACAATCAAGAAAGGTGGTCTGACTTGAGGGAGTCAAGATCGTCATCATCTAGCTCAAGTGGACCATGTGCAAGGCAAAGGTTTGCCCTTGGTAGGTTTTCTATTTTACCGGTCTCATGATGGTAGTTGGGAGACCGGGTTATAGGATCGATTGCCGTACTATCAAGGGGGGCCCTCGATGAGTAGCTTGATCATATCGTTCGTTGAGAGCTCAAACCTTTGCATCCTTGTATCATCTTTTTTGGTTCTTGTTTGGTTCTCTTTGTGAGTCTTAGAGCTTATGGTCATCTTGATGACAAGCTTGAGTTCATCGAAAACGGAGTTCGCATGCATCTTCTATGATGTTTTCGATGTTGGAGGTTTTGCCGGTTCTTCTCGGTTGGAGGTTTCACTCCTCTATCTGTTTTGATGCTACTCGTCGTCTTGTTTTCAACAAGCTTGAGTTTGCTCAATTCGGAGCTCATATGCAGAAGTTATGGCAGTTCTGGTTTTCTGGAGTATGGTTTTTCTCCTGGACCCAGCGGTAGTACCGCGGTCCACAGCGGTAGTGCGGCTGAGACTCCCTAAGCGGTAGTACCGCTCCCGGAGCGGTAGTACCGCTCCCTGGAGCGGTAGTACCGCCCCCGGAGCGGTAGTACCGCTGGGTGGCCTCAGCGGCAGTACCTCTGCGGTTCCGTGCTACTACCGTCCTGTCACTGCGTCTGTAGCGGTAGTACCGCTCCTCGGAGCGGTAGTACCGCTTGCTGGGCTCAGCCGCAGTACCGTGGTGGCATGGTGCTCCTTCCGCTTCGATTCTTGCGTGCATTTTCTCGTGTCGGGTTTTGCGGTACTAGCTGCGGCAGTAGTGGCGGTAGTACTGCTTGAGAGCGGTAGTACCGCTCTACCTCCGCGGTAGTACCGCCCTGGGCCCCTGCCCCAGCCCTTCTCTTCTGGCGCGGTAGTACCGCTGAGGGGGAGCGGTAGTACCGCTTGAGGGCGGCAGTACCGCTCTACCTCAGCGGTAGTACCGCTCTCTGCGGGGCTGTGTGGGGGATAACGGTTGGATTTTCCCCCTCCTATAAAAGGTAGTACCGCTCTCTCTTGAGCTCGTGTTCTTCCCCCATTGTTGACCTTCTTCGAGCTTGCTAACTCTCAATCCCTCCATGGATTCTTGCTAGTTTTTGAGGGAAAAGAGAGAGGAGATCTAGATCCACATTTCCACCAATCACTTTCTCCTCTATGTGAGGAGAACCCCTTGGATCTAGATCTTGGAGTTCTTGGTGTTCTCTTTCTTGTTCTTCCTCTCATTTTCCTCCCTAGCATTAGTTGCTTCGGTGGGATTTGAGAGAGAAGGACTTGGGCACTCCGTGTGCCATTGCCATTGCATTTGGTGCATCGGTTTGAGTTCTCCCCGTGATACGTGGAAGTTACAAGTTGATAAGCTTATTACTCTTGGGTGCTTGGTACCCTTGAGCTTGTTCCTCTTGGGTGCTTGGGTGCCCTAGACGGTTGTTGGTGTTCGGAGCTCAATCATTGTGGTGCAAAGCTCCGGGCAAGCGTCGGGGTCTCCAATTAGGTTGTGGAGATCGCCTCGAGCAATTTGACGGGTTTGGTGACCGCCCCCAAGGGTCGCCAAAGTGTACGGGTTCGGTGACCGCCCCCAAGGGTTGCCATTTGTACGGGTTCGGTGACCGCCCTCAAGGGTCCCTTAGTGGAATCACGGCATCTTGCATTGTGCGAGAGCGTGAGGAGATTACGGTGGCCCTAGTGGCTTCTTGGGGAGCATTGTGCCTCCACACCGCTCCAAACGGAGATTAGCATCCGCAAGGGTGTGAACTTCGGGATACATCATCGTTTCCGCGTGCCTCGGTATCTCTTACCCGAGCCCCTTTACTTATGCACTTTACTTTGTGATAGCCATATTGTTTCTTGTCATATATCTTGCTATCACATAGTTGCTTATCTTGCTTAGCATAAGTTGTTGGTGCACATAGGTGAGCCTAGTTGTTTTAGGTTTTGTGCTTGACAAATTAACCGCTAGGTTTATTCCGCATTTGTTCAATCCTAAACCGTAATTATTTTAAAACGCCTATTCACCCCCCCCCCCTCTAGGCGACATCCACGATCTTTCAACTTCTCCATGAGGAAATTTGTAAGCTTAATCTTCACATTGTTCCTCAAGGTTTCCTATCCACCCTGGTGGCGAAGCCTAACCTTATGGATCAGATCATAACCGCCCAGCGGTATGATAAAGGCATATCCCGGATTAAGGAGAACATCGCTAGCGGAGTTGCTAAATGTTTTTCCATGGATGAGCGAGGTGTTGTCTTCTTCGAGAACCGCTTGGTGGTTCCCAAGAAACAACATTTACGCCAGTTGATTCTTAAGGAAGCTCATGAATCCCCTCTCACCATTCATCCCGGTAGTACCAAAATGTATCAAGACCTACGCCGGAGGTTTTGGTGGACTAGAATGAAGAGAGAAATTGCTCAATACATTGCTAGTTGCGACGTCTATCGTCGTGTTAAAGCAGAGCATCAATGGCCTGGTGGCACCCTTCAACCTTTGGCTATTCCTGAGTGGAAATGGGATAAAATCAGTATGGATTTCATTACTGGGTTTCCCAGGACCAAGAGAGGGAATAATGCCATCTTCGTCGTGATCGACCGTCTTTCCAAATTAGCCCACTTTTTACCTGTTCGTGAGAGTATCACCGCTAGCCAGCTAGCTGATTTAAACATCTCCCGAATAGTATCTCTTTATGGTGTCCCATTGGAAATTAACTCAGACCATGGGAGTCTCTTCACCTCTCGATTTTGGGAAAGTTTCCAAAATGCTATGGGAACTCGTCTCTCTTTTAGCACCGCCTTCCATCCTCAATTAAGTGGTCAAGTAGAGCGAGTGAATCAAATTTTGGAAGATATGCTCCGAGCTTCTGTCATGTCATTCGGAATGGGTTGGGAGAAATGCCTTCCATTCGCGGAGTTTGCTTATAACAATAGTTATCAAGCTAGCTTGGGCAAAGCTCCTTTTGAAGTTCTCTATGGACGAAAATGTCGAACGCCTCTTAACTGGTCAGAAACCGGGGAAAGACAACTCTTTGGCCCGGATATGATTCAGGAAGCAGAAGAGCAGGTTCGCGTTATTCGTGAGAAATTGAAAACAGCCCAATCTCGTCAAAAGAGCCAATATGATCGTAAACATAAGCTCATGACTTATGAAGTTGGCGAGAAGGCTTACCTTCGGGTTACTCCGTTAAAGGGAACCCATCGCTTCGGTATCGAAGGCAAATTGGCTCCTCGTTACATTGGACCCTTTCGCGTTCTTGCCAAACGAGGAGAAGTTGCCTACCAATTGGAACTACCTTTGCATCTTTCCAGAGTTCACGATGTCTTCCAGGTTTCTCAACTCAAGCGTTGCTTCGCGGATCCTATCTGTGGAGTGGACCACGAAACGCTTGATCTACAAGATAACCTCTCATATTGGGAATATCCCGTTCGTATCCTTGATCAAGCCGAGCGTACCACTCGACGCCATAATATCAAGTTTCTCAAGGTTCAATGGTCACACCATTCCGAGAAAGAAGCCACTTGGGAAAGGGAGGATCGTCTTCGACTCGAGTACCCCACCTTCTTTCCGGAGGATCCTAAATCTCGGGACGAGATTCTTTTGAGTGGGGGTGAGTTGTCACACCCTAGCTGGTTCATGCATTAGAGTGTTGCATCATGTCTACTTTTACAGAAACTTGAAATGGGGATGACAGAACCCCAGCACCCCCCTGGAAACAACTAGGGTTTACTAAAATTATTTTCAATGAACCCAAAATGCCCTTCACAAAATGTTGATCATTTCTGGATTGGGTTAAAACCCCTGGCAAAAATGGTGCACTCTTTTCTAGGACATTCTGGATTCTTTGAATTAAATCATAAGTATTTGAATTTTGGCATTTAAATGCTATAAAATATTTTAAATGCCCAAATAATTCTGGATTTAAGTGAGGGCTGTTAGGAATAATCCCAACAGAGCCCACAATTATTTTCAGGATTTTAGCAAGTGCCTAAGTATTATTAATAAAGCCCTAAAGTTATAGAAAAATAGAAAAAGAAAACAAAACAGGAAACGAGAGAAAGAGAAAGCTTACCTGGCGCCCACCCCAGCAGGTCCACCTGCCGGCCCAGCCCAGCCAACGCTCCAGCGAGCTGCTTGGCTTGGCCAGGCAGGCAAGTAGCTGATCGACGGCGAGCACAGCATGCGCGCCACGCAGCTGCCCGCCGCCTCGCCGCTCCCCTCGTCGAGCTGTCGACGTGGGATGACCCCCCTCTCTCTCCCCGACCTCACAGACATTCGCTCTTCCCTCTGGTTCCTCTCTCTCGCCCTCCCCGACGTCGTCCGAGACGTCACCGTCGTCGCCGCTCGTCGCGGCCACGTCCAACGCCGTCCCCATGCCCTCTCACCGTGTCCGCACGGTTCGCTGTCGTCGACTACGTCGACTAGCCAAGCCGCACGACGCCGGAGCCCCTGCATCGTCCCCGCCGCCAGCGTCTTCAACTTCGGGCCGCCGAGATCCCCGTCGCCGTTCCGACCGCACCGAGCCTTCCCCGAGCACGCTGACCTTCTCTGCGGCTTCCCAGTGAGCTACTGCTCCTCCCCCTTCTCTCTGCTTCGTTGCTAGAGCTCTGTAGCCACCGTGCCTTTTCCGTCCGAACGCACCGCCGCCTGACCACGTCACCGGCGACGCTCCGGTGACCTTTTGATCACGAGCTTGTGCCCGTCACACTCACTGCATAACGTAGATGTTGTAGGTGCAAGCGCCACACCGCCTAGGCCACTGTAGCCACGCGCACGAGCTGACCCGAGCTTCGGCCTCTGCCAAGCTCGTCGTCGGCGATGCTCCGGCCACTCCCCGGCCAAGCCATCACCACGGCTGGATGCGGGCGAGCACCAGCTGCCTGTAGCTGCTCTCCGCGTAGCAAATGATGCCCTGTGGGCAAATCCCGCAGCATGCCGCCGCGTCTGGCCTCGCCGGCGGCTCAACGCCGGTAGGCTTTGACCTGCTGACCAGTGAGATGACCACGCCTGACCCGCGTGGGCCCAGGTTGACTCCCCCCCCTGAGCCTATGACAGATGGGGCCGGCCTGTTAATTAGTTTAGGATTAGTGCTAACTAATCATAATTAGTTTAGGTCACTGACATGTGGGCCCAGGCCCCACTAACAGTTAGTTAGTATTAACTTAATCTTGTTAGTTAGCTGAGACACTGACAGACAGGGCCCACCAGTCAGGTTTGACAGGCCCTGGCGCCTTTGGCTCGCTGATGTCACAGTGACGCAGTGCTGATCCAATTATTCATTTTCTGGATTTATTTTTATATAGGAAATTCCAGAAAATAGCCAAAACTTCTAAAAATCATAGAAATTAATCTGTAACTCCAAATGAAAAGATTTATATATGAATTTTGATCAAAAAAATTCAATCTATCCATTGGTAATGGTTTCATGCATGAAAAAACAAGATAACCTTCTTTTTTAAGCAAAATAAGATAATGCACTAATATGGCTATGTTAAATGAACTAACATTTGAATCTTTGATTCAAATGGGTTCATTCCTTTCTGTTTTAGCTTGCATTAGGCCATGACACATTCATCTTGCCATGTCATAGCATGCATCATATTGTTGCATATTGTCATGTGTTGATTATGTTCGGTGTGTCTTTCGTGGTAGGTTCTGCCTCCGAGGATAACCCCGAATATCCGTCTGAAGGGCAGTACCCTACTACCACTACATCAGGCAAGCAGCCCCATTGATCATATCGATACAATCCCATGTTCTCGCCTCTGCTCTCATTTACTGCATTAAGACAACAATGTTTCAAACGGCTGTGTGCTATGGTAGTTGAACCCTTATCCTCTGCATGACCTGTCATTGCCACAGTAACTAGATGAAACCCACTAGCATGTGTAGGAGTTGATTGAGCCTTGTATGTGCTTCCTACCTTGCTATGCCTGCTATGCTTAGAGTTGTGTCAAGTCTGGTTCATCTAGGTGATGGGCTAGAGTGAAAAGATTATGTCGGTAATGTGAGGGATGTGTTGAGCATGATTTGGTAAAGGTATCGATGAGAGGCCATGTAGGAGTACATGGTGGGTTATTTCATTGAGGCCGTCCCTAAGAACTGAGATCTGTATGTGTGATTTTAAGAATCAGCTACTACCATGCATTGGGATCCTTAATTGACCCTCTCGGCTTCTTAATCACCCTAGTACTCTGTCCAGGAGTTGCAATTAGTTTCTGCTGTTTGTAGGTTATGTGTTGGCGGCCGTGCATAGCGCTGACCCTAGGGCTGGGCTATGTTGCGGTAGATACACCGTGGCACAGTGTACCGAGTCACCCATTTGGTGTCTCGGGAACCCTGTTCACATCGTTCGGGGCCGTATGTGGAAACCTCGGCCGGACTCCCTGCGGATGGAACCTGGATAGGCAATAAACCTAGACTAGAGGCTTGAGTGTTTAGGTAGGCCGTGGCCGACACCCTCGTTGGGCTTCCGCTTGAAGGTTGCCGAGTACATGTCATCTAAACGACGGTAAGTGGTGAGAGCATGTATGAAGAAGTACACCCCTGCAGGGTTAACATCATCTATTCGAATAGCCGCGTCCGCGGTAAAGGACTACTTGGTTGCCTATACAGTTCATAGACAAGTTAATGGATACTACTAAAAGACTCAAGATAAGTGTGAGTACCGAGGATGGCCTCTCGTAGGATGACAAGGGAGGATCCCTGGTGGAGTATTGTGTTGGTGATTAGTGGACTCGTATGCGAAAACTATTTTACTAGTGGTGTCCCGTAGGATAGCTTAGCCAAGAGTCAAAGCTGGCTTGCTGCAATAACTCCACCACCTTCTCAAGAATGAGCATGTATAGTAGGTTCTGATGTAAGACTTGCTGAGTACCTTTGTACTTATGTTTGCTTAATTCCTGTTTTCAGACAACAACACCGCCCCCTCCGATGGGTTTTATGTAGATCTCGACGTCGATGAGTGACTTGCCACCCAGGTAATGATCCTGGCCATGGAGGGCCCTATGTAGATAGACAGGCTTCGAGAAGCCTTCTTTCTTTCTAGTGTCTGTACTCAGACTATTTGCTTCCGCATGTGCTTGTATATTTGTATGACTTGAGTGTCGGGTCATGTGACCCCTACCTGTATGAACTTGTTATGTATGGCTCTCTGGAGCCTTTAAATTAAGTACTTGAGTTGTAGAGTTTTGTTGTGATGCCATGTTGTATTTGCACATATTGAGCATATTGTGTGTATGATTGAAATGCTTGGTATGTGTGGGGTCCGACAATCTAGTTGTTTATCCTTGGCAGCCTTTCTTATGGGGAAATGTAGTCTAGTGTTCCTCGAGCCATAGTAGTCCGCTACAGCCCAGTTCACCAGAGTCCTGCTAGCCCAGCACTACTGCTCAGGACACTTGACTGGCCAGCATGTGTTTCACTTCGTTCATATGTCTGTCTCTTCGGGGAAATGTCACGCGGTGACATCCAGAGCCCTGCCTAGCCTGCTACAGCCCGGGTTCCCTGGAGTCCTGTTAGCCCAGTGCTACAGCCCGGATTCACTCGCTGATGACCGACATGCTCGATGTGATTCATGTATGCCTGTCTCCATAGGTCTGTGCCGCTTTGGGTTCATGACCAGCCATGTCGGCCTGGGTTCTCCGTCATATGGATGCTAGCGACACTATCATATACGTGAGCCAAAAGGCGCAAACGGTCCGGGGCCATGGTAAGGCGACACCCGTGGGGATAC
Organism: Triticum monococcum; assembly: GCA_034509565.1. Taxonomy (NCBI): domain Eukaryota; kingdom Viridiplantae; phylum Streptophyta; class Magnoliopsida; order Poales; family Poaceae; genus Triticum; species Triticum monococcum. Next base: position 753,102,368 of record CM067843.1, on the reverse strand, counting down.
CGTGCGTGACGCTGCAATGTGATATGAGGTGTTACCGGCTAGATTGATGTGACTTGGAATCGGGGTCCTGACAGCGCGTTAGCTGATTGTTAAAATAAATAAATAAGTGTATTAGCTGAAATGTGCATTGTTCTTGATTATTTTAGCCTAGGGAGTAGCATCTTTTTTTAAAGCCCGTGGCAATGCGCGGGCATTCTGCTAGTGTTTGTATACATCCGTATGTAATCCTTATTGAAATCTCTAAAAAAAACTTATATTTAGGAACGGAGGATGCAAAATTGTACTAAGACAGCAACAATTAATATGGATCAGAGGCATTAGTAAATCTGAATGACTTATCCGGTGCCAGCTCTTATTTTTTACAATCATGAAATTACAACAAACATTAGCAATAATGAAACTACATCTAGATCTATAGACCACATAGGGACGACTACAAGCACTGAAGCGAGTCCAAGACGCCCCGTTGTCATCGCCCCTCCATCATTGGAGTCAGGCAAAACTTGTTGTAGTAGACAGTTGAGAAGTCGTCATACTAAGGTTCCGTAAAACTAGCACAACAGAACAGCAACCGCCGTCGATGAAGAATGGCATATATCGGAATAAGTCAACCTGAAGAAACACGAACATAGACGAACAATGACCGGATCCGAGCAAATTCATCAAAGACAGATCAGCCGGAGATACACCTCCACACGCCCACCGACAATATTAGAAGCACCACCGGAATGGGACCTAGGTGGGGAGAACCTTATTCCATCTTCAAGGAATCGCCACTGTCTTGCCTTTCTGAGCAGCACACAAACCCTAACAAAACTCGAAGAAAGATCTAACAATAAGTTTAACTAGCTGAAACTAAAACCAAAAACAAGTAAAAGCAAGAAAATCACAACAAATATGGCTGCAATAAATGGACATTACATCTAGATCACCCAAGAAACCCATGAATGAATCAGACCAAGTGGTTTAAGGATGACGACGACGAAAACAAAACGGATAGTTTAGGCCTTGCTGCTAGTCCACCCAGCTAACTTATACCGGACCCCTGGCTCTATCACGAGCGCTATGTCTCGCATTAAGCAAGACGTTAGCAGATCTCGCTGAAGGTTTCTCCTCCCATCACATCGTATTGGGTCGCCCCTTTTAGTGAGCATAGGAAGTAAAAATACCAGAGTATAACCACATTATCTTCCACGATGCGGCTATATCTCCCACGTGTCGAGACACGACTTAGAGGCATAACCGCATTGTGGTATTGCCGCAAGAAGGGTAATCTTCACACAGTCTCATGTACTGAATAAGAAAGTGATAAAGAGTTGGCTTATAATCGCCACTTCACACAAATAACAAGTTAAACATACATCATCCAGAGTACAGTCAAGGTCCGACTACGGAACCAAAATAAAAGAAGACAACCCCAAATACTGGATCCCCGATTGTCCCAACTGGGCTCCACTACTGATCAACCGGAAAAGACGTATAACAACGATCAAGATCTTCATCAAGCTCCCACTTGAGCTCGGTTGCGTCACCTGCACTGGTATCATCGACACCTGCAACTATTTGGAAGTATCTGTGAGTCACGGGGATTCAGCAATCTCACACCCGCGAGATCAAGACTGTTTAAGCTTATGGGTAGGATAAGGTAATGAGGTGGAGATGCAACAAGCACTAAGCATATAAGGTGGCTAACATACGCAAATAAGAGCGAGAAGAGAAGCAACGCAACGGTCGAGAAGCTAGAAGTGATCCTGAAACTACTTACGTTCAAGCATAACACAAGACCGTGTTCACTTCTCGGACTCCGCCGAAAAGAGACCATCACAGCTACACACGCGGCTGATGCATTTTAATTAAGTTCAGTGTCAAGTTCTCTACAACTGGATATTAACAAATTCCCATCTGCCACATAATCGCGGGCATGGCTCTTGAAAGTTTAAACCCTGTAGGGGTGTCCCAACTTGTTAGGACCCCGATCCTAGGTCACACCGATCTAGCATGTAACACATCATATCACTTTCTGGCCTCACGCACGGTATTCCCACGGGTGCCACCTTACCTGGCCCAGGACCATTTGCGCCTTTTGAGTCACGTATATGATAGTGTCGCTAGCATCCATATGACAAAGAACCCGGGCCGACATGGCTAGTCGTGAACCCAAAGCGGCACAGACCTATGGAGACAGGCATACATGAATCAACCTCGAGCATGTCGGTCAACAGCGTGAGAATCCGGGCTGTAGCACTGGGCTAACAGGACTCCGGATGTCATCGTGTGACATTTCCCCGAAGGGACAGACATAGGGACGAAGTGAAATACATGCCGGCCAGTCAAGTGTCCTGAACAGTAGTGCTGGGCTAACAGGACTCCAGTGAACCGGGCTGTAGCGGACTACTATGGCTCATGGAAGCACTAGACTACATTTCCCCATAAGAGAGACTGCCAAGGATAAACAACTAGATTGTCGGATCCCACACATACCAAGCATTTCAATCATACACACAATATGCTCGATATGTGTAAATACAACATGGCATCACAACATAACTCTACAACTCAAGTATTTATTCATTAGGCTCCGAGGAGCGAGATATTACAAACATGGCTCTCATGACCCAACATACAGAGCATACAAGCAACAAGCACATGCGGAAGCTTAACTTGTCTGAGTACAGACAACTACAAATGAAAAAGGCTGAGAAGCCTGACTATCTACCAGATCCTGCCGAGGGCACAAGATTGTAGCTGAGGTATCAAGCTAAACATCCAAGCCCACATGGAACTACTAGCGAGACTGAAGCCTCTCTGCAAAAACATAATTTAAGCAAACGTGAGTACAATTGTACTCAGCAAGACTTACATCAGAACTAGCTACATATGCATCGGTATCAACAAAAGGGGGGGTGGTGGAGTTTAACTGCAGCAACCAGCTTTGACTCGGTGGCTATCTGAACTACGACTGCAAGCAACTCTTTTGAGGTGGCGCACACAAGTCCACATATTCACCAATCAATACACCACTATGGATCCGCTCTCGTCTCCCTACGAGAAGGCCATCCATAGCACTCACACTTATCTTGCGAGTTTTAGAGTATCCACTTTCACTTGTCTATGAACTGTTATAGGCAACCCAGAAGTCCATTTACCGCGGACACGGCTATTCGAATAGATGATGTTAACCCTGCAGGGGTGTACTTCTTCACACACGCTCTCACCACTTACCGCCGTTTACACGACATGTACTCGGCAACCTTCAAGCGGAAGCCCAACGAGGGTGTCGGCCACGGCCTACCTAAACACTCAAGTATCTAGTCCAGGTTTATCGCCTATCCAGGTTCCATCCGCAGGGAGTCCGGCCGAGGTTTCCACATACGGCCCCGAACGATGTGAACAGGGTTCCCGAGACACCAAACGGGCGCCCGGTACACCGTGCCACGGTGTATCTACCGCATCATAGCCCACCCCTAGGGTCATCGCTACGCACGGCCGCCAACACATAACCTACAAACACCAGAAACTAGTTGCAACTCCTGGACAGAGTACTAGGGTGATTAAGAAGCCGAGAGGGTCCATTGGTTTCGGGCCCAATGCGCGGTAGTAACTGTTTCATGGATCACAAACACAGAACTCAGTTCCTGAGGATGGCTGAAATGAGACAACCCACCATGTACTCCTACATGGCCTCTCACCGCTACCTTTACCAAATCATGTTCACACACTTAGCTCACACACAGTAGGACATGTTTACACACCTCCGATCCATCCCCGATGAATCAGACCTGACTCAACTCTAAGCAGTAGCAGGCATGACAAACAAGCATGAACGAGTAGGCACATCAGGGCTCAAACAATTCCTACTCATGCTAGTGGGTTTCATCTATTTACTGTGGCAATGACAGGTCATGCAGAGGATAAGGGGTTCAACTACCGCAACAAGTAACAGATGAATCGTTGTTGTACTAATGCAGTAAAAGAGAGCAGGAGCGAGAGAGTGGGCTTGTATCGGAATGAACAAGGGGGTTGTGCTTGCCTGGCACTTCTGAAGATAACATTGAGTCTTCATTAGTGTCAACGATCACAGCGTCGAAGCAGCGTCTACCGAGAGGGGACATTTACCGGGAAACAAGGAAGAACACAATCAATGCGATGCAACAATATGATGCGTGATCATGACATGGCAATATGCTGTTGATTGAGCTAATGCAACTAACAACAAGTTAAATGGAGTTGGTTTGAACACTAGGTTCAAATTCAAATTCAAATTATGAATTCAAATAGTGCATTATCATGTTTTGGACTAAACAGTGAGGTTAAGTTGTTCAAACATGCATGAAAATGGTACAGATGGATTCCTTGAATTTTTCTGATAATTTTACATATATAATTTATTTTATTTGGAGTTACGGTTGAATTTCTATGATTTTTAGAAGTTTTGGACAATTTCTGGAATTTCCTGATTTAAATTAAACCCAGAAAATAGTTTATTGCGTCAGCACTGCGTCACTATGACGCCAGCGGTCAACGGGGCGCCTCCAGGTCAAACCTGACCGGTGGGGTCCACTGGTCAGTGACTGGGGCTGGTTAGTGACACTGTCAGGTGGGTCTGGTCAACGCCCGCGTCAGCAAAGTCAACATGACATGTGGGGACAGTCAACTGACACGTCAGCACAGTCAATGCAGACGCGTGGGTCCAGGGTAATTAGATTAAACTTAATCTAGTTTAGTTAGCCAGTTAGTTAGGATGTGGGGCCCGGCTGTCAGTTTCACCGGAGGTTAATTAATACCGCAATTAGATGGCTATGCCACGTCGGCACAGCCGGAGTTAGCCGCCGGCGAGGTCAGTGATGGCGGAACGGCTCGGGTTTCTCCCACGGGTGACCAAACCCGCGACGGAGGGCATCTACGCGTTGCTGGAGAACGCGCGCATCCAACGGTGCAAGCGGCACCTGCTGGGGCGGCCGGAAACGACGACGGCGTCGAGGTCAGTGGCGACCGGAGCTCGGACGTCGATGAAACCAACGACGCAGTGCGCGGGGAAGCTAGCAGTTAGTACCTACGGGCTCTACAAGAACTCGCAAGGCCAACGGGCATATGCACGGGACCATTTGGTCACCGGTGCCTCGTCGCCGACGAGCTCGGGCGGCACCGCAGTTCGGTCATCAAGGGGGCGACGGCTACGGCGATCAAATGAAGCGGGGAAGAGGGGGAAACGGTGGCGGAGCTCACAGGGAGGTCGATGAGTAGCTCAGTGGGCTCGGGGAAGCTTCTGCAACGGCGAATTGACGACGGCGATCTCCGGGCACCGGAGATGAAGACGACGATGCTCGGGTCGACTGGGGCCTCCTCTGGTCGCGTGCTTCGGTGTGTATCTCCACGGGGTCAGGGCGGAGCCCAGGGATGCGGAGAGGGAGCGAGGGGGTGGCTGTGGACGCGGTGGCAGCGAACGGCGGCGACGGCGCGTTCGGGTGTGCGAGGGAGAGAGCGAGGGAGAGATGGAGGGGGAGAGTGAGGAGGCCAGGGGGGTCCAGACGGCAGCGGCGTGTCGTTGGCGGCATCGCGTTGGCCAGGGGAGGCCAGGCAGGCAGCTGCGTGCCGGCGTGCGCGGGCGCCGTGCTCGGCCTTGCCTCTGCCAGTAGGCAGAGGTTGAGGACAGGTTTGCCCCTGGTGGGCTGGCCAACAGTGCTGGGCCTGGGGGCTTTGCCAGGTGAGCACTCTCTCTCTCTCTAATTTATTCTGTTTTCTATTTTCCTGATTTGTGTTTGTAAATAAAATACCAACCAAAACACTTTGGTTAATTCTGTAAATTTTTGTGAGGAATATTTGAATTAATTTCAAACCACACAATAAATTTCAGAATATTTGGAGCAACCAATATTTAATGGTAACTTTTAAACTCCAACTCAATTATCATAATGATTTAATTCAATGATCAAAATGTCCTGGAAAAATATGCATCATCTCTGGTAGAGGCTTTCACCTTTTCCCATAAATCATGAACATTTTAAAAGGATATTTTGAGGTCATTGAAAATATTTTGGTTGAACCTATTTGAATTGCATTTGTGCTAGGGTTTATCAATCCCTATTTCAAATTTCTTAAATTTAAACATGATGACATGATGATCATGCAAGGACAAGCAAAGGCTAAGCTAGGGCTGTGACAACTCACCCCCAATAAACAAGAATCTCGTCCCGAGATTCAAGCATAGGGTAAGATGATGGGGGTACGCAACTAACGTAATCTTCACGATCCAGGTTGCACTTCAAATGAACATTGATTCAATCACCATCTTTGTCTCAATGTCTTTCCCCGAGAACTCCAACTAACATGACAATGAGATGAGAAGGAAAACTAGAGAGGGATCGATCTTATCGAAGGTCGAACAACTCAGGATCAACTCAGGGAGTGAGACATTGAAACATCTCTCGAGCTGAGACACAAAACATACATCAGGAGGGATGGAAAGAGGTAGATGACAAGGTTCTACTGGTAGGCAAAATCCCACGCTGAAATGGGTGGGGCAAGATCTCAAGATAGCGATGAAATAATCACCATGATTCTATAATGGGACACCCTAGAAGAGGTGACTCGTAGAACTATTCCCTTAAGTGGCAAAAAGAATTACTTTTGATACAAAGATCATTGAAACTCTTTATACCAGCCTAAGGCAATCACAATCGATCATTTGCAGGAGTTCAAAAGAATGACATACTTGGACTAGAAGGATGATGTGGACTCCCTTGTTGAATACCACGCAATGGATGATTTTTGCTTATCATCGGAAATGGATGGGACCCATGGTAAGTCCACTTTTGAAGATGATCCTGAACAACAACTACTGAGGTGCAAGCTGGGAACAAAATGCAGATGTTGGGAATGATTCTAGTAACTGGGGAGAAGGTTCACCGGCAAAGGTGATTCCACCAATTGGATGGCTATCAACAACTGCGAGGACGGAGGCACATTCCAGTTAATGACAACGTCAGAACCTAGTGCCTGAGCGTGCTCTCAAGAACTTGAGCATTTCCGTATTCATCAAGGTTCTGCCAATATCCGTGTCAAGGATCCTGGCAACACAACATGCTACCATGATGAATAAGGGTGGAAGATGCAGATGCAAAGGAAGATAACACTTTCTCAGATTTCACCTTAGCGAAGCCAAGGAAACAAAATCTGGATGATCGACCGAGAGACATTTAGCACTCCGCTTCTAATGTTCTCCTTGATGTACTGGTTACCACGGTCATGCTTTAAGCATTGGCATAGCCACCAAGTAGTGGTCGGACTTCGGAAAACAATAGATCCATAAGGAACAACTTCTGGAGTAAATCCTACGGAATCCTCATGGGAATGTGGCCAACTTTCTTCAATCGAGATACTACAATAATAGGTCTTCCGGCTGGATGTGTTGGCCACGACATCCACTTTACCGGTTATCGAGGGACCAATATTATAGTTCTTGGAAAATGCTCCAACCATCATATCTGCCTGAGATTCAGATCTGGTTGGTGATAGGATATTCCAGACTCATCGAGTCTAGAAAAGAAAATGAAGGTTTGCAACACAAATCGACGAGACGGCGTTGCGAGGTTCTCGGGGGAATGAAGTACGGTAGTAAGCTCCAAAACATGAGCCGGTTCTGCTACAAGCATGTGAACACGTTGTCCTAGACAAGCATGGTCACCTGGTAGTCTTAAAATGAAACACTACCGAGTTCAGGGGGAACCATCAACAAGGATATCGAAGTCCTTGCGTAGGTCTAACCCTTAAGAAGAAACTTCTTCTCCTTGAACAAATCAATCAGTGGCTTGGTGTGCTAGGGATACGTATAGAATGTAGATGATCAGTCTATCAGACCATAGAATACTTCGCACATGCATGACTGACTTGGGATGATTCCAGAGGAAGCAAAAACAAACTTTCTCGAATTCATGGCGGCAACTTACATCAGATGCACATGAATTAGAGGAAGCCACATCTTTCAACCGGACATATGCTTCATGATCGGGACATGAGGGTAATGCTTATAAAGTTTCCAACACTAGCTGGATGTTCAACACAATCATGGAGGAGACAAAATGCCGCTGATGGGCTCAACAGCAACTCATCGTAATTTCCATATCACTGGACTTCCACCACTATGTGAACAATGTGATAGTATTGGTCAGACCAAAGATATAATGGTGTATGCTCAAGGGACAACCGTAAGTAAGACAACATTACGAACATCGTTGGTTCTGATTTGATTTGACAATAGCCCATACTCAAATCAAGGATTGGTCAAGATAATATATCCAACAACCGATCACGGGGATCAGTCGATGAAGATATCATCTTTCTTCAACACACACACACACACACACACACAAAATAAAAGATATCCCTTAACATGAGCTAAGTCACACAAGTTTTCATCTTCCAACTCTCCAAGTTGTTGTTAAGCTTAACCAACTAGCTCAGGGGTATCCAACACAGGTTCTTGGGGAAAAGTGGTGTATCGGAAAACCAACTTGATCACGAACTCAACATAACGGTCAGGTGACAACCTGGTAACACTTCCGGGAAGATATTCGGAAAATCACGAACCACCGATATGTTATTGAGCCCGAGAACAATCTTGCTTTTCAGGGCAAGACGATATGATCGATAGAGCAAGGGTTTGGCAAAATCCTAACCCGTTGATCGAAGGGTGCACCAGGAAATAAGGACTAGGTAGCACAATCTATCTTAGAATGATGATTCAATAACCAACACGTTAAGGATGAGAATATTGTCCATTAACTACCAAGCAACGGAGTTGCTAGGAGTATTGATTTCACACACCACGATTCACTTGTCGACATTCCGGTTGCAACAACACTGAAACCGAGAAATGAATAATGATGGAGAGAGTATCACTGCATCAAGAATTCATAGGAGAAGGTGCAATTATCACGACGCTCTTGACATAAAGTGGGTAATACTCCGAGGTAGAACAGAACAAAAGCTGGATTGGCATTTTGATCTGCGGAATACAACCACTTTGACCCGATCCCAGAAATGGATGAGGTACTGGAGTTTGTTTCTCCTAGTCATTCCGAATAGAATGGCTTGACGGACCACAGAAGTAAAAGGCACTGATGAACATGAATGCACGACTACTTCTGACTATCAAGTGATAGACGAAGGTCGGAATATAACTGAAGGGGGACAACTCAAAGGAACATATAACTTTCTGAGTTGTGGATGCATAGATTAGTATGTTGAACGAGTTCAACATATTTCTTCCGGATAACCCATGCAGAAAGGTAGAACTGGCAGAGCCACAATATAGAATGGAGAACTCATCAAGAGCACTCTGGTTGTGATCCTTTGGTTCAAGAACTTCTGCCACAAGTGGTTCATAGTATTTGGAGGAAGGAAATACCACGGACCTCGAGGTCTATCACAAGGTTTACTAATGTCCTAAGGAACTAGCAAACACTATCAACATGAAGCAGGTAGGGTGAGTCTCGGGTTCAAAACCCAGGAATAGAATACCTACCACTACATGGCATCACGGGATGCTTTTGAGAATAATGGCCAGAATCACACACTGGGAATACAGAACATGGCTAGATCACTAGGTGACTCCCTAAAACACCTAGGATCATAGTAATAGCTCCAACATATATGTCGAGGTAACGGAGTACCTCAACTCACCATTAGTGTGGTTAATCTGACCCAAAAGAATATCAGAAATGGAAAGAAAGGATTTGCAAATGCATCAGACTATTTAGAAACCTGGGATGACTCGGACAGCATAACGGCTGTAAATGCTCGAAAAGATTTGAGACATCCTGCAAAAATGGTGGCATAACCACTCAGAATCATAATATCAAGGTTCTGAGGCCAGTTATGAATATATGGAAGTAGTAGGAACTGAACTGAGGCTTGAACTCAACAATCCTAGGCAACTACGGTTTAGTAACACGTCATCCTGATAGATAGATGAGAAGGCCTAATTCTTAATCCCCGTAGAAAAGAAGAGGTTGACTCAGATCAGAAGGGCATAGGGTAAAGGAGTAAAAAGAGCCTTACGTTCCCTTCCACAATCAATTCCCTTACATAACTAAAGCATTTCTAGACTCAACTTCGACCAGTTTGGCTTGGTAATCCTACAGGCAGTCAGACTCTGATACCAACGCTGTCAGGACCCCGATCCTAGGTCACACCGATCTAGCATGTAACACATCATATCACTTTGTGGCCTCACGCACGGTATTCCCACGGGTGCCACCTTACCTGGCCCGGGACCGTTTGCGCCTTTTGGCTCACGTATATGATAGTGTCGCTAGCATCCATATGACAAAGAACCCGGGCCGACATGGCTAGTCGTGAACCCAAAGCGGCACAGACCTATGGAGACAGGCATACATGAATCAACCTCGAGCATGTCGGTCAACAGCGTGAGAATCCGGGCTGTAGCACTGGGCTAACAGGACTCCGGATGTCACCGCGTGATATTTCCCCGAAGGGACAGACATAGGGACGAAGTGAAACACATGCCAGCCAGTCAAGTGTCCTGAACAGTAGTGCTGGGCTAGCAGGACTCCGGTGAACCGGGCTGTAGCGGACTACTATGGCTCATGGAAGCACTAGACTACATTTCCCCATAAGAGAGACTGCCAAGGATAAACAACTAGATTGTCGGATCCCACACATACCAAGCATTTCAATCATACACACAATATGCTCGATATGTGTAAATACAACATGGCATCACAACATAACTCTACAACTCAAGTATTTATTCATTAGGCTCCGAGGAGCGAGATATTACAAACATGGGTCTCATGACCCAACATACAGAGCATACAAGCAACAAGCACATGCGGAAGCTTAACTTGTCTGAGTACAGACAACTACAAATGAAAAAGGCTGAGAAGCCTGACTATCTACCAGATCCTGCCGAGGGCACAAGATCGTAGCTGAGGTATCAAGCTAAACATCGAAGCCCACATGGAACTACTAGCGAGACTGAAGCCTCTCTGCAAAAACATAATTTAAGCAAACGTGAGTACAATTGTACTCAGCAAGACTTACATCAAAACTAGCTACATATGCATCGGTATCAACAAAAGGGGGGGTGGTGGAGTTTAACTGCAGCAAGCCAGCCTTGACTCGGTGGCTATCTGAACTACGACTGCAAGCAACTCTTTTAAGGCGGCGCACACGAGTCCACATATTCACCAATCAATATACCACTATGGATCCGCTCTCGTCTCCCTACGAGAAGGCCATCCATAGCACTCACACTTATCTTGCGAGTTTTAGAGTATCCACTTTCACTTGTCTATGAACTGTTATAGGCAACCCAGAAGTCCATTTACCGTGGACACGGCTATTCGAATAGATGATGTTAACCCTGCAGGGGTGTACTTCTTCACACACGCTCTCACCACTTACCGCCGTTTACACGACATGTACTCGGCAACCTTCAAGCGGAAGCCCAACGAGGGTGTCGGCCACGGCCTACCTAAACACTCAAGTCTCTAGTCCAGGTTTATCGCCTATCCAGGTTCCATCCGCAGGGAGTCCGGCCGAGGTTTCCACATACGGCCCCGAACGATGTGAACAGGGTTCCCGAGACACCAAACGGGCGCCCGGTACACCGTGCCACGGTGTATCTACGGCATCATAGCCCACCCCTAGGGTCAGCGCTACGCACGGCCGCCAACACATAACCTACAAACACCAGAAACTAGTTGCAACTCCTGGACGGAGTACTAGGATGATTAAGAAGCCGAGAGGGTCCATTGGTTTCGGGCCCAATGCGCGGTAGTAACTGTTTCATGGATCACAAACACAGAACTCAGTTCCTGAGGACGGCTGAAATGAGACAACCCACCATGTACTCCTACATGGCCTCTCACCGCTACCTTTACCAAATCGTGTTCACACACTTAGCTCACACACAGTAGGACATGTTTACACACCTCCGATCCATCCCCGATGAATCAGACCTGACTCAACTCTAAGCAGTAGCAGGCATGACAAACAAGCATGAACGAGTAGGCACATCAGGGCTCAAACAATTCCTACTCATGCTAGTGGGTTTCATCTATTTACTGTGGCAATGACAGGTCATGCAGAGGATAAGGGGTTCAACTACCGCAACAAGTAACAGATGAATCGTTGTTGTTCTAATGCAGTAAAAGAGAGTAGGAGCGAGAGAGTGGGCTTGTATCGGAATGAACAAGGGGGTTGTGCTTGCCTGGCACTTCTGAAGATAACATTGAGTCTTCATCAGTGTCAACGATCACAGCGTCGGAGCAGCGTCTACCGAGAGGGGACATTTACCGGCAAACAAGGAAGAACACAATCAATGCGATGCAACAATATGATGCGTGATCATGACATGGCAATATGCTGTTGATTGAGCTAATGCAACTAACAACAAGTTAAATGGAGTTGGTTTGAACACTAGGTTCAAATTCAAATTCAAATTATGAATTCAAATAGCGCATTATCATGTTTTGGACTAAACAGTGAGGTTAAGTTGTTCAAACATGCATGAAAATGGTACAGATGGATTCCTTGAATTTTTCTGATAATTTTACATATATAATTTATTTTATTTGGAGTTACGGTTGAATTTCTATGATTTTTAGAAGTTTTGGACAATTTTTGGAATTTCCTGATTTAAATTAAACCCAGAAAATAGTTTATTGCGTCAGCACTGCGTCACTATGACATCAGCGGTCAACGGGGCGCCTCCAGGTCAAACCTGACCAGTGGGGTCCACTGGTCAGTGACTGGGGCTGGTTAGTGACACTGTCAGGTGGGTCCGGTCAACGCCCGCGTCAGCAAAGTCAACATGACATGTGGGGACAGTCAACTGACACGTCAGCACAGTCAATGCTGACGCGTGGGTCCAGGGTAATTAGATTAAACTTAATCTAGTTTAGTTAGCCAGTTCGTTAGGATGTGGGGCCCGGCTGTCAGTTTCACCGGAGGTTAATTAATACCGCAATTAGCTGCTAATGGCTGTGCCACGTCGGCACAGCCGGAGTTAGCCGCCGGCGAGGTCAGTGACGGCGGAACGGCTCGGGTTTCTCCCACGGGCGACCAAACCCGCGGCGAAGGGCATCTACGCGTTGCTGGAGAACGCGCGCATCCAACGGTGCAAGCGGCACCTGCTGGGGCGGCCGAAAACGACGACGGCGTCGAGGTCAGCGGCGACCGGAGCTCGGACGTCGACGAAACCGACGACGCAGCGCGCGGGGAAGCTAGCAGTTAGTACCTACGGGCTATACAAGAACTCGCAAGGCCAACGGGCATATGCACGGGACCATTTGGTCACCGGTGCCTCGTCGCCGGCGAGCTCGGGCGGCGCCGCAGTTCGGTCATCAAGGGGGCGACGGCTACGGCGATCAAATGAAGCGGGGAAGAGGGGGAAACGGTGGCGGAGCTCACAAGGAGGTCGATGAGTAGCTCAGCGGGCTCGGGGAAGCTTCTGCAACGGCGAATTGACAACGGCGATCTCTGGGCACCGGAGATGAAGACGACGACGCTCGGGTCGACTGGGGCCTCCTCTGGTCGCGTGCTACGGGTGTGTAGCTCCACGGGGTCAGGGCGGAGCCCAAGGATGCGGAGAGGGAGCGAGGGGGTGGTTGTGGACGCGGTGGCAGCGAACGGCGGCGACGGCGCGTTCGGGTGTGCGAGGGAGAGAGCGAGGGAGAGATGGAGGGGGGAGAGTGAGGAGGCCAGGGGGGTCCAGACGGCAGCGGCGTGTCGTTGGCGGCATCGCGCTGGCCAGGGGAGGCCAGGCAGGCAGCTGCGTGCCGGCGTGCGCGGGCGCCGTGCTCGGCCTTGCCTCTGCCAGTAGGCAGAGGTTGAGGACAGGTTTGCCCCTGGTGGGCTGGCCAACAGTGCTGGGCCTGGGGGCTTTGCCAGGTGAGCACTCTCTCTCTCTCTCTAATTTATTCTGTTTTCTATTTTTCTGATTTGTGTTTGTAAATAAAATACCAACCAAAACACTTTGGTTAATTCTGTAAATTTTTGTGAGGAATATTTGAATTAATTTCAAACCACACAATAAATTTCAGAATATTTGGAGCAACCAATATTTAATGGTAACTTTTAAACTCCAACTCAATTATCATAATGATTTAATTCAATGATCAAAATGTCCTGGAAAAATATGCATCATCTCTGGTAGAGGCTTTCACCTTTTCCCATAAATCATGAACATTTTAAAAGGATATTTTGAGGTCATTGAAAATATTTTGGTTGAACCTATTTGAATTGCATTTGTGCTAGGGTTTATCAATCCCCATTTCAAATTTCTTAAATTTAAACATGATGACATGATGATCATGCAAGGACAAGCAAAGGCTAAGGTAGGGCTGTGACACAACTTAGCCCATCACAAGCTCTCACGGTAAACGAAGGATATTCCTTCTCCCGGAAAGACCCGATCAGTCTCAGAATCCCGGTTACAAGACATTTCGACAATGGTAAAACAAGACCAGCAAAGCCACCCGATGTGCCGACAAATCCCGATAGGAGTCGCACGTATCTCGTTCTCAGGGCACACCGGATGGGCCAGACGTCGGGTTGGCATAGACCCTAGTTGCCCAGGGGGCGCCGGACATCGCCCAGGTTGGACCAACACTCAGAGGAACACTGGCCCGGAGGGTAAATAAAGATGACCCTCGGGCTCCGGAAACCCAAGTGAAAAAGGCTTAGGTTGTTAGGCAAATGTAAAACCAAGGTTGAGCCTTGCTGGAGGAGTTTTATTCAAAGTGAACTGTCAAGGGGTTCCCATAACACCCAACCGCGTAAGGAACACAAAATCAAGGAACATAACACAGGTATGATGGAAACTAAGGCGGCAAGAGTGGAACAAAACACCAGGCATAAGGCCGAGCCTTCCACCCTTTACCAAGTATACAGATGCATTAATTAAATAAGAGATATTGTGATATCCATGTTCCAATATGGAACAAACTTCAGCTTCACCTGCAACTAGCAACGCTATAAGAGGGGCTGAGCAAAAGCGGTAACATAGCCAAACAACGGTTTGCTAGGAAGGTGGGTTAGAGGCTTGACATGGCAATATGGGAGGCATGATATAACAAGTGTTAGGTAGCGCGACATAGTGATAGAACGACCAACTAGCAAGCAAAGATAGAAGTGATTTCGAGTGTATGGTCATCTTGCCTAAGATCCCGCAAGGAAAAAAGAACGAGTCCATGAAGAAGGCAAACGGACGTAGTCGAACGGATCCTCACAAACGGGACGTTACCGGAACTATCGAGAAGAAGCACAACCGAAGAGGAGCAAACATGGTAAACCAACAAGCATAAACATAGCATGATGCACAATCAAGTATGATGCATGTCTGGTTTAATGATTCATAGCATGGCAAAGTGCACAAACAATCCTACAAGTTAAGTGGGGCTCAATATGCAACGAGTTGCATATTGACGAAACACCACAGCAATTATTTAGTTCGCTCTTGTTTAAGCACCCAACAAGATTAAATGTTCTTAACATGGCAAGAGGTGAAGCACAATTAAACTACACTATCTAAGCAATTTAAATGGGGCTGGAAACATCAAACAACAATTCTGATAAACCTCCATATGCATTTAGCAATTTAATGCAAACAACAATTTAAACATTTTAAATGTTGTTATCATGATGCAGATGACATGACGTGGAGAACGAGGGATCGATCCCTCGTATCGAGGAAGATCGCGAGCGCTGCTAGCCAGACTGCCCAGCTCCCAGTTCATAGTTAGTTGTAGGAGTGTGTTTATCTCAAAAAAAAGTTGTAGGAGGGTGTCCTACTTTAGTCGATTCAAGACTGTTTTTTTTTCATATTTCTTCTTTTTTTTGGTTATTTTGTTTCTTTTCTTTTTCTTCCTTTTTCTATTTTGTTTCTTGTTTTTTTCATTTTTTTTTTCTCCTTTCGGTTTTCTTTGTTCTCTTGGTTATTATTTTACATTTTTTTAATATGTCAACACAATTTTCTAATACACGTCTAACATTTTTTCAGTACAAATTAAACATTTGTATAATACATGGTCAACATTTATCTATACACATTTTTTATATTTTTAAAATGCTTGATTAACATTTTTCAAAAACAATAATAATATTTTTTTTAATACATGGTCGTCATTTTTCATATATATTTTGAACATTTTTTAAATGATTGATTAAGAATTTTGAAATAAAAATATTAATAGTTTTTAATACATGGTCAACATTTTTTCTATACACATTTAACATTTTGAAAATGCTTAATTAACTTTTTCCAAACACTTGTTCAACATTTTTTAAATGCTTGATTAACATTTTTATATTCATGATCAAATTTTTCATAATTTTTTCATACATGGTCGACATTTTATCTATACACATTTAATATTTTCCAAATGCTTGATTAACATTTATTTAAATACTTGTTCTATTTTTTTCCAAATGGTTGATAACATTTGTTATACATGATCAAAAAAATTAATCATTTTTTTAATAAATGGTTAACATTTTTTCTATAGAAATTAAACATTTAAAAAATGCTTGAGTAACACTTTTCAAGTACTTCTTCAACATTTTTATATACATGAGAAACAATCATCATTTTTTTAATACATGATCAACAGGGTTTCTATGCACATT
Organism: Triticum monococcum; assembly: GCA_034509565.1. NCBI lineage: Eukaryota > Viridiplantae > Streptophyta > Magnoliopsida > Poales > Poaceae > Triticum > Triticum monococcum. Next base: position 753,085,715 of record CM067843.1, on the reverse strand, counting down.
CAACTTTTTTTGAATGCTTGATAAACATTTTTCAAATACTTATTCAACATTTTTTAAATGGTTATGTAGATTTTTTTCTTGTATTATATATATAAGGTATAAAAAAAAGTACAAGAATAAAGAAGAAAATAAAAAATTAATGAAATAAGATGCTGTGGCCTGCCGTTCGCGTGGGCCGGCCCGTCTCGGTCATCTCTTCAGCGAGACTCCGTCTCGTCTCGCTGAAGCCCAGATATAGGGGCGCCCTTCCAGTGAGCAAAGTTGTTTATGATAGCTTACCATATACATGGGCCGGGCCAGAAGCATCACAATTGGTTGGATATTTGTTTATGATAGCTTACCATATATGCTATGTGGTCCAATAGCCTCACTATTTTTTTAGTAGAGTAAATCCTACCGCTAAAAAATGATAAACAATGTATTATTAAACTCAGTTAGAAAATCCATATATTCATGTTTATAAGAAAATGTTCTTCTTACTTTTAAAATTTCCGTGTTTGCAGAAAAAATGTACGTATGTTTAAAATAATTCTAGTGTTTTGAAGACAAACTTCATGTATTTAGAAAAACTCACATGTCTAAAACAATGTTCGTACTTTTAGCAAAAGGTTCATGTATTTTTGAGAAAAGATATTCATGTATTAGAAAAAATAGAAAAGAAGGTCATTGCAAGTGTTAGAAAACTACTTGAATTGGCCAGCCCATCGAAGCGCGCATATGTGATTAAGATCATATTCTTTGCAGGAGAGTGTAGAATAGTATTACAAACTTATAGAAATCACCAACAAATCTATTGCAATGGAACCATAACCCCCAAAAAAATCAATTTTGGTACTCCCTCCAATCCATATTAATTGACGTGGCCATAATATAACTTTAGTACAAAGTTATACTAAAGTTGCGGCAATTAATTTGGATCTGAGGGGATACAAATTTACCCTAAAAACTGTAAAAACATATAAAAATCCTCCCCTTAAGTGATTTTCAAGCTAACATGTCAAATTATGGGTGGTTTTGACCACTTAGTAAGATATTTACTCCCACAAGTTGTTGGAGAAAATGTTGATTGGGCTTGGTGACTCAATCAGCCAACCTATGCCACAAATGTTGATACTTGGGTTGGCTCAGGCCAGCACGACATAAGCACAATATGCTTCGGGCCAGGCAACTTGGTCAGCCTATCGTGCCTTTCCGGCATGGCACACATGCCTCCCGAGAGCTTCGTAGCATGACACACAAACACAGTAGCCCGCTGTCAAGCCGTGTCGGCACTAGCGGAGGAAGAGAGTGATGTCTTAGTTCTGGCCGACACGTATGTGAACCCCACCATTCTTCAATAGCACACGTCATAGACGCCGTCAACAACTTAATGTGGTGCAGAACCATTGCCAAGAAGTCTCCTCTCTCACAGCTAAAAGCCTCATCCATGGGGTGGCAGAGGTCTGAATCTGGATTTCTAAGGAGGATCAGAGAAGGGATGTATAGGACATTAATGGTGGATCAGCGAAGACGGTCATCGTCTTCTCGTGGCCAGCCACAATCGATTGGGTTGTGTGAATCGATGGGCTATAGGCAACAAAGTGAAGATTGGAAGAAGTTTTGGGCTTATGTGAGTTAGAACTGAGAAACTGCCTTGTCGGGCTAATGTCCGACCATCGCACCGTGTCGCACATTGTGATAATTTTGCGACCCGGGATGGCCTGGTGATTCGTGTGGTGCCAGCACAGCACAATATCTATACTATGTTAAGAGTCCACGAAACACGCAAGGGCAGCGCTGCCTAATGGTCCGACCCAATTAACTGATCCAGGAGTTTTGCGAAACAGAATTTTGTTCGTTTACTTTTTGTTTTTCAGTACTTTTATGATTATTATATTCTACAAGGTGTTCAGAAAATGTTGTAAAAGGTTAAAAATGTTTACGTATATTCAAGAATATATATTTTTATTTTTTTTGCAAAGTTACAAAAATATTCCAAAATGTAGACAATGTTTCTGAATTAAAACCTGTTGAATAGTTTTAAAATATTCGTGACCTTTATAATATATTTTGTCATTAAAAACAGATGATTTTTTTACAAAAAAAGTCCACGAATTTAGAAAATGTTTATGGATTTCAAATTTCCCAAACTACAAAAGGTATTCATGAATTTGAAAATGTTCCTTTATTTCACAAAATATTCTCGAATTTAAAAGAACAATCATGAATTTTAGAATGGAAGAGTAAAAGAAAATTGAAAAGTCAAAAACCGATACAGAAAAAAAAACTGAAAGCTTCTGGAATCTTCCTATAACTAGGTAAAACTAGAAGAAAAAACAATCGAGTGGGCCGTTCCAATAGCGTGTGTTGGGGTGCGCACATTGGCTCGTCCACCGCCACGCATGGCACGATGGGCCTGTCGAGCCTGCCAGTCGTGCTTCGACTAGCCTAAATTGTGCGAAAAACACCATTTTTTCCTAGTTTTTTTTCCTGCGAGAGGTACAGATTTACTTCTCGTGCAGGAACGAATTTGCTTTCACGAGAAGCACATTCGTGCTTCTCGGAAAAGGAAAAAAAACATGTTATCTTTTTTTCTTCCACAAGAGGCACATATTTACTTCTCGCGGAGGCACAGATTTGCTTCTGCGTGAGGCACGGTCATACCTCTCGAAAAAGAAAAAATATGTTTTTTTTTCTTTCACGTGAGGCACATATTTAGTTCTCATGGACACATGGATTTCTTTTGCTCGTGCTTCTCGGAAAATACATATTTTATTTATTCCGCGAGAGGCATAGACTTATTTCTCGTGGAGGCACATATTTGTTTTCGTGAAAGGCACAGTTGTGTCTCTTCGGAAAGGGAAAAATGACATGCTCCCCGTCGGGCTTTTTCATCCGGTTTTTTCAATGAAAAAAAAGTTCATCAAACCTATCAACATGAGTTTTTTTAAAATTTTAAAGATCTCGACGCAAGAAATCCAATGGTAAAAATAGTTTGAGATTTGAACGAACGGTTAAAGAGATAAAATATTTTAAATAATGAATCTATAAAAAAAACTCTCTGATTGTGACAAATGGAGCATATACAATGCGCCATGTTGTAACCCGAGAAGGGGGGAGTGATCTTTACAAAAAGTACTCATTTATTAGTGATGTCGCTACAAACTTGCAACTTCAAGTGATCCGGGAGCAACCAGAAAATAGCTAATACAAAGCCGTACACACACTGTTGCTCATGCCTGCAATCCCGTTAGGAACGTTGGAATTAGATAAACGTGTGGGAGTTAATTCGAGTCGTATCAAGCTCGGGTGGCAGGTGATTCGTCACATTTTTCTTTGGAGGCTTCTGCAATGGTGTCGGAGGCAGGTGACAGGCTATGTGTCATGCCCAAGGGATCCGTCGATCTTGGTTGTAATTTTCTTTCTTGACCGATGGTCTTTGTCCAGAGGCTAGTGTTATGCTATCTTTCTAGTTTTATCAAGTCGCTGTGTACGTGACTTGTAACTTGACCTCTGTTATATGAATGAAACTCATATTATCTTGCAAAAGAGGGAGTAAATGTAAATCCGAGCAAATTTTCTGACACCAGCTTTCTTCTTTCACATCAGTTGCCTAGCACTTGCTAGCACCGTGTAAAGTTCAACAAACAGAAAACACACACAAAAATGGCTGCAACAGAAAGGCATTATATCGATGTCACCGAACAAAACCATGAAATAAGCCAAATTGGTTATTTTAGCAACAAATAAGCCAATTTTTTTAGCAAATCAAATAAGCCAGTTAAACCACCTCCCCATCACCTTATGCACTGGTTTGCCAATCGGCCCTCACACGCGAACAACATTTGGGCAGTCCCATTAGGCACATCGCTCGGCTACATTGGCCTCACTCCATAACCAAAGATTAATGTCGATATTGCGATGTCAAGGAATGGGGGATTTGGCGCAGTGGGAGCAGTTTCCCATGATCATGTAGGGAATTTCTTGGGTGCCCCAGGACTGATTTTTTCAATCATCAATGATCCAACGACCCTTGAAGCATTGGCGGCTAGGGAAGCACTGGCTCTAGCTTCGGACCTGTATGTGCATCGGGCTAGTGCTATCATCGGACTACAGTTTTTTTTTCGAGATCAATAAATGACCAAAAATGGAACCTTTTAAGCTAGAATTAGAAAGACAAAATAAATCAGTTGATGAGTCGGACTGGTAGCGCGGCAGGCTTTGGAGTGGTGATACATAAAATAATAGAGTGGTCATCTTCTTTTGTTCCTTCTATTTTTAAGCATGAATTTAGGCCGTCGAATGTGGAGGCGCATAATCTCGCAAAGCATGTAAGTTGGGCGTCGCCATGTTAGGTTAGGCCAACCCGGAGATCTTGGTTTCATCACAGTAAACATTGCAATGACATCTTAATAAAGCTTTGTGAGTCTAAAAAAAAACTTGCTTGCTGGTTCATTGTTAAAAAACAATAGCCAATGGTTCTGAAAAATACAGTTAACTGGTTTTTAGGATATATTTTTAAAAAACATGCATTTGATTTTTTATGGATTTAATAAAAGTTTCATGAATTTTTAAAATGGTTCCAAAATTTAAATGAATTTGAAAATATATCACGAATTTCGAACTGGCTATGAATTCGAAACAAATCAAAAAATTGAAATATTTACTCCAACTATAAAAAAGTTCATGGATTTGAAAAAATCATAGATATGAAAAAAAATCACGAATTAAAAAAAGTGTGTGTCAATTTGGGATACAATATCATAAATTAGAGAAAAAATAAAAATCTTAAAAAGTTCACATTTTTTTAAAAAATTCATGAATTTAGAAATAAAAAAGGGAAAACAAAGAACACACAACAGGCCGCCTTGGGCTGCTAGCCCAGTTAAACTATATCGGTTCTTCATATTACGCCCACCTACTTGGCTCGGTACAATAGCCTCATATTTTTATTTTGAAATGATAAGATCAGTAACAAATGTTCTTATTTTTTACATGCTCATGTTTACAAATAAAAGTTTTGTATAATATGTTTAAAAACAATGTTGCTATGTTAAAAAATAATTCATGTGTTTGGAAAATGTTCGTGTATTTTCTAAAAAAGTTTGTATGTTAAAAAAGGTTGCATATAGTTTGAGGAAATTATATTTATGCGTTTGAAAAAATAAATTGAAACTAAATAAAAAATAATTAAAAACACAAGGAAAAGTTAAAATGAAAAGGGAACCAAAAGAGAAAAAAGGAAAAATATGAAAATAGAAATAAATATCTAAAAAGAACCTAAGGTTCCTTTTTCTGTCAAACGGACCGCGTTCTGCCCACCATGGTCCATCCACCCAACTTTTTTTTCGATTGACAAGTGACGATTCGATTCAACCATCATAATTACATGACCAATAGGGCACAGGCGTCACACCTTCCCTTAAAAATCGTAATCACCATAGTTACATGTGTCACACCTTCCCTTAAAGAATCACAATCACCATAATTACATTCGTCAATGGGCGTCACACCTTGCCTTAAAAATCGCGTCAGAAATCACCTGCTCGAAAATCACATCGCAAATTGTCGCCATTGATCCGCAACCTCCGATGTTGCGGAAACGGAACGACACGGCCTGGGTGCCACCACCGATGTAGTCGTTGTCACCGCCACACGCCTCGACCGCACGCCTGGACGACATGGCGAATCTCTGCTTGTAAATGTTGTTTCCTTCATTTGATCGGATTCTTCTCTCCCCGTGTATGCATGCCATGACTAAAATGCATCCTCTCAATCTTTTCTTCCAGACTGGGTCATTGACAACATGCCGCTGGCTAGCCATGGTCTGCATGAGGTCGTTGCTCGTTCTCCGCAGCATCCGTGCGGTCCATCTGTTCAGCCACATCTCCAACATCCTCTGCGCCAAGATAAAAAACATTGTAAGCGCGAGGCTAATATGCCAGCACATCATATGGCCAGATTAGGACTTGCCCGTCAAGAGGGGGATATCCTTGTTGCTGATCATGTTCTTCCAGCAAATGTTGCTGAGTCTGTATTGGGTGATATTGCCCAACTCGTTTCGTAATAAAGCTTATTGCTTGCCCTAAAAAAAAAAGATAAAAAACATGAAGGATGACAGGTTCTAGCTTCGCTAAGCAGCAAATGTACCGACCGATGGCACTCTTCTGGGCAGTACTGCTACGTGGTAGTGATTGCCCAATGGGCATTGGCATGTGAATTGCTATTTAGTTGCACCAAGTTTGCTAATTCTAATATGTTTTCTCTCTCCAAAAATTCTAATCAGTTATACATGCAGATCCTCTTGCATCTTGTGTACTGTCAAAGCATTATCGTCCACGTTCGCCGGAAAGGACAATTACCACATCAAACGCTATGGCATGACGAAACTTACCATCCGCACAATCGGCAGAGAGGGTGGAATTGGGCCCTGTTTAATTGAAGAGGGAAGTTAATCTTTATGATCCATTTGAATCGAGGATTGTACATCAGATCAGTAGCTAAACACAAAGGTATTGTAAGTCACATCGGTATAGTGGATGTACAATGCGACACGAATTTTAGTAGTTCCTATCAGTTGACGTTGGAGTGTTCTATTTTCTAGAATATAATTTTGCATAATCAGTATGCATCTCATTAGAATGAGAATGTTACTAGGTCGTTATTTATTTCCCCCTCTAATACAATTTAGTTCTATTGATGTAGCATTCCACATTTCTACCAATTGAAGAATTTGGCAGTCTTTTTCCGGAAACAACGAGCCTCCTCGTCTATTTTCATTATAAAAACCATTTTCAAGAAACAAAGGATTTGTCCCTGTATATTATGCTCTTATTGTGCATTATAAGATTTGGCTCCTGTGGCAACGCACGGGCACATACCTAGTAGAAATAAAAGCCCCGCTAAAATACCAACTGTAGTGTTTAAAAAAACTACTCAAATGTGCCAGCCCATTGAAGTGCACTTGTGCAGTGACGAAGGAGTAGGATTGAAATAACTATAAAGATTACCCTCCCAAATCCACCACAAATGGACTCATAACCCCTTAAACTCAATTTGGTATAATTTTCACCCTTGAATGTCTAAAACCATATAAGAGCATCTATAACCGGACGCCCCATACGCCCGGGCGACCTGCCCAGTCACTGTCCGGACGCATATCGGATCTGTTGCCCACCATGACGGAGAAGGCCAGAATTCGCCGAAGAGAAGCTAGGGGGTGGAGGGGAGTGGAGTGGAGTGGCTGGGGTTTGGTTCGGAGTGCGGACAGAGATAATTATATGTGGGGTCTGGACAGCCATACTGGCTGGATACGACGTGGTGGACGCGCCCGTGCACGTCCGGGCATCCCCATATATGCCCCATATATGGGGTGAATATTGGAGTTGCGGTTAGCCCAGACGTTTGGCCGTTTGGGGCGGCCGTTTGGGTGGCATCGAGAGGTCTAGATCTGTCGACTAGAACCTTGTCCCTTGCGGCCCCGAGGAGGAGATAGCCGTACGTCTGGCTCTCTGCCGCTCCCAGCAGAAATTTGCCAAACCGCGGGCGGAGTTGTTCCGACGAGAATCCATTGCGTCCACGCAAATGGCGCATGGATCCGCCGGGGACGATGGCAGGAGGTGCCTAACAACCGCCTCATCGGATGCGGTGCGCAACCGCTGGCGCCCAAACCCCCGGGTGGGTGCAACCCCTTCGGTGGCGTGCCGTCCTTGCGGGGTCACGCTCTGAGTTGGAGGTAAACGCCGGCATGGCTTACAGCTTGTACGCTGCAGACGCGAGGCATGCATGCCTGTCGTGCAAGGAGTAGGGCATGGAGGCCGCGACAACCCTTGCTACCGAGGCAGCAGAGGCGGAGTCGCACAATGCCGAGCCGCAACGCCCAACCACATCCATCATCGATCTCACGTCGACCGGCAATGTTGAGGCCACGGGCTCTGACGAGGAAGGGTAAGGCATGAGAGACGACTGCGCCTTGTGTCCCATGCGGACCTGTTTGTGTCCCATGTCCCACTATACCTCGCCAGTGATCGGACCTTCACTTCGCGGGTCTCACGCCCGTCAGACTGAGGCACAGAGGGAACAAGAAGGACGTTAGCTGGGGAAGATTTAGACAAGGTTTTACGTTGCATGTAATTATATGGATTTGATGGTTTGAAATGAGGTATCCAGTAGTGGAATTGAATATCTAGATGTATCCACGGACGTTTGGGGTGGACGGATTTTGCTAGGCCGAGTTGTGGATGCTCTAAAACATGCTTTCGAGTTGTTTCGAAGGTTTTACAAAAATGAATAAAAGTAGTGGTTTTGAAGCTAGAATGTCAAAATCATGGGTGGTCTTGACATCCCCCCCCCCCCCCCCCCCCCCCCCAAAACAAAAAAAAGGCGGTCTTGACAACTTACCAGCGCGTTGACTCGCGCAAGTTACAGGAGGAACCGTTGATTAGGCTTGGTGGCACACTCGGCCGAGCTAGGCCATACCAAACTTTTTGACTTACAAACAAAATTACATTTCATCTACGCAAAAAAGAGAGAGAGAGAGTTCAAAATAATGCTGCTGGAGAAAAGAAAAGGAGGTTCACATGCATCATGAGCCACCATCACGGCATCGTCCATCCAGTCCCCATCATCACGGGATATCATAGTTTTTGGTACGGACCCCAGCCCGTGCCTATCCTCCACCTCCGAAACTGGCAAACAATCGTGTCATCTGAAACCACTCGGCCGTCCCGCGTCACAAAGTCGCGGATCATGGCGCAAAACAGTACCCAACTAAAGCGAAAAGCTCGCCAAGAAACCGGCCAAAGCGCTAAAGCGACCGCACACTGCCTGCCACCAGCGGCAGCAGAAGAATAGTACCCCAACTCGGAGCGAAAGCAAAGCTTGCCGGCTTGATCCTCATCCTCGACCGGATGCCGTGGTTTTCACCGGCACGAAACTTCTGAATCTTTCATGGTGTTTTCGGTTTTCTCGCCGAGTGGAGCTGCGCTGAGCTCACGTGTGACATAACACCACACTCACACTCACACCCACCAAGAACGGCCAGGACGAATCCCAGTGATGTCTCCCTCTCGGTAGCCGGCCTATATATACGGGCGCACGCCGGCACCAAGGTTCGGCAGCGGAACAGGACGGTCGGCAATGGCTTCTGCGGCCGTCTGCTCCCCTAAGCAGCAGCAGCGGCGGCAGGAGGAGGAGAAGGATGGTGGGGTTGTTAAGATCGGCCGGGTTGACGACGTGCAGGAGCTGCAGAGGGCGTGCGTGGACGACGTGCCGGAGCGGTACGTCCGGGACGGCGACGACCGGCCGGGGGGCGCCAACGTGTGCGCGCATGCGGAGATCCCCGTGATCGACGCCGGCGAGCTCCGGCGCGGCGGCGGCGATGGGGACGAGCTGAAGAAGCTCAGGAGAGCCTGCCAGGAGTGGGGCTTCTTCCAGGTACGCACCAATCGATATGGCTACTTCATCAATCATCTGTCACGTGAAAACCAATTATGTGACGTGTACATGTAGGTGGTGAACCATGGCATCGACGGCGAGCTGCTGGACGAGATGGAGAGGTTGTCCAGGGAGTTCTTCATGCTGCCGCTGGAGGAGAAGGAGCGGTACCCTATGGCGCCGGGCGGCATCCAGGGCTACGGTCACGCCTTCGTCTTCTCCGAGGACCAGAAGCTCGACTGGTGCAACATGCTGGCGCTCGGCGTGTCCCCGGCGTTCATCCGGCAACCCAAGCTCTGGCCGGCCACGCCGGCCGCCTTCACCGACACCCTCGAGAGGTACTCTGCCGAGGTCAGGGCGCTCTGCCATCGTCTCCTCGAGCACATCGCCGAGACGCTGGGCCTCGCGCCCAGCACGTTCGCGGGCATGTTCGGCGACGCGGTGCAGGCGGTGCGGATGAATTTCTACCCGCCGTGCCCGCGGCCGGACCTGGTGCTGGGGCTGAGCGCTCACTCCGACGGGAGCGCGGTCACCGTGCTCCAGCAGGACGCCGGCCGCGCGGGGCTGCAGGTGCTCCGGGACGGCGCCTGGGTGCCCGTCCACCCCGTCCCGCACGCCCTCGTCGTCAACCTCGGCGACTCGCTCGAGGTGCTCACCAACGGCAGGTACAAGAGCGTGGAGCACCGGGCGGTGACCAACGGCGAGCAGGACCGGCTGTCCATCGTCACGTTCTACGCGCCGGCCTACGACGTCGAGCTCGGCCCGCTGCCGGAGCTCGTCGCCGACGGGGAGGCCTGCCGGTACCGGAGGTTCAAGCACGGCGAGTACAGCCGGCACTACGTCACCAGCAAGCTCGAGGGCAAGAAGACGCTGGACTTCGCCAAGATCAACTAGACCGCCAAGAACTATAATCCTATATTGCAGACATCATACTGAAGTTGATAGTGCGTTTGTGTACAGAACTGCTAAGTAATTAAGATTCCTGAAGCATCTGCTGCACCTGAATATACTGCAAGAACTGTATTCCTGGTACGGGAATGGGTGACAAAGCAACAATTTGCCAGTTAAAAGTACTTTTTTCTTGTCTTTATTGCAAGGTGGGGTTTTACTTTGGGAAAACACCATCAATTGGAAGCTGGTATTCACGTCAAAGGACTTTAACCATGATCATTCTTTTAGTCCATTGACAATTGAAAAGCAAGCACTTTACCATCCATCACTAGGAAAAGGTAACAGCGGTGAGAACCAAGGCAAGAAAACCATGGGCTAAGCATCACTCTTGAAAATGTAAAGAGTTTCACCACTTCCTATAGAAAGAAAGTCCAATATGGATATGCTGCGAGGATCACTCAAAGTCAGACAAACAAGGTATAAGATCCATGCACCACTCATAATGGGAGCAGAGCAGGGTTTGGAATCTAAGAAATGCGAACAATTGCTGAAATTTTGTCTATTTTAAGCCTAGCCTAATAGCAGTTTCAGAAATTCTTAATAAATCTTAGAGGCCCATGCAACCCATTCGTGCAAGGCAAGAGGTGAAACTAAAGTTTAGTCTCACATTGCTAGTTTAGAGGGAGTTGGACCTCTTTATAAGGGAGATTCTTTCCCCACTTGTATGAGCATGAGAACAAGAGGGACATCCACGCGCGCTCCTCCTCCGCCGCCCGCCTCGCCACACCTCGACGCGGCGGGAATGAGCCGAAAAGATTTTTGCGAAAGTGGAGTTCGAATGCGAACGGTGCAGCCTGCTGGCTGTTCGCTTCATCTCCGTCTCTTCGTTTCACCTCCCGTCGGTGCCCTCTATAAAAGGGAGGTCGCTCCTCCCAGAGAGACGTACCAGAACTTCTCCTTCCTCTCGCCACCGGTTCCAATCTTTGAGCTGTTGTTGTCTTCCTCATCCCGGCTTACGGCGTGCACCGCGAGTCGGGACAGTAGGCCTCTGAAACCGCACCTTTTGAGTCCTGTACGGGAGAAGGGTGATAAGGTTTTTGGGAAGCGCTCAGCGGACTACTGGCTGTTTCATCACGGACGATCGGGTCGCCGACGACTACTTCCCTGACGATGACTTCTTCCCCAACGTCCACGTCCTCCTCGACGACATGGCAGGCGAGGACACCGACCCCAAGTACAACGCTTATGATGCTGCTGTCCCGTACGTGTTCTTCTCCTTTCTATTAGAGGTCCTGCTACAGTTCCTTGTTCTAGTATTTGCCCTAGATATGTTAGACTCTATTTCATATATGCAACTTGCTATACTGTCTGCTCTAGATATGTTTAGTTACAGTTCATATATGAAGATGTTGTTTACCTTCTCTTTGTCAAATCGCATGGCTTGTTTTATCACTACTATACTGGTCATGCTTTATCTAGTATTTCTGTTAATAAAATCATTCGGTAAATTGCTCATATTTCCAACAATCCAAAAACCTTATTATAGGCAATTTACCCCGAGTGGTTTTGTTGCTTTCACGAGACCTCCTATGTTTGAGGGTATCCACTATAAGAGGTGGCGCGTGAGAGCAGTCTTATAGTTTCAAACCATGAGTTGCTATGATGCCACTCTTGGCAAACCTGAAGGAGAGCTTGATGCTCAATAGGCACAAGCCTTTTAGAAAATGGATACTCTGTTTAAGGTTGCTCTCTTGAGTGTTCTTGGTGAGAACATAGTTGATGTTTATGCGTCAATTGATAATGGAAAAGATATGTGGGATGCACTTGAGGCCAAGTTTGGGGTCTCGGTTGTTGGCACTGAGCTGTACATCATGGAGCAATTCTATGATTACAGGATGACTGAAGAGCGCTCCGTGGTTGAGCAAGCTCATGAGATACAGTCATTTGCTAGAGAACTTGAGCACTTCGGTTGTATGCTACCAGACAAGTTTGTTGCCGAAGGTATCATCACCAAGCTTCCTCCTTCATGGAGGAACCTTGCTACCTTGCTGAAGCATAAGAGGCAGGAGTTTTCCATCCCGGATCTCATTGGCACTCTTGATATGGAAGAAAAGGCAAGAGCAAAGGACACACGTGCTCGAGGTATTGAGGGAGGATCTAGTGCCAATGTGGTGCAGAAGCAGAACTTCCAGCCCCACAAGTTCAAGAACAAGGGCAAGTTTGATGGTAAAGCAAAGTTTGATGGGAAGAATAAGGTTGTCCAGCACAAGAACTTCAAGAAGAATAATGACAAGAAGAAAGGTGTCTGTCATGTGTGTGGGGATCCTGGTCATTGGGCTCCTAGTTGCCCTAATCGCTATGACAAGCGTCATCCCGGGAAAGGCGGCAAGACCGTTAATGTTGTCATTGGAGACATTGATATGAAGGATGCTGGGTATGGTATATTTCCCACTATTCTTTCAGTATGTCATTCTCCTGATTGGATGATTGACACGGGTGCTAATGTGCATGTATGCGGTGATATTTCCATGTTTTCGTCTTATCAGACCGCAGGGACTTCAACCATGCTGATGGGCAACGGTTCAAGTGCTTTTGTTCGTGGTGTTGGCACGGTCGATCTGAAGTTTACTTCGGGGAAGATCGTGCGGCTGAAGAACGTGCATTATGTCCCCTCCGTCAATAAAAATCTTGTTAGCGGATCCCTTCTGTGTAGAGATGGCTACAAGCTTGTCTTTGAGTCGAATAAATTTGTAATATCCGAGTATGGAACCTTTGTTGGTAAAGGCTATGAGTCAGGAGGCTTGTTTCGTTTATCCTTATCATACGTTTGCAATAAAGTTGTTAATCATGTTTGCAACAATAGTGAATCAAATGTGTGGCATTCATGTCTTTGTCATGTTAACTTTGGTTGTATGTCACGACTAGCAAAGTTGAACATAATCCCTAGTTTCACCACTGTCAAGGGATCTAAGTGTGAAGTGTGTGTGCAAGCTAAGCAACCTCATAAGTCTCACACGACTGCGGAAACGAGAAATCTTGCACCACTAGAGCTCATACATTCAGATCTTTGTGAAATGAATGGCGTTTTGACAGAAGGTGGAAAGAAATATTTCATGACGTTAATTGATGACTCCACTAGACACTGACGTGTGTATCTTCTGAAATCTAAGGATGAGGCTTTGAACTTTTTCAAGATCTATAAAGCTGAAGTGGAATACCAACTTGATCGAAGAATCAAGAGGCTTAGGTCCGACCGTGGTGGAGAGTATTTTTCCAATGAATTTGATGCTTTTTGTGCGGAACATGGTATAATCCATGAGATGACGCCTCCCTATTCACCTCAGTCAAATGGGGTGGCCGAAAGAAAGAACCTTACTCTAACTGATTTGGTTAACGCCATGTTAGACACATCGGGTCTCTCCAAGGCATGGTGGGGGGAGGCGATATTGATGGCATGTCATGTCCTAAACCGAGTTCCCACAAAGAACAAAGAGATAACTCCATTCGAGGAATGGGAGAAGAAAAGGTTAAAACTCTCTTATCTATGTACATGGGGTTGTTTGGCGAAAGTCAATGTTCCAATTCCAAAGAAGCGTAAGCTTGGACCAAAGACTGTGGATTGTGTTTTCCTGGGATATGCTTTTCATAGCATTGGCTATAGATTCTTGGTTGTAAAATCTAAGGTACCTGACATGCATGTCGGTACGATCATGGAGTCGAATGATGCGACTTTCTTTCAAGATATCTTTCTCATAAAGGATATGGCTACCTCATCTAATCAGGAGATGCCTAGTTCATCGAATCAGGAACCAGTTACAATTACCAAACTTGCCATTTTGATAGAACACTTTGAAAGTCCTGTGGAGGAGAACAATGAAATTCCTATTAGGAGCAAGAGACAGAGGACTGCAAAGTCCTTTGGTAATGATTTTCTTGTGTATCTCATAGATGACACTCCCAGTTCTATTTCAGAGGCCTATGCATCTGAAGATGCTGACTATTGGAAGAAAGCAGTTTGTAGCGAGATGGATTCCATCTTGGCGAATGAAACTTGGGAGATAACTGATCGTCCTTATGGATGCAAACCTATAGGATGCAAATGGGTATTCAAGAAGAAGCTTAGGCCTGATGGTACTATTGAAAAGTGCAAGGCTCGGCTCGTGGCTAAGGGTTATACCAAAAGGAAGGTGAAGACTTCTTTGATACTTACTCACCTGTGGCTCGGCTGACCACTATTCGAGTTCTACTTTCACTAGCTGCCTCACATGGTCTTCTCGTTCATCAAATGGATGTTAAGACTGCTTTCCTAAATGGAGAGTTGGACGAGGAAATTTATATGGAACAACCAGATGGGTTTGTACTAGATGGTCAGGAAGGAAAAGTGTGCAAGTTGCTGAAGTCTTTGTATGGACTCAAGCAAGCACCTAAACAGTGGCATGAGAAGTTTGAAAGAACTTTAATAGCTGCGGGCTTTGTTGTAAACAAAGCTGACAAATGTGTGTACTATCCTTTGCTTGTATGTTGATGACATACTAATTTTTGGAACAAATATGAATATTATTAAGGAGGTCAAGGATTTCCTATCTCGCTGTTTTGAGATGAAGGATTTAGGAGTGGCTGATGTCATTCTGAACATCAAGTTGTTGAGAGGCGATGATGGTGGGATTGCATTGCTTCAATCTCACTATGTGGAAAAGATCTTGAGTCGCTTTGGCTACAGTGACTGCAAGCCCTCTCCAACATCATATGATGCTAGTGTGTTGCTTCGAGAGAATCGAAGAATTGCTAGAGACCAATTGAAGTATTCTCAGATTATTGGCTCGCTTATGTACTTAGCCAGTGCTACAAGACCTGACATCTCTTTTGCTGTTAACAAACTGAGTCGGTTTGTTTCAAAACCAGGAGATGTGCATTGGAAAGCTCTAGAGAGAGTTTTGCGTTATTTGAAAGGCACTGCAAATTATGGAATTCACTACACTAGGCACCCAAAGGTGCTTGAAGGGTATAGTGACTCAAACTGGATCTCAAATGCTGATGAGATAAAGGCCACAAGCGGATATGTATTCACTCATGAAGGTGGCGCTGTTTCTTGGAAGTCTTGCAAGTAGACCATCTTAACGAGGTCAACAATGGAAGCAGAACTCACAGCACTAGATACAGCTACGGTCGAAGCAGATTGGCTTCGTCGGCTCTTGAATGACTTGTCGGTTGTTGAGAAACATGTACCGGGTATCCTTATGAACTACGACAATCAAACTGTGATCACGAAAGTGAGCAGCTCAAAGGATAATATGAAGTCATCAAGACACGTTCAAAGAAGGTTAAAGTCTGTCAGAAAAATGAAAAACTCCGGAGTTATTGCATTGGATTATATCCAAACGTCTAAAAATCTGGCAGATCCTTTTACTAAGGGTATATCACGTAATGTGATAGATAATGCATTGAGGGAGATGGGTATGAGACCCACAATATGAGTTGTTCACAGTGGTAACCTATTCTTTGTGATCGGAGATCCCGTGAATTAGATGTGAAAGACAAGCTATTGGTCAACTGAGAGGAGAGTATCCTTACGATTCACAATCACTGGTAGAAAAAAGCCCTTTAGTCCCGGTTCGCAACAGCCTTTAGTCCCGGCTGTGCAACCGGGACTAAATAAGCGCGACTAAAGACCCCCCCCCTTTAGCCGCGGCTCTTACGGACCGCGACAAAAGCCTTTAGTCCCGGTTCTTGTGGCTGACCGGGACCAAAGGCCCGCCACGTGGGCGCCCGTGGTCCGTCGGGGCCGAGGACCTTTAGTCCCGGCTCTCGTGGCCAACCGGGACTAAAGGCCTCCTCCGCAGGTTTAGGGTTTTAGCCCCCCTAAACCTGGTTTCTTTTTAATTTGTAGTGTTTTATTTGTTTTATATTTTATTTTGTGTTTTATTTTATTTTGGATGAAGTTTCAGTACACATATTCTACGCTTCTATATACATGCATATGAAATTTCAAACAAGAAGAATTCAAGAGGAATATATAATATATATTCAATCTCGGGTGACCATATACAACTTCGAACAAGTTTCCATACACAATTAGGATGGATGACCATATACAACTTCGAACAAGTTTCAACCTCGGGTATGCATATAAATTTCTTCGTCCTCGGTATAGTGTTGTCTTTAGGATTGATGACTTCCCTCATGAAAAATCCTGCTAATTCTTCTTGAATTGGTCGGAAGCGAGCTTCTGGACTAAGCCTCCTCCGCAAGTTATCCGTCGCGTTCCGCACGCTAGCTGATGCCTTCCGCTCAGTGGTTTGTCTCCGGATGTTCTCACAAACATAGTATCCACATAGATCGGTCCCCGATGGCTGCTGATCCACATTAACTAACTTTTTGAAATCTAGCTCATGTTTGAATTCACCGACAGTTTCTTCTGAGAACCGTCTCTAAACCCTACAGGGCAAAGAAAATTAAATGAATAAGGAATTTATTAGTTAGTTGATATTAGGAAATGAAGAGACCGATCGATATAGAGCTCAAATGATTGAAAATAATTACTTTTGCAGCATTTTTCTCATGTCGGCCCAACGCTTTGGATCCGAATCCTTAGAGTCCATGATTAGAACTGTGGAGGTGTGAAGTTCAATATTTAGCAGAATCCAGTGGAACCTGCGGACACGTTACATGCACAGTCATGCATAACTCATCGATTAGACATACCATGCATGGAGTAAACAAAATAGAATGGGCACAAGAGAGAAACACTCACCCAAAATGGTAAGGAAATAGAATATGACTTTTGAGTTGATGCTTTTTAAGAAACTTGTACAGGTCTTTCTCCATGTCTTTGGGGTGATGTTCTAACACATGTCCATTAACGATATGTGGGTCAATGAACCCAACATCATGGATGTTTCTTATTTTGCATTCCCAAATCTTCAATCTGCATAATAGCGTATGCAACAATATAGTTAGGACAATATATATATATAGTGCAGGCAATGAAGAACGAGATGAGGTAGAAATAAATCACTTACAGAACATAGCAACTCAGCATAGATTTGTCGAGGGCGCGCAGATTGAACAGCTGGAATAATTCACTCATATGAACTTCTACAGAGTACCGTTTGATGTGATGCTCATGTGTAACATCCGCATAAACATATTCTTTGTCGGCCCATGTTATGAATTGCTTGTACCAACATAGCAGATTTCGCATTTGTGTTGGTAGACTATTTTCCTTCTCAGGCTCGACGAGAGGCCCCTTCAGCACATATTGGAATGCTATCTCACCTACAGGCGCCTCCTCAAGGCCTAAGAAGGCACGAACAGTCAAACCCATCTCGGACGCTTGTTTCATGGCAGCCGCTACAGTCAATCCAAGTGCTGCCGCAGCTGCTATGATCTCGGGGTCCTCTTCCGGACCGGCTTTCACTATGAGCGGGGGGATCGATTGTTTCTTCTGCATCCCGAGCTGGTCAACTTGTTTCCCGCTTTTTTTACTTTCTTCCTCCTTCAATATTTTTGCTTGCCTACGAAGTTCATGTCCATAGTCGTCAGGCATATTCAGCTCGGCTTGGGACGGTGTCGTCAAAAAATCCTTAGCCCACTTCTTTTGCTTCTCAGTGAATACTTGCTTGGGCTCAGGCACTTTTTTCGCCTTCATATCCGCCTTCCATTTCTCATAATCAGTAGACGCGGCCAATGTGAGGTCAGCTTCACTAAGTTCCCCAGGCCTTGGGAGGAGAGGCTTCAGCGATGGCTCCGGTACCCTTGTGGTCTTAGGTACATAAGGGTCCGGGTTAATAGTCCAGGAGCAGGTTTCCTTGCTGTCCGCCTGCTTCTGCTTCTTTGCCGGAGGTGGATTGGGGGGCGTCGTACCCGCCGAAGGAGGATTGGGGGGCGTCGTACCCGCCGGAGGTTGTGGATCGGGGGACGGCGTCGAATGGCGTGAAGGAGGTGTAGGTGAACCACCACGACCACCACCACCGCCACCACCGCCACCACCACCACCACCATCGGAGGGGGGTGGACTTGCTAGCCTTGGCGCCTCGTCTGGAAACACTATGTACTTATTTTTCCATAGAATGAACTGGCGCTTGACATCTCCAAGTCTGCTATCCCCTTCGGGTGTAGGTTTGTCAATCTCCAGGTCCTCAAACCCTTGGACTATGTCTTCCACCGTGACACAAGCATAGCCATATGGAATGGGGTTGTTGTGGTGGAGTGCTCCAGGTTTACAGGGTAAAGCACTGCCGCTAGCTACCTTCGTGGAAATGTTCCCCACGGGATAATGCAGATCACAGTCTTTCATCTTCTTTACATCATCCACGGGGTAGTGAGGCTCCGGTGCACGAATCTCGATCATCGGTGCACTAGCACCAGGCGGGGCATCCGTGGAAGCCACGCTGCTTCTCCGCTGCTGGCTTCCGCAATCCGCTTCATGATCTTCATGCGGCCCTGCAGCCGATTTTTCTTTCAATAGTTCATGCACGCTCTGCTTCAACTCATGGAGTTCCGATGCAAACTTCGTCATAAGATCTGCATCCCGGTCCGTCTTTCTCTTACGGCTTCTGTAACCGTACGGGTCATTGTCTTGGGAAAACCCTACTTTCCACGAAACTTTGCCTTTGCCTCGTACACGTCCTCCGTGTTCATCATTCCCGAGGGCTAAAGTCAGTGCGTATTTCTCTCTGTTGAACTTGATCAAGCCCGCTTGAGCTTGGGTCATTGCGTCAATAAGGGCTTGGGTCGGAGCAAAGCGTCGATGCCGGTGAACATACACCCCTGTCTCCGGGTCTAGCGATCCCCCATGCCCGTACCACCAGCTTTTGGCCCTTGGGTCCCATCCCTCTGTACCTAGAGGGATTCCTCGCACCCTCAGGTCCTCCTCCATCTTCTGCCACCTAGGGTCCGCAAGGCGGTATCCTCCTGGCCCCATAATATGATGGTACTTTTTCTTAGCCGCATTATCCTTATTTTTTTCGATATTTCCTTGAAATGGTCCGATTGCTTTTGCCTCACAAATTCTGGCCAATCATCTTTCAGTTTCTCATATTGTCCATTGAAATCCGGAGTCTTGCCCTTGTTGACATAGTCACGGGTTAAATTTTTCTTGAAGTTCCGGAATGCATCGGCCATCTTCTGAAGAGCGAACTCTTTAACTAGCCTCCTCCTCTGACGTCCACCCGGAACCTCGTTACCGAATTCATCGACTTTGTTGTATTCCGGAGGTAGAATGAAATGTTCCATAAGCTTTCTCCAGCAATCCTTTTTCGTTCTCTTGTCGACAAAACTGAAACCAAGACGTGCCTTCTTTGGCTCTTTCCATTCCTGGACGGTGATCGGGACGTTGTCTCTAACAACGACTCCGCATTGGTTGACAAACTTTGAGGTGTGCTGTAGGGGCTTGCCGGTTTCACTGACAGACTCAATGGCATATGTTTCTCCTGTTTTCATCGCCTTGGATTTGCCACGCTGCTTTGGCGTACTCGATCCGGAGGGCTAAAAAAAGAAAGAGAGTCGCGCGCGTTAATACATATGTATTCACATTTCAGTAAGTTTGTATCACGAGAGGCTCTCAATGTATATATATACCTCGCCGGAGGTGGTTGCTTCTTGCAATTGGAGATCGTCGGTTGTTGACGGTTGACCTCCGTCGACAATGTCCGTTCCTTCACCTTCTCGATCATCGTCACTGTCAAGGTTCATATAAGAAGAGACTACATCCTCTTGTTGCTCATATTCTGAGCCCGGCACATAAGGAATCTCGTTGTTGATGATGTCCATTAAATAACGTTCAGCCTCCGGATCCCTAAGCGGCTCGGTTCTGTCGTCCTCCATATGTCACTCCTGCATGTAGTAAAAATTCTTTAAGTATAAAGGAATTAAAAAATAAGATTAAGGGGACATAGAGGAGGAGGAATTAAAAAAATAAGATTCTTTAAGTAAAAATTCTTTTTTTCTTCTTCTTCCTTTCTTCTTCCTCTTTCTTCTTCTTCCTTTCTTCTTCTTCCTTTTTCCTTTCTTCTTCTTTCTTTCTTCTTCTTCCTTTCTTCTTTCTTTCTTCTTCTTCCTTTCTTCTTCTTCCTTTCTTCTTTCTTTCTTCTTCTTCCTTTTTCTTTTTTCTTTCTTTCTTCTTCTTTCTTTCTTCTTCTTTCTTTCTTCTTCTTCCTTTCTTCTTCTTCCTTTCTTCTTCTTTCCTTTTCCTTTTTACTTTCTTTCTTCTTCTTCCTTTCTTCTTCTTTTTTTCTTCTTCCTTTTTCTTTCTTCTTTCTTTTGGTTTTCATTTGGTTTTTATTTGGTTTTCATTTTTTTCTTCTTCCTTTTTCTTTCTTGTTTTCTTCTGTTTTTTGTTTTCTTTTGTTTTCTTTTGTTTTCTTCTTCTTCCTTTTTCTTTTTTCTTTCTTTCTTCTTCTTTCTTTCTTCTTCTTCCTTTCTTCTCTTCTTCCTTTCTTCCTTCCTGCGGAGGACGGCAGGCAGGGCGGCGGGCGGCGGGCGGCGGGCGGAGGGCGGCAGGGCGGCGGGCGGCGGGCGGAGGGCGTCGGGCGGCGGGCGGCAGGGCGTCGGGCAAGGGCGGCAGGGCGGCGGGCAAGGGCGGCGAGCAAGGGCGGCGAGCAAGGGCGGCGCTCACTGGGGACGGGGGCGGCGGCGCGCAGGGCTTCGGCGTCGGCGTCGGGGCAGGGCTTCGGCGTCGGCGTCGGCGTCGGGGCAGGGCTTCGGCGTCGGCGTCGATCGGCGTTTGGGGAGACAGAGGAGATCGATCGGCTATATATAGACGCACCTTTAGTCGCGGTTGGGGAGGAGGACCGCGACTAAAGGTACCCTTTAGTCGCGGCTGGGGAGGCGGACCGCGACTAAAGGTACCCTTTAGTCGCGGTCCCCCTCCCCAACCGCGACTAAAGGGTTTTGGCGCCGCTTCCTTTCCCGCGCAGAAAGACCCTTTAGTCGCGGTTGGGGACAACAACCGCGACTAAAGGGTACCCTTTAGTCGCGGTCCGCCTCCCCAGCCGGGACTAAAGGGTCTGTGCTGAACTGGCGCGGTGCGGTGGGATGTTTAGTCCCACCTCGCTAGCCGAGAGGCTTCGACAGTGGTTTATAAGCGCGGCTGCGCTCACCACTTCGAGCTCCTCTCGAATGCAGGCTTACGGGCCTATTCTGTTACTATGTGCCTGTGGGCCTACTGGGCCTTCTGCGGGCCTGAATCCTGGCCCAATAATGGGTTTCTAGTCGTATTCAGGCCGTGGTGGCCCAGTAGGTGGCATATTCTTTTTTTTTGCCTGTTTTTTGTTTTCATTTTTGCTTTATTTATTTTGTTTTGTTTCTACTTACAACAAAAAACTTATTTATTTTATTTTATTTTGTTTCTAATTACTTATTTATTTTTACTTTATGATAATTACTTATTTATTTTACTTTATGATAATTATTTTATTTTATTAAAGTTTATATTATTTTGTTTCTAATTCATTTTAAAATCTTAAAAATACAATTATATATCAAAAAAATCAGAAAATAAAACTAATTCATTTTAAATTCTTGTTTTTCTTCTTTCTTTCTTCTTCTTTCTTTCTTCTTCTTCCTTTCTTCTTCTTCCTTTCTATTCTTTCTTTCTTCTTCTTCCTTTCTTCTTCTTTCTTTATTTCTTCTTCTTCCTTTTTCCTTTTTCTTGGTTTTCATTTGATTTTTATTTGGTTTTCATTTTTTTCTTCTTCCTTTTTCTTTCTTGTTTTTTCTTCTTCCTTTTTCTTTCTTGTTTTTTCTTCTTCCTTTTTTTCTTCTTTCTTTCTTCTTCTTCCTTTCTTCTTTCTTTCTTCTTCTTCCTTTTTCTTTTTTCTTTCTTTCTTCTTCTTTCTTTCTTCTTCTTTCTTTCTTCTTCTTTCTTTCTTTCTTTCTTTCTTCTTCTTCTTCCTTTCTTCTTCTTTCTTTCTTTCTTCTTCTTCCTTTTTCCTTTTTCTTGGTTTTCATTTGATTTTTATTTGGTTTTCATTTTTTTCTTCTTCCTTTTTCTTTCTTGTTTTTTCTTCTTCCTTTTTTCTTCTTTCTTTCTTCTTCTTCCTTTCTTCTTTCTTTCTTCTTCTTCCTTTTTCTTTTTTCTTTCTTTCTTCTTCTTTCTTTCTTCTTCTTTCTTTCTTTCTTTCTTTCTTTCTTCTTCTTCCTTTCTTCTTCTTTCTTTCTTTCTTCTTCTTCCTTTTTCCTTTTTCTTGGTTTTCATTTGATTTTTATTTGGTTTTCATTTTTTTCTTCTTCCTTTTTTTCTTCTTTCTTTCTTCTTCTTCCTTTCTTCTTTCTTTCTTCTTCTTCCTTTTTCTTTTTTCTTTCTTTCTTCTTCTTTCTTTCTTCTTCTTTCTTTCTTCTTCTTTCTTTCTTTCTTCTTTCTTTCTTCTTCTTCCTTTATTCTTCTTCCTTTCTATTCTTTCTTTCTTCTTCTTCCTTTCTATTCTTTCTTTCCTCCTTTTTATTGTTTTTTTCTTCTGTTTGTTTTTTTGTTTTCTTTTGTTTTTTTCTTCTTCCTTTGTTTTTCTTCTGTTTTTTTGTTTTCTTTTGTTTTTTTCTTCTTCCTTTTTCTTGTTTTTCTTCTTTTTTTTCTTCCTTTCTTCCTTTTTCCTTTTTTAAAATCTTCTGACATTTTAAAATCTTAAAAATACAATTATATATCAAAAAAATCAGAAAAATAAAACTAATTCATTTTAAAATCCCTTGAAGGTTCGACCAAATACAAAGTTTGGTACAATAAATTATTACACATCAATTATTCCCTTGTACGTCCCTGCTTGCTTACGATTGTGCCGTATCCATGGAGCATCCTCATCATTTAACTTAATGCTTGGGTCAGTGTTCACTTTGAAGGGCGGAATTTCACCAAACATATTATAATCTTCTGACATGTCTGTCTTGTCCTCCACTCCCACGATGTTTCTTTTCCCTGAAAGAACAATGTGGCGCTTTGGATCATCGCATGATGTACTGATCGTTTTCTTATCTTTCCGTTTCCTCGGTTTGCTACTCATGTCCTTCAAATAAAAAACCTGAGCGACATCTTTGGCAAGGACGAATGGTTCGTCAAGGTAACCAAGATTGTTGAAATCCACCATTGTCATTCCGTATTGCTCGTCCACCTTTACCCCACCTCCTGTTAGCTTGAACCATTTGCACCGGAACAAAGGGACCTTAAAGGAGGGTCCATAGTCAAGTTCCCATATCTCCTCTATGTAACCATAATATGTGACCTTTTGCCCATTCTCGGTTGCTGCATCAAAGCGGACACCACTGTTTTGGTTGGTGCTCTTTTTATCTTGGGCGATGGTGTAAAATGTATTCCCATTTATCTCGTACCCTTGGAAAGTCGTTATAGTCGAAGATGGTTTCTTGGCCAACATGTACAGCTGATCTCCAACATCATTGTCATTCATTAAATGTTTTCGCAACCAACTGCCGAAAGTCTCCATGTGGGCCTTTCTAATCCAGGATTCAGGCTTCCCCGGGTTGTCTGAGCGTAAAATATTCTTGTATTGCTCGAAGTACGGAGCCACCAAGCTGGAATTTTGCAGAACTGTGTGGTGTGCTTCAGTCATAGAATGACCGTCCATACATATCGTGGTATCCCTTCCGATCTTGCCTTTTCCACTTAGTCTCCCCTCGTGCCGCGATTGAGGAATACCAATCGGCTTAAGGTCAGGAACATAGTCAATACAGAACTCAATTACCTCCTCATTTTGATGGCCCTTGGAGATGCTTCCTTCTGGCCTAGCACGGTTACGAACATATTTCTTTAATACTCCCATGAACCTCTCAAAGGGGAACATATTGTGTAGAAATACAGGACCGAGAATGGAAATCTCTTCGACTAGGTGGACCAGGAGGTGCGTCATAATATTGAAGAAGGATGGTGGGAACACCAACTCGAAACTGACAAGGCATTGGACCACATTGTTCTGTAACCGTGGTAGATCTTCTGGATTGATTACCTTCTGAGAGATTGCATTGAGGAATGCACATAGCTTCACAATGGCTACTCGAACATTTTCCGGTAGGAGCCCCCCCAAAGCAATCGGAAGCAATTGCGTCATAATCACGTGGCAGTCGTGAGACTTCAGGTTTTGGAACTTTTTCTCCGGCATGTTTATTATTCCCTTTATATTCGACGAGAAGCTAGACGGGACCTTCATACTGCTCAGGCATTCAAAAAAATGACCTTCTCTTCTTTGGTAAGAGCGTAGCTGGCACGACCTTGAAACCATTCCGGATGCCGGTCATCTGGGTCTTTCAAAAGTTGCTGGTCCTGCCGTGCTTCCTTTGTATCATTTGTCTTCCCATACACGCCCAAGAAGCTTAGCAGGTTCACGCAAATATTCTTTGTAACATGCATCACGTCGATTGCAGAGCGGACATCTAGGACTTTCCAATATTCTAGCTCCCAAAATATAGATTTCTTCTTCCACATGGGTGCGTGCCCGTCAACTCCCCGCGGAACTGATTGTCTGGCAGGACCCTTTCCAAAGATGACTTTCAAATCCTTGACCATATCAAATATCTCAGCACCAGTACGTTCCGCAGGCTTCGGCCGGTGATCTGCCTTCCCGTTGAAATGCTTGCCTTTCTTTCTTACGTTATGATTTCGGGGAAGAAATCGACGATGACCCAGGTACACGTTCTTCTTACAATTAACCAAACGTACACTTTCAGTCTCATGTAAGCAGTGCGTGCATGCATTGTATCCCTTATTTTTCTGTCCCGAAAGGTTACTGAGAGCAGGCCAATCGTTGATGGTTACAAAAAGCAACGCTCGTAGGTCAAATTCCTCTCCTTTGTGCTCATCCCAGACACGTACACCAGGTTTCGCCCAAAACTGTAAAAGTTCTTCAACTAATGGCCTTAGGTACACATCGATGTCGTTACCGGGTTGCTTAGGGCCTTGGATGAGAATTGGCATCATAATGAACTTCCGCTTCATGCACAACCAAGGAGGAAGGTTGTAGATGCATAGAGTCACGGGCCAGGTGCTATGGTTGGAGCTCTGCTCGCCAAAAGGATTAATGCCATCAGTATTTAGACCAAATCTTAAGTTCCTTGCGTCAGCTGCAAAATCTTTGAAAACTCTGTCGATCTTTCTCCATTGCGTTCCATCAGCGGTGTGTCTCGACTGCCCGTCGGACAAACGGTCCTCTTTGTGCCATCGCAACAACTTGGCATGCTTTTCGTTCATGAACAGACGTTTCACCCGTGGTATTATAGGAGCATACCACATCACCTTGGCGGGAACCCTCTTCCTGGGTTTCTCGCCCTCAACATCGTCACCAGGGTCATCGCCTCTGATCTTATAACGCAATGCAGTGCATACAGGGCATTCATTCAAATTCTCGTATTCACCGCGGTAGAGGATGCAGTCATTAATGCATGCATGTATCTTCTGAACCTCTAAACCTAGAGGGCAGACAACCTTCTTTGCTTCGTACGTACTGGCGGGCAACTCATTATTCTTCGGCAACATATTCTTCAATATTTTCAGCAAATTTTCAAATGATGAGTCACCTACACCTTCCTGTGCCTTCCATTTTAGCAAATCCAGTGTGCAGCCCAGCTTTTTCAGACTATTATCGCATCCTGGATACAACGACTTTTTGTGATCCTCTAACATGCGATCCAAATTCTCCCTCTCCTTGTCAGTTTCGCAGCGTCTCCGTGCATCAGCAATGGTCCGACCAAGATCATCAGCGGGCTCATCATGTGCCTCTTCTTCACCTTCACCTAACCCTTCCACACCTTCAGCATCATCCTCCATGAAAGTATCACCGAAAAGATCACGATAGTTGTCATCGATATCATCCCCTTCTTCATCTTTTTCCATTCTAACCCCTCTTTCTCCATGCTTGGTCCAACAATAATAGCTTGGCATGAAACCATGCTTAAGCAGGTCCATGTGAACTCTTCTTGAGGAGGAGTAACCCTTCTCATTCTTACAGACAGCACATGGACAGATAATAAAACCTTGCTGCTTGTTCGCATTTGCCACTACGAGGAAATCTTTCAAACCCGTAGTGAACTCGCCGGAGAGTCGGGAACCGTACATCCATTGCCGATTCATCTGCATTATTATTATATAAAGTATATAATTAACCATCATGCATTTGTTAAACTAACTAGCTAGAAATAATACAAATTAAACAATGAACTACACACATGCGTATTTTATCAATGACACATGAAAGGTTCGAGTTGCTAACCGCGATCGCGGAGGAAAAATAAATGAGAAAGCTCAAATGTGGCTTGTTTCAGGCTCTCGGGCATTTCATCAAACACCTTGTGTGCATAGGAGAAACCAAAAGCAAACCCACCACCACCCCACCACCACCTTCTGAAAATTGTGAAGTGAGCCGAGTGAAGTGAAGTGAGCTGAGTATATATAGGGCCTTTAGTCGCGGTTGGCCAGGCCAACCGGGACTAAAGCCCCTCCCGTCCGCCAGCTGGATGGGCTTTAGTCCCGGTTGGCCTGGCCAACCGCGACTAAAGGCCTTCTGGGACCTTTAGTCCCGGTTGGCCACGCCAACCGGGACTAAAGCCCCTCCCGTCCGCCAGCTGTCGACCGAGCGCGCTGGGCCCAGGTAGTTGGTCGCGGGTCTTCTCCCGAACCGTGACTAAAGACCCCTTTGGTCGCGGTTCGATTGTTTTGGGGACTAATGGGGGCGTATGGAAGCCTCGTTTTCTACCAGTGAATACCACTCTATGAAGATGCAATACTCTCCTAATCTGCATGGAAGGTTGATGTATATCTTAATGTGTTCTAAGTGGCTTATTTAAGCAGATATGTTATCCTGCAGAACATCTTTTGAAGAACACACATATATGAGTCTGATTGTCAAATGCCGCAATCTATGAGAGTAGGGTTCTCTCTAGTAAACTCATGAAAGGTCACGGAGTATGACGCATAAGCTCCACCCGCGGGGAAGACCCACGGTAGCCACGTATCGGTCAAGGCTTTATGTGAAGCCCTTCGGCTGCTGGTTGTTCGCTTCATCTCCGTATCTTCGTTTCACCTCCCGTCGCTGCCCTCTCGCCTCCTTCTCTTGTGTCTATAAAAGGGAGGTCGCTCCTCCCAGAGAGAAGCACCAGAACTTCTCCTTCCTCTAGCCACCGGTTCCAATCTCTGAGCTACTGTTGTCTTCCTCATCCCGGCTTGCGGCGTGCACCGCGAGTCGGGACAGTAGGCCTCTGAAACCGCACCTTTTGAGTCCTGTACGGGAGAAGGGTGATAAGGTTTTTTGGGAGCGCTCAGCGCGACTACTGATTGCTTCATCACGGACAATCCGGTCGCCGACGACTACTTCCCCGACGACGAATTCTTCCCTGACGTCCACGACCTCCTCGACGACATGGCAGGCGAGGACATCGACTCCAAGTCCAGCGCTTCTGCTGCTGCTGTCCCGTATGTGTTCTTCTCCTTTTTATTAGAGGTCCTGCTACAGTTCCTTGTTCTAGTATTTGCCCTAGATATGTTAGACTCTATTTCATATATGCAACTTGCTATACTGTCTGCTCTAGATATGTTTAGTTATAGTTCATATATGAAGATGTTGTTTACCTTCTCTTTGTCAAATCGCATGACTTGTTTTATCACTACTATACTGGTCATGCTTTATCTAGTATTTCTGTTAATAAAATCATTCGGTAAATTGCTCATATTTCCAACAACAATTACGGCGCACCAAGGCAAGAAGAGCAACTTGCAACCTTAACAACAAACTTGACCTCGAAAAACGCATCCAAAACACAGTAAAGTAGCATCAAGCTATACATAAGCAAGCTTCAACCATACACAACATCGGAACCACACAAATGTACAAAAAGAGTTAATAGATATGAAGTGGCCACAGACTTATTTTTTAAATCGGAACCATCTGACACTTTCTAAAAAGAGTTAGTAGCACCCATGCTACACAAACTTGCATGATGGCAAGAGACCGCAAAGTCAGTTTGCGCGGTACCGGTACCTACCGGCAAGGATCATCGTTCGCAACCCGCTTGAAGATTCGAGCCAACGACATTTATTATTCCTTCCTTTCTACTATAGAAATCAAATACTAGAGCTAATACAACTATGTGCTCCACCATTTGTCCTTGATATGGCAGGAATGACAACACACACACTCTCTCTCTCTCTCTCACACACACACACATATCCACTCTTTTATTTCAACTTGACTAAATTAAACCGTCAATATCATTTGAAATATAAGTTTATTTTTAAGTAGTTTATATATTTAAATTCCTAGCACCAAGACCTTTAGAACTATACCAATATTGGATACATTTGAAGCACGTTTAATTTTCAACGTTTCACATTTCCTATGTTGAACAAACCTATCCTTACTAAAAAAAATTGTGAAACAAACCTATTTCATTAGAAATATGTGAAATAAACTCATTTCATTAGAGATCTATTCAACCCAATTATATTTCGGATACCCTAAGCAAACCTTTTTCGCACACACTAAAAATGTGCAATTAAATTAGATGTGATTTTATAAAACTGATTTTTTTTACAAATGTGTAACAATTTATTTAAAAAGAGTGAAGTATGTTATTTAAAAAATGTGTCATTGAAATAGATGTGATTTTTGTGAAACAAGCTAGTGGAAGTGAAATGCAGGTTCTGAATTGTGAAAGAGTAACTATAGAAAGTGAAAATTAAATGTATCATTATGAAACTGATTATTTGGAAATGTGTAACAGTTTATTTCAAAAAAGAGAAATTTCTTATTTAAACAATGTGCAATAAAAAGATTTTTTTGTGAAACAAGCCAATGGAAAGTGAATTGTGAAATAGTAATTACAAAAGTGAAATGGTAATGTATCATCGTGAAATTGATTATGCAAAATGTGAAATATACGTTAAAATTTAAACATGGTTAAAAAATATCCAAGATTGATCTCGTTATAAAGGTTTTGACACAAGGAGTTCAAATATGGAAAAAGTTTTAAAAACTAATATATGCTTTAAAAGGTATGGATGTTTTAAATTAGACAAAGTAAAAGAAATGGTTGGATTTATTGTGTGGGAGAGAGAGAGTGTGTGTGTTTTCCCACATTGCTGACATGAATGCATGTAAAGTATAGTTGTGGGGGGCAGTTGCTGAAATACCTATATTCTATAGAAAATATTATAAAACATGGGAAGAGAATATACGTTGTTAGATGGCCCTAGTTGATTGGCTTGGGTGCTTACCGCGCAATTTTCCGCTTTCAGCAACAGATCCATACATAAACTTGCCAAAATCGTGAAGGACAGACACTTGACTTGTTGTAATGGTGCATTTGCCATTAAATTTGCCAATGCGCAGTTTATTGTTGCCAACTCTGCATAAGGGATACTCAAGCGTGACACTATGCCCACTCTCTAGTGTGGGTCCTACTTTTCCATCAAGGGGAGAGAAAAATCCACTAGAGCAACATTGTTTTTTTGCTGCAATATACGTTGTGTTCTGGTTGCTAGAAAGATCAAGGAAGAGAAGAGAAAAGAGACATGATGAGGGTGTAGCATGTCTAAGGGGCTAGAGCATGCATGAGAGGATAGCTTGGTCATGCCTTAGGACATCTCCAATGATAAAATCTGAACCAACGCCCTATTTTTTAGTGGACATGTCCATACATATCCGCGGACAGCCGGTTGAAGCCCAGTCAACTAATACTAGTACCCAAAATTATCATGCTTGTCAGCCCCTCTCCCTTTTGTTTTTTTGTTAAGTCGAATTTCATCCATTTGCAACAATAAAAGGAAATTCACGATACATATAGCACTTCCAAACAATTGGAAGATAAACTGTGCATGTCAAATAATTCAAACAAAGTTCATAATTCGGACCCAACAATTCAAACAAAAGCAATCAAATGAATCATTGCACATCGTCATTTTCAAAGTGTGCAATGATGCCACTACAAACATGTGGACCCACACCACCGCATCGGCATCCAAGTCCTCGGCCTTGATGTACATGACCTTGGACTCCTCGCACATCGTCTGAAGTGCAAGCATGTGTCCTCAATATCAACCTTCTTTGTTTACATCTCTATGAACTCTTTAAACCTCTCATATTCTTCACTTCATTGAGTTAATTTCGTTTGGCACTTGCTGCCTCCTTTCCATTATATCCTCCCACTTATCTACCATTTGGTTAGCCACCCCATTGCGCTTTGGCCTCTCGTGGCCCCATTTTCCCCTAGCCATTGGCACATGGGTTGCCGGTGAAAGCCCTCCGACCCCACGCCCCCTCCCATACGTTTATTTCACCAACTTCTTCCATTGAGAGAGGTTGCGTCACTTTTGGCATTGGAAATCTTGATTGAATTGGCCAAGTCATTCACCTTGATCCCACAATGATGCATGGTGAATGTCTTGCCATCGGTGTACCTGTACAACGCCAACGCCAAATTGGGTTAGCAAAATGAATCACACGATGAACACATTGCAAGATATAGCAAATAAACCATATGATGAATTTTTAGGAAGCTTCCACTTGGTGCACAATTCTTCATTTGGGCATATGCACCGCAATATGTGTTCACTTATTCTTTGATGGCATAGCACCGATGATTGAGGGAGTTCTCACTCCGATCATTGATTCTTGCCAAATCATATGGTGTGTAGTTTTTCATTTCATGAGAGAACTCATGCACCTTACTCCAAGAAGCCCCCCTTGCCCGCCACTGGAAAAGGATCAACCCATGTGCCCAATCAAGCCAAGAACAATAATCCGTCCTCATTGATGGTGTGTGTGTCTCCTCTTTTAAATTTCTTTGCTTCTGCCTTGGGCACTGACAAGTTCTAATTTTCCACCCCTCTGAACGAGTGACCATCGTTGACGATAGTCATCAGCATATCTTCGGATACCATCAAGCTTTGGGCATAGGGGCTATCTGAACAGGTTGCAGGCATCCACGGAGGAGCATCTTTCAATGGTGTCCACTATGGGACCAGCTGCGACAACTCGATGAAGTTGTTATCAGGGTTGAGCACTAGTACGTAAACAAGCATTAGTGCCCCCAAGAAGAGGTTGTGACCCAAGAGATCAAACCCGCATGTAATACCCCCTACCGAAGGGGGTTATTCTTGTTACGGAGAGCCAAAGGAGGTTAGGATTTTGAAACCATCAGCAAGAAAGATTGGAGGCGGTTGGTACTATAAAATCACCTCTAATTTCTCACCAGCACAGGCGGTTTCCCTCTTCAAACTGCATGTGGGTTGTGAGTACCTCATAGCATAGACTTTCCCATCGCTATGTATATGGATTCTCAGGCACCACATTAGCCTTTTTTTGTCCATTTACCTTCCCTTTCGGGTTCCATGACCAAACCCTAGGAATGACGTTGTATTGTTCACCTCGCCCAACATTCCTGGTCTTCTACGCTTCTATGTTGGTGACTTGAGGAGAATGGGGCATGGTCTAAGCTAGGTGCATCTAGACGTTTGACGGACGCCTCAACAAAGACTCACTTTTGATTGTTGGCCACCACCTAGTCCAACCAGACTTTTATATTTGCACTCTTGGCATGACTGTTATCATAAGTATAAGTAGCTTTGAAAAACAAAGATCACACAAACTCAAGAATGTCATGAAAAGCAACCATCTGACCAGTTGATCGTGGGACTAGGAGAAGTGCTTGAAGCCCTAGATAGCTTCACTGTAAGCTTTGGTCACAACCCATGACATGTTTGCAAGGTGCTGTAGATCACTCAGTAGGGATCAGATGAGATGACGGTCGTCTGTGCAAGGCTTGTCATACAAACACATGAGCCTCCAAGGGGGATCATCAGCAGACACACACACATATACGTCAATATATCTATCGGTCATAGATTTTACATTGAGACTCAAGAGTTCATTCCAAAAGAGTGTTGAAACTCCACTTCGACAAACACTACATATTGCTTCAAATCCACTCTAACCTAAAGGAGATTGATATATTTTTCATCATATCTTTAGATTGCCTAGTCTCACAAATAAATACAATGTTGGGGGAGTTCGCTTGCGCTAAGATCTAAAGGTCATGGGTCATCCTAGGGCTCCCCCCCCTCTAAAATATCAGTTGCTCCTATGAGGCACCACCTATGGCCCCATCGTGTTACTTGGGGCCACTAGGTCGATTTCCCGTTGGAGTGATCTTGACCTCGCCTTCTGACGCGATCTTTCCACCACCCACCATCCCTTTTTCCTGCTCTCCCCTTGCCGATGCATTTTTCTCTCTGTTTTTATGGAGCACCTGCATAGACTAGCTCCACCATGTCAGTAGCATTAGAGTGCACAATCAGAGTAGCACCCTGATCATCCCCCCAGGAGCAGGACATATGTTGGTCGCATGCGCCACGCTTGCTAAGAGTTGAGTTCACGCCCGACATGTCTGCATCCTCCTCTCATGCATTAGCCAAAATATTCTGCATTGGTGGGATGATGTAGGAGCTCCTCGGACCCTCCATGTCAATACCATCCCTTGCCCCTACGCAACCCCGTCCCTAGACGCGGTCATACTCTGCATCTTATCGGCAAGATACTCGGCTACGGCCGTGTTACCACGCTGTCGGGAAGCAGCCTCCCTCTTGTTATTTTTTGAAGCTACGTTGCCATCCGGCTTCCTAGACGCCTTGTCCCCTTATACGAATGTGCTGGTACTACCAGGAGTCCATAGGCTAGGCCCTAAGAAAACTCCCCATACTGTACGCCTCCTTGAGTTCCACCTAGAGCACGGTCCCTAGATTCTTGCATAGGGCACACACCACATCGTTTGTGCTCCAATTCATGGGCACGTCTAAGATTTGCAGCCAAATTCTAAGCAAGCCCACCTGTAGTCAGAGACCGTATTCATCCCATCATACACTTCAACGATCAATGGGTCATGCCTGGATTTCCACGACCCTCCTCGCAAGGTCCTCGTCATATCTGCCTCACAATAGAAGTGAACAAAAGTACTTGCTTCCTCCAGGAAAGTATATTTCATATCCTCATGGAGCTTCCAAGCATCCTCCCAATCATCAAACAATGTATGAGGGGTTGGGCATTATAGGGAGTAAACCAGCATGGTAATCGTCCACGAGTGCTCCTACTATGGGATAACTCGGGCTTCCTCCATATCATCCTCAGCGAGCACCTCCTCCTCCTGATCCTCTCCTTCCATGGAATTTTCCGGTTCATTAACGTGTTGTCTCCCGGACCCCGCCGTGGCCAGCGGTCTGCACCACATCTTCTCTCTGGGCTGCAAGGATGACCGCGAGGGCATCAGGGTTCATCGTCATAAGGGCCTAGTTATTACGACGCCTAGTTATCCCCATCAGAAGGCTTCGGGCGGGTAGCATCCACAAGGGGAGCCCGTTTTTCGCCCCACTCACACACGTGTTCTTCTTACTTGCCTCCAGCGTGCTAACAAATGGCAGCGCAGGGTTCATGATCACTACGGGTCTTGACTCAAACAGGGGGAATCCCGGGGTTTAAGGTGTTCTTACTCGACAACCATAGCCCCCTTAAGTATGCTCGCTGAAGCCGAGGCCTCCCGTTCCTTGGGAGGAGGGGTTAATGTTCGTGCTCCTTCCAAACTTCTTCCACCGTGTAGATGCAAGATTTCCCATGGTGTCATTCCTGGTCTGATCAACTCCGAGTCCACCATAGGCATGTAGCCCCAGCGGAGAAGAGGCCGACGAGGACACAATCCGCCCAGAGGGCGCAAATGGAAACATCACCGACGGGCGTGAGGCCGAGGCCGGGCAGCAGCTGCGGCGTCACCCGGGGTGGCATAACCATAAAATTTTGTTGTGCGGACTACTTCATTACTATCATAAAAGAAAACACAGAGGACACACAAAAATCATGGAAAAGATATCAACATCATCATGATAATATCAAGTATCAAGCCACCACCGCCGATGGTTAGCACGATGCAACATCAAATATTCAAATATCAGTATATTTTTTACCCGCAAAAAAAGTATTTTTATTCTTTGCGAAAGAAATATCAGTATCGACCTGAACACCTGGACTCCAAGAAAGATTCTCCAAAAACGTTGGCGGTGCGGCCATTCAATTCTTGGTCTGTACGACTGTCCGTAATGCCGCCGTCGGTCAGAAGCCTATGGATGCATGCAGATGCAGTAACTGCCTGGTGAGAGTCCAACGCCACGTTCTCCACCTCCGCGTCCGCGCGCGAGCAACGCCGAGTTGACCTAACCGCCAATGGGCAATCGGTTGAGTTCGCCAGGCATGCACGCTCCCTCCTCGATCGACCCTATCAGTTTTACCACTTCTTGATCGATCGGCACTACTCGATCAACGTAGTACCCCTATAAATTTCCAGTCATCCTATCAGTACACACACACACCGGTAGGACACAGTACACACACACACCACTTCCTCTTCTTCGGAGATCATCAGTTGATACGATCGATATGGCGGCGGCGGCGGCGTCTCTGGTGATCCGTCTCTCGGCGCTCGCCGTCGTGCTCGTCGTCCTCTGCCCGACGGCGTCCGCGGTGCCGCTGGGGAAGCGGTACAGGGTCGGCGGCCCTGAAGGGTGGCGCGTGCCCCCGCCGCAGGACAAGGAGATGTTCTACGTCAAGTGGGCGGCCCCCATAACCTTCTTCGTCGAGGACTCCATCGGTAAGTAGCAGTTGATTAGGTGCACGCGAGCGTTTGATCCACTGATTTGCCAGATGGAGACCAAATCAGCTTAATCCTTGTGTTGTGAATGCAAATGGACATGCATGCAGAGTTCGTGTACAAGAACGACTCGGTGATCAAGGTGAGCAAGGCCGGATACTATCATTGCAACGAGACGGCGGGCATCGGCACCGGCGCCGTGCCGAGGGACGGCAGCACGCTCTTCCTCCTCGACGCGCCAGGCTTCGCCTACTTCGCCAGCGCCGACCTCGGACACTGCAACGCCGGCGAGAGGCTGGTAATTAACGTCCGCGCTTCCTCCCCGCCGGCGCCGGCATCAGCATCATCGCCGGCACAGGCCCCCACGGCACCGTCGTCTTCACGACCGCCGTCGTCATCGCCGTTCTCTCCGGCGCCAGGTCCGGCCCCGTCGATGGAGTATTCATCCGCCGCGGGCGGGCCATTCGTGGCGTCCCTCGCTCGCGCCATGGCACAAGCTGTGACATTGGTCCTGGCCTGCTTTATCTGAGCAAAGCCTAAGTAGGTTACGTAATTTGTTAGTCAGTTAATTAGTGTGTGATGTGCGTGTCATAATCAGGGACCGTTCGATTTAGTATCACAGTTCGTTTTGATGTATCGTGCGCCGTCTTCTCATGTGTCAGTAACAACAACTATATTTTTATATGCTTGTGTCTCCTTCGATTAAGAAACTATAAATGCTGGGTGAAAATGTTACTACTACGTATTATCTCTTTGACCCACAGTGCTTTTGTGCCTAGAAGACTCATTACTGTTAATGTGTTAATGCCTTAGAAGTGTTTACACATGATCATGAAAAAGAGGCAAGGGACGATAAAAAAAAAGGCAAGGGAACAGTGGCTTGTGTGTCTTGATCGTGTGGAATAAATTTTTTCGGTGATACAATGATTAAGTTGGGCTTTGACAGCACGTGGGTGCAAATGATCATGGCTTGTGTTACTTCAGTTAATTACAGAGTTTGGTTTCATTAAGATGAAACGGAGTTTTCTTTACCCCTACAATGGGGCTCATACAAGGGGATCCTCTGTCCCTTACTTATTTTTAATTTGTGTTGAAGGTTTTTTCATCAAAAGGGGAGCTCCCCAGCTCCATTTCATAGAAATGAAACCAAAACACACACAAACATCTGGACTGTACGTCAGGTTCTGAGTGTCACAAAGGACACAAAAAAAGGGGCAGCCATCATAACACAATCTTCGTGGTTTGCCAAAATTACATGTCCAAAACAGAGAAACAAAGCCAAGAAGCTCAAGGCTCAAACATCATCAGGTCATGGGCGGAAAGATCACATGGATCTCATCTGCTATCTTTGGGTTGATCTTCAACTCCTCCAATATGGCTCGGCCCCCATGCGCAACACCTTGAATCCTTTTTGCCCAAGATAGATGACACTGTGTTTCCTGACATATCAGTCTGGTTCCAGCTCCTGAGGTGACCTTAGCTTCACCAGTAAGTGGTCTCTGAATTGTGCCATCTGGACGCCTAGCAGTTCCTTCTGAGGCTTTGCCCATTCCCCCAGGTACTGGATTATTTTCTGCTACACCTGCTTGACAGAAATCCATTTAGCTGTATTAAACACAAGATAGTTCCTAGTATTCCATTTTCCCCACAGGACAACAGAGGCAACTATGTTTAGATGTAGGAATCTCTTGTTACACAACCAGCTCAAGGAAAGATTCAAAATTCTTATTAAGAATTATCTCAACTTCTCTCTAGATAAGTCTAGCTACCACACAATCAAAAATCAGGTGGTGTACAGAATCAATCTTAGTACAATGTATACATTCTAATTGTTTGGGCATGCCTCTCTTCCTCAAGTTATCACAAGTCATTATCTTATTTTGAGAGAACGGACATAAAAACCATGTATTGTAGGAGGAATTTTTATTTCCCATACTGTGTGGAGGTTAATAGGCTGCACACCCCTAAAATTAGCAATACCATATAGGAATTTTGTACAGTAGATACCATTAGATTCACATTGCCAGACCAGGTTATCTCCCTGTTCAGAAAAAAAAAATCTGGCAATGCCCTCTAATTCAAACCATTGCAACGTAAGCTCTTCATCAAAGTTCCTCCTAAAAGAAACTTTGAGGTTTAGCCCATTCTAAGTTTCTGCAATGGTTTCATTCTTCTCATACTATGCAATATAAATCCCAAATTTGGGTATATAAAGGAGAATTACTGATATGTCTCCGTCGTATCTGCTTTTCCAAACACGTTTGCTCTTGTTTTGGACTATAATTTGCATGATTTGAATGAAACTAACCCAGACTGACGCTGTTTTCACTAGAATTGCGAGTTAATACCAGTTTTAGTACATAAACTTGTCCTAGCGAGAACCGATTCATACAAGAACTAAAAAAACCCATAAAAGTGGTCCCGAAACTTGCATAACAGAACATTTTCATACAATTCTCGTCAAATCTAAGAGCGCAGCGTCTGCCCCTGTTAACTTGGAGCAGCGGTGGGTGCTAGTGCCTGTGCCGCCTGCCCGCACGCGCACTACGGAATCGGAGGCGCATGCCGCCCGCTGCGAGAGGCAACAAGCAAGAGAGAGGCACGCGGTGGAGCAGTCCGTGCGCTGCCGCCGCGAGATGTTGAGCGAGCCCGACGAGGACGAGCGGCTCCTCGCTTGGATCTATCGCCGGCCGCTCACGACGGTGGAGACGGACGCTCGCCACCTATGGCGAAAGAACGCGAAGGCGCTCCGGCTTGCCATAGAGCAGGCGGAGCGCGAGGCGAAGGAGGTAGCGGCGGAGGTGGCTCGGCTCGCGAAGTTGAAGCGGTAGCAAGACAGGGCAATCCGCCGGATGAATGGGCTGGTCAGCCTCTCCGACTCCGATCCGATGACGGCGATGTCGACAACCACAGCTCCACCTCCTCCGTCGACCAAGATCCTCCACCAGCCACGCATGCTTACAGCTACGTGAGGACCCACAAGTATAGGGGATCTATCGTAGTCCTTTCGATAAGTAAGAGTGTCGAACCCAATGAGGAGCAGAAGGAAATGATAAGCGGTTTCCAGCAAGGTATTCTCTGCAAGTACTGAAATAAGTGGTAACAGATAGTTTTGTGATAGGATAATTTGTAACGAGCAACAAGTAACAAAAGTAAATAAAGTGCAGCAAGGTGGCCCAATCCTTTTTGTAGCAAAGGACAAGCCTGGACAAACTCTTATATAGAGAAAAGCGCTCCCGAGGACACATGGGAATATCGTCAAGCTAGTTTTCATCACGCTCATATGATTCGCGTTCGGTACTTTGATAATTTGGTATGTGGGTGGACCGGTGCTTGGGTACTGCCCTTACTTGGACAAGCATCCCGCTTATGATTAACCTCTATTGCAAGCATCCGCAACTACAACAAAAGTATTAAGGTAAACCTAACCATAGCATGAAACATATGGATCCAAATCAGCCCCTTACGAAGAAACGCATAAACTAGGGTTTAAGCTTCTGTCACTCTAGCAACCCATTATCTACTTATTACTCCCCAATGCCTTCCTCTAGGCCCAAACAATGGTGAAGAGTCATGTAGTCAACGTTCACATAACACCACTAGAGGAGAGACAACATACATCTCATCAAAATATCGAACGAATACCAAATTCACATGACTACTAATAGCAAGACTTCTCCCATGTCCTCAGGAACAAAAGTAACTAATCACAAAGCATAAACATGTTCATAATCAGAGGGGTATTAATATGCGTATAGGATATGAACATATGATCTTCCACCAATTAAACCAACTAGCATCAACTACAAGGAGTAATTAACACTACTATCAATCTACTAGCACCAATCCCGGACTTGGAGACAAGAATTGGATATAAGAGATGAACTAGGGTTTTGAGAGAAGATGGTGCTGATGAAGATGCTGATGGAGATTGCCCTCTCCCGATGAGAGGAGCGTTGGTGATGACGATGTCGATGATTTCCTCCTCCGGGAGGGAAGTTTCCCCGGTAGAACACCTCCGCCAGAGCCCTAGATTGGTTCCGCCAAGGTTCCGCCTCGTGACGGCGGAGTTTCGTCCGAGAAGATGGCTTCTTTTTTTTTCCATCGAAAGACTTCATATAGCAGAAGA
Organism: Triticum monococcum; assembly: GCA_034509565.1. Lineage (NCBI taxonomy): Eukaryota > Viridiplantae > Streptophyta > Magnoliopsida > Poales > Poaceae > Triticum > Triticum monococcum. Next base: position 753,046,663 of record CM067843.1, on the reverse strand, counting down.
TGGCCACCGGAGGGCCACCAGGGGGCCCACGAGGTAGGGGGCGCACCCTACCCCCAGGGTCCGCCCCCTGTTGGAAATATGCCCTAGAGCAAATAATAAATTGATTATTATTATATTTCCTTGTTCATGATAATCGTTTATTATCCATGCTAGAATTGTATTGATGGGAAACTCAGATACATGTGTGGATACATAGACAACACCATGTCCCTAGTAAGCCTCTAGTTGACTAGCTTGTTGATCAATAGATGGTTACGATTTAATGACCATGGACATTGGATGTCATTGATAACGGGATCACATCATTAGGAGAATGATGTGATGGACAAGACCCAATCCTAAGCCTAGCAATAGATCATGTAGTTCGTATGCTAAAGCTTTTCTAATGTCAAGTATCATTTCCTTAGACCATGAGATTGTGCAACTCCCGGATACCGTAGGAGTGCTTTGGGTGTGCCAAACGTCACAACGTAACCGGGTGGCTATAAAGGTACACTACAGGTATCTCCAAAAGTGTTTGTTGGGTTGGCACGAATCGAGACTGGGATTTGTCACTCCGTGTAAACGGAGATGTATCTCTGGGCCCACTTGGTAGGACATCATCATAATGTGCACAATGTGATCAAGGAGTTAATCACGGGATGATGTGTTACGGAATGAGTAAAGAGACTTGTCGGTAACGAGATTGAACAAGGTATCGGGATACGGACGATCGAATCTCGGGCAAGTATCGTACCGATAGACAAAGGGAATTGTATACGGGATTGATTAAGTCCTTTGACATCGTGGTTCATCCGATGAGATCATCGTGGAGCATGTGGGAGCCAACATGGGTATCCAGATCCCGCTGTTGGTTATTGACCGGAGAATGTCTCGGTCATGTCTGCATGGTTCCCGAACCCGTAGGGTCTACACACTTAAGGTTCGATGACGCTAGGGTTATAAAGGAAGTATGTATGTAGTTACTGAATGTTGTTCGGAGTCCCGGATGAGATCCCGGGCGTCACGAGGAGTTCCGGAATGGTCCGGAGGTAAAGATTTATATATGGGAAGTCCTGTTTTGGTCACCGGAAAAGTTTCGGGTTTTATCGGTAACGTACCGGGACCACCAGGAGGGTCCCGGGGGTCCACCAAGTGGGGCCACCGGCCTCGGAGGGCTGCATGGGCCAAGTGTGGGAGGGGACCAGCCCCAGGAGGGCTGGTGCACCCCCACAAGGGCCCAAGGCGCCTAAGGGGAGGAGGGGGGGGCAAACCCTAAGGGCAGATGGGCCTTAGGGCCCATGCCTGGTGCGCCTCCCTCTCCCCTCCACGTGGCCGCCACCCAGATGGGATCTGGGGGCTGCCACCACCCCTAGGGAGGGAACCCTAGGTGGGGGCGCAGCCCCTCCCCCCCCCCTATATATACTTGAGGTTTGGGCTACCCAAGACGCACGAGTTCCTCTCCTTCTTGGCGCAACCCTACCCCTCTCTTTCTCCTCATATCTCGCGGTGCTTGGCGAAGCCCTGCTGGATCACCACGCTCCTCCACCACCACCACGCCGTTGTGCTGCTGCTGGATGGAGTCTTCCTCAACCTCTCCCTCTCTCCTTGCAGGATCAAGGCATGGGAGACGTCACCGGGCTGTATGTGTGTTGAACGCGGAGGTGCCGTCCGCTCGGCACTAGGATCTCCGGTGATTTGGATCACGACGAGTACGACTCCTTCAACCCCATTCTCTTGAACGCTTCCGCTTAGCGGTCTACAAGGGTATGTAGATGCACTCTCCTTCCCCTCTGTAACGCCCCAGATATTACTTTCCCCATTTGTACTCCAACTCTTGCCGTTTCCGGCATTAAGTTATATTTATTCCTCGGGTTCGGGTCTTTGTCTCCGTGTGTTGTTTTCTTTTTCATGCATCTCATATCATGTCATCACGTGCATTGCATTCGCATACATGTTCATCTCATGCATTCGAGCATTTTCCCCGTTGTCCGTTTTGCATTCCGGCGCTTCGTTCTCCTCCGGTGGCCATTTCTAGCTTTCTTTCGTGTGTGGGGATTAAACATTTCCGGATTGGACTGAGACTTGCCATGTGGCCTTGGTTTACTACCGGTAGACCGCCTGTCAAGTTTCGGGTCATTTGGACTTCGTTTGATACTCCAACGGTTAACCGAGGGACCGAAAAGGCCTCGTGTGTGTTGCAGCCCAACACCCCTCCAATTTGGCTCAAAACCCACCAAACTCTGCTCCATGTCCTAGAGCATTCGATGACGATCGTGTGGCCGAAAACCGCACCTCATTTGGACACTCCTAGCTCCCTCTATGCCTATAAATAGCCCCCCTCCGAAATTCTCGTTCTCCTCCCCCGAAAACCCTAGATCCCCTTCCTCTCCGCGCGCCGGACAACGTCCGGACGCGCCGGACACGTCCGCCGGTCCGCCCCAGCCAACCACGCTGCACCACGTGTCCCGGGCGGGCGTCCACCTCGCCGCCGCCGCGCCGGCCCGCCCGAGCCCGCGAGAAGCCCGCCTCCTCGCCCTACCGGGCCACTCCCCGCCGCCCGCGCCGCCTTCGTCTTCCCCGTGACCGGCCACCGCCGCCTTCCGCCACCTCGTCGCCGGCCGCCGCATCCGCCAACCGCTCCGGCCGCCGAACCTCGCCGCCGGCCACCCGAGAGGCCGCTCCGCTCCGCCCGGCTCCTCCCGCGTCGACCGCGGCCTCCATTGAGGCCCGGGCCGGCCTCCTCCTTCCCCGGCGCCGCCCCGCGCCTCCTCCGGCGAGCTCCACCATCTCCGGCGCCGGTGAACGTCGTTTTTCGCGCCACTGCTACAGTAACTGCTACAGTGCGCCAGATCTGGATCTGGATCCAACCCTAGGGTTGACTTTCCCTCTCCCCTGTATATTTTTTATGCATTCTTTGCCTGCTCATAACTTTGTATCCGTGGCTCCGTTTTGGACATATGATATATCAAAATCTTCCTCTCGACGAGTACATCATTTCATTCCATTGCATCATTTGCATTTGAGTTCATCTTGTTGCCCAAAATGCTGCTAGAAGGAGGCATCGTGAGTTAAATTGCAGATCCGTTAGCTCATCATAGACTTTTGTCATTTTTGCCATGATTATTGTGTGCATGATATGCCTGTGAGCCTTTGGAGTGAATTGTTAAGCATTTTGTCTTCTTTCGAGAGGTGCCAACCATGCATTTTTAGGATGTGTGTGGTGACTTGTGCAAGCTTGCAAAGAGGGGTACCTGAGTAGTCTGTTTTTAGGGACTTAGTGATTTTCACTAAGTCTGGGATATTTTAGTTCATGATGCCATATGTTAAGCTTGTTTCCTAGTGATCCGTGCCTCTTTTGAGGATGATCAGTAAGGGAGTTTTGATATTCATGTTATGCTCTATCCATCCATGTCTTTGTTTGCATATGTGGAGTGCTCTAGGTTGAGTTAATCGAGCTCAACTTTTGCATAGTTGTGTATTTGGGCAGATCGTCAACTCTTTTGCGATTTTGCCGATGCTATTGTTAGTGGTCCATGCATGCTATGCCATTGTTCTTGCCATGTATAGCTAGCATTTTGTGCCTTCTTTATGGATATATGCTTGCCTTGCCATGACTTGCACCGTAGTGAGTGCATCGAGCTCGTTTACATGCCTTCGTGAGTTATAATTTCAGCATGTCTCACTTTTCACTAAGTCTGAAAGCTGATTGTGTTTCATCTATGTTCGTGTGCTCGTTAGAGTATTTTGTGAACCCTTTTGGCCCCAGGCCACTTTGGGTGTTTTGATAAGCTTGTTGAGTAGCTCCATGCCATGTTCTTACTTGTCATGTTCAGGTTATGTTTCATGTTGTTTTGCTGCTCCGAAGAGAGCATCGTGGTCTGAAATTTCAGACTAGTGTTAATTTCACAAAGTCTGAAATCTGTTTTGCTTATTCAGTTTTGCCATGCTTGTTTGAACCTCATAATGGATGAATTTGGCTATGGCTCAGTCCTAGTGATTTGTTAAGCATCTTGTGTACATCCCCGCCATGTATTTTTTTTTGCATGTTTGGTGGCTGTAGCATGTTCATTTCGTTGCATTTAGGAGCCTAGTTGCTGTAAATCGCAGATCGGTTCGTTTCGTAAAACGCTTGCCATTTCCAAACCGTAGCTCCGATTCCTATGATCTTTATATCGTTTTCAGGTGATTTCATTCCCTCTATCAAGTGGCACACTTGGTTTTCCAAGTTGAGGCCAGGTTCATGCATTTCCTGTCACGTCTTGCATTTTGCATCCCGCATCGTATCCCGCATAGCATACCATCTTTGCATCTTATTGGTTGCCCTTGCACGTGGTTGATTGTATCCTTGTTGCTTGTTTGTGTTGTTGGGTAGAGCCGGGATACGAGTTCGCTAACGAGGAGCCCGTTGAGTTTGCTTTTGAGGATCCAGTCAACTCTAACAACTGTGCAGGCAAGATGATCATACCCTCGAAATCACTACTATCTTTGCTATGCTAGTTTGCTCGCTCTTTTGCTTTGCCAATGCTACGATGCCTACCACTTGCTTGTCAGCCTCCCAATTGCCATGATTGAGCCTCTAACCCACCTTTGTCCTAGCTAACCGTTGATTGGCTATGTTACCGCTTTGCTCAGCCCCCTTCTTATAGCGTTGCTAGTTGCAGGTGAAGATTGGAGCCATTCCTTATTGGAACATTTATTTACTTGTTGGGATATCATTATATTGCTATGTTATCTTAATGCATCTATACACTTGGTAAAGGGTGGAAGGCTCGACCTCTCGCCTAGTGTTTTGTTCCACTCTTGCCGTCCTAGTTCCGTCATATCGGTGTTATGTTCCCGGATTGTTGCGTCCCTTACGCGGTTGGGCTATAATGGGAACCCCTTGATAGTTCGCCTTGATTAAAGCTTTTCCAGCAATGCCCAACATTGGTTTTACCATTTGCCACCTAGCCTCTTTTTCCCTTGGGTTTCCGGAGCCCGAGGGTCATCTTATTTTAACCCCCTCGGGCCATTGCTCCTCTGAGTGTTGGTCCCACCGAGCGATGTCCGGGGCTACCAGGGGCAACTCTGGGCTGGCCTACCCGACATCTTGCTCATCCGGTGTGCCCTGAGAACGAGATATGTGCAGCTCCTATCGAGATTTGTCGGCACATCTGGGTGGTGTTGCTGGACTTGTTTTAACCTGTCGAATCATCTTGTTGTACCGAGATACCGAGTCTGATCGGTGTGTCTTGGGTGGAGGTCTATTCCTTCGTTGACCGTGAGAGCTTGTTATGGGCTAAGTTGGGACCCCCCCTGCAGGGATTGATCTTTCGAAAGCCGTGCCCGCGGTTATGGGCAGATGGGAATTTGTTAATGTCTGGTTGTAGATAACTTGAACCTTAATTAATTAAAATGAATCAACTGAGTGTGTTGCCGTGATGGCCTCTTCTCGGCGGAGTCCGAGAAGTGGACACGGTGTTGGAGTTATGTTTGCGCAGGTTGCTCCCTAGTTCCTCGCTCGTGCTTTGCCTCCTCTTCTCGCTCTCTTTTGCGAATATGTTAGCCACCATATATGCTAGTCGCTTGCTGCAGCTCCACTTATACATTACCCCTTTCCTACCTATTAAGCTTAAATAGTCTTGATCGCGAGGGTGCGAGATTGCTGAGTCCCTGTGGCTCACAGATTACTATTACACCAGATACAGGGACAGATGATACCGCTCCAGATGGCGCGCTCGAGCTCAAGTGGGAGTACGACGAGGACTCTCAGCGTTACTATGTGTCTTTTCCTGATGATCAGTAGTGGTGCCCAATCGGGGTTAGATTCAGGGCCTTGTCGCATGTTGGGGGTCTTTTCTATTTTGGCGCCGTAGTCGGGCCATGAGTGATTTGTATGATGGATGTTATTTATGTACTTTGATGTGACGTGGCGAGTGTAAGCCAACTATGTTCTTCCCCTTTATATTATTTATGTACATGGGATGTGTGATGATTTCCCGATTTGCGACATTGCTTTCAATGCGGCTATGCCTCTAAGTCGTGCCTCGACACGTGGGAGATATAGCCGCATCGAGGGCGTTACAAGTTGGTAATCAGAGCCTTCCCCGACCTTAGGAGCCCCCATTGCTTGATCGTTTTTAGCAGCCGAGTTGTGTCTAGAAAAATGTTTTGAGTCCTTAGGAATTATATATCGGAGAGCTTAGGAATTCTTTTTTACTTCCCAGTCTCCTCATCGCTCTGGTAAGGCATCCTGACGTAGAGTTTTGACTCTTCTCTTCTCAAAATTCACTACATTTTTTTAGGATCACGCGAGTATCTTAGATTTGTTCCGATGGCTTATGATGAGAATACTGTCTTGGTGCCTCCTGTCAGGGGTTTAGTGGAAGTGTCCCGGGGAGTTGAGCTCTGAGGTGTTGTCATCATAATTTTATCGTTGCAATTCTGGTATATTTGAGATATGTTCGCGACATCGAAAATCTCCTTTATGCAGTTCGTTGGTGAGATAACCTCGACGCCACCCAGTACTGGGGCGGGAGTTCGGGAGTATCGCCATAACTTGTATAACAGATGCTTTTCGAAGGTTGAGGTAGATGGTTTCCGAAGGTTTCTTGGTTATGTGTTGAAGGATGGATACAGCTGGATGTAGGATTTTCTAGTTTGGGTGAGATATTATGCTTCCCCTGTATCCCCAACACCTGATTGCATAACCGGAAAGTTTCGGGAGTTTCATAGGTGGGAATTCAAGTAGCTCTTAGGATATCTTTCCGACAGATGTATGATATGAAATTGGGGTTCGACGTCTAGTGGTTCGCCTATTCACGGTCGATTTTACAATGGTCTTGTTGTGTCTTAAAGAGTCCTTGGCTATGCTGACTCGGGGACGCTTCGTATGTCATGTGCACTGCCTTGTACATGATGGTGCTGTACGATCGAGCCCGTGTAGGTCCCACCACGAAAACTTCGGACAAAATTTCTATCATATGTTTGTTCCGGCTTATCTCGCAAGCCAACCCTTGGTTTTATTTTGAGTTGTGGTATTCGAACCGTTTCGAAGTCATATGTTGATTCCATCCCTCGTTGATTTACCTCTTCTACCTGATTCTTCGTGGCTTCGCAATTTAGGAATATGTGACCACTTCAAGAGAAGTGCATTCGTTCATTTTGTTCGGATGTGAAGACTTTATGTTGAAATTTTCATTCCGTTGGATTCACCTTCAATATTTGTCTATTTGTGTGCTAATGGTGGTCAACCTCTTCAGGATGGCTCCTCCAACGCGCACGACTCCGAACCCTGATCCGCCACCACCTCCGCCTCCTCCGGAAGCATGGCAAGCTGTGATGGCCGCTACTAATGCAAACACACAGTTGATCATGCAAATCCTCCAAGAACGCAATCAAGGCAGTCAAGGGAATCAAGGCAACAATCAGGAGCATTTTGCTACTCTGAACCAGTTCCTCGCAAATGGTCCAAAGACGTTCAGCAATTGTGTTGAGGCTACCGATGCTGACGATTGGCTAATGGATCTGGGCAAGCATTTTGAATGCAGCAACGTCAGGCCTGAAGATTTCGTCAAGTTCGCTTCTTTCCAGCTCAAAGATCAGGCTGCAGAGTGGTTCCAGCAGTACAAGGATTCCAGAGGTGGACGTTTGATCACTTGGGATGATTTCCGTCGTGATTTCCGAGCTCATCACATCCCTCAGAGTGTGACTGAAAGCAAAGGTGAGGAATTCCGCAATCTGAAGCAAGGCTCTTTGTCTGTCTATGACTACAACAAGTTGTTCCAGAAGCTCGCCCGTTTTGCCAAGCAGGATGTTCCTGATGAGAAGAGCATGATCTATCAGTTCAGGGGTGGTCTCCGTGAAGAAATTCAGCTCGCTCTTGTCCTCTTTGAGCCGTTGAGATACGATGAGTTCTACAACATGGCACTGAAGCAAGAGGCTGCTCAGTTGAGGTGTGATGCTTCCAGGAAGCGAGTCAGAGACACTACGCCTTCTTCCTCCACTCAAGTGGCCAAGCAGCAGAAGTATTGGCTTCCTCCTCCTCCGTTCCGCCAGCCGTATCAGCAGAAGAGCAAAGGTGGCAGTGGTTCTTCCCACCCACCCAACCCAGGCTTTCAGAACAAGACTTCGTCTCAAGCTCCAAGATCGAGTGCTCCGTACCACCGTCCGCTTTCTGAGGTCACGTGCAACAAGTGCCAACAGAAGGGTCACTACGCTAACAAGTGTTTCAACCAGAGGCGTCTTCCTTCTTCTCCTCCCGTCAGATCGGCAAGTACAGTTGTGGTCAAGCATAACTCCAAGTCCGCCAAGGTCAACTTGCTGAATGCAGCTCAGGCAGAGGACTCACCAGACGTGATCATGGGTAATCTTCCTGTTAATGACATTCCCGCAAGAGTACCTTTTGACACTGGTGCATCTTTATCATTTTTATCGAAGCCTTTTGCATCCATGCATGAGGTGCATACTATTGATTTGCCTAAGCCGATAGCGGTCTCGTCTCCGGGTTTGTTCATGAACACCAAAATGATGGCTCCAGATGTTACTATCACATTGGGCAACTACAAGTTCCTTTCTTCCTAAATGGTTCTTGGCAATTCGGATATTGATCTTATTCTTGGGATGGACTGGCTCTCTAAGCACAAGGCTCACCTCGATTGTGCAGCCAGGCAGATTCAACTGACTCATTCATCTGAGGATGTTATTGTCTTTGCTGCTCGTGATGATACAATCCGGTTGTTTTCTCTCAATGAGAAGGGTGAATTGGATGCTATTTCACAGATTCCGGTTGTTTGTGAGTATCAAGACGTCTTCCCAGAAGAACTCCCAGGAATGCCTCCGCACCGGCCGGTTGAATTTGTTATTGAACTTGAGCCCAGTACGGAACCTGTGTGCAAACGTCCCTACAAGCTCAGCCCCGAAGAGTTGAAGGAGTTGAAGAAACAACTCGATGTTCAAGAAAGAATGGGTCTCATTCGGCCTAGTACTTCTCCGTGGGGTTGTGGTGATCTTTTTGTGAAGAAGAAGGATGGAACGGACCGACTTTGTGTTGATTATCGTCCATTGAACAAGAAGACCATCAAGAACAAATATCCACTTCCCAACATTAATGAGCTATTCGAACAACTCAAGGGTGCCCAAGTATTCTCCAAGCTTGATCTCCGTATGGGTTATCATCAGATTCGCATTCGTGAGCAAGATATTCCCAAGACGGCCTTCAGGACAAGCTATGGGTCATATGAATACACTGTCATGTCTTTTGGCCTCGCCAACGCTCCTCCAACGTTCTCTCGCATGATGAACTTCATCTTCAACCCCTACACGAATGACTTCGTTTTGGTCTATCTTGACGACATTCTGGTTTTCTCAAAGAACAAGGAAGATCATGCCAAGCACTTGCATTTGGTTCTTGACAAGCTCAGGGAACATCAGTTCTACGCCAAGTTCTCCAAGTGCGAATTTTGGCTCGATGAGGTCCTTTATCTTGGCCATATCATCTCTGCCAAGGGCATTTCCGTGGATCCTGAGAAGGTGTCTGCAATTGTTAATTGGGAACCTCCTCAGAACGTGAAGCAACTCCGTAGCTTCCTCGGTCTCGCAAGCTACTGTCGAAGATTCGTTGAAATTTTTTCCAAGATCGCGAAGCCTCTCTCAAATCTTCTTCAGAAGCACGTCAAGTACGTTTGGTCTCCGGAGTGTGATATTGCTTTCAACACTTTGAAAGAGAAATTGATCACTGCTCTAGTTCTGACTCCGCCTGATGAAACCAAGCCGTACGAGGTCTTTTGTGATGCCTCTCTCCAAGGTCTAGGTGCTGTACTGATGCAAGAGAAGAAAGTTGTTGCTTATACCTCTCGCCAGTTGAAGCCTAATGAGAAGAACTACCCCACTCATGATCTCGAGTTGGCGGCAGTTGTGCATGCTTTGTTGACTTGGAGACATCTTCTATTGGGAAGGAAAGTGGACATTTTCACTGATCACAAGAGTCTCAAGTACATCTTCACCCAGCCTAATCTCAACCTCAGGCAAACTCGGTGGGTCAAAATGATTCAAGAGTACAATCCGAGTATTGAGTATACTCCAGGCAAGGCCAATGTGATTGCTGACGCTTTGAGCAGAAAAGCATATTACAACAGTCTGATTCTCAAGCCTTATCAACCCGAGCTTTGTGAAGCTTTCCGCAAACTTAATCTGCAAATTGTTCCTCAAGGTTTCCTCGCCAACCTTCAAGTTTCTCCTACCCTGGAAGACCAGATTCGCCAAGCCCAGCTTCTTGATGCTATGGTGAAAAAGGTGAAGATTGGTATTGCAAAGAGTCAGTCCAAGTACAAGTGCTACCGACTTGATGACAAGGACACTCTCTTCTTCGAGGATCGAATTGTTGTACCCAAAGGTGAACTTCGTAAGGTGATCATGAACGAGGCTCACAACTCTCTCCTCTCCATCCACCCTGGGAGCACGAAGATGTATCAGGATCTGAAGCAAACTTATTGGTGGACTCGAATGAAGCGCGAGATCGCTCAATTCGTGAATGAATGTGATGTCTGCAGAAGAGTGAAGGCAGAACACCAAAGGCCAGCAGGTCTCCTCCAACCTCTTGCCATTCCAGAATGGAAGTTTGACCACATTGAAATGGACTTCGTGACTGGGTTTCCAAAGTCCAAGCGTGGCAATGATGCTATATTCGTTGTCATCGACAAGCTCACCAAAGTGGCTCATTTCCTGCCTATCAAAGAGTCAATCACTGCAGCTCAATTGGCGGAACTCTATACCTCTCGAATTGTCTCTCTTCACGGTATTCCTCAAGTGATATCTTCAGACCGTGGCAGCATCTTTACCTCCAAGTTTTGGGATTCTTTTCAGAAGGCCATGGGCACCAACATTCGCTTCAGCACTGCTTTCCATCCTCAAACAAGCGGTCAAGTCGAGCGTGTCAACCAGATTCTTGAAGATATGCTCAGAGCTTGTGTTATCTCCTTCGGCATGAAGTGGGAGGATTGTCTTCCTTATGCTGAATTCTCGTACAACAACAGTTTTCAAGCAAGTTCAGGCAAGGCCCCATTTGAAATCATGTATGGTAGGAAGTGCCGTACACCTCTCAACTGGTCTGAAACCGGTGAACGTCAGCTGCTGGGTAATGACCTAATCACAGAGGCAGAAGAAATGTGCAAGGTCATTCGTGATAACCTCAAAGCAGCCCAATCCCGCCAGAAGAGCTACTATGATAGTAAGCACCGTGATTTGGCTTTCGAGATCGGAGATCATGTTTACCTCCGCGTCTCTCCTATGAAAGGGACCCGTCGCTTCGGTATCAAAGGGAAGCTTGCCCCCAGATACGTCGGACCTTTCAAGATTGTCAGCAAGAGAGGCGACCTCGCCTATCAAATCGAGCTTCCTTCAAACTTTGCTAATGTTCATGATGTGTTCCATGTCTCCCAACTCCGAAAGTGCTTCAAGACGCCCGAACGCACCGTCAACTTCGAGGACATTGAGCTCCAAGAAGATCTATCCTATCGTGAGCACCCAGTTGCAATCCTTGAAGAGACTGAACACAGAACTCGCAACAAGTCAATCAAATTTCTCAAAGTCAAGTGGTCACACCATTCCGACCGTGAAGCTACCTGGGAACGCGAGGATCACCTCCGTTCTGAGTACCCCGAGTTCTTTCAATCCTAGATCTCGGGACGAGATCTTTTCGTAGTGGTGGAGTGTTGTAACGCCCCAGATATTACTTTCCCCATTTGTACTCCAACTCTTGCCGTTTCTGGCATTAAGTTATATTTATTCCTCGGGTTCGGGTCTTTGTCTCCGTGTGTTGTTTTATTTTTCATGCATCTCATATCATGTCATCACGTGCATTGCATTTGCATACATGTTCATCTCATGCATTCGAGCATTTTCCCCGTTGTCCGTTTTGCATTCCGGCGCTTCGTTCTCCTCCGGTGGCCATTTCTAACTTTCTTTCGTGCGTGGGGATTAAACATTTCCGGATTGGACCGAGACTTGCCATGCGGCCTTGGTTTACTACCGGTAGACCGCCTGTCAAGTTTCGGGTCATTTGGACTTTGTTTGATACTCCAACGGTTAACCAAGGGACCGAAAAGGCCTCGTGTGTGTTGCAGCCCAAGACCCCTCCAATTTGGCCCAAAACCCACCAAACTCTGCTCCATGTCCTAGAGCGTTCGATCACGATCGCGTGGCCGAAAACCGCACCTCATTTGGACACTCCTAGCTCCCTCTATGCCTATAAATAGCCCCCCTCCGAAATTCTCGTTCTCCTCCCCCTAAAACCCTAGATCCCCTTCCTCTCCGCGCGCCGGACAACGTCCGGACGCGCCGGACATGTCCGCCGGTCCGCCCCAGCCAACCACACCGCGCCACGTGTCCCGGCGGGCGCCCACATCACCGCCGCCGCGCCGGCCCGCCCGAGCCCGCGGGGAGCCCGCCTCCTCGCCCGACCGGGCCACTCCCCGCCGCCCGCGCCGCCTTCGTCTTCCCCGTGACCGGCCACCCCCGCCTTCCGCCACCTCGTCGCCGGCCGCCGCATCCGGCAACCGCTCCGGCCACCGAACCTCGCCGCCGGCCGCCCGAGAGGCCGCTCAGCTCCGCCCGGCTCCTCCCGCGTCGACCGCGGCCTCCATCGAGGCCCGGGCCGGCCTCCTCCTTCCCCGGCACCGCCCCGCGCCTCCTTCGGCGAGCTCCACCATCTCCGGCGCCGGTGAACGTCGTTTTTCGCGCCGCTGCTACAGTAACTGCTACAGTGCGCCAGATCTGGATCTGGATCCAACCCTAGGGTTGACTTTCCCTCTCCCCCGTATATTTTTTATGCATTCTTTGCCTGCTCATAACTTTGTATCCGTGGCTCCGTTTTGGACATATGATATATCAAAATCTTCGTCTCGACGAGTACATCATTTCATTCCATTGCATCATTTGCATTTGAGTTCATCTTGTTGCCCAAAATGCTGCTAGAAGGAGGCATCGTGAGTTAAATTGCAGATCCGTTAGCTCATCATAGACTTTTGTCATTTTTGCCATGATTATTGTGTGCATGATATGCCTGTGAGCCTTTGGAGTGAATTGTTAAGCATTTTGTCTTCTTTCGAGAGGTGCCAACCATGCATTTTTAGGATGTGTGTGGTGACTTGTGCAAGCTTGCAAAGAGGGGTACCTGAGTAGTCTGTTTTTAGGGACTTAGTGATTTTCACTAAGTCTGGGATATTTTAGTTCATGATGCCATATGTTAAGCTTGTTTCCTAGTGATCCGTGCCTCTTTTGAGGATGATCAGTAAGGGAGTTTTGATATTCATGTTATGCTCTATCCATCCATGTCTTTGTTTGCATATGTGGAGTGCTCTAGGTTGAGTCAATCGAGCTCAACTTTTGCATAGTTGTGTATTTGGGCAGATCGTCAACTCTTTTGCGATTTTGCCGATGCTATTGTTAGTGGTCCATGCATGCTATGCCATTGTTCTTGCCATGTCTAGCTAGCATTTTGTACCTTCTTTATGGATATATGCTTGCCTTGCCATGACTTGCACCGTAGTGAGTGCATCGAGCTCGTTTACATGCCTTCGTGAGTTATAATTTCAGCATGTCTCACTTTTCACGAAGTCTGAAAGCTGATTGTGTTTCATCTATGTTCGTGTGCTCGTTAGAGTATTTTGTGAACCCTTTTGGCCCCAGGCCACTTTGGGTGTTTTGATAAGCTTGTTGAGTAGCTCCATGCCATGTTCTTACTTGTCATGTTCAGGTTATGTTTCATGTTGTTTTGCTGCTCCGAAGAGAGCATCGTGGTCTGAAATTTCAGACTAGTGTTAATTTCACAAAGTCTGAAATCTGTTTTGCTTATTCAGTTTTGCCATGCTTGTTTGAACCTCATAATGGATGAATTTGGCTATGGCTCAGTCCTAGTGATTTGTTAAGCATCTTGTGTACATCCCTGCCATGTATTTTGTTTGCATGTTTGGTGGCTGTAGCATGTTCATTTCGTTGCATTTAGGAGCCTACTTGCTGTAAATCGCAGATCGGTTCGTTTCGTAAAACGCTTGCCATTTCCAAACTGTAGCTCCGATTCCTATGATCTTTATATCGTTTTCAGGTGATTTCATTCCCTCTATCAAGTGGCACACTTGGTTTTCCAAGTTGAGGCCAGGTTCATGCATTTCCTGTCACGTCTTGCATTTTGCATCCCGCATCGCATCCCGCATAGCATACCATCTTTGCATCTTATTGGTTGCCCTTGCACGTGGTTGATTGTATCCTTGTTGCTTTTTTGTGTTGTTGGGTAGAGCCGGGAGACGAGTTCGCTAATGAGGAGCCCGTTGAGTTTGCTTTTGAGGATCCAGTCAACTCTGAGAACTGTGCAGGCAAGATGATCATACCCTCGAAATCACTACTATCTTTGCTATGCTAGTTTGCTCGCTCTTTTGCTTTGCCAATGCTACGATGCCTACCACTTGCTTGTCAGCCTCCCAATTGCCATGATTGAGCCTCTAACCCACCTTTGTCCTAGCTAACCGTTGATTGGCTATGTTACCGCTTTGCTCAGCCCCCTTCTTATAGCGTTGCTAGTTGCAGGTGAAGATTGGAGCCGTTCCTTGTTGGAACATTTATTTACTTGTTGGGATATCATTATATTGCTATGTTATCTTAATGCATCTATACACTTGGTAAAGGGTGGAAGGCTCGGCCTCTCGCCTAGTGTTTTGTTCCACTCTTGCCGCCCTAGTTCCGTCATATCGGTGTTATGTTCCCGGATTGTTGCGTCCCTTACGCGGTTGGGCTATAATGGGAACCCCTTGATAGTTCGCCTTGATTAAAGCTTTTCCAGCAATGCCCAACATTGGTTTTACCATTTGCAACCTAGCCTCTTTTTCCCTTGGGTTTCCGGAGCCCGAGGGTCATCTTATTTTAACCCCCCCGGGCCAGTGCTCCTCTGAGTGTTGGTCCCACCGAGCGATGTCCGGGGCTACCAGGGGCAACTCTGGGCTGGCCTACCCGACATCTTGCTCATCCAGTGTGCCCTGAGAACGAGATATGTGCAGCTCCTATCGGGATTTGTCGGCACATCTGGGTGGTGTTGCTGGACTTGTTTTAACCTGTCGAATCGTCTTGTTGTACCGAGATACCGAGTCTGATCGGTGTGTCTTGGGTGGAGGTCTATTCCTTCGTTGACCGTGAGAGCTTGTTATGGGCTAAGTTGGGACCCCCCTGCAGGGATTGATCTTTCGAAAGCCGTGCCCGTGGTTATGGGCAGATGGGAATTTGTTAATGTCCGGTTGTAGATAACTTGAACCTGAATTAATTAAAATGAATCAACTGAGTGTGTTGCCGTGATGGCCTCTTCTCGGCGGAGTCCGGGAAGTGGATACGGTGTTGGAGTTATGTTTGCGCAGGTTGCTCCCTAGTTCCTCGCTCGTGCTTTGCCTGCTCTTCTCGCTCTCTTTTGCGAATAAGTTAGCCACCATATATGCTAGTCGCTTGCTGCAGCTCCACTTATACGTTACCCCTTTCCTACCTATTAAGCTTAAATAGTCTTGATCGCGAGGGTGCGAGATTGCTGAGTCCCTGTGGCTCACAGATTACTATTACACCAGATGCAGGGACAGATGATACCGCTCCAGATGGCACGCTCGATCTCAAGTGGGAGTACGACGAGGACTCTCAGCGTTACTATGTGTCTTTTCCTGATGATCAGTAGTGGTGCCCAATCGGGGTTAGATTCGGGGCCTTGTCGCATGTTGGGGGTCTTTTCTATTTTGGCGCCGTAGTCGGGCCATGAGTGATTTGTATGATGGATGTTATTTATGTACTTTGATGCGACGTGGCGAGTGTAAGCCAACTATGTTCTTCCCCTTTATATTATTTATGTACATGGGATGTGTGATGATTTCCCGACTTGCGACATTGCTTTCAATGCAGCTATGCCTCTAAGTCGTGCCTCGACACGTGGGAGATATAGCCGCATCGAGGGCGTTACACCCTTGTTGCTAGATTACTCGATAGTTTGATCTTGGTGATGCGTAGAAAATTTTGAATTTCTGCTATGTTCCCCAACAGTGGCATCATGAGCCAGGTCTATGCGTAGTTACTATGCACGAGTAGAACACAAAGTAGTTGTGGGCGTCGATTTTGTCAATTTACTTGCCGTTACTAGTCTTATCTTGATTCGGCGGCATCGTGGGATGAAGCGGCCCGGACTGACCTTACACGTACTCTTACGTGAGACTGGTTCCACCGACTGACATGCACTAGTTGCATAAGGTGGCTAGCGGGTGTCTGTATCTCCCACTTTAGTCGGATCGGATTCGATGAAAAGGGTCCTTATGAAGGGTAAATAGCAATTGGCATATCATGTTGTGGTTTTTGTGTAGGTAAGAAACGTGCTTGCTAGAAACCCATAGCAGCCACGTAAAACGTGCAAACAACAATTAGAGGACGTCTAACTTGTTTTTGCAGGGTATGCTATGTGATGTGATATGGCCAAGAAAAATGTGATGAATGATATGTGATGTATGAGATTGATCATGTTCTTGTAATAGGAATCACGACTTGCATGTCGATGAGTATGACAACCGGCAGGAGCCATAGGAGTTGTCTTTATTTATTGTATGACCTGCGTGGCATTGAACAATGCCATGTAATTACTTTACTTTATTGCTAACCGTTAGCTGTAGTAGTAGAAATAATAGTTGGCGAGACAACTTCATGAAGACACGATGATGGAGATCATGGTGTCATGCCGGTGACGATGATGATCATGGAGCCCCGAAGATGGAGATCAAAAGGAGCAAAGTGATGATGGCCATATCATGTCACCTTTTGATTGCATGTGATGTTTACCATGTTTTTGGATCTTGTTTGCGTAGAATGACGGTAGTAAATAAGATGATCCCTCATTAAAATTTCAAGAAAGTGTTGCCCCGAACTGTGCACCGTTGCGAAAGTTCGTCGTTTCGAAGCACCACGTGTTGATCGGGTGTGATAGATTCTTACGTTCACATACAACGGGTGTAAGCCAGATTTACACACGCGAAACACTTAGGTTGACTTGAAGAGCCTAGCATGTATAGACATGGCCTCGGAACACAAGAGACCGAAAGGTCGAGCATGAGTCGTATAGAAGATACGATCAACATGAAGATGTTCACCGATGTTGACTAGTCCGTCTCACGTGATGATCGGACACGGCCTAGTTGACTCGGATCATGTAATCACTTAGATGACTAGAGGGATGTTTATCTGAGTGGGAGTTCATAAGATGAACTTGTTTATCCTGAACATAGTCAAAAGGATTTTGCAAATTATGTCGTAGCTCGCGCTTTAGTTCTACTGTTTAGATATGTTCCTAGAGAAAAATTAGTTGAAAGTTGATAGTAGCAATTATGCAAACAGTAAAAGGCTTATGTCCTTAATGCACCGCTCAGTGTGCTGAACCTCGAACGTCGTCTGTGGATGTTGCGAACATCTGACATACACATTTTGATAACTACGTGATAGTTCAGTTAAACAGTTTAGAGTTGAGGCGCCAAATACGTTTTAAAACATCGCGAAACATATGAGATGTTTCGAGGGCTGAAATTGGGATTTCAGGCTCGTGCCCACGTCAAGAGGTATAAGACCTCCAACGATTTTCTTAGCCTGCAAACTAAGGGAGAAAAGCTCAATTGTTGAGCTTGTGCTCAGATTGTCTGAGTACAACAATCGCTTGAATCAAGTGGGAGTTGATCTTCCAGATGAAATAGTGATAGTTCTCTGAAGTCATTACCACCAAGCTGCTAGAGCTTCGTGATGAACTATAATATATCAGGGACATATATGATGATCCTTGAGATATTCACGATGTTTGACACCACAAAAGTAGAAATCAAGAAGGAGCATCAATTGTTGATGGTTGGTGAAACCACTAGTTTCAAGAAGGGCAAGGGCAAGAAGGGATACTTCATGAAACGGCAAATCAGCTGCTGTTCTAGTGAAGAAACCCAAAGTTGAACCCAAGCCCGAGACTAAATGCTTCTATAATAAGGGGAACAGTCACTGAAGCAGAACGACCCTAGATACTTGGTAGATGAGAAGGCTGGCAAGGTCGATAGAAGTATATTGGATATGCATTACAATGTGTACTTTACTAGTACTCCTGGTAGCACCAGGGTATTAGATACCGGTTCGGTTGCTAAGTGTTAGTAACTCGAAACAAAAGGCTACGGAATAAACGGAGACTAGCTAAAAGGTGAGATGACGATATGTGTTGGAAGTATTTCCAAGGATTGATCAAATATCGTACGCTCCCTCTACCATCGAGATTGGTATTAAAACCTAAATAATTGTTATTTGGTGTTTGCGTTGAGCATAGACATGATTGGATTACGTCTATTGCAATACGGTTATTCATTTAAGGAGAATAATGGTTACTCTGTTTATTTGAATAATACCTTCAATGGTCTTACACCTAAAATGAATGGTTTATTGAATCCCGATCGTAGTGATACACATGTTCATGCCAAAAGATATAAGATAGTAATGATAGTACCACCCACTTGTGGCACTGCCACTTAAGTCATATCGGTATAAAACGCATGAAGAAGCTCCATGTTGATGGATCTTTGGACTCACTCATTTTTAAAAGGATTGAGACATGCGGACCATGTTTGTTGGTAGATATGCATGAAGAAACTCTATACAGATGGATCGTTTGGACTCACTTGATTTTGAATCACTTGAGACATGCAAATCATACCACATGGGCAAGATGACTGAAAGCCTTGTTTTCAGTAAAATGGAACAAGAAAGCAACTTGTTGGAAGTAATACATCTTGATGTGCGTAGTCCAATGAGTGCTGAGGCATGTAGTGGATATCGTTATGTTCTTACTTCACAGATGATTTGAGTAGATACTGAGTATATTTACTTGATGAAACATAAGTCTGAATTATTGAAAGGTTCAAGTAATTTCAGAGTGAAGTTGAACATCGTCGTGACAAGAGGATAAAATGTCTATGATATGATCGTAGAGATGAATATCTGAATTACGAGTTTGGCATAAAATTAAGACATTGTGGAAATTGTTTCACAACCAATACAGCCAGAAACACCATGGTGTGATGGTGTGTCCGTACATCATAACTGCACCCTATTGGATATGATGCATACCATGATGTCTCTTATCGAATTACCATGATAGTTTATGGGTTAGGCATTAGAGACAACCACATTCACTTTAAAAAGGGCACCACGTAATTTCGATGAGATGACACCGTATGAACTATGGTTTAGAGAAACCTAAGCTGTCATTTCTTAAAAGTTTGGGGCTGCGACGCTTATGTGAAAAAGTTTCAGGCTGATAAGCTCGAACCCAAAGCGGATAAATGCATCTTCATAGGACACCCAAAACAGTTGGGTATACCTCCTGTCTCATATTCGAAAGCAATAAGGGATTGTTTCTAGAATCGGGTCCTTTCTCGAGGAAAAGTTTCTCTCGAAAGAATTGAGTGGGAGGATGGTGGAGACTTGATGAGGTTATTGAACCGTCTCTTCAACTAGTGTGTGGCAGGGCACAGGAAGTTGTTCCTGTGGCACCTACACCAATTGAAGTGGAAGCTTATGATAGTGATCATGAAACTTCAGATCAAGTCACTACCAAACCTCGTAGGATGACAAGGATGCGTACTACTTCAGAGTGGTACGTAATCCTCTCTTGGAAGTCATGTTGCTAGACAACAATGAACCTACGAGCTATGGAGAAGCGATGGTGGGCCTGGATTCCAAAATGGCTCGAGGCCATATAATCCGAGAGAGGATCCATATATGAAAACAAAGTGTAGACTTTGGCGGAACGGCTCGATGGTCGTAAGGCTGTTGAGTACAGATGGATTTTTAAAAGAAAGAAGGACAATGATGGCAAGTATCACCATTAAGAAAGCTCGACTTGTCGTTAAGATGTTTTCCGACAAGTTCAAGGAGTTGACTACGATGAGACTTTCTCACTCGTAGCGATGCTAAGAGTCTGTTGGAATTATATTAGCAATTACTGCATTATTTATGAAATCTTGCAGATAGGATGTCAAAACATTGTTTCCTCGACGATTTTTGAGGAAAGGTTGTATGTGATACAACCGGAAGGTTTTGTCAATCCTGAAAGATGCTAACAAGTATGCAAAGCTCCAGCAATTCTTCTAAGGACTGGAGTAAGCATCTCAGAGTTGGAATGTATGCTTTGATGAGATGATCAAAGTTTTGGGTGTATACAAAGTTTATGAGAAACTTGTATTTCCAAAGAAGTGAGTGGGAGCACTATAGAATTTCTGATGAGTATATGTTGTTAACATATTGTTGATCGGAAATGATGTAGAATTTCTGGAAAGCATGCAGAGTTATTTGAAAAGTGTTTTTCAATGGAAAGCCTGGATTAAGCTACTTGAACATTGAGCATCAAGATCTATAAGGATAGATCAAAACGCTTAATGGTACTTTCAAATGAGCACATACCTTGACATGATCTTGAAGGTGTTCAAGATGGATCAGTCAAAGAAGGAGTTCTTGCTTGAGTTGTAAGGTATGAAGTTAAGACTTAAAGCTCGACCACGGCATAAGAAAGAGGAAGGACGAAGGTCATCCCCTATGCTTTTTTCATAGGCTCTCTATAGTATGCTATGCTGTGTGCCGCACCTGAAGTGTGCCTTGCCATGAGTCAGTCAAGGGGTACAAGAGTGATCCAAGAATGGATCACAGGACAGCGGTCAAAGTTATCCTTAGTAACTAGTGGACTAAGGAATTTTCTCGATTATGGAGGTGGTAAAAGAGTTCTCGTAAAGGGTTACGCTGATGCAAACTTTGACACTAATCCAGATTATTCTGAGTAGTAAACTGGATTCGTATAGTAGAACAGTTATTTGGAATAGCTCCAAATAGAACGTGGTAGCTGCATCTAGGAGATGACATAGAGATTTGTAAGGCACACACGGATCTGAAAGATTCAGACCCGTTGACTATAACATCTCTCACAAGCATAACATGATCAAACCCATAACTCATCGAGTGTTAATCATATGGTAATGTGAACTAGATTATTGACTCTAGTAAACTCTTTGGGTGTTAGTCACATGGGGATGTGACCTTGAGTGTTAATCACATATCGATGTGAACTTGATTATTGACTCTAGTGCAAGTGGGAGACTGTTGGAAATATGCCCTAGAGGCAATAATAAATTGATTATTATTATATTTCCTTGTTCATGATAATCGTTTATTATCCATGCTAGAATTGTATTGATGGGAAACTCAGATACATGTGTGGATACATAGACAACACCATGTCCCTAGTAAGCCTCTAGTTGACTAGCTCGTTGATCAATAGATGGTTACTGTTTCCTGACCATGGACATTGGATGTCATTGATAACGGGATCACATCATTAGGAGAATGATGTGATGGACAAGACCCAATCCTAAGCCTAGCACAAGATCATGTAGTTCGTATGCTAAAGCTTTTCTAATGTCAAGTTTCATTTCCTTAGACCATGAGATTGTGCAACTCCCGGATACCGTAGGAGTGCTTTGGGTGTGCCAAACGTCACAATGTAACTAGGTGGCTATAAAGGTACACTACAGGTATCTCCGAAAGTGTCTGTTGGGTTGGCACGAATCGAGACTGGGATTTGTCACTCCGTGTAAATGGAGAGGTATCTCTGGGCCCACTCGGTAGGACATCATCATAATGTGCACAATGTGATCAAGGAGTTAATCACGGGATGATGTGTTACGTAACGAGTAAAGAGACTTCCCGGTAACGAGATTGAACAAGGTATCGGGATACGGACGATCGAATCTCGGGCAAGTATCGTACCGTTAGACAAAGGGAATTGTATACGGGATTGATTAAGTCCTTGACATCGTGGTTCATCCAATGAGATCATCATGGAGCATGTGGGAGCCAACATGGGTATCCAGATCCCGCTATTGGTTATTGACCGGAGAACGTCTCGGTCATGTCTGCATGGTTCCCGAACCCGTAGGGTCTACACACTTAAGGTTCGATGACGCTAGGGTTATAAAGGAAGTTTGTATGTAGTTACCGAATGTTGTTCGGAGTCCCGGATGAGATCCCGGACGTCACGAGGAGTTCCGGAATGGTCCGTAGGTAAAGATTTATATATGGGAAGTCCTGTTTTGGTCACCGGAAAAGTTTCGGGTTTTATTGGTAACGTACTGGGACCACCAGGAGGGTCCCGGGGGTCCACCAAGTGGGGCCACCGGCCCCGGAGGGTTGCATGGGCCAAGTGTGGGAGGGGAGTAGCCCCAGGTGGGCTGGTGCGCCCCCCACAAGGTCCCATGGCGCCTAAGGGGAGGAGGGGGGGGGGCAAACCCTAAGGGCAGATGGGCCTTAGGGCCCATGCCTGGTGCGCCTCCCTCTCCCCTCCACCTGGCCGCCACCCAGATGGGATCTGGGGGCTGCCGCCACCCCTAGGGAGAGAACCCTAGGTGGGGGCGCAGCCCCTCCCCCCCTATATATATTTGAGGTTTGGGCTTCCCAAGACGCACGAGTTCCTCTCCTTCTTGGCGCAGCCCTACCCCTCTCTTTCTCCTCATATCTCGCGGTGCTTGGCGAAGCCCTGCTGGATCACCACGCTCCTCCACCACCACCACGCCGTTGTGCTTCTGCTGGATGGAGTCTTCGTCAACCTCTCCCTCTCTCCTTGCTGGATCATGGCATGGGAGACGTCACCGGGCTGTACATGTGTTGAACGCGGAGGTGCCGTCCGTTCGACACTAGGATCTCCGGTGATTTGGATCACGACGAATACGACTCCTTCAACCCCGTTCTCTTGAACGCTTCCGCTTAGCGGTCTACAAGGGTATGTAGATGCACTCTCCTTCCCCTCGTTGCTAGATTACTCGATAGATTGATCTTGGTGATGCGTAGAAAATTTTGAATTTCTGCTATGTTCCCCAACACCCCCACCCTCGTGGGCAGGGTGTGGCCCCCCTGGTGAAGTTCTTGCTCTCAGTATTTTTTATATATTTGGAAAACGTCTTCCATGGAGTTTCAGGACTTTTGGAGCTGTGCAGAATAGGTCTCTAATATTTGCTCCTTTTCCAGCCCAGAATCCCAGCTGCCGGCACTCTCCCTCTTTAAAGTAAACCTTGTAAAATAAGAGAGAATATGCATAAGTATTGTGACATAATGTGTAATAACATCCCATAATGCAATAAATATCGATATAAAAGCATGATGCAAAATGGATGTATCAACTCCCCCAAGCTTAGACCTCGCTTGTCCTCAAGCAAAAAGCCGAAATCGAAAAATATGTCCACATGTTTAGAGATAGAGGTGTCGATAAGAATAAAATACGGACATGAGGGCATCATGATCATTCTTAGAACAACAACTTATATAATTCTTGTCATATAATAATTCAATCACAATTTCAAGTATGAATAGTAAACTTCATTGAAAACTAACAAACTATAATCTCAGTCATTGGAGCAATTGCAATTTATCATAACATAGGAAAGAGTCAACATATAAGAGCTTTTCAACAAGTCCACATACTCAACTATCATATAGTCTTTCACAATTGCTGACACTCACGCAATACTTATGGGTATGGAGTTTTAATCGGACACAAAGAAAGATAGGGGCTTATAGTTTTGCCTCCCAACGTTTTACATCAAGGGTAATGTCAACAATAATAGTTCATGAACACTCACATCCAATTAGCCATATATACCAGGATCTTTCCAACATACTATGCTTGCCAAAGGATAAAATGTAAAAAGGAAGGGTGAAGATCACCATGACTCTTATGCAAGGTAGGAGATAAAAGTAAAAGATAGACCCTTCACAGAGGGAAGCAGAGGTTGTCATGCGCTTTTATGGTTGGATGCACGAAATCTTAATGCAAAAGAACGTCACTTTATGTTGCCACTTGTGATATGGATCTTTATTATGCAGTCTGTCGCTTTTATTTCTTCCATATCACACGATCGTATAAAGCTTATTTTATCCCACACTAATAAGTCATACATATTTAGAGAGCAATTTTTATTGCTTGCGCCGATGACAACTTACTTGGAGGATCTTACTCAATCCATAGGTAGGTGTGGTGGACTCTCATGGCAAGACTGGTTTAAGGGTATTTGGAAGCACAAGTAGTATCTCTACTTGGTGCGATGAATTTGGCTAGCATGAGGGGGAAATGCAAGCTCAACATTTTGGAGGATCCAAGACAATATAATTTATCTGAGATGTAAGAAAACATAACCCATTATGTTGTCTTCCTTGTCCAACGTCAACTCTTTAGCATGTCATATTTTAATGAGTGCTCACAATCATAAAAGATGTCCAAGATAGTATATCTATATGTGAAGATCTCTCTTTCTTAATTACTTCCTATTAATTGCAACGATGACCAAAACTATGTTTGTCAACTCCCAACAACTTTTATTCATCATACTTTTTCTATGTGAGCTCATTACTCTCCATAAGATCCATATGATCTCTTTGTTTCTTTTTATTTCTTTCTCTTTTCTTTTATTCACTTAGGATCATGGCAAAAGAATCAAGCCCTTGACTCAACACTAATCTTTATTATATAGCTCATAGACTCGATTACCTAGAAGGGCCTTGATAACCCTGACAGAAAACAGCTCGAAACAAAGACATGAGATTTTTGCGTGATACAGGAGTCAAAAGCCCCGGGAGATTATATAATGAATTTTTACCGACCAAAATACGTGTCGTGAACAAAAAGAAGTCCGGAGGGCACACGAGGTGCCCACGAGGTAGGGGCGCGCCTAGGGGGGTAGGGCGCGCCCTCCACCCTCGTGGAGCTCTCATGTCCTTCCCGGACTGCTACTTATTTTTCTATTTTTCTAAATATTCCAAAACAGAGAAATATTGCCTTAAAAACTATTTTGGAGTCGGTTTACTTACCGTACCACATACCTATTCCTTTTCGGAGTCTGAAACGTTCCAGAAAGTGTCCCTTATGTATTCCTCCGGGGTTACGGTTTCAATAACATTGGTTTCAACATTTATGGGATTACCTGAGATATAATGTTTGATTCTTTGACCGTTCACCACCTTCGGATTTGTGCCTTCGAAGTTGTTGATTTTTATGGCACCGGAACAATAGACCTCCTCGAGAACGTAAGGACCTTCCCATTTAGAGAGAAGTTTTCCTGCAAAAAATCTTAAACGAGAGTTGTATAGCAATACATAATCACCTACATTAAACTCACGCTTTTGTATCCTTTTGTCATGCCATCTTTTAACCTTTTCTTTAAACAACTTGGCATTTTCATAGGCTTGGGTTCTCCATTCATCAAGTGAGCTAATATCAAATAGCCTCTTCACACCGGCAAGTTTGAAATCATAATTGAGTTCTTTAATGGCCCAATATGCCTTGTGTTCTAGTTCGAGAGGTAAGTGACATGCTTTTCCATAAACCATTTTATACGGAGACATACCCATAGGATTTTTATATGCAGTTCTATAGGCCCATAATGCATCATCAAGTTTCTTGGACCAATTCTTTCTAGATCTATTAACAGTCTTTTGCAAAATTAATTTGAGCTCTCTATTACTCAATTAGACTTGACCACTAGACTGTGGGTGATAAGGAGATGCAATTCTATGATTAACATCATATTTAGCAAGCATTTTACGGAAAGCACCATGAATAAAATGTTAACCACCATCAGTCATTAAATATCTAGGGACTCCGAATCTTGGAAAAATAACTTCATTAAGCATTTTAATAGAAGTGTTATGATCAGCACTACTAGTTGGAATAGCTTCTACCCACTTAGTAACGTAATCAACAACAACTAAAATATGTGTATATCCATTAGAGGAAGGGAAGGGTCCCATATAGTGAAAGCCCCAAACATCAAATGGTTCAATAACGAGTGAATAGTTCATAGGCATTTCTTGACGTCTACTAATATTACCAATTCTTTGACATTCATCACAAGATAAGACGAACTTACGGGCATCCTTGAAGAGAGTAGGCCAATAAAAACCAGATTGCAATACCTTATGTGCAGTTCTATCTCCAGCATGGTGTCCTCCATAAGCTTCGGAGTGACACTTGCGTAGGATCTGTTCCTGTTCATGCTCAGGTACACAACGTCTAATAACACCATC
This sequence comes from Triticum monococcum, assembly GCA_034509565.1. Classification (NCBI taxonomy): domain Eukaryota; kingdom Viridiplantae; phylum Streptophyta; class Magnoliopsida; order Poales; family Poaceae; genus Triticum; species Triticum monococcum. The sequence goes on along the minus strand of CM067843.1, from coordinate 753,020,554 downwards.
TACTCCTTCTTTATAAAGATGTGGGTCATCCCAAAAGTAATGCCTCAAATCATAGAAGAACTTTTTCTTTTGCTGGTATGTGAAACTAGGTGGTATAAACTTAGCAATAATGTAATTAGCATAATCAGCATACCATGGAGCAGTATGAGAAGCATTTATGACATTTAATTGATCATCAGGAAAGCTATCATCAATAGGAAGTGGGTCATCAAGCACATTTTCTAACCTAGACAAGTTGTCTGCAACGGGGTTCTCAGCTCCCTTTCTATCAACAATATGTAAGTCAAATTCTTGTAGCAAGAGAACCCATCTAATAAGTCTAGGTTTAGCATCTTTCTTTTCCATGAGATATTTAATAGCAGCGTGATCAGTGTGGATAGTTACTTTAGAATCAACAATATAAGGTCTGAACTTATCACAAACAAATACAACTACTAAGAATTCTTTTTCAGAGGTAGCATAATTTCTTTGAGCATTGTCTAGGGTTTTACTAGCATATTGAATAACATTTAATTTCTTATCAACTCTTTGTCCTAGAACAACACCTACAGCATAATCACTAGCATCACACATAATTTCAAAGGGTAAATTCCAATCAGGTGGCTGAACAATAGGTGCAGAAATCAATGCTTTCTTAAGTATTTCAAATGCTTCTACACAATCATCATCAAAAACAAATGGTATATCTTTTTGTAATAAATTAGTGAGAGGCCGAGAAATTTTTGAGAATTCCTTAATGAACCTCCTATAAAATCCGGCATGACCAAGGAAACTTCTTATACCTTTGATTTCCTTGGGACATGGCATCTTTTCAATAGCATCAACCTTGGCTTTATCAACTTCAATACCTCTTTCAGAAACTTTATGCCCCAAGACAATACCTTCATTGACCATAAAATGGCACTTTTCCCAATTCAAGACAAGATTAGTTTCTTCACATCTCTGCAAAACTCGATCAAGGTTGCTTAAGCAATCATCAAAAGAAGATCCATAGACGAAAAAACCGTCCATGAAAACCTCACAAATCTCTTCACAAAAGTCAGAGAATATAGCCATCATGCATCTTTGAAAGGTAGCAGGTGCATTACATAAACCAAAAGGCATGCGTCTATAAGCAAAAGTACCAAAAGGGCATGCAAAAGTAGTCTTTGATTGATCTTTTGCTGACACAGGTATTTGAGAGAAACCAGAATAACCATCTAGAAAGCAAAAATGTGTATGTTTGGATAATCTTTCTAGCATTTGATCGATAAAAGGTAAGGGGTAATGATCCTTTTTAGTTGCCTTATTTAATTTGCAGAAATCAATTACCATCCTATAACCTGTAATAATTCTTTGAGGAATCAATTCATCTTTATCATTAGGAACGACAGTAATACCTCCCTTCTTAGGGACACAATGGACAGGACTTACCCACTGACTATCAGCAACGGGATGGATTATACCTGGCTTAAGGAGCTTTAGTATTTCCTTTCTTACCACTTCTTTCATTTTAGGATTCAGCCGTCGTTGATGATCACGAACTGGTTTAGCATCTTCTTCCAAATTAATTTTATGTTGACATAGAGTGGGACTAATGCCCTTAAGATCATCAAGAGTATACCCAATAGCAGCACGGTGCTTCTTTAGAGTTTTCAATAATCTCTCTTCCTCATGCTCTGAAAGGTTAGCACTAGTAATAACATGATATATCTTTTTCTCATCAAGATAAGCATATTTAAGAGTATCAGGTAACGGTTTAAGCTCGAACGCGGGATCACCCTTGGGTGGTGGAGGATCCCCTAGGATTTCAACAGGTAAATTATTTTTTAGAATAGGTTCCTGTTTAAAGAATACCTCATCTAATTCCCGTCTTTCATTCATAAACATATCATTTTCATGGTCAAGCAAATAATGTTCTAAAGGATCACTAGGAGGTACGGCAATAGAAGCAAGACCAACAATTTCATCCTTACTAGGTAATTCTTCTTCACGGTGTTGTCTACTAAATTTAGAGAAATTAAATTCATGAGTCATATCATCTAGACCGATAGTAAGAACATCTCTTTTGCAATCTATGGTAGCATTAAGAGTGTTCAAGAAGGGTCTACCAAATATAATGGGGCAAAATCTATCTTGTGGGGAACCAAGAACAAGAAAATCAGCATGATATTTAGTTTTCCCACACAAGACTTCAACATCTCTAACAATTCCCATTGGTGAAATAGTATCTCTATTGGCAAGTTTAATTGTGACATCAATATCTTCCATCTCAGCAGGTGCAATATCATGCATAACTTCTTTGTATAAGGAATAAGGTATTTCACTAGCACTAGCATCCATATCACATAAGCCATGATAACAATGATCTCCTATTTTAACAGAAATAACAGGCATGCCTACCACAGGTCTAGGTTTATCTTTAGCACGGGGTTTAGCAATTCTAGCAGTTTCATCACAGAAATAAATAACATGCCCATCAATATTATCAGACAAGAGATCTTTAACAATAGCAATATTAGGTTCAACTTTAACTTGCTCAGGAGGTGTATATGTTTTAATATTGCTTTTACGAACTACAGTTGAAGCTTTAGCATGATCCTTTATCCTAACAGGGAAAGGTGGTTTCTCAACATAAGAAGTAGGAACAATAGGATCATTATAAGTGACAATCTTTTCTTCAACTTTAATAGGTGCAGCTACTTTTACTTCTATGGGAGGATGATATTTAAACCACTTCTCCTTGGGGAGATCAACATAAGTAGCAAAAGATTCACAGAAAGAAGCTACTATCTCAAAGTCAAGTCCATATTTAGTGCTAAATTTACGAAAAATATCGGTATCCATAAAAGATTTAACACAATCAAAACTAGGTGTTATACCTGACTCCTTACCTTTCTCGAGGTCCCAATCTTCAGAGTTGCGTTTAATTCTTTCCAATAAATCCCATTTGAATTCAATAGTCTTCATCATAAAGGAACCAGCACAAGAAGTATCAAGCATGGTGCGATTGTTATCAGAAAGCCGAGCATAGAAATTTTGAATAATCATTTTTCTCAAGAGCTCATGATTGGAGCATGAATATAACATTGATTTAAGCCTCCCCCAAGCTTGATCGATGCTTTCTCCTTCGCGAGGCCAAAAATTATATATGTAACGATGAACAAGATGCATAGGATAAAACATCTGATGAAATTCCAATTTCAATCGTTTGTAATTCCAAGACCCCATATCATCACATAGCCTATACCATGTCGATGCGTCTCCCTTAAAAGATAAAGGGAAGACATTCTTGTTAACAACATCTACGGGTACACCTGCAAGCTTAAATAGTCCACAAACTTCATCCACATATATTAGATGCTCATCAGGATGTTTTGTTCCATCTCCTAAAAAGGGATTAGCTAGCAGTTTTTCTATCATACCCGAAGGAATTTCAAAGCAGACATTTTCATTCTCATTTTCAGTAGGTTGAGGATCAACTCTTTGCTCTACTGGTCGGGGTGAAGATACCCCAAACAAGCCTCTCAGAGGATTACTTTCCATAATAACAAGTGACAGTAAATTTCAGCACACTATATAAATTTTTCTTTACCAAATTCCACCTACCAAAGGCGCTTGCTACCTCTTGAGCACTGCGTTGGATTTCCCCGAAGAGGAGAGGATGATGCAGCAAAGTAGCGTAAGTATTTCCCTTAGTTTTTGAGAACCAAGGTATCAATCCAGTAGGAGGCTACGCGCGAGTCCCTCATACCTACACAAAAACAATAGCTCAACGCAACCAACGCGCTTAGGGGTTGTCAATCCCTTCACGGTCACTTACGAAAGTGAGATCTGATAGAGATGATAAATAATATTTTTGGTATTTTTGGTATAGAGATGCAAAGTGAAAAAGTAAAAGGCAAAGTAAAAAAGCAAAGCAATAATAAAGTGATGGAGATTGATATGATGAGAAAGAGACCCCGGGGCCATAGGTTTCACTAGTGGCTTCTCTCAAGAGCATAAATATTCCACGGTGGGTGAACAAATTACTGTTGAGAAATTGACAGAATTGAGCATAGTTATGAGAATATCTAGGTATGATCATGTATACAGGCATCACGTCCGAGACAAGTAGACCGACTCCTGCCTGCATCTACTACTATTACTCCACTCATCGACCGCTATCCAGCATGCATCTAGAGTATTAAGTTAAAAACAGAGTAACGCCTTAAGCAAGATGACATGATGTAGAGGGATAGTTTCATGCAATATGATAAAAAACCCATCTTGTTATCCTCGATGGCAACAATACAATACGTGCCTTGCTGCCCCTTCTGTCACTGGGAAAGGACACCGCAAGATCGAACCCAAAGCTAAACACTTCTCCCATGGCAAGAAAAACCAATCTAGTAGGCCAAACCAAACTGATAATTCGAAGAGACTTGCAAAGATAAACAATCATACATAAAAGAATTCAGAGAAGATTCAAATATTATTCATAGATAGACTGGATCATAAACCCACAATTCATCAGTCTCAACAAACACACGCAAAAAGAAGATTACATCGAATAGACCTCCACGAGAGAGGGGGAGAATATTGTATTGATATCCAAAAAGAGAGAAGAAGCCATCTAGCTACTAACTATGGACCCGTAGGTCTGAAGTAAACTACTCACACTTCATCGGGGGAGCTTGGATAATGATGTAGAAGCCCTCCGTGATCGATGCCCCCTCTGCCGGAGCTCCGGAATAGGCCCTAGATGGGAACTCGTGGATACAGAAAGTTGCGGCGGTGGAATTAGGTTTTTGGCTCCGTATCTGATCGTTTTGGGGTACGTAGGTATATATAGGAGGAAGGAGTACGTCGGTCGAGCTTCGAAGGGCCCACGAGGCAGGGGGCGCGCCCTCGGGGGGGGGGGGGGGGGGGCGCCCTCCACCCTCGTGACCGCCTCGTGGCTTTCTTGACGGAGGGTCCAAGTCTCCTGGGTCTTATCTGATGAGAAAATCGCGTTCCCGAAGGTTTCATTCCGTTTGGACTCCGTTTGATATTCTGTTTCTCTGAAACACTGAAATAGGCAAAAAACAGCAATTCTGGGCTGGGCCTCCGGTTAATAGGTTAGTCCCAAAAATAATATAAAAGTGGAAAATAAAGCCCAATATAGTCCAAAACAGTAGGTAATATAGCATGGAGCAATCAAAAATTATAGATACGTTGGAGACGTATCAAGCATCCCCAAGCTTAATTCCTGCTCGTCCTCGAGTAGGTAAATGATAAAAACAGAATTCTTGATGCGAAGTGCTACTTGGCATAATTTCAATGTAAATCTTCTTAATTGTGGTATGAATATTCAGATTCAAAAGATTCAAAACAAAAGTTCATGTTGACATAAAAATAATAATACTTCAAGCATACTAACAAAGAAATTATGTCTTCTCAAAATAACATGGTCAAAGAAAGCTGTCCCTACAAAATCATATAGTCTGGCTATGCTCTATCTTCACCACACAAAGTATTTAAAGCATGCACAACCCCGATGACAAGCCAAGCAATTGTTTCATACTTTTGACATTTTCAAAACTTTTTTGATCTTCACGCAATACATGAGCGTGAGCCATGGATATAGCACTATATGTGGAATAGAATGGTGGTTGTGGAGAAGACAAAAAGAGGGGAAGATAGTCTCACATCAACTAGGCATATCAACGAGCTATGGAGATGCCCATCAATAGATATCAATGTGAGTGAGTAGGGATTGCCATGCAACGGATGCACTAGAGCTATAAGTATATGAAAGCTCAACAAAGGAAACTAAGTGGGTGTGCATCCAACTCGCTTGCTCACGAAGACCTAGGGCATTTTGAGGAAGCCCATCATTGGAATATACAAGTCAAGTTCTATAATGAAAAATTCCCACTAGTATGTGAAAATGACAGAATGAGAGACTCTCTATCATGAAGATCACGGTGCTACTTTGAAGCATAAGTGTGGTAAAAGGATAGTAACATTGTCCCTTCTCTTTTTTCTCTCATTTTTTTGTGTTTGGGCCTTCTCTTTTTTTATGGCCTCTTTTTTTTCGTCCGGAGTCTTATCCCGACTTGTGGGGGAATCATAGTCTCCATCATCCTTTCCTCACTTGGGACAATGCTCTAAAAATGATGATCATCACACTTTTTATTTTTTCTTACAACTCAACAATTACAACTCAATACCTAGAACAAAATATGACTCTATATGAATGCCTCTGGCGGTGTACCGGGATATGCAATGAATCAAGAGTGACATGTATGAAAGAATTATGAACGGTGGCTTTGCCACAAATACGATGTCAACTACATGATCATGCTAGCAATATGACAATGATGGAGCGTGTCATAATGAACGGAACGGTGGAAAGTTGTAACGACCGGTTTTCCGGGTCTTAAATTCCAGAAAATGGCCGTTGTGCTCACCAGCCCCAGGATTACTGTTAGCTGATGAGGCACCAACTTGATACAGAAATTCCAAGCAAGAGTACATAATATGTAGTACAAGACCATTGTGGCCTATGAGTACATCAAATGGTTCTAGTGCTTGAGGGCGGAAGCGGTTTGTGGATCACCACGGTCTATGGGACTCCATTTCCCACAGGAACAGCTGACCATGTTAACTCCTATCTTCGTGAGGCCGCTATCACCGTTGCTTAGTTTCCGGAGCTGTCATCGCAACGCTCGTCTCCATGCAGAAATTTGGCCAAGACAATAGCCAGGGACAAGCCAGTGAGTACTTTGAATATACTCGCAAACATTATGAACACTGAAGTAATATAATTGATAATCATGCACCAAAATATTCTATAATCACATCGTCAGTCATAAATAAAACACCTCTTATGCATGCAAGCAAATTAATTATGTATCACATGAATGAGTAATGAAGGAGCGGAAATAAAATGCCACAGTCGGGCGTCAGTGCGACACCACATAAAGGGCTTATAAGTAAATGGAATAACATGCATGCCACGGTCGGGCGTCTGAGCGACGCCACAGACAGGGCTTGTAAAGTAAATAAAATAACGAGCATGCCACAGTCGGGCGTCTAAGCGACACCACAGAAAGGGCTTATATGAAAACATAATCATAGTGAATATCCAGGAGGTGGTACCGTCCCAGGGATATTCCTTATTTCAAACAATGCAAATGGTTAGTCCTCAATGATAATAATCATAACCATCGTATATCACAAGTCATAAAACAATATTCGGGTTTAGTAGTTTCTCCTCCGAAGACCGACACTAGACCGACACTTGACCCATCCCAGACTGTAATCCTTAACCATGGACACGGCTATTCGAATAGGTTTAATATCTCTGCAGAGAGTGTACTCTTTACCCACGAGTAACGGATTCCTTTAGTCCATCGGACTAATTCCGTCTATGGTCTTTTAATTGAAACACACCTGACTTGCACACACCAGCTTTCACTCGTGTCTGGAATCACCCATGACACCTGTTAAGCAAAACTCTAAGTGGGGAGGGTACAACCTCGCGTAGCATGGGATCAAATTTCTATCGCGCGCTCTAAGGGGTGCCCCCCTCTTGTTCCCAACCGGATACACCCATGCCCCCAGACCAGGTGGCATGCCTACCGGCTACAACCGATATCTTCCACCATGGCCTCTCTGTACGGTGTGTGCCAAGACAAGGGTTAACAACTTACTGAACCATACCCCACCTATGGTAGGGACCAGTGGCAGTACGAAACAAGTATGGGGGTTACCGGAACAAGACTCGATCTATGGCCGACTCAGGAGGCTTATGAGTTCCCTGCATGACATGTATATCAAATATATTTCAACTGACGAAATCACCACCCATTATACCTTACTATGCCATACTGGACATAACCGTCCCGACGGGGACCGGCGACAAGCTCACTCCTACCCAAGGCAGAGGCTTTCCCGGATTCCTTTCCGGCATGCATACAAGGCACATGAGGATGATTACCATCACAAGTATATTCATTTCCAACAGCAAGGAAATCACTAATATGCATCCATGCAAAATGATCATGTCACATGAAATAACAAGTTCTCCGAAATAAGGTGGTGTTATAAACGTGTCAACTAACACACCAAAAATATTATCCCGGGGTTCAGAATGCTTGCCTTCAAGGTGTGGAGAGGTGGGGGTGCTCTCCAAAACTTTTGAAAGTTTTCTTCTCTCCCAAAAATCCTATTTTCAAAAATATGCAAAGAACACATATTTCAAAAACAGTACAAAAAAGATGTTTGGAAAATTTTCAAATAAATCTTAAAATAAACTAGACAGAATTTGAGAGATGTAGGAAAAAGAATCAATTCATTTGGAGTTATATTTAAAAAGTTATAGCCAGTCAAAGTTCTGGTCAAAATCTGTTTTTTAAAAAATAAAACAAAAAGAAAACGTTTCGGCCACGAATACGCTTTTGGTGCAGGGAAAACGTACTGCGCAATTATACGTCTTCACTTAAACACGCATGGCGGCGGGATGGGTCACTGACAGTGGGCCCGCCTGGCCCACTGGTCAGGCTTGACCGGTCCACCTTTCCCTCTCCTTCCTCTGCCCGAGAGGGGGCGGGACTCCAGCGATCGTCGCCGGCGACTGGTGGTTCTTTGCGGGCATCAGAGTGTAGGGATGGATCCGCCACTCCTAGGCGGTCCTCCCGGTGGTTGTAGGGTCGGCGGGGACGGAGCGAGCTGCCGGCGGCGAGCATCGCGGCGGAGAAGGTTTCGGGGGCGAAGTGAATTTTCGCCCGCGGCGAGTCCCGAGCAAAATTGAGTGGGGTTTTGGACTCATGAGAGGGAGAGGGAGTTCCTGGTGAAGAGAGTGGAGCGGGGGAGGTCCTGGTGGCGCCGGAACGGCCGGGGCAGTGGTGGCAGCAGGAGTTGCCAGAGGTGGGGAAGGAGACCTCCCCGGGTCGATACATTGCTATGGGAGGGTCAGTGAGGGAGTGAGAGAGGTTGCCTGAGGCCTGGACGAGCTCGGGCCTCCCATTTATAGTGCATCCATGGCGGTTCCGCGGCCGAGGATAAGGTCGCCGGTGAACCGACGTTCTGTAGCTTGCAGGGCGACGTGGCGTGGCCGGGGATGACGGCAGGAGCTAGCGGACGAGGGGGCACTGCTCCAGGGGCGAGCTGGCGCGCTGTGGTGGTCGGGGCGGTGCCGAACATGGCAGGGGCTGTCGGGCGGCCGTGGCGGCTAGCTCTTGGCCTGCTGGGGTGTGGCGAGGGGCGGCTTGGCGTGAAGCGGTGCTTGGCCAGCTCCAGGGGCTACTCGACAGGGGCTAGCGGACAAGGGAGAGGATCAGGATGAGCTCGGGGGAGCTTATCCAGGGGCGCGCTGGCTCGGGCGCGAGCACGTGCAAAACGCGTGCTCCGCTCGCGCTCCGGGCGTGCACGGCACTCGTTCGACGAAATGCCAGGGCGGCCAAAACTGCTATACAACTAATGCAAATCCACAGGCCTAGGTTAAGGTCATCTAAAGGCTTAGTGGACATGTTAGTTTGATCAGAGGTGCAAGTTCATAGTGTAAACTAAAACTCATGTCAAAACAGATCATGCTCATAAGGTGTTTGACAAAATGCCACAGGTACCTAGGCATTTCTTGGAGGGGCCAAAATCTCCAGATGGTGGTCTCATTAGATGAATAAGAAGGTGGTGGAGTTAGTTTGCCAAAAGCAGATACTTGTTAGTGCAAGTTTTGCAAAACTACAATTCTGGACAGGAGATAAATGGCATTATTTCATGAACCAAAAATGATCCAAAGGGTGCATGCTCCTGGACTTAGTGGTTTTGCAGGGAGGGCTACAAGTAGGAAAAGGAATCAAGAGCCAAAGAGCAAGCAAAAATATGGTTGCAGTAGAAATCACAGGGCTGGACCAGAATGAAAAAGAGGTTGATTCACTCAACATTTTCAAAGAACAACACTAGGTTTTTGCATAATGTTGAATCATATGCTACTACCAACATCCCATAATTTCGGTGGAGGCTAGAAAGAAATATTTAAATGAGTTGTAGTGCAAAATTGCACTCTGGACCAGAGAAGAAAAATTGATGCAGAGCTCAAAATATTTCAAGAGAAAAATATATTTTTGCACAAAAGTGATTTAAAAACATCACATGACATCTCCAAATTTTTGTGGGATTTTTGAAATAATTTATCAAATGGTTGTAGTTCAAATATGGCCATATAACCTTGGAAAACCATTTTCAAGAAAATAAAGATTAAGCAATTTAATTATGTAATTAGTTCTATTAATAAAAGAAAAGTTTTTCTTGAGAGGTTAACAAGTCCAAAACATATTTGAAAAGTTTTCACTTTGAGGAAAAACTCCATAGTAACAAGGGAGAAAAAGGTTCAAAAATAAAAATGGAGCCCAGAAAATAAAAGTTTTAATTTCCTGGCAAAATTTTAATTAATAAAACAAGGCCAAAACTTTGGGGTGTCAGAACACTACCCCCTTAAGAAAAATCTCGTCCTCGAGATTTGATAAGGGTTGTTTTTGAAAATATCTTACCTGTTAGTTGGAACCAAAAAGTTTACTCATAGCACAAACTTTGTGTGGCCGGGGTTGGTTTTTGGTATGCTCGAAGTAAAAATGCAACCGTTCACCGACGTACACAAGCATGGTAAAAAAATCGAGGCGTTCAAGCAAACAGCATTCAATCATGGCGACACACAAATACAGGGCGTGGCCGTACTAAGGCTTAGTACTAATCGAGTAAATTAGTCTAGCTCGTTCATATCCAAGCGGGCGTGCCTTGTGGATGTCGAGGCTTCTGTTCGGGTCTCACTGTTGGGATTAGCTAGAGTGGGTTGAGGCTAGTGTGCCCTTTTATAGAAAAGGGGACGGAGTCTTCCTTCGCACGCTTGCGAAAAGACTATTCAGGATTCGGTCACTGGTGCATGAGAGACAGGTTGGGTTGATAGGTTGGGCACCGACTGCCAAAAAGGTGTCGGGTCACGGTGGCTATCTTGCAAGGGAAGCTTGACTGGGGTTTGGCTGAGGTCTGGTGGGTTGGTTTACCTAAGTTTATTGACCTGGCTAAGATAGGATTAGCCAATGGTCAGCCTGGCTCTGATACCAAGTTTGTAACGACCGGTTTTCTGGGTCTTAAATTCCAGAAAATGGCTGTTGTGCTCACCAGCCCCAGGATTACTGTTAGCTGATGAAGCACCAACTTGATACAGAAATTCCAAGCAAGAGTACATAATATGTAGTACAAGACCATTGTGGCCTATGAGTACATCAAATGGTTCTAGTGGTTGAGGGCGGAAGCGGTTTGTGGATCACCACGGTCTATGGGACTCCATTTCCCACAGGAACAGCTGACCAGGTTAACTCCTATCTTCGCGAGGCCGCTATCACCGTTGCTTAGTTTCCGGAGCTGTCATCGCAACGCTCGTCTCCATGCAGAAATCTGGCCAAGACAATAGCCAGGGACAAGCCAGTGAGTACTTTGAATGTACTCGCAAACATTATGAACACTGAAGTAATATAATTGATAATCATGCACCGAAATATTCTATAATCACATCGTCAGTCATAAATAAAACACCTCTTATGCATGCAAGCAAATTAATTTTGTAGCACATGAATGAGTAATGAAGGAGCGGAAATAAAATGCCACAGTTGGGCGTCAGTGCGACACCACATAAAGGGCTTATAAGTAAATGGAATAACATGCATGCCACGGTCAGGCGTCTGAACGACGCCACAGATAGGGCTTGTAAAGTAAATAAAATAACGAGCATTCCACAGTCAGGCGTCTAAGAGACGCCACAGAAAGGGCTTATATGCAAACATAATCATAGTGAGTATCCAGGAGGTGGTACCGTCCCAGGGATATTCCTTATTTCAAACAATGCAAATGGTTAGTCCTCAATGATAATAATCATAACCATCGTATATCACAAGTCATAAAACAATATTCGGGTTTAGTAGTTTCTCCTCCGAAGACCGACACTAGACCGACACTTGACCCATCCCAGACTGTAATCCTTAACCATGGACACGGCTATTCGAATAGGTTTAATATCTCTGCAGAGAGTGTACTCTTTACCCACGAGTAACGGATTCCTTGAGTCCATCGGACTAATTCCGTCTATGGTCTTTTAATTGAAACACACCTGACTTGCACACACCAGCTTTCACTCGTGTCTGGAATCACCCATGACACCTGTTAAGCAAAACTCTAAGTGGGGAGGGTACAACCTCGCGTAGCATGGGATCAAATTTCTATCGCGCGCTCTAAGGGGTGCCCCCCTCTCGGTCCCAACCGGATACACCCATGCCCCCAGACCTGGTGGCATGCCTACCGGCTACAACCGATATCTTCCACCATGGCCTCTCTGTACGGTGTGTGCCAAGACAAGGGTTAACAACTTACTAAACCATACCCCACCTACGGTAGGGACCAGTGGCAGTACGAAACAAGTATGGGGGTTACCGGAACAAGACTCGATCTATGGCCGACTCAGGAGGCTTATGAGTTCCCTGCATGACATTTATATCAAATATATTTCAACTGACGAAATCACCACCCATTATACCTTACTATGCCATACCGGACATAACCGTCCCGACGGGGACCGGCGACAAGCTCACCCCTACCCAAGGCAGAGGCTTTCCCGGATTCCTTTCCGGCATGCATACAAGGCACATGAGGATGATTACCATCACAAGTATATTCATTTCCAACAGCAAGGAAATCACTAATATGCACCCATGCAAAATGATCATGTCACATGAAATAACAAGTTCTCCGAAATAAGGTGGTGTTATAAACGTGTCAACTAACACACCAAAAATATTATCCCGGGGTTCAGAATGCTTGCCTTCAAGGTGTGGAGAGGTGGGGGTGCTCTCCAAAACTTTTGAAAGTTTTCTTCTCTCCCAAAAATCCTATTTTCAAAAATATGCAAAGAACACATATTTCAAACACAGTACAAAAAAGATGTTTGGAAAATTTTCAAATAAATCTTAAAATAAACTAGACAGAATTTGAGAGATGTAGGAAAAAGAATCAATTCATTTGGAGTTATATTTAAAAAGTTATAGCCAGTCAAAGTTCTGGTCAAAATCTGTTTTTTAAAAAATAAAACAAAAAGAAAACGTTTCGGCCACGAATACGCTTTTGGTGCAGGGAAAACATACTGCGCAATTATACGTCTTCACTTAAACACGCGTGGCGGCAGGATGGGTCACTGACAGTGGGCCCGCCTGGCCCACTGGTCAGGTTTGACCGGTCCACCTTTCCCTCTCCTTCCTCTGCCCGAGAGGGGGCGGGACTCCGGCGATCGTCGCCGGCGACTGGTGGTTCTTTGCGGGCATCAGAGTGCAGGGATGGATCCGCCACTCCTAGGCGGTCCTCCCGGTGGTTGTAGGGTCGGCGGGGACGGAGCGAGCTGCCGGCGGCGAGCATCGCGACGGAGAAGGTTTCGGGGGCGAAGTGAATTTTCGCCCGCGGCGAGTCCCGAGAAAAATTGAGTGGGGTTTTGGACTCATGAGAGGGAGAGGGAGTTCCTGGTGAATAGAGTGGAGCGGGGGAGGTCCTGGTGGGTCCGGAACGGCCGGGGCAGTGGCGGCGGCAGGAGTTGCCAGAGGTGGGGAAGGAGACCTCCCCGGGTCGATACATTGCTACGGGAGGGTCAGTGAGGAAGTGAGAGAGGTTGCCTGAGGCCTGGACGAGTTCGGGCCTCCCATTTATAGTGCATCCATGGCGGTTCCGCGGCCGAGGATAAGGTCGCCGGCGAACCGACATTCTGTAGCTTGCAGGGCGACGTGGCGTGGCCGGTGATGACGGCAGGAGCTAGCGGACGAGGGGGCACTGCTCCAGGGGCGAGCTGGCGCGCTGTGGTGGTCGGGGCGGTGCCGAACATGGCAGGGGCTGTCGGGCGGCCGTGGCGGCTAGCTCTTGGCCTGCCGGGGCGTGGCGAGGGGCGGCTTGGCGTGAAGCGGTGCTTGGCCAGCTCCAGGGGCTACTCGACAGGGGCTAGCGGACAAGGGAGACGATCAGGATGAGCTCGGGGGAGCTTATCCAGGGGCGCGCTGGCTCGGGCGCGAGCACGTGCAAAACGCGTGCTCTGCTCGCGCTCCGGGCATGCACGGCACTCGTTCGACGAAATGCCAGGGCGGCCAAAACTGCTATACAACTAATGCAAATCCACAGGCCTAGGTTAAGGTCATCTAGAGGCTTAGTGGACATGTTAGTTTGATCAGAGGTGCAAGTTCACAGTGTAAACTAAAACTCATGTCAAAACAGATCATGCTCATAAGGTGTTTGACAAAATGCCACAGGTACCTAGGCATTTCTTGGAGGGGCCAAAATCTCCAGATGGTGGTCTCATTAGATGAATAAGAAGGTGGTGGACTTAGTTTGCCAAAAGCAGATACTTGTTAGTGCAAGTTTTGCAAAACTACAATTCTGGACAGGAGATAAATGGCATTATTTCATGAACCAAAATTGATCCAAAGGGTGCATGCTCCTGGTCTTAGTGGTTTTGCAGGGAGGGCTACAAGTAGGAAAAGGAATCAAGAGCCAAAGAGCAAGCAAAAATATGGTTGCAGTAGAAATCACAGGGCTGGACCAGAATGAAAAAGAGGTTGATTCACTCAACATTTTCAAAGAACAACACTAGGTTTTTGCATAACGTTGAATCATATGCTACTACCAACATCCCATAATTTTGGTGGAGGCCAGAAAGAAATATTTAAATGAGTTGTAGTGCAAAATTGCACTCTGGACCAGAGAAGAAAAATTGATGCAGAGCTCAAAATATTTCAAGAGAAAAATATATTTTTGCACAAAAGTGATTTGAAAACATCACATGACATCTCCAAATTTTTGTGGGATTTTTGAAATAATTTATCAAATGGTTGTAGTTCAAATATGGCCATATAACTTTGGAAAACCATTTTTCAAGAAAATAAAGATTAAGCAATTTAATTATGTAATTAGTTCTATTAATAAAAGAAAAGTTTTTCTTGAGAGGTTAACAAGTCCAAAACATATTTGAAAAGTTTTCACTTTGAGGAAAAACTCCATAGTAACAAGGGAGAAAAAGGTTCAAAAATAAAAATGGAGCCCAGAAAATAAAAGTTTTAATTTCCTGGCAAAATTTTAATTAATAAAACAAGGCCAAAACTTTGGGGTGTCAGAAAAGTTGCATGGCAATATATCTCGGAATGGCTATGGAAATGCCATGATATGTAGGTATGGTGGCTGTTTTGAGGAAGGTATTTGGTGGGTGTATGATACCGGTGAAAAGTGCGCGGTATTAGAGAGGCTAGCAATGGTGGAAGGAAGGAAAGTGCGTATAATCCATGGACTCAACATTAGTCATAAAGAACTCATATACTTATTGTAAAAATCTAGAAGTTATCAAAGCAAAGTATTACGCGCATGCTCCTAGGGGGAATAGATTGGTAGGAAAAGTCCATCGCTCGTCCCCGACCGCCACTCATAAGGAAGACGATCAATAAATAAATCATGCTCCGACTTCATCACATAACGGTTCACCATACGTGCATGCTACGGGAATCACAAACTTTAACACAACCATTTCTCAAATTCACAACTACTCAACTAGCATGACTCTAATATCACCATCCTCATATCTCAAAACAATTATCAAGCATCAATTTTTTTCTTAGTATTCAACGCACTCAAAAGAAAGTTTTACAAATCTTGAATACCAAGCATATTATTATTAAGCAAATTACCATGCTATTAAGACTCTCAAAATAATCTAAGTGAAGCATGAGAGATTAATAGTTTCTATAAAACAAATCCACCACCATGCTCTAAAAGATATAAGTGAAGCACTAGAGCAAAACTATAAAACTCAAAAGATATAAGTGAAGCACTAGAGTAAAACTATAGAGCTCAAAAGATATAAGTGAAGCACATAGAGTATTCTATCAACTTCCAAATTATGTATGGCTCTCTCAAAAGGTGTGTACAGCAAGGATGATTGTGGGAGACTAACAAGCAAAGACTCAAATCATAAAAGACACTCCAAGCAAAACACATATCATGTGGTGAATAAAAATATAGCTCCAAGTAAAGTTACCGATAGAAGTAGACGAAAGAGGGGATGCCTTCCGGGGCATCCCCAAGATTTGGCTTTTAGGTGTCCTTAGATTATCTTGGGGGTGCCATGGGCATCCCCAAGCTTAGGCTCTTTCCACTCCTTGTTCCATAATCCATCAAATCTTTACCCAAAACTTGAAAACTTCACAACACAAAACTTAAAGTAGAAAATCTCGTGAGCTCCGTTAGCGAAAGAAAACAAAAGACCACTTCAAGGTACTGTAATGAACTCATTCTTTATTTATATTGGTGTTAAACCTACCGTATTCAACCTTCTCTATGGTTTATAAACTATTCTACTAGCCATAGATTCATCAAAATAAGCAAACAACGCACGAAAAACAGAATCTGTCAAAAACAAAATAGTCTGTAGTAATCTGTAGCTAGCGCAAGATCTGGAACCCCAAAAATTCTAAAATAAATTGATGCATGTGAGGAATTTACCTTAATAATCTGCAAAAATAATTAACTAAATAGCACTCTCCAAATAAAAATGATAGCAGTTCTCGTGAGCGCTAAAGTTTCTGTTTTTTACAGCAAGTTCAACAAGACTTTCCCCAAGTCTTCCCAACGGTTCTACTTGGCACAAACACTAATTAAACAAAAAAACACAACCAAAACAGAGGTTAAATAATTTATTTATTAATAAACATGAGCAAAAAGCAAGGAATAAAAATAAAATTGGGTTGCCTCCCAACAAGCGCTATCGTTTAACGCCCCTAGGCATAACAAGCAAGAATAGATCTACGTATTGCCATCTTTGGTAGGCAATCCATAAGTGGCTCTCATGATAGATTCATATGGTAATTTTATTTTCTTTCTAGGGAACTGTTCCATGCCCTTTTTTAATGGAAATTGAAATCTAATATTCCGTTCCTTCATATCAATAACTGCACCAACCATTCTAAGGAAAGGTCTACCGAGAATAATAGGGCAAGAAGGATTGCAATCTATATCAAGAACGATAAAATCTACGGGCACATAATTCCTATTTGCAACAATAAGAACATCATTAATTCTTCCCATAGGTTTCTTAATAGTGGAATCCGCAAGATGCAAGTTTAGAGAGAAATCATCAAAATCACGGAAATCTAGCAAATCACACAAAGTTTTGGGAATAGTAGAGACACTAGCACCCAAATCACACAAAGCATAAAACTCATAATCTTTAATTTTAATTTTAATAGTAGGTTCCCACTCATCATAAAGTTTTCTAGGGATAGAAACTTTCAACTCAAGTTTTTCTTCATAAGATTGCATCAAGGCATCAACGATATGTTCGGTAAAGGCTTTATTTTGACTATAAGCATGAGGAGAATTTAGCACGGATTGCAACAAGGAAATGCAATCAATTAAAGAGCAATTTTCATAATTAAATTCCTTGAAATCCAATATAGTGGGTTTAGCATCATCTAGGGTTTTATTTCTTTTATTTCCACTTTTATCAATTTCATCATCAAGATCTAAATACTCCGAATTTTTAGAACGCCTTCTAGGTAAAGGTGGATCATATTCAGTCCCATCATTATCAAGATTAATATTGCAAAACAAAGATTTAATAGGGGACACATCAATAACTTTTAGATCTTCATCTTTATTTTCATAGGAATTGGAAGAACACGCTTTAATAAAGGCATCTTTCATAGCACGCGTCCTAGCGGTTCTTTCCTTGCACTCATCAATGGAAATTCTCATGGCTTTGAGAGACTCATTGATATCATGCTTAGGAGGAATAGATCTAAGCTTTAAAGAATCAACATCAAGATAAATTCTATCAATGTTCCTAGCCAAATCATCAATCTTAAGCATTTTTTCTTCAATCATAGCATTAAAATTCTTTTGCGAAGAAATAAATTCTTTAATATTAGATTCAAAATCAGAGGGCATCTTATTATAATTTCCATAAGAATTGTTTTAGGAATTACCATAATTATTAGAGGGATTACTAGGATAAGGCCTAGAGTTGAAATTTCCTCTATACGCGTTGTTACCAAAATTATTCCTACCAACAAAATTCACATCCATAGATTCATTATAATTCTAAATCAAAGTAGACAAAGGCATATCATTAGGATCAGATGAAACACTCTTAGTAGCAAATAATTTCATAAGTTCATCTGTCTTTCCACTCAAAACATTAATTTCTTCTGTCGCATGCACTTTTTTATTAGTGGATCTTTCAGTGTGCCATTGAGAATAATTAACCATAATATTATCTAGGAGTTTAGTAGCATATCCTAAAGTGATATCCATAAAAGTGCCTCCCACGGCCGAATCTAAAAGATTTCTAGAAGCAAAATTCAATCCGGCATAAAATTTTTGTATAATCATCCACAAATTCAAATCATGAGTAGGGCAATTACATATCATTAATTTCATTCTCTCCCAAGCTTGTGCAGCATGTTCATGATCAAGTTTCTTAAAATTCATAATATCGTTTCTAAGAGAGATAATCTTAGCGGGAGGTAAATACTTAGAGATAAAAGCATCTTTGCACTTGTTCCATGAATCAATACTATTTTTAGGCAGAGATGAAAACCAAGCTTTAGCACAATCTCTAAGCGAAAAAGGAAATAGCTTCAATTTAACAATATCATTATCGTCATCTTTCTTCTTTTGCATGTCACACAAATCAACGAAGCTATTAAGATGGGTAGCGGCGTCTTCACTAGGAAGGCCGGAAAATGGATCTTTCATGACAAGATTCAGCAAAGCAGCTTTAATTTCACAAGATTCAGCATCGATAAGAGGAGCAATCGGAGTGCTAAGGAAATCATTATTGTTGGTATTGGTTAAGTCACACAATTTGGTATTATCTTGAGCTATCGCGACAAACAAGCAATCCAACACATGAGCAAACAAAAGGCAAACGAGCAAAAAGAGGCAAATAGATAAAGAGAGGGAGGATAGAGAGAGGGAGAGGGCGAATAAAACGGCAAGGGTGAAGTGGGGGAGAGGGAAACGAGAGGCAAATTGAAAATAATGTAATGCGGGAGATAGGGATTGTGATGGGTACTAGGTATGTTGACTTTTGCGCAGACTCCCCGGCAACGGCGCCAGAAATTCTTCTTGCTACCTCTTGAGCACTGCATTGGATTTCCCCGAAGAGGAAAGGATGATGCAACAAAGTAGTGTAAGTATTTCCCTCAATTTTTGAGAACCAAGGTATCAATCCAGTAGGAGGCTACGCGCGAGTCCCTCGTACCTACACAAAAACAATAGCTCAACGCAACCAACGCGCTTAGGGGTTGTCAATCCCTTCACTGTCAGTTACGAAAGTGAGATCTGATAGAGATGATAAATAATATTTTTGGTATTTTTGGTATAGAGATGCAAAGTGAAAAGTAAAAGGCAAAGTAAAAAAGCAAAGCAATAATAAAGTGATGGAGATTGATATGATGAGAAAGAGACCCGGGGGCCATAGGTTTGAATAGTGGCTTCTCTCAAGAGCATCAGTATTCTACGGTGGGTGAACAAATTACTGTTGAGCAATTGATAGAACTGAGCATAGTTATGAGAATATCTAGGTATGATCATGTATATAGGCATCACATTCGAGACAAGTAGACCGACTCCTGCCTGCATCTACTACTATTACTCCACTCATCGACCGCTATCCAGCATGCATCTAGAGTATTAAGTTAAAACAGAGTAACGCCTTAAGCAAGATGACATGATGTAGAGGGATAGTTTCATGCAATATGATAGAACCCCATCTTGTTATCGTCGATGGCAACAATACAATACGTGCCTTGCTGCCCCTTCTGTCACTGGGAAAGGACACCGCAAGATCGAACTCAAAGCTAAACACTTCTCCCATGGCAAGAAAAACCAATCTAGTAGGCCAAACCAAACTGATAATTCGAAGAGACTTGCAAAGATAACCAATCATACATAAAAGAATTCAGAGAAGATTCAAATATTATTCGTAGATAGACTGGATCATAAACCCACAATTCATCGGTCTCAACAAACACACTGCAAAAATAAGATTACATCGAATAGATCTCCATGAGAGAGGGGGACAACATTGTATTGAGATCCAAAAAGAGAGGAGAAGCCATCTAGCTACTAACTATGGACCCGTAGCTCTGAAGTAAACTACTCACACTTCATCGGAGGAGCTTGGATGATGATGTAGAAGCCCTCCGTGATCGATGTCCCCTCCGGCGGAGCTCCGGAACAGGCCCCTAGATGGTATCTCGTGGATATAGAAAGTTGCGATGGTGGAATTCGGTTTTTGGCTCCGTATCTGATCGTTTGGGGGTACGTAGGTATATATAGGAGGAAGGAGTATGTCGGTGGAGCTTCGAGGGGCCCACGAGGCAGGGGGCGTGCCCTAGGGGGCGCCCTCCACCCTCGTGACCGTCTCATGGCTTTCTTGACGGAGGGTCCAAGTCTCCTGGGTATTATCTGATGAGAAAATCGTGTTCCCGAAGGTTTCATTCCGTTTGGACTCCGTTTGATATTCCGTTTCTCCGAAACACTGAAATAGGCAAAAAAAAGCAATTCTGGGCTGGGCCTCCGGTTAATACGTTAGTCCCAAAAATAATATAAAAGTGGAAAATAAAGCCCAATATAGTCCGAAACAGTAGGTAATATAGCATGGAGCAATCAAAATTTATAGATACGTTGGAGACGTATCAGCGCTTCACTCCACGGCAACGGCGCCAGAAAAGAGTCTTGATGACCCAAAAGTATAGGGGATCTATCGTAGTCCTTTCGATAAGTAAGAGTGTCGAACCCAATGAGGAGCAGAAGGAAATGATAAGCGGTTTCCAGCGAGGTATTCTCTACAAGTACTGAAATAAGTGGTAACAGATAGTTTTGTGATAGGATAAATTGTAACGAGCAACAAGTAACAAAAGTAAAATAAAGTGTAGCAAGGTGGCCCAATCCTTTTTGTAGCAAAGGACAAGCTTGGAAAAACTCTTATATAGAGAAAAGCGCTCCTGAGGACACATGGGAACATTGGCAAGCTAGTTTTCATCACGCTCATATGGTTCGCGTTCGGTACTTTGATAATTTGGTATGTGGGTGGACCGGTGCTTGGGTACTGCCCTTACTTGGACAAGCATCCCACTTATGATTAACCTCTATTGCAAGCATCCGCAACTACAACAAAGTGCAACAAGGTGGCCCAATCCTTTTTGTAGCAAAGGACAAGCCTGGACAAACTCTTATATAGAGAAAAGCGCTCCCGAGGACACATGGGAACATCGTCAAGCTAGTTTTCATCACGCTCATATGATTCGCGTTTGGTACTTTGATAATTTGGTATGTGGGTGGACCAGTGCTTGGGTACTGCCCTTACTTGGACAAGCATCCCACTTATGATTAACCTCTATTGCAAGCATCCGCAACTACAACAAAAGTATTAAGGTAAACCTAACCATAGCATGAAACATATGGATCCAAATCAGCCCCTTACGAAGAAACGCATAAACTAGGGTTTAAGCTTCTGTCACTCTAGCAACCCATCATCTACTTATTACTCCCCAATGCCTTCCTCTAGGCCCAAACAATGGTGAAGTGTCATGTAGGTGACGTTCACATAACACCACTAGAGGAGAGACAACATACATCTCATTAAAATATCAAACGAATACCAAATTCACATGACTACTAATAGCAAGACTTCTCCCATGTCCTCGGGAACAAAAGTAAGTACTCACAAAGCATAAACATGTTCATAATCAGAGGGGTATTAATATGCATATAGGATCTGAACATATGATCTTCCACCAATTAAACCAACTAGCATCAACTACAAGGAGTAATTAACACTACTAGCAACCTACTAGCACCAATCCTCGACTTGGAGACAAGAATTGGATACAAGAGATGAACTAGGGTTTTGAGAGGAGATTGTGCTGATGAAGATGTTGATGGAGATTTCCCTCTCCCGATGAGAGGAGTGTTGGTGATGACGATGGTGATATTTCCCCCTCCGGGAGGGAAGTTTCCCCGGCAGAACAGCTCCACCAGAGCCCTAGATTGGTTCCGCCAAGGTTCCGCCTCGTGGCGGCGGAGTTTCGACCGAGAAGATGGCTTCTTATTTTTTTTCCCATCGAAAGACTTCATATAGCAGAAGATGGCCACCGGAGGGACACCTGGGGGCCCACGAGGTAGGGAGGCGCGCCCAGGGGGTAGGGCGCGCCCCCCACCCTCGTGGGCAGGGTGTGGCCCCCTGGTGAACTTCTTGCTCTCAGTATTTTTTATATATTTGGAAAACGTGTTCCGTGGAGTTTCAGGACTTTTGGAGCTGTGTAGAATAGGTCTCTAATATTTGCTCCTTTTCCAGCCCAGAATCCCAGCTGCCGGCATTCTCCCTCTTTATGTAAACCTTATAAAATAAGAGAGTATAGGCATAAGTATTGTGACATAATGTGTAATAACAGCCCATAATACAATAAATATCAATATAAAAGCATGATGCAAAATGGACGTATCACTACGCTGGCGACCAGAAGGGAAAAGGCCTAGCGAGGAAGTGGTGAAGACGCTCCTCTTCCTATGTTTTTATCGTTTTTGGTTGGTGAAGTTAAAAACTTGTCCGGCGATGAACTTCGATGATCTTTTAAATGACGTGCAGTCCGTTTATGTGCGTTTGCTTGTCTGTTCAATGCAATTTCGTTGTGCGTTCTTTGATCATATACCGCATACTACCTCGTAAGGCTGATCGAGCTTGCCGTGTGCCGGCTCCTCGACCTCGGCGTGGTGCAGCTCCCTCCTCGAGCTGCCGGTGAACATCGACAATGGAAAGAAGGAGAATGTGCTGGCCTTTCCGTCTTCTCCTTACATGCAAGGTGTGCAACCAAGCATACGTGCAGCGCATGCTCTTCCTTGTGTGACTGCGGGTGATCGTGAAGTAGATGCACCACACATTGACGTGCAGGTGATCAACTATGGTAGAAATTTCTTTTCTCAAAGATAACAAGGGTCCGAGTATACCTCACAAGTTTAACCGAGGACTGGTTGTCTTTTTTTTTAGCAAAAGAGGGTTTCCCCTCCGTTTTCCATTAAAGAAACCAGCGAAAACAACATCCGATATGTTTTTCACCCGCACAACTTAAGCTAATCCTATTACAAGCTAGGAGGAGTCTCACAGTAAAACATAGCCAAGCAGGAACTACATAAAGAAAATGAAACCCGGGGCCAGGGCCCAAAAGGTGAGCCGCCTATGCATTTTCCCCGCTTCATTTCGCCGGAGCGCCAAAAGAAGAGGGATCTTCATTCCTTGTCACTCCTGAATTCGAAGAACTCCAAAATGCCAACCTTGCGCAGCCTTGTAGACATCATTTGCTACTTGCACGATGAGTTTTGCCCCCGACATCAACATTTTTTCCTCTGGGTCCCTTTTCTGCAAAATAGCCCAATCAAAAATCCATCCACATAGCATTTTCACAATTCCCATTGGGCCAGAAATATTTTTTCTATCAAATATAATATCATTTCTACATCTCCAAATCTCCCATAACAGCGCTGAGATGCCAACCAATATAAGTTTCTTACTATCTTTCTGGAAATTTTGAAGCCAGTTTCCAAGACAATCATCAAGGTCTTTAGGAGTACATTTTAAATGAAATGCACATCTTACTAATGCCCAGATAATTTTGGCCACTGAGCAAGAGAAAAACAAGTGATCAATTGTTTCATCCTTACCACAGAACATGCAATGTTTATCCCCTTTCCAGCCTCTTTTTAACAAGTTATCTCTAGTAAGTATACTTTTCCTCACCATAAGCCGTAGGAAGAATCTAATTTTAGCAGGAACTTGAATTTCCACAAGAATTTCCCAGGAAACCCCACGTCAGTCTTAATCAAATGTCTGTATAAAGACTTGACAGAAAACTTTCTATCAGTGGTCAGCATCCACGGAGGTTTATCTCTACCCCCATGCATCAGAACTCCCTCACATCTCACTTTTATGCTATTCCAAAGTTGCTCAGTATCACCATAAAGTGATCTCCTGAAAGTAAAACCACTCCAGCCTTTGCCAACAGCATCTCTAACTATTATCCCGTGATCATGGCTAATAAAGAATAAAGAAGGGTAAGCCTCTTTAAGAGGTTTATCCCCTACCCACCAATCTTCCCAAAACCTAGTATTTTTTTCATCCCCCAATTTTTTTTCTTAATATGAGGGTAGAAGTATTTTCTAACTTCCAAGATACTAGACCAAAACTGGGAGTCCCCACTTTTGTGCTTGATTCCAGATAAACATTTTTCACCCACATGTTTTTTTGATAATGCCTTGCCAAAAACCCTCATCGTTCTCTATTTTCCACAACCACTTAGCTAACAAAGCATTGTTAAACATCTCAATGTTGGTGATCCCCAACCCCCCTTGCTGTTTTGGAAGACAACAAGTTTTCCAGTTCACCAGGTGGTACTTTCTTTTGTCCTCTTCTGATTGCCACACCATCCTGGCTCTGTAGAAATATACTTTTTTTAATTCCAGCTGGTAGAAGATAAAAGGACATCATGTGTATAGGAATATTGGATAAGCAGGACTGCACCAAAGTGACTCTACCTGCAATATTTAGTAGTCTACCCTGCCAACAGGCACATCTTTTCTCAATTTTCTCAGTCACATTTTTCCACATTTTATTTCTGATTCTTTTGTTGGACATAGGTAATCCAAGATATTTCAGGGGTGTCTCTCCCAGAATGCAGGTGAAAATGTCCTGATACAAATATTTTCTCTCTATAGGTTCCCCAAACAAGAAAATTTCACTTTTATGAAAATTTATTGTTAGGCCAGACATCTGTTCAAAAGCAGTTAAAATAAATTTCAAATTCCTAGTAGAATTTTCATCATCTTGAATCAAGAAGATAGTGTCATCGACATATTGTAGCATATTGACCCCATTTTTATGGTAATCTGTAAGTACCCCTTTCACAAACCCTTCCATTCTAGCTTTGTCTAAAATAATGGCAAGGGCATCAACTGCAAGATCAAACAGCAGGGGAGATAAAGAATCACCCTGTCTAAGCCCTTTAAATGTTTTTAAGGACCTATGTCATCATTTACTTTGACTCTAACATGTCCCCCCCTCATAGTGTGCATTACCCAGTCACACCATTTATTAGGGAATTTTTTTAACTTGAGCATCTTATGGACAAAAGGCCATTTGATTTTGTCATATGCTTTTTCAAAATTAACTTTAAATAGCACGGCACTTTGTTTTTTAGTGTGAATAGAATTAAGAGCCTCATGTAGTATCACAACACCCTCCATGATATATCTACCTTTCACAAAGGCAGTTTGAATTGGAGAAATAATTGGGTTAACTACCTTGCTCAATCTGTTAATCAGCACTTTAGTGATAATCTTGAAACTGACATTCAAGAGACAAATTGGCCTAAACTTTTGAATTTGTCTAGCATCTTTAACCTTTGGTACTAGGGTAATAATCCCATAATTTAATCTGGCAAAGTCAACTTTGCCACTATGAAAATCATCCAAAATAGCTTTTAAGTCTTTGTTAAGCAACTCCCAAAAATGTTGGTAGAAATCTACAGCAAATCCATTAGGACCTGGGCTTTTGATTTCCTCCATGTTGAAAACCACATCCCTGATTTCTTCTAAGCTAAAAGGTTTGACCAAATCAGATTCTTCCAATGGGGAAATACCCTCAGGGTTTTGGATGTCCAAGTTAATTCTGGACTTGTCAGCTTGACCAAATAGGTTTGTGTAATAATTGGTAATGTGTTCCATGAGTTTAGTATCACCCTCAATGACCTCCCCCTCATGTTCTAGAGCAGTTATCCTATTTTTTCTTCTTCTGCCATTAACCTTGGCATGGTAGTACCTAGTATCAGAGTCTCCCTCCCTTATCTCTCTATCTTTATATCTTTGCAGCCATTTAATTTCCCCCATCTTAAGGATTTCTTTCAGTCCTTTCCTCCAATTTTTCTGAATCTCTCTATCTTGTGCACTAAGGCCATTATTTTTCAGTTTTTTTGTCTATCTCATCTAATAACTCCAGCAATTCTTTTTTCCTTTTTCTGCATGCAGCATTTGCATTGATAATCCATCCTCTTATTTTCTGTCTAATGTTTCTCATTTTAGCTTGCCACATGTCTAAACTAGAACCTTTACATTTAATATTCCAATTTTTTCCACAAAATCTTTAAACCCTTCCATAAGCGTCCAGGCATTTTCAAATCTAAAAATGGGCTGGCTTTTTTGTGATTACCAGTGTCTAACAACAAAGGGGTATGGTCAGATATCTCCTTTTCCATGGCATTCACCATGGCCAGGGGGTATTTGTCCTCCCAATTAGGACAAATTAAAATTCTGTCAAGCTTCTCATATGTGGGCTCACGTAGATTATTTGCCTAGGTGTACTTCCTCCCATTCAAAGGGAGGTCTTTGAGCCCAGCATGTTCAATAATTGCATTAAAGACAAAGCTAAAATGATCCAATCCTCCAGGTTTGTTCTTTGCTGCACCGTTTCTGATAAGATTAAAGTCACCTCCAATCACACAAGGTTGTGGATTATCTTGATAGAATCTAGATAGCTCAGCCAAGAAGGCTGCTTTCCCGTCTTTTTGGGCATCACCATAAACTGTAACTAAATTCGAGCTAAATTTAGCTATTTTGTCAAACAAATGAATTTTAACAAAATAAACTCCTTTTTCTACCTGTATCACATCAAAATAATCATTATTAATGTCGAGACCCCGATTCTAAGTCACACCGATCTAGCATGTAACACCTCATATTACTTTGCGGCCTCACTCACGGTACTCCCACCGGTGTCGCCTTACCATGGCCCGGGACCGTCTGCGCCATTTGGCTCACGTATATGATAGTATCGCTAGCATCCATATGATAGAGAACCCGGGCCGACATGGCTAGTCGTGAACCCAAAGCGGCACTAACCTATGGGGACAGGCATACATGATTCACATCGAGCATGTCGGTCAACAGCGTGTGAATCCGGGCTGTAGCACTGGGCTAACAGGACTCCGGGGAACCCGGGCTATAGCAGGCTAGGCAGGACTCCAGAGGTCACCGCGTGATATTTCCCCGAAGGGACAGACATAGGAATGAAATGAAACACATGCCGGCCAGTCAAGTGTACTGAGCAGTAGTGCTGGGCTAGCAGGACTCCGGTGAACCGGGCTGTAGCGGACTACTATGGCTCAAAGAAGCACTAGACTACATTTCCCCATAAGAGAGGCTGCCAAGGATAAACAACTAGATTGTCGGATCCCACACATAGCAATACACGTCACACGTACGCATAACATGCAAGTATGTGTTGTACAACATGGCATCACAACATAACGCAACTCATATAGATAAAGGCTCAGAAGAGCCACATAGCATTAAATACAAACAGGGGTCACATGACCCATCATTCAGAGCATACAAGCAATGGAAGCATTACATGTCTGAGTACAGACAACTACAAAAGGAAAAAGGCTCAGAAGCCTGACTATCTACAAGACCCTCCCAAGGTACAAGATCGTAGCTGAGGTAACAAGCTACTCGTCGAAGTCCAAGCGGTACTACTAGTGAGACAGATGTCTCACCTGCAAAACATAAATAAAGGAAACGTGAGTACAAAGGTACTCAGCAAGACTTACATCAGATCCTATCATACATGCATTTGTATCAAGAGGGTAATGTGGGGTTTAGTTGCAGCAAGCCAGCTTTGACTCAATGGCTATCCTGTTCTATGACAACGAGAAACTTCTTTGAGGTGAAGCAGCGCACACGAGTCCACTAAACACCACATCAAATACACTACTATGGATTCATCCTCGTCTTCTTATGAGAAGGCCATCCATAGCACTCACACTTGTCTTGAGCATTTTAGAGTATCCAATTCAAGTTGTCTATGTACCACGTAAGCATCCAAGAAGTCCATAACCGAGGACACGGCTATTCAAATAGATCATGATAACCCTGCAGGGGTGTACTTCTTCACACGCGCTCTCACCACTTATCACCATATACACATCATGTATCTCAGCAACCTTCAAGCGGAAGCCTGGCGAGGGTGTCGGCCACGACCTGACTAACCACACAAGACTCTAGTCCAGGTTTATCGCCTATTCGGGTTCCATCCGCAAGGGGATCCGGCCGGTGTTTCGCTCACGACCCCAAACGATGTGTACAGGGTTCCCGAGCCCACCATCCGGGTGCCACTCGGTACACTGGGCCACGTGTGCCTAGTCTGTCCCAAGTCCACCCTGCCGGGTGCCACTCGGTAGAAAAATAGCACTACCTATAAACACCAGAAACTATTTGCAACTCCTGGACAGAGATCAAGTTGGCTAATAAGTCGAGAGCGGTCGAGTTACCGAAACCCAATGTGTGGTAGCAGCTAGTCCTTGGAAAACATACACAGAACTCAGTTCTTAGGGACGGTTCCAGTGAGACAACCCACCATGTACTCCTACATGGCCTCTCACCGCTACCTTTACCAAATCATGTTCAGACGCTTAACTCTCAGCACCGGAACATATCGTAACACTCCAATTCATTCCCGATGAATCAGACCTGACATACTCTAAGCAATAGCAGGCAAAGCATGGTAGGAACACAACATGGCTCAATCAACTCCTACACATGCTAGTGGGTTTCAACTATTTACTGTGGCAATGACAGGTCATGCAGAGGAATGGGTTCAACTACCGCAGCATAAAGTAGCAGTTGAATCATTGTTGTCCTAATGCAATAAATGAGAACAGGAGCAAGAGAGTAGGATTGTATCGGAATGACCAAGGGGGTTTGCTTGCCTAGTAGATCAACAGGGGGGCACTGCTCCTCTGACAGGTACTCTGGATCGGTCTCCGGAGCAGGACCTATCGAGAAGGAACGGTGTCGACAATCAAACGCAAGCATATGCAACAATATGATGCATGATCATCACATGAGTATGTGATGTTTGTTTGAGTTAATGCAACTAGCATTCATTTGCATGAAGTCCATTTGAACCAAAGTTTCAAATGCAACTCCAAAATAAGCTCTTATAAATGCCATTCATGTGTTTTCATATATACAGCATGTATAGGTTGGTTTGTCATGCATGAAAATGGTACATATGGATAGATTGAATTTTTCTGATTATTTTTCATATATAAATTATTTAAATCTGAGCTACGGTTGAATTTCTATGAATTTTTGAAGTTTATACTAATTTCTGGAATTTTCTGGGTTATTTTAAATCCAGAAATGTTAACTGCGTCAGCATGATGTCACAGAGGCATCAGCAGGGCTGACTAGGTCAAACCTGACATGTGGGGGCCACATGTCAGTGACACCGGGGCAAAACCCGAGTCAAACCTAGCAGACCAGGGTTTGACCGAGCCCTGGGGCCCATAGTCAGTGGCTTAGGGGGTGGATTAAGTGGTAGGGTTAGCAGCTAATCACGCGCCACGTCAGCCGCTGGAGTTTCACCGGCGACGACCTCGAGCCACGGCGGAAGTTCGCCGGAATGAGCGGGAGGCCATAGTTTGGCACACGGAGGCCACCGGCGGGTAGCCCGTGCACGGGCGCATCCAGCCGCGCTCAGGGGAGGCCGCGGGAACGGCGGAGCTCGCCGGAGCAGAGCTCGCGGCGGCGGAGCGGCTCGACTCCGGTAGAGGAGGCAGCTAGAGGATGCGTACAAGCGCGAGGAGCAGGGGAGAAGATGGTGGAGCTCACAACGGGGTCGGAGACGGTCTCAGCGAGCTCGGGGAGGCGGAGACGGTGGCAAATCGGCGCGTGTGGCTTCTGGCGACCGAGGAGGAAGAAGGCGACAGCGACGGCCCCACGGGGCGTCCGGCGATGCACGGCTTGGCGGAGAGGTAGCGGACGAGGTGGCGGAGCTTTTGGGCACGACGGACGGGCGAGGGGACTACGGTGGGCGCGTCGAACGGCGTCGGTGGCGATGGTGGCGCTCGGGCAGCAGCGGGGAAGAGGAGAGGGTCGAGGGGTTTTCAGGGGGGTGCGTGTTGCCCTCGGATGCCTCCAGCGGCGAGCAGGGAAGCAGGAGGTGGCCGGCGTGTGCTCGCGTGCGGCGGCCACGCGCGCGTCCTCCTGGCGGGAGGAAGACGACAGGGGAGGGTGGCAGATGGGCTGGGCTGGCCAACTGGGTCGGCCAGGCCGCACAGTGCTGGGCCAGCACGGGAGCTGGCCGTAGGTAAGGTTGTTTTCCATTTTTGTTTTTCTTTCCTATTTTTCTGACATTTGTTTGGTTTAATAAAAATACTAAACCATTTTATTTTCTTATGCCAATTTTTGCAGGGGCTAGTGGTATTATTCCAGAGCTCCTCAACTACTCGCCGTATTTTTGGGCATATTATATATATATATACATATATATATATCATATATATATATATATATCCAAGCAAATAATTACTGGATTAATTCCAGAAGGCCAAAATAAATATTTATGAGCTCCTGAAAATATTTGTTTGAATTTTACTTCTGACCAATATTTTCAGAGAGCAACATGAACATTTTCTTGGACCCTTTTGGAGCAATTTTTATCTGGGTCATTTCCAAAAATGAATTCTGAGGGTTTCACAAATCCCCATTTCAAATTCAAATGGAATTTAAACATGATGCACAAATGAAGGGCTATCCTGGGTCATACCAGAACTAGGGATGTGAGAACTCGCCCCCACTCGGAAGAATCTCGTCCCGAGATTCAGGAGTCGGCGGAAAGAAAGTGGGGTACTCAAGTCGAAGACGATCTTCATGCTCCCAAGTAGTTTCTCTCTTGGAATGATGAGACCACTGAACCTTGAGAAACTTGATGTTATGACGTCAGGTGACACGCTCTGCTTGATCAAGGATGCAAACATGGTACTCTCGATAAGTGAGGTTATCTTGGAGATCAAGCATTTCGTGGTCCACTCCGCGGATGGGATCCGAGAACCAACGCCTGAGTTGAGAGACGTGGAAGACATCATGAACTCGAGAAAGATGTGGGGGTAGTTCCAACTGGTAGGCAACCTCTCCTCGTTTAGCGAGAATGTGAAAAGGACCAATGTAACGGGAGCCAACTTGCCCTTGATACTGAAACGGTGGGTACCCTTCAAAGGGGTAACCCGAAGGTAAGCCTTGTCGCCAACTTCATAAGCTACTTCCTTATGACGACGATCATACTGGCTCTTTTGACGAGATTGGGCTGTTTTCAAATTCTCACGAATGATGCGAACTTGCTCTTCTGCCTCCTGAATCATGTCAGGTCCAAAGAATTTTCTTTCACCGGTTTCTGACCAGTTCAAAGGTGTTCGACATCTTCGTCCAAACAAAACCTCAAAAGGAGCTTTCTTGAGGCTAGATTGGTAGCTATTGTTATAAGCAAACTCGACGAAGGGAAGACACTTCTCCCAATCCATACCGAATGAGATAACACAAGCTCTAAGCATGTCTTCGAGAATCTGGTTGACCCTTTCCACCTGACCACTTGATTGAGGGTGGAAAGCGGTACTGAAGGAAAGATGGGTGCCCATGGCAGTTTGGAAACTCTCCCAGAAATGAGAAGTGAAAAGACTACCACGGTCTGAATTGATCTCTAGTGGAACACCATGAAGTGACACTATTCGAGAAACATATAAGTCAGCGAGCTGACTAGCAGTGATACTCTCTCGAACATGTAGGAAGTGAGCCACTTTGGAAAGACGATCAATGACTACGAAGATAGCATTATTCTCTTTCTTGGTCCTAGGAAAGCCGGTGATGAAGTCCATACTAACTTTATCCCATTTCCATTTAGGAATAGCTAAAGGCTAAAGGGTGCCAGCAGGTCTCTGATGCTCTGCCTTCACGCGATGACAAACGTCACAGTTAGCAATAAACTAAGCGATTTCTCTCTTCATCCTAGTCCACCAGAACCTCTGGCATAGGTCCTGATACATCTTAGTACTACCGGGATGAATCATGAGAGGAGATTCATGAGCCTCCTTAAGGATTAATTACCGAAGATGTTGCTTCTTGGGAACCACCAGACGATTCCCGAAGAAGACAACACCTCGATCATCTATAGAGAAGCTACCAGCAATGCCCTTGGCAATGTTTCTCTTGATCCGGGTAATCCCCGTATCATGCTTCTGGGCTTCTATGATATAATCCACAAGAGTAGGTTTCACCACCAAGGTAGAAAGGAATCCGTGAGGAGCAATGTGAAGATTAAGCTTACAGAATTCCTCATGGAGAAGTGGTTGGCCCTACTGCAACATAAGATTGTTGCAATAGGACTTACGACTTAGCGCATCAGCCATGACATTCCCCTTGCCTGGGGTGTAGGTAATCCCTAAGTCGTAATCTGAGATCAACTCCAACCAACGTCTTTGCCTAAGGTTCAAATCTGGTTGGGTGAAGATATACTTGAGACTCTGGTGATCGGTGTAAATCTCGCAATGTTTACCGAGAAGGTAATGTCGCCAGGTCTTAAGTGCATAGACTACGGCTGCAAGCTCTAGCTCATGTGTAGGATAATTCTCCTCACGTGGATGCAACTGTCGAGATGCATAGGCAATCACATGGCGATCTTGCATAAGAATGCAACCTAGTCCCTGTCTTGAGGCATCACAATAGATAACAAAGTCCTTAGTGAAATCCGGTGGCACAAGTATGGGAGGAGAAGTCAGGCGTCTTTTCAGTTCCTGAAAACTGTGCTCACACTGTGGGGACCACTCAAACTTTTTATCTTTCTTGAGAAGTTCCGTGAGAGGTTTGGCCACTTTGGAGAAGTTCTCAATGAAGCGGCGACAATAACTGGCTAGACCAAGGAAACTCCTAACTTGCTTAACTGTTTTAGGCGGAGTCCAATCAAGAACAGCCTGAACTCTCTCGGGATTGACAGCAATGCCCTTACCAGAGATTACGTGGCCGAGATAGGTCACTTCTGGTAACCAAAATTCGCACTTGGAGAACTTGGCATAAAGGCAGTGCTCTCTGAGTTTTTCTAACACAAGTCTAAGATGTTCGGCATGCTCTTCCTCGTTCTTTGAGTAAATAAGGATATCATTGAGGTAAACCACGACGAACTTATCTAAGTACTCCATGAAGATCGAGTTCATCAAGCGGGAGAATGTAGCTGGAGCATTGGTTAGACCGAAGGACATGACGGTTTACTCGTACTGGCCATAACGAGTGACAAAAGCCGTCTTAGGAATGTCCCCATTTCTGATCTTGATTTGGTGGTAGCCTAACCTCAAATCCATCTTGGAAAAGACTGAGGATCCAGCGAGCTGATCATACAGATCGTTGATCCTAGGGAGTGGATACTTGTTCTTTATCGTGACCAAATTAACGGGACGATAATCTACAACCATCTGATCCGTACCATCCTTCTTCTTGACGAAGAGGACGGGGCAAGCCCAGGGAGAAGAACTAGGACGGATGAAACCCTTTTTCAAGGATTCATCGAGTTGTTTCTTAAGCTTAGCTAGTTCTAAGGGTGCCATCTTGTAAGGTCTCCTAGAGATTGGAGCGGTTCCTAGGATAAGATCTATGACAAACTCCACATCTCTATCAGGTGGAATACCTGGCAGTTCCTCTGGAAAGACATCCGGAAAGTCACGGACTACCGGGATATCTTCAAGGTCAGGAAGAGGGTTGGCATTAAGAGAATAGAGTTGGCGCTTTGCAACTCTAAGTGGAGACAGTGACTATCTTGCCAGATGGGTGTGTAAGCTGAACAGACCTAGTGTAACAATCCATCTTGGCATAATGAGCTTTCATCCAGTCCATACCCAAGATGACGTTAATATCCATAGACTTGAGGGCTATAAGTGATGCAAGGAATACAAGTCTGTCAACAAGGATTTCATTACCATGGCTTATTCTGGTAGTTTGCCATCTAGAACCTGGAGTTTGGATTTCAAGTGGAGTTGGCATATCACAAAATGACATGTCGTGCAAACGAGCATAGCCTTCAGAGATGAAGGAGTGAGATGCTCCGGTATCGAACAGAACCGAAGTTGGATGACAGTTGACAAGGAGTGTACCAAGAACAACATCCGGATCATCATGAGCGTATTTAGCTGAGACGTGATGCACACATCCACGTTCAGTGGGAGCTGACTTGACACTGTTTGATCTTGCGTGACGGCTTACCATGGCCAACAGACTTCTCAGGCTGGGGTGGAGCATAATTGGTTTGAGAGCAGTCACGTGCATAGTGTCCTGGCTCTCCGCATGTGAAACAAGTCCCTAAAGTAGTACGTGGACCCGCATTGACAAGCGGTCTACCAATAGGCCTAGCTGGAGCATGTAACTGAACTGGGTGAGGCGCGACATAAGAGGGCCTTGGTGAATAACCGGGTGGAAGAGCGGAGTTCGGAACCCAAATCTGGCGCTTCTGAGAACTAGAACCGGAGGAAGAACCCAAATCACGGGTGTGCTTACGAGACTCCTCGTATGTGAGTTGAGTTGTCTCTGCATTAATGGCCTTGTTCACAAGAGCCTGGAATGTATTGCAATGATGCAAGTGGAGATCACGATGCAACTTGGGGTTGAGACCCTTCCGGAACCTAGCCTGCTTCTTGGCGTCCGTGGACACTTCTTCTGTAGCATAGCGAGCAAGGTTCTCAAACTCTCTATTGTAAGCATCAACAACCATCTTACTCTGGGTGAAACTACAGAACTCTTCTCTCTTGTGGTCAATGAGAGCCTGAGGAATGTGATGCTCGCGAAAAGCCTCGGTAAAATCTCTCCAGGTGGTTATCTGGCCAGCTGGAAGCATAGCCTCATAGTTCTGCCACCAAATACTAGCAGGACCTTCCAGGTGATATGCAGCATAGGTGACCTTGTCACCTTCAGCGACGTTCGCAGAACGCAACTTGTGTGTGATACTACGGAGCCAGTCATCTGCATCGAGTGGTTCAATGGAATTATGGAAGGTAGGTGGTTTCAGACCAATGAAATCATAGATGGACGCTGACTCTTTGTGCTGATGGGAGGTGTTCTCCTCAATACGTGCTAACAAGCGGTTAGACTATTGCTTGTTCTTCTCCATCTCTAACATGAACTCTGCCAACGAAGGCTGGTCGGGAGGATCCTCATCCCTACCATCTCCGTGGTTCCGGCTACGAGCAACAGAATTTCGGTTAACCGGCAACATCCTGAAGAACGAAACCAAGGAAAACAAGGATGGATTCAGCATCATCATAAGGATGTAGAATATAGTACAAGGAAAATACTATCTCTTGAACTCCTAGGACAATTCCGGCAGCATAACGGCAGTAAAATGCTCAAAATGAGACATCCTGCAAATGATGGGGTAGCAACATACTCAACATCATCACTCAAGGTTCTGAGATATTACTAAACAGACTACACCGGATATTACTAAACAGACTCTGATCAACCAAACCTTAGAAACTACGGAATAGTAACACGTGATCCTGATAGACAGAAGAGGAAGCCTAGTTCCTTAACCCCGTAGGAAAGATAGGATGACTCAAATCAGAAGGGCATGAGGTATAAGGAGTAAAAAGAGCCTTACGTTCCCTTCCACAATCAATTCCCTTACATGACTAAAGAATTTCTAGACTCAACTTCGACCAGGTTGGCTTGGAAATCCTACAGGCAGTTAGGCTCTGATACCAAAGCTGTCGGGACCCCAATTCTAAGTCAGACCGATCTAGCATGTAACACCTCATATCACTTTGCGGCCTCACGCACGGTACTCCCACGGGTGTCGCCTTACCATGGCCCGGGACCGTTTGCGCCTTTTGGCTCACGTATATGATAGTATCGCTAGCATCCATATGACAGAGAACCTGGGCCGACATGGCTAGTCGTGAACCCAAAGCGGCACTAACCTATGGGGACAGGCATACATGATTCACATCGAGCATGTCGGTCAGCAGCGTGTGAATCCGGGCTGTTGCACTGGGCTAACAGGACTCCGGGGAACCTGGGCTGTAGCAGGCTAGGCAGGACTCCGGAGGTCACCGCGTGACATTTCCCCGAAGGAACAGACATAGGCACGAAATGAAACACATGCCGGCCAGTCAAGTGTACTGAGCAGTAGTGCTGGGCTAGCAAGACTCCGGTGAACCGGGCTGTAGCGGACTACTATGGCTCAAAGAAGCACTAGACTACATTTCCCCATAAGAGAGGCTGCCAAGGATAAACAACTAGATTGTCGGATCCCACACATAGCAATACACGCCACACGTACGCATAACATGCAAGTATGTGTTGTACAACATGGCATCACAACATAACGCAACTCATATAGATAAAGGCTCAGAAGAGCCACATAGCATTAAATACAAACAGGGGTCACATGACCCATCGTTCAGAGCATACAAGCAACGGAAGCATTACATGTCTGAGTACAGACAACTACAAAAGGAAAAATGCTCAGAAGCCTGACTATCTACAAGACCCTCCCAAGGTACAAGATCATAGCTGAGGTAACAAGCTACTCGTCGAAGTCCAAGCGGTACTACTAGTGAGACAGATGTCTCACCTGCAAAACATAAATAAAGCAAACGTGAGTACAAAGGTACTCAGCAAGACTTACATCAGATCCTATCATACATGCATTTGTATAAAGAGGGTAATGTGGGATTTAGTTGCAGCAAGCCAGCTTTGACTCAATGGCTATCCTGTTCTACGACAACAAGAAACTTCTTTGAGGTGAGGCAGCGCACACGAGTCCACTGAACACCACATCAAATACACTACTATGGATTCATCCTCGTCTCCTTACAAGAAGGCCATCCATAGCACTCACACTTGTCTTGATCATTTTAGAGTATCCAATTCAAGTTGTCTATGTACCACGTAAGCATCCAAGAAGTCCATAACCAAGGACACGGCTATTCGAATAGATCATATTAACCCTGCAGTGGTGTACTTCTTCACACACGCTCTCACCACTTATCACCATATACACGTCATGTATCTTGGCAACCTTCAAGCGGAAGCCTGGCGAGGGTGTCGGCCACGACCTGACTAACCACACAAGACTCTAGTCTAGGTTTATTGCCTATTCGGGTTCCATCCGCAAGGAGATCCGGTTGGGGTTTCGCTCACGGCCCCAAACGATGTGTATAGGGTTCCCGAGCCCACCATCCAGGTGCCACTCGGTACACCGGGCCACGTGTGCCTAGTCTGTCTCAAGTCTACCCAGCCGGGTGCCACTTGGTAGAAAAATAGCACTACCTATAAACACCAGAAACTATTTGCAACTCCTGGACAGAGATCAAGTTGGCTAATAAGTCGAGAGGGGTCGAGTTACCGGAACCCAATGTGTGGTAGTAGCTAGTCCTTGGACAACATACACAAAACTCAGTTCTTAGGGACGGTTCCAGTGAGACAACCCACCATGTACTCCTACATGGCCTCTCACCGCTACCTTTACCAAATCGTGTTCACACACTTAACTCTCAGCACAGGAACATATCATAACACTCCAATTCATTCCCGATGAATTAGACCTGACACACTCTAAGCAATAGCAGGCAAAGCATGGTAGGAACACAACATGGCTCAATCAACTCCTACACATGCTAGTGGGTTTTAACTATTTACTGTGGCAATGACAGGTCATGCAGAGGAATGGGTTCAACTACCGCAGCATAAAGTAGCAGTTGAATCGTTGTTGTCCTAATGTAATAAATGAGAGCAGGAGCAAGAGAGTAGGATTGTATCGGAATGAACAAGGGGGTTTGCTTGCCTGGTAGTTCAACAGGGGGGCACTGCTCCTCTGACAGGTTATCTGGATCGGTCTCTGGAGCAGGACCTGTCGAGATGGAACGGTGTCGACAATCAAATGCAAGCATATGCAACAATATGATGCATGGTCATGGCATGAGTATGTGATGTTTGTTTGAGTTAATGCAACTAGCATTCATTTGCATGAAGTCCATTTGAACCAAAGTTTCAAATGCAACTCCAAAATAAGCTCTTATAAATGCCATTCATGTGTTTTCATATATACAGCATGTATAGGTTGGTTTGTCGTGCATGGAAATGGTACAGATGGATATATTGAATTTTTCTGATCATTTTTCATATATAAATTATTTAAGTCTGAGCTACGGTTGAATTTCTATGAATTTTTGAAGTTTATACTAATTTCTAGAATTTTCTAGGTTATTTTAAATCCAAAAATGTTAACTGCGTCAGCATGACATCACAGAGGCGTCAGCAGGGCTGACCAGGCCAAACCTGATGTGTGGGGGCCAGACGTCGGTGACATCGGGGCTAAACCCGAGTCAAACCCAGCTGACCAGGGTTTGACCGAGCCCTGGGCCCATAGTCAGTGGCTTAGGGGGTGGATTAAGTGGCGGGGTTAGCAGCTAATCACGCGCCACGTCAGCCGCCGGAGTTTCACCGACGACGACCTGGAGCCACGGCGGAAGTTCGCCAGAACGAGCGGG
Source organism: Triticum monococcum (assembly GCA_034509565.1). Lineage (NCBI taxonomy): Eukaryota > Viridiplantae > Streptophyta > Magnoliopsida > Poales > Poaceae > Triticum > Triticum monococcum. The sequence continues at coordinate 752,982,119 of CM067843.1, read as the reverse complement.
AGGCCACGGTTTGGCACACGGAGGCCACCGGCGGGTAGCCCGTGCACGGGCACATCCAGCCGCGCTCGGGGGAGGCCGCGGGAATGGCGGAGCTCGCCGGAGCAGAGCTCACGGCGGCAGAGCGGCTCGGCTCCGGTAGAGGAGGCGGCTAGAGGATGCGTACAAGCGCGGGGAGCAGGGGAGAAGATGGCGGAGCTCACAACGGGGTCGGAGACGATCTCAGCGAGCTCGGGGAGGACGAGACAGCGGCAAATCAGCGCGTGTGGCTTCCGGCGACCGAGGAGGAAGAAGGCGACAGCGACGGCCCCACGGGGCGTCCGACGATGCAGGGCTTGGCGGAGAGGTAGCGGACGAGGTGGCGGAGCTTTTGGGCACGACGGAGGGGCGAGGGGACTACGGTGGGCGCATCGAACGGCGTCGGTGGCGATGGTGGCGCTCGGGCAGCAGTGGGGAAGAGAGCAGAGGAGGAGAGGGGCAACCAGTGGGGAGGAGGAGAGGGTCGAGGGGTTTTCAGGGGGTACGTGTCGCCCTCGGATGCCTCCAGCGGCGAGCAGGGAAGCAGGAGCTGGCCGGCGTGTGCTCGCGCGCGGCGGCCACGCGCGCGTCCTCCTGGCGGGAGGAAGACGACAGGGGAGGGGTGCAGATGGGCTGGGCTGGCCAACTGGGCCGGCCAGGCCGCACAGTGCTGGGCCAGCACGGGAGCTGGCCGCAGGTAAGGTTTTTTTCCATTTTTGTTTTTCTTTCCTATTTTTCTAACATTTTTTTGGTTTAATAAAAATACTAAACCATTTTATTTTCTTATGCCAATTTTTGCAGGGGCTAGTGGTATTATTCCAGAGCTCCTCAACTACTGGCATAATTTTTGGACATATATTATATATATCATATATATATATATATCCAAGCAAATAATTACTAGAATAATTCCAGAAGGCCAAAATAAATATTTATGAGCTCCTGAAAATATTTGTTTGAATTTTACTTCTGACCAATATTTTCAGAGAGCAACATGAACATTTTCTTAGACCTTTTTGGAGCAATTTTTATCTGGGTCATTTCCAAAAATGAATTCTGAAGGTTTCACAAATCCCCATTTCAAATTCAAATGAAATTTAAACATGATGCACAAATGAAGGGCTAGCCTAGGTCATATCAGAACTAGGGATGTGACAATTAATCCCTACTAAGATTCCGCCAGATTTTCCCTCCAGGGGCAATCCATTCCCAGAGGAAATTTCTCCCTCCAGCAAGGTTATGCAACTCATTTTTTGTAAAATCACTTTTAATAGTTTCCTGGAGTCCAGCAAAATCCAGTTGTTTCTTTGGGATGATATCTATAATAAAATTTCTTTTAATATCTTGCCCAATTCCTCTCACATTCCAAAATAGGCCTCTCATTATTTTTTCTTCTTGTTTATCCTCACCTTGTTCCTCCCACTCAAGATGGATTTTTCTCCAGCTCCAAAGGCTGGTATCCCACCTCTCTTTTTTCTATTGCTAGAAAAATGTATTTTTTAGTTTGTCATAATGTTCTTGTTCTACATCATCCTTAGTGTTATCTCCTTCTGAATACAAATCTTCCAATTCAACATCTCCAATGTCATTGTGACTTGGAGAGTCATCTTTTTTCTCCTCCCTGTTTTTATTAATTGAATTTTGGAGATATATATATCTCTTGTAGCCTGTTCCATATTAGAGATCAGGTCTAGATTTTGTGCAACCATATCTATGTTGGGGAACGTAGTAATTTCAAAAAAATTCCTACGCACACGCAAGATCATGGTGATGCATAGCAACGAGAGGGGAGAGTGTGATCTACGTACCCTTGTAGATCGACAACGGAAGCGTTTGGTTGATGTAGTCGTACGTCTCCACGGCCCGACCGATCAAGCACCGAAACTACGGCACCTCCGAGTTTTAGCACACGTTCAGCTCGATGACGATCCCCGGACTCCGATCCAGCAAAGTGTCGGGGAAGAGTTCCGTCAGCACGACGGTGTGGTGACGATCTTGATGTACTACTGTCGCAGGGCTTCTCCTAAGCACCGCTACAATATTATCGACGACTATGGTGGCAGGGGGCGCCGCACACGGCTAAGAATATGATCACGTGGATCAACTTGTGTGTGTCTGGGGTGCCCCTGCCTCCGTATATAAAGGTTCAAGAGGGGGAGGCCGGCCAGCCATCATAGGGCGCGCCTGGAGGACTCCTACTCCCTCCGGGAGTAGGACTTCTTCCCCAATCCTAGTTGGAATAGGATTCGCGAGGTGGAAAAGAGAGAGAGAGAGAGAGAGAGAGAGAGAGAGAGAGACGGAGGGGGACGCCGGCCCCCTCTCTCCTTGTCCTATTCGGACTAGGGGGAGGGGCGCGCGGCCCAGCCCTGGCCACCTCTCCTCTTCTTCCACTAAGGCCCACTAAGGCCCATATAGCTCCCGGGGGGGTCCGGTAACCTCCCGGTACTCCGGTAAAATCCCGATTTCACCCGGAACACTTCCGACATCCAAACATAGGCTTCCAATATGTCAATCTTTATGTCTCGACCATTTCGAGACTCCTCGTCATGTCCGTGATCTCATCCGGGACTCCGAACAACCTTCGGTACATCAAAATGTATAAACTCATAATGTAACTGTCATCGAAACCTTAAGCGTGCGGACCCTACAGGTTCGAGAACAATGTAGACATGACCGAGACATGTCTCCGGTCAATAACCAATAGCGGGATCTGGATGCCCATATTGGCTCCTACATATTCTACGAAGATCTTTATCGATCAGACCGCATAACAACATACGTTGTTCCCTTTGTCATCGGTATGTTACTTGCCCGAGATTCGATCGTCGGTATCCAATACCTAGTTCAATCTCGTTACCGGCAAGTCTCTTTACTCGTTCCGTAATACATCATCCCGCAACTAACTCATTAGTTGCAATGCTTGCAAGGCTTAAGTGATGTGCATTACCGAGAGGTCCCTGAGATACCTCTCCGACGATCGGAGTGACAAATCCTAATCTCGAAATACGTCAACCCAACATGTACCTTTGGAGACACCTGTAGAGCACCTTTATAATCACCCAGTTACGTTGTGACGTTTGGTTGCACACAAAGTGTTCCTCCGGCACACGGGAGTTACATAATCTCATAGTCATAGGAACATGTATAAGTCATGAAGAAAGCAATAGCAACATACTAAACGATCGGGTGCTAAGCTAATGGAATGGGTTATGTCAATCAGATCATTCAACTAATGATGTGATCCCGTTAAACAAATGACAACTCTTTGTCCATGGTTAGGAAACATAACCATCTTTGATTAACGAGCTAGTCAAGTAGAGGCATACTAGTGACACTCTGTTTGTCTATGTATTCACACATGTATTATGTTTCCGGTTAATACAATTCTAGCATGAATAATAAACTTTTATCATGATATAAGGAAATAAATAATAACTTTATTATTGCCTCTAGGGCATATTTCCTTCAGTCTCCCACTTGCACTAGAGTCAATAATCTAGATTACACAGTGATGATTCTAACACCCATGGAGCTTTTGGTGCTGATCATGTTTTGCCCGTGGAAGAGGCTTAGTCAACGGGTCTGCTACATTCAGCTCCGTATGTATCTTGCAAATCTCTATGTCTCCCACCTGGACTAGATCCCGGATGGAATTGAAGCGTCTTTTGATGTGCTTGGTTCTTTTGTGAAACCTGGATTCCTTTGCCAAGGCAATTGCACCAGTATTGTCACAAAAGATTTTCATTGGACCCGATGCACTAGGTATGACACCTAGATCGGATATGAACTCCTTCATCCAAACTCCTTCGTTTGCTGCTTCCGAAGCAGCTATGTACTCCGCTTCACATGTAGATCCCGCCACGACGCTTTGTTTAGAACTGCACCAACTGACAGCTCCACCGTTTAATGTAAACACGTATCCGGTTTGCGATTTAGAATCGTCCGGATCAGTGTCAAAGCTTGCATCAACGTAACCGTTTACGATGAGCTCTTTGTCACCTCCATATATGAGAAACATATCCTTAGTCCTTTTCAGGTACTTCAGGATGTTCTTGACCGCTGTCCAGTGATCCACTCCTGGATTACTTTGGTACCTCCCTGCTAAACTTATAGCAAGGCACACATTAGGTCTGGTACACAGCATTGCATACATGATAGAGCCTATGGCTGAAGCATAGGGAACATCTTTCATTTTCTCTCTATCTTCTGCAGTGGTCGGGCATTGAGTCTGACTCAAGTTCACACCTTGTAACACAGGCAAGAACCCTTTCTTTGCTTGATCCATTTTGAACTTCTTCAAAATCTTGTCAAGGTATGTGCTTTGTGAAAGTCCAATTAAGCGTCTTGATCTATCTCTATAGATCTTTATGCCTAATATGTAAGCAGCTTCACCGAGGTCTTTCATTGAAAAACTCTTATTCAAGTATCCTTTTATGCTATCCAGAAATTCTATATTATTTCCAATCAGTAATATGTCATCCACATATAATATCAGAAATGCTACAAAGCTCCCACTCACTTTCTTGTAAATACAGGCTTCTCCGAATGTCTGTATAAAACCAAATGCTTTGATCACACTATCAAAGCGTTTATTCCAACTCCGAGAGGCTTGCACCAGTCCATAAATGGATCGCTGGAGCTTGCACACTTTATTAGCTCCCTTTGGATCGACAAAACCTTCCGGTTGCATCATATACAACTCTTCTTCCAGAAATCCATTCAGGAATGCAGTTTTGACATCCATCTGCCAAATTTCATAATCATAAAATGCGGCAATTGCTAACATGATTCGGACAGACTTAAGCATCGCTATGGGTGAGAAGGTCTCATCGTAGTCAACCCCTTGAACTTGCCGAAACCCTTTTGCGACAAGTCGAGCTTTGTAGACAGTAATATTACCGTCAGTGTCAGTCTTCTTCTTGAAGATCCATTTATTCTCAATTGCTTGCTGATCATCGGGCAAGTCAACCAAAGTCCATACTTTGTTCTCATACATGGATCCCATCTCAGATTTCATGGCTTCAAGCCATTTTGCGGAATCTGGGCTCACCATCGCTTCTTCATAGTTCGTAGGTTCATCATGATCTAGCAGCATGACTTCCAGAACAGGATTACCATACCACTCTGGCGCGGATCTCACTCTGGTTGATCTATGAGGTTCAGTAGTATCTTGTCCTGAAGTTTCATGATCATTATCATTAGCTTCCTCACTAATTGGTGTAGGTGTCGCAGAAACAGGTTTCTGTGATGTACTACTTTCCAATAAGGGAGCAGGTATAGTTACCTCATCAAGTTCTACTTTCCTCCCACTCACATCTTTCGAGAGAAACTCCTTCTCCATAAAGTTTCCGAACTTAGCAACAACAGTCTTGCCTTTGGATCTGTGATAGAAGGTGTATCCAATAGTTTCCTTTGGATATCCCATGAAGACACATTTCTCCGATTTGGGTTCGAGCTTATCAAATTGAAGCTTTTTCACATAAGCAACGCAGCCCCAAACTTTCAGAAACGACAACTTTGGTTTCTTGCCAAGCCATAGTTCATAAGGCGTCGTCTCAACGGATTTTGATGGTGTCCTATTTAACGTGAATGCGGCCGTCTCTAAAGCATAACCCCAAAACGATAGCGGTAAATCAGTAAGAGACGTCATAGATCGCACCATATCTAGTAAAGTACGATTACGACGTTCGAACACACCCTTACGCTGTGGTGTTCCGGGTGGCGTGAGTTGCGAAACTATTCATCATTGTTTCAAATGTACACCAAACTCATAACTCAAATATTCTCCTCCACGATCAGATCGTAGAAACTTTATTTTCTTGTTACGATGATTTTCAACTTCACTCTGAAATTCTTTGAACTTTTCAAATGTTTCAGACTTATGTTTCATTAAGTAGATATACCCATATCTGCTTAAGTCATCTGTGAAGGTGAGAAAATAACGATATCCGCCACGAGCCTCAATATTCATCGGACCACATACATCTGTATGTATGATTTCCAACAAATCTGTTGCTCTTTCCATAGTACCGGAGAATGGTGTTTTAGTCATCTTGCCCATGAGGCACGGTTCGCAAGTACCAAGTGATTCATAATCAAGTGGTTCCAAAAGTCCATCAGTATGGAGTTTCTTCATGCGCTTTACATCGATATGACCTAAATGGCAGTGCCACAAATAAGTTGCACCATCATTATCAACTCTGCATCTTTTGGCTTCAACATTATGAATATGTGTGTCACTACTATCGAGATTCAATAAGAATAGACCACTCTTCAAGGGTGCATGACCATAAAAGATATTACTCATATAAATAGAACAACCATTATTCTCTGATTTAAATGAATAACCGTCTCGCATTAAACAAGATCCAGATATAATGTTCATGCTCAACGATGGCACCAAATAACAATTATTTAGGTCTAATACTAATCACGAAGGTAGATGTAGAGGTAGCGTGCTGACCGCGATCACATCGACTTTGGAACCGTTTCCCACACGCATCGTCACCTCGTCCGTAGCCAATCTTCGCTTAATCCGTAGTCCCTGTTTCGAGTTGCAAATATTAGCAATAGAACCAGTATCAAATACCCAGGTGCTACTACGAGCATTAGTAAGGTACACATCAATAACATGTATATCACATATACCTTTGTTCACCTTGCCATCCTTCTTATCCGCCAAATACTTGGGGCAGTTCCGCTTCAAGTGACCAGTCTACTTGCAGTAGAAGCACTCAGTTTCAGGCTTAGGTCCAGACTTGGGTTTCTTCTCTTGAGCAGCAACTTGCTTGCTGTTCTTCTTGAAGTTCCCCTTCTTCCCTTTGCCCTTTTTCTTGAAACTAGTGGTCTTGTTGACCATCAACACTTGATGCTCCTTTTTGATTTCTACCTCCGCAGCTTTCAGCATTGCGAAGAGCTCGGGAATAGTCTTATTCATCCCTTGCATATTATAGTTCATCACGAAGCTCTTGTAGCTTGGTCGCAGTGATTGGAGAATTCTGTCAATGGCGCAATCATCTGGAAGATTAACTCCCATCTGAATCGAGTGATTATTATACCCAGACATTTTGAGTATATGCTCACTGACAGAACTATTCTCCTCCATCTTGCAGCTATAGAACTTATTGGAGACTTCATATCTCTCAATTCGGGCATTTGCTTGAAATATTAACTTCAACTCCTGGAACATCTCATATGCTCCATGACGTTCAAAACGTTGTTGAAGTCCCGATTCTAAGCCGTAAAGCATGGCACACTGAACTATCGAGTAGTCATCAGCTTTGCTCTGCCAGACGTTCATAACATCTGGTGTTGCTCCAGCAGCAGGCCTGGCACCCAGCGGTGCTTCCAGGACGTAATTCTTCTGTGCAGCAATGAGGATAATCCTCAAGTTACAGACCCGGTCCGTGTAATTGCTACCATCATCTTTCAACTTTGCTTTCTCAAGGAACGCATTAAAATTCAACGGAACAACAGCACGGGCCATCTATCTACAATCAAACATACATAAGCAAGATACTATCAGGTACTAAGTTCATGATAAATTTAAGTTCAATTAATCAAATTACTTAAAGAACTCCCACTTAGATAGACATCCCTCTAATCCTCTAAGTGATCACGTGATCCAAATCAACTAAACCATGTCCGATCATCACGTGAGATGGAGTAGTTTCATTGGTGAACATCACTATGTTGATCATATCTATTATATGATTCACGCTCGACCTTTCGGTCTTCGTGTTCCGAGGCCATATCTACATATGCTTGGCTCGTCAAGTATAACCTGAGTATTCCGCGTGTGCAACTGTTTTGCACCCGTTGTATTTGAACGTAGAGCCTATCACACCCGATCATCACGTGGTGTCTCAGCACGAAGAACTTTTGCAACGGTGCATACTCAGGGAGAACACTTCTTTATAATTTTAGTGAGAGATCATCTTATAATGCTACCGTCAATCAAAGCAAGATAAGATGCATAAAAGATAAACATCACATGCAATCAATATAAGTGATATGATATGGCCATCATCATCTTGTGCCTGTGATCTCCATCTCCGAACCACCGTCATGATCACCATCGTCACCGGCGTGACAGCTTGATCTCCATCGTAGCATCGTTGTCGTCTCGCCAATCTTATGCTTCCACGACTATCGCTACCGCTTAGTGATAAAGTAAAGCATTACAGCGTGATTGCATTGCATACAATAAAGCGACAACCATATGGCTCCTGCCAGTTGCCGATAACTCGGTTACAAAACATGATCATCTCATACAATAAAATTTAGCATCATGTCTTGACCATATCACATCACAACATGCCCTGCAAAAACAAGTTAGACGTCCTCTACTTTGTTGTTGCAAGTTTTACGTGGTTGCTACGGGCTTAAGCAAGAAACAATCTTACCTACGCAGCAAAACCACAACGATAGTTTGTCAAGTTGGTGTTGTTTTAACCTTCGCAAGGACCGGGCGTAGCCACACTTGGTTCAACTAAAGTTGGAGAAACTGTCACCCGCAAGCCACCTATGTGCAAAGCACATCGGGAGAACCGGTCTCGCGTAAGCATACGCGTAATGTCGGTTCGGGCCGCTTCGTCCAACAATACCGTCGAACCAAAGTATGACATGCTGGTAAGCAGTATGACTTATATCGCCCACAACTCACTTGTGTTCTACTCATGCATATAACATCAACACATAAAACCTAGGCTCGGATGCCACTGTTGGGGAACGTAGTAATTTCAAAAAAAATCCTACGCACACGCAAGATCATGGTGATGCATAGCAACGAGAGGGGAGAGTGTGATCTACGTACCCTTGTAGATCGACAACGGAAGCATTTGGTTGATGTAGTCGTACGTCTCCACGGCCCGACCGATCAAGCACCGAAACTACAACACCTTCGAGTTTTAGCACACGTTCAGCTCGATGACGTTCCCCGGACTCCGATCTAGCAAAGTGTAGTACTGTCACAGGGCTTCGCCTAAGCACCGCTACAATATTATCGAGGACTATGGTGGCAGGGGGCGCCGCACACGGCTAAGAATATGATCACGTGGATCAACTTGTGTGTGCCTGGGGTGCCCCTGCCTCCGTATATAAAGGTTCAAGAGGGGGAGGCCGGCCGGCCATCATAGGGCGCGCCAGGAGGAGTCCTACTCCCTCCGGGAGTAGGACTTCTCCCCCAATCCTAGTTGGAATAGGATTAGCGAGGTGGAAAAGAGAGAGAGAGAGAGAGAGAGAGAGAGAGAGAGAAGTAGGGGGCGCCGGCCCCCTCTCTCCTTGTCCTATTCGGACTAGGGGGGAGGGGCGCGCGGCCCAGCCCTGGCCGCCTCTCCTCTTCTTCCACTAAGGCCCACTAAGGCCCATATAGCTCCGGGGGGTTCCGGTAACCTCCCGGTACTCCGGTAAAATCCCGATTTCACCCGGAACACTTCCGATATCCAAACATAGGCTTCTAATATATCAATCTTTATGTCTCGACCATTTTGAGACTCATCGTCATGTCCGTGATCTCATCTGGGACTCTGAACAACCTTCGGTACATCAAAACGTATAAACTCATAATGTAACTGTCATCGAAACCTTAAGCGTGCGGACCCTATGGGTTCAAGAACAATGTAGACATGACCGAGACATGTCTCTGGTCAATAACCAATAGCGGAACCTGGATGCCCATATTGGCTCCTACATATTCTACGAAGATCTTTATCGGTCAGACCGCATAACAACATACGTTGTTCCCTTTGTCATCGGTATGTTACTTGCCCGAGATTCGATCGTCGGTATCCAATACCTAGTTCAATCTCGTTACCGGCAAGTCTCTTTACTCGTTCCGTAATACATCATCCCGCAACTAACTCATTAGTTGCAATGCTTGCAAGGCTTAAGTGATGTGCATTACTGAGAGGGCCCTGAGATACCTCTCCGACGATCGGAGTGACAAATCCTAATCTCGAAATACGTCAACCCAACATGTACCTTTGGAGACACCTGTAGAGCACCTTTATAATCACCCAGTTATGTTGTGAAATTTGGTTGCACACAAAGTGTTCCTCCGACACACAGGAGTTACATAATCTCATAGTCATAGGAACATGTATAAGTCATGAAGAAAGCAATAGCAACATACTAAACGATCAGGTGCTAAGCTAATGGAATGGGTCATGTCAATCAGATCATTCAACTAATGATGTGATCCCGTTAATCAAATGACAACTCTTTGTCCATGGTTAGGAAACATAACCATCTTTGATTAACGAGCTAGTCAAGTAGAGGCATACTAGTGACACTCTGTTTGTCTATGTATTCACACATGTATTATGTTTCCGGTTAATACAATTCTAGCATGAATAATAAACTTTTATCATGATATAAGGAAATAAATAATAACTTTATTATTGCCTCTAGGGCATATTTCCTTCAACCTAAAGCACACCCCAAATCAATGCCAAGTTTGCTTGCCATATCATGTAAAGAAATTTTTTCATTAGAAAGAGTAGAATCGTTACCATAATTGTCTTTTTCAGGAGCCCTTTCCTTGGCCAGATCTTCTATCTTAGAATCCTTCTTATCTAGGTTTCTGTCACTTCTTCTAGTAGGTCCATCTTTATCTTTGTCCTTGTCATTTTCTCCCTTTTGTGGATCCCTAATTTCGAGCCTAGGGATTCCACTGAGTCTTGACTTGCTGAATAATCCACTGTTTCTGCATATGCATCTTCAGCAGTATGGTCCTGGGGAATTTCAGTCTCAAGCTCATTTTTCTCACCTAAGGCTTCTCCATAGATCTCTTTATCTTCCCAAGCATCAATGTTTTCCGTGCACTTGGTAATAAGCTCTCGTTGGCCTTGAATCATTTCTAGCAAATTCTTCTTCTCTATTTCCCAAGCTCTCCGGGCATCATTTCTGCATCTGATTTCCTCAACCTCTTGGAATTTTTTTAAAGCTTTATCTAGCTCAGCCTCAACTTTCTTCCTCGGACCCACTTCCAACAGGTAATCTTTCTGTATCTTCAATATTTCCTCATTTTTCTGTTGCATTTCTTCGAATTGTTTGAGCCCCACACTTCCCAAAGAGATATTTTCCTTAAACCCTTCTGATCCCATTTCTCCAATCTTGATTTTCTTCTGGCCTCCCATTGTTATTTTATCTGATTCATTCTCCATGTTCTCAAACTTCCTTTTTTTCTTCATACCAACCCTGTTCCACCACCTCTTCTAACTCTATATTGATTCTGTAAATCATCAGGTCCATGTCAGTTATCTTAGTATGGTGGGGTTTTTTTTCATAGTCTCTGACTCCCACTTTAGCCCTGATTTTGTCTTTCAAGATAGTGGTCATATCAATTTCTAAGACAGGTCCAATAGAAGCAGCCACCTCACATATTCCAAAAAAATGCCTAAAGCACTCAAGGATTTTTTTTTTCAAACTGCACCCACACTGTGTGTAATTTTCCAATGGCCTGAGTGTCATAGGTCCAACTGTCTACATTGATCACAGCATTGGTCCCCAGCAAGTTGAAGTTTCCAAATTTGTGGAGCTCTGCCAGTTTGGTCTTGCTAGGGAATCTCATTAAATAAGCTCTGTCTCCATGTTTTTTGCATCTCCACTGCCATTTCCAACTGAACATATAATTGAAACCCTCCTAGAACTGTGTTTCATTGATCTCCCCTAAAGAAATGTTCACAATGGCCATAGGATTAGTCTGTTCACTACTGACCACCTCTTTAGAATTTTGCACCAGTAGCACACCAAGACCTCTGGCAGCATATCCAAGAAACTTTAGGGTAGGTTTGATTTGCTTCAGCCATGCACATTCCTCTGTAACATGGGAATTCTTGCGACAAATGATGCAATTAGGTAACTTGCAGTCCCTAGTCAGATGCCTGGTATCTTTGTTCCATATTCTCTCTCTGTCCAAACCTGTTGTTCTGATTCCAACCTTTCTGCCCTTGTTTATTTCCCATATCCACATCAACTTCACTTTTTTCCATGGATTCTTTCCCTCCAGCGAGCACTCTTTTGGTCCCATCAGACATATTGCCTTTACTGCTTCCAGGAAGGGCAATGATTCCTCCCCCAGATGAGCTTTCCATCTTTTGTTGGGCCAGTGCCGCGACATCATCTTTGCCCTTAAGATCCTTTTTCATATGTTCCTCTTCCAATCTCTTCACAGTTTCTTCCTTGGACCTCACACGCAACCTCGGATCTACCATCTCTCCCTTCTCTTCCTCCACCTGCTGATCAGATTTCCTCGATTCTTCTCTGTATCTGAATCTCCCACCTCCTCTCTCATTGTTGGGGTAGATCTCTCTAAATCTATCTAGATCCTCTTCCTTATTTCTATACTGAAAACTATCTCTCCCCCCTCTGTTAAATCTGCCTCCTCCCCGATATCCACCGGGCCCTCTGTTCACATCTCTCCCTCTTCCCTCTTCCCTCTCACCAAGTGGCGGCGGGGAAAGGGGAAACCCTAAGTCCTCAAGGGGGTCACACTCTCTCTCAAAGCAGAGGAGAGGTGTACTATTTATATGAAGGAAAGCTTGGGAAAGCGTATTGCTAAAACTCGGTTCCCCTTTTGTTTTGTCCACTTTTTCCCTGTCTTTTTTTTGATGTCTTTTCGCCCCAACCGGAGAGAGGCGTCACATTTCCACTCATCGTCTCTTCGGGAATTATAACATGGCAGCCATTAAAGACCATATCATCTAGATACACATCTTCTTTAGACCAGAAATCAGGGATATGCGCAAAATTAACACTATTCATTTTCTTAGCTATATAGACACTTCTTTTAACCAGGTCTGGATTGACCTTGCAACTGGATTCTCTAATGGAACCAGTGCCATCACTCTGAGCAATTTTTCTGATAGATTTGCTGTAAGCAGTATCTCTCATATTCTTTCTATTTTTATCCTCAGAAGCCCCCATCATTTTTGGATCTGAAGAAGTTCCCTCATAAATAGAACCCAAACACGATCTAGCATCATTTTTATCCCCATTCCTACTAGTCAATCAACTATGTTTGATCATTCTAATTTTGCCAGCAGATTTCCTTTCATCATGATTGACAAGATATCTGTTTCGTGGTGGGAGCTTACCTTGCAGATCTGACGAGGGCCTAGCCTCCCTGTCAGAGTCCTCACCAGCGAGCAGCCAAAAGCGAGTGCCTGCCGGCGAGGCTCCTATCCCCGCCCCTGGGAGCGGGCGAGGCTGAGCAGACGCGGCGAACGATGGGGAAAGCATGGGGAACGCCTTATCACCAGCGGCATCTTCACCTTCTTCTTCCTCGCACGGGGCTTCCTTGCCATCTCTGCTATGCTGGTCACCAGATCCCCCATCACCTCCTCCATCACCACTGGGGCAGGCGCCGTATGGACAGGCACCGGGAGACCCATCACAGCGCCGATGACGAACTCCGTTGGACCCACAGGCTTGTGACAGCGAGAGCGGAACACCTTCCACTTCATCTCCTACTTGGGGTCGTCGGACTCCGATTCCTCCATCTCCTAGAGCAACATCCTGAGCATGCCCACCAGCTCGCCCGTCGGCGTGAGGCGCCAATCCTCCTCCTCCGTGAGCTTCATGTATGGCGCCCCCGCCGCCTCCTTGAGATCCCTCTCCTCCGCGAACCAGGAGATGATCTACATCAACTTCTCTAGCTTCTCGTCGTTTACATTGGCAATTTCCCTCACCCTCGCCTCGAGTCTCGGCTTCCAGGGCACCATGGATCTCTTGTGGGGGAGCGCAAGTTTGTGGTGTGGGAGGGGAATGGATCTCGTCGAGTGGGGAAGGGATAGCCGCACCGCAGCTTTAATCCTCCGCCATTCCTGACGCTCCTCCTCCTCCTTGATCTCGGTTCTCGCGTCACGCCGCGCCTCCGCCCCAATCCCCAGCACCCTGCCCACCAACACAATGTGACAGGGGAATCGAATTTGTGTACCTTCCTGTATCTCCTCCTTATCGTGTACCCGCACCGTGTCGACTCGCACCCCACAATCGTCCAGCAGCGTCAACCACGCGAGCCGCCCCGCCTAGGGAGCACGCCTCGTCAGAAAAGTAACAGCGCCGACGTCGCTAGGTCGGAGACGAGGTGCACCGCCCACCTGCGATCAGGGGGATCCGCCTCGCTTGTGTCGCCAGCGCAGGCTCGTGTTGCCCAAACCGCCATTCCTCCTAAAATAAATCATCTCCTATCCTCCTACTTTGGGTAGCCTCTCAAGACTTGCCTTTTGCATGTCAAGGACTGGCTGTCTGGCTGAGTAGTTATGACGCGCGTGCATGCGATCCGCTTTTTGAGCGACGTCTCGGGTTCGAATTTCCCAGCGCCCGAATTTTATCTTTCTTTCTTGCACCCACTGATCAGTAGGTCCCATAAAGATGGACAGGTGGTGTGAGGGCCTGCTGGCGTGCCATCTGCGCATAGTTAACGGGAACAGACGCCACCTCGGCAGATATGACGGAATTGTATGAAAATATTCTGTTATTCAAGTTTAAGGACCATTTTTATGGGTTTTTTAGTTCTTGTATGAATGTGTTTCCACCAGTACAAGTTTATGTACTAAAAGTGTTATTAACTCTAGAATTGCCATGGTGTTGTTTTTGTGCAGAAATCAAAGTTCTTGGATTGACCTAGAAATTTATGGAGAATTTTGGTGGAATATATAAAAAATATTAGCGGAAGAAAATACCAGAGGGGGCACCTAGGAGTCACAAGCTTAGGGGCGCCCCCCCCCCCCCACCCAGGTCGCGTCGTAGGAGCTTGTGGGCCCTTGGACCTCCGGCAACCGTAACTCCAACTCCATAAGTACCTATTCGTCAAGAAAAAAAAATCAGAGAGAAGGATTCATCGCATTTTATGATACGGAGCCGTTGCCACCTCCCGATCTTCATCAGGAGGGCTGATCTGGAGTCCGTTCGGGGATCCAGAGAGTGGAATCCGTCGCCATGGACATCATCAACCTTCCTCCACCACCAATTTCATGATGCTCATCGCTGGGAGTGAGTAATTTCTTCATAGGCTTGCTGGATGGTGATGGGTTGGATGAGATTTATCATGTAATCAAGTTAGTTTTGTTAGGGCTTGATGCCTAGTATCCACTATGTTCTGAGACTGATGTTGTTATGGTTTGCTATGCTTAATGCTTGTCACTAGGGCCCGAGTGCCATGAATTCAGATCTAAACCCTTTATGTTTTCATGAATATATTTGTGTTCTTGAACCGATCATGCAAGTTATACGCACCTATTATGTGTTATGATCCACATACCCCAAGGTGGCAATAATTGAGATTCTTTCTGGTGATTGCCGTAGTTTGAGGAGTTCATGTGTCCACTAAGTGTTAATTGGTTCTCTATTAAAAGGAGGCCTTAATATCCCTTAGTTCCATTAGGATCCCGCTGCCACAAAGAGGGTAGGATAAAAGATGTCATGCAAATTCTTTTCCATAAGCACGTGTGACTATATATGGAATACATGCCTGCATTACATTGATGAATTGGAGCTAGTTCCGCGTCGGTCTAGGTTATAACTGCTACATGATGAATATCATCCGACACAATTATCATCGCTGATCCAATTCCTATGAGCTTTTTACATATTGATATTTGCTAAGTTACTTTTGCTGTTGCTGCTATTACAATCACTACAAAACTGTTACAATTATTATTGCCACTGTTATTGTTACTATCATACTGCTTTCTGCTAAATACTTTGCTGCAGATATTAAGTCTTTCAGGTGTGGTTGAGTTGACAACTCAACTGCTAATACTTGTGAATATTCTTTGGATCCCCTTGTGTCGACAATAAATTTGGGTTGGATACTCTACCCTCGAAAACTGTTGTGATCCCCTATACTTGCGGGTTAATTACCAAACCGAATGTCTTCCCATAATAAAATAGACTTACCATCCCCTACTAACCACTTATATCCAAACTTGGCAGCCTTCATGGCCCACATCACACCTTTCCATAACTGAGATGGATGTGGATCATGACAACAAAATACATTTGGTTTTCTAGTATTATACTTAGCATATATAACTTTTCTCCATAGGGACCTTGACCCAAGATCCTATCAGACACAAATTTAGATTGTGTAGGTTAGGAATCCCCACACCACCATACTCCTTCATACACACAGATTGCCAATTAGATAAATGAATTTTATGGCCTCCTTCACTATCACTCCAAAGACATATAGCTAGTTGGGAATTAATTAAGGAGACAACCCATTTGGGGAACTTAAAAAAAGACTACATGTAGATGGGAATGCTAGCTAAGCAAGTCTTAACTAGAGTGCAACCCTTCCTAAAAGTGAAAGCAATTTACCTCTCCACCCAGCCATTCGGGCCAGGAGGGCAACAATCAGAGGTTGTAGGTCCTCTCTCCTAAGTTTATCAAAGTGTAAAGGAATCCCCAAGTACTTAACTGGAAATTTTCCTTTCACACATTTTAATATATCTAAAAAGGATTGAATCTCGGAGTCTTCCAAATTAATGGGAACCAACTCACTTTTGTGTTAGTTAATATACCTGGTACTAACTCAAAATAGGTCAAAACCCATTTGAGATTAATTGTAGCTCTAGGATCATTATCTACAAACATCAGAGTATCATCTACTCCGTCCTGTCCTTTTTACTCTATGTATTAGATTTTTGTCAAGTCAAACATTGTAAAGTTTGACCAAATTTATATTTAAAAATATCAATATATATATATTATGGAACTACATTTCATAGTGAATCTAACAGTATTGATTTGGCATTGGGAATATTGATACTCTTTTTATATCTTTGGTTAAAGTAGAGACACTTTGACTTTGAAAAAAATCTTATATGCATACTAAAAAGGACCGGATGGAGTACATATTGTAGAGATGTTATCCCCCAAGGAGAGAAATTAGGACATAGTCCTCTAATTAATCCAGCCTAAGAACCTTTAACAATCATCTTAGCAAAAACATCAACAACTAGATTAAAGAGAAAAGGGGGAAAAGGACCCCCTGTCTCAGACAACTACTGGTAATGAAAAAAATCACTTTCCTCTCCATTGATCTTAAACCCAATGAATCGATGTTGAGTGACACTCTTAATCTATTTAATCCATTTCATACCAAAGCCTCTCAGCTCAAGCACATCATAAAAATAATCTAGGTTGACCCTATCATAGGCCTTTTGATAATCAATTCTCAAAATCACCCCTTTCTTCCCTAAAGAATGAGTAGTGTGGGTCACCTCATGGGCAGTAACCACACTCTCTAATATGCATCTACCTCTTATAAAGGCAGTTTGGTTTTTAGAGATCAATCTACCAATCAAAAAACAAGCATGTTAGTCAGGAATTTAGTAAAAATCTTAAAATAGAAATTAAGAAGGCTGAATAGGTCTAAATCTCCTTGTTTCTTTAGCATCATTATCTTTAGGACTTAAAGTAATCCTGGCCAAATTTAGCCTGGAAATGTCCAGATCATGATCATACCATGATTCAAACATAGCCATCAGATCACTTTTAAAAGTGTCCCAAAAAGTTCAAAAAAACATAAAATGTAGCCCATCAGGCCGAGGAGCTACATCTGAATAGGTGTCAAGCACAGCTTTCCTGACCTTTTATTCAATAAATCTAGCTTATAATTTACTATTACCTTCTGCAGAGATTTTCTCATGGCCATTGAAAAAAAATCATGCCTCAAAGTATACGAGGCCTCTGATTAGCTTTGTGTTGAAGGTTTATCCAGTCTACTAGCGCATGAAGGGTTGGTCAGTGGTATCCAATATATTATGGTGTTCCGTAGGGAATCATCAGTTTCCCATGTTATTTTCTAATGACTCCTTGATCTTGATAAGGGCGGATACGTTGAGTGCCACATCACTCATAAATGCTCTAGATATGTACTGTGCTAGCTTAGGACAGCTGGTAAGTGGTGCAAAATTCCATGTGTTTTCAATCCCGACACGCGGGCGGATATTTGTATACAACTTAATATTGTTTCAGAGGCTACCTCGGATAAATATTTTGGCCTACCATCAAAGGTTGGAATTGACCGTAGTGACTGCTTCCAACACCTGGTTGATGGAGTTTGTGCGGTCATCAATGGGTGGATCTAAAAAATGTTGTTGATCACCAGGAAAGAAATGTTCCTGAAGGCGGTGGCACAGGCTATTGTTGTTTACGCCATGTCGGTTTTCAATATCTCGAAGAATATTTGTACTGCTACTTTTGATGCCATTGCTAGATATTGGTGGGGTGACACGCATGATAAAAGGAAGATTAACTAGAAGGCGTGGTGGAAGATGTGCATTCCTAAGAATGATGGAGGTATGGGATTCCGTGATCTACATTGTTTTCAATAAAGCAATGCTGGCAAAAAAATGTTGGAGACTTATCGAACGCAAATTGATTATGTGCTCAGATTTTGCGTGCCAAATATTGCCCGGATGGGGACTTGATGAATGCTACCTTGAAGAAAAGTTTGTTGTACACATGGCAGAGTATCATGGAAGGTGTGCAAACTTTGAAACAAGGGGCGACTTGAGGACTAGGGTTTTGTGCTTCAATTGATATTTTGGCGGATCAGTGGATCCCAAGAAGACCGCGAGGTAATGACCCCTATGGGGCAATGTTTTCTGCAGAAAGTTCAAGACCTCGGTGATCCAATATCCCAGAATTGGGACGAGCAGTTGGTGTGAATATATTTTTTTCCGTTCGATGCGGAAAGGATCTTACAATTTCTGTTATCGTCTCATGGACAAACTGACTTCATCTCATGGCATTTTTTGAAGTCGGTTACCTTATTGTTTGTTCTGCATTCCATAGCACAAGGAAGACTGAACATAAAACGAAAGCTTGTTTGAACTTAGGCGAGGGGAGGGTTGATCCTCACCCAATTTGGAAAGAATTTTGGGGCAGAACAGTACCACATAAAGATCACGTTTTTAATTGGAAGGGTTTTACATGGGATAGTTCCGTGCTACTGTACGCTAACTGACCATCATATGAAGCCCCTGTAATCTGTCCAGTGTGCAAAACTATTCATGAGGACCTTCGCCATATGTTATTTACCTGTGAAATGGCAAGGGAGGTGTGGGAGGAACTAGGGTTCGGGCCCATGATCGATGAGGCTGCAGCTCATGAGTATGCTGGTTTGATCATACTAGAGAAGTTGTTCTGTTCAAACCTTGCAGGCGAGGCACAGATTCCAATCACAAATGGAGTTGAGCTGTTTATGGTAGCTACATGGTATTTGTGATGGAATCGTCGGAAAACCAGCCATGATAAGAAGTATGGATATCCGATACGAACAACCATGAGCATATGAGGAGTCGTTGCAAATGCTTTTGCTACCAAAAACCAAGGTACCTATGAGGAAGTTAAGATGGGAAAGGCCATCTGCAGGTGTTCTAAAGCTGATATGGATGCAAGGTATCATGTTGATGATGGCGCGGGAGCAACAACTGCATTATGGGATAGTTTAGGAGCCTTCGTTGCAGGATGTTGTTCATATAAACAACATGCAAAGGATGCATCTTCTATGGAGGCATATGTACTACTCGGTGGTTTGCATCTCACTGACGAGCTAGGCATTCTGTCAGTGGTGGTGGAGTCCGATTCTATGGAGATAGTCCCATCTATTCTTGACCCGTCAGATTACAGAGCATCTGCATCAGTTGTCATGGACGATGTTGAAAGATGGTGAGTTCATTCGGTAGGGCGACTATTTGTGCAGTGTGCTCGGGAAAGGAATGCAGCTAACCATTGGCTTGATGGAGCTAGTTACGGAGGGAAATTCTTCGGGTTGTGCATAATAAACCCCCGACTTCTTAATTCCCTCTCTTGGTGGAGAAGGGAGGGTTTCCCTCCTAGTAGGATTCGGCCTAGGGCATGCCATGTCCTTGTGGTACCCTTGTGGGCCCCCATGGTCCCATTAGGGGTCGCCATCCCATGATGGTCCCTCACAATTTCCTTCCACAAATAAAATCCTGATTTTCTGGATGTCTCCGGAGCCCATTCCGGTGACCCCAATAACTTTCCATATATAGATCTAGACTTTCTGAAATCATGTTATACCTTCTCGGAATACCAAGAACTGTTTTGAAACCATCCAAAACACTTTTGGAACTAATCGGGCCTGTTTCGATGCTCTTTTAACTCATTTCTCATTTGTCCCGCAATCAGGACTAACCCGTTAAGTGTGTGACCCTACAGTTTCGGAAATAAGCGGACATGACCCGGAACCCCTTCCGGTCAATAGTTAACAGCGGGATCTGGACACTCTTATTAACTCCCACATATTCATGAAGTTCTCGAGCGAACCTTTGTTTACGAATACCATTCCCTTTGCTTTGTGATATTTTTATGAAACCCGAGGTGAGATAATTATGTATCCTTGTGATTCAACTCCTTGATCACTATACCTATTATCCTCATTACCAGTATCGTTCTCTTTACTCGTGTCTTTGTTTCGGTATCCCGTGATCTCCATCACAAGTGATTGGCCAGACGATAATGATACCGTAACACCGAGTGGGCCCGGAGAGTATCTCTCTATCGTGAGAGGAACAAATCCCAGTCTTGAACTATTGCTATCGAGACATACATTTCCGGAATACCCGTAAGTCGCCTGTATTCACAACCATTTACGGAGTGACATGTGGTGAACCCCAAATTATCCATCCGGCATGTTGATATGCAATATTCACATGGTCTAAGGGACAATGCATGCAAACACTGAACAAGTAATATGACGTATTGATAACATAACAACGATAACAATTCGCAGCAATTCATAAGTTGGAAAATAATGTGTTCTCATTATTGACAACATCCTTGTTACTCCTAACAATGCTCATGATCAGGTAAACAAGATGATTAATCAATACATGAGCTAGTCTTAGCAGCTAGACTAGGGAATACTTGGTGTTTATATTTCGGCACATGTATTTGGGTTATCCTCTGGATCTCATATTCATGAACCAATACTCTTCTAGCATAGAAACATTAATAATGAACATGAAAATACAATAATATAGTCATTATTGTCTCAAAGGCATATTTCCAACAGTCTCCCACTTACACTAGAGTCAATAATCTAGTTACATAAGTTCTCTAACACCAATGGCATTCCGGTGTTGCTCATGTTTTTCTCGTGGTAAAGACTTTGTCAGCGGATTAGACACATTCAGACCCGTATGAATCTTGCATATCTTCATGTCTCCACGCTCCACAAAATCTCTTATTAGGTGGAATCAGCGGTCAATATGTTTGCATCTCTGATGATACCTTGGTTCCCTTGCCTGTGCCACGACATCATTATTGTCGCAATAGAGTTGCATCTGGTCCAGCGCATTGGGAACTACACCAAGCTCGGTGATGAACTTCTTGATCCAGTAGCCCTCCTTCACGGCTTCCAAAGTGTCCATATATTATGCCTCTATTGTAGAATCCGCCACAGTACTTTGCTTCGAATTCTTCCAGCTTATTGTGCCACCATTTAGTGTAAATACAAACTCTAATTGAGATCTAAAGTCATATGAATCAGTCATGAAGCTAGCATCGGTGTAATACTTTACAATGACACTTCATCACCGCCAAATACTAAGAACATTTCCTTAGTTCTTTTGAGGTACTTTAAAATATTTTTAATTGTTGTCCAATGATCTGGACCTGGATCACTCTAGTATCTGCTCGTAACACTTAGAGTGTAGGACACATTTGGTATCTGTCCTTTAGGCCCATGTGCGCATGTCCGCCGTTGTCCGTTGTCCATTTTACCGACCCAATCGAATAAAAAGCGAATAAAATCCAGGTCCGTTTGTGTTTGGAGTTGCCATACCTTTGAATTGGCCCTACCAAACATAAGAATGGAACCGACCCATTCTAGTCGAATAGAACCATGACATTCCACTTCGTTTCCGAATCAAACACATCGCTAATAACTGCCTGGTGAGAGTCCAACGCCACGTTCTCCACCTCCGTCCGCGCGGGAGCGACGCCTAGTGGACCTAACCACAATTGGCAATCGGTTGGGTTGGCCATGCATGCACGCTCCCTCGACCCTAGTATCAGTTTTACCACTTCTCGATCGGCACTACTCGATCAACGTTGTACCCCCATAAATTTCTCATCATCCAATCAGTTCTCCTCGCTCCGCGCGCCGGTAGGACACAGTACACACCACTTCCTCTTCTTCGGAGATCATCGGTGGGCGGCGGGCGGCGGGCGGTGAACCGGTTTTGATACGATCGACATGGCCGCGGCTGCGGCGGCGGCGTCTCTGGCGATCCGTCTCACGGCGCTCGTCGTCGTGCTCGTTGTCCTCTGCCCGACGGCGTCCGCGGCGCCGAAGGGGAAGCAGTACAAGGTCGGCGGTCCTGAAGGGTGGTGCGTGCCCCCGAAGGTGGACAAGGAGATGTTTTACGTCAAGTGGGCGTCCAGCATAACCTTCTTCGTCGGGGACTCCGTCGGTACGTACTAATTGATCACACGCACGCGAGGTCTTGTCCTCCATTGATTTGCCAGATGTAGACCAAATCGACCTAATCTTTCTGCGGTGAATGCAAATGGACATGCATGCATGCATGCAGAGTTCGTGTACAAGAACGACTCGGTGATCAAGGTGAGCAAGGTTGGATACTACCACTGCAACGAGACGGCGGGCATCGGCACCGGCCCCGGGCCGAGGGATGGCAAAACGCTCTTCCCCCTCGACGCGCCAGGCTTCACCTACTTCGCCAGCTCGAACCTCGCACACTGCAACGATGGCCAGAAGCTCATAATTAAAGTCCTCGACGCCGAGCAGCGGCCGCCGGCATCAGCATCGTCGCCGTTAGAGGCCCCGACGGAACCATCATCTTCACAAGCGCCGCCGTCTCCGGAGCCAGGGCCGGCCTCCAAGGAGCACTCATCCGCCATGGGAGGGCCATTCGTGGCGCCTCTCGCTCGCGCCATGGCACAAGCTGCAACATTGGTCCTAGCCTGCTTAATTTGAGCAAATCTTAGTGTAGGCTAAAATAATTGATTAGTTCTTTAGTGTGTGGTGTGCCGTGTGCATGTGATAATCAAGGACCATCAATTTAGTATCAGAGTGTTTGGTTTGATGTATCGTGTACCGTCTTCGATCGCATGTGTCAACAACAACCCTGTTTTTTATACTTGTGTCTCTGTTCGATCAAGAAATTAAAGACCTGTTTGAAATTCCACCAGCTTCACGAAATTTCAGAAATTGTGCAGTCAGGAAATAGTTGCTCCTCAGTTTTCAACTGCAACTTCACCAATTCCGGGAGTGGAGTTGTGAAGTGGAGGTTCTTCAACAGGGCCTAAATGCAGCCTTGAATTTGAGTTATACTAAAAAACTAACCAAAGGGTAATTTTACAGCTTACGGATGAACAATTGATATATAGGACGTGAATACCAATATATAGGGGGACGGCAGCGCGACCCAACCAAGTGACCTTTGCAAAACCGCCTGTTACGCACGTCTGCCCGCTCACCACGTTTGTACCATCCCTCCGTGATGGGTTTGACCACCATGCTCGGGCTATCTGGACCATTTCCTCTGTAGCCCCTTTGCTTTATTATTAATATTTTAAAAAAGCGTGGAGAACTAGTTTTTTTAGGCATATTTTTATAGAAGAAATATCTAGGAACCACGCGCTAGTCAAGGCTCAAATGTGAGTTGGTTAGCTGCCCTCCTTGCATGCCTAGCCACGAATGTGAGTGGGCTAGCTGCCCTCTTAGAGCATCTCTAGCAGACCCCGTATATAGCCGCGACCCGCAAAATAACCGTCAAAATACTGGTTGGCACGGAATATTCTGCCCGAGCAGACCCTTCAAACGCGATCAACCCGTAAAATATTTTGCGAGGTGCGGCAAAAGTTAGACCTCAGCCTCTAGATTCACGGGCTGGGAGGCCGACCCAAGCTCGCCCCCTATCGCAGCGAGATTTGGCGGGAGGGAACTTTCCGCGTGGCCGTTCCCGCTTCCCCCCTCCTCGACCACCATTGCCCCGCCACCGCGCGCTCCAGCCCGTCTTCCCCACCATTCCTCACCGCCATGGAATCCTTCTAGCCGTCCCCCGTCACCGTGGAGGTCGTGCACGCGCAATCCCCCCCCCCCCCCCGGTGGAGATCGTCGCCGACCATGTCGCCCCCGCCGTCGCCCAAGGCCCCAACGCGCCTGCCCGCAAGCGGTAGGGCAACGTCGTCGTTCAGGGCGACAATCCGGCTACGTGATCTGCCTGGCCGCCGGCGGAGAAGGTGAGCAAGGTTCCAGGCATGAAGCGGAAGAAGGTTCCAACGAAACGGCCACCGCCTTCGTCCACTCCCCCCGCCCCGGCGACATGTTCCCCGACAATGCCGTTCAACGGAGCTGCTTCCACCGTAGGCGAGGTGTTCGATGAAATGTCCGAAAGGTATGCATATTTGATCTTTTGTCTTGCTTCGCTTTTCGCCATTGTGGTTTTCCTGACTTAATGGCACTCAATGTAGCGGCGGTTCGAACAATGCCACTGTCGAGTTTGTGAACTTGTTGGACACCAACGCCGTCGGCATCGATCAAGCCCCGTTCGCTGCTTTTGATTACACTGAAATGGAGGGTGGTGTGGATGATCACGGTGGTGAGGAAGAAGTTGAGGAGGTAGATGAATGGGCTTTTGAGCAAGCGCAAACAAGAAAAGGCGTGAGATCGAAGAATTACACGCTCCTGGAAGATCAAATCTTGATCAAGGCTTGGAGTGCGGTGTTCCTTGTGAAGGAAATATGCCCTAGAGGCAATAATAAAGTTATTATTTATTTCCTTATATCATGATAAATGTTTATTATTCATGCTAGAATTTTATTAACCAGAAACATAATACATGTGTGAATACATAGACAAAAACAGAAAGTCACTAGTATGCCTCTACTTGACTAGCTCCACTAGTAGAAAACAGGGCTTTGGTCCAGGCCGGGTCAGCCCATTAGTCCCGGTTCAGTCCAGAACCGGGACCAATGGGGGCATTGGACCCGGTTCGTGAGCCCAGAGGGCCGGCCGGGCCACGTGGGCCATTGGTCCCGGTTCATCTGGACCTTTTGGTCCCGGTTGGTGGGACGAACCGGGACCAATGGGCCTCGCTCCTGGCCCACCACCATTGGTCCCGGTTGGTGGCTTGAACCGGGACCAAAGGCTCCCCTTTAGTCCCGGTTCATGCCACCAACCGGGACCAATGAGGTGCTTATATATACCCCCTCGCGTAAGAGCAGAGCACACTGCTCTGTTTTTTCTGGCCGAGGGGGAGAGGGCTTGGTGGTGCTCTAGCTCACCTCCTATGCACACAAGGTGTTCGATGGAATGCCCGAGCCACACTACTTAAGCTTTCTCCTCTCCAAACTCGACCTCCAAGCTCCATTTTCCTCAATATTTGTCTAGATTTAGCGGTCCGTCACGCCCCGTCCCCATCTTCACCGCCGTCGATCACCCGCGCCGAGCTCATCGTCGGCACCACCGTGGTGAGCCTCTTGTTCTTATCTTCTTTCTGAAAGGAAAAATATTCTTACTTGTATGTTTACATAGATACTTGTATTATTTTCTTACTTTTATTATTGCATCTTATATAGTGCGATGGTTTTGGTATCCGCCCCCGTCGGCCCTCGTCCTGTCTATGATTCGGATGTGGTATATATATTATCTTTATAACTATTGGTTCATTTATTGTTTATGAAAATTATGCTGACCAACGTGACATAGATTTTATTTATGTAGGATGTATGTGAATCGGAAATGCCAACCGACCCTATTGTCGAGAGGTTAAATTTAGTTGAAGAAGAAAACAATTTGTTGAAGGAAAAAATAAAAAAAATTGAGGAGGAGAAGATGATATTGGAGTTGCATGTTGCGGATGTCGTCGATGATCACAAGATCAAGATGAATGCAATGCGCTTGAAGACTAGAAAGATTAGAAAATATGACATTCATACTGAGGCTTGGTATCATTATGCCGTTGGATCAATTGTTACCTTGGTTGCGATTATGATCGCATTTGTTTTCGCATTGAAATGTTTTATATAGTTTCAATGTATGGTTTAATTAATTAGATGCTCTGGAGAGCTATATGTTGTTAGATGAGAACTATGTATGCACTTTGGTTTTAATGTGATGATGAACTTCTATTAATTTGGACACTTAATTATATATAATGCACGCAGATGAACCGGCAATGGATGTACGGTGATAGACACACCTCCGAGTACATTAAGGGCGTGCATGAGTTTCTCGATGCGGCTGAGGCAAACAAGCAGAATGGTTTTATGTGTTGTCCATGCACTGAATGTGGGAATACGAGGTCTTACTCTAACCGGAAAATCCTTCACTCCCACTTGCTTTACAAGGGTTTCATGCCACACTATAATGTTTGGACGAGGCACGGAGAAATATGGGTTATGATGGAAGACGGCGAAGAAGAAGAGTACGATGACAACTATGTGCCCCCTGAATACGGTGATGCTGCAACGGGGGGAGCTAGTGAAGATCAAGAGAACCAGACGATGTGCCCAATGATGCTGCAACGGGTGAAGCTGCTGAAGATCAAGAGGAACCAGACGATGTGCCCGATGATGATGATCTCCGCCGGGTCATTGTCGATGCAAGGACGCAATGCGAAAGTCAAAAGGAGAAGCCGAAGTTCGATCGCATGTTAGAGGATCACAAAAAAGGGTTGTACCCAAATTGCGAAGATGGCAACACAAAGCTCAGTACCGTACTGGAATTGCTGCAATGGAAGGCAGAGAATGTTGTGGCTGACAAAGGATTTGAGAAGCTACTAAAAATATTGAAGAAGAAGCTTCCAAAGGATAACGAATTGCCCGACAGTACATACGCAGCAAAGAAGGTTGTATGCCCTCTAGGATTGGAGGTGGAGAAGATACATGCATGCCCTAATGACTGCATCCTCTACCGCGGTGCATACAAGGATCTGAACACATGCCCGGTATGCGGTGCATTGCGGTATAAGATCAGACGAGATGACCCTGGTGATGTTGACGGCGAGCCCCCCAGGAAGAGGGTTCCTGCGAAGGTGATGTGGTATGCTCCTATAATACCACGGTTGAAACGTCTGTTCAAAAATGAAGAGCATGCCAAGTTGATGCGATGGCACGGTGAGAACCGAAAGAAAGATGGGAAGTTGAGAGCACCCTCTGACGGGTCGCAGTGGAGAAAAATCGAGACAAAGTACTAGGATGAGTTTGCAAAGGACCCAAGGAATGTATGGTTTGCTTTAAGCGCGGATGGCATTAATCCTTTCGGGGAGCAAAGCAGCAATCACAGCACCTGGCCTGTGACTCTATGTATGTATAACCTTCCTCCTTGGATGTGCATGAAGCGGAAGTTCATTATGATGCCAGTTCTCATCCAAGGCCCTAAGCAACCTGGCAACGACATTGATGTGTACCTAAGGCCATTAGTTGAAAAACTTTTACAGCTGTGGAATGGAAATGGTGTACGTACGTGGGATGAGCACAGACAGGAGGAATTTAACCTTAAGGCGTTGCTGTTTGTGACCATTAACGATTGGCCCGCTCTCAGTAACCTTTCAGGACAGACAAACAAAGGATACCACGCATGCACGCACTGTTTAGATGACACTGAAAGTATATACCTGGACAAATGCAGGAAGAATGTGTACATGGGCCATCGTCGATTTCTTCCGACCAACCATCAATGTTGAAAGAAAGGCAAGCATTTCAAAGGCGAGGCAGATCACCGGAAGAAGCCCGCCATGCGTACCGGTGATCACGTACTTGCTATTGTCAATGATTTACACGTAATCTTTGGAAAGGGTCCTCGCGGACTACCTGTTCTGAATGACGCTGAGGGACACGCACCCATGTGGAAGAAGAAATCTATATTTTGGGACCTAGCCTACCGGAAAGACCTAGAGGTCCGCTCTTCAATCGACGTGATGCACGTGACGAAGAACCCTTGCGTGAACCTGCTAGGCTTCTTGGGCGTGTATGGGAAGACAAAAGATACACATGAGGCACGGGAGGACCTGCAACGTTTGCACGAAAAAGACGGCATGCCTCCGAAGCAGTATAAAGGTCCTGCCAGCTACGCTCCTACGAAAGAAGGGAAAGAAATCTTCTTTGAATGCCTACTCAGTATGAAGGTCATGACTGGCTTCTCGTCGAATATAAAGGGAATAATAAATATGCCAGAGAAAAAGTTTCAGAACCTAAAGTCTCATGACTGCCACGTGATTATGACGCAACTGCTTCCGGTTGCATTGAGGGGGCTTCTACCGGAAAACGTCCGATTAGCCATTGTGAAGCTATGTGCATTCCTCAATGCAATCTCTCAGAAGGTGATCGATCCTGAAATCGTACCAAGGCTAAGGAGTGATGTGGCGCAATATCTTGTCAGTTTTGAGCTGGTGTTCCCACCATCCTTCTTCAATATCATGACGCACGTCCTAGTTCATCTAGTCGACGAGATTGTCATCCTGGGGCCCGTATTTCTACATAATATGTTCCCCTTTGAGAGGTTCATGGGAGTCCTAAAGAAATATGTCCGTAACCGCGCTAGGCCAGAAGGAAGCATCTCCATGGGCCATCAAACAGAGGATGTTATCGGGTTTTGTGTTGACTTCATTCCTGGCCTTAAGAAGATAGGTCTCCCTAAATCGCGGTATGAGGGGAGACTGACTGGAAAAGGCACTCTTGGAAGTGACTCAATAATATGCAGGGACGGATATTCTTGGTCTCAAGCACACTACATAGTTCTATAGAACTCTACCTTGGTGACCCCATATGTCGATGAACACAAGAACAGTCTGCGCTCCAAACACCCGGAGCAGTGCGACGACTGGATTACATGTGAACACATCAGGACTTTCAGCAGTTGGTTGGAAACACGTCTCAGAGGTGACAACACTGTTTGTGATGAGTTGTACTTGTTGTCCAGGGGACCATCTTTGACTGTATTGACTTACAAAGGATACAAGATAAATGGAAATACATTTTACATGATCGCCCAAGATCAAAAGAGCACCAACCAAAATAGCGGTGTCCGCTTTGATGCAGCAACCGAGAGCAGAAAGGACACATATTATGGTTACATAGTGTACATATGGGAACTTGACTACGGACATGATTTTAAGGTCCCTTTGTTTAAGTGCAAATGGGTCAATCTGTCAGGCGGTGGGGTACAGGTAGACCCACAGTACGGCATGACAATAATGGATCTGAAAAATCTTGGGTACACTAATGAACCGTTCGTCCTAGCCAATGATGTGGCACAGGTTATCTATGTGAAGGACAAGTCTACCAAACCGAGAAAAAGAAAAGATAAGAAGCAAATACATCATACGATGAGCCAAAGCGCCACATAGTTCTTTCAGGAAAAAGGGACATCCTGGGAGTGGACAGCAAGACAGACATGTCTGAAGATTATGAAAAGTTTCATGAAATTCCTCCCTTCAATGTCAAGGCTGACCCAAGCATCCTGATAAACGATGAAGATTATCCATGGTTACGGCGCAATAAGCAACTGACACAAGCGAAGAAAAAGTGAAGACTTTCTTCCGCAACTATTATGATGATACCATGACAACTTTGTAACCCACGAGTATGCTATGCCAACTTTTTCAGGGTTCATTTGAAAACTATGAATTTAGGTCGAATTTTCTCTATAGGTGCATCTATGTTCATTTTTTTAGTAAAGTTAATCACAAACTTGTGATTCACACAAATTTCAAAGAATTCAAATTTTAGCTATTCAAATTTGAAAACTAATGGCACTAACGAAAAGTTTATAATTTTTCTAAAACTAATGGCACTAACAGAAAGTTTATAATTTTGCTGACCTAAAAGCAAAAAGAAATAAAAAATAAAGCAAAAAACAAAAGAAAATAAATAATGTAGAAAACAAAACAGAAAATCCGGAAAACAAATAAAATAGCAACAATAAGTATTTTTTTGTAAATAGAAACAAAATAAAATAAATAAAGCAACAAAGAAAACAAAAAAATAAAAAAGTGTTTTCAAATTTGAAAACTAATGGCACTAACAGAAAGTTCATAATTTTTCTAAAACTAAAAGCAAAAAAACAAAAGAAAATAAATAATGCAGAAAACAAAACAAAAAACTGGAAAAAAATAGCAACAATAAGTATTTTGTTGTAAGTAGAAACAAAATAAAATAAATAAAGCAACAAAGAAAAAAAGAGTGCCACCTATTGGGCCCCCACGGCCTGAATGAGACTAGAAACCCTACCATGGGCCAGGATTCAGGCCCGCGGGAGGCCCAGTAGGCCCACAGGCACACAACACAGTTATAGGCCCGAAAGCCTGCATTTGAGAGGAGCTCGAGAGGGAAGGCGCAGTAGCGCTTATAAACCACTCTCGAGCTCTCTCAGCTAGCGAGGTGGGACTAAAGTTTTGGCGCGGGGCAGCACAAGGCCTTTGGTCCCGGTTGGTGCCAGCAACCGGGACTAAAGGGTGCATTGGTCACGGTTCGTGGCACAAACCGTGACCAATGCCCCCCTTTAGTCCCGGTTGGTGCCACCAACCGGGACCAAAGGCCGCCGCTTCCTGCCCTTTGGCCTGCCGAAAACTGACCTTTGGTCATGGTTGGTGGCACCAACCAGGACTAAAGGGGGGCATTGGTCCTGGTTGGTGCCACAAACCGGGACCAATGCTCTTGGTATATAAGCAGGACTTGTGAAAATTTCACTTCTCATCTCGCAGTTGCCGCCCCGACGACGCCGACGACATCGACGCTGCCAGGCTGCCCCGACGCCGCACGCCGCCCCCGCCGTCGCCGTCGCCCGCTCCTGTCGCCGTCGCCGTCGCCCGCACCCTCGCCGGCCTCCGCCCGCGCCCGTCGTCGCCGTCGCCCGCGCCCGTCATCATCATCGCCCGCGCCCTCGCCACCCTCGCCGGCCGTCGACCGCGCCCTGTGAGCACCGCGCGTCTGCCGCCCCCACCGCCGCCGTGCATTTTTTTAATTATACATGTTTTTAGATTTTTCATATATATATATATATATATATATATGTATCTTTTAGATATATGTTTTTGCATGTATGTTCATATATGTTTTTTATGTATGTTCATATAGGTATATATGTATGTATTTTTTCAATTGTAATGATGTTTTAAAAATACATATATGCAAAAGTTAGACTTTTTTATTAGAAAATTTTTATCTATATATGTTCTCTGATTTAGTACATTTTAGGTTAGTTTCATTTTAAAAAAAAATTTATATAATTAGGAAGAAGGAATAGAAGGAAGAAGGAAGAAAATGTTTTATATATGAGGGTCGAGAGGGGGTCGACGGTCGAGAGGGGGTCGACAGGGGGTCGTCGAACATGAGAGGAAGAAAAGGATAAAAAAAGAGGAAGAAGAAGAAAAAAAGAGGAGAAGAAAGAATAGAGGAGAGAATAGTTCTTCTCCTCTATTCTTTCTTCTCTTCTCTTTTTTCTTCTCCTTCCTTTTTTTTATTGGAAACGAGGGTCGCCGAGCGGTAGAGGAAACCCTAAATAGCAACTATCGTCGGTGTGAGATACATGTGGCCGTCGGTGTCGGACGGTACATCCATGTCCCACAAGTGACGCGGGCTTCGACGCCCACGTCACTTGTGGGACGTTGATGTAGTGTCCGACACCGACGGCCACATGTATCTCACACCCACGATACTTGCTACTTAGGGTTTCCTCTACCGTTCGGCGACCCTCGACGACCCTCGTTTCCGATAAAAAAAGAGGAAGAAGAAGAAAAAAAGAGGAGAAGAAAGATTTCTTATTCTCTTTTTTCTTCTTCTTCCTCTTTATTTTATCGGGGACGAGGGTCGTCGAGGGTCAGGGTCGCCGAGCGGTAGAGGAAACCCTAAATAGCAAGTATCGTGGGTGTGAAATACATGTGGCCGTCGGTGTCGGACACTACATCCACGTCCCACAAGTGACGCGGGCGTCGAAGCCCGCGTCACTTGTGGGACGTGGATGTAGTGTCCGACACCGACGGCCACATGTATCTCACATCGACGATACTTGCTATTTAGGGTTTCCTCTACCACTCGGCGACCCTGACCCGCGTCACTTGTGGGACGTGGATGTAGTGTACGACACCGACGGCCACATGTATCTCACATCGACGATACTTGCTATTTAGGGTTTCCTCTACCGCTCGGTGACCCTCGACGACCCTCGTTCCCGATAAAAAAAGGAAGAAGAAGAAAAAAAAGAGGAGAAGAAAGAATAGAGGAGTTCTTACTCCTCTATTCTTTCTTCTCCTCTTTTTTTCTTCTTCCTCTTCTTTTTTATCCTTAAAGCGTTGTCGAGGCCACCCCAAACCATAGAGAAGCAGCGTTGAGGCCACCCCAAACCCTAGAGAAGCAGCGTCGAGGCAACTAATTAATATTAGTTCTACGTTTGCCACTAATATATCCATCTATCATGTTTGAATAATAATTGCCATGTTGTAAATATTTGTAGAAACTATGGACACCGCCCAAGACGAAGTACAAGAAGAGTTGTTGGGGGACATAATCGCACGAGGAAGTGATGTCGTCTGCTCGTTGTTTCTCAACGACACCGATGGTCTGGAAGCAGCTGGCTATGATTATGATGGCTCCGGTGACCTAATGCCGGTGCAAGAAGGAGACCGTGAGGACGGCTCCGGTGACCCAATGCCGGTGCAAGAAGGAGACCGTGATGACGTCTCCGGTGACCGAACCAAGTCCGGCCAGGTATATATATTAGTTAAGCTTCTGCTGACTAGCTAATTGATGCATTCATTGTTTTGGTATGTACACATATTAATTAAGTCTTTGTTCTCTTTTCTAGCCCTCCGGATCGAGCACAACTTTGGTAAAGAGACGAGGCCCGAAGAAAAAGTTGAGCTCAGATGAAAAGTTTGAGATCATAGCAATCGCGCCCGATGGCCAACCGATTGAACCCCTCCGGACAAAGAGCGCATTTGTTGCTTAGTGCGGGGTTTTGGTTAGGGACAAGATCCCGATCAGCATCCAGCAATGGTTAAAGCCGGCTACAGAAGACCCTGAGGTGTCTTATGTCAATGATATGCAGAAAAATGATCTTTGGACTGAGCTGAAGTCAAATTTCACCCTACCGCCAGAGGATGATCCGGAGAAGCCAGTTAAAGAGCAATTAATCAAGTCTTTTTCTCTTAAGAGGATGGAAGAACTATTCAGGAGGTGGAAGAAAGAGCTGAATAAGTTTGTCGAAAATAAAGAGACAACAGAATTCAAGGGCAGATATGAGAAGATCAAAGATCACTGGCCCGCATTTGTGGCCCACAAGACATCAGAAAAGAGTAAGAAGATGTCGGCGACAAACAAGCAAAATGCTGCGAAGAAGAAGCATCACCATCGCACGGGGTCAGGTGGCTACCTCGTAGCCCGGCCTAAGTGGGCCAAGACTGAGAATGATCTGGTTGACAAAGGGATCGAGACAGAGACAATTAACTGGCCAGACCGTTGCCGGACTTGGTTCTTCGGGGCTGGCGGAACCTTGGACCCTGTATCAAGGAAGTGCATTAGGACGAACGATCAAATGGACATACCAGTCACGAAGCTTCAGCAATATATCGAAGCAGCGCAGTAAGGGATATTCTTTCCAGACAGAGAGAACGACGAGCTCACAATGGCCCTCGGGAATCCTGAGCACCCTGGATGAACATGAGGCACGCCAGGCTCCATTTCGTGGAAGGTTGGGTTTTCGGACGCAGGCGGTTACAAATGCCAGGAGAGGAGGAAAAAAGTGCAGCAAACCCAAATGCAGGCGCTGCAAACAAGGGTACAAGCGATAGAGGAACGAGAAGCAAATCACAGCAAACGAACTGCCGAAGCTTCCCCCGAAGCTACCCCGCCATCTCAGCGGAGAAGCAGCATGGCTTCCACCGAGCTGCTTCAGCCGGAGCATGTCTTGACGGCTCCTGCCAGCTATCCCGTGGATGCTATCACGGAGTCTCAAAATTGCCACCTTATGACGCAATGGATGAATTTGAAGGTCAAGGCGACTGTTGGCTCTGTTTATCCTACTGAACCCGGCACAACTTTTCACTGCCGGCCGATTCCAGAACAATATGCTAGGGTGATGGTGGATGAAATAACGGAGGGATTTGAGGACCTCCAGCTTGACCACCCTACCGGTGAAGGGGAGACTAGGCTGGGTTCTGCTCTGAAGACTCCATGCCTATGGCGGAAGGAGCTCATCAACCTTCTGAACTGGACGCCTCCGCCTCCTCCTCCTTCTCCAGCGAGTCAGGGCACTCCGCCTCCTCCACCGCCTCCTCCTCCGGCGAGTTAGGGCACTCCGCCTCCTCCACCGCCTCCTCCTCCGGCGAGTGACGATCGGGGCACTCGGCCGGCTCCTTCTCCGGTGCGTGGCGGCACTCCGCCTCCTTCTCCGCCTGCGCCGGCGCGCCTGAGCAGCCAGCCTCCTCCTTCTCCGCCTTGTCAGCAAGGGCGGAAGAGACCTGCCGCCGCTCTGGCTTCTCCGGCGCGTCGTAGTCCTTCTCCTCTGCCTCGTAAGCAAGTAAAGAAGACAACCGCTCCGTCTGCTCTGCCGGCGTCTAGCAGTACAGCCAGAGGCGGGAGGACATACAAATTCGGTCCTTCTCTGAAGACTCCAGGGAAGTTACCATACGAGAGGACCCCGGAGGAGAATGCCGAGATCGCGCGAGAAGAAGTGAGGAACTTCTTTGAAGGGGTTAAAGCAAAGAAACATCCACCTCCGGAGGAGAAGGTAGATCCGGTGAAAGCGAAGCGCACTCTGGCTGCCCTGACAAAACCACCCAAGTCTCTGCCAAAAGGAAACTATGAGCGCATTATTGGAAAGGAATTTGTCGAAGCGGAGCGGTCGGGAAGTACTGTCAATGATTAAAGGCTGAAAGAACGACGAGCTGGGAAACAAATTGCACAGCTTGGCGAACAAGCGAAGCAATCATGCCCCCCGCTCAAGGTGCCTAGCGACATCGTCGCTAATGATCCGAGGATGGTGCCCGGTTATAGCAATCTTGGAGATTACCTGCCCGATGATGTACATTATGATTTCATGGAGGTGCAGATACAAAGATACGAGTACGGGAAGCCTCTCGTCAAAGATGAAAGATCTCTATCAACGATGATGCGAAGATTGCATGATTGGTACTTGAAAATCTGCAAAGAGTCTGGGGCAGGAGTACTTTGTATGTGAGAGTTAAAAAGGAGCATGACCTCATTGGAATTGATCTATTGCCTATTCCATTTGAGGAGTTCTTTCAGTTTTTCAATTAATTGGCCCTCGATAAAGCAACGGTCACCTGCTACTGTCTGTAAGTAGTACTACTTCTGTCATTAAGTCTCTCTATATAGCTCAACTCTTTCATTGCATGTATTTATAATTATCCTCACTATATTATGCAGATTGAAGATCGCCGAATTGAAGAAAAGACAAGTCGGTGATATTGGGTTCATTAACACATATCTCATAGATGAAACTGAGGTTAAATTTCATCCCGCAGATACCGAGGCCAACTTGCTACGATCGTTGGTAATAAATGAAAACAAAGATATAATACTCTTTCCTTACAACTTCAAGTGAGTGTTACTGTCTTGTGCGTATTCGGTTTCCCTTATATATTAGTCAAAGTTATAGTAATGTAACTAATGAGTTATGCATGCGTGTGCAGTTTCCACTATATTCTCCTAGAGATTAAGCTTGAGTAGGGACTAGTGACCGTTTTAGACTCAAGACGAAAAGATCCCCAGGACTATGCGGACATGACTCAAATGCTCGAGAAGTAAGTTAAATCGATCATTATCCACCGCATCAGCAACTTTGTTCATTTCCTGATATATCAAGTAATTGTTTTCTTTGTCTGGCAGGGTTTAGAAAAAATTCACCAAAAAAGCTCCGGGACTCCCGAAGAAGCTGCAATTTAGACACCCGAAAGTAGGTACTATAGTAGCATGTTCCGCGCATCTCCTATTGATTCAAGCGCTAGTTTCATCAATACCATTTGGCATTCTTGCTTATCAGTTTGATTGACCTCTATTTCTTGTAAAGTGGTTGTGGCAAGAACAAGGGAATAATTTCTATGGATACTACATTTGCGAGTCCATCCGCCACACGACCTGTGAGCGAGGCTACACTGACGAACAATATGAAGTGCGTAAATAACAACATTCACAATTTTATTTTATTACCATCATTTGTGTTGAGTTTCATTCATTCATATATATATATATATATATGTATTGACCCCCTTCTTCAAATTAGATGTTTCGGAAGCGGGATGAACTCCTAGCACCAGCTCGCATGCGAGCAATTCAAGAGGAATTGGCGGCATTCTTTCTTGACCACATGATCGCTGAAGACGGAGAATACTATGTGGACCATGAGTCCGTATGTTAGGAGATTATATTTGTAAGAGATAATTATTGTATATATGTAGCCGGTAGTGTCGGATAGATATACGAGAACTTGTTGTTCGACCAATCTCTCGGAGAAGGAGAGGTGGTCGATATCACTTCTCTCTGTATGCATATATGTTCATGACGATCTTCTGTTTCCTTTGTTTGCTTACTAGCTAGCTAGCGTGTCTAGTCCTCTTTATACGTATGTATAGTACGTAGCGTCGACCAAGCACGGACATAAGAGAGGACACTTCTCTCTATTAATTATAGCTAGCTAACACAATATATGAAACACCTAAATTAACCCCCCAAAACCCCCAAACCCCCCCCCCCCCTTCCAAAAAAACAAAAACCCCAAGCCACAGAAATGCTGACGCGTGGATGCCTATTGGTCCCGGTTGGTGCCACCAACCGGGACCAAAGGCCCTCCTGCCTGGGCTCCGCGCACAGGCCACATGGAGGCCCATCTGTCCCGGTTCTGGATTGAACCGGGACTAAAGGGATAGGGCATTAGTACCGACCCTTTAGTCCTGGATCAGGAACCGGGACAAAAGGCCCTTGAGAACCGGGACAATAGGCCCTTTTTCTACTAGTGCTCGTTAATCAAAGATGGTTATGTTTCCTAACCATAGACATGAGTTGTCATTTGATTAACGGGATCACATCATTAGGAGAATTATGTGATTGACTTGACCCATTCCGTTAGCTTAGCACTTGATCGTTTAGTTTGTTGCTATTGCTTTCTTCATAACTTATACATGTTCCTATGACTATGAGATTATGCAACTCCCGTTTACCGGAGGAACACTTTGTGTGCAACCAAATGTCACAACGTAACTGGGTGATTATAAAGGTGCTCTACAGGTGTCTCCGAAGGTACTTGTTGGGTTGGCGTATTTCGAGATTAGGATTTGTCACTCTGATTGTCGGAGAGGTATCTCTGGGCCCTCTCGGTAATGCACATCACTCAAGCCTTGCAAGCATTGCAACTAATAAGTTAGTTGCAGGATGATGTATTACGGAACGAGTAAAGAGACTTGCCGGTAACGAGATTGAACTAGGTATTGAGATACCAACGATCGAATCTTGGGCAAGTAACATACCGATGACAAAGGGAACAACGTATGTTGTTATGCGGTCTGACCGATAAAGATCTTCGTAGAATATGTAGGAGCCAATATGAGCATCCACGTTCCGCTATTAGTTATTGACCGGTGAAGTGTCTCGGTCATGTCTACATAGTTCTCGAACCCGTAGGGTCCGCACGCTTAAAGTTCGGTGACGATTGTAATTAGGGTTTTTGTGTTTTGATGTACCAAAGGTTGTTCGGAGTCCCGGATGCGATCACGGACATGATGAGGAGTCTCAAAATGGTCGAGACATAAAGATTGATATATTGGAAGCCTATGTTTGGATATCGAAAACGTTCAGGGTGAAATCGGGATTTTACCGGAGTACCGGGGGGTTACCGGACCCCCCCCCCCCCGGGGGGGGGGGGGGGTTATTGGGCCTACATGGGCCATAAAGGAGAAGAGGAGGGTAGGCCGCGTGCCTCCTCCCCCCTAGTCCGAATAGGACAAGGAAGGGGGGGCGGTGCCCCCCCTTTCCTCTTTCTCCCTTCCTCCTTCCTTTTCCAACAAGGCAAGAGGGGGGAGTCCTACTCCCGGTTGGAGTAGGACTCTTCCAGGCGCACCCATAGGGCTGGCCGCACCTCCCCCTCTCCCTCCTTTATATACTGAGGCAAGGGGCACCCCATGACACACAAGTTGATCCTCGTGATCGTTCCTTAGCCGTGTGCGGTGCCCCCTTATACCATATTCCACCTCGGTCATATCGTAGCGGTGCTTAGGCGAAGCCCTGCGTCGGTAGAACATCATCACCTTCATCACGCCGTCGTGCTGATGAAACTCTCCCTCAACGTTTTGCTGGATCGGAACTCGAGGGACGTCACCGAGTTGAACGTGTGCAGAACTCGGAGGTGTCGTACGTTCGGTACTTGGATCGGTCGGATCGGGAAGACGTACGACTACTTCCTCTACGTTGTGTCAACACTTCCGTTGCCGGTCTACGAGGGTACGTAGACAACACTCTCCCCTCTCGTTGCTATGCATCACCATGATCTTGCGTGTGCGTAGGAATTTTTTTGAAATTACTACGTTCCCCAACAGTGGCATCCAGCCTAGGTTTTATGCGTTGATGTTGTGCACGAGTAGAACACAAGTGAGTTGTGGGCGATATAAGTCATACTGTTTACCAGCATGTCATACTTTGGTTCGGCGGTATTGTTGGATGAAGCGGCTCGGACCGATATTACGCGTACGCTTACGCGAGACTGGTTCTACCGACGTGCTTTGCACACAGGTGGCTGGCGGGTGCCGGTTTCTCCAACTTTAGTTGAACCAAGTGTGGCTATGCCCGGTCCTTGCGAAGGTTAAAACAACACCAACTTGACAAAATATCGTTGTGGTTTTGATGCGTAGGTAAGAACGGTTCTTGCTAAGCCCGTAGCAGCCACGTAAAACTTGCAACAACAAAGTAGAGGACGTCTAACTTGTTTTTGCAGGGCATGTTGTGATGTGATATGGTCAAGACATGATGCTAAATTTTATTGTATGGGATGATCATGTTTTGTAACCGAGTTATCGGCAACTGATAGGAGCCATATGGTTGTCGCTTTATTGTATGCAATGCAGTTGCGCTGTAATGCTTTACTTTATCACTAAGCGGTAGCGATAGTCGTGGAAGCATAAGATTGGCGAGACGATAATGATGCTACGATGGTGATCAAGGTGTTGCGTCGGTGACGATGGTGATCATGAAGGTGCTTCGGAGATGGAGATCACAAGCACAAGATGATGATGGCCATATCATATCACTTATATTGATTGCATGTGATGTTTATATTTTATGCATCTTATCTTGCTTTGATTGACGGTAGCATTATAAGATGATCCCCCACTAAATTATCAAAGTATAAGTGTTCTCCCTGAGTATGCACCGTTGCGAAAGTTCTTCGTGCTAGGACACCACGTGATGATCGGGTGTGATAGGCTCTACGTTCAAATACAACGGGTGCAAAATAGTTGCACACGCGGAATACTCAGGTTTAACTTGACGAGCCTAGCATATAACAGATATGGCCTCGGAACACGGAGACCGAAAGGTCGAGCGTGAATCATATAGTAGATATGATCAACATATTGATGTTCACCATTGATACTACTCCATCTCACGTGATGATCGGACATGGTTTAGTTGATTTGGATCACGTGATCACTTAGAGGATTAGAGGGATATCTTTCTAAGTGGAAGTTCTTAAGTAATATGATTAATTGAACTTAAATTTATCATGAACTTAGTACCTGATAGTATCTTGCTTGTCTATGTTTGATTGTAGATAGATGGCTCGTGCTGTTGTTCCGTTGAATTTTAATGCGTTCCTTGAGAAAGCAAAGTTGAAAGATGATGGTAGCAATTACACGGACTGGGTCCGTAACTTGAGGATTATCCTCATTGCTGCACTGAATAATTACGTCCTGGAAGCACCGCTAAGTGCCAAGCCTGCTGCAGGAGCGACACCAGATGTTATGAATGTCTGGCAGAGCAAATCTGATGACTACTCGATAGTTCAGTGTGCCATGCTTTACGGCTTAGAACCGGGTCTTCAACGACGTTTTGAATGTCATGGAGCATATGAGATGTTCCAGGAGTTGAAGTTAATATTTCAAGCAAATGCCCGGATTGAGAGATATGAAGTCTCCAATAAGTTCTATAGCTGCAAGATGGAGGAGAATAGTTCTGTCAGTGAACATATACTCAAAATGTCTGGGTATCATAATCACTTGACTCAACTGGGGGTTAATCTTCCTGTTGATAGTGTCATTGACAGAGTTCTTCAATCACTGCCACCAAGCTACAAAAGCTTCGTGATGAACTATAATATGCAAGGGATGAATAAAACTATTCTTGAGCTCTTCGTGATGCTAAAAGCCGCGGGGGTAGAAATCAAGAAGGAGCATCAAGTGTTGATGGTCAATAAGACCACCAGTTTCAAGAAAAAGGGGAAAGGGAAGAAGAAAGGGAACTTCAAGAAGAACAGCAAACAAGTTGCTGCTCAGGAGAAGAAACCCAAGTCTGGACCTAAGCCTGAGACTGAGTGCTTTTACTGCAAGCAGACTGGTCACTGGAAGCGGAACTTCCCCAAGTATTTGGCGGATAAGAAGGATGGCAAAGTGAACAAAGGTATATGTGATATACATGTTATTGATGTGTACCTTACTAATGCTCGCAGTAGCACCTGGGTATTTGATACTGGTTCTGTTGCTAATATTTGCAACTCGAAACAGGGGCTACGGATTAAGCGAAGATTGGCTAAGGAAGAGGTGACACTGCGCATGGGAAATGGTTCCAAAGTCGATGTGATCGCGGTCGGCACGCTACCTCTACATCTACCTTCGGGATTAGTATTATACCTAAATAATTGTTATTTGGTACCAGCGTTGAGCATGAACATTATATCTGGATCTTGTTTGATGCGAGACGATTATTCATTTAAATCAGAGAATAATGGTTGTTCTATTTATATGAGTAATATCTTTTATGGTCATGCACCCTTGAAGAGTGGTCTATTTTTGATGAATCTCGATAGTAGTGATACACATATTCATAATGTTGAAATCAAAAGATGCAGAGTTGATAATGATAGTGCAACTTATTTGTGGCACTGCCGTTTAGGTCATATCAGTGTAAAGCGCATGAAGAAACTCCATAGTGATGGACTTTTGGAACTACTTGATTATGAATCACTTGGTACTTGCGAACCGTGCCTCATGGGTAAGATGACTAAAATGCCGTTCTCCGGTACTATGGAGAGAGCAACGGATTTGTTGGAAATCATACATACAGATGTATGTGGTCCAATGAATGTTGAGGCTCGTGGCGGATATCGTTATTTTCTCACCTTCACAGATGATTTAAGCAGATATGGGTATATCTACTTAATGAAACATAAGTCTGAAACATTTGAAAAGTTCAAAGAATTTTAGAGTTAAGTTGAAAATCATCGTAACAAGAAAATAAAGTTTCTACGATCTGATCGTGGAGGAGAATATTTGATTTATGAGTTTGGTCTACATTTGAAACAATGCGGAATAGTTTCGCAACTCACGCCACCCGGAACACCACAGCGTAATGGTGTGTCCGAACGTCGTAATCGTACTTTATTAGATATGGTGCGATCTATGATGTCTCTTACTGATTACCGTTATCGTTTTGGGGTTATGCTTTAGAGACGGCTGCATTCACGTTAAATAGGACACCATCGAAATCCGTTGAGACGACGCCTTATGAACTGTGGTTTGGCAAGAAACCAAAGTTGTCGTTTCTGAAAGTTTGGGGCAGCGATGCTTATGCGAAAAAACTTCAACATGATAAGCTCGAACCCAAATCGGAGAAATGTGTCTTCATAGGATACCCAAAGGAGACTGTTGGGTACACCTTCTATCACAGATCCGAAGGCAAAACTTTTGTTGCTAAATTCGGAGTTTTTCTAGAGAAGGAGTTTCTCTCGAAAGAAGTGAGTGGGAGAAAAGTAGAACTTGATGAGGTAACTGTACCTGCTCCCTTATTGGAAAGTAGTACATCACAGAAACCAGTTTCTGTGACACCTACACCAATTAGTGATGAAGCTAATGATAATGATCATGAAACTTCAGATCAAGTTACTACCGAACCTCGTATATCAACCAGAGTAAGATCCGCACCAGAGTGGTACGGTAATCCTGTTCTGGAAGTCATGCTACTAGATCATGATGAACCTACGAACTATGAAGAAGCGATGGTGATCCCAGATTCCGCAAAATAGCTAGAAGCCATGAAATCTGAGATGGGATCCATGTATGAGAACAAAGTGTGGACTTTGGTTGACTTGCCCGTTGATCGGCAAGCAATTGAGAATAAATGGATCTTCAAGAAGAAGACTGACGCTGACGATAATGTTACTGTCTGCAAAGCTCGACTTGTTGCAAAAGGTTTTCGACAAGTTCAAGGGATTGACTACGATGAGACCTTCTCACCCGTAGCGATGCTTAAGTCTGTCTGAATCATGTTAGCAATTGCCTCATTTTATGATTATGAAATTTGGCAAATGGATGTCAAAACTGCATTCCTGAATGGATTTCTGGAAGAAGAGTTGTATATGATGCAACCAGAAGGTTTTGTCGATCCAAAGGGAGCTAACAAAGTGTGCAAGCTCCAGCGATCCATTTATGGACTGGTGCAAGCCTCTCGGAGTTGGAATAAACGCTTTGATAGTGTGATCAAAGCA
Organism: Triticum monococcum; assembly: GCA_034509565.1. NCBI lineage: Eukaryota > Viridiplantae > Streptophyta > Magnoliopsida > Poales > Poaceae > Triticum > Triticum monococcum. The sequence goes on along the minus strand of CM067843.1, from coordinate 752,939,392 downwards.
TTTGGTTTTGTACAGACTTTTGGAGAAGCCTGTATTTACAACAAAGTGAGTGGGAGCTCTGTAGCATTTCTGATATTATATGTGGATGACATATTATTGATTGGAAATGATATAGAATTTCTGGATAGCATAAAGGGATACTTGAATAAGAGTTTTTCAATGAAAGACCTCGGTGAAGCTGCTTACATGTTGGGCATTAAGATCTATAGAGATAGATCAAGACGCTTAATTGGACTTTCACAAAGCACATACCTTGACAAGGTTTTGAAGAAGTTCAAAATGGATCAAGCAAAGAAAGGGTTCTTGCCTATGTTACAAGGTGTGAAGCTGAGTAAGACTCAATGTCCGACCACCGCAGAAAATAGAGAGAAAATGAAAGATGTTCCCTATGCTTCAGCCATAGGCTCTATCATGTATGCAATGTTGTGTACCAGACCTGATGTGTGCCTTGCTATAAGTCTAGCAGGGAGGTACCAAAGTAATCCAGGAGTGGATCACTGGACAGCGGTCAAGAACATCCTGAAATACCTGAAAAGGACTAAGGATATGTTTCTCGTATATGGAGGTGACAAAGAGCTCATCGTAAATGGTTACGTTGATGCAAGCTTTGACACTGATCCGGGCGATTCTAAATCGCAAACCGGATACGTGTTTTTACTGAACGGTGCAGCTGTCAGTTGGTGCAGTTCTAAAAAAAGCGTCGTGGAGGGATCTACATGTGAAGCGGAGTACATAGCTGCTTCGGAAGCAGCAAATAAAGGAGTCTGGATGAAGGAGTTCATATCCGATCTAGGTGTCATACCTAGTGCATCGGGTCCAATGAAAATCTTTTGTGACAATACTGGTGCAATTGCCTTGGCGAAGGAATCCAGATTTCACAAGAGAACCAAACACATAAAGAGACGCTTCAATTCCATTCGGGATTTAGTCCAAGTGGGAGACATAGAAATTTGCAAGATACATACGGATCTGAATGTTGCAGACCCGCTGACTAAGCCTCTTCCACAAGCAAAGCATGATCAGCACCAAGGCTCCATGGGTGTTAGAATCATTACTGTGTAATCTAGATTATTGACTCTAGTGCAAGTGGGAGACTGAAGGAAATATGCCCTAGAGGCAATAATAAAGTTATTATTTATTTCCTTATATCATGATAAATGTTTATTATTCATGCTAGAATTGTATTAACCGGAAACATAATACATGTTTGAATACATAGACAAAAACAGAGAGTCACTAGTATGCCTCTACTTGACTAGCTCGTTAATCAAAGATGGTTATGTTTCCTAACCATAGACATGAGTTGTCATTTGATTAACGGGATCACATCATTAGGAGAATGATGTGATTGACTTGACCCATTCCATTAGCTTAGCACTTGATCGTTTAGTTTGTTGCTATTGCTTTCTTCATAACTTATACATGTTCCTATGACTATGAGATTATGCAACTCCCGTTTACTGGAGGAACATTTTGTGTGCTACCAAACGTCACAACATAATTGGGTGATTATAAAGGTGCTCTACAGGTGTCTCCGAAGGTACTTGTTGGGTTGGCGTATTTCGAGATTATGATTTGTCACTCCGATTGTCAGAGAGGTATCTCTTGGCCCTCTCGGTAATGCACATCACTCAAGCCTTGCAAGCATTGCAACTAATAAGTTAGTTGCAGGATGATGTATTACGGAATGAGTAAAGAGACTTGCCGGTAACGAGATTGAACTAGGTATTGAGATACCGACGATCGAATCTCGGGCAAGTAACATACCGATGACAAAGGGAACAACGTATGTTGTTATGCGGTCTGACCGATAAGGATCTTCGTAGAATATGTAGGAGCCAATATGAGCATCCAGGTTCCGCTATTGGTTATTGACCGGAGAAGTGTCTCAGTCATGTCTACATAGTTCTCGAACCCGTAGGGTCCGCACGCTTAAAGTTCGGTGACGATCGTAATTAGGGTTTTTGTGTTTTGATGTACCGAAGGTTGTTCGGAGTCCCGGATGTGACCATGGACATGACGAGGAGTCTCGAAATGGTCGAGACATAAAGATTGATATATCGGAAGCCTATATTTGGATATCGGAAACGCTCCGGGTGAAATCGGGATTTTACCGGAGTACCGGGGGGTTACCGGAACCCCCCGGGGGTTATTGGGCCTACATGGGCCATAAGGGAGAAGAGGAGGGCCGGCCAGGGCAGGCCGTGCGCCCCCTCCCCCCCTAGTCCGAATAGGACAAGGAAGGGGGGCGGCGGCCCCCTTTCCTCTTTCTCCCTTCCTCCTTCCTTTTCCAACAAGGCAAGAGGGGGGAGTCCTACTCCCGGTTGGAGTAGGACTCCTCCAGGCGCACCCATAGGGCCGGCCGCACCTCCCCCTCTCCCTCCTTTATATACTGAGGCAAGGGGCACCCCATGACACACAAGTTGATCATCGTGATCGTTCCTTAGCCGTGTGCGGTGCCCCCTTCCACCATATTCCACCTCGGTCATATCGTAGCGGTGCTTAGGCGAAGCCCTGCGTCGGTAGAACATCATCACCGTCATCACGCCGTCGTGTTGACGAAACTCTCCCTCAACGTTTTGCTGGATCGGAACTCGAGGGACGTCACTGAGTTGAACGTGTGCAGAACTCGGAGGTGCCGTACGTTCGGTACTTGGATCGGTCGGATCGGGAAGACGTACGACTACTTCCTCTACGTTGTGTCAACACTTCCGTTGCCGGTCTACGAGGGTACGTAGAAAACACTCTCCCCTCTCGTTGCTATGCATCACCATGATCTTGCGTGTGCGTAGGAAATTTTTTGAAATTACTACGTTCCCCAACACCTTGATGCTTGCACGGGTACGTCTCAAACCTCAAAGAGATATTGGCAAAGAATCGAAGATCAATACTTCTGCATGATGGCCAGGTATCCCAATAGGACACCACGGACCTTTCGGTCACTTCAAGGTCGTTGGGACGTGATCAAGCTGATTTGTAGCCATGGGGTAGCTTGCTTGGAACAAGTGCGCAATGCACCTCCAAGTGGAACCATGAAATCCGACTATGTGAGTTAGTTTTCACGTTCCAAGTTGTGCATTTCGTTTTGCATCATATGAAGTGATTGCATCATTTGACCTTGTTTTAAATGTGTAGGACAAAATTTCCCAACGAAGATACAAAGATATGGAAGCTTTCGAAGGCAAAAAAAATTAACTTGAGCATTGTTGGGATATGCTCAAAGAGTGCGAGAAGTGGAAGTTGATTGACAAAGAATCCCCACCGAAGAGAGGTTCACTTGCAAACTTGGATGAAGATGAAGATGATGGTGGCCCAAGAAACTTGAACAAGCCCGATGGTGACAAGAAGACAAAGGAGAAGATCAAGAGGGAACACGAGGCATCGAGCTTGCGGGACAAAATAGATGCCATGGTGCAATCAAATGAGTTGATGTTAGCGAAGACCTTGGAGGCAAAGAAAGAGTTGGCCGAGAAGAAGGCACGAGAGAAGCATGAGAAGTAACAATTTCTCAAGGACGAGGGGTTGCACATGACAGCCATTGAGGAGAGAAGAGCAGTGCCGCCGAGAACAAAGCCATGTCCAAGCTTCTTGCGGAAGAGAATAGGATCATAACAATGAACCGCAATGACATGGACGACATCACCAAAGAATGGCATGATATGGCAAGGAGAGACATCTTGAAGAGGCGGATGCTTGCTTTGGCCGATGCGTGTTATAGTGTCGACGATGGTTTCTCATCGGGATTAGGAACCAACAATGCTGATGCATTCAGCGCGCCCACCGGTGATTTCGGTGCCGGAGTTGGAACAAGTGCCGGCGGTGGATTCGGGGGCGGCGATGACCTCGATGGAGGTGGTGGGGAGTGAAGAGCGACGGACGTGGTCGTTTGCAAGTCCTTTTGCGTTTGTCCTACAAAACTATGATTTTATTTGTGTGTCAACTATGTTTTATTGTTTGAATTTGAACTCATTTATCGGAATTGCTGTCAAATTCGATTAATTGGGGGTTTTCGGTTTGCGGGTCCAAGCGGCGGCGCCCGAACAGACCCCGTGTAGCCGACCCATAAAAGAGCATCTACTGCGAATATCCTTTTTTTTCGGATCCGTTTGGAGGGTCTGACTTTGTCCTCGCCTGTGCCAGCCCGCAAAGCCGTTTTTCCGCGAACTACAAACGCATTTTGTGGGTCGGCATTATATAGGTCTGCTAGAGATGCTCTTACGTGCCTAGCCAACAGGATGACACCTTATTCTCAAGGCACCACCCCCATCCTCGACAAATCCTATTTAACGCATGCTGACGTCAAACGGACGCCATGACGCCCACTAGCAAGGACAGTTGGGCCGGCCCAGTTCGGGTGCTTCTCACCGTTTTCTCCTTCACCACGTTGCTACAACTTTTCTTCTGTTTTTATTGTAGTTTTGGTTATAATTTTTTCATTCTTTATTTTTCTTTTCTTTTTATCTTTTTATTATTTCCTTTTTATTTTTTAGTACATGGTCAATTATTTTGTTAATATATGGGAAACAATTATTTAATACACTAATAAATGTGTACGTGCAATGCACGTTGATATTAGGTAATATATTAATTACATTTAAATATTAGGTAGGATATTATTTTGTGTATTAAGTATGTGATTAGCATTGGCGTTAATATTTGGTATGATATTAACTACACACTAAACGTGTTGAGCGCTCATCATTGGAGCAGCCTGAGTCGTTGGATTGATCTGATTTGACGGCCGGGATTTGTTGGATCTGCCTATTTGGGTTTTTTTATATTGGTATAGAAGATGAACAACATTATTTGATACACACTAAACATTTTTTGTAATACACGTTGAGCTTTTGGAATATATGGTAAATTTGTTTTCGCTATAAGGAAAAAAATTAATACACATTGAATATTTTTCTAATATATATGGTGAAATGTTTTTACTATACAGCGAATATTTTTTAATATGCACTCAACTTTTTTTAAACTCATACTGAACATTTTTTATTTTCTTTTTATTATTTCAAATAAGTTTTTAAAAGTTACTCTACATAAAAATGGTCCTTTTGGCGAAAATCCTACTAAAAATGAAGAGGGAAAAACAAAATATCGCTCACGAACGGCCCATTTGCCCTTGCTTTCAGGTGTAGCCTCTCCTATTTGACGCCAACGGGCGTCCAACAGGAGGTCTCCCCACCTTACTCCTCCATCTAGATGGTACTGGCATGTTTTTTTTTTCATGAAGGACACTTTTATTAATGTAGCATCAAATTGATATATTGCATAATGAGTGATATCCGACCTCTCTGCGTGACTAAAATGCACATAATCAACATGGGCAGCTTGACAAAGAATAAAAAAGACATAGTGGCTATAGTAAAGTTATATGAGTCCGAAACTATGTCTATGTTGAGAAGGGTGGAGGACCAATCGAGAGACTATATGCCGACACCCATGTTGGGTAAAACCTCCCTTACAACCCCTTCCTAGTGCACACACACACCACCGTGAACAATGGTGGATACTTTATATAATGAAGCATAGAGCATGTATGAAACCATACATCAGTAGATATCCTGCATGGGTGAAGAACTTTTGTCATTAAAAACAAGATCATTTTAACAGAGCCAAAATGACAATAATAAGGTAGACACTCCCATATAAGGGGTTTTTTTTGCGTTTCTTTTCTTCCTTTTCTTATTTATTTTTGCTGGGTTTTTATCTTCTTGCTTTCTTTTCTTTTATTTGTTTTCTTTTTCTTCTTCTTATTTTCCCTTATCCATTTGAAAAATACAATAACATTTATTGGAAAAATACATCAAAATATCGATATATGTGCGTGCGTGTGAACATTTTTAAACATGAGTACAAATCTTTTAATTGAAAAGTGAAATCCAACACCTATGGGTATATCTATCTATGCAACACTCCAGAGTGCTAATTAATCTGGAGATACAGGCAGCCACACGGTGCTGGCTATCAAGTACATTATTGGCTCTCAATGCTCAGCTACTCCTGCCTTGGCTGCCATCATGAGATGTGTGTACATTTGTTTGAAGAAGGTGAGACGAATAAAGGATGTAAAATACATAAATGAGAGGAGGTGCATGTGTCTTAGGGCCTCTCTAACCTATATCTTATAATGCTTTAGAGGAGCAAAATTTTATGTTTTCTCCTTTAAACCGCACATAACCGATCCCTCGAAAGCTTCAGAGGAGATAATTTTTAGAGTGAATTCCACTTTTTACCCCATATTTGTACATTTGTGACACTAATTACCCCGTCGAGTGAAAATTCGTCTAGAATACCCCTTTTGAAAGCTTTGGACCCTCGTTTTCTGATGCGTGTCCATCATGTAAGGTGTGAGGTGACGCCCCGGATCCAAAAACATATGGACGGCCACAAGGAACGGAACAGATAGACAAGAGAAGCTCGGAAGATCATCAATGATGCCCTCCGATCCTTACATATATTTTTTACGAATCAATGACGCAACATGCCGATCCTATCGACCATAAACAAAGAAAATATAAAACTGGGTTAAAACCGTGTTAAAAGTCTCCAAAATCCGATATTTCGATAAAAGTTCCGCTAAATGGGGTAATATGTGTCACAAATGTACAACTACAAGGTAAAAAGTGGAATTCACTCTAATTTTTACTCCACCCGCCTCTTTATCCCTAAATATACTCGGCCACAGCCGGCCGGAGTAAAAAAATTGTTCACTCCGAAGAGATGCTGGGAGGCAAGGCGGCGGTGGGGGCGGACTTGTCGTGCCACCGTGGGTCGCCACGAAGGGCATGGACGTGGCGGCCACTTGTTCCACACCTTCCCCTGCATTGTGGTGCACATGCACGCGGCTGCCTCCGCCGCACTCTCCTGCGACGTCCGCTGTTGTGGTCCTCCTCATAGCCATCGCCGTTGGAGTCTGCCTCTCGTGCGCGTCCGCAGAGGACTAGTTGGCCGCCGGGGAGAAGCTCTGGGCGGGGCAGTCCCTCGCATCTGACAGCAGCACCTTTTCCCTGGGCTTCTTCTCCCCGTAAGACAATCGGCGTTAGGGTGGCCCTGGCCGCCCCGTGGCAGCCCGACGATCGTGCTGTGGTCAACGACTCCAACATCGTCATTTTCGACGCCGATGACTGCGTCCTTTGGTGGGCTCAGGCCGGATGATGGCAGCGGCGCGCGAGCACCCGTGGAAGAACGCCGGCGTGTGCATGCCCTCCATGGCAACAAGCTCACACTCAGGATACGTCGGCATCGTCGAGCCATGCCAGAGCGCTGACGGTTTGTGAGGAGCTGCAATTAGCGCGTGCAGCAGCGTGCGGAGGCGGGGAGCATGAGTAGCGCGCGCGGGAGCGAGCAACAACAAGACGAGAGACAGGCGGCCACAATGTGCGTGATGCGTTCGGCAATGGTCAAGGACTTTGTGGCGTGCGTGCGTGTGTGTATGAGGTAGCCGATTTCTTTCATGGCCTTTTTTTCCTGGCTCTACCATCATCGATTCTTTCGGCGACTGTGCGACCGAGAGCCATCATCTTTCAGCCAACAGCAACGCCCTGCGTCACTCGGCCCCCGCGTCTCCCTCCCGCTCGGGCAACTCCGGCGGCGCACGACCGCTGCCACTAGGAGAGCCGCCGCATCACTCTCGCTCCCCACCGCCGTCGCTCGAGGAGGCTGCCAGGCAAAGCCCGAGCGGATGACGGCGGTGGCGGAGGAGCCCTTTCCACTCGCGGTGCAGGGCTGGAGCGGGGCGCCTTGACCAAGTGAGAGCGCTCACCAATGGATTTGGATCGCCGCGGTGCTTAGGTTCGCTCCTTGGTGATGGCGCGCGGCGGCGGCGCGGTGATGGCTGGTGGCAGCGGCGATGTAGGAGCGCCGAGAAGGATCTGATCTGATGCAGAAGGTGGACGTGCACGTGATGGTCCACGGTCAGATCCAGCCGTCGTGTGGCACAGGATGAGGTGATGGGGTCCACGACGGCGCAGGCAACTCCAAAGGAAACCTAGACTCTTCTCGGTATCGAGCGATGGCAGTGCTTCTGCATTGTACTCTCTCTTGATGGCATCGTTTAGAAGTCTGCTCTGGTTGCAGGGATCACCGGCGGCGGCAGCGTACGACTTCATGGCAACACTCTGCGTGGATCCACTCAACAGCGAGATCGGGGTGGTGCAACAGCCGGTAAAAATCTCATTGACTTTGGTCATGGTGGACGATGGCGGCGTCTCCAAGTTTCCTTGTCAAGGCATTGTCGTTGCAGGTTGCGTCATCATGCTTGAGATGATCTGAAGGACAACCCTAGATTTAGGTCTCTCGGATCGAACGATGACGACACCTTCGGTGTCATTTTCCCTCCTGAAGACATTGTTTTGGAGCAGGTGCTGGCTGGAGGAGTCAAAAGATGTTGCTCTGCGGCCTTCCCAACATTGTTGATCAGGGTGATCAACAATTCACCACCAAAGAGGTCATTTTTTTCTCACTATGCCACTTTCTTTTAGTTCGTTATGGCAAGGTTTGCCTTGCGCACCCTGTAAGTAGAAATTATACAATAGATTTCAGAAGCAATGTTTTAAGGGAAATGATTGGGATCGGTGGAACGATAAACACGCGTGCGTCCATTGGACGAGATCTTAATCTGATGGTTAGAAACAACGTATTATCTAGACTAGTTTTTGCAATTGAGTGCTTGTTGCAATCCTCCCACCGCAACAACGGGTGTGTTGTGGAATCTGGATCCGGATCCCCACGAGAGCAGCCACCACTCGTGCTCCTCCCAAGCTCCCGTCAAGCCGAATCTTTCTCGCGTTGCTTCGACCGTGCCGATGCTCACCGCCGGCGTGGGCGTCGCCGCTGCTGCCCACCTTCACCATGAACGTCGGCTGTCGCGGTGTCGCGGTGTGCCAGAACTCAAGTTGCATCCCGCCGTCCCGGGGGAGTACCAGCGTCCGTGTCCACCATGGGGAGTTGTGTCCGCCGTCCCGAGGGAGCACCAGCCTTTCTTTCGATCGACGTGGTTGCTGCTTGCTGTCCGTTAGAGCGAGTTTCTATAACAAGGTCCTGTTGCAGAAGAAAAGTGTAACAGACCTTTGCTGCAAAAAAAATAATTCCAACAAGATCTCTATTGCAAAAAGAAAAATTGCAACAAGCCTTTTGTTGCAAAAAAAAGTTGCAACAAGACATCTCTTGTAAAAATAATCCGCAACTTGACCTATGCTACAAAATTTCTACAACATAACCCGTGTTATGGAAAATTTCTACAACACGACATGTGTTGCAGTGGTAGAAAGTGACCCTCGGCCACTCAATCTACCAGATAGGACTGCTCACGAGGCGACCAATCTTTTAAAAAGATCTGCCGGCCGCACCGCCCATCTTTTAACCAATTGTAAAAGATGTGTAGATATTGTCAGGTTTGTGCATACTTTTCTGAACCAAACCAATACGTTCTTCAATATTAGGATTGGAATGTTTTTTCTTGATTTATTTCTACTCAGAATTAGCATGGAAGAAAGAATGCTAAAATCAAGTACATAATGTCTTGCACTAAATTTGTTCGCAAATCATAATTAACATATAAATCTATGGGTATAGTTTCTAGCTAGTTGCAAATTTGCAAATTTGGTAAGACCACTTCAATGAAATTTGAAAAAAAAATCTTTTGTTAAAGTTATTAAATAAATAATGAGGTTTTTGCAATGTCAAGTACAAAAGTAAATCATTAATACATTGATATAGTACCTGATAACATATGTTAAACCAGGTATAGAACATGGATGACATAAGGCTTGTTAATACAATGTACTCAAGCTAACATGTGCATCGATCCAGTCACCAATTACTAATGAATTTGCCCAATGAACTTTGCACTGTGAAGCTGGATAAGAGAAGTTGATCAAGCCCCAATGGATGAAGGTACTACTTTGGGAGCCTCGCTAACAAAGAAAAATTACTAGAAAGAAATTATTCACTGCCATATTTGAAAGGACAGAAGTCATAAAATGAACGATAAATACATAAAGCTGATCCACCGAGATGTTTAAACGAATTTTAAATGCTCCATTCTATGAAATCTACTAACCATCCAGGTTACAACTTGAAGTCATAACTCTACATACCTGCAAGCCAAATAATTTTACAGCCCAGATCGGAGTAAGATCAGCCCGGCCAGCAATCAACACATAATGGAGTAAAATGTCAAAATGATGACATGGTGCAGATTTGCTCTTCCAAAATAATTCATGAGCAATCTCATCTTTCACCACAAATGATCGATCCCAAATAATTTAAATTTTAAACTCTGCCAAATCCCCATATCTTTCAGTGGTTTAATCACCCCATGGAAGTTTATATGTGTACTCCATCAATCATCTCGCTAACTTCAAATTAGAAGGATGGATGCTTGGTCAAGGAGGGTTAAGATGGTCTGGTCTAGATAAAAAAAACAGAAGCAAGAACAGGGCTAGCAAAGGGGATGGAATCGATCTCTTTATCCTGGACTCTTACCCCTTGTTTAGGAATCCCAGAAGGCATCTTATAATGGCGGCACTAACAACATGGCTTCCAACGGCGCGATGTGCATCATTGTTTTTATCTGCCTAGAGGAATACAAAGGTGTTCAACCCAATGTTCTCAAATTGTGTGGAACCTGCTGATTGAAAACACAGAAGCAATTCTTCTATTAAGACAACCACAAGTAGACTGTCTTCTCATGTGTTGGGTAAACCAGTGCGCACCTAGCTGCCTAATTAGTATCTGTTGTTTGATCCAAATACGCAAGCAAGGCTAACAATGATTGGATAACCGTGCAGAGAAGAACGATAGCTGCTGCTACTACCGCCAAGACCAACCACGGATTTCTGAGATGGTTATGCCACAACCAGGCCATCCATCTATTTACGCGATTCTGATAATACTCCTCCATCATACGGCAAACCGATTTAAGATAGTGTGCACCATTCTGATCAAAGTCCACATTCTTACCCAACCTACTGAAAAGAGTTGACACTTCTTCATCGGTACGCAAGTGGTGCAGGATTATTCCTTTGCGAGAAAGCAGTGCAACATCACATGGTGTACTAGCAAGCTGGGAAATAAAAGAGATATAGGCAGTGACATCATTTCCAAACTGCGAGCATGTTTGCTCAAATGCAACCAAGTTCCTGAAGAGGCAAATGGTATTTTCATCAATAAGCAAGCATGGAATTTGCACCTCACCCTTGTCAAAAGTTATGTCTAGAAGATAAGGTGGATTATGTTTGTTGTGCTCTTTGCTCTTAAACTCAATTCCAGCTTCATGATATTGTTCTGCTCGTCGCCACCGATTCAGTGTCTGACAAGAACTTACATGAGGTGTCTGCTGATTGGTGGACATGTCTTCGAAATAACTTCGTTTGAGATATGTGCGCCACAAAGTAGTGAGAGGATGCAACCATCTGTTTTTTATTTGAAAATGCTGCTCTGGTTGAAACCTTTGTTGAGGTCGGAAGTACATATGACACAACTGGAGCAAGTGGTGGAAGTCTTTTTGCCCATCAAATTTACGAGCAACTGTTGTGTACTTCTGAATATTGAGTTCTAAATATTTACATATCTTCTCAGTAAGTAGATCTGGAGCATCTTCTCCCACAAGTAACCCATATATTCTCTTCACAATGGAGAATGGTAGTTGGTTCTCAAGAAGAAGTAGGTCACCAAATGCATGGCTGTGATGCCACTCAGAAATCGGGTCACATTTGGGTTGGTCAGGATCCTTCCGGTCATAGCATTGTTCGCCTGTATTAATATGGTCAAGTTCCACACCTTCCGTTGAACATAAATTGGATGATGTCCCAGCAAGCAATCTCATACTTTCAGTACTTCTTGGTTCCTTGTGTGATGCATGCTCCATAATCTCGTCCGGTTGTGCTATTCTGTATTGAAGTGGTTCTCTGCCCTGACAATAACTACCAGATGCATTATGTTCATTAACGCACCAATCTAAGCCGTCCGTTCCACCAAGATAAACAAGTAAAAGGCATCCATCAAGAAGGATCATTCGCAGGAACATGTCACTTCCTAGAGAAACTTCCTCAGAATAGCAACTCCTTGCCTGCTTCTCCAGACTCTCCATCGCTGTTAGATAGACCTCCAAGTTTTTTCTGCAGTTCAGTTTAAGAACATAATCTAAGCAGTTCCATTTTACTTTCTCCATAAACTGCAGGGAAGAATTTCCATGGTAATAAGGCCCAATGGACAACACTTTTGGTTCGTAGGATAACTTGTCAACTTGTTTAATATATTTTGGAACTTGAAAAATTATGCATAATTTTCTTCGTTGATCATGATCTTTGTAGATTGATCGATAGTAAGTTAGGGCATCTCCAGCCGTTCGGCCCCCAGAAGGCATTTTTTTCGCCTCGTGAGGGGCTGCCGGCGAGAACTTTGGCCTGGGGGTGGGAATTTGTCCACTCGTTGCGCTCCCAGGAGCAGTGTTGGCGAGAAGCGGGGGCCGACTCCGCTGCCGTGGTCTCCGTCCGCTCCATCAGGGAGAGCGCCAGGAGCGCGCGCACGGCGTCACTGTTGACCACAGCCCGGACGTGCTCGAGCTTGGCGGAGAGGTTGCGGAGCGCGGCGAGGCACGCCAGCCTTGTGTCGGCTGGGACGTCGGTGGCGGTGAGCGTGGCGACGAGGAACGGGAGGAGGTCGGCCGTGGAGAGCGGGAAGTTGGTGTTGGCCAGCGAGGAGACGGAGAGGAGGAGCCACGTCTTCTCCGCAGCCGCCCAGGCCGTCCCGTCCGCAGCCGCGCGCGCGCGCATGCCACGCCCTCCCGCTCGCAGGCCACGCCCGCGGCCGCGCTCGCCGCCCAGGCCGCGCCCTCCCGCGGCCGCGCGCTCGCAGGCCGCGCGCCCTCCCGCTCGCAGGCCACGCCCGCGGCCGCGCTCGCCGCCCAGGCCGCGCCCTCCCGCCCAGGCCGTCCCGTCTGCTCCCTGTCCTCCAGCTCGGCCTCGATGGTAGCGAGCAGCGAGCCGGAAGGAGGACGAGGACGCAGCGTGGAGCAGCGGCGTCGGCCGGCGATGACCCTTCGGCGCGGTGGAGATGGCCCTTGGCCGGCCCGGTGAAGTAGCCCCGACAGGAGCGCGCCACGGCGGCCGTGCGGCGTCGTTCCTACATGTGAGAAATACCCATCAGGAACCGCTCCACGCGCCGCCCGGCCTCCCGCACTGGCCGTCCGCCGGTGTGTGGCTCGTCGTGGCCGGGGCCCCCCGTGGCCGGCGCGCCCGGAGTCGGGGCCGCCCGTGGCGCCTGTGGCCTCCTCCGCGCTCGGGTCTGCCCGTGGTCGCCACGCTCGGGGCCGGTGCGCCCGGAGGGCCGCCCTTGGCCTCCGCGCTCGGTGCCGCCCGTGCTCGGTGCGCCCGGTGCCGGGGCCGCCCGTGGCAGGCCTCGCCGGCCGCCTGGACCACGGCCGCACTCCTCGTCGACGCTCCCCGGCGTGGCCTTCGGCTGCGGTGACACGAACGAGGGCAACGGGTTCCCGGCGTGGCTGGAGCTACAGGAGAGAGGCCATGCACGTGGTGGGCCTGTGGTGGGCCTGGGAAGAAAAGAGGAAAGAGAGTGAGGAGAGAGGCTGACTTGTGGGGCTTTTGCATGCAAAAAAGAGCGCCGGCGCCCCCAGCTGCCCCCCCCCCCCCCCCCCCCCTCCCCATTCTTTGGGTTTGGGTTGGTACCGCCGGCCGTAACTTTAACTAAATCCGGCGCTATTTGAGCTGTTGGGGGCGTGACTGGGTGAAAAAATACGTGCCGACGATGAAAAAAGCCTCCTGGGGAGCCTCTCGGGGGGCTGGCTGGAGATGCCCTTAGCTTCCTTCCCATCAAATTCTCCAATTCGTTGATGTTCAAAGTCTCTGCTCTACTAATCTCACCTTGAGCCATCATTTTAGCCATTGACGATGGCTAGCAGGAAGAAACATAGTTAGAGCAATTTTACTAAATAATATAGGTACTGAGAACAAAAATATGATAGATACAAAGATTAAAAAAATTATCTGAGGTAACTTTTGGAAACATATTTCATAAGCCTGGGCAGACTGAGTGCTACAAGCTTCCACACCTCGTGGGGTTGGGAGAAGGATTATAAGAGACAAGCCTTTTTTTTAAGAGACAAGCCTTAACTTTGCACATGCAGAGAGGCCGCGTAGAACCCAAAACCTCTTTGCACAAGTGGGGAGTACTCGAATTCAGCATCTCAATGTAACAGAGCTCCCTTTTTTATCAAATCCATTTCATGCAACAATGAAAACCCTATGAAGTACTTGATATTTTGTTATACTTTTAATCAATCAATGTGCTACATCAATGACATATCAATTCCACTGACAGTCCAAAAAAACACAATGCCCTAATTTGTGAGTAAAATATGAAGATATCACGTCATTCACGAGACCATGAATTATTATTTTTCTCACTCGTTCGAATCCATTCTGAGGCTATAGGAAAGACTTAATTAATCTGAAATAAAAACGACCTATATTAAAATTGAGCGAGCACAGATAGGTGGAGAAATTTAATTACCTTCTAGTGTCCGAATTCTCCCAAGAGCAATCAGTTGAGATCCAAGTTGGCCTGATTTTCTCCCACGGTATTCAAGCCGGCTTCCATTGCAAATCGGCGGTCGAGCTTCGTTGGAAAAATTGATGGAGCAGGAGGAAAGAATGGAAGAGGGCGAGGAAGCCACAAGTGAAAAAAAAACTGCAAAAGCCATAGTCATAGACAAACCTCTCCGGACGGGAATCTAAGGTAGCGCGACCAAGGCGCGTCTAAATTATCATGAGCGAAATTTTCTTTCATGAAACTAGGGCTAGGGAACCTGCATGCAACCGTCTGCTCCTCTCGCTGATGCATGTCTATCACTAGCGATGCCCAGTAAACGGGGATTAATATAGCTACATGCAGTGGTTCTCATTCGCATGAATTGCCATAAATATAGGATCACTAATGTTGTCTTCTTTCAATTATCATGCATTACATTTGTTTGTTTATCTAAACTAGCAAGGTGGCCCTCGCAAATGCAAGGGCAACGATAGTTTGTCGAGAGTGAGTGCAGAATTTTTCGGTAGTTGTACCATAGGAAACAAATGTTTCCACATCCAAAATAAATGATATGTCAAAAGAAGTATCACCCATGTGGAGCCATTTCTAATTATTCGTAATTTCATGATCATTATGTCTAGCTTCTAGAACACGACACCAAATTAAATGACCATATGCATTGTTTGTACATAACAGTTTCAATTTTTCCTATGGCTAGAAGTGCACAATAGATGTTTGACTATTGGCGCAAAGGGGATTGCCCCACCCGAGTTAATGCCCCCTGTGTGATCAAGAACCTAAGACGATCCAACACATTTTGAGAAACTGTGTCTCCTCTAGACAAGTTTGGTGCATCCTCTTCCGTCACTCTGGTTTACCAGACTTCTCACCACACACTGAAGATAACTTGTTCTCTAATTGGTGGTTGAGAATCAATTCTTTGCCTCTAGGTATCTTCAAACGGGGGCTTAACTTGCTGATCACTTTGGTGTTCCGGATGTTGTGGAAGCATCCGAATGATTATGTGTTTAATGGAGCCGCGCCGAGAGTCCAGCTATTCTTAGTAGGATTTGGGAGGAGGGACAACTCTGGTGCTTGGCCGGAGCTAGGGGCTTGGTACAGCCTTTTGCTGCTGGCCTGCTGCCACCTGATGACGTAGTTTTGAAGTTCCCGGGTCTTCGGTTTTTGGTACGGGCGCGTGCCATGTTCTAGTTCTGTGGGACGATGTCTCGGGTCTTCCATGTTACACGGACGGGAACGACGACGGCAAGCTTCGGCGCGGTGGCGGGGCTGAGCTGGGCAAGCTCAGGCGAGCCTGCGAGGAGTGGGGCTTCTTCCAGGTCCGCAGCATGCACCAACTGCCCACTGAAACACTTCATCAATCGTGTAAAGTCAGTTGTGTGTCCGTGCGCCCATGTAGGTGATGAACCATGGCATCGACGGCGAGCTGCTGGAGGAGATGGAGAGGCTGGCGAGGGAGTTCTACATGCTGGTGCTGGCCCCGGGCGGCATCCAGGACTAAGGCCACGCCTTCGCCTTCGACGACCACCAGAAGTTCGACTGGTGGAAAAAGCTGGTGCTCGCCCTGTCGCCGGCCTTCATCTGGCAGCCCAAGCTTTCTGTCACAGCCCTAGAATTTTTTTTGTAATTAGTTGCATCAGTGAGCATCCATGCATCATGTTTCAATTCAAAGGAATTTGAATTGACGAAATTTCCAAAGCATCAGAAATCATTTTTTAAATGATAAAACTAAAAATCTCCTCAAATGATCCCAAGAAAATGTTAATGTTAAACCTTGAAAATACTGTCCAGGGCAAAAACACAAACCAATATTTTTAGAGGCATAAAAGTATTTATTTTTAGGACTTTGAATTAAATCAGTAACTATTTGAATTGGATTTATATTTACTATGTATAAAATATGAATCCAATAATCCTGAAAACTTTTGAGTGGCTTTGAATATTGTTGTATCAAGCCACATAAATATTTCCCTCTAGCCGGTAGCGCCGCCATGGCCGAGAGCTCCCTGTCGCCGCAGGCCGGTGCGCTCAAAAGGTACTCCGCTGAGGTCAGGGCGCTCTGCCTATGCCTCCTGGGGAACATCGCCGAGACGTTAGCCCTGGCGCCAAGAACGCTCTCGGTCATGTTCGGCGACGCGGTGCGGATGAACTTGTACGCACCGTGCCCGCGGCCGCACCTGGTGCTGGGGCTCGGCGCGTGCTCCGACGGAAGCACGGTCACCGTGCTCCAGCAGGATGCTGGACGCACAGGACTGCAGGTGGTCAATGGCTGCACCTGCCTGCCCGTCCACCCCGACCTG
The DNA here is from genome assembly GCA_034509565.1 of Triticum monococcum. Lineage (NCBI taxonomy): Eukaryota > Viridiplantae > Streptophyta > Magnoliopsida > Poales > Poaceae > Triticum > Triticum monococcum. The sequence goes on along the minus strand of CM067843.1, from coordinate 752,922,515 downwards.
CACGCCCTTGTAGTCAACCTCGGCGACTCATGCTCAAGGAAAGACCTCGGCGACTCGCTCTGAGGTGCTCACGAACGGCAGGTACAACAGCGTCGAGCTCCGGGCAGTAACCGACAGTGAGGACTAGCTGTCCACCTTGTCCTTCTATGCGCCGACCTACGACGTCGAGCTCGACCCGCTGCCAGAGCTCGTTGCCGACGGCGAGCCATGCTAGTACCGGAGGTACAACCACGGTGAGTACAGCCATCACTACATCCAACAAACTCCAGGGCAAGAAGGCACTGCATTTCAATGCCAAGTAATTAAGATTCATGGTGCATCTGCTGCTCCTGAATACGCTTGGCAGTAATGTACAATTTGCCAATTAAAAGTGTAAAGAAAACCCTTTATCCATCACTAGAAAGTAAGAGAATGCAAAGGATAAATACTATGGCCAAGTACTCTCTTCGAATGTTGCTGAAATAGTTTCAGCACTTCCCAAAAAATGAGATTCACATACGACTGTGATGTGAGAATCACTCAAATCAGGCCAACCAGGTACAGGATCCATGAACCATTCATAATGCAAGCTGGGTTTATAGAATCTAAAAATGCAAACAATTACCACACACTGGCTCTAGGTCATAATAGCAACTTGGCAACCTTTACAGCAAACTAGACCAGGAACAAACATAAACCCATCTAATCTACAGTTTAGCGATGTAGGCAAGCACACAAACACAGATAAGTAGCATCAAGTCATAGATAAGATTAAACCATAGACAGCATCAGAAGCACGCCAAAGGCACAGGCAATGCACCAATCATTCTGGTGTCATGACATACTCCATGTCCAGCCACTAAGAGTGCTAGGTGCTGACCGGCCTAATGCTCGCTAGACGACAATCAAAATAAACTGCCATTGGCATAAATTGACCCGCCATCATGTACATTTCAAATGTTGTTAACCATAATGGGGTAGGAGGCGGCCCTAAAGAGGTATCCCCTGCAGATTCAGTATAGCGTTTAATCTAGCCAAACCTCGCCAACAAAATCCACAGTACACGAGCTCTGCTTTGGTACCAAAAACCGAACCGCACAAAAAATTCCCCCAGATGTAGGCCATGTTCTAGAACCCCTTCCTGTATGTAAGCTTGGTTATCGATGAATGTTAGCTGAAGAACATTTCCTTTCTACTCCATGTAACTGCCAGAACTGTTGTCCACACCGCTGTCAATTGTCAAGCGATTGCATCTGGCCAGCAGATCGTCCTCTACAGTCTGATATGAGTAATGGAATGGTTAGTCGTAATCCAGAAAGGAAAAACAAATTATGTAGTATCAAACGATGATGCGAGTGCAACTGAGTTCACCTTGTATGTTTGAAGCAAAAGTTGGCCACCAATCTGTTTCTCTCTTGCATAGCTGTCATAAGTTTGCATCAATGGAGCACTAACAACCTGCAACAGGAGTGGAGGCAGTAGAAGGATCAGAAATATGTCAGGAAATAGCATTTTGCATGATTCAAGCAGTTGAATTTCTGTGGTCGAAGACAATTAAGACATTTGCTAATTGAGCCAATCATAATAACGTATTTTACTTTCATACTAACATCTTATTTGGGCATTTTAGAAGCAGGGCCAAAATACTAGGAACCAAATGTCCAGGACACAGATATTGGAAACCGAATATGAATCATCAAATAACACAACAGAAGAGGTACCAACCCTACATACTACTACTGGAAGAAGGCAGACATGTTCAAGCTGCAAAGTGAAAACATATTTATTTTTTCTTAATTAAAGAGAACCTTCAAACAGAGCTCTGTGCTATCACCCTCAGCAATACTCAGATAGCTCATCAATCTCATGGTTTCCTTCTCCATACAATCCTGAACCTACAGATATCACACATATAAACAGTGTTAAGAAACTAAAAAGAAATAAATAACACCTACTGACCCATTAGTTAAGATTAAATTACTGACCTTGGCAAGGTAATCTTGTAGAGGGTACTGAACAATCCATTCAGAACTTTTCCTGGAGTAGTAAGCATATGTATCTTGAACAACAGCATTTTTCATGAAGGATTTGACTTCAGAGCGACATATGCCACGCATAATGCCCATCAAGATGTCCATATCAACATTGATTCCATCACGCTCTTGGCGAATCTGGATCAATCAATTGTTATGTACAGAAGAAAATGCTTTTAACAACAACCAGGCAAAAATAGCTATCTAAGAATTACCAAAGTCAGCAGAGCGTCTGATACTTCATGACTGAAGAAGGAAAAGACCTAGCAAAAGGAAAAAAGTCCATAAATATTAGGTAGAAAATGTGTAAGAAACATGTAATAAAAACAAACAGATGTAAAAACAAAAATATTTCTCGCACAACACTTAGTCACTTACTGTAGAGAAAAAAGAAGTGGCAGCAGTGTCTTCAAGACAAGGTAGCTTTCTTTGCTCAACAAAGCAACGGTCCAAATAGTTGAAGAAGCCAGATACACATTTAACCATGATACAATAGTTAGACCACATTTTCGCAAGCTGTCTCAAAAGGTAGCCGTCTCTCTGGTGCATCAGATGGGGGCAAACCTAAGTACATAAGCAGAAAAAAGTCAACAGAGGGAAGAATGATGCATATCTTTGATGCTAACAAAGGCATTTCTTTAACATCCAAAGCAAAGAGATACATGGAAATTATATACTCCCTCTATCCATATATATAGGGCCTAATGCGTTTTACGAGGCTAACTTTAGAGCAATAATATCTGACATGCAAGTTACACAAAGCATACCGTCAAATTCATACGTGAAAGGAGCTTCCAGTGATATAATTTTCACATTATACATCTCGTATAGTGTCAATCTTATCAATAGTCAAAGGCAATCTCGAAAAACACATTAGGCCCTATATATATGGATGGAGGGAGTATGATATCATGGAAATTACATATGCATGCAAGAATGTGCACTGGCCCGCTTATTTATCAAACCTGATGTCCTGTAGTCTGAAAAGCGTAGCAGCAGCACTTTCATTAGTTTGTTTTTGGTGCTTTAGTTAAGAACTATCACGAGAACGCAGGAAGTGCTGTGAAATAGCTATGTCAACATAAATCACAATATTCTACTTAGTTTTCAAATGCAAATAAATTAGTTCCAAGTTTCCCTTTACAACAAGAAATCCTACACAATATGTCAAAGATAATCTGTTCTCACATTATCTGGTTTGTAACTTGGTTCAAGATGACACAACACTATGATACTAAACTTTTGTGAATGTTATGATAGTATGGACATAAGCCGTCCAACACTGAGATCTGGAGAAACATGCGTCCATGCCTAAATAAGTTTTCCAATACTAGGTCAGCAGATATGATCTAACAGAGGAAACAAAAGTCAGTAGTTAAAAAACAAGATTTCATTTATCAATTCCTCACTCTTAAATGCATCGATTGGTTAGAACTACAAATACTGACTCGGCAATAGAAAACTGTGAAATGGAATGAAAGGCCGACATAGTACCAGTGCACGAACAGATTCTGCAAGTGTAGCCTTGTAACCATTGTACATCTCTTCACAATAGCTGGTTGTCTGCACCGCCATTCTATAAGCACAGCTGGAAAAGTATATGGACATATCATGTGCAACAAATTTAAGTGCTTCACTGGTAATAGTTAAGATATACATATTACACGTGATAATGATAGAATCATACTCATAGCAATTCATGTACTCAGCAACAGTAGGCCTTGTACCAGTGGATCCCTCCAAAATCTTTGAACATGTCACAATGCCCTGCTCCAGGACCTTCCAGCCATCCTCAAAGCTGAGATGCACATTCATTTTTACTGCTTTGCTCCTGCAGTGAACTGAAGCAATGGAAATATCTGTAAGAAGAACTATTATGTTGGATATCTAACAATTGTTTACTATGTAAAAGGCATCAATTTCTGGTATTAATAATATCACCCAACATAGTTGGATATACAAACTCAATAAAGGCCTACGATACCATACAAACAATACTCCTAATTTCACTAATATACAATGTTCCAGAAGCCTTCATGCACCATTTAGGAAACTAGGCCGCAACTTCTGCAAGGAGATTTGAAATTTTGTCTACGCATTTCAACATTCAAGTCTTCCATATTTAACTATAAACATATGATGCAAAACAGAAAGCCTATTTGTATATATGAAAGAAGACTCGGCCACAAGGCACTAGCACTTGTTGGATTGTTTGTACAAGAACATACGAGACACCAGGCACCCCACCAAATAAATTCTGCTAATGGCAGTCAAACCCTGGTGGGCAGGTTAGCGTTCAAGCGTCCCCACCAAATGAGTGACACTCAATTCACAATAGAAAGCCTACTTATATCCAAAATAATAAGATGAACGTGTGTGCTTAATACAACTATACAAGCACAAATTAAGGAACAGAATTTAACCAAAGTTCAGCATTCACTGTTAATTTGTAGTAACAGAACAATACTACAAAGAGAACATGGTCGTTTCCCCTCCCTCAAACATGCATCGAGAAGGCGCGCACAGGGTGGATCTAACAAGACATGTATCAAGAAAGCACGAACAGGGTCGATCTAACAAGGAAGCATGAGGCCTCAGTTAAACATCCCACCTTGGATTAGCACTAGTATTGCTCCCAGCAAGGAAAATAGGAAAATACCAGGATAAACCTATTTACAATTCGAGCAAGTTAGGGTTAGTCGCTACTAAGGAAAATTCAAACCTAGATGGGTGAATCTCCCCTCCCCACTCCCCACTCCACACCAGTCCGGTTGAGCGGGCCAGCGGGGAGGAACAGCGACCACACGATAGAACCGCTTCCGTGCTTCGACGGAGTAGGCCTGGGAGGGGAGAGGCCGCGCGGCGGCGAGGGTTCGATGACCCCGTCGGTCTCGCCGCGGCGAAAGGAAAAAAAAACTAAACCCTACGGCAGCGGCGGCATTCGGCAAGGCAGCGACGGTGAGCAGGCGACGGGATTCGCAACAGACCGACGGGGACGGACGCATTCGAGGACGGACCAGGCAGATGGATTCGGATTCCCGACCCACGGCGAAGCGAACAGACTGCTCGGAACGGAGCACGAATCGATCGGATACGGAAAAGCGGAATCAACCAGGAGGGGCGCGGGGAGAGGACGGGGAGGAGGTTACCGAGGAGGGGGAGAGGATCGGGTGCTGCTCGCCGTCGTCGCCGCCGCCGTCGTCTCGTGGGGTGGGGTGGGGAGGGCAGCCGACGGCGGATGGGGGACTGAGGGGGGAGGGGTTTCAGCTTTTTCGAGGGGTTTGGCACTTTGGTGCGCTCCTTTTTAATAACTTCTGGACCTATATATATATAATTATTAATATAATAATTATGATTTAGTCTTTACTCCTTACCTAATACTCCCTTCGTTTCTAAATACTTGTCTTTCTAGGCATTTCAACAAGTGACTACATACGTAGCAAAATGAGTGAATCTACACTCTAAAATATGTCTACATACATTCATATGTAGTAGTCATTTGAAATGTCTAGAAAGACAAATATTTAGGAACGGAGGGAGTAATTTTTAATTTTTTAATTTTAATTTAACAATAAAGCGGCTGTCACTTCTGCTAGTATGTTGTTGGCAATTTTGCAGAAAGATCCATGTGTTTTTGCGTATTCAACCCGCGGTCCTCATGATAAATCAACCGAATCAGTGTGTGCGAGAAAAAGAAAGAAAAACACCTGCAGGACCGTGCTCCCAATCCCATCTCCCTATCCAGCGCGTCGTGAGGACGGGGCGTCGACCCGTTTGGCTGGGCAGCTGAGGTTGCTGTCAGCCCACCCGAGTTCGAGTCCCGGCACGAACTCGCGGTGCTCACGGAGTTTCTCCTATAAAAAAAAGCCGAGGAGGGTTAGCCCTTGGGTTGGTCTCATTTTTTTCTTTATCCAACGCGTCGTGACCTCCTACCATGCCCCACCCCGACTCACCATGCGCCACCAGCCCCCAGTGCTGGACTCTGGTAGTCGCCATCGCTGACGGAGTAGGAGGGGATATGGAGGTCGGCGAGGGGCATGGTCTTGCAAGCCAGGGTTTTGACATGGCGTGCATGTGCTCTCGCAACACCGCTGCTAGGCAGTTAGCACATAAGCTGATTGATGAGATGAATTAAAATGCTTCTGATTTGTTAGGCCCTCAATATTCCAAACCGAAGTCGAAGGGAAGAATGATCGGGAACAAACAGGTAAGAAGCGCATGAGTTATTTGTCTTACAGGCATGCACGTGTACAACATGCCGATACATCGTTCCAGATTTTCGATGGATGCTGGTATTGTTGGCTAACATCACCGAGATTGTACATCATGATGGTTACCAAGACACGACAATGATCTCAATGTTAAAGACCTGAATGGAATACCATGACTGTAGACCTCTATATCGGTTTGGATAGTAGATGCAAAAGTTGGTTTACTTTATTCCCACTTTGGTTTCACTGGATATCAAGGAGTTGTCCTAGGAAATAAAGAAAGGAGCATTCAGGGAAGGAAATAAAATTGAGGACACTGAATATAGATTCAGAAAAACAATAGAATAAAATTGTGGACTGCATGAATCACGTTTGGGCATCTCACGCTGCTCGCGATGATGCCGAGTCAGCCACACAACACGTGTTGCAGCCTACTGAAAGACAACATCAAGCACATGTTGAGGGCCAAAAGAATGAAGCAAAACAAGATTGCACGTAAGGATCCGATGAGGTCTATCTTTTTTATCAGAGGTTGAATCAATCATCAGAAGAAGAATTAGGCCAAAAATTAGGATACATTCTGAGAAAATGAAACTTCCATTGAAGAGAAGCGAATGAAACACTTTCATAAAAATTCTCGTAGAATCGAGAATGAAGTTTTTTCTGTACATGCTAGATCATGAATTAGTAACTGCATCCAATTTCCGAAAAGTCTCGATTGTTTTGATTTTCAAATGGGATATTTTAAGATTAAATCCCTGGCCCAAAAATTACGCTACGGCCAGGTTAAAATTATGGCATTCGTCTCTTGATTATAGCAGACTCTGTTCCACAAGGTCACAACTTTGTCATAGGGGCTAAAACCTCAATGTTTTCAAGGCGTGGTGCATGATGAATGACTACACAATGCTTTGCCTTTTTAGTGCCAACACTTAATAAGATTAGGGGAGCAGACATTGCACAAATGAATCCAATCATTATGTTGAATTAACAAATCTAACATCAGTTCTGAACTTCGGATGATACAAGTAAGGAAAGTAAATAGAGATCCTTGATAAAACAAAATTTCTAATGAAAAAACTCAGTTACGATGTTGCAAATTGTGAAGACCCATCAGCATGGAGACCATCCAGAACCTAGATAGTAGTGACACTAAACATAATATTATAAAAGAGCATAGTGGTTAACTTATTATTTTCCCGAACACCAATGCACACTTTCTATTATACATAAGCAATGGCTCACAATGGCCATATGAAATAGCATAATCTACACCCCAAATGGAGCGACCTTGTTTTCCAGTTAAAATTTATATAATCTACATTGATCATTACTATTGAATCGGCAGAAACAACAGCAATAAATAATAATAATAATAATAATAATAATAATAATAATACTAGGAGTATTGTGCACTACAACAGATCAATTATCAACAAAGATCATAACACATTTTTAGAGCAATGGTAATTGCAGCATGCTAAGCATATACTGTATTAAATTACAAGATGAGTGTAATTTGCCACTTCACCTTGTGACCTTCAGCAGCTAGGTTCTCCTGTACTGAAGGTGCCTCTGGTCAGACAGTAATACTCTCATGTGCATGCACACCTTCAGCTCCGTAGCTCCCTCCAGCTGCAGCTGATATGCAGTTGTCTGATGCCACTATCCTATCCAGCTTAGCCCTCGCTGCACCATCTACAACCAAAAGCCACATGTTTGAGTCAGCAATCATTTCCAATCAAACCAGATAACTAACAAATCTACTATATCAATAACACTCATAAGTAATAGACGAGCCAGGGTGGATCGGCTCATCGACGCGGGCGAGCCATAAGCGGGCAAGATGGCCAATTGGCGACAGTCCTGGAACGCGTCGTGGTGGGAGACTGCTACTTGTAAACTGTGTTGGGATTTTCCTCGAAGAGGAGAGGAGATGCAGAGAAAAGTATTTTCCTCAATGAGAACCACGATTATCAAACCAATAGAAGAACCACACAAATTCCCATCTTCAGCACCTGCACATACAAAAGCAAATACTTGCACCCAACACGGGCAAGAGGGTCGTCAATCCCCTTGAACTCGTTACTTGCAAGGGAATTTGAAAAAAACAATTATTGACTTACAAAATAGTTTGTTCGTTCATAAAATGTTCGATGATTCAAAAAATGATCATGCATTTCCAAAAATGTTCACTAAATCAAAAAAATGTTCGTGAATATAAAAAAGTATTCCACCAATTTGCAAAAAAAAAATTGTCTACCGATTCTAGAAATGTTCACCGATTCAAGAAAATTGTTTAAAAACTGTTCATAATTAAAAAAGTTTGCAAATGGTATAAAATGTTCATGAATTTAAAAAATATTCTTGATTTTAGGTTCAAAAAATGTTAAAGTGTTCATAAATTTGAAAAATGTTCATGATTTCAAATATGTTCATGAGTTTAAAAAAATGTTCATGATTTCAAAAATTGTTCATGATTTAACGAAATTGAGAGTGATAGTGTACCTCAGTGATGCAGCAAAATATGGTCATTGAAGATTATGAATTGTTTCTTCCCGTTGCAACGAACGGGCCCTTTTGCTAGTTAAGTTGTTAATGGGCAAAACTGAAATTCTATACGTGCTGGAATTCGATGAAAATGAATTTGTGAATTTACAAGGAAAATATGATGGCATCTCTTAAATACGACGAAGCCAAAATAATTCTGAAATGTATTCCATTTGTACCCTTCATGATTTCCGCAATGACACGTGTGGTGTATTTTAGTTTATGCAAAACAACAAGACCATTTTTGATTTTTCTTATGTGCAACTTCTTGGAGCAAATAAGTGCAATCATCTATTTTGTCAAGTATAATTGGGCGGTTTTGCTAAGGGGGTGGTGCGATTGGTTTGTGGATCCTACATGGCTAGCTCTGTAATGTTTTGGATGTCTATTATTTATTTATTTTGGATTAGTGGATGTCTATTGTTGTTTTTGTTCGACTTTAGATTTACGAAGGACGGATAAAAAAACTGACTAGAGGGATGTGGTGAATAAGCCACTATTTTTTAATCTTTTCTGGTTGATTCTAGTGATTATGGATAGATACGGTATCTAAAAATGCAACTTAATATCCCATGTATGTGAGCAATATAGCAAGTTAAATTACTCTAAGCATATACTAGTACATGGCACGTGCCATGCACGTGTAGATTTAAGGATCATTGTGAAATGTTGTGTGGTGGGAGGGATTGCAGCCTTTTTTATACAATATACAATCAGATTGTTGATATTTTTGAACTTCTTTTTCAAGTAAAGTCCATACACGTGCATGCATATAGTGATTACTTTGTCTGATGAGTAGAAGTCTATGCAACAAAAGCATTGGGAAATAAAGGAAAAACTGGGCCATAATATTTGAAAAATGAATTTATAAGAGAAAGTAGCAAAGCAGCCTTTTTGGTTCTCAGGCACCCTGGTAAGCAATTTGTTTTTTTTTCAAATATGCTAGTAATATTCCCCTAAAGGTAAATACGCTACTAATACAAAACATTGATCGGAAAAATCATGCATGCAAATAGAGGCGTTCTTTAGCATAAAAAAGTTTCCAAAACAATATACTGCGATTTGCATGCAGTACAAAAATGACAAGCATGAGGGGGTCGAAAAAGCTTATTTAAATCCATACAAACATAAACCGTCTTCTTATTTTTGCAGAGGCTGTATTCTTCATAATAATTTTATAAAAAATATCAGTTCGGCAAACATGTAGATCATAGTACATGTGTGAATTTTTAACAAACGAAAAAAATGAGAAATTTCTTTTGGCACGAAGAGTACTGGTGCGGAGAACCTATGTGAGTTTAGGAAGTAATATACCTATTTAGTCACAACACGTACTAAGCTAGACTACTTGTCATTTCTAATCTGTCCATTCCGAGGCTGCATGCTGCATGTGTTCTTTTCTTCTCCCTCACCACGTCGCCTAGTAGTAGTATACTTGCCTGGTATAGTAGCTTGCAAGTAGTAATCTCTATTTTTAATGAACGACTTGGTGAATAATCTGCGTGGTTTAATTTCGCTGATTTTTTTCGTCATCCTCTCACCTCCGATTTTTTTTCGTCATCCTCCCGCCTCCCTTAACTGGCAACCCTCTGGTGAAAAAGAAACTGTGCCAAGAAAAACCCTACGATCAATGTCTCGTGCCCACAGCCGCACCCACGAACAAGCGAGGCCTTCAGGGTGCCCTCGAGCGAGAACCACCTCGCACGCACGACTCTCACAGCAGATCCCTTCGTTGCCGCCCTCGCATCAAGCTGCCGCCGATCCATGCGCTACCTCAAACGGCAGCCATCGCAAATCCATCCCTTCGCCGCCGCCCTGCGCCGCCACTACTATGCCGCCGCCTCGCGACAGTATCCACCAGCACCGCGACGGGCATGGCCCCCACACGCGCCGTCACCGCCCCTCCAGATCCGTCCGTCGTCGAGGGCGTATCCATCTAGCAGTGCGCCGTCATCTCCCTCCAGATCTGGCCGTCGTCAAGGCTGTATCCATCCAGCAGCGCGCCGTCATGCCTATCATCACTGTCCGCGGCGTCATTGCCCAGGCCCAGCCTGGGGCCGGCAAGACGTCCATGATCTCCCACTTCATCTGCCAGGTTATCGAGACCAACGTCCACGAGTAAGATGCCCGACCCTCCCCTTCTACTACCATCGGTGGATTTGTTTTAGGCAAAGAATTTGATCTTAGGGTTAACTTGTTCGTCTTGGATTGCCATCACCCGCTAGAACATGTCTCATTCGCGAAGATTCATTTATGTGTCGGACCGCATGTGCTCAGCATAGATTTTGTAGCTGGATGTGTGATTTCAGCATACGCACTTGACAGTATACGCTGGACGCACCTTTGTTTCACCATCATTTAACCATGTAATGCATCAGATTTCTATGATGCATATGCACTTGATTCAATACACTAGCTTTGATGATGTATATATAGCACTTGCTCTGAAACAGTGAAGCTGAAGTTAATATCAGGTACGCCGTTGATTATGTAGGGTGCAGGCATTAGCGAAGACATGGACAGGGGCTTCACTGACAGGAAGAACTTTCTCATGGACCACAATACCATGGCTCCCAAGATCGACGACCTCGGGTCTCAGCTGTGCCTTTAGGGTTCCTCTCAAGAATTACACACAAGGTCCTGTTCCAGTTTATGTTAACCTGACTGACGACTGATTCAGCATGATTGCCTTGATTTGTGCATGACACATCTTCATTCCTTTGCAGTTTCTTACTCGAGGTACCGACCCTGAGGTCCTTCTTGGTGCCACATGTGGTTGGTGGGCTGCATTTTTGAATTTGGAATGATGAACTGGACTTTGTAAATGAGTGACAACTGCATCTGTAACTTACCCATTGGATGTTGTTCGAATTCATCTGTCAACATAGGTGATGCTTTTCTTCCTTTTATGAATAACACTTAACCAACCAATCAATCAATATAACTTTCAGTTAGAACTTAGAGCATCTTTAGCTAATGCTTTCATGCAATGCAGCTTTACAGACCAAAGGAACATGTTTTAGTAAGCTAAACTTTCATGTCTATATAATTCTGCAGAAAACCACTAGGTATTACAAGGGCATCTTCCACACGTTGTCTACAATTTGTAGAGAAGAGAGTGGTAGAGGATTGTATAAAGGCCTTTGGTCCACCTTATTGGTAAGTCATATGCTTCTACTGAGAATTTTTTTAGTTGACTTGCCAGTAAATTTTATGAGTTACAGGGAGTTGGACCTCATTGGCAAATGCAAAGGTGAATGTCATACTATGCGACCAATGATTCGCTATGATACCTCCCTCTTCTCTCTTCTATGAACCCTATAACACATGTCTCAAATCTTAATTTCTTCTATCCTATTGCAGGTTAATTCCAGTTGGTTGTGTTAACTTACAGTAATCAATCAATTAACGCTCCATAATTTTATTTTTAAGTCGACATTGCTGGCAACCAATACAATTAGCGTTAGTTATGACCAATGAATTCTTATAAATTTTTCTAAGCTCCATATGTGAACGCCTCCCCCCCTCGCTGTCATTTCTGAAGAAACCTACAGTGACTATCATTTAGTAGCTCTACAGGCACTAACCAGAAACAATAATGTTTATTTATTTAATCGCCAAATAGAACAGTAGGTTATTCTGCATTATGGGTACACAAATCAAAACACTATATTTCAGTTGTAGAAAGCTGTGTGGTTGTCTAATGATATCTTAAGCCTACATATTGCAAATTTGGTTTGAGGAACACTATATTTGGTTTGCAAATTTTGTTATCTATGAATGCACACATGCACACCCTACCCCTATGAGCACCTCCGAGAGACTGAGCCGGCATATCATCTTGAGATTTACGAAGTCACCGTAGGCGCCTCGTCGTCGACGGGAACGTCTCCTCCCACTGAAAGCGTATCGCCGGAAATCCTGAAATAAATCCAGGAATAATGCGAGCACCAGGATTTGAACCCTGGTGGGTTGAGGATACCATTGTCCACCTAACCAACTCAACCACAGGTTGATTCGCTTCAACAATGCACTTGAAATAAGGCAACCTGGCGTGAATTTTGATATATCTAGATGGTAACGTTTATTTCTGCCATGTATTCCAACGGGCATAAACGGGTAAATTTAAATATTTCATTATCATAACATTCAAAATACAAGCATTTATTTTTGTTATCACTATATTCAAGATAATTTTAATATAGGAAATTGCAGGGATGTGTCTTGCTATTTTGTTTTTCATTTAATGCTTCGGTGGAATGGTAAAGAATTGGTTCATTTGATTTGCACGGTGAGTATTCTCCATTACCCATTTTAAGATCTTCAACATGAAATATTCGTGCTAATTACATATATGGCTTGAGCAGGATTGGTATGAGTTGACGAAGAAGTTTTTATTATACTTGCTCAAATATCGTGTGAAAAGAAGCTAAAAAATGTTCCTGATATTGCACGAGAATTTCTTAAGCGCATCAAGTAAACATTAATTTGCCTCAGATTTTCAGTTGGATAATGACCCTATATGTATACATCGTCAACTTGCCTTTTTGTTATCAATTTACATTGCGAGTGAAGTGGACTTCAATTATTATCCAATTGTGTTTGTGCTATTTTTTCTCTACATGTAAAATTTAACATGCATTATGTTTATATAACTCCAGTAAAATATATTAAAAGCCCGTGACAACGCACGGGCATTCTACTAGATACGTTGGAGACGTACCAGCATCCCTAATCTTAATTGTGTTTGTGTTATATTGTTTGTGCATGTGAAATTTAACATGTAACTCTTGTAAACTTTTTCAAGAGCCCGTGGCAACGCACGGGTGTTTTACTAGTTCACTGTAGGGCAGCAGTTCTTTACTCATGAGCCTGCCAGAGATTTCTAGGGAGTGGTGCCCAGTATGGAAGAATCGCGAGTCTGAATGCACGGTGTCATTTTGGCAGCACAAGGATGGCCACCCACTGCGAATCCCTGTATGGTGGGCCGTTAGATTAGCCTATCCTACGGTCTGTATGCGGCCACGTAGTCCTCTATGGCTCTATCCAAAGCAATTGAATGTGAACCGTTGGTTTACAAAGATCAATGGTCCATATACCTTGATATTTGTATACTATATAGGAGTATAGATAAAGTGGTACGATGGAATAATCAAAGTGTGTATAAAGATGATGATGTATATATTCCAAAGTTCACGTCTTTAGAGAGACACTAATCTCCATTTGAGATCTGGAGGCCCAACAAAGCACATGCAACACAATTTTTCATCTTCTTCACCTTGGACCTCAGCCAACCAATTCCAAGATCAACCACTAAGGATTGGTCTTAAGACCACCTCCAACCATCACAAACAACAGGCCAGACACAAAATAAAAAGATTACCGGTGACACGTGTTGCATAGGGGTATCCAACCTCCGGAGTAAAAGATCAAAGGAAGACTTAAAAACTTGCTCAAATATTTTGGTCAAAACAGGGGAAAGCTTGGGTCTCACTCTAGTTCTGCTTCCCTCCCAAATCCCAATCCTCTATGAACCCCCCCCCCCCCCCCCCCATCATAGAGAAATTGGCCAAATAATGATTTGGAGAAGTGGGGAATAGCAATGGGGTTGAATTTCAAAGTTAGCCTGAAGGGGTGACTCTAATTCTAGGCGGCTATTTATAGGTCGTGGGGTAACTAACCATAGTCTCGAAATTTTTCCACACCCAATGATCGGGGTGACCCTTAGACGAGGCTAAGATAGTGGCCAAAGTACAGGGGCAGGTTGTTGCGACTGTTCACGGACCACGGTCATGGAGAGGCTTACAAGGGTGGGAAGACGAAAAAAAGCGAAGAAGTCGAATCGTTGATGGAGAAAATCACCTTATGCAACACAATACAATGAACGAAGTTACTCAGAAAAATACGATATCCCAGGACAAATACGATATCCAACACGATACGATCATCATATCCAGCATGTTACCCCAACACAGGATAGGTGGCCGTCTGTAGCCAAATTTTGGAAATTCCTTATCGAATAATACATTACGTGTAATAGGGGTATTTAACTTACTAATTCCCTTTGCACTCGCTTGACTACATAGCCACAACAAGGCTTTGCCACCGCAATTGGTTTAGTACTCGATCAGGTGTTGCAACAATTCATCATCCACTAGAGACCAAACACACGTTGCCATCATGCATTCGACTAGTGCGTGTTTCCAAGTTTCCTCCGAAGCAGTACAAATCCCGCACACACTCGACTCCGTCATATGCATATCCTTCTGAATGGAGTTTGTTGGCATTGAAATACTTGCCAATTGCCACACAAAATTTTTGAGATTTGCTGGTACCTCAAATTTCCACATCCGCGCCCAATGTTTCTTGGTTCTCTCAAGTTCCAAATTGTCGGCTCGGTGTGTAAGCCAGTCTTCCCTCCTTCTCTTCGTCTCCATGACCATTCTATATGCAGACCATACAGTGAACGTTCCTGATTTTTCATAGTGCCAGACGCAAGTATCTGCAAAATTATAGGAACTCAATGAAATATTTAGCACAAGCTGTGCATCAGCCGGGTGCAAGTGTTCTAAAACTACATCTCAGTCCCATCTCATTTCTGCTGCAACAATTAATTCGGGCACCCGCTCTAGGGGATCAGTGGAGTTAGGGTGTAAAGATCTCAACATGCCATTCCTAGGAATCCAATTCTAGTTGCATATACTTGTACCCTCACCATTTCCTATCCTCCAAATGAGACCTTATTTTAAAATCGCAGTGCCCTCACAAACAGCCCTCCATACCTGGGAAGGATGATTCCTAGCTCAGCTTCCAAAAGATCACAATTTGGGAAATAAACAACCTTCAAAATCCTAGCACCGAGAGAGGATGAGTCTTGCAAAATCTTCGCATGTACTTAGGCATTGCTAAAGTGTGCTATGGGACCCATGCTAAAGTGTGTAATTTTCCCACCATGCGGCTGCGGGTCCATCCAATTGGTATGCGGCAAAATGCACCTTCTCAGTATCTGTGCAACCGGCACTGGTTAACTCCCTTACAATCCCATGTAGCCAGTCACCCGCAACTATGGACTCAGTGCTACTTGAAAACACCGGCGGCTGTAACCTCAGAAAATGGGCTAAGTTGTCAATTGGACGTGGCGGCGGCATCAAGGCATTCTGTTGCTGGATCAACTGAGTGAGCTCTGGTGGGAAGACAAATCCGGGGTCACGTCTCGGAGGCATCTGACGGGTTTAGAGGGAAGAGATTAGAATAGAATGAGGTCTAAGGAGAAAGCACTACCCATACGCACATGAGACAAACACAATCATATCATATCACCTAATCAATCAAGCAAGGGCATACAATCGATCTAACTATCGTTACAGTGCTCGGACTATTTTAGATACATGGGGGAACACTACTGATCATATGGTGGTCTACTAGAAATTTTGATCGGTGGAAGACTCCATGATATCCGCTCCAGCTTCGTCTTCATAGTCATTATCACTACCATCGGGGTCGGAGTCGGTGTCGTCGATGATGATGTAATCTTCAGAACGAATCTCCTTGGGTTCGTCGTCTTCTCTTCCTGGCGCGGGATCTCCCATAAAAACTCCTAGCTTCCTCGCCAGGTCGTCATTCATCTCCACAAGTATCGTCATTTCCTCCTCATAACCATCGCGTGTAGACTTGAGTTCCTCTTCTAGCTCTATGATCCTGGTCATCACCTTCTTCAAATCAATCATGCTTGCGCACATCTGGTTCTCCTGGTGACGTATGTGATGATTTAACTCCTAGATGAATGCTGCAATGGATCTGTCCTTCATGGTGCTGATCATCTCCCATTGCTCATCTCGGCGCCCACATATTGAAGGAAATATGCCCTAGAGGCAATAATAAAGTTATTATTTATTTCCTTATATCATGATAAATGTTTATTATTCATGCTACAAATTGTATTAACCGGAAACATAATACATGTGTGAATACATAGACAAACAGAGTGTCACTAGTATGCCTCTACTTGACTAGCTCATTGATCGAAATGGTTATGTTTCCTAACCATAGACATGAGTTGTGATTTGATTAACGGGACCACATCATTAGGAGAATGATGTGATTGACTTGACCCATTCCGTTAGCTTAGCACTTGATCGTTTAGTTTGTTGCTATTGCTTTCTTCATGACTTATACATGTTCCTATGACTATGAGATTATGCAACTCCCGTTTACCAGAGGAACACTTTGTGTGCCACCAAACGTCACAACGTAACCGGGTGATTATAAAGGTGCTCTATGCTACCTCTTTAGCACTGCGTTGGATTTCCCCGAAGAGGAAGGAATGATCAGCAAAGTAGCGTAAGTATTTCCCTCAGTTTTTGAGAACCAAGGTATCAATCCAGTAGGAGGCTACGCGCGAGTCCCTCGTACCTACACAAAAACAATAGCTCAACGCAACCAACGCGCTTAGGGGTTGTCAATCCCTTCACGGTCACTTACGAAAGTGAGATCTGATAGATATGATAAATAATATTTTTGGTATTTTTGGTATAGAGATGCAAAGTAAAAAGTAAAAGAAAAGTAAAAGCAAAGCAATAATAAAGTGATGGAGATTGATATGATGAGAAAGAGACCCGGGGGCCATAGGTTTCACTAGTGGCTTATCTCAAGAGCATAAGTATTCTACGGTGGGTGAACAAATTACTGTTGAGCAATTGACAGAATTGAGCATAGTTATGAGAATATCTAGGTATGATCATGTATATAGGCATCACGTCCGAGACAAGTAGACTGAAACGATTCTGCATCTACTACTATTACTCCACTCACCGATCGCTATCCAGCATGCATCTAGAGTATTAAGTTAAAAACAGAGTAACGCCTTAAGCAAGATGACATGATGTAGAGGGATAGTTTCATGCAATATGATAAAAAAACCCATCTTGTTATCCTCGATGGCAACAATACAATACGTGCCTTGCTGCCCCTTTTGTCATTGGGAACGGACACCGCAAGATCGAACCCAAAGCTAAGCACTTATCCCATGGCAAGAACAACCAATCTACTAGGCCAAACCAAACTGATAATTCGAAGAGACTTGCAAAGATAACCAATCATACATAAAAGAATTCAGAGAAGATTCAAATATTATTCATAGATAGACTGGATCATAAACCCACAATTCATCGGTCTCAACGAACACACCGCAAAAAGAAGATTACATCGAATAGATCTCCATGAGAGAGGGGGAGAACATTGTATTGAGATCCAAAAAGAGAGAAGAAGCCATCTAGCTACTAACTATGGACCTGTAGGTCTGAAGTAAACTACTCACACTTCATCTGAGGGGCTTGGATGATGCTGTAGAAGCCCTCCGTGATCGATGCCCCCTCCAGCGGAGCTCCGAAACAGGCCCCAAGATGGGATCTCGTGGATACAAAAAGTTGCGGCGGTGGAATTAGGTTTTTGGCTCCATCCTCGATCTTTTGGGGGTACGTGGATATATATAGGAGGAAGAAGTACGTCGGTGGAGCTTTGAGGGGCCCACGAGGCAGGGGACGCGCCCTAGGGGGGTGCCCTCCACCCTCGTGACCGCCTCGTGGCTTTCTTGACGGAGGGTCCAAGTCTCCTGGTTCTTATCTGATGAGAAAATCACGTTTTCGAAGGTTTCATTCCGTTTGGAATCCGTTTGATATTTCGTTTCTTCGAAACCCTAAAACAGGCAAAAAAACAGCAATTCTGGGCTGGGCCTCCGGTTAATAGGTTAGTCCCAAAAATAATATAAAAGTGGATAATAAAGCCCAATAATGTCTAAAACAGTAGATAATATAGCATGGAGCAATCAAAAATTATAGATACGTTGGAGACGTATCAAGCATCCCCAAGCTTAATTCGTGCTCGTCCTCGAGTAGGTAAATGATAAAAACAGAAATTTTTGATGCGGAGTGCTACTTGGCATAATTTTAATGTAATTCTTCTTAATTGTGGTATGAATATTCAGATCCGAAAGATTCAAGACAAAAGTTCATATTGACATAAAAATGACAATACTTCAAGCATACTAACTAAGCAATTATGTCTTCTCGAAATAACATGGCCAAAGAAAGTTCATTCCTACAAAATCATATAGTTTAGTCATGTTTCATTTTCGTCACACAAGAATGCTCTCATCATGCACAACCCCGATGACAAGCCAAGCAATTATTTCATACTTTAGTAATCTCAAACCTATAAATTTTCACGCAATATATGAGCGCAAGCCATGCACATAGCACTATGGGTGGAATAGAATATAATGAGGGGGTTATGTGGAGAAGACAAAAAAGGAGAAAGTCTCACATCAACGAGGCTAATCAATGGGCTATGGAGATGCCCACCGATTGATGTTAATGCAAGGAGTAGGGATTGCCATGCAACGGATGCACTAGAGCTATAAATGTATGAAAGCTCAACAAAAGAAACTAGTGGGTGTGCATCCAACTTGCTTGCTCACGAAGACCTAGGGCACTTGAGGAGGCCCATTGTTGGAATATACAAGCCAAGTTCTATAATGAAAAATTCCCACTAGTATATGAAAGTGATAATATGAGAGACTCTCTACTATGAAGATCATGGTGCTACTTTGAAGCACAAGTGTGGTAAAAGGATAGTAACATTTTCCCTTCTCTCTTTTTCTCTCATTTTTTTTGGGCCTTCTATTTTTATGGCATTTCCTTTTTTGTTTATTTATTCCTCACTTGGGATAATGCTCTAATAATGATGATCATCACACTTCTATTTATTTACAACTCAATGATTACAACTCGATACTAGAACAAAGATGACTCTATATGAATCCCTCCGGCGGTGTACCGGGATATGCAATGAACCAAGAGTGACATGTATGAAAGAATTATGAACGGTGGATTTGCCACAAATACTATGTCAACTACATGATCATGCTAAGCAATATGACAATGATGAATGTGTCATGATGAACGGAATGATGGAAAGTTGCATGGCAATATATCTCGGAATGGCTATGGAAATGCCATAATAGGTAGGTATGGTGGCTGTTTTGAGGAAGATATAAGGAGGTTTATGTGTGAAAGAGCGTATCATATCACGGGGTTTGGATGTACCGGCGAAGTTTGCGCCAACTCTCAATGTGAGAAAGGCAATGCACGGTACCGAAGAGGCTAACAAGGATGGAAGGGTGAGAGTGCATATAATCGATGGACTCAACATTAGTCATAAAGAACTCACATACTTATTGCAAAAATCTACAAGTCATCAAAAACCTCGGCACTACACGCATGCTCCTAGGGGGATAGATTGGTAGGAAAAGACCATCGCTCATCCCCGACCGCCACTCATAAGGAAGACAATCAAATAACACCTCATGTTTCAAATATGTTGCATAACGTTTACCATACGTGCATGCTACGAGACTTGCAAACTTCAACACAAGTATTTCTCAATTTCACAACTACTCAACTAGCATGACTTTGATATTATTACCTCCATATCTCAAAACAACCATCAAGCATCAAACTTTTCTTAGTATTCAACATACTCATATGAAAGTTTTATTATTAATCTTGCATACCAAGCATATTAGGATTTTAAGCAAATTACCATGCTATTAATACTCTCAAAATAATCTAAGTGAAGCATGAGAGATCAATAGTTTCTATAAAACAAATCCACCACCGTGCTCTAAAAGATATAAGTGAAGTACTAGAGCAAAACTATAAAGCTCAAAAGATATAAGCTAAGCACATAGAGTATTCTATCAAATTCCAAATCGTGTATGGATCTCTCAAAAGGTGTGTACAGCAAGGATGATTGTGGTAGACTAACAAGCAAAGACTCAAATCATAAAAGACGCTCCAAGCAAAACACATATCATGTGGTGAATAAAAATAGAAGTAGACGAAAGAGGGGATGCCTTCCGGGGCATCCCAAATCTTAGGCTCTTGCCACTTCTTATTCCATAATCCATCAAATCTTTACCCAAAACTTGAAAACTTCACAACACAAAACTTAAAGTAGAAAATCTCGTGAGCTCTGTTAGCGAAAGAAAACAAAAGACCACTTCAAGGTAATGTAATGAACTCATTCTTTATTTATATGGGTGTTATACCTACTGTATTCCAACTTCTCTATGGATTATAAACTATTTTACTAGCCATAGAATCATCAAAATAAGCAAACAACACACGAAAAACAGAATCTGTCAAAAACAGAACAGTCTGTAGTAATCTGAAGCTAGCGCAAGATCTCGAACCCCAAAAATTCTAAAATAAATTGATGGACGTGAGAAATTTATCTATTAATCATCTGCAAAAATAATTAACTAAATATCACTTTTCAAATAAAAATAACAGCAGTTCTCGTGAGCACTAAAGTTTCTGTTTTTTACAGCAAGTTCAACAAGACTTTCCCCAAGTCTTCCCAACGGTTCTACTTGGCACAAACACTAATTAAACACAAAAAACACAACCAAAACAGAGGCTAGACAATTTATTTATTACTAAACAGGAACAAAAATCAAGGAATAAAAATAAAATTGGGTTGCCTCCCAACAAGCGCTATCGTTTAACGCCCCTAGCTAGGCATAACAAGCAAGAATAGATCTAGGTATTGACATCTTTGGTAGGCAATCCATAAGTGGCTCTCATGATAGATTCATATGGTAATTTTATTTTCTTTCTAGGGAAGTGTTCCATGCCCTTTTTTTAATGGAAATTGAAATCTAATATCCCCTTCCTTCATATCAATAATTGCACCAACCGTTCTAAGGAAAGGTCTACCGAGAATAATAGGGCAAGAAGGATTGCAATCTATATCAAGAACGATAAAATCTACGGGCACATAATTACTATTTTCAACAATAAGAACATCATTAATTCGTCCCATAGGTTTCTTAATAGTGGAATCTGCAAGATGCAAGTTTAGAGAGCAATCATAAAAATCACGGAAATCTAGCAAATCACACAAAGTTTTGGGAATAGTAGAGACACTAGCACCCAAATCACACAAAGCATAAAACTCATAATTTTTGCTTATAATTTTAATATTAGGTTCCCACTCATCATAAAGTTTTCTAGGGATAGAAACTTCGAATTCAAGTTTCTCTTCATAAGATTGCATCAAGGCATCAACGATATGTTTAGTAAACGCTTTATTTTTACTATAAGCATGAGGAGATTTTAGCACGGATTGCAACAAGGAAATACAATCAATCAAAGAGCAATTTTCATAGTTAAATTCCTTGAAATCCATAATAGTGGGTTTAGCAAGATCTAGGGTTTTAATTTCTTCAATCCCACTTTTATCAAATTTAGCATCAAGGTCAACAAATTCCGAATTCTTAGAACGCCTTCTAGGTAAAGGTGGATCATATTCAGTCCCATCATTATCAAGATTCATATTGCAAAACAAAGATTTAATAGGGTACACATCAATAACTTTTAGATCTTCATCATTATTTTCATAGGAACTAGAAGAACACACTTTTATAAAGGCATCTTTCTTAGCACGCATCCTAGCGGTTCTTTCTTTGCACTCGTCAATGGAAATTCTCATGGCTTTGAGAGACTCATTGATATCATGCTTAGGTGGAATAGATCTAAGTTTCAAAGAATCAACATCAAGAGCAATTCTATCAACGTTCCTAGCCAAATCATCAATCTTAAGCAATTTTTCTTCAATCATAGCATTAAATCTCTTTTGCGAAGAAATAAATTCTTTAATATTAGATTCAAAATCAGAGGGCATCTTATTATAATTCCCATAGGAATTGTTGTAGGAATTACCATAATTATTAGAGGGATTACTAGGATAAGGCCTAGGATTGAAATTTCCTCTATACGCGTTGTTACCAAAATTGTTCCTACCAACAAAATTCACATCCATAGATTCATTATTATTCTCAATCAAAGTAGACAAGGGCACATCATTAGGATCAGAAGAAACACTCTTATTAGCAAATAATTTCATAAGTTCATCCATCTTTCCACTCAAAACATTAATTTCTGCTATCGCATGCACCTTTTTAGTAGATCTTTCAGTATGCCATTGAGAATAATTAACCATAATATTATCTAGGAGTTTAGTAGCTTCTTCTAAAGTGATTTCCATAAAAGTGCCTCCCGCGGCCGAATCTAAAAGATTTCTAGAAGAAAAATTCAATCCGGCATAAAATTTTTGTATAATCATCCACAAATTCAAATCATGAGTAGGGAAATTACGTATCATTAATTTCATTCTCTCCCAAGCTTGTGCAACATGTTCATGATCAAGTTGTTTAAAATTCATAATATCGTTTCTAAGAGAGATGATCTTAGCGGGAGGAAAATACTTAGAGATAAAAGCATCTTTGCACTTGTTCCATGAATCAATACTATTTTTAGGCAAAGATGAAAACCAAGCTTTAGCACGATCTCTAAGCGAAAAAGGAAATAGCTTAAATTTAACAATATCATTATCGACATCTTTCTTCTTTTTCATGTCACACAAATAAACGAAGCTATTAAGATGGGTAGCGACATCTTCACTAGGAAGGCCGGAGAACGGATCTTTTATGACAAGATTCAACAAAGCAGTATTAATTTCACAAGATTCAACATCGGTAAGAGGAGCAACCGGAGTGCTAAGGAAATCATTATTGTTGGTATTGGTAAAGTCACACAATTTAGTATTATCTTGAGCCATGCGACAAACAAGCAATCCAACACACGAGCAAACAAAAAGCAAACGGGCAAAAGAGGCAAATAGAGAAAGAGAGGGAGGATAGAGAGAGAGAGGGCGAATAAAACGGCAAGGGTGAAGTGGGGGGGGGGGAGGAAAACGAGAGGCAAATGGCAAATAATGTAATGCGGGAGATAGGGATTGTGATGGGTACTTGGTATGTTGACTTTTGCGTAGACTCCCCGGCAACAGCGCCGGAAATTCTTCTTGCTACCTCTTGAGCACTGCGTTGGTGTTGGGGAACGTAGTAATTTCAAAAAAATTCCTACGCACACGCAAGATCATGGTGGTGCATAGCAACAAGAGAGGAGAGTGTTGTCTACGTACCCTCGTAGACCGAAAGCAGAAGCTTTAGCACAACGCGGTTGATGTAGTCGTACGTCTTCACGGCCTGACCGATCAAGCACCGAAACTACGACACCTCCGAGTTCTAGCACACGTTCAGCTCGATGACGATCCCCGGACTCCGATCCAGCAGAATGTCGGGGAAGAGTTCCATCAGCACGACGGTGTGGTGATGATCTTGATGTTCTACCGTCGCAGGGCTTCGCCTAAGCACCACTACAATATTATCGAGGATTATGGTGGAAGGGGGCACCGCACACAGCTAAGAGATCAATGATCAATTGTTGTGTCTTTGGGGTGCCCCCCTGCACCCTTATATAAAGGAGCAAGGGAGGAGGAGGCCGGCCCTAGGAGGGGGCGCTCCAAGTGTGGAGTCCTAGTAGGATTCCACCTCCCATATGGAATAGGAAAAGAGGAAGGGAAAAGGATAAGGAAGGAAGGGGGCGCCCCCCTTCCCTAGTCCAATTCGGACCAGACCAAGGGGATGTTGGGGATCGTAGCAGAAATTCAAAATTTTCTACGTATCACCAAGATCAATCTATGGAGTAATCTAGCAACGAGGGGAAGGAGAGTGCATCTACATACCCTTGTAGATCGCTAAGCGGAAGCGTTCAAGTGAACGGGGTTGATGGAGTCGTACTCGTCGTGATTCAAATCACCGATGATCCTAGTGCCGAACGGACGGCATCTCCGTGTTCAACACACATACAGCCCGGTGACGTCTCCTACGCCTTGATCCAGCAAGGGGAGAAGGAGAGGTTGGGAAGACTCCATCCAGCAGCAGCACAACGGCGCGGTGGTGGTGGAGGAGCGCGGGACTCCAGCAGGGCTTCGCCAAGCACTACGAGAGACGAGGAGGGAGAGGGGTAGGGCTGCGCCAATAGGGAGAGCAAATCACATGTGTTGGGCAGCCCCAAACCTCAAGTATATATAGGGGGAGGGGAGGGGCTGCGCCCCCACCTAGGGTTCCCTCCCTAGGGGTGGCGGCAGCCCCCAGATCCCATCTGGGTGGCGGCCAAGGGGGAGAGAGAGGGGGGCGCACCTAGGGTGGGCCTTAGGGCCCATCTGCGCCTAGGGTTTGCCCCCTCTCCTCTTGAGGACGCCTTGGGCCTTGATGGGAGGTGCCCCAGCCCACCTAGGGGCTGGTTCCTTCCCACTATTGTGTTGGGGAACGTAGAAGAAATTCAAAATTTTCCTACGTGTCACCAAGATCTATCTATGGAGAAACTAGCAACGAGGGGAAAGGAGAGTGTATCTACATACCCTTGTAGATCGCTAAGCGGAAGCGTTCAAGTGAACGGGGTTGATGGAGTCGTACTCGTCGTGATTCAAATCACCGATAACCAAGTGCCGAACGCACGGCACCTCCGCGTTCAACACACGTACAGCCCGGTGACGTCTCCCACGCCTTGATCCAGCAAGGAGAGAGGGAGAGGTTGAGGAAGACTTCATCCAACAGCAGCACAACGGCGTGGTGGTGGTGGAGGAGCGTGGCTATCCTGCAGGGCTTCGCTAAGCACCACAGAAGAGGAGGAAGAAGAGACGCAGGGCTGCACCAAGAGAGATTGAATCGTGTCTTGTGGGCAGCCCCTAGGCCTCATATATATAGGGGAAGGGGAGGGCTGCGCCCCCTCTAGGGTTTCCCACCCCCAAGGGGGGCGGCAGCCCTAGATGGGGCCAAGGGTGGCGGCCAAGAGGGGGAAGAGGGGAAGGAACCCACTAGGTGGGCCTTAAGGCCCAACTGGACTAGGGTTTGCCCCCTCCCACTCATCCTTGCGCCTTGGGCCCCTTGTGGGGGGCGCACCAGCCCTCCTAGGGGCTGGTCCCCTCCCACACTTGGCCCACGCAGCCTTCTGGGGTTGGTGGCCCCACTTGGTGGACCCCCGGGACCCTCCCGGTGGTCCCGGTACGTTACCGATAAACCCCGAAACTCTTCCGGTGTCCAAAACAGGACTTCCCATATATAAATCTTTACCTCCGGACCATTCCGGAACTCCTCGTGACGTCCGGGATCTCATCCGGGACTCCGAACAACATTCGGTAACCACATACTAACTTCCTTTATAACCCTAGCGTCATCGAACCTTAAGTGTGTAGACCCTACGGGTTCGGGAGACAAGCAGACATGACCGAGACGTTCTCCGGTCAATAACCAACAGCGGGATCTGGATACCCATGTTGGCTCCCACATGTTCCACGATGATCTCATCGGATGAACCACGATGTCAAGGACTTAATCAATCCCGTATACAATTCCCTTTGTCTATCGGTACGATACTTGCCCGAGATTCGATCGTCGGTATCCCGATACCTTGTTCAATCTCGTTACCGGCAAGTCTCTTTAATCGTTCCGTAACACATCATCCCGTGATCAACTCCTTGATCACACTGTGCACATTATGATGATGTCCTACCGAGTGGGCCCAGAGATACCTCTCCGTTTACACGGAGTGACAAATCCCAGTCTCGATTCGTGCCAACCCAACAGACACTTTCGGAGATACCCGTAGTGCACCTTTATAGTCACCCAGTTACGTTGTGACGTTTGGTACACCCAAAGCATTCCTACGGTATCCGGGAGTTGCACAATCTCATGGTCTAAGGAAATGATACTTGACATTAGCAAAGCTTTAGCATACGAACTACACGATCTAGTGCTATGCTTAGGATTGGGTCTTGTCCATCACATCATTCTCCTAATGATGTGATCCCGTTATCAACGACATCCAATGTCCATGGTTAGGAAACCGTAACCATCTATTGATCAACGAGCTAGTCAACTAGAGGCTTACTAGGGACATGGTGTTGTCTATGTATCCACACATGCATCTGAGTTTCCTATCAATACAATTATAGCATGGATAATAAACGATTATCATGAACAAGGAAATATAATAATAACTTATTTATTATTGCCTCTAGGGCATATTTCCAACAGTCTCCCACTTGCACTAGAGTCAATAATCTAGTTCACATCGCCATGTGATTAACATTCACAGGTCACATCGCCATGTGACTAACACCCAAGAGTTTACTAGAGTCAGTAGTCTAGTTCACATCACTATGTGATTAACACTCAATGAGTTCTAGGTTTGATCATGTTGCTTGTGAGAGAGGTTTTAGTCAACGGGTCTGAACCTTTCAGATCCGTGTGTGCTTTACAAATCTCTATGTCATCTCCTAGATGTAGCTACCACGTTCTATTTGGAGCTATTCCAAATAACTGTTCTACTTGGAGCTATTCTAAATTGTTGCTCCATTATACGTATCCGGTATCTCTACTCAGAGCTATCCGGATAGGTGTTAAGCTTGCATCGACGTAACCCTTTACGACGAACTCTTTTACCACCTCCATAATCGAAAAAAAATTCCTTAGTCCACTAGTTACTAAGGATAACTTTGACCGCGGTCCTGTGATCCATTCTTGGTTCACTCTTGTACCCCTTGACTGACTCATGGCAAGGCACACTTCAGGTGCGGTACACAGCATATCATACTGTAGAGTCTATGTCTTAAGCATAGGGGACGACCTTCGTCCTTTCTCTCTATTCTGCCGTGGTCGAGCTTTAAGTCTTAACTTCATACCTTACAACTCAGGCAAGAACTCCTTCTTTGACTGATCCATCTTGAACACCTTCAAGATCATGTCAAGGTATGTGCTCATTTGAAAGTACCATTAAGCGTTTTTGATCTATCCTTATGGATCTTGATGCTCAATGTTCAAGTAGCTTGATCCAGGCTTTCAATTGAAAAACACTTTTCAAATAACCCTATATGCTTTCTTAGAAATTCTACATCATTTCTGATCAACAATATGTCAACAACATATACTCATCAGAAATTCTATAGTGCTCCCACTCACTTCTTTGGAAATACAAGTTTCTCATAAACTTTGTATAAACCAAAATCTTTGATCATCTCATCAAAGCATACATTCCAACTCCAAGATGCTCACTCCAGTCCTTAGAAGGATTGCTGGAGCTTTGCATACTTATTAGCATATTTCAGGATTGACAAAACCTTCCGGTTGTATCACATACAACCTTTCCTCATAAATCGTCGAGGAAACAATGTTTTGACATCCTATCTGCAAGATTTCATAAATAGTGCAGTAACTGCTAATATAATTCCAACAGACTCTTAGCATCGCTACGAGTGAGAAAATCTCATCGTAGTCAACTCCTTAAACTTGTCGGAAAACATCTTAACGACAAGTCGAGCTTTCTTAATGGTGACATTTACCATCATTGTCCGTCTTCCTTTTAAAATCCATCTGTACTCAACAGCCTTACGACCATCGAGCTGTTCTATCAAAGTCTACACTTTGTTTCCATACATGGATCCTCTCTCGGATTTTATGGCCTCGAGCCATTTATCGGAATCCGGGCCCACCATCGCTTCTCCATAGCTCATTGTCTCGCAACATGACTTCCAAGACAGGATTACGTATCCTTGTCATCCTACGAGGTTTGGGAGTGACTTGATCGGAAGTCTCGTGATCAATATCATAAGCTTCCACTTCAATTGGCGTAGGTGCCACAGGAACAATTTCCTGTGCCCTGCCACACACTAGTTGAAGAGACGGTTCAACAACCTCATCAAGTTTCCACCATCCTCCCACTCAATTCTTTCGAGAGAAACTTTTCCTCGAGAAAGGACCCGATTCTAGAAACAATCCCTTATTGCTTTCGGATCTGAGACAGGAGGTATACCCAACTGTTTTGGGTGTCCTATGAAGATGCATTTATTCGCTTTGGGTTCGAGCTTATCAACTTTTCACATAAGCGTCGCAGCCCCAAACTTTTAAGAAATGACAGCTTAGGTTTCTCTAAACCATAGTTCATGCGGTGTCATCTCATCGGAATTACGTGGTGCCCTATTTAAAGTGAATGTGGTTGTCTCTAATGCCTAACCCATAAACTATCGTGGTAATTCGATAAGAAACATCATGGTATGCATCATATCCAATAGGGTGCATTTATGATGTTCGGACACACCATCACACTATGGTGTTCCAGGCTGTATTAGTTGTGAAACAATTTCCACAATGTCTTAATTCTGTGCCAAACTCGTAATTCGGATATTCAACTCTATGATCATATCATAGATATTTTATCCTCTTGTCACGACGATCTTTCAACTTCACCCTGAAATTACTTGAACCTTTCAATAATTCAGACTCGTGATTCATCAAGTAAATATACTCAACAAAATCATCTGTGAAGTAAGAACATAACGATATCCACTACATGCCTCAGCACTCATTGGACTGCACACATCAAAATGCATTACTTCCAACAAGTTGCTTTCTAGTTCCATTTTACTGAAACCGAGGCTTTCAGTCATCTTGCCCATGTGGTATGATTTACATGTCTCAAGTGATTCAAAATCAAGTGAGTCCAAACGGTCCATTTGCATGGAGTTTATTCATGCATATACACCAATAGACATGGTTCGCACGCCTCAAACTTTTCAAAAATGAGTGAGCCCAAAGATCCATCAACATGGAGCTTCCTCATGCGTTTTATACCGATATGACTTACGTGGCAGTGCCACAAGTAGGTGGTACTATCATTACTATCTTTTGGCATGAACATGTGTATCACTACGATCGAGATTCAATAAACCATTCATTTTAGGTGTAAGACCATTGAAGGTATTATTCAAATAAACAGAGTAACCATTATTCTCCTTAAATGAATAACCATATTGCGATGGACATAATCCAATCATGTCTATGCTCAACGCAAACACCAATCTCGATGGTAGAGGGAGCGTACGATATTTGATCAACCTTGGAAATACTTCCAACACATATCGTTATCTCACCTTTAGCTAGTCTCCGTTTATTCCGCAGCTTTTATTTCGAGTTACCAACACTTAGCAACCGAACCGGTATCTAATACCCTGGTGCTACTAGGAGTATTAGTAAAGTACACATTAACATAATGTATATCCAATATACTTCTATCGACCTTGCCAGCCTTCTTATCTACCAAGTATCTAGGGTAATTCTGCTCCAGTGGCTGTTCCTCTTATTACAGAAGCACTTAGTCTCGGGTTTGGGTTCAACCTTGGGTTTCTTCACCAGAGCAGCAGCTGAATTGCCGTTTCATGAAGTATCCCTTCTTGCCCTTGCCCTTCTTGAAACTAGTGGTTTCACTAACCATCAACAATTGATGCTCCTTCTTGATTTCTACTTTCGTGGTGTCAAACATCGCGAATATCTCAAGGATCATCATTTATGTCCCTGATATATCATAGTTCATCACGAAGCTCTAGCAGCTTGGTGGTAATGACTTCGGAGAAACATCACTATCTCATCTGGAAGATCAACTCCCACTTGATTCAAATGATTGTTGTATTCAGACAATCTGAGCACAAGCTCAACAATTGAGCTTTTCTCCCTTAGTTTGTAGGCTAAGAAAATCGTCGGAGGTCTTATACCTCTTGACGTGGGCACGAGCCTGAAATCCCAATTTCAGCCCTCGAAACATCTCATATGTTTCGCGACGTTTCAAAAACGTCTTTGGTGCCTCAATTCTAAACCGTTTAACTGAACTATCATGTAGTTATCAAAACGTGTATGTCAGATGTTCGCAACATCCACAGACCACGTTCGAGGTTCAGCACACCGAGCGGTGCATTAAGGACATAAGCCTTCTAAGAAGCAATGAGGACAATCCTCAGTCTACAGACCTAGTCCGCATAATTGCTACTATCAACTTTCAACTAATTTTTCTCTAGGAACATATCTAAACAGTAGAACTATAGCGTGAGCTACGACATAATTTGCAAAATCCTTTTGACTATGTTCAGGATAATTAAGTTCATCTTATGAACTCCCACTCAGATAGACATCCCTCTAGTCATCTAAGTGATTACATGATCCGAGTCAACTAGGCCGTGTCCGATCATCACGTGAGACGGACTAGTCAACATCGGTGAACATCTTCATGTTGATCGTATCTTCTATACGACTCATGCTCGACCTTTCGGTCTTCTGTGTTCCGAGGCCATGTCTGTACATGCTAGGCTCGTCAAGTCAACCTAAGTGTTTGCATGTGTTCCGAGGCCATGTCTGTACATGCTAGGCTCGTCAACACCCGTTGTATGTGAACGTTAGAATCTATCACACCCGATCATCACGTGGTGCTTCGAAACGACGAACTTTAGCAACGGTGCACAGTTAGGGGAGAACACTTCTTGAAATTGTTGTAAGGGATCATCTTATTTACTACCGTTGTTCTAAGTAAACAAGATGTATAAACATGATAAACATCACATGCAATCAAATAGTGACATGATATGGCCAATATCACTTTGCTCCTTTTGATCTCCATCTTCGGGGCTCCATGATCATCATCGTCACCGGCATGACACCATGATCTCCATCATCATGATCTCCATCATCGTGTCTTCTTGAAGTTGTCACGTCATCTATTACTTCTACTACTACAGCTAACGGTTAGCAATAAAGTAAAGTAATTACATGACGTTTAAGTTGACACGCAGGTCATAAATAAATAAAGACAACTCCTATGGCTCCTGCCGGTTGTCATATTCATCGACATGCAAGTCGTGATTCCTATTACAAGAACATGATCAATCTCATACATCACATATATCATTCAACACATCCTTTGGCCATATCACATCACATGGCATACCCTGCAAAAACAAGTTAGACATCCTCTAATTGTTGTTTGCATGTTTTACGTGGCTGCTATGGGTTTCTAGCAAGAACGTTTCTTACCTACGCAAAGACCACAACGTGATATGCCAATTGCTATTTACCCTTCATAAGGACCCTTTTCATCGAATCCGATCCGACTAAAGTGGGAGAGACAGACACCCGCTAGCCACCTTATGCAACTAGTGCATGTTAGTCGGTGGAACCAGTCTCACGTAAGAGTATGTGTAAGGTCGGTCCGGGCCGCTTCATCCCACGATGCCGCCGAATCAAGATAAGACTAGTAACGGCAAGCATATTGAACAAAATCAACACCCACAACTACTTTGTGTTCTACTCGTGCATAGAATCTACGCAATAGACCTAGCTCATGATGCCACTGTTGGGGAACGTAGCAGAAATTCAAAATTTTCCTACGTGTCACCAAGATCTATCTATGGAGAAACTAGCAACGAGGGGAAAGGAGAGTGTATCTACATACCCTTGTAGATCGCTAAGCGGAAGCGTTCAAGTGAACGGGGTTGATGGAGTCGTACTCGTCGTGATTCAAATCACCGATGACCAAGTGCCGAACGCACGGCACCTCCGCGTTCAACACACGTACAACCCGGTGACGTCTCCCACGCCTTGATCCAGCAAGGAGAGAGGGAGAGGTTGAGGAAGACTTCATCCAACAGCAGCACAACGGCGTGGTGGTGGTGGAGGAGCGTGGCTATCCTGCAGGGCTTCGCTAAGCACCACAGAAGAGGAGGAAGAAGAGACGCAGGGCTGCACCAAGAGAGATTGAATCGCGTCTTGTGGGCAGCCCCTAGGCCTCATATATATAGGGGAAGGGGAGGGCTGCGCCCCCTCTAGGGTTTCCCACCCCCAAGGGGGGCGGCAGCCCTAGATGGGGCCAAGGGTGGCGGCCAAGAGGGGGAAGAGGGGAAGGAACCCACTAGGTGGGCCTTAAGGCCCAACTGGACTAGGGTTTGCCCCCTCCCACTCATCCTTGCGCCTTGGGCCCCTTGTGGGGGGCGCACCAGCCCTCCTAGGGGCTGGTCCCCTCCCACACTTGGCCCACGCAGCCTTCTGGGGTTGGTGGCCCCACTTGGTGGACCCCCGGGACCCTCCCGGTGGTCCCGGTACGTTACCGATAAACCCCGAAACTCTTCCGGTGTCCAAAACAGGACTTCCCATATATAAATCTTTACCTCCGGACCATTCCGGAACTCCTCGTGACGTCCGGGATCTCATCCGGGACTCCGAACAACATTCGGTAACCACATACTAACTTCCTTTATAACCCTAGCGTCATCGAACCTTAAGTGTGTAGACCCTACGGGTTCGGGAGACAAGCAGACATGACCGAGACGTTCTCCGGTCAATAACCAACAGCGGGATCTGGATACCCATGTTGGCTCCCACATGTTCCACGATGATCTCATCGGATGAACCACGATGTCAAGGACTTAATCAATCCCGTATACAATTCCCTTTGTCTATCGGTACGATACTTGCCCGAGATTCGATCGTCGGTATCCCGATACCTTGTTCAATCTCGTTACCGGCAAGTCTCTTTACTCGTTCCGTAACACATCATCCCGTGATCAACTCCTTGATCACACTGTGCACATTATGATGATGTCCTACCGAGTGGGCCCAGAGATACCTCTCCGTTTACACGGAGTGACAAATCCCAGTCTCGATTCGTGCCAACCCAACAGACACTTTCGGAGATACCCGTAGTGCACCTTTATAGTCACCCAGTTACGTTGTGACGTTTGGTACACCCAAAGCATTCCTACGGTATCCGGGAGTTGCACAATCTCATGGTCTAAGGAAATGATACTTGACATTAGCAAAGCTTTAGCATACGAACTACACGATCTAGTGCTATGCTTAGGATTGGGTCTTGTCCATCACATCATTCTCCTAATGATGTGATCCCGTTATCAACGACATCCAATGTCCATGGTTAGGAAACCGTAACCATCTATTGATCAACGAGCTAGTCAACTAGAGGCTTACTAGGGACATGGTGTTGTCTATGTATCCACACATGCATCTGAGTTTCCTATCAATACAATTATAGCATGGATAATAAACGATTATCATGAACAAGGAAATATAATAATAACTTATTTATTATTGCCTCTAGGGCATATTTCCAACATATTGGCCCATGGAGGCCTCCGGGGCTGGTTTCCCCACCTGGTGGACCCCCGGACCCCTCCGGTGGTCCCGGTACACTACCGGTGATACCCGGGACACTTCCGGTGGCCAAAACCATACTTCCTATATATCAATCTTTACCTCCGGACCATTCCGGAACTCCTCGTGACGTCCGGGATCTCATCCGGGACTCCGAACAATATTCGGTAACCGCATACATACTTTCCCTATAACCGTAGCGTCATCGAACCTTAAGTGTGTAGACCCTACGGGTTCGTGAGTCATGCAGACATGGCCGAGACAACTCTCCGATCAATAACCAACAACGGGATCTAGATACCCATGTTGGCTCCCACATGCTCCACGATGATCTCATTTGATGAACCACGATGTCAAGGACTTAATCAATCCCGTATACAATTCCCTTTGTCTAGCGGTACGATACTTGCCCGAGATTCGATCGTCGGTATCCCGATACCTTGTTCAATCTCGTTACCGGCAAGTCTCTTTACTCGTTCCGTAACACATCATCCCGTGATCAACCCCTTGGTCACATTGTGCATGATGATGTCCTACCGAGTGGGCCCAGAGATACCTCTCCGTTTACACGGAGTGACAAATCCCAGTCTCGATTCGTGCCAACCCAACAGACACTTTCGGAGATACCTGTAGTGAACCTTTATAGCCACCCAGTTACGTTGTGACGTTTGGTACACCCAAAGCATTCCTATGGTATCCGGGAGTTGCACAATCTCATGGTCTAAGGAAATGATACTTGACATTAGAAAAGCTTTAGCATACGAACTACACGATCTTTGTGCTAGGCTTAGGATTGGGTCTTGTCCATCACATCATTCTCCTAATGATGTGATCTTGTTATCAACGACATCGAATGTCCATGGTCAGGAAACCGTAACCATCTATTGATCAACGAGCTAGTCAACTAGATGCTTACTAGGGACATGGTGTTGTCTATGTATCCACACATGTATCTGAGTTTCCTATCAATACAATTCTAGCATGGATAATAAACGATTATCATGAACAAGGAAATATAATAATAACCAATTTATTATTGCCTCTAGGGCATATTTCCAACAGTCTTCCACTTGCACTAGAGTCAATAATCTAGTTCACATCACCATGTGATTAACACTCACAGGTCACATCGCCATGTGGCCAACATCCAAAGAGTTTACTAGAGTCACTAATCTAGTTCACATCACTATGTGATTAATACTCAATGAGTTTTGGGTTTGATCATGTTATGCTTGTGAGAGAGGTTGTAGTCAACGGGTCTTGCCATATTCAGATCCCTATGTATTTCGCAAAACTTTATATCATAGATGCTGCTACCACGTTCCACTTGGAGCTATTCCAAATTATTGCTCCATTATACGTATCCGGTATCTCTACTCAGAGATATCCGGATAGGTGTTAAGCTTGCATCGACGTAACTCTTTACGTCGAACTCTTTATCACCTCCATAACCGAGAAACATTTCCTTATTCCTCTAAGGATAATTTTGACCGCTATCTGGTGATCTACTCTTAGATCACCTTTGTACCCTCCTGCCAGACATGTGGCAAGGCACACATCAGGTGCGGTACTTCAGCATGGCATACTGTATAGAGCCTATGACAAAAGCATAGGGGACGACCTTCGTCCTTCCTCTTTCTTCTGCCGTGGTCAATCTTCGAGTCTTACTCAACTTCACACCTTACAACTCAGGTGAGAACCCCTTCTTTGACTGATCTATTTTGAACTCTTTCAAAAACATGTCAAGGTGTGCGTTCTTTGAAAGTATCATCAGGCGTCTTGATCTATTTCTATAGATCTTGATGCCCAATATGTAAGCATCTTTATCCAGGTCTTCCTTTGAAAATCACTCTTCGAACAACCGTTTATGCTTTCCAGAAATTCTACATTATTTTAGATCAACAATATGTCATCCACATATACTTATCAGAAATATTGTAGTGCTCCCACTCACTTTCTTGTAAATACAAGTTTCTAGCAAACATTGTATAAACCTAAAAGCTTTGGTCACTCCATCAAAGTATGTATTCTAACTCCGAGATGCTTGCTCTAGTCCATAGAAGGATTGCTGGAGCAAGCATACCTTTTAGCATCCTTAGGATCGACAAAACCTTTTATTGTATCACATACAAACTTTTCTTACGGAAACTGGTAAGAAAACTTGTTTTGACATCCATCTGTAAGATTTCATAATCTAAAAATACAGCTAATGCTAACATGATTCCGACGGACTTAAGCATCGCTACGGGTGAGAAATTCTCATCGTAGTGAACTCCTTGAACTTGTGAAAAGATTCTTTCCCACAAGTCGAGCTTCATAGACGGTAACATTACCACCCACGTCCGTCTTCTTCTTAAAGATTCATTTATCTCAATGGCTTGCCGATCATCGGGCAAGTCAACCAAAGTCCATACTTTGTTCTGATATATGGATCCTATCTCGGATTTCATGGCTTCCAACCATTTGTCGGAATACGGGCCCACCATCGCTTCTCCATAGATCGTAGGTTCATTGTTGTCTAACAACATGATATCTAAGACAGGATTACCGTACCACTCAGGAGTAGTACATATCCTTGTCGACCTACGAGGTTTGATAGCAACTTGATCCGAAGCTTCATGATCACTATCATTAACTTCCTCTTCAACAGATGTAGGCTCCACAGAAAACATCTTTCTGTGTTGCATCACTCTCTGGTTGAAATAAAGGTTCGACAACCTCATCAAGTTCTATCTTCCTTCCACTCAATTATTTCGAGAGAAACTCTTTCTCGAGAAAGGACCCGTTCTTAGCGACAAACAATTTGCCCTCGGATCTGAGATAGAAGGTATACCCTCCTTGTCACCTTTGGGTATCCTATGAAGATGTGTTTGTCCGCTTTTGGGTTCAAGCTTCTCCGGCTGAAGCCTTAAGCATTGCATCCCCAAATATTAAGAAACGACAACTTTGGTTTCTTGCCAAACCAATGTTCATATGACGTCGTCTCAACGGACTTAGATGGTGTCCTATCTAAAGTGAATGCAACTGTCTCTAACGCATAACCTCAAAATGAAAACGGTAGATTGATAAGAGACATCATAGATCGCACCATATCTCATAAGGTTCGATTACGACGTCCGGACACACCATAACCCAGTGGTGTTCTAGGTGGCTTCAACTGTGAAACAATTCCACAATGTCTTAAGTGATTGCCAAACTCATAACTCAGAAAATCCCCTTTTGATCAGATCGTAGGAACATGATCTTATTGTTATGATGATTCTTAACTTCACTCTGAAATCGCTTGAACTTTTCAAACGTTTCAGACTTGTGCTTCATTAAGTAGATATACCTATATCTACTCAGATCGTCAGTGAAGATGAGAAAATAGCGATATCCACTGCACGCTTCAAATCTCATTGGATCACATGCATCAGCATGTATGATTTCCAACAAGTCACTTGCCCGTTTCATTGTACCTGAAAGCGGGGTCTTAGCCATCCTGCCCATGAGGCATGGCCCGCATGTGTCAAGCGGTTCAAAATCAAGTGACTCCAAACATCCATTGACATGGAGTTTCTTCATGCATCTTACGCCAATATGACTTAAGCGGCAGTGCCATGAGAAAGTGGTACTATCATTATTAACTCTACATCTTTTGGCGTGAACATGTGTATTACCACGACCGAGATTCAATGAACCATTCACATAGGGTGCATGACTATGAAAGGTATCATTCATGTAAAACAGAATAACCATTATTCTCTAACTTAAATGAATGACCGTATTGCAATGAACATGATCTAATCATATTCATGCTCAACGTAGACACCTGATAACATGTATCTAGGTTCAATACTAATCCCGAAGGCAGATGGAGCATGCGATGGTGATCTCATCAACTTTGGAAACACTTCCAACACACATCGTCACCTCGCCCTTAGCAAGTCTCAGTTTAGTCCGTAGCTTTTGCTTCAATTCACCAGTAATAGCAACTGAACCGGTATCCAATACCCAGGTGCTACCAGGAGTACTAGCGAGGTACACATTAATAACACATATATAGTTTGTTGAAGTTGCCAGCCTTCTTATCTACCATGCATTTGGGGTAATTCCGCTACCAGTGACCGTTCCCCTTACAATAGAAGCACTTAGTCTCGGGTTTGGGTTCAACCTTGGGTTCCTTTACTGGAGCGGCAACTGGTTTGCCATCCATGAAGTTTCCCTTCTAGCCCTTGCCCTTCTTGAAACCAGTGGTCTTGTTAAACCATCAACACTTGACGCTCCTTCTTTGATTTCTACCTTTTGCGGTCTTAAGCACCGCGAACAGCTTCGGGATCAACTCCATCCCTCGCATGTCATAGTTCATCACAAAGATCTAGTAGCTTAGTGATAGTGGCTAGAGAACTCTATCAATCACTATCTTATCTGGAAGTTTAACTCCCACTTGATTTAAGTGATTGTAGCACCCAGACATTCTGAGCACATGCTCACTAGCTGAGCTATTCTCCTCCATCTTGTTGGCTAAAGAACTTGTCAGAGGTCTCACACCTCTCAACACGGGCATGAGCCTGAAATCCCAATTTCAGCTCTTGGAACATCTCATATGTTCTATGGCGTTTAAAACGTCATTGGAATCCCGATTCTAAGCCGTAAAGTATGGTGCACTAAACTATCAAGTAGTCATCAGGACGTGTCTATCAGGTGTTCACAACATCCACAGACGACGTTGTAGGGGTTTGCACATCGAGCGGTGCATCAAAGACGTAATCCTTCTGTGTAGCAGTGAGGACACTCCTCGGACTACGGACCCAGTCCGCATCATTGCTTACAATATCTTCCAACTTAATCTTTCTCTAGGAACATATTGAAACAGGGAGCTACAACGTGAGCTATTTATGTACAACATATTTGCAAAGACAATTTAGACTATGTTCATGATAATTAAGTTCATTTAATGAACTCCCACTCAGATAGACATCCCTCTAGTCATCTAAGTGAAACATGATCCGAGTCAACTAGGCCGTGTCCGATCATTACATGAGACGGACTAGTCAACATCGGTGAACATCTTCATGTTGATCGTATCTTCTATACGACTCATGCTCGACCTTTCGGTCTTCCGTGTTCCGAGGCCATGTCTGTACATGCTAGGCTCATCAAGTCAACCTAAGTGTTTTTGCTGTGTAAATCTGGCTTATACCCGTTGTATTTGAACGTTAGAATCTATCACACCCGATCATCACGTGGTGCTTCGAAACAACGAACCTTCGCAATGGTGCATAGTTAGGGGGAACACCTTTCTTGAAATTTTAGTGAGGGATCATCTTATTTAAGCTACCGTTGTTCTAAGCAAATAAGATGTAAAACATGATAAACATCACATGCAACCAAATAGTGACATGATATGGCCAATATCATTTTGCTACTCTTATGATCTCCATCTCCGGGGCTCCATGATCATCGTTGTCACCGACATGACACCATGATCTCCATCATCGTGTCTTCTTGAAGTTGTCTCGTCATATATTACTTCTACTACTATGGCTAACGCTTTAGCAATTAAGTAAAGTAATTACATGACGTTTATGTTGACACACAGGTCATAAATAAATTAAGACAACTCCTATGGCTCCTGCCGGTTGTCATACTCATCGACATGCAAGTCGTGATTCCTATTACAAGAACATGATCAATCTTATACATCACATATGTCATTCATCACATCCTTTTGGCCATATCACATCATAAGGCATATGCTGCAAAAACAAGTTAGACGTCCTCTAATTGTTGTTGCAAGTTTTTTACGTGGCTGCTATAGGTTTCTAGCAAGAACGTTTCTTACCTACGCCAAAACCACAACGTGATATGACAATTTCTATTTACCCTTCATAAGGACCCTTTTCATTGAATCCGATCCGACTAAAGTGGGAGAGACAGACACCCGCTAGCCACCTTATGCAACTAGTGCATGTCAATCGGTGGAACCAGTCTCACGTAAGAGTACGTGTAAGGTCGGTCCGGGCCGCTTCATCCCACGATGCCGCCGAATCAAGATAAGACTAGTAACGGCAAGTAAATTGACAAAATCAACGCCCACAACTGCTTTGTGTTCTACTCGTGCATAGAAACTATGCATAGACCTAGCTCATGATGCCACTGTTGGGGATCGTAGCAGAAATTCAAAATTTTGTACGTATCACCAAGATCAATCTATGGAGTAATCTAGCAACGAGGGGAAGGAGAGTGCATCTACATACCCTTGTAGATCGCTAAGCGTAAGCGTTCAAGTGAACGGGGTTGATGGAGTCGTACTCGTCGTGATTCAAATCACCGATGATCCTAGTGCTGAACGGACGGCACCTCCGTGTTCAACACACGTACAGCCCGGTGACGTCTCCTACGCCTTGATCCAGCAAGGGGAGAAGGAGAGGTTGGGAAGACTCCATCCAACAGCAGCACGACGGCGTGGTGGTGGTGGAGGAGCGCGGGACTCCAGCAGGGCTTCGATAAGCACTACGAGAGACGAGGAGGGAGAGGGGTAGGGCTGCGCCAACAGGGGGAGCAAATCACATGTGTCGGGCAGCCCCAAACCTCAAGTATATATAGGGGGAGGGGAGGGGCTGCGCCCCCACCTAGGGTTCCCTCCCTAGGGGTGGCGGCACCCCCCAGATCCCATCTGGGAGGCGGCCAAGGGGGAGAGAGAGGGGGGCGCACCTAGGGTGGGCCTTAGGGCCCATTTGCGCCTCGGGTTTGCCCCCTCTCCTCTTGAGGACGCCTTGGGCCTTGGTGGGAGGCGCCCTAGCCCACCTAGGGGCTGGTCCCTTCCCACTATTGGCCCATGTAGGCCTCCGGGGCTGGTGGCCCCACCTGGTGGACCCCCGGACCCCTCCGGTGGTCCCGGTACACTACCGGTGATACCCGGAACACTTCCGGTGGCCAAAACCATACTTCCTATATATCAATCTTTACCTCCGGACCATTCCGGAACTCCTCGTGACGTCCGGGATCTCATCCGGGACTCCGAACAATATTCAGTAACCGCGTACATACTTTCCCTATAACCCTAGCGTCATCAAACCTTAAGTGTGTAGACCCTACGGGTTCGTGAGTCATGCAAACATGGTCGAGACAACTCTCCGGTCAATAACCAACAGCGGGATCTGGATACCCATGTTGGCTCCCACATGCTCCATGATGATCTCATCGGATGAACCACGATGTCAAGGACTTAATCAATCCCGTATACAATTCCCTTTGTCTAGCGGTACGATACTTGTCCGAGATTCGATCGTTGGTATCCCGATACCTTGTTCAATCTCGTTACCGGCAAGTCTCTTTACTCGTTCCGTAACACATCATCCCGTGATCAACCCCTTGGTCACATTGTGCACACTACGATGATGTCCTACCGAGTGGGCCCAGAGATACCTCTCCGTTTACACGGAGTGACAAATCCCAGTCTCGATTCATGCCAACCCAACAGACACTTTCGGAGATACCTGTAGTGAACCTTTATAGCCACCCAGTTACGTTGTGACGTTTGGTACACCCAAAGCATTCCTACGGTATCCGGGAGTTCCACAATATCATGGTCTAAGAAAATGATACTTGACATTAGAAAAGCTTTAGCATACGAACTACACGATCTTTGTGCTAGGCTTAGGATTGGGTCTTGTCCATCACATCATTCTCCTAATGATGTGATCCCGTTATCAACGACATCCAATATCCATGGTCAGGAAACTGTAACCATGTATTGATCAACGAGCTAGTCAACTAGAGGCTTACTAGGGACATGGTGTTGTCTATGTATCCACACATGTATCTGAGTTTCCTATCAATACAATTCTAGCATGGATAATAAACGATTATCATGAACAAGGAAATATAATAATAACCAATTTATTATTGCCTCTAGGGCATATTTCCAACAGGGGAGGGGTGCGACCACCCTTGAGGCCCTTTTCCTTCTTTCCTGTATGGCCCAATAAGGCCCAATATGTATTCCCGTAACTCTCCGGTACTCCGAAAAATACCCGAATCACTCGGAACCTTTCCGATGTCCGAATATAGTCGTCCAATATATCGATCTTTACGTCTCAACCATTTCGAGACTCCTCGACATGTCCCCGATCTCATCCGGGACTCCGAACTCCTTCGGTACATCAAAACTCATAAACTCATAATATAACTGTCATCGAAACCTTAAGCGTGCGGACCCTACGGGTTCGAGAACAATGTAGACATGACCGAGATACGTCTCCGATCAATAACCAATAGCGGAACCTGGATGCTCATATTGGCTCCCACATATTCTACGAAGATCTTTATCGGTCAGACCGCATAACAACATACGTTGTTCCCTTTGTCATCGGTATGTTACTTGCCCGAGATTCGATCGTCGGTATCTCAATACCTAGTTCAATCTCGTTACCGGCAAGTCTCTTTACTCGTTCCGTAATACATCATCCTGCAACTAACTCATTAGTTGCAATGCTTGCAAGGCTTAAGTGATGTGCATTACCGAGAGGGCCCAGAGATACCTCTCCGACAATCGGAGTGACAAATCCTAATCTCGAAATACGCCAACCCAACAAGTACCTTCGGAGACACCTGTAGAGAAGCTTTATAATCACCCAGTTATGTTGTGACGTTTGGTGGCACACAAAGTGTTCCTCCGGTAAACAGGAGTTGCATAATCTCATAGTTATAGGAACATGTATAAGTCATGAAGAAAGCAATAGCAACAAACTAAACGATCAAGTGCTATGCTAACGGAATGGGTTAAGTCAATCACATCATTCTCCTAATGATGTGATCCCGTTAATCAAATGACAACTCATGTCTATGGTTAGGAAACATAACCATCTTTGATCAATGAGCTAGTCAAGTAGAGGCATAGTAGTGACACTTTGTTTGTTTATGTATTCACACATGTATTATGTTTCCGGTTAATACAATTCTAGCATGAATAATAAGCATTTATCATGATATAACGAAATAAATAATAACTTTATTATTGCCTCTAGGGCATATTTCCTTCAGTCTCCCTTGTAACGCCCCACATGTAACCTTCCCCAAATGTACTCCGACTCTTGCCGTTTCCGGCATTAAGTTATATTTAATTCTCGGGTTCGGGTCTTTGCCTCCGTGTGTTGTTTTCGTTTTCGTGCATCTCATATCATGTCGTCACGTGCATTGCATTTGCATACATGTTCGTCTCATGCATTCGAGCATTTTCCCCGTTGTCCGTTTTGCATTCCGGCGCGTCGTTCTCCTCCGGTGGCCATTTCTAGCTTT
The DNA here is from genome assembly GCA_034509565.1 of Triticum monococcum. Lineage (NCBI taxonomy): Eukaryota > Viridiplantae > Streptophyta > Magnoliopsida > Poales > Poaceae > Triticum > Triticum monococcum. The sequence continues at coordinate 752,879,514 of CM067843.1, read as the reverse complement.
CTTTCGTGTGTGAGGATTAAACATTTCCGGATTGGGCCGAGACTTGCCATGAAACCTTGGTTTAGTACCGGTAGACCGCCTGTCAAGTTTCGGGTCATTTGGACTTCGTTTGATACTCCAACGGTTAACCGAGGGACCGAAAAGGCCTCGTGTGTGTGCAGCCCAACACCCCTCCATTTTGGCCCAAAACCCACCAAACTCAGCTCCATCGTCTCGGTCGTTCGATCACGATCGTGTGGGTGAAAACCGCACCTTATTTGGACTCTCCTAGCTCCCTCTAGGTCTATAAATAGACCCCCCCCCCCGAAATTCTGATCTCTCCCCCCTCTCGAAACCCTAGAAAACCCTCCGCGGCGCGCCGGACATTGTCTGCCCGCGCCGGACGAAACCGCCGCCGTCTCCGCGCCCAATCAGGGAGTGCCGCGTGGCACTCCGCCGCCCGCCGCCGCCGAGGCCCGCTCGGGCCCGTCCCCGGCCCTCCCGGCCAGTGGGAGTGCGCCCCGCCGCCAGAGGCCTCCGCCGCCGCCTTCCTCGGATCCGGTGGCCGCGCCGTGCCGCGCCGCCGTCTTCCTCCGAGCCGGCCGCCGCCCCGGGTCGCCGCTCCGCCCACGCCGGCTCGCTGAGCCTGCCGGCTCCGCCGAGCTCCGCCGCGGCCGAGGCGCCGCGCCTCCACATCACCGGCGCCGCGCCGTCCTCCTCCACGACGGCGCCGCCTCCGGCGACCCCCTCCCGCGACTCCGGCGAGCCCAGCTCCGGCCGACGTCCTCGGCTTCCGCGCGCCCGATGAACAGTGCCGAACCCTAGATCTGAGATCTAAAACGGGGGGTTGACTTTTCCCTCTTCCCCCTAATTTTTTCGTGCAACTTTGACCTGCCATATCTCCTCATCCATAGCTCCGTTTTGGGCGTATGATATGTCAAAATCTTCGTCTCGACGAGTACATCATTTCATTCCATTGCATCATTTGCATTTGAGGTCATCTTGTTGCCCAAAATGCTGTTGGAAGGAGGCATGTTGAGTTAAATTGCAGATCCGTTAGTTCAACATGCATTTTTGTCATTTTTGCCATATTTAATCCGTGCATGATATGCCTGTGCCCCTTTGGGATGAATTGTTAAGCATGTTGTCTTCTTTCCATAGGTGCCTTCCATGTATTTTTAGGATGTGTGTGTTATCTTGTGCAAGGTTGCGAAGAGGGCTACGTGAGGTTACAGATTTCAGGGACTTAGTGATTTTCACTAAGTCTGAGCCGTTTTAGTTCACGATGCTATATGTCCGGCTTGTTTCCTAGTGATCCGTGCCTCTTTTGAGGATGATCAGTAAGAGCGATTTGTTATGCTTGTTGTGCTTAATCCATCCATGTCTTTACTTGTTATGTTGGAGCAATCTAGGTTGACTCAATCGAGCTCAACTTTTGGATAGTTGCTGTTTTGGGCAGATCGTTAACTCTTTTGCGATTTTGCCGGAGTGATTGCTAGTGATCCATGCATGCTATGCCATTGTACTTGCCATGTCTAGCTAGAATTTTGTGCCTTCTTAATGGATGTATGCTTGCCTTGCCATGACTTGCACCATAGTGAGAGCATCGAGCTCGTTTACACGCCTCCGTGAGTTATTATTTCAGCATGTCCCAGTTTTCACTAAGTCTGAAAACTGATTGTGTTTCATCGATGTTCGTGTGCTTGGAAGAGTATTTTGTGAACCCTTTTGACCCCAGGTCATTTTGGGTGTTTTGTTAATCTTGTTGAGTAGCTCCATGCCATGATCTTACTTGCCATGTTCAGGTTTTCCTTCATGTTGTTTTGCTGCTCCGAAGAGAGCATCGTGGTCTGAAATTTCAGACTAGCGTTAATTTCGCTAAGTCTGAAATCTGTTTTGCTTATTCAGTTTTGCCATGCTTGTTAGAAGCCCTTAATGGATGAATTTGCCTATGCCTCAGTCATGATGATTTGTTAAGCTTGATGAGTACATCACTGCCATGCAATTTGTTTTCATGTTGGGTGGCTGTAGCACGTTCATTTTGTTGCATTTAGGAGCCTACTTGCTGTAAATCGCAGATCGGTTCGTTTAGTAAAACGCTTGCCATTTCTTAACCGTAGCTCCGATTGCCATGATCTTTATATCGTTTTCAGGGGATTTCTTCCCCTCTATCCAGTGGCACACTTGGATTTCCAAGTTGAGGCCAGGTTCATGCATTTCCTGTTATATATTGCATTCTTGCATCCCGCATCGCATCCCGCATAGCATATCATCTTTGCATCTTATTGCTTGCCCTTGCACGTGGTTGATTGTATCCTTGTTGCTTGTTTGTGTTGTTGGGTAGAGCCGGGAGACGAGTTCGCGAACGAGGAGCCCGTTGAGTTTGCTTTTGAGGATCCAGTCAATTCTGACAGCTGTGCAGGCAAGATGATCACACCCTTGAAATCACTACTATCTTTGCTATGCTAGTTTGCTCTCTCTTTTGCTTTGCCAATGCTACGATGCCTACCACCTGCTTGTCAGCCTCCCAATTGCCATGATTGAGCCTCTAACCCACCTTTGACCTAGCAAACCATTGATTGGCTATGTTACCGCCTTGCTCAGCCCTTCTTATAGCGTTGTTAGTTGCAGGTGAAGATAGGAGCCGTTCCTTGTTGGAACATTTATTTTACTTGTTGGGATATCACTATATTGCTATGTTATCTTTACTCATCTATATACTTGGTAAAGGGTGGAAGGCTCGGCCTCTCGCCTAGTGTTTTGTTCCACTCTTGCCGCCCTAGTTTTCCGTCATATCGGTGTTATGTTCCCGGATTGTTGCGTCCCTTACGCGGTTGGGCTATAATGGGAACCCCTTGATAGTTCGCCTTGATTAAAGCTTTTCCAGCAATGCCCAACATTGGTTTTACCATTTGCCACCTACCCCTTTTCTTTCCCTTGGGTTTCCGGAGCCCGAGGGTCATCCTTATTTTAGCCCCCCCACGGGCCAGTGCTCCTCTGAGTGTTGGTCCGGAACGTCAGCCGCCGGTGGCCACCAGGGGCAACTCTGGGCTGGCCTACCGGAAGTTTAGACAATCTGAGTGTGCCCTGAGAAAGAGATATGTGCAGCTCCTATCGGGATTTATCGGCGCATTCGGGCGGTGTTGCTGGACTAGTTTTGACCTGTCGAATCATCTTGTTGTACCGGGATACCGAGTCTGATCGGTGGGTCCTGGGTGGAGGTCTATTCCTTCGTTGACCGTGAGAGCTTGTTATGGGCTAAGTTGGGACCCCCCTGCAGGGATTGATCTTTCGAAAGCCGTGCCCGTGGTTATGGGCAGATGGGAATTTGTTAATGTCCGGTTGTAGATAACCTGAACTTAATTAATTAAAATGAAACAACTGCGTGTGTTGCCGTGATGGCCTCTTCTCGGCGAAGTCCGGGGAGTGGACATGGCGTTGGAGTTATGTTTGCGTAGTCCGCCCTATTTAGTTCCCGCTCGTGCTTTGCCTTCTCTTCTCGCTCTCTTTTGCGAATAAGTTAGCCACCATATATGCTAGTCGCTTGCTGCAGCTCCACTCACATTACCCCTTCCTTACCTATTTAGCTTAAATAGTCTTGATCGCGAGGGTGCGAGATTGCTGAGTCCTTGTGGCTCACAGATTACTATTACACCAGATGCAGGGACCGATGATACTCCTCCGGATGGCGCGTTCGAGCTGAAGTGGGAGTACGACGAGGACTCTCAGCAATACTATGTTTCTTTTCCTGATGATCAGTAGTGGTGCCTGCTCGGGGTTCGATTCAGGGTTTTAGTCGCATGTTGGGGAGTCTTTTCTATTTTGGCGCCGTAGTCGGGCCATGAGTGTTTGTATGATGGATGCTATTTATGTACCTTGATGTGACGTGGCGAGTGTAAGCCAACTATTATTATTATTCCCCCCTTTATATTATTATGTACATGGGTTGTGTGAAGATTGCCTCACTTGCGACATATGCCTTCAATGCGATTATGCCTCTAAGTCGTGCCTCGACACGTGGGAGATATAGTCGCATCGAGGGTGTTACAAGTTGGTAATCAGAGCCTTCCCCGACCTTAGGAGCCCCATTGCTTGATCGTTTCTAGCAACCGAGTTGTGTCTAGAAAAATGTTTTGAGTCCTTAGGAATTATATATCGGAGAGCTTAGGAATTCTTTTTACTTCCCAGTCTCCTCATCGCTCTGGTAAGGCATCCTGACATAGAGTTTTGACTCTTCTCTTCTCAAATTTCACTAAATTTTTTTTAGGATCACGCGAGTATCTTAGTTTTGTTCCGATGGCTTATGATGAGAATACTGTCTTGGTGCCTCCTGTTAGGGGTTTAGTGGAAGTGTCCCGGGGAGTTGAGCTCTGAGGTGTTGTCATCATAATTCTATCGTTGCAATTCTGGCATACTTGAGATATGTGCGTGACATCGAAAATCTCCTTTATGCAGTTAGTTGGTGAGATAACCTCGACGCCACCCAGTACTGGGGCGGGAGTTCGGGAGTATCGCCATAACTTGTATAACGGATGCTTTTCGAAGGTTGAGATAGATGGTTTCCGAAGGTTTCTTGGTTATGTGTTGAAGGATGGATGCAGCTGGATGTAGGATTTGCTAGCTTGGGTGAGATATTATGCTTCCCCTGTATCCTCAACACCTGATTGCATAACCGGAAAGTTTCGGGAATTTCATAGGTGGGAATTCAAGTAGCCTTAGGATATCTTTCCAACAGATGTGTGATATGAAATTGGGGTTCGACGTCTAGTGGTTCGCCAATTCACGGTCGATTTTACAGTGGCCTCGTTGTGTCTTAAAGAGTCCTTGGCTATGCTGACTTGGGGACGCTTCGTATGTCATGTGCACTGCCTTGTACATGATGGTGCTGTACGGTCGAGCCCGTGTAGGTCCTACCACGAACACTTCGGACAGAATTTCTATCATGTGTTTGTTTCGGCTTATTCCGCAAGCCAACCCTTGGTTTTATTTCGAGTTGTGGTATTCGTTCTTCTCCGACGTCATATATTGATTCCATCCCTCGTTGATGTACCTCTTCTACCTGATTCTGCGTGGCTTCGCAATTTAGGAATATGTGACCACTTCAAGAGAAGTGCATTCGTTCATTTTGTTCGGATGTGAAGACTTATGTTGCAATTTTCATTCCGTTGGATTCACCTTCTATATTTCTCTATTTGTGTGCTAATGGTGGTCAACCTCTTCAGGATGGCTCCCGCTAAGAGCACCAGTCAGAACCAGAATCAAGATCCTCCGCCACCTCCGCCTCCTCCGGAAGCATGGCAGGCTGTGATGGCTGCTACTAATGCAAATACTCAGCTGATCATGCAAATCATCCAAGAGCGGAATCAAAGCAGTCAAGCGAATCAAGGCAGTAACCAGAACCAGTTTGCAACTCTGCATCAGTTCCTCGCTAATGGTCCAAAGACGTTCAGTAACTGCGTTGAGGCTACCGATGCTGATGATTGGTTAGTCGATCTGGGCAAGCATTTTGAATGTAGCAATGTCAGACCTGAAGATTTCGTCAAGTTCGCGTCTTTCCAGCTCAAGGATCAGGCCGCAGAGTGGTTTCAGCAGTACCGGGATTCCAGAGGTGGACGTTTGATCACTTGGGATGATTTCCGTCGTGATTTTCGAGCTCATCACATTCCTCAAAGTGTGACTGAAAGCAAACGTGAAGAATTCCGCAATCTGAAGCAAGGCTCTTTGTCTGTCTATGACTACAACAAGTTGTTCCAGAAGCTTGCCCGTTTTGCCAAGCAGGATGTTCCTGATGAGAAGAGCATGATCTATCAGTTCAGGGGTGGTCTTCGTGAAGAAATTCAGCTCGCTCTTGTCCTCTTCGAGCCGCTGAGATACGATGAGTTCTACAACATGGCACTGAAGCAAGAGGCTGCTCAGCTCAGGTGTGATGCTTCCAGGAAGCGAGTCAGAGATACTTCGTCTTCGTCCTCTACTCAAGTGGCCAAGCAGCAGAAGTATTGGCTTCCTCCTCCTCCGTTTCGTCAGCCGTATCAGCAGAAGAGCAAAGGTGGCAGTGGTTCTTCCCACCCACCCAACCCAGGCTTCCAGAACAAGACTTCATCTCAAGCTCCAAGATCGAGTGCTCCGTACCACCGTCCGCTCTCAGAGGTCACGTGCAACAAGTGCCAACAGAAGGGTCACTACGCCAACAAGTGTTTCAACCAGAGGCGTCTTCCTCCTCCTCCTCCTGTCAGATCCGCAAGTACAGCTGTGGTCAAGCATAATCCCAAGCACGCCAAGGTCAATATGGTGAATGCAGCTCAAGCAGAGGATTCGTCAGATGTGATCATGGGTAACCTTCCTGTTAACGATGTTCCTGCAAAAGTACTTTTTGATACAGGTGCATCACATTGTTTCATCTCGAAGCCTTTTGCATCTAAGCACGGGTGGTTTTCTCAAGTTATGCATCAGCCATTAGCAGTCGTCTCTCCGAGCAAATGCTTGCTTGCTAACTATGAAGTTCCAGATATTTCTATCTCGCTGGGTGACTTTAAGTTTCTGGCTTCCCCGATGATTCTTGGCAATTCCAATATCGATCTCATTCTTGGGATGGACTGGCTCTCTAAACACAAAGCTCAGCTGGATTGTGCAGCCAAGCAGATTCAACTGACTCATTCGTCTGAGGAAGTAATTGTCTTTGCTGCTCGGGATAATACCATCCGGTTGTTCTCTCTCAATGAGAAGGGTGAATTGGATGCTATTTCGCAGATTCCGGTTGTTTGTGAGTATCAAGATGTCTTCCCTGAAGAACTCCCAGGCATGCCTCCTAACCGGCCTGTTGAATTCGTTATTGAACTTGAGCCCGGTACGGAACCGGTGTGTAAACGGCCTTACAAGCTCGGCCCCGAAGAGTTGAAGGAGTTGAAGAAACAGCTCGATGTGCAAGAAAGAATGGGTCTCATTCGGCCTAGTACTTCTCCATGGGGTTGTGGTGTTCTTTTTGTGAAGAAGAAGGATGGAACGGACCGACTTTGTGTTGATTATCATCCATTGAACAAGAAGACCATCAAGAACAAGTATCCACTTCCCAACATTAATGAGCTATTCGAACAACTCAAGGGTGCCCAAGTATTCTCCAAGCTTGATCTCCGTATGGGTTATCATCAAATTCGCATTCGTGAACAAGATATTCCAAAGACGGCGTTCAGAACAAGCTATGGGTCTTATGAATACACTGTTATGTCTTTTGGCCTCGCTAATGCTCCTCCGACGTTCTCTCGCATGATGAACTTCATCTTCAACCCCTACACCAACGACTTTGTTTTGGTCTATCTCGATGATATCCTGGTTTTCTCAAAGAACAAGGAAGATCATGCCAAACACTTGTGTTTGGTTCTTGACAAGCTAAGGGAACATCAATTCTATGCCAAGTTCTCCAAGTGTGAGTTTTGGCTCGATGAAGTTCTTTATCTTGGTCATATTATCTCTGCCAAGGGCATTTCCGTGGATCCGGAGAAGGTGTCTGCAATTGTTAATTGGGAACCTCCTCAGAATGTGAAGCAACTCCGTAGCTTCCTCGGTCTTGCAAGTTATTGCCGAAGATTCGTTGAAAACTTCTCCAAGATCGCGAAGCCTCTCTCAAATCTTCTTCAGAAGCACGTCAAGTACGTTTGGTCTCCGGAGTGTGATGTTGCTTTCAACGCTTTGAAAGAGAAATTGATCACTGCTCCAGTTCTAACTCCGCCTGATGAAACCAAGCCATACGAGGTCTTTTGTGATGCCTCTCTCCAAGGTCTCGGTGCAGTACTGATGCAAGAGAAGAAAGTTGTTGCTTATACCTCTCGCCAGTTGAAGCCAAATGAGAAGAACTACCCCACTCATGATCTTGAGTTGGCGGCAGTTGTGCACGCATTGTTGACTTGGAGACATCTTCTCTTGGGAAGGAAAGTGGACATTTTCACTGATCACAAGAGTCTCAAGTACATCTTCACTCAGCCTAACCTCAACCTCAGGCAGACTCGATGGGTCGAAATGATTCAAGAGTACAATCCGAGTATCGAGTATACTCCAGGCAAGGCTAATGTGATTGCTGACGCTTTGAGCAGAAAAGCATATTGCAACAGTCTGATTCTCAAGCCTTATCAACCCGAGCTTTGTGAAGCCTTCCGCAAACTTAATCTGCAAGTTGTTCCTCAAGGATTCCTTGCCAACCTTCAAGTGTCTCCTACCTTGGAAGACCAGATTCGCCAAGCCCAGCTTCTTGATGCTATGGTGAAAAAGGTGAAGATTGGTATTGCAAAGAGTCAGTCCAAGTACAAGTGCTACCGACTTGATGACAAGGACACTCTCTTCTTCGAGGATCGACTTGTTGTGCCCAAAGGAGAACTTCGTAAAGTGATCATGAATGAGGCTCACAACTCTCTCCTCTCCATCCATCCTGGGAGCATGAAGATGTATCAAGATCTGAAGCAAACTTATTGGTGGACTCGAATGAAGCGCGAGATCGCTCAATTCGTGAATGAATGTGATGTCTGCAGAAGAGTGAAAGCAGAACACCAAAGGCCAGCAGGTCTCCTCCAACCTCTCGCCATTCCAGAATGGAAGTTTGACCACATTGAAATGGACTTCGTGACTGGGTTTCCTAAGTCCAAGCGTGGCAATGATGCTATATTCGTTGTCATCGACAAGCTGACCAAAGTGGCTCATTTCTTGCCTATCAAAGAGTCAATCGCTGCAGCTCAATTGGCGGAGCTCTACACCTCTCGCATTGTCTCTCTGCACGGTATTCCTCAAGTGATATCTTCAGACCGTGGCAGCATCTTTACCTCCAAGTTCTGGGATTCTTTTCAGAAGGCCATGGGCACCAGCATTCATTTCAGCACTGCTTTCCACCCTCAAACAAGCGGTCAAGTCGAGCGTGTCAACCAGATTCTTGAAGATATGCTCAGGGCTTGTGTTATCTCCTTCGGTATGAAGTGGGAGGATTGCCTTCCTTATGCTGAATTCTCGTACAACAACAGTTTCCAAGCAAGCTCCGGCAAGGCCCCGTTTGAAATTCTGTATGGTAGGAAGTGCCGTACACCTCTCAACTGGTCTGAAACCGGTGAACGTCAGCTGCTGGGTAATGACCTGATCACAGAGGCAGAAGAAATGTGCAAGGTCATTCGTGATAACCTCAAAGCAGCCCAGTCTCGTCAGAAGAGCTACTACGACAGCAAGCACCGTGATTTGGCCTTCGAGATCGGAGATCATGTCTACCTCCGCGTCTCTCCTATGAAAGGGACTCGTCGCTTCGGTATCAAAGGGAAGCTTGCCCCAAGATACGTCGGGCCTTTCAAGATCGTCAGCAAGAGAGGCGACCTCGCCTATCAACTCGAGCTTCCTGCAACCTTTGCCAATGTTCATGATGTGTTCCACGTCTCGCAACTCCGAAAGTGCTTCAAGACGCCTGAGCGCACCGTCAACTTCGAGGACATTGAGCTCCAAGAAGATCTCTCCTACCGTGAGCACCCAGTTGCAATCCTTGAAGAGACTGAACGCAAAACTCGCAACAAGTCAATCAAGTTTCTCAAAGTTAAGTGGTCACACCATTCCGACCGTGAAGCTACCTGGGAACGCGAGGATCACCTCCGTTCTGAGTACCCGGAGTTCTTTCAGTCCTAGATCTCGGGACGAGATCTTTTCGTAGTGGTGGAGTGTTGTAACGCCCCACATGTAACCTTCCCCAAATGTACTCCGACTCTTGCCGTTTCTGGCATTAAGTTATATTTAATTCTCGGGTTCGGGTCTTTGCCTCCGTGTGTTGTTTTCATTTTCGTGCATCTCATATCATGTCGTCACGTGCATTGCATTTGCATACATGTTCGTCTCATGCATTCGAGCATTTTCCCCGTTGTCCGTTTTGCATTCCGGCGCTTCGTTCTCCTCCGGTGGCCATTTCTAGATTTCTTTCGTGTGTGAGGATTAAACATTTCCGAATTGGGCCGAGACTTGCCATGCGACCTTGGTTTACTACCGGTAGACCGCCTGTCAAGTTTCGGGTCATTTGGACTTCGTTTGATACTCCAACGGTTAACCGAGGGACCGAAAAGGCCTCGTGTGTGTGCAGCCCAACACCCCTCCATTTTGGCCCAAAACCCACCAAACTCAGCTCCATCGTCTTGGTCGTTCGATCACGATCGTGTGGGCGAAAACCGCACCTCATTTGGACTCTCCTAGCTCCCTCTAGGTCTATAAATAGACCCCCCCCGAAATTCGGATCTCTCCCCCCTCTCGAAACCCTAGAAAACCCTCCGCGGCGCGCCGGACATTGTCCGCCCGCGCCGGACGAAACCGCCGCCGTCTCCGCGCCCAATCAGGGAGTGCCGCGTGGCACTCCGCCGCCCGCCGCCGCCGAGGCCCGCTCGGGCCCGTCCCCGGCCCTCCCGGCCAGTGGGAGTGCGCCCCGCCACCAGAGGCCTCCGCCGCCGCCTCCCTCGGATCCGGTGGCCGCGCCGCGCCGCGCCGCCGTCTTCCTCCGAGCCGGCCGCCGCCCCGGGTCGCCGCTCCGCCCATGCCGGCTCGCTGAGCCTGCCGGCTCCGCCGAGCTCCGCCGCGGCCGAGGGGCCGCGCCTCCACATCACCGGCGCCGCGCCGTCCTCCTCCACGTCGGCGCCGCCTCCGGCGACCTCCTCCCCGTCCGGCGACCCCCTCTCGCGACTCCGGTGAGCCCAGCTCAGGCCGACGTCTTCGGCTTCCGTGCGCCCGATGAACAGTGCCGAACCCTAGACCTGAGATCTAAAACGGGGGGTTGACTTTTCCGTCTTCCCCCTAATTTTTTCGTGCAACTTTGACCTGCCATATCTCCTCATCCGTAGCTCCGTTTTGGGAGTATGATATGTCAAAATCTTCGACTCGACGAGTACATCATTTCATTCCATTGCATCATTTGCATTTGAGGTCATCTTGTTGCCCAAAATGCTGTTGGAAAGAGGCATGTTGAGTTAAATTGCAGATCCGTTAGTTCAACATGCATTTTTGTCATTTTTGCCATATTTAATCCGTGCATGATATGCCTGTGCCCTTTTGGGATGAATTGTTAAGCATGTTGTCTTCTTTCCATAGGTGCCTTCCATGTATTTTTAGGATGTGTGTGTTGTCTTGTGCAAGGTTGCGAAGAGGGCTACCTGAGGTTACAGATTTCAGGGACTTAGTGATTTTCACTAAGTCTGAGCTGTTTTAGTTCACGATGCTATATGTCCGGCTTGTTTCCTAGTGATCCGTGCCTCTTTTGAGGATGATCAGTAAGAGCGATTTGTTGTGCTTGTTGTGCTTAATCCATCCATGCCTTTACTTGTTATGTTGGAGCACTCTAGGTTGACTCAATCGAGCTCAACATTTGGATAGTTGCTGTTTTGGGAAGATCGTTAACTCTTTTGCGATTTTGCCGGAGTGATTGCTAGTGATCCATGCATGCTATGCCATTGTACTTGCCATGTCTAGCTAGCATTTTGTGCCTTCTTAATGGATGTATGCTTGCCTTGCCATGACTTGCACCGTAGTGAGAGCATCGAGCTCGTTTACACGCCTCCGTGAGTTATTATTTCAGCATGTCCCAGTTTTCACTAAGTCTGAAAACTGATTGTGTTTCATCGATGTTCGTGTGCTTGGAAGAGTATTTTGTGAACCCTTTTGACCCCAGGTCATTTTGGGTGTTTTGTTAATCTTGTTGAGTAGCTCCATGCCATGCTCTTACTTGCCATGTTCAGGTTTTCCTTCATGTTGTTTTGCTGCTCCGAAGAGAGCATCGTGGTCTGAAATTTCAGACTAGCGTTAATTTCGCTGTCTGAAATCTGTTTTGCTTATTCAGTTTTGCCATGCTTGTTAGAAGCCCTTAATGGATGAATTTGCCTATGCCTCAGTCATGATGATTTGTTAAGCTTGATGAGTACATCACTGCCATGCAATTTGTTTTCATGTTGGGTGGCTGTAGCACGTTCATTTTGTTGCATTTAGGAGCCTACTTGCTGTAAATCGCAGATCGGTTCGTTTAGTAAAACGCTTGCCATTTCTTAACCGTAGCTCCGATTGCCATGATCTTTATATCGTTTTCAGGGGATTTCTTCCCCTCTATCCAGTGGCACACTTGGATTTCCAAGTTGAGGCCAGGTTCATGCATTTCCTGTTATATATTGCATTCTTGCATCCCGCATCGCATCCCGCATAGCATATCATCTTTGCATCTTATTGCTTGCCCTTGCACGTGGTTGATTGTATCCTTGTTGCTTGTTTGTGTTGTTGGGTAGAGCCGGGAGACGAGTTCGCGAACGAGGAGCCCGTTGAGTTTGCTTTTGAGGATCCAGTCAATTCTGACAGCTGTGCAGGCAAGATGATCACACCCTTGAAATCACTACTATCTTTGCTATGCTAGTTTGCTCGCTCTTTTGCTTTGCCAATGCTATGATACCTACCACCTGCTTGTCAGCCTCCCAATTGCCATGATTGAGCCTCTAACCCACCTTTGACCTAGCAAACCATTGATTGGCTATGTTACCGCCTTGCTCAGCCCTTCTTATAGCGTTTTTAGTTGCAGGTGAAGATTGGAGCCGTTCCTTGTTGGAACATTTATTTTACTTGTTGGGATATCACTATATTGCTATGTTATCTTTACTCATCTATATACTTGGTAAAGGGTGGAAGGCTCGGCCTCTCGCCTAGTGTTTTGTTCCACTCTTGCCGCCCTAGTTTTCCGTCATATCGGTGTTATGTTCCCGGATTGTTGCGTCCCTTACGCGGTTGGGCTATAATGGGAACCCCTTGATAGTTCGCCTTGATTAAAGCTTTTCCAGCAATGCCCAACATTGGTTTTACCATTTGCCACCTACCCCTTTTCTTTCCCTTGGGTTTCCAGAGCCCGAGGGTCATCCTTATTTTAGCCCCCCCACGGGCCAGTGCTCCTCTGAGTGTTGGTCCGGAACGTCAGCCGCCGGTGGCCACCAGGGGCAACTCTGGGCTGGCCTACCGGAAGTTTAGACAATCTGAGTGTGCCCTGAGAAAGAGATATGTGCAGCTCCTATCGGGATTTGTCGGCGCATTCGGGCGGTGTTGCTGGACTAGTTTTGACCTGTCGAATCATCTTGTTGTACCGGGATACCGAGTCTGATCGGTGGGTCCTGGGTGGAGGTCTATTCCTTCGTTGACCGTGAGAGCTTGTTATGGGCTAAGTTGGGACCCCCCTGCAGGGATTGATCTTTCGAAAGCCGTGCCCGCGGTTATGGGCAGATGGGAATTTGTTAATGTCCGGTTGTAGATAACTTGAACTTAATTAATTAAAATGAAACAACTGCGTGTGTTGCCGTGATGGCCTCTTCTCGGCGGAGTCCGGGGAGTGGACACGGCGTTGGAGTTATGTTTGCGTAGTCCGCCCTATTTAGTTCCCGCTCGTGCTTTGCCTTCTCTTCTCGCTCTCTTTTGCGAATAAGTTAGCCACCATATATGCTAGTCGCTTGCTGCAGCTCCACTCACATTACCCCTTCCTTACCTATTTAGCTTAAATAGTCCTGATCGCGAGGGTGCGAGATTGCTGAGTCCTTGTGGCTCACAGATTACTATTACACCAGATGCAGGGACCGATGATACTCCTCCGGATGGCGCGTTCGAGCTGAAGTGGGAGTACGACGAGGACTCTCAGCGATACTATGTTTCTTTTCCTGATGATCAGTAGTGGTGCCTGCTCGGGGTTCGATTCAGGGTTTTAGTCGCATGTTGGGGAGTCTTTTCTATTTTGGCGCCGTAGTCGGGCCATGAGTGTTTGTATGATGGATGCTATTTATGTACCTTGATGTGACGTGGCGAGTGTAAGCCAACTATTATTATTATTCCCCCCTTTATATTATTATGTACATGGGTTGTGTGAAGATTGCCTCACTTGCGACATATGCCTTCAATGCGATTATGCCTCTAAGTCGTGCCTCGACACGTGGGAGATATAGTCGCATCGAGGGTGTTACATCCCTCTTGCACTAGAGTCAATAATCTAGTTCACATCGCCATGTGATTTAACATCAATAGTTCACATCACCATGTGATTAACACCCATGGTTCACATCGACATGTGACCAAAATCCAAAGGGTTTACTAGAGTCAATAATCTAGTTTACATCGCTATGTGATTAACACCCAAAGAGTACTGAGGTGTGATCATGTTTTGCTTGTGAGAGAAGTTTAGTCAACGGGTCTGCCACATTCAGATCCGTAAGTATTTTGCAAATTTCTATGTCAACAATGTTCTGCATGGAGCTACTCCAGCTAATTGCTCCCACTTTCAATATGTATCCAGATTGAGACTTAGAGTCATCTGGATCAGTGTCAAAACTTGCATCGACGTAACCCTTTACGACGAACCTTTTGTCACCTCCATAATCGAGAAACATATCCTTATTCCACTAAGAATAATTTTGACCAATATCCAGTGATCTACTCCAAGATCACTATTGTACTCCTTTGCCAAACTCAGGGCAGGGTATACAATAGGTCTGGTACACAGCATGGCATACTTTATAGAACCTATGGCTGAGGCATAGGGAATGACTTTCATTCTCTCTCTATCCTCTACCGTGGTCGGGTTTTGAGTCTTACTCAACTTCACACCTTGTAACACAGGCAAGAACTCCTTTTTGACTGTTCCATTTTGAACTACTTCAAAATCTTGTCAAGGTATGTACTCACTGAAAAAACTTATCAAGCTTATTGATCTATCTCTATAGATCTTGATGATCAATATGTAAGCAGCTTCACCGAGGTCTTTCTTTGAAAAACTCCTTTCAAACATTCCTTTATGCTTTGCAGAATAATTCTACATTATCTCCGATCAACAATATGTCTTTCACATATACTCCCTCCGTCCGGAAATACTTGTCATCAAAATGAATAAAAGGGGATGTATTTAGATGTATTTTAGTTCTAGATACATCCCTTTTTGTCCATTTTGATGACAAGTATTTCCGGACAGAGGGAGTACTTATTTGAAATGCTGTAGTGCTCCCACTCACTTTCTTGTAAATACAGGCTTCACCGCAAGTCTGTATAAAACTATATGCTTTGATCAACTTATCAAAGCGTATATTCCAACTACGAGATGCTTGCACCAGTCCATAGATGGATCGCTGGAACTTGCATATTTTGTTAGTACCTTTAGGATTGACAAAACCTTCTGGTTGCATCATATACAACTCTTCTTTAATAAATCCATTAAGGAATGCAGTTTTGTTTATCCATTTGCCAGATTTCATAAAATGCGGCAATTGCTAACATGATTCGGACAGACTTAAGCATAGATACGAGTGAGAAACTCTCATCGTAGTCAACACCTTGAACTTGTTGAAAACCTTTTTGCGACAATTCTGGCTTTGTAGATAGTAACACTACTATCAGCGTCCTTCTTCCTCTTGAAGATCCATTTAATCTCAATGGCTCGCCGATCATTGGGCGGGTCAATCAAAGTCCATACTTTGTTCTGATACATGGATCTCATCTCAGATTTCATGGCCTCAAGCCATTTCGCGGAATCTGGTCTCATCATACGCAACCAACGCGCTTAGGGGTTGTCAATCCCTTCACGGTCACTTATGAAAGTGAGATCTGATAGAGATGATAAATAATATTTTTGGTATTTTTGGTATAGAGATGCAAAATAAAAAGTAAAAGCAAAGCAATAATAAAGTGATGGAGATTGATATGATGAGAAAGAGACCCGGGGGGCATAGGTTTTACTAGTGGCTTCTCTCAAGAGCATAAGTATTCTACGGTGGGTGAACAAATTACTATTGAGCGATTGACATAATTGAGCATAGTTATGAGAATATCTAGGTATGATCATGTATATAGGCATCATGTCCGAGACAAGTAGACCAAAACGATTCTGCATCTACTACTATTACTCCACTCATCGACCGCTATCCAGCATGCATCTAGAGTATTAAGTTAAAAACAAAGTAACGCCTTAAGCAAGATGACATGATGTAGAGGGATAGTTTCATGCAATATGATAAAAACCCAATCTTGTTATCCTCGATGGCAACAATACAATACGTGCCTTGCTGCCCCTTCTGTCACTGGGAAAGGACACCGCAAGATTGAACCCAAAGCTAAGCACTTCTCCCGTGGCAAGAACAACCAATCTAGTAGGCCAAACCAAACTGATAATTCAAAGAGACTTGCAAAGATAACCAATCATACATAAAAAAATTCAAAGAAGATTCAAATATTATTCATAGATAGACTAGATCATAAACCCACAATTCATCGGTCTCAACAAACACACCGCAAAAAGAAGATTACATCGAATAGATCTCCATGAGAGAGGGGGAGAACATTGTATTGAGATCCAAAAAGAGAGAAGAAGCCATCTATCTACTAACTGTGGACCCGTAGGTCTGAAGTAAACTACTCACACTTCATCGGAGGGGCTTGGATCATGCTGTAGAAGCCCTCCGTGATCGATGCCCCCTCCGGCGGAGCTCCGGAACAGGCCCCAAGATGGGATCTCATGGATATAGAAAGTTGCGGCGGTGGAATTAGGTTTTTGGCTCCATTCCCGATCGTTTGGGGGTACGTGGATATATTATAGGAGGAAGAAGTACGTCGGTGGAGCTTCGAGGGGCCCACGAGGCAGGGGCATGCCCTAGGGGGGTGCCCTCCACCCTCATGACCGCCTTGTGGCTTTCTTAACGGAGGGTCTAAGTCTCCTAGATCTTATCTGATGAGATAATCACGTTTCTAAAGGTTTCATTCCATTTGGACTCCGTTTGATATTCCTTTTCTTCGAAACCCTAAAACAGGCAAAAAACAGCAATTCTGGGCTGGGCCTCCGGTTAATAGGTTAGTCCCAAAAATAATATAAAAGTGGATAATAAAGCCCAATAATGTCTAAAACAGTAGATAATATAGCATGGAGCAATAAAAAATTATAGATACGTTGGAGACGTATCACTCTACAGGTGTCTCCGAAGGTATTGTTGGGTTGGCGTATTTGGAGATTAGGATTTGTCACTCCGATTGTCGGAGAGGTATCTCCGGGCCCACTTGGTAATGCACATCACTATAAGCCTTGCACGCATTGCAACTAATGAGTTAGTTGCGGATGATGTATTACGAAACGAGTAAAGAGACTTGCCGGTAACGAGATTGAACTAGGTATTGAGATACCGACGATCGAATCTCGGGCAAGTAACATACCGATGACAAAGGCAACAATGTATGTTGTTATGTGGTTTGACCGATAAAGATCTTTGTAGAATATGTAGGAGCCAATATGAGCATCCAGGTTCCACTATTGATTATTGACCGGAGACGTGTCTCGGTCATGTCTACATAGTTCTTGAACCCGTAGGGTCCGCACGCTTAAAGTTCGATGACGGTTATATTATGAGTTTATGTGTTTTGATGTACCGAAGGTAGTTCGGAGTCCTGGATGAGATCGGGGACATGACGAGGAGTCTCGAAATGGTCGAGACGTAAAGATCAATATATTGGACGACTATATTCGGAGACTGGAAAGGTTCCGAGTGATTCGGCTATGTATCGGAGTACCGGGGAGTTACGGGAATTCGCCGGGGAGTGTATGGGCCTTATTGGGCTTTAGGGGAAAGAGAGAGAGGCAAGTCGCGTGCCCCCCAAGGCCTAGTCCGAATTGGACTAGGGGGAAGGGCTGCGCCCCCTCCTTCCTTCTCTTCTCTTTTCCCTTTCCTTCTCTCCTACTCCTACTACTTGGAAGGGCTCCTAGTTCTACTAGGAAAGGGGGAATCCTACTCCCGGTGGGAGTAGGACTCCCCTAGGGCGCGCCATAGAGAGGACCGGCCCCTCCCCTCCTCCACTCATTTATATACGTGGCCAGGGGGCACCCCATAGACACAACAATTGATCTCTTGATCTCTTAGCCGTGTGCGGTGCCCCCCTCCACCATAATCCACCTCAATCATATCGTAGCGGTGCTTAGGCGAAGCCCTACGTCGGTAGAACATCATCATCATCACCACGCCGTCGTGTTGACGAAACTCTCCCTCAACACTCGGCTGGATTGGAGTTCAAGGGACGTCATCGAGTTAAACGTGTGCAGAACTCGGAGGTGCCGTACGTTCGGTACTTGATCAGTCGGATCGTGAAGACGTACGACTACATCAACCGCGTTGTGCTAACGCTTCCGCTTTCGGTCTACGAGGGTACGTGGACACACTCTCCCCTCTCGTTGCTATGCATCACCATAATCTTGCGTGTGCGTAGGAATTTTTTTGAAATTACTACGTTCCCCAACAGTGGCATCCGAGCCAGGTTTTATGCGTTGATGTAATATGCACGAGTAGAACACAAGTGAGTTGTGGGCGATATAAGTCATACTACTTACCAACATGTCACACTTTGGTTCGGCGGTATTGTTAGATGAAGCGGCCTGGGCCGACATTACGCGTACGCTTACGCGAGACTGGTTTTACCGCCGTGCTATGCACACAGGTGACTAGCGGGTGTCAGTTTCTCCAACTTTAGTTGAACCGAGTGTGGCTACGCCCGGTCCTTGAGAAGGTTAAAACAGTACTAACTTGACAAACTATCGTTGTGGTTTTGATGCGTAGGTAAGAACGGTTCTTGCTCAGCCCGTAGCAGCCACGTAAAACTTGCAACAACAAAGTAGAGGACGTCTAACTTGTTTTTGCAGGGCATGTTGTGATGTGATATGGTCAAGACGTGATGAGATATAAGTTGTTGTATAAGATGATCATGTTTTGTTGAAGTTATCCGCAACTGGCAGAAGCCTTATGGTTGTTTGTTTATTGCATAAGATGCAAGCACCAAATAATCGCTTTACTTTATCGCTATGCGATAGCAATAGTTGCAAGAGCAATAGTTGGCGAGACGACCATGTGACGACACATTGATATAGATCAAGATGATGGAGATCATGGTGTCATGCCGGTGACGATGGAAATCATGATGATGCTTTGGAGATGGAGATCAAAGGCACAAGATGATGATGGTCATATCATGTCACATATTTTGATTGCATGTGATGTTTATCTTTTATACATCTTATTTTGCTTATTTCGACAGTAGCTTTATAAGATGATCTCTCACTAATTATCAAGGCACAAGTGTTCTCCCTGAGTATGCACCGTTGCGAAAGTTCTTCATGCTGAGACACCACGTGATGATCAGGTGTGATAGGCTCTACGCTCAAATACAACGGTTGCAAAACAGTTGCACACGTGGAATACTCAGGTTAAACTTGACGAGCCTAGCATATAACAGATATGGCCTCGGAACACTGAGACCGAAAGGTCGAGCATGAATCATATAGTAGATATGATCAACATAGTGATGTTCACCATTGAAACTACTCCATCTCACATGATGATCGGACATGGTTTAGTTGATATGGATCACGTGATCACTTAGAGGATTAGAGGGATGTCTATCTAAGCGGGAGTTCTTAAGTAATATGATTAATTGAACTTAAATTTATCATGAACTTAGTCTTGGTAGTATCAGCATATCTATGTTGTAGATCAATAGCTCGCGTTTAGCTCCCCTGTTTTATTTTTGATATGTTCCTAGAGAAAACTAAGTTGAAAGATGTTAGTAGCAATGATGCGGATTGGATCCATGATTTGAGGTTTATCCTCATTGCTGCACAGAAGAATTATGTCCTTGATGCACTGCTAGGTGACAAACCTATTGCAGGAGCAGATGCAGATGTTATGAACGTTTGGCTAGTTCAATATGATGACTACTTGATAGTTTAGTGCACCATGCTTAAACGTCTTAGAATCGGGACTTCAAAGACATTTTGAACGTCATGGACCATATGAGATGTTTCAGGAGTTGAAGTTAATATTTCAAGCAAATTCCCGAGTTGAGAGATATGAAGTCTCCAACAAGTTCTATAGCTAAAATATGGAGGAGAATAGCTCAAGCAGTGAGCATGTCCTCAGATTGTCTGGGTACTACAATCGCTTGAATCAAGTGGGAGTTAAGCTTACAGATAAAATAGTGATTGACAGAATTCTCTAGTCACCATCACCAAGTTAGTAGAACTTCGTGATGAACTATAATATGCGAGGGATAACAAAAATGATTCCCAAGCTCTTCGTGATGCTAAAATCGACGAATGTAGAAATCAAGAAAAGCATCAAGTGTTGATGGTAAACAAAACCACTAGTTTCAAGTAAAGGGACAAAGGGAAGAAAGGGGAACTTCAAGAAGAACGACAAGCAACTTGCTGCTCAAGTGAAAAAACCCAAGTCTGGACCTAAGCCTGAAACTGAGTGCTTCTACTGCAAAGGGACTGGTCACTGGAAGCGGAACTACCCCAAGTAATTGGCGGATAAGAAGGATGGCAAAGTGAACATAGGTATATTTGATATACATGTTATTGATGTGTAGTTTACTAGTGTTTATAGCAACCCCTCAGTATTTGATACTAGTTCAGTTGCTACGAATAGTAACTTGAAACAGGAGTTGCAGAATGAACAGAGACTAGTTAAGGGTGAAGTGACGATGTGTATTGGAAATGGTTCCAAGATTGATATGATCATCATCGCACACTCCCTATACTTTCGGGATTAGTGTTAAACCTAAAATAAATGTTATTTAGTGTTTGCGTTGAGCATGAATATGATTGGATCATGTTTATTGCAATATGGTTATTCATGTAAGTTAGAGAATAATTGTTGTTCTGTTTACATGAATAAGACCTTCTATGGTCATACACCCAATGAAAATGGTTTGTTGGATCTCGATCATGGTGATACACATTTTCATAATATTGAAGCCAAAAGATGCAAAGTTAATAATGATAGTGCAACTTATTTGTGGCACTGCCGTTTAGGTTATATTGGTGTAAAGAGCATGAAGAAAATCCATGCTGATGGGCTTTTGGAATCATTTGATTATGAATCAGTTGATGCTTGCGAACCATGCCTCATGGGCAAGATGACTAAGACTCCGTTCTCCGGAACAATGGAGCGAGCAACAGATTTGTTGGAAATCATACATACTGATGTATGTGGTCCGATGAATATTTAGGCACGCGGCAGGTATCATTATTTTCTGAGCTTCACAGATGATTTGAGAAGATATGAGTATATCTACTTGATGAAACACAAGTCTGAAATATTTGAAAAGTTCAAAGAATTTTAGAATGAAGTGGAGAATCATCGCAACAAAAATAACAGTTTCTACGATATGATCGCAGAAGTAAAATATTTGAGTTACGAGTTTGGCCTTCAGTTAAAACAATGTGAAATAGTTTCACTACTCACGCCACCTGGAACACCACAGTGTAATGGTGTGTCCGAACGTCATAACCGTACTTTATTAGATATGGTGCGATCTATGATGTCTCTTACCAATTTACCACTATCGTTTTGGGGTTATGCATTAGAGACAACTACATTCACGTTAAATAGGGCACCATCTAAATCCGCTGAGACGACACCGTATGAACTATGGTTTGGCAAGAAACCTAAGATGTCGTTTCTTAAAGTTTGAGGTTGCAATGCTTATGTGAAAAAGTTTCAACCTGATAAGCTCAAACCCAAATCGGAGAAGTGCGTCTTCATAGGATACCCAAAAAGAAAATGTTGGGTACACCTTCTATCACAGATCCGAAGGCAAGATATTCATTGCTGAGAATGGATCCTTTCTAGAGAAGGAGTTTCTCTCGAAAGAAGTGAGTGGGAGGAAAGTAGAACTTGATGAGGTAACTGTACCTGCTCCTTTATTGGAAAGTAGTTCATCACAGAAATCTGTTCCTGTGACTACTACACCAATTAGTGAGGAAGCTAATGATGATGATCATGTAACTTCAGATCAAGTTACTTCCGAACCTCGTAGGTAAACCAGAGTGAGATCCGCACTAGAGTGGTATGGTAATCCTGTTCTGGAGGTCATGTTACTTGACCATGACGAACCTATGAACTATGAGGAAGCGATGATGAGCCCAGATTCCGTGAAATGGCTTGAGGCCATGAAATCTGAGATGAGAGCCATGTATAAGAACAAATTATGGACTTTGATTGACTTGCCCAAAGATCGGCGAGCCATTGAGATTAAATGGATCTTCAAGAGGAAGACGGACACTGATAGTAGTGTTACTATCTACAAAGCTAGAATTGTCGCAAAAGGTTTTCAACAAGTTCAAGGTGTTGACTATGATGAGAGTTTATCACTCGTATCTATGCTTAAGTCTGTCCGAATCATATTAGCAATTGCCACATTTTATGAAATCTGGCAAATGGATAAACAAAACTACATTCCTTAATGGATTTATTAAAGAAGAGTTGTATATGATGCAACAAGAAAGTTTTGTCAACCCTAAAGGTGCTAACAAAATATGCAAGCTCCAGCGATCCATCTATGGACTGGTACAAGCATCTCGGAGTTGGAATATACGCTTTCATAATTTGATCAAAGCATATAGTTTTATACAGACTTGCGGTGAAGCCTGTATTTACAAGAAAGTGAGTGGGAGCACTACAACATTTCTGATAAGTATATGTGAATGACATATTGTTGATCGGAGATAATGTAGAATTATTTTGCAAAGCATAAAGGAGTGTTTGAAAGGAGTTTTTCAAAGAAAGACCTCGGTGAAGTTGCTTACATATTGAGCATCAAGATCTATAGAGATAGATCAAGACGCTTGATAAGTTTTTCAATGAGTACATACCTTGACAAGATTTTGAAGTAGTTCAAAATGTAACAGTCAAAGAAAGAGTTCTTGCCTATGTTACAAGGTGTGAAACTGAGTAAGACTCAAAGCCCGACCACGGCAGAAGATAGAAATAGAATGAAAGTCATTCCCTATGCCTTGGCCATAGGTTCTATAAAATATGCCATGTTGTGTACCAGATCTATTGTATACCCTACACTGATTTTGGCAAGGGGTACAATAGTGATCTAGGAGTAGATCACTGGACAACGGTCAAAATTATCCTTAGTGGAATAAGGATATGTTTCTCGATTATGGAGGTGACCAAAAGGTTCGTCGTAAAGGGTTATGTCAATTATGGAGGTGACCAAAAGGTTCGTCGTAAAGGGTTACGTCGATGCAAATTTGACACTGATCCAGATGACTCTAAATCTCAATCTGGATACATATTGAAAGTGGGAGCAATTAGCTAGAGTAGCTCCGCGCAGAGCATTGTTGATATAGAAATATGCAAAATACTTACGGATCTGAATGTGGCAGACCCATTGACTAAACTTCTCTCACAAGAAAAACATGATCACACCTTAGTACTCTTTGGGTGTTAATCACATAGCGATGTGAACTAGATTATTGACTCTAGTAAACCCTTTGGGTGTTGGTCACATGTCGATGTGAACTATGGGTGTTAATCACATGGTGATGTGAACTATTGGTATTAAATCACATGGAGATGTGAACTAGATTATTGACTCTAGTGCAAGTGGGAGATTGAAGGAAATATGCCCTAGAGGCAATAATAAACTTATTATTCATTTCCTTATATCATGATAAATGTTTATTATTCATGCTAAAATTGTATTAACCGGAAACATAATACATGTGTGAATACATAGACAAACAGAGTGTCACTAGTATGCCTCTACTTGAGTAGCTCGTTGATCGAAGATGGTTATGTTTCCTAATCATAGACATGAGTTGTCATTTGATTAACGGGATCACACCATTAGGAGAATGATGTGATTGACTTGACCCATTCCGTTAGCTTAGCACTTGATCGTTTAGTTTGTTGCTATTGCTTTCTTCATGACTTATACATGTTCCTATGACTATGAGATTATGCAACTCCCATTTACCGGAGGAACACTTTGTGTGCCACCAAACGTCACAACGTAAATGGATGATTATAAAGGTGCTCTACAGGTGTCTCTGAAGATACTTGTTGGGTTGGTGTATTTCGAGATTAGGATTTGTCACTCCGATTGTCGGAGAGGTATCTCTGGGCTCACTCGGTAATGCACATCACTATAAGCCTTGCAAGCATTGCAACTAATGAGTTAGTTGCAGGATGATGTATTACGGAACGAGTAAAGAGACTTGCCGGTAACGAGATTGAACTAGGTATTGAGATACCGACGATCGAATCTCGGGCAAGTAACATACCGATGACAAAGGGAACAACGTATGTTGTTATGCGGTCTGACCGATAAAGATCTTCATAGAATATGTGGGAGCCAATATGAGCATCCAGGTTCCGCTATTGGTTATTGATCGGAGATGTGTCTCGGTCATGTCTACATTGTTCTCAAACCCGTAGGGTCTGCACGCTTAAGGTTTCGATGACAGTTATATTATGAGTTTATGAGTTTTGATGTACCGAAGGAGTTCGGAGTCCCGGATGAGATCGGGGACATGACGAGGAGTCTCGAAATGGTCGAGACGTAAAGATCATTATATTCGACGACTATATTCGAACACCGGAAAGGTTCCAAGTGATTCGGCTATTTATCGGAGTACCGAGGAGTTACGGGAATTCCTCGGGGAGTGTACGGGCCTTATTGGGCTTTAGGGGAAAGAGAAAGAGGCAGGTCGCGCCCCCAAGGCCTAGTCCGAATTGGACTAGGGGGAAGGGCTGCACCCCCTCCTTCCTTCTCTTCTCTTTTCCCTTTCCTTCTCTCCTACTCCTACTACTTGGAAGGGCTCCTAGTTCTACTAGGAAAAGGGGAATCCTACTCCCGGTGGGAGTAGGACTCCCCTAGGGCGCGCCATAGAGAGGGCTGGCCCCTCCCCTCCTCCACTCCTTTATATACGTGGCCAGGGGGCACCCCATAGACACAACAATTGATCTCTTGATCTCTTAGCCGTGTGCGGTGCCCCCCTCCACAATAATCCACCTCGATCATATCATAGCGGTGCTTAGGCGAAGCCCTGCGTCAGTAGAAGATCATCATCGTCACCACGCCGTCGTGCTGACGAAAGTCTCCCTCAACACTCGGCTGGATCGGAGTTCGAGGGATGTCATCGAGTTGAACGTGTGCAGAACTCGGAGGTGTCGTACGTTCAGTACTTCATCGGTCGGATCGTGAAGACGTACGACTACATCAACCGCGTTGTGCTAACGCTTCCGCTTTCGGTCTACAAGGGTACGTGGACGCACTCTCCCCTCTCATTGCTATGCATCACCATAATCTTGCGTGTGCGTAGGAATTTTTTTGAAATTACTACATTCCCCAATAGATATCTGGTAGATAGTGTCCTTACGATCCTTGTAATAAACTTCGCCGATGTGTCCCATGGCGATGTGGGCTTCCATGCTCTTTCCTAGACTCCAGGTTGGTGCATCAAAGGAAAACTCTATGGGCTCAGTGACTGGCGTGAATGTCCTTCCTGGAACTTGAACTTGAATCATCCAACGTTCCTCTTCTGGTAGTGTGGCAGTGTAGGTCCCGGTGAAGCTTGGTATTCCGATGTTCAGGTACCTAGTGACTTCCTTCAAGTGTCGTCCAAATGGGGTGTCTTTATCCGGCTGTGCAAACTTGTTCCTTGAGTCCGCCATCCTAAAGAGTAGAAAATGGAGAGGAGTCAGAAATGATTAGAGAAGAGTGATCTATGACTCATCTTAGTTGTCGTGTCCTACATTTAGCGTGTGCTCTAATACCATCTTGTAACGAACCGACCTCAGACGATCAAGTCTCTGTGCTTCAGTGTCATCCCTGGATCGGTAATGCTGACACACAGTACTCGAAGGATTTATACCAGAGTAGTGATACGTCTCCAACGTATCTATAATTTTTGATTGTTCCATGCTATTATATTATCAACCTTGGATGTTTTATATGCATTTATATGCTATTTTATATGATTTTTGGGACTAACCTATTAACCTAGAGTCCAGTGCCAGTTTCTGTTTTTTCCTTATTTTAGAGTATCGCAGAAAAGGAAAATCAAACGGAGTCCAATTGACCTGAAACTTCACGGAACTTATTTTTGGAAGGAAAGCAACCCGGGAGACTTGGACTGCACATCAGGAAAGCAATGAGGAAGCCACGAGGCAGGGGGCGCGCCCACTGATGAAGCTATGTACCTAGGGTAGGGTCATGGACCTGTCCTAACTGCCCTACCCAAGGACATCTCTAGAAGAAATCACCTTTCAATCGACTTGGAGATGTTCCACTCGACAAACTCGAAGACACTCGACCAAGAAGCAATCACTCGACCAAGATCCAACCACTCGATAGCCAGGAGACCTAAAGTCACTCCACACGCTAACGGTCGGTCATTAAGTAGCTTTTATGGTCATCATAGCACTTTATTAGGGGTGTTACCAGTAATGCCCGACCTTAATGTACTTAAAACCCTGCATAACTGAGGCCGGAGGGGTCTGGCGAACTCTATATAAGCCACCCCCCTCCTTAGTGTAAAGGGTTCGCACCCATGTAATTCATACACACATAATCCAGTCGACCGCCTCCGGGCTCCGAGACGTAAGGCTATTACTTCCTCCGAGAAGGGCCTGAACTCGTAAACCTCGTGTGCTTACAACTACTCCATAGCTAAGATCTTGCCTCTCCATACCTACCCTCCTACATTACTGTCAGACTTAGAACCACGACAGTTGGCGCCCACCGTGGGGCCGGTGTCTTAGTGATTTGTTGGAGGAGTTGCGATCTTTTCCGATCCAAATCATCATGGTTTCTGGCGGAGTTTTGGTGGAAGGCCGCGAGATCCCTCTTGGCGCGCTCACGTTCATCGCCAACGACTCTGCTTGGCTTCAGGAGACTCCGCTCGACGTTGACGCACTCACTGTCCGCGGGGCAACACACTTTCGCGCGTGCGTCCGCGGCGTCCTCTTGCGGCAACCCATTATCTGTCGGCCCCTGTGTTGTCCTCCCTCCCTGTTTCCCGCTGACACAAGCGCTCCGGTCGGTCGAGACTTCAGCGGTGGGTGAGACGCGCGATGGCATGCCAGTCGGCCACCCCTCAAGTCATGGTGATCGAGCCCGACGAATCCCTCTACGGCGTGTTCGACTGGCTCCGCATAGACCGCATCAGAGTGCGACAGCAGTGATCCAGCGGCGGAGGTTCTGATGGTCGATGGACCGCGCGGTCCTCCCGGTTTTCCCCGCACCGACGGAGGCGCAAGTGGAGGCGACCCGTCGCATCCCCATGAGGAATATCTCCTCGAGCCTCTCACGTCGCTGTAGAGAGAAGAACTTCTTCGTCGGAACATGGATGCACTACACACTCCTATCGTTGGAGAAACCCCTGAGGCTCGTGCCTTGGAGGACGCGCGCCTGGCAAACTTGGCTGAGCACACTCAACTAGAGAACCTCTAGCGAGCACTCGACGAGCGTGCGTGACAACGGGTTCCAGAATCCAGTCGACGTCAGCTCTTTCCGCCCCTGCAGGTATATCGAACTCCGATTCAGAATTTAGCAGCTGCTTCCCGTATAGCAGAGTCGATTCAGCCTTCCCAGTCAGAGGCTGGCAGAGGCTTGCTGCAGATCAGAGCGTTACTCCGAGCAGCAGGAGACCAGAATTCTGCTGTTTCTCAGTCACGGAACAGGATTCATAGCAAATCCATTGCTGCAGACACAGTCCAGTCGGCTCATAGCCCAAGATCGCCCCCGAGGTGTGAGGGACGTGGGGACTGGCGTGATCAGTACGGGAACTGTGAGCAGTATGATCACCGATTCAATCGTGATGATCGACGTCGAGTGCCTACCCCTCCCCCGAGGAGTGGATCGTATGTGCCTCGACAGCAGGATGACAGGCGCCCTCATAGTGTTGGGCGAAGGATTCCAGTCGACCCCAGAGAACCAGGCTTTGATGCGAGATCCATTCTCGTTCAAGGTTTGGTCGACAGGAGCAGAGCTCACCGAGAAGGTCACGACAGAGATGCACCTACTAGCAGCAGAGTACATGTTTCGGGACCAGAGTGCTTTGGTAGAGCCATCAGGGCCGCTGTGATTCCTCCCAACTTCAGGTTGGCGACTGGAGTCAGTAAGTTCACTGGTGAGTCCAAGCCAGATACTTGGCTTGAAGACTACCAAGTGGCTGTCCAGATTGGCGGTGGCAATGATGAAGTGGCCATGAAGCACCTGCCTCTCATGTTGGAGGGCTCGGCCAGAGCGTGGCTGAATCAGTTAGCACCCAACAGCATTTACACTTGGGAAGATCTCGCCCGAGTGTTTGTCACCACATTTGAAGGAACATGCAAGCGACCGGCAGGGCTGACGGAACTGCGGTCTTGCGTGCAGAAGCCGAATGAAAGTTTGAGGGATTACATCCAGAGATGGATCACGTTACATCACACGATACAGAATGTACCTGATCACCAAGTAGTCTGTGCCTTCAAAGAAGGCGTCAAGTATAGAGAACTGAATCTGAATTTCGGTCGAACCGGAGACATGTCTCTGAATCGGATGATGGAGATTGCCACCAAGTACGCTAATGGTGAAGATGAGGATCGACTCCGGAGTGGCAAGCACAAGTCAGTCGCCCAAGAAACCGGAGGAGGAAATTCCAATCGGAAACAAAAGCAGAAAGCCGAGCCAGCTGCTCTTGGGGAAGCCTTGGCTGTAACTCAAGGAAAGTTTAAGGGGAAACCCAAAGGGCCTTGGAACCCCAAGAAAGTTAAAGACCAAGACGGAAATGATGTGTTGGATTTGCCATGTCACATCCACACCAAGAAAGATGAAGAGGGTAAGCTCATTTACCTGAAACATACCACTCGACAGTGTCGGCTCTTGATCCAGCAATTCCAGGGCAAACAACCCAAAGATAAGGAAAAGGAGTCGGACAAAGTTGAGGACAAGGAAGACAGTGATGATGGATACCCCCGGGTCAATTCCACCTTGATGATTTTTGCTGATGTTGAAAGCAAAAGTTGACTGAAAGTTATCAACCATGAGGTGAATATGGTTGCTCCGTTGACACCCAGTTATTTCAAGTGGTCTCAGACTGCCATCACATTCGACCAGTCTGATCACCCAACACACATTGCCACCCCTGGGAGGCAAGCTTTGGTGGTCGACCCAGTTGTTGAAGGCACTCGACTGACCAAAGTCTTGATGGATGGTGGCAGTGGTTTGAACATACTGTATGCTGAGACGTTGAAAGGGATGGGCATTCCGATGTCCAGACTCAGTACCAGCAACATGAGTTTCCATGGAGTCATTCCTGGGAAGAAGGCTGAGTCACTCGGCCAAATTGCTCTTGATGTGGTTTTCGGTGATTCAAAGAATTACCGCAAAGAAAAGTTGACGTTCGAAGTTGTGGATTTCCAGAGTGCTTATCACGCTATTTTGGGCAGGCCAGCTTATGCACGCTTCATGGCTCGACCATGTTATGTGTATCTCAAATTGAAGATGCCTGGTCCCAAAGGTGTGATCACTGTTACGGGCAATCGGAAGAAAGCAGAAGAGTGTTTTCAGAAAGGCTCAAAGATCGCTAATGCTCAGATGGCAGTGGTGGAGCTGCAGGAGTACCAGAAGACTGCAGACCCGAGTGATTTGTTGCGAGCCAAGAAGCCCGCTACAGAAACAGCTTTTTAGTCGTCTAGTGAAACGAAGCCGGTTCACATTCACCCGACCGATCCCAGTGCTGCTCCGACTCATATCTCAACAACACTCGACTCCAAATAGGAAGAAGCGCTCATCCAGTTCCTCCGTGAGAACTGGGACATCTTCGCATGGAAGCCTTCTGACATGCCGGGTGTTCCCAGGGGCTGGCTGAGCACCGCCTACGAGTCGACTCAAAAGTGAAACCTGTCAAAGAACATCTCCGACGGTCTGCCGTCTAGAAGAGAAAGGCTATTGGTGAGGAGGTGGCTTGGCTCTTAGCAGTGGAGTTCATCCGAGAGATTTACCACTCCGAGTGGCTCGCCAACGTTGTCATGGTCCCCAAGAAGGGCAAGTCACTTCGCATGTGCATTGACTTTAAACATATCGATCGGGCCTGCCCGAAAGATCATTTTCCTCTCCCCCGCATCAACCAGATAATCGACTCGACTGTGGGATGTGAGCGACTGTCTTTTTTAGACGCCTATTCCGGGTACCATCAGATCCGTCTGTATGGACCTGACAAGATCAAAACAGCTTTCATCACTCCATTCGGGTGCTTCTGTTATGTTACCATGCCATTCGGCCTCAAGAATGCCGGAGCCACATTCATGAGGATGATTCAGAAGTGTTTGCTCACTCAAATCAGTCGGAATGTGGAAGCATACATGGATGATATTGTGGTCAAGTCACGGAAGGGTTCCGACCTGCTGACTGACCTTGCTGAAACCTTTGCCAACCTCAGGAGGTATGATATCAAGCTTAATCCATCAAAGTGCACATTCGGAGTTCCTAGAGGAAAGTTACTCGGTTTTCTCGTTTCCGAACGGGGAATCGACGCCATTCCAGAAAAAGTCGGTACTATACTCCGGATGAAACGTCCTATGCGAGTGCACGACGTCCAGAAGCTTACTAGTTGCTTGGCTGCTTTAAGTCGATTCATCTCTCGTCTCGGTGAAAAGGCATTGCCTCTTTACCGATTGATGAAGAAGTCAGACAAGTTCGAGTGGACTCCTGAAGCTGATGCAGCGTTTGCACAGCTCAAAGCTCTGCTCTCCACCCAGCCGGTGCTTGCTGCCCCAATCAGCAGAGAGCCTTTGCTGATTTACATCGCAGCCACGGGACAAGTCATCAGTACGGTACTTATGGTCGAGCGGGAAGAAGAAGGAAAAGCCTTCAAAGTTCAGCGCCCAGTATATTATGTTTCTGAAGTTTTGACCCCGTCGAAGCAAAGATATCCTCATTATCAGAAGCTTGTATATGGGATTTATATGACCACAAAGAAGGTTGCTCACTACTTCTCTGATCATTCCATTATAGTCGTCAGCGACGCTCCATTGTCAGAGATCCTGCACAACAGAGATGCAACTGGTCGAGTGGAAAAATGGGCGATTGAACTCCTTCCTCTAGATATCAAGTTTGAGGCAAAGAAAGCTATCAAGTCCCAAGCAATAGCAGATTTCGTCGCCGAGTGGATTGAACAACAACTGCCGACTCAGGTTCACTCGAAGCATTGGACCATGTTCTTCGACGGTTCCAAAATGCCGAATGGTTCCGGTGCCGGGGTAGTATTGGTCTCCCCCCGAGGAGATAAGCTCAGATATGTTCTTCAAATCCACTTTGATTCCTCCAATAACGAAGCAGAATATGAAGCACTTTTATATGGGTTGCGCATGGCCATTTCACTCGGCGTCCGTCGCCTCATGGTCTATGGCGACTCAGATTTGGTGGTTAATCAAGTGATGAAGGAGTGGGACATCAGAAGTCCTGCCATGACTGGTTATTGCAATGCGGTGAGAAAGCTAGAGAAGAAATTCGAGGGGTTAGAACTTCATCACATACCCCGACTGAAAAATCAAGCAGCTGATGATTTGGCGAAAATAGGTTCCAAAAGAGAAGTCATTCCCAGCAATGTGTTTTTGGAACACATCCACACACCATCAGTTCAGGAGGATCCCTTCACTGAAGAAGCCCCGCAGCCAAAAAGTGCCACGGATCCGATTGAAGTTGAAGTTCCAGCTGTGGTCGACCTGATCATGGAAGTTTTGGTCATCACTCCCGACTGGACGGTACCGTACATCGCGTACATCCTAAGGAAAGAACTCCCAGAGGACGAAGAAGAGGCTCGACAGATCGTCCGTCGATCCAAGGCCTTTACTGTCATAAAGGGATAGTTGTATAGAGAAAGCGCGACTGGAGTCAGTCAGAAGTGTATAACACCAGAAGAAGGTCAGATAATCCTTGATGATATCCACTCGGGGACCTGTGGTCATCATGCATCCTCTCGGACCATTGTGGCTAAAGCATACCGAGCGGGATTCTACTGGCCAAGGGCGAATGAAATGGCGAAAGAGATAGTCGACAAATGTGAAGGATGTCAGTTTTACTCCAATATGTCGCACAAACCCACGTCAGCCCTGAAAACCATTCCACTCGTCTAGCCCTTTGCTGTTTGGGAACTGGACATGGTTGGACCACTGAGAACGGGCAGGAGCGGCTTCACTCATGTGCTAGTAGCAGTCGACAAGTTCACGAAATGGATTAAAGCTAAGCCTATCAAGAATCTTGATGCTTGCACTGCTATCAGTTTCATCAGAGAGTTGATATTCAGGTATGGAGTTCCGCACAGCATCATCACTGACAATGGGTCAAACTTCGATTCTGACAAATTCAAAGCCTTTTGCGCCTCTCAAGGCACACGAGTCGACTACGCTTCAGTCGCTCACCCCCAGTCGAATGGACAAGCGGAAAGAGCAAACGGCTTAATTCTCAAAGGACTGAAACCCCGAATGATGCACGATCTCAAGCACGCAGCAGGTGCATGGGTCGACAAGCTTCCATCAGTTCTTTGGGGATTGAGGACAACCCTGAACCGATCGACTAGAAGAACCCCATTCTTTCTGGTCTACGGAGCCGAAGCAGTTTTGCCGAGTGACCTGCTTCACAATGCACCCCGAGTCGAGCTCTACCTGAAGATGAAGCAGAAGAAGCCCGATAGGATGCAGTCGACCTCCTGGAAGAAGAAAGAGAAATGGCCATGATCCGATCGACCATCTATCAGCAAGACTTGCGTCGATTCCATGCCAGAAATGTGAAGAGTCGAGCCTTCCAAGAAGGAGACTTGGTCCTCCGAGTGGATCAACAGAAACCACACAAACTCGCTCCTACTTGGGAAGGCCCCTTCATAGTCACCAGAGTCCTCCACAATGGAGCATACCACCTTTATAATGTCGATCGCTAGATTGATGAGCCATGAGCCTGGAATGCGGAGCTGCTCCGCCCCTTTTATACTTGAATTCTCACTCGGATGAGATGTAATAAGAAAAACTTCTGTAGTTTATTTATCAAAGACAAGAGCATTATAATTTTCCCAGTGATTGTTATTGTTTTTGTTTGCGTGAGAAATCCCCCAGTGGGTGGCTTAGCTTCGAATCCGTTTCACCTAAGTCTGTAAAAATAATTTCCTACCGAGTGGTGAGACAGCCTCACACTTGGAGGCTTACCTGCGAACCCGTTTCACCTAAGTGTTTGAAAATCCTACCGAGTGGTGAGCCAGCCTCCCACTCGGGGGTTTAGCTGCAGTCCAGTACTCGCCTAAGTATTTGAAAATCCTACCGAGTGGTGAGCCAGCCTCCCACTCGGGGGCTTAGCTACAGTCGAGTACTTGCCTAAGTATTTGAAAATCCTACCAAGTGGTGAGCCAGCCTCCCACTTGGGGGCTTAGCCGCAGTCCAGTACTCGCCTAAGTATTTGAAAATCCTACTGAGTGGAGAGCGACCCTCCCACTCGGGGGCTTAGCTGCAGTCGAGTACTCGCCTAAGTATTTGAAAATCCTACCGAGTGGAGAGCGACCCTCCCACTCGGGGGCTTAGCTGCAGTCTAGTACTCGCCTAAGTATTTGAAAATCCTACCGAGTGGAGAGCGATCCTCCCACTCGGGGGCTTAGCTGTAGTCCAGTACTCGCCTAAGTTTGAAAATCCTACCGAGTGGAGAGCGACCCTCCCACTCAGGGGCTTGGCTGCAGTCCAGTACTCACCTAAGTTTTAAAAATCCAACCGAGTGGAGAGCGACCCTCCCACTCGGGGGCTTAGCTGCAGTCCAGTACTCGCCTAAGTTTGAAAAATCGTACCGAGTGGAGAGCGACCCTCCCACTCGGGGGCTTAGCTGCAGTCCAGTACTCGCCTAAGTTTGAAAATCCTACCGAGTGGAGAGCGACCCTCCCACTTGGGGGCTTAGCTGCAGTCTAGTACTCGCCGAAGTTTGAAAATCCTACCGAGTGGAGAGCGACCCTCCCACTCGGGGGCTTAGCTGCAGTCCAGTACTCGCCTAAGATTGAAAAATCCTACCGAGTGGAGAGCGACCCTCCCACTCGGAGGCTTAGCTACAGTCCAGTACTCGCCTAAGTACGAAACACACCCCAATCCGCAAGTACGACGAGGTGTAGGTTAACTGCTACCTTCTCCTTCAGAGCTGCGCCACAAATACAAAAGTTGTCTCGAGTGAAGAACGAGTTCCACTCGATGGAGAATTCACGAAGATATTCAACGATAAACCAAGTTCAGATAAATCCTAAAGGTTCCAGACCACAGATCCAAGTGCTCGGGCATTCAGCCCGAAAGAGGTTAACGGTTACAAAAACCACTCGGCATTTCGAGGCAAATTTAAGGTGGGGGCATAAAAGTTTGTTCACTCCGGAGGAGGAGGACTGGCAGGCTCGACGAACTCGTCCAGGTCGACGCCGTCGGCGATCCGAGTGGCTGCAGCAATAAAAGTCTCCATAAAAGATTGGAAGTCATGCCTCTGGGTGTTGGCGACCTTGATTGCTACCAGCTTATCTTCTCGCGCCCCCCTGTAGTGGACACGAACCAAAGACAGAGCCACATCAGCACCACACCGGGCAGAAGATTTCTTCCACTCCTGCACTCGACCAGGGATCTCGTTAAGTCGAGTCATTAGAGACTCGAGATCATTCTGGAGCGAGGCCCCTGGCCAAAGTGCCGTGTCGATCCGTGACGTGGCGACCTTCAATCGAGCCAAGTAGTCCACAACACCGTCGATGCGGGATTCCAGTCGGAGCAGATTCATGGCAGTTTCATCTTTTACGGGAGAGTTGATGGGGTCCAAACCTGGCTCAATCCGCCCAGTCTCCTCCTCAAAGTTGTAGCAAAACTCTGCATTCACGATCGAAGGATAAGTCAATTTCCGTATGCTGAGTCGACAAAAAAAACATCAGTCGGAACAAAATGTATACCTTCAAGCTTGATGAACAACTTCTTGGCAAGGCTCCTCAGATAGCTCTCAAGATCGTCCCTCCTGCGAGCGATGCCTTCCATCTTCTCGTTCAGGTTGACCTTGTCCTTCTTCAAGCGCGTGACCTCCTTGTTGGCTTTGCCCAAGGGAGATTTCATCTTGGCATTCTCTTCTTCCAATTAACCGACTGAAGCCAGTTTTTGTTCAGCCAGAGCGGTTCTGTCGTCAGCTTTCTTTTGAGCAGCAGCCAAATCCTGATCCTTCTTCGCCAGAGCTTCGTTCATTTTTTCTACAAAGAAATGGTGCTCAATTCAGAAAGAGTAGAAGGGTACTCAAGCCTAAGACAAACCAGTCGACAAGCTCGTCTTACCATTGGCGTCGTCCTTGGCCTTTTGCAGCTCTGTCTTGGCCAATTCCAAGTCAAGGTTTAGCTGGATCTGCTGTTTTTCCAAGTTAGCAAAGCGAGCTCCAAGATCACAAGATTTCTGCAATCAGGGAGGGGAAGTTATTTTACAGCGAAAAACGACAAAGACAATAAATACTAAGACTACAGTCGACTGCCCGCAGTCCACCATAGTCTCGGGGACTACACCCAGTGAGTGCACTTTGCGTGCCCCCACCGGTTCGGTTTACACTCGACACGGCCAGACCAGATCGAGCGAAAGAATCAAAATACAAAGACTATAGTCGACTGCCAGCAGTCCACCGTAGTCTCGGGGACTACACCCAGTGGGTGCACTCAGCGTGCCCCCACTAGTCCAAAAATTCAATCGACGCACCCAGTGGGTGTACAGATGCAAAGATTTTCGGAAAGAGAGTCTTCAGATAGCATATCCTAACAGAACAAGCGGTGACCAACTAACCTGAACATTGCTTTGGAGAGCCGAGCTGGCGTCATAGGCGGCCTGACCGGCGTCCCGCACCGCCTTCATCTTCTCCATCATAATGCCCGCCTAGCGTATGGCTTCCTTGGCAGCATTCACTTCGTCCTCTGGGACATGATGGATCGCAAAAACTGAAGGTGGGTCGACAGGAGCTTGAGTAGTCGACGAAGAAGGCAGGGCACTCGACAATGGTACGGCGAAGGTAACAGAACCCCGATTGGCATCACCAGCGTCCTGAACGACTGGTTCCGCCATCGGCGTCGACTGTGGCACCCTGCTTGCAGGAGCTTTCCTATTTTTCCTTGTCAAAGGCCTCTCAGGCTCTTCATCATCATCATCGGGGAGGTCAATAATGTTAGGAGCTGTTCAAAGATCAATCGCCAAAATCACATCACCCAATGGTACACATTGCAGTTGAGTCGACCAAATAAAGACAGAATGACAGAAATCATACTCAGATTGGAAGTGATTGCATCCTCCATTACCTCATCCTCATCCCTGTAAGCTGAGGTCCCGGAAGTAACAGCGCTGCCAGTTCCAAAGTTCGTCTGGTTAAATCAAGAAAAAATAAACAGCACGGAGCGTCGAGTAAGTACAAAGGGAGACACTCACGCAGAAGCGACGGGGATGTCAATCTTAATCTTCAGCAACGCCTTCCGAGGCTTCTGCTCTGCAACTTTGGGATGCTTTGACGCTTTTTCAGTTGGGGTTGGTGAAGATGTCTGAGGACGCTTTGAAGACTGACCAGTCTATGCAATCACCTTTTCACGGGCGCTTGGTCGTTCTTGGTCAAGCTTGGATCGCCTCTCCCTGCGAGGAGGCGACTCGACTTCTTCTTTGTCACTTGAGTCGTCTCTTTCTTCGTCCCCTTCTCCGTCAGAATGCCATTCGCCACTGTCGTTGCCGCTCGCCTCTCCTTCCGGGTCTTGCTCTTGCTCTCCATTGGGCACTGAGTACATTTCGATAAGGGCTTGAAAGGAAGCGGGAAGAATAAAGTCAGTCGACGCAGTATAGACAGCTGCGCGGGTGAATTCGGATTATAATCAAAAGCTCACAATCGGACCTTTTCTGGTTCATGGGACTCGTCGAATGGAGGAACTCTCCTGGCTCCCCTGGGGTTGTCCTTGTTTCCGGTGATCCCTGACAGCCACCCCTCCAGTGTGTCGTCATCGACCTCCTCCGGGTGAATTCGAGTGGTGTCGTCAAGACCCAAATACATCCACATCGGATGGTCTCGAGCTTGAAGAGGCTGGATGCGCCGCCGAAGGAAAACCTCCAAGAGATCCATACCAGTGACCCCGTCACGGATAAGCTGGACCACTCGTTTGACCAGCACCTTAACTTGCGCCTTCTCCTCCGGGATCACCTTCAAAGATGAGGGTTTCCTCACTCGGTCCATGGTAAAAGGAGGGAGGCCAGTCGACTGCCCTGGCGTCGGCTGTTCTTTGCAGTAAAACCAGGTCGACTGCCATCCGCGGACCGAGTCGAGAAGAATCATGGCCGGAAAGGAACTTTTCCCTCTCATCTGAACACCAAGACCCCCACACATCTGAATCACTTGTGTTCTCTCATCACTCGGATTGGCCTTTTTCACCGTCTGAGAACGACATGTGAAAATGTGCTTGAAAAGACCCCAGTGAGGCCGACAACCCAAGAAATTCTCACACAAAGACACGAAAGCAGCGAGATACATGATTGTGTTGGGAGTGAAGTGGAGGAGTTGTGCCCCAAAGAAATTCAGAAATCCCCGAAAGAAAGGGTGAGGAGGCAAGGAAAACCCACGGTCGACGTGAGTGGCAAGGAGAACGCGCTCACCCTCCCGAGGTTGCGGCTCAGATTCCTTCCCCGGAAGCCACGCCGATCCATGGGGGATCAGCCCTCCGTCGGCTAGGTCGTCGAGGTCTTCTTGGCGGATCGTCGAGCGGATCCAGTCACCCTGGATCCAGCCTTTCGGCAGGCCGGCTCGTGAGGAAGATCCACCCCGACTGGTCGCCTTTGCCGTCGCCTTCTTCGCCCGCTCCAGAGCCACCGTCTTCTCCTTCCCCATCATCGCCGGTGAGACACGTACGGAGCGGCGGCGCTGGGGCGAGAGCGAGCGCGACGAAGAAGCCTGAAGAGGAGAAGAGGAAATGAGAACGCACTGTTCAAGAAACCCCGGTCCGACGCCTTATATGAGGTCACTTCCGAGTGGCTGACTGGTAGGCCCGAACGATCTTGTCAAATCCCGTAACAATCGCGCGCGCGATACGTGGCGAAAAAGGTGGCGCGAAGATTGAGGCGGCTCCGCCCTATCCCATCCGATTACTGCGGCCTCCCCCGTCCCGCGCGCTTCCCAAAATTTGAATCCCGCGAAATCCGCGGGCAGCAGAACAACTTGTCAGACGGAAGATCTCCTCCACACCGTCACTCGGAGCTTTTCAAGTAAAGAAACTCACTCGACAAAAAACTAAGAATGGATCAAGGCGACTGAAAAGGAAGTTGCTGTCATCACTCAGGTTCATTGATCCGAAACAAGATATGCTCATGGCATGAAAAATGAGTCGGAGAAGTTCTCAACTCCATCCCCACTCAAACCTCGATCCATTCGGGGGCTAATGATGAAGCTATGTACCTAGGGTAGGGTCATGGACCTGTCCTAACTGCCCTACCCAAGGACATCTCTAGAAGAAATCACCTTTCAATCGACTTGGAGATGTTCCACTCGACAAACTCAAAGACACTCGACCAAGAAGCAATCACTCGACCAAGATCCAACCACTTGACGGCCAGGAGACCTAAAGTCACTATGCACGCTAACGGTCGGTCATTAAGTAGCTTTTATGGTCATCATAGTACTTTATTAGGGGCGTTACCAGTAACGTCCGACCTTAATGTACTTAAAACCCTGCATAACTAAGGGCCGGAGGGGTCTGGCGAACTCTATATAAACCACCCCCCTCCTCAGTGTAAAGGGTTCGCACCCCTGTAATTCATACACACATAATCCAGTCGACCGCCTCTGGGCTCCGAGACGTAAGGCTATTACTTCCTCCGAGAAGGGCCTAAACTCATAAACCTCGTGTGCTTACAACTACTCCATAGCTAAGATCTTGCCTCTCCATACCTACCCCCTACATTACTGTTAGACTTAGTGTTGGAAATATGCCCTAGAGGCAATAATAAAAGCATTATTATTATATTTCCTTGTTCATGATAATTGTCTTTATTCATGCTATAATTGTGTTATCCGGAAATCGTAATACATGTGTGAATAACAGACACCAACATGTCCCTAGTAAGCCTCTAGTTGACTAGCTCGTTAATCAACAGATAGTCATGGTTTCCTGGCTATGGACATAAGATGTCATTGAATAACGAGATCACATCATTAGGAGAATGATGTGATGGACAAGACCCAATCCTAAACATAGCATAAAGATCGTATAGTTCGTTTGCTAGAGTTTTGCAATGTCAAGTATCTTTTCCTTAGACCATGAGATCGTGTAACTCCCGGATACCGTAGGAGTGCTTTGGGTGTACCAAACGTCACAACGTAACTGGGTGACTATAAAGGTAGACTACGGGTATCTCCGAAAGTGTCTGTTTGGTTGACACGGATCAAGACTGGGATTTGTCACTCCGTATGACGGAGAGGTATCACTGGGACCACTCGGTAATGCATCATCATAATGAGCTCAAAGTGACCAAGTGTCTGGTCACGGGATCATGCATTACGGTACGAGTAAAGTGACTTGCCGGTAACGAGATTGAACGAGGTATTGGGATACGGACGATCAAATCTCGGGCAAGTAATATATCGATTGACAAAGGGAATTGCATACGGGGTTGATTGAATCCTCGACATCGTGGTTCATCCGATGAGATCATCGTGGAGCATGTGGGAGCCAACATGGGTATCCAGATCCCGTTGTTGGTTATTGACCGGAGAGTCGTCTCGGTCATGTCTACATGTCTCCCGAACCCGTAGGGTCTACACACTTAAGGTTCGGTGACGCTAGGGTTGTGAAGATATGTATATGCAGTAACCTGAATGTTGTTCGGAGTCCTGGATGAGATCTCGGACGTCACGAGGAGTTCCGGAATGGTCCGGAGGTAAAGAATTATATATAGGAAGTGCTGTTTCGGCCATCGGGACAAGTTTCGGGGTTACCGGTATTGTACCGGGACCACCGGAAGGGTCCCGGGGGTCCACCGGGTGGGGCCACCTATCCCGGAGGGCCCCATGGGCTGAAGTGGGAAGGGACCCAGCCCTTAGTGGGCTGGGACGCCACCCCTAAGGGGCCCATGCGCCTAGGGTTAGGGAAAACCCTAAAAGGGGGGCGCCCCCTTGCCTTGGGGGGCAAGCCCCCCACCCTTGGCCGCCGCCCCCCCTAGGAGATCCATCTCCTAGGGCCGGCACCCCCCCTTGGCACCCCTATATATAGTGGGGGAGAGGAGGGACTTGAGGCTACGGATTTTTGGTGCATCCCTCTCTCCCTGTTACATCTCTCTTTCGCGTAGTATAGGCGAAGCCTTGCTACTGTGACGCCCTGCATCCACCACCACGCCGTCGTGCTGCTGGATCATCATCAACCTCTCCTCCCCCCTTGCTGGATCAAGAAGGAGGAGACGTCTCCCATCCCGTACGTGTGTTGAACGCGGAGGTGCCGTCCGTTCGGCACTCGGTCATCGGTGATTTGGATCACGTCGTGTTCGACTACATCATCCCCGTTCGTTGAACGCTTCCGCACGCAATCTACAAAGGTATGTAGATGCATCTCATGACTCGTTGCTAGATGAACTCCTAGATGGATCTTGGTGAAACGAGTAGGAAATTTTTTGTTTTCTGCAACGTTCCCCAACAGTGGCATCATGAGCTAGGTCTATGCGTAGTTCTTCTTGCGCGAGTAGAACACAATTTGTTGTGGGCGTGGATTTGTCAACTTTCTTGCCGCTACTAGTCTTTTCTTGCTTCAGCGGTATTGTGGGATGAAGTGGCCCGGACCAACCTTACACGTACGCTTACGTGAGACCGGTTCCACCGACTAACATGCACTAGTTGCATAAGGTGGCTAGCGGGTGTCTGTCTCTCCTACTTTAGTTGGAGCAGATTCGATGAACAGGGTCCTTATGAAGGGTAAATAGAAGTTGACAAATCACGTTGTGGCTTTCACGTAGGTAAGAAAACGTTCTTGCTAGAACCCTAATTCAGCCACGTAAAACTTGCAACAACAATTAGAGGGCGTCTAACTTGTTTTTGCAGCAAGTGGTTTGTGATATGATATGGCCAAAGTTGTGATGAATGATGAATGATCTATATGTGATGTATGAGATGTTCATGCTATTGTAATAGGAATCACGACTTGCATGTCGATGAGTATGACAACCGGCAGGAGCCATAGGAGTTGTCTTTATTCTTTTATATGACCTGCGTGTCATTGAGAAACGCCA
Source organism: Triticum monococcum (assembly GCA_034509565.1). Taxonomy (NCBI): domain Eukaryota; kingdom Viridiplantae; phylum Streptophyta; class Magnoliopsida; order Poales; family Poaceae; genus Triticum; species Triticum monococcum. The sequence continues at coordinate 752,838,472 of CM067843.1, read as the reverse complement.
TGTAAATTACTTTACTTCATTGCTAAACGCGTTAGCCATAGTAGTAGAAGTAATAGTTGGCGAGCAACTTCATGGAGACACGATGATGGCGATCATGATGATGGAGATCATGGTGTCAAGCCGGTGACAAGATGATCATGGAGCCCCAAGATGGAGATCAAAGGAGCTATGTGATATTGGCCATATCATGTCACGTTTATTATTTGATTGCATGTGATGTTTATCATGTTTTGCATCTTGTTTACTTAGAACAACGGTAGTAAATAAGATGATCCCTCATAACAATTTCAAGAAGTGTTCTCCCCTAACTGTGCACCGTTGCTAAAGTTCGTCGTTTTGAAGCACCACGTGATGATCGGGTGTGATAGATTCTTACGTTCACATACAACGGGTGTAAGACAGTTTTACACATGCAAAACACTTAGGGTTAACTTGACGAGCCTAGCATGTGCATAGACATGGCCTCGGAACACAGAAGACCGAAAGGTCGAGCATGAGTCGTATAGAAGATGCGATCAACATGAAGATGTTCACCGACATCGACTAGTCCGTCTCACGTGATGATCGGACATGGCCTAGTTAACTCGGATCATGTAATACTTAGATGACTAGAGGGATGTCTAATCTAAGTGGGAGTTCATTATATAATTTTGATTAGATGAACTTTATTATCATGAACATTAGTCTAAAATATTTTACAATATGTCTTGTAGATCAAATGGCCCACGTAGTCCTCAACTTCAACGCGTTCCTAGAGAAAACCAAGCTAAAAGACGATGGCGGCAACTATACGGACTGGGTCCGGAACCTGAGGATCATCCTCATAGCTGCCAAGAAAGATTACGTCCTACAAGCACCGCTAGGTGAAGCTCCCGTCCCACAGAACCAAGACGTTATGAACGCTTGGCAGACACGTGTTGACGACTACTCCCTCGTTCAGTGCGGCATGCTTTACAGTTTAGAACCAGGGCTCCAAAATCGTTTTGAGAGACATGGAGCATATGAGATGTTCGAAGAGCTGAAAATGGTTTTCCAAGCTCATGCCCGGGTCGAGAGATATGAGGTCTCCGACAAGTTCTTCAGCTGTAAGATGGAGGAAAACAGTTCTGTCAGTGAGCACATACTCACTATGTCTGGATTACATAACCGCTTGACTCAGCTGGGAGTTAATCTCCCGGATGATGCGGTCATTGACAGAATCCTCCAGTCGCTTCCACCAAGCTACAAGAGCTTTGTGATGAACTTCAACATGCAGGGGATGCAAAAGACCATTCCTGAGTTGTTTTCAATGCTGAAATCAGCAGAGGTAGAAGTCAGAAAGGAACATCAAGTGTTGATGGTCAATAAAACCACTAAGTTCAAGAAAGGCAAGGGTAAAAAGAACTTCAAGAAGGACGGCAAGGAAGTTGCCGCGCCCGGCAAGCAAGCTGCCGGGAAGAAGCCAAAGAATGGACCCAAGCCCGAGACTGAGTGCTTTTATTGCAAGGGAAGCGGTCACTGGAAGCGGAACTGCCCCAAATACTTAGCAGACAAGAAGGCCGGCAAAACAAAAGGTATATGTGATATACATGTAATTGATGTGTACCTTACCAGTAATCGTAGTAGCTCTTGGGTATTTGATACCGGTGCAGTTGCTCACATTTGTAACTCACAGCAGGAACTACGGAATAGGCGGAGACTGGCAAAGGAAGAGGTGACGATGCGCGTCGCGAATGGTTCCAAAGTCGATGTGATCGCCGTCGGCACGCTACCTCTTCATTTACCTACGGGATTAGTTTTAAACCTCAATAATTGTTATTTAGTACCAGCTTTGAGCATGAACATTGTATCGGGATCTCGTTTAATACGAGATGGCTACTCATTTAAATCCGAGAATAATGGTTGTTCTATTTATATGAGAGATATGTTTTATGGTCATGCTCCTATGGTGAATGGTTTATTCTTTATGAATCTCGAACATAATGCTACACATGTTCATAGTGTGAGTACCAAAAGATGTAAGGTTGATAATGATAGTCCCACATACTTGTGGCACTGCCGCCTTGGTCACATAGGTGTCAAACGCATGAAGAAGCTCCATGCAGATGGACTTTTAGAGTCTCTTGATTATGAATCATTTGACACGTGCGAACCATGACTTATGGGTAAAATGACCAAGACTCCGTTCTCAGGAACAATGGAGCGAGCAACCAACTTATTGGAAATCATACATACTGATGTGTGTGGTCCAATGAGTGTTGAGGCTCGCGGTGGCTATCGTTATGTTCTCACCCTCACTGATGATTTGAGTAGATATGGATATGTTTACTTAATGAAACACAAGTCTGAAACCTTTGAAAAGTTCAAGGAATTTCAGAGTGAGGTTGAGAATCAACGTGACAGGAAAATCAAGTTTCTACGATCAGATCGTGGAGGAGAATACTTGAGTCACGAATTTGGCACACACTTAAGAAAATGTGGAATAGTTTCACAACTCATGCCGCCTGGAACACCTCAGCGTAACGGTGTGTCCGAACGTCGTAATCGCACTCTATTAGATATGGTGCGGTCTATGATGTATCTTACCGATTTACCGCTATCCTTTTGGGGCTATGCTTTAGAGACTGCCGCATTCACTTTAAATAGGGCTCCGTCGAAATCCGTTGAGACGACACCGTATGAATTATGGTTTGGAAAGAAACCTAAGCTGTCGTTTCTAAAAGTTTGGGGATGCGATGCTTATGTCAAGAAACTTCAACCTGAAAAGCTCGAACCCAAGTCGGAAAAATGCGTCTTCATAGGATACCCAAAAGAAACTATTGGGTATACCTTCTACCTCAGATCCGAAGGCAAGATCTTTGTTGCCAAGAATGGGTCCTTTCTAGAGAAGGAGTTTCTCTCGAAAGAAGTAAGTGGGAGGAAAGTAGAACTTGATGAAGTATTACCTCTTAAACTGGAAAATGGCGCAACTCAAGAAAATGTTCCTGAGGTGCCTGCACCGACTAGAGAGGAAGTTAATGATGATGATCATGAAACTTCTGATCAAGTTGCTACTGAACTTCGAAGGTCCACAAGGACACGTTCCGCACCAGAGTGGTACGGCAACCCCGTCTTGGAAATCATGTTGTTAGACAACGGTGAACCTTCGAACTATGAAGAAGCGATGGCGGGCCCGGATTCCGACAAATGGCTAGAAGCCATGAAATCCGAGATAGGATCCATGTATGAAAACGAAGTATGGACTTTGACTGACTTGCCCATTGAAAGGCGAGCCATAGAGAATAAATGGATCTTTAAGAAGAAGACAGACGCGGATGGTAATGTGACCATCTATAAAGCTCGGCTTGTCGCTAAGGGTTATCGACAAGTTCAAGGGGTTGACTACGATGAGACTTTCTCACCGGTAGCGAAGCTAAAGTCCGTCCGAATCATGTTAGCAATTGCCGCGTTTTACGATTATGAAATATGGCAAATGGACGTCAAAACGGCATTCCTTAATGGTTTCCTTAAGGAAGAATTGTATATGATGCAGCCGGAAGGTTTTGTCGATCCTAAGAATGCTGACAAGGTGTGCAAGCTCCAACGCTCGATTTATGGGCTGGTGCAAGCATCTCGGAGTTGGAACATTCGCTTTGATGAGATGATCAAAGCGTTTGGGTTTACGCAGAGTTATGGAGAAGCCTGCGTTTACAAGAAAGTGAGTGGGAGCTCTGTAGCATTTCTCATATTATATGTGGATGACATACTTTTGATGGGAAATGATATAGAACTCTTGGACAGCATTAAGGCCTACTTGAATAAGAGTTTTTCAATGAAGGACCTTGGAGAAGCTGCTTATATATTAGGCATCAAGATCTATAGGGATAGATCGAGACGCCTCATAGGTCTTTCACAAAGCACATACCTTGATAAGATATTGAAGAAGTTCAATATGGATCAATCTAAGAAGGGGTTCTTGCCTGTGTTACAAGGTATGAAATTGAGCTCGGCTCAAAGTCCGACCACGGCAGAAGAAATAGAAGAGATGCGTGTCATCCCCTATGCCTCAGCCATAGGTTCTATTATGTATGCCATGCTGTGTACTAGACCTGATGTAAACCTTGCCGTAAGTTTGGTAGGAAGATACCAAAGTAATCCCGGCAAGGAACACTGGACAGCGGTCAAGAATATCCTGAAGTACCTAAAAAGGACTAAGGAGATGTTTCTCGTTTATGGAGGTGACGAAGAGCTTGTCGTAAAGGGTTACGTCGACGCTAGCTTCGACACAGATCTGGATGACTCAAAGTCACAAACCGGATACATGTATATTTTGAATGGTGGGGCAGTAAGCTGGTGCAGTTGCAAGCAGAGCGTCGTGGCGGGATCTACGTGTGAAGCGGAGTACATGGCAGCCTCGGAGGCAGCACATGAAGCAATTTGGGTGAAGGAGTTCATCACCGACCTCGGAGTCATACCCAATGCGTCGGGGCCGATCAAACTCTTCTGTGACAACACTGGAGCTATTGCACTAGCCAAGGAGCCCAGGTTTCACAAGAAGACAAGGCACATCAAGCGTCGCTTCAACTCCATTCGTGAAAATGTTCAGGATGGAGACATAGATATTTGTAAAGTACATACGGACTTGAATGTAGCAGATCCGTTGACTAAACCTCTCCCTAGGGCAAAACATGATCAACACCAGAATTCCATGGGTGTTCGATTCATCACAATGTAACTAGATTACTGACTCTAGTGCAAGTGGGAGACTGTTGGAAATATGCCCTAGAGGCAATAATAAAAGCATTATTATTATATTTCCTTGTTCATGATAATTGTCTTTATTCATGCTATAATTGTGTTATCCGGAAATCGTAATACATGTGTGAATAACAGACACCAACATGTCCCTAGTAAGCCTCTAGTTGAGTAGCTCGTTAATCAACAGATAGTCATGGTTTCCTGGCTATGGACATAAGATGTCATTGAATAACGAGATCACATCATTAGGAGAATGATGTGATGGACAAGACCCAATCCTAAACATAGCATAAAGATCGTATAGTTCGTTTGCTAGAGTTTTGCAATGTCAAGTATCTTTTCCTTAGACCATGAGATCGTGTAACTCCCGGATACCGTAGGAGTGCTTTGGGTGTACCAAACGTCACAACGTAACTGGGTGACTATAAAGGTAGACTACGGGTATCTCCAAAAGTGTCTGTTTGGTTGACACGGATCAAGACTGGGATTTGTCACTCTGTATGACGGAGAGGTATCACTAGCCCCACTCGGTAATGCATCATCATAATGAGCTCAAAGTGACCAAGTGTCTGGTCACGGGATCATGCATTACGGTACGAGTAAAGTGACTTGCCGGTAACGAGATTGAACGAGGTATTGGGATACGGACGATCGAATCTTAGGCAAGTAATATATCGATTGACAAAGGGAGTTGCATACGGGGTTGATTGAATCCTCGACATCATGGTTCATCCGATGAGATCATCGTGGAGCATGTGGGAGCCAACATGGGTATCCAGATCCCGCTGTTGGTTATTGACCGGAGAGTCGTCTCGGTCATGTCTACATGTCTCCCGAACCCGTAGGGTCTACACACTTAAGGTTCGATGACGCTAGGGTTGTGAAGATATGTATATGCAGTAACCCGAATGTTGTTCGGAGTCCCGGATGAGATCCCGGACGTCACGAGGAGTTCCGGAATGGTGCGGAGGTAAAGAATTATATATAGGAAGTGCTGTTTCGGCCATCGGGACAAGTTTCGGGGTTACCGGTATTGTACCGGGACCACCGGAAGGGTCCCGGGGGTCCACCGGGTGGGGCCACCTATCCCGGAGGGCCCCATGGGCTGAAGTGGGAAGGGACCCAGCCCTTAGTGGGCTGGGACGCCACCCCTAAGGGGCCCATGCGCCTAGGGTTAGGGAAAACCCTAAAAGGGGGGGCGCCCCCTTGCCTTGGGGGGCAAGCCCCCCACCCTTGGCCGCCGCCCCCCTAGGAGATCCATCTCCTAGGGCCGCCCCCCCCCTTGGCACCCCTATATATAGTGGGGGAGAGGAGGGACTTGAGGCTACGGCTTTTTGGTGCATCCCTCTCTCCCTATTACATCTCTCTCTCGCGTAGTATAGGCGAAACCCTGCTACTGTGACGCCCTGCATCCACCACCACGCCGTCGTGCTGCTGGATCATCATCAACCTCTCCTCCCCCCTTGCTGGATCAAGAAGGAGGAGACGTCTCCCGTCCCGTACATGTGTTGAACGCGGAGGTGCCGTCCGTTCGGCACTCGGTCATCGGTGATTTGGATCACGTCGTGTTCGACTACATCATCCCCGTTCGTTGAACGCTTCCGCACGCGATCTACAAAGGTATGTAGATGCATCTCATGACTCGTTGCTAGATGAACTCCTAGATGGATCTTGGTGAAACCAGTAGGAAAATTTTTGTTTTCTGCAACGTTCCCCAACACTTAGAACCACGACACCCACCCCCTGGGCGCGCCCTCCACCCTCGTGGGCCCCTCATGGCTCTCCTGATGTATTTCTTCCGCCTATGTATATACACACACACACACACCCTAAAATTATCGGGGAGCATAATAGATCGGGAGTTCCACCGCCAGAAGCTTTCGTAGCCACCAAAAGCCAATCTAGACCCGTTCCGGCACCCTCCCGGAGGGGGAAATCCCTCTCCGGTGGCCATCTTCATCATTCCGGTGCTCTCCATGACGAGGAGGGAGTAGTTCTCCCTCGGGGCTGAGGGTATGTACCAGTAGCTATGTGTTTGATCTCTCTCTCTCTCGTGTTCTTGAGGTGGTACGATCTTGATGTATCGTGAGCTTTGCTATTATAGTTGGATCTTATGATGTTTCTCCCCCTCTACTCTCTTGTAATGAATTGAGTTTTCCCTTTGAAGTTATCTTATCGGATTGAGTCTTTAAGGATTTGAGAACACTTGATGTATGTCTTGCGTGTGATACCCATGGTGACAATGGGGTATTCTATTGATCCACTTGATGTATGTTTTGGTGATCAACTTGCGGGTTCCGTGACCTTGGGAATCTTTGCATACGGGTTGGCACACGTTTTCATCTTGACTCTCCGGTAGAAACTTTGGGGCACTCTTTGAGGTTCTATGTGTTGGTTGAATAGATGAATCTGAGATTGTGTGATGCATATCGTATAATCATACCCACAGATACTTGAGGTGACATTGGAGTATCTAGGTGACATTAGGGTTTTGGTTGATTTGTGTCTTAAGGTGTTATTATAGTACGAACTCTAGGGCTGTTTGTGACACTTATAGGAATAGCCCAACAGATTGATTGGAAAGAATAACTTTGAGGTGGTTTCGTACCCTACCGTAATCTCTTCGTTTGTTCTCCGCTATTAGTGACTTTGGAGTGACTCTTTGTTTCATGTTGAGGGATAGTTATGTGATCCAATTATGTTATTATTGTTGAGAGAACTTGCACTAGTGAAAGTATGAACCCTAGGCCTTGTTTCAACGCATTGCAATACCGTTTGTGCTCACTTTTATCATTAGTTACCTTGCTGTTTTTATATTTTCAGATTACAAAACCTTTATCTACCATCCATATACCACTTGTATCACCATCTCTTCGCCGAACTAGTGCACCTATGCAATTTACCATTGTTTTGGGTGTGTTGGGGACACAAGAGACTCTTTGTTATTTGGTTGCAGGGTTGCTTGAGAGAGACCATCTTCATCCTACGCCTCCTACGGATTGATAAACCTTAGGTCATCCACTTGAGGGAAATTTGCTACTGTCCTACAAACCTCTGCACTTGGAGGCCCAACAACGTCTACAAGAAGAAGGTTGTGTAGTAGACATCAAGTAGCAATCACACACTTATTACATCGAATGTCTCAAAAGAGAATTTATTACAATAAATATGGCTTAATGCCATCTAAATAAGATAACAATGGAAGACTTGGAAGATAAAGTGAGTCCATCAATTCCAACGGCATAGCTGAGTGCACGACAACCGACCTATGACACCTTACTCGTTGTCTGAAAAGTCTGCAACATGATATGTTGCAGCCCGAAAACGGGTCAGCACATGGAATATGCTGGCATAGTGTAGGATCGAAAGTATGTCTAGAGGGGGGGGGGTGATTAGACTACTTGACCAAATAAAAACTTAACCTTTTCCCAATTTTAGTTCTTGGCAGATTTTAGCTATTGTTGGACAAGTCAAGCAATCATCACACAATTCAAGCAAGCATGCAAAGAGTATATTGGCAGCGGAAAGTAAGGCATGCAACTTGCAAGAATGAAAAGGGAAGGGTTTGGAGAATTCAAACGCAATTGGAGACACGGATGTTTTTCCCGTGGTTCGGATAGGTGGTGCTATCCTACATCCACGTTGATGGAGACTTCAACCCACGAAGGGTAACGGTTGCGCGAGTCCACGGAGGGCTCCACCCACGAAGGGTCCATGAAGTAGCAACCTTGTCTATCCCACCATGGCCATCGCCCACGAAGGACTTGCCTCACTAGCGGTAGATCTTCACGAAGTAGGCGATCTCCTTGCCCTTACAAACTCCTTGGTTCAACTCCACAATCTTGTCGGAGGCTCCCAAGTGACACCTAGCCAATCTAGGAGACACCACTCTCCAAGAAGTAACAAATGGTGTTTTGATGATGAACTCCTTGCTCTTGTGCTTCAAATGATAGTCTCCCCAACACTCAACTCTCTCTCATAGGATTTGGATATGGTGGAAAGCAACTTGGGGAAGGCTAGAGATCAAGATTCATATGGTAGGAATGGAATATCTTGGTCTCAACACATGAGTAGGCGATTCTCTCTCAGAACATATGAGTTGGAAGTGTATATGTGTTCTGATGGCTCTCTCCACGAATGAAGAGGAGGTGGAGGGGTATATATAGCCTCCACACAAAATCCAACCATTACACACAATTTACCAATCTCTGTGGGACCGAATCAACAAACTCGGTCGGACCAAAAAGGCAAACCTAGTGACCATTAGAGATTTTCGGTGGGACTGACATGCAACTCGGTAGGACCGATTTTGTTAGGGTTAGGGCATAACGTAATCTCGGTGCGACCGATTACACAAACTCGGTGAGACCGATTTGGGTAATTAGCTAACCAGAGAGTTGGTCAGGCAAACTCGGTGGGACCGATTTGCTCTTTCGGTGAGACCGAAAAGTTACAAAAAGGAAACAGAGAGTTTACATTGCAATCTCGGTGGGACCGATCCGCTCTTTCGGTGAGACCGAAAAGTTACGAAAGGGAAACAGAGAGTTTGCAATCCCATCTCGGTGAGACCGAGATCCCTATCGGTAGAACCGAATTGCTAGGGTTTGGCAGTGGCTTACGACATATGAAACTCGGTGGCGCCGGATAGATAGAATCGGTAGGACCGAGTTTGGCTTAGGGTTTAGGTCAAATGTGGATATGGGAAAGTAGTTGAGGGTTTTTGGAGCATATCACTGAGCACATGAAGCAAGAGGCTCATTAAGCAACATCTCATCCCTCCTTGATAGTATTGGCTTTTCCTAAAGACTCAATGTGATCTTGGATCACTAAAATATAAAATGAAGAGTCTTGAGCTTTTGAGCTTGAGCCAATCCTTTGTCCTTAGCATTTTGAGGGTTCCACTTTCACATCCATGCCATGCCAATCATTGAGCCTTCCTGAAATAATCATCTTGGAATAGCATTAGCTCAATGAGCTATATGTTGTTATGAATTACCAAAACCACCTAGGGATAGTTGCACTTTCACATAGTAACACAGTAGAGCAGAGAACAGATAAATGTTATCACTACATGCATATATGGCTGGTGGAGGCTCTATGGTTACAATGTTTTTGCGAAAATCCAATTTTTCCCTACAACAAAGGAATATATTTTATTTAACTATCATGGTAGTTGAAACAACATTGAGAATGGTACCCCCATCTCAATCCCAATTAAAAGTAATTATCAACCAAACAAATTAATTTAAAGTGATCAGATCCATAGGATAATTCAAAAACCAGATACTCAAGATGTCCATAACCGGGGACACGGCTAACCATGATTAGTTTGTACACTCTGCAGAGGTTTGCGCACTTTTCCCCACACGACTCGATCTCCCCCGTTGGATTTCTCGCACTACATGGTTTTTGAGAAACGGATGACCGAGACACAGTCTTTCAGAAGTATTAGCTCTAACCCCGGGTAGACCGTACCAACCTACATCCCCTACATCTGCTAGTCTACCACTGGAAGAGGTCATGCAACCTACTCAACTATGCTAGACCCCATAATAGCTTGTGGCTGCACACGGAAGTTTCAAGCATGAATAATCTTATGATTACTTTGAGGCTGGGTGGCGGACCATAGGAGGATCACACGGTATAACCCCGAGATCTCCTAGGACAACACTGGTATAACCCCAGGTGCCCACAAGCAATCCACCCAGATGAGTATTATAGTTGCCACCTTAACTTGAACCATTAATTAACAACTCACATCTGTCATGGATACTCTCAAACACAAACCACGTCTACGAGCATAATATGGCAATATAAGCATAACGTAGAAGTAACTCCCAAGGGTTTGATAATAAACAGGGCAATGGGTTCTACCTCATCATCTACTTCCCAGACCCACATGTTAAGAGATCCTACTCATGCAATGTGTGAGAGTTGAAACTAATGCATAAAAACTAGGTATGAAAGAGTATGATCAATGTGTTACTTGCCTTGCTGACGATTTGTAAATCCTAAAGACTCATAGTAGCACGCTTCGCACTCCGGGAATTCTATCACAAACAAACAATAGCATACATAAGCAATCAAATAAAGATGCAAGCGGAAAAACTTTGAATAAGAAGATCTAACCAGAAAGTTCAACTGAAGAACTCCGGTTTGCAAAAAGAATCAAATCAAACGGAGCAACGAAACTCAAACTACGAAAGAAACAAGATCCGATTACTAATCTGGACTAAAGTCAAAATTTAAAGTACCAAAATCTTGTTCAAGTTGGTTAAACAGAAAGAGGGCTTCGAGACGAAAATCTAGGCGCTTGTTTCACTCGATTTGGATAAACGGGCGAAAAGATAAACTAAAACGAAGATTATGGCAGAAATCGCGATCGAAAATAATCGCGGAAAAACCCTGGAAAATAAAACGAGACGAATAGGCTAACGAACGAACGTTCGTTGTATGCGACTAACTGACGAACAATGTTCGTTAAAATGAACGTACGGACGAACGTCCGCTATTTAACTAAACCGACGAAAAACCGAACAAAACCGATTTAAAAAACCGAGATCTAGGGTTTCGAAAAAAACCGGCGGTTTTCTCCGAGAAAAATCGGACGGCGGTGGCGGCGGCTACCTCAGAGGCGGGGTCGGCGGCGGACGACGGCGGCGCGACGCTGGCGGATCGGGGCGGGGCGACGCTAGGGTTAGGCGGGCGGGGCGGGGCTTGGGCCTCGGGGCGGCCGGCTCGAGCGGATTATAAAGGCCTCCGGGCGCAGTGTCCTGGACGGACACGGCCAGTTACGTCGGTGACTTAAAAAAAATAAGTCCTGACGCGGAAAAATAAATAAAAGAAATACTAAACGGAGTCTAAAAATTCTGAAATAAATTTTCACGGTCCTCTAATAATATTGCGGACAAAACGAACATTTATTTGGGCCTCTAATGCAATTTTGAAAAACGCATATTTTTCCAAATTCAAATAAAATAGCAACAAAAATCTAAATAAAATTACTTATTTGATTTTAATATTTTTCCTCTAATATTTTATTTATTTTTGGAGAAGTCATATTATCTCCTCTCATATATTTTAATTAGAGATATTTTCGGAGAGGAAAACAATTAAAACCAAAATGATCCTTGTTTTGATATTTGATAAAATTCAAATATGAAAAACTTGAAATCCCCAACTCTCTCCGTGGGTCCTTGAGTTGCTTAGAATTTCGAGGATCACAAAGCAAAAATGCAGTAAAAATATGATATGCATGAATGATCTATGTATAACATTTCAAATTGAAAATTTAGGATGTTACACTTACCCCTTCTTTGCTTCCCCAAAAGAACTTCCTAAGCATCATGTCTATTTGTTGGCACAAGTAAAACACGAAATAGAGAACGTAGGTATCGTCCGTGCCACTGATTTTATCAGCACTTCTTTTCCACCAGACGCCATACAACTTTCCACCAATCCGTGGATATTGAACCAAATCTTGTCCAAGTGTCGCCTGTAGGGAGCCTGTGCTGGGTCAGGCCAGTTCACACTAGCCTCATCATGCATACATCAAATTGATGTCTGGCATTTTTTACTTTTAATTATATATATTTTAAAAAATACATATATTTTGAAAAAATCTTATATTTTAAAGTGTTCATGGCACTTTAAGAAATGGATAAATCTAGTGTAAAAATAGTCTCTAATTGTTTAGAAAATGTTTATACCATTCAAAAAATGTTCACGTGTTTTTTAAAATGTTATAAAATGTAAAGAAAAGTTTGTGTAATTCACAAAATGTTTTGTACCATTGAAAAACTGAACCTTACATTTTTAAAATGTACTTGCATTTAATTTTTTTGTGTCATTTAATAAAATGTTTATCCAATGTATACAAATGTTAACTTAGTTTAAAAATATTTTTTGGCATCATATGTAATTATTTTTAACATGTATTCATTATTATCAAAAAAAGTATTCTAAAAAAATAATTATGTATTAAGAATGTTAAAATATAAATATAATATTTTAGATGCATACAAGAAATGTACAATGTGTATGAAAAAATTAAACATGAAAACATATATTTGAAAAAATGTTAATCATGTATTTGAAAAATATTAAAAATGTATGAAAAATGTTCCTGATGTATATGGGGAATGTACAATGTGTAAATTAGATAAATTTTGAAACAAAACCAATGAAATCGGAAGAAAGAAACAAAGTAAACTGAATAAAAAGGAAAAGAACAAGAAAAATTGAAAACATAAGAAAATCAGAGGAAACCGAAGGAAAACCGATGCTACAACAATGAAAAGTCCGACAAAAGCACACAAAAAAAACTCACGCTCATCTACAGTCCAATAGCTGCCCCTTCATAGTCGATTCATAATAGGATTCAGTATGAGTGACACATAGCTCTCACGCTTCAGGCGTCCGATTAGGCGCCCGCGTTGGTGCAATGGTAGTGGTTCACGACCCAGTAGCGGGTTTCTCACTCCTATCTGGCTCGGTCGTTGGGTGTTCTGCTGGTTAAAAAAAACTTCCGATTTTAATAGATTGATAAATTCATACTTTTAAAGTATTCATGAATTTTATTTTAATTATTATTTTTGAGAATTTGAAAAAAAATTGTGAGTTTGAAAAAAGTTCATGACCTTGGAAATGTTCATGAATGTGAAAGAAAGAGTTTGCAGATTTTAAAAATTCATATATTTGTAAAAAGTTCACGAACTCAGAAAATGTTCATGGATTATAAACAAAATCGAATACACAGAGAAGAAATTAGCTGAAAGTTTATACGTGCCAGGTCATACTAAACATGCAAAAACGCTGCGTACAGTTAAGGCCGTAAGTGCCGAGTAGGAAATGCAGGTAAAGTCCAAAAAAAAGGGAAATGCGGGTGTTTATGGCCCATGTATAAATATGCCGAGCCTCCGCAAAAAACACGAGTATAAACTCAAAAAACAAAAGGAAATGCGGCATGCTAGTATATCCTTGCACGCCCCATCTCAAAATGAGGTGGCCCATCGACCCCGCACGTCGGCAGCCTCGAAAGCAGACAGTGGTGTGCCCACCACACGCACCATCAACTGTCTGGCGACGAGATTTGATACAGATACAGCATATACACGGATCTCTGCATGCATGGCAGGCCTGAAACCCTGTTAGACGTTGCTTTCAGAATGCGTTGTCGTACGTAGATTTTGCCACGTACGCGCAGCCTCCTTTACCGACATAATTTTTTACTATTTTTGCAGGATGCGGCTGCAAAGCAAAACCCGGCGCTGTGGCTGGCACTTGCGGCCATAGCAGCAGTAGAGCAGAGCCCCGGTGCACAGCCAGCTGCGCCAGTTATTACCATCTGATCTGAGATTGAGGGGGCAGGAAGCAGCAGTGCAGATTAAGCCGACACTTATCATAGAGATCCGCATGCATGACTGTATCTGTACGTGCAGGCGCACTAGAGGCATCTGTAGAAAATTTAGGGGACGACGTTGCTGGCGGCTAGCGAGCGACACGGGTACGTGACAGTACAGCACAAATGCCGGCGATTCTCTCTCGCCGCCGGCCAATCCCTTCCTCGGATCGATCGTCCCGCTCGGCCGTGCTGCATGCTGCGACTGCGACTGCAGTGGCCATCGGTCAGCAGGGTCGTACCGTGTAGTTTGCACCCCGAAAGGCAGTGCGCCCGGACACGTACGTACTTTAGCCAAGAGCCCGAGCCAGGAATGCGCCAAGATCTCGCGGGAGACAGTGAGCTCGCCGTGGGAGTGCCCTTGTATGGGAGGAAAAACCTTGACTGATTTGGATGTGTAAGGCAGGGGTAGCACTAGGAAGAAGAAGAAGGACGGCCGTTGGATCCAACGGACCATGCGAAATCATCCCCACAATAGTTAAACATAAGCCGCGTGAAAAAATAACTTGGGTTAGTCGATTTTCATAGGAAGGAGGCAGCCACAAGAGAGGACAGGGAAGGAAGAAGCCGCCACCACTCGCTGGAGAAGCTATCCCATTATCTATTCTAGGATGGCAGGGTGCCCCATGATCTATTTTAGGGATGTTGGAGGTGAGGTGCAGTCCGCTGGGAAAAAAGGATCATGATAGGGTTAGAGGGAAGGCCGTGGGGCGGAAGCACAGCGGTGAACAGTGGTTGCGGGGAGGGTGGGGCGATGAGACTGGCGCGATAGCGCCACCGGCAACGGGCGGTGGTGGCAGGCGATTAGGCACGTAAGATCAGGTGGTTCGAGATTGAAGACGATAAATAGTAACCATTTCGAAAGGTTGAATAAGATGTCAGGTCATTTATCTTGCAACCAACTGCTCATAGGAATCGACTGACCTAAATTACTTTAATTTTCAGACGACTTACATCTAGGCAATCACAATGGTTCCAACCAGTCGGCGGTCCCAAATTTTGGAGGTGCTTGAATTACAGGCGTAGACGTGGTTTCAGAGAATCGCAAGAAAGTGCGCGTGCAGGCGGCGGGCCCGCGACGTGATGTACGCATGCTTGCATCATCGATGAATCACATGCGCTAGCTGTGGCTGTGGCTCGCTGGGGCCCTGGCTATGGCCGGGCGGTCTCCCGGCAGGCACGCAGCGGCCCTCGCCCAATGGCCGCGCCTGCCGCCGCAGTGCTGCCGCGGCGCGCGCTGTGCGGGAATAGCGAAGCACGCAGACGAGAGGCAGGGCTGGCAGGTCCGCGTCGGTCGATCCATCAACAGCCGCGGCTGCGCATGCATGCAGACCTGCAGAGCGCACGTTTTCCCCGTCCACGGACGGATGGACGGCCGGACGGATCAACAGCAGTGCATGCCAACAAGCACATGTGTACATGCTAACTTGGGAAGACTTGTAAACAAGCATGCCCTGTTAGAGTACCGTGGTTATTTATAAAAGGCAGTACAGCGTAGAATTTATTCTACCTTGATTTGTATTTCAAGATGATTATGTATATATGCACACGAGGCTCAAACAATACTCCCTCCGTTCGAAAATACTTGTCATCAAAATGGACAAAAAGGGATGTATCTAGAACTAAAATACATCTAGATACATCCCCTTTTATTCATTTTGATGACAAGTATTTCCGGACGGAGGGAGTACATCATCAATTCCAGCAATCCCTCTCTATTCGCTTCTAACTTAGTCAACTTAATCGATCCAAACCCTAGCCATCACCGCCACTTTCGCTCCGCGTCGCCCTCGGGGCGGTCGGTCTTCATGACCGCCGCCACCAGGGGCCGCGCCGCTGGTACCTAGGGTTTGTCCGTTGGTCGTGTTGACCGACTGTCATAGAGAATCTTTTTCCCGATCTCTTGATCCAGATTTTTCTCTCTCCCGCCGGTCACTTTGATGGGTGTTTTTTTCTTAGCGACCTCGCGCGATAGGTGGCCCCTTACGGCCGTCATCCATGCGTCTGTCTGCCCGTCGCCTTGCGCTGGCCGTCGCCACGCTGCTCCGACCGGGACTTCTCCATCACCAGCCGCCTTTGCCGTGTCTGTACGGCCCCCCTGCCGTCTGCCTCGTTGGTTGCGTCGGGCCGTGCCGACCGTCGTCGTAAGCTTCATCTCGCACTCCCCATCTCCACCGAGCGGCGTCCCCGATCTCGTGCGTGATCAGATTGATCACCCGCCCGTCCGCGATCCGCCTCATCTACGCCGTGGGACCGATCTGGCACGTCGGTTGTGCGCACCTACACATGTCTCGTGAAGACTGTCCCGAGTATAGGTGCCCCTCCACCGATCGAGCATCGGGCTGTCGATGCGTCGCCCCATCGGGCCGTAGCACCACCACCCCGTGGTTCTCCCCACGGCTGCATCGACTCACGCGTTGCCGCCGTGTAGCGCCTTCAGGCATAGCGCCGCGTAAGGCGGCCCCTGCCGCCGCCCGACGTTGTCCCGCGTCTGCACTGACCCGCGCACCGCCGCTGCGCCGCCCATTCGGGTTGTAGCGCCGCGACACGTGGTCCACGCTGCCGCCCCGAGGTCTTCCCGCCGTTGCCCCAACCCGCACGCTGCCACTGCATCGCTCCTTCGGGTCGTAGAGTCGTGATGTGCGGTCCACTCCGCTGTCCTTGCGCGTCGACTTTCATGTGGTATGCGCCGCAGCGCCTCCCTTGGTGCGGGAACGCCACTGTCCGTGCCGGTCTTCGTCACGCTATCGGGTTCTTCCTTGCCTACTTAGAGCACTGCCGTCGCGCTCCTAACATAGCCGCTGTCGCCGCTGCGGCTCTTCTTCCTCGGCGCCACTACCGCTCACCCACCTGGGCCGCGTCGCCAACCCACCCCCTTCATCTTCATCCAGAACCAGCTCATCACCAGCGTCGCCGTCATCTTCCCCGACCACTTCACCTACTCCGACCATCGCAGGCGACATCGGTCTCACGCTGATTGGTGCCGTAACCGTCGTCGAGTCCTTCTCTGCTAGCCCCCTCGACATGGCGTATAGCTCGTGCAGGTCCCCATCTATGCATGGCCGGTGCTGGCAACACCGGCGTGTGCCTTCATCCACGATGTGTTCACGGGCTTTGCAAGCTTGGTGCGGCGCCTCGTCAATATCGATTTCGTCCGTCTACGCATGCCTGATGCTGGCAACATGAACACGTGCCTTCGTCCACGACGTGTCCCCGGACTTGGGAAATCCGGTGCGACGCCTCGTCAACACTGTCTTCTTCCCAACGCACCACTACCTCGACACCACTACGCCCATGACTAACACGACGCCTCCTGGCGTCCGTGGCTCCACAACAACTACTTCGATCCGGGCCACCCCGACTCGACATCGACCACAGCGTCCCTCGCACGACTTCCTTGATCACGGCTACATGATCCACACTCTCGGCTACCTCGACAACGACACAAAGGGCTACCGCCTTTCTTGAGCAACCACATCTGTTTCCACTCCAGCGACGACTTCCGCGATGCATCGATTGTTACGACTGTGGGAGGATGTCCATCGGCTTACCTTCGGATTCGTCTGCAGTCTCATCGTGTGCGTCACTACCGTTGTGACCGTGGGGGATGTTGAGTATCATGGTTATTTAGGAAAAGTAGGATAGCAAAGGATTTATTCTATCTTGAATTGTACTCCAAGATGATCATATACTATATATATGCCCACGAGGTTCAAGCAATACATTATCAATTCCATTAATCCCTCTCTATTCCCCTCTAACATGCATATTAGTAAAGAAAAATGGATTTTACATCTTTTTCAACAAAGAGTGAATTTTTTATTGGCTTAAAATGAAGCACCAAGAGGATACAGACACAATAAGCACACACCCGATCTCTGCATAATTAGGATACATCCAGCCAAATGTGGATTTTCCATCTGGGTCAAGTTTCTCCCTCGGTCTCTCACTCTCCGAGCAGCTCTTGTACAGATTGATGCACCCAAACTGCCTGACCATTCCCCCCCCCTGGGATCGAACCGCTGATCGCAGCACGACTGCACGACCGATACATATACGACTCCTTGAGTGCGGTCGGTGCCATATGCATCGTTGCTCGATCTCCACAATGGCGGGCATGCATGTGGTAGACCGGTACCAACTGAAACAAGTCAGTGTATGCATATGATCGATCTACCGGCCAAGTCCTTTTTCTAAGGTGGATCTGATCTTGAATTTGCCTGATGGCTGTCAGGGGACTACTCAGGTTTCGCCAATCTTTTATGGTTCAACCTTGCATGCAGACAAACAGCACACCTGACGCCAACCAACAGGACACTCAGCTTCAAATGTCTCTTGTCTATCATTTGGATCCAGAGCACAAACTTGTTGCAGAGAATCTGGGATCTTTATATACCATGGAATCTTGTTTTTCTACTCACCTACATGCATGTATGGCTGGCATGCTTCTCCAATGGATATTGTGATATCTTGTCCAGGTTCCAGCTATTCTTGTTTTCTTATTCTTCTCTCTCTCCCTCCTTTTGAATTTCTCCTTATGTTTATTTTTACAGGGCTTTGCATCGTGCGCTTGTTAATTGCAGTTAGCAGTCCATGTGCAGTGGAGGCCGGTAGGTGCGTACATAATTGGCCATGATGTGTGAAGTTATCCTCATCGCTTTTGTCGTACTAGAACTAATTAGGTGTGCCGGCAAATAATGGTTACTTAATTTTCTGCTGAGTTTAAACGGTCAATGGATTCCTTCGTGTCTCTGAAGATCCCTTTCTCCTCAAGATTCCTCGAATGGGCTACCTCACAGTTGGTGGACAGCTTAAAATAAGGAGCCACCACGAATGAAAATAGAGGAGTGATGAAATCGGCAAGGTACCTGCTTCTTTGTCATGGCCTAGTCTTGTAGCACCGAGTTTAGCCAAATGTATGTTAGGAGTCGGTCCTCTTTTAGCAATTATTTTAACTCCCAGCCTCGCTAAAATATTTCTTGGAATAACACACCATGTAAGGGAATTTGACTTGTAACTTAGAGCATGGTTAGTAGTATAGCCAGCTGCTGACTACATATTGTTGCCATGTCATTTAAAGCCAACCTTGTAGTCAGTATATGTATAGTTGTTTTTTTTTTAGGAAGTATGTATAGTTGTTAGCTGTAAATAGATACTACTTCCTCCTTAAAACGTAGAGCATATAGATTTTTTCTTAAAAGTCAAACCTCACAAATTTTTACCATGTTTTTTGGAGAAAAATATTTACATCTAGAACAACAAATATATATCATTAAATTGATCATAAGATATTTTTTTTATATTTTATATATTTGATATTGTAGATATAAATAATTTTCTCTCTATAAACATGGTAAAATTTTGTAAAGTTTGATTTTTCAAAAAAGCAAAACATTATGGTATTGAGGGTGTACCCCTTTATACTATTAGAAAAAACCTTATAGGCAAAGGCTTATCAGTAGCACGGCTCTATGGAACATGCTATTGCTACATTACAGTAGCGCGGGGCATACACAGGCGCGGTTTGGCACAACCTCGCTACTGCTATGTGATCCATACCTTAGCCACCAGACTATGTATAGTAGCAACGAGAAAATCAGGAAACACGCTACTGCTAAAAAGTTAGCAGTAGCGCATGTTGCAGACCCACCGCTGGAACTAAAGTTGTACTATGCCACATGGCGGGCCCCACTTAGTAGCAGCACGGTCTACATGACCGCGCTACTACTAACTTTTTAGCAGTAGTGCCGTTTTCTGGCCCGCGCTGCTGCTAAGGCGCAGCAACCTCCTTTTGCACCCTCCCCCCTCCTCTCTCCCTTCACTTCCCCCTCCTCTCTCCCTCACTTTGTTTCTTCCTCACTTGCTTCTCCCCCCATTACTCTCATTCTTATCCTACCTGTCTTTCTCTCTCTTTAATGCCCCTGGCTAACTACACCACCTCCATTAATGCAACCCCTTTCTCTTTTCCTCACTTTTCCTCCCCCTCCACAAGTTAGAGCCATCTCCTTCCCCAACTAGTTAGGTAGATTTACCCATTTAATGAAGTGACCTATCTACCTCCCTAACTAGATCTATCCATGTAAAGAAGTAATCTTTGTCCACTTTCGATCACTAGCTAGGTGTGTGGTGACACCGACCTCATCACCGTGCTCGATCTATCTCGAGATAGGTGAGTAAAAATTTGTGCTTTGCAAGAATGGAAATGTGTGTGTGTGTGTGTGTGCGCACGCATGCGATATGACCTAATCGGGCGATATGATGGAAATTGTGCATGAGTTGCCTATGTTTTGCCGAAATGTCGATTTATTTCCGTTTCGGTGAATTTCGAGCAAACTCTATACATCCTATTTTTAGGGAAGGTGATACCAAATTTTTCGATGACTTTGATGCATGCATGCGTTTTTATAATCATTTTGCTTATTATTACCGCACAGGGGATCTGATGGTGGATGGAACGATGGTGGAAAGATGGTTGCGATCGGCGGTGCAGGACATGTATGAAAATAACCAGACAGAGATTCTATGTCTGTGTCGAAGATGCAAAGGAGGAGTCTGACTCGACCCTATAAGGATGGTCATTTGAAGGCGCACCTGCTCATGACTGGTTTCATGGATGGCTATACTCGGTGAATAAGTGAAGATGATGATGATGATGAGGATGCCGATGGGGTGACCAATGATGACATGGGGCCAGACGAAGAGAAGACCGATAATGGTGGCGGAGAAGGGGCCGAACATGGCGATGGAGAAGGGGCCGGACATGGTGGCAGAGAAGAGGCCAGAAATGGTGGCGGAGAAGACGCAAACACGCCGCAGCCTTCGCCGCTACAAAGTTCAATCGTGCGAGACCCTCATGTTCGAGACCTACTTCGCAAGAAGACGAGTAGCGACAGAGCTGGTTCTAGAGAGTAGGCCAAGCTGGAGAAACTGGAGATAGACTCGAAAACTCCCTTGTATGATGGTTGCGATCCCGAGGTGACACGCTTGAGTTTCATGCTCAAACTTCTAAAGATGAAGGGTAAAAACAAATGGACCGACAAAAGCCTCGATGAGCTTATCAAGTATCTAAAGAAGGTTCTTCCCACGGGGAACCTGTGTCCTACTAGTGTCGTTGAGGCCAAGAAGATAGTGTGCCTTCTTGATCCGCCGCACATTAGATACCATGCATGCATAAATGATTGCATCATTTATCGGAAGGAGCATGCGGAAAAAACCAGTTGCCCGGTGTGCAATGCTTCTCGATACAATAAGGCCGTCAAGGAATGTCCCCAGAAAGTTGTATGGTACTTATCCACCACTCCCCGTATGCAGCGTTATTTCGTAGATCCTAAGGAAGGAAAGCTCATGTGCTGGCACGCAGACAGGGTGAAGCCCGACGATGGAGATGATCCAAAGCTAAGACACCTCCTGGATGCAAACCAGTGGAGAGCGTTCAATGCCGAATATCAATATTTGGCAGGTGATGCAAGGAACATCATGCTTGGCACGAGTACTGATAGCATGAATCCATTTGGCAACTAGAACACCAACCATAGCACATGGCTTGTGTTTGTATGGATGTACAACCTCCCCACTGGTTGTGCATGAAGTCAAAGTACATACACATGAGCATGCTGATTCAAGGGGAGAAACAACCAGGAAATAGTGTTAATCAGTATCTAGGGCTACTGAAAGAGGAGTTAGACACGTTGTGGAATACACCGACCAAGACATGGTATGCCAGCAAAGGCGAGTATTTCTATATGAGAGCCATGCTGATGATGACAGTGCATGACTATCTTGGTTATGAATATGTCGCAGACCAGGTGTGCCACGGATATTGCGGATGCACGCGGTGCATGGATGATACAACATCTCAGCAGCTAATGAAAGATGACGGGTCCGGGAAAATCATGTACATGAGGCATCAAAGATGGCTCGAGAAGGATGACCCATGGAGAAACCGTGGAGATCTATTCTATGGTGAGGCTGAGTATCGAGGACCTCCACGTAAGAGGAGCGTCGTCGAAATCTATGAGTTGTTGAAAAAGCGCTGGAGCCGCTACAGAACGTATGGAAAACGAGGTACATTTTTTAGGGACTTGGAGTACTGGCCCAAACTCGACACGTTTCATTGCCTTGATTGATTGCTTGTATCTGCGTTGGTATTTCCTCGAAGAGGAGAGGATGACGCAACACAAAAACAGTAAGTATTTCCCTCAGTTATTAAACCAAGGTTATCAATCCAATAGGATAACCAAGCAACAATATGTAAACATGACCTGCACACAAATAACAAATTCTTGCAACCCAACGCATAACGGGGGTTGCCAATCCCTCCTCGGTATTGAGATAGATTAATCTGCATGAGATTTGATAAATAGATCTAGTAAAAATACAAAATAAAATAAGTAAAGAAAAAATGCAGCAAAGTATTTTTGGGTTTTTAGATAAATAGATCTGAAAACAATATGTTAGGAAATAGACCCGGGGGCCGTAGATTTCACTAGTGGCTTCTCTCGAGAAAATAGCATATGGTGGGTAAACAAATTACTGTCGAGCAATTCATAGAAGAGCAAATAATTATGATGATATCCAAGGCAATGATCATGTGTGTAGGCATCACATCCAAGATTAATAGACCGATTCTGCCTACATCTACTACTATTACTCCACACATCGACCGCTATCGAGCATGAATCTAGTGTATTAAGTTCATGGAAAAACGAAGTAATATAATAAGAACGATGACATGATGTAGACAAGATCTCATACCCCTTTGTCACCCAGTTTTTATGCATTAGTTTCAACCTTCACACATTGCATGAGTAGGATCTCTTAACATGTGGGTCTAGGAAGTAGATAATGAGGTAGAACCTATTACCTGTTTTATTATCAAACCACTGGGAGTTACTTCTACGTTATGCTTATATTGCCATGCTATGCTCATAGACGTGGTTCGGATTTGAGTGTATCCATGATAGATGTGAGTTGTTAATTAATGGTTCAACTTAAGGTGGCAACTTTAATACACATCTGGGTGGATTGCTTGTGGGCACCTGGAGAATCCAGTGTTGTCCTAGGATATCCCGGATTACCTGTGTGATCATCCTATGGTCCGCCACCCAGGCTCAAAGGGATCATAAGACTATTCATGCTAGAAACTTCCGTGTGTAGCCACAAGCTATTATGGGCTCTGGCATAGTTGAGTAAGTTGCGTGAGTTCTTGAAGAGGTGGACTAGCAGATGTAGGGGATTGTAGGTGTACCGGTCCGCCCGGAGTAGAGAGCAAATGCTTCTGAAAGACTGTGTCTCGGTCATCCGTTTCTCAAACACCATGCAATACGAGAAATACAACGGAGGAGATCGAGTCTTGTGGGGAAAAGTGCGCAAACCTCTGCAGAGTGTATAAACTAATCATGGTTAGCCGTGTCCCCGGTTATGGACATCTTGAGTATCTGGTTCTATTGGATTATCATATGGATCTCATCACTCTAAAATTAATTTGTTGGGTTGATAATTACTTTTAATTGGGATTGAGTTGGAGTAACCTTCTCAGTATTGTTCAACTACCATGATAGTTAAATAAAATATATTCCTTTGTTGTAGGGAAAAATTGGCTTTTCGCGAAACATATTAACCATACAGCCTCCACCAGCCATATATGCATATAGTGGTAGCTTTTATCTATTCATTACTCTCCTGTGTTACATTGCCAGTATATTCCATGTGCAGACCCGTTTTCAGGCTGCAACATATCATGTTGCAGACTTTTCAGATGAGGAGTAAGGTGCGATAGGTCGTTTGTCATGCACTCATCTATGCTGTTGGAGTTGATGGACTCACTTTATCTTCCAAGCCTTCCGCTGTTATCGTATTAGATGGCCTTAAGCCATATTTATTGTAATAAGTTCTCTCTTGAGACATTCGATGTAATAAGTGTGTGATTGCCACTCTGTTATAAATCCTTCGAGTACTGTGTGTCAGCATTACCGATCTAGGGGTGACACTGAAGCACAGAGACTTGACCGTTTGAGGTCGGGTCGCTACATGCTTATTGTCGGTGTTGCGAGAGTGACAGAAACTTAAACGCGAATAGGTGGGTTATGGCGTATGGGAGTAAAGAGGACTTGATACTTAATGCTATGGTTGGGTTTCACGACCTTAATCATCTTTAGTAGTTGCGGATGCTTGCTAGAGTTCCAATCATAAGTGCATATGATCCAAGTAGAGAAAGTATGTTAGCTCATGCCTCTCACTCATGTAAAATTACAAGAATGATTACCGGTACTTGTTATCGATTGCCTAGGGACAAATAACTTTCTTGTTGACAAAAGTTATTTACTTTTATTACCTTGCAATTTATTTGTAGTTTTATTCTTGCAAAGTAGTTCTAGCATCACACCTACAAAATAGTTTCATACTTGTTTCCGATAAAGCAAACGTCAAGCGTGCGTAGAGTTGTATTGGTGGTCGATAGAACTTGAGGGAATATTTGTTCAACCTTTAGCTCCTCGTTGGGTTCGACACTCTTATTTATCAAAAAATGCTACAAACGATCCCCTATACTTATGGGTTATCAAAGGGTTAATCATAACTAGGAGGTTTGTTCAAGTAAGAACAACACCTAAGCATCAGTCCACCCACATATCAAATTATCAAAGTATCAAACCCAGATTAAGCCAACGTGGTGAAAGTGATTAGATGAAATTCCCATGTACCCTCAAGAATGCTTTTCTTATCATAAGAGACCGTTTTGGCTTGCCCTTTGCCTCAAAAGGATTGGGCTACCTTGCTGCACCTTTGATACTATTATCGTTATTTTCTCATTACACATTATCTTGCTATCAAACTACTCTATTACTTACAATTTCAGCACTTGCAGAGAATACCTTACTGGAAACCACTTGTCATTTCCTTCTGCTCCTCGTCGGGTTCGACACTCTTACTTATCCAAAAGAGCTACAATTGAGCCTCAAAAGTAATATGATAATAGTGGTAACGGTAGCAAAAGTAATATTTTTGGTTTTATAGTGATTATAACAGTAGCAACGGATAAGTAAATAAGAGAAGAACAATATATGAAAAGCTCGTAGGGAATGGATCAGTGATGGATAATTATGTCGGATGCCATCGATCATGCAACAGTTATAACATAGGGTGACACAGAACTAGCTCTAGTTCATCAATGTAATGTAGGCATGTATTCCGAATATAGTCATACATGCTTATGGAAAAGAACTTGCATGACATCTTTTGTCCTACCCTCCCGTGGCAGCGGGGTCCTATTGGAAACTAAGGGATATTAAGGCCTCCTTTTAATAGAGTACCGGACCAAAGCATTAACACATAGTGAATACATGAACTCCTCAAACTACTGTCATCACAGGTAATGGTCCCAATTATTGTTACTTCAGGGTTAACGGATCATAACACATAATAAGTGACTATAGACTTGCAAGATAGGATTAAGAACTCACATATATTCATGAAAACATAATAGGTTCAGATCTGAAATCATGGCACTCGCGCCCTAGTGACAAGCATTAAGCATAGCAAAGTCATAGCAACATCAATCTCAGAACACAATGGATACTAGGGATCAAACCCTAACAAAACTAACTCGACTAATTACATGATAAATCTCATCCAACCCATCACCATCCAGCAAGCCTATGATGGAATTAGTCACACACCGCGGTGAGCATCATGAAATTGGTGATGGAGGAAGGTTGATGAGGACGATGGCGATGGATTCTCCTCTTCGAAGCCCCGAACGGACTCTAGATCAGCCCTCCCGAGAGAGTTTAGGGCTTGGCGGCGGCTCCGTATCGTAAAACGCGATGAATACTTCTCCCTTATTTCTCTCTCCCTGAAAGTGAATATATGGAGTTGGAGTTGAGGTCGGTGGAGCGTCAGGGGGCCCACGAGGCAGGGGGCGCGGCCAGGGGGGTAGGCGCGCCCCACCCTCGTGGACAGGGTGTGGGCCCCCTGACGTGGATTCTTCTTCCAGTATTTTTTATATATTCCAAAAATAATCTCCGTCGATTTTCGGTCATCCCGAGAACTTTTATTTCTACACAAAATAACACCATGGTAATTCTGCTGAAAACAGTGTCAGTCCGGGTTAGTTCCATTCAAATCATGCAAGTTAGAGTCCAAAACAAGGGCAAAAGTGTTTGGAAAAGTAGATACGATGGAGACGTATCAAGTCCCCCAAGCTTAAACCTTTGCTTGTCCTCAAGCAATTCAGTTGATAAACTGAAAGTGATAAAGAAAAACTTTTACAAACTCTGTTTACTCTTGTTGTTGTAAATATGTAAAGCTAGCATTTAGGTTTTCAGCAAAGATTATGAACTAACCATATTCACAATAACATTTAGGTCTTATGTTTACTCATATAAATGGCATAATCAACTAGCGAGCAATAATAACAAATCTCGGATGACAACACTTTCTCAAAACAATCATGATATGATATAACAAGACGGTATCTCGCTAGCCCTTTCTGAGACCGCAAAACATAAATGCAGAGCACCTTTAAAGATCAAGGACTGACTAGACATTGTAATTTATGGTAAAAGAGATCCAGTCAAGTTATACTCAATGTAAACTAATAGTAATGGATGCAAATGACATCGGTGCTTTCCAACTGGTGCTTTTTAATAAGAGGATGATGACTCAACATAAAAGTAAATGGATAAGCCCTTCGCAGTGGGAAGCAGAGATTTGTAGAGGTGCCAGAGGTCGGTTTTGAAATAGAGATGAATAATATTTTGCGCGGTATACTTTCATTGTCAACATAACAACCGAGAGATCTCGATATCTTGCATGCTACACACATTATAGGTGGTTCCCAAGCAGAATGGTAAAGTTTATACTCCCCCACCACCAACAAGCATCAATCCATGGCTTGCCCGAAACAATGGGTGCCTCCAACTAACAACAATCCTTGGGGAATTTTGTTTGCAATTATTTTGATTTGATTTGAGCATGGGACTGGGCATCCCGGTGACCAGCCATTTTCTCGTGAATGAGGAGCGGGGTCCACTCCTCTTGAGAATAACCAGCCTAGCATGGAGGATACAAACAACCCTAGTTGATACATGAACTATTCGAGCATACAAAACAGAATATTTATTTGAAGGTTTAGAGTTTGGCACATACAAATTTACTTGGAACAGCAGGTAGATACCGTATATAGGAAGGTATGGTGGACTCATATGGAATAACTTTGGGGTTTATGGAATTGGATGCACAAGCAGTATTCCCGCTTAGTACAAGTGAAGGCTAGAAAAAGACTGGGAAGCGACCAGCCAGAGAGCGACAACAGTCATGAACATGCATTAAAATTAATCAACACCGAATGCAAGCATGAGTAGGATATAATGCACCATGAACATAAATATCATAGAGGCTATGTTAATTTTGTTTCAACTACATGCGTGAACATGTGCCAAGTCAAGCCACTCGAATCATGCAAAGGAGGATACCACCCTATCATACCACATCACAACCATTTTAATAGCATGTTAGCACACAAGGTAAACCATTATAAACTCCTAGCTAATTAAGCATGGCATAAGCAACTAAAATCTCTAATTGTCATTGTAAACTTGTTTATTTCATAACAGGCTGAATCAGGAACGATGAACTAATCATATTTACAAAAACAAGAGAGGTCGAGTTCATACAAGCTTTTCTCATCTCAATCAGTTCATCATATATCATCATTATTGCCTTTCACTTGCACGACCGAATAGTGTGGATAATAATAATAGTGCACGTGCATTGGACTAAGCTGGAATCTGCAAGCATTTAATTCATGGGAGAAGACAAGGTAATATGGGCTCTTTGTTAGATCAACAATAATGCATATGAGAACCACTCAACATTTTCATTATGGTCTTCTCTTCTCGACCCCCGAAGGAAAGAAATAAAACAAACTATTTACATGGGAAAGCTCCCAACAAGCAAAAGAAGAATGAGAAATATTTTTGGGTTTTCTTTTTAATTACTACTACTACTACAGGCATGGAAAGTAAAATAACTAAAAGCTACAACTAATTTTTTTTGTTTTTTCTTAAGGTTTTTCAAACACACAAGAAGAAAGATTAAAAAGAAATTAAACTAGCATGGATGATACAATGAAAAGTATGAGCACCGACAACTGGCAGGAGTGTGTGAACATGAATATAATGTCGGTGAGAGATATGTACTCCCCCAAGCTTAGGCTTTTGGCCTAAGTTGGTCTAGGCCCATGGATCAAAACTGTAGTTGGGGTCATACTGAGAATGGTCCTCAGATTGCCACTGGCTGGCGATCTCCTCCGGATTCCACTAATAAACAGACTGACAGTGAGGGTCAGATGGTGGCTCCGGCTCTACAGCTGACATCTGGCTCCGGTAGGGATGAATGGCCTCCAGCAGAACAAGGTATATGCCTGAAAAATATGTTGAACAAAGAGGGTGCAGGCAAGGTAATAAAATCACAATAATTTTTGTTAAATATCAGTTTATATTTGAGTGTCTTATTCTTACCCTTAACAATAAACTCATGTGCTACAATACTCTTATAACCTAGAGCAATAGAAGGCAACAACTTTTCATCTTTCTCATAATGCGTGATAGATATGTTAAAGTGTGCAGCAAGGCACGAGGCAAAGATGCCTCCGAGGATGGGGCCCTTAGTACGGTTCAGATTTAACCGTTTAGCAACAATAGCGCCTAAACTGAAAGTAGTGTCCTGAAACAAGGCATGGCGCAAAATAACAATATCAGGGGCACTAAGGTTTCCACAGTTCCTGCAACCAATTAAGCATATACTAGCAAATATTGAGAAGTAACGTAGAACAGGAAAATGTATGCTAGTGATTCTTGCATCGGAAACTTTCCTCGTTTCCCCTACAACAATCATATCAATAAATCCCTCCACATCAATACGATGTGGTTCCTCTATGCTGCCCTCAAAGGGTATCAAACAGACCCAGCGAAAATCATGAAGTGACATCTCCTTATGCTCATCATATAAATAAAATTCCACCGAAGGTGGTGATCTCCTAGCATGGAAATGAAAATTTCGCAAAAAGATATTGGTGAGTAAGAGGCACTGTTCACGCTGGTCGTGGAGGAAGGCGGTGAGGCCTGCATTCTCAGCCAAATGATAAAAATCTTCATGAATCCCAGCTTCTCTCAAGAACTCATCACAAGGCCATTCACATGGCCGAACCTCCATAGTACGAGGGAGATTAAGCTTGGGCTTTCTTGTTCTCTTCACTTTTCTTATCCTTAGAGCTTCGGCTCGATGAACCCCTCAAAAATCTCTTCATCTTTTTCTGAAAATTTCTGAATTTTTCAGTAACTTAAAATAAAAGTGAACCAAAGTTAACAAAATTGATAGCAACTACTCCTACAAGTGCCTAGAGGCCATATCATGCATTAAAACTACTTTTAACCACATAAATTTGACATGCAAGCTCAAGAACAAGGTCACCTAAGCAGCAAAAAATTGCAATGAATAAAGCACTAGAACAAAAACTAATTGGACCATTCGAGGAGTCACATAACAAAGAACAATCCCCCAAAGCAGTTTTGTGAGAGGAGCTTTGAGCAAGGAGATCGAAAATGGCAGCAAGATGAGCAAGAACTCGGGTTTGAGCTGGCTAGTGATTTTTTCTAGAGCAAGACGAAGTGTGTGGGTGCAAGGATAAGTGGTGGGGGCCCACGTGGGGTCCACGAGGTAGGGGGCGCGCCCTCCACCCTCGTGGGCACGTGGCTGCTTCCCCTGCTGTGTTCTTAGTGCCAGATATTCTCAAATATTCTAGAAAAAATCATATTTAATTTTCAGGGCATTTGAAGAACTTTTGTTTTCGGGGTATTTTTTATTGCATGGATAATTTAGAAAAACAGACAGAAAATACTATTTTTGCTTTATTTGACATAAATAACAGAAAGTAAAAAGAGGGTACAAAGAGTTGTGCTTTCTAACTTCATCCATCTCATGCTCATCAAAAGGAATCCACTAACAAGGTTGATCAAGTCTTATTAACAAACTAATTCCGAATCGCATGAAACCGAAGAAATTTCGAATAACACTAGGTTACCTCAACCGGGATATGCACATCCCCAACAATAAGAATATCATATTTCTTCTTAACAGTAGGAAGATGAAATTAAAAACCTCCAATAGTAATTGTTGAAAATTTTCCAATAGAATTGATACTGCGGACTTGAGGTTGTTTCCTCGAAAAGTGAACCGTATGCTCATTACCATTAACATGAAAAGTGACATTGCCTTTATTGCAATCAATAATAGCCCATGTAGTATTCAAAAAGGGTCTTCCAAGAATAATAGACATACTATCGTCCTCGTGAATATCAAGAATGACAAAGTCCCGTAAAATACTAACGTTTGTAACCACAGCAGGCACATCCTCACAAATACCGACAGGTATAGCAGTTGATTTTCAGCCATTTGCAAAGATATTTCAGTAGGTGTCAACTTATTCAAATCAAGTCTACGACATAAAGAGGGAGGCATAACACGAACACCGGCTCCAAGATCACACAAAGCAGCTTTAACATAGTTTCTTTTAATGGAGCATGGTATAGTTGGTACTCCTGGATCTCCAAGTTTCTTTGGTATTCCATCCTTAAAAGTGTAATTAGCAAGCATGGTGGAAATTTCAGCTTCCGGTATCTTTCTCTTATTAGTAACAATTTCCTTCATGTATTTAGCATAATGGTTCATTTTAAGCATATTAGTCAAACGCATACGCAAAAAGATAGGTCTAATCATTTCAGCAAAGCGCTCAAAATCCTCATCATCCTTTTTCTTGGATAGTTTAGGAGGAAAAGGCATAGGTTTCTGAACCCATGGTTCTCTTTCCTTACCGTGCTTCCTAGCAACAAAGTCTCTCTTATCATAACGTTGATTCTTTGATTGTGGGTTATCAAGATCAACAACAGGTTCAATCTCTACAACATTATCATTGCTAGGTTGAGCATCAACATGAACATCATCATTAACATCATCATTAGGTTCACGTTCATTACCAGATTGTGTTTCAGCATCAGAAATAGAAATATTGTTGGGATTCTCATGTGTGTCCACAACAGGTTCAATAGAAGCATGCAAAGTCCTATCATTTTTCTTTTTCTTCCTCTTAGAAGGACTAGGTGCATCAATATTAATTCTCTGAGAATCTTGCTCAATTCTCTTAGGATGGCCCTCATGATACAAAGGTTCTTGAGTCATTTTACCACCTCTAGTCATAACTCTAACATCATTATCATTTTTCTTATTATTTAATTCATTGAGCAAATCATTCTGAGCTTTAAGTACTTGTTCTACTTGATTGGTAACCATGGAAGCATGTTTACTAATAAGTTTAAGTTCACCTTTAACACTAGCCATATAATCACTCAAGTGTTCAAGCATATCAGCATTGCATTTCAATTGTCTACCAACATAAGCATTGAAGTTTTCTTGTTTAACCATAAAGTCATCAAACTCATCCAAGCATTGGCTAGCAAACTTAGTAAATGGAATTTCACATTTATCAAATCTATAGAGAGAATTTACCTTTACTACCTGTGTTGGGTTATCAAGACCATGTATTTCTCCAATAGGAGGTAAATTCTTAGCATCTTCAGCTTTAATACCTTTTTCTTTCATAGATTTCTTTGCCTCTTGCATATCTTCAGGACTGAGAAATAGAATGCCCCTTTTCTTTGGAGTTGGCTTAGGAGCTGGTTCAGGAAGTGTCCAATTATTTTCATTAGTCAACATATTATTCAGTAGCAATTTAGCTTGATCAACAGTTCTTTCCCTAAAAACACAACCAGCACAACTATCCAGGTGGTCTCTGGAAGTATCAGTTAGTCCATTATAAAAGATATCAAGTACTTCATTTTTCTTGAGAGGATGATCAGTCAAAGCATTAAGTAATCGGAGAAGCCTCCCCCAAGCTTGTGGGAGACTCTCTTCTTCAATTTGCGTAAAATTATATATTTCCCTTAAGGAAGCTTGTTTCTTATGAGTGGGGAAATATTTAGCAGAGAAGTAATAAATCATATCCTGGGGACTACGCACACAACAAGGATCAAGAGAATTAAACCATGTTTTAGCATCACCCTTTAATGAGAACGGAAATAACTTAAGGACATACTAGTAGTGAGTTTTCTCATCATTAGTGAATAGGGTGGTTATATCATTTAATTTAGTAAGATGTGCACACCAGTTTCAAATTCATAGCCAAAGAATGGATCAGATTCAACCAAAGTAACTATCTCATGATCGACAGCGAAATCATAGTCCTTATCAGTAATAAAGATAGGTGAAGTAGCAAAAGCAAGGTCATATTTCATTTTAGCATTCAAAGACTTTTCTTTAAGCTTAGCTGATAATTTCTTAAGATTAGATCTATCATTGCAAGCTAAGAAGTCTCTAACAGTTTCTTCATCCATAACATAACCCTCAGGAACAACAGGAAATTCATACCTAGGGGGAGAATCTTCATCATCACTTTCATCAATATTATTGGTTTCAATAATTTCATTCTCTCTAGCCCTAGCAAGTTGTTCATCAAGAAATTCACCTAGTGGCACAGTATTATCAAGCATAGAAGTAGTTTCATCATAAGTATCATGCAAAGCAGAAGTGCATCATCAATAACATGCGACATATCAGAATGAATATCAGGAGTAGGTGACGCAAGTTTACTCAAAACAGAAGGTGAATCAAGTGCAGAGCTAGATGGAAGTTCCTTACCTCCCCTCGTAGTTGAGGGAAAAATCTTGGTTCTTTGATCTTTCAAGTTCTTCATAGTGACCAGCAAATATCGATCCCAAGTGACTCAAAGAATAGAGCTATGCTCCCCGGCAACGGCGCCAAAAAATAGTCTTGATAACCCACAAGTATAGGGGATCGCAACAGTTTTCGAGGGTAGAGTATTCAACCCAAATTTATTGATTCAACACAAGGGGGGCCAAAGAATATTCTTAAGTATTAGCAGCTGAGTTGTCAATTCAACCACACCTGGAAACGTAATGTCTGTAGCGAAGTATTTAGTAGCAAAGTAATATGATAATAGTGGTAACGGTAGCAAAAGTAATATTTTTGGTTTTATAGTGATTGTAACAGTAGCAACGGAAAAGTAAATAAGCGGAGAACAATATATGAAAAGCTCGTAGGCAATGAATCAATGATGGATAATTATGTCGGATGCCATCGATCATGCAACAGTTATAACATAGGGTGACACAGAACTAGCTCCAGTTCATCAATGTAATGTAGGCATGTATTCCGAATATAGTCATACATGCTTATGGAAAAGAACTTGCATGACATCTTTTGTCCTACCCTCCCGTGGTAGCGGGGTCCTATTGGAAACTAAGGGATATTAAGGCCTCCTTTTAATAGAGTACCGGACCAACGCATAAGCACATAGTGAATACATGAACTCCTCAAACTACGGTCATCACCGGTAATGGTCCCGATTATTTTCACTTCGGGGTTAACGGATCATAACACATAATAGGTGACTATAGACTTGCAAGATAGGATCAAGAACTCACATATTTTCATGAAAACACAATAGGTTCAGATCTGGAATCATGGCACTCGGGCCCTAGTGACAAGCATTAAGCATAGCAAAGTCATAGCAACATCAAACTCAGAACATAGTGGATACTAGGGATCAAACCCTAACAAAACTAAGTCGATTACAGGATAAATCTCATCCAACCCATCACCGTCCAACAAGCCTACGATGGAATTAGTCACACACCGCGGTGAGCATCATGAAATTGGTGATGGAGGAAGGTTGATGATGACGATGGCGACGGATTCCCCTCTCCGGAGCCCTGAACAGACTCCAGATCAGCCCTCCTGAGAGAGTTTAGGGCTTGGCGGTGGCTCCATATCGTAAAACACGATGAATCCTTCTCCCTTAATTTTTTCTCCCCGAAAGTGAATATATGGAGTTGGAGTTGAGGTCGGTGGAGCATCAGGGGGCCCACGAGGAAGGGGGTGTCGTGGTTCTAGATCTGACAGTAGAATGGGGGGTAGGAATGTAGAGGCAAGATCCTAGCTATGGAGGAGTTGTACACGCGAGTTTTACGAGTTCATGCCCTTCTCGGAAGAAGTAACGGCCCTACGTCTCGGAGCCCGAAGGCGGTCGGCTGTTATATGCGTGTGAGTTACAGGGGGTGTGAACCCTTGTCCCTGAGGAGGGGGTGGCTTATATAGAGTTCGCCAGACCCCTCCTGCCCTCAGTTACAAAGGGTTTAAGGTACATAAAGGTAGAGACATTACTGGTAACACCTGCAATTAAAATACATAAATGACCATTAAAGCTATGACTTAAATCTCGACCATTGCAGAGTGAGTGGCTCTTAGTCTTTTGGGAGTCGAGTGGTTGTTCGTATGGTCGAGTGTCTTCAAGACTGTCGAGTGGAACATTGCTTCATGGTCGAGTGGACGATGATTTTTCTTTGACTGCTTCTGGTTCTTTAAGGGATGTCCTTGGGGTGGGTATCTTGATCAGATCCATGACCCTACCCTAGGTACATAGCTTCATCATTAGCCCCCGAATGGATCAGGGTTTGAGTGAGGAAGGAGTTGAGAACACTTCCGACTCATTCTTCGTGATATGAGTATATCTTGCTCTGGATCAATGAACTGAGGGGATAACATCAACTTCTTTTTCAGTCGCCTTGGTCCATTCTTAGTTTTTGTCGAGTGAACTTTCACGGTAGAGTTCCGAATGACGATGTGGAGGATGTTTTTCGTCTGGCAAGTTGCTCTGCTCTCCGCGGATTTCGCGGGATTCGAATTTTGGGAAGCGCCCCGGACGGGCGAGGCCGTGGTAATCGGGACGGATTAGGCAGGTCGCCTCGATCCCCGCGCCACCTTTTTCACCACGTATCGCGCGTGCGACTGTGGCGGGATTTGTTTAGATCGTCTGGGCCTACAAGTCAGTCACTCGGGAATGACCTTATAAAAGACACCGGACCGGGCCTTTGAACAGTGCGCCCTCATTCTCTTTCTTCTTCCTCATACTTCTCCATTGCGCCCGCTTCCATTCTCGGTGTCGCAACCTCGCCCGGACTCGATCCGCCGCCATGGGAAAAGAGATGACGGTGGCGTTGGATCGCGCGAAGAAGGCGACCGCGAAGGCGAAGGGCAAGAGGACCAGCCGAGGCGGATCCTCGTCAAGATCCGGCCTGCCGCCGGGCTGGATCCAAGGCGGCTGGATCCGCTCGACGATCAGCCAGGACGACCTCGACGACCTGGTGGAGGGGGGACTGATCCCCCACGAATCAGCATGGCTCCTGAGGAACGAGACCGAGAGCCGTAGCCGCGGGAGGGTGAGTGTGTTCTCGTTGCCAGTCACGTCGACCGCGGGTTTTATTTGCCTCTCCATCCTTTCTTTCGTGGCTTTTTGAATTCTTCGAGGCTCAACTCCACCACTTCACTCCAAACACCATAGTTTATCTGGCTGCCTTTGTGTCAATGTGCGAAAATTTCTTGGGTTGTCGACCGCACTGGGGTCTCTTCAAACACATATTCACCTCTCACTCCCAGTCAGTCAAGAAGGCCAATCTGAGTGATGAGAGGACGCACGTGATCCAGATGTGCTGGGGCCTTGGGATCCAGATGAGGAAGAAGAGTACCTTCCCAGCGATTATCCTTCCCGACTCGGTCCAGGGCTGTCAGTCGACTTGGTTTTACTATAAGGACCGGCCGACCCCGGGTCAGTCGACTGGACTTCCCCCCTTTTATCTGGCTCGAGTGGAGAAGCCCTCGTCCTTGAGGGTGATCCCAGAAGAGAAGGCACAGGTCAAGGCGTTGGTCGAGCGGGTCGTCCAACTTGTCCGCAACGGGGTGACTGGGATGGACCTGCTGGAGGTCTTTCTCAATCGACGCATCCAACCGCTTCAGGCCTGTGACCATCCGATGTGGATGTACTCGGGACTCGAAGACTCCACTCGGATCCACCCGGAGGACATCAGCGAAGACACGATGGAGAAGTGGCTGAGGGGAATCACCGGCAACAAAGACAATCCCCGGGGGTCTAGGAGGGTGATTCCATTCGACCACTCGCACCAGCCGGAACATGTATGATTCTGCTTTGCCAAGTATCTTCTCGATTCACTATGTGACACCTTGTTGATGGTCGACTGTATTTCCTTTGCTCGTTGTCCTTTCAGGCTCTCATTGATATGTACTCGATGCCCAATGGAGTGCAGGAGCAAGATGTCGAGGAAGGAGCGAGTGGGGGCGAGAGTGGCAAGTGGCACTCGGATGCAGAGGAGGACGAGGAGAGCGACGACTCGAGTGATGACGAAGAGGTCGACTCGCCTCCTTGCAGAGAGAGGAGATCCAAGCACGCTCACGACCCGGCGAGCACCCCGGTCTTGGCGACCGCGCCAACTGGGCAATCTTCGAAGTGCCCCCGGACGTCTTCCCCAGTGCCGATTGAGAAGGCTTTGAAGCAGCTCAAGGTTGTGCCGCCTCCTGCGCCAAAAGCATCGAAGGCCACCTCCTCCAAACTACCGAAGGCTTTGCCCAGAATCAAAGTGACCGTCCCCACCATCTCCGGGTAATCATCTGATCTGTTCTTTGCGTCGACTCGAGCAACAGAACGTAACCGACTGAGTGTGGACATTTGCAGTGCTGCTACATCAGGAACCTCTTCCTACCAGTACCGAGACGAGGAGATGGAGGATGCGGTTACCTCCAACCCAGGTAAAAACTCTTATGATCTTGTTCTTGATTACTTGGTCGATTGAATTCTAGCGGTTCACTTGGGGTCGACTGAACTTCTCTGCAGCTCCACCCAACATCATTGATCTCCCAAACGACGATGAAGATGTGGCTCCTAGGCCCAGAAAGAACAAAAAGGTAGTGGCTGGTAAGACGTCTCAGCAGGGACCAACGACAACACCAACCGTCCGTCAATCTGAAGACGCGGGCGGGGCCTCTGTAACTTTTGATGTACCCTTGTCGAGTGAGCGCCCCGCACCGTTGACTATACCAGTGTTTCCTTCAGTCGTCCAATCTCCCGCCCTGGAGCTCCAAGCTGCTGCACCTGGGTCATCTGCCCTTTTCTTCACCAGCTACCCTGTTCCGGAAAACCAGTCGGATGCGGCTGCGGAAGCCATCCATCAGGCTAACGTGATGATGGAGCGGATGAAGACGATGCACGAGAATAGCCAGGCTGCTTACGACGCCAGCGCTGCTCTCCGGGCCAATGTCCAGGTAAGTAGACTTTCGACTGACCTTGTTCTATTAGGATATGCTACCCGAAATATTTTCTTCCATACAATCTCCTGTTGTTTGCGTCCAATCTGTACACCCACTGGGTGTTTTGTTGTCTTTGGTATTTGCGCTCTTCCACTCGGTCTGGGCGAGTAGGATCTGAACCGGTGGGGGCACGCTAAGTGCACCCACTGGGTGTAGTCCCCGAGACCGCAGTCGACTCCTGGCAGTCGACTGGGGTCTGAGTTCTTTCTTCCTTTCTTTTCTTCCACTCGACCCGGGCAGACCGGTCGAATGAGATCTGAACCTGTGGGGGCACGCTAAGTGCACCCACTGGGTGTAGTCCCCGAGACCGCGGTCGACTGTTGGTAGTCGACTGGGGTCTGAATAGTTTTTTTCTTTGACTTGACCCAGGCAGACCGGTCGAGTTGGGTCTGAATCAGCGGGGGCACGCCAAGTGCACCCGCTGGGTGTAGTCTCCGAGACCGTAGTCGACTGCGTGCAGTCGTCTGGGGTCTAAGTGAACTCTTTAAGTTTTATTCACTCGAAGGTAAATAACCTTTGATCTTGTCGATTGACATGTCTTTTGCCTCCCGCAGAAATCTTGTACTCTCATTTCCAAGTTTGCTGAACTTGAGGAGAAGCAGAGGCAACTCAACCTCGACTTGGAGCTGGCCCAATAGAATTTGAAGAAAGCTCAAGATGAAGCTGCTGGTATGGAAGGTAACTGCCTGTCGACTATTCACGTCGATCGTCTTTTAAAATATTTCTTCGATCTCTTGTTTGATCTGATTGCTTCTTTTGCAGAGAAAATGAAGTTGGCTCTGGAGAAAAAGGACTCGGACCTTGCAGCTGCACAGAAGGAAGCCCAGGATAAGACTGCCCTTGCAGACCAGAAGCTGGCTTCAGTCGGGGCGTTGGAAGGGGAGGTGAACAAGCTGAAGTCCTGTCTCAATGAGTCTAACCGAGAAGTGAGTTGTCTGAAGAAGGATAAAATTGTCCTGAATGAAAAGCTGGAGTCTGCCGTCCACAAGTGGAATGATACGGAAGCTTATCTGAGAACTCTTGCCAAGAAGCTCTATCTTATGCTGGAAGGTACTCCTTTTAAACCGACTGTGTTGATGCTTGCAAATGAATCCTGTCCAGTCGACTCACTAATTTTTTGACTGCAGAATTCTGTCAAGACTTTGACGAGGAAACCAGAAGGGTCAAGACGGGTCTGGACCCTACCGCTTCTCCAGTTTGCGATGAAACTGCCATGAACGTGCTCCGACTGGAGTCTCGTGTCGCCAGCGTCACAAGTTACCTCACGCGTCTGAAGGTGGCAGTCTCACGAGTCGACTCATTGCTCTGGCCAAGGGCGACGCTTCAAAATGACCTGGAATCTCTGATGGCTCGACTCGACGAGATCCCTGATCGAGTGCAAGAATGGAAGAAGTCCTTCGCCCGGTGTGGCACTGACATGGCGCTGTCCTTGGTACGAGTCCACTTTAAGGAGGCTCGTGAAGACAAGCTGGCGGCGATCAAGGTCGCCAACACCAAAAGGCATGACTTCCAATCCTTCATGGAGACTTTCATCGCTGCTGCCACTCGGATCGTGGATGGGATCGACTTGGACGAATTCGTCGAACCTGCCAACCCTCCTCCTGCCGAGTGAACAAACTTATGAGATTTGAATCTGTCTTAAATTTGTCTTGGTATGCTGAGTGATTGCTGTAACCGTTAAACTCCTTCGGGCTTGATGCTCGAATACTTTTGATTTGCTGCTTAGAACTTTAGGATTTATCCGAATTGCTTTTGAGTATACTTGCAATTGCGTTTGGGATCTGCTCCGTTGTGTTTGTGGTGTAGCTCGGAGGAGAAGGTTGCAGTCGATCTGCGCTTCATCGTCCTTGCAGAAAAGGATGGAGCGTACGTTGTATTTGTGGCGTAGCTTGGAGAAGAGGGCCGCGGTCGACCTGCATCTCGTCATCCTTGCGGACAAGGATGGAGCGTACGTTGTATTTGTGGCATAGCTTGGAGAAGAGGGCCGCGGTCGACCTGCACCTCGTCATCCTTGCGGATTTTATAAACTTAGGCGAGCACTGGACTGCAGCTAAGCCCCCGAGTGGGAGGGTTGCTCACCACTCGATAGGATTTTACAAACTTAGGCGAGTACTGGACTGCAGCTAAGCCTCTGAGTGGGAGGATTGCTCACCACTCGGTAGGATTTTTACAAACTTAGGCGAGTACTGGACTGTAGCTAAGCCCCCGAGTGGGAGGATTGCTCACCACTCGGTAGGATTTTACAAACTTAGGCGAGTACTGGACTACAGCTAAGCCTTCGAGTGGGAGGATTGCTCACCGCCTGGTAGGATTTTACAAACTTAGGCGAGTACTGTATTGCAGCTAAGCCCTGAGTGGGAGGATTGTTCACCACTCGGTAGGATTTTACAAACTTAGGCGAGTACTAGACTGCAGCTAAGCCCCCGAGTGGGAGGATTGCTCACCAGTCGTTAGGATTTTACAAACTTAGGCGAGTACTGGACTGTAGCTAAGCCCCCGAGTGGGAGGATTGCTCACCACTCGGTAGGATTTTACAAGAGTACTGGACTGAAGCTAAGCCTCCGAGTGGGAGGGTTCCTCACCACTCGGTAGGATTTTACAAACTTAGGCGAGTACTGGACTGCAGCTAAGCCTCCGAGTGGGAGGGTTTCTCACCACTCGGTAGGATTTTACAAACTTAGGCGAGTACTGGAATGCAGCTAAGCCCCCGAGTGGGAGGATTGCACTCCACTCGGTAGGATTTTACAAACTTAGGCGAGTACTGGACTGCAGCTAAGCCCCCGAGTGGGAGGATTGCTCACCACTCGGTAGGATTTTCTTTCGAGCTTAGGCGAAACGGATTCACGGCTAAGCCTCCCGAGTGAGAGGCTTGCTCATCACTCGGTAGGATTTTCTTTCGAACTTAGGTGAAACAGATTCGCGGCTAAGCCCACCCACTGGGGGATTTCGGAGGTAAATAAAAACAACAACAATCATGCGAGAAGACTGAAAAGCTCTTGTCTTTGACGAACAAATTACAAAGGTACTTCTTACTACATTTTATTCGAATGAGTGCTTACGTATAAAAGGGGCGAAGCAGCTCCGCGTTCCAAGCCCGTGGCTCATCCTTCTAATGCTCAATGCTGTAAAGATGGTATGCTCCATTGTGGAGAACTTTTGTGATGATGAAGGGGCCTTCCCAAGCCGGGGGTGAGCTTGTGTGGTTTCTGTTGATCCACTCGAAGAACCAGGTCTCCCTCTTGAAAGGTTCGACCCCTCAGGTTTCTGGCATGGAATCGATGCAAGTCTTGCTGATAAATGGTCGACCAGATCAAGGCCATCTCTCTTTCTTCCTCTAAGAGATCGACTGAATCTTGCCGGGCCTGCTCTGCTTCCTCTTCGGAGAAGAGCTCGACTCGGGGTGCAATGTGGAGCAGGTCACTTGGCAGAACAGCTTCGGCTCCATAGACCAAAAAGGAAGGAGTTCGTCCAGTCGATCGATTGGGAGTTGTCCTCAAACCCCAAAGAACTGATGGAAGTTCATCGACCCAAGCGCCTGCTGCGTGTTTGAGATCACGCATCAGTCAGGGTTTCAGTCCTTTGAGAATTAGGCCATTCGCTCTTTCTGCCTGTCCGTTCGACTGCGGGTGAGCGACTGAAGCATAGTCGATTCGTGTGCCTTGAGAAGCA
Source organism: Triticum monococcum (assembly GCA_034509565.1). NCBI lineage: Eukaryota > Viridiplantae > Streptophyta > Magnoliopsida > Poales > Poaceae > Triticum > Triticum monococcum. Next base: position 752,797,398 of record CM067843.1, on the reverse strand, counting down.
CAGAAAGCTCTAAACTCATCAGACTCGAAGTTCGACCCGTTGTCAGTGACGATGTTGTGGGGAACTCCATATCTGAATGTCAATTCTCTGATAAAACTGACAGCGGTGCTGGCTTCAAGATTCTTGATAGGTTTAGCTTCGATCCATTTGGTAAACTTGTCGACTGCTAAGAGCACATGAGTGAAGCCGCTCCTACCAGTTCTCAGTGGTCCAACCATATCCAATCCCCAAACAGCGAAGGGCCAGACGAGGGGAATGGTCTTCAGGGCTGACGCTGGCTTGTGAGACATGTCAGAGTAAAACTGGCAGCCTTCATCTGTCGACTATATCTTTCGCCATTTCATTTGCTCCTGGCCAATAGAATCCGGCTCGGTATGCTTTAGCCACGATGGCCCGAGAGGACGCGTGGTGACCACAGGTCCCCAAGTGAATGTCATTGAGGATCATTCGACCTTCTTCTGGCGTTATGCATCTCCGACCGACTCCAGTGACGCTTTCCCTGAACAGTTGTCCTCTTATCACAGTAAAGGCCTTGGATCGATGGACGATCTGTCGAGCCTCTTCTTCATCCTCTGGGAGTTCCTTCCTAAGGATGTACGCAATGTATGGCACTGTCCAGTCGGGAGTTATGACCAGCACCTCCATGATTAGATCGAACACGGCTGGGACCTCGACTTCAGTTGGATCTGTGGTGCTCTTAGGCTGCGGGGGCTCTTCAGTAAAAGGATCTTCCTAAACTGTCGGTGTGTGAATATGTTCCAAAAACACATTGCTGGGAATGGCTTCTCTCTTGGAACCTATCTTTGCCAAGTCATCGGCTGCTTGATTTTTCAGATGGGGTATGTGATGGAGTTCTAACCCCTCAAACTTCTTTTCCAACTTCCTCACCACATTGTAGTAACCAGTCATAGCTGAGCTTCTAACGTGCCATTCTTTCATCACTTGATTGACCACAAAATCTGAGTCACCGTTAACCATGAGGCGACGGACGCTGAGTGAAATGGCCATACGTAACCCATATAGGAGTGCTTCATATTCTGCTTCGTTATTGGAGGAATCGAAGTGAATCTGGAGGACGTATCTGAGCTTGTCTCCTCGGGGGATACCAGTACCACCCCAGCACCAGAACCATTCAGCATTTTGGATCCATCAAAGAACATGGTCCAGTGCTCCGAGTGAACTTGAGTTAGCAGTTGTTGTTCGATCCACTCGGCGAGGAAATCTGCCACTGCTTGGGACTTGATAGCTTTCTTTGCCTCAAACTTTATATCTAGAGGAAGGAGTTCAATCGCCCATTTTGCCACTCGACCTGTTGCATCTCTGTTGTGCAGAATCTCCGACAATGGAGTGTCGCTGACAACTTTAACAGAGTGATCAGAGAAATAGTGTGCAACCTTCTTCGTGGTCATGTAAATCCCATAAACAAGCTTCTGATAGTGTGGATATCTCTGCTTTGACGGAGTCAGAACTTCAGAAATATAATAAACCGGGCGCTGAACTTTATAAGCTTTTCCCTCTTCTTCCCGCTCGACCGTAAGTACTGTACTGAAGACTTGTGCAGTGGCTGCTATATAAAGCAGTAAAGGCTCTTTGCTGATTGGGGCAGCAACCACCGGCTGGGTGGAAAGCAGGGCTTTTAGCTCTGCAAATGCTGCATCAGCTTCAGGAGTCCACTCGAACTTATCTGATTTCTTCATCAGTCGGTAAAGAGGCAGTGCCTTTTCACCGATGTGAGAAATGAATCGACTTAGGGCGGCCAAACAACCAGTAAGCTTCTGGACATCATGCACACGCACAGGGCGTTTCATCCAGATTATAGCACCCACTTTCTCTGGGTTAGCATCGATCCCTCGCTCGGAAACGAGAAAACCGAGTAATTTTCTGCCTGGAACTCCAAACTTTTGATGGATTAAGCTTGATATCATACCTTCTAAGGTTGGCAAGGGTTTCAGCAAGGTCAGTCAGTAGGTCGGAACCTTTACGTGACTTGACCACAATATCATCCATGTATGCTTCCACATTCCGACTGATCTGAGTGAGCAGGCACTTCTGAATCATCCGCATGAATGTGGCTCCAGCGTTCTTCAAACCGAATGACATGGTGACATAACAGAAGCACCCAAATGGGGTGATGAAAGCTGTTTTTATCTCGTCGGGTCCGTACAGACGGATCTGGTGGTACCTGGAGTAGGCGTCCAAAAAGGACAAACGCTCGCAACCCGCAGTTGAGTCGACTATCTGGTCGATGCGAGGGAGAGGAAAGTGATCTTTCAGGCAGGCCCGATTGATATGTTTGAAGTCGATGCACATGCGAAGTGATTCGTCCTTCTTTGGGACCATGACAACATTAGCTAACCACTCGGAGTGGTAAATCTCACGGTCAGCTACCAAAAGCTGAGCCACCTCTTCACCAATTGCCTTCCTCTTCTATACGGCGGACCGTCGAAGATGTTCTTTGACTGGTTTCACTTTTGGGTCGACTTGCAAACGATGCTCAGCCAGTCCCCTGGGAACACCTGGCATGTCTGAAGGTTTCCATGCAAAGATGTCCCAGTTCTCACGGAGGAACTGGGTGATCGCTTCTTCCTATTTGGAGTCGAGTGTTGTTGAAATGTGAGTCGGAGCAGCATTGGGATCCGTCGGGTGAATGTGAATCGACTTTGTTTCGCCAGATGACTGGAATGCTGAATCCGTGGCGGGCTTCTTGGCTCGCAACAAATCACTCGGATCTGCAATTTTTTTTGATATTCTTGCAATTCTACTACGGCCATCTGTGCATCGGCGCTCTTTGAGCCCTTATGGAAGCACTCTTCCGCCTTCTTCCGACTACCAGTGATAGTGATCACCCCTTTGGGACCAGGCATCTTCAATTTGAGGTACACGTAACATGGTCGAGCCATAAAACGTGCATAAGCTAGCCTGCCCAGAATAGCATGATAGGCACTCTGGAAATCCACAACTTCAAATGTCAACTTTTCTTTGCGATAATTGTTGGAATCACCGAAAACCACGCCGAGAGCAATCTGGCCGAGTGATGGAGCCTTCTTGCCAGGAATGACCCCACAGAAACTCATATTACTTTCACTGAGTCTGGACATCAGAATGCCCATTCCTTTCAACGTCTCTGCATACAGTATATTCAGGCCACTGCCACCATCCATCAGAACCTTAGTCAGTTGGGTGCCTTCGACTACTGGGTTGACCACCTATGCTTGCCTCCCAGGGGTGGCTATGTGCACTGGGTGATCGGACTGGTCGAATGTAATGGCAGTCTGGGACCACTTCAAATAACTGGGTGTCACCAGAGCGACCATGTTCACTTCTCTGTTGATGACTTTCAATCGACTTTTACTCTCAACATCAACGAAAATCATCAGAGTGGAATTCACGTGGGGATAACCATCATCATCCTCTTCCTCATCCTCAACCTTGTATGCTTCATTCTCCTTTTCCTTGGGTTGTTTCTCTCGGAATTGGATTAGGAGTCGACACTGCCGAGTTGTATGCTTCGGGTAAATGAAGTTACCCTCTTCATCTTTTTTGGTGTGGATGTGGCATGGCAAATCCAGCACATCATTTCCATCTTGATCTTTTGCTTTTTTGGGGTTCCACGACCCTTTGGGCTTCCCCTTGAACTTTCTTTGAGTCACAGCTAAGGCTTCACCAGGAGCGGCTGGCTCGGCTTTGCGCTTCTTCTTCCTACTAGAGTTTCCTCCCCCGGTTTCATGGGCGACTATTTTGTGCTTGCCACTCTGGAGTCGGTCTTCTTCTTCACCGTTGGCATACTTGGTGGCAATTTCCATCATCCGAGTCAGAGTAATATCTCCTGTCTGACCAAATTTTAGATTCAACTCCCGATACTTGACGCCTTCTTTAAAGGCACAAATTGCCTGATGATCAGACAGATTTTCCACCATGTGGTGCAATGTCATCCATCTCTGGATATAATCCCTCAAAGTCTCATTCGGTTTCTGAACGCAACATTGTAATTCAGTCAACCTGCCGGCCATTTACAAGTACCTTAGAATGTTCTAACAAATACTCGGGCAAGATCTTCCCAAGTATAAATACTACTAGGTGCTAACTAATTCAGCCATGCTCTAGCCGAGCCCTCCAACATCAGAGGAAGGTGTTTCATGGCCACTTCATCATTGCCGCCACCAATTTGGACAGCCACTCGGTAGTCTTCAAGCCAAGTGTCTGTCTTGGACTCACCAGTGAACTTACTGACTCCAGTTGCCAACCTAAAGTTGGGGGGAATCACTGCAGTCCTGATGGCTCTGCTGAAGCACTCCGGGCCTAAGACATGCACCCTGCTGCTGGTTGGTAGATCTCTGTCATGACCTTCTCGGTGAGCCCTGTTTCTGTCGACCAAGCCCTAAACGAGAATAGATCTCGCATCAAAGCCCGGTTCTCTGGGGTCAACTGGAATCCCTCGCCCGATACTATGAGGGCGCCGATCATCATGTTGCCGAGGCACGTACGACCCACTCCTTGGGGGAGGCGTAGGCACTCGACGACGATCATCGCGATCGACTCGGTGCTCATACTGCTCACGGTTTCTGTACTAATCTCGCCGATCTTCACGTCCCTCACGCCTCGGGGGCGATCTTGGGCTGTGAGCTGACTGAACTGTGTATGCAATCACGGATCTTCTATGGATCCTATTCCGCGACTGAGATACTGTTGTATTCTGCTCTCCTGCCGCACGGAGCAAAGCTCGGATCTGCACCAGACCTCGACTAGCTTCTGACTGGGAATGTTGGATCGACTCCGCTATCCGGGCTGCAGCTATGACATTCTGGATCGTAGTTCAGTATACCTGAGTCGGAGGCGGAAAGAGTTGACTGGATTCGGGAGCACGTTGTCGAGCACGCTCGTCGAGTGCGCGCTGGAGGTTCTCCAATCGAGTGCGCTCAACCAAGTTAGCCAAGCGCGCCTCCTCCAAGGCCAGGGCCTCAGGGGTTTCTCTAATGATAGGAGTGTGGAGTGCATCTATGTTCCGGCGGCGAAGTTCTTCTCTCCACTGCGAAGAGAGGGGTTCGGGGCGGTACTCTTCATGAACACGTGACGGATCGCTGTCCCCATTGCTTCCGTCTTCACGGGTGAAGCCAGGAGGACTGCGTGGTCCATTGACCATCAAAACTTCTGTCGCTGGGTCGCTGCTATCGCACTCGGATGCAGTCTCTACGGAGCCAGTCGACAGATCGAACAGGCCATAGAGGGTTTCGTCGGGCTCGATTGCCGCGACTTGGGGAGTGGCCAACTGGCGAGCCACCACATGCTTCACCCACCGTTGAAGCCTCAATCGACCAGAACGTTTGCTCCGGCGGGCCGCGTGGAGGGGAAAATCTACAGGAGCCGACTGATACTGGGTTGACGGCTGCCGCAGGAGGACGCCGCGGACGCACGCGCAAAAGTGCGTTGCTCCGCGGCCGGGGAGTGCATCGACATCGAGTGGAGCCTCATGAAGCCAAGAAGAGTCGTCGGCGACAAACACGAGTGCACCGAGACGGATCTCGCGGCCCTCAGCCAAACCTCCGGCTGAAACCGTGATGAAGGGGATCGGAAAAATTGCAACCTCTCCAACAAGTCGCTAAGACACCCGCCCCACGGTGGGCGCCAACTGTCGTGGTTCTAGATCTGACAGTAGAACGGGGGGCGGGGGGTAGGAATGTAGAGGCAAGATCCTAGCTATGGAGGAGTTGTACACGCAAGTTTTACGAGTTCAGGCCCTTCTCAGAAGAAGTAACAGCCCTACGTCTCGGAGCCCAGAGGCGATCGGCTGTTATACGCGTGTGAGTTACAGGGGGTGCGAACCCTTGTCCCTAAGGAGGGGGGGTGGCTTATATAGAGTTCGCCAGACCCCTCCCGCCCTCAGTTACAAAGGGTTCAATGTACATAAAGGTAGAGACGTTACTGGTAACGCCTGCAAATTAAATACATAAATGACCATTAAAGCTATGACTTAAGTCTTGGCCGTTGCAGAGTGAGTGGCTCTTAGTCTTCTGGGAGTCGAGTGGTTGTTCGTATGGTCGAGTGTCTTCAAGACTGTCAAGTGGAACATGGCTTTATGGTCGAGTGGACGATGATTTTTCTTCGACTACTTCTGGTTCTTTAAGGGATGTCCTTGGGGTGGGTATCTTGATCAGATGCATGACCCTACCCTAAGTACATAGCTTCATCAGGGGGCACCCAGGGGGTAGGCGCGCCCCCACCCTCGTGGATAGGGTGTCCATGTGGGCCCCCTGATGTGGATTCTTCTTCCAGTAATTTTTATATATTCCAAAAATAATCTCCATTTATTTTCAGGTCATTCTGAGAACTTTTATTTCTGCACGAAAATAACACCATGGCAATTCTGCTGAAAACAATGCCAGTCTGGGTTAGTTCCATTCAAATCATGCAAGTTAGAGTCCAAAACAAGGGCAAAAGTGTTTGGAAAAGTAGATACGACGAAGACGTATCAGAGTGAAGCGCCTTTGGTAAGGAAATATTTATATAGTGTACTGAAATTTATTGTCACTTGTTATGGAAAACAATCCTTTGAGGGGTTTGTTCGGGGTATCTTCACCTCGACAGGAACCACAATTAGTTACCCCTCAACCTACTGCACCTACTGAAAATTGAATATGAAATTCCTTCGGGTATGATAGAACAACTGCTAGCTAATCCTTATGCAGGAAACGAAACCGAACATCCTGATATGCACTTGATATATGTAGAACAAATTTGTCGATTGTTCAAGATTGCAGGTTTACCCGGAGATGAAGTTCTGAAAAAGTTTTCCCTTTATCTTTGAAGGTAAAAGCATTGGCATGGTATAGGCTATGCAATGATATTGGATCTTGGAATCAGAATCGTTTGAAATTGGAGTTCCATCAAAAAATTTATCCTATGCATCTAGTTCATCGTGTTCGGAATTATATATATAATTTTTGGCCTCGTGAAGGAGAAAGTATTGCTCTAGCTTAGGGGAGGCTTAAGTCAATGTTACATTCATGCCCTAATCATTAGCTCTTAAGAGAAATTATTATCCAGAACTTTTATGCTCGGCTTTCTCATAATGATCAAACCATGCTTGATACCTCTTGTGCTTGTTCTTTTATGAAGAAGACTATTGAATTCCGGTGGGATCTTTTGGAAAGAATTAAACACAACTCTGAGGATTGGGAACTCGACGAAGGTAAAGAGTCAGGTATTAAACATAAGTATGATTGTGTTAAATCTTTTATGGATACCTATGCTTTTCAAAAGTTCAGCACTAAATATGGACTTGACTCTGAGATAGTAGCCTCCTTTTGTGAATCATTTCCTACTCATGTTGATCTCCCTAAAGAGAAGTGGTTTAAATATCACCCACCTATTAAATAAGAAATTAGAGAACCTGTGCCAGTTAAAGAAGAAATTATACTTTACAATGTTGATCCCGTTGTTCCTTCCGCTTATATTGAGAAACCACCTTTCCCTGTTAGGATAAAGGAACATGTTAAAGTTGCAACTGTGGTCAACAAAAGCTATGTTAGAACACGTAAACATGATGAGCAAACTAAAGTAGAACCTGGTAAGATCTCTTGGAAGAAGATGTAGATGGGCATGTTATTTACTTCTGTGAAGAAGCTGCTAGAATTTCCAAACCTGATAAAAAGGATAAACATAGACCTGTTGCTGGCATGCCCGTTGTCTTAGTTAAAATAGGAGATCATTGTTATCATGGTTTTTGTGACATAGGTGCTAGTGTGAGTGCTATTCCTTACAATTTATATCAAGAAATTATGAATGACATAGCACCTGCAGAGATGGAGGACATAGATGTTACTATTAAACTTGCTAATAGAGACACTATTTCACCAATTGGGATTGTTAGAGATGTTGAAGTCTTGTGGGGGAAAATAAAATACCCTATTGATTTTCTTGTTCTTGATTCCACACAAGATGACTTTTGTCCCATTATCATTGGTACACCTTTCTTGAACACCATTAATGCTAAAATAGATTGTAAGAAACAAACTGTCAGTGTTAGTTTTGGTGATGAGTCTCATGATTTTAATTTTTCCAAGTTTAGTAGAAAGCTTCATGAAAAAGAATTGCCTAGTAAAGATGAATTAATTTGTCTTGCTTCTATTGCTGTGCCTCCTACTGATCCACTAGAACAATACTTGCTAGACCATGAAAATGATTTACATATGCATGAAATGAATGAAATAGATAAGATTTTCTTTGAACAACGTCCTCTACTTATACACAATTTGCCTATTGAAACTCTAGGAGGTCCTCCTCCACCTAAAGGTGATCCTGTGTTTGAATTAAAACAATTGCCAGACACTTTGAAATATGCTTATATTGATGAAAAGAAGACATGTCCTGTTATTATTATTGCTAACCTTTCAGAACATGAAGAAGAAAGATTATTGAAAGTTCTAAGGAAGCACCGAGCTGCTATTGGATATACTCTTGATGATTTACAAGCTATAGAATGGTAATTGATTTTAGAAAATTAAACAAAGCAACTAGAAAAGATCATTACCCTCTGCCTTTTATTGATCAAATGCTTGAAACATTGTCTAAGCACACACATTTTTGCTTCCTTGATGGATACTCTGGTTTTTCACAAATACCTGTTTCTCAACCTGATCAACAAAAGACCACTTTTACTTGTCCCTTTGGAACCTATGCTTATAGACGTATGCCTTTCGGTTTATGTAATGCACCTGCTACTTTTCAAAGATGTATGACTGCTATAATCTCTGACTTTTGTGAAAAGATTGTTGAGGTTTTCATGGATGACTTCTCTATTTATGGGAAGTCTTTTGATGATTGTTTAAGCAATCTTGATCGAGTTTTGCAGAGATGTGAACAAACAAATCTTGTCTTGAATTGGGAGAAGTGCCAGTTTATGGTTAATGAAGGCATTGTCTTGGGTCATAAAATTTCCGAAAGAGGTATTGAAGTGGACAATGCAAAGGTTGATGCAATTGAGAAAATGCCATGTCCTAAATATATAAAAGGTATTCGTAGTTTCTTACGTCATGCTGGTTTCTATAGGATATTTATCAAAGACTTTTCTAAAGTTTCTAGGCCTCTTACGAATCTTTTGCAAAAGGATATTCCTTTTGTTTTTGATGATGATTGTTTAGAAGCCTTTGAAACACTCAAGAAAGCCTTAATTTCTACACCTATTGTTCAACCACCTAATTGGAACTTGCCTTTTGAAATTATGTGTGATGCTAGTGATTATGATGTTAGTGCTGTTCTAGGACTAAAAGTTGATAAGAAACTGAATGCTATTCATTATGCTAGTAAAACTCTAGACAATGCTCAACGAAACTATGCTACTACTGAAAAAGAATTCTTAGCAGTGGTGTTTGCTTGTGATAAATTTAGACATTATATTGTTGATTCCAAAGTAATTTTTCACACCGATCATAGTTGTTTAGTAGCAAAGTAATATGATAGTAGTGGTAACAGTAGCAAAAGGTAATGATAGCAAAAGTAATGTTTTTGGTATTTTGTAGTGGTTGTGACAATAGCAACGGAAAAGTAAATAAGCAAAGAATAATATATGGGAAGCTCGTAGGCAATGGATCGGTGATAGGTAATTATGCCGGATGCGGTTCATCATGTAACCGTCATAACATAGGGTGACACAGAACTAGCTCCAATTCAGCAATGTAATGTAGGCATGTATTCCGAATATAGTCATATGTGCTTATGGAAAAGAACTTGCATGACATCTTTTGTCCTACCGTCTTGTGGCTCCAGGGTCCTAGCAGAAACTAAGGGAAATTAAGGCCTCCTTTTAATAGAGTACCAGACCAAAGCATTAACAGATAGTGAATACATGAGCTCCTCACACTACGGTCATCACCGGGACTGGTCCCGATTATTGTCACTTTGGTTTTGCTAGACATAACACATAGTAGGTGACTATAGACTTGCAAGATAAGATCAAGAACTCTCATATATTGATGAAAACATAATAGGTTCAGATCTGAAATCATGGCACTCGGGCCCTAGTGACAAGCATTAAGCATAGCAAGGTCATAGCAACATCAATCTCAGAACATAGTGGATAGTAGGGATCAAACCCTAACAAAACTAACTCGATTACATGATAAATCTCATCCAACCCACCACCGTCCAGTGAGCCTACGATGGAATTACTCACGCACGGCGGTGAGCATCATGAAATTTGTGATGGAGGATGGTTGATGATGACGACGGCGACAAATCCCCCTCTCCGGAGCCCCGAACGGACTCCAGATCAGCCCTCCCGAGAGGTTTTAGGGCTTGGCGGCAGCTCTGTATCGTAAAACGCGATGAATCCTTCTCTCTAATTTTTTCTCCCCGAAAGTGAATATATGGAGTTGGAGTTGAGGTCGGTGGAGCTCTAGGGGGCCCATGAGGTAGGGGGGCGCGCCCAGTGGGGCAGGCGCGCCCCCACCCCCGTGGCTAGGGTGTGGCCCCCCTGGTCTTGATCTTTTGCCAATATTTTTTATTATTTCCAAAAAGACGCTCCGTGAAGTTTCATGTCATTCCGAGAACTTTTGTTTCTGCACATAAATAACACCGTGGAAATTCTGCTGAAAACAACGTCAGTCCGGGTTAGTTCCATTCAAATCATGCAAGTTAGAGTCCAAAATAAGGGCAAAAGTGTTTAGAGAAGTAGATACGACGGGGACGTACCAACTCCCCCAAGCTTAAACCTTTGCTTGTCCTCAAGCAATTCAGTTGATAAACTGAAAGTGATAAAGAAAAACTTTTACAAACTCTGTTTGCTCTTGTTGTTGTAAATATGTAAAGCCAGCATTCATGTTTTCAACAAAGATTATGAACTAACCATATTCACAATAACGCATAGGTCTCATGTTTACTCATATCAATGGCATAATCAACTAGCGAGCAATAATAATAAATCTCGGATGACAACTCAAAACAATCATAATATGATATAACAAGATGGTATCTCGCTAGCCCTTTCTAAGACCGCAAAACATAAATGCAGAGAACCTTTAAAGATGAAGGACTAACTAGACATTGTAATTCATGGTAAAAGAGATCCAGTCAAGTCATACTCAATGTAAACTAATCAGTAATGAATGCAAATGACAGAGGTGCTCTCCAGCTGGTGCTTTTTAATAAGAGGGTGATGACTCCACATAAAAGTAAATAGATAGGCCCTTCGCAGAGGGAAGCAGGGTTTTGTAGAGGTGCCAGAGCTCGATTTTGAAATAGAGATAAATAATATTTTGAGCGATATACTTTCGTTGTCAACATAACAACCAAGAGATGGCGATATCTTCCATGCTACACACATTATAGGCGGTTTCCAAACAGAATGGTAAAGTTTATACTCCCCCTCCACCAACAAGCATCAATCCATGGCTTGCTCGAAACAACGAGTGCCTCCAACTAACAAGAGTCCCAGGGGGGTTTTGTTTGCAATTATTTTTATTTGATTTGCATAAAGCATGGGATTGGGCATCCCGGTGACCAGCCATTTTCTCGTGAGTGAGAAGCGGAGTCCACTTGTCGGAGTAGATGAGCACGGGTAGCCAAGCCGGCTCCCCCTGGCCCTTCTGAAAAAATTACGAGCCGATCCGGCCCTCAAGAATCCAAGACGTGGGGCCGCCTTCTCCTAGCCGGCTGTCTCCCAGGCCGGCTATTGGAAGGCGGCCCGACTTCAACCCTCATGAAGAAAGCCGCGGGAGGGCCGACTCCAAGAAGCCGGCTCCCAGAAAGCGGTCAAGACCGTACCCTCGAAGTCTGCATCCACATAACGGCGATGTGACGGGGCGTGGCTACAGTGAAGCCTGCCGCCCCTGAATCCCGGAGCACGACTAGCACAGTGCGCTGTACGGGTGGACGTGGCCCGTCCGGCGCGACACTGTTGCCACGTTGACCCTGATGTCATCCACGACGGGCCGCCAACGCGGCCCACGGGCGGTAGGCCCCTTCGGGCAGAGAGACACTCGAAGGCGGCCATGCATCCTCTAGTCGACCCAAGACAAAGCCGGCTCTCCATAGCCGGCTTGCCACCTCCCTCGAAGGAGACACCCCATTAAGTAGACAAGACGCGGTGAGGCTACAATGATCACCCGCCGGACGACGGTACTGTAGCCACGCCCACCTCGACGAAGCCCTCGTCACCAGGATTGAGCAACAGTAACCAGCCCCCGAGCAGGCCCTGGACAGTGGGGCCTGGCTGTCGACCAAGGCGCCGGCAGCCGGCGGGACCCACCAGCCGGCGGGCCCCAGCCGCTGGTGCAGAAGCCGGCGAGCGTAGACACAGACGGTTGGGCCCCACGCCCAGCCAGATTACCATTGTACCCCCGGGGGGTAGGCCTATATAAATCCCCCGGGACACCCATGCAAAGGGTTGATCCCTGCTAGTTTTAGACACCATATAGAGAGGAGAAGAGAGCAAGCCGTGCCCTTCTTCCACCTCACACCAAACAGCTCAAGGAGCATCGTGTAGCTACTTATTCATCTAGTGATCATGCGGAGACCCTGCAGAGCAGCAGTAGGGGTGTTATCTCCACGGAGAGCCCCGAAGCTAGGTAAGATTCGCTGGCGTGCATGTCTTCGCCTCATCCCGTTTCCAGGCACCGGCAATGTCTTACTGGCTCCCACAATGATAAGCCACCCGTTGGCATATGTCGCACCTACCACCCGACATTTGGCGCCCACCATGGGGCCAGGTGCACCGTCGTCCGGAGACCTGTTCTTGACGGGAACCCTCTTCCTCCCCAGCGAGCGTAGCCAGCCCGGCATGCCCGATGGCGCTTGCCATGACGTGCTGCAAGGCGTCGCCAACGTCTGCGCGGCGAGCAGCCTCGCCGATCTCCTCGACAAGACCTTCATCTCCGACGAGCTCGCCTCTGACGCGGGCACCGACAACCTCGTCAACCTCCTCGGCTAACTCCACATCTCCGGCGAGCCTACCGTGGACTTGGAGTCGGTTGGCTCCACCGATCCGATGCCTGTCGACTCCGACACGGCCTCGCTCGACACTTTCCCCACCAACGTCACGATCTACAATGACCCGCTTCCCCGGGCCGATGGCTGCGACGCTGTCACCACCGAGGTGATGGTCATCGGCCATGGCAACGCTCCCGACAAAAGTGCCCATGACGCCCCGCATGCGGCGGTCCACGACTTGTCCATCCCCCTCCCGGCCGATGCCGACAATGAAGCACTGGAGGCTCACCGCCTCGCCCTCCTCGCGGAGGGTCGGAGGCTGGCCTCCATGAGACGCCTCACTGAGGCCCACCAGCGCGAAGCCGACCGCGCCGCCTTTGGCACGCCGCCCCCAGGCGGGCCAAGCCGGCCCGACGTTGCCAGACAGCGCGGCGCTGTCATCGCCGACACGCTGGGAGTCGACCGCCCAGTTTATGCCAGTCCACTCGAGAACCTGCGTGCCGCCCAGGCGGCCGTAGACAAGCAAGACGGATTGGGGGCCGAAGAACTCCCCCACATGACCAAACGCATCTAGCAGCTGATCGATGCGGCCGCGCAGCGGCACGAAGCCGACGCCCGCATGGAAAGCCTCCCCCCGCGCCGAGATCACGGCGCGACGTCCCGGACGCCGACCGCGGGCAAAACCCACGCGCGGCGCGAGAAAGAGCCGGCTGCCAGCCGAAGCCGAACCCGAATCTCCATCGAGCAAGACGCAGAAGGCTATCCCCGGGCCGTGGAGTGGCGGGGCAACCCGCCTCCGCCTCGGCCCCGTGGGGAGAGATATCCCACCCCACCGCCTGTTGCGCATCCGACTCTCAGCGGCCGGTTAGGTCGCCGCGAGGGAGTCGGCGAGAACGACGCCCGCCATCGGATCGACCGCCTAGCGCGATCCCTGGCGTTGGAAGAAGAAGACGATGTCGACCCGCCTTGTTTTGGCCCCCGCATCCACGACGAGCCTTTCCCCAAAGGGTTCTCGCTCCCGAGAGACACGCCCAAGTACAACGGCTCCGTGAAGCCGGAAGATTGGTTGATCGACTGCTCTATGGCGGTCAGCATAGAAAATGGCAACAGACGCGTTGCCATGAAGTACGTGCCCCTCATGCTGCAAGGCATGGCGCGGACTTGGCTCGACGGCCTCAAGCCATACAGCGTCAACAGCTGGCTAGACTTCACAGAAGCCTTCGTCCGCAACTTCAGCAGCACCTACAAGCGGGCTCCCAAGCCCCGACAGCTCTCCTTGTGTGTACAAGGCCCCGCCGAGTCCACCCGTGACTACCTCACACGTTGGGCCGAGCTCCGCAACTCTTGCGAAGGGGTACACGAGGTGCAAGCCATAGAATACTTCACTGCCGGGTGCCGAGAAGGCACCCTCCTCAAGCACAAGCTCCTCTGCGACGAGCCGACTACCCTCGACGAGCTTCTGGTCATAGCGGACAAGTACACCACCGCCGACTCCTCGATGAAGACTGAACTCCGGGTAGATGCGTCCGGGAAAGTACTCAACCCGGCGCCCAAGACGCCGGCTGGGGACTTCGGCCGACGCCGACACCAGAACGACCACAAGCGCAAGGGCCCCGTGCCGCCCTCCACCAGTCGGCAGGTGGCCACAGTCGAAGACGAGCAGCCCGAAGGGCGGCCCGCACCCAAGAAGCAGAGGGGCGGCAAGCCGGCTTGGCAGCCGGCCTTCTCCTATGAGCAAACTCTCGACGCCCCATGCAAGTTCCATAGCGGCGCGAAGCCGTCCAACCACACAACCTGGAAGTGCCACTGGCTCACCCGAATCTCCAAAGGCGAAGGGCTCGCGCCGCCTCCGCCTGCTGGTCCGCCGCCTCCGGCTCCGCAGCAGCCGGCCACTCGGCCAGCAGTCGAAGCTGTGCACGATGAGTTCCCCGACGAGCATGCCGCCTATGTCGTCTTTATAAGCCAACCAGAAGACCGGCGCAGCAAACGCCGAGAGCACCATGAAGTCAACGCGGTCGCTACCAACCCCGCCGAGCACATGCACTGGTTAGAAAAACCTATCAGCTGGAACCGGGCCGACCACCCAGAGGTGATGCAATCTCCCAGCTCTTATGCGATGGTTTTGGATGCTACCCTTGCAACGGATAGATGCGCCGCCCGTTTCTCCCGCGTGCTGATAGACGACGGGAGCAGCATCAACATCCTGTCCCCCGACCCCAAGGAGTATTATGCCCAAGGGTCTTTCCAGCCGGCCAAGGAGACAAAGAAGATACCTCTTGACCCCGAGCACCCAGAGAGGTTTGCCGTCATCGGGGGAAACCTAAACAGCAAATAGGAAGGCGAGCTCGCCGATTTCCTCCGTGAGAATCGGGACATCTTCGCATGGTCCCCCAAGGACATGCCGGGTGTTCTGAAGGAATTCGCCGAGCACAAGCTACACGTCCGAGAAGACACCAAACCAGTCGAACAACCCCTCCACCGGCTGTCGGAGGAAAAAAGAAGGATTGTAGGAGAAGAAATAGCCCGGCTTCTGGCAGCCGGCTTCATTATGGAAGTTTTCTTTCTAGAGTGGCTTGCCAACCCGGTCCTCGTACTAAAGAAGAACAACAAGTGGCGCATGTGCATAGACTAAACAAGCCTCAACAAGGCCTGCCCCAAAGATCCCTTCGCCCTGCTGAGGATTGATCAAGTGATAGACTCCACGGCTAGATGCGAGCTGTTGAGTTTCTTGGATGCTTACTCAGGATACCACCAAATAAAGTTAGATCCGCTAGACCGCCTGAAGACCGCCTTCATCACGCCATTCGAAGCCTTCTGCTACATGACTATGACATTCGGCTTAAGAAATGCCGGTGCCACTTTTCAGCATTGCATGCAGAAGTGCCTCCTCAAGCAGCTCGGCAGAAATGCCGACGTCTATGTAGACGACATTGTGGTGAAGACGGAGAAGCGCGGCACTCTGCTGGAAGACCTCAAGGAAACATTTGAGAACCTGCGCCGATTCCAAATCAAGCTCAACCCCGAGAAATGCGTGTTCGGAGTGCCAGCCGGCCAACTCCTTGGCTTCCCGGTCTCCGAACGCGGCATCGAATGCAACCCGGTAAAGATCAAGGCCATTGAGAGAATGGCGATTCCCACCAAACTTCGAGACGTCCAGAAGTTCACCGGATGCTTGGCCTCCCTGAACCGCTTCATCAGCCGGCTCGGAGAGAAAGCCCTCCCCCTCTACCACCTCATCAAGAAGACCACTCACTTCGAGTGGAATGACCAAGCCGACCAAGCTTTTCATGAGCTAAAGAAGATGCTGGCCACGCCGCCTGTCCTGGCGGCGCCGACTGAGAAAGAGCCCATGCTCCTCTACATTGCTGCAACCAGCCGGGTGGTCAACACCGTCATCGTAGTCCAGCGCCCAGAAGAGGGCCGAGCCCAGCCGGTCCAGAGGCCAGTGTACTATTTGAGCGAGGTGCTGTCTGCCTTGAAGCAGAACTACCCGCACTACCAGAAGATGTGCTATGGCGTGTACTTCGCCGCCAAGAAGCTGAAGCCCTATTTCCAAGAGCATCCCATCACGGTCGTATGCACCGCCCCACTGGCCGAGATCATAGGCAGCCGGGATGCATCAGACCAGGTGGCGAAATGGGCCATCGAGCTGCCCCCCTACACGATCTTCTACCAACCTCGCACCGCCATCAAGTCACAAGCATTGGCCGACTTCCTCGTCGACTGGGCCGAGACCCAGTACCTACTGCCGGCTCCCGACTCCACTCATTGGTGCATGCAGTTTGATGGGTCCAAGATGCGCACTGGCTTGGGAGCCGGCGTCGTCCTCACCTCTCCCAAAGGCGACAAGCTCAGATACACGCTGCAAATTCACTTTGCCACCTCCAACAGTGTGGTTGAGTACGAGGCGCTCATACACGGGCTCCGACTTGCCAAAGAACTCGACATTCGCTGGATCCTATGTTATGGCGACTCGGACTTAGTGGTCCAGCAATCATCCGGCGACTGGGATGCCAAGGATGCAAACATGGCAAGCTACCATTTCCTTGTTCAGCAGATCAGTTGGTATTTTGAAGGATGCGAGTTCCTCAACGTACCGCGAGCCGACAACGAGCCAGCTGATGCCCTGGCTCGAATAGGCTCTACTCGGCAAGCAATACGAACCGGCGTCTCTCTATAACGCCTCCTCAAGCCATCTATCAAGCCATCTCCAGAGTCCGATTCCATCTTCGTGCCGCCTGACCCCGATGCAGCCGGGTCCGGCTCGAAGAACCAAGCAGGCGGCTCGGGGACTTCCGTAGTTACGCCCGACCCGGGGACTGCCACACCCGGCTCGGGGATTGCGGTAGTCGGCCCGGGGACCGCACCAACACAACAGGCGGCGGCTGACTCCAGCATTTCACCACCCAGCCCGCCCGCCCTGGTCGCAGTAGTAGTGTTGGCAATAGAAGAAGTCGCAGCCCCATCGTGGGCTCAGCCCATCCTCAACTTCCTAGTAAACCAAGATCTGCCGGCTGATGAAACAGAGGCAAGACAAGTCCAACGTCAAGCCGGAGCTTACACAATCATCAACAGAGAGCTCGTCAAGCGCAGTGTCACTGGAGTCCTCCAGTGATGTGTCCAGCAAGAGAAGGGCATTGCAATCCTCAGAGACATCCACCAAGGAGAATGCGGCCACCATGCGGCCTCAAGATCACTCATTGCCAAAGCTTTCCGCCATGGTTTCTTTTGGCTGACTGCTTTGGATGACGCCAAGGAGTTAGTTAAACACTCCAAGGGGTGCCAATTCTTCAGCTCCAAGCAACACATGCCGGCTTCGGCACTCAAGACCATTCCCCTCACTTGGCCCTTCGCCGTTTGGGGACTGGACATGGTGGGCCCGTTCAAGACGGCGCGCGGCGGCATGATACATCTGCTAGTCGCTGTGGACAAATTGACCAAGTGGTTTGAGGCAAAGCCGATCAAGAAGCTGAATGGGCCGACTGCCGTCACATTCATCACAGACATAACAACTCGGTACAGCGTGCCACACAGCATCATCACCGATAATGGCACGAATTTCACCGAGGGAGCCTTGCCACATTTCTGTGCGACGCAGGGCATCTGGTTGGACCTAGCGTCCGTTGCCCACCCACAGTCAAACGGCCAGGTCGAACGAGCCAACGGCCTCATCCTTTCCGGCATCAAGCCCCGACTGGTCATACCACTGGAGCGTTCAGCCGGCTGTTGGCTCGATGAGCTGCTGGCCGTCCTCTGGAGTCTGCGCACTACCCCAAACAAGTCAACCGGCTTCACTCCTTTTTTCCTCGTATATGGTGCCGAGGCGGTCATCCCAACTGACATCGAGTTCGACTCGTCTCGGGTAACCATGTACACGGAGGCGGAGGCCAAGGAAGCACGAGAAGACGGCGTCGACCTGCTGGAAGAAGGCCGGCTGTTAGCCCTCAGCCGGTTTGCCATCTATCAGCAGGGCCTACGCCGCTACCACAGCCGGAAGGTCAAGCCAAGATCCTTCCAAGAGGGCGATCTTGTGCTGCGGCTGATCCAGCGAACAGCCGGCCAGCACAAGCTCTCGGCCCCTTGGGAAGGCCCCTTCGTCATCAGCAGAGCTTTAGGCAACGACTCCTACTACCTAATCGACGCACAGAAGCCGAAGGCATGCAAGAGAGACGATTCCGGCAAGGAGTTGGAACGACCATGGAACGCCAACCTCCTCCGAAGATTTTACGGTTGAAATGCAGTATGTACCACGCTAACTTTTGTACTAAGTACGAGACAATAGGCCCCCCGAGGAGAGCTCGGGGACTGCCATCTTTTATCTATAAATGAAGAATATTATGCTTATGACCTTGTCATTTCATTCACTTTTCTCGTCCGGCATCGGGTTCGACTAGTCGGGCGGGGACTGGCCGCCTGGAGTTATATTAGAAGTCCTACCCGCGGTCAGACAAGTAGTGTGCCGGCACGCAAGCTTTCTCTTGCCAAAAGTCGTAGTTCAAAGAACCGGCTGTCCGGCTGGCAAGAGTTAAAGGCAGGAAAGGACGCCCACACGAAAAATGGCTAGGGACTAACAGACTAATATAACAAAAGCCGGTTTGTCTCCTACCACCGACCGACTACCAGAGTAGCCGGCCGGCCGGCTTCCATTCACTTCACTTCAATCCAACAAAGCTCGAGTACTTGCCTCTCCAAAAGGTGAAGGCGGCAAAGGAAACAGCCTAAGGATAAAAAGCATACGTGAATGGAAACCAAACATGCACACAATCATATTTACACAAAAGACCTTCACAAGGCCAGCATTCAACATAGTTCAAATACACCCCAAGTGGGTGGAACCGCGCAAGTTTAATGAAAATTGTTCAAAGGGTAACAAGTAGGAAAAGCGAGCACGGCAGATTAAGCCAGGGGAGCGACTGGCGTGTCGGGTAGGTCAGTGGAGACGGCAGTGCCGGCTGGAGGAGTAGCCGGCTGGCGAACCACGGCATGATCACCGCCTCCTGCTGAAGGCGCGCTTGCTCGCTCCTCGTTGCTGGAGGCACGGTGGGGCTGAGGCTGGCTGGCTGCTTCACCGGCCGGCTTAACATCTTTGCCTTCCTCTCCTTCATCGTCTTCGCCTTCATCGCTGGAGGCAATCTCCGCTGCCGAGTGCTCACCCGCCGCCGGGTCCAGCCCGAACCACTCCTCCGGCTGGGCAACGCCGTCGTCATTTATTTCAGGAGCAAAGACGCTGATGTCAGTGCACTCAGCGATCGTCGATGCGCGCTGAGCGATAGCCGGCCGCACCTCCTCTATCTCCTTGTTGGCCTCCAGCCGCCAGGTGCGCAGCTGGTCCAGGCTCAGCCCCGGATACCAGGCTCGAACGAACTCCAGCGCCCGCCCAGCTCCAAGCTGGGCTGCCGATGCTTTCCAGGCCTCGAAGCGGCCAACCGCAACCTCCAGCCAGTCGGAAGTCCGGCTCGGGGTGCGGGGAATCGTCTCGCCTGGCCAGAGGGCGGCCAACACCTGCGCTCTGGCGCGCTGGAGGCGGCGGAGCATACGGTGAGCCGGCTGCAGCCACGCCTGGACTACCAAGAGTTGCTCCTCAAGCGTCCGGCTCGCGTCTGGCGCAGTGTCGGCCCCCGCCTGACGGAGCGCTTCGCGATGGGCCTCGATGGTTTGGGTGGCGAAGACGGAGTAGCCGGGAAAGTAGTCTGCACAAAGAACAAAAAGCAGCACAAGTCAGAACAAAAATCAGGCGGCAAGGGGCAAGCAAGGAGCGAGGAAGGCGGCTTACCGTCGATCAAATCCTCAATACGGCCGAAGCCGTCGCTCAGCGCTTGCTTGGTCTCAGCCCAGCCCGCCGCTTCAGTCTCGAACTCGGCCTTCAGGGCGTCTTCATTATCCTGCACCTTCTTCAGGGCCGCCTTGTGGCTCTCCTGCTGGTCAGCCAACTTCTTGGCTAGGCGGTCACGCTCCAGGACCAAGGCGTCGTACTCGGCTTCCTTGGCGCGAAGGGCGGCCTGTGCTCCGCTGAGCTGCCCCCTCAAGTCAGCATTGGCTCCTGCAAGCATGAAGACAAAAGAAAAACCAATAAGGATGAAGTCGTCAGGGAAGATCCGGCCCGACTGCTCAGCAGTCGGCCCGAATCTCGGGGACTACACCCAGTGGGTGCACTAACGCGCCCCCACAGGAGATGAATGAAACCTGGGAGTTGATCAGGTCTTCGGTTCTCAGGCCCAGCTCCTGAGCCTGGGAGTTGAAGGCGGCAACGCGGAGGTTATGATACTCCTGGACGAACAGACAGGAGGCGAGTATAAGATGGTTGTCAGGACCTAGTAAGTTTTGAGCCGCCTGCGCAGCAGCCGACTCGGAACTCGGGGACTACACCTAGTGGGTGCGCTGACGCGCCCCCACGGAAGAAATCAGAAAAGCAAAACAACCAAGGCCAGAAGACTCACCTGGATGACGGCCCGTGTCGCAAGGAACTCTTGGGTGTATTGCTGCAGCGAGGCGGGCTGGGCTTGAAGCCGGTTACGAACCTCCTGGGCCGCCATGTTCAGCTCGCCCGTCCCCCCGCTGGGAGTCCACTCGGACGTGCTGGTGCTGGCCGCCTCCAGGGCCTCCGCCGTCTGGCTGGCACCAGTAGCTCGGTGCGGCTCCGGCGCGGCGGTGCCTCCCCCTGCGCACCGGCGCATTGCCGGCTGCATCTCGAGGCCGGCTCCTGCCTCCAGCTCACCCCCGGCCGGCTGCTCTGGCGCCGCAGCGGATTTGCCGCTTTGGCCCGCTCCAGTCGGTGCCGTCTGCGGCGTCCCTTCCACGGAGGCCACATGGACCTCCCTCCTCTCCATCACCGGCGGGTCTTGGTCGACTTCCTCCGACGGGGGCACGGGGATGTCGGGGGCCACGACGCGGAGGGGAACGACGAGCAGCGAAGGCTGGTTGCGCGAAGCCTCCACCTCCGTCTCCACGGCTGCCACCTCCGCCCGGACCTTGGCTGCCGCATCGGCCTGCTCCTTCGCCACCTGGACGGCCCTTCGCTCCACCGCCTCCCGCTCCTCCCGCGCCTCATGTGCGTTCCGCTCCGTGGCCTCCCTAAGGTCGGCGCGGGGGTCCACTTGACGGGAGCCGGAGGACCCTCCAGTCGGCCCGACTATGGAGCCGCCAGGACCGCGCTCAAGGGAAAGCGGTGCCCTGCCCGGCCAGCGAAGAAAGGTTTAGAAGGGCTTCAATCGAAAAGGACAACAAAAAATATATATGAAATATATAAGACATTCGACGACTTACGCCGAGATCACCTGCGGCTGTTTCACCGCCTTGCGGAAGTGGGCCGCCTTCGCGGCCGCCTCGTCCCGCTTGGTCGCCGCCGTGGAAGCCTTGGATTTCTTCGGCCGGCTGCCGAAGAAGGTCGACCCGGCCCGGCGCTTCTGCGCGCCGCCATGGGCAGCCGGCGCGGCGGACGAGCCCACGCCTTGATGATCAGGCGCCAGCTGGCGGTGCAGGACGGCTTCGACCTCGTCATCGTCCGGCCAGTCCTCGAAGCCGTCTCCGGGCCTCGCACTTCCTGCCTCATCACCTTCCCCCACGATGGCGTCTTCCATGGCGGCCGCTCCTAGGTCCGGGTCGTCGGCGTCGTCCACCGTGCGGTCGGGGAGGAGCTGGCGCTCTACCCCTGTGGCCTCGGTCGTTGGCAGAAGAAGAGGGTTCTGCCAAGGGCAAACCAACTAATCAGAGGTCGGTTATCATAAGGCCGGCTACCAAAGGAAGAAAAGAGGAAAAACTTACTGCCGGCGGAGGGTTGGCGCGGGAATACGGACCCTTGCTGTATCGCCAATCTTCGGTGAGCTTGCAGTTGGAGATGTAGTTCACCATGTAAGACACCTCCGCATGAGGCATCTCCCTGGTGCTCAGCCGGCACAGGTCGAAGCGGCTGCTCATCTGGCAGATCATGTGAGGCCGGCCTTGGAGCGGAAGTACCCGGCGCTCCACGAAGGCGGCCACCAAGTCGGCTCCGGTCAGGCCTTCCGACTGGATCCTCACCCGGAGCCGGGAGACGGCTGCGTTCCCGGCCTGAGACAACGACCTGGCCCGCTAGCTCCACGAGGGTTGCCTCCCAGTCGGCGGGCCGGCTACGTAAGCCGGCAGGTTGACGTAGTCGCCTTGCTGGGCGACGTTCTTCACGTAGAAGTAAGAATTTTGCCAGAGCTTCACTGACTCGATCAGAAGGATGGGCGGGAATGGATTGTTCTCCCCCATCCGCCTCATGGCAATGAAGGATCCGCAGGGGCGGGCACGCCTGCGACGACGGTGCCGAGCTTGCTCTGGAAGAATTCCCCCCAGAGCTCGAGAGTGGGGAGAACCCTGAGAAAGCCCTCGCACAGGGTGACGAAGGCCGACAGCAGCATCACTGCGCTGGGCGTGAGGTGATGCGGCTGGAGGTGGTAGAATTCGTGGAAAGCTCGAAGGAAGCCACTCGCCGGGAGGCCGAAGCCGCGCAGGCAGTGGGAGCGGAAGATCACCCGCTCGCCCTCCTCCAGCGCCGGCGAGATCTCCTTCTCCGGCGCCTGACGAACCCGCACGAAGTTCTCGCCCGGCAGGCACCGCGTCTGGCGGAGGAACTCGACGTGGTCCTCGTGGACGTTGGAGCCATCCCACGAGCTCGACAGCGCCATGGGAACGATGCGGCGGGAAGCAAGACGAAGCGACGGCGGAGACGCGCACGACCTCGCTATGGCGGGACCGAGGGAACCAAGAGACCCGACGGCAAAGCGGCGCGGCGATGGGTGCTGCGGCAGCAGAAGGAAGAAGAAGGAGTGCGGGAAGGGACGGAGCGAGGGAGAGCGTGCGAGCCTCTGCCGCTCCCCCTCCTCCCCCTACTTATAGACCCGCGCGGCAGAGCCGAGGAGGCGCGGCATGGGGGAACATCGGGATCAACTACGCCCACTCCCCCATGTCCCGCAATTATTGCGCCCTGATGGCGTGGTAAAACCGCCGCGGGAAGGCGAGCGGTCCATGTGGGCCACAGAAGATCCGCGCTCAGACCGAGGCCTAGGAGTGGCAGGCCCGGGCCTACGGCGGCGTCCCGTCACGCGCGTGTGTTGGCAGGATCTCCTTGCCACGTGGCCCGCGTCCCCGCCTATGAGAAACGAGGCTTTCTGGAGACGGCGCGCACAAGCAAAGCCGGTCCCTCAGGGTAGGAAGCTGACCAAGCTTCTCGTCCCTTTGGCAGCCTCGAAGCTCGATCAGCTTCGGGGACTACTGTCGGAGTAGATGACCACGGGTAGCCAAGCCGGCTCCCCCTGGCCCTTCTGAAAAAATTACGAGCCGATCCGGCCCTCAAGAATCCAAGACGTGGGGCTGCCTTCTCCTAGCCGGCTGTCTCCCAGGCCGGCTATCGGAAGGCGGCCCAACTTCAACCCTCATGAAGAAAGCCGCGGGAGGGCCGGCTTCGAGAAGCCGGCCACGAGAAGGCCGACTCCAAGAAGCCGGCTCCCACAAAGCGGTCAAGACCGTACCCTCGAAGTCTGCATCCACATAACAATGATGTGACGGGGCGTGGCTACAGTGAAGCCTGCCACCCCCGAATCCCGGAGCACGACTGGCACAGTGCGCTGTACGGGTGGACGTGGCCCGTCCGGCGCGGCACTGTTGCCACGTTGACCATGATGTCATCCACGACGGGCCGCCAGCGCGGCCCACGGGCGGCAGGCCCCTTCGGGCAGAGAGACACCCAAAGGCGGCCATGCCTCCTCCAGTCGGCCCAAGACAAAGCCGACTCTCCATAGCCGGCTTGCCACCTCCCTCGAAGGAGACGCCCCATTAAGGAGACAAGCCGTGGTGAGGCTACAGTGATCACCCACCGGACGGTGGTACTATAGCCATGCCCACCTCGACGAAGCCCTTGTCACCAGGATTGAGCAATAGTAACCAGCCCCCGACCAGGCCCAGG
Source organism: Triticum monococcum (assembly GCA_034509565.1). Taxonomy (NCBI): domain Eukaryota; kingdom Viridiplantae; phylum Streptophyta; class Magnoliopsida; order Poales; family Poaceae; genus Triticum; species Triticum monococcum. Next base: position 752,773,052 of record CM067843.1, on the reverse strand, counting down.
ACAATGGGGCCTGGCTGTTGACCAAGGCGCCGGCAGCGGGCGGGACCCACCAGCCGGCGGGCCACAGCCACCGGCGCAGAAGCCGGCGAGCGTAGACATAGACGGCTGGGTCCCATGCCCAGCCGGATTACCATTGTACCCCCGGGGGGTAGGCCTATATAAACCCTCCAGGACACCCATGCAAAGGGTTGATCCCTGCTAGTTTTAGACACCATATAGAGAGGAGAAGAGAGCGAGCCGTGCCCTTCTTCCACCTCTCACCAAACAGCTCAAGGGGCATCGTATAGCTACTTATTCATCTAGTGATCATGCGGAGACCCCGCAGAGCAGCAGTAGGGGTGTTATCTCCATGGAGAGCCCCGAAGCTGGGTAAGATTCGCCGGCGTGCATGTCTTCGCCTCATCCCATTTCCAGGCATCGGCGATGTCTTACTGGCTCCCACAATGATAAGCCACCCGTTGGCATATGTCGCACCTACCACCCGACACCACTCCTCTTGAGAATTACCCGCCTAACATGGAAGATACGGAAAGCCCTAGTTGGTACATGAGCTATTCGAGCATACAAAACCGGATGTTTATTTGAAGGTTTAGAGTTTGGCACATACAAATTTACTTGGAACGGTAGGTATATACCATATATAGGTAGGTATGATGGACTCATATGGAACAACTTTGGGGTTTATGGAGTTGGATGCACAAGCAGTATTCCCGCTTAGTACAGGTGAAGGCTAGAAAAAGACTGGGAAGCGACCAGCTAGAGAGCGACAACATTCATGAACATGCATTAAAATTAATCAACACCGAATGCAAGCATGAGTAGGATATAATGCACCATGAACATAAATATCGTAGAGGCTATGTTGATTTTGTTTCAACTACATGCTTGAACATGTGCCAAGTCAAGCCACTCAAATCGTTCAAAAGAGGATACCACCCTATCATACCACATCACAACCATTTTAATAGCATATTGGCACACAAGGTAGACCATTATAAGCTCCTAGCTAATTAAGCATGGCACAAGAAACTATGATCTCTAGTTGTCATTGCAAACATGTTTATTCATAATAGGCTGAATCAGGAACGATGAACTAATCATATTTACAAAAACAAGAGAGGTTGAGTTCATACTAGCTTTTCTCATCTCAGTCAGTCCATCATATATTGTCATAATTGCCTTTCACTTGCACGACCAAACGATGTGAATAATATTAAGAGTGCACGTGCATTGAACTGAGCTGGAATCTGTGAGCATTCAATAAATAGGAGAAGACAAGGCAATATCGGCTCTTGGTTAAATCAACAACAATGCATATAAGAGCCACTTCAACAATTTAATTATGGTCTTCTCCTATCGACCCCAAAGAAAAGAAAGGGAATAAAACTATTTACAAGGGAAAGCTCCCAACAAGCAAAAGAAGAACATGAAATCTTTTTGGGTTTTCTTGTTAGTTACTACTACAAGCATGGAAATTAGAACTAGCTAAAAGCTACAACTTTTTTTTGGTTTTTCTTAAGGTTTATTAAACACACAAGAAGAAAGCATAAGAAAAGAAAATTAACTAGCATGGATGATACAATGAAAAAGTATGAGCACTGACATCTAGCAATGAGTGTGTAAACATAAATGTAATGTCGGTGAGAAATACGTACTCCCCCAAGCTTAGGCTTTTGGCCTAAGTTGGTCTAATGACACAGATGGCCTGGCGGATATCCAAAGTTGTAACTGGGGTCGTACTGTGATGCAGCAGTCATTGCATCGTGGGCTGCAGCTTGGAGGCGAGCTATCTTAGCTCTCCTCTTATACTCTTCCACCTCCTCTCCGGTTACAGAATATCTCCCTTTTGCTTGAAAGTCAAAGAAAGTAGAAGCAGGAAGAGCGACGTGATAGGCGCGTCGTCTGTCAAAGATTAGTCGGTACTGGAGGAATTGATCGTTCCTCTCAACAAACTGATGACGAACCATAGCCTCATAATCCAAATAAGCAGGGGGCAACTCAATATCATCCTCACGTATGGTTATACCAAGAAAATTAGCTATGTGGGTTGCATAAATTCCACCAAAGAAATCTCCATTAAATCTATTAAGATGCAACCTACGTGCAACAATGGCTCCCAAATTATAAGATTTATCTCCTAACACAGCACTCCTAAGAATACTGAGGTCGGGGACACACATGTGACATGCTTCATCTTTACCGTTAATGCATCTACCTATGAAGAGAGCAAAATAATGTATAACAGGAAAATGAATGCTCCCTATGGTAGCTTGTGCTATATCTCTAGATCCCCCCCAGTTATACTACCAAGAAAATCTCTAAATTCAGATTTGCGAGGTTCACTAGTACTACCTCATTGTGGAAGTTTGCAAGCAGTGGTAAAGTCCTCTAGGTCCATAGTGTAAGAATTTTCATAAAGATCAAACAGGACAGTTTGAGAATTATGTGGGGATGAAAATTCAAACCTCCTCACAAAGGAACTAGTGAGATAGTGGTACTGACGACATTTTTCTTCCTCGAAGCATAAAAGATCAGCGTTACAAAAAATATGCATTAAATTCTTCCTTAATTCCCGCTCGATCCATAAAGTTTTCCGAAGGCCAATCACAAGGCTGCACTAGAGCGTCCCTTGGTGGCTCATCGTCAGCATCATGCATTGCAAGCCTGGGTCCTTGCTTCCTTGAAGAACCACCTTGGTACATTTTCCTAAACATATTTCTTCCTCTAAAAAATTCCTAAATTTTTTAGTACCTTCAAATAAAAGTGAACCAAGCTCAACAAAATTGATAGCAACAACCCCTACAAGTGCCTAGAGCCTATATCATGCATTAGAACTACTTGGAACCATATAAATTTGACATGCAAGCTCAAGAACATGGTCACCTAGGCAGCACAAATTTGCAATGAATAGAACACTAGAACAAAAACTAATTGGACCAATGGAGGAGTCACATACCAAGGAACAATCCCCAAGCAATTTTGTGAGAGGTGCTTTGAGCAAGGAGATCGAAAATGGCAGTAAGATGAGCTTGGACTCGGGTTTGAACTGGATAATGGTGTTTGTGGGAGGAAGAAGGAGTGTGTGGGTGCAGGAATAAGTGGAGGAGGTCCACCGTGGGCCCACGAGGCAAGGGGCGCGCCCTGGACCCTCGTGGCCAGGTGCTTGCTCCCCATGTTGTGTTCTCAGTGCCAGATATTCTCAAATATTCGAGAGAAATTCATATTTAAATTTCCAGGCATTTGGAGAACTTTTATTTTCGGGGTATTTTTATATTGCATGGATAATTCAGATAACAGACAGAAAATACTATTTTTATTTTATTTAATATGAATAATAGAAAGTAAAAAGTGGGTATAGAGGGTTGTGTTTTCTAAATTCATCCATCTCATGATCATAAAAAGGAACCCATTAACAAGGTTGATCAAGTCTTGTTAAAAAACTCATTCCGAATAACATGGAACCGGAGAATTTTCGAATAACACTAGGTTACCTCAACGGGGATATGCACATCCCCAACAATAAGAATATCATATTTCTTCTTGACAGTAGGAAGAGGAAATTCTAAAACACCAAAAAATAATCGATGGAATTTTTCCAATAGAATTGATACCGTGGACTTGAGGTTGTTTCCTCGGAAAGTGTACCGTATGCTCATTACCATTAACATGAAAAGTGACATTGCCTTTGTGGCAATCAATAATAGCCCCTGCAATATTCAAAAAGGGTCTTCCAAGAATAATAGACATACTATCGTCCTCGGGAATATCAAGAATAACAAAGTCTGTTAAAATAGTAACGTTGGCAACCACAACAGGCACATCCTCACAAATACCGACAGGTATAGTAGTTGATTTATCAGCCATTTTCAAAGATATTTCAGTAGGTGTCAACTTATACAAATCAAGTCTACGATATAAAGAGAGGGGCATAACACTAACACCGGCTCCAAGATCGCATAAAGTAGTTTTAACATAGTTTATTTTAATGGAGCATGGTATAGTGGGTACTCCTGGATCCCCAAGTTTCTTTGGTATTCCACCCTTAAAAGTATAATTAGCAAGCTTGGTGGCAATTTCAGCTTCTGGTATTGTCACACCCTAGCTAGTTCATGCATTAGAGTGACTGCATCATGTTTAATTTTCCCAGAAAGATGAAATTGGGATGACAGAACCCCCAGCACCCCCTGGAACAACTAGGGTTTAATAATTGTTTTCAATGAACCTGAAATGCCCTTCTAAAAAGTCCACCCTTTTTGTTTTGGGTTAAAACCTTTGACAAAAATGGTGAACAATTTTCTAGGACATCCTAAGGTCATTGGATTAATCCATATAGTATTTGCATTTGGGCATTTAAATGCTATAAAATAATTTAAATGCCCAAATAATCCTGAAAGTAATTTTAGGCTGTTGAGAATATTTTCAAATGTGCCTCTGATTATTTCTAGGGTTTTTATAAATGAAATAGTATTTTTACTATTCCAAAACACAAGACAAAATAAATAAAAGCAGAAAAAAGAGAGAAAAGGACTAACCTGGCTACCCCCCCCCCCCCGCCCCCCAGCCGGCCCACCTGGCGGCCCAACACTATACTGGCCCATGGCCAGTCAGTTGCTTCCTCTCACCAGGCAGGCAGGCAGGAGGTGAGCGTCGGCGTGCCTGGGCTCGCCACGGCACCACCTGCTTGCCACCCGTGCCCCTGGACGCCTGGACGACCTTCACGTCGTCGCCCCGACCCTGCAGACCTCTCCATTCACCCCCGCCCTCTCCCTCGCCCTCTCCCACCATGGCTGACGCCTCTGCCGCCGCATCGTCGCCGTAGCCGCGCCCTCTATCATCCTCACGCCGCGCCGTCGTGTCCACGAGCTCCGTCGCCGACGACTACGTCGAGTAGGCCGAGCCCCGAGCGCTCGCCCGCTCTAGAACCGCCCCGACATTGTCTTCCCCAACTCCGGCCACCGGAGATCCCCTTCGCCGTCCTCGCCGCATCAGCTCGCCCCGACCCTGCTGACTGCCTCGTCAATACCCCCGTGAGCTCAGCCATCTCCCCATCCTCTCCGTTTCCTCTTTTGCACTCCGTAGCGACTACACCATGCTCACCCGCACGCGCCACTGCCCGCGCTCGTCACCGGCGATGCTCCAGTGACCATTTGGTCCCGGGCATGCCCCCAACGCGCTCCCCGCATCATGTAGAACCCCTGTAGCACCTCGCCGTGCTCGTTTGCGCACCACAGCATCATCCCCACCTGCACCCGAGCTTCGGCCGCTGCCAAGCTCGTCGCCGGCGCCACTCCGGCCACCCCTCGGCCGCGCCACCACCCTGGTTGGATGCAGATGAGCGTCTGCGTCCCGTAGCTATGCTCCGTGCACCGAACGGTGCCCTGTAGGTGAATCCCGTGCTGCTCCGCCGCGTCTGGCCTTGCTGGCGGCTAAACGCCGGCGAGTTTGACCCTGTTTGACCCCATGTGGGCCCAGGTTGACCTCCCCTGAGTCACTGACGTGTGGGCCATGCCCCTGTCTAATTAGAATTAGTTTAGTTAACACTAATTATTTTAGTTAACAGGTTGACTCACTGACATGTGGGCCCAGGGCCTAACTAACCTAGTTTAGTGCTAACGAAACACTAACTAACTCTATTAGTTAGTTGTCGGGACCCCGATCCTAGGTCACACCGATCTAGCATGTAACACATCATATCACTTTGCGGCCTCACGCACGGTATCCCACGGGTGTCGCCTTACCATGGCCCGTGACCGTTTGCGCCTTTTGGCTCACGTATATGATAGTGTCGCTAGCATCCATATGATAAAGAACCCGGGCCGACATGGCTAGTCGTGAACCCAAAGCGGCACAGACCTATGGAGACAGGCATACATGAATCGCATCGAACATGTCGGTCATCAACGAGTGATTCCGGGCTGTAGCACTGGGCTAACAGGACTCCGGGGATCCCGGGCTGTAGCAGGCTAGGCAGGACTCCGGAAATCACCGCGTGACATTTCCCCGAAGGGACAGACACAGGGACGAGGTGAAACACATGCCGGCCAGCCAAGTGTCCTGAATAGTAGTGCTGGGCTAGCAGGACTCCGGTGATCCGGGCTGTAGCGGACTACTATCGCTCAGAAGCACTAGACTACATTTCCCCATATGATAGGCTACCAAGGATAAACAACTAGATAGTCGGATCCCACACATACCAAGCATTTCAATCATACACACAATATGCTCGATATGTGTGAATACAACATGGCATCACAACATAACTCTACAACTCAAGTATCAATTCATTAGGCTCCGAGGAGCGAGATATTACAAACATGGGTCTCATGACCCAACAATCATAGCATACAATGCAAAGCACATGCGGAAGCTTAACATGTCTGAGTACAGACATCTATAAATGAAAAGGCTAAGAAGCCTGACTATCTACCAAATCCTGCCGAGGGCACAAGATCGTAGCTGAGGTATCAAGCTAAACGTCGAAGTCCACGCGGAACTACTAGCGAGACTGAAGTCTCTCTGCAAAACATAAATTAAGCAAACGTGAGTACAATGGTACTCAGCAAGACTTACATCAGAACTAACTACATATGCATCGGTATCAACAAGGGGGGGTGGTGGAGTTTAACTGCAGCAAGCCAGCTTTGACTCAGTGGCTAACCTGAACTACGATTGCAAGCAACTCTTTTGAGGTGGCGCACACGAGTCCACACATTCACCAATCAATACACCACTATGGATCCGCTCTCTCCTCCCTACGAGAAGGCCATCCATAGCACTCACACTTATCTTGCGAGTTTTAGGGTATCCACTTTCACTTGTCTATGAACTATGCAAGGGGTCCAAGTTTCCATATCCGAGGAATCCGGCTATTCGAATAGATAATGATAACCCTGCAGGGGTGTACTTCTTCACACACGCTCTCACCACTTATAGCCTTGTACACGTCATGTACCTCGGCAACCTTCAAGCGGAAACCGGGCGAGGGTGTCGGCCACGGCCTACCTAAACACTTAAGTCTCTAGTCCAGGTTTATCGCCTATTCGGGTTCCATCCGCGAGGAGATCCGACCGGAGTTTTGCTCACAGCCCCAAACGATGTGTGCAGGGTTCCCGAGACACCAAACGGGCGCCCGGTACACCGTGCCACACTGTATCTACCGCAACATAGCCCACCCCTAGGGTCAGCGCTACGCACGGCCGCCAACACATATCCTACAAACACAAGAAACTAGTTGCAACTCCTGGACAGAGTACTAGGGTGATTAAGAAGCCGAGAGGGGCCATTGGTTTCGGGCCCAATGCGTGGTAGTAACTGTTCATGGATCACAGACACAGAACTCAGTTCCTGAGGACGGCTGCAATGAGACAACCCACCATGTACTCCTACATGGCCTCTCACCGCTACCTTTACCAAATCGTGTTCACACACTTAGCTCTCAACAGTAGTACATGTTTACACACCTCCGATTCATCCCCGATGAATCGGACCTGACTCAACTCTAAGCAGTAGCAAGAATGACAAACAAGCATGAATGAGTAGGCTCATCAGGGCTCAAACAATTCCTACTCATGCTAGTGGGTTTCATCTATTTACTGTGGCAATGACAGGTCATGCAGAGGATAAGGGGTTCAACTACCGCGGCAAGTAACAGATAAATCGTTGTTGTCCTAATGCAGTAAAAGAGAGCAAGAGCGAGAGAGGGGGATTGTATCGGAATGAACAAGGGGGTTTTGCTTGCCTGGCACTTCTGAAGATATCATTGGGTAATCATCAGTGTCAACGATCACATCGTCGGTACAACGTCTATCGAGAGGGGACAAATACCGGCAATAGGAGAAAGAAACACAATCAATGCAATGCACAATATGATGCATGATCATGACATGTCAATATGCTGTGGTTTGAGCTAATGCAACTAGCTATGATTTAAATGAAGTTGGTTTGAGTACAAGATTCAAATTCCAACCCCATATATGATTATTTAAATGCCCTTTATTTGTTTTGTCCAAAACAGAGGACAAACATTGTTCAAACATGCATGAAAATGGTACAGATGGATTCCTTGAATTTTTCTGATAATTTTACATATACAATTTATCTTATTTGGAGTTACGGTTGAATTTCTATGATTTTTAGAAGTTTTGGGTAATTTCTGGAATTTCCTGAATTGTTTTTAATCTAGAAAATGATTTACTGCGTCAGCCCGACGTTAGGGTGACGTCAGCTGGTCAACTGAGTGCCTCCAGGTCAAACCTGACCAGTGGGGTCTACTGGTCAGTGACCCAGTGCTGGTTAGGGTCGCTGACGTGTGGGCCCGGTCAACTGCCTCGTCAGCAAAGTCAACCTGACATGTGGGCCCGGTGGGTTAGTCTAAGTTAAACAGGGAATAAATCCGGGGTTAATTAGCGCGTGGGGCCCATGTGCCAGTGACACAGGGGGTTGGTTAGGGGGGGGGTGATTAGTCGCTAACTAATCTCCTGAGCGGCGGGGGCCACCGATTAGCGGCTCAGGCGACGGCTCGTCGCCGGTGACCACTGGCCGCGGCGGTGCCCACTTCGGGTTTGCTCTACGGGCCACGGTTCGACGCGTGGAAGGGCGCGTTTGAAAGAGGGGAGAGAGACGCAGCCGTGGGTGGCCGTGGTTCGAGCGGGGATGGACGGGGTCAGTGACGGCGACCAAAACGGCGGCGGTCGGAGCACGGGCTCGACGGACTCGTCGCTACGGTGCATCAGGGAGCAAATGGAGAGGCTGGGCAGCATCGGCTAGACATGGGGAGCACTAAGAGCAGCACGGTGAGGCCAGGGGAGCACGGAGGCTACGCGTGCAGCAGCAATGGCGGACGGCGGCTCCGGTGCTCGTGGGGAATGGCGCTACGACGTGAAAATGGAACAACGGAGAGGGGGGTTCGAGGGAGAGGCTTACGGCGGTTGCGGCGGTGCGAACAGCAAGCTCGGAGGAGGCCAGGAGCGGTCGGGGCGGCGAGATGGATCTTCGGTGACCGAGGAGGAAGAAGGGGTTGGGGACGGTGAAGCGAGGCACGTCCGCTCGCGCGGCTTGGCGGAAACGATGTAGCGGTCGACGGAGGAGCTCCTTGATGCGTCGGGGAGGCGAGGCGGTGGCTGTGGCCGCGGCGAACGGCGTCGGTGGCGATGGGCGCGTTCGGTGGCGTCGTAGGGAGAGAGCAAAGGAGGGAGAGAGGTCCAGGGAGAGCCAGAGAGGGTCGAGGGGACCGCGGGCGTCTCCGTGGCGCGGCTAGGAGGCCAGGGGGCTTCCACCGCAAAGCAGGAGGTGGAGACCTCCGGTGTGCGCTGCTGCTGGCACGCAGCTGCTTCGGGGCGAGGGGAGGAAGACGACGGGCGAGGTGCTGGTGGGCTGGGCCGCTGGTGGCCTGGCGCTGGGCCAGGTAGGACCAGGTAAGTGGCCCAGTGGCCTACTCTCTCTCTCTTTTCTAATTTTATTCTGTTTTCTAATTTGCAGGTTTGTTTTGAATTTGGTTTTGAAGCCAAATCAATTTTGTTGCTTCTGGAAATATTTTTAGAAGCTAAAGGAATTAAACCAAAGCTCCACAAAAATATTTCAAAATTATTGGACCTATATTTATTTAATAGTAAATATAAATCCAATTCAAATAGCTATTGATTTAGTTCAAATGCCCAGAATAAATATTTCTGTGAATCCAAAAATATTGGTTTGAATTTTACCTCTTGCCAATATTTTTAGAGAAAACAGGAACATTTTCCTGGACTTATTTGAAGCAATTTTATCTTGATCATTTTTAAAGGGATTCTGAGGCTTGAAAAATTCCTCAATTCAAATTTCATTTGAATTTAAACATGATGCAACCACCAAGCTAGACCAAGGCCAAAGTAGGGCTAGGGATGTGACAGCTCACCCCCACTAAACAAGAATCTCGGCCCGAGATTCAAGACATGAGGTAAGAAGGAAGGGGGGGGTTCACAAGACTATCGCAGTCTTCTCGATCCAACTGCCCTTCCCGAGGATGTTGATTCATTTCGTCATCTTGATCTTGAGGTCTTTGCTTTCGGGATCTTCATCCAGCATGATGATGGCAGAAGGAAATTCTACAGAAATCGATCTCCTCGGAGATCGAGCACTCAAGATCAACTCATGGAGTGAGATATAAAACATCTCTTGAGCTGAGACACGAAACACACAACAGGGGTGATGGGAAGAAGCGGATGATAAAGGTTCAATTTGGTACGCAACAAACCCACGCTGGAGTAGGATGATGCATGGTTTCAAAGTAGCGAGGGATAATTGCCATGATACCATAACGAGACATCTTAAGGATGGTGACATGCAGAATTATTCCCTTAAGTGGCAAAAAGAATTACTTTTGATTCGGAGATCATAGAAACTCTTTATACCAGCCTAAGGCAATCACAAACGATCAGTGGAAGGAGTTCAAAAGAATGACATACTCGGACTAGGATGGATGATGTGGACTACCTTGTTGAAGACAACGCAATGGATGATTTTTGCTTATCATCAGAAATGGATGAGACCCATGGTAAGTCCACTTTTGAAGATGATCCTGAACAACAACTACTGAGGTGCAAGCTGGGAACAAAATGCAAATGTTGGGAATGATTCTAGTAACTGGGGAGAAGGTTCACCGGCAAAGGTGATTCCACCAATTGGATGGATATCGAACAACTGAGAGAACGGAGGCACATTCCAGTTAACGACAACATCAGAACCTAGTGCCTGAGCGTGCTCTCAAGAACTTGAGCATTTCCATACTCATCAAGGTTCTGCCAATATCCGTGTCAAGGATCCTGGCAACACCACATACCACCATGATGAATGGTGATGGAAAATGCAGATGCAAAGGAAGATAATACTTTCTCAGATTTCACCTTAGCGAAGCCAATGAAACAAAATCTGGATGATCGACTGAGAGACATTTAGCACTCCGCTCCTAATGTTCTCCTTGATGTACTGGTTACCACGGTCATGCTTTAAGCATCGGCATAGCCACCAAGTAGTGGTCGGACTTCGGAATACAATAGATCCATAAGGAACAACTTCTGGAGTAAATCCTACGAAATCCTCATGGGAAGGTGGCCAACTTTCTTCAATTGAGATACTACAATAATAGGTCTTCCAGCTGGATGTGTTGGCCACGACATCCACTTTACCGTTTATCGAGGGACCAATATTATAGTTCTTGGAAAGTGCTCCAACCATCATATCTGCCTGAGATTCAGATTTGGTTGGTGTCAGGATATTCCAGACTCATCGAGTCTAGAAAGGAAAATGAAGGTTTGCAACACAAATCGACGAGATGACATTGCGAGATTCTCAGGGGAATGAGCTACGGTGGTAAGCTCCAAAACATGAGCCGGTTCTGCTACAAGCATGTGAACACGTTGTCCTAGACAAGCATGGTCACCTGGTAGTCTTAAAATGAAACACTACCGAGTTCAGGGGGAACCATCAACGAGGATATCGAGGTCCTTGCGTAGGTCTAACCCTTAAGAAGAAACTTCTTCTCCTTGAACAAATCAATCAGTGGCTTGGTGTGCTAGGGATACGTATAGAATGTAGATGATCAGTCTATCAGACCATAGAATACTTCGCACATGCATGACTGACTTGGGATGATTCCAGAGGAAGCAAGAACAAACTTTCTCGAATTCACGGCGGCAACTTACATCAGATGCACATGAATTAGAGGAAGTCACATCTTTCAACCGGACATATGCTTCATGATCGGGACATGAGGGCAATGCTTATAAAGTTTCCAACACTAGCTGGATGTTCAACACAATCATGGAGGAGACAAAATGCCGCTGATGGGCTCAACAGCAACTCATCGTAATTTCCATATCACTGAACTTCCACCACTATGTGAACAATGTGATAGTATTGGTCAGACCAAAGATATAATGGTGTATGCTCAAGGGACAACCGTAAGTAAGACAACATTACGAACATCGTTGGTTCTGATTTGATTTGACGATAGCCCACACTCAAATCAAGGTTTGGACAAGATAATAGATCCAACAACTGTTCACGAGGACCAATTGGTGAAGATATCATCTTTCTTCAACACACACTCACACAAGGATATCCCTTAGGGATGAACTAAGTCGGACAAGTTTTCATCTTCCAACTCTCCAAGTTGTTGTTAAGCTTAACCAACTAGCTCAGGGGTATCCAACACAGATTCTTGGAGAAAAATGGTTTATTGAAAAACCAACTTGATCACGAACTCAACATAACGATCAGGTGACAACCTGGTAACACTTCCGAGAAGATATTCGGAAAATCACGAACCACCGATATGTTATTATGCTCGAGAACAATCTTGCTTTTCAGGGCAAGACGATATGATCGATAGAGCAAGGGTTTGGCAAAATCCTAACCCATTGATCGAAGTGTGCACCAGAAAATAAGGATTAGGTAGCACAATCTATCTTAGAATGATAATTCAATAACCAACACGCTAAGAATGAGAATATTGTCCATTAACTACCAAGCAACGGAGTTGCTAGGAGTATTGATTTCACACATCACGGTTCACTTGTCGGCTTTCCGGTTGTGACAACACGGGACCGAGGAATGAAGAATGATGGTAAGAAGTATCACTGCGTCAAGAATTCATAGGAGAAGGTGCAATTCTCACGACGCTCTTGACATAAAGTGGGTAATACTCCGGGGTAGAACAGAACCAAAAGCTGGATTGGCATTTTGATCTGCGGAATACAACCACTTTGACCCGATCCCAGAAATGGATGAGGTACTGGAGTTTGTTTCTCCTAGTCATTCTAGAGTAGAACGGCTCGACGGACCACAAGAATAAAAGGCACCGATGAACACAAATGCACAACTATTCCTGACTATCAATTGATAGACGAAGGTCAGAAAACAACTAAAGAGGGACAACTCAAGGAACATATAACTTTCTGAGTTGTGGATGCATAGATTAGTATGTTGAACGAGTTCAACATATTTCTTCCGGATAACCCATGCAGAAAGGTAGAACTGGCAGAGACAATATAGATTGGAGAACTCATCAAGAGCACTCTGGTTGTGATCCTTTGGTTCAAGAACTTCTGCCATAAGTGGTTCATAGTATTTGGAAGAAGGAAATACCACGGACCTCGAGGTCTATCACAAGGTTTACTAATGTCCTAAGGAACTAGCAACACTATCAGCATGAAGCAGGTAGGGTGAGTCTCGGGTTCAAAACCCAGGAATAGAATGCCTACTAACTAAATGGCATCACGGAATGCTTTTGAGAATGATGGCCAGAATCATCACACTGGGAACACAAAACATGGTTAGATCACTAGGTGACTCCCTAAAACAACTAGGGTCGTAGTAATAGCTCCAACATATATGTCGAGGTAACGGAGTACCTCAACTCACCATTAGTGTGGTTAATCTGACCCAAAAGGATATCAGAAATGGAAAGAAAGGATTTGCAAATGCATCAAACTATTTAGAAACCTGGGATGACTCGGACAGCATAACAGCTATAAATGCTCAAAATGATTTGAGACATCCTGCAAAATGGTGGCATAACCACTCAGAAGCACAATATCAAGGTTCGAGACCAACTATGAACACACAGAAGTAGTAGAAACTGAACTGGGCTTAAATCCAACAATCTTAGGCAACTACGGTTTAGTAACACGTCATCCTGATAGATAGATGAGAAGGCCTAATTCTTAATCCCCATAGAAAGAAGAGGTTGACTCAGATCAGAAGGGCATAGGGTAAAGGTGTAAAAAGAGCCTTACGTTCCCTTCCACAATCAATTCCCCTACATAACTAAAGCATTTCTAGACTCAACTTTGACCAGTTTGGCTTGGTAATCCTAAAGGCAGTCAGGCTCTGATACCAACGCTGTCGGGACCCCGATCCTAGGTCACACCGATCTAGCATGTAACACATCATATCACTTTGCGGCCTCACGCACGGTATCCCACGGGTGTCGCCTTACCATGGCCCCAGACCGTTTGCGCCTTTTGGCTCACGGATATGATAGTGTCGCTAGCATCCATATGACAAAGAACCCGGGCCGACATGGCTAGTCGTGAACCCAAAGCGGCACAGACCTATGGAGACAGGCATACATGAATCGCATCGAACATGTCGGTCATCAACGAGTGATTCCGGGCTGTAGCATTGGGCTAACAGGACTCCGGGGATCCCGGGCTGTAGCAGGCTAGGCAGGACTCCGGAAATCACCGCGTGACATTTCCCCGAAGGGACAGACACAGGGACGAGGTGAAACACATGCCGGCCAGCCAAGTGTCCTGAACAGTAGTGCTGGGCTAGCAGGACTCCGGTGATCCGGGCTGTAGCGGACTACTATCGCTCAGAAGCACTAGACTACATTTCCCCATATGATAGGCTGCCAAGGATAAACAACTAGATAGTCGGATCCCACACATACCAAGCATTTCAATCGTACACACAATATGCTCGATATGTGTGAATACAACATGGCATCACAACATAACTCTACAACTCAAGTATCAATTCATTAGGCTCCGAGGAGCGAGATATTTCAAGCATGGGTCTCATGACCCAACAATCATAGCATACAATGCAAAGCACATGCGGAAGCTTAACATGTCTGAGTACAGACATCTATAAATGAAAAGGCTAAGAAGCCTGACTATCTACCAAATCCTGCCGAGGGCACAAGATCGTAGCTGAGGTATCAAGCTAAATGTCGAAGTCCACGCGGAACTACTAGCGAGACTGAAGTCTCTCTGCAAAACATAAATTAAGCAAATGTGAGTACAAAGGTACTCAGCAAGACTTACATCAGAACTAACTACATATGCATCGGTATCAACAAGGGGGGGTGGTGGAGTTTAACTGCCGCAAGCCAGCTTTGACTCAGTGGCTAACCTGAACTACGATTGCAAGCAACTCTTTTGAGGTGGCGCACACGAGTCCACACATTCACCAATCAATACACCACTATGGATCCGCTCTCGTCTCCCTACGAGAAGGCCATCCATAGCACTCACACTTATCTTGCGAGTTTTAGGGTATCCACTTTCACTTGTCTATGAACTATGCAAGGGGTCCAAGTTTCCATATCCGAGGAATCCGGCTATTCGAATAGATAATGATAACCCTGCAGGGGTGTACTTCTTCACACACGCTCTCACCACTTATAGCCCTGTACACGTCATGTACCTCGGCAACCTTCAAGCGGAAACCGGGCGAGGGTGTCGGCCACGGCCTACCTAAACACTTAAGTCTCTAGTCCAGGTTTATCGCCTATTCGGGTTCCATCCGCGAGGAGATCCGGCCGGAGTTTCGCTCACAGCCCCAAACGATGTGTGCAGGGTTCCCGAGACACCAAACGGGCGCCCGGTACACCGTGCCACAGTGTATCTACCGCAACATAGCCCACCCCTAGGGTCAGCGCTACGCACGGCCGCCAACACATATCCTATAAACACCAGAAACTAGTTGCAACTCCTGGACAGAATACTAGGGTGATTAAGAAGCCGAGAGGGGCCATTGGTTTCGGGCCCAATGCGTGGTAGTAACTGTTCATGGATCACAGACACAGAACTCAGTTCCTGAGGACGGCTGCAATGAGACAACCCACCATGTACTCCTACATGGCCTCTCACCGCTACCTTTACCAAATCGTGTTCACACACTTAGCTCTCAACAGTAGCACATGTTTACACACCTCCGATTCATCCCTGATGAATCGGACCTGACTCAACTCTAAGCAGTAGCAGGCCTGACAAACAAGCATGAATGAGTAGGCACATCAGGGCTCAAACAATTCCTACTCATGCTAGTGGGTTTCATCTATTTACTGTGGCAATGACAGGTCATGCAGAGGATAAGGGGTTCAACTACCGCGGCAAGTAACAGATAAATCGTTGTTGTCCTAATGCAGTAAAAGAGAGCAGGAGCGAGAGAGGGGGATTGTATCGGAATGAACAAGGGGGTTTTGCTTGCCTGGCACTTCTGAAGATATCATTGGGTCTTCATCAGTGTCAACGATCACATCGTTGGTACAACGTCTATCGAGAGGGGACAAATACCGGCAACAGGAGAAAGAAACACAATCAATGCAATGCACAATATGATGCATGATCATGACATGTCAATATGCTGTGGTTTGAGCTAATGCAACTAGCTATGATTTAAATGAAGTTGGTTTGAGTACAAGATTCAAATTCCAACCCCACATATGATTATTTAAATGCCCTTTATTTGTTTTGTCCAAAACAGAGGACAAACATTGTTCAAACATGCATGAAAATGGTACATATGGATTCCTTGAATTTTTCTGATAATTTTACATATATAATTTATCTTATTTGGAGTTACGGTTGAATTTCTATGATTTTTAGAAGTTTTGGGTAATTTCTGGAATTTCCTGAATTGCTTTTAATCTAGAAAATGATTTACTGCGTCAGCCCGACGTCTGGGTGACGTTAGCTGGTGAACTGAGTGCCTCCAGGTCAAACCTGACCAGTGGGGTCCACTGGTCAGTGACCCAGTGCTGGTTAGGGTCGCTGACGTGTGGGCCCGGTCAACAGCCTTGTCAGCAAAGTCAACCTGACATGTGGGCCCGGTGGGTTAGTCTAAGTTAAACAGGGAATAAATCCGGGGTTAATTGGCGCGTGGGGCCCATGTGCCAGTGACACAGGGTGTTGGTTAGGGGGGGTGATTAGTCGCTAACTAATCTCCTGAGCGGCGGGGGCCACCGATTAGCAGCTCAGGCGACGGCTCGTCGCCGGTGACCACTGGCCGCGGCGGTGCCCGCTTCGGGTTTGCTCTACGGGCCACGGTTCGACGCGCGGAAGGGCGCGTTTGAAAGAGGGGAGAGAGACGCAGCCGTGGGTGGCCGTGGTTCGAGCGGGGATGGACGGGGTCAGCGACGGCGACCAAAATGGCGGCGGCCGGAGCACGGGCTGGACGGACTCGTCGCTACGGTGCATCAGGGAGCAAATGGAGGGGCTGGGCAGCATCGGCTAGACATGGGGAGCACTAAGAGCAGCACGGTGAGGCCAGGGGAGCACGGAGGCTACGCGTGTAGCAGCAATGGCGGACGGCGGCTCCGGTGCTCGTGGGGAATGGCGCTACGGCGTGAAAATGGAACAACGGAGAGGGGGGTTCGAGGGAGAGGCTTACGGCGGTTGCAGCGGTGCGAACAGCAAGCTCGAAGGAGGCCAGGAGCGGTCGGGGCGGCGAGATGGATCTTCGGTGACCGAGGAGGAAGAAGGGGTTGGGGACAGTGAAGCGAGGCACGTCCGCTCGCGCGGCTTGGCGGAAACGATGTAGCGGTCGACGGAGGAGCTCCTTGATGCGTCGGGGAGGCGAGGCGGTGGCTGTGGCCGCGGCGAACGGCGTCGGTGGCGACGGGCGCGTTCGGTGGCGTCGTAGGGAGAGAGCAGATGAGGGAGAGAGGTCCAGGGAGAGCCAGAGAGGGTCGAGGGGGCCGCGGGCGTCTCCGTGGCGCGGCTAGGAGGCCAGGGGGGCTGCCACCGCGAAGCAGGAGGTGGAGACCTCCGGTGTGCGCTGCTGCTGGCACGCAGCTGCTTCGGGGCGAGGGAAGGAAGACGACGGGCGAGGTGCTGGTGGGCTGGGCCGCTGGTGGCCTGGCGCTGGGCCAGGTAGGACCAGGTAAGTGGCCCAGTGGCCTACTCTCTCTCTCTTTTCTTATTTTATTCTGTTTTCTAATTTGCAGGTTTGTTTTGAATTTGGTTTTGAAGCCAAATCAATTTTGTTGCTTCTGGAAATATTTTTAGAAGCTAAAGGAATTAAACCAAAGCTCCACAAAAATATTTCAGAATTATTGGACCTATATTTATTTCATAGTAAATATAAATCCAATTCAAATAGCTATTGATTTAGTTCAAATGCCCAGAATAAATATTTTTGTGAATCCAAAAATATTGGTTTGAATTTTACCTCTTGCCAATATTTTTAGAGAAAACAGGAACATTTTCCTGGACTTATTTGAAGCAATTTTATCTTGATCATTTTTAAAGGGATTCTGAGGATTGAAAAATTCCTCAATTCAAATTTCATTTGAATTTAAACATGATGCAACCACCAAGCTAGACCAAGGCCAAAGTAGGGCTAGGGATGTGACATTAGTTGTGATACTCACAGATGGGGCCCACCCGTCAGCTTTGACCTTGGCTGGCGCCTTTGACCCGCCGACGTCACACTGACGCCAGGCTGACGCAGTAAATCCTTTTCCGGATTTATTCTTATATAGGAAATTCCAGAAAATAACCAAAACTTCTAAAAATCATAGAAAATAATCTATAACTCATATTGAAAAGATTTATATATGAAATTTGATCAGAAAAATTCAATCTTTCCATCTGTAATGGCTTCATGGATGACAAAACACTTTAACCCTGCTGTTTAGGTGAAATAATCTAATATACATATAATGCATAAGAACTTGAGCTTCTATTTGAATCTTTGATTCAAATGGACCCATTTCAACTTGTTTCACATTGCATTAGGCAGGACACCTCATATTGCCATGTCATAGCATGCATCATATTGTTGCATATTGGCATGTGATGATTGTGTTCTGTGGTGTCCTTCGTGGTAGGTTCTGCCTCCAAGGATAATTCCGAGTATCCAGCTGAACGACAGTACCCTACTCGGTCTTTGTGGTATAAACCGGGCCTAAATAATGGCCTTTGTATGAAGCCCCTTGTGTCTAGGTACGTGCATTGTTCTAGTGTGGCCACATGCTAAGACGTCAGCATCCTTCTCGACGGTGGATATGTATCAACAAGAGACAGTAAAAAAGGTTTACGCAGGGTCTTAATCTAAAAAGAATCCTTGGAGCGGGTCACTGCTGCACGTCTGCGCCTGTGTCTCCATTGTGCCATATCCTGGACGGGTGTAGCACGATGATCGTTTGTAAAAGAGAGGAATTTAGGTGAAAAAGTTGTCGTGCAAAAAGATAGTTTTTAAAGAAATCATATATAATTCAAGATGAGAAGAAATTGCCACTTGTCTGCGCGTGTTGAGCCCCTTGTATTGAAAAATAGGGGTGTGACCATTTATTCGGTATAAATAGCGTCGCCGGACTTGATTAGTTGTGTCTGAGGTCTTGACGACCTATTGGATGCTTTCGCTGGTCCGGGCGCCTTTAGTGTGCGGCTGCAAAGGCAGCCGCACTCTCTTCGGCGCGCCGAGATCGCTTGATATTTCCGTTCACTGAAATGATGCCACATGGACCGGGCATCTTGAGTGTGAGGGAGGCGTAGTGTGGTATAATGCTCGCGAATACCAGTGCTTGATAGCCACATTGGAACGGAGTGATGTGGAAGGTTAAATGCTCGCGACGGAAGTTTTCGGGGGAGCCGAATATAAGTTGTAGTAGGAGGGAGCCCGTACAATGAGCCCCTGGGCCTGGCGTTACTCCTTTAAAGGTAGTATTGCTATGGCGAATTTTTGTTGGGTCTAACCCCATCCCTCGAATTGTATCCTAATATATTAGGTTTAGATTGCTGCCACCGTCCATCAAGACTCGTGTGAAGTGATATCCACCAATTACTGGGTCTAATACCAGGGCAGCCCATCCTGTGCGTCGGATACTTGCTAAGTAATCGCGATGGTCGAAAGTGATCGGTTGAGACGACCAGTGGTAGGACTTCGCGGTGACAGGCACTTGGGTATATTTTCCTGGGAGTGCCGCGTTGTTTTTTCCCTTGATCACGTGTAACACGTTTACCGTTTTGACTTCTGGTGGAAATTTCTTTTGTTCCCCAGTGTCTTGCTTGGGAGGGTCGTCCTCGTCTTCATTTGGTGTATCCTCCCCCTTGGGTACGGCGTTGAGCTTGCCGGACTGCTTGAAGATCCAACATTCTCTGTGGGTATGATTAGCAAGTTTACCAGGGGTACTATGGATCTGACATACTTGGTCCAGAATTTCGTTGAGGCTGGACAGTTCATCCCTGGTGACTTTAGAGGGCGGCTTTTGACCTGGCCAAGAGCTTTTGAATCCGGCGTTTACTGTCGTGCCCTTCGTGCTGTCTTCTTTATTCCGGCGTTTGTTATTGCTGTTGCGCCGTGATTTCCCATTTCCATCTCTAACTTCAGATGTACTGGGGTTGCTGGTGCTGCATCTGGCTAGCCAGCTGTCCTCACCCGCGCAAAAGCGAGTCATGAGGCTTGTTAATGCGGCCATCATTCTCGGCTTATTTTGGCTGAGGTGTCTAGCGAGCCATTCGTCACGGACGCTATGCTTAAAAGCTGCCAAGGCTTCGGCGTCTGGACAGTCGACAATATGGTTCTTTTTAGTAAGAAACTTGTTCCAAAGCTTTCGAGCTGACTCTCCGCGCTGTTGAGTTATATGACTCAAATCGTCCGCATCCGGAGGTCGGACATAAGTCCCTTGAAAATTTGCCCGAAAGGCGTCTTCGAGCTATTACCAACTTCCAATGGAGCTTTCCGGGAGGCCTTTACGCCAGTGACGAGCTGGCCCTTTGAGCTTGAGGGGTAAGTACTTGATGGCGTGGAGATCATCTCCTCGAGCCATATGGATATGAAGGATGTAGTCCTCAATCCAGACCCCAGGGTCTGTCGTTCCATCGTATGTTTCTATGTTTACGGGTTTGAATCCCTCTGGAAATTCATGGTCCATCACCTCATTGGTGAAACATAGGGGGTGTGCGGCACCCCTGTAGCTGGGTGTACCGCGTTGTTCGGATGTTTGTTGTGTTGCATTGTATGTTGGGGCGCGCTTGTGTGGTCCATAGATGGATCTTGTTGCGCCGTCCTTTGGGTGTGAGCCCATGCATGAGTCGTGTGTTGTATTGTGGTAGAGGGGTCGTCTATCCGGCCAGGTGGCTGCTTTGATATTTGGTTGTGGGGGGTCTGAGGCCTCCTCATCAAATTCAGGTAGCAGCTTCCGCTTTGGGTAGCTCTTGGAGGGGCGATTGTTGCCGTACCTCGTTGTTGTGTCGAGTATTTCACTCCATTAGATTTGGAGTGTGTCTTGCGCAGCCTTGAGCCTTTGCTTATGCTTTTTAAGACTCCTCGCGGTGGCAACAAGCCTTTTACGGGCATTCTGCTGCTCCGGGTGCCTGTCCGGCGTTATGTCATCCGGACCATTATCCTTGATAGAATTTGTTTGTTCGGTTTGATTATCCGGATTGCCGTTGTCCGGCGGCAGTTCGCCCTACTCCAGCGCTGGGTCTGTGTGATCGTTATTTCTGTCGAAGCGGGATTTGAGGCGGCGCTTGCGTCGCCGCTTTGACTGCTTCTCGAGGGAACAAGCCTTCGGTGCGTCCTTCCGCTCCTCGTCGTCATCTTTTGGTGCGTCCACCATGTATACATCGTACGACGAGGTGGATTTCCAGGGCCCAATAGGTGCTGGTTCTTCATCGTCTCCTGCATCGGTGTCCATACCGTCGATGTCTTCGGAGTCGAAGTCGAGCATGTCGGTTAAATCGTCGACAGTGGCTACAAAGTGGGTGGTGGGTGGGCTTTGAATTTCTTCATCATCCATATGCCAACCTTGCTGACCGTAGTCCGGCCACGGCTCTCCTAATAAAGAGAGAGACTTTAGTGTCTTCAGAATATCGCCGAAAGGCGAGTGCTGAAAGATGTCCGCGGCAGTAAACTCCATGATCGGCGCCCAATCGGATTCGATCGGCAGGGGCACGGAGGGTTCGGAGTATGGAGAGGAGTCCGGCTCCTTGGAGTCACGAGCCTCGCTGAGTGCGGGGCTGGTGTTCGGCTCGATAGCCGTTGGGATCACATCCCCCGAGGCGGCGTCCAACCACCCATCCTCGATCGACGCAGTTCGCTCCAAATTAAGGGTCGAAGCCGATGCGGGTGCGGCCTCCAGAGCACTCTTCGGCGGCAGAGCTAGATCATGCTCGTCGTGATAGTGCGGCGCGCTCGGCAGTGGCTCGAATCCATCGAAGATCAAGTCCCCTCGGATGTCAGCCGTGTATTTTAAACTTCCAAATCTGACCTGACGGCCAGGGGCATAGCTTTCGATCTACTCCAGATGGCCAAGTGAATTGGCCCGCACTGCGAAGCTGCCGAAGACGAAGATCTGTCCGGGGAGGAAGGTCTCTCCTTGGACTGCATCGCTATTGATGATCGTAGGAGCCATCAAGCATAATGGCGACGACATAGAGGAACTCTCAATGAAAGCACCAATGTCGGTGTCAAAACCGGCAGATCTTAGGTAGGGGGTCCCGAACTGTGCGTCTAGGCCGGATGGTAACAGGAGGCAAGGGACACGAAGTTTTACCCAGGTTCGGGCCCTCTTGATGGAGGTAAAACCCTACGTCCTGCTTGATTAATATTGATGATATTGGTAGTACAAGAGTAGATCTACCACGAGATCGGAGAGGCTAAACCCTAGAAGCTAGCCTATGGTACGATTGTTGTTCTGTATGTTGTCCTACGGACTAAAACCCTCCGGTTTATATAGACACCAGAGAGGGTTAGGGTTACACAAAGTCGGTTACGATGGTAGGAGATCTACATATCCATATCGCCAAGCTTGCCTTCCACGCCAAGGAAAGTCCCTTCCGGACATGGGACGAAGTCTTCAATCTTGTATCTTCGTAGTCCAGGAGTCCGGCTGAAGGTATAGTCCGGCCATCCGGAGACCCCCTAATCCAGGGCTCCCTCAATGTTAGTTTTACTGTCTTGTACTACAAATTTTGTTTTTGCCTACTAGCTAGCTACATGTTTTGCTTACATATGCCCGCTTAATTAAGACATGCAAACGTGTGTGCATGCAGATTTCACTGGATCTTGTTAATCATTAAAGTTGATGAAGGAACAGTTGAAGCACTAGACTCACTACTTAAGAAAGCAAGTGACTACACCATCGTGAAGGGGATAGTCCACATGTAATTTTAATCATTATTAATGTCGGAGTAATGGGCCACGGGTAGGCCAACCCAAGCCCCAGAACCTTTCAAGACATCGGGGCAGGCTGCGCCCCTCAAGACCCCAGGGCGAAGAGCCGCCTTCTAAGGAGTCGACGGTAAGACGGCCGACTGCCCACTCACGGCCCAGTCCCAGGGAGGACTTCAGGGTAAGCCGACTCCTAATTGGCGACTTCCAGAGAAGCCGGCTTTGGGTAGTCGGCCTGCGACTCCAACAAACCCCATGTCCTCATCGGGAGGGACAGGACCGGGGAGTGGCTACAGTAAAGCCCGCTCCCGCCCCTTACCAAGGGCAGGCATGGGCACAGTACGCCGCACTCGGGGAGATCTCCGTGCGGCGTGACACTGTTGCCGTGCCGGCCCTGACATCAGCACCGTAGGACCGAATCCAGCACCCACGACGGCTTGTCTATACGGCCCGGAGGCGGCTGGTCCCACCAGACAGTGAGACCCCAGGAGACGGCAAGTGCGCCGCCAGTCGGCCCCCGGAGTCGGCCAAGCACCCCCGGGGGCCCACGCGCCATTAATCAGATGTGATGGAGAGTGGCAATAGTGATCGCCCGCCAGGCGGCGGGGCTGTTGCCACGACTCCATGATCAAGCCCGCGTCATCAGAAGCACGGCTACAGTAATCAGCAGCCGGCAAGACCCGCCAGCGGCGGACGCGGCCTGTCCGCTCCGTACCAGACCAGTCGGCGGGGCCCACCAGCCGGCGAGCCCCAGCAATTGGCGGAGAAGACGGAGGCCAGAGGCACTGACAGCTGGGCCCGCGGCCAGCCGGATTACCATTGTACCCCTGGGGGGTAGGCCTATATAAACCCCCAGGGCACCCATGCAAAGGGTTGGGATCCATTAGCTCTAGACCAGATCATATAGGAGGGAGAGAGCTAGCCCTGCCCTCTCCTACCTCCAGGAAACAGCTCAAGGAGCAATCGTGTAAACACTTTGCCATAGTGATCATGCGGAGACCCCGCAGAGCAGCACTAGGGGTATTATCTCCCCGGAGAGCCCTGAAGCTGGGTAAGATTCGCCGGCGTGCATGTCTTCGCCTCATCCCATTTCCAGGCACCGGCGACGTTCTACTCGCCCCCACCATGATAAGCCATCCTTTGGCATATTTCACACCCAACCCCCGACATTTGGCGCCCACCATGGGGCCTGGTGCACCGCCGTCCGGAGACCTGTTCTGGACGGGAACCCTTTTCCTCCCTAGCAAGCACAGCCAGCCAGGCACGCCAGATGGAGTTTGCGCCGACGCGCTACGTGGCGTTGAGATTGCCTGCGCAGCCAGTTGCCTCGCCGAACTTGTTGGAGAGGTTCACCTCTCCGACAAACCTGCATCCAACGCAGGCACGGGCGGCTCCGAGAGCCTCCTCATGGGCCTCCTCGATCAACTCCGCATTTCCGGCGAGCCTGCCGTAGACTTGGAGTCTGTAGGCTCCACCGACCCGATGTTGGTCGACTCCGACACCACATCGCTCGACGCGTTCCCCACCAATGTGGTGGTCTACGACGAACCTCTCCCTCGCGCGGAGAGCGACGGAAGTACTGTCACCGAGGTGCTCGTCATCAGTCATGATGAGCTCGCCGGCGGAGGAGCGCACGACTCACTCGGCGCGGCGCTACAAGACCTAACTGCGCCCATTTCGGAAGACGCTGACGCAGAGATGTTGAAGGCGCGAAGAAGCTGGCCAGCATGAGACGCTTGTCAGAAGCCTACCAGCGGGAGATGGATCGCGCCGTTGGGGGCTCGCTGGCCCCGGCAGGGCCCAACCGCCTTGGCGCGGTCCAGCAGCTCGGCGTAGCCATCGCCAACCTGTTTGGGGCCAGCCGCCCTGTGTACGCTACACCAGCGGAGAACATCCGAGCCGCCCAGGCAGAGGCGGACGAGCTGGACAATTTCGAGGGTGAAGAACGCCGCTCGATGATGGAGTGAGTCCAGCGGCTCCTGGACGCGGCTACCGCGCAGAACAAGGCTGGCTGCCGCACGGAGGCGCCGCAGCAGCAAAACGACGGCCTTCGCCTAGATCAAGGCGCGACGTTTCGGACGCCGACTGGCGGTGCCCGAGGAAGAAGAGACAAGGATCCGGCTGTCAGCCATAGTTGAACCCACATTACCATAGAGCGCGACCGAGACGGACGCCCGAGAGCAGTGGAACGACGTGACGACTGTCCACCTCCTCCTCCTCGCAAGGAGAGGCGAGTCTCCCCGCCGCCTGTTGACCATCCGACTCTCGGCAATGGCCTTGGCCGCCGAGAGGGAGTCGAAGAAAATGACGCCCGCCACCGGATCGACCGACTTCACCGATCCCTAGCGCTGGAAGAAGAAGACGAGT
Organism: Triticum monococcum; assembly: GCA_034509565.1. Taxonomy (NCBI): domain Eukaryota; kingdom Viridiplantae; phylum Streptophyta; class Magnoliopsida; order Poales; family Poaceae; genus Triticum; species Triticum monococcum. Next base: position 752,747,801 of record CM067843.1, on the reverse strand, counting down.
TGGGTCCGCCTTGTTTCGGACCCCGCATTCGAGACGAGCCCTTTCTCAGAGGGTTCACGCTCCAAAGAGACACGCCCAAATATACCGGCTCCATGAAGCCGGAAGACTGGCTGGTCGACTACTCCACGGCTGTCAGCATAGCAAACGGCAACAAGCGTGTCGCCGTAAAATACTTTCCACTCATGGTCCAGGGCACGACACGGACATGGCTGAACAGCCTGAAGCCCCGCAGCATCAACAGTTGGGTCGACTTCACCGAAGCGTTCATCCGCAACTTCACCAGCACATACAAGCGTCCTCCCAAGCCTCGTCAGCTCTCCTTGTGCGTGCAAGGTCCCGACGAGTCGACTCGCGACTACCTCACGCGTTGGGCCGAGCTTCAGAACTCCTGCGAGGGCGTGCATGAGGTGGAGGCCATCGAGTACTTCATGGCCGGGTGCAGAGAAGGCACCCTCCTCAAGCACAAGCTCCTCTGCGACGAGCCAGAAACCCTCGACGAGCTGCTGATCATAGCGGACAAGTACGCCATGGCCGACTCCTCCATGAAGGCGGAGATTCAAGTCAACACAGCTCGCAAAGTGGCCCCTCAAGCTCCAAGAACTCCGGCGGGAGACGCCAATTGGCGACAACAGCACGGCGACCACAAGCGCAAGACCCCACTGCCGGCTTCCAGCAGCCGGCAGGTCGCGACTGTTGAAGCCCAGCAGCCGGATGGGCAGCCTCCGCCCAAGCGACAGAAAGGCGGCAAGCCCAACTGGTTGCCGGCCTTGTCCTACGAGCAGACTCTGGATGGACCTTGCAAGTTCCATAGCGGCGCAAAGTCCTCGAATCACACCACCCGGAAGTGCCACTGGCTCACCAGGATCACCAAGGGAGACGGCCTCCTGCCTCCCCCGCCCGCTGGGCAGCCGCCTCCGCCTCCGTCCCAGCAGCCGGCTGTCAGGCCAGTTGGCGCAGTACAAGACGAATACCCTGAAGAACACGGAGCCTACATGGTGTTTACCAGCATAGCCGATGATCGACGCAGCAGGCGGCTACAGCAACAAGAGGTGAATGCAGTAGCATCAGAGACGCCAGAGTTCAAGCACTGGTCCGAGAAGCCCATCAGCTGGAGCAGGGCTGACCACCCAGAGGTGATGCCGAGTCCGGGCTCCTATGCCTTGGTCTTGGATGCCACCTTTGCTATGGATAGACGAGCCGCACGTTTTTCGCGAGTTCTGATAGACGAAGGCAGCAACATCAATATCCTGTACAAGGACACCATGGACAAGTTAGGGATCAAGCAAAGACAGCTTCAGAACAGCCGGACTGTGTGCCACGGCATTGTTCCTGGGCTTTCCTGCTCACCAATCGGCAAGATTTTGATGGACGTCCTCTTCGGAGACAAATATCACTTCCGCTGAGAGTCGGTTTGGTTTGAGGTGGTGGACCTTGAGAGCCCATACCATGCGCTACTCGGCCGACCCGCCTTGGGCAAGTTCATGGCGGTCCCCCACTACGCCTACCTCAAAATGAAGATGCACAGTTTCAGGGGAATTCTGACTGTAGCCGGTGACTACCGGAAGTCGTCTGCCTGTGCGGCTGATAGCAGTCGGCTAGCTGAGTCCCTGGTGATCGCGGCCGAGAAGCGGCTCCTTGAGCGAGTTGTGGCGATGGCCGGCAAGCAGCCAGAGGTATCGCCCAACCGAAAGGAGTCGGAGGCTGAGGGTTCGTTCAAGCCGGCCAAAGAGAGAAAGAAGATACCCTTGGATCCGGAGCACCCAGAGAGGTAGACTATCGTAGGCGCAAACCTCGACAGCAAATAGGAAGGCGAGCTCGTCGATTTCCTCTGTGAGAATCGGGACATCTTCGCATGGTCCCCCAAAGACATGCCAGGTGTACCGGCGGAATTCGTCGAGCACAAGTTACATGTCCGATCTGATGCAAAGCCGGTCAGGCAGCCCCTGCGCCGCCTATCAGAAGAAAAGAGAAGAGTTGTCGGAGAAGAGATAGCCCGACTCCTAGCAGCCGGCTTCATTATGGAAGTATTCTTTCCAGAATGGCTAGCAAATCCGGTCCTAGTACTGAAGAAGAACAAGAAGTGGTAAATGTGTATTGACTACACGAGCCTCAACAAGGCCTGCCCTAAGGACCCGTTTGCTCTACCAAGAATTGATCAGGTGATAGACTCCATAGCCGGATGCGAGCTGTTGAGTTTTTTGGATGCATACTCAGGATATCACCAGATCAAGCTGAACCCGGCTGACAGACTGAAGACCGCCTTCATTACGCCATTTGGAGCCTTCTGCTACCTCACCATGACATTCGGCTTAAGGAATGCCGGCGCCACCTTTCAGCGTTGCATGCAGAAGTGCCTCCTCAAGAAGCTCGGCAGGAACGCCCACGTCTATGTGGACGACATGGTGGTGAAGACGGAAAAGCGTGGAACACTGCTGGAAGACCTCAAGGAGACCTTTGAGAACCTGCGCCGATTCCAGATCAAGCTCAATCCCGAGAAGTGTGTCTTCAGGGTACCAGCCGGCTAGCTCCTTGGCTTCATGGTCTTTGAACGCGGCATAGAGTGCAACCCTGTAAAGATCAAGGCCATTGAGAGAATGGAGGTACCCAGCCGACTGCTGGATTTGCAAAAGTTCACCGGCTGCTTGGCGTCCATCAGCCGATTCATCAGTCGGCTAGGTGAGAAAGCTCTCCCCTTATACCAACTCATGAAGAAGACCACTTTTTTCGAGTGGAACCATCAGGCGGACGAAGATTTTCTCTAGTTGAAGAAGATGCTGACTACTCCACCCGTCCTGGCGGCTCCGACTCCCAAGGACCCTATGCTCCTGTACATTGCCGCCACCAGCCGGGTAATCAGCACGGTCATTGTAGTGGAACGCAAGGAGGAAGGCAAGGCACTACCTGTCCAGAGACCGGTATATTACCTGCGCGAAGTACTGTTGACCTCCAAGCAGAACTACCCCCACTCCCAGAAGATGTGCTATGGCGTACACTTTACTGCCAAGAAATTGAAGCCTTACTTTCAAGAGCATCCGATCACCGTGGTCTGCATGGCCCCACTTGCCGAGATCATCGGAAGCCGAGATGCTTCTGGCCGAGTGGCCAAGTGGGCCATAAAGCTGGCTCCCTACACCATCCACTACCAGCCCCGCACCGCTATCAAGTCACAAGCACTGGCCGACTTCCTCATCGACTGGGCCGAGACCCAGTACCTACCTCCAGCGCCCAACTCCACCCATTGGCAGATGCATTTCGACGGCTCCAAGATGCGCACCAGCTTGGGAGCCGGCATCATCCTCACCTCTCCTAAAGGCGACAAGCTCAAATACGCACTGCAAATCCATTTTGCCGCCTCCAACAACGTTGCCGAGTACGAGGCGCTCATTCACGGGCTCCGACTTGCCAAAGAACTTGGCATCCGCCGGATCTTGTGTTATGGCGACTCGGACTTAGTGGTCCAGCAGTGATCTGGCGACTGGGACGCGGAAGATGCAAACATGGCGAGTTACCGTTTCCTCGCGCAGCAACTCAGCGGGTATTTCAAAGGGTGCGAGTTCCTCCATGTGCCAAGAAACGACAACGACCAAGCAGACGCCTTGGCACGAATCGGCTCTACCCGCCAAGCAATACCATCCGGTGTCGCCCTTCAACGCCTCCTCAAGCCGTCTGTCAAGCCTTCAACAGAATTAGACTCCATCTTTGTGCCGGCTCCTCCCGAAGACGTCGGATCCGACTCCAGAGACCCGGCAGACGATACGGGGATTTTGGCAGATGACTCCAAAGCCGCCATAGTCGAACCCGGCCCGGGGACTGCGGCGGCGGACTCGAAGACTCCAGAACTCGACCCAAGGGCCGTGCCAGTCGGCTTGGGGACTTCATTAAACCGGCAAGCGGTTGTTGAGTCCAACCCGCCGCCTCCCAGCCCAACCGCCCTCGTCCAAGTCACAGTTCTGGCAGTCGAAGAAATAGCAGCACCCTCATGGGCCCGGGCCATCCTCAAATTCCTGGTGAGCAAAGAGCTGCCGACTGATGAGACCTTCGGCAAGTACAACGCCGGGCGGCAGCCTACACCATAGTCAACAGAGAGCTGGTCAGGCGCAGCGTCACTGGTGTCTACCAGCGCTGCGTAGAGCCAGAGCAAGGCCAATCAATTCTCAAAGACATCCATCAAGGCGAGTGCGGCCACCATGCGGCTTCAAGAGCACTTGTCGCAAAAGCCTTTCAACATGGTTTTTTCTGGCCGACTGCCTTAGAACAGGCCAAGGAATTGGTCCAAAAAATTGAAAGGGTGCCAGAAGTTCAGCTCCAAGCCGCACCAGCCGGCTTCTGCACTCAAGACCATCCCCATTGCCTGGCCTTTCGCAGTTTGGGGTCTAGACATGGTGGGACCATTCAAGACAACACGAGGTTGCTTAACTCACTTACTCGTCGCAGTGGACAAGTTCACCAAGTGGATAGAAGCAAAGCCAATCAAGAACCTGGACGGTCCGACTGCCGTAACTTTCATCTCCTATATCACAATTCGGTACGACATACCACACAGCATCATCACCGACAACGGCACAAATTTTGCCAAAGGCGCCTTGGCCCGTTTCTGCGCAACACAGGGCATCCGACTGGACCTAGCGTCCGTCGCCCACCCACAGTCAAACGGCCAGGTGGAGCGAGCAAACGGCCTCATCCTGTACGGCATCAAACCCCGGCTGATCGAGCTTCTGGAGCGCTCGGCTGGCTGCCGGCTCGACGAGCTACCAACCGTCCTCTCGAGTCTGCGCACGACTCCAAACAAGTCAACAAGCTTCACACCTTTCTTCCTCGTCTACGTTGCCGAAGCCGTCATCCCAACGGACATAGAGTTCGACTCTCCACGAGTCACCATGTACACCGAGGAGGAAGCAGAAGAAGCACGACAAGACGGCGTCGATCTACTGGAAGAGGGCCGTCTGTTGGCACTCAGCCGGTCCAGCATCTACCAGCAGAGCCTGCGCCGATACCACAACAGGAAGGTCAAGCCAAGATCTTTCCAAGAAGGCGACCTTGTGCTCCGGCTGATCCAGCAAACAGCCGGCCAGCACAAGCTGTCGGCGCCTTGGGAAGGCCCTTTCATCATCAGTGAAGTACTGGGCAACGACTCTTACTACCTGATTGACGCTCAGAAGCCCCGAGCACGCAAGAGGGACGATACCGGCAAGGAGACAGAGCGGCCATGGAATGCAAATCTCCTCCGAAGATTTTACAGTTGATGCAGTATGTACCACGCTACCTTTTGTATAAAGTACCAAGACTTCGGGCCCCCCGAGACGAGCTCGAGGACTGCCCTCTTTTGTCTGTATGATAAAAATTATGCCTACAAGTATGTTACTCTTTGTTATGCCACTTGGCACTGGGCTCGACAAGTCGGCTCGGGGACTTGCCGCCTTGCACTGTGAAATGCTTCCTGCAGCCGGACAAGTAGTGTGTAACACCTAAACCGTCTTCTGTCAGAAGCCGCAGTTTGCAGAGCGACTGTACGGTGGGCAGAAGTAAGGTAGAATGGGCATTCGCATGAAAAATGGCTAAGGACTCAAAGCATAAAACATAGCTCAAGACGGCTTCCAGCCTTTTTTCACAAACCGACTCTCGAATAGTCGGATTGCCGCCTTCTATTCAACTTGCTAAAAAACTCTTAAAAATGGCTAAGTACTTGCCTTCCCAAAGTAGCCAAGCATTTGATCCAGTGGTAGTCCGCAGAGCGGCTGTCTGATTGGCAAGGCAGGCAACTAAGAGAAAGCGGCAAAGGAAAAAAGCCAAAAGAGCAATGAGCAAGAAAAGATAGAACTCGGATAAATATATTTACATAACGCAGGCCCTTGGCCGAATCTTCGAGCAGAAGTTCAAAATACACCCTGCGGGTGGAATTGTGCGAATTAACAAGTTCTTCAAAGACTACTAAATCAGATAAAATAAATATAAGGCGGCAGCTTAGGAAGCAGCAGACATATTCGGAGGGTTGGAGGAGGCGGCAGTGTCAGGCGTCGGGGCAGCCGGCTGGGTCGTCTCGGCTTAATCGCCTCCGGCGGCAGTCGGCTCGGTCGCACGCGGCTCGTTGCTGGAGGGGCGGTCGAGCTGAGGCTGGCCGTCTGCTCCATCTTCTGGTGCCTCTGTCTCGCCTCCGTCCTCCGCCTCGCCTTCCTCCTCGACGTTGGAGCCAATCACCTGCGTCGAGTCCTCGCCGTAGTCTGGGTTCATCCCAAACCACTCCGGCGGTACCTCCTCGCCGTCTTCAGACCACTTGGGGACGAAGATGCTGGTGTCGGTGTACTCGGCGATCGCCGCAGCACGCTTGACGAGGGCGTCTTCCACAGCTGCCAGCTCCGGCTGGGCCTCCGACCGAAGTGTGGCCAGCCGGTCTAGATCTAGCCCCGGATACCACGCCTTGACGAACTCCAAGGCCCGGCGCGCTCTAGCCCGAGCCGAAGAACCCTTCCAGGCCTCAAGACGACCAGCCGCGACCTCTAGACAGTCGGCCGTCAGGCTGGGGGTGCACGGAGCCTGCATGTCTGGCCACAGGGCGGCAATCGCCTGGGCACCGACACGCTGAAGTCAGCGCAGCATCCGGTGAGTCGGCCGAAGGCAAGCCTCGATGCTCAGGATGTGCTCGTCCAGGGTTCGGGGGGCATCGGCGGTGATCTCTGCGCACTCCACCCTCCGATCTTCACGGTCAGCCTCGATGGCTTGGATGGCGGCCTGCGAGTGCCCAAGAAAGAAGTCTGCCAAGACGGAAGAAACGAAGAAGCAAGTCAAAAACCAGGAGGGCGGTTTCCGTCTCTTCCGCCTCCCTCTGCATCTTCGCAAGAAGCTCCCTCTGCTCTGCCAATTGAGTGGCCAGCAGATCACGCTCTGTGGCGAGCATACTGCACCCCTCCCCTTTGGCACGCAATGCAGAGTTGGCCTCGCTCAGCTGCCGTTGAAGAGCAGCGTTGGCTCCTGAAGAGAAGGAAGAAAGAAGGTGTTAAGTCATCAATAAAGAAGGTCGCCGGGGAGATCCGGCCCGATTGCTCAGCAGTCGGCGCGAATCTCGGGGACTACAGCCCGCGGGTGCGCCAGCGCGCCCCCACTAAGAAGAAAAAGGAATTACTCTGGCTCTCCGATAAATCGGCGGTCCGCTTGCCCAGCTCTTCAACGTTACAGTTGAAGGCAGTGACGCGGAGGTTGTGGTAATCCTGCGACAAGCGTTTCAGACAAAAAGTTAATACCCAGAGTCCATCAATTGGAGTTCCGGGCCGCCTGCTCAGCAGCCAGCCCGAAACTTGGGGACTACACCCAGTGGGTGCGCTGGTGCGCCCTCAAAGAGAGGAACAAGAAAACAAGGACCAAAGGAAAAACATACCCGGACGGCTGCCCGCGATGCCAGGTACGCCTTGGTGCAATTCTGGAGAGCGTCGCCCTCAGCACGAAGCTTCGGCTGGATGTCCAGAAGCGCTTGGTTCAGCGGCCCTGTGCCGCCTCCTCGCACCCACCCAATGGGCGCGGCGCTCGTCGCTTCGCGTCTGGGATCGCCGAGCTGGCGGTGCCGGCCTCCAGGGGGCGGGGTGCCAAAGTCGCCTTCTCTAGACGGCGGCGCGTTGGCGAGCCGACTTGGAGGAGTAGCCTCGCCACGACCTCTTCTTCGGTCGGCGCCACCAGAGGGTCTGCTGGCTGTTTGCCTTGTGGGCTCCCAGACGGCGGCGAAGGCGGCGGCGGAACAATCACGTCCAGCGTAGAGGAGTCGTCGCCTTCCCTCTCCATGACGGGGTTCTCGCCGCCGGCTTCCCCAGTCTGCCCCGTGAACTCCGGAGGCGGCGGCGCAGAGTTCAGCGGGGTGACGAACACCGCCGATTGGCGGCGCGCGGCCTCCTCAGCGTGCCGCTTCTTCTTGGCGGAGGCCTCCGCCCTATCGGCCTCCGCCTTCTCCAGCCGAGCGGCCTCTTCTTCGTTGCGCTTCTGCTGCGCATTTTGCTCTGTTGCCTCCTGGAGGTTAGTAGGGGGGTCAATCCGCTGGGTGGTAGCGGACGTCTCCGCTGACCCCATGACGGAGGCGGCGGTGACCCTCTCAAGAGTGAGGGGAGCCCTGAAGCAAGGGAAGCAAGCAAAAGACTCAGAAAAAGCCACAAAGAAAGAATAAAGCGTTGAGACAGAATACTCACGCGGAGACCAGAGGCAGCTTTTTCACTTCCTTACGGAAGCGGATGGCCTTCGTAGCCGCCTCGTCCTGCCGGGTCGCCGTGGCCGAACCCTTGGGTTTATTCGGCCGACTGCCGAACAAAGTCGGCACGGCCCTACGCCTCTTCCCACCGCCCGATGGCGGGGGGGGGGGGGCGACTTCTCCCTCGGCATCATCGTCCGGCCAGTCGGCGAAAGTGGCCGAAGGCCTGGAGCCGCCTGCTGCTCCTCCTCCTCCCTTGGCATCGTCCTCCAGAGCCGCTGCCCCTAGATCAAGGTCGTCGACATTGCTCTCCGCCCGGTCGGCAAGGAACTCGCGGGCCGGCCCCGAGGTGCCGGCTGGTGGATGGAGGAGGGGATTCTGACCAAAGCCAACTGGTCAAAACAAACTCGGCAAGAAAGAAGACAATCCGAAGAAAGAAAGAAAAGGCAACTCACCACGGGCGGGGGGTTGGCGCAGGAGTAAGGCTCCTTGCTGAACCGCCAATCTTCCAGGAGCTTGCTGTCCGAGAGGTAGTTCACCATGTAGGCCACCTCCTCGTGAGGCATGTCCTTGGTGCACATCCGACTTGGGTCGTGGCGCCCGCTCATTTGGCATATCATGTGGGGGCGACCTTGGAGCGGGAGAACTCGGCGCGCCACGAAGGCGGCCAACAGGTCTGGACCAGTCAAGCCCTCCGACTGCGTCAGCACTCGGAGTCGCGCGACGGCGCCGGCTCCCGCATGCGTCAGCGATTTGGCCCGGTACGACCAGTTGGGCAGCCTCCCAGCCAGCAGGTTGACCTAGTCGCCCCTCGCGGAGACGCTCTTGACGTAGAAGTACGATCTCTGCCACAACTTCACCGATTTAATCAGTGAGATGGTGGGGAAGGGGTTGTCGGCCCCCAACCTTCGCACGGCGATGAAAGCGCCGCATTGAGCCGGCACGCCTGCAGCCTGGGTGCCGAGCTTGGAGAAGAAGAACTCCCCCCAGAGCTCGAGGGTGGGGAGGACTCCGAGGAAGCCTTCGCACAAGGCCACAAAGGCGGACAGCAGCACCACCATGTTGGGGGTGAGGTGGTGCGGCTGGAGGCCGTAGAACTCCAGGAAGGAGCTGAAGAAACTGCTCGCCAGCAGCCCCAACCCGCGCAAGCAGTGTGAGCGGAAGATGACCCGCTCGCCCTCCTGCGGCGCGGCGGAAATCTCCCCCCTCGGCGTAAGACGCACCCGCACGTGATCCTCGCCGGGGAGCCGACGAGTCTTGCGGAGGAACTTGATGTGGTCGTCGTGAACTTCGGAGCCGTCCCAAGTGCCGGAGCGCACCGGGGAAGGCGCGGCGACAGAGGAAGAACTCATCGCGAGCTGATCGCTGCGGCGTTCGTCAAAGCTTGGGCGCGCGGCGGAGTGAAGAAGAAGAAGAAGGAGGAGAGCGAGGAGTAGTGGGAAGGAGGGGCGCGCGTGCCCCCCTCTTTCCCCTACTTGTAGCCTCGTGGGCTTCGAAGCCGAGGGGGCGGTCGCGGGATTTACTACGCCCACGGCCCCACGACCCTCACGTTCCACGACAAAGTTACTGCGCGCAGTAACTCCATGGGAATCCCAACCGTCCGCCGGGGCCACAGCGGATCCGCTCGGGCGCCGAGGTGCGGTAGTGGCGGGCCCCACCTATGGGCCTGTCCCATCGCGCACATAGGCTCGTAGAATGGCCCAGCCACGTGCCATCGCATGACAGGCCTAGAACAGGTGGTGGCCTGGAGGCTTAGCTAGCACGCTACTTGGATCCCGCTGCGACGTTCAAAATATTGTGCGAGTCAGAGTTGGGCGAGTCCGACTCCTTCTAGCCGGCCCGGCAGAAGTCAACCAAGAACCATGTGTTGAGCACCCGGAAAGAGAAACTGCTGAGGCGTCTCGGCCGATGGTCCGCGGCGCCTCACCAGCTTCGTGGACTACTGTCGGAGTAATGGGCCACAGGTAGGCCAACCCGAGCCCCAGAACCATTCAAGACATCGGGGCAGGCTGTGCCCCTCAAGACCCCAGGGCCAAGAGCCGCCTTCTAAGGAGTCAATGGTAAGAAGGCCGACTGCCCACTCACGGCCGAGTCCCAAGGACGACTTCAGGGTAAGCCGACTCCTGACTGGCGACTTCTAGAGAAGCTGGCTTTGGGGAGTCGGCCTGCGACTCCAACAAACCCCATGTCCTCATCGGGAGGGACAGGACCAGGGAGTGGCTACAATAAAGCCCGCTCCCATCCCTTACCAAGGGCAGGCATGGGCACAGTACGCCGCACTCGGGGAGATCTCCGTGTGGCGTGACACTGTTGCCGTGCTGGCCCTGACATTAGCACCATATGACCGAATCCAGCGTCCACGACGGCTTGTCTGTACGGCCCGGAGGCGGCGGGTCCCACCAGTCAGTGAGACCCCAGGAGACGGCAAGTGCGCCATCAGTCGGCCCCCGGAGTCGGCCAAGCACCGCCCGAGGGCCCACGCGCCATTAATCAGATGTGATGGAGAGTGGCAATAGTAATCGCCCGCCAGGCGGCGGGGCTGTTGCCACGACTCCATGATCAAGCCCACGTCATCAGAAGCACGGCTACAGTAATCAGCAGCCGGCAAGACCCGCCCGCGGCGCACGCGGCCTGTCGGCTCCATACCAGACCATTCGGCGGGGTCCACCAGTCGGCGGGCCCCAGCAATTGGCAGAGAAGACGGAGGCCAGAGGCACTGACGGCTGGGCCCGCGTCCAACCGGATTACCATTGTACCCCTGGGGGTAGGCCTATATAAACCCCCCAGGGCACCCATGCAAAGGGTTGGGATCCATTAGCTCTAGACCAGATCATATAGGAGGGAGAGAGCTAGCCCTGCCCTCTCCTACCTCCAGGAAATAGCTCAAGGAGCAATCGTGTAAACACTTTGCCATAGTGATCATGCGGAGACCCCGCAGAGCAGCAGGAGGGGTATTATATCCCCGGAGAGCCCTGAAGCTGGGTAAGATTCGCCGGCATGCATGTCTTCGCCTCATCCCATTTCCAGGCACCGACGACGTTCTACTCGCCCCCACCATGATAAGCCATCCTTTGGCATATGTTGCACGCAACCCCCGACAATTAACTATATCTCGGCCTATTTAATTAGTTTGTCATTTCCTGATAACAACTATTTAATAACCCATTTATTCATTTTCTTTGTCGGCGGGCAGGGCTTGGGCAAAGTTCATCAGGGCCACTCCAGGTCCATGGAAACAAAATCTGAAATGGTATCGACCCCAGGTAAGTAATTAAGTAGTACTAGCTAGCTGCCATCTCTTTAATTATCATGCTTGATTAATTATTATCTGATCAAATTCCATTCTTGTAAAGGTCCTGAAGCAGGCGCCGGGGAATAATCTGTGTGCATACTACATTTGCTAGAACATTCGCATGATGGCGTCCGAAAGGAGCAGATCTCAAAGACAGGAGTGAGTACGTTTGTCAGAACACTATTCACAATTTTTACACCATTATGGATATCTAGTCACACAACTAATATACATGCATATTGATCTCCTTCTTAACAGTTCAAAGAGGTGCGGGAGAAGCTCCTACCAGAGGACCGCATAGAAGCAATTCAAGAGGAAATAACGGGATTTTTGCTCAACCAGGTCATAGATCCCAAAGGAGAATACTGTTATCCGCTACCGCCCCCATGAACCACTTCCAATTGTTATCGTGCTCCAAAGGCACCAATTAGGCTAATGCCACTGGCTCCGAAGTCACCAATTAGGAGAAATTGTAGATAGCTAGCTAATTGTATATATATATATTATGATCGGTTCTACTAGAATTCTATTTATATATATGCATAACGTGTACAATATGTAGTATCATAAAATACCAGCAAATGAAAAAGAATTAAATGGAAAACACAAAATTAAATGAAAAACAAATCATAAACCCAAGCCCCCCCAACCTTTTAATACCGGTTGGTGTCACCGATCGGTACTAAAGGGCTCCCTGCCGCCGAAGCTGGCTCGTGCCACATGGTTGCCCTTTAACACCGGTTCGTGCTGAACCGGTACTAAAGGGGGGGGGGGCTTTAGTGCCCACAATTTAGTGCCGGTTACCGAACCGGCAATAAAGGGCCTTACGAACCAGTGCTATTGCCCGGTTCTGCACTAGTGTTATCGGTCTTCGCACACATTTCTGATTACAGACCTGTTTGCCGCGTATCACACACATCTTGATATATTGAACTATTTCTGTTCTCTTGCCTAATCACAAACAGTTCATCCGAGAGAACCGTATGTTGTACATCACACACACCTTGATTGGTCTGACTGTTTCTTTTGTGTGCCTAATCACAAACAGTTCATCCGAGTGAACAGTATGCTGTGTATCCCACATGCCTTCATCTGGCTGCCCATTTCTTTTGTTCCTCCTCATCGCAAATAGTTAATTGAACTGAATCGTATGCCCTTCGTCGCACACGCAACTAAAACCTGAACTGTGTTTGATGCATCCGTCATCGCAAACGTTTTACACATTTCTGACGGGTTTCATACAGCACCGATTGCGATTATTACATCACACACAATTTCTCGAAGGGTCGTTGATCATAGTGTCGCGTTAGTAGCATCCTGCAGTAGTGCCATATGCTTTGGTCACACTATCAAAGCATATATTCCAACTCCGAGAGGCTTGCACCAGTCCATAAATGGATCGTTGGAGCTTGCACACTTTGTTAGCACCTTTTGGATCGACAAAACCTTCTGGTTGCATCATAAACAACTCTTCTTTAAGATATCCATTAAGGAATGTAGTTTGACATCCATTTGCCAAATTTCATAATCATAAAATGCGGTAATTGCTAACATGATTTAAATGGACTTAAGCATCGCTACGGGTGAGAAGGTCTCATCATAGTCAACTCCTTGAACTTGTCAAATACCTTTTGCATTAAGTCGAGCTTTGTAGACAGTAACATTACCGTCAGCGTCAGTCTTCTTCTTGAAGATCCATTTATTCTCTATAGCTTGCCGATTATCGGGCAAGTCAACCAAAGTCCACACTTTGTTCTCATACATGGGTCCCATCTCAGATTTCATGGCCTCAAGCCATTTTGCGGAATCTGGGCTCATCATGGTTTCCTTGTAGTTCGTAGGTTCATCATGGTCAAGTAACATGACCTCTAGGACATGATTACCGTATCACTCTGGTGCGGATCTTACTCTGGTTGACCTACGAGGTTCGGTAGTAACTTGATCAGAAGTTTCATGATCATCATCATTAGCTTCCTCACTTACTGGTGTAGGAATCACTGGAACTGATTTCTATGATGAACTACTTTCCAATAAGGGAGTAGATACAATTACCTCGTCAAGTTCTACTTTCCTCCCACTCACTTCTTTCGAGAGAAACTCTTTCTCCAGAAAGGATCCATTCTTAGCAACGAATATCTTGCCTTCAGATCCATGATAGAAGGTGTATCCAACAGTCTCTGTTGGGTATCCTATGAAGACACATTTCTCTGATTTGGGTTCGAGATTATCAAGTTGAAGCCTTTTCACATAAGCATCGCAGCCCCAAACTTAAAGAAATGACAACTTGGGTTTCTTGCCAAACCACATTTCATAAGGTGTCGTCTCAATGGATTTTGATGGTGCCCTATTTAACGTGAATGCAACTGTCTCTGAAGCATAAGCCCAAAATGATAGCGGTAAATCAGTAAGAGACATCATAGATCACACCATATCTAATAAAGTGCGGTTATGACATTCGGCCACACCATTACGCTGTGGTGTTCCAGGTGGCGTGAGTTGCGAAACTATTCTGCATTGTTTCAAATGAAGACCAAACTCGGAACTCAAATATTCTTCTCTACGATCAGATCGTAGAAACTTAATTTTCTTGTTACGATGATTTTCCACTTCACGCTGAAATTCTTTGAACTATTCAAATGTTTCAGACTTATGTTTCATCAAGTAGATATACCCATATCTGCTCAAATCATCCGTGAAAGTAAGAAAATAACGATACCCGCCACGAGCATCAACACTCATCGGACCGCATACATCAGTATGTATTATTTCCAACAAGTATGTTGCTCGCTCCATTGTTCCGGAGAACGGAGTCTTAGTCATCTTGCCCATGAGGCATGGTTCGCAAGCATCAAGTGATTCCAAAAGTCCATCAGCATGGAGCTTCCTCATGTGCTTTACACCAATATGACCTAAACGACAGTGCCACAAATAAGTTGCATTATCATTATTAAACTTATATCGTTTGGCTTCAGTACTATGAACATGTGTATCACTACTATCAAGCTTTAGTAAAACTAGACAACTCATCAATGGTGCATGACTAAGGGAGTTCGGGATTAGGGGTCTCCGGACAGCCGGATTATATCCTTTGGCCGGAGTGTTGGACTATGAAGATACAAGATTGAAGACTTCGTCTCGTGTCCGGATGGGACTCTACTTGGCGTGGAAGGCCAGCTAGGCAATATGGATATGTATATCTCCTCCTTTGTAACCGACCTTGTGTAACCCTAATCCTCTCCAGTGTCTATATAAACCGGAGGGTTTTAGTCCGTAGGACGCAATAACATACAATCATACCATAGGCTAGCTTCTAGGGTTTAGCCTCTCTGATGTCGTGGTAGACCTACTCTTGTACTACCCATATCATCAATAATAATCAAGCAGGACGTAGGGTTTTACCTCCAACAAGAGGGCCCGAACGTGGGTAAAACATCGTGTCCCCTGCCTCCTGTTACCATCCGCCTTAGACGCACACTTCAGGACCCCTACCCGAGATCTGCCGGTTTTGACACCGACATTGGTGCTTTCATTGAGAGTTCCTCTGTGTCGTCGCTGTTAGGCTTGATGGCTCCTTCGGTCATCGTTAGCGATGCAGTCCAGGGTGAGACTTTTCTCCCCGGACAGATTTTTGTATTCGGCGGCTTCGCATTGCGGGCCAACGCGCTTGGCCATCTGGAGCAGATTGAAAGTTACGCCCCTGGCCATCAGGTCAGGTTTGGAAGCTTAAACTACACGGCCAATATCCACGGAGACTTGATCTTCAACGAATTCGAGCCTCTCCCTTGTTCGTCACTGATAACCCACAAGTATAGGGGATCGCAACAGCTTCCGAGGATAGAGTATTCAACCCAAATTTATTGATTCGACACAAGGGGAGCCAAAGAATATTCACAAGTATTAGCAGCTGAGTTGTCAATTCAACCACACCTGGAAACTTAGTATCTGCAGCAAAGTGTTTAGTAGCAAAGTAATATGATAGTGGTGGCAGCGGCAATAAAAGTAAAGATAGCAAAAGTAATGTTTTTGGTATTTTGTAGTGATTGTAATAGTAGCAGCGGGAAAGTAAATAAGCGTAAACCAGTATATGAAAAACTCGTAGGCACCGGATCAGTGATGGATAATTATGCTGGATGTGGTTCAACATGTAACAGTCATATCATAGGGTGACACAGAACTAGCTCCAATTCATCAATGTAATGTAGGCATGTATTCCGTATATAGTCATACGTGCTTATGGAAAAGAACTTGCATGACATCTTTTGTCCTACCCTCCTGTGGCAGCGGGGTCCTATTGGAAACTAAGGGATATTAAGGCCTCCTTTTAATAGAGAACCGGAACAAAGCATTAGCACATACTGAATACATGAACTCCTCAAACTATGGTCATCACCGGGAGTGGTCCCAATTATTGTCACTTCGGGGTTGCCGGATCATAACATATAGTAGGTGACTATAGACTTGCAAGATTCGATCAAGAACTCACATATATTCATGAAAACATAATAGGTTCAGATCTAAAATCATGGCACTCGGGCCCTA
This sequence comes from Triticum monococcum, assembly GCA_034509565.1. Lineage (NCBI taxonomy): Eukaryota > Viridiplantae > Streptophyta > Magnoliopsida > Poales > Poaceae > Triticum > Triticum monococcum. The sequence continues at coordinate 752,731,806 of CM067843.1, read as the reverse complement.
GTGACAAGCATTAAGCATAGCAAAGTCATAGCAACATCAATCTCAGAACATAATGGATACTAGGGATCAAACCCTAACAAAACTAACTCGATTACATGATAAATCTCATCCAACCCATCACCGTCCAGCAAGCCTACGATGGAATTACTCACGCACGGCGGTGAGCATCATGAAATTGGTGATGGAGGATGGTTGATGATGATGACGGCGACGAATCCCCCTCTCTAGAGCCCCAAACGGACTCCAGATCAGCCCTCCCGAGAGGTTTTAGGGCTTGGCGGCGGCTCTGTATCGTAAAACGTGATGATTTCTTCCCCCTGATTTTTTTTCTCTCCGAAAGCAAATATATATAGTTGGCATCGGAGGGTTTCCAGGGGGCCCACGAGGTAGGGGGCCCGCCCTAGGGGGCCCCCCACCCTCGTCAGAAGGGTATGGGCCCCCTGGTCTTCAACTTTGGTGAGGATTTTTTATTGTTTTTTCTAAGATGTTCCGTCGAGTTTCAGGTCATTCTAGGAATATTTGTTTTCTGCACATAAAACAACGCCATGGCAATTCTGCTAAAAATAGCGTCAGTCCGGGTTAGTTCCATTCAAATCATACAAGTTAGAGTCCAAAACAAGGGAAAAAGTGATTGGAAAAGTAGATACAACGGAGACGTATCAGTCACGTGGTCACGATGAGTACGATTTAGCTCTACCATCAGACAGCGTCCGGGAGATCGCACCGGCAGCCGCTCCGACCCTCAATTCGGAGCCAGTTGTGCCGTCCAAGGATGGGTGGATAGACCCCACCACGGAGGCGTTACCCTCGGCGGCGATCGAGCCGAACATCGACCTTACCCTGCATGAGAGCCGTGTTGTCAGACTGCCGGATCCTTCTCCGGCCACGGACTCCGAACCGCCTGCGCCCGTTCCTAGCAAATCCGATTGGGCGCCGATCATGGAGTTTGCCTCCACGGATATTTTTCTGCGCTCGCCCTTTGGTGACATGCTGAACTCATTAAGGTCTCTCACCTTGTCAGGAGGATCCTGGCTGAACTATGTCCGGCAGGATTGGGATGCGGATGACGAAGAAATTCGCTGCCCACCCACCACCCACTTAGTAGCCACTGTCGACGACTTAACCGACATGCTCGACTTCGACTCCGAAGACATCGACGGTGTGGATGAGGATGCGGGAGACGAAGAGGAACCATAGCCCACAGGGCATTAGATAGCCACCTCATCATACGATATATACATGGTGGACACACCCAAAGAAGGTAATGGCGACGAGACAGTGGAGGATGACCCCTCCAAAAAGCAACCCAAGCGCCGACGTCAGCGGCGCCGCTCTAAGTCCCGCCAAAGCAAAAGTGGTGATACCGGCATAGGAGATAATAACACTCCGGATAGTGCCGAAGATGGCAACAATCCCCTCCAGCACGATCTAGGACAGGAGGATGGAAAGGCCAACCCTCCGGAGAGAGCAGCAGATGGAGAGGCGGAGGACAATAATTACATGCCCCCCTCCGAAGACGAGGCAAGCCTCGACGATGCCGAATTCGTCGTGCCAGAGGATCCCATCAAACAAGAGCGCTTCAAGCACCGGCTTATAGCCACGGCAAATAGCCTTAAGAAAAAGCAGCAGGAGCTTCAAGCAGATCAAGATCTGCTAGCTGACAGATGGACTGAAGTCCTCGCGGCCGAGGAATATAAACTCCAAGGCCCCTCCAAGAGTTACCCAAAATGCAGGTTGCTACCTCGACTAGAGGAAGAAGCGTATGACGCATCTGATCGGCCACCTCGTGGCCGCGATAGAGAGGCATTCCAGCCAAAATCTCAGCCTGCACCCCGACGCCATTCAAATAAAAAGGCATGGGGAAATACGTTAGACCTGCGAGACGTATTGGAGGACAAAGCAAAACATGCAAGATCGATCTACGGATCACGAGGGCGCGCCACTATGCGAGACGACAATCGCCACTCCGGATACAGTAAAAGTAAGACCGGCCGGGCTGAACACAGCGGGCAAGACTCATTTGAGCTCCGTTGCGACATCGCCTAGTACAGAGGCGCCGCACACCACCTATGCTTCACAGACGAAGTAATGGATCATCAAATCCCAGAGGGTTTCAAACCCATAAATATAGAATCATATGATGGCACGACCGATCCTGCGGTATTAATCGAGGATTTCCTCCTGCACATCCACATGGCCCGCGGTGATGACGTACACCCAATCAAATACCTCCCACTCAAACTTAAAGGACCAGCTCGGCATTGGGTTAAGAGCTTGCCAGCAGAGTCCATTGGCTATTGGGAAGATCTGGCAGCCGCTTTCCTCGACAACTTTTAGGGCACTTACGTGCGACCACCAGACGACGATGACCTAAGCCATATAATTCAGCAGCCAGAGGAATCGGCCAGGCAATTCTGGAGACGGTTCCTAACAAAGAAAAATCAAATCGTTGACTATACGGATGCGGAGGCCCTAGCAGCTTTCAAGCACAACATCCGCGACGAGTGGCTAGCCCGGCACCTTGGTCAGGAAAAGCCGAAATCTATGGCAGCCCTCATGACACTCATGACCCGCTTTTGTGTAGGAGAAGACAACTGGCTGGTTCGCAGTAATAACATATCAAGGAACCATGGTACTTCGGATACCAAGGATGGCAATAGAGGTCACGTCACAACAAACATAAGCGCCACATTAACAACGATAATACTAAATATATGGCAGTCAATGCCGGATTCAAAGGCTCTAAACCCGGTCAGCGGAAAAAGCCATTCAAACGAAGCACTCCGGGCCCGTCCAGTTTGGACCGCATACTCGATCGCTCGTGTCAAATACACGGCACCCCTGACAAGCTAGCTAACCACACCAATAGGGATTGTTGGGTATTCAAGCAGGCCGGCAAGTTAATTGTCGAAAACAAAGATAAGGGGCCACATAGCGATGACGAGGAAGAGCCCCGGCAGCCGAACATCGGAGGATAGAAGAGGTTCCCCCCACAAGTGCGGATGGTGAACATGATATACGCAACCCACATCCCCAAGAGGGAGCGGAAGCGTGCGCTCAGGGACATATATGCATTGGAGCCAGTTGCCCCAAAGTTCAACCCATGGACCTCCTGTCCGATCACCTTCGATCGCAGGGACCACCCCACTAGTATCCATCATGGCGGATTCTCTGCACTAGTTCTAGACCCAATCATCGACGGATTTCACCTCACTCGAGTCCTTATGGATGGCGGCATCAGCCTGAACCTGCTTTACCAGGACACAGTCTGCAAAATGGGTATATACCCCTTGAGGGAGTCCTGGATTAGGGGGTGTTCGGGTAGCCGGACTATACCTTCTGCCGGACTCCAGGACTATGAAGATACAAGATTGAAGACTTCGTCCCGTTCCGGATGGGACTTATCTTGGCGTGGAAGGCAAGCTTGGCGATGCGGATATTCAAGATCTCCTACCATTGTAACCAACTTTGTGTAACCCTAACCCTCTCCGGTGTCTATATAAACCGGAGGGTTTTAGGCCGTAGGACAACTTCATCATACAACAAACATACCATAGGCTAGCTTCCAGGGTTTAGCCTCCTTCATCTCGTGGTAGATCTACTCTTGTACTACCCATATCATCAATATTAATCAAGCAGGACGTAGGGTTTTTACCTCCATCGAGAGGGCCCGAACCTGGGTAAAACATTGTGTTCCTTGCGTCCTGTTACCATCCGGCCTAGACGCACAGTTCGGGACCCCCAACCCGAGATCCGCCGGTTTTGACACCGACATTGGTGCTTTCATTGAGAGTTCCTCTGTGTCGTCGCTTTTAGGCCCGATGGCTCCTTCGATCATCAACAACGATGCAGTCCAGGGTGAGACTTTTCTTCCCGGACAGATCTTCGTCTTCGGCGGCTTCACACTTTGGGCCAATTCGCTTGGCCACCTTGAGCAGATCGAAAGCTACGCCCCTGGCCATCAGGTCAGGTTTGGAAGCCTAAACTACACGGCAGACATCCACGGGGACTTGATCTTCGACGGATTCAAGCCACAGCCAAGCGTGCCGCACTGTATCGATGGGCATGATACAGCTCTGCCGCCGAACGGTGCCTTGGGGGCGCACACACATCGGTTTCGACCATTGATTCGGAGCCTACTGCGCCGATCGAGGATCAGCGGTTGGACGCTGCCTCAGGGGCTGCGATCTCAGAGGCGATCGAGCCGAACTCCAGCCCCGCACTCCGCATGGCCCGTGACTCCGAGGAGCCGGATTCCTTTCCAAACTCCGAGCCCCCCGCGCCCCTGCCGATCGAATCCGATTGGGCGCCGATAATGGAGTTCACCGCCGCAGACATCTTTCGGCACTCGCCCTTCGGCGACATCCTGAATTCGCTAAGGTCTCTCTCTTTATCAGGAGAGCCCTGGTCGGACTACGGTCAGCAAGTATGGGATTCGGATGATGAAGAAATTCAAAACCCACCCACCACCCACTTCGTAGCCACTGTCGACGACTTAACCGACATGCTCGACTACAACTCCGAAGACATCGACGGTATGGACGACGATGCAAGAGACAACCAAGAACCAACGCCTATAGGACATCGGACAGCCACCTCATCTCATGATGTATACATGGTGGATACCCCTAAAGGAAGCAACAACGAGGAAAACGGGGATGGAAAGAGGGATCGATCTCTCGAAAAACAATCAAAGCGTGGGCGTAAATGCCGACCCAAGCCCCGCCTCGATAAAGACCCAGCCATATAGCAGGATGAGCTGGTAGATGACGAGCATGCCTTAGAGCAACCGTACCAACAGGACAACCCGGACAGAGAAACCGAACATCCCCCCCCCCGGCGAAAATGGCATTCCGGACGACCCTACGCCGGACAAGCCCACGAAGCAGAAGAACCTCCACAAACGGCTTGTTGCAACCACACGCAGCCTGAAAAAGCAGAAGCGGAAGCTAAAAACTGCGGAAGATGCACTAAGGATCAGATGGAGTAAAGTAATCAATATCACAGACAAATACGGCGACAGTCGCCGCACTAAAAGCTATTCGAAGAGAAAGCTACTGCCTGAATTCGATGAGGAGGCCTTAGAGCCCTCGCATTCCAAAAGTGAGAAAGCCACACGGTCGGATAGACGACCCCATGGCCAGCATAAAGCGGCAAGTAGCGCCGCACTTAAGCCGGCATGTGACCCACTTAAGGATTCGCATCATGGCCCAGCCAGGTCCATTTACGGGCCAAGAAAGCAAGCTCTCGTAAGCGATGCAATAAAGCCATCATCAGAATCCGTCACACCCAAATACAGGGGTGCTGCACACCCCCTATGTTTCACCGATGAGGTCCTGGATTATGAATTGCCAGCGGGATTCAAATCCGTAAACATAGAGGCATATGATGGAACAACAGACCCTGGAGTCTGGATCGGGGATTATATCCTCCACATACATATGGCTTGAGGAGATGACCTCCATGCCATAAAATACATACCTCTCAAGCTTAAAGGGCCAGCCCGACATTGGCTCAAAAGCCTTCCTGAAAACACAATCGGAAGTTGGGAAGAGCTCGAGGACGCTTTCCGAGCAAATTTTCAAGGGACCTATGTCCGCCCTCCGGATGCAGACGATCTTAGTCACATAACTCAACAGCCCGGAGAGTCAGCTCGGCAATTCTGGAATAGATTTCTTACTAAAAAGAATTAGATAGTCGACTGTCCGAACGCTGAAGCCTTAGCGGCTTTCAGGCATAATGTCCGAGACGAATGGCTCGCCAGACACCTCGGCCAAGAAAAGCCAAGAACAATGGCCGCACTGACAAGCCTCATGACCCGCTTTTGCGCAGGAGAGGACAGCTGGTTGGCAAGATGCAGCACCAGTGACCCAAGTACATCCGAAACTAGGGATGGAAACGGAAAACCGTGACGCAATAAGGACCGTGGCCGGCCTAAGGAAAAAAGTCTGAAGAGCACGACAGTCAACGCCGGATTCAAAAGCTCACGACAGAATCAGAAAAAGCTACCCCTCCAAGATAACAGGGACGACCTATCCAACCTAAACAAAATCTTGGATTGGATATGTCAAATACACAGCACTCCCGAAAAGCCTGCTAACCATACCCACAGAGATTGTTGGGTTTTCAAACAATCTGGCAGACTCAACGCCGAACACAAGGGGCTCGACACACCAAGCGAAGACGAGGACGAACCCCAAAAGCAGAGTACCAGGAAACAAAAGAATTTCCACACGAAGTAAAAAAAGTAAACTTACACCACATAACAAAACATGTGGCGCTCATAAAGGTAAGCGCCCCACGGCCTATGCCATAGGAATCCCGCCACTGGTTGTCAAAACCAATCATCTTCGATCATCTGGATTATTCTAGAAGTATCAGGAGCCCAGGCTGGACTGCCCTGGTACTCGATCCAATAATTGGCAGACTCCAGTTTTCAAATGTCCTTATGGACGGCGGCAGCGGCCTCAACCTGGTATATCAGGATTCAATCCGCCACATGGGGATCGACCCAAAAAGAATTCGCCACAACAAAACCTCCTTTCAAGGAGTAACGCCAGGTCCAGACACCTATTGCATGGGTTTTCTCCGGCTCGAGGTTATTTTCGGCTCTGCCGATAACTTCCGTCGCGAAAAGCTGACTTTCCACATCGTCCCATTCTCAAGTCGCTACCAAGCACTACTGGGACGCGAAGCTTTTGCCCGCTTTAACGCAATACCGCATTATGCATCTCTTACTCTTAAGATGCCCGGTCCACGCGGCATCATCTCCTTAAAGGGGAAGCAGTGAGAACACCTCCCCCAAGCGGAGGATTGTGCGGCCGCTTTAACAACCCCACAATACAATGGCTTCACCAGCTAGAACATCGGAACAGGTCATTAAGACCACGGACACGGATAGACGAGTCCGGCACAAAAGTATCGTTGATAAAGGCTTAGTGGCCATATACCCCTGCACTAGGGGCTTCACACGTATAAAATAAGAGACAATAAAGCTCAATTTTTCATATTTTACTTTACACTTTGTTTATTTCATATAACTTTTGTTCGGCACACCCCTTTTTCAACTTAGTTGCTCTCTTTTACAGATGAAGTCGTGCTGCGCCCGTCCAGGATACGGCACAACGGAGACACAAGCGCAGACGTGCAGTAGGGACCGGTTCCAAGGATTCTTTTCAGATTAAGACCATGTGTAAACCTTTTTTACTGTCTCTTGTTGATACACATCCCCTGGTTCTTTGACCAAGGAGGAGGCTGGCGTCTTGGCATGTGGCCACGTCAGAATTCTTGTGCGTACCTGGACACTAGGGGCTTATACCTCAGAGCGTTACCTCGCCCGCTCTCATAAAGACCGAATACCTTAGGGAGTGTTCGGCGTCGCGAGTTTGGCCTTATATGCATCAGCTCCGAGTCATGATTTTGGTCAAATGTTGGGTTGCCCGGCTCCTGTGTTCGGCCGCCTTATGTTCCGCTCTATCGGCTAAGGCGGCACCAGGAGAACTACTGCGATTGTGCCCTGGTTCGGCCAGGCGAGCACCTCAGTAGAGAAAGCCGAAAACCGACTATCCTGATATGGCGTGAGACTGGTCAACCACTCGATGACTCTCCGAATCTGTAGGATTCCTCCGCATTAACGAAGGGCCGTTTCCCGGCCAGGCACATACGCGCCCCGAATTCGGGCGAGCGCAGTCGCCACCAGGGGCTACCTAAATAGCCCCATTGTCAAGCTCCTATGGCTAAGTGATAGTGTTAAAGCATTATAGTCCGGTTGCCTAGCTCGCTGCGCTATCACCTCCTTAGTAGGACCAAGACGTTGGATTAAGTGTGAAAATGCGCCTTCTGCGAGCGCCCCCGCACTATGTGCGGGGCCTGAAGCCAACGACTGCAATCTTTCAGATTTTGTATATATATCTTAAAACGGCCGCACAGGAGGTGTTACAAATACTTGAAGGCACAAGTATAAAAGGCTACTACAATTCATCAAAATATTGCTTTATAATTACATATGCTATCAGAACATAGCATCCTTCGAGCAGTGCGCATCTATTACACGAGCGCCTTCAAGGACTTCCTGAAAATAGTGCTCGGAGGATACTCGGCTTTTGTCCGAATCTCGGGACGCAACAACGGTGGTCTCCATCTCTGCCCAGTATATCTTTACACGGGCAAGAGCCATCCGTGCGCCCTCTATGCATGCTGACCTCTTCATCGCATTGATACGTGGCACCGCGTCAAGGAACTGCTGCACCAAGCTGAAATAACTTTTCGGCTCCGATCTCCCCGGCCACAGATGACCCATGACGAACTTCATGGTGAGTCCGGACAATCTATTCAATTCGGCCCATTGAGCCAGACGATTGTCCACTGCCAGTGGACGCTCTGGATTCTGGAACTGCGACTAGAAAAGCGAAATCCAGATAGGTGTCCTCCGCACTCCACATCCGGTCCAACGGAGCAAACTTCGGATCGCAAAACTTCCTCCGCAGCATAAAGGGCTTTCCAGCCGCAATCTGTCCGGCCTGACGCAGCTCCTCCTTCGCAGCTCTCATCGCATAGCGAGCGTCCTTGGCATCAGCAACGGCCTTCTCTAAGTCCGTCTGTCTCGCCCGATCCTCTTTCTCAAGAAACTTGCAACGGTCAGCAGCACCTTTTAACTTCACGGCCATCTCCTTCTTGCTTCGGTAGTGAGCAGCCTGCTCGGCTCTCAGCTCTTCAAGCGCCTTCTCGGCAGCCGCATCACTTTTCCTGGCTTGTTCCTTAGCTCGGGCAAGTTCCGCCCGAAGACTCTCCACGGCGGCCGCACCATCTGCGTCAAGCACACACATTGTAAGATACTAGCATAAAGCTCCTCTTACCAGATGCCGCCCGAGGAATTGCATACCTTGAGCCTCATCAAGCCGCTCGTTGACGAGCGCAATGTCGGCATCCGCCACATCAAGTTGCTGCTTTAATTCAGCAAAATCACCAGTTCGGCTCGATTCCGGACACTTCGCCACTTATATACAAAGGCGACATTTTAGACCTGGGATTATGATCCTCTGTGCGCCGTCAATTTTGACAACGCACAGAGTCTCAGGGGCTACTATCTACACAGGGCGCATCTTGTTTACGCGCAACTGACAAAGAAGTACATTATCAAATGTACCTCAAAACCCGTCAGCAAACTTCTAACGGCCTCATGCAATCCGTTTTCCGCGGACGAAATCCTTCCAATCACCGTACCCATCAATGCACGGTGCTCCTCTGAGATAGAAGCTGGCCCCAGCAGAATCATCAACTCCTCCGAACGTGCATCGGACGGTGCCCTCCGCGATGACACCTCAGGGTCGCCCGCCTCGCCAGGCGGTACGGCAGGGGGAGGCATTCCACTCTCCATCATCTCCGAAAGAAGATCCCACGAAGACGGGCTCTGCTGAGAAGGGCTGAGGTCCGAGCTACAAAGTAAAATTTCGGTTAATCTTCTCAGATAAAAAGCAAGGATTTCGCTCATCCCTGTAAAGGAAAATCTTTCTCTACTTACGGCTCGCTGGAGGGCTGATCCCTTTGAGGGCGTAGTTCGGCCGAGGATCTCCCCGGCGTCGGACCCTCTGACGAGGACTTTTCCCCCCGCTTTGAGGCCATGGTCTCCGGGTCGTCAGAGGTGGCCCTCTTCTTCCCCTTAGGAGAGGAATTGTCGGTTCCTCCCTTCAGAGCAGCCTCCTTCAAGGAGGCCATAGTTTCCTTGTCCTCCCCCTCACTTCCCTCCAAAGGCACGATCTTCAACATCCTGACTAGCACGGGATCCGGCCTGGTCTCAGGAAGGGGAGCCGAACACCTGATCAGCTTTGCCTTCGCTATCCACTCCTATTTAAAAGGATAGCTCTTTTAGGGGCGAAGTTATGACAATTTTACGGATAGCAAGTCCGGGCACAAGGTTACTTACTTGAGTATCCGGGCGATTGCAGCTTAAGCCTGCGTCCTTGGTCCAATCCGGACACATTGCTTGTGATCCGAAGAACATTTTATACATCTCCACGGGCGTTGCGCCCATAAAATGCTGGAGAGCTCGTGGTCCATCCGGATTAAACTCCCACAGACGAAGGGAGCGACGTTTGCCGGGCAGTGTTCCGTGAATCAGCATGACCTGCGTCACCTTGACCAGGTTGAGGTCTCTTTCTAAGAGATCCCTAATGCGGCCCTGCAACAAGGGCACGTCTTTGGATAACCCCCAATCTAATCCTTTGTTGACCCATGACGCTAGCCGTGGTGGGGGACCCGAGCGAAAGGCAGGAGGCGCCACCCACTTGGTGCTCCTAGGAGCGGTGATATAGAACCACTCTCGTTGCCACAAGCCGAGCTCCTATTGAAAGGAGCCCTCGGGCCATGGAGCATCAGCATTCTTACTTATGACAGCGCCTCCGCACTCGGCGTGCTGTCCCTTGATCATCTTCGGCTCCACTCCAAAAGTCTTGATCCATAATCCGAAGTGAGGAGTAACACGAAGGAAAGCTTCGCACACAACGATGAATGAGGAAATGTGGAGGATGGACTCCGGAACTAAGTCATGAAATTCCAGCCCATAATAGAACATCAGCCCCCTCACGCAGGGATCCATCGGGAAGCCTAACCCCCGAAGGAAGTGAGACATGAACACTACGCTCACACCGGGCTGGGGACTGGGAATTACATGCCTTTGAGTAGGCAACCTATGCGAAATTTCGGCGGTCAAGAACTTAGCCTCTCTCAACTTTAGCACGTCCTCCTCCGTGACGGAGGAGGGCATCCATCGGCCTTGAAGGTCGGAACCGGACATTGTCGAAGGTCCGAAGCGCCTAGAATCTGGAGCCTAGGGTGTTGGAACTCGAGGCGACTGGCGAACTTGTTTTGAGATTGGAGAAAAGGAGTAAGGCCCTGGTCTGTTTATAAGAGGTTGAATACCAGGAGCCCTCCCCGTAACCGTTTGGGACTCGCCTTTAATCGAGAAGACATGCTAACGGGTACGATTGGGTTACCCACGTCCGTATTGATGAGAATCCCGTAAATAAAGGGGACACGATCTCTGCTTTGACAAGACGTGCCAAGGAAACCGCCTCGCAAAACATGTTGAGGTGGAAAAGTGAAAACGATTCGAATAAAGGCTTGGCCGTAGTGTGATGTCACGCTGCGGAATACGTCAGCAGATTAGATTTTTGTGAATATTATTCTCTCCGTGGTAATATGTGGAAACTTATTTTGCAGAGCCGGACACTACTCTTGCCGTTTACAAAATTTTATGAAGAATTTGGAGGAGGAACCCGCCTTGCAATTCCGAAGACAATCTACGTGCCGGACTCGTCATCATTGACGCCTGGTTCAGGGGCTACTGAGGGAGTCCTAGATTAGGGGGTGTCCAGGTAGCCGGACTATACCTTCAGCCGGACTCCAGGACTATGAAGATACAAGATTGAAGACTTCGTCCCGTGTCCGGATGGGACTTTCCTTAGCGTGGAAGGCAAGTTTGGCGATGCGGATATTCAAGATCTCCTACCATTGTAACCGACTTTGTGTAACCCTAAATCTCTCTGGTGTCTATATAAACCAGAGGGTTTTAGTCTGTAGGACAACTTCATGATACAACAATGATACCATAGGCTAGCTTCTAGGGTTTAGCCTCCTTGATCTCGTGGTAGATCTACTCTTGTACTACCCATATCATCAATATTAATCAAGCAGGAAGTAAGGTTTTACCTCCATCGAGAGGGCCTGAACCTGGGTCAAATATCGTGTCCCTTGCCTCCTGTTACCATCCGGCCTAGACGCACAGTTCGGGACCCCCTAACCGAGATCCGCCGGTTTTGACACCGACACCCCTCAAGGATAAAACCCACAAAAACGACATTTAAAGGCGTCATTCCAGGTGTAGAGGCCCATTGCACAGGCTAAATTACACTGGAAGTGGTCTTCGAATCCCCGGATAACTTCCGAAGTGAAGAATTAATCTTCGATATAGTCCCGTTCCAAAGTGGCTATCATGCACTGCTTGGGTGAACCGCATTTGTGAGATTCAATGCGGTACCGCATTATGCATACCTCAAGCTCAAGATGCCAGGACCTCGGGGGGTCATCACAGTTAATGGAAACATAGAGTGCTCTCTCTGCATGGAGGATCACACTGTGACCCTCGCAGTAGAAGTGCAAAGGAGCTTCTCAAGGGAATCCACCAGTTCGGTGTTTCAATACCCAGACACCTTCAAGCGCGGTCGGAGTAATCGGCAACTAGACCGCCTGGCATGATCTGAGCTCATGTAGGAATGCGGCCCCCACCCTAGCCCAAGCCAAACAGCGAAATTCATGCCATGCGTACATAATTACGCATTAAAAATACCATGGGCACAGGCGAGGAGGGGGGCACAACTATGGCACGCCCCAATACGCGGCTTAAAATGCACTAGGGGCTTCCCGCTTTGTTATTTTTCTCTTTTAGGACATTAGTCTCTGGAAACCCTGTCCAGTAGCTTGATTGCCAAACACATGATGTAGCAACCAAGGAGGAAGAAAGCTATGTCACACCACGAAACTCCCAGGTGAATTACGATAACGAGTGAAATATTTGCTTTAATACTATTCCTCAGCTTGCCCTTCGAAGGGACATAGTCCTACTTTTTGCTTATCGCACTATCTGTATCATTCTGCTTTAACGCACCTTTTTGAATAAACAATGCATAGCATTAAGACTATTATTGCATTCTTCCTTTTTTATATATGTGTTCATTAATGACGCCTTGCAACCGTACACTTTGGCACGACCAATACACCAGGGGCTTAAGTACCCCACAATATGTTGTGAGAAGTCTGAACACTTTCACAAGTGCGACACCCCGAACTTATAGCATTATATGCATCAGCTCCGAATCATGTCTTTGGTCAAAGGTTGGGTTTGCCCGGCTCTATCGGCTAAGGTAGCACTAGGAGAACTACTGCGATTGTGCCCCGGTTCTGCTGGGTTAAGCACCTTAGTAGAGAAAGCTAAAACTAACTGTCATGATAAGGCGAGAGACTGGTCGCTGTTCGGCGAGGTTTCGAGTCCCTAAAGACTTATGCCGCTTAGAGCAAGGAGTCGGTCCTGTCCGGCTTTAAGGCGTGTATCGCGCCCCAAATTCAGCCTTCCGAATACCAGGGGCTTCACCGAAATTTAAAATTATAGAATTCTATGGCTAAGTGAGAGGGATAAAGCATTATTAGTTCGGTTGCCTTGTTCGCTGTGCTGAGCACCTCCCTCGAAGGACCCAAAAATGGGAACAAGAGTGCCCAGGTTTATCTCGAATACCCCAGCACTCGCGGCATGGGGGCAGAAGCCGAGGACTAGCCATCCCTTAGATTGGATAAACAGCCAAACATAAGGTAATATTTGAAATTCAAATAAGCGTTGCATAGCACATATGAAACAAGTTTTCATCATACAGGATCACACGAGCAAGTTTACTCAAATATTACATCCTTTGGACATTCGTCCGCTACAAGACGGGCACCCTTCAAGACACCCTCATAATAAATTTTGGGGTGCGATGCTCCTTGCCCTGCAGCGGTCCTTCCTTGATCAGCTTCATGGCGTCTAGCTTGGCCCATTGCACCTTCACACGGGTGAAAGCCCGGCGTGCACCTTCGATGCAAACAGACCGCTTGACGACTTCCAGCCGTGGGCAGGCATCCACAAGCCGCCTCACCAGGCCGAAGTAGCTGTTCGGAAGGGCGTCGCCAGGCCACAGCCAGACTATAAGGCCCTTCATGGCATGTTCGGCCGCCTTGTGTAGCTCGACCAGCTGCTTTAGCAGGTCGCTCAGAGGCATCGGGTGTTCGGTCCCAGTATACTGAGACCAGAACAACTTCTCCGTTGAGCTTCCCTCCTCAGCCTGGTAAAACTGTGCGGCATCCGACACGCTGCGGGGCAAATCTGCGAATGCTCCTGGAGAGCTCCGGATTCGGGTAAGTAATAGGTAATTTAGTCTCACATGCTTGCTTTGCATATAGAATGCCTTACCCGCCGCTATTTTCTTCATCGCGTCAATCTCTTGGAGGGCCTTTTGGGCTTCGTCCTTGGCACTCTTTGCGCTCTCGAGGGCCGCGGCAAGCTCAGACTCTCGCGTCTTCGAGTCAAGCTCTAACGCCTCGTGCTTCGCCACGAGAGCCTGGAGCTCTTGCTGCAGCTCGCCCACCTGAGCCTCTTGCCTTTCCCGCTCGGTGCGCTCCTTGGCCGCTTTATCTTTGGCCTCAGACAACGCTTGCTTTAGGGTCACCACTTCGGTCGTGGCCCCTGGCAAATTCATGATGATCCAGTCATTTTGCAATCGCATTCTTTTTATACATATCCATAGACTAGGTACTACTTACCTTTGTTCTCCTTGAGCTGCCTCTTGGCAAGGCCGAGCTCGTCCTTGGACCCTTTAAGGTCCTGCTTCAGTGCGGCGACCTCCGCAGTCAGTGCGGCAGATGCCAGCAGCGAACCCTGCATATGCACATTGACATACTTATATTAGACTCTTGCGGTATTGTTTGATCCTCTGTTCGGCTTTTCTTTGTGAACACCGAATAGAGCATCAGGGGCTATTGTGTATGTGGTAATATTTTTCCTATATTTTAAACACTTACCTCAAAGCCTGTTAGAAGGCTGGCACAGGCTTCAGTCAATCCGCTCTTGGCGGACTGAACCTTCTGTACCACCGCACTCATAATAGTATGGTGCTCCTCGTCGATGGAAGCGCTGTGAAGCGCTCCCAGCAGATTGTCCGGCGCCTCTGGATGGACAGAGGTCACCGGCACAGGCATCTTGCCCCTCTTGGAAGGAGGCCGCTTGCCCGAGTCCGGAACCACTGGAGGTTCCAGCGTGGAGTTCGGCTATGGGCTGAACTCGGAGCCCTCAGGGGCCTTGTTCCCTCTGCTCCCAGAGTCCGGAAGGTCGCCTTGAGGCGGCTCCAGGACTGTCTCCCCTCGACCCAGTGCCTCTTGAGACAATGCCTCGGCGTCGCCCGCAGGGCATGGGGAGGTGGCGGTCGGAAGTGGATCGCTATCCATATCCGATGAGCCCAGGGAGACGTCCGATGATATAACGATACGGGCTCGTGGCGGCCTGCATAATCATATTCTGCGTTAGGGGAAGCATTGCGACAAAGGAATGCTATGAGTTACTCTGGTATCCGAATACTTACGACTTCGCCAGGGGCTTGCCTTGAGCAGCCACTCGTCTTCGCCTTCGGCTGCGGTGGTGGAACTGTCCGGAAGGAGAGTCCTTCCCTTCTTGGACCCTTCGGCCTCCCCAGTTGGGGCAGCCTTCCTTTTCTTGTCTCCCCCAACTGAAGGGGGAGCATCTTCTTCTTCCTCCTCGTCTTCGGGGGAGGAGTGTGTCGCGGAGTTATCGTACGATGAGTCCGATGACGCCTGGCGTCGGGAACTCTTTCGGGTCCCCTTGGCCTTCTTGGTTTTCACCAGCACCTTATAAGGGGCCGGAGTCAGCATCTCCGTAAGGAGAGCGTCCGCAGTGTCTTCAGGCAGAGGGGCCGGACAGTTAATCTGCCCCGACGTCTCCACCCAGTCTTGTCAAAGGCATGGAGATCAGACCCCATGCATAATTAAGCTAGGGAAAATAAAATATCCTACTGGATGTATAGAACTCACCGAATGTGCTCAGCGCTTCGCGCTTAGCCCGCGGTCCTCGGTGAGGGAGGGAGGGACCTCGGCGCCCTTGAATAGCA
Organism: Triticum monococcum; assembly: GCA_034509565.1. NCBI lineage: Eukaryota > Viridiplantae > Streptophyta > Magnoliopsida > Poales > Poaceae > Triticum > Triticum monococcum. The sequence continues at coordinate 752,716,102 of CM067843.1, read as the reverse complement.
CCTTCCAGGCATCCTCGTGTGTTGTGTCGAAGAGCCTCTTCAGAGTTTGGTGCTGGGCCGGGTCGAACTCCAACAAGTTGAAAGCCCGTCGTTGACACGGGAGGATCCGGCGGATGAGCATGACCTGGACTATGTTGACGAGTTTGAGCTCTTGCTCACCATGTATTGGATACTTGTTTGGAGTCCGGTCAGCTCTACCGAACTACCCCAGGACAGGCCCTTCTCTTGCTAGGAGGTGAGCCACGTGGGCATGCCAGATCAGAACTCGGGGGCCGCTGCCCATTCGGGGTCACGCAGCTCGGTGATATAGAACCACCCCGATTGCCACCCCTTTACGGTCTCCACGAAGGAGCCCTCGAGCCAGGTGACGTTTGGCATCTTGCCCAACATGGCGCCTCCGCACTCCGCCTGGCAGCCGCTCACTACCTTCGGCTTGACATTAAAGGTCTTCAGCCATAAGTCGAAGTGGGGTTGGATGCGGAGGAAGGCCTCGCACACGATGATAAACGCCGAGATATTGAGGATGAAGTTCGGGGCCAGATCGTGGAAATCCAGGCCGTAGTAGAACATGAGCCCCCGGACGAATGGGTGGAGAGGGAATCCCAGTCCGCGGACGAAATGGGAAAGGAACACTACCCTATCATGGGGCCTGGGGGTGGGGATGAGCTGCCCCTCATCTAGGAGCCAGTGCGCGATGTCGTCGGACAGGGATTCGACTCTCCTTAGGTTCTTGATGTGTCCCTCCGTAACGGAGGAGACCATCCACCTGCCTCCCGCTGCAGACATGGTTGGAGAGGGTTGAGGTGGGAAGTGTGGACTTGGGCGCTGGAGCTCGAGTGTGCGAAAATGGATGAGCAAAGGAGGAAGAAGGCGTGGATGAAAAGGTGAATCCTTATCCCTTTATATGGGCGGACGAAACTATGCGTCCCCACTAACCTGGTAAAACTCGCTTATCCCCCAAGCGCCATAATCGATGGCGCGGTTGGGTTACCCACGCCCGTATTGATGAGAATCCCGAGATAAGGGGACACGATCTCTGCTTTGACAAGACGTGTCAAAAAACTGCCACGCGTTATGTGCGGAGCTAGTTAAAGGAAACAGTTCGAATAATCACCGGGCCATGGCATAATGTTGTGTTGCCAAAACAAGTCAGCAAATTGGATTTGTGGAAATATTATTCTCTCTACGGTGGTATATATGTGGAACTTATTTTGCAGGGTCGGACACTATCCTTGTATTCAAATTCTTCAATGGTGTATTTGGAGGAGGAACCCGCCTTGCAATGCCAAAGACAACACTGCGCGCCGGACTCATCGTCATTGAAGCCTAGTTTAGGCGCTACTGAGGGAGTCTGGGATTAGGGGTCTCCGGACAGCCGGATTATATCCTTTGGCCGAACTGTTGGACTATGAAGTTACAAGATTGAAGACTTCGTCTCGTGTCCGGATGGGACTCTACTTGGCGTGGAAGGCAAGCTAGGCAATACGGATATGTATATCTCCTCCTTTGTAACCAACCTTGTGTAACCCTAACCCTCTCTGGTGTCTATATAAACCAGAGGGTTTTAGTCCGTAGGACGCAATAACATACAATCATACCATAGGCTAGCTTCTAGGGTTTAGCCTCTCGGATCTCGTGGTAGATCTACTCTTGTATTACCCATACCATCAATATTAATCAAGCAGGACGTAGGGTTTTACCTCCATCAAGAGGGACCGAACCTGGGCAAAACATCATGTCCCCTGCCTCCTATTACCATCCGCCTTAGACGCACAGTTCGGGACCCCCTACCCGAGATCCGCCGGCTTTGACACCGACAATGACCATAAAAGATATTACTCATATAAATAGAACAACCATTATTCTCTGATCTAAATGAATAACTGTCTCACATCAAACAAGATCCAGATATAATGTTCATGCTCAACGCTGGCACCAAATAACAATTATTTAGGTCTAAAACAAATCCCGAATGTAGATGTAGAGGTAGCGTGACGACGGCGATCACATCGACTTTGGAAACATTTCCCACGTGCATCGTCACCTCGTCATTAGCCAATCTTTGCTTAACCCGTAGCCCCTGTTTCGAGTTGCAAATATTAGCAATAGAACCAATATCAAATACACAGGCGCTACTGCGAGCATTAGTAAGGTACACATCAATAACATGTATATCAAATATACCTTTCACTTTGCCATCCTTCTTCTCCGCCAAATACTTGGGGCAGTTCTGCTTCCAGTGACCAGTCCCTTTGGAGTAGAAGCACTTAGACTCAGGCTTGGGTCCAGACTTGGGCTTCTTCTCTTGAGTAACAACTTGCTTGCCGTTCTTCTTGAAGTTCCCCTTCTTCCCTTTACCCTTTTTCTTGAAACTGGTGGTCTTGTTGACCATCAACACTTGATCTCCTTCTTGATTTCTACCTCCGCAGCCTTTAGCATTGTGAAGAGCTCGGGAATTGTCTTATCCATCCCTTGCATATTATAGTTCATCACGAAGCTCTTGTAGTTTGGTGGCAGTGATTGAAGAACTCTGTCAATGACAGAATCATCAGGAAGATTAACTCCACGCTGAGTCAAGTGGTTGTGGTACCCAGACATTCTGAGTATATGTTCACTGACGGAACTATTCCCTCCATTTTGCAGCTATAGAACTTATTGGAGACTTCATACCTCTCAATCCGGGCATTTGCTTGAAATATTAACTTCAACTCCTGGAACATCTCATATGCTCCATGACATTCAAAACGTCGTTGAAGTCCCGGTTCTAAGCCGTAAAGCATGGCACACTGAACTATCGAGTAGTCATCAGCTTTGCTCTGCCAGACGTTCATAACATCTGGTGTTGCTCCTGCAGCAGGTTTGTCACCTAGCGGTGCTTCCAGGATGTAATTCTTCTGTGCAGCAATGAGGATAACCCTCAAGTTACGGACCCAGTCCGTGTAATTTCTACCATCATCTTTCAACTTAGCTTTCTCTAGGAACACATTAAAATTCAACGGAACAATAGCACGGGCCATCTATCTACAACAACATAGACATGCAAAACACTATCAGGTACTAAGTTCATGATAAATTATAGTTCAATTAATCAAATTACTAAAGAACTCCCACTTAGATAGACATCCCTCTTAATCATCTAAGTGATCACGTGATCCAAATCAACTAAACCATGTTCGATCATCACGTGAGATGGAGTAGTTTTCAATGGTGAACATCACTATGTTGATCATATCTACTATATGATTCACGCTCGACATTTCGGTCTTAGTGTTCCGAGGCCATATATGCATGTGCTAGGCTCATCAAGTTTAACCCGAGTATTCCGCATGTGCAAAACTGGCTCGCACCCGTTTTATGTGAGCGTAGAGCTTATGACACCCGATCATCACGTGGTGTTTCGGCACGATGAACTGTAGCAACGATGCATACTCAGGGAGAACACTTATACCTTGAAATTTAGTGAGAGATCATCTTATAATGCTACCGTCGAACTAAGCAAAATAAGATGCATGAAGGATAAACATCACGTGCAATCAATATAAGTGATATGATATGGCCATCAGCTTGTGCCTTTGATCTCCATCTCCAAAGCACCGTCATGATCACCATCTTCACCGGCTTGACACCTTGATCTCCATCGAAGCATCATTGTCACCTCGCCAACTATTGCTTCTACGACTACCGCTACCGCTTACTGATAAAGTAAAGCAATTACATGGTGATTGCATTTCATATAATAAAGCGACAACCATATGGCTCCTGCCAGTTGCCGATAACTCTGTTACAAAACATGATCATCTCATACAATAAAATCTAGCATCATGTCTTCACCATATCACGTCACAACATGCCCTGCAAAAACAAGTTAGACGTCCTCTACTTTGTTGCTGCAAGTTTTACGTGGCTACTACGGGCCGAGCAAGAACCATTCTTACCTATGCATCAAAAACCACAACACGGTATAGTGATTGTTTTCTGATCTTCAGAAAGAACCATGTTCATTGAATCCGATTCAACTAAAGTTTGAGAAACTGACACCCACTAGCCACCTGTGTGTGAAGCACGTCGGTAGAACCAATCTCGCATAAGCGTACATGTAATGTCGGTCTGAGCCACTTCATCCAACAATACCATTGAATCAAGAATCAACTAGTGACTATCGGTGTCAAAACCGGCAGATCTCGGGTAGGGGGTCCCGAACTGTGCGTCTAGGATCGATGGTAATAGGAGACAGGGAAAACGATGTTTACCCAGGTTCAGGCCCTCTCTATGGAGGTAATACCCTACTTCCAGCTTGATTGATCTTGATGAATACGAGTATTACAAGAGTTGATCTACCACGAGATCGTAATGGCTAAACCCTAGAAGTCTAGCCTATGAATATGGCAATGAGTATGTGTGTTGTCCTTTCCGGACTATCCCCTTCGGTTTATATAGACACCAAGGAGATCTAGGGTTTACATGGTGTCGGTTACATAAAAAGGAATCTTCGGTCACCAAGCTTGCCTTCCACGCTAAGTAGAGTCCAATCCGGACACGGTGCAGTCTTCGGTCTTCATGTCTTCACAGCCCATCAGTCCGGCCCATAGATAACAGGTCGGACGTGCGAGGACCCCTTAGTCCAGGACTCCCTCAGTAGCCCCTGAACCTGGCTTCAATGACGAGGAGTCCGACGCGCAAATTTGTCTTCGGCATTGCAAGGCGGGTTCCCTCCTTCCGAACTCCAGAATAGTCTTCGGACGAAATAAGTGCATCCGGACATATGATGCGCACCATACACAACCGCAGAGAGAATATACTATTTGCACGAATCCAATCTATTGACAGCTTCTCTCCAACACGACATCGTGTCTGTCCGGTTATAATTTTGAACTGTTTTTCTTCTGCCATCCCGTGTTTCGAGACACGGTTGCTGTTGGCATGTCTTGTCGAAATAGAGATCGTGTCCCCTTATCGTGGGATTCTCATCAATGCGGGCATGGGTAACTCAACCGTGCCATTCATACAGCCCTAGGGAACAGGCGAATCCTAAGGCGAGTGAGGAGGCGTTTAATATCTTATGCCTTTATAATGGGATAAGGATTCCCCCTTCCTCTCCTCACGCCTTCTCTCTATCTTCGCCCTTCCGATCTCAAGCTCCAGCGCCCAAGTTCCCATCTCCTTTCCACTCAAGCAACCATGTACGGATCTGGTGGTCAGGGCAAGTGGATGGTCTCCTCCATCAAGGAGGAGGACATTACTGAGCTCCGGGCGACCGGATATTTGGCAAAGGAGATCACCCATGATCTGCCAGCCGAGGGACAAGTCATCACAATGCCGGAGCCCACAGAGAGAGTAGTCTTCATCCCCCATTTCCTCCGCGGGCTAGAATTTCCACTCCACCCTTTCGTCTGTGGGCTGATGTACTATTACGGGATAGATTTCCATGATCTGTCCCTGAATTCCTTCCTCAACATTTCAACGTTTATCGTCGTGTGCGAGGCCTTCCTCTGCATCCATCCCCACATCGGGTTGTGGCTCAAAGTCTTCAACGTGAAGCCGAAGGTGGTGGATGGTCAGCACATGGAGTGCGGAGGGGCCATGGTGAGCAAGCTATCCAACGTCTCCTGGCCCAAAGGCACCTTTATAGAGACAGTAAAGGAATGGCAAAAGAAATGGTTCTACACCACAGAACCTTGCGGCACCACCTGGGCCGCAGCTCCCAAATTCCGCTCTAGTGCTCCCACGTGACTCACCTCCTGGGTCGAGAAGAGTCCAGACTGGTGTTCTCCTGACGAGCTGATAGCGCTACAGACGCGTGTTCAAAGCATGGTGACTAAGGACGTCAAGCTCGTCTACGTTATCCAGGTGATGCTAGTCCGTCGGATTCTTCTGTGCCAGCGCCGAAGTCGCCCTTTATGGGAGTTCAATTCGAAGAAGCACCAGACCCTAAGAAAGCTCTTCGACACCTCTCATGAAGGGGCCTGGAACTTGCTCTTCAAAGGCAACGAGAAGCCACCGGCCACGGACTCGGACCGTGGTCACAATTGTAAACGCCCCACCAATGAGGTATGTTTCTTTTAACGTATTCCCAACATGAATGTTTTGAGGATGATATCTGAGATTTGGTATTGCTCCTCCAGGACTGGGTGGAGAAGGCGCAGCGGATCCAGTGTCCGGCGCCGCTGCCCGAGGAACCGGTCATCCCACGCCCGACGAGGATGCTGGTGCCAGCGCCATATACGGCGCCGAAGAAGAAGGCCAAGGGGGCCAAGAGTGGCCCCTGTCGCAAGGGCGCTTCAGACGTGACGTCCAAAGACGACGAGGCCCATTCCTCCGTCCCCGAAGACAATGACGAGGAAGAAGAGGAGGGGGCGGAAAACAACCCTCCTCCCAAGGAGAAGAAGAAGAAGAAGAGGGTGGCCCCAGCACATCTAGAGGCCAAAGCTCCCAAAAAGGGGAAGGGCACCCCAGTGGTCAACACCGCATGGGACGTTGAGAGTAGTACGGAACGACGCCCCTGCAATAGGTCTCAGGCCGCATCGTAAGCGAATGATGACCCACAAGTATAGGGGATCTATTGTAGTCCTTTCGGTAAGTAAGAGGGTCGAACCCAATGAGGAGCAGAAGGAAATGATAAGCGGTTTTCAGCAAGGTATTCTCTACAAGCACTGAAATAATAGGAAACAGATAGTTTTGTGATAGGATAATTTGTAACGAGCAACAAGTAACAAAAGTAAATAAAGTGCAGCAAGGTGGCCCAATCCTTTTTGTAGCAAAGTACAAGCCTGGACAAACTCTTATATAGAGAAAATCACTCCCAAGGAGACATGGGAATTATCGTCAAGCTAGTTTTCATCACGTTCATAGGATTCACGTTCGGTACTTTGATAATTTGATATGTGGGTGGACCGGTGCTTGGGTGATGTCCTTACTTGGACAAGCATCCCACTGATGATTAACCTCTATTGCAAGCATCCGCAACTAGAACAAAAGTATTAAGGAAACCTAACCATAGCATGAAACATATGGATCCAAATCAACCCCTTACGAAGCAACGCATAAACTAGGGTTTAAGCTTCTGTCACTCTAGCAACCCATCATCTACTTATTACTTCCCAATGCCTTCCTCTAGGCCCAAGTAATGGACAAGCTTGTGTCATGTAGTCGACGTTCACATAACACCACTATAGAATAGACACCATACATCTCATCAGAATATCGAACGAATACCAAATTCACATGACTACTAATAGCAAGACTTCTCCCATGTCCTCAGGAACAAACGTAACTACTCACAAAGCATATTCATGTTCATAATCAGAGGGGTATTAATATGCATATAGGATCTAAACATATGATTTTCCACCAAATAAACCAACTAGCATCAACTACAAGGAGTAATCAACACTACTAGCAACCTACAGGTACCAATACCAGACTATGAGACAAGAATTGGATACAAGAGATGAACTAGGGTTTGAGAGGAGATGGTGCTGGTGAAGATGTCGATGGAGATTGCGCTCTCCGGATGAGAGGTGCGTTGGTGATGACGATGGCGATGATTTCCCCCTCCCGGAGGGAAGTGTCCCCGGCAGAACAGTTCTGCCGGAGCCCTAGATTGGTTCCGCCAAGGTTCCGCCTCGTGGTGGCAGAGTATCGTCCCGAAAGCTTGCTTATGATTTTTCTTCGGATGAAAGACTTCATATAGCAGAAGATGGCAATCGGAGGACCAACAGGGGGCCCACGAGGCAGGGGGCGTGCCCAGGGGGTAGGGCGCGTGCCCACCCTCGGGGACAGGTGGCGGCCCCCTGACGTATTTCTTCTGCTCAGTATTTTTTATTATTTCCAAAAATAACTTTCATGGAGTTTCAGGACTTTTGGAGTTGTGCAAAATAGGTCTCCAATATTTGATCCTTTTCCAGCCCAGAATTCCAGCTGCCGGCATTCTCCCTCCTTATGTAAACCTTGTAAAATAAGAGAGAATAGGCATAAGTATTGTGACATAATGTGTAATAACAACCCATAATGCAATAAATATCGATATAAAAGCATGATGCTAAATGGACGTATCAGTAACATGGCTCATTTGCGTGCATATCCAGCCCTTCCTTTTTATTATACTGACATGGTTAATCCACACTTTTGTAGTGCGGCCTGTGACCTTATCTAGTGGTCCTCATCTAGAGGTTAGCTGGCTCCGTCGAAGATGGCGAGCATGTCGCCACCACCTTCTTGCTCCCTCGGGGCCAGGGACGACACCGAAGTGTTATCCCAGAGGGCCGCTCCGAAGGGAGGAGCTCAGGACATTGTCCAAGGGCGCCACAAGGCGGGACCTCATCTGCCGGACAGATGGGGTAGCGGATCCCCAAGGAGACCGGCGAAGAGGGCCGTATTCAGTTCGTCCCTCAGCCGGATACGATTCCGGAGGTCCATATGGCTTCGGAATCAGGCGAGCACCCTCCTTCGAAGGAGCGGGGTGTGCCAATTCCACCGGTGGCCCCTGTCCACCCAGGGGCGCCGGATGACCTGATGGAGGCGCTATGAGGCGCCTCCGTTGTGGACGAGCAACGCGTCCTTATGGGTGCGTTGATCGAGAAGGTTCAGAATGCCAAGAGTGGACTAGACGAGGCCTGCAACAATCTGTTGACGGGTTTCAAGGTAAGTGGCATAGAAAGAGGAAAACCCCATTGTAAGTGCATCTAGTGCCACCCCTAGTTGGTTTTGGAGTATTGACGACAAACCTAGTTGAGGGACTAATGTGTTTGTGAGAATTGCAGGATAACACAGGTAGAACTCCCTCATTGATTCGGTGTTACTACCAGAGATGACCCCTAAAAATGTACGAAGACATTGAAGTCAATGCTGGTATATGAAGATATTCACATTGAAGACTATGACAGGCGAAGACACCACGTGAAGCCTATGGAACTCGAAGACTTAGATCTTTCGTAGTTCTCTTTCATTTGTGTTGAGTCATAGGAACCACCGTACTGTTAAGTGGGGTCCAAGAGAACCAGTCAGAACGACTGAAGTGATGCCTAATTCAAAACCTATATCTTCGAGTGAAGACTATGAGAGCAAATCTTGTCCAGAGTCGGACAAGTCCGCTTTACTTGTAGCCCAAGTAAAGTTGCCATGTGAGTTTGAATCTGACCGTTGGTACACGTGTCAGTTCCTTAGTGACCCAGGGTCATTTCGGACAAATCAGGTCGGGTTGCCCAGTGGCTATAAATAGTCCACCCCCTACAACCATAAATGGTTGGCTGCTCAGATTTCAGTGCATGGCTTTTGTCGTTTGGGAGCAACCCACCTCGAAGTCTTTGAGAGAAAATTCCTAGCAAGGAGAAAAGCCCTAACCACCCAGAGCCAGAGAGAATTGGGCATCACTTAAGTCTTCTTGTCTGAGTGATCTGAAGACTTATTACACTTGAGGACTGTGCATCCTCCAGCTGGTTAGGCGTCGCGTTCTGAGCATCCAAGAGTCATTGTGGATTGCCGGTGAACAAAGTCTGTGAAGGTTTGGGAGTCTACCTTGAAGAATTACCAGAGTGATTGGGTGAGGTCTGTTTGACCTTAGCTCAAGGGGAATACGGTGAGGACTGGGTGTCCTGAGCTGCGTGTTCAGGACTGGGTGTCCGGGACTGTGTGTCCTAAGGTTTAAATACCTAGCCGCTCCAACCAGAGGTACAGTTGTCACAGCAACTGGAACTGGTCCAACAAATCATTGACTTCAACGAGTCACTGGTTTCATCTTCACTTCCTTTTACTTACTGTTACTCATTGTGAAGCCATTGCTTGCTTGCTCTATCCTTTGTTTTCACAACATAACTGTATGATTTGTTTGGCTTCATAACTTCTTCCTACCTGATCCTTATTACACTACAGCTACTTGTCATTGTGCTTTCACTCTATTGAATACTTGACCATGGCTTGCCTAGTGTAATCTAACTTCCGCTGCTTAGTGATCGGCATATCTCTAGTGTTTCTCTTCACAACTTTCACGTTTTGAAGACTTTCATAAAAATCGCCTATTCACCCCCCTCTAGTCGATATAACGCACTTTCACCCATGTATTTAGTAGCCCCTGAGACACTGTTCGGAGTTCGGCAAGAAGAACCGGATAGAGGATCAACCTCTTATTGTAGGAGACTAACAGAATATGTGTGAATAAGCAGGCGACGTTGTTGGCCGCGACCTCGCATACTGCCGAGGTCTCCGAGCTGAAGCGGAAGCTGGAGTGGACTGAGAACAAGCTCGGCGTCGGCTCCAAGAGAAGCAAGGTGAGGAATGACTTGCTATATTTTCGGGAAGGGATAAGCGTTGTGTAGTGATAGTGGTATCGTTATATGTGCAGAAGCCGCGACCAAGGTCGAGGCCCTGAAAAAGGCCCCAGGCAAGGCCGAGGAGAAGGCTGTCCAGTAGCAAGCCGCCCATAAGAAGCTCAAGGCCCGGGTCAAAGAAGTCCAGCAAGAGCTCCAGGATGCGGTGAAAAATGCGAGGCCTTGGAGCATGCTGCATTGGTTCAAGGGACTGAGCTCGCCAAGGCTCGTCAAAGCGCGAAGACTGCCCGGAATGAGGCCCAGGCCGCCCTGCAGGAGATCCAGGAGGCCAAGAAGATCATGATGGGTAAGGCGTTTAAGATGCAGAGCAAGTATGCGGAGAAGCAGTACCTTTTACTAACTCGACTTCGGAGTTCCCCAGGGGCCTTTGCGGATTTGCCACGCAGTGTATCCGATGCCACGAAGTTCTATCGAGCCGATGGAGGGGGTTCCACGGAGAGGCTATTCTGGTCGCAGCATGCGGCGCCGGAGCATCCTGTGTCCGAACTAGCCATTAAGGATTTGATAATTCGGCTATGGCCAGCCGAAGCTATCCCAAGCAGCTACTTCGGACTCATGAGGCGGGTGGTGAACGCTTGTCCTCGGCTGGACGTCGTGAAGCGCTCGGCCTGTATTAAAGGTGCGCGCATGGCCTTTGCCCGTTGCAAGATGTGGTGGGCGAAGATAGACGCCGTTGAGGTGACCAGGGGCCCACCGGAGGGCAAGGAGCACCGTACACCGGAACGGTATTTTGCGGATGTCCTGGAGGGGTCTCGCCTTGCGGCAGCACAATGTTCATAGGACATTGTGTTTGAATGAATGTATTCATGTTACCATTGCCTTGTATTATGAGAAACAAATCCTGTTTTGTTAATGCAATTTTATTATGCTTTGATTGTTTCCTCCTGTGTGGTTGTGTTATATGTAATCTGAGGGTTGGCCAGTCGTCGGCTTCTGCCCTCACGTAGATAGTACGGAGGTGTTCGGGATGGAATCTAAACAATCTTGATCCAATGACATGGTCCTTGAAGGAGTTGTTTAGTGCAACGAACAAGGCAATCGTACTATACGGCTTAAACGCCCTCACTTAGCCATAGGAGTTTTATAATAAAGCATGGGTACAGCCCCTGGTTCGAGCCAGGGTGCTGTCATCATCTGATCGGGAAGTGTCGATCTTTCGCATAATGTGGATAAAATCTCAAACAATTTGTAACCCTCGAGTAGCTTGACCGCGTCTCGCCATATCATGATAGTCATTTTTCGGCTTTCTCTACTGAGGTGCTCATCTGGTCCAAGCCAAGGCACAATCGCAGTAGTTCTCCCTTTACTACCCTAGCCGATGGAGTCGAACATAGGGTAGCAAGCACAGGAGCCGGGCAGCCCAACTATTGACCAAAGACATGATTCAAAGCCAATGCATATAATGCTAAATTCAGGGTGCCGAACTTAAGTATAAGAAGTGTTCGGACTATGCTACCGTATTGTGGGGCGATAGGTAGCCCCTGGCGAATATGAAACGTAAAAGAGTGTCGATGTAGCAGATAGGCAGATCGAAATAAAACAAAGTAAGAGGCGAAAAACACAAAGACCGGGCCACGAACCATTTTTGTTATAACTGGATGGATACTTCAAGGCGTATCTTGTACAGATCGTGCTAGAAGTATCCGGCCATTTAACGTGTCGGAATCAGTATGGCGCAGCGTGCGGGTCCTGAGAAAGAAGTGTGAATACCATCAGAAAGAACGTATAAAGGTTACCCTACACACAAGTGTTGCTTGCCTCCGTTGCATTCCAGTCCTTCTAGAGGACTTGACATCAGGCCTGCGAAAAAAGGTGCCTGTAATGAGAAAAATAAGTAAAAGTATATGTGTCCGGGATTGGTTTTGTCGAATTGTAGCCCCTGGGTTATCTCGTGCCTCCATCGATGTCCATGGAATTTTGAGTGCGTACTTGTGTACACGTGGTACGAATGCCACTACCTCATTGGGGCTGGGACGGAAGCCGAGTTGCTAGTCCAGCTCTTGACGAGCCGTGCTGTCTTGTTGTAGTGTAGTCCAGACCCTCTTGATGGTGTCCAGGGGCTCGGCAGTTGGATTACAATGCTGCATGAGGAGGCCGCTCTGTACTTCTGTTGCTAGGGCGGCGGTTTGCTCCTCTGTTTGGAGGGAGCGTTCCATATTGCCATTGGCTATTATTACGCTGCATGGACCGGGCATCTTGAGCTTGAGATAAGCATAGTGTGGCACTGCTTTAAATCTAGCAAACGCGGTTCATCCGAGCAGTGTATGGTAGCCACTGCAGAAGGGGACAATATCGAAGATTAACTCTTCACTTCTAAAGTTGTCCGGAGAACCGAAGACGACCTCCAGCGTGATTGAGCCCATACAGTGGGCCTCTACGCCTAGTATGACTGCTTTAAAGGTAATCTTTGTTGGTTTGATTCGTGAGGGATTAATGCCCATCTTCCGTACTGTATCCTGGTACAGCAGATTAAGGCTTCTTCCACCATCCATCAGGACTCGTGTGAGGTGGAATCCGTCGATGATTGGGTCAAGGACCAGTGCGGCCGAACCGCCATGGCGGATACTAGTCAGATGATCTCGTCAATCGAAGGTGATCTGAAATGACGACCATGGATTGAACTTGGGGCGACTGGCTCTACCGTGTAGACGTCCCTTATTGCTCGTTTGCACTCCTTTCTGGGGATGTGCGTGGTGTATATCATATTCACCGTTTTGAATGGGGGGGGGTCTTCTGTCCCCCGGTGTTCAGCTGCCGGGGATCTTCATCATCATCCTCAATTTGTGATCCCTTTTCTTTGTTTTCGGCATTTAACTTGACAGCCTGCTTGAAGACCCAACAATCCTGTTGGTATGATTGGCTTGCTTATCCGGGTTGCCGTGAATTTGGCACGGACGGTCGAGTATGCAGTCCAGGATGGAAGTTCCTTCATTGTTTCTTTTGTAGGGCTTCTTCCGTTGGCCGGACTAGGAGCCACTGAATCCGGCGTTGACTGCGGTGTCCTTGATGTTGTCGCCATTGCTTCGGTGTCTGTGTCTATTGCGCCGGAGCTTGCCGGTGCTGTTCTTGGCCTCGGTGAGGCCTGCCTCGCTGGCTGTGTTTTTGCTACGAGCCAGCCAGCTTTCCTCGCCTGCGCAAAAGCGGGTCATGAGTGTCGTAAGGGCTACAATTGACTTCGGTTTTTCTTGTCCGAGATGGCGTGCTAGCCATTCATCACGGATGCTGTGCTTGAAGGCTGCTAGGGCCTCGGCATCCGGATAGTCAACGATCTGGTTCTTCTTGGTGAGGAACCTAGTTCAGAATTTTCTGGCTGATTCTCCAGGTTGTTGGACTATGTGGCTTAGGTCATCGGCGTCTGGTGGCTGGACATAAGTTCCTTGGAAGTTGTCGAGGAAAGCCTCTTCCAAGTCTTCCCAGCTACCGATGGAGTTCTCAGGCAGGCTATTTAACCAGTGTAGAGCTGGTCCTTTGAGCTTTAATGGGACATATTTGATGGCGTGGAGGTCGTTACCTCGGGCCATGTGGATGTGGAGGATGAAATCCTCAATCCATACCGCATAATCGGTTGTGCCATCATTGTCAGGACCCCGATTCCAAGTCACATCGATCTAGCCGGTAACACCTCATATCACTTTGCGGCCTCACGCACAGTATCCCACGGGTGTCGCCTTACCATGGCCCGGGACCGTCTGCGCCTTTTGGCTCACGTATATGATAATGTCGCTAGCATCCATATGACAGAGAACCCGGGCCGACATGGCTAGTCATGAACCCAAAGCGGCACAGACCTATGGAGACAGGCATACATGAATCACATCGAGCATGTCGGTCATCAGCGAGTGATTCCGGGCTGTAGCACTAGGCTAGCAGGACTCTGGGGAACCCGGGCTATTGCAGGCTAGGCAAGACTCCGAATGTCACCACGTGACATTTCCCCGAAGGGACAGACATAGGAACAACGTGAAACACATGCCGGCCAGTCAAGTGTCCTGAGCAGTAGTGCTGGGCTAGCAGGACACCGGTGAACCGGGCTGTAGTGGACTACTATGGCTTGAGGAACACTAGACTACATTTCCCCATAAGAAAGGCTGCCAAGGACAAACAACTAGATTGTCGGATCCCACTCATTCCAAGCATTTCAATCATACATACAATATGCCCGATATGAGTACATACAACATGGCATCACAACAAAACTCTACAACTCAAGTACTTTATTTAAAGGCTCCAAAGAGCCATACATAACATGTTCATACAGATAGGGGTCACATGACCCGACACTCATGTTATACAATCATACAAGCACGTGAGGAAGCAACTAGTCTGAGTACAGACACTAGAAAGAAAGAAGGCTTCTCGAAGACTGTCTATCTACATAGGGCCCTCCATGGCCAGGATCACCACCTGGGTGGCTAGTCACTCGTCGACGTCAAGGTCTACGTAGAACCCATCGGAGAGGGCAGTGTTGTCGTCTGAAAACAGTAATTAAGCAAACATGAGTACAAAGGTACTCAACAAGTCTTACAACAGAACCTACTATACAAGCTCGTTCTCAAGAAGGTGGTGGAGTCATTGCAGCAAGCCAGCTTTGACTCTTGGCTAAGCTATCCTAGAGAACTCCACTAGTAAAATAGTTTTCGCACACGAGTCCACTACTCACCAACACAATACTCCACCGGGGATCCTCTCTCGTCATCCTACGAGAGGGCCATCCTCGGTACTCACACTTATCTTGAGTCTTTTAGTAGTAACCATTAACTTGTCTATGAACTGTATAGGCAACCAAGTAGTCCTTTACCGCGAACGCGGCTATTCGAATAGTTTTATACCCTGCAGGGGTGTACTTCGTCACACATGTTTCTACCACTTAGCGTCTGCACACGACATGTGCTCGGCAGACTTCAAGCGAAAACCGACGTGGGTGTACACCATGACCTGACTAACCTCACAAGTCTCTAGTCCATGTTTATCGCCTATTCAGGTTCCATCCGCAAGGAAATCCGGACGGGGTGTCCTCAACGGCCCCAAACGATGTGTACAGAGTCCCGAGATGCCAAACGGGCGCCCGGCATACCCGGCCATAGTGTATCTACCGCATCATAGCCCACCCCAAGGGTCAGCGCTACGCACGGCCGCCAACACATAACCTACAAACACCAGAAACTAGTTGCAACTCCTGGACAGAGGGCGAGAGTGGTCAGTAAGACAAGCGGGGTCATATTTCAGGGCCCAATGTGTGGTAGTAGCTGAATCTTAAATCACGCATACAGATCTCAGTTCTTATGGACGGTCTCAATGAAACAACCCACCATGTACTCCTACATGGCCTCTCATCGATACCTTTACCAAAACATGTTCAACACATCCCTCACATTACCGACATAATCATATCACTCTAGTCCATCACCCAGATGAACCAGACCTGACACAACTCTAAGCATAGCAGGCATAGCAAGGTAGGAATCACATACATGGCTCAATCAACTCCTACACATGCTAGTGGGTTTCATCTAGTTACTATGGCAATGATAGGTCCTGCAGAGGATAAGGGTTCAACTACCGCAGCACACAGCAGTTTGAATCGTGTTGTCTTAATGCAGTAAACAAGAGCAGAAGCGAGAACATGGGTTTGTATCCGAATGATCAATGGGTTGCTTGCCTGTTGTAGAGGTAGTAGGGTACTGCCCTTCAGACGGATACTCGAGGTTATCCTCGGAGGCAGAGCCTACCATGAAAGACACACCGAACATAATCAACACATGGCAATATGCAACAATATGATGCATGCTATGACATGGCAAGATGAAAGTGTCTTGGCCTAATGCAAGCTAAAACAGAAGGGGATGAACTCATTTGAATCAAAGATTCAAATATTAGCTCATTAACATGGCCTTATTAGTGCATTACCTTATTCTTCTTAAACAGTAATGTTAGCTTGTTTTGTCATGCATGACACCATTACAGATGGATAGATTGAATTTTTCTGATCATTTTTCATATATAAATCTTTGCATTTGGAGCTATGGTTGATTTTCTATGATTTTTAGAAGTTTTGGATATTTTCTGGAATTTCCTATATAAGAATAATTCCAGTAATTGAATTAATGCGTCAGCATGACATAGGTGTGACGTCAGCGGCCAACTGGGTCAGCCAGGTCAAACCTGACTGGTGGGCCCTCTCTGTGAGTGTCACAACTAGTTAGACGAATTAGATTAAAACTAATTAGCTGTCAGTGGGGCCTGGGCCCACATGTCAGTGTCTAAACTAATTAGAATTAGTTAAAACTAATCTCAAACTGATTAGCAGACCGGCCCCACCTGTCATAGACCCAGGGGTCTACCTGGGCCCACACAGGGGTCAAACTGAGTCAAACTCGCCGGCGGCTTGACGCCGGCGACAACAGACGCGGCGGAGGGGCTCGGGTTTGCGTCTCCGGCGACCAAATCGATGGCGGAGAGCAGCTACGTGATGCGGGGAGCGAGCCGCGTCGTTCGTTGGAGGAAGTGGAGCTCGGGGAGGCTTGGAACGATGCCGGTGACGCCCTTGGCAGTCGCCGGAGTTCGGGCGTGGATGAACCCGACGGTATGGGGCACGGCGAGGCGCGGGGAGTGTTGCGTTAGGCTCCTGGGAGCGCGTGGAAGACGAAGGCATGCTCGGATTCGAGCTTACGCGCCTGTGGCCACAGCGGCGAAATGGCCGGCAGAGCCGAGCTCTCGGCCTCGATGGCAGAGGGGGTTGGAGGACGCGGACGAGGGCGGGGAGAGTGGGAAACGGTGGCGGAGCTCACAGCGGTTGCAGGGGAGCGATGGGCGAGCTCGGGGAAGGGCTGGAGCGAGCGAGGCGGTGAGGGGGATCTCCGATGGCCGGAGTTGAGAACGAGCTCGGTGCAGGTTCTCCGGGGCGAGCGAGCGCACGGGGCTCGGCCTACTTGATGCAGTCGATGACGGCGGAGCTTCCTGGCATGTCGGGGCAGCAAATGGACGGCGGTGGCTGCGGTGAAGCTTGTCGGCGGCGACGACTGCGCTTGGTAGGAAGAGGGGGAGAGAGCCAGAGAGGGAGAGAGACCACGGGGACAGTGGGAAGAAAGAGAGGGGGCATGGGGGTCGGCGTGGCACTCATAGACGCCTCTAGGGCGTCGGCGAAGCAGGAGGTGGCCGACGTGTGGCCGCGGGCGCCGGCCACGCGCTCCTCGTCCTCCTGGCGGGAGGAGGAGGACGACTGGCAAGGCCAGTCGACTGGGCCGAGCCAGGTGGGCTGGTGGGCTGCGCCTGGTAAGTTTCTCTCTCTCCTTTGTCTTATTTGTTTTCTTTTATCTATTTTTCTGCAACTGTTGGGCTTTATTAAAAATACCTAGACATCTTTAAAAATCCTGAAAATAATCAGGGGCTCTGTTTGGATTATTCCCAACAGCCCACACTTATTTCCAGAATTATTTGAGCATTTAGATTATTTTATAGCATTTAAATGCCAAAATCCAAATACTTATGATTTAATTCACAGAATCCAAAATGTCCTAGAAAAGAGTGCACCATTTTTGCCAGGGGTTTTAGCCCAATCCAGAAATGATGAACATTTTGTGAAGGGCATTTTGGGTTCATTGAAAATAATTTTAGTAAACCCTAGTTATTTCCAGGGGGTGCTGGGGGTTCTGTCTTCCCCATTTCAAATTTAAGGGAATTTAAATATGACGCACACTCTAATGCTTGAACTAGCTAGGGTGTGACAACTCACCCCCACTCAAAAGAATCTCGTCCCGAGATTTAGGATCCTCCAGAAAGAAGGTGGGGTACTCGAGTCGAAGACGATCCTCCCTTTCCCAAGTGGCTTCTTTCTCGGAATGGTGTGACCATTGAACCTTGAGAAACTTGATATTATGACGTCGAGTGGTAAGCTCCGCTTGATCAAGGATACGAACGGGGTATTCCCGATATGAGAGGTTATCTTGTAGATCAAGCGTTTCGTGGTCCACTCCATGGATAGGATCCGCAAAGCAACGCCTGAGTTGAGAAACGTGGAAGACATCGTGAATTCTGGAAAGATGCGAAGGTAGTTCAATTGGGAGGCAACTTCTCCTCGTTTGGCAAGAATGCGAAAGGGTCCGATGTAATGAGGAGCCAATTTGCCTTTGATACTGAAACGATGGGTTCCCTTTAACGGAGTAACCAGAAGGTAAGCCTTCTCGCTGAATTCATAAGTCATAGGCTTATGTTTATGATCATATTTACTCTTTTGACGAGATTGGGCTGTTTTCAATTTCTCACGAATAAGGCGAACCTGTTCCTCTCCTTCCTGAATCATATCCAGGCCAAAGAGTTGTCTTTCCCCGGTTTCTGACCAGATAAGAGGCGTTCGACATTTTCGTCCATAGAGAACTTCAAAAGGAGCCTTGCCCAAGCTAGCTTGATAACTATGGTTGTAAGCAAACTCCGCGAATGGAAGGCATTTCTCCCAACCCATTCCGAACGAGATGACAGAGGCTCTGTCAGGACCCCGATTCCAAGTCACATCGATCTAGCCGGTAACACCTCATATCACTTTGCGTCCTCACGCACGGTATCCCACGGGTGTCGCCTTACCATGGCCCGGGACTGTTTGCGCCTTTTGGCTCACATATATGATAATGTCGCTAGCATCCATATGACAGAGAACCCGGGCCGACATGGCTAGTCGTGAACACAAAGCGGCACAGGCCTATGGAGACAGGCATACCTGAATCACATCGAGCATGTCGGTCATCAGCGAGTGATTCCGGGCTGTAGCACTGGGCTAACAGGACTCCGGGGAACCCGGGATGTAGCAGGCTAGGCAGGACTCCGGAAGTCACCGCGTGACATTTCCCCGAAGGGACAGACATAGGAACAAAGTGACTCACATGCCGGCCAGTCAAGTGTCCTGAGTAGTTGTGCTGGGCTAGCAGGACTCCGGTGAACCGGGCTGTAGCGGACTACTATGGCTCGAGGAACACTAGACTACATTTCCCCATAAGAAAGGCTGCCAAGGATAAACAACTAGATTGTCGGATCCCACTCATACCAAGCATTTCAGTCATACACACAATATGCCCGATATGAGTACATACAACATGGCATCACAACAAAACTCTACAACTCAAGTACTTTATTTAAAGGCTCCAGAGAGCCATACATAACATGTTCATACAGATAGGGGTCACATGACCTGACACTCAAGTCATACAATCATAAAAGCACATGCGGAAGCAACTAGTCTGAGTACAGACTCTAGAAAGAAAGAAGGCTTCTCGAAACCTGTCTATCTACATAAGGCCCTCCATGGCCAGGACCACCACCTGGGTGGCTAGTCACTTGTCGACGTCAAGGTCTACATAGAACCCATCGGAGGGGGCGGTGTTGTCATCTGAAAACAGTAATTAAGAAAACATGAGTACAAGGGTACTCAGCAAATCTTACAACAGAACCTACTATACATGCTCATTCTCAAGAAGGTGGTGGGGTTAATGCAGCAAGCCTGCTTTGACTCTTGGCTAAACTATCCTACGGAACTTCTCTAGTAAAATAGTTTTCGCACACGAGTCCACTACTCACCAACACAATACTCCACCGGGGATCCTCCCTCGTCATCCTACGAGAGGGCCATCCTCGGTACTCACACTTATCTTGAGTCTTTTAGTAGTATCCATTAACTTGTCTATGAACTGTATAGGCAACCAAGTAGTCCTTTACCGCGGACGCGGCTATTGGAATAGTTTTATACCCTGCAGGGGTGAACTTCGTCACACATATTTCCACCACTTAGCGTTTGCACACGACATGTGCTCGGCAGACTTCAAGCGAAAACCGACGTGGGTGTACACCATGACCTGACTAACCTCACATGTCTCTAGTCCATGTTTATCGCCTATTCAGGTTCCATCCGCAAGGAAATCCGGCCGGGGTGTCCTCAACGGCCCCAAACGATGTGTACAGAGTCCCGAGACGCTAAACGGGCGCCCGGCATACCCGGCCACAGTGTATGTACCTCATCATAGCCCACCCCAAGGGTCAGCGCTACGCACGGCCGCCAACACATAACCTACAAACACCAGAAACTAGTTGCAACTCCTGGACAGAGGGCGAGATGGGTCAGTAAGTCGAGCGTGGTCATATTTCAGGGCCCAATGTGTGGTAGTAGCTGAATCTTAAATCACGCATACAGATCTCAGTTCTTATGGACGGTCTCAATGAAACAACCCACAATGTACTACTACATGGCCTCTCATCGATACCTTGACCAAAACATGTTCAACACATCCCTCACATTACTGACATAATCATATCACTCTAGTCCATCACCCAGATGAACCAGACCTGACACAACTCTAAGCATATCAGGCATAGCAAGGTAGGAATCACATACATGGCTCAATCAACTCCTACACATGCTAGTGGGTTTCATCTAGTTACTGTGGCAATGACAGGTCATGCAGAGGATAAGGGTTCAACTACCGTAGCATACAGCAGTTTGAATCGTGTTGTCTTAATGCAGTAAACAAGAGCAGAAGCGAGAACATGGGTTTGTATCGGAATGATCAATGGGTTGCTTGCCTGATGGAGTGGTAGTGGGATACTACCCTTCAGTTGGATACTCGTGAATATCCTCGGAGGCAGAACCTACCACGAAGAACACATCGGAACACAATCAACACATGACGATATGCAACAATATGATGCATGCTATGACATGGCAATATGAATGTGTCTTGGCCTAATGCAAGCTATAACAGAAAGGAATGAACTCATTTGAAGCAAAGATTCAAATATTAGCTCATCAAATGTGGCCTTAAGAGTGCATTTCCTTATTCTGCTTAAACAGCAAGGTAAACTTGTTTTGTCATGCATGAAACCATTACAGATGGATAGATTGAATTTTTCTGATAATTTTTCATATATAAATTATTTCATTTGGAGTTATGGTTGAATTTCAATGAATTTTTGAAGTTTGAACTATTTTCTGGAATTTCCTGTATAAAAATAATTCCAGTAAATCAATTACTGCGTCAGCAATGCGTCAGGGTGACGTCAGGGTCAACGCGGACGTCCAGGTCAAACCTGACCAGTGGGTCCCGCGTGTCAGTAGTTAATAAAACTAACTAATTTTAGTTAGATACTAATCTGGATAATTAGCAGAGGGGGCCCACTTGTCATTGACTCAGGGGAGTCAACCTGGGCCCACCCAGTCCATGTCAGTGGTCAAATCCACCGGTCAACAGGGCTAATCCCGCCGGCGTTGAGTCGCCGGCGAGGCCGAGACAGCGGAGGGCTTCAGAAAATGCCCTCAGGCGACCAAAACGACGGCGGAGATGTGCTACGTGATGCCGGGAGCGACCCGCATCGTTTGGTGGAGGAAGTGGGGCTCGGGGAGGCCGGAAACGACGCCGGCGATGATCTTGGCGGTCACGGGAGTTCGGGCGTGGACGAACCCGACGCTACGGGGCACGGCGAGGCGCGGGGAGTGGTGTGTTAGGTTCCTGGGAGCGCGTGGAAGACGAAGGCGTGCTCGGGCTCGAGCTTACGCGCCTGTGGCCACGGTACCGACATGGCCGGCGGAGCCGAGCTCTCGGCCTCGATGGCAGAGGGGGTTGGAGGACGCGGATGAGCGCGGGAAGAAGGGCAGAGGAAAGATGGGCTCACCGGGAACTCGCAGAGCAGGCTAATGAGCTCGCCAAGGGCTTGAGGCCGACGAATCGATCGGAGATGGCTCGGGTGCCCGAGGTTGAAGACGAGGGCAAAGGCGGCGTTCGCCGGCGTTTGGAGTCGCGTGGGTCGGCGGAGAGGTCCAGGGCGATGAGGCGGAGCTGTTGGGCTCGTCGGAGGGGCGAGGGGATGGCTCTGGTGGCGACTACGGTGATCGGCGGCGAGAGACGCACTCGGCCATCGCGGGAGAGGGAGAGGGAGACGAGGGGGAGAGTGAGAGAGGATGTGAGGGGGACGTGGGGGTCGCGTGGTGTCCTTAGGCGTCTCCCGGGCGTCAGCAGAAACAGGAGGTGGCCGGCGCGTGGCCGCGGGCGCCGGCCACGCGCTCCGCGTCCTTCTAGCGCGACGAGGACGACGACTGGCCGCGCCAGTAGGCTGGGCTGAGCCAGGTGGGCTGGCCAGCGGAGGTAAGGCCCAAGTGGCTTCTCCCTCCCTTTTTTTTAAATTGTTTCTGTTTTCTATTAAACTGAAACTGTTTGGCTTTATTAAAAATACTAAAATGTTTCCAAAAATCCTGAAAATAAATGTGAGCTCTGTTTAGAATAATTCCAACAGGAAACATTTATTCCCGAAATTATTTGAGCATTTAAATGCCCAAATTCAAATACTTATGATTTAAAACAATGACCTTCTGTTGACCTAGAAATTTGTGCACCAATTTTGCCAGAGGTTCTAACCCAAGACAAAGAGGGTGAACTTTTTAGAAGGGCATTTGAGGTTCATTGAAATTATTTTTAGTAAACCCTAGTTGATTTTAGGGGGTGCTGGGGGTTCTGCCTTCCCCATTTCAAGTTTCTGTTGAAAGAAGACATGATGCAACACTCTAATGCATGGTCTAGCTAGGATGTGACAACTCACCCCCACTCGAAAGAATCTCGTCCCGAGATTTAGGATCCTCTGGAAAGAAGGTAGGGTACTCAAGTCGAAGACGATCCTCCCTTTCCCAAGTGGCTTCTTTCTCGGAATGCTGTGACCATTGAACCTTGAGAAACTTGATATTATGACGTCGAGTGGTACGCTCGGCTTGATCAAGGATACGAACGGGATATTCCCAATAAGAGAGGTTATCTTGTAGATCAAGCGTTTCATGGTCCACTTCACGGATAGGATCCGCGAAGCAATGCCTGAGTTGTGAAACGTGGAAGACATCATGAACTCTGGAAAGATGCAGAGGTAGTTCCAATTGGTAGGCAACTTCTCCTCATTTGGCAAGAATGCGAAAGGGTCCAATGTAACGAGGAGCCAATTTGCCATTGATACCGAAACGATGGGTTCCTTTTAACGGGGTAAACCGAAGGTAAGCCTTCTCATCGACTTCATAAGTCATAGGCTTATGTTTACGATCATATTGACTCTTTTGACGAGATTGGGCTGTTTTCAATTTCTCACAAATAATGCAAACCTGCTCTTCCGCTTCCTGAATCATATCCGGGCCAAAGAGTTGTCTTTCCCCGGTTTCTGACCAGTTAAGAGGCGTTCGACATTTTCGTCCATAGAGAACTTCGAAAGGAGCTTTGCCCAAGCTAGCTTGATAACTATTGTTATAAGCAAACTCCGCGAATGGAAGGCATTTCTCCCAACTCATTCGAACGAGATAATAGAAGCTCGGAGCATATATTCTAGAATATGATTGACTCGCTCTACTTGACCACTTCATTGAGGATGGAAGGCGGTGCTAAAAGAGAGATGAGTTCCCATAGCATTTTGGAAACTTTCCCAAAATCGAGAGGTGAAGAGACTCCCACGGTCTGAGTTAATTTCCAATGGGACACCATGAAGAGACACTATTCGGGAGATGTATAAATCGGCTAGCTGGCTAGCGGTGATACTCTCACGAACAGGTAGGAAATGGGCTACTTTGGAAAGTCGATCGATCACGACGAAGATGGCATTATTCCCTCTCTTGGTCCTGGGAAACCCGGTGATGAAATCCATACTGATTTTATCCCATTTCCATTCAGGAATAGCCAAAGGTTGAAGGGTGCCAGCAGGCCATTGATGCTCTGCTTTAACACGACGACAAACGTCGCAATTAGCAATGTATTGAGCGATTTCCCTCTTCATCCTAGTCCACCAAAACCTCTGGCATAGGTCTTGATACATTTTAGTACTACCGGGATGAATGGTGAGAGGGGATTCATGAGCTTCCTTAAGGATCAGCCGCCTCAGGTTTCGTGCCTTTGGAACCACTAGGCGATTCCCAAAGTATACGACACCTTGATCATCAATGGAGAAACAATTCACGACTCCTTTCTTAATGTTTCTCCTAATACGGGAGATTCCCGGATCTACCTTCTGTGCCTTCATGATCTGATCCGTAAGGGTAGATTTCGCCACCAGGGTGGATAGGAATCCTCGAGGAACAATGTGAAGATTAATCTTATGAAATTCATCATGGAGAAGTGGTTGACTTAGTTGTAACATCAGATTGTTACAATAGGATTTACGACTTAGCGCATCAGCCATGACATTGGTTTTGCCCGGGGTGTACGTTATTCCTAAGTCGTAATCCGAGATCAACTCAACCCAACGTCTTTGCCTAAGATTCAAATCTGGTTGGGTGAAGATATATTTCAAACTTTGGTGATCGGTGAAGATCTCGCAACGATTACCAAGGAGGTAATGTCGCCAAGTTTTAAGTGCATGGACTACAGCTGCAAGCTCTAGATCATGTGTGGGATAATTTTCCTCATGTGGGTGTAATTGCCGTGAAGCATAGGCAATTACCTGACGATCTTGCATGAGTATGCAACCTAGTCCTTGTCGCGAGGCGTCGCAATAGATAATAAAGTCCTTGGAGAAATCTGGTGGTACCAGTACGGGAGCAGATGTCAGGCGTCTTTTCAGTTCCTGAAAACTGAGCTCGCACTGTGGAGTCCACTCGAACTTTTTATCTTTCTTGAGGAGTTCAGTTAGAGGTTTAGCAACCTTGGAGAAATTCTCAACGAAGCGGCGGCAATACCTTGCTAAGCCCAGGAAGCTCCGAACTTGCTTAACCGTCTCAGGTGGAGTCCAATCAAGGACGGCTTGAACTCGCTCAGGATTGACAGCAATACCCTTACCGGAGATTACATGGCCTAGATAGGTCACTTCTGGCAACCAAAATTCACACTTGGAGAATTTGGCATAAAGGCGATGCTCTCGAAGTTTCATCAATACCAGCCTTAGATTTTCGGCATGTTCCTCTTCATTCTTGGAGTAGATGAGTATGTCATCGAGGTATACTACGACGAATTTATCCAAGTACTCCATGAAGACCGAGTTCATTAACCGAGAGAAGGTAGCTGGGGCATTGGTTAAACCGAAGGACATAACGGTGTACTCGTATTGGCCATAACGAGTAACAAAGGCCGTTTTGGGAATGTCCCCGTTTCTGATTTTGATTTGATGGTAGGCCAACCTCAAATCCTTCTTGGAAAAGACTGAGGATCCAGCGAGCTGATCATACAGATCGTTGATCCTGGGAAGCGGGTATTTGTTCTTGATGGTGACCAAGTTGACGCGTCGGTAATCCACAGCCATTCAATCTATTCCATCCTTCTTCTTGACGAAGAGGACGGGGCAAGCCCAAGGAGAGGAACTAGGATGGATGAAACCCTTTTCCAAGGACTCATCGAGTTGGTTCTTAAGCTCGGCTAGTTGTAAGGGTGCCATCTTGTAGGGTCTTCTAGAAATTGGAACAGTTCCTGGAACAAGGTCTATCACAAACTCGACATCCCTGTCAGGTGGAACACCTGGCAGTTCTTCTGGAAAGACATCCAGAAAGTCTCGGACTATCGGAACATCCTCAAGGTCTGGAAGGGGGTTGGCACTTAGGGAGTAAAGCTGGCGCTTGGCCACTCGAGTTAAGACATTAACTGTCTTGCCCGATGGGTGAGTAAGTTGAATGGTTCTAGTGGCACAATCAATCTTAGCATAATGAGCTGACATCCAGTCCATTCCCAAGATGATGTTTTTGTCCGAGGACTTGAGGGCTATTAAGGATGCAAGGAAGACAAGTCTATCGACAAGAATTTCGTTCCCATGGCTTACTCCAGAAGTTTGCCATCTAGAGCCAGGGGTTTGAATTTCCATGGTAGAGGGCATGTCACAGAATGTCGTGTTGTGCAATCGAGCATAGTTCTCGGATATGAATGAATGAGATGCTGCAGTATCGAAAAGAACAGATGTCGGATGGCAGTTAACAAGGAGCATACCAAGGACGACGTTGGGATCCTCATGAGCCTCCTCGGCTGAAACTTAATTGACATGGCCACATGCAGTGGTGGCCGGCTTGGCGTAGAACGTTTTCCCGCGGGCTTACCACGGCCAACGGACTTTCCATTTTGATTGGGGTTGTTGTTCTGGGGACACTCTCGGCTATAGTGACCCGGCTCTCCACACTTGAAGCATGTCACCACATTGGGGCGTGGAGCAGCATTAGCAGCGGGGCCACCATAGAGCTTGGGCGGTGCAAATTGCTGGTTGGGACGAGGCGCCTCAAAGGATGGCCTCGGAATGAACCTAGGTGGCAGTGCCGTGCTTGGAATCCACACCCGGTGCTTCTAAGCTGCAGAGCCGGATGAAGAGCCAAAATCACGGGAGTGCTTGCGTGAAGCGTCATAATCAGTCTGGCCTGTCTCAGCACCGATGGCTTTGTTAACCAACTTCTGAAAGGAGGTGCACTCGTGCAGACGAAGATCGCGGCAAAGCTCAGGGCTAAGTCCCTTGCGGAACCTTGCCCGCTTCTTAGCGTTAGTCGATACCTCTTCAGGGGCATAACGTGCCAGGTTCCCAAATTCATGACTGTAAGCATCCACAGTCAGTCTTCCTTGGGTGAAGTTGCAAAACTCCTCCCTCTTGCGATCCATGAGACCTTCCGGAATGTGATGCTCATGGAAAGCCTCACTGAATTCAGCCCAAGTAGTGATTTGGCCGACCGGGCGCATAGCTTCGAAGTTTTCCCACCAAAGGCTAGCAGGGCCTTCGAGGTGATAGGCAGCATAGGTAACCTTGTCGGCTTCGGCTACGTTGGCAGAACGTAGCTTGTGGGTGATGCTGCGAAGCCAGTCATCCGCGTCGAGGGGCTCGACGGAATGGTTAAACCTTGGTGGGTACAGCTTCATAAAGTCATTGATTGACACCAGGTCATTTCACGGGTGGCGTGCAGTGTTCTGCTGAATCCGCTCCAACATGCGTTTAGTCTCACGCTTGTTTCTTTCCGCCTCCAGCATTACTTCGGCCAGAGAAGGCGGGTGAGGCAGATTTTCACCTCTAGCAGCACTGGCTCCCCCCTGCTCCGGGGCAGCAGGGTTGCTGCGGGTGTTGACCATCCTAGGAGAAAACAAGACAACGGTTTAGACAAGGATGGCTCAAAATTAGCAAGGAAGTGCAGAATGTAATGGATAACACGGAATGGAGGGATATTCATCCGTATGTCATGGTAATATAAACTGCCATATATATACCAACAGTCATACACATCATACATAGTTTAGTACAAGCCCAGGCTACAGTACAACTATCATGAAAGACGTTACGTCTCATCGGAGGCATTCCAAGCTCCTATACATTATTTGTCTACACCTCCGGAATCAATTACACGCAAATTCATATTCCACAAGTCACGCAGGATAGTGGAGATACAACTACTACAATACTAGTGGTACTACTACTATGTCAGACAGCTCCATAGTAGTCCTCATAGAAGTCACCTCCATAGCCTGGAAGTTCAACGTGACCATACGGGAACAGACGGTCCTGAGGAGCCTGTGGACCATAGGGGCTACGATGGGGTCTTGGACCAGCAAACGGTGGCCTACGGGGACCACGGGGTGGGGTGATGCCTCCCACATCACGCCAATCCACCATGTCTGGCAAGGCAGACCTCACAGGATGCAGATCCCTTGTATCCATACATCCAGCTTGCACCGCAGGTGCAAACCGAGTCAATGTGGCCCAATGATCCGCACGGGTATTGAAAAGCTCCGGCCTCAAAGCCCGATCCTCTCGGTCCTTATCTTCGAGCATCTCAGTAGTGGAACGAGTTAATGAATCCTCCTGAGTGGAGTCAGCATAGATAGCCTGAAGATACCCTTGCACTCCCGGAAGTGAAGCTGGCATGTAACGGAAATCAGTGTTCTGAAGCAGGCCAGTCCGGACTCACATGATGGTTATCATGGAATAGGCAGCATCCTGCACAGCCATCTCAACGGTAACCCCGAGTCCATAGGAACAGTGAAGGGGCTCAGTAGACCCAGGATAAGAAGGAAATATCCTGACGGTGCAGAGATACTGGCTTTGATTAAAGTCACGGAACTGCTCTTCGACGGTGTATTCGGGATACCAATGGTAACCCGTCTCGATCATGACCCGGACTAACATAGCAGTATGACCGGGCACGTCGAGGCACCGGGTCAGGCAAACCACTTGGTTTTGAACATGGTTGGCCATCTGAAAGCACAACCATAATGCAAAGACATTAGAATTCCTAGGAAAAATTGGATAGCATAACGGTTGTAAATGCTCAGAAAAAGATTTGAGGCATCCACAACAGTTCACAATACCGCTCAACAACATCATATCAAGGTTCTGATTCAAATAGCAACATACTAAAAGTAGTAGAAACTGAACTGGGACTTGTAACAATAATCCTATAAGCTACTACGGATTAGTAACTCGTGAACCTGATAGAGGAAGAGAGCCTAGTCCATAACCCACGTTGAATGAGAAGAGAATGACTCAGATCAGAGGGCATAAGGTAAAGGAGTAAAAGAACCTTACGTTCCCTCCCACAATCAATTCCCCTACATATAACTAAAGCATTTCTAGACTCGACATCGACCAGTTTGGCTCAACGAAACTACAGGCAGTCCGGCTCTGATGCCAACGCTGTCAGGACCCCGATTCCAAGTCACATCGATCTAGCCAGTAACACCTCATATCACTTCGCGGCCTCACGCACGGTATCCCACGGGTGTCGCCTTACCATGGCCCGGGACCGTTTGCGCCTTTTGGCTCATGTATATGATAGTGTCGCTAGCATCCATATGACAGAGAACCCTGGCCGACATGGCTAGTCGTGAACCCAAAGCGGCAAAGGCCTATGGAGACAGGCATACCTGAATCACATCGAGCAGTCGGTCATCAGCGAGTGATTCCGGGCTGTAGCACTGGGCTAACAGGACTCCGGGGAACCCGGGCTGTAGTAGGCTAGGCAGGACTTCGGAAGTCACCGCGTGACATTTCCCCGAAGGGACAGACATAGGAACGAAGTGAAACACGTGCCAGCCAGTCAAGTGTCCTGAGTAGTAGTGCTGGGCTAGTAGGACTCCGGTGAACCGGGCTGTAGCGGACTACTATGGCTCGAGGAACACTAGACTACATTTCCCCATAAGAAAGGCTGCCAAGGATAAACAACTAGATTGTCGGATCCCACTCATACCAAGCATTTCAATCATACACACAATATGCCCGATATGAGTACATACAACATGGCATCACAACAAAACTCTACAACTCAAGTACTTTATTTAACGGCTCCAGAGAGCCATACATAACATGTTCATACAGATAGGGGTCACATGACCCGACACTCAAGTCATACAATCATACAAGCATATGCGGAAGCAACTAGTCTGAGTACAGACTCTAGAAAGAAAGAAGGCTTCTCGAAGCCTGTCTATCTACATAAGGCCCTCCATGGCCAGGATCACCACCTAGGTGGCTAGTCACTCGTCGACGTCAAGGTCTACATAGAACCCATGGGAGGGGCGGTGTTGTCGTCTGAAAATAGTAATTAAGCAAACATGAGTACAAGGGTACTCAGCAAGTCTTACAACAGAACCTACTATACATGCTCATTCTCAAGAAGGTGGTGGGGTTAATGCAGCAAGCCAGCTCTGACTCTTGGCTAAACTATCCTACGGAGCTTCTCTAGTAAAATAGTTTTCGCACACGAGTCCACTACTCACCAACACAATACTCCACCGGGGATCCTCCCGCGTCATCCTGTGAGAGGGCCATCCTCGGTACTCACACTTATCTTGAGTCTTTTAGTAGTATCCATTAACTTGTCTATGAACTGTATAGGCAACCAAGTAGTCCTTTACCGCGGACGCGGCTATTCGAATAGTTTTATACCCTGCAGGGGTGTACTTCGTCATACACGCTTTCACCACTTATCGCCGTTTGCATGACATGTACTCGGCAACCTTCAAGCGGAAGCCCAGCGAGGGTGTTGGCCACGGCCTACCTAAACACTTAAGTCTCTAGTCCAGGTTTATCGCCTATCCAGGTTCCATCCGCAGGGAGTCCGGCCGAGGTTTCCACATACGGCCCCGAACGATGTGAACAGGGTCCCAAGACGCCAAACGGGCGCCCGGCATACCCGGCCACGGTGTATCTACCGCAACATAGCCCACCCCTAGGGTCAGCGCTACGCACGGCCTCCAACACATAACCTACAAGCACCAGAAACTATTTGCAACTCCTGGACAGAGTACTAGGGTGATTAAGAAGCCGAGAGGGTCCATTGGTTTCGGGCCCAATGTACGGTAGTAACTGCATCTTACATCACAGATACAGATCTCAGTTCTTATGGACGGCCTCAATGAAACAACCCACCATGTACTCCTATATGGCCTCTCAATGATACCTTTACCAAAACATGTTCAACACATCCCTCACATTACCGGCATAAGCATTTCACTCTAGCCCATCACCCAGATGAACGAGCCCTGACACAAACTCTAAGCATAGCAGGCATAACAAGGTAGGAATCACATACATGGCTCAATCAACTCCTACACATGCTAGTGGGTTTCATCTAGTTACTGTGGCAATGACAGGTCATGCAGAGGATAAGGGTTCAACTACCATAGAACACAGCAGTTTGAATCGGGTTGTCTTAATGCAGTAAACAAGAGCAGAAGCGAGAACATGAGTTTGTATCGGAATGATCAATGGGTTCCTTGCCTGATGGAGTGGTAGTGGGATACTGCCCTTCAGTTGGATACTCGTGAATCTCCTCGGAGGAAGAACCTACCACGAAGAACACATCGGAACACAATCAACACATGATGATATGCAACAATATGATGCATGCTATGACATGGCAATATGAATGTGTCTTGGCCTAATGCAAGCTATAACAGAAAGGAATGAACTCATTTGAATCAAAGATTCAAATATTAGCTCATTAAACATGGCCTTAATAGTGCATTTCCTTATTCTGCTTAAACAGCAAGGTAAACTTGTTTTGTCATGCATGAAACCATTACAGATGGATAGATTGAATTTTTCTGATAATTTTTCATATATAAATTATTTCATTTGGAGTTAAGGTTGAATTTCTATGAATTTTTGAAGTTTGATCTATTTTCTGGAATTTCCTCTATAAAAATAATTCCAGTAAATCAATTACTGCGTCAGCAATGCGTCAGGGTGACATCAGGGTCAACGGGGACGTCCAGGTCAAACCTGACAAGTGGCTCCCGCGTGTCAGTAGTTAATTAAACTAACTAATTTTAGTTAGATACTAATCTGGATAATTAGCAGAGGGGGGCCCACTTGTCATTGACTCAGGGGAGTCAAACTGGGCCCACCCAGTCCACGTCAGTGGTCAAATCCACCGGTCAACAGGGCTAATCCCACCGGCGTTGAGTCGTCGGCGAGGCCGAGACGGCGGAGGGCTTCGGAAAACGCCCTCAGGCGAACAAAACAACGGCGGAGATGTGCTACGCGATGCGGGGAGCGAGCCGCATCATTTGGTGGAGGAAGTGGGGCTCGGGGAGGCCGCAAACGACGCCGGCGACGACCTTGGCGGTCGCCGGAGTTCGGGCGTGGACGAACCCGACACTACGGGGCACGGCGAGGCGCGGGCAGTGGTGCGTTAGGTTCCTGGGAGCGCGTGGAAGACGAAGGCGTGCTCGGGCTCGAGCTTACGCGCCTGTGGCCACGGCGGCGACATGGCCGGCGGAGCCGAGCTCTCGGCCTCGATGGCAGAGGGGGTTGGAGGACGCGGACGAGCGCGGGAAGAAGGGCGGAGGAAAGATGGGCTCACCAGGAACTCGTAGAGCAGGCTAATGAGCTCGGGGAGGGCTTGAGGCCGGTGAATCGACGGGAGATGGCTCGGGTGCCCGAGGTTGAAGACGAGGGCAAAGGCAGCGTTTGGAGTCGCGAGGGTCGGCGGAGAGGTCCAGGGCGACGAGGCGGAGCTGTTGGGCTCGTCGGAGGGGCGAGGGGATGGCTCTTGTGGCGACTATGGCGATCGGCGGCGAGGGACGCATTCGGCCATCGCGGGAGAGGGAGAGGGAGACGAGGGGGAGAGTGAGAGAGGATGAGAGAGGGACGTGGGGGTCGCCTGGCGTCCTTAGGCGTCTCCCGGGCGTCGGCAGAAACAGGAGGTGGCCGGCGCGTGGCAGCGGGCGCCGGCCACGTGCTCCGCGTCCTTCTGGCGCGAGGAGGACGACGATTGGCCGCGCCAGTAGGCTGGGCTAAGCCAGGTGGGCTGGCCAGCGCAGGTAAGGCCCAAGTGGCTTCTCCCTCCCTTTTTTTTAAATTGTTTCTGTTTTCTGTTAAACTAAAACTGTTGGGCTTTATTAAAAATACTAAAATATTTCCAAAAATCCTGAAAATAAATGTGAGCTCTGTTTAGAATAATTCCAACAGGAAACATTTATTCCCAAAATTATTTGAGCATTTAAATTATTTTATAGCATTTAAATGCCCAAATTCAAATACTTATGATTTAAAACAATGACCTTCTGTTGACCTAGAAAATTGTGCACCAATTTTGCCAGAGGTTCTAACCCAAGACAAAGAGGGTGAACTTTTTAGAAGGGCATTTCAGGTTCATTGAAATTATTTTAAGTAAACCCTAGTTGATTTCAAGGGGGGTGCTGGGGGTTCTGCCTTCCCCATTTCAAGTTTCTATTGAAAGAAGACATGATGCAACACTCTAATGCATGGTCTAGCTAGGATGTGACAGGCTCGGAGCATATCTTCTAGAATTTGATTGACTCGTTCTACTTGACCACTTGATTGAGGATGGAAGGCGGTGCTAAAAGAGAGACGAGTTCCCACTGCATTTTGGAAACTTTCCCAAAATCGAGAGGTGAAAAGACTCCCACGGTCTGAGTTAATTTCCAATGGAACACCATGAAGAGACACTATTCGGGAGATGTACAGGTCAGCTAGCTAGCTAGCGGTGATACTCTCACGAACAGGTAGGAAATGGGAAACTTTGGAAAGACGGTCGATCACGACGAAGATGGCATTATTCCCTCTCTTGGTCCTGGGAAACCCAGTGATGAAATCCATACTGATTTTATCCCCTTTCCACTCGGGAATAGCCAAAGGTTGAAGGGTGCCAGCATGCCGTTGATGCTCTTCTTTAACACGACGACAAACGTGGCAATTAGCAATGTATTGAGCGATTTCTCTTTTCATCCTAGTCCAGCAAAACCTCTAGCGTAGGTCTTGATACATTTTAGTACTACCGGGATGAATGGTGAGATGGGATTCATGAGCTTCCTTAAGGATCAACTGGCATAGATGTTGTTTCTTGGGAACCACCAAACGGTTCTCGAAGAAGTCAGCACCCCGCTTATCCATGGAAAAACATTTAGCAACTCCGCTAGCAATGTTTTCCTTAATCCGGGATGTGCCCTTATCACACTTCTGGGCACCTATGATTTGATCCATAAGGGTAGGTTTCGCCACCAGGGTGGATAGAAAACCTCGAGGAACAATGTGAAGATTAAGCTTACGAAATTCCTCATGGAGAAGTGGTTGACTTTGTTATAACATCAGGTTGTTACAATAGGACTTAGGACTTAGTGCATCAGCCATGACATTGGCTTTGCCCGGGGTGTAAGTTATTCCTAAGTCGTAATCCGAGATCAACTCGACCCAAAGTCTTTGCCTGAGATTCAAATCTGGTTGGGTGAAGATATATTTCAAACTTTGGTGATGGGTGAAGATCTTGCAACGATTACCGGGGAGGTAATGTCGCCAAGTTTTAAGTGCATGGACTACAGCTGCAAGCTCTAGATCATGTGTGGGATAATTTTCCTCATGTGGATGTAATTGCCATGAAGCATAGACAATTACCTGACGATCTTGCATGAGTATGCAACCTAGTCCTTGTTGTGAGGCGTCGCAATAGATAATAAAGTCCTTGGAGAAATCTGGTGGTACCAATACGGGAGCAGATGTCAGGCGTCTTTTCAGTTCCTGAAAGCTGAACTCGCACTGTGGAGTCCACTCGAACTTTTTATCTTTGTTGAGGAGTTCAGTTAGGGGTTTAGCAACCTTGGAGAAATTCTCGATGAAGCGGAGGTAATAGCTCGCTAAGACAAGGAAACTCCAAACTTGCTTGACCATCTCAGGTGGAGTCCAATCAAGGACGGCTTGAACTCGCTCGGGATTGACAGCAATACCCTTACCAGAGATTACATGGCCTAGATAGGTCACTTCTGGCAACCAAAATTCACACTTGGAGAATTTGGCATAAAGGCGATGCTCTCGAAGTTTCATCAATACCAGCCTTAGATGTTCGGCATGTTCCTCTTCACTCTTGGAGTAATGAGTATGTCATCGAGGTATACTACGACGAATTTATCCAAATACTCCATGAAGACCGAGTTCATTAACTGGGAGAAGGTAGCTGGGGCATTGGTTAAACCGAAGGACATAACGGTGTAGTCGTATTGGCCATAACGAGTAACAAAGGCCGTTTTGGGAATGTCCCCGTTTCTGATTTTGATTTGATGGTAGCCCAACCTCAAATCCATCTTGGAAAAGACTGAGGATCCAGCGAGCTGATCATACAGATCATTGATCCTGGGAAGCGGATACTTGTTCTTGATGCTGACCAAGTTGACAAGTCGGTAATCTACAACCATTTGATCCGTTCCATCCTTCTTCTTGACGAAGAGGACGGGGCAAGCCCAAGGAGAGGAACTAGGACGGATGAAACCCTTTTTCAAGGACTCATCGAGTTGGTTCTTAAGCTCGGCTAGTTCTAAGGGTGCCATCTTGTAGAGTCTCCTAGAAATTGGAACGGTTCCTAGAACAAGGTCTATCACGAACTCGACATCCCTGTCAGGTGGAACACCTGGCAGTTCTTCTGGAAAGACATCCGGAAAATCTCGGACTACCGGAACATCCTCAAGGTCTGGAAGGGGGTTGGCATTTAGGGAGTAAAGCTGACGCTTGGCCACTCAAGTTAAGACATTGACTGTCTTGCCCGATGGGTGAGTAAGTTGAATGGTTCTAGTGGCACAATCAATCTTAGCATAATGAGTTGAGATCCAGTCCATACCCAAGATGATGTTTATGTCCGAGGACTTGAGAGCTATTAAGGATGCAAGGAAGACAAGTCTATCGACAAGAATTTCATTCCCATGGCTTACTCTAGAAGTTTGCCATCTAGAGCCAGGGGTTTGAATTTCCATGGTAGAGGGCATGTCACAGAATGTCGTGTTATGCAATAAAGCATAATTCTCGGATATGAATGAATGAGATGCTCCAGTATCAAAAAGAACAGATGCCGGATGGCAATTAACAAGGAGCGTACCAAGGACGATGTTAGGATCCTCATGAGCCTCCTCGGCTGAAACATAGTTGACATGGCCACGAGCAGTGGTGACCGGCTTGGCGTGGAATGTCTTTCCCGCGGGCTTACCACGGCCAACGGACTTTCCAGTTTGATTGGGGTTGTTGTTCTGGGGACACTCTCGGCTATAGTGACCCGACTCTCCACACTTAAAGCATGTCACCACATTGGGGCGTGGACCAGCATTAGCAGCAGGGCCACCATAGGGCTTGGGCGGTGCAAACTGCTGGTTGGGACGAGGTGCCTCAAAGGATGGCCTCGGAATGAACCTGGGTGGCAGTGCCGTGCTTGGGATCCACACCCGGCACTTCTGAGCTCCAGAGCCGGATGAAGAGCCAAAATCACGTGAGTGCTTGCGTGAAGCATCATAATCAGTCTGGCCTGTCTCAGCACTGATGGCTTTATTGACCAACTTCGTGCAGACGAAGATCACGGCGAAGCTCAGGGCTGAGTCCCTTGTGGAACCTTGCCTACTTCTTAGTGTCGGTACATACCTCTTCGGGAGCATAACGTGCCAGATTCCCAAATTCATGACTATATGCATCCACAGTCAGTCTTCCTTGGGTGAAGTTGCAGAACTCCTCCCTCTTGCGATCCATGAGACCTTCCAGAATGTGATGCTCACGGAAAGCCTCACTGAATTCAGCCCAAGTGGTAATTTGGCCGACCGGGCGCATAGCTTCGAAGTTTTCCCACCAAAGGCTGGCAGGTCCTTCGAGGTGATAGGCAGCATAAGTAACCTTGTCGGCTTCGGCTACGTTGGCAGAACGTAGCTTATGGGTGATGCTGCGAAGCCAGTCATCCGCGTCGAGGGCTCGACGGAATGGTTAAACTTTGGTGGGTACAGCTTGATAAAGTCATTGATTGACACCAAGTCATTTTGCGGGTAGCGTGCAGTGTTTTCCTCAATCCGCTCTAGCAGGCGGTTAGTCTCGCTTGTTTCTTTCCGCCTCCAGCATCACTTCGGCCAGAGAGGGCGGGTGAGGCAGATTTTCACCCCTAGCTGCACTGGCTTCCCCTTGCTCCGGGGCAGCAGGGTTGCTGCGGGTGTTGACCATCCTAGGAGAAAACAAGACAACGGTTTCGATAAGGATGGCTCAAACTTAGCAAGGAAGTGCAGAATGTAATGGATAACACAAAATGCAGAGATGTTCATCTGTATGTCATGGTAATATAAAACTGCCATATATATACCAACGGTCATACACATCATACATAGTTTAGTACGAGCCTAGGCTACAATACAACTATGATGAAAGACGTTACATCTCATCGGAGGCATTCCAAGCTCCTATACATTATTTGTCTACACCTCCGGAATTGATGACACACAAAGTCATATCCCACAAGTCACACAGGACAGTGGAGATACAACTATTACAATACTAGTGATACTACTACTAGCTCAGACAGCTCCGTAGTAGTCCTCATAGAAGTGACCTCCATAGCTTGGAAGTTCAACGTGATCATCCGGGAACAGACGGTCCTGAGGAGCATGTGGACCATAGGGGCTAGGATGAGGTCTTGGACCAACAAATGGTGGCCTGCGAGGACCACGGGGTGGGGTGATGCCTCCCACATCACGCCAATCCACCATGTCTGGCAGAGCAGATCTCACAGGATACAGATCCCTTGTATCCATAGATCCAGCTTGCACCGCAAGTGCAAACCGAGTCAATGTGGCCCAATGATTAGCACGGGTATTGAAAAGCTCTAGCCTCAAGGCCCTATTCTCTCGGTCCTTATCTTCGAGCATCTCGGCAGTGGTACGAGTTAATGAGTCCTCCTGAGTGGAGTCAGCATAGATAGCCTGAAGATACCCTTGCGCTCCCGGAAGTGAAGCTGGCATGTAACAGAAGTCGGTGTTCCGAAGCAGGCCAGTCCGGACTCGCATGATGGTCATCATGGAATAGGCAGCATCCTGCACCGCCATCTCAACAGTAACCCCAAGCCCATAGGAGCAGTGAAGGGGCTCGGTAGATCCAGGATAAGAAGGAAATATCCTGACGGTGCAGAAATATTGGCTTTGATTAAAGTCTCGGAATTGCTCTTCGACGGTGTATTCGGGATACCAACGGTAACCCATCTCGATCATTACCCGGACTATAATAGCAGTATGACCGGGCACGTCGCGGCACCGGGTTAGGCGAACCACTTGGTTTTGAACACGGTTGGCCATCTGAAAGCACAACCACAATGCAAAGACATTCGAATTTCTAGGGAAAATTGGACAGCATAACAGCTGTAAATGCTCAGAAAAAGATTTGATACATCCACAACAGTTTGCAATACCATTCAACAACATCATATCAAGGTTCTGATTCAATTAGCAACATACTAAAATAGTAGAAACTGAAGTGGGGCTTGTAACAACAATCCTATAAGCTACTACGGATTAGTAACATGTGAACCTGATAGAAGAAGAGAGCCTAGTCCTTAACCCACATTGAGTGAGAAGAGAATGACTCAGATCAGAGGACATAAGGTAAAGGAGTAAAAGAGCCTTATGTTCCCTTCCACAATCAATTCCCCTACATATAACTAAAGCATTTCTATACTCGACATCGACCAGTTTGGCTCAAAGAACCTACAGGCTGTCCGGTTCTGATGCCAACGCTGTCAGGACACCGATTCCAAGTCACATCGATCTAGCCGGTAACACCTCATATCACTTTGCGGCCTCACGCACGGTATCCCACGGGTGTCGCCTTACCATGGCCCGGGACCGTTTGCGCCTTTTGGCTCACGTATATGATAATGTCGCTAGCATCCATATGACAAAGAACGCAGGTCGACATGGCTAGTCGTGAAGCCAAAGCGGCACAGACCTATGGAGACAGGCATACATTAATCACATCGAGCATGTCGGTCATCAGCGAGTGATTCCAGGCTGTAGCGCTGGGCTAGCAGCACTCCGGGGAACCTGGGCTGTAGCAGGCTAGGCAGGACTCCGGATGTCACCGCGTGACTTTTCCCCGAAGGGAAAGACATAGGAACGACATGAAACACATGCCGGCCAGTCAACTGTCCTGAGCAGTAGTGTTGGGCTAGCAGGACTCCGATGAACTGGCCTGTAGCGGACTACTATGGCTCGAGGAACACTAGACTACATTTCCCCATAAGAAAGGCTGCCAAGGATAAACAACTAGATTGTCGGATCCCACTCATACCAAGCATTTCAATCATACATAAAATATGCCCGATATGAGTACATACAACATGGCATCACAACAAAACTACTCAAGTACTTTATTTAAAGGCTCCAGAGAGCCATACATAACATGTTCATACAGATAGGGGTTACATCACCCGACACTCAAGTCATACAATCATACAAGCACATGCAAAAGCAACTAGTCTGAGTATACACACTAGAAAGAAAGAAGGCTTCTCGAAGCCTGTCTATCTACATAGGGCCCTCCATGGCCAGGATCACCACCTGGGTGGCTAGTCACTCGTCAACGTCAAGGTCTACGTAGAACCCATCGGAGAGGGCGGTGTTGTCGTCTGAAAATAGTAATTAAGCAAACATGAGTACAAAGGTACTCAGCAAGTCTTACAACAGAACCTACTATACATGCTCATTCTCAAGAAGGTGGTGGGGTTATTGCAGCAAGCCAGCTTTGACTCTTGGCTAAGCTATCCTACGGAACTCCACTAGTAAAATAGTTTTCGCACATGAGTCCACTACTCACCAACACAATACTCCACCGGGGATCCTCTCTCGTCATCCTATGAGAGGGCCATCCTCGGTACTCACACTTATCTAGAGTCTTCTAGTAGTAACCATTAACTTGTCTATGAACTGTATAGGCAACCAAGTAGTCCTTTACCGCGGACGCGGCTATTCGAATAGTTTTATACCCTGCCGGGGTGTACGTCGTCACACATGTTTCCACCACTTAGCGTCTGCACACGACATGTGCTCGGCAGACTTCAAGCGAAAACCGACGTGGGTGTGGACCACGACCTGACTAACCTCACAAGTCACTAGTCCAGGTTTATCGCCTATTCAGGTTCCATCCGCAAGGAAATCCGGCCGGGGTGTCCTCAACGGCCCCAAACGATGTGTACAGAGTCCCGTGACGCCAAACGGGCGCCCGGCATACCCGACCATAGTGTATCTATCGCATCATAGCCCACCCCTAGGGTCAGCGCTACGCACGGCCACGAACACATAACCTACAAACACCAAAAACTAGTTGCAACTCCTGGACAGAGGGCGAGAGGGGTCAGTAAGTCGAGCGTGGTCATATTTCAGGGCCCAATGTGTGGTAGTAGCTGAATCTTAAATCACGCATACAGATCTCAGTTCTTATGGACGGTCTCAATGAAACAACCCACCATGTACTCCTACATGGCCTCTCATCGATACCTTGACCAAAACATGTTCAACACATCCCTCACATTACTGACATAATCATATCACTCTAGTCCATCACCCAGATGAACCAGACCTGACACAACTCTAAGCATATCAGGCATAGCAAGGTAGGAATCACATACATGGCTCAATCAACTCCTACACATGCTAGTGGGTTTCATCTAGTTACTGTGGCAATGACAGGTCATGCAGAGGATAAGGGTTCAACTACCGTAGCACACAGCAGTTTGAATTGTGTTGTCTTAATGCAGTAAACAAGAGCAGAAGCGAGAACATGGGTTTGTATCAGAATGATCAATGGGTTACTTGCCTGTTGTAGAGGTAGTAGGGTACTGCCCTTCAGACGGATACTCGGGGTTATCCTCGGAGGCAGAACCTACCACGAAAGACACACCGAACATAATCAACACATGGCAATATGCAACAATATGATGCATGCTATGACATGGCAAGATGAAAGTGTCTTGGCCTAATGCAAGCTAAAACAGAAGGGGATGAACTCATTTGAATCAAAGATTCAAATATTAGCTCATTAAACATGGCCTTATTAGTGCATTACCTTATTCTACTTAAACATCAAGGATAACTTGGTTTGTCATGCATGAAACCATTACATATGGATAGATTGAATTTTTATGATCATTTTTCATATATAAATCTTTGCATTTGGAGCTATGGTTGATTTTCTATGATTTTTAGAAGTTTTGGATATTTTCTGGAATTTCCTATATAAGAATAATTCCAGTAATTGAATTAATGCGTCAGCATGACATAGGTGTGATGTCAGCAGTCAACTGGGTCGGCCAGGTCAAACCTGACTGGTGGGCCCTCTCTGTCAGTGTCACAACTAGTTAACAGAATTAGATTAACACTAATTAGATGTCAGTGGGGCCTGGGCCCACATGTTAGTGTCTAAACTAATTAGAATTAGTTAAAACTAATCTTAAACTGATTAGCAGACCGACCCCACCTGTCATAGACCGAGGGGGTCCACCTGGGCCCACATAGGGGTCAAACTGAGTCAAACTCGCCGGCGGCTTGACGCCAGCGACAACAGACGCGGTGGAGGGGCTCGGGTTTGCGTCTCCAGCGACCAAATCGACGGCGGAGAGCAGCTATGTGACGCGGGGAGCGAGCCGCGTCATTTGGTGGAGTAAGTGGAGCTCGTGGAGGCTTGGAACGACGCCGGCGACGACCTTGGCGGTCGCCGGAGTTCGGGCGTGGATGAACCCGAAGCTATGGGGCACGGCGAGGCGTGGGGAGTGGTGCGTTAGGCTCCTAGGAGCGCGTGGAAGACGAAGGCGTGCTCGGATTTGAGCTTACGCACCTGTGGCCACAGCGGCGACATGGCTGGCGGAGACGAGCTCTCGGCCTCGATGGTAGAGCGGGTTGGAGGACGTGGACAAGCACGGGGAGAGGGGGAAACGGTGGCGGAGCTCACAGCGGTTGCAGGGGAGCGATCGGCGAGCTCGGGGAAGGGCTGGAGCGAGCGGGGCGGCGAGGGGGATCTCCGTTGGCCGGAGTTGAGGACGAGCTTGGTGCAGCGTCTCCGGGGCGAGCGAGCGCACGGGGCTCGGCCTACTTGATGCAGTCGACGACGGCGGAGCTTCCTGGCATGTCGGGGCAGCAAATGGACGGTGGTGGCTGCGGTGAAGCTTGTCGGCGGCGAAGGCTGCGCTCGGCAGGAAGAGGGGGAGAGAGCCAGAGAGGGAGAGATACTACGGGGAGAGTGAGAAGAAAGAGAGGGGGACGTGGGGGTCGGCGTGGCACTCCTAGACGCCTCTAGGGCGTCGGCGGAAGCAGGAGGTGGCCAGCGTGTATCCGCGGGCGCCGGCCACGCGCTCCTCGGCCTCCTGGCGGGAGGAGGAGGAGGACTGGCAAGGCCAGTCGACTGGGCCGAGCCAGGTGGGCTGGTGGGCTGCGCCTGGTAAGTTTCTCTCTCTCTCCTTTTTCTTATTTGTTTTCTTTTATCTATTTTTCTGCAACTGTTGGGCTTTATTAAAAATACCTAGACATCTTTAAAATCCTGAAAATAATCAGGGGCTCTGTTTAGATTATTCCCAACAGCCCACACTTATTTCCAGAATTATTTGAGCATTTAGATTATTTTATATCATTTAAATGCCCAAATCCAAATACTTATGATTTAATTCAGAGAATCCAAAATATCCTAGAAAAGAGTGCACCTTTTTTGCGAGTGGTTTTAGCCCAATCCAGAAATGATGAACATTTTGTGAAGGGCATTTTGGGTTCATTGAAAATAATTTTAGTGAACCCTAGTTATTTCCAAGGGGGTGCTGGGGGTTCTGTCTTCCCCATTTCAAATTTAAGGGAATTTAAATATGATGCACACTCTAATGCTGCAACTAGCTAGGGTGTGACAATCATATGATTCGATATTGACGGGCTTGAACCCCTTGGGGAATTCATGATCCAATACTTCATCTGTGAAGTAGAGCGGGTGTGCGGCGCCTCTGTATGGGGCCGCATCACGGCAGACCTCCAAGGGAGTCCGTGTGCGGTATTTGGCCAGAGCGTGGTTAGGTTTGTCACGTCCGAATAGGTGTCATCGTCGTGCCTCAAAGCACGTCCTCGCGATCCATAGATCGATCTTGTGTGTCCTGCTCTACTGTCCAGTGTCTGTCGGAGGTCGTACATGTGACTCTGGACTTTTCCGTCCTTATTATGGTGGGGCGGTCTGCTGTTCGGCCTGAGTTGCCGCTTTATCCCAACCGCGGGGTGGCTGTTCAGCCGCCCTGTCCCAACCATGTGGTGGTCGGTCCGCATTACGTGAGGGAGATTGTGCTCTGGCGCCTCCTCATCGAATTGAGGTAGAAGTCTGCGTATCGGGTAGCTCTTGGCTGGGTGGTTGAGGCCGTATTCCTCGGGTATCAGGACATCAGTCCCTCTGTCGACGAGCAGATCCTGTTAGGCTTGAAGCTGTTGTTGTTTCTTTTTCAGGCTCCTTGTGGTGGCTATGAGCTGAAGCTTAAAGCGCTCCTGCTCGAGAGGATCCTCGGGCACAATGAAGTATTCGTTGCCAAGGCTTGTCTCCTCCTTGGAGGATGAACGGTAACTATCATCCTCCGAGTCATCTTATATGGCCTGTTCGTCGGGGTTGTCTTGCCTGCTGTCGTGTTCCTGTTCGGATGTAGACCCAACAGGGTCTTCGTTGTTTTCGGCATCGCCCGGGGTACTATTTTCTCCAGTGCCAGTGTTGTCGTCCTTTGAGCGGCGGGGCTTGGGGTGGCGTTTGGGCTGCCGGCGCTTGGACTGTGTCTCGGAGGCTTTATTTACATCTGGATCTTCTTTGTTGTCGCCAAATCCTTTGGGTGTATCAACCATGTACACGTCGTATGAAGAGGTTGCCGTCCAATGTCTATTGAATGGAGGGTCTTGGCCCTGCTCCTTGTCAGCATCGCCGTCCATACCGTCAATGTCTTCGGAGCCATAGTCAAGCATGTCTTTTAAATCATCGACGGTGGCTATGAGGTGGGTGGCGGGTGGGAAGCAAAATTCCTCATCATCCGTTTCTAGCTCGAACCGGACATAGTTCGGCTGT
Source organism: Triticum monococcum (assembly GCA_034509565.1). NCBI lineage: Eukaryota > Viridiplantae > Streptophyta > Magnoliopsida > Poales > Poaceae > Triticum > Triticum monococcum. The sequence goes on along the minus strand of CM067843.1, from coordinate 752,672,522 downwards.
GAGTCCTTCTCCAAGGACAAATTCTTAAAAGAGTTTAGCACGCCCCCCAAAGGCGAGTGATGGAAGACGTCAGCGGCACTAAACTCGAAGATCAATAACCGATCTAGCTTGGTGTCGGCGGGCGTTCACTGTCCGGAACATACTGGCGGAGAGAGTCCGAAGTTCCGTTAAAGCGAATGCTGCAGGGCGTCGAGTCCATGTGCGGCTCCAACTCCGCGGACTCTGATGCCTCGGATGGCTCAATCTGGTTTGGCTCTAAGTTCGTTGTAGTCATAGGAACCATCTCTTGGGTGTGATCCGATGTCAGATTTAAGTCACGTTCATCGGGATGAGGGGGAGCGGTCGCCGCAGGCTCAAATCCCTTGAAGATCAAGTCTCCACGGATATCCGCGATGTAGTTCAAGCTCCCGAATCCGAACTGATGGCCGGGGGCGTAGCTGTCGATCTGCTCTAGATGGGCAAGCGAGTTGACCCGCAGTACGAAGATCTGTTCGGGGAGGAAGGTTCCTCTTTGGATAGCGTCATTATTGACGATTGAAGGGGCCATTGAGACTCTTGTCGACGGCACAGTGGAACTCTCAAGGAAAGCACCAATGTCGGTGTCAAAACCGGCGGATCTTGGGTAGGGGGTCCCGAACTGTGCGTCTAGGATCGATGGTAACAGGAGATAGGGAACACGATGTTTCCCCAGGTTCGGGCCCGCTCTATGGAGGTAATACCCTACTTCCTGCTTGATTGATCTTGATGAATATGAGTATTACATGAGTTGATCTACCACGAGATCGTAATGGCTAAACCCTAGAAGTCTAGCCTATGAATATGGTAATGAGTATGTGTGTTGTCCTCTCCGGACTATCCCCTTCGGTTTATATAGACACCGAGGAGATCTAGGGTTTACATGGAGTCGGTTACATAAAAAGGAATCTTTGGTCGCCAAGCTTGCCTTCCACGCCAAGTAGAGTCCAATCCGGACACGGTGTAGTCTTCGGTCTTCATGTCTTCACAGCCCATCAGTCTGGCCCATAGATAACAGGTCGGACGTCCGAGAACCCCTTATTTCAGGACTCCCACAGTGACGGCAAGCAATATGTATATACCCACACCCACAACTCCTTTGTGTTCTACTCGTGCATATAACATCTACGCATAGACCTGGCTCGGATGCCACTGTTGGGAACGCATTAATTTCAAAATTTTCCTACGCACACGCAAGATCCATCTAGGTGATGCATAGCAATGAGAAGGGAGAGTGTTATCCACGTACCCTCGTAAACCATAAGCGGAAGCATTATGACAACGCGGTTGATGTAGTCGTACGTCTTCACGATCTGAACGATCCTAGCACTGAAGGTACGACACCTCCGTGATCTGCACACGTTCAGCTTGGTGACGTCCCACGAACTCTAGACCTAGCTGAGTGTCGGGGGAAAGCTTCGTCAGCACGACGGCGTGATGATGGTGATGATGAAGTTACCGACGCAGGGCTTCTCCTAAGCACTACAACAATATGAGCGAGGTGGAAATCTATGGAGGGGGGCACCACACACGGCTAAGAGATCAACTTGTGTGTCTATGGGGTGCCCCCCTCCCCTGTATATAAAGGAGTGGAGGAGCGGAGGGCTGGCCCTCTCTATGGCGCACCCTAGGGGGGAGTCTTACTCCCACCAGGAGTAGGATTCCCCCCTTTCCCTAATAGGAGTAGGAGAGACGGAAGGGGGAGAGTGAAGGAAGGAAGGGGGGCGGCCCCCCACCCAATTCGGATTGGGCTAGGGGGCGCGCCCTCCTCCTTGGCCTTCCTCTCCTCTATTCCACTAAGGCCCAATAAGGCACATATACTCCCCGGGGGATTCCGGTAACCCCCCGGTACTACGATAAATGCATGAACTCACCCGGACCCATCCCGATGTCCAAACATAGGCTTCCAATATATCGATCTTTATGTCTCGACCATTCCAAGACCCCTCGTCATGTTCGTGATCATATCTAGGACTCCAAACTACATTCGGTACATCAAAATGCATAAACTCATAATACCAATCGTCACCGAACGTTAAGCGTGCGGACCCTACGGGTTCGAGAACTATGTAGACATGACCGAGACTCATCTTCGGTCAATAACCAATAGCAGAACCTGGATGCTCATATTGGTTCCTACATATTCTACGAAGATCTTTATCGGTCAAACCGCATAACAACATACATTGTTCCCTTTGTCATCGGTATGTTACTTGCCCGAGATTCGATCGTCGGTATCTCAATACCTAGTTCAATCTCGTTACCGTCAAGTCTCTCTACTCGTTCCGTAATGCAACTTACGGTAACTAACTCATTAGTCACATTACTTGCAAGGCTTATAGTGATGTGTAGTACCAAGAGGGCCCAGAGATACATCTTCGATACGCGGAGTGACAAATCCTAATCTCAATCTATGCCAACTCAACAAACACCATCGGAGACACATGTAGAGCATCTTTATAGTCACCCAGTTACGTTGTGACGTTTGATAGCACACTAAGTGTTCCTCTGGTATTTGGGAGTTGCATAATCTCATAGTCATAGGAACATGTATAAGTTATGGAGAAAGCAATTGTAGTAAACTAAACGGTCATCGTGCTAAGCTAATGGATGGGTCAAGTCAATCACATCATTCTCTAATGATATGATCCCATTTATCAAATGACAACTCTTTGTCCATGGCTAGGAAACTTAACCATCTTTGATCAACGAGCTAGTCAGGTAGAGGCATACTAGTGACACTCTGTTTGTCTATGTATTCACACATGTACTAAGTTTTCAGTTAATAAAATTCTAGCATGAATAATAAACATTTATCAGGATATAAGGAAATATAAATAACAACTTCATTATTGCCTCTAAGGCATATTTCCTTCACGAAGATGTAACGCAGGTAGGCGTCGACGACGAAGCTTTGGTCATTGCCTGGCATGCTTGGAACAACTAATGGTAGATGGGTAAGGACTAGATCTACGCAGAGTGTCGCGGCGGTGCATTGCCTCCTGGGTTATATGCAGAAAGACGTTAGCTGGTTGCGGGAAACAGGTGAGGGAAGAGGCGTGGATTTTACAATTCACCCATGTGGAGCGCGGGATGTAGGGTAACGCCGCAGAAAACAAAAAAATTCCGACCTACGCACCAGCCCAGGACCACTATGGAGACTGCATACATGGTTTGATCTTTTTCATTACTGACTCGATGACGATCGGCGGTGTAGATCCCCGCAGCTAGGATTTACAACCTCCCAACCTCGAGGATGTATACCCTCATCTGCTCCTCAGACAGCCCTCCGGGAGGCGGTCGAATAGACCCACTGGACGGTGTCTTGGATAGCCCTTCAAGAGGACCTTCGAAACTCGAACGATCACTCGGACAGCCCTTCGGGAGGACCTTCGAAACTCGCACAGTCACATGGACAGCCCTCCGGGAGGCACTCACGAACTAAGACCAAAACTACAATCTCTCTACAGAGTTCCACATATACGGTGTCATCTATCCGGCAGGGCTTCGCCGTCCAGAACTAGTTCCTGCCGGAACCCAGACAGCCTTTCGGCTCTACGAAACTATTTCGCAGGGAGGGAGAGAGAAGCTAGATCATTGCATGGCACTTGTATGTGAGAAGGGATGAGGAGAATGGCAGCCCCTTCTTCTCCTTTTATAGGCCAAGGCAAGGGGTGGGGTGGTGGAGGAAATACCAAAACACCCATGCTACATGTCCCACATGAAGGGTGAAATGGTAACTCAAGTGGGGCACCAAGGGGACACCATGGAGGCACCCCCTTGGCCAGCCACAACCTTGCCCCCTCCCATGGCGGGGGGGGGGGCAACAAGCCACCAACATGTCTCCTAGAAACATGGGTGCTCCCTAGACAAAAAGCCACCAAACATGTAACCCCCGATTCGTGGGATCTTGTCCCCTCGTGCTGAGACAAGATGTTTTCCGTGAAACATTTTTTCTGAAAAATTCCGAAAGGTCCCAGAACATTTCCGGCACCCTCTAAAATTCTTCCGGGCATGATCTGAAACATTTCCGGTGTGGTGATTTTTATCAGCGAAAAGCAACAACGGCCGTTACGGCAGCTCCGGAACATTTTCGGGTTTTCTCTCCGAAAACTCCCAAAAGTTCCCAGACCAATTCTGGGGCCCTCTAAGAATTTCTAGGCAAGTGTCGAAACCATTTTGACCTAATAATCTATTCCGAAACAACTTTTTGGTTTTACCGAAACTCTTTCGGTGTTCTCTCTCCGGAACTCTTCCGTTGTCTCTGAAACTTTTCCGGTAACTTTCTCTAGTATTCAGCGGATAGATAACCCTTAAGCGTGTAACCCTATAGGTTCGGTGAAGTATAGACATGACATGGAATCCCTTCCAATCAATGATCAACATCGGATCCTTAGACACTGAGGGAGTCCTGGATTAGGGGGTCTCCGGACGGCCGGACTATATCCTTTGGCCGGACTGTAGGACTGTGAACATACGAGATTCAAGACTTTGTCCCGTGTCCGTATGGGACTCTACTTGGTGTGGAAGGCAAGCTAGGCAATACGGATATGGATATCTCCTCCTTTGTAACTGACCTTGTGTAACCCTAGCCCCCTCCGGTGTCTATATAAACCGAAGGGTTTTAGTCCGTAAGACAACATACAATCATACCATAGGCTAGCATCTAGGGTTTAGCCTCTCTGATATCGTGGTAGATCTACTCTTGTAATACTCATATCATCAAGAACAACCAAGTAGGACGTAGGGTTTTACCTCTTTCAAGAGGGCCCGAACCTGGTGTGAGTGCATCTAGTGCCACCCCTAGTTGGTTTTGGAGTATTGACGACAAACCTAGTTGAGGGCCTAATGTGTTTGTGAGAATTGCAGGATAACACAGGTAGAAGTCCCTCATTGATTCGGTTTTCCTACCAGAGATGACCCCTAAAAATGTATGAAGACATTTATGTCAAAGGTTGTATATGAAGATATTCACATTGAAGACTATGACAAGAGAAGACACCACATGAAGCCTATGGAGCTCGAAGACTAAGATCTTTCGTAGTTCTCTTTCATTTGTGTTGAGTCATAGGAACCACCGTACTGTTAAGTGGGGTCCAAGAGAACCAGTCAGAACAACTGAAGTGATGCCTAAACAAAAACCTATGTCTTCGAGTGAAGACTATGAGAGCAAATCTTGTCCAGAGTCGAACAAGTCAGCTTTTCTTGTAGCCCAAGTAAAGTTGTGATGTGGGTTTGAAATCTGACCGTTGGAACACGTGTCAGTTCCTTAGTGACCCAGGGTCATTTCGGACAAATCAGGTCGAGTTGCCAAGTGGCTATATATAGCCCACCCCCTACAAACATAAACGGTTGGCTGCTTAGATTCAGTGCACGGCTTTTGTCGTTTGAGAGCAACCCACCTCAAAGCCTTTGAGAGAGAGAATACCTAGCGAGGATAAAGCCCTAACCACCCAGAGCCAGAGAGAATTGGGCATCACTTAAGTCTTATTGTCTGAGTGATCTGAAGACTTATTACACTTGAGGACTGTGCATCCTCCAGCCGGTTAGGCATCGCGTTCTGAGCATCCAAGAGACATTGTGGATTGCCGGTGAACGAAGTATGTGAAGGTTTGGGAGTCTACCTTGAAGACTTACCAGAGTGATTGGGCGAGGTCTGTGTGACCTTAGCTCAAGGAGAATACGGTGAGGACTGGTTGTCCTGAGCTGCGTGTTCAGGACTGGGTGTCCGGGACTGTGTGTCCTAAGGTTTAAATACCTAGCCGCTCCAACCAGACGTGTAGTTGTCACAGCAACTGGAACTGGTCCAACAAATCATTGTCTTCTACGAGTCACTGGTTTCATCTTCACTTCATTTTTCTTACTGTTACTCATTGTGAAGTCATTGCATGTTTGCTCTATCTTTTTTCTTTGCAACGTGAATGTATGATCTGTTTGGCTTCATAATATCTTCCTACCTGATCCTCATTACACTACAGCTATTTGTCACTATGCTTTCACTCTGTTGAATACTTGACCATGGCTTGCCTAGTGTAGTCTACCTTCCACTGCATAGTAATAGGCATATCTCTACTGTTTGTCTTCATAACTTCCATGTTTTGAAGACTTTCATAAAAATCGCCTATTCACCCCCCCTCTAGTCGATATAACACACTTTCAATTGGTATCAGAGCAAGGTGCTCCCTTGTTCTGTGTGATTCGGTTTAACCACCTGGAGTTTTAGCTATGTCGACTACAGGCATAATTAAAGTCCCCGCTGCGTGCCCCGTCTTCGATGGAACTGAATATCCCTACTGGAAGAATAAGATGCGCATGCATCTTGAAGCCGTTGACGTCGACCTATGGTATGTCGTCGAGAACAGCGTTCCCAAGGCTGGAGAAGGTGTCACTACTGCTGATGTCAAGAAATTCATTCAACTGGACTCTACTGCCAAGAATATCATCTGTGGTCATCTGACCAAAGGACAGTATGGCCGTGTGAGTGCTTTGAAGACATCCAAGCTGGTCTGGGACTGGCTCTCCAAGGTCAATGAAGGCATCTCAACCCGGAGAGATCAGAGAATCAGTATCCTTCGCAACCTCTTCAACCGCTTTAACCGAAATGACAATGAGAATGTCCAGCACACATTTGACCGACTCACTGACATCACAAATGAGCTTCAAGCCCTTGGCGCTACTGAGATCACCAAACATGAAGTCGTCAAGACGCTGCTGAGATCACTTGATAGTTCGTTTGACATCCTAGCCCTGATGATTCAAGAATGTCCTGATTTCAAGACACTCGATCCGTCTGACATACTCGAGAGGCTCAACACACATGAGTTTCAACTTTCTAAGAAAAGAGATATCTATGGTCCAAACAATGGGCGAACTCATGCCTTGAAGGCAAAGATTGTTTCCTCATCTGAAGAAGAATCTGACAGCAGTTCTGATGATCCTGAAGACATTGGAAGGGAACTTGCAATGCTTGTGAAGAAGTTCCAAAAATTCACCAAGAACAAAGGCTTCAGAAAGTCTTCACGATCAAGCTCAAGGGATGATGAAGCTTGTGCTCATGAAGAAAACATGCCACATGTGCAAGAAAACTGGACACTTCATCTCTGAGTGTCCACAGTGGGACAATGAGAACAGAAAGAAGAAGAAGAGCAAGGAATATGACTCTGACGACAAGAAGAAGAAGAAATACTCAAAGTCTTCTTCCAAGTCTTCCTCAAAGTCTTCATCACACAAGAAGAGCTCATCTGGCAAGGCGTGTGCGTTTGTTGGCAAGGAAATGGATTCAGAGGAGGAGTCCACTTCTGAGGAAGCAGAGGTGGAGTCTGAGGAGGAGTTTGATTCTGGCATTGCAAGTCTGGCTACAACATACGTCGCCAAGTCCATCTTCAACACTGAAGACAATGACTTCATCACCGACACCGATGTAAATGACAAGGACTACTCCACTCCTACCTACTGCTTCATGGCACGTGGTGCCAAGGTAAACACATGCACTACTCACTATCAAACATCTAGCAATGATGACTCTGATTGTGGTTCGAAACCCAGCTACAAAACACTTGCTAAAATTGCAACTGAACAACACAAAGCTATGGAACATATTCAAAAACTGTTAGACAGAAGCGATGATCTGTTGGGTGCTGAAATAACTCGATCTGAATCCTTAATTGAAGACATAAAAAATCTTCACGTTAAGTATCCGGAACTTGAAAGTCGTCATGATACTCTCTCAACAACTCATGAAAAGCTTTCCTATGATTATCTTCAAAGGAAGCAAGATCTTGAGAACTTGAGAGCGGCTCATGAAGATCTTCAAAAGGAAACCGAGTCACTTCGCGCCAAACATATCAGTTCCGCCCAGGAAGAATTTGAACCACCATGTCTTAAATGCATTGAGCGTGATAATGCTACTTCTGTTGCTGAATGTTCCACTGCTACTGCTGTTGCAATATCTTCAACTGTTAATGTGGTAACTAACCCCTCTGCTGAGGAAACCACCGCTATTGCTGATGAGAATGCTAGGTTGAAGACATTGCTTGAAACAGGGATGTACAAAAGTCTTAAAGGGCATCAGACATTATGTGATGTCCTCAAGAAGCAGATTCTGAACCGAAACCCTAGGAAAGAGGGTGTTGGGTTCGTAAGGAAAATGAATGCAGATGGCTCTTACTGGAAACCTAAGTAGTACCCCAAAACCATGTGGGTTGCTGCAAAGGAACCTTCAGCGGATCCATCCAATCTATCTGGCTTCACTTGTGCTAACCCCATTATCATTGATGAATTCTTTGATGCAAGCTATGTACTGTTTAAGAATCAGAATGGTGAAGTGTTTGCCAGGTACATTGGTACTAACTGCAGGAATGGACCGCCCATGAAGAAGATCTGGGTTCCGAAAAGGTGTCTGGAAAATCTTCCTGTGAATGTCTTCATGACACCTCACATGAAGAAGACAAACCTTAGACCAAAGGCTTCATATGGTCCAAAGGCTTCATACAGACAGAGGACTCACCTGAGTCGCACTAACGCAAATGTTTTGTAGGGAAACCATACTCAGGCATATGAATATGAGAGCGGTTCATCAAACCACCATGTTCATATGACCAAGAACTATTCTGCCTATTCTTATGAGTACTATTGTCCGCCTGCTAGACTGTTTGCTATGGCTCCAAAGCCAAAATTCTCAGATGCTACACTTAGACTTATTGCTTCTAAGCCACCCTTGAAGATGTGGGTGGCTAAGAAAGCTTAACTCTCTTTTGCAGGGAAAGGTCACCAGCAGAAAACCAAAATCTTCGGACGCTATTGCTGGGGACCTTAAACATCTCGTAGGTCGCAAGATCAAATGCACAAATGGCATTACTATGTACTTCGTTCCTGAATCGCATGCGACTCTCCCTATTAGTCCTAATCTGGATCTAAGTTTTCATAACCCGCTGGTTCGTCAAATGTTTTTGCTTCACAATTCTCTTCGTGAAGCCTATCCCCCTAACTGCACTGTAGGGTACGACACCAGCGTCTTCAGAATGGATTATTGACAGTGGGTGTACAAATCACATGACCGGCAAAAGAAGCCTTCTTATGGACTCAGCCTTATGTCCATCCGACAAGAGCCACATCACATTCGCCGACACTGGTAAAATTAAGGTATTGGGTCTAGGTAGAGTTGCAATCTCAAGGGATCAACACATGGATAAAGTCATGCTTGTTGAGTCCCTTGGCTTCAACTTAATGTCTGTCTCAATGCTTTGCGATTTGAACATGATCGTAATATTTGGAAAATATTGTTGGCTGGTCCTAATGGAATCTGACAAGTCTCTAGTGTTTGAAGGGTATCGGAAAGATGATTTGTACGTAGTAGATTTCTCAGTAGAGCCACCGCTTGCAGTATGTATTCTGGCAAAAGCTTCAGAATGCTGGCTTTGGCATCGAAGGCTTGGGCATGCTGGCATGAGGAAACTCCATACCCTTGCCAAGAAGAAGCATGTCATAGGCATCGAGGGCATCAAGTTCAAGAAAGATCACTTATGCGGTGCCTGTGAAGCAGGGAAGATGACGAGGGCCAAACATCCCTCGAAGACAATCATGACCACTACTCGACCCTTCGAACTGCTTCACATGGATCTTTTTGGTCCCACTCAATACTCAACCTTTACCATTACTGCTTGCCTATATGGCTTTGTCATTGTTGATGATTACTCTAGATATACTTGGGTGCACATAATCCTTTACAAGACTGAAGTGCAGGATGTCTTCAGACGCTTCGCCAATCGAGCAATGAACAACTATGGCGCCAAGATAAAGCACATCAGAAGTGACAATGGCACTGAATTCAAGAACACTGGCCTTGATACATATCTTGATGCCTTGGGCATCACACATGAATTCTTAGCCCCGTACACGCCACAGCAGAATGGCGTCGTCGAACGCAAGAACAGAGCACTCATTGAGATGGCCAGAACGATGCTAGATGAATACAAGACTCCAAGAAAATTCTGGCCTGAAGCCATTGACACTGCATGCCATACAATCAACCGTGTTTATCTTCACAAGCTTCTTAACAAGACATCTGATGAACTCCTAACTGGCAAGAAGCCAAATGTCAGTTACTTCAGAGTATTTGGCGCAAGGTGCTGGATTAAGGACCCACATCACACCTCAAAGTTTGCACCAAAAGCACATGAGGGTTTTATGCTTGGATATGGAAAGGATTCGCACTCCTACAGAGTCTTCAATCTCTTTCATTACAAAGTGGTTGAAACAGTGGATGTGCGGTTCGATGAGACCAATGGTTCACAAAGAGAGCACCTGCCAAATGTGCTAGATGAAATTCCATCCAGTGAATCAATCAAGCTAATGGGAACTGGAGAAATAATACCTTCTGAAGCTCATCCTGAAGAGGAACTCATCATCTCCGCACCAGATCTACCTGAAGACAATGCTCAACCTGAAGACAATCCCTCCAACAACGACAACGATCAGCAAGAGCAAAGTCTTCGCCCTGTACATCCACGCATTGCCAATGAAGTGCAGATTGAAAGAATAATTGACAGCATCAATGCACCCGGTCCACTCACTCGTTCAAGGGCAACTTAGCTGGCAAATTTCTGTGGGCACTCCGCATTCGTCTCAATTACAGAACCCAAGAAAGTTGAAGAAGCCTTCATGGAACCCGAATGGATTCAAGCTATGCAAGTAGAGCTTCAACAGTTTGAGCTGAACAATGTATGGGAACTGGTTAAGCGTCCTGATCCACGGAAGCACAATATAATAGGCACAAAATGGATATACCGCAACAAGCAAGATGAGCATGGTCAAGTTGTCAGAAACAAAACTCGTGTCGTTGCTCAAGGATATACTCAAGTGGAAGGCATTGACTTTGATGAAACATTTGCTCCTGTGGCTAGACTTGAAGCCATACGTATACTGCTGGCCTATGCAAATCATCATAACATACTTCTATATCAAATGGATGTGAAGAGTGCCTTTCTTGATGGCAAGATTGAAGAAGAAGTGTATGTTGCACAACCGCCTGGGTTTGAAGATCCAAAACATCCTGACATGGTATACAAGCTCAACAAGGCATTGTATGGCCTCAAACAAGCCCCTCGGGCCTGGTATGACACACTCAAATATTTCCTGAAGAGCAAAGGCTTCATACCTGGTTCCCTAGACCCCACTCTCTTCCCGAAGACATATGATGGTGAACTGTTTGTGTGCCAAATATATGTGGATGACATTATCTTCGGCTGCACCAATCAGAAGTACAGTGAAGAGTTTGGATATATGATGCAAGAGCAATATCAGATGTCTATGATGGGGGAGCTGAAGTTCTTCCTTGGTATTCAAATACGACAACAACGCAACTTCATCTTTATATCTCAAGAGAAGTATCTCAAAGAGTGCCTGAAGAAGTTTGGTATGCAAGACTGCAAAGGCTTCACAACACCAACGCCAGCCAAACATCATCTGGGTCCCGACGACAATGGTAAAGAGTTCGATCAAAAGGTATACCGCTCCATGATTGGTTCTTTGCTTTATTTATGTGCATCTAGGCCAGATATTATGCTTAGTGTTTGCATGTGTGCTCGATTTCAAGCGGCACCAAAGGAGTCGCATCACTTAGCTGTGAAGTGTATTCTTCGATATTTGGCTCACACCCCAACTCTCAGATTATGGTATCCAAAGGGCTTAGAGTCTGATCTGGTTGGATTCTCGGATGCTGATTATGCTGGTGACAAGGTTGATCGGAAGTCTACATCAGGCACATGCCACTTTCTGGGACGATCACTTGTATGTTGGTCTTCAAAGAAGCAGAACTGTGTATCCCTCTCCACTGCTGAATCTGAATACATTGCTGCTGGATCTTGCTGCGCTCAGCTTCTGTGGATGAAGCAAACTCTCAAGGACTATGGCATTCATCTGAAGCAAGTGCCACTTTACTGCGACAACGAAAGCACCATCAAGATTGCCAACAACCGAGTTCAGCACTCGAAGACAAAGCACATAGAAATTCGTCATCACTTTCTCAGAGATCATGTTGTGAAGGAAGATATTGATATCATACACGTCAACACTAAAGAGCAATTGGCAGATATCTTCACCAAACCCTTGGATGAGAAGAGATTTTGCAAGTTACGGTGTGAGCTAAATATCCTGGAATCCTCAAATGTCCTGTGATTAGGCACACATCCTAACACTTATGCATATTGATGACTTAGATGTGCAACACACAAAGTAACGTATATCTTCAATCAGTGAAGACATACATTCTAAGTGTGTCGGGGGTGCTAATCCCACGAACACCTATGGGACCGGCGGACTGAGCCCCTTTCGGTTCGGCAGGGGGGCGGAGATAGCACGAAGAGCAGATCGAGGCGAAGCACACGAGCAGACGATCAGTTTACCCAGGTTCGGGCCGCACGGATGCGTAAAACCCTACTCCTGCTTTGTGGTTTGTATTGTGTTCTTGCTCGGGAGCGCCGAGTGCTACAGTACACACCAGCAGCTAACGAGACCGAGCGTGAGCGTTCTGTTTGGTCGATCCCCCTCCTTCTACATTGCGCATGGGCCTCCTTTTATATGCTCAAGGGGTCACCGACAGGTGGCAACGTAGACGAGGGTAAAAATGGAAAAGGCATGGCGGTTGGCACTGCCGCCTACTATAGTGTATCATACCTAACTCTGACGGCAGGGGACAAGGGCATTAAACGTCCGTCTGCGTCGCCCAAATAGTGCAAAAGGGACCGCCAGGGACGCCACCGCTCGCCACGATGGCAATCTTGTCAGCGCCGCTTGCCACCGTGTACCGCTGGCTGCACAGCCTTCCGCCATGTACGCCTGGAAGGGTCCCAGAGTGACACGTTGGTAGATGTGCTGGAGCACAGGTACAGAGTGGAGGCTTGCCGCGGCAAGCGCCTTGCCACGGTTGTTGTCTTGTCGCGTCCGGGAGCTTGTCGCTCACCGGGCCTTGCCTAGACGCGTGGCGCATCGCGGCAAGTTCCTTGGGATGCCTTGGTTGGCCTTCCCGGCAAGCTCCTCTTGCTGGGGCCTTGTCCTTCCCGGCAAGCTCTTGCCGGGGTCTTGTCTCCTTGGCTTGGATACTTTGTTCTTGAATGGCTCCAAAGGAACCACGGAGGATCTTGGCGGTCACCCGGCAAGCCTTGCCGCGGGATGCTGCGACTGCCCATGCACAAGTTCGGGATACTAGGGTACCCCTACTCTAGTACACCGACAGGAGCCCCCGAGCCTGGGCCATACACGATGCCGAGCGCCGTTGGGCCAGGCCCAAAACAGGGCATGGGCACGCGCGGGCTGGGTTATGCCGTATCTTTCTCCGCATCCACCGCGCCCTCCCCGAACGGCACGCGTCGAATGCGGCGTCGTGGGAGAGATCGTGGGTGGTTTCTTTATTCGGAAAGGCAGAACGTCCGCCCCCTCCCTCTTTATAAGCAGGGGAAACAGGGGTAGTGCGCCCATTCGCCCCTTTCCATTCCAATCTCGGAAACCTCCGCCACTCCTCCGTCTTCCCAAAGCTGAGAGAGAGCAGCGCCCTGCCCCCCATCGCCACCAGCACCACCAACGCCGTCGACCTCCTCCACCACTTCCGCCATGGCTCCGAAAGCCGACAAGGGGAAGGCTATGAAGTCGACCGAGGCGTAGCGGCTTGCGGCGCTGCGAAAGGAGCGGGCAATCTTCCCCCCAAGCTCGCCATGAAGGAGCTGAGGGAGTACTACTACCTCTTATGGTCGACAGAGACGCGAGCGCATCCGAGCACGAAGGTACTCCCGGCCTCCGCTTGGAAAATGGCTCCCAATGGATATCCCTTCTTCGTCGTGTTCTTCTACTGCGGGCTCTGCCCACCTTTCTCGGAGTTTTTCTGTGATATCATGAACACCTACGGGTTCTGCCTCCTTGATTTCACCCCCAATGCCGTTCTGACCATGGCAGTTTTCGCACATCTTTGCGAAAACTTTGTCGGAGTCTATCCCAACGTAGCCCTTTTTCGCCACTTCTTTATGCCCCGAGTAGAGAGAGGAGAGCCTTTATCCGGCGGAATCGCCTAGATCTCGAGGGCCGGCAAGAAGGACTCTTATCTGGAGGGAGAGTTCCGTGGCAAGTGGGAGGAATGGAGAGCAGACTGGTGCTGGGTTGTCGAGGAGAACCCGCAGCCATTTACCGCCCGGCGCCAAACCCCAGCAGTACGCGGCAGCGATTGGAGCGACGTGGCCCCGGAAGATGATACGCTGAACATTGCCGTCACCAGGATCCAACGCCTCAGGCTTGCCGGGCTCACTGTAGGAGTTGTTGGCGCAGATTTTCTTCGCCGCCGCATCGCCCCCCTGCAGGAACGGAGGAGGCCCGCCTGGGAGTTCAAGAATGCAGCGGATATCATGAGGCTGCGTCCGGGCCTCAACTATAACTTCACTGTTCTGGAGCTCAACGCGATGCTCCAGCAGCTGTTCAAGTACGACCCTGAGCATCCCGAAGTGTTCAGGTTGCCGCAGGGCGTCGTTCCGTTGTGCAACAACTCCGCGCTCGACCACATCCGGGCAATGATGCCGCTGTGCGACTCGCACGGACTTGTCCCAACTTGGCAAGAGCCTGCAGACGACGTCGTGTAGGAGTTCTTTGACGGCCTGGTAGAAGTGCCGGTCCACTCCGATGAAAAGAATGGCCTCACTCGCGACACCACCGATGCAGAGTTGAAACGCATCGCCACCAGGCTGGAAGAGGCGGCGGCAGCCGCAGCTGCGGGCGAGTTTGGATTCACCGTGGAGGAGGCAGAGGCAGCAGAGGCGGCAAGCCGTGCCGAGCGAGAGGAGCTTGCTGGCAAGAAAGAGCTTGCCGGGCGAGAGGAGCCTGCCGGCAAGAAAGAGCTTGCCGGGCGTGACGTCGAGTCGAGCAAGCCCGCCGAGGATACGAGCGGCTCGTTGGAGATCAACTCCTCTTCCTCTTCATCCTCAGACAGCTCGCCGCAAGCAGAGCCCCCATCTCCACCAAGAAGGCGTCTCCGCTAGGCCGGGGATGTGGCGAGGCGATGGGCGAGTCGACAGTCGCCGCGCCGCGCGACACGCTCCACCGCGGCAAGCACTGTTGCCGCGGGAGCGCCTCATGCTGCTGCGGCAACTGGAGCGGGTCCACCCGGACCGCCGCTTCTGCTCCTGCCGCTTCTCGCGCCGCGGCGGTAGCCGGAGCGGGGTCGTCTCAGACCACCGCCACCGTTCCCGCCAAGCGGCCAAGGGAACCTACTCCTCCGCCTTCTCGCGCCGGATGTGAGCCGGATTTCGACTTCTCTGCGTTCAGCTTCGACGAGGAAGAAGAAGATGAGTAAGATTCTCTTGTTGTGCTTGCAGTCCTTCAACTCTTGCTGTTTTGTCTTGTATCTCATTTGCTTTACTCTGAACTTATTCCTTCTCAGGACTCTGGCTCAGAGAGCAGCGAAGAGAGCCAAGGCCCCGGTGATTATCATCGAGAACGAACCCACCGCGACAGCAGGGGATGCGCCCGAGACAACCTTGCCGGACCCGGCAACTGTTCTCCAGAGCAGCCCCCAACGTAAGTATATGGTTCGCTTTCCGCCGTTGGGTGCGCTTGGAATCTCTTTCTTTGCTGAGATCTGACTGTTGACTTGTGCAGGAGCAAAGCAGCCCCACCAGGAGCGCCTGGAGGCCGCCCCCGAAACGCCAAGGGAGAGTCCTCCGGCAAGGGAGAGGTCTCCGGCAAGGGAGAGCTCTCCGGCAAGGGAGAAGTCTCCGCGGCAAGGGAGGGTTCTCCGGCAAGGGACAGCACCAGCGGCCCCCCGGCGGCGGAGACCATGGCTGCTGAACCTGGCACAAGTAATCTTCTCGCTTCAGAACTTCCCTTGGGTTCTTCTTCTTTCGATCTTCTTTTTTTGGGTATTTGCTTGACTCTTCTCCCTTTTCCTGCTGTCAGATCCATCTGCTGCGGAGCCGATGGAGACCGAGGTTGCCGCCGATGATGCCGCTGCTGCCGAGGAAGTAGTCAGCGCCGACGATCCCGCCGGCGAAGAGGCCGCCAAAGCTGCCGCCGCAGAAGCAGGGGGGATCTGGTGATCGCAGTGACGGCCCCGAGGCCGCAGGAGCGCTAGGCGCTACGTCGACCGCCAATACCTCCGCCGCTGCCGCAGCGCCGGGCTCCGAAGAGCCCCAGCCCGGCGTCTACTTGAAGGCCGGCGATGGCATCTTCGTCAACCTCCCCTGGGCGTCAAGCTCCAGGGCGCCGATCGAAGGAGAGAGCTTTAACGGAGAGGTGCTCGCCTCCGCTGGGCTGGCGCTGGTCGATGCGCCGAGCAGCAGTGGCGGCGAGCCTGAGGAGGAGCGGCTGCTGCGGAAGTTGGTGTCGCTCTACCGCGGCCGGCAAGCCAAGCTGGAATCCCACGAGGCGCTTGTTGTGAAGGCGGGAGTAGACATCGAGAAGCGCGCCAAGGAGCTCCGGGGTCACAATCAGGAAGCTCTCCGCTCCCTGGCAGAGGAGCGGGCACGACTTGCCGAGGAGCGGGAGGCCTTCCTCCTCGAGCGGGCTGAAGTCAAAGAGCAACAGCGGCTTGCCGCTGAAAAGCTGTCCGTGCAAGAGGGCGAGCTGGTGCAGTGGAAGGTCAATCTTGACAGCCACGAGGAGGAGCTTGCCGCGCGCGAGCGAACATTTGGCGGAGCGCTCAAGAAAGCAGAGGACGCTGCCGCAGCTGCCGAGGCCGCCAAGAAGGAGCTGGAGACGAAGGTGCCGAAGCTGGAGGCCGATCTCAAGGCGGGCGGTGAAGAGCTTGCCGCGCTCAAGCATGAGCGGGAGAAGGACGCCCACAGCTACTCGGAGCTGCAGGCCCGTCTCATCGAGAAGGGCCAGGAGCTTAGCGCCACCAAGGACTCCAACGCAGATCTTGAGTTGAAGCTGACCACTTTGACCAAGACGCTGGACGGCGCCAAGGAGCAGGAGACGGCCCTGAAGGAGGAGGTCAAGGCCGGCAAGGCGCTGCTGGCGAGTGCCGCTACCGCCCAGAGCACTTTTCGGGAGAATGTGGAGCACTGGACGGAGGGTCTCGTGGATGTTGTCGCAGATATTGACAGGGAGCTGGCGCAGCTGGGGACGGAGGATCTCGGGTATCCCTCCGACGAGAACCTCCAACCCAGCGCCAAGCTCACCTCGTTCTTCAAAGGCGTGGCGACGGCCCTCCGGCGACTCCGGGAGAGGATCCCAAAGCAGCTGGCCGACGAGTCGCGCAAGATCTGCGCGGGAGCTCTTCAAAAGGTGTTGGTGAAGGTGGCCTTCCGCAACCCGGGCCTCAACCTCACCAATGTCCTCAGGACCTTACCGCCGGATGCTGATCTAGAGGCGCTCAAGACCCTTGTCGCACCCATTCTGGACAAGGTGAGCGGGATCAAGAGGGTTGAGGGCGATCGCGTAGACTAGGCCGCCCGTTTTCTTCTTTTCTTGTCGCTGCTGGTCATGTTATGAGAACAATCTATTAGAGCCGCGACAAGCTACTTTGTAATATAACTCTATTTCGGGTAATGATTGCAATGTTATTTCCTTTACTTGACTCTTTCCTTTGTATGTTTTTGCCCTATGCTTTTAGGGAACTTGCCGGCGCAGGCACCTTGGCCGCGAGCGCTGAGTGCGGGACGTCAGCAGCCTGCTGGCGGTGCCGCTACGGACAAGAACCTTGTCGCAGCTAGTCGCAGCTCACTTAAGTTGTTGAGCGGACTCGAAACAAAGTAAGGGCGCAACTAGCTACGAGTTGGTTCCTCCGCGCATGGGTTTTCCATACAAAGTACGGTCGTTCAAGGAAGATAACTTAAAAATTAAAAAAAATCTAATTGCTCAAACTTTGGCAACTTAGCTTTTCTATCGTTTGCTTCCCGGCAAGGCAAAACTTTCTTGAACGACGCCTGGTCCATATCATTATCTTCTCCCTTCCCCCCCGGCAAACTTGTGGGCGAGGGAACCTTCCTTTCCTTGAGAAAAAAGAAACAGGAGAAAATAAAGATAGGGAGCCTTATGGCTCGTTGTTGCTTACCGGGGGTAAGTGCTGCACAAAGTGTCAGATAACACATGCGAAAAATAGAAAGCATGAAATTGACAAGATGTGCGGAGCACGTGATCTTTATGCACGGGGTCTGCGCCCGGCTTTGTACAAAGGATTACATGCAACAGCGGCAAGACATGTACAAAAGGTGGTTGCCAGAACGGGTTCCGGCAACCGCGCCCTATGGGTAAAACTTACGAAGATGCTCAATGTTCCAGGAGTTGCTCACTGGAATGCCATCTTCGGTCTCAAGGCGGACAGCGCCAAGCCTAGTGACTCGTTTCACCCGGTAAGGGCCTTCCCACTTCGGCGTCAACTTGTTGGAATTCTTGGTGGACTGAACACGCCGAAGAACAAGGTCTTATTCCTCGAGACTTCTGGCGTTAACTTTCCGGCTAGGGTAGCGGCACAAAGCTTGCTGGTAGCGAGCAGCTCGTACCGCAGCCTGAAGACGGTGTTCCTCAAGGAGCAGCGCGTCGTCTTGTCGCAGCTGCTCTTGCTCAAGCTCATCATAAGCGAGCACTCAAGGTGACCCGTATACGAGTTCCGTTGGGAGAACTGCCTCTGCTCCATAGACTAGAGTGAAAGGTGTCTGGCCAGTGGCTCGATTTGGCGTCGTCCTGATCGACCAAAGAACCAACGGCAGCTCTTCAATCCAGTTTCTTCCGCACTTGTGCAGCCTGTCGAAAGTTCTGGTCTTGAGCCCACGCAGCACTTCAGCATTTGCCCTCTCCGCTTGACCGTTGCTTCTCGGGTGAGCAACAGAAGCGAAGCAGACCTTGGCGCCAAGATCTTGGACGTACTACATGAAGGTGCAGCTTGTGAATTGCGTACCATTGTCGGTGATTATCCTGTTAGGGATCCCGAAGCGGCAAACAATCGACCTGAAGAACTTGACTGCTGACTGTGCTCTCACCTTCCTCACTTCTTCCACTTCCGGCCACTTTGTGAACTTGTCGATTGCAATGTACAAGTACTCAAATCCCCCGACTGCTCGGGGAAAGGGGCCGAGGATATCGAGCCCCCAGACCGAAAATGGCCAGGATAAAGGGATCTTCTGGAGAGCTTGAGCTGGCTGGTGTATTTGCTTGGAATGGAACTGGCACGCTTCACACTTGGTTACTTGTGCAGTTGCATCCTGGAGGGCTGTCGGCCAAAAGAAACCTTGCCGGAATGCTTTGCCGGCAAGTGCTCTTGCGCCAATGTGGTGACCACATATGCCTCCATGTATCTCTGCCAACAGCTTTTGTCCATCTTCCCGGTGAATACACTTCAATTTCACACTGTTGAGTCTTCTTCTATACAGTGTGCTGTCGACAAACTGGTACATACTTGACTGCCGGGCTACTCTTTCCGCTTCTTCTTGCTCTTCGGGAAGTTCTCCTGTCTGAAGGAAACGGACAATCTGATGTGCCCATGCTGGAGCTTGCGGCTCGACAACAAGGACTAAAGGCATATCTGCTGCTACGGGAACATCCGCTTCTACGGCAAGAGCCTGCGGCTCTGCCGGAGATTGACGTTCCCCGGCAAGCTTGCCGGAGCAAAACTTGTCGGGAGCCTCTGCTTCAACGGAACAAACCCTAGGGCTTGCCGGAGCAGACTGCTCCTCAGCACTCTTGGTGTTGATCTTGGGGACCTTCTTGGCGGCGGCTTCGGGAAGCTCTGTCGGAAAATAGTCACCAGAAATCAACTTTCTCTTCTTGTTCTGTCCAGTTGATGGTGTTACGAATGGTTGAGTCAGCTTGAGCACAAAGATCCCTGGTTCCACAGGTAACTTAAGTGCGGCGCACTTTGACAGGCCATCGGCAATGTCGTTATGAGCTCTTGGAACATGCTCCATATTTAAGCCGTCAAAGTGCTCTTCTAGCTTTCTCACTTCGTCAACGTAGGCTTCCATCAACGGACTCTGATAACTCTTATTCACTTGGCGGACGACAAGCTGCGAGTCACCCCTGACAATGAGCTTCTTGATCTCGAGGTCTGCCGCGATCCTGAGACCGGCAAGCAGGCCTTCATACTCTGCAGTATTGTTTGTTGCTTGCTCCTTGGGAAAGTGCATCTGGACTATGTACTTGAGGTGCTCTCCGGTGGGTGCGACAAGGAGCACGCCAGCGCCTTGCAGCGAGAAGGCACCGTCAAAGTACATGAGCCACTCTTTGCTTGCTTCCTTGACGGGGATGCTCGTTTCTGGAATTTCTTCATCTGGTGTTGGCGTCCACTCTGCTATGAATTCTGCCAATGCTCTGCTTTGGATGGTCGAAGTACTCTCAAACTTGAGGCCAAAGCTTGACAGTTCCAGTGCCCACTCAACAATCCTGCCTGTTGCTTCTGGATTCTGTAGTATCCTCTTCAGCGGAAAGCGACTGACAACTGTGATCTCATGTGCTTGGAAGTAGTGGCGCAGCTTTCTCGAGGCCATGAGAAGGACGAAAAGCAATTTCTGCACACCAGAGTACCTTGACCTAGCCCCCTGCAGAAGGGAACTGACAAAGTAAACTGGGCGCTGCACCATTCTCTTCTGTATCTCCTCGCGCACCTGCGCAGATCCATCTTTATCGGGACCAGAGCTTGTCGGGGAAGCCCCCTGCTTGTCGCTGGATGCGCCTGCCGCGGTTGCTGGCTTGTCATCTGCCTCCCTCTCCGCCACTAACGCAGCACTAACCACTTGATTGGTTGCCGCTATATACAGCAACAACTTCTCTTGTGGCTTAGGTGCGACAAGTGTTGGAGTGGAGGACAGGTATCTCTTCAAGTTTTGCAGTGCAGCCTCCGCTTCCGGAGTCCATTTCATTGGACCTGCCTTTTTCAAAATTTTGAAAAACGGCAGGGCGCGCTCAGCAGACCGAGAGATAAACCTGCTGAGAGCAGCCACGCAACCGGCAAGTCTTCGTACATCCTTGACGCGCTTTGGTGCTTCGATCTGCTCAATGGCCTTGATCTTGTCGGGATTGGCTTCAATTCCCCGCTGAGACACGAAGAACCCGAGAAGCTTGCCGGAGGGGACTCCAAACACACACTTCTCGGGGTTGAGCTTGAGGTTGATCTTGCGCAGATTTGCAAAGGTCTCATCTAAATCTTGAATCAGAGTTGCCCTGTCCTTGCTCTTGACCACTATGTCATCCATGTAGGCTTCCACATTTCTGTGCATTTGTGGCTCAAGAGCGACATGGACTACCCTTGCAAATGTTGAACCAGCATTCTTTAAACCGAAAGGCATCCGTATGAAACAGTACGTGCCACATGGAGTGATGAATGTGGTCTTCTTCTCATCCTCTTCTGCCATGAAGATTTCATGGTATCCTGAGTATGCATCAAGAAATGAAAGCAGGTCACATCCGGCCATGGAGTCAACAATCTGGTCAATGCGCGGCAAGGGAAATGGGTCTTTGGGACAAGATTTATTAACATCGGTAAAGTCGATACAAAGCCTCCATTTCCCGTTTGCCTTGCGCACGACTACAGGATTGGCCAACTACGTAGGATGGAGCACTCCTCTAACATGGCCTGCTGCTTCCAATTTCTTGATCTCTTCTGCGATGAATTCTTGGCGCTCCACTGCTTGCTTCCTGACTTTCTTCTTGACGGGCCGCGCATGAGGACAAACGGCAAGATGGTGCTCAATTACTTTCCTGGGAACACCGGGGATGTCAGATGGTTGCCACGCAAACACGTCGACGTTCGCCCGCAGGAAAGCAATGAGCGCGCTTTCCTATTTGGGGTCAAGAGTGGCACTGATGGTGAAGGTACCACCAGTGCCGTCCTCCTTGGCGGACACTTTCTTGGTCTCTGGTGGAGCCGCCATTGCCTTCTTACACTTGCCGGTGGAGCTCGATGGTGCGTCCTCGACAGTAGCGCAGCACTCCGAAGAGGTGCGCTTGCCGGAGTGGGCATCAGAACTCTTGCCGGACTTGGTCTTCTTCTTCCCCCCGGGAGCTTCAACGGCAAGTGACTTTGCGATCCGTGGCGGCTGCTGCTTCCCGGTAGATCTTGTCGGCACAGATAAGAGCATCCTTCTTGTCGCCAGGGATAGAGATGACGCTTATCGGGCCTGGCATCTTGAGCATGTTGTATGCGTAGTGAGAGGCTGCCATGAACTTGGCGAGTGCTGGACGGCCGAGTATCCCATTGTAAGGCAATGGAAAATCGGCAACGTCAAAAGTGACCCTCTCAGTCCTGAAGTTCAACTCGCTGCCAAATGTTACCGGCAACGTGACCTTCCCTTTCGGCTTGCTCCTTCCTGGGTTGATTCCTTGGAATGTGTCGGTCTCCTCGAGCTCGCTGTCAGGGATCTGGAGTTTCTGGAGTACAGCGGAGGAGATCAGGTTCAAGCCGGCCCCGCCGTCAACTAGCATCTTAGTGACCTTGAGGTTGCGGATAGTTGGTGAAACCAACAACGGCAAGCACCCGACCGCAGTTGTGCGATCAGGGTGGTCCTCAATATCAAAGATGATAGGCATGCTGGACCATTTCAGAAGTTTGCGCGATTCGACAGGTGGTTCTGCCGCATTGACTTCCCGCGCCCACTTCTTGAGTTGGCGGTGTGAAGTATGCAGAGAAGCGCCGCCGTCAACGCACAAGACCTCTGTGGCTTTCTGGAACTCCTGCTCACTGGTCTCGACATCATCCATGTCTTCGTCGTCGTCGTCTTCATCCTTGTCGCGGCCGCGGGGAGGTCTGTCTCCTTGCCGCTGCTTGGCCTTTCCGCGGCGTCCTCCCCGGCCGGCGCGCTTCTTGCCAGATTCTCCAGCGCCTCCTTGGGCCCTCTCCTTGTCGCGTCGCTCGTATTCAGCTTTTTGCTGCTGGACAAGCTGTTCGACCTTCTTGCAGCTCTGGAGGTCATGGCCCTTGGTGTGGTGGATTTTGCAGTACTGCTTGTCGGTGCCGTCCTGCTTGTCGGCGACCGCCACAGCCTGGCAGTTTGTGCACGCGGCAATCTCCTTGCCGGAGCTACCAGCCTTGGCTTTCTTGGCGCCACCTTCATTGCCGGACTGCTCAACAACTAGCACATCTTTGCCATTCTTCTTCCTATTGTTCCGCCGCCGGTTTTTCTTTGCCGGGGCAGCATCCTCGCTGTGAGATCCTATTGCTCCTGTATTCTCTCTGGGGAGTTTCCTCCCTTCCTCAGCACATGCACACTTGTCGGCCAGGGCATACAGCTCACTGACGTCTCTGATCTTGCACATCGCCATCTCCTCCCGCATCCCGTGGTTACGCACGTTCTAATGGAACGCGCTGATGACCGCGGCAGGGTGGACATCTGGGATGTTGTGCTGTACACGGCTGAATCTTTGAATGTACTTGCGCAGGGGCTCTCCTTCCTTCTGGGCGAGCAGGTGAAGGTCACTCTCTTAGCCATGAGGTTTGTGGCCGCCTGTGAAGGCGCCGACAAACTGATGGCATAGGTCTGCCCAGGAGGATATGGAGTTTTCTGGCAAATGCATGAGCCAGGACCTGACGTTGGGCTTGAGCACCAGCGGGAAGTAGTTGGCAAGGATCTTGTCGTCTCGCCCCCCGGCAGCTTGCACCGTGATGGTGTAGATGCTGAGGAACTCCGACGGATGTGACTTGCTATCGTACTTCTCTGGTAGGTCTGGCTTGAAATTCTTCTTGCTGGGCCACTGGACTTGCCGCAGCTCACGAGTAAACGCAGGGCAACCTACCGCGTACGGCAAGTCGCCTGGTTCCCCTGGCGCATGCATGTCAACAGAGGGCCCATCGCGCTGGTCTGATTGACGCCGCGCTTCTCTTCGGCGCTCAATGCGAGTACGAGTGTCTTCTTGCTGCCGTTCGTGAAGAACTTGGCGCCGATCGCGAAGAGCTCGCGGATCTGATGACGCGGTGGAGTCGCTGTCGTGGTGGATCCGGCGAGTCGGCGATCTTGGCCTTCGGGGTGGAGAGTGGACGGTGGTTGCACCCTCACCGGTCTTGTCGCCACCGGCTCGTGCCTGGCTGACTTGCCGCGGCTGTGATGTACTCGGCTGTCGTGGAGTGTCGCCGTGGGCGAAGCTGATGAGACTCTGAATGGTGGCCCTCCAGTCGTCGATCTTGTCTGCCGCTGGAGGGTAGTCTAGGAGCAGTTGAGCTCGCGCCAAAGCTTCTGTTGAAGTGGTGGGCAGCGGCGGTGAACGGTGCGAGGAATGGGATATGCTCGGACTTCTAACCATGTTAGAAGGAGCAGTATCTCGTCCAGGCGACCGTGCCCCGCTCGCGCCAGCATGTTGGCGTGCATGCGGGTCTTGAGCACTCCGAGATCCACCAGCTCGATCTTGGTCCAGCAAGCATATGGTACCGTGAGTATCATGACGCTGCCGGTCCCGCGCCTCCTGGGATGGGCGCAGTGCATGTACGGACGTCGAGGTCTTGGAGTGCGCCCGGTCGTTGTGGGGCCAACGGCACCGCCGATGGGCAGCGCAGCCTTGTCCTTGGACCTGGCAGGACCGTGAGCTCCCTCGTCGATGCCCATTCTTCCGCCGGCATCTACCCCACCAGCTGTTTGCTCCGGTGATGGTGGGTTTGGCGTGGACGGAGCAGCCGCCTCCGAAGCCTTCTTCTTCGGCGGCATATCGATGAAGACGATGAAGATTTAGCTCGTGCGAACGCCGGATCAGGTTCACACAACCTGGACGCTCCCCTACCTGGCGCGCCAAAGATGTTGGGGGTGCTAATCCCACGAACACCTATGGGACCGGTGGACCGAGCCCCTTCCGGTTCGGCAGGGGGGCGGAGATAGCACGAAGAGCAGATCGAGGCGAAGCACATGAGCAGATGATCAGTTTACCCAGGTTCGGGCCGCACGGATGCGTAAAACCCTACTCCTGCTTTGTGGTTTGTATTGTGTTCTTGCTCGGGAGCGCCGAGTCCTACAGTACACACCAGCAGCTAACGAGACCGAGTGTGAGCGTTCTGTTTGGTCAATCCCCCTCCTTCTACGTTGCGCATGGGCCTCCTTTTATATGCTCAAGGGGTCACCGACAGGTGGCAACGTAGACGAGGGTAAAAATGGAAAAGGCGTGGCGGTTGGCACCGCCGCCTACTACAGTGTATCATACCTAACTCTGACGGCAGGGGACAAGGGCATTAAACGCCCGTCTGCGTCACCCAAATAGTGCAAAAGGGACCGCCAGGGACGCCACCGCCCGCCACGATGGCAATCTTGTCAGCGCCGCTTGCCACCGTGTACCGTTGGCTGCACAGCCTTCCGCCACGTATGCCTGGAAGGGTCCCAGAGCGACACGTTGGTGGATGTGCTGGAGCGCAGGCACAGAGTGGAGGCTTGCCGCGGCAAGCGCCTTGCCGCGGTTGTTGTGTTGTCGCGTCCGGGAGCTTGTCGCTCACCGGGCCTTGCCGGGACGCGTGGCGCGTCGCGGCAAGTTCCTTGGGATGCCTTGGTTGGCCTTCCCGGCAAGCTCCTCTTGCCGGGTCCTTGTCCTTCCCGGCAAGCTCCTCTTGCCGGGGTCTTGTCTCCTTGGCTTGGATACTTTGTTCTTGAATGGCTCCAAAGGAACCACGGAGGATCTTGGCGGTCACCCGGCAAGCCTTGCCGCGGGATGCTGCGACTGCCCATGCACAAGTTCGGGATACTAGGGTACCCCTACTCTAGTACACCGACAAAGTGTGAATACATTAATGTGGAATTTGACTTCGGAGCGCCACGATAATTGTGCGCCGTGTTTGGGTCTAATACTTCCTATACGGTGGGTAACGCCACCATCAAACGTTCTATTTTGAAGTGTTTCACTCATGGCGTTACCTTGCAATGTCTTCACATTTGGTTTGGCTTCAATCTCAACATGTCTTCATGATTATCTTCACTATGTTGATTAAATAGATATATATACTAGTGTTCTGTCCTCTACAGCATTCACTTATAGCTATGTCTTCTTGTTTGAATCTTTTGAACTAAATGAATGTGATCGGACCCTAACCTCTCTATGCTTTCTATCTCAAATTCTATCTCTCCAAGTCATATGCATTCTATTGAAACTGTCGAATGTCTTCTCTGCGCCCTTGTCAGCAGAAGACACAGAGACAACTTTAAGTCCGTTTTAAATGCTCATTCATCCACATGAAATCCGGAGAAGTAGGAACGACCACCCGACAATCCAGGCGTGCGTGGGACGTGTAACAAACCCCAAAATTCCGCATGATGGCCATGTGTTACTCAGATGCGAATCGCCAGGGGCACCTGTGTAATAGCGCAGTGCCGCCCCTGTACCTATAAATACACACTTCACAGCGGTCATTATCTCTTCTTCCACTCTCGCACGAACCCTAGCGCCACCACTAGCCCTCGACGACGCCGGCGACGAAGTGCTTCGCTGCCGCAACCTCTCCGACGCCGTCTTCACGCCAATCGCGGACATCGTCCTCTCCGCCATCGCCGTAGGTGTCCTCTGTCGGCAAGTTAGGGCATGGAAGATTGAACTGCTCGGCCTCATCTCCCACTCTGTCTAGCAGTTCCCAGTGTGGTAAATAAAACTTCTTTTTACGGCCCCTTTTGATCCTATGGCTTTGTCACTTTCTACCATAAGAAGTTTCTATTCACACGAGTTAGATCTCTCTCATACTGCATCTCATAACATGCCTAGTATATTCACTTGTGCTTCACAAAGTATTTAGATTCCTCACTTGTACTGATCCATGGATCCGTACAAATCTAGAACCAACTTCTTATCTATGAGTGAATGTATTCACACAATGAGGTCATTGTCTTCTAAACTGATTTATCTTCAAAATCTTCTGAGAATGCATATGACCTCTTCCCCTTCCCTCGCACCTTAATGCTGTCACAGGTACATGTCCGTGGGAGAATCCTTTGGTTCTCATAGTCTGCATTCATTTGCAGAATTCTTACAGCATCACATAAATTCTCCTGAAGCCAGTTCCTGTTGGTCCAACAAGAGAAAGCCTTTGAACGTCTTGAAGCCTTTCAAATTAAAGTTTATGGCTTCAGAGAAAGTAGCAAGGAAGGGGGGCAGACAACATTGTGGCGGAACATCCAGAGATCTGCGTGATGAACTCGCAGAAATGTATAAGACAGATCCTGAAGAGGATTATAGTCAGCGCAAGACCCGAATCCAATGGATTCGACGATATTGGGCAGAACAATGGTTCAAATACCGCTTCACAACCCAAGAGTATGCTGAGAAAAGTGCCATCAAAAGACCGTGGGGAGACATCCTATACAAGAATCTTCTACCCAGGTCCAGAGATGAAGCTATTGCCCAAAGCTTCTATCCATGCATGGTCCGTGGGCCACAGCCTGATGATGCACATCCGTCGTCACTACTCTGGTGTCGTAACGACAATCTGTTCAAGCGCAACTTCCAGTTTGCCCAAAACTCAGCGAAGCAGAACAAGAAGAAGTTTGGGTTTGACTTCAACCCTGGTCCCTCAGCACCAAGGGCAGATGGCACACGAGAAGCAGAACCCAATGTCATCGGTCCGTATGCCAACCTTGAAGGCCTCATCACCCGCATCTTGGTTCAAGGGACTGCAGTGAATGAGCCTCCAGCTGACTCTGAATCAGAAGAAGCTCCTGCAGTGCTGAAGCCAAAGAAGAAGAAGAAGAAGAAGCCTGCTACAGCTGAACCCGATGCACCAAGGCAAGAAGAAGTTCCGATTGTCTTCCCAACTGCAATAACTGGCTCGAAGCCAAAGAGCCGGTCAACCGCTTCAGAGCTCAAGAAGACCAAGACTGCTGAGGCTGAAGCAAGGAAGAGAAAATATCCTGAAGCATCTGCAACTGCCCCCTCTAAGAAGAAGAGGAAGACCAAGAAAGATCGGGCTGCTCCCACAGAGCCCTTGATGGTTGAACCCATTTCTATGGTCTATCCTGAAGCTGAACGCCAACTGACTGTCCATGAGCCTGCTTCCACAGAGGCTCATGAAGCTGAAGACATTCCAGCAGCTGATCCCATCGCTGTTGTAGACATTGGTCAACATGACAATGTAGAAGATGATCCAGTCCTTCCTCAGCAAGACAACAGCGAACTCATCAGCATTGGTCGTCCGTTGACGCCAATTGCCCAGGATGCCTCATGGGCGGATCGCCCACAAGAGGAAGAAGACAATGAGGCCCAGCCCACTCAAACTCCACAAGCGTCGCCCGCGTTGTGCAGGCTTCGCAAAGGTCCAAGGCCTCAAGTCTCTGCTGAAGACATTTCGGCTGCATCAGCCGAAGACAGATAAGTACCACCAGTCCCCCCGTCTCACCAAGAAGTAGTTCTTACGGAGAACGTGCTTGTGTCCGACCCTCCAACTCGTCAAGTGGAGGATGGAAATCGTGTGGCTGCCACAACTAACAATGAAGCTAATGTGGAGCCCTCCCCACCAAAAGCATCAGAAGACAGCGAAGCCACTGATCCTGACACTTCTGTTCCTGAGTCTGCTGCCGGTCCCCAGTTCGACTATCATGTTGAGAACAGGCCTCAGGTACAGAAGCCAATCCCAAGACTACCAAGGTTCCCAGGTCCTGCATCAGCACCTGGCTCCTTCAACATCAATGGTTTCAGGGCAGACAATACATTCTTCAATAACTCCAAGAACCCCTACTCAAGGGAAAGGATTTCATCAGATCGGTTCTGGAGCTATCCTCAGCGAAGTTATTACTCATGCATACTGTACAACCAAGGTCGCATCTTCCCACACAAGCGCCTTGACGTTGACGCTATAGCTGGCCTGCCCTGCCTAGAAGAAGCATTGGATTGTTTCAAGCAAGTGGGACTGCTGCCATTCATAACTGACCAAGAGCATTGGAATGAAGAGCTGCTGCTCCAATTCTATGCCACACTCCACATCCGTGGGTACAACAGAGATCCGAAGACTTGGGTCCTGGAGTGGATGACCAGCAATGTTCATCACGAAGCCAATGCATTTGACATCATTGAGCTCACTCGCTTGCCCACTCCTGGCGATCTCTTCGAGCAAGGCTGTCAGCTGCATACTGAAGCTATTGAAAGCATCTTTCAGAGGCCTGAACCTAATATGAGTCAGATGCTCAGCATGATGAAGCCATTGCCCCAAGATGCTGCTTATCCCACAGAATTCCTCGTTGAAGACCTTGAGTATCTGCCAAGAACCATCTATCACATCATCAGGCGGACTCTCTGGCCCATTAAAGGACACTCTCCAAATGCCAAGATTGAGGGTGCAATTAAGACTTTGATATTCTATATCCTTCATGGCAAATGCTTCAATTCACAGGACTTCTTCATACGCCAACTTGCTGCCTCAGGCTCTGATCTATTTGGTTTGAAGTTCTACGCCCCCTGGGTAATGCAGCTGATCAAACTTCACTCTGCTATCTCGTATCAGCCCTCAGCCCGCAACCATCGGATCTTCTTGCCTGATGTGGATACCTTTGCTGAAGCCATCTATCCTGAGCCTGCCAAGCAACCTCTAAGTCTTCAGAATGCAGAACACCAGAGCTTCACTCAAAACATTGAAGGAGTTGAAGCAGTCTCTCGGGTGTATCCGTTGGCTGGCACTACACGTGCACCACGCCCTGCTTCCACTGAAGCCACTGACAGCACAACTGCTCCCAGACCCAAGAAGCGCACTCGTGTTCTCAATGACCGAGAGCTTCTTGTGGCCCTTCATCAAAAACAGGATAGGCATCATGACTGGCTGAAGCGTCAGATGAAAAGCCTCTTGGTGGATGTTAATCGCATTCGAAATCTTGCCACCAAGAATGTTTTCGTTACCCATGAAACCTGTCGCCGTACATGGAAAGGGCTAACGATGATGTGTTATGAAGCTGATCTTCAAGAGGATGGCTTCACTGAGCGATTCAAGTTTGACTCCACACCTCCTAGAAGGGCTGTGCTGCGAGGAACACCATCCCTTGAAGACTCTGAGTTCTCTTCCTCTGCTGCCACAGTGACTACCCGATTTATCGAGGATGAAGATGATGCTACTTCACCACCACCCTCTTCAGCACCGCCAAACACCACCAACGACTCTGCTGCTCATGGGAACGAGTAGACACTCTATGTCTTCAAACCTTTTTGGTCCTTACTGACAAAAGGGGGAGAAGCATATGAGGTTGATAGTCTTCAAGCGGGTCCATATGGGCGGGTACATTATATTTTGCTTCGTGCTTACAACTCTCGTTTTGCTACATTTGGTTCTTTGAGTTGTAACACTTAAACTCGATGGTCGTCTGCTACTTATTTTCCAACTTGTTTTGTGATGATAAATTCCGCATGTGCGACGTTAAATTCCGCACTTAGATCATTCTGTAGACGTCCATTTTTCATTATGCATGTCATTATCTTCATATACTTTCACATGCATAGTGGAGTGTCATCATAAGTTGAAGTGGATCTCCACAAGCACAACCTGCCATGTGCATTTGCATTCCAAAAGCAAATTACTTATATGCACATCTTCAGGGGGAGCCCTTGCAACTTATGAAGACAATTCCTTATCCTTTAAAAATTTCACAGATTATATTCCCCGTTGAAAACTTCAAATAGTTTGTCATCAATCACCAAAAAGGGGGAGATTGTAAGTGCATCTAGTGCCACCCCTAGTTGGTTTTGGAGTACTGACGACAAACCTAGTTGAGGGACTAATGTGTTTGTGAGAATTGCAGGATAACACAGGTAGAAGTCCCTCATTGATTCGGTTTTCCTACCAGAGATGACCCCTAAAAATGTAGGAAGACATTTATGTCAAAGGTGGTATATGAAGATATTCACATTGAAGACTATGACAAGAGAAGACACTGCATGAAGCCTATGGAGCTCAAAGACTTAGATCTTTCGTAGTTCTCTTTCATTTGTGTTGAGTCATAGGAACCACCGTACTGTTAAGTGGGGTCCAAGAGAACCAGTCAGAACGACTGAAGTGATGCCTAAGAAAAACCTATGTCTTCGAGTGAAGACTATGAGAGCAAATCTTGTCCAGAGTCGGACAAGTCAGCTTTGCTTGTAGCCCAAGTAAAGTTGCCGTGTGGGTTTGAAATCTGACCGCTGGAACATGTGTCAGTTCCTTAGTGACCCAGGGTCATTTCGGACAAATCAGGTCGGGTTGCCAAGTGGCTATATATAGCCCACCCCCTACAACCATAAACGGTTGGCTGCTCAGATTCAGTGCACGGCTTTTGTCGTTTGAGAGCAACCTACCTCGAAGCCTTTGAGAGAGAGAATACCTAGCAAGGATAAAGCCCTAACCACCCAGAGCCAGAGAGAATTGGGCATCACTTAAGTCTTCTTGTCTGAGTGATCTGAAGACTTATTACACTTGAGGACTGTTCATCCTCCAGCCGGTTAGGCGTCGCGTTCTGAGCATCCAAGAGACAATGTGGATTGCCTGTGAACGAAGTCTGTGAAGGTTTGGGAATCTACCTTGAAGACTTCCCAGAGTGATTGGGCGAGGTCTGTGTGACCTTAGCTCAAGGAGAATACGGTGAGGACTGGGTGTCCTGAGCTGCGTGTTCAGGACTGGGTGTCCGGGACTATGTGTCCTAAGGTTTAAATACCTAGCCGCTCCAACCAGACGTACAGTTGTCACAGCAACTGGAACTGGTCCAACAAATCATTGTCTTCAACGAGTCACTGGTTTCATCTTCACTTCCTTTTTCTTACTGTTACTCATTGTGAAGTCATTGCATGTTTGCTCTATCTTTTGTCTTCACAATGTGAATGTATGATCTGTTTGGCTTCATAATATCTTCCTACCTGATCCTCATTACACTGCAGCTATTTGTCACTGTGCTTTCACTCTGTTGAATACTTGACCATGGCTTGCCTAGTGTAGTCTACCTTCCGCTGCATAGTAATAGGCATATCTCTACTGTTTGTCTTCATAACTTCCATGTTTTTAAGACTTTCATAAAAATCGCCTATTCACCCCCCCTCTAGTCGATATAACGCACTTTCACCTGGGTAAAACATCGTGTCCCCTGCCTCCTGTTACCATCCTCCTTAGACGCACAGTTCGGGACCCCCTACCCGAGATCCGCCGGTTTTGACACCGACATTGGTGCTTTCATTGAGAGTTCCACTATGTGGCCACCATAAGGCTTGATGGCTCCTTTGATCATCGCTAGCGATGCGGTCCAGGGTGAGGCTTTCCTCCTCGGACAGATCTTCATATTCGGTGGCTTTGCACTGCGGGTCAATTCGCTTGGCTATCTGGAGTAGATTGAGAGCTATGCCCCTGGCCATCAGGTCAGATTTGGAAACTTGAACTACACGGCCGACATCCGTGGAGACTTGATCTTCGACGGATTCGAGCCCATGTCGGACGCGCCATACAGTCTTGACGAGCATGACGTAACTCTGCCGTCGGACAGTATTTGGGAGATCGCATCCGCAGCTACTCTGTCCATCAATCCGGAGCAAGTCGCGCCATCCAAGAGCGGAGGGATGGAGCCCGCCATGGAGGCTGCACTCTCAGTGGCGATAGAGCTGGATACTGACTTCACCCCTTACGAGAGCCGTGTCGCCAAACCACTGGATTCATCCACGCCCGCAGACTCCGAGCTGCTCATATCCATGCCCATCGAGTCCGACTGGGCGCCGATCATGGAGTTCACCTCCGCGGATATCTTTCAGCACTCACCATTTGGAGATGTGCTAAATTCATTAAGGTATCTCTCCCTGTTAGTAGAACCTTGGCCGAACTTTGTCCGACTAGAATGGGATGCGGACGACGAAGAAATTCGCTGCCCACCCACCACCCACTTAGTAGCCACTTAGAATGGGATGCGGACGACGACTTAACCGACATGCTCGACTTCGGCTCTGAGGACTTCGACGGTATGGACGACAAAGCAGGAGACGAACCGGAACCACCGCCCATAGGGCGCTGGACCGCTACTTCATCACATGACATGTACATGGTGGACACCCCCAACGAAGCCAGTGGCAACGAAAAAGCAGAGGATGAACCCTCCAAGAAGCAACCCAAGCGCCGACATCAGCGGTGCCGCCCTAAGTCCCAGCTTAGCAAAAACAGCGATAACAATAGTCCACGCGACTCCAGAAAAGATGACAACTGCACCATCCTGGTGGCAGAAAACGATCAAGATGCAAACAGCAAACATAGTACAGACCCGACGTCCGAACACGATGACGCCAAAGATAAGCATCATCAATCCCCGTCTAGGGAAGAAAACAGTCCGGACGATGATGCACCCATCATCCCGGAAACACACTTGGAGCAAGAGAACCTCCGCAGAAGGCTTACTGCCACACCGAGAAGCCTGAAGAAACAGAAGCAAAGGCTCAAGGTCGCACAAGATACGCTCAACAACAAGTGGAACAAAGTAACAAAGTATGGTAGAAGCTACCACCCAAATAGCTATCCAAAGTGCAAGCTATTACCAGAATTCGACGATGAGGCCTTAGAGCCCATACAGCCGAAAAGTGATATGGCCAACCGGCCGGATCCACCACCCTGTGACCGCGATAGAGCGGCTAACAACGTCACGCATAAGTCAACACATGATCTACGTGAAAACTTGCATCAAAAATCCGGCGCGACCAGATATATCTATAGATCTAGGAAGCGCGCTACGGTACACAACCAACACCGAATACTACAACCGTCCGAACACCATGGCGCATCCCAATACAGGGGTGCCGCACACCCCTTATGTTTCACTGATGAGGTGCTGGATCATGAATTCCCAGAGGGATTCAAACCGGTGAACATAGAGGCGTACGACGGAACCACAGACCCTGGAGTCCGGATAGAGGACTTCATCCTCCACATCCATATGGCTCTTGGAGATGATCTCCATGCCATTAAATACTTGCCCCTCAAGCTTAAAGGGCCAGCTAGGCACTGGCTGAAAAGCCTCCCAGAAAACTCTATCGGAAGGTGGGAGGAGCTCGAGGACGCTTTTCGGGCCAATTTTCAAGGGACTTATGTCCGACCTCCGGATGCAGACGATTTAAGTCATATAATCCAACAGTCCGGAGAGTCCGCCCAAAAGCTTTGGAACAGGTTCCTCACTAACAAGAACCAAATTGTCGACTTCCCAGACGCCGAAGCCTTAGCAGCTTTCAAACACAGTGTTCGAGACGAATGGCTCGCCAGGCACCTCGGTCAAGGAAAACCGAGAACAATGGCAGCCTTAACAAGCCTCATGACCCGCTTTTGTGCGGGTGAGGACCGCTGGTTGGCTCGTAGCAGCACCAGCGACCCAAGCACATCCGAAGTCAGGGATGGCAATGGTAAACCACAATGCAACAAAAACAAGCATCGGAATAAAGAAAGTAGCCCAGATAACACGGCGGTGAATGCCGGATTCAGGGGCTCTTGACCAGGTCAGCAAAAAAAGCCTTTCAAAGGCAGCAGAGAATGATAGTCTGGCCTAAACAAAATTCTTGACAAACTCTGTCAGATTCACGGCACCCCAGACAAACCTGCAAATCATACCCACAGAGAATGTTGGGTCTTCAAGCAGGCCGGTAAGCTAAACATCGAACACAAACGGGAAGAGACACCAAGTGAAGACGAGGATGAACCTCGCCAGCAAAGCACCGGAGGACAGGAAAAATTCCCACCAGAGGTCAAAACAGTAAACATGATCCAGGTGACAAAGGCGAGAAGCAATCACGCACCCTGATGCACACGCACCATAAAGCCCGTCACCCCTAGGCTCAACCCCTGGTTGGCCTGCCCAATCACTTTTGATCGTAGGGATCACAATACAAATATCCGACGCGAAGGACTGACGGCCTTGGTGTTAGACCCAATAATAAACGGGTACCATTTCACAAGGGTCCTAATGGACAGCGGCAGTGATCTAAATCTAATATATCAGGACACAGTCCGCAAAATGGGGATAGACCCGACACAAATAAGCCACAGTAATACTACCTTCAAGGGAGTAATACCAGGCCAAGAGGCCCACTGCACGGGTCTCTCCTACTAGAGGTGGTATTCGGTTCTCGCGATAACTTCTGAAGTGAAACGTTAACTTTTCACATCGCTCCATTCCAAAGAGATTTTCAAGCACTACTCGGGCGGGCGGCTTTCGCTCGTTTTAACGCAATACCGCATTATGCTTTTCTCAAGCATAAGATGCCCGGTCCACGAGGCATCATCATAGTTAGCCAAAATACTAACCGTTCCTTATGAACGGAGGAGGATGCGGCGGCTCTAACAGCCGCACATTAAACGGCCTCACCAACCAGAAAAAATGGCAGGTCGTCAAGACCACGGACACGGTTAGACGAGTCCAGCGCTCCATCATACATAAATGAGATTGGTTTTCAAAACCTCATAAAACGATACCAGGGGCTTCCCGCGTGTAATCAGGGCCAGCCCGGCTCAACTAAGCTTCTCTAGAATTTTGATAATTCATTCTTATTTTCGGCATGACAACTTTCACCTAAGTTCTTTCCTTTTGCAGATGACACTCGCGCTACACCCATCTAGGACACGGCACAATGGAGACACAGGCGCAGACGTGCAGCAGGGACCCGCCCAAAGGTTTCTTTTTAGATTAAGGCCCTGAGTAAACCTTTTTTACTGTCTCTTGTTGCTCACATCCTCTGGATACTCCACACAACCGAGAAGTATGCCGGCGTTATTGGCATGTGGCCACGCCGGGATTTTGCACGTACCTGGACACATGGGGTTTCTTATAAAGGGCATTGTTTAGCCCGGTATATATTATAAAGACCAAACACCTTAGAGAGTGTTCAGCATCGCGAGTTTTGCCCTA
Source organism: Triticum monococcum (assembly GCA_034509565.1). NCBI lineage: Eukaryota > Viridiplantae > Streptophyta > Magnoliopsida > Poales > Poaceae > Triticum > Triticum monococcum. The sequence continues at coordinate 752,636,781 of CM067843.1, read as the reverse complement.
TATGCATCAGCTCCGAATCATGTCTTTGGTCAAATGTTGGGTTTGCCCGGCTCCCACGTTTTGGTACCTTATGTTCCGTTACATCGGCTAAGGTAGCACTAGGAGAACTACTGTGATTGTGCCCTGGTTCGTCTGGATGAGCACCTCAGTAGAGAAAGCCGAAAACTGACTGTCATGATATAGCGAGAGACTGGTCAACCACTCGATGACTAATCCGAATCTTCGGGATTCCTCCGCATTAATGAAGGGCCGTTTCCCGGTCATCTACGTAGGCGCACCGTATTCGAACAAGCGCAGAAGTACCAGGGGCTATATAGTAGCCCCACTGTCAAACTCCGATGGCTAAGTGAAAGTGTTAAAGCAATATAGTCCGATTGCCTCGTTTGCTATGCTATCACCTCCTTAACGGACCAAGACGTTGGATCAAGTGTGGAAATGCATCTTTTGCGAACACCCCCGCATTATATGCATGGGGGCGGAAGCCGACGACTGCAAACTTTCAGGTTATATACATATATACACAAACAGCCGCACAGGAGGCATGATAGTACTTTCGGGAAAAAGTATAAATACAGCCTTGATTAATTCAGAAAAACATTGTTTGTACAATGGAACTACATGTCACTTGAAAGTAATATTCTTCGAGCACTGAGCCTCTATCAAATGAGCACCTTCAAGGACTTCTTCAAAGTAGTGCTCGGCAGCAACTCGGCCTATAGCCGAACCCTGTGCCGCAATAGTGGTGGCCTCCATCTCCGCCCAGTATGTTTTGACACGGGCAAGGGTCATCCGCACACCTTCTATGCACGCTGATCTCTTTACAGCATCGAAGCATGACACAACTTCAAGGAGTTGTTGCACTAAGCTAAAGTAGCTACTCGGCCTTGGCCCTCCCGGCCACAGGTGATCCACAACGGACCTCATGGCAAGTCTGAACAACCTATGGAGCTCGGCACAACCAGTCAATCACTCATTCAGCAGCAGCGGACGGACTGGAGCATGAAACTGTGACTAGAATAGCTTCTCCACTTCGGGACCTTTCTGATCCTTGAAGTACTCGGCTGCATCAGCAACACTTGCAGCTAAATCCATGTACTCGTCCGCAAAACTCCATAGCCGGTCCAGAGGAGCATACTTCGGATCGCCGAAGTTAGTCCGCAACAAGAAGGGCTTCCTAGACATGATATCTGCAGCTTGATTCAGCTCCTCCTTCGTCGCTCTAATTTTGGAGTGGGCTTCCTTGGCAGCCACCCGGGCCTTCTCCAGGTCCGTCGCTTTCGCCCAGTCTTCTTCTTCAAGAAGCCGAGAACGGTTAGCAGCATCTTTTAATTCTACAGCCATCTTGGCTATTTTTTCCTTGCTCTTGCAATGCGCGGCATGTTCGTCCCTTAACTCTTCGACCACCTTTAAAGCAGCCGCATTGCTACTCCTCGCTTGCTCCTTGGCTCGGGCAAGCTCCGCCCGAAGGATGTCCATGATGGCAGCTCCATCTGCAGTCATAACATATCAAAGATACCGGCATCATGCTCCTCATACTATGTGACGGTAACCAGAAAAATCACTCACCCTGTGCCTCGTCAAGCCGCTTGTTGACAAGCACGATGTCGGCATCTGTCGCATCCAGCTGCCGCTTTAGTTTGGCAAACCCATCAGTCCGGCTAGCCACCGGAGCTTCAACCACCTGCACATAAAGGCGGTTTTGTTATTACCTGGGACTATGATCCTCCGTTTGCCGCCGTTCTCGACGACAACCAGAGTCTCAGGGGATACTATCTGCACAGGCATACCTAACGTATGCGGTACTGTTAAAGGCATATATTGTTACACGTACCTCGAAGCCTTTCAGCAGACTCATAAAAGCTTCGTGCAAACTGCTTTCAGCGGATGAAATCCTTTCAATTACCGTACCCATTAGCGTAAGATGCACTTCCGAGACGACAGCTTGCCCCAGAAGATCCTTCAGCACGTCCAACCGCACATTGTACGGACCCTTGCTGTCGCTCCCCTCAGGAGCTGGATACTGGGAATGCCGGGCAGCCAAAGGGTTATCCTTTGGCCCTAGTGGATCCGGAGATACCCTTCGCGACGACACTTCAAGGTCGCACGCTTCTTGAGTTGGGGAGTCCGGAGGAGGCGTTTCGCTTTCCATCATCTCCGGAAGAAGATCCCCCGAAGATGAACTCTGTCGAGAAGGGTTGCGATCCGGACTACAATTTATAAGCATCGATTATTGTCTTTGGAAGTAAGATAGGATATCTTCGCTATTAAGTAGTTTTTCATTACTTACAGCTCAGTAGAGGGCTGATCCTCGTGCGGACATTGTGCGGCCAGAATACCCTCCGAGGCAAGACCCTCTGGCGGAGATTTCTTCTCCCGTTTGGAAACCTTAGTTTCTGGAACTTCAGGGGTGGTCCTCTTCTTTCCCCGGGGAGAAAGATGTCAGATTCTTCCCCTTGGTTATCCTCCCTCGCGGAGGCGCTCATTCCCTCGATTGGAATAGATAGCGATGGAGGCCCTCTTTCGCCCTCTTTATTCCCCCTTCATCTTCCTTTGAGGGCACTAGACAAGGTGCTGGCTCGAACATCTTTTCTAGAACCGGATTGTCTAACCCCTCAGGGAGAGCCGAACACCGGATCAGCTTCGCCTTTGTTATCCAGTCCTGGTCAAAGAGCGATTCTTCAGAATGATGTCATGATAAATAAAAGGATGGTTTGTTCGGCCATGGGATTACTTACTTGGGTAGCGGGGCGGTTGCAGCTTAGGCCCACGTCCTCGATGGTGTCCGGACACTCTATTTGGGGTCCGAAGAACGATTTGTACATCTGCTCGTGCGTCATGCCGAGGAAATGCTGAATTGCGTGCGGTTCTTTCGGGTTGAATTCCCACATACGGAGGGCTCGGCGTTTGCAAGGCTGGACTCGACGAACCAGCATCACTTGCATTACCATAACCAGACTGAAATCTCCCTCGAAGAGATCTCTGATACGGCTCTGCAGTATTGGCACGTCCTTGGCTGGACCCCAGCTCAGCCCCCTGCTGATCCATGACATCAGTTGTGGTGGGGGCCCGAGCGAAAGGCGGGGTCAGCTACCCATTTGGCACTTCGGGGAGCTGTGATGTAAAACCACTCCCGCTGCCACAATCCGGACACCTCTGGAAAGGAACCCTTTTGCCATGGAGCATTAGCATTTTTTCTTATTAAAGCACCTCCGCACGCTGCGTACTGCCCCTCGACCATCTTTGGCTTCACATCGAAGGTCTTGAGCCACAGGCCAAAGTGAGGGGTAATGCGGAGGAAGGCCTCACATACAACGATAAATGATGAGATGTGAAGAAGGGAATCCGGGGCCAGATCGTGAAAATCTAGCCCGTAATAGAACATAAGACCCCTGACAAAGGGATCCAGAGCGAGGCCTAGTCCTTGGAGGAAGTGGGAGACGAACACGACGCTCTCGTTGGGTTCAGGAGTAGGGACGACCTGCCCTCGGGCAGGCAGCCTATGCGAAATTTCGACGGTCAGATATCTGGCCTCCCTCAACTTCTTGATGTACTCCTCTATGACGGAGGAAGGCATCCACCGGCCTTGAAGGCTGGATCCGGACATGATTGAAGGTCCGAAGCGCCTGACCTGAGCTTTGGGTGTTAGAACTCGAGGCGGGGGAAGGATTCGATTGAGCGCGGGAGGGGAAAAGAAAAAGGCATGTCCCTTTATAAAGAGGGTGAATATCAGGCGTCCCCTTCATGGTCGTTTGAGACTTACCTAAGATCTAGGAGTCATACCAACAGGCATGTTTGGGTTACCCATGTTTGTATTGATGAGAATCCCGTGATAAGGGGAACACGATCTCTGCTTTGACAAGACGTGTCAAGAAACTGCCTCGCGTTATGTGCTGGGTTGGTTAAAGAAAAACGGTTCAAATAATGAATGGGCCGTGGCGTGATGTCATGCTGTCAAAACATGTCAGCAGATTAGATTTGTGGAAATATTATTCTCCCTACGGTGGTGTGTGAAACTTATTTTGCAGGGTCGGACATTATCCTTGTATTCAAACTCTTCTGTGGTGTATTCGCAGGAGGAACCCGCCTTGCAATGCCGAAGACAACACAGCGCGCCGAACTCGTCGTCATTGAAGCCTGGTTCAGGGGCTACTGAGGGAGTCCTGGATTAGGGGGTCTCCGGACGGCCGAACTATATCCTTTGGCCGGACTGTTGGACTGTGAAGATGCGAGATTGAAGACTTCGTCCCGTGTCCGGATGAGACTCTACCTGGCGTGGAAGGCATGCTAGGCAATATGGATATGGATATCTCCTCCTTTGTAACCAACCTTGTGTAACCCTAGCCCCCTCCGATGTCTATATAAACCGAAGGGTTTTAGTCCGTAGGACAACATACAATCATACCATAGGCTAGCTTCTAGGGTTTAGCCTCTCTGATCTCGTGGTAGATCTACTCTTGTAATACTCATATCATCAAGAACAATCAAGCAGGACGTAGGGTTTTACCTCTATCAAGAGGGCCCAAACCTGGGTATAACATCGTGTCCCCTGCCTCCTGTTACCATCCGCCTTAGACGCACAGTTCGGGACCCCCTACCCAAGATCCGCCGGTTTTGACACCGACAGACACCCATATTGACCGCTATACCCACATGAATGAATATTTGAGTGAACCTCCAGTTGCCGTGGGCTATTTCTATTGCTTCGTGATATGTTACAAATACCCGAGGTGAGATTTACTTGCATCCCATGGATCAACGACTTGTCCACTATGCTAGTTACCTCATTACCGGTTTTGTTCTTTTTTCTCGTTTCCGTGTTGCGGCATCCCTGTGATCAAATCACACTGTGTCTAGCCACACGATGATGGATACCGTAACACCGAGAAGGCCCGAGAATATATCTCCATCATCGGAGGAGCAAATCCCAATCTTGAGCTATCAAGTTACTTGACACACTTTTCCATGAACCCGTAAGCCGCCGTAATAGCCACCCATTTACGGATGACGTTTAACAAACCCCAAAGTTAATGAAGCAAGTATGAAGAAACTCGATACTCTCATGATCTAAGGAATTATGCAAATGTTAACCATCTTTGTGTTATGTACCATTAACTTGTGACAAACGAATTTCATAGCATAACATCAATCCGGGTCGATTCAACACAAATGTTCTCTTAACATTGTGCCCTCAAAGTTGCTGGCATAGACATGCCCATGACCAGGAAAACAGAATCATCATGCAACACTTGAGCTAGTCTTAGATGCCATACTAGGAATACTTCTTACTGTTTATTATTCCTCACGTGCATATGAGTCTTCCTCCGAGCCTCGTGTTATTGCAGACTCAAGAACCGTAGCAGTTATAGCATGGAACATAAACATAATAATGAACATGGAGATAAGTAATAGCATTTATTATTGCCTCTAGGGCATATCTCCTACGGACTCCCACTTGCACTAGAGTCAACAATCTAGTTAACGCTAATGCACTTTACACCTATGGCATACCGGTGTAAAAATTGCTTCGCATGTGGTATAGCCTGATTTCCATCGGATCTGACAACTTCAGTTCCGTGTCTATCTCTGCATATCCTCGCGTTTTCACGCTTTCACAAAATCCATATTTTGTGCGGACTTGGCTTTTATGTATGTGAATCACAGGTCGAACCTGGATTCCTCAGACTGAGTTATGGAGAAACTACCTACGGTAGTGTCCCATTGACAAAAGCCATCTTGGAATCATACTAACTTCATGAATGAACTATATGATTCAACATCTTGTTTGTTGCTTCTAAAGCTTCAACATACTTAGTCATTTGTTATAGAATTCGTCACAGTATCCTGTTGGGAACAATTTCCAACTACCATGCCACCATATTGTGTATTACACAAAACCCTTAACTTAAATCGAAAATCGCATGGAGAAAAGATGAAGACTGTATCGATGTAACATTTTACAACGAACTCTTGATGATCTCCGCTCACGAGAAAACATATCATCAGTACTTACTCTAGTATTCAATGACATATTTCACTGTTGTCCCACGATCAGTACTTTGATCACTTTAGTATCCATACTCGCAACACCTTGGGAGTATCGGACATATCTGGTTGTTTTACATACCATGGAGTACATGATTAATCCAAACACAAACGTGTGTGAAATCTGCATCATGTATTTTGCTCATCAGTGTTTTGGGACACCGAGTCTTGCAAAAAACTCTTCCATGTGACTCCGGCAAGAATCACTCCTTGGCAGTTTTAAATGCTAAAAGGTTTTATTGTCAATATGTATTCATTAAAGGAAATATGCCCTAGAGGAAATAATAAAGTTATTATTTATTTCCTTATATCATGATAAATGTTTACTATTCATGCTAGAATTGTATTAACCGGAAACATAATACTTGTGTGAATACATAGACAAACAGAGTGTCACTAGTATGCATCTACTTGACTAGCTCGTTGATCAAAGATGGTTAAGTTTCCTAACCATAGACATGAGTTGTCATTTGATTAACGGGATCACATCATTAGGACAATGATGTGATTGACTTGACCCATCCGTTAGCTTAGCACGATGACCGTTTAGTTTGTTGCTATTGCTTTCTTCATGACTTATACATGTTCCTATGACTATGAGATTATGCAACTCCCGTTTACCGGAGGAACACTTTGTGTGCCACCAAACGTCACAACGTAACTGGGTGATTATAAAGGTACTCTACATGTGTCTCCAAAGGTACTTGTTGGGTTGGCGTATTTCGAGATTAGGATTTGTCACTCCGATTGTCGGACAGCTATCTATAGGCCCACTCAGTAATGCACATCACTATAAGCCTTGCAAGCATTGCAACCAATGAGTTAGTTGCGGGATGATGTATTACGGAACGAGTAAAGAGACTTGCTGGTAACGAGATTGAACTAGGTATTGAGATACCGACGATCGAATCTCGGGCAAGTAACATACCAATGACAAAGCGAACAACGTATGTTGTTATGTGGTCTGACCGATAAAAATCTTCGTAGAATATGTAGGAGCCAATATGGGCATCCAGGTCCCACTGTTGGTTGTTGACCGGAGAGGTGTCTTGGTCATGTCTCCATAGTTGTCGAACCCGTAGGGTCCGCACGCTTAACGTTCGTTGACGATATAGTACTATATGAGTTATGTATGTTGGTGACCGAATGTTGTTCGGAGTCTGGGATGAGATCACGGACATGACGAGAAACTCCGAAATGGTCCCGAGATAAAGTTTGATATATGGGATAATAGTGTTTGGACTCCGGAAGGGTTCCGGAATTCACTGGAAGGTGTTCTGGATGTTTCCCGAAATGTTTGTGTACAAGAACACTTTATTTGGGCCAAAGGGGAAATCCCACAAGGTTTTTGTAAAGCGCAAAAGGAAGTTTTGCGGAGTTCAGGGACCAGACGCCGGGAACCCTGGCGTCTGGCCCTGGAGTCCTAGAAGGACTCTTGCCTTTCGGGTGAAACCGGCTTTATGGAGGCTTTTACTCCAAGTTTCGACCCCAAGGCTCAACATATAATTAGAGGGGTAGGGCTAGCACCCAAGACACATCAAGAAACACCAAGCCATGTGCCGGCAACCCCGTCCCCTCTAGTTTGTCCTCTGTTATAGTGTTCATAGTGCTTAGGCGAAGCCCTGCGGAGATTGTTCTTCACCAATACCGGCATCACGCCGTCGTGCTGCTGGAACTCATCTACTACTTCGCCTCTCTGGCTGGATCGAGAAGGCGAGGACATCACCGAGCCGAACGTGTGCAGAACTCAGAGGTGCCGTGCTTTCGGTACTTGGATCGGTCGGATCGTGAAGACGTACGACTACATCAACCGCGTTGATATAATGCTTCCGCGAACGGTCTACGAGGGTACGTAGAAAACACTCTCCCCTCTCGTTGCTATGCATCACCATGATCCTGCGTGTGCATAGGGAATTTTTTGAAATTACTACGTTCCCCAACAGTGGCATCCGAGCCAGGTTTTATGCGTGGATGTCATATGCACGATTAGAACACAAGTGAGATGTGGGCGATATAAGTCATACAGCTTACCAGCATGTCATACTTTGGTTCGGCGGTATTGTTGGATGAAGCGGCCCGGACCGACATTACGCGTACGCTTACGCGAGACTGGTTCTACCGACGTGCTTTGCACACAGGTGGCTGGCGGGTGTCAGTTTCTCCAACTTTACTTGAACCGAGTGTGGCTACGTCCGGTCCTTGCGAAGGTTAAAACAGCACCAACTTGACGAACTATTGTTGTGGTTTTGATGTGTAGGTAAGAACAGTTCTTGCTAAGCCCAGTAGCAGCCACATAAAACTTGCAACAACAAAGTAGAGGACGTCTAACTTGTTTTTGCAGGGCATATTGTGATGTGATATGGTCAAGACATGATGCCAAATTTTATTGTATGAGATGATCATGTTTTGTAACGGAGTTATCGGCAACTGGCAGGAGCCATATGGTTGTCGCTTTATTGTATGCAATGCAATCGCCCTGTAATGCTTTACTTTATCACTAAGCAGTAACGATAGTCATAGAAGCATAAGATTGGCGAGACGACAATGATGCTACGATGGAGATCAAGGTGTCGCGCCGGTGACGATGGTGATTGTCGTGGAATTGTCACGGCAGATGTCCTTAGTATGAGGACTTAGTCGCGAGGCCAACGCATCTATGTGGTAGCTTGAGAGGGGTTGAGCGGAATCGAGATACGCAACACAAGACAAGGGTTTAGACAGCTTCGGGCCTCGGGAAACATCATCCGGTAACAACCCTACATGCTGTTTGAGGTTAGATCTCATTATCATCACGAGGGAGTCGCCGTAAACCGGCTCTCCTCTAGTTGTGTCTAGCCCTAGAGATTGTTTCTTTCTTCCTTGTCCCTCTTTGGGGAGCCCTACCCCTCCTTATATATGTTGAAGAGGCGGGTTACATGTAGAGTCCAACTCGGACTTAAGACTTAACTATTCTAACTTATCTTCATGGGCTTCTTAACATCTTGGGCTTCATAACATCTCGGGCTTCATAACCCCTGACAACCCAATTATCACTGCTTGCTGGTTTAACATTGTCTGCCGGTTTAACATTCTGCCGGTTTAACATTGTATGCGGGTTTAACATTGCCTGCCGGTGCTACCATCTGTCTTAACTCTGCCGGTTTAACACTCGCCGGCTTACCGTCTGTCTTAGCCATCTGTCCTAACTGTCTGCCGGTTTACCATCCGCCGGTTTACCAAGTCCCGACCGGGTTACGACTCCGGCCGGGTCATACCGCGGGGTATATCCCCGACATTAGCCCCCAGTTTAATTTGGATTTATCCATATTAAACTGATCTTGATTATCCTTAAGTCCTTGTCACTTCCTTCTTCTATAAAATCCGAGTCAATAGACCAGCTTCATAATCAATTTGCTGACATCGGTTTGTCATAGTGAAATATTGTGAAGAATAACTCCTTTGACTTCAGCTCCCAATGCTTAACAAAAATATTGGCCTTTGAAATACTCATTTGATCTTCAGCCGGTTTAAGAATGTAGAACTTTGCCGGTTTAAGAATGTAGAACTTTGCCGATTTAAGACTTGAACTTGCCGGTTTATCATTTCCGGTTTACAAATATTGATGGCACCGGGTCATAATTGTAGTTAACATCAAGCTTGAAAATATATCTCTTATATTCCTATCACTTGTAGCCCCCATGTCTTAAGAAGGTAGCATAGCAACAGCTTAAGACTTGCTTCAATATGAATATCACAAGCTTGAAGAAATCCGGTTTGTTCATCTCAATCACCAGTCAGAACTGAGTATTCCACATATGTAGCCCCCAAGTGACGGGTTGTCATGCTTGCAGCAACCTGGGACTTGAAATTGCCTTATGCTCATAAAAACTTCAACTAGTGTAGCCCCCAAGGGCCGGGTCATTATGCAATAATGAGCAGGGACTTTGTAAATATAATCATGTAAACTTTGAACATCAACGTGTAGCCCCCAAGGGCCGGCTCAGTAAGATAATATTGAGCTAGGACTTTGATATATACTTCAATGAAAATAACATCATATGATGTAACCCCCATCATGGGGCTTGAATCCATGTCCACAAGGTTAAGAGCCTTGTGCTTTACCAACTGAGCAGTGGACCCTTCAATGATAAATGAAAATTTTTGTACCTTGAATTGTTGACAAGAGAAATTGGTAGCCTCCAAGGGCCGGCTCATTATGATGTGATGAGTCGGGTCTTCAATGAGGTGAGCAAAAAATGACTTTGCATTAGCCCCCAAGTATCATGGTGCATGCTTGTAGCGACATGAGACTTGCGTATTTGATGTAATCTCAACTTGAATAATTTAGCCTCCATGTGCCGGGTCGTAAGCCTGCAGCGACTTCGGACTAGACTATTCCTTCAATTGTAGAATAAACCATATCCATTGATAAAATAATAGCCATTGCGCTGAAGCGACTTTGAAAACCTTAATCATAATAGTGGTTATTTATAACCATAATAAAAATCCAGCCATGTTGGCTATTAAAGATTTGAATACCTTACGAGTTGATAAATAAATCCAGAGTTAAAATACTCGGCGGCTCTTGGCCGATGGCAACTTAATGTGCATTCATTGTAAGCCGGAATTCTTATAACCCGGCGGGCGGGTCATAATGCCCAAACATATAGCCAGGGTTTATAACCAAGGCTGTAATTGAAGATAATCAAATATGACATAGATGATACCTGTGACATAGAATCACCTCGTTGGTTTAACCAACTTTTGTAGTGAGGGTAGTAACCCCAATCTTGAGTATTGAGAACTCCTTCCTTAATTTGCCAGATTATGATAATAAACCGCACTGGGATATAATAAACACCGGATTTTCCTTATAATACTGGCGACTTGTTAGTCAAAACCAAACCGGGTTAATGAATGTCGGATTATAACTTATCATGTAGTGACAACTTTTGAGAGCCAAGCCGGGTCAAGGACGCCGGTTTACCAGAAGATATTATGAACCTCAACAAAGGCGAAAAAACTTGGCAAATAGAACTCAAAAAGAACATGCGAGGCTATTTACGAGCTGCCAGGCTCCAAATCGAGGCTTTTCATGGGCTGCCAGGCCACTGAGTTAAACCATTTAACAAAGCCTTTTAAGATGGGCCTCCAATTAACCAATCATCGTTTTAACTTTGACAAGTTCAGGGTCTGTATAAGATTGACCTGTCAAACTTCGGCGGGTCATACCAGGATTACCTGGATAGGATTGGCTTACTTGATGAAGGCAGGTTAACCTGGGGTTTTAGGTGAATACATCAGGCTTCCAAGTCGTGGCTTGATAGCCAATTACAGGGGTCCTTTCAAACTCTTTGTTGCTTTGCACAAAGAACCCTAAGTAACTTTTTGAGCTGTGCTCAGTGGGTGCCCATGTTTGAGTTTGTGCTTTTTGCAACACTCTCTTTGGCCCCGAAGTGAATTCATGTTGGCCTTACGCCGATCAAGAGGTGTATCCGAACTATAGCTAAGCCGGCACGGACGCGTGAACCGGCCGCGAGAGCGGACGGGCGAATCGTCCGTGGCGTTTGTAAGGCGGCGCGGACGGGCGAGTCGATCGGCATGTTGATGTAAACTGGACCGCGATACACGTGTCCGTGAAACTGCGCGGCACAACCACACGTGCATCCGTGATATGATACCACTTTAAAGTGAATAATTACCCTGCATATAAAAATATACAAACCAAGGCAAAGATAAACTGTTATTGATAAAAATAATATGTCTCAATAGCACAGATTTAAATGGATATCACCTGATTCATCTGGATGATAATAGACGGACTATCCGCAGATCACCTTGGTAATGTTGCAGCCCATCCAGCATAAACATAGTATCCGGACGATCAGCCATCTCTTCATTTAGGAGTGTTTACTGTTCAATATTGTTATCCTTATGAGAGATAATTTTTGTAACCTTGCTGCGGGAACCTGTATACTCGCCAATTTACAGGACTGTTTTCCTCTCGGCAGATTTTTCTTCAAAAGCTATCAGTCATTTTAAATTTTCTTTGCCCCTTCACTGCTTGTCTTTCCCACTGACACTCTATCTTGCTCGTCAGTTGGCCAGGTTCTCAAAACCAAAGTATAGTAACTTCCACACGCAGCTTCTGTTGGCTTCATGGATTCACCGAGTGGGTATGGCTTCAGATTTAAGCACTGGGTAACAACGGCCCAGGCAGAAACACTCCAATGCACTGTACTTGGACGAAAACGGCTTGAGATCTCCTTCCAACATATGAACAAACTGGCGATTCAACACTCCTAGCTTCATAGGGCCATGGAAGTCACGTGGTAGTTTCAAAGATGCAAAGTCAAGCTGGAGCGACTCGATGTAAGATGCCCTCTGACTGCTGAATTTACAAGACGGCAACGTGTATGCATCCTTCCGTTCGAATGATATCACGGAACCGAGTACGAGCTTGATCCATTGATTCAGGTGTTTCATGTGCCTTGTGTCAAGAGCAGATGTGACACAAATATTCAGGTGACTTGATGCCCGAGGCGGAACCAGACCACAGCGGCGGCTTACAGGCAAAAGGTCACTCGACGGTCGGGCGGCTGGCAGCAGCAGAGACACTAAACGCGCGGCGGCTTGATGCGAGATGCGCTAGCAGCAGCGAGACGGCAAATTGGAGGCAGAAGCCAGCTCGGAGTCAAAGACAAAAACAGTTTAAGGCCATGGAGGCGAGTGCAACTCGGAGCGGAATCTATGGGGACCGGCGGAACGCGGTTCAAGACAGGCTCGGTTGCTACGGCGGAGGTGCTCGTGAAGCACAGCAGAGCTGGCGGCAGGTCAGAGAGGCGCCGTCCACCGGCGGCTCAGGAGGCCGTGGCTGCAGAAACGCCGGAGGCCTCGGCAATGACGGGGCGACTCAGCGCAGCATCGGGCGGCGACTTGTGGAGTAGAACGACGGCGGCTCGGCAGCTTAGTGGTTTAGCCATGGCGGCCAGGTACGCAGGCCACGCAATCGGGCGACCGTGGATGCGGGCACGAGTGGCTCAACCACAGGTAAGGCGGAGCGCGGCTATGGCGTACTGAAGCAGAAGCCAGTTCAAGGCGACTCAGAGCAGAGCAAATAAGAGCAGAGGGCGCCCGCGGCACGGATCCTGGCGATTCCCGCTCGGAATCATGCAGGCACGGCAGCGAGGCGGAGGAGCGCAATCAACATGGCGCGGAGACGCATGAACCGGCGGCAACTCGGCTCGCTGGCTTGACAGAGACCGACGACTCGGTCGCGGAATCACGCAACCAGCGGAGTAGACCGAGTCATGATGTAGTAGTGGTTTTCTTTCCTGCCTCTTCTCTTGGAAAAAACATGCAGATGTAACAACAGCCGGGATAATCTTTCTTTGTGTTGGCGTTGCAGCTGAGCCCCCCTAATAAAACGCGGCCGGCTCGGCGCGCGGTCGGCTTGCTGTGGTTTTCATCGGTGAAATCGGGCAGATGCAGAGATATGGTAGCCGCGGCTCGACGCACTGCGACCGATGTGTGACCCGGATCCTTCTCCGGGTTTTGTTTGGGTGGACTCCCACAGCGGTTGTAGGAAAAAACACTTGTTCCTTCGAGGCTTTCGAGTAACCCTAATTCTTCTCCGTCTTGCATCTCATGGATTGTAAAAGTCGGACCAGCGAACTCAAAGCTGATGAAAAGAACTGGTTCCTCTTTATCCAAAAAAAATTGCAAACATCTCGATCCCTAGAGAAGATCCCTCCAAGAACTCAACACCACCGTGCGCAGGCCCTACGGTGGGCGCCAACTGTCGTGGAATTGTCACGGCAGATGTCCTTAGTATGAGGACTTAGTCGCGAGGCCAATGCATCTATGTGGTAGCTTGAGAGGGGTTGAGCGGAATCGAGAGTCGCAACACAAGACAAGGGTTTTGACAGCTTCGGGCCCCGGAAAACATCATCCGGTAACAACCCTACAAGCTGTTTGAGGCTAGATCTCATTATCATCACGAGGGAGTCGCCGTAAACCGGCTCTCCTCTAGTTGTGTCTAGCCCTAGAGATTGTTTCTTTCTTCCTTGTCCCTCTTTGGGGAGCCCTACCCCTCCTTATATATGTTGAAGAGGCGGGTTACATATAGAGTCCAACTCGGACTTAAGACTTAACTATTCTAACTTATCTTCATGGGCTTCTTAACATCTTGGGCTTCATAACATCTCGGGCTTCATAATCCCTGACAACCCAGTTATCACTGTTTGCCGGTTTAACATTGTCTGCCGGTTTAACATTGTCTGCCGGTTTAACATTGTCTGCCAGTGCTACCATCTGTATTAACTCTGCCGGTTTAACACTCGCTGGTTTACCGTCTGTCTTAGCCATCTATCTTAACTGTCCGCCGGTTTACCATCCGCCGGTTTACCAAGTCCCGGCTGGGTTATGACTCCGGCCGGGTCATACCGCGGGGTATATCCCCGACAGTGATCATGACGGTGCTTCGGAGATGGAGATCACAAGCACGAGATGATGATGACCATATCATATCACTTATATTGATTGCATGTGATGTTTATCTTTTATGCATCTTATCTTGCTTTGATTGACGGTAGCATTATAAGATGATCTCTCATTAAATTTCAAGAGAAAAGTGTTCTCCCTGAGTATCCAACGTTGCCAAAGTTCATCGTGCCCACATACCACCTGATGATCCGGTGTGATAAGCTTTACGTCCATCTACAATGGGTGCAAGCCAGTTTTGCACACGCAGAATACTCAGGTTAAACTTGACGAGCCTAGCATATGCAGATATGGCCTCGGAACACTGAGACTGAAAGGTCGAGCGTGAATCATATAGTAGATATGATCAACATAGTGATGTTCACCATTGAAAGCTACTTCATTTCACATGATGATCGGTTATGGTTTAGTTGATATGGATCACGTCATCACTTAGAGGATTAGAGGGATGTCTATCTAAGTGGGAGTTCTTAAGTAATATGATTAATTGAACTTAAATTTATCATGAACTTAGTACCTGACAGTATCTTGCTTGTCTATGTTAATTGTAAATAAATGGCCCGTGTTGTTGTTTCGTTGAATTTTAATGCGTTCCTTGAGAAAGCAAAGTTGAAATATGATGGTAGCAATTACACGGACTGGGTCCGTAATTTGAGGATTATCCTCATTGCTGCACAGAAGAATTATGTCCTGGAAGCACCGTTGGGTGCCAGGCCTGCTTCAGATGCTGCTGATGACGTTAAGAACGTCTGGCAGAGTAAAGCTGATGACTACTCGATAGTTCAGTGTGCCATGCTTTACGGCTTAGAACCGGGACTTCAACGACGTTTTGAACGTCATGGAGCATATGAGATGTTCCAGGAGTTGAAGTTAATATTTCAAGCAAATTCCCGGATAGAGATATATGAAGTCTCCAATAAGTTCTATAGCTGCAAGATGGAGGAGAATAGTTCTATCAGTGAACATATACTCAAAATGTCTGGGTATCATGATCACTTGACTCAACTGGGAGTTAATCTTCCTGTTGATAGTGTCATTTACAGAGTTCTTCAATCACTGCCACCAAGCTACAAGAGCTTCGTGATGAACTATAACATGAAAGGGATGGATAAGACGATTCCCGAGCTCTTCACAATGCTAAAGGTTGGAGGTAGAAATCAAGAAGGAGCATCAAGTCTTGATGGTCAATAAGACCACTAGTTTCAAGAAAAAGGGCAAATGGAAGAAGAAGGGGAACTTCAAGAAGAACAGCAAACAAGTTGTTGCTCAAGAGAAGAAACCCAAGTCTGGACCTAAGCCTGAGACTGAGTGCTTCTACTGCAAGCAGATTTGTAACTGGAAGCGGAACTGCCCCAAATATTTGGCGGATAAGAAGGATGGCAAGGTGAACAAAGGTATATGTGATATACATGTTATTGATGTGTACCTTAACAGAGCTCGCAGTAGCACCTAGGTATTTGATACTGGTTCTGTTGCTAATATTTGCAACTCGAAACAGGGACTACAGATTAAGCGAACACTGGCCAAGGACGAGGTGACGATGCATGTGGGAAACGGTTCTAAAGTCGATGTGATCGCCGTCGGCACGCTACCTCTACATCTACCTTCGGGATTAGTATTAGACCTAAATAATTGTTATTTGGTGCCAGCATTGAGCATGAACATTATATATGGATCTTGTTTGATGCGAGACGGTTATTCATTTAAATTAGAAAATAATGGTTGTTCTATTTATATGAGTAATATATTTTATGGTCATGCACCCTTGAAGAGTGGTCTATTTTTGATGAATCTCGGTAGTAGTGATACACATATTCATAATGTTGAAGCCAAAAGATGCAGAGTTGATAATGATAGTGCAACTTATTTGTGGCACTGCCGTTTAGGTCATATCGGTGTAAGGCGCATGAAGAAACTCCATACTGATGGACTTTTGGAACCACTTGATTATGAATCAATTGGTACTTGCGAACCGTGCCTCATGGCAAGATGACTAAAACGTCGTTCTCCGGAACTATGGAGAGAGCAACATATTTGTTGGAAATCATACATACAGATGTATGTGGTCCAATGAATATTGAAGCTCGTGGCGGATATCGTTATTTTCTCACCTTCACAGATGATTTGAACAGATATGGATATATCTACTTAATGAAACATAAGTCTGAAACATTTGAAAAGTTCAAAGAATTTCAGAGTGAAGTTGAAAATCATCGTAACAAGAAAATAAAGTTTCTACGATCAGATCGTGGAGGAGAATATTTGAGTTACGAGTTTGATCTACATTTGAAACAATGTGGAATAGTTTCGCAACTCACGCCACCCGGAACAACACAACGTAATGGTGTGTCCGAACGTTGTAATCATACTTTACTAGATATGGTGCGATCTATGATGTCTCTTACTGATTTACCGCTATCATTTTGGCGTTATGCTTTAGAGACGGGTGCATTCACGTTAAATAGGGCACCATCGAAATCCGTTGAGACGACGCCTTATGAACTGTGGTTTGGCAAGAAACCAAAGTTGTCGTTTCTTAAAGTTTGGGGCTGCGATGCTTATGTGAAAAAGCTTCAACCTGATAAGCTCGAACCCAAATCGGAGAAATGTGTCTTCATAGGATACCCAAAGGAGACTGTTGGGTACACCTTCTATCATAGATCCGAAGGCAAGACATCTGTTGCTAAGAATGGATACTTTCTAGAGAAGGAGTTTCTCTCGAAAGAAGTGAGTGGGAGGAAAGTAGAACTTGATGAGGTAACAGTACCTTCTCCCTTATTGGAAAGTAGTTCATCACAGAAACCGGTTCCTGTGACGCCTACACCAATTAGTGAGGAAGTTAATGATGATGATCATGGAACTTCAGATCAAGTTATTACTGAACGTCGTAGATCAACCAGAGTAAGATCCGCACTAGAGTGGTACGGTAATCCTGTTCTGGAAGTCATGTTACTAGACCATGATGAACCTACGAACTATGAAGAAGTGATGGTGAGCCCAGATTCCGCAAAATGGCTTGAAGCCATGAAATCTGAGATGGGATCCAGGTATGAGAACAAAGTGTGGACTTTGGTTGACTTGCCCGTTGATCAGCAAGCCATTGAGAATAAATGGATCTCCAATAAGAAGACTGACGCTGATGGTAATGTTACTGTCTATAAAGCTCGACTTGTTTCAAAAGGTTTTCGACAAGTTCAATGGATTGACTACGATGAGACTTTCTCACCCGTAGCGATGCTTAAGTCTGTCCGAATCATGTTAGCAATTGCCGCATTTTATGATTATGAAATTTGGCAAATGGATGTCCAAACTGCATTCCTGAATGGATTTCTGGAAGAAGAGTTGTATATGATGCAACCAGAAGGTTTTGTCGATCCAAAGGGAGCTAACAAAGTATGCAAGCTCCAGCGATCCATTTATGGACTGGTGCAAGCCTCTCGGAGTTGGAATAAACACTTTGATAGTGTGATCAAAGCATTTGGTTTTATACAGACTTTTGGAGAAGCCTGTATTTACAAGAAAGTGAGTGGGAGCTCTGTAGCATTTTTGATATTATATGGGGATGACATATTGTTGATTGGAAATGATATATAATTTCTGGATAGCATAAAGGGATACTTGAATAAGAGTTTTTCAATGAAAGACTTCGGTGAAGCTGCTTATGTATTGGGCATCAAGATCTATAGAGATAGATCAAGACGCTTAATTCAACTTTCACAAAGCACATACCTTGACAAAGTTTTGAAGAAGTTCAAAATGGATCAAGCAAAGAAAGGGTTCTTGCCTGTGTTACAAGGTGTGAAGTTGAGTAAGACTCAATGCCCGACCACTGTAGAAGATAAAGAGAAGATGAAAGATGTTCCCTACGCTTCAGCCATAGGCTCTATCATGTATGCAATGTTGTGTACTAGACCTGATGTGTGCCTTGTTATAAGTTTAGCAGGGAGGTACCAAAGTAATCCAGGAGTGGATCACTGGACAGCGGTCAAGAACATCCTAAAATACCTGAAAAGGACTAAGGATATGTTTCTCGTTTATGGAGGTGACAAAGAGCTCATCGTAAATGGTTACATTGATGCAAGCTTTGACACTGATCCGGACGATTCTAAATCGCAAATCGGATATGTGTTTATATTGAACAGTGGAGCTGTCAATTGGTGCAGTTCTGAACAAAGCGTCGTGGCAGGATCTACGTGTGAAACGGAGTACATAGCTGCTTTGGAAGCAGCAAATGAAGGAGTCTGGAAGTAGGATTTCATATCCGATCTAGGTGTCATACCTAGTGCATTGGGTCCAATGAAAATCTTTTGTGTCAATACTGGTGCAATTGCCTTGGCGAAGGAGTCCAGATTTCATCAGAGAACCAATCACATCAAGAGACGACGCTTCAATTCCATCCGGGATCTAGTCCAGGTGGGAGACATAGAAATTTGCAAGATACATACGGATCTGAATGTTGCAGACCCGTTGACTAAGCCTCTTCCACGAGCAAAATATGATCAGCACCAAGGCTCCATGGGTGTTAGAATCATTACTGTGTAATCTAGATTATTGACTCCAGTGCAAGTGGGAGACTGAAGGAAATATGCCCTAGAGGCAATAATAAAGTTAATATTTATTTCCTTATATCATGATAAATGTTTATTATTCATGCTAGCATTGTATTAACCGGAAACATAATACTCCCTTCGTTCCTAGATATAGGGTGTATAGTTTTTGGCACGGAAATTAAAGAACGCACGTGAAGGGAAAATTTCACAAGTTTTGAGTGAGATTACAGATGACTAATTGACATGAGAAAATAGAGGAGCTTACATGATATAATGAAATGTAATTTAATCCCTAAACAAATTATCCTAACGAGTGGTGCAACGCAATACACCTTATATTTCGGACTTTTTCTCAAACATCTATACACCTTATATCAAGGAACGGAGGGAGTACTTGTGTGAATACATAGACAAACAGAGTGTCACTACTATGCCTCTACTTGACTAGCTCGTTGATCAAAGATGGTTAAGTTTCCTAACCATAGACATGAGTTGTCATTTGATTAACGGGATCACATCATTAGGAGAATGATGTGATTGACTTGACCCATCCGTTAGCTTAGCACGATGATCGTTTAGTTTGTTGCTATTGCTTTCTTCATGACTTATACATGTTCCTATGACTATGAGATTATGCAACTCCCGTTTACCGGAGGAACACTTTGTGTGCCACCAAACGTCACAACGTAACTGGGTGATTATAAAGGTGATCTACATGTGTCTCCAAAGGTACTTGTTGGGTTGGCGTATTTTGAGATTAGGATTTGTCACTCCGATTGTCGGAGAGGTATCTCTGGGCCCATTCGGTAATGCACATCACTATAAGCCTTGCAAGCACTACTAGGGAAAAGCCTAGCAGCAGCGTGGGTTTTAGGCCTATCAGTAGCGCGGGGCGATGCGCTACTGATAAGGTGCTACAGCTAACGTATAGCAGTAGCATGCCTCTGCCCACGCTACTGCTAAATCGACTTAGTAGTAGCGACTTCCTGAAGTAGCGCTACTGGTAATTAGTAGTAGCGCTTCTCCCAGCCTGTGCTGCTACTATTATTTCGTATTTTATTTGTTTTTTATTTAAGGTTGTATTCGTACACCTTTACACAAGTTTTCATACAACAGGAATTTTGAAATTGTTTTTACATCATAATGAGTTATTACATCACGGGGTGAAAGAACCGTGGACTAGTTTCAAGTGGATGGGCATCCACTTGAAACTAATCCACGGTTCTTTCACCCAATGATATAATAAATATCATCATCATCATATCATTAACAACTTATCATCATAATACATCATTGTCATATAACACCTCCTCAAGATCATCGTTTTCATCAATGAGACATCACATAGCAAATTGGTCACTAGTCGTAATCACAAGTACTCCTCATCATCAACTCTAACACACTGTACCACATAATAAACATATTGTACCTCATAGGACCTACTACATTCTCTTAGGACCTACTATATTCTCTAACGTAAAATAGCAAAAAATAAGATAGCCCCTGACTCTCCATTATGGAGAATGGAGATTATCCTGTCTCCAATTCTTGCCTTTTGCTTAATGTTACTTCCAAGAACCTCCTTGCGAATGTCCAAACATTTTTTCCATTCTTTGATTAGCATGTGTTCACCGGTTTTAGAAATCTGATATGCACATGTGAGCTCCTTAGATTGACCTGGCTGTATGTTCAGAACTGCAAGGCGGCCATTCTGATACATCAGATGAGGCACACAATCCATCGGGATTTTCTATTGAAAAACATAGTAATAACTTCGTAGTTAGCAATGATGTACTAGTTTTAGAAGTATGCAAAAGATGCACGGATGTTGTAATAGTAAAAAATCTTACCATGTATCTCCATAGAAGTGACCGTGGTTCAACACGTGCACTAGTGGCACGTATTCACCATAATTTGAAGGAGTTCGATAATAGGTATTGTAATTCTCAAGATAAGTACAATAAGCAATCAGATGACTTTTCTCCTTATAAGGTAATTCGGAGCTATCAATGTAGTGGGTTTTGTCTACCATCTTCTGCACATTCTTTGAAGATTCAAAATAAGCTGTCAATGGAAATAAGCTGTCAACTATTTTGAAATAAACAATATAAATTAGTTAATAACTATGTTTGAGAAACTCACATTGCGGTAGAATCGAAAGCGTATCAACAAGGACCCAAATGTCCATATTGTCTTGCTCGATGTCAGGATCACCAAGATCCATGGTGACAATCATACCCTCATAAAAACCATACATTTTGCAAAGTGCTTCCCAATTTTGGAAACCAAAATGGGTTATGCTCTGAGAATTGTACAGATTTACTTCAAAATTGATATCATGATGGGTCCTGAGGTGTATTTTCTTTGTTTGAAAATTTTCATGGTCTTCAAAACCCATCCTCTCCAAGACATGGCGTCTTGCATGGCATGGGATAAGCTAGTCGAATTGTAAAAGATGAAAATTAGACGTTGATATAGTTGAAGTCATGCTTAATTATGAAAAAAACACTTGTCGTTGTTGCGTACCGTTTCAACATCGAAGGTCTCCTCGAGCTTAATGCTGAAGCGCCGATCTTCGTCCAGCTCAACGAACCTGTCGCACATACCTCGATCGTCGTGGCACCAGCTGCACTCCCCTGGGAGACTGTCGTCGTCCGAGTACGACATTTCCTACGTTCATAATTCAAAGATTAAACTTGTACAATTAAATATATGTACTAAAAAACCTAAATTAGATCATTATTTTTCGAGAAAATCCAGGTCACTCGATATTTCCTACATATTCTAGCACAAGTCATGCCAGAATTCATGGAAAAATCCGGCATGACCTTTGCTAAAAAAGGACATGTCGAGCGCCTAAAATTTGTCGGAACGGAAATTAATCAACGCTCCGGAAAACATAGGCCACTCAGAGGTGTAAACTGAACATGAACGGCCACTTGGGCAACCACATATCCTATTTGAACAACACAAGATATACCTGGATATTTGGCTGGTCTCACCTCGATGTCGGAGGGGGTCGGTGATGGGGACGACGGCAGGGATGATGGAGGGGCTCCTTGATTTCTGCAAAAGCAAAAACCGTATAAGTTATCACTAATACATCCCGAATAATTTCTTAAACTAAAAAATAACAACAAATATGACATGTTCAACTAGTTTTATTAATTCAACTAGTTCTTACTAAACATAAACTTACTATAAATAGAAAAAAAACTAGTTCTTTCTAAAAATAAAGTAGTTCAACTAGTTATATTAATTATCTTACTAAAAATACATTAGTTCTATAAATTCAACTAGTTCAACTAGTTTATTAATTTACTTACTAAACTAGTTCAACTACAACTAAAGTAGTTCAACTAGTTTATTAATTTACTTACTAATTATTTTAAACACTTACTAAAAGCAGTAAAAATAAACTACATTATACAATAGTTAACTAGTACCATCACTACTACTAATTAACATCTACTACTGCTAAAAATCATTAGCTATGAACCCTAAATTAACATCTACTATTACTACTAAAAAAATCTAGTACTAACTAAGCAGGGAGAACAAGGGTGGGGGAGGGGTGGGGGGCTTACAGAGAGGGGAGAGACGGTGGCGGGGAGGTGCTCGGCGACGGAGAGGTAGGGGCGGCGAGGGCGGGCTCAGGATCGGGAGGCGGCGGCGGGGTTGGGGGAGGTGGCGGCGACAGTGATGTCGAGAGCGGCGGTGAGGTCGAGAGCGGAGGGGTGGGGGAGGCGGCGGCGACGGTGAGGTCGATAGCGGCGGCGGGCGGCGGCGATGATGTTGACGGCGGCCTCGAGCAGCGGCGGTGAGGGCAGGCTCGGGCGGCGGCGATAGAGGAGTAGGGGAATAGTGGGGGGAAGGAGGGCTTAACGAAATTTTGAGTGGGCGTGTGGTTAAGTCGAACTAGCAGTAGCACACTTTAGGAAACGCGCTATAGCTAAAGTAGCTATAGCGCGTTTTCAGGAAAAACGCTACTGCTAAGTCTAAGCACGCATCAAAAATATATGTTGGTCATCATTGATCTTTTTGTGTAGAATCTAAATAGTCAACATATTTAAGGTGGTAAACACCTTGTTCGCTTAGCAGTATGGGACTAAACTTAATTAGGTGCAACACTTAGCAGCAGCGAGTTTTGCAGAAACATGCTGCTACTAAGTACTTTAGCAGCAGCGCATCCAGGGAAGGGCGCTACTGCTATATCTAGCCTGGGGGCAAATCCGTGGCAATTATAGTAGTAGCGATTGTTTCACCTAGAGCGCTACTACTATCTAGTTATTAGTAGCGCGGTTCCTTTAAGCTCGCTACTGCTAGTTAGCAGTAGCGCCTGTTTTTAAACCGCGCTGCTACTAAGATTCTGTGTATAACATTTTCCCTAGTAGTGAAGCATTCCAACTAATGAGTTAGTTGCGGGATGATGTATTACAGAACGAGTAAAGAGACTTGCTGGTAAGGAGATTGAACTAGGTATTGAGATAACGACGATCGAATCTCGGGCAAGTAACATACCAATGACAAAGGGAACAACGTATTTTGTTATGCGGTCTGACCGATAAAGATCTTCGTAGAATATGTAGGAGCCAATATGGGCATCCAGGTCCCGCTATTGGTTATTGACCAGAGAGGTGTGTCGGTCATGTCTAGATAGTTCTCGAACCCGTAGGGTCCGCACGCTTAACGTTCGTTGACGGTATAGTACTATATGAGTTATGTATGTTGGTGACTGAATGTTGTTCGGAGTCCGGAATGAGATCACGGACATGACGAGGAACTCCGGAATGGTCCGGAGATAAAGTTTGATATATGGGATAATAGTGTTTGGACTCCGGAAGGGTTCCGGAATTCACTGGAAGGGGTTCCGTATGTTTCCTGAAATGTTTGGGTACGAGAACACTTTATTTGGGCCAAAGGGGAAAGCCCACAAGATTTTTGGAAAGCGCAAAAGGAAGTTTTGCGGAGTCCAGGGGCCACGGTGTTGGGGAACATAGTAATTTCAAAAAAATTCCTACGCACACGCAAGATCATGGTGATGTATAGCAACGAGAGGGGAGAGTGTGATCTACGCACCCTTGTAGATCGACAACGGAAGCGTTTGGTTGATGTAGTCGTACGTCTCCATGGCCCGACCGATCAAGCACCAAAATTACGGCACCTCCGAGTTCTAGCACACGTTCAGCTCGATGACGATCCCCGGACTCCGATCCAGCAAAGTGTCGGGGAAGAGTTCCGTCAGCACGACGGCGTGGTGACGATCTTGATGTACTACTGTCGCAGGGCTTCGCCTAAGCACCGCTACAATATTATCGAGGACTATGGTGGTAGAGGGCGTCGCACACGGCTAAGAATATGATCACGTGGATCAACTTGTGTTCCTCTGGGGTGCCCCTGCCTCCGTATATAAAGGCTCAAGGGGGGGTGCGGCCGGCCTAGGAGAGGCGCGCCAGGAGGAGTCCTACTCCCTCCGGGAGTAGGATTCCCCCCCCCCCCAATCCTAGTTGGAATAGGATTCGCGGAGGGGGGAAAGAGGAAGGGGGTCCGGCCCCCTCTCCTTGTCCTATTCGGACCAAGGGATGGGAGGGGCGCGCGGCCCATCTCTGGCTGCCTCTTCTCTTTTCCACTAAGGCCCAATAAGGCCCATATATCTCCCGGGGGGTTCCGGTAACCTCCCGGTACTCCGGTAAAATCCCGATTTCACCCGGAACACTTCCGATATCCAAACATAGGCTTCCAATATATCAATCTTTATGTCTCGACCATTTCGAGACTCCTCGTCATGTCCGTGATCACATCTGGGACTCCGAACAACCTTCGATACATCAAAACATATAAACTCATCATATAACTATCATCAAAACCTTAAGCGTGCGGACCCTACGGGTTCGAGAACAATGTAGACATGACCGAGACACGTCTCCGGTCAATAACCAATAGCGGGACCTGGATGCCCATATTGGCTCCTACGTATTCTACGAAGATCTTTATCGGTCAGACCGCATAACAACATACGTTGTTCCCTTTGTCATCGGTATGTTACTTGCCCGAGATTCCATCGTCGGTATCCAATACCTAGTTCAATCTCGTTACCGGCAAGTCTCTTTACTCATTCTGTAATACATCATCCCGCAACTAACTCATTAGTTGCAACGCTTGCAAGGCTTATGTGATGTGCGTTACCGAGAGGGCCCACAGATACCTCTCCCACAATCGGAGTGACAAATCCTAATCTCGAAATACGCCAACCCAACATGTACCTTTGGAAAAACCTGTAGAGCTCCTTTATAATCACCCAGTTACGTTGTGACGTTTGGTAGCACACAAAGTGTTCCTCCGGCAAACGGGATTTGCACAATCTCATACTCATAGGAACATGTATAAGTCATGAAGAAAGCAATAGCAACATACTAAACGATCGGGTGCTAAGCTAATGGAATGGGTCATGTCAATCACATCATTCTCCTAATGATGTGATCCCATTAATCAAATAACAACTCTTTGTTCATGGTTAGGAAACATAACCATCTTTGATTAACGAGCTAGTCAAGTAGAGGCATACTAGTGACACTCTGTTTGTCTATGTATTCACACATGTATTATGTTTCCGTTTAATACAATTCTAGCATGAATAATAAACATTTATCATGGTATAAGGAAATAAATAATAACTTTATTATTGCCTCTAGGGCATATTTCCTTCACAGGGTCCCTGGCGTCTGGGTCCAGACACCGGGAACCCTGGCGTATGGCCCTGGAGTTCGAGAAGGACTCTTGCCTTTCGGGTGAAACCGACTTTGTGGAGGCTTTTACTCCAAGTTTCGACCCCAAGGCTCAACATATAAATAGAGGGGTAGGGCTAGCACCCAAGACACATCAAGAAACACAAAGCCGTGTGCCGGCAACCCCGTCCCCTCTAGTTTGTCCTCCGCCATAGTTTTCGTAGTGCTTAGGCGAAGCCCTGCGGAGATTGTTCTTCACCAACACCGTCACCACGCCGTCGTGCTACCGGAACTCATCTACTACTTCGCCCCTCTTGCTGGATCGAGAAGGCGAGGACGTCACCGAGCCGAACGTGTGCAGAACTCGGAGGTGTCGTGCTTTCAGTACTTGGATCGGTCGGATCGTGAAGACGTAAGACTAGATCAACCGCATTGATATAACGCTTCCGCGAATGGTCTACGAGCGTACGTAGACAACACTCTCCCCTCTCGTTGCTATGCATCACTATGATCCTGCATCTGCGTAGTAATTTTTTTGAAATTACTACGTTCCCCAACATTCATTGCTTAGCCCTATTAGGTAAATCTATCGCCATAGATCATTATGCCTAATATTGAGGCTATTTAGCCTAAGCACTTCATCAAAAAAACTATTTTCAAATGAAGTCCTAATTCATGTTAAGAAATTTATTTCCAATTAACAATGTGTCAAGCACACAAGGTTTTTAGAAATATTATTACGCTCCCACTTACTTTCTTGAATTACAAGCATCTTCGTTACCCATTGATGCAGTCAGAACCCTTTGACCATTTCATGAAAGCATGAAGATTCAAACTCCATTTTGCTCTCTTCTGTCCATCGCTGGAACTCTGAAGTTTGCACCCTTACTAGCATCCTCTGGATAGAAAAAATGCCTTGGACTGTAACACATGCAAGTCCTTGGTTTCATTTCCATCAGATGGAAATCCTATTGTCATCCATGTTTCATATCTCATGATTGAAATATGTATTAATTGCTAGTTCAACCCGAATCGACTTTAAGCATCGCTACGATGAAAACAACCTCATTGTAGTCAACTCTTGAACTTGTTATTTCAACAAGTCGAGCTTTATGGATAAAACATTTTTATCCATATCAGTTTTAAGTTCCATAAATATTCGTTAGACTCTAAGTCTTCCGAAATGTGTATTAAGGTTTTAATCTTGAATCACTTATATGGAAACTAACTCGGGTTGTATTGGCATTTAGCCAATTCCGGAGTCAGGGCCCATCAACGCTTCCTTGTGTATCGTAGGTATAATTTTGTATAACAACACTATCTCGTTTCCGCACCTGAGAGGTTTGCACAAGCCTTGCCTACGTGGTTCAGCTGCAAGTTCGACTGAAGTTCATACATTTTATTGTAGAGACTTCCGTATCAGTCGCAGTAGGAAACTCTAGAATTACTTCCAAGGTCTCTTTCCTTTGATCTGATGACGAAGATATTGTTTATCTTGTCGAGTTGCACTATTCTCCCACTCACCTTTTTGAAAGAACCATTCTCTTTAAAAGCACACTGTTTCGCGGCAAAATTTTGGTATAACCTACAAAGTAGCACTTGTCTGATTTGGATTAGGTTTCTGACCTTTTACACAAGCCCCATATTCCAAATGTTAAGAAAAGATATAACATGGTTGGGCGTACCATACCATGGCTTCATTTCAATAGACCCGATGTAGCTCTTTTCAGTGTAAAAGCCGCATTCTCTAAAGCATCACTTTAAAAGGGATAATGGAAAATTTATTTATGTTATCTTTGACCTTACCATATCATAAATGGTTATATTACATCTCCACGGACATTCCACTTGCAATGGTGTTCCGGGAGGTGCAAGTTATGAAACCCCTTTCACAACTCATTAGACATTTGCTAAACATGTAACTCAAATATTCCTTTGTGCAATCAAATTGCAGAAACATAATTTTCTTGTTACAATAACTTCTACTTAATTTTTGAAATCCTTTCGAATGATTTCAAAAGATCCAGACCTACGTCTCATCAAGTAAATATCCATATATCTACTTGAGTCATTTCTGAAGATAAATAAATCCACCACTTGCAACAACATTTATTGAACTATACACATCAAAATGTATGATCACCAATAAGTTTGTTGCTCGTTCCTTATGGCATGTGAACGGTATTTCAGTCACTTCACTTTTCGGAGGAAAGTTGCAAGTGTCGGATTATTCAAAATCAAACGACTTCAAAATCCATCATGATGGAATTTTTCCATGCGGTTTTCTCCAATATGACCAAATGCAGTGCCACACATGTTTGGCATTCTCATAGTCTCGCGACATTTAGCGTCAGCGTTATGGATGTATCATATTACCATCAATATTCATAACATACATCCCATCTTGGATGGAAGCATGACCCTTCATGTTATTCATAATACTTAACAACAATTGTAGGTTTTATGAACAACTCTTTTGCAACAAACATTGTGCAATGGGCTAGAGTGTATGAAACTCTAAAATGAATTATGAAAGTAAACCCAGAGGTATTGTATTATTATCAATATTCATAACATACATCTCATTCATAATTAAAGGATGGCCCTTGTGTTATTCATAACATCGAACATAAAAAGTTCTCTTATGAACAACCTTCTTGCAAGATACCTTATGCAATGGGCTAGAGTTTGTAAAACTCTAAATGAATTATGAAAATAAATACAGACGGCAATACAACGATGGAAGGTATAGTAATATTTACTATGTTCCATGTGTATACCTTAACCTCATTTCTGGCTAGTGTTTTTAGGCCATAGTAGCTCTTACATTGATTCGCAACAGAATGGAATCGAGCGGGTATCTTTGTGATTAACTCACAATACCCAAGAATTAGTGACTAACATGTTTAACCATAATTCCCAAGAACTATATCTTTGACCAGCCTACTATACATCAAAAACTTGTATGACATTCATACATGAGCTGGATATTCCAGTCATCTTTCTTTATGCCTTTATACTTCTAACAGTTTAACTTTTAGTATTTCTCCTACTCGCAAAAGAAGCACCCAACTTAAGAGTGGCGTTAGTCCCGGACTTCCTAGGCGTGTAAGTCATACTAACACCCTTTGGACACTTCCTTTCTCTTTAAGTTGTTGTTTTATTCACCTTTCATTATATGACAGGCGTTCTTCTGGATCCCTTTGCCAACAGTCAAATGCATAGTAAACACTTTTACTAATACTTGCAAACAAACATTGCTTTGTTTGTATCTGAAAATAATTTTCATTTCCATGAATATCATATAACTATCCCAACTTTCGAAGTTTGGTTTCATGAAAGCAAACATATTCCACTTGACCGTAACAGAATTCTAGCTTTTGGATCGAGGTACGAGAGTCACATGATCCATAGCATTAGCGGGAGGATACGGAAAGCATGCGATAGGACAAAGTCCTTCTCGGCATTTTTGAGGACAATCCTCACATTATGTTACCAATCCTAAAGTTTTAACCAAATATTTAACAGCTATTCAATTTTAACAGGGAAGGTGAAAACGCAAGCCATTATTCTTCAACTATTTTGCAAGAAACACTTAGACAGTGTTCATAATTAATTGCACTAAGAATTAAACATGTTGATTCAACAGTGCACTCCTACTCAAATCAATATCTCTCATAATTAATTTTGAGTGATACAAGATCCAGACTTCAATTCATTGCCATAGAATCACCATCTCATAAATGGGAATTTTAATCGGTAGGCCAACTTGTCGATCACATCTCTATGTGACTCTTGCTCATCTTTCGATGTGTGTGTTCCGAGCTCAGGATGATCCTGCCATGAACATCAAGACAACCAAGTGATCTTGCTGCGAGGTATGGCCTCACCCGCCTCACACTTCTCTAATCGTTCGTACCCATGCATTCATGGCGCACCCCGAAAAGATAGGTGCCGTGACGGTGCTACACTTGGGAGAACACTAACTACTTGATATTTTAGTGAGAGATCACCCTAATAAAAAGTGACTACCGCACAATCAAGAAGGGTGCATCATAAGGGATAAACATCTCAGGCAATTCATAATAGTATGATATGGTATAGCCCTTTCTAACATAGAAATCCTTCATTTCTTCGTCTTCGGCATTCGTGTCGGTGTTCACCTTCAAGAAGATTGCCACCACCTTGTCGATGCACCAGATAATATTGATATCTCTATAGCTAATAAAATAAGTGCATTACTTAAGGTTGACACGTAGGTCATTAAAGTGACAATCATATGGCTCCAACCATCATGTTGAATGATGACACGCAGGTCATGTTAATTACATCATATAGTCATCTCATAGATAATCAAATTGAATATGAGCATTGCTATACCACATCACATGCACATCCTGCAAAACCATGTTAGACGCCTCTAATCGGTTTATGCAAAAATTTATTTTACGTGGCTTCTAAGGTTTTGACTTAAACCACAGCTACCAACATTTTATTATCAAGTATGATTATTCAAGTTGCTAGATTAACATCTCGGGGTGTATGAAACATGAGATAATTAAATCTCGAGCCATGACCCCCGTGCAGATCATATCTGCAATGCCCTTTCATCTACGAATTTCATCTTTCTTTTGACTACGGCAGAACCCAAAGAACCGATAACACTTCCATGATCAATCAGGATCACGGATTGCCAGAACTTTGTCAAATTCCACCATGCTGTCTCGAGATTGAGCAAACACAAATTCTAGGGAAGCAAGAAGAACATCGGGTAACAGATTTCATCTGTCACCCGCATATATAATTTTCTGCAATAGATCTCATCTACTACCCAATTATATTATGCAATACCAATACATCTCCATGTATTCTAGATCGAAACATGCATCTACGCATAGCACGGCTCTGATACCACTGTAGGGTAACACAGCAGAAAACAAAAAAATTCCGACCTACGCACCAGCCAAGGACCACTATGGAGGCTTCATACATGGTTTGATCTTTTTCGTTACCGACTCGTAGCGCAGCGGGAAGTAGAGTCGATGATGATCGGCGGTGCAGATCCCCGTAGTTAGGATTTACAACCTTCCAACCGCGAGGATGTATACCCTCATCTGCTCCTTAGACAGCCCTCCGGGAGGCGGTCGAATAGCCCCCGGACGGTGTCGCGGACAGTCCTTCGGGAGGACCTTTGAAACACAAACAGTCACTCGGACAGCACTTCGGGAGGACCTTCGAAACTCGGACGGTCACACGGACAGCCCTCCGGGAGGCACTCATGAACTAAGACCGAAACTACGATCTCTCTACAGAGTTGCACACATATGGTGTCATCTATCTGGCAGGACTTCGCCGTCCAGAACTAGTTCCTGCCAGAACCCAAATAGCCTTTCGGCTCTGAAACTATTTCGCGGGGAGGGAGAGAGAAGCCAGATCATTGCATGGCACTTGTATGTGAGAAGGGATGAGGAGAATGGTAGCCCATTCTCCTCCTTTTATAGGCCAAGGCAAGGGGTGGGGTGGTGGAGGAAATACCAAAACACCCATGCTACATGTCCCACATGAAGGGTGAAATGGTAACTCAAGTGGGGCACCAAGGGGACACCATGGAGGCACCCCCTTCGCCAGCCACAACCTTGCCCCCTCCCATGGGGGGCAACAAGCCACCAACATGTCTCCTAGAAACATGGGTGCTCCCTAGACAAAAAGCCACCAAACATGTAACCCCTGATTCATGGGATCTTGTCCCCTCGTGGTGAGACAAGATGTTTTCCGCGAAACATTTTTTCTAAAAAATTCCGGAAGGTCCCAGAACATTTCCTGCACCCTCTAAAATTCTTCTGGGCATGATCTGAAACATTTCCGGTGTGGTGATTTTTATCAGCGAAAAGCAACAACGGCGGTTACGGCAACTCCGGAACATTTTCGGTTTTCTCTCCGAAAATTCCCAAAAGTTCCCAGACCAATTCTGGGGCCCTCTAATAATTTCCAGGCGAGTGCCGAAACCATTTTGACCTAATAATATATTCCGAAACAACTTTTTCAGTTTTACCGAAACTCTTTCGGTGTTCTCTCTCCGGAACTCTTCCGTTGTCTCCGAAACTTTTCCGGTGACTTTCTCTCAGACTCCCTGTCTAGTATTCAGCAGATAGATGACCCTTAAGTGTGTGACCCTATTGGTTTGGTGAAGTATAGATATGACCTGGAACCCCTTCCGATCAATGATCAACATCGGAGCCGTGGACACCCATATTGACCCCTATACCCACACGAATGAATATTCGAGTGAACCTCCAGTTGTCGTGTGCTATTCCTATTGCTTCATGATATGTTACAAATACCCGAGGTGATATTTACTTGCATCCCCGTGGATCAACAACTTGTCCACTATGCTAGTTACCTCGTTACCGGTTTTGTTCTCTTTTCTCGTTTCCGTTTTGCGGCATCCCTATGATCAAATCACACTGTGTCTGGCCAGACGATGATGGATACCGTAACACCGAGAGGGCCTGGGAATATCTCTCCATCGTCGGAGGAGCAAATACTAATCTTGAGCTATCAAGTTACTTGACACACTTTTCCATGAACCCTTAAGTCGCTGTAATAGCAACCCATCTACGGATGACGTTTAACAAACCTTAAAGTTCATGAAGCAAGTATGAAGAAACTCGATACTCTCTTGGTCTAAGGAATTATGCAAACGTTAACCATCTCTGTGTTATGTACCATTAACTTGTGACGAACGAATCTCATAGCATAACATCAATCCGGGTCGATTCAACACAAATGTTCTCTTAACATTGTGCCCTCAAAGTTCCTGGCATAGACATGCCCATGACCAGGAAAAAAGAATCATCATGCAACAGTTGAGCTAGTCTTAGAGGCCAGACTAGGAATACTTATTACCGTTTATTATTCCACACGTGCATATGAGTCTTCCTCCGAGCCTCATGTTATTGCAGACTCGAGAACCATAGCAGTTATAGCATGGAACATAAACATAATTATAAACATGGAGATAAGTAATAGCATTTATTATTGCCTCTAGGGCATATCTCCTACACGGGAAGCATTCGCTGGAGCGTGGGAAGACTAAGTGGAGCACACACACAACCGGAATACCGTATTCGATGCCACGTGTTATTTATCACACAAGTGTTAACATAAGGAAATGTATGTGTAACTTACTAATCATCGCACACGAGTACTCGCAGACGCGTCGTGTGCGATACTCCTAGCTACCGCAAGCAACTAGTTTGCATTTTTCAAAAAAAATTATACACACAGAATCGCATATGAACTAACTGTATTAACCGTCTGTGTTGTAATTTCTCATCGCAAATAGTTGATCCGAGTCGGCTGTTTTCCATGTATCACCCACATCTTGTTAAGTTGAACCATTTCTTTTGTGTTCGCTAATCAAAAATAGTTCATCCGAGTGAACCGTATGCCCTATATCACACACACCTTGATCTGGCTAATCGTTTTTGTTGCACTCCCTAATAGCAAATAGTTCATCGGAGCAAACTGTATGCCGTATATCGCACACACATTGATATGGCTGCCCGTTTCTATTGTTCTGCCTCATCGCAAACATTTCGAACGGGTTAACCGTGTGCCCTGAATCGCAGATGCAACTAAAATCTGAACCGTGTTTGATGGCTCCGCCATCGCAAATGTTTTGCACCTTTTTTGACGGGTTTTTTACACCCCTGTTTGTGATTAATGCATCACACACAGTTTCATCATAGGGTCTCTGATCATAGTGTCGCGTTAGCAGCATCCTGCAGCAGTGCAGGAAAATGGATCTATTGCAGCATACATACAGGAGATGAATCAGCACATTCCACGATATGAGAATCAGATGTGCGCAATCATGAAGGAGACCAAGAAGGTGATGACCCTGAATATCGAGCTAGAGGAGGAACTCAAGGCAACCCGCGATGGATATGAAGAGGAAATTGTTGTGCTACTGGAAAAGAATGAAGACCTGAAGAAGAATCTAGGAGTACCAGAGGTGAAACTAGAACATGAAGTGAACATTCGTGAGGACGACTACATCATACTAGATGACACAAACACATACACTGATGATGAAGATGAACACAGTGATGAAGATGAAGACGATGATGAGGATGAAGATAGTGATGATGATGCTGGTGATGATGATTATGAGCCAATGGACTCTTCGATCGATCGAACTTCTAGTCGACCACCATATTACTATTAGAGTTCTTCCATGTAGTTAGAAATCGTTTGTGAGATTTTGTAATAGTAGCTTAGATCAATTGTGTGAATCTTGTTTGAAATTGATTGGTGTGAATTGAATATGTTTGTCTCATATGCATATGGGTAGTGAAATATCTCATTAGACCTTATTCTATCCTGTTTTCTAACCTCTCTAACCCATCAGATGCCTCCGAGACGTGACCCCGGATTCACTTTCCCGCCGGAGCTCACCTAGTTGATCCAACAACAAAATGCCTTGATGCAAATGCTCATCCAGAACCAAGGCAACAACAACAACAATCCACCGCCACCACACCTAGTTGACAACCTAGCTCGTTTCCTAAGGTTGAATCCGCCAGTGTTCTCTAGCAGCACCGAGCCGATTGTTGCTGGTGATTGGCTCCACAAGATCGGAAGAGAGCTAACAACTGCTGGATGCACGGATGCGGAGAAGGTGTGCTTTGCCGCACATCAGCTTGATGGACATGCAGCCTCTTGGTGGGAGAATTTCACCGCCACCTACCCCATTGCTACAGTTACATGGGATCTGTTTCAGCCGGCCTTCCGCACCGCACATGTCTCGGCTGGAGCCATGAGTTTGAAGAAGCATGAGTTCCGCAAATTACGCTAGGGGAATTGTACTATGGGGCAGTACGTGGAGGAGTTCAGCAAGTTAGCTCGCTATGCCCCAGATGATGTGGCCACAGATGCCGCGAAGTAGGAGAAATTTCTTGAGGGACTCAATGATGAGCTGAGTATGCAGTTGATGGTGGCAACTTTCAACAACTACCAGGAGCTGGTAGACAGGGCCCTCATGATTGAAGGCAAGCAGCAGTAGATTGAGAGCCGCGAGCGGAAGTATGGACAGGGGAAGTACAACTCTGTAGCTCAGCAGAAGCCCCGCTATTCCCCGTACTCTGGAGGACACACTCTTCTACCCATGGAGGACATAACCATGGAGGCCATTCTCACAATAGAGAAATTCACACAACCATAGTGGCCCTAAGAACGGTAATGGGAATGGAGGAAACAATAGTTAGAGCCGTTCCAACTCCGCGACACCCGCAAAGAAAGATCTGAGTCACATTGCCTGTTTCAAGTGCGGAAAGACTGGACACTACGCCACTGAATGTCCTGAGGTAAATAATGGTAATGGCAATGGAAGCTCTAGAAAGAAGCCCAACCCTTTTACCAGAGGTCAGGTGAATCACGTTAATGTGGAGGAAATTGACGAGCAGCCTGACGTGGTTGTTGGTAAGTTTTTGATTAATTCATTTACAGCCCTTGTTTTTTTTGTGACATTGGTGCATCGCATTCATTCATATCAAGGGGATTTGTGGACAAATTTAAGTTGCCAACCGTAGCCGTTAAGTCACCTATGTTAGTGAGCTCACCAGGAGCAGAATATATGGCTAGCCGGGGATCTTTTCAGTTGCCATTGACCATAGGTAGGCATGTTTTTCCCACAGACCTCATTATCCTGGAATCACAATGATTGGATGTGATACTAGGCATGGATTGGCTATCCAAGTACGAAGGAAACATCGATTGTGCTAGTAAGTCGATTCTTCTCACCACCCCAGAGGGAAAACGGATCAAGTATGTGTCTAGGCATGCGCCAAGGGGGACTCAAGTAAATTCCCTTTCGGGAGTTGTTCGGGAGGAAGTACCAGTTCTGAAGGATTATCCCGATGTATTCCTGGAAGAACTACCAGGCGTGCCATCAGACCGAGACATATGAGTGTGTGGTGATGCTCGAAGAGGCTGGGGAGGGCCATATTTCTAGGCAAGGGAGGGGACGGCTCGGGCTTCTGTCAGAGTTCTCTTGAAGCGGCTCCCGGCGACGATGGGCATCAGGGAGAGGGGGAGAAGGTGTCGTGGATCATGCGACGACTGTGGGCGAGCGGAGACGAGCACAGGACGTGTCTGGAGACGAGCACAGTGGGCACGGGCGCACTGTTGGCTTGGCCGCGTCGTGCCTATGCTCGCTGCGGCGAGCTCCGGCGTCGGTGAGTAACAGGGGGAGTTAAGGGCGTCAGGACGGCGATTGTCGCGAAGTTTAGCAAGGCGTGGCGGGGTTGGAAGCGAGCAGGCGCGAAACAGAGCCATCGGTGGCATCCAGAGCGTGTCAACAAGCACGTTGGCAGGGTGCGCACACGTGGTCACTGCGCGAACTCTGGCATAGAGCCACGGCTGGTCTTAAATTCATGTTTGGCGTGTAGTCCTTGATGGTTTGAGTCACTCCATCGGTTTGAGTTGGTCACAAGAGCTCTGTGTGAGTTGGTTTCTTCCTGCCAAGTTTCTGGTCGGTAACTTCTGGGTTAACTGTGAGTAAACCAGAAAGAGTTAGTGCTGATTTTTGGTGGTTAGAAGTTTCTTAGGAGGGTAATGAAGCCCTAAAAATTTCAACTCCATTGGATCAAGGAAAAATGCACTTCCTATAGAAACTGCATTTTCTGACCAGAACAGAAATGATTTTCTGTAGAAAAAATATTCCAAAAACCTATGCAATATTTTTTCTCAGGCATGTGTGCCATGGTTCAAAGAATATTTGGAAATTTTCTCAGATTTTTGTGGGCAAGAAAAATGAGGGTTGCTTTGGAGCATATGTTGCTGAAGTGTGGTTTTGAATAGATCATTTTGGGATATATCAGAGAGGAAATGATGGTTTGAGAGAGAGATGGGCCACTTAGCTGAAAATCAAAGGTATGCCCAAGTGTTTAAGTCCAACTAAGTTGATTCAAACCCCAAATTCAAATCAAATGGCAATAAAAATCAGAAAAAGAAAAGAGGGCAGAAACCAGGCTGTCACATCCGCTGGCCCTAATTCCAACTCTATAAATTCCTATTCTTGGAGAAAAAATAGAAGGGGAAGTTTCATCGCATTTTATGATATGGAGCCGCCGCCACCTCCTGTTCTTCATCGGGAGGCCAGATCTGAAGTCCGTTCGGGCCTTTGGAGAGGAGTATCTTCCATCTTCATCTTCACCAACCATCCTCCATCACCAATTTCATGATGCTCACCGCCGGGAGTGAGTAATTTCTTCATAGGCTTGCTGGACGGTGATGGGTTGGATGAGATTCATCATGTAATCGAGTAAGTTTTGTTAGGGCTTGATCTGTAGTATCCACTATGTTCTGAGATTGATGTTGCTATGACTTTTCTATGCTTAATGCTTGTAACTAGGGCTTGAGTGCCATGCTTTCATATCTGAATCGTTTATGTTGTCACCATTATATCTATGTTCGTGATACGATCTTGCAAGGTATATGCACCTATCACGTGTTATGATCCATAAACTCCAATGTGACAATAATTGGGATACTTTCCGGTGATGACCCACTAGTAGAAAAAGGGTCAAACGTGAAGCACATTAGTGCCGGTTTGTATTTGAGCCGGCACTAATGTGCACATTAGTGCCGGTTCGTGGCGGCGATCAATAGTACCGGTTCGTGGCGAACCTTTAGTACCGGTTCATGCCACGAACCGGTACTAAAGAGGTTGTGTCATCCTGCAGTCAGGCTATGGCCCCACCATCACCATTTAGTGCCGGTTCGTACCACGAACCGGTACTAATGAGCGGTGCCGGTTTACGGCAAGCTGTTTTTAGTCCCACCTCGCCAAGAGAGAGGCAATATGAGCGGTTTATAAGCCGTGAGTGCACAGACAATGACGAAGAGTTGCAATGCTCACCTACATGTTGATTTGCTTCAAGCCTTGCGGAATAGTATAGATTGCACTGAGCTATGTGCAGTGGCTTAGTGCAATCTACACTATTCCGAATGGCTTGAAGCAAATTAACCAGCATTGCACCTCTTTTTTTATTTTTAATAACTTATTTAAACTCCGGACTTCTTTTGTGTTCAGTATGCAGCATTTAAAGCTTGTTATGCCTCAAGGTTGTTGTGGTTTGGAAATTATGGATTTGACAACCATGAATCATAGCTTTTTGTGTAAGTGACTTGGGAAACTCAAGTTTGGCAAACTCTATTGACTAGTAGAAAAACGGTCAAATGTGAAGCACATTATAGTGCCGGTTTGAATTTGAGCCGGCACGAATGTGACCATTAGTGCCGATTCCAACGGCTAGGCGGGCTGCTACCATTAGTACCGGTTCGTTGCCAATCTTTAGCACCGGTTCGTGGCACGAACCGATACTAATGTGCATCCCACCAATTAGGAAGAATCACACGGATCGTGTGTTTCTTTCTATCTCTTGCGAGTCGTTGGATCAAGGGTGTGTTTCTTCCTAGCTCATGTGAGTCGTTGGATCGAAACTATCACAATCACTTTGTGAGCCAGACGACCCTATATATAGCCCATCTCTCGCCTTCGTCCCTGCATAAGTCTTTCAGTTCATCGACTACATACATCTACCAGTTCATCGACTGCATACATCTACCAGTTCATCGACTGAATACAAATCATTCGGATTCGCCATCATACGCCCAACCGTACATTCGATATGCATATATATGCATCACGAGCCACGGTAGGGCTGTATGATGGCGATACCGATTGGTTTGTTCTAGATCCGACATAAAAGGTTTGATACAACTTCTTTTTTGTGACATAAGATCTAACATTGTTGCTTCTAGTAGTTCTCTTGATTCCACTAACGATTCTCTTAGCCAAGTTACACTTGAGCAAGAAAATAGCTTATTGAAGGGAAGAATCAAGGTGTTGGTTTTGAATGAAAGTTCAATGCCAATGGAGTTGAGTGGGAAGAAGATCAATACCCCAAAGACAAAGTTTGTTCCTCAACAAGAAAAGTATCCTACTTCCTTCAAGGGGACACAAGCTCAAGATGATCTTCTACATGTTGATTAGCTTCAAGCCTTGCGGAATAGCATAGATTGCACTGAGCTATGTGCAGTGCAGTCTACACTATTCCGAATGGCTTGAAGCAAATTAACCAGCATTGCACCTCTTTTTTATTTTTAATAACTTATTTAAACTCCGGACTTCTTTTGTGTTCAGTATGCAGCATTTAAAGCTTGTTATGCCTCAAGGTTGTTGTGGTTTGGAAATTATGGATTTGACAACCATGAATCATAGCTTTTTGTGTAAGTGACTTGGGAAACTCAAGTTTGGCAAACTCTATTGACTAGTAGAAAAACGGTCAAATGTGAACTCTGTTACATGGCCACACTTCAATGTTTTTTAAACTTATTTGAACTCCGGACTTCTTTTGTGTTCAGTATGCAGCATTTAAAGCGACGTCATCAATATCCAACATGTTCTGACATCATTTGTTGTTTTTCGGTCATTTACCTAGCTAATTGTTTAGAGAGCTAAATGACCGTGAAATTAAAAATCAGTACAAAATGAATCCTGAAAATGTTGAAACTTGGCATGGTATCATCATATCACCCGCATAGCATGCGCGAAAGAGTAGAGAGGGTCACGGCAAAAACTGGATGCACTTCGTGTACAAACTGGACCTACTCTTTCCGAGTATCAGGGTTTCGGACGAGAACTCATCTGTTACATGGCCACTTCAATGTTTTTTATACTTATTTGAACTTCGGACTTCTTTTGTGTTCAGTATGCAGCATTTAAAGCGATGCCATCAATTTTCAACATGTTCTGACATCATTTGTTGTTTTTGGTCATTTACCTAATTGTTTAGAGAGCTAAATGACCGTGAAATTGAAAATCACTACAAAATGAATCCTGAAAATGTTGAAACTTGGCATGGTATCATCGTATCACCCGCATAGCATGCGCGAAAGAGTAGAGAGGGTCACGGCAAAAACTGGACGCACTTCGTGTACAAACTGAACAAACTCTTTCCGAGTATCAGGGTTTCGGACTATGCAAAAATAAGTAATGCAGAAAATAAAAGAACTATACAAAAAAAATTACTCAAAAATAAATAGAAGAAAATAAATAATGCAGAAAAAAACTATATAAAAAACTAATCAAAAATAAATAAATAAAAATAAGTAATGCAGAAAAGAAAAAACTATATAGCAAATTTGTTGGCGCACTGCCCTGTGGGTCTACCAGACCTAGGGTGTGCAAATGCAGGCCCAGAAGGGCCAGCAGACTCACAGGGCAGCGCGCCCTAATTAATTAGGCCTAGAAGCCTGCTATATAGAGGAGTTCGAAGAGGTAGCCGCGGCTTGGTTTATAAACCAGTGCGGCTGCCCTTCGCCGGGCGAGGTGGGACTAAATTTTGGGGTGGTAGCGCAAACTCTAAATACAGCAAAAAACAACTAAATGAAAAAAGCCCACCTACTAGGCCACAGCGGCCTGCATACGACTAGAAACCCAACCTGTTGTTGGGCCAGGATGCAGGCCCGCAAGCCCAATAGGCCCCACAGGGCAGAGTAGCAGAGGTAGGCCCAGAAGGCCTGCTTTAGAGAGGAGCTCGAGACAGCAGCGGCGGCGGGGCTTATAAGCAGGTGCGAGTGCCCCTCGGCTAGCGAGGTGGGACTAAACTTTTGTGCACCGCGGGTGGCAGCGCACCCCCTTTAGTACCGGTTCGTGGCTCCAACCGGTACTAAAGGGGGGGTCTTTAGTACCGGTTCGTGGCACGAACCGGTACTAAAGGGGTCGTTTCCCGCCGCTTGGCCTGGGGAAAATAGGCCTTTAGTACCGGTTCGTGGCACGAACCGGTACTAAAGGCCAATCCTATATATACAGCACGTACGAAAATTTCAGTTTCAACTCGCCACTTCATCTCCAACCTCCGCCGCGCGCGCCGCTCGATCCCATCGTCGCCGTCCGTCGTCATTGTCGCTGTCCCCGCCGCCGCCCGTCGTCGTCGTCGTCTCGCGCGCTGCCGCCCCGAACGCCGTCGCCGTCCGTCGTCATCGCCGCGGCCGTACGTCTCTCTCTCGCTCCCGGCCGCACACACATACACACACATACACACACACATACACACACACAACGGCGGCGCCCCCGCCCCGTACGCCGGCGCCCCCGCTCGTACGTACGGGGCGGCGGCACCGCACACACACACACACATATACCACACATGAGATTAATTAGAACTAGTTGAATAATTAATATAACTAGTTTATTCTTAGTAAGAAAATTTAGGTATATGAGATTAGAACTAGTTGAATAATTAATATAAGTAGTTTATTTTTAGTAAGAAAATTTAGGTATATGAGATTAGAACTAGTTGAATAATTAATATAACTAGTTTATTTTTAGTAAGAAAATTTAGGTATATGAGATTAGAACTAGTTGAATAATTAATATAACTAGTTTATTCTTAGTAAGAAAATTTAGGTCTATGAGATTAGAACTAGTTGAATAATTAATATAACTAGTTTATTTTTAGTAAGAAAATTTAGGTATATGAGATTAGAACTAGCTGAATAATTAATATAACTAGTTTATTTTTAGTAAGAAAATTTAGGTATATAATTATTATTTGTTAATGAATATGATAGAAAAGTTAAATATATAGTAATGTCAATTGAATATATAGTTAGATATATTAATGTCAAATGTTAGATGAATATATATATATATATATATATATATATATATATATATATATATATTTGGCTAGATATATGTGTTTAATGTTTCACCTATATGAACATAGGAAATGTCATCTGACGACGAAAAAGATTTTATTATGTGCGAACACTGTGAAGACCAGCGCGGCCTGTGCGACCAAAATTTCCTTGTTGATGGTAGGCGCTTCAGCATCAAGCTGGATGAGACATTCGAAGTTGATACAGTAAGTCACTTTGTCAATTATTATTTGAATGCAAAACTTATGCTTAATTTGCTTCAACTTATAATTTTAAATTTTCACTATTCTACTAGCGCATCCCCTGCCATGCAAGAATTTTTGTCTTGGATAAGATAGGTTTCAGTGCTATAGATGATATGGAGGTAAAGAGAGTTTACTTGAAGACGCAGCATGGGTATACTTTCAACGTCAAATTATATAATGGAGACACATACACCCATTTTGAATGCAAAACTTGGCAACCACTATGCAAGGCTTATGCATTTGAGCCTGATATGGTTATCACCTTTGATATTCGTCCGGAAGATGATATTGAAGGTAATATAGACATCTGGGTCGATGTGCAAACGCCTCCAGTTCTACCATTTGCTGAGTTTTTCTCAACCATGCATGCATATGTTTATGTCTTTCGTACAGTTTATTCAAAAATACTTGACAACTATTTTGTATTGTCAGCTTATTTCAGTTCAAGCAAACATGTCCGGCGCTTGGTAGACAGGACCTACTACTGCCCCGGGGCTCAACTAAACTGCGAGGAGATAAGTCATTATGTTTCATGGCTTGAGGATCTTAATACTGTCAAGACAAATTTTTTCCTTACACTTAGAAATGTTAGTACTCAAAACGTGCGACCAATGGTGATCATATTGAACTACGGTCACATCTATAATCAAAAGATGGTAAGATTTTAAATATTTGTCCTTAATTTAGTGCATCTTTTGCATACATTATTTTTGAAGCTAAACTTTCATTGCTTAGTATATTAATTACTATACGATGTTGTTCAACAGGGACTTCCGATGACAGTTGTGCCCCAGTGGATCGAGACAAAAGGTCGCATGTCAATGGTTAGCTTACGACCAAGATTTCCTACATTGCACATGAGTGCATTCAGGATTTCTAAAGGCGAAGAATGCTTAATAGTGAAAAATTGGAGCAAAATTGTTAACGATCGCAGAGAAGTACTAGGGGGCAGTATGGAGAAGCGCAACCAAAGATTAGGAGACAGATTCATCTGCATGCTCCAGTATGATGAATCAGGAGAGCTATACATGTTCTATGCTATTCTACCTGAGAGGGAGCAGCAGGATCAGTAGCTACTCTTCATGCTCTTAATTAGTACTTGTCTCATGGATCCGTGTCCTGAACTTCGATGTTGGTGATGATTATGTTGAACTTGATGATATCTCTTTGCTTCTGTTACAAAGTGAATGTTTCCTCTTTAAGCTAGCCAACGTTAATGATGAATTACATAGCTAGCGGTAATGACTATGATGATTAAATAGTGGTAATTAGACGACCACGATGATTTTTAGCTAGCTAGAGTTTATTTATTTATTAATATGCGATGATGATGATGATGACGAGTACAACTCATTATAACGTAAAACAATCCTAAATTAAATTGATGACACAAATTAAATTGAAAAATACAAAATAAAACAAAAACCCACAACCATTTAGTACCGGTTGGTTTTACCGGTTGGTTTTACCAACCGGTACTAAAGGGCTCCCGGCCCCCGGAGCTGGCTCGTGCCACGTGGTACCCCTTTAGCACCGGTTCGTGCTGAACCGGTACTAAAGGGGGGGGCCTTTAGTGCCGAAATAATAGTGCCGGTTCCATAACCGGCACTAAAGGCCCTTCCAAACCGGTGCTATTGCCCAGTTTTCTACTAGTGACCGTAGATTTGAGGAGTTCATGTACTCACTATGTGTTAATGCTTTATTCTAGTTCTCTATTAAAAGGAGGCCTTAATATCCCTTAGTTTCCTTATTGACCCCGCTGCCATGGGAGGGTAGGCCAAAAGATGACATGCAAGTCTTTTCCATAAGCACGTATGACTATTTACGGGATACATGCCTACATTCTATTGACGAATGGGAGCTAGTTATGTGTCGCCCTAGGTTATGACTCTTATATAATGAATATCATCTAATGAAATCGCCGATCCAATGCCTACGAGCTTTTCACATATTGTTCTTGCTAAGTTACTACCATTGCTACTACGGTTGCAACTACTACAAAATCATTGCTACTGCTGTTACTGTTACTATTGCTGCTACTACTATTGCTATCACTATCAAACAATCATACTACTGTGCTACTAATCACGCTGTTGCAAATATTTAATCTCCGGGTGTGGTTGAATTGACAACTAACTACTAATACTTACAAATATTCTTTGGCTCCCCTTTTGTCAAATCAATAAATTTGGGTTGAATACTCTACCCTAAAAAACTGTTGCGATCCCATATACTTGTGGGTTATCAGTCATTAGTAGAAAAATACTCATGACATACATAGTTTTATCCCATTGAGGAAATGTCCATTGGATCGAGGAGTAGAAAAGAAAAATGCATTCCTTTGCTGAAGACAAAATTTTAACCGTCAAAACATTTCTGTTACGGAGGTTAACTAGCTCAACTGCAAAAATCCAGGCCAAAAGTCAGGTAGATCATTCATATGTCAGCGGATTTGTCAGGATTTCTCGCAAGACGCAACAATGGTTCAATTCTAGCCTACCCCAATAATGACTTGGTTATGGGATCCTATGAGTTTCAACTCTAGTC
The DNA here is from genome assembly GCA_034509565.1 of Triticum monococcum. Classification (NCBI taxonomy): domain Eukaryota; kingdom Viridiplantae; phylum Streptophyta; class Magnoliopsida; order Poales; family Poaceae; genus Triticum; species Triticum monococcum. The sequence goes on along the minus strand of CM067843.1, from coordinate 752,592,459 downwards.
TACCCCAATAATGACTTGGTTCTGAGATCCTATGGGTTTTAACTCTAGTCTACCACAACTTCTTTGAGACTAAAAGGCATACCTTTGCTCCCTTGTCATCCTTTACTAGATGATAATTCTTCTGATACTATTTGTAGAGAAACTTTGAATTCTCCAAGCAACACACACACATACACACAGTTAAATTAGGAGCAAAAGATTTATCCTGATGGACTAGAATTCATAGTATTTCTTTATAAGGCGGTTTTTTGTTCAAATTTTTGTCAAAATGCATCCAGATTTCCCACAATCTCATAGGAAAAAGGTCATAGCTCAATCTTTATTTTGCCCGTAGAAGCCCAATGCACCCACAGTCAATATCCTCCAAGCAGTGTATTAAATAAAAAAAGCAAAGAAATGATGCGGCCCTAATCCACTGTCCACTTACCTAATGCGCGCGCATAGGAATCCACACCAAGTGGACCGTGGACGACAAAAGCCCCAAAGATCTTCGCGTGGCCTCCTCGAGTACCAATCCATAGATGGCTAGCCTAGCCAGCACTCTCGTGGAGCACAGTTCAACTGCCACTTGTTGCTCTCCGGATGGCCCATCCACCACCACTGACCACACAAAAGCATGGAAAATCGTGCCGAATCAGGCGTCGATCGAATCTGACGGTCCAAAACAGGCCATTTCCCTCGATGCGATTCCCTGTCCGCCCGGACAAGATCGTTGGACCACTTGGGGCCCGACACATGTGCGCCCGCTCCCCGGATTGGCTGCCCCCCCTGCATGCATGCATCGGAGACCGTGCATGCGCCCGGCCTCTGTCTCCACGTACGGCCGGCCGGCCGGCCACATTTCATATTCACCCATCCGTGCGCTACTGGCGCGGCAGCCTCCCTTCCGTCGCGGGTTCCATGGCGTCGCCGCCGGCGATCGAGGTCGGACCGTTCTTATAGTAGCAAAAGGGTGGGTTTATTAGGTTAAGCTAGAACAAGCACCGCAAACTATGCGCAAGCTCGAACTGGCAAAAATGGCCGCACATTCTTCTCTCAAACGAGCCAAGGAAGGCAGCCTCGATGTCTCAAATATTTTTTGTTGAGATGGTTTTCTAGTGTTGGGGATCAAACAGTGAGTTATTTAAGCAAGGCAGCCTCGATTTCTCAAATATTTTATTTTGAGAAGTTTTTTCTCTTAGTGTTTGGGGATAAAAAAAGTGAGTTATTTGGGAGTTCAAAAAAAAAACTTCATCAGCCTAAAAGATATTTTTCTGTCTTGCCTATTTGCCACCCTCCTCTGGGGCACCATCCATGTACCTTATAATTTAACCTAGGTACGAGTATAACGAATATGTTCGAAAACTAGTTTATGGTAATTTTCCATAGGCGGAAGGATCCGTACATGGTGCTATGTATAGCATGTGGATGCGCGGGAGTCCATGACCAATTCTGGTGCAACAAATGGAAGATGATAGCACGAGCTATGTTCAACAAATATGTATGACACAGCCCAGTAATAGGATTAGTGCAGCATGTCCGCCAAAAAAAGGATTAGTGCAGCATGCGAAAGTCATAATTTTATTATCATCTGATTGTGTTAGCCTTTTACATTTTTTATGACATATTTGGATGATGAAACGATGCAATTATAGACAACTATGTGCATCAGACGATGCAGAGGTCAGGGTTTACCCTTCTTTTTGAATATAAATCATGATCAAGAAAGTGGTACGAACGAGGTGGTCATATGTGGCATGCATATTAGGCAGAAAGCAGCAAAGGGAATTAGTAGCGAATTAGCAAGCTAGCACTAGCTAGAAACATCCTTTTTGCGCCAACAAGGCGCGTGTAGATCTAGCAACCTTTTACGAGCACAGTTAACGGAGCGAGCTAGAGATTTATCCATAGAGATGCTTCCATGACAAAGTTGCCCTCTACACAATGGACCAGCCTTGAGTATTTACATATTTAATTACGTGCCATGGATGCCTAGCAATAATGTATGCATCTCCAGCTTGTCCAATGTTGACACATGCATGGACGACAAGAACAAAATATCTGAGGGTTCTTGCAGCTATAGGCAGCTTTTCCTTTGGACAAATGCAAACCTTGCTTTGCTAGCTATATGGGTGGATATGGCGAGTAAGTGGCAGTACGGCACGGTGTTGTTTACGTCTTCTCGAGCTCCTATTTGCTCACGGGTACGGACATAAAAGAAACTAAAAGTCAGTGAGACGTACGTACCTTTGGATTTGAATAAAGTTGGTTAATTGTGGCAAATCTTCCCTTACATATATGCATATCTTGAGGAGAAGGAAAAGTAAGGTTTTGTACGGCAAGTGGTACTATATGTCCACGGCTCGCACCTGCAGGCTAATGATGCATGATAGAACCCACTAATTTGCCTTTCAACTCTCGATCTAATTAATATTTAGATCAACTACAGACCATGATCAACCGGCAGCTAATATATATGCCAATATGTGTAGTATAGTGCACTAGTAGTCTCAATCCGGCCCTATAATTGGAGTACTGGTTAATTGCACCAGCTAGTAGCGGTCATTCCATGCTCCTGGACACAATACGCTTATCAACATCGTGCGTATAATCAATATGTCTGACAAAAACGAAGACGAAGTCTGTCTAGCCCCTATTTGTTCTTCTACAAAAATTTGATGCCACCTTGTCGCCCGTGCATGCACATACATAAGGTCCTGGATGACATAACGGTTATTGCTTTTGTATGCCCTGTCATGTCACGGTAATTTTTTAAATACAGTACAGAAGCAAGTGTTCATACATACGCGTATACACTCACCTCTATAAATGCACACACGCACACCCTACCCCTATGAGCACCTTTGAGAAACTGAGCCGGCACATCTTGAGATCTACGAATTCACCGTTGGCGTCTTGTCATCGACGGGAACGTCTCCTCCTACTGAAAGCACATCGCCGAAAATCCTGAAATAAATCCAGAAATAATGCGAGCACCATGACTTGAACCCTGGTCGGCTGGGATACCACCGTACCTCTAACTATTCAATCACAGGTTGGTCACGTCACCATAATGTTGATTGCTACAAATTTAGAGACGGCGGAGGTAGTATAGTTATGCTTAATTAGATGGTTAGCTAGCTATAAAATATGCTACAAAAACGTTTTATTTTTTGATATGGACTAGTACTATACTAAGGTTAACCCCCCCCCCCCCCCCCCCCCCCTCTCCCCCCTCTTTCTATGAATGGATGATACACATAGTTATGTGTATTCCAAAAGAAAAAAAAAGATACTTAGACTAAGGTTCACCTCATACAGACATGGTATAATCCAAAAACGCCATACTTCCAGGGTACATGGTAATTAACAATTCTCCTCTTTAATTAGGCACCGATCCTTCTCCCCGTTGGCCAACACACACCCGGCCGCCTAGCTAGTCAAAAGCACCGATCGAGACAAGCGATTTTGTCTACTAGTACGTCTGCTTGATTTTTATCAAGTAGGAGTATATTTGATTAACCAGGGCTCCTCAAGCGCATGTATACTTAAATAAATCCCCACTTGCGGCAGCAAACGAACAAACTCTCGACGGCTACGTCCCCGGCCCGACGTGGGTGGGTGAGAGAAGAAATCGGATTATAATGAGCGAGCGAGCAACATATTCATCATCATTATCATCAGGGGAGGGGGGATCGGCTGCTCGATGTATCCACCAGTTCCACGGCCCTGGGAACTCACGGGATATACCAATCAGATACGCACACGCATACGATACCAAATCATACTTCTTTTTTTTTTGGCAAAAACAAACAGAAGCGTACTTAATTATTGGCGGAACAAACTCTTGCCGCGGTAGCAACAAACAGTAGGTACAACGCGTCGATCGCATTCGGCCGATCCATATCATCATTCAGGAACCGAGGCAGACGACGTACACTGCGTCCACTAGTTAATTAGCAGGATTAATCTTTGTGCTACGGACATTGACTGGTTAATAACCAATGAATTACCTACCTTAGCTAGCTAGCTAGGCTTCTATATCCAGCAATTTACCTCGCGGAAGTCTATAGGCCGTACGTACCGCTCGTACTGGCTACAACCAGTAGTTTCTGTAACGTTGTCTGCAGATCTCGCAAGCGATCTGCTTTGCTGTAAACGTACGTAATCGGATCGAGTTTACCTCCCCGCTACCACACCACTAGCTCGTAGTAAGTGATAGTAGTATTATTCTATGGTTAGCTGGCTGTAGGCGATCTGAAACGGGAGACCCGGCCTCTAGCGCGTAGGGCGCGCTGGCACCCAATGGATGGTACTTGGTCATCGTTAACCGGCACCAGGTCTACTGCATGGCCTCGAAGTATCCCAAACATGTTTGGTCTTTGGCTAGCTACTTGCCATGCACCTACACGTCAAGCTTAGATTTAACTTTCTGACGAGCACGGCAGCCCTAATTTTCTCTCCACGTGTTAATTATTTGTGTACGCATTGGATCCGTGTTTGGTCATTACTTCAGCGCTCAGAGGCATAGTGAGTTCTTTGCACATCGGGAGCGGGTGGCCAAGGAGGTGCTCACTCGGCACGGATGACAATGTAGTCTTTGGAATGACCCTCCATTAGCTTAGGATGGTGTCCGTTATTTGTCAAACTATGTTTGTTTATATATTTCAGCTCATTTGAAGGTCCAGTGTTAGGGTTATGTGCATCTAGATATGCATAGGCTAAGTGTAAAAACTTTACGCTTGTATCCTCTTGATGTGACATTTGAGTGAATAAACTTTTTCGTATTACAAAAGGCCTACAAACGCCATCTGTTGCAATGCCCACGATTGTCCTAAGTAGAGGAGGGGGGTGGGGAATTTCTCCCGTGCAAACAGATGGTTGTCAGAGGCCCTTTGAATCCCCCCTCCCATCCCCGACTCTGAAGCAACATTCGAAATCGTATGAATTTCTTGGGTCAATGGTGGCCTCTATCCTACGTATTATCGAGAAGCTGACTAGCCAAACAACTAACTCCACTTTGTCTAAACACTATCGACTACCTAACAATTTGCTAGCTAGGTTTCTTGGGTAGTCGGTCAAATTTAAAATTGACTCCACGGTCAAAAGGCATGGTTCAAAGGGATGAAATTGACACCGAATGAGGGTGAAGGACGAGGGCTTACCGTCAGTGGGGGTGGATGGACATGTTAGGGTTTAGGGTTTAGGGAGTTGGCAAGATTTGGAAACATGCATGTGGAGGGAATGGGTCATTTTTACATCTCGTGCCTATGTCAAAGGTTTCCATAAGCGAACCAAGTGCATTAAGAAGCTCCCACAATGAATATACGAAACCAACTAATATCGTGTGTCGGCCTCCAACATGGGCACATGGCGCCCAAAGCATAAGCATAAGGCACTAGTGGCGGTGGTGCCAAAATATTGGCACCGGACCAACTACTAGAAGAACAAGAACACTTCTTTTAAAAAATGGGGATATACCCCCGGCTTTTGTGTCATGTGATGCACATAGAATAGGACCCTCTTAGCTGACGAATATTCACTGGAGAGGATGGCAGGTGCGAACTTTTTCATGGCAAGTTTATTTGTAAGGGGTGGCAATTTCTCTAGACTAGGATGCCAATTTCACGGTAGAGAAGTCATCTTTTATTGAAAAACTTTCACGTTTGACCTTGATCAAACAATTGTGAGTGTGTTCGCTGGAAGTTCCTTCCCAGCGAACGTTTGCTAGTTAGCATTACCTAAAGAATAACAATGCTTCGAGTGAGCCAATAATTAAGTGCTACCAAATGCCATTTTTAAGCCCTGGACCATAGAACAATCGTCCTACGGTAATTTTCAGTAAAGAAGTAAGTACTACATTTGTAAACAAATATAAACATCAACCTAAAATGTCTTATATTTATTTACAGAAGGAGCATGTCACAAAATAGAGGAGAAAAGGGGAAAAGCTAAAGAAAAGCCATTGGAGAGTACAAAAACAACTATCTAATACCAGTTCTAGGTAAGGTGGGATTTTTTTAGAAGAGTGAAAGTTCATTATAAGTCCCCGATCTATTTCAAGGGTGTTATGTATGTCCCAGAACTATGAAAGTCGTTATCCAAGTCCTCAAAGTGCAGTAAGTGTGTCATTTAGGTCCGAAATCAGTTCAATACTGAATTAGTCTGAGGATTTATATTTTGCCTAGCACGACACACTCATTATACTTCGAGGACCTGGATGACGATTTTCATAGTTTGAGAAACTATGTGACATCCTGAAATAGTTCAAAGACCTACCATGCATTTTACTCTTTTTAGAAGTATCCAATCCTGGAAACAAACAACATGGTTGTCTCTGATCATGTGTCCTAGCAGTTCCAACTCCTCCCCTAGGGCACATAATGCCATTTCAGAAGACGGAATACCCTCGCGAAGATGTCCGTGTGGCGGTCGAAGACACTGCATTGGCACGGGGCCGGCCATGAACAGACAATGGAAATCGAAAACAAATCAACCAGTCAGGCAGGCCGGCCGGCGGGCCTGAGCACCGCCGCGTGCGTGATTAAGGAAGGCCAGCTCCGGCCGCTGCGTAGCTACAGTGCAGTAGGTGCGTAGGTTTGCAGGGGTGCAGGCACTGAGAGCCAGTCGTCGTCGTCACCCAGACGGACAGAGCCAGAGCCACGAGCAGGAGCACGAGGCCGCAGGCGGAGACATTTCAACGCGCCCAGCCCAGCCACCAACACAGACCGGCATATTCTTCCTCCTCGTTCATTTATATATGTACCCGCTCCGCCACCAGCCGGTTACAAGTGTAAGCACCACGGCGAGAGAAAAGTAGCTCGCCTCGCCGCGCTCCTGCGCTGCACCGCCCCGCCGTGTCCAGTCCATTCAATTCCCAAGCTGGTCACGCCCACGCACCGCCCGTATAAAAGACGGGAGCCTAGCTAGCTAGCCAGCGACCCAAGATCGAAGGAGCAGATCGATCGATGGCCGACCACCACTATACCCATCTAGGCGGCGGCAGCGGGAGCGGCAGCGGCGGCGGCGGCGGGGGAGGGGGCAGCCCGCCGGAGCGGCTGCACGGCGGCGGCGGGTCGGGGGACCAGGGGATCAAGGAGCAGGACCGGCTGCTGCCCATCGCCAACGTGGGGCGGATCATGAAGCAGGTGCTGCCCCCCAACGCCAAGGTGTCCAAGGAGGCCAAGGAGACGATGCAGGAGTGCGTGTCCGAGTTCATCAGCTTCGTCACCGGGGAGGCCTCCGACAAGTGCCACAAGGAGAAGCGCAAGACCGTCAACGGCGACGACGTCTGCTGGGCCTTCTCCGCGCTCGGCTTCGACGACTACGTCGACCCCATGCGCAGGTACCTCCTCAAGTTCCGGGAGCTCGAGGGCGACCGCGCCGCCGCCGCCGCCTCCTCCCGCGGGGGCCTCCCCGTCCCCGACGCCTCCACCTCCGGCGCCGGCGCCAGCGGCTCCGGTAATTTCATGTTCGAAGCCATGGACAGGAGGGATAACACCGGCCCCGGCACCGGCAGGCAGTTTTGAACCACTAATACCTACTCCATCATCAGATCAGGCACGCGTCCATCTTCTTGCTTGATCTACCCCGCAAGAGCTAGCTAGCTACACCTTAATTACTCTCTCCATATTCTTATTAGAGAGGTGACCAGCTAGCTAGTGGCGGAATTAGGAGTAGCTGCTAGTGGGTACGTAGTAGCAGAGAAGAGTAGTTGTTCTTCTGATTAATTTATCTGTTGTGTGTTGGAGATGGATGAAAGACAAGTAAAGGAAGAGGATCACTAGATCGATGGATGGACCGCGACCACGACGGCCGGGGCCGGCGACCGCGACACGGCGGAGTTGGAATTAATTGGAGAATGATGCATGATCGATTCGATCTGATTAGGTGTCCAGATTAATATTTATGTGGCAAATTAGTTGATGCTGCGCAACTTGGATCAGCTCAAGTACATTGTTTTCCAACTTCAGTGATTAAGATTGTAGATCAATTTCAATTTATCGATGTGCCTTTGTTTTTCCTGCTAGCTTTAATTTGGATATGACTGGGTTAATTAACTCATTCATATATATTCTGCTGGCAAGCAGCGAGCTCATCCATATATACACGCTGAGGAAGCTTTCTGAGTACTGACTTTTTGGGCAGTAGTAGATATATATACCTAATAATAGGTACAATTTTTTTGCACGCCAATAATGTGCTGCACATTATTTTTGAGGGGAGTTCTGCACATTACTTTTTTTAGCACAATACAATCAAAATTGCTCACATAGACGAGCATACACTCGCCCGTATGAACGCATGCACTCACATTCAATCCTTATGTGCACGTCCGAGATACTAAGTCAGCATAGCATCGTAAGATTGACGAAGTCACCACAGACGCCTCATAGTCGATGGCAACGTCTCCTCTCATTGAACGAACATCGCCGAAAAGTCTGAAATGAATTCAGAAAAATGCAAACACCAACGTCAAGTCTAGGACTTGAACCCAAGTAGGTTGGGGATACCACCACCTAACCATCCAATCATAGGTTGGTTCACGTTCTGCACATTACTTGTACTATCTTCATCACCTATAAAAAAAGTCTAACTTACTAAAAAAAACTACTGGATGAATTATTAAGATTTGGTTAGGTATGAGGAATATATTTGGTTAGGATGGTGCAGGCGTTGCTCCCCCTCCATTTGTATGACGATTCTCGAGGCTTGGGTTCAGAGCTTCTTGGCATCACTGTAATTTTTCTGTTTTGGCTTTCACTCTACCCCTCTCTCTTACTCACCCCGTTCCAAAATAATTGAAGCTCTAGATTTATCCTAAGTTAAACTTCATGAAGTTTGACTCAATATAAATATATATCAACATCTACCACATCAAATTTGCTTCAATAGGTTCACTATGAAATGTATTTTTTATATTATATATGTTTAATGTTGTATATCTTAGTAGCTTTTTCTACAGACTCGGTGAAACTTCAAAAAGTTCAACTTAAACAAGTTCTAGAACTTCAATTATTTAGGAACGGAGGGAGTGGATGGGCTAACACAACTGTAGGCCTTCCCAAAATGGTAGATTTATACTGAAATCAAATCTTTAGAAAGACGTCCATATGTATATGTGCGTATATTTTATTCCATGTGATCCATAAAACAGATAGGGTTCCATTATCAAGAGATAACGGGACAGAAACAAAAATACAATGTATATACGTTAGATTATAGATCTATATTGAAATTCAATATTGAAACAAGGGCTTGCATGAGTATATATAGAAATATGTTTTTTATACCAAATTTTGTTTCATTTTCCAAATTGCCAGGTTTTGAGTGCGTCCCATATGCTGGTATAGTGTTAGTATCCTGTCAGTCTATCACGCGATCTTAAATGTTCATAGGACGCAGAAATTGATGCTCGCTAATTAAGACATAATAACTAGCATGTTCTATGAGTGGTTGCAGAGAGTGAGCACCTGCATGCTCCCAATAATTCAGGCAGGTGCATCACTATTCGTGCATACACTATACGTATAGTGCACGGCAAACACTGGAATGTCCTTTTTGTAGGTTCAACGGCTCTTTTGTATGAGAAATGCATCAGAGCCATGCAATTTCCATGCCAAAACCTAATTAATATAACCATACTAGGATTATATCCGGGAGCTAGGTCGACATGCTGGTTTGCAAGGGAGAAAAAAAAAACTCAACTACTGCTTTTGGGGCTGCGCAGGTGTCAGTCTTATTGCTTGACCAGATTATGGTAAACAAAATAGCTTATCTGCCCAGTTTAGCATAAGCTGTACACAGTTTGAATATAAACTTATTCTTGTTTTGCTTGTTTCCGGGCTGTTACTGTCATCTCGATCTAGCTATAGACTATAGGTAAGCATGCAGGGGTGTCCAGTTTATGCTCATCATGGAATATATATGCATGAAAAGCGTGTGCCTCCAAAACGTCTGAATCAATCATGCACAATTGATAGTTTCTTCAACAAGAAACATTCGAGTAGGTTTTCGACCTTTCAAATGATTTGCTTATTTGGGCACCCTGCTGGCAGATGGTACAATAATAGCACTTGCTTTATCTTGTTGGAATCATTGAATTTCTGCCCCACAATTATAGCCATCAATGTACTATGTACTGTTCAAGATACAGAAGTTAGCACAGAAGCGGTCGTGGGCTTGTTGCTGGTGAATGTCCTAGAGTGCTCCTTAGATTATTGCTAGTTTCGGACATAACCCTAGAGCCAGACAACACAACAAACATGTTTTGGCATTTTGGTTTATATGAACAAATTACACGGAAAGTGACAATTGAGATAACACTCAGATATTTGTAAAAATTATACACAGCCGTTACTTGAGTATCACTTGTAATCTGCCGGTTTTAGGCGGCTTTACTTGCTACTCCAGATCTGAGTAAAACAATTGCCTTAATAGAATGGAAATTAGGTTAATTTGTTGACCCTAGAATTTAGGGGTTACCATCACTAAAACTACTCCTACTAATTTCTTTCTAGAATTTGGAGGCCCTCCTACTGATGTCTTTCTAGAGGCAGTAATTCCTGTTTTCTAGAGAAAAATGATCGATTATATTAGCTAATGTATTTGTCGACCGCCTGCTCCTACTAGTGTATTTTTAGAAAAAAATGATTGATTATATTAGCTAAAACTACTCCTACTAATGTATTTCTAGAATATGGAGGCCCTCCTACTAATTTCTTTCTAGAGGCAGTAATTCCAGTTTTCTAGAGAAAAATGTTCGATTGTATTAGCTAATGTGGTGAAAGCTAGAGGTTATTTTTCTTGCTAATAGTACTTGCATGGTCTCAATCTTACGGCTCTATCTAATTACTGCACCATGGTAAATTATGTTTCTCAATTCTTAGCGTCTAACTTTTAACACTATTACAAATAGTACTCCCTCCGTTTCTTTTTACTTCACATATAAGTTTTGTCTTAAATCAAACTTTATAAAGTTTGATCATATTTATATTTCAAAATAGCAACATCTACAACACCAAATAAATATAATATGAAAGTAGATTCCGTGATGGATCTAATGATATGGATTTGGTATGTAAATGTTGGTTTTTTTATAAACTTGGTTCTTCAACAAGATTGAGTTCAGATGAACCTAATATGCGGAGTAAAAAGAAATCAAAGGAGTACTATCTCAAGTAAAAAAATAAAGCATATGAGGTGGCCAGTGGCCTTTACCGCTGTCTTAGACAGATGCCACGTATAGCATGTCCCGGTCCAAGGAAAGTTTGGGAGCCGTCCCAGATAGATGCACACATAAGGCAATCTCGTAGGAAAAAGGAAGCTCGTCTCAAATGTTATTAACATTACAAAAAGGAATATCTAGATCAAGATCGGAAGCCTCCATCACCGTCGGACATGAAGAGGGCGCCATGACGTGGATGTGGGTCTAGACAAGAACACCACCCACACCATGTCATTTGTGAAGTCGGTGCAAAAGGGCAACTTCTATTTTAAACAGAATGTATAAGAGAGACACCCATAGTATACATAGAAACTTCAATTCACATCAATGAGGGGTTTGAACCTAGGTGGTAGATTTTGTAAATCCATACTCTCTTGGCCAAGTGAATTAGGCTCGCGCCCTAAGGGCACTCCCAACGATTTGGCTCCTAACACGTCACCCTAGGCGGTGGATGACTTTTACATACAACCACCCCAATGAATTGTCTCTTAGGTCTTGTATCTAAGTGATGTTGCAGGACAATTATATTCGAGTCCCTAGTTGGGTCACACCAGTTTGATTTGCCCCTAAATTCAAAAAACCCTCATTTCTACCCAAGATCATTTACTCCTCTTTTGATTTTTCCCTTTGAACATTTGTCCGACACTTTGAAAACTTCATAACAAATTCATATTAACTCAGAAAAATACAAACAAGATATCAATACGTTCAAAAAAACATCACCTATATGTGCATGTCATTTGCATTCATGAAAAAAGTATCTCAGCTCCTTGTTTCAAGCGGAATATCTCAGCTCGAGCTCATATGAGCTTAGGTGAACAGTAAACTCCGGAAAAAGAGAAAAATTTGAACAATTCAGATTTTTTTTGTGGCAAACACTAACTAATGTTTTGAGTTCTTGCAAAGTTTCGTCTTGAAATGACATTCGTGGAAGTCGTGGAAAAAAAGATGAAACTTTACAGAAGTCAAAACTTTTGACATTTTTTTACCACAAAAGATAGAATTTTTTGATTTTTTTTTAAAAAAAATTACTTTTCAGGCCGAGATCATATGGGCTCAAGCTGAGATGGGGATTTTCCAACATTTTTCCATGAATGCAAATGACATGCACACATAGGTGATGTTTTTCCGAACATTTTGATATCTCATTTGTATTTTTCTTAGTTAATATGAATCTGTTATAAAGTTTTCAAAGTGACAATCAAACAATCAAAGGGTAAAAGTATAAGAGGAGCAAACGAGCTTGGCCGGAAATGAGGGTTTTTTGAATTTAGGGGCAAATCTAACGTGTGTGACCCAGCTAGGGGCTCAAATCTAATTACCCAGCTAGGGGCTCAAATCTAATTATCCCTAATTTATTTAGGGGTCATGTTGGCATCTCAAGTTCTCAACATTGCGGCCTAAGTTTGGAGACAAGGGAAAGAGAAAAAATCAAGAGGAAAGACACACCGGATGTAGTTATTAATTTCATTGCGTAGGAAAATAGGCTAAGAGCCATATCTCCATAACATCCAGCTCTCCTCTCTCTCTTCTTTAATTGTTGTGTTACCTCAGCATTTTGTCTGTGAAACCATGCTAAGAGCCAAGCATTTTGAGTAGCCTAAGGCCACATAATTTAGAAACACGGTGCACACGCACACACCGTCCTAGGCTTGGTTGCGGCCTTAGTTGGCTTCGGTGCGACATCAGCGGCAGCACGCTTGGCCTTGGGGGAGTCCTTGGAGCACGTTAACCTTAACGAGCCCGCCGTCATTGGTGAACCATCAAGGCTAGACGAAGAACATGTTCTTGTAGTTGGCCACATCATGATTATGTCTTATCCTTCATATTGAACTGTCAGCCATTAGGGATGCCCTTTTGCTTGGCGGCAGAGGGCACGGCTTCAGGCCTAGCAAGGCCGGAGAAAGGCAACCTATTGGGAGGTTGTGGAGAAAGGATGATTAGTTGGGGTGTAAGTAGATTCTTTGGTGTTTATATACTCATAAATCTCGGCCCTAATGGGATGGCTAGTTTCTGAGACAGATTCACGCAGAAAGCCATCTCGAATGAAAGTTTTCATTAATTGCCATCTCGAGTGAGAAAACATCAGCAACAGTGTAAAAAATGTTGAGATATATTGCCTGTCATTCTCCACTTGTTCGAAATCTTTTATGAAGTGATAGGCGCATGAAATTTAATATAGTATTAGAGCCAAGACCTGAGTTCAATACCATGCCAACGTACTATTAAGGGAAATACTCTCTCCGTTTCGAATTACTTGTCACAGGTATGGATGTATCTAAATGTATTTTAGTTCTAGATACATCCATTTCTGCGAGGAGTAATTTGAAACGGATGGAGTAGATGCTATCTATATCGATCGTTTATCCCACGTCTAAGGTCTGAAGAAGGCTAGAAAAGAGAAAAGAGTGTTGAAATAGATTGCGCGTCATTCTCTGTCGATACATCTTTTTGTGTGAACTGGTTGTCAGATGCATGCAATCCAAAACAAAATGGAACTGCATGGGTGTAAAATTCAGCAAACTACCGTTTCTACCAGTTTCAAAGGCATCTACCATGCCCTTGAATCTTGATAATGCTGACAGAAGGACGTAGGAGTAGGAACAATGAAGACAAATCTGTACAGCAAGGAAGGATTAACTGACCATGATGCATGCTCAGCGAGTAGGTGGACCTTTGGGTTGGTAGTAACTGTCAGCTGAAATTACACATCTGGACGAATAGGCAGCAGATTAACCAGTTGTCCGACATGCGCTCCAGCGTTGTCTTGTCACAATTAACCTATAGCCCTGCCACGCATCTATGCTACTGTAAGAGAAAACTTAACTATATAGCTGGCCCCTGACAAACATAATGCTTGGTCAGGATGATCTCGTGGGACAATAAATCGCAATTAGTCTTGGCATGTGAATGTGTACCAGAGTAGCTATCCTTGCGCCTGCCAGAACAAGATGGAGGCCCAAAAAACCCACACGACAATCAATCAACGGCGCACTGTTCGGCAGTCGGCACAAACGGGCATAGTATACTCGGAGCCACGATGATCGAGAGCGGTACTCAATGGCGGATGGTTCCAGCCAATGGGGAGCTAATCTAGCAGTCATGGGGAAGAGCAAGAACACGGCCGCAGGAGGAGGCGGCAGAGGCATCAAAAGGCGAGCCTCTCCACCATTGGCTAGCCGATCCTCTTTTGGTGCACGCCGTTTTGCTTGTTTGAGAAGGCTGCAACCAAATCGGGAGCCTTTTGATCTGGTGGCCCTTCGCAACTCCATCGAGCCGATTCCCAGTATCATACTCCTGTTCCTGTATACTCTCACGTTTCTTTTTGACCTCTTTGATTAGTAGGGAGTAACTTAGACTAATAACATTCATATGCTATTTGTCTGTGTTACTACCTCTATAGTAGGGATTAACATACTATGTGTGGTGTCATGTAACTTTTTATTTATTAGGTTGTAGACTTATCTTGTCTTGGTATGTGTAATGTTACTCATAGTATGGGTAACTAGCTATGTTTACTACATGCCTCTCTTTCATCATTAATTATTTATCACATCATCTATTTTGTCTAAATAAGTGTGATGTTACCATCTATGTTACTCTTATTGTGGCTAGTCCAAAAATGTAGGAATAGAAAAAAAAATAGGGAAAGGAATGTCATGTCCATTCGAATTCTAGAGGATTTGAATTTGTTTGACTGTGTCATAGAAAAATAAAGGATCTTTTCCAAGACAGTTGAGTGGATACTAAATTTTCTTTGAATGTAGTACAAATGATTTCTTGGAAAAATTCTGCATGATTCAATCCTACGAATAAACAACCAACATAAGTAAAATTTCTGAGAATTTAATTCCTCCAAAAATGCAATGAAAATCATAGGAATATCTTTTCCTTTATATGATGATACTATTCATCCGTTTCAAACAAGGGAATGGACCATAGAAAAAATGGAGCCCATTTTTTCTTTGAATTGATTTTCATAGGGGAAATAAAGGAAATTTACACCACTCCAACCTCTTTTTTATATTCCTATGAAAAAAAGAGACAAAGGCCATAAGAGCACATCTAGCCCCTTCCCAGAAAAACTTCTCCTATAAGTGCTCATTGCGGCTCTCCCAAAAACATTACTAGTTTCCACATGTGCGTTGTTGTAGCAGATTCCAATACAACTTTCTATGTATATTTACCCTGACATATGTGCCCCACATGTCAGTGGATAATATCTCTCTCTCTCTCTCTCTATATATATATATATATATATATATATATATATATCCCTTTCTCTCTTCCATGCACGGAGACACTAGTGGATATCCGGTTAGCGGCGACACGGTGGGGCGGGCGTGGGGGGGGGGGGGGGGGGTGCTAGGGCGCAGGCAGTGCTAGTGGCAGAGGGTGTGCGGTGGCGCCGTGGCGGCATGGTGGCGAGGCGTGGCATCGGGCGGGTGGGTGGAGGTCTAGTAGGCGACATCGACGGCGGAGGCGTGAGGGCAGTGGTGGTGGTGGTGGCATGGTGGTCCGGCGATGGTCGGACAGTGGTTCGGTGAGTATCGACAATGCACTAGCGTCATTGGTAGCGGCGTGCTAACGTGGCATGCATTGGAAAAAAGATTATAGGTCTTCCCCTCTACATAGGGGAAGAAGGTGTGTGTTTTGGGTGAACACCAAAAAAGTTTTGGGAATAGGGAAGCAGCTGGAGCACATTTTTGTGCCAACTTTCATTATACCATATTTTTTTGGAATAGGGGAGCTGCTGGAGATACTCTAAGTAGCATAATATCAACTCCATCTTATCTTTGCATATGATTTAGTCTTAATTTTACCATGTCTTTTAGGATTCCCGTGGTTTTTCCTATTCTTGTGAATCAAACACAATTCTGAAAATTTCTATGTTTTCGCAATCCTATCTACTCATGTATTGTTCTATTATTGCGTTTTTAAAATGCCGGGAATCAAAAGAGGCCCTTAGAGCAACTCTAGCTGATGGGTTGCAGTCTGCTACTAGCCAAGCTTCCTCTGCCGCTTCTTCCGTGGAGATGGCGTGGCGAAACCACCGCCCCCAAGTGGTTTGTCCCCGGCGACACTGGTTTTGGTCTCCGGCTCATACTATTTCAAATTACCGGATTGCATTTTTCTTTTATGTTCTGGGTCCTTTTTGTAAGATGCAAGGACTGGTCTGTGATTTTCTATTCTCAGAGGGCCCTTGGGTAAGGTGCATTTGTACCGTTACCTGATATTTCTAATGCACTCGAGGTCCTTTGCAAACCCAACTAGACTCTGCGAGCGTGAGAGATGGAGGTCAGCTAGGTAGCTCCGGTCTCGACACTGGTCCGGGAGGATCCAGGAGGGCACGTGCCGCGGCGCTGGAAGCCATGATCGCTCGCCATGCGAGGCTTGTCGGCAGGTGTCGCGCCCCCATCCACCACCCCCACCCCGGGGGCTACCCAAAAGCACGCCGCCTGATTGGCCTGACGGAGCTGTGCATATATCGATCCAGCTACCACCACATGCTCCTGGCATCGACTTTCGTACGCGCGTACCCTCGCACGCACGAAAAGAGGCTGCCGCGTACTCAGCGCTGGCTAGCGTAGGGATGGTGTAAGATAGTGTGTGTAGACGTCGATCGAGCACGCTCACAATGGCATGGTATACAGGCATATATCGTACGCATGTACAAACTGCATTCCGGACTATGTATATGGATCGTGTGCTTGTGGGTATTACCAGTCGGTGCCTACCCCATGCACGTAGTTCAAAATGCTCTACACACAAACCTTTTTTCTTTACCTAACATGGTAGTTAACTTTTATTTCAAAAATAAGGATAATCCCGGCCTCTGCATCAAGCGATGCAATCAACCATCAACATGGTAGTTAATATATTTGATATGATGCAAGATCACTGAAAATTTGCTTAGCGACAATCTTTTGTTGGTCCCATTTCGCTCAAACTTGATATACACAAGTACTCTGCGCTTGTACTTCAAAATGTTCCAAGCAAGCCCTTTTGTTATGCAACGACTAGTAGGATATTTTTTTTTACATCATACACCATTTTATCAAAAATTTCGCTGGTTGACAATCTTTCGGTTGCCAGTTTGCTCAAAAGACATGCCCAAGTACTCTGCATTTGTACATCAAAAGGTTCTAAACGAACCATTTTTGTACTTAAATAAGCTAGCTAGTTGCATATTTTTGAAATGATGCACCATCACTGAAATTTGCTTGTCAACAATATTTTGATGACCATTTTGCTCAAACGATATATACAAATACTCTACACTTGTAGTTCAAAATGTTGTAAAAACCTTTACTTACTATTCAACAAGCTTGTTGGATTATTTTTTCATACGATGCATCATTGTTAAAAATTTGCATACAAATCATCTTTGAGTGGACATTTTGCTCAAATGATATACGCAGGTACTCAACACTTGTAGTTAAAAATGTTCAGGATAAGCCTTTCTTTTTTATTCCACAAGCTAGTTGGATATTTTTAATCTCATGGGCGAATAAATGTAACAGGCGTAATTTTTAAAATAATAAAGACGAATCATTTACCCGCGTGGAGTGGTGGACAACTGGGTCACGACATACATTCCACACTTTTTGAACAGAACGGGATAAAAGTTGGGTAAGCAAGGCAAAAAGCCACAACTCTCAGTGTATAAAAAGAGCCGCGGCTCTTCAGCACTCGCAATATCAGTACCACTGCGAAGACTACTTTCGGCGTGCCCGAACTATATATCTCGTTGTGACGAAGATCACGTACATACCTTATCCACACTAAATATGACGAATAGAGAGGATTTCATCCACTTCTCTGGTTTTACCCAACAACCGGGGCGCCTAAGCCTTCCTAGGGCGCCATCAACCTCAGGCTCTTCCTCGGGAGATCCCAATGGGCAAGAAGGCCTCCTGCCGATCGCCAACGTGGGGCGGATCATGAAGGACGTGCTGCCGCCGGAGGCCAAGGTCTCGAAGCACGCAAAGGAGGTGATCCAGGAGTGCGCCACGGAGTTCATCGGCTTCGTCACCGGCGAGGCCTCGGAGCGGTGCCGGAGGGAGCGGCGTAAGACGGTGAACGGCGACGACATCTGCCACGCCATGACCACCCTTGGCCTCGACAACTACGCCGGTGCCATGCGCAGGTACCTGCAGAGGTACCGCGAGGGCGAGGAGCTCGCGGCGGCGCTCAACAACCACAGCAGGTCACCGGCTCCGCCGCCGCCAGGCGACGGCATGATCCAGATCGATGTCTGGGGCGAGCTGTCCAACTCCAGGGGCAACGAGAAGCATGGCAGGGATTAACGATATACCATCCCGATCGATTGATTGCTCATCTGACTGAAGTTGTTTCGATCTTCTTGTGTTTGCGGTCTTCGATCTAGCTCTTGCTTATGCAGTGCTATGTTCCCTTCCTACAAAAATTGCACCAACATTGTGCTATTGTTACTTCTATGTACTAATGCAATCGATATGTACCTGCTGTACCTGAGAATATTTCAACTTATATTAATCGATTTTAGCATGCATGTCATGCTTAGAATGATTTTGTTTACAAAAAAATTGAGGAAATTTGGTTGCTGTCAGAATAATCTCGAATTGTTAATAAATATTTAGTACCAATTGAAACGCAGAATGATTAGCACACCTGGTCCTGACGCGCGTCTCACTATTTGGCAGAAGTTTTGTGGAAAGAAGATGAGAAACTAGAAAGCATGGCCCATAGGCTCCAACTGGCTGCATATTCTGGGTAAAGAAAGCAACGCAATCGATCTGAGCTATTGGGTCTTTTGATTGCTCTCAGGTGTAGCCAGAGGGTTTTTCTATCCCATTGCTCTATGGTGGGTTGTATTAAATTCATGTGCACCCAACGGCATAAGAAGATGGTTGGATCGAAGAGCTCAAAAGGGCATCGTAAGTTAGGGTGAATTTGCACTGCACTATAAAGTTTGTAGGGACCACTTCTTGAACAATTCCTTCCCCTTTTCATATTTGGATGTCAGTATTCGTCGTGCTGAAAGACTTCCGCATCGTACATCACGCGCGGTTGTTATATATTTCTTGCCCGGGAAAGCGATTTCTGCGGCATAAGGCTGTTCGACAACAAGTGTCAAGTTGCGAAGTGACGATTGTCCAAAAACGCACTACATAATAAAATTTTATCACCTTGGGTGATGCAAATAATGATGGTGTTCGCATGCAGCGAGGTTCTTTTTACACAAATGCCGCCCATTCATTGGTGCTTGTAAGGGTGCCTACAACTATAAGAAGCAATAGCTTAATAGTAGTAATTTTTTATTTGTCTACCTCATTGAGCAAGTTAGTATGCACTTCTAGGCTTGTAAAGGAACCACATCACCGCTGTGAAGTTCTTATTGGATAATCGTTTAGTGACGTATCTTGAGGAGCGGGTATCCTTTATTCCGTATCGCACTAAGAGAGAAGGACATGTACTCGAAATTTTAGACTCTAATAAATAGTGCATTTCTAGCAACTACCAACAACCAATTTGTTACTTGATTAGTATGTTATACTCATCTTTTATGTGCAGGTCCTAGTGTTTGCTTTTTTTATTTTCACTAATAAATGCAGCTCGCGACCTAAGCAATAAATTAAATAAAACTTCTTCTTTTTTCAATAGAAGTGATGTGTCCAATTAGCATTTTCTTTGTTCTCAACAACATCAGAAGCAACGGCTCAGCCTAAGAACCTCAATAACCATCACTATTGGGGATGGTAGTTGGGCTAGCCTCTGGAGGGACAAGTGGATTGAGGATTCCATAGTCTATAACGGCGTGCAAGAGCTATTTAGACTTGCATCTAGAGAAAGACAAAATAGCGATGCAGGAACTTGAGGGTGATAAATGGATCACTATTATTGCTCGCATGACTACCCTAGTCCAACTACAAGAATTTTTCAACCTCTCGAGCCTACTTGAAAACTCAGCTTGCCTTGATCACTCTTGTGCTAACTCCATATGTTGGAATAGGACGATTGTTGATGAATATTTGACAA
The DNA here is from genome assembly GCA_034509565.1 of Triticum monococcum. Lineage (NCBI taxonomy): Eukaryota > Viridiplantae > Streptophyta > Magnoliopsida > Poales > Poaceae > Triticum > Triticum monococcum. The sequence goes on along the minus strand of CM067843.1, from coordinate 752,572,232 downwards.
GCTCAGCGTATACAAGGCAATTCATTTGCCAACATCAAATCTTCATCCTATCAAGATGCTGGAAAGTTATATGGATGTGCCTGAACGGATACTCTTTGTGTGGTTGGTGCTACACTGCAAAAATATCATGGCCAAATCCTTGTGGTCAACCGATTGTGGCCATATAACTCTATTTGCCACTTGTACCACAAAAGCAAGGAGTTATTTTTATTGAAAAAAATACCCAACTTTATTCATTGGAAATAAGCAATACATCGTTTACCATGATCCCTACAATTTCAATTAAGTGTTCCTCAAACTAATTAGAAATCAAAGAAAATCTAGCTAATTTAGCAAGCTCACGAGCAACTTTATTTACGTCTCTATTACAGTGCTTGAATATAGTAATAAGGAACACAAGCAAAATGAAAATAATCATAAAAAATTGCCGTTGCAGCTCCCGCCGACCGTCCTCCTTCCTTCATGGTATCAATCACATCCAGATTGTCCGAATTAATAATAAGACGGTTGCATTCCGTCCTTTGCACAAGTGATAGACCAAACTTGAGAGCCAAAGCTTCAGCCGCCAGGACATCCGCGAATAGTCTATCTTCCCATTCCCCTCGCCGATAAATCTACATTTGTCATCTCTTAGTACCGCCGCCATCATTCCCCTAAGCATGTCATGCTGAAAAGAAGCATCAACATTAAATTTAACAAAAACCACTGGAGGGCACGACCAGCCCCCTCTTTTCATAGAAACCTTTGGAGAGGAGACATTAACAAAGTGGGCATTAAGGGCTAGAATCCCCGTAGAAATCTAGGTCGCATTCTGGGTTGTCTCTTTGTGCATCATTTTCCGCCTTTCCCACCACAAATATCAGGCCGAGACACAATTGTTTCATGCACATTCGGATAACCGATAATATACAATTCATGTTCTGGTAGAAGAAGTAAATACTCCAAAGAAGTAAATACTCCAACACCGCCTCACCAGCACGGTCGACTTTACATGCTCTTTCAATGATATCTTCCAACCCCAACCTTGTCCAAACCTCCTAGCTTCGTTGCGGAGAAATATATAGCATGTGCTTCGTATGTTCTGGACTAGTAGAGCAAGAAGGACATATGGGTGAGATTTTCAAAGTTTGTAGAGTAACACGACATGGAAGACTGCCATGTAGCGTATGCCAGATATTGTTTTTAACCTTTATTGGGCAAGATAATTTCCACATCGTGCTCCAAATAGGATTAATTGTTGTTCGTCCCATCCCGTTGGTGTGTCTCGTCTTACTTCCATGCTGATAGTCCCATTAAAAAAAATGCAGACCGAACCAAAAATATACAGTTCTTTGTGTAGCTCCAACCAACAAAGTCTGTCATATTATGTTGTGAGATTGGGCTTGCGAGCACCTGTTGTACATCAATGGGCCCTAGAGTTTGCCTAACTAGATCTTCATCCCAATTATTCGAAACATGATCAATCAACCTCTTTGGAGTAACCACCATCCTAGTTGCCAAATATAGCTATGTTTCAGAGTATTCACACCTGCCATCACTAGTGCAGAACTGGGCAATAGCACCGGTTCGTAAGGCCCTTTAGTCCCGATTTGGTAACTGGCACTAAAGTGTGGGCACTAAAGGTCCCCCCCTTTAGTACCGGTTCAGCACGAGCCGGTGCTAAAGGGCAACCACGTGGCACGAGCCAGCTCCGGAGGCAGGGAGCCCTTTAGTACCGGTTGGTGACACCAACCGATATTAAAAGGTTGGGGGGGGGTTGGGTTTATGATTTCTTTTTTATTTAATTTTGTGTTTTCCATTTAATTCTTTTTCGTTTGCTGGTATTTTACGATGCTACATATTGTACATGTTATGCATATATATATAAATAGAATTTCTAGTAGAACCGATCATATATATACACACATGTATATATATCATCGAATGTCTCACAACCACCATTAATTCACACATATATACACACACATGTATATATGTATACAATTAGGTAGCTATATACAATTTCTCCTAATTGGTGCCTTCGGAGCCAGTGACATTAGCCTAATTGGTGCCTTCGGAGCACGATGACAATTGGAAGTGGTTCATGGGGCAGTAGCGGGTAAAAGTATTCTCCTTTAGGATCTATGACATGGTCGAGCAAAAATCCCGCTATTTCCTCTTGAATTGCTTCTATGCGGTCATCTGCTAGGAGCTGCTCCCACACCACTTTGAACTGTTAAGAAGGAGATCAATATGCATGTGTATTAGTTGTGTGACTAGATATCGATAATGGTGTAAAAATTGTAAATAGTGTTCTGACAAACGTACCCACTCCTGTCTTTGAGATCTGCTCCTTTCGGACGCCATCATGCGAATGTTCTCGCAAACGTAGTATGCACACAGATTATTCCCCGGTGCCTGCTTCAGGGTCTTTACGAGAATGGAATTTGATCAGATAATAATTAATCAAGCATGATAATTAAAGAGCTGGCAGCTAGCTAGTACTACTTAATTACTTACCTTGGGTCGATACCATTTTAGATTTCGTTTCCATTGGCCTGGAGTGACGCTGATGAACTTTGCCAAGCCCTGCCCGCCGACAAAAAAAAATGAATAAATGGGTTATTAAATAGTTGTTATCAGGAAATGACGAACTAATTAAATAGGCCGAGATATAGTTAATAATGATCGAAATTACCTGTTGACTATCCCCTTCACGATGGTGTAGTCACTTGCTTTTTTAAGTAGTGAGTCCAGTATTTCAACTATTCCTTCATCAACTTTAATGATTAACAAGATCCAGTGAAATCTGCATGCACACACGTTTGCATGTCTTAATTAAGCGGGCATATGTAAGCAAAAACATGTAGCTAGCTAGTAGGCAAAAACAGAATTTGTAGTACAAGACAGTGTGACTCACTCGAAGTTGTAAGGAAGTAGTATATCTTCATTAGTATTGAGGCACTTGAAGAACTCTAGCATGCTTTCCTCTACACTTTTTTCATAATATGGATCTAATTTCCATGTGTATTCATTAATGATATTTGGGTCAATGAACCCAATGCCATAGCGTCCACCTTTTTTCATTTCATAAATCTTCATCCTGCATAATACTACAGAAAAGAATATAGTGAGGATAATTATAGGTAATGATTGATCAAAATGATCACTACAGCTAGTTTGGGACTTAAATTACAGAAAGAAATCACTTACAGACAATAGCAACTAACGATAAATTTGTCGAGTGCGTCTTGATTGTATAACTGAAATAGTTCTGAATACTCAACGGACACAGCTTTCTCATGGTAGTAATGATCCTTCTTGACATTCACCATGAGGGACTCTCGATTGGCAATCTTGGTAATGTCCATGTACCATTGATGCAATTCATACATTCTCGTTGGGAGCTTCTTGACCTCGTCTGGCTCGACCAAAGGTTGGCCCCGGACATATTTCCGTTTTATTTCCTCCTCTCTAATCAGAGACATGGGCTCGATATCGAGGAGTTGTCCAATAGTTATCATGAGCCTTTTAGCCTGCTCAATATGCTCCTCGGTTATTACCACATCGCCCAGCCTGGGAACGTTAACGGTTTTCCCACAATAATATGGGGCACACGTACTCTCATGTGTTGTTGGCACAACAAGCGAGGGGATTAATTGCGCCGCGTGTTCTCCCAGCTGGGGAACGGTTTTACCGCTCCTTTTGCCAGCTGATTTGCTCGAGCTCGAGCTCGCCTCTTTCTGTAGATGTGCTCGATTTAACTTCCCGAGGTGGCGCTCATAGTCTGTGTCAACAGGCTTGGGAGCTGGTGCTCTAGCCATACAAATGAAGTGGTCAATTTTTTCCTCAGGCACTTTCTCCCTTGGCGGCAGTGGCGGTTTCGGTGCGAAATGGGCTTCCACCTCGGCCTTCGATATGGCTGCGTTTTCCTCCTCGGACTTGTCGTAAGGCCTCTGCGGAAGAGGCGCGAGGCTGCTTGGACCATATTGAAATCGCTTGCCTCCGCCTGTACCTCCAGTACTACCTCGACTTGTACTGCTACGCACCATAGCTGAGGCGGCTCTCTTCTGTGATTGCTGAGGCAGCAAAGGCGGCTGACGTGGCTAAGTTGGAGGAGGAGGAGTGGCCTGAAGCTGTGCCAGACTTGGAGGAGGAGTGGTCTAATGCTTTGCCGGACTTGAAGGAGGAGGAGTGGCATGAAGCTATGCCGAACTTGGAGAAGAAGTGGCCTGACGCGTTAGTGGACTTGGAGGAGCGGGAGTCTGCTGACTCGGTGGCGGACTTCGGCGAGGAGTCGGATGACGCGGTGTCGGTGGCCTTCGAAAGATGATGCAATCCTTTCTCCATAGGATGATACGATGGTTGGCCTCTCCCAGTGTGTGCTCCTCGTCACCTCCAGGAATATCAAGCTCTAGCCCCGAATATTGGTCCACCACCTCATCAACCAAGACACGAGCATAGCCCGCTGGAATCGGGTTGCAATGGAAGGTTGCCTCGGGGGGATTTGTAAAAGCAACGACGTCCGCCACCTTCATGGATATGTTCTTCATTTTGAAGTGTAGCTCGCAGTTAGTGTTCTTCATGATGTCATTCACTGGGTAGCTATCCAGCAATGCGTCACCCGGGGTGGAACCCACGCTGCTTCTTGGCATGGATGGGATGGTGCCATCCAATGCTGGATCATCCGCTAGCTGCTGGAGCTGCTGAGACCCCCTTTGCTGGCTAAGTGAGTCGATCTGCTCCTGCTGCCACTGGAATTTGACTGCCAAGTCCGCGTGCGCTGATTCTAGGCCTTGAAGGCGTTCATAGTCCAGCTTCCTCTGCTCCTCCTCCATCTTCCTCTTCTTCTCCTCCACAATCTTCTTTCTCGCACGGGTTCTGTAGTCGGTGTTCCAGTCCGAAAACCCCTCATACCACGGAATAGTGCCCTTGCCTCCTGTTCTTCCCGGGTGTTCAGGATTTTCTAGGGCACGCGTAAGCTCGTCGTTCTCTCTGTTGATCTCGAACACCCCCGATCGATCTTCTTCTATTGCAACAAGTAGCTTATCTTTGGCTCCGTCCAGACATGCCTTCTTCGAAACTTTGCCTGTCTTCGGGTCCAACTCCCCCCCATGTGCATAGAACCAAGTCCTGGACCTGGGGGGCCAGCTCAATGTTTCTGGAGTGACACCTGCATCCTCCATCTCTTTCTCAGACTTATCCCACTTAGGCATTCCTACCGCATAGCCACCTGGCCCCAGCTTATGGAACTTATCCTTTTTTGCGGCATTGGCCTTGTTTATTCTCGACCGTTCCTTAGATAATTCCGATTCCTTGAATTTCACGAAATCGTCCCAATGAGCACTTTGCTTCTCTAGTGTTCCCTTGAATACTGGAGTCTTCTTTCCTCCCTTGACGTACTGGTCCCATACACGATTCTTGTGGTTGTTGAATGCAACCGCCATCTTCCTAAGAGCAGCTTCCTTGAATTTCTCCATATCTGCATCTGTGAAATGATCTGGTAGGATGAAATGTTCCATGAGCGTTTCCCAAAGCAGAAGTTTTTGTCTGTCGTTGACAAAAGTAAGATCTGGACATGGCTTTGCTGGCTCTCTCCATTCTTGAAGGGAGAGCGGGAGTTGGTCCTTCACAAGAACTCCGCATTGACAAATGAACTTGTCCGCAATCTTCTTAGGGGCTAATGGTTCTCCATTAGGTTTGATGGCCTTGATATTCTACTTTATGCCCTCCTTCAACTTTTTGTTCGGGCCACGTACTGTCCTGCTGCCTGAAGATTTGCCCGATCCAGATGGCTGAAAGAAGAAAGATCGATTTGTTAATATATATCTTCAAGTCATTTAAAACATGTGATGATCACCAGATGCCTGCTTATATAAATATACCTCGCCGGTCTTTGTTATTTCAAGATCAACATTTTCTTCGTCATGTTCATAGTTCATGACTTCATCAATTCAGTCGTCGCGATCGAATATCATATCACCCTCCCCGGTGTTGTTTAGATATTCGGAGCCGTCATAATCTTCTTCATTCTGATCATCATCTGGCCCGCGAGGATTGCGTATGATATTGAACAGGGCCTCTTCTCCCTCTCTGCCGGTATTGTCCGCCATAGGTTTTATTTAACTAATCCAAAAGAAATATATTCAAATTACAATGCATGGATGCAATCAATTAATAAGAAAAAACTGAATCAATCAAAGTACATAATAACCATCATCGAATATAATCTCGAATACGTCATCTCGAATAATAGATATAATCTCGAATACATCGTCTCGAATAATATATATAATCTCGAATAAATCATCTCGAATATTATATATCGAATACATCACTAGCTAGCTAGCTAGCTAATAAAGATCGAATACTAGAGAGTAATCTAGGCGGTGGACAACCAAAGTGAAGGAACCATCACTGGATCATAGCTCGGGTGATCTCCCCAAAGAACCTGCCAGGTATTGGAGAACCTGACGTCCATAGCAGCCATGTAGCGATGTACGTGCTCGTCCTCCTCCCTGACACGGTGACGTACCACCTCTAGCGGGGCCGGCTCCCTCCGCACCGAAAGTGGCCCACGCAAACGCCACCAAAGGATATGAGGGTCGAGGACGGGACCCGGGGCCGGGTTCCTCACCAAGCGTCGCGCCCTTGAAGGTAGCACCTCCCAGTGCCAGCCCGGCGGAGCCCAGTCCCGGACATCGGTCCTCTGAAGCAGGACGTCGTCGCGAACGGGGCGACGGCGAGGATGCGGGCCGGGCATCGTTGACAACAAATACTATATGCAAATGTAACACTAATTATGCTATCACTGCATATGTCAAAATTCTATATGCTATTTCATACTAATTAAGCATCTAACACTAAAAACAGAAAAACAACTTCTATACATCCATTAAAAAATAGAAAAACAACATTATATAAAAAAACTCCATACTAATTAAACACTAATTATATCCATCTAACATGCATTCATACATATATACTAGTGAAAAAATAATAATCTAAAAAATCTAAACTAATTAAACATACAAAATACGTATATACTAATTAACTTAAGGAAATGTGTTTGTGTGTGTGTGTGTTCATCATGCTTGTGTGTGTGTGTATGGGCTCGGGGAGCGGCGGCATCCATGGTGGCCGCCGGGGGCGAGGGAGAGGGGTTAGAGGGGGAGAGCTCACAGCGGGGCGACGGCGACGGTGAGGCGACGACCGGGGGCGGCGACGGGCCGGGGCGTGACGGGGGCGGCGACGCGGGGACGGCGCGACGGGGACGGGCCCGGGGCGGCGACGGAGACGAGAGCGGCGACGGGGACGGGGGCGGCAACGGGGATGAGGGCGGCGACGTGGATGGGGGTGGCGACGGCAACGGTGGGTGACGGGGGCGGCGCGGGACGAGGGCGGCGACGGCGTCGATCGATCGGGGCGGGCGGTGCTTTAATGGGGAACAGAGGAAGAAACAGATGGAGAATGAAATTTTTTGAAGTGATGTATATATAGAAGGCACCTTTAGTACCAGTTGAAGCCACCAACCGGTACTAAAGGCCTGTTTTGGCCAGGCCAATCGGCGGGAAGGGCAGGCCTTTAGTACCGGGTGGTGGCTCCAACCGGTACTAAAGACCCCCCCTTTAGTACCGGTTGATGCCATGACCCGGTACTTCTGGGCCTACCTCTGCTACTCTGCCCTGTGGGGCCTATTGGGCTTGCGGGCCTGCATCCTGGCCCAACAACAGGTTGGGTTTCTAGTCGTATGCAGGCCGCTGTGGCCCGGTAGGTGGGCTTTTTTCATTTAGTTTTTTCTTTTCTGCTTTATTTATTTTGTTTTATTTATTTTTAGTTGTTTTTTCTGCATTTAGAGTTTCTTTGTGAATATTTTTGATAGTTTTTAGAAACTTTCAGTTAGTGCCGGTAGTTTTTAAATTTGAATAGTTTAAATTTTGAATTATTTGAAATTTGTGTGAATCACTAGTTTGTGAATAACTTAACTTTAAAAATACATTTTTCAGTGATTCTTTTTTATTATGTTTAATATTAGTGTGTTTTATCATTATATTCAATTTGGTAATGCTTAGGTTATTTAAAAAATGAAATGCCTTTTTAGCTGGAAAAATCAGTAAAGGCATGAAATAATTTGTTTGCACATAAAATTTCTTCGCGTTTCAAATGCCAAAACACATAACTACCCTAACTATTACAGAGATTCCCTCCTGGGTGTGAAACACAGAAGAAAGTGATGATAGTGAAGCCGATCACATCCCAGATCTTTGGGTGTGAAACTTTTTCTTCATGCGTGTCCCTTTGCGCCATAACCATGGAAAATATTCATCATTTAACGGGATGCTCGGGTTAATATTCACTGTGAATGGAGCAATTTCATCAAACTTTTCATAATCTCCTGACATGTCTGTCTTGTCATCCACTCCCACGATATTTCTTTTTCCAGAAAAAACTATGTGCCGCTTTGGCTCATCGTACGATGCATTCGCTTCCTTATCTTTTCTTTTTCTCAGCTTGGTAGACATGTCCTTCACATAGAAAACCTGTGACACATCATTGGCTAGGACGAATGGTTCGTGTGCATACGCAAGATTGTTGAGATCCACTATTGTCATTCCGTACTGCGGGTCTTCCGTTACCCCGCCTCGTGTCATATTGACCCATTTGCATTGAAACAAAGGGACCTTCAAACCACGTCGATAGTCAAGTTCCCATATTCCTGTATATAACCATAATATGTTTCCTTTTCCGTCTTGGTTTCTGCATCAAAGAGAACACCACTGTTTTGGTTGGTGCTCTTCTTATCTTGGGCGATCGTGTAAAATGTATTACCATTTATCTCGTACCCTTTGAAAGTCATTATATTTGAAGATGGTAACTGGGACAGCAAGTACAGGTCATCTTCAATAGAGGCATCATGCATGGTACGTGTCTACAACCAGCTGGCAAAACTCCTGGTTTGTTCACGTGTAATCCAGTCATCAGACCGCTCGGGGTGTTTGAAGCATAGCAAATTCTTGTGTTCATCCATATACGGAGCCACCAAGGCGGAATTCTATAGAACTGTGTAGTGTGCTTCAGTGAGAGAATGTCCGTCCATACATATTATTTGTTCCCCTCCTAGCGTGCCTTTTCCATCCAGTCTGCCCTTATGCCGTGATTCAGGAACACCAATCGGCTTAAGGTCAGGAATAAAGTCAATACAAAACTCAGTGACCTCCTCATTTTCATGGACCTTGGAGATGCTTCCTTCTGGCCTAGCACGGTTATGAACATATTTGTTTAAGACTCCCATGAACCTCTCAAAGGGGAACATATTGTGTAGAAATACAGGACCCAAAACGTTAATCTCTTCGCATAGGTGAACTAGGACATGCGTCATGATGTTAAAGAAGGATGGTGGGAACACCAACTCGAAACTGACAAGACATTGCACCAAATCATTCTCTAACCTTGGTATGATTTCTGGATCGATTACCTTCTGAGAGATTGCATTGAGGAATGCACATAGCTTCACAATGGCTAATCGAACGTTTTCCGGTAGAAGTCCCCTCAATGCAACCGGAAGCAGTTGCGTCATAATCACGTGGCAGTCATGAGACTTTAGGTTCTGGAACTTTTTCTCTGCCATGTTTATTATTCCCTTTATATTCGACGAGAATTCAGACGGTACCTTAATACTGAGCAGGCATTCAAAGAAGATTTCCTTCTCTTCTTTGGTAAGAGCGTAGCTTGCATGACCCTGATGTATGCCGTCTTTTCCGTGCATACATTGCTGGTCCTCCCATGCCTCAGGTGTATCTTTTGTCTTCCCATACACGCCCAAGAAGCCAAGCAGTGTCACACAAAGATTCTTTGTCACGTGCATCACGTCGATTGCGGAGCGGACCTCTAGGTCTTTCCAATAGGGCAGGTCCCAAAATATAGATTTCTTCTTCCACAAGGGTGCGCATCCGTCAGCGTCATTCGGAACAGGTTGTCCACCAGGACCCTTTCCAAAGACCACCTTCAAATCCTTGACCATATCATGTACATCAGCACCAGTACGGCGGCGAGGCTTCGTCCGGTGATCCGCCTCACCTTTGAAATGCTTGCCTTTCTTTCTTACGGGATGCCTTCTCAGAAGAAATCGACGATGTCCCAGGTACACATTCTTCTTAAAATTAACCAAATATATACTGTCGATATCGTCCAAACAGTGCGTGCATGCGCAGTATCCCTTGTTTGTCTGTCCTGAAAGGTTACTGAGAGTAGGCCAATCATTGATGGTCACAAACAGCAACACCTTTAGGTCAAATTCTTCCCCCATGTGCTCATCCCATGCATGTACACCTATTCCATTCCACAGTTGTAAGAGTTCTTCAACTAATGGCCTTAGGTACACATCAATGTCGTTGCCGGGTTGCTTAGGGCCTTGGATGAGCACTGGCTGAAGGAAATATGCCCTAGAGGCAATAATAAACTTATTATTTATTTCCTTATTTCATGATAAATGTTTATTATTCATGCTAGAATTGTATTAACCGGAAACATAATACATGTGTGAATACATAGACAAACAGAGTGTCACTAATATGCCTCTACTTGACTAGCTCGTTAATCAAAGATGGTTATATTTCCTAACCATGGACAAAGAGTTGTTATTTGATTAACAGGATCACATCATTAGGAGAATGATGTGATTGACTTGACCCATTCCGTTAGCTTAGCACTCGATCGTTTAGTATGTTGCTATTGCTTTCTTCATGACTTATACATGTTCCTATGACTATGAGATTATGCAACCCCCGTTTGCCGGAGGAACACTTTGTGTGCTACCAAACGTCACAACATAACTGGGTGATTATAAAGAGCTCTACAGGTGTCTCCAAAGGTAAATGTTGGGTTGGCGTATTTCGAGATTAGGATTTGTCACTCCGATTGTCGGAGAGGTATTTCTGGGCCCTCTCAGTAATGCACATCACATAAGCCTTGCAAGCATTGCAACTAATGAGTTAGTTGCGAGATGATGTATTACGAAACGAGTAAAGAGACTTGCCGGTAATGAGATTGAACTAGGTATTGAGATACCGACGATCGAATCTCGGGCAAGTAACATACCGATGACAAAGGGAACAACATATGTTGCTATGCGTTCTGACCGATAAAGATCTTTATAGAATATGTGGGAGCCAATATGAGCATCCAGGTTCCGCTATTGGTTATTGACCGGAGACGTGTCTCGGTCATGTCTACATTGTTCTCGAACCCATAGGGTCTGCACGCTTAAGGTTTCGATGACAGTTATATTATGAGTTTATGAGTTTTGATGTACCGAAGGATTTCGGAGTCCCGGATGAGATCGAGGACATGATGAGGAGTCTCGAAATGGCCGAGACATAAAGATCGATATATTGGACAACTATATCCGGACATCGGAAAGGTTCCAAGTGATTCGGGTATTTTCGGAGGTACCGGGGAGTTACGGGAATACGAGGAAGAAGCAATGGGCCTTAATGGACCTTAGTGGGAAGGACCAGGAGGTGGCGCACGCCCCTCCCAAGCCCAGTCCGAATTGGACAAGGGGTTTGGGGCGCGGCCCCTCTCTCCCTTCCTTCCCCTCTTCCCCCCTTTCCCCCCTTCTCCTAGTTGGACTAGGAAAGGTGGAAACCTACTCCAACTAGGAGTAGGAATCCTACTCCTCCTTGCGCGCCCACAAGGGCTGGCCGGCCTCCCCCTTGCTCCTTTATATACGGGGGCAGGGGGCACCCCATGGACACACAAGTTGATCCACGTGATCATATTCTTAGCCGTGTGCGGTGCCCCCTTCCACCATAATCCTCGATAATATTGTAGCGGTGCTTAGGCGAAGCCCTGCGACGGCAGTACATCAAGATCATCACCATGCCGTCGTGCTGACGGAACTCTTCCCCGACACTTTGCTGGATCGGAGTCCGGGGATCGTCATCGAGCTGAACGTGTGCTAGATCTCGGAGGTGCCGTAGTTTCGGTGCTTGATCGGTCGGGCCGTGAAGACGTACGACTACATCAACCGCGTTGTCATAACGCTTCCACTATCGGTCTACAAGGGTACGTAGATCACACTCTTCCCTCATTGCTATGCATCACCATGATCTTGCGTGTGCGTAGGAATTTTTTTGAAATTACTACGTTCCCCAACAGTGGCATCCGAGCCTAGGTTTTATGTGTTGATGTTATATGCACGAGTAGAACACAAGTGAGTTGTGGGCGATATAAGTCATACTGCTTACCAGCATGTCATACTTTGGTTCGGCGGTATTGTTGGACGAAGCGGCCCGGACCGACATTACGCATACGCTTACGCGAGACCGGTTCTCCCGACATGCTTTGCACAAAGGTGGCTAGCAGGTGTCAGTTTCTCCAACTTTAGTTGAACCGAGTGTGGCTACACCCGGTCCTTGCGAAGGTTAAAACAACACCAACTTGACAAACTATCGTTGTGGTTTTGATGCGTAGGTAAGATTGGTTCTTGCTTAAGCCCGTAGCAGCCACGTAAAACTTACAACAACAAAGTAGAGGACGTCTAACTTGTTTTTGCATGGCATGTTGTGATGTGATATGGTCAAGACATGATGCTAAATTTTATTGTATGAGATGATCATGTTTTGTAACCAAGTTATCGGCAACTGGCAGGAGCCATATGGTTGTCGCTTTATTGTATGCAATGCAATTGCGCTGTAATGCTTTACTTTATCACTAAATGGTAGCGATAGTCGTGAAAGCATAAGATTGGTGAGACAACAACGATGCTACGATGATGATCAAGGTGTCGCGCCGGTGACGATGGTGATCACGACCGTGCTTCGAAGATGGAGATCACAAGCACAAGATGATGGCCATATCATATCACTTATATTGATTACATGTGATGTTTATCTTTTATGCATCTTATCTTGCTTTGATTGACGGTAGCATTTTAAGATGATCCCTCACCAATTATCAAGAAGTGTTCTCCCTGAGTATGCACCGTTGCGAAAGTTCTTCGTGCTGAGACACCACGTGATGATCGGGTGTGATAGGCTCTACGTTCAAATACAACGGGTGCAAAACAATTGCACACGCGGAATACTCAGGTTATACTTGACGAGCCAAGCATATACAGATATGGCCTCGGAACACGGAGACCGAAAGGTTGAGCGTGAATCATATAGTAGATATGATCAACATAGTGATGTTCACCAATGAAACTACTCCATCTCACGTGATGTTCGGACATGGTTTAGTTGATTTGGATCACGTGAGCACTTAGAGGATTAGAGGGATGTCTATCTAAGTGGGAGTTCTTAAAGTAATATGATTAATTGAACTTAAATTTATCATGAACTTAGTCCTGGTAGTATTTTGTAAATCATGTTGTAGATCAATAGCTCGCGTTGTTGCTTCCCTGTGTTTATTTTGATATGTTCCTAGAGAAAATTGTATTGAAAGATGTTAGTAGCAATGATGCGGATTGGATCCGTGATCTGAGGTTTATCCTCATTGCTGCGCAGAAGAATTATGTCCTTGATGCACCGCTAGGTGACAGACCTATTGCAGGAGCAAATGCAGACGTTATGAACGTTTGGCTAGCTCAATATGATGACTACTTGATAGTTTAGTGCACCATGATTAACGGCTTAGAATCGGGACTTCAAAGACGTTTTGAACGTCATTGAACATATGAGATGTTCCAGGAGTTGAAGTTAATATTTCAAGCAAATACCCGAGTTGAGAGATATGAAGTTTCCAACAAGTTCTATAGCTAAAAGATGGAGGAGAATCGCTCAAGCAGTGAGCATGTGCTCAGATTGTCTGGGTACTACAATCGCTTGAATCAAGTGGGAGTTAATCTTCCAGATAAAATAGTGATTGATAGAATTCTCTAGTGACCATCACCAAGTTAGTAGAACTTCGTGATGAACTATAATATGCAAGGGATAACGGAAACGATTCCCAAGCTCTTCGTAATGCTGAAATTAACGAAGGTAGAAATCGAGAAAAACATCAAGTGTTGATGGTAGACAAAACCACTAGTTTCAAGAAAAGGGCAGAGGGAAGAAGGGGAACTTCAAGAAGAACAGCAAGCAAGTTGCTGCTGAAGTGAAGAAGCCCAAGTCTGGTCCTAAGCCTGAGACTAAGTGCTTCTACTGCAAAGGGACTGGTCACTAGAAGCGGAACTACCCCAAGTGATTGGCGGATAAGAAGGATGGAAAAGTGAACATAAGTATATTTGATATACATGTTATTGATGTGTACTTTACTAGTGTTTATAGCAACCCCTCAGTATTTGATACTAGTTCAGTTGCTAAGATTAGTAGCTCGAAACGGGAGTTGCAGAATAAACAGAGACTAGTTAAGGGTGAAGTGACGATGTGTGTTGGAAGTGGTTCCAAGATTGATATGATCATCATCGCACACTCCCTATAATTTTGGGATTAGTGTTGAACCTAAATAAGTGTTATTTGGTGTTTGCGTTGAGCATGAATATGATTTGATCATGTTTATTGTAATACAGTTATTCATTTAAGTAAGAGAATAAATTGTTGTTCTGCTTACATGAATAAAACCTTATATGGTTACACACCCAATTAAAATGGTTCATTGGATCTCGATCGTAGTGATACACATATTCATAATATTGAAACCAAAAGGATGCAAAGTTAATAATGATAGTGCAACTTATTTGTGGCACTGCCGTTTAGGTCATATTGGTGTAAAGCGCATGAAGAAACTCCATGCTGATGGGCTTTTGGAATCACTTGATTATGAATCAGTTGATGCTTGCGAACCATGCCTCATGGGCAAGATGACTAAGACTCTGTTCTTCGGAACAATGGAGCGAGCAACAGATTTGTTGGAAATCATACATACTGATGTATGTGGTCCGATGAATATTAAAGTTCGCGACAAGTATCATTATTTTCTGACCTTCACAGATGATTTAAGCAGATATGAGTATATCTACTTGATGAAACATAAGTCTGAAAAGTTCAAAGTATTTAAGAGTGAAGTGGAAAATCATCGTGACAAGAAAATAAAGTTTCTATGATCTGATCACAAAGACGAATATTTGAGTTACAAGTTTGGTCTTCCATTAAAATAATGTGGAATAATTTCACAAACTCACGCCATCTGGAACACCACAGCGTAATGGTGTGTCCGAACGTCGTAATCGCACTTTACTAGATATGGCGCGATCTATGACGTCTCTTACCGATTTACCGCTATTGTTTTGGGGTTATGCATTAGAGACAGCTACATTCACGTTAAATAGGGCACCATCTAAATCCGTTGAGACGACACCGTATGAACTATGGTTTGGTAAGAAACCTAAACTGTCGTTTCTTAAAGTTTGAGGTTGCAATGCTTATATGAAAAAGTTTCATCTTGATAAGCTCAAACCCAAATCGGAGAAGTGCGTCTTCATAGGATACCCAAAAAGAAAATGTTGGGTACACCTTCTATCACAGATCCGAAGGCAAGATATTCGTTGCTGAGAATGGATCCTTTCAAGAGAAGGAGTTTCTCTCGAAAGAAGTGAGTGGGAGGAAAGTAGAACTTGATAAGGTAACTGTACCTGCTCCCTTACTGGAAAGCAGTTCATCACAGAAATCTGTTCCTGTGACTACTACACCAATTAGTGAGGAAGCTAATGATGATGATCATGTAACTTCAGATCAAGTTACTACCGAACCTCGTAGGTAAACCAGAGTGAGATCCGCACCAGAGTGGTACGGTAATCCTGTTCTGGAAGTCATGTTACTAGACCATGACGAACTTGCGAACTATGAGGAAGATGATGAGCCCAGATTCCGCAAAATGGTTTGAGGCCATGAAATCTGAGATATGATCCATGTATGAGTACAAAGTATGGACTTTGATGGATTTGCCCGATGATCGGCAAGCCATAGAAAATAAATGGGTCTTCAAGAGGAAGACGAACGCTGATAGTAGTGTTACTATCTACAAAGCTAGACTTGTCGAAAAAGGTTTTTTGACAAAGTTCAAGGTGTTGACTACAATGAAATTTTCTCACTCGTAGCGATACTTAAGTCTGTCCAAATCATGTTAGCAATTGCCGCATTTTTATGAAATCTGGCAAATGGATAAACAAAACTACATTCCTTAATGGATTTAAAGAAGAATTGTATATGATGCAACCAGAAGGTTTTGTCAATCCTAAAGGTGCTAACAAAATATGCAAGCTCCAGCGATCCATCTATGGACTGGTGCAAGCATCTCGGAGTTGGAATATACGCTTTGATAAGTTGATCAAAGCATATAGTTTTATACAGACTTGCGGTGAAGCCTGTATTTACAAGAAAGTGAGTGGGAGCAGTACAGCATTTCTGATAAGTATATGTGTATGACATATTCTTGATCAGAAATAATGTAGAATTATTCTGCAAGGCATAAAGGGGTGTTTGAAAGGATTTTTTCAAAGAAAACCTCGGTGAAGCTGCTTACATATTGAGCATCAAGATCTATAGAGATAGATCAAGACGCTTGATAAGTTTTTTTTCAATGAGTACATACCTTGACAAGATTTTGAAGTAGTTCAAAATGGAACAGTCAAAGAAAGAATTCTTGCCTGTGTTACAAGGTGTGAAATTGAGTAAGACTCAAAGCGCGACCACGGTAGAAAATAGAATGAGAATGAAAGTCATTCCCTATGCCTTGGCCATAGGTTCAATAAAGTATGCCATGCTGTGTACCAGACCTATTGTATACCCTACACTAATTTTGGCAAGGGAGTATAATAGTGATCTAGGAGTAGATCACTGGACAACAGTCAAAATTATCCTTAGTGGAATAAGGATATGTTTCTCGATTATGGAGGTGACAAAAGGTTCGTCGTAAAAGGGTTACGTCGATACAAGTTTTGGCACTGATCCGGATGACTCTTAGTCTTCATCTGGATACATATTGAAAGTGGGAGCAATTAGCTAAAGTAGCTCCATGCAGAGCATTGTAGACATAGAAAATTGCAAAATACTTACGGATCTGAATATGGCAGACCCGTTGACTAAACTTCTCTCACAGGCAAAACATGATCACACCTTAGTACTCTTTGGGTGTTAATCACATAGCAATGTGAACTAGATTACTGACTCTAGTAAACCCTTTGGGTGTTGGTCACATATCGATGTGAACTATGGGTGTTAACCACATAAAGATGTGAACTATTGATGTTAGATCACATGGCGATGTGAACTAGATTATTGACTCTAGTGCAAGTGGGAGACTGAAGGAAATATGCCCTAGAGGAAATAATAAAGTTATTATTTATTTCCCTATTTCATGATAAATATTTATTATTCATGCTAGAATTGTATTAACCGTAAACATAATACATGTGTGAATACATAGACAAACAGAGTGTCACTAGTATGCCTCTACTTGACTAGTTCGTTAATCAAAGATGGTTATATTTCCTAACCATAGACAAAGAGTTGTTATTTGATTAACGGGGTCACATCATTAGGAGAATGATGTGATTGACTTGACCCATTCCGTTAGCTTAGCACTCGATCGTTTAGTATGTTGCTATTGCTTTCTTCATGACTTATACATGTTCCTATGACTATGAGATTATGCAACTCCCGTTTGCCGGAGGAACACTTTGTGTGCTACCAAATGTCACAAGTAACTGGGTGATTATAAAGGAGCTCTACAGGTGTCTCCAAAGGTAAATGTTGGGTTGGCGTATTTCGAGATTAGGATTTGTCACTCCGATTGTCGGAGAGGTATTTCTGGGCCCTCTCGATAATGCACATCACATAAGCCTTGCAAACATTTCAACTAATGAGTTAGTTGCGAGATGATGTATTACGAAATGAGTAAAGAGACTTGCCGGTAACGAGATTGAACTAGGTATTGAGATACCGACGATCGAATCTCGGGCAAGTGACATACCGATGACAAAGGGAACAACGTATGTTGTTATGCGGTCTGACCGATAAAGATCTTCGTAGAATATGTGGGAGCCAATATGAGCATCCAGGTTCTGCTATTGGTTATTGACTGGAGACGTGTCTCGGTCATGTCTACATTGTTCTCGAACCCGTAGGGTCCGCACGCTTAAGGTTTCGATGACAATTATATTATGAGTTTATGAGTTTTGATGTACCGAAGGATTTCGGAGTCCCGGATGAGATCGGGGACATGACGAGGAGTCTCGAAATGGCCGAGACGTAAAGATCGATATATTGGACAACTATATTCGGACATCGAAAAGGTTCCGAGTGATTCGGGTATTTTCGGAGGTACCGGGGAGTTACGGGAATACGAGGAAGAAGCAATGGGCCTTAATGGACCTTAGTGGGAAGTACCAGGAGGTGGCGCACGCCCCTCCCAAGCCCAGTCCGAATTGGACAAGGGGTTTGGGGCGCGGCCCCTCTCTCCCTTCCTTCCCCTCTTCCCCCCTTTCCCCCCTTCTCCTAGTTGGACTAGGAAAGGTGGAAACCTACTCCAACTAGGAGTAGGAATCCTACTCCTCCTTGGCGCGCCCACAAGGGTCGGCCGGCCTCCCCCTTGCTCCTTTATATACGGGGGCAGGGGGCACCCCATAGACATACAAGTTGATCCACGTGATCATATTCTTAGCCGTGTGCTGTGCCCCCTTCCACCATAATCCTCGATAATATTGTAGCGGTGCTTAGGTGAAGCCCTGCGACGGTAGTACATCAAGATCATCACCATGCCATCGTGCTGACGGAACTCTTCCCTGACACTTTGCTGGATCGGAGTCCGGGGATCGTCATCGAGCTGAACGTGTGCTAGAACTCGCAGGTGCCGTAGTTTCGGTGCTTGATCGGTCAGGCCGTGAAGACGTACGACTACATCAACCGCGTTGTCATAACGCTTCCGCTGTCGGTCTACAAGGGAACGTAGATCACACTCTTCCCTCGTTGCTATGCATCGCCATGATCTTGCGTGTGCATAGGATTTTTTTTGAAATTACTACGTTCCCCAAGACTGGCATCATAATGAACTTCCGCTTCATGCACAAACAAGGAGGAAGCTTATACAAACATAGAGTCACAGGCCAGGTGCTAGGTTGCTGCTCTGCTCCCCAAAAGGATTAATGCCATCTGCGCTTAGACCAAACCATACGTTCCTTGCGTCATCTACAAACTCCTTCCCGTACTTTCTTTCGATTTTTCTCCACTGTGACCCGTCAGCGTGTACTCAACTTTCCGTCTTTCTTACAGTCTTCTCTGTGCCATCGCAAGTAGCGACTCGACCCGAATGGATCAAGTCTACTGTGCTCCGGTGTCATCCCTGGATCAGTAATGCTGACACCACACAGTACTTCGAAGGATTTATAGCAGAGTGGCAATCACACACTTATTACAACGATGTCTCAAAAGAGAACTTATTACAATAAATATGGCGTAAGGCCATCTAATAACGATAACAGCGGAAGACTTGGAAGGTAAATGGGTCCATCAACTCCAACGGCATCACTGAGTATAGAACCACGACCTAAAAGCACCTTAATCGTCGTCTAAAAAGTCTGCAACATTAACGTTGCAGCCCGAAACGGGTCAACACATGGAATATGCTGGCAAAGTAACACATAGAGAATAATGGAATGAAACAGCTATACTATATGCATATTTGGCTGGTGGAAAGCTCTATGGTTACTGTTTTGCGTAAAGCCAGTTTTTCCCTACTGCAAAGGAATAAATTTATTTAACTATCATGGTGGTTGTTAAACATCGAGAATGGTTGACAGCATTCCGATCCCAATTAAGTGAACAATTAAAACCCAACAATATTAATTAGAAGTAACATGATGATATTCACATGATATTCAAGTACTAGATACTCAAGTTGTCCATAACCAGGGACACGGCTAATCATGATTAGTTTATTACACTCTGTAGAGGTTTGCGCACTTTTCCCCACAAGACTCGATCGCCTCCGTTCGATTTCGCGCACTACTGGTGTTTGAGAAACGGATGATCGAGACACAGTCTTTCAGAAGTGCTAGCACCTTACGATGGATAGACCGGTACACCTACTTTCCCCTACATCTGCTAGTCTACCCTGTAAGAGTTCGCACGACTTAGTCAACTATGCCAGAGCCCATAATGGCTTGTGGCTGCACACGTAAGTATTTAGCATTAAAGATCTTATGCTCCCTTTGAGCCTGCGTGGCGGTCCAATATAAAACAGGCAAGTCCTGATAGACATCAGGTGCCTCAATCCACCCAGATGTGTGTTTAAGTTGCCACCTTAGATAAACCCTTAAAATTATCACACTCACATCTGTCATGGATATCACTCACCCAATCCATGTCTACTAGCATAGCATGGCATAATAAGCAAATGTAGAAGTAACTCCCAAAGGTTTCATAATAACAGGTAATAGGTACTACCTCATCTACTTCCCATCCCACAATTTAATTAGATCCTAATCATGCAATGTGTGAGGATGGATCTATTGCAATAAAACTGGGTTGTAGAAAAGGTATGATCAAAGTGTTACTTGCCTTGCTGATGATCCGCGAGTCCTAGGAATTCGAAGTAACAGGCGGCGCAATTCGGGTAATCTATCACAGACAAACAACAAGCATACAATAAGTACTCATCTAATGCACACGTAAAACTCAAACAAGAGATCGAACCAGAAAGTTCAACTGAAGAACTCCGGTTGCAAAGAGAGAAAGAACCGAACAAAGAAACCGAAAATAAACGGCGGAAGAAAACAACTCGGTTCTAGCAAGTTGAAACTAGGTCAAATTTTACCGTAGCAAAAACTTAGTTAAAGTTGATTAGTCGGAACGGCGGTTTCGAAACGAAACTCCAGGCGCTTGAATCGCCTGATTCCGATAGACGAGCGAGAAGATAGACTAGAACGAAGATCGGATCTGAGATCGCGATCGCGGAATAAATCCGACGAAAAGAAAAAAAGAAGAACGGTTAAACGAACAGACGTTCGTTAACCTAGAGGAATCCGGTGATCACGTTCGTTAGAACGAACGGTCCGTCGAACGGTCTCGAGGCAACTAAACCGGAAAAGAAAACGAATCCGATCTAGGGTTTCGAGAAAAGAAAACCGAACAAAAAACCGATCTAGAAAACCAAAACGGTTTAGAGAAGAAAAGAATCGGAAAGAAAATGAATCGGAAAAGAAGAAAAGAATCGGAACGGTTTAGAAGAAAAACCGAACCGAGGGGAGAAAAAGAGACGCGGGGCAACCTCGGCGAGGTCTCCGGCGAACGGGGCTCCGGCGGCGGCGAGCAAGGGTGGCGGCGGTGACGCAGGGCGGCGGTGGTGGGGCACTAGGGTGGCGGCGCGTTGGGTGGCGCGGGGTGAGGCGCGCCTTGGGGTGTTTGGGGCTTGTTTTGATGTTTAGAGGGGGGTGTGGGGGTATATAAAGAGGGGAGAGGAGAGGAGACTTGGGGGAGGGGGCAAGAAATAAGAGTAGGAGAGGGAGTCCTAAAAAAACAAACGGAGTCCAACTAGGACTCCTATAGGCGGCGGCGGCGGCTCCCTGCACGCTGGCGCGCGGCACGGCGATGGCCCTGGCCTGGCCGGCGGCTTGGGCCTTGGCCCAAGGCGCAGCGGATTTTTTTTAAAACGGTTACGCGCGCAGAAAAAAACAGGGAAAAGAAAATCTAAACGAACTCAAAACTTCCCAAAGTAAATTTTCCTCGACTCCTAAAAATGAGTCGAACAAAATGAACTTTTCTCGGGACCTAGAATGCAAATTTTTTGAAAACGCGCATTTTTCCCTATCCAAATAAAATGCAAATGAAACTCCGACAAATCCAATGATCCTCTTTTCGAAATTTGAGAAAACTCAAATATGAAAATGACGAAATCTCCAACTCTCCGTGGGTCCTTGAGTTGCGTGAAATTTCTAGGATCGTCAAAATGCAAGAAAATATGGTATGCATGATGATCTAGTGTATAACATTCCAAATTGAAAATTTGGGATGTTACAAACCTACCCCCCTTAAGATGAATCTCGCCCGCGAGATTCGGGTTGGCTAGAAAATAGGTGAGGGTGGTCCTTGAGCAAATCTTCATCTCTCTCCCAGGTGCCTTCATCCTCTGAGTGGTGGTTCCACTGAACTTTGCAAAACTTGATAACCTTGCTGCGGATAACCCGGCTGGCAAACTCGAGAATCTTGATTGGTTTCTCTTCATACGTTAAGTCGTCCTTCAACTGGATTGCTTCAAGCGGCACTGTATCTCTTAGTGGTACCTCCGCCATCTCGGCGTGACATTTCTTCAGCTGAGAAACATGGAATACGTCATGAACTCCTGACAGTCCCTCTGGTAATTCCAACCTATACGCGACTTCTCCCATACGTTTCAAGATCTTATACGGTCCAACGAAACATGGTGCTAAGTTTCCCTTAACTCCAAAGCGCTTAACTCCTCGAAGTGGGGATACTCGGAGATACACCCTGTCTCCGGTTTCGTAAACTGTCTCCTTGCGTTTAGAATCAGCGTAGCTCTTCTGCCTGGACTGGGCTACCTTGAGCCTATCGCGTATCAACTTAACTTTTCATTCAGACTCCTTAATCAAATCTGGTCCAAAGAACTGACGGTCTCCAACTTCGTCCCATGACAACGGTGTCCTGCACCTCCTTCCGTATAAAGCTTCGAAAGGTGCCATCTTCAGACTGGTTTGGTAACTGTTGTTATAAGAAAACTCCGCATACGGCAAGTTATCGTCCCAACTAGATCCATAATCTAGTGCACAAGCTCTCAGCATATCTTCCAAAATCTGATTGACTCTCTCGGTCTGTCCATCTGTCTGCGGATGAAAAGCGGTGCTGAACTCTAGCCTGGTTCCCAAAGTTTCATGCAACTGATTCCAAAACTTTGAGGTAAATTGGGTTCCTCTGTCTGATACAATACTCCTTGGAACTCCATGCAAACAAATGATCCTAGTCATGTATATCTTTGCCAACTTAGCACTGGTGTAAGTGGTCTTAACTGGAATGAAATGTGCTACCTTCGTCAAACGATCAACTACTACCCATATCGCGTCATATCCTGCCTTCGTCCTGGGTAGTCCTTTGATAAAATCCATGCCTATCTTATCCCACTTCCATTCGGTATCGGCAATGGTTGCAACAATCCGGCTGGCTTCTGATGCTCTGCCTTCACTCTATGACATACGTCACAAACTGCTACATATGCTGCAATATCTTTCTTCATTCCGGTCCACCAGAATGTCTCCTTCAAATCCAAATACATCTTAGTATTTCCTGGGTGAATCGAATAGGGTGAATCATGTGCCTCTTGTAGAATCAACTTCCTGATCTCCGAGTTATTTGGCACATAAACACGGTCCTCAAACCATAGGGTATTGTGCTCATCCTCACGAAATCCCTTTGCCTTTCCTTTACTTAGTTTCTCCTTTATAGAAGCAATCTCCTTGTCAGATTTCTGAGCTTCTTTGATTTTATCCATCAATGTTGACTGAATCTCCAATGCTGCTACATAGCCTTTCGGAACAATCTCTAAACTTAGTTCACGAAGGTTTTCTGCTAACTCCTTGGGTATTTCTCCCGTTGTTAACGTATTGACATGGCTCTTACGGCTCTATGCATCAGCTACTACATTAGCTTTACCAGGATGGTAATGCAATCTCATATCGTAATCCTTGATGAGCTCCAACCATCTCCTTTGTCTGAGATTCAACTCCTTCTGCGTGAAAATGTACTTCAAACTCTTGTGATCCGTGTACACCTCATAATGATTTCCAATGAGGAAATGTCTCCATGTCTTCAATGCATGCACAACGGCTGCTAACTCCAAATCATGCGTGGCGTAATTCAACTCATGAGGCTTCAGTTGTCGTGAAGCATACGAAACAACTCTCCCTTCCTGCATAAGCACTGCTCCAAGTCCTCGACGTGAAGCGTCGCAATACACCTCATAATCCTTGGTCTGATCTGGCAAAATCAATACTGGTGAGGTAAGAAATCGTTTCTTCAACTCCTGGAAACTAGCCTCACACTCCTTAGTCCAATTGAACTTGGTATCCTTCTTCAACAACTCCGTCATAGGCTTCGCAGTCTTTGAAAAGTTCTCAATGAATCTCCGGTAGTATCTTGCGAGTCCAAGAAAACTCCGGATCTCTCCAACCGTCGTTGGTGCTTCCCATTCGGTTACGGTCTCAACCTTTGCGGGGTCAACTGCTATCCCTTCTCCAGATATAAAGTGTCCGAGGAATCCTACTTCTTTCAACCAAAAGTCACATTTGCTAAATTTGGCATATAACTGATGTTCCCTTAGTTTCTCCAAAACCAAACGCAAATGTTCCTTATGCTCTTCTTCATTCCTTGAATAAACCAGGATATCGTCAATGAACACTATGACGAACTTATCCAAAAACTCCATAAACACTTTGTTCATCAGGTTCATAAAATAGGCAGGTGCGTTAGTCAATCCAAATGACATAACGGTATACTCATACAGTCCATATCTTGTGGTGAATGCTGTCTTAGGTATGTCCTGCTCTCGAATCTTCAACTGGTGGTACCCTGATCGCAAATCGATCTTGGAAAACACTTTAGCTCCTTGCAAACGATCAAACAGATCATTTATCATTGGCAACGGGTACTTGTTCTTGATGGTTACTTCGTTCAATCCACGATAATCAACAACCATCCTTAATGATCCATCCTTCTTCTCCACTAGAAGTACTGGTGATCCCCAAGGCGAAGAACTTGGCGTATGTAACCTTTCTCCAATAACTCCTTAATCTGATTCTTAATTTCTACCAAATTCTTTGCTGGCATCCTGTACGGTCTCTTTGATATTGGGCCAGTACCTGGCAACAACTCAATCAGAAACTCAATGTCTTTATCCGGTGGCATGCCTGGCAACTCCTCAGGAAATACATCAGGAAAATCCTTTACCACTGGTACTTCCTCCTGCACGACTTCTGTCAGGCAATTTACTTGTGTCCTATTTGGCACATGCCGGGATACATACTTGATCCTTCTTCCTTCTGGCGTCGTGAGCAAAATTGTCTTACTGGCACAATCGATGTTTCCTCCATACATCGACAGCCAATCCATACCAAGAATTACATCCAAACCTTGGGATTCCAGAATAATCAAATCTGTTGGGAAAACATGCCTTCCTATGCTTAATGGCACTTGAAAGCATCCTTGACTGGCCATGTATTCTGCTCCTGGCGAACTTACTAGCATAGGTGTTTTAAGAATCCTAGTGGGCAGGCTATATTTTTCCACAAATCCCCTTGATATGTATGAATGTGATGCACCAGTATCGAAAAGAACGAGTGCGGTAAATGACTTAACCAAAAACTTACCGATTAGTGCATCAGGCTGATCTTCAACCTCCTCCACGCTAACGTGGTTCACCTGTCCCCTATTGAAAGGGTTCGGCTTCTTCCCTGAGCTTCCATTGCCATTTCCATTCTGGCCTTCAGGACATTCATTGGCATAATGTCCGGTCTTGGAACACTTGAAACAGGTGACTTGACTCAGGTCTCTCTTGGCTGGGGTTGATGGGGTGGTCCGGTTCTGGCCGTTGCTTCCTCCATTCCCATTACCATTCTTGTGGCCATTATGGTTGTGCGAGCTACCTCCTCCATGGGTATGCTGAAACTGAAATCCCGATTTAGGGGTAAAACGGGGCTTCTGCTGGGCTCCAGAGTTATACTTCCCCTGTCCATACTTCCTCTTGCGGTTCTCAATCTGCTGTTGCTTCCCTTCAATCATGATGGCACGATCTACCAACTCCTGGTAGTTGTTAAAACTTCCTACCATCAACTGCATGCTTAACTCATCATTCAGTCCTTCCAGAAACTTCTCCTGCTTGGTTGCATCCGTAGCAATGTCATCTGGGGCATAACGTGCTAACTTGCTGAAGTCGTCAACATACTGGCCAACTGTCCTTCCTCCTTGGCGTAAGTTGCGAAACTCACGCTTCTTCATGGCCATAGCTCCTGCTGAAACATGTGCAGTGCGGAAAGCTTGCTGGAACTGATCCCATGTGACGGTGTCAACTGGGAAGGTAGCTGTGAAATTCTCCCACCATGCTGCCGCGGGTCCTTCAAGCTGATGTGCGGCAAACTTCACTTTCTCACCATCCGTGCATCCTGCAGTGGTCAACTCCCTTCCTATCTTGCGGAGCCAATCGTCTGCTACTATCGGCTCGATGCTACTAGAGAACACCGGCGAATTTAGCCTAAGGAAACGGGCTAAGTGGTCAACAGGGGGTGGTGGTGGTGGTGGGTTGTTGTTGTTATTGTTCTACTGATTCTGAACTAACATCTGCATCAACTGATTCTGCTGCTGGATCAACTGAGTGAGCTCCGGTGGAAATCCATTGTCACGTCTCGGAGGCATCTGAGGGTTTAGAAAAGAAGAGATATAAGAATAGAATGAGGTCTAAAGAGAAAACACTACCCCAATGCACATGAGCAAATTCACACAAAATCACTTCATTCAATCAAACAAGGGCTTACAATCGATCTAGCTATCGCAAAAGTGCTCGAACTATAGTGTTTACATGGGGGGCGGGATACTACTAATATTTGGTGGTCATCTAGAAATTTGAACCGGTGGAAGACTCCATGATGTCCGCTCCAGCTTCGTCTTCAAAGTCGGGTTCACTTGGATCCGAATCGGTGTCGTCGATGATGATGTAGTTGTCCGGACATGCGACGTACATGTCTTCCTTCCTGGATGCTAACTCCCTCTTGAGTTCTTCAATCTCCTGCTTAAGATCGATGTTGTGTCTTGCCAGAGCTACGATCTCGTCCATGTAGTCCTTGCGTGTAGCCTTCAGTTCTCCTTCTAGCTCAATGATCCTCCCTTTCGCATTCTTCAACTCTATCATATCATTGCACATCTGGTTCTCGTGGCGTCGAATGTGCTGGTTTAACTCCTGGACGAAAGCTGCAATGGATCTATCCTTCTTGGTGCTGACTAACTCCCATTGTTCATCTCGGCGTCCGCAAATCTGGTAGATAGTGTCCTTGAGGTCTTCTTGATAAACTTCTCTAATGCATCCTATGGTGATATGGGCTGCCATGCTCTTTCCTAGGCTCCAAGTTGGTGCATTGAAAACACTATCTATGGGCTTCGTGATTGGCGCGAATGTCCTTCCCGGAACGTGAGCTTGAATCTTCCAGCGCTCCTCTTCAGGCAGAGTGGCGTTGAAGGATCCCGTGAAACTTGGTAATCCAATGTTCAGGTACTTGGTTACTTCCTTCAAGTGAAATCCAAAAGGTGTGCCTTCATCCGGCTGAGCGTACTTAATCTTCGCGTCCTTCATCCTAAAGAGTAGAAAAGATGAGGAGTTAGAAAATGAGGACAGAATGGTGATCTATGGCTTTAACTAAGTGGTCGTGTCCTATAGTCAGCGTGTGCTCTGATACCATCTCTGTAGCGACCCGACCCGAATGGATCAAGTCTACTATGCTCCGGTGTCATCCCTGGATCAGTAATGCTGACACCACACAGTACTTCGAAGGATTTATAGCAGAGTGGCAATCACACACTTATTACAACGATGTCTCAAAAGAGAACTTATTACAATAAATATGGCGTAAGGCCATCTAATAACGATAACAGCGGAAGACTTGGAAGGTAAATGGGTCCATCAACTCCAACGGCATCATTGAGTATAGAACCACGACCTAAAAGCACCTTAATTGTCGTCTGAAAAGTCTGCAACATTAACGTTGCAGCCCGAAACGGGTCAGCACATGGAATATGCTAGCAAAGTAACACATAGAGAATAATGGAATGAAACAGCTATACTATATGCATATTTGGCTGGTGGAAAGCTCTATGGTTACTGTTTTGCGTAAAGCTATTTTTTCCCTACTGCAAAGGAATAAATTTATTTAACTATCATGGTGGTTGTTAAACATCGAGAATGGTTGACAGCATTCCGATCCCAATTAAGTGAACAATTAAAACCCAACAATATTAATTAGAAGTAACATGATGAGATTCACATGATATTCAAGTACTAGATACTCAAGTTGTCCATAACTGGGGACACGGCTAATCATGATTAGTTTATTACACTCTGCAGAGGTTTGCGCACTTTTCCCCACAAGACTCGATCGCCTCCGTTGGATTTCTCGCACTATTGGTGTTTGAGAAACGGATGACCGAGACACAGTCTTTCAGAAGCGCTAGCACCTTATGATGGATAGACCGGTACACCTACTTTCCCCTACATCTGCTAGTCTACCCTGTAAGAGTTCGCACGACTTAGTCAACTATGCCAGAGCCCATAATGGCTTGTGGCTGCACACGTAAGTATTTAGCATGAAAGATCTTATGATCCCTTTGAGCATGGGTGGCGGTCCAATATAAAACAGGCAAGTCCTGATAGACATCAGGTGCCTCAATCCACCCAGATGTGTGTTTAAGTTGCCACCTTAGATAAACCCTTAAAATTATCACACTCACATCTGTCATGGATATCACTCACCCAATCCACGTCTACTAGCATAGCATGGCATAATAAGAAAACGTAGAAGTAACTCCCAAAGGTTTCATAATAACAGGTAATAGGTACTACCTCATCTACTTCCCATCCCACAATTTAATTAGATCCTAATCATGCAATGTGTGAGGATGGATCTATTGCAATAAAACTGGGTTGTAGAAAAGGTATGATCAAAGTGTTACTTGCCTTGCTGATGATCCGCGAGTCCTAGGGATTCGAAGTAACAGGCGGCGCAATCCGGGTAATCTATCGCAGACAAACAACAAGCATACAATAAGTACTCATCTAATGCACAGGTAAAACTCGAACAAGAGATCGAACCAGAAAGTTCAACTTAAGAACTCCGGTTGCAAAGAGAGAAAGAACCGAACAAAGAAACCGAAAACAAACAGCGGAAGAAAACAACTCGGTTCTGGCAAGTTGAAACTAGGTCAAATTTTACCGTAGCAAAAACTTAGTTAAAGTTGATTAGTCGGAACGGCGGTTTCGAAACGAAACTCCAGGCGCTTGAATCACCTGATTCCGATAGACGAGCGAGAAGATAGACTAGAACGAAGATCGGATCTGAGATCGCGATCGCGAAATAAATTGGACGAAAAGAAAAAAAGAAGAACGGTTAAACGAACGGACGTTCGTTAACCTAGAGGAATCCGGTGATCACGTTCGTTAGAACGAACGGTCCGGCGAACGGTCTCGAGGCAACTAAACCGGAAAAGAAAACGAATCCGATCTAGGGTTTCGAGAAAAGAAAACCGGACGAAAAACCGATCTAGAAAACCAGAACGGTTTAAAGAAGAAAAGAATCGGAAAGAAAACGAATCGGAAAAGAAGAAAAGAATCGGAACGGTTTAGAAGAAAAACCAAACCGAGGGGAGAAAAAGAGACGCGGGGCAACCTCGGCGAGGTCTCCGGCGAACGGGGCTCCAGCGGCGGCGAGCAAGGGCGGCGGCGGCGGGGCACTAGGGCGGCGGCGCGTTGGGTGGCGCGGGGTGAGGCGCGGCTTGGGGTGTTTGGGGCTTGATTTGTTGTTTAGAGGGGGGTGTGGGGGTATATAAAGAGGGGAGAGGAGAGGAGACTTGGGGGAGGGGGCAAGAAATAAGAGTAGGAGAGGGAGTCCTAAAAAAACAAACGGAGTCCAACTAGGACTCCTATAGGCGGCGGCGGCGGCTCCCTGCGCGCTGGCGCGCGGCGCGGCGATGGCCCTGGCCTGGCCGGCGGCTTGGGCCTTGGCCCAAGGCGCTGCGGAAATTTTTATTTTTTTAAACGGTTACGCGCGCAGAAAAAAACAGGGAAAAGAAAATCTAAACGAACTCAAAACTTCCCAAAGTAAATTTTCCCTGACTCCTAAAAATGAGTCGAACAAAATGAACTTTTCTCGGGACCTAGAATGCAATTTTTTTTAAAACGCGCATTTTTCCCTATCCAAACAAAATGCAAATGAAACTCCGACAAATCCAATGATCCTCTTTTCGAAATTTGAGAAAACTCAAATATGAAAATGACGAAATCTCCAACTCTCTCCGTGGGTCCTTGAGTTGCGTGATGATCTAGTGTATAACATTCCAAATTGAAAATTTGGGATGTTACATCGCATCGCCTTGGCATGCTTTTTGTTTTGGAACAAATGTTTCAACCGTGGTATTATAGGAGCATACCACATCACCTTGGCAGGAATCTTCTTCCTGGGGCGCTCGCCCTTGACATCACCAGGGTCATCGCGACTGATCTTATAGCGCAATGCACCGCATATCGGGCAAGCGTTCAAATCCTCGTACTCACTGCGGTAGAGGATGCAATCATTAGGGTATGCATCTATCTTCTGCACCTCTAACCCTAGAGGGCAGACAACCTTCTTTGCTTCGTACATACTCTCAGGCAATTCGTTGTCCTTTGGAAGCATATTCTTTATCATTACCAACAACTTTTCAAATCCCTTGCCAGATACACCATTCTCTGCCTTTCATTGTAGCAATTCCAGTGTGGTGCCCAGCTTTTTCTTGTCACCTACGCAATTCGGGTACAACAATTTTTTGTGATCCTCTAACATGCGCTGCAACTTCTTCTTCTCCAAATCACTTGCGCAGTTTCTCTTTGCATCGGCAATGACCCGACCTAGATCATCAACGGGCTCATCCGATGCCTCTTTTTCAGCTTCTCCCCGCATTGCCGGCTCAGCTTCTTCCCGCATTACCGGTTCAGCTTCTTCCCTCATTGTTGTATCATCATATTTAGGGAACCCATGGCCAGGATAGTTGTTGTCGTCCTCTTCTTCTTCATTATCTTCCATCATAACCCCTCTTTCTCCATGCTTGGTCCAAACATTATAGTGGGGCATCAAACCGGACTCAAACAGGTGGACGTGAATGGTTCTTGACGTAGAGTAACTGTGACCATTCTTACAGCCAGCACATGGACAAGGCATAAAACCATCTGCCCGCTTGTTTGCCTCAGTCGCAAGCAGAAAAGTATGCACGCCATTAATGAACTCGGGAGAGCATTGGTCATCGTACATCCATTGCCGGCTCATCTTCAATACACAACACCGAAAACACCAAATTAATACAATACATAAAGTTCATACAACACTTAAATGCAACAAACAAATAACTCTCTAGCTAAAGAATTTAAATGCAACAACAAATGCGATCAAGATCGCAACTAAGGTAACAATTGATCCAACAACATAATGATACCAAGCCTCACTATGAATGGCATATTTTCTAATCTTTCTAATCTTCAAGCGCATTTTCTCCATCTTAATCTTGTGATCATCGATGACATCAGCAACATGCAACTCCAATTCCATCTTCTCCCCCTCAATTCTTTTCAATTTTTCTTTCAAATCCTCGTTTTCTTTTTCAACTAAATTTAACCTCTCGACAATAGGGTCGGTTGGAATTTCCGGTTCAACTACCTCCTACTTACAAATATCTATGTCAGCTTGATGGGCATAATTTGTCATAAACACGAAATGCAACAAATAGTTTCAAAAGAAAATATACCACATCCGAATCATAACAAGGGCGAGGGCCGACGAGGACGGATATCAAAACCATGGCACTATGTATAACAAACAACGTATGGGTAAGATAATTATACGAGTAACTATATATCCAAATCACACAAACATCAATTTTTTATATAAAATTTCATGAACAAGAGGCTCACCACAAGGTGGTGCCGGCGACGGGACGGTGTGGGCGATCGACGGTGGTTACGACGGAGATTTAGAAGGCACTAAGTAAACCACACCTACATATGCAAATTAAGTGTTATTTTGACCTCAATTTGCATATAAATCAAATACTACCACATATAATTCCTCCTAAATTACTAAAACCCACAATTAATCACTATCTAAACCAATGCAAGAGCTAATCTAGCAATGAGAGATGAAAGGACAAAGTTGCTAAACTTCGTGATCATTTGAATGGATGGGGGCCTGCAAATCTTGATAAATTTGGGGCAAATTTTGTGATGAACTCGAGAGGAAGAAGGGAAGAACAGAGGAGAGGGAGAGGGGAAAGGGGGAAGAACAGAGCGCTGGTGGACGAAGGGTTTATATAGGACGATCTTTAGTACCGGTTTGTGGCACGAACCGGTAGTAAAGGTGCTGGAGGGGCCCCACTCTGACAACATCCTGCCACCACTCTCATTAGTACCAGTTCGTGACACGAACCGGTGCTAAAGGTTCGCCACGAACCGGTACTAAAGAGCTCCTCCCGCCTAGCCGTTGGAACGGCACTAATGGACACATTAGTGCCGGTTCTGTTACAAACCGGGACTAATGTGTGGCACATTTGACCCTTTTTCTACTAGTGCATAATACTTTCACAGGTAAAAGAGGTGCCCTTCTTTAACTTAGAATTCAATAGATCGTCATTTGGATAGTACTTAGCCCTTAGAACAGTAGCACATAAGGAGTCAGATTCTCAAGAAGACGCAAGCCTGTTTGGCAAGGATTGCCAAGTTGAAACAGCGAATATCACAAAAACATATCCCCTTTATTTTTTAGGGACATGCATTTTGCACCATGCCATCTAGTGCATTCTCCTTTGGTTCTCCTCATCTCCACGCAAGCAAGGAGATGCATGGTTCCTCACCTACGCAAAAAACCGCCCTTTTTCTCAGGAGGTACGACAATGAGTAATTGCCTGGCTAGGCTATAAAACAATGTTGGCATGAGTTTCTAGCTTCCCTCATAGACAGGAAACATTGTCTGCAGTCTTCAGTAGTGAAGCTAAACATACTAGGCGTACGTGTTTAGCTTCATCCAGAACACAAAAAGGACGTGTTTAGTATTATTGCGTGTTACCGTACACATTTAGATTGGGTGTTTATTTTGAGTCATTTCTTTTTTGAAAAGTTTGTGGAGTGGACTTAGTTTAACAATTTAAAGTCGAAAGAGAACAATTTTATTAGGGGTAGATAATAGATTTTTTATGGTAGTAATATAATAGCTAGGCTGACTAGCCTATGCGAATTGCCGGGATAAGCCGGTTTAAACTTCAAACACAACTATAGAATCTTTTGTACCTCGCTTTGTTGCAAATAGTAAGAAATCCCTCACCTCCGGGTACTTCCTAAATGGGCTAGCCCATCGAGCCTAAATGGGCCGGCCCATCGAGGGAGGAGCTCTAGATCGCTAGCACACTTTTTTTCATTTTCTTTATATTTCTGAATGGGAAAAGTACTTCACTAAAATTATAGCTATAATCATCGTGTATTTAAATAAATATTAATGTCGTGTCTGTGTGTGTGTGTGTGGAGGGGGGAGGGGGCTTTTTCTCGCCACAACAAAAAGAAGAAAGCCTCCGGTGCTTCCTAAATGGGCCCGCCAATCATGGGAGGAGCGTCGGATCGCTAGCCCACAATTTTTCATTCTGTTTATCTTTTTTAAATGTAAAAGTATTTCACTTAATTATAAAAACATTCATCGTGCATTAAATGTCCATGTAATGTAAACAAATGTATGTGATAGTTTTAGAAACTTTGTATACCATTCAAAAATATGTTCGAGACATTTTAAAAATGTTTGTGTTATACAAAAATATTTTTGTGAAATTTAATTGTTTTTCTTAACACAATGGCAAAATATTCATATAATCAAGAATATGTTTGTACTATTCACAAAAAACAGTCGTGACATTCATGTCATTTTTGAAAGGTTAATACAATGCAACAAAATTTTCATGTAATTTAAAATAAATGTTTAATACAGTTCAAAAAAATGTTTGTGATCATTGTCGAATTTGTTTGGTATTTAAAATGTTAATAAATACTCTCAAAACTGTTAATACAATGTAATAAAATTTCATGTAATTTTAAGAAATGTTTCACGCCATTTGAAGTAAACTCCAACATGTGTTTGAAAATTGTTTACATGCATTTGAGAAAAAAAAACTTGCATCACAAATATATTTCATGTATATACAAGAAATTGATAACTTGTATTTAGAAAAGTAGACACAATCCACTTTTTTCATTTTCTTTATATTTCTGAATGGGAAAAGTACTTCACTAAAATTATAGCTATAATCATCGTGTATTTGAATAAATATTCATGTCATGTCTCTCTCTGTGTGTGTGTGGAGGGGGGGGGGGGGGGGGGGGGAGGGGGGAGGGCTTTTTCTCGCCACAACCAAAAGAAGAAAGCCTCCGGTGCTTCCTAAATGGGCCCGCCAATCATGGGAGGAGCGTCGGATCGCTAGCCCACAACTTTTCATTCTGTTTAACTTTTTTAAATGTAAAATTATTTCACTTAATTATAAAAACATTCATCGTGCATTAAATGTCCATGTAATGTAAACAAATGTATGTGATAGTTTTAGAAATTTGTATACCATTCAAAAATATGTTCGAGACATTTTAAAAATGTTTGTGTTATACAAAAATATTTTTGTGAAATTTAATTTTTTTTCTTAACACAATGGCAAAATATTCATATAATCAAGAATATGTTTGTACTATTCACAAAAAACAGTCGTGACATTCATGTCATTTTTGAAAGGTTAATACAATGCAACAAAATTTTCATGTAATTTAAAATAAATGTTTAATACAGTTCAAAAAAATGTTTGTGATCATTTTCGAATTTGTTTGGTGTTTAAAATGTTAATAAATACTCCCAAAACTGTTAATACAATGTAATAAAATTTCATGTAATTTTAAGAAATGTTTCACCCCATTTGAAGTAAACTCCAACATGTGTTTGAAAATTGTTTACATGCATTTGAGAAAAAAAACTTGTATCACAAATATATTTCATGTATATACAAGAAATTGATAACTTGTATTTAGAAAAGTAGACATGTATTTGAAAAAGGAATAATAGAAGAAAACCGATAAAAGAAACACAGAAAACAAAAAAAAAGAAAGAAAAAATCTCATGGCCTAACTGATTTTAGAACGTTCCGGAAACGCTTTAATTTGGATTGGCCCAATAAAGGCGAGTATGCCGCAGAGCTGAGGCGAAGTGGAGCTACGTCTCGCATCAAGCATAGGGATGGCAATGGGAACAATCCCTTATGGGGATACCTAGAACATCCCCATCCCCAAGTTTTACCCGTCATCCTATCCCCATCTTCGTTTACATGATCGGGGATGTACTTTCCCCATACCCATGCCCCATTGAGGAACGGGACCCTATTAGGGTCCCCATCCTCCTAAAAAAAATACACATATACATAATATGACAATCTATAACCAACATATATACATGGTGTTGTCCTTATCCTACTAATACCAATCTAGGTCATACTGACTTCTTTGGTCATAGTGGCGGCTGAGATGAGGAAGTGAGGTAGGTTTAAGATTCTTCTCAGGGACTTTTTGTTTTTGCAAGTTTGTTTATGAATATTTGAAGATTAACTGTCGTGTCGTAGTTAAAAAGCGGCCTCCAATGGGTATTGGGCTTGGGGAATAGGATATTATCCCCATCCCTGTTGTACCCTATGGGGAATAAATTAGTTCAGTAAATATTGTTTTTCGTCCATACCCATCCCCTAATAGATGAATTTTCTATGGGTTTGATGGGTATGGGGCCTCATCGCCATCCCTAATCAAGCAAGACATAGCTCCCGCGGTGTATGGGACAGGCACGACTATGCATGCGTGCCTATAGATGTTCCAGCTTGGGCTGGCCAACTACGCTCCACTAGCTCTCGTTTTTATCGCTGTTTCGGGCGTGGACCTGGTTCATGTTGAACCGAGGAAAATTTCTAAGCTAGTTCAGCCATGGAATTTTTCAGGTTCATGGGCAAGTACAGAAGGCACCTATAAGCTGCATATTCCTAAAAAAAAAAATCCTTATACGCTGCAAAATTTCTAGTTTTTTAAGAAGGTGCACAAGTTTTCAAAATTGTTTGCGACATTTAATTAATTTTCAAAAATGTCCAAAGCACAGTACAAACTGTTCAGAGAATGTAAAAGCTTTTTTCATGCGGCTTAATAATTTTTTTGTACAATTCAAAAAAATATTCATGACTTTTTAAGAAAATTCACACTTTTAAAAATATGTTGATGATATTTTTTTGAAGTGTTCATGATACCGTTAAACATTGTTCACCTAATTTGTAAAAATGTTTGTATAATTCAGAAAATTGTTCATGATATTTTTGAAAATGTTCATGCATTTAATAATATGGTCATAGCATTTCAAAAAGATTTCATGAAAATGTAATAACAAATCATGCAGTATTTAAAAAAAATCATAGCATATATAAGTATATGGGCAATTTAGAAAAAAAATCAAGTAATACTTAACAAGTGTTTTACATTCTACAAAAATGCTCATGACATTTTCTAAAAAAGTTCACTGCGTGTGTGTCTATATATAGGGAAAATCCATCCTATCACTTAGGGGTAGTTACCCCACATGTCTCATATACTATCATATGAT
This sequence comes from Triticum monococcum, assembly GCA_034509565.1. Lineage (NCBI taxonomy): Eukaryota > Viridiplantae > Streptophyta > Magnoliopsida > Poales > Poaceae > Triticum > Triticum monococcum. The sequence continues at coordinate 752,535,877 of CM067843.1, read as the reverse complement.
ATTATATATAAAAATATGTATGTGGCAACCATAATTATTTTTGCAAAATTGCCACACGAGCTGGATGCCGTTCGATATTTGATCGCACGGCTGCTGGCGATTCTGGTAACCGCTCAATCTGCGCACACCTATCTACCCATCGCGCTGCCGCCCACGCCCGACCACCTCTCTCCCTTCTCCTCTCGGCCTTCCTCCATCTCGACTCTCTTCTTCCCTGAAGGAAAACGGTGACGACACCATGGCCGCACTTCTCCCGCAATCTTCCACCGCCCAGCCACCACCTCACCGCCGCCCAGGCTGTGTTCCTCCACTAGTTGTCGCAGAATCACGATCTCCTCAATCCCAGCGGCGCGCGGGCAGACGCCAGACGACGGCGTGAAGGAGCGGAGCACGCCGAGCCACTCCTCGGTGACAAGGAAGGTGACTACAGCGTTGCACGCGTCGAGAAGGCAGGGCGGTTTTCAGGCATCATGGCATTGACGTGGCCTCACCCGGGGAACGGCACCACCACGATGTGGCAGAAGCACGACTCATACGCGCCGGCGGCGGCAGCTATCACGTGGGTGTGCCGTGTGTTGTGTTGGCTCTCCTTGCGCTATCGTTATCATAATTAAGCAGAGCGCGTAGTGTTGTGACTCTGCCACTCTGGTGCTCCTGTCAGCCACCAACGTGCGCGGCCGCTTAGGAATTTGTGGTGACATGTCAACATCTTCTTTTTATCTGCGAGCAACACTGACAAACTCTGGGAGAGGAGGAGGAACGGCTCCTTTCCGCTCCTGCTGCTCCTGGAGCAGCTCGGAGAGCCTCCTGCCATCGACCATCAAAGCAGGCAGAAACAAGAACAGAGAGCGGAGAGGTGTGTGCAAAGCTAGCTAGCTCCTGCAACTGTCAGGTGAATTCGGTTCAGCTCGGTCAGGTGTGCTCGTCCGTGAGAGAGCTAGTATTCTAGTTCAGTTTTTTCTGCTCTATGTGAAGAGAGGAGAGAATAAACTGGGTCGAAGAATTATTTGGTGAAACAATCTGTATCCTGGCCTGAACTGAACAAATTGGTCACTAACAAGCTTGGTGTCTATCAAGAGCGCTGATGAAATTTCCATTTGCCCGGAGAAGATGGCTCCTATAATTCAATACTAGGTTTTCTGTGTATTCTTAGCCTGTAAAGTGAAGTAACTAGCTTAATTTTTTTTTAGGAAGCGACCGCAAGGCTCCTCATTGCTGCTTTGAAATGCACCTTGTATGGAACCGAAGTGACTAATGCTTGATGCTATCGTCATTGAAACTACTACTGCATTCCTTGTTTTATTTGGTTCCCTTTTCTTGCGCTTGACATATAATTTCACTGCTAAATAGCATTGGTGATATATGCGTCATAAACCGGATAACTTACATATAAATACAACGGTAACTTTGGATCGGATAAAAAATATATTAAAAACATACCACTGATGGCTACTGTGTAAATAACACGATAATATATGCACCACAGACCTGATAACTTTTTTTTAGAACAGCAGGCCTGATAACTTAGATGCAAACAATGCGGTATTTTGGACCTGAGAGAAAAAATTGTTGAAAACATACTCATCGTAAATTCTAAGTAAGTAGCATGGTAATATATGCACCATAGACCTGATTACTTTGATGAAAGCACCATGGTAAGTTTGACCATCACTAGTAGAAAAAGGGTCTGTTGTCCCGGTTTGTAAGGGCCTTTTGTCCCGGTTCCTGAACCGGGACTAAAGGGTCGGTACTAATGCCCTGTCCCTTTAGTCCCGGTTCAATCCAGAACCGGGACAGATGGGCCTCCACGTGGCCTGTGCGCGGAGCCCAGGCAGGAGGGCCTTTGGTCCCGGTTGGTGGCACCAACCGGGACCAATAGGCATCCACGGGTCAGCATTTCTGTGGCTGGAGCTTTTGTTTTTTTTTGAAAGAGGAGGGGGTTTGGTGGTTTTGGGGGATTAATTTAGGTGTTTCATATATTGTGTTAGCTAGCTATAATTAATAGAGAGAAGTGTCCTCTTTTATGTCCGTGCTTGGTCGACGCTACGTACTATACATACGTATAAAGAGGATTAGACACGCTAGCTAGCTAGTAAGCAAACGAAAGAAACAAAAGATCATCATGAACATATATGCATATAGAGAGAAGTGATATCGACCACCTCTCCTTCTCCGAGAGATTGGTCGAACAACAAGTTCTCGTATATCTATCCGACACTATCGGCTACATATATACAATAATTATCTCTTACAAATATAATCTCCTAACATACGGACTCATGGTGCACATAGTATTCTTCGTCTTCAGCGATCACGTTGTCAAGAAAGAATGCCGCCAATTCCTCTTGAATTGCTCACATGCGAGCAGGTGTTAGGAGTTCATCCCGCTTCCGAAACATCTAATTTAAAGAAGGGGGTCAATATATATATACACCTAGGTGCCCGGGCACCTTGATTGTTTTAGGTATGTACCGCCGCACAATGAATGTTTGATTTGTTTCCTAATTATTCTTCATGCAAGACTTTCCATGTTTACATTTTATTTTAGTTTTTAACTATTAGGCATGCAAGACTTACCATACAATAAATCATAGTAATATTTTATTTTCTTCTAAACTACTATGGGTATCTAATACGCGTATTTTCGTTTCCTAACTATCTAATACGGGTATATAATACTTACTAATAAAATTCTGTGCATACGCGGGTATATATATCCAGTAAATTATTCTCTGAACTATTACGTTTTGTTTTTTTAACTATTTAATACGAGTATCTAATACCTATTAACAAAATTATATACATATCGGGTACGTATATACCCAGTAGTTTATGCAAATATATGAGTATTTAATACCTACTAACGATATCACAAAAAAAACCTACTAACGATATTATGTACAAATACGGGTATCAAATACCGACTCATGTAATTATGTACACATGCGGGTACGTATATACCCAATAATTTACTTTTAGAACTATTTATGTTTTATTTTATTTCCTAACTATCTAATACAGGTATGCAATACCTACTACCAAAATTATGTGCATTCTCAGGGTGTGTATATATCCAATGAAATCTTGCGTCATATACACCTATTCCTAATTTGATCTGTTATACGTACAAGGGGTAGAATACATGCTATATAAAAAAGTAATAAATGTCGACTTACATATTAATACCCTGCCTTTTTATCACACGACACGCATGCATGGGATGGTCCACGAATTAAAGCCTGCCAAATTAACTAGCAATTGATGCATTTTTATTGGTTTCCAAATCAATCGCTGAAAACGATCCAACAATGAAGAGGCAAGATGCCCAGGCACCTAGGTGTCCCAAACTGGCTAATAAAACTCAACACAAATGGTGGTAATAAAATAAAATTGTGAATGTTGTTATCTACGCACTTCATATTGTTCGTCAGAGTAGCCCCGCTCACAGGTCGTGTGGCGGATGGACTCGCAAATGTAGTATCCACAGAAATTATTCCCTTGTTCCTGCCACAACCACTTTACAAGAAATAGAGGTCAATCAAACTGATAAGCAAGAATGCCAAATGGTATTGATGAAACTAGCGCTTGAATCAATAGGAGATGCGCGGAAGATGCTACTATAGTACTTACTTTCGGGTGTCTAAATTGCAACTTCTTCGGGAGTCCCGGAGCTTTTTTGGTGAATTTTTTCCAAACCCTGCCAGACAAAGAAAACAATTACTTGATATATCAGGAAATGAACAAAGTTGCTAATGTGGTGGATAATGATCGATTTAACTTACTTCTCGAGCATTTGAGTCATGTCCGCATAGTCCTAGGGATCTTTTCGTCTTGAGTCTAAGACTGTTACTAGTCTCTGCTCAAGCTTAATCTCTAGGAGAATATAGTGAAAACTGCACATGCATGAATAACTCATCAATTACATTACTATAACCTTGACTAATATGTAAGGGAAACCGAATACACACAAGACAGTAACACTCACTTGAAGTTGTAAGGAAAGAGTATTATATCTTTGTTTTCATTTATTACCAACGATCGTAGCAAGTTGGCCTCGGTATCTGCGGGATGAAATTTAACCTGAGTTTCATCTATGAGATATGTGTTAATGAACCCAATATCACTGACTTGTCTTTTCTTCAATTCGGCGATCTTCCGTCTGCATAATATAGTGAGGATAATTATAAATACATGTAATGAAAGAGTTGAGCTATATAGAGAGACTTAATGACAGAAGTAGTACTACTTACAGACAGTAGCATGTGACCGTTGCTTTATCGTGGGCCAATTGATTGAAAAACTGAAAGAACTCCTCAAATGGAACAGGCAACAGATCAATTCCAACAAGGTCATGCTCCTTTTTAACTCTCACATACAAAGTACTCCTCCCCCCAGACTCTCTGCAGATTTTCAAGTACCAATCATGCAATCTTCGCATCATCGTTGATAGAGATCTTTCATCTTTGACGAGAGCCTTCCCATACCCGTATCTTTGTATCTGCACCTGCATGAAATCATAATGTACATCGTCGGCAGGTAATCTCCAAGATTGCTATAACTGGGCACCATCCTCGGATCATTAGCGACGATGTCGCTAGGCACCTTGAGCGGGGGGCACGATTGCTTCGCTTGTTCGCCGAGCTGTGCAATTTGTTTCCCAGCTCGTCGTTCTTTCAGCCTTTGATCACTGACAGTACTTCCCGACCGCTCCGCTTCGACAAATTCCTTTCCAATAATGCGCTCATAGTTTCCTTTTGGCGGAGACTTGGGTGGTTTTGTCAGGGCAGCCAGAGTGCGCTTCGCTTTCACCGGATCTACCTTCTCCTCCGGAGGTGGATGTTTCTTTGCTTTCACCCCTTCAAAGAAGTTCCTCACTTCTTCTCGCGCGATCTCAGTATTCTCCTTCGGGGTCCTCTCGTATGGTAACTTCTCTGGAGTCTTCAGAGAAGGACCGAATCTGTATGTCCTCCCGCCTCTGGCTGTACTGCTAGACGCCGGCAGAGCAGACGGAGAGGTTGTCTTATTTACTTGCTTACGAGGTGGAGGAGAAGGACTACGACGCGCCGGAGCAGCCGGAGCGGCGGCAGGTCTCTTCCGCCCTTGCTGACGAGGCGGAGAAGGAGGAGGCTGGCTGCTTGGGCGCGCCGGCGCAGGCGGAGAAGGAGGCGGAGTGCCGCCACGCGCCGGAGAAGGAGCCGGCCGAGTGCCCTAATCGTCACTCGCCGGAGGAGGAGGCGGTGGAGGAGGCGGAGTTCCCTGACTCGCCGGAGGAGGAGGCGGTGGAGGAGGCGGAGTGCCCTGACTCGCCGGAGGAGGAGGAGGAGGCGGAGGCGTCCAGTTCGGAAGGTTGATGAGTTCCTTCCGCCATAGGCATGGAGTCTTCAGAGCAGAACCCAGCCTAGTCTCCCCTTCACCGGTAGGGTGGTCAAGCTGGAGGTCCTCAAATCCCTCCGTTATTTCATCCACCATCACCCTAGCATATCCTTCTAGAATCGGCCGGAAGTGAAAAGTTGCGCCGGGTTCAGTAGGATAAACAGAGCCAACAGCCGCCTTGACCTTCAAATTCATCCATTGCGTCATAAGGTGGCAATTTTGAGACTCCGTGATAGCATCCACGGGATAGCTGGCAGGAGCCCTCAAGACATGCTCTGGTTGAAGTAGCTCGATGGAAGCCACGCTGCTTCTCCGCTGAGATGGCGGGGTAGCTTCGGGGGAAGCTTCGGCAGTTCGTTTGCTGCGATTTGCTTCTCGTTGCTCTATCGCTTGTACCCTTGCTTGCAGCGCTTGCATTTGTGTCTGCTACACTTTTTTCCTCCTCTCCTGGCATTTGTAACCACCTGCGTCCGGAAACCCAACCTTCCACGGAATGGAGCATGGCGTGCCTCGTGTCCGTCCAGGGTGCTCAGGATTCCTGAGGGCCATTGTGAGCTCGTCGTTCTCTCTGTCTGGAAAGAACGTCCCTTGCTGCGCTGCTTCGGTATACTGCTGAAGCTTCTTGACTGGTATGTCCATTTGATTGTTCTTCTAAATGCACTTCCCTGATACAGGGTCCAAGGTTCCGCCAGCCCCGAAGAACCAAGTTCGGCAACGGTCTAGCCAGTTAATTGTCTCTGGTTCGATCCCTTTATCAACCAGATCATTCTCAGTCTTGGCCCACTTAGGTCGGGCTACGAGGTAGCCACCTGACCCCGTGCAATGGTGATGCTTCTTCTTCGCAGCATTTTGCTTGTTTGTCGCCGACATCTTCTTACTCTTTTCCGATGTCTTGTGGGCCACAAATGCGGGCCAGTGATCTCTGATCTTCTCATATCTGCCCTTAAATTCTGGTGTCTCTTTATTTTCGACAAACTTATTCAGCTCTTTGTTCCACCTCCTGAATAGTTCTGCCATCCTCTTAAGAGCAAAAGGCTTGATTAATTGCTCTTTAACTGGCTTCTCCGGATCATCCTCTGGCGGTAGGGTGAAATTTGACTTCAGCTCAGTCCAAAGATCATTTTTCTGCATATGATTGACATAAGACACCTCAGGGTCTTCTGTAGCCGGCTTTAACCATTCCTGGATGCTGATCGGAATCTTGTCCCTAACCAAAACCCCGCACTGAGCAACAAATGCGCTCTTTGTCCGGAGGGGTTCAATCGGTTGGCCGTCGGGCGCGATTGCTATGATCTCAAACTTTTCATCCGAGCTCAACTTTTTCTTCGGGCCTCGTCTCTTTACCGAAGTTGTGCTCGATCCGGAGGGCTAGAAAAAAGAACAAAGACTTAATTAATATGTGTAGATACCAAAACAATGAATGCATCAATTAGCTAGTCAGCAGAAGCTTAACTAATATATATACCTGGCCGGACTCGGTTCGGTCACCGGAGACGTCATCACGGTCTCCTTCTTGCACCGGCATTGGGTCACCGGAGCCGTCCTCACGGTCTCCCTCTTGCACCGGCATTAGGTCATCGGAGCCATCATAATCATAGCCAGCTGCTTCCAGACCATCGGTGTCGTTGAGAAACAACGAGCAGACGGCATCACTTCCTCGTGCGATTATGTCCCCCAACAACTCTTCTTGTACTTCATCTCAGGCGGTGTCCATAGTTTCTACAAATATTTACAACATGGCAATTATTATTCAAACATGACAGATGGATATATGAGTGGCAAACGTAGAACTAATATTAATTAGTGGCCTCGACGCTGCTTCTCTAGGGTTTGGGGTGGCCTCGACGCTGCTTCTCTAGGGTTTGGGGTGGCCTCGACAATGCTTCAAGGATAAAAAAGAAGAGGAAGAAGAAAAAAAAGAGGAGTAAGAACTCCTCTATTCTTTCTTCTCCTCTTTTTTTCTTCTTCTTCTTCCTCTTTTTTTTATCGGGAACGAGGGTCATTGAGGGTCACCGAGCGGTAGAGGAAACCCTAAATAGCAAGTATCGTGGGTGTGAGATACATGTGGCCGTCGGTGTCGGACACAACATCCACGTCCCACAAGTGACGTGGGCGTCGAAGCCCGCGTCACTTGTGGGACGTGGATGTACTGTCCGACACCGACGGCCACATGTATGTCACATCGACGATACTTGCTATTTAGGGTTTCCTCTACCGCTCGGCGACCCTGACCCTCGACGACCCTCATCCCTGATAAAATAAAGAGGAAGAAGAAAAAAAGAGGAGAAGAAATCTTTCTTCTCCTCTTTTTTTTCTTCCTCTTCTTCCTCTTTTTTTATCAGAAACGAGGGTCGTCGAGGGTCGCCGAACGGTAGAGGAAACCCTAAATAGCAAGTATCATGGGTGTGAGATACATGGGGCCGTCGGTGTCGGACACTACATCCACGTCCCACAAGTGACGTGGGCGTCGAAGCCCGTGTCACTTGTGGGACGTGGATGTACTGTCCGACACCGATGGCCACATGTATCTCACACCGATGATACTTGTTATTTAGGGTTTCCTATACCGCTCGGCGACCCTCGATGACCCTCGTTCCCGATAAAAAAAGAGGAAGAAGAAGAAAAAAAAGAGGAGAAGAAAGAATAGAGGAGAAGAACTCTATTCTTTCTTCTCCTCTTTTTTTTTCTTCTTCCTCTTCTTTTTTTATCCTCTTCATCCTCTCATGTTTGACCCCCCCCTCGTGTTGAAGTTATCGGGAGGGGGTATATCGACCCCCCCACGTGTTGAAGTTATCGGGAGGGGGTATATCGACCCCACCCCACATGTTGAAGTTATCAGGAGTTTATATCGACACGACATACGTACATGCGGGAAAATAATATTATCAGGGAGGGGGTATATATATCGACCCCCCTCGTGTTGAAGTTATCGGGAGGGGGTATATCGACCCCTCCCTCCCACGTGTCGAAGAAAAAAAGAAGAAGAAAAAAGAGGAGAAGAAGAAAGGAATAGAGGAGAAAAGAAAAAATAGAATATATATTCTATTTTTCTCTTCTTCTCCTCTATTCCTTTCTTCTTCTCCTCTTCTTTTTCTTCTTCTTATTTATTTCTCCTCTTCTTCCTCTCCCCTCTTCTTCTCCTTTCTTCCTCTTCTTATTTCCTTTTTCCTCTCATCCTTTTTCTTCTTCTTCCTTCTTAAAAATACATGAAGTAGTATTGCTTGTTTTTTAAAAATAATGTTCAAATAGAAATTTTAGAAAAAAAGTAAAGGTTTTGCCTAATTCATTGTTCATATGAATATGCAAACATTTGCATATTTACAATAATAAATATCACCAAAAAAAACTATGAACAGAAAAAATACTATTTTTTTCTGTTAATCTATCTTTTGCATACATATACACACATACATATACATATAATCAGGAAAAAACATATATGAATTTGCAAAAAAATTAAAAACAGGGGGAAGAGGTGGGCGGTGCCGGCCCTGACCAAAGCGAGAGGCGACGGCAGCACGGGGTGGCGACGACGAGGCAGAGGCGGGGCGGCGATGGCGTCGGGATGGCGACGCGGGGCGGCGATGGCGTAGGGGCGCGACGCGGGGCGGCGATGGCGTCGGGGCGACGCGGGGAGGTGACCGCGACGGCGCGGGGTGGCGCGCGGCGACGGAGTCGGGCGACGCGGGGTGGCGACGGCGTCGGAGGCAGGGGCGACGACGGCGACGGCGAGGCGCAGAGGGGCAGCCTGGCGGCGGCGGGCGGGGAAGACGAACTGAATGGAAATTTTCACAAGTCCTAGTTATATAGCAAAGGCATTGGTCACGGTTCGTGGCACAAACCGTGACCAATGCCCCCCTTTAGTCCCGGTTAATGCCACCAACCGGGACCAAAGGCCTCTTTTCAGCGGCCCAAAGGGCGGGAAGCGGCGGCCTTTGGTCCCGGTTGGTAGCACCAACCGGGTCTAAAGGGGGGCATTGGTCACGGTTTGTGCTACGAACCGTGACCATTGCCCCCTTTAGTCCCGGTTGCTGGCACCAACCGGGACCAAAGGTTGTGTGCTAGAATTGGCGCAGTGCGGTGGGATGTTTGGTCCCACCTCGCTAGCCGAGAGGGGCTTGGAGTGGTTTATAAGCTCTGCCGAGCCGACCACTTCGAGCTCCTCTCTACTACAGTCTTACGGGCATAAATCCACTGTCTGTGCCTGTGGTCCTACTGGGTCTCCTGCGGGCCTGAATCCTGGCCCATGGCAGGGTTTCTAGTCGTATTCAGGCCGTGGGGGCTCAGTAGGAGGAACTTTTTTTTGTTTTTTTGTTTTCTTTGCTTATTGTTGCTATTTTTATTTTTTTTCCAGTTTTTTTGTTTTGTTTTCTGCATTATTTATTTTCTTTTGTTTTTTGCTTTATTGTTTAATTCTTTTTGCTTTTAGTTTTAGAAAAATTATGAACTTTCTGTTAGTGCCATTAGTTTTCAAATTTGAAAACACTTTTTTAGTTTTTTTTGTTTTCTTTGTTGCTTTATTTATTTTATTTTGTTTCTACTTACAACAAAATACTTATTGTTGCTATTTTTCCAGTTTTTTTGTGTTGTTTTCTGCATTATTTATTTTCTTTTGTTTTTTGCTTTATTTTTTTTATTCTTTTTGCTTTTAGTTTTAGAAAAATTATAAACTTTCTGTTAGTGCCATTAGTTTTCAAATTTGAAAACACTTTTTTAGTTTTCTTTGTTGCTTTATTTATTTTATTGTGTTTCTATTTACAAAAAATACTTATTGTTGCTATTTTTTTTATTTTCCAGATTTTTTGTTTTGTTTTCTACATTATTTATTTTCTTTTGTTTTTTGCTTTATTTTTTATTTCTTTTTGCTTTTAGGTCAGCAAAATTATAAACTTTCTGTTAGTGCCATTAGTTTTAGAAAAATTATAAACTTTTTGTTAGTGCCATTAGTTTTCAAATTTGAATTGTTAAAATTTGAGTTCTTTGGAATTTGTGTGAATCACAAGTTTGTGATTAACTTTACTAAAAAATGAACATAGATGCACCTATAGAGAAAATTCGACCTAAATTCATAGTTTTCAAATGAACTCTGAAAAAGTTGGCATAGCATACTCGTGTGTTACAAAGTTGGCATGGTATCATCATAATAGTTGCGGGAGAAAGTCTTCACTTTTTCTTCGCTTGTATCATTTGCTTATTGCGCCGTAACTATGGATAATCTTCATCGTTTATCAGTCTGCTTGGGTCAGCCTTGACATTGAAGGGAGGAATTTCATGAAACTTTTCATAATCTTCAGACATGTCTGTCTTGCCATCCACTCCCAGGATGTCCCTTTTTCCTAAAAGAACTATGTGGCGCTTTGGCTCATCGTATGATGTATTCGCTTCCTTATCTTTTCTTTTTCTCGGTTTGGTAGACATATCCTTCTGTCGGGGTACTAATCCACGAGCACCTATGGGACCGGCGGACCGAGCCCCTTTCGGTTCGGCGGGGGGGGGGGGGGGGGCGGAGATCGCACGAAGAGCAGATCGAGGCAAAACACACGAGCAGTTTACCCATGTTCGGGCCGCACGGATGCGTAAAACCCTACTCCTGCTTTGTGGTTTGTATTGAGTTCTTGCTCGGGAGCGCTGAGTGCTACAGTACACACCAGCAGCTAACGAGACCGAGCGTGAGTGTTCTCTCCTTCCCACCCCCCTCTACGTTGCGCATGGGCCTCCTTTTATATGCTCAAGGGGTCACCGACAGGTGGCAACGTAGACAAGGGTAAAAATTGAAAGGTGTTGCGGTTGGTACAGCTACCTGCTACAGTGTATCATACCTTATCCTGACGGCAGGGGACAAGGGCATTAAATGCCCGTCTGCGTCGCCCAAATAGCACAAAAGGGACCGTCAGGGACGCCACCGCTCGCCACGATGGCAATCTTGTCAGCGCCGCTTGCCACAGTGCACCGCTGGCTGCACAGCCTCCCGCCACGTACGCCTGGAAGGGTCCTAGAGCGACACGTTGGTGGATGTGCTGGAGCGCGGGTACAGAGTGGTGGCTTGCCGCGGCAAGTGCCTTGCCACTGTCGTTGTCTTGTCGCGTCCGGGAGCTTGTCGCTCACCGGGCCTTGCCGGGACGCGTGGCGCATCGCGGCAAGTTCCTTGAGATGCCTTGGTTGGCCTTCCCGGCAAGCTCCTCTTGCCGGGGTCTTGTCTCCTTGGCTTGGATACTTTGTCCTTGAATGGCTCCGAAGGAACCACGGAGGACCTTGGCGGTCACCCGACAAGCCTTGCCGCGGGACGCTGCGACTGCCCGTGCACAAGTTCGGGATACTAGGGTACCCCTACTCTAGTACACCAACAGGAGCCCCCGGGCCTGGGCCATACACGGTGCCGAGCGCTGTTGGGCCAGGCCCAAAACAGGGCACGGGCACGTGCGGCCTGGGTTACGCCGTATCTCTCCCCGTATCCACCGCGCCCTCCCCGAACGGCACGTGTTGAATGCGGCGTCGTGGGAGAGATCGTGGGTGGTTTCTTTATTCGGAAAGGCAGAACGTCTGCCCCCCTCTTTATAAGCAGGGGAAACAGGGGTAGTTCGCCCATTCGCCGGTTGCTACTCCAATCTCGGAAACTTCCGCCGCTCCTCCGTCTTCCCAAAGCTGAAAGAGAGGAGCGCCCTGCCCCCCATCGCCACCAGCACCACCAACGCCGTCGACCTCCTCCACCACTTCCGCCATGGCTCCGAAAGCTGACAAGAGGAAGTTTGTGAAGTCGACCGAGGCGCAGCGGCTTGCGGCGTTGTGAAAGGAGCGGGCAATCTTCCCCCCCAAGCTCGCCGCGATGGAGCTGAGGGAGTATTACTACTTCTTCTGGTCGACGAAGACGCGAGCGCATCCGTGCACGAAGGTACTTCCAGCCGTCGCTTGGAAAATGGCTCCAAATGGATATCCTTTCTTCGCCGTGTTCTTCTACTGCGGGCTCTGCCCGCCTTTCTCTGAGTTTTTCTGCGATATTATGAACACCTACGGGTTCTGCCTCCTTGACTTCACCCCCAATGCTGTTCTGACCATGGCAGTTTTCGCACATCTCTGCGAAAACTTTGTCGGAGTCTATCCAAATGTAGCCCTTTTTCGCCACTTCTTTATGCCCCGAGTAGAGAAAGGAGAGCCTTTATCCGGCGGAATCGCCTGGATCTCGAGGGCCGGCAAGAAGGACACTTATCTGGAGGGAGAGTTCCGCGGCAAATGGGAGGAATGGAGAGCAGACTGGTGCTGGATTGTCGAGGAGAACCCGGAGCCGTTTACCGCCCGGCGCCAAGCCCCAGTAGCACGCGGCAGCGATTGGAGCAACGTGGCCCCGGAAGACGATAGGCTGAAGATTGCCGTCACCCGGATCCAGCGCCTCAGGCTTGCCGGGCTCACTGTAGGCGCTGTTGGCATAGATTTTCTTCGCCGCCGCATCGCCCCCCTACAGGAACGGAGGAGACCCGCCTGAGAATTCAAGAATGCGGCGGATATCATGAGGCTGCTTCCGGGCCTCAACTTCAACTTCACTGTTCTGGAGCTCAACGCGATGCTCCAGGAGCTGTTCAAGTATGACCCTCAACATCCCAAAGTGTTCAGGTTGCCGAAGGGTGTCGTTCCGCTGTGCAACAACTCCGCGCTCGACCGCATCCGTGCAATGATGCCGCTATACGATTCGCATGGAATTGTCCCAACTTGGCAAGAGCCTGCAGACAACGTCGTGAAGGAGTTCTTTGACGGCTTGGTAGAAGTGCCGGTCCGCTCCGACGAAAAGAAAAGCCTCACCCGCGACACCACCGATGCGGAGATGAAACGCATCGCCACTAGGCTGGAAGAGGCGCCGGCAGCCGCAGCCGCGGGCGAGTTTGGATTCACCGTGGAGGAGGCAGAGGCAGCAGAGGTGGCAAGCCGTACCGAGCGAGAGAAGCTTGCCGGCGAGGAATAGCTTGCCGGGCATGACGTCGAGTCGAGCGAGCCTGCCGAGGATACGAGCGGCTCGTTGGAGATCAACTCCTCTTGCTCCTCATCCTCAGACAGCTCGCCGCAAGCAGAGCCCCCAGCTTCACCAAGAAGGCGTCTCCGCAAGGCCGGGGACGTAGCGGGGCGGCGGGCGAGTCGACAGTCGCCGCGCCGCGTGACACGCTCCACCGTGGCAAGCACTGTTGCCGTGGGAGCACCTCACGCTGCTGCAGCAACAGGAGCGGGGTCCACCCGGACCACCGCTTCTGCTCCTGCCGCTTCTCACGCCGCGGCGGCAGCCGGAGCGGGGTCGTCTCATACCACCGGCACTATTCCTGCCAAGCGGCCAAGGGAACCTACTCCTCTGCCTCCTCGCGCCGGACGTGAGCCGGACTTCGACTTCTTCGCGTTCAGTTCCGACGAGGAAGAAGAAGAGTAAGATTCTCTTGTTGTACTTGTAGTTCTTCAATTCTTGCTGTTTTGTCTTGTATCTCATTTGCTTTACTCTGAACTTATTCCTTTTTAGGACTCTGGCCCAGAGAGCAGCAAAGAGAGCCAAGGTCCCGGTGATTATCATCGAGGACGAACCCACCGCGACAGCAGGGGGTGCGTCCGAGACAACCTTGCTGGACCCGGCAACTGTTCTCTAGAGCAGCCCCCAGCGTAAGTATATGGTTCGCTTTCCGCTGTTAGGCGCGCATGGATACTCTTTCTTTGCTGACATCTGACTGTTGGTTTGTGTAGGAGCAGAGCATGCCCACCAGGAGCGCCCGGAGGCCGCTCCCGAAATGCCAAGGGAGAGTCCTCCGGCAAGGGAGAGGTCTCCGGCAAGGGACAGCACCAGCAGCCCCCCGGCGGCGGAGACCATGACTGTAGAACCCGGTATTTGCTTGACTCTTCTCCCTTTTCCGGCCGTCAGACCCATCTGCTGCGGAGCCGATGGAGACCGAGGTTGCCGCCGACGACGCCGCTGCCACCGAAGAAGCAGCCGACGCTGACGATCCCGCCGGCGCAGAAGCTGGCGGGGGGGGGGGGGGTGTCTGGCGATCCCTCCGCCGCTGCTGCAGCGTCAGGCTCTGAAGAGCCCCAGCCAGGCGTCTACTTGAAGGCCGGCGATGGCGTCTTCATCAACCTCCCCTGGGCGTTAAGCTCCAGGGCGCCGGTCGAAGGAGAGGGCTTCAACGGAGAGGTGCTCTCCTCCACTGGGCTGACGCTGGTTGACGCGCCGAGCAGCAGCAGCAGCGAGCCTGAGGAGGAGCGGCTACTACGGAAGCTGGTGTCGCTCTACCGTGCTCGGCAAGCCAAGCTGGAATCCCGCGAGGCGCTTGTTGCGAAGGCGGGCGTGGACATCGAAAAGCGCGCGGAGGAGCTCCGAGGTCTCAACCAGGAAGCTCTCCGGTCCCTGGCAAAGGAGCGGGCGCAACTCGCCGAGGAGCAGAAGGCCTTCCTCCTCGAGAGGGCTGAAGTCGAAGAGCAACAGCGGCTTGCCGCTGAAAAGCTGTCTGCGCAGGAGGGCGAGCTGGTGCAGCGGAAGGTCAACCTTGACAGCCACGAGGAGGAGCTTGCCGCGCGTGAGCGAACATTCGGTGGAGCCCTCAATCAAGCAGAGGATGCTGCCGTAGCTGCCGAGGCCGCCAAGAAGGAGCCGGAGACGAAGGTGGCGCAGCTGGAGGCCAATCTCAAGGCGAGCGGTGAAGGGCTTGCCGTGCTCAAGCGTGAGCGGGAGAAGGACGCCTACAGCCACTCAGAGCTGCAGGCTCGTCTCGCCGAGAAGGGGAAGGAGCTTAGCGCCGCCAAGGACTCCAACGCAGATCTTGAGTTGAATCTGACTATTTTGACCAAGACGCTGGACGGCGCCAGGGAACAGGAGGCGGCCTTGAAGGAGGAGGTCAAGGCCGGCAAGGCGCTGCTGGCGAGTGCTGCTGCCGCCCAGAACTCTTTTAGGGAGAATGTGGAGCACTGGACGGAGGGTCTCGTGAATGTTGCCGCAGACATTGACAGGGAGCTGGCGCAGCTGGGGATGGAGGATCTCGGGTATCCCTCCGACGAGAACCTCCAACCCAGCGTCAAGCTCACCTCGTTCTTCAAAGGCGTGGCGACGTCCCTCCAGCGACTCCGGGAGAGGATCCCAAAGCAGCTGGCCGACGAGTCGTGCAAGATCTGCGCGGGAGCTCTTCAAAAGGTGTTGGTGAAGGTGGCCTTCCGCAACCCGGGCCTCAACCTCACCAACGTCCTCAAGACCCTGCCGCCGGATGCTGATCTGGAGGCGCTCAAGACCCTTGTCACACCCAGTATGGACAAGGTGAGCGGGATCAAGAGGGTTGAGGGCGATCGCGTAGACTAGGCCGCCCGTTTTCTTCTTTTCTTGTCACTGCTGGTCATGTTATGAGAACAATCTGTGAGAGCCGCGAGAAGCTACCTTGTAATATAACTCTATTGCGGGTAATGATTGCAATGTTATTTCCTTTACTTGATTCCTTCCTTTGTATGTTTTTGCCCTACGCTTGTAGGGAACTTGCCGGCGCAGGCACCTTAGCCGCGAGCACTGAGTGCGGGACGTCAGCAGCCTGCTGGCGGTGCCGCTACCGACAAGAAACCTTGTCGCAACTAGTCGCAGCACACTTAAGTTGTTGAGCGGACTCGAAACAAAGTAAGGGCGCAACTAGCTACGAGTTGGTTCCTCCGCGCACAGGTTTTCCATACAAAGCACGGTCGTTCAAGGAAGATAACTTAAAAATTTAAAAAATCTGATTGCTCAAACTTTGGCAACTTAGCTTTTCTGTTGTTTGCTTCCCGGTAAGGCGAAACTTTCTTGAACGACGCCTGGTCCATACCATTATCTTCTCCTTTCCCCCCGGCAAACTTGTGGGCGAGGGAACCTTCCTTTCCTTGAGAAAAAAGAAAGAGGAGAAAATAAAGATATGGAGCCTTATGGCTCGTTGTTGCTTACCGGGGGTAGGTGCTGCACAAAGTGTCAGATAACACATGCAAAAAATAGAGAGCATGAAATTGACAAGATGTGCGGAGCACATGAGCTTTATGCACGGGGTCTGCGCCCGGCTTTGTACAAAGGATTACATGCAACAGCGGCAAGACTTGTACAAAAGGTGGTTGCCGGAACGGGTTCTGGCAACCGCGCCTTACGGGTAAAACTTACGAAGATGCTCAATGTTCCAGGAGTTGCTCACCGGAATGCCATCTTCGGTCTCAAGGCGGACATCGCCAGGCCTAGTGACTCGTTTCACCCGGTAAGGGCCTTCCCACTTTGGCGTCAACTTGTTGGAATTCTTGGCGGACTGAACACGCCGAAGAACAAGGTCGCCTTCCTCGAGACTTATGGCGTTAACTTTGCGGCTGTGGTAGCGGCGCAAAGCTTGCTGGTAGCGAGCAGCTCGTACAACAGCCTGAAGACGGTCTTCCTCAAGGAGTAGCGCATCATCTTTTCGCAGCTGCTCTTGCTCAAGCTCATCATAAGCGAGCACTCGAGGTGACCCGTATACGAGTTCCGTGGGGAGAACTGCCTCTGCTCCATAGACTAGAAAGAAAGGTGTCTGGCCAGTGGCTCGATTTGGCGTCGTCCTGATCGACCAAAGAACCACCGGCAGCTCCTCAATCCAGTTTCTTCCGCACTTGTGCAGCCTGTCGAAAGTCCTGGTCTTGAGCCCACGCAACACTTCAGCATTTGCCCTCTCCGCTTGACCGTTGCTTCTCGGGTGAGCAACAGAAGCGAAGCAGACCTTGGCGCCAAGATCTTGGACGTACTGCATGAAGGTGCGGCTTGTGAATTGTGTACCGTTGTCGGTGATTATCCTGTTAGGGATCCCGAAGCGGCAAACAATCGACCTAAAGAACTTGACTGCTGACTGTGCTGTCACCTTACTCACTGCTTCCACTTCCTGCCACTTTGTGAACTTGTCGATTGCAACGTACAAGTACTCAAAGCCCCCGACTGCTCGGGGAAAGGGGCCGAGGATGTCGAGCCCCCAGACCAAAAATGGCCAGGATAAAGGGATCGTCTGGAGAGCTTGAGCTGGCTGGTGTATCTGCTTGGAATGGAACTGGCACGCTTCACACTTGGTTACTTGTGCAGTTGCATCCTGGAGGGCTGTCGGCCAAAAGAAACCTTGCCTGAATGCTTTGCCGGCAAGTGCTCTTGCGCCAATGTGGTGACCACATATGCCTCCATGTATCTCTGCCAACAGCTTTTGTCCATCTTCCCGGTGAATACACTTCAATTTCACACCGTTGAGTCTTCTTCTGTACAGTGTGTTGTCGACAAACTGGTACATACTTGACTGCCGGGCTACTCTTTCCGCTTCTTCTTGCTCTTCGGGAAGTTCTCCTGTCTGAAGGAAATGGACAATATGCTATGCCCATGCTGGAGCTTGTGGCTCGACAACAAGGACTAAAGGCACATCTGCTGCTGCGGGAACATCCGCTTCTACGGCGAGAGCCTGCGGCTCAGCCGGAGCTTGACGTTCCCCGTCAAGTTTGCCGGAGCAAAACTTGTCGGGAGCCTCTGCTTTAAGGGAACAAACCCTAGGGCTTGCCGGAGCAGACTGCTCCTTAGCACTCTTGGTGTTGATCTTGGGGACCTTCTTGGCGGCGGCTTCGGGAAGCTCTGCCGGAAAATAGTCACCAGAAATCAACTTCCTCTTCTTGCTCTATCCAGTTGATGGCGTTACGGACGGTCGAGTCAGCTTGAGCACAAAGATCCCTGGTTCCACAGGTAACATAAGTGCGGCGCACTTTCATAGGCCATCGGCAATGTCATTCTGAGCTCTTGGAACATGTTCCATCTGTAGGCCGTCAAAGTGCTCTTCTAGCTTTCTCACTTCGTCAACGTAAGCTTCCATCAACGGACTCTGATAACTCTTGTTCACTTGGCAGACGACAAGCTACGATTCACCCCTGACAATGAGCTTCTTGATCCCAAGGTCTGCAGCGATCCTGAGACCGGCAAGCAAGCCTTCATACTCTGCAGTATTGTTTGTTGCTTGCTCCTTGGGAAAGTGCATCTGGACTACGTACTTGAGGTGCTCTCCGGTGGGTGCGATAAGCAGCACGCCAGCGCCGGTGCCTTGCAGCGAGATGGCACCATCAAAGTACATCAGCCACTCTTTGCTTGCTTCCTCAACGGGGATGCTTGTTTCTGGAATTTCTTCATCTGGTGTTGGTGTCCACTCTGCTATGAATTCTACCAATGCTCTGCTTTGGATAGTTGAAGTACTTTCAAACTTGAGGCCAAAGCTTGACAGTTCCAGTGCCCACTCAACAATCCTGCCTATTGCTTCTGGATTCTGCAGTATCCTCTTCAGCGGAAAACGAGTGACAACTGTGATCTCATGTGCTTCGAAGTAATGGCGCAGCTTTCTCGAGGCCATGAGAAGGCCGAAAAGCAATTTCTGCACACCAGAGTACCTTGACCTAGCCCCCTGCAGAAGGGAACTGACAAAGTAAACTGGGCGCTGTACCATTCTCTTCTGTATCTCCTCGCGCACCTGCGCAGATCCATCTTTGTCGGGACCAGAGCTTGTCGGGGAAGCCCCCTGCTTGTCGCTGGATGCGCCTGCCATGGTTGCTGGCTCGTCATTTGCCTCCCTCTCTGCTACTAACGCAGCACTAACCACTTGATTGGTTGCCGCTATATATAGCAGCAACTTCTCTTGTGGCTTAGGTGCGACAAGTGTTGGAGTGGAGGACAAGTATCTCTTCAAGTCTTGCAGCGCAGCCTCCGCTTCCGGAGCCCATTTCATTGGACCTGCCTTTTTTAATATTTTGAAAAACGGCAGGGCGCGCTCAGCAGACCTAGAGATAAACCTGCTGAGAGCAGCCATGCAACCGGCAAGTCTTCGTACATCCTTGACGCGCTTTGGTGCTTCAATCTGCTCAATGGCCTTGATCTTGTCGGGATTGGCTTCAATTCCCCGCTGAGACATGAAGAACCCAAGAAGCTTGTCGGAGGGGACTCCAAACACACACTTCTCGGGGTTGAGCTTGAGGCTGATCCTGTGCAGATTTGCAAAGGTCTCGTCTAAATCTTGAATCAGAGTTGCCTTGTCCTTGCTCTTGACCACTATGTCATCCATGTAGGCTTCCACATTTCTGTGTATTTGTGGCTCAAGAGCGACATGGACTACCCTTGCAAATGTTGAACCAGCATTTTTTAAATCGAAAGGCATCCGTATGAAACAGTACGTGCCACTTGGAGTGATGAATGCAGTCTTCTCCTCATCTTCTTCTGCCATGAAGATTTGATGGTATCCAGAGTATGCGTCAAGAAATGAAAGCAAGTAACATCTAGCCGTGGAGTCAACAATCTGGTTAATGCGCGGCAAGGGAAATGGGTCTTTGGGACAAGCTTTATTAACATCGGTAAAGTCGATGCAAAGCCTCCATTTCCTGTTTGCCTTGCGCACGACTACAGGATTGGCCAACCACGTAGGATGGAGCACACCTCTGACAAGGCCTGCTGCTTCCAATTTCTTGATCTCTTCTGCGATGAATTCTTGGCGCTCCAGTGCTTGCTTCCTGACCTTCTGCTTGACGGGCCGCGCATGAGGACAAACGGCAAGATGGTGCTCAATTACTTTCCTGGGAACACTGGGGATGTCAGACGGTTGCCACGCAAACACGTCGACGTTCGCCCGTGGGAAAGCAATGAGTGCGCTTTCCTATTTAGGGTCAAGAGTGGCACTGATGGTGAAGGTACCACCAGTGCCGTCCTCCTTGGCGGACACCTTCTTGGTCTCTGGCGGAGCTGCCATTGTCTTCTTACACTTGCCGGTGGAGCTCGATGGTGCGTCCTCAACGGTAGCGCAGCACTCCGAAGAGGTGCGCTTGCCGCAGTGGGCATCAGAACTCTTGCCGGACTTGGTATTCTTCTTCCCCCCGGGAGCTTCAATGGCAGGTGACTTGCGATCTGTTGCGGCTGCCTCTTCCCGGTAGATCTTGTCGGCGCAGATAAGAGCATCCTTCTTGTCGCCAGGGACAGAGATGACGCTTATCGGGCCTGGCATCTTCAGCATGTTGTATGCATAGTGAGAGGCTGCCATGAACTTGGCGAGTGCTGGACGGCCGAGTATCCCATTGTAAGGCAATGGAAAATCGGCAACGTCAAAAGTGACCCTCTCAGTCATGAAGTTCAACTCGCTGCCAAATGTTACTAGCAACATGACCTTCCCCTTCGGCTTGCTCCTTCCCGGGTTGATTCCTTGGAATGTGCCGGTCTCTTCAAGCTCGCTGTTAGGGATCTGGAGTTTCTGGAGTACAGCGGAGGAGATCAGGTTCAAGCCGGCCCCGCCGTCAACTAGCATCTTAGTGACCTTGAGGTTGCGGATAGTTGGTGAAACCAACATCGGCAAGCACCCGACCGCAGTTGTGCGATCAGGGTGGTCCTCAATATCAAAGATGATAGGCGTGCTGGACCATTTCAGAAGCTTGCGTGACTCGACAGGTGGTTCCGCCGCATTGACTTCCCGCACCCACTGCTTGAGTTGGTGGTGCGAAGTATGCAGAGAAGCACCGCCGTCAACGCACAAGACCTCTGTGGCTTTCTGGAACTCCTGCTCACTGGTCTCGACATCATCCATGTCTTCGTCGTCGTCGTCATCTTCATCCTTGTCGCGGCCGCGGGGAGGTCTGTCTGCTTGCCGCTGCTTGGCCTTGCCGCGGCGTCCTCCCTGGCCGGCGCGCTTCTTGCCGGATTCTCCAGTGCCTCCTTGGGCCCTCTCCTTGTCGCGTCGCTCATATTCAGCCTTTTGTTGCTGGACAAGCTGCTCGACCTTCTTGCAGCTCTGGAGGTCATGACCCTTGGTGCGGTGGATCTTGCAGTACTGCTTGTCGGTGCCGTCCTGCTTGTCGGCGACCGCCACAGCCTGGTAGTTGGTGCATGCGGCAATCTCCTTGCCGGAGCTACCAGCTTTGGCTTTCTTGGCGCCACCTTCGTTGCCGGACTGCTCAATGACTAGCACATCTTTGCCTTTCTTCTTCCTGTTGTTCCGCCGCCGGTTTTTCTTTGCCGGGGCAGCATCCTCGCTGTCAGATCCTCCTGCTCCTGTATTCTCTCCGGGGAGTTTCCTCCCTTCCTCAGCACGTGCACACTTGTCGGCCAGGGCATACAGCTCACTGGCGTCTCTGATCTTTCACATCGCCATCTCCTCCCGCATCCTGCGGTTACGCACGTTCTGATGGAACGCGCTGATGACTGTGTCAGGGTGGACATCTGGGATGTTGTGCTGTACACGGCTGAATCTCTGAATGTACTTGCGCAGGGGCTCTCCTTCCTTCTGGGCGAGCAGGTGAAGGTCACTCTCTTGGCCATGAGGTTTGTGGCCGCCTGTAACGGCGCCGACAAACTGATGGCATAGGTCTGCCCAGGAGGATATGGAGTTGTCCGGCAAATGCATGAGCCAGGACCTGACGTTGGGCTTGAGCACCAGCGGGAAGTAGTTGGCAAGGATCTTGTCGTCCCGCCCCCCGGCAGCTTGCACCGCGATGGTGTAGATGCTGAGGAACTCCGGCGGATGCGACTTGCCGTCGTACTTCTCTGGTATGTCTGGCTTGAAATTCTTCTTGTTGGGCCACTGGACTTGCCGCAGCTCACGAGTAAACGCAGGGCAACCTACCGCGTACGGCAAGTCGCCTGGTTCCCCTGGCGCATGCATGTCGACAGAGGGCCCAGCGCGCTGGTCTGATTGACGCCGCGCTTCTCTTCGGCGCTTGATGCGAGTACGAGCGTCTTCTTGCTGTCGTTCGTGAAGAACTTGGCGCTGATCGTGACGAGCTCGTGGATCTGATGACGCGGTGGAGTCGCTGTCAAGGTGGATCTGGCGAGTCGGCGATCTTGGCCTTCGGGGCAGAGAGTGCACGGTGGTTGCACCCCCACCGGTCTTGTCGCCACCGGCTTGTGCCTGGCTGACTTGCCGCGGCTGCGATGTACTCGGATGCCGTGGCGTGTCGCCGTTGGCGAAGCCGATGAGACTCTGAATGGTGGCCCTCCAGTCGTCGGTCTTGTCTGCCGCTAGAGGGTAGTCTAGGAGCAGTTGAGCTCGCGGCAAAGCTTCTGCTGAAGTGGCGGGTGGCAGCGGCGAACGGTGTGAGGAGCGGGATATGCTCGGACTTCTAACTACGTTAGAAGGAGCAGTATCTCGTCCAGGCAACCGTGCCCCGCTCGTGCCAGCATGTTGGCGTGCATGCTGGTCTTGAGCACTCCGAGATCCACCAGCTCGATCTTGGTCCAGCAAACGTATGGTACCGTGAGTACCATGACGCTGCCGGTCCCGCGCCTCCTGGGATGGGCCCGGTGCATGTACGGACGCCGAGGTCTTGGAGTGCGCCCGGTCGTTGTGGGAGCCGACTGCGCCGCTGATGGGCAGCGCAGCCTTGTCCCTGGACTTGGCAGCACCGTGAGCTCCCTCGTCGACGCCCATTCTTCCGCCGGCGTCTACCCCACCAGCCGTTTGCTCCAGCGATGGTGGGTTCGGCGCGGACGGAGCAGCCGCCTACGAAGCCTTCTTCTTCGGCGGCATGTCGATGAAGACGATGAAGATTTAGCTCGTGTGAACGCCGGATCAGGTTCACACAACCTCGACGCACCCCCTACCTGGCGCGCCAAAGATGTCGGGGTACTAATCCACGATCACCTATGGGACCGGCAGACCGAGCCCCTTTCGGTTCGACGGGGGGGGGGGGGGGGGGCGGAGATTGCACGAAGAGCAGATCGAGGCGAAACACACGAGCAGTTTACCCAGCTTCGGGCCACATGGATGCGTAAAACCCTACTCCTGCTTTGTGGTTTTTATAGAGTTCTTGCTTGGGAGCGCTGAGTGCTACAGTACACACCAGCAGCTAACCAGACCGAGCGTGAGTGTTCTCTCCTTCCCACCCCCCCTCTACGTTGCGCATGGGCCTCCTTTTATATGCTCAAGGGGTCACCAACAGGTGGCAACGTAGACAAGGGTAAAAATGGAAAGGTGTTGCGGTTGGTATAGCTACCTGCTACAGTGTATCATACCTAATCCTGAAGGCAAGGGACAAGGGCATTAAATGCCCGACTGCGTCGCCCAAATAGCACAAAAGGGACCGTCAGGGACGCCACCGCTCGCCACGATGGCAATCTTGTCAGCGCCGCTTGCCACCGCGCACCGCTGGCTGCACAGCCTCCCGCCACGTACGCCTGGAAGGGTCCCAGAGCGACACGTTGGTGGATGTGCTGGAGCGCGGGTACAGAGTGGTGGCTTGCCGCGGCAAGTGCCTTGCCGCAGTTGTTGTCTTGTCGCGTCCGGGAGCTTGTCGCTCACCGGGCCTTGCCGGGACGCGTGGCGCATCGCGGCAAGTTCCTTGAGATGCCTTGGTTGGCCTTCCCGGCAAGCTCCTCTTGCCGGGGTCTTGTCTCCTTGGCTTGGATACTTTGTCCTTGAATGGCTCCGAAGGAACCACGGAGGACCTTGGCGGTCACCCGGCAAGCCTTGCCGCGGGACGCTGCGACTGCCCGTGCACAAGTTCGGGATACTAGGGTACCCCTACTCTAGTACACCGACACCTTCACATAGATAACCTGTGCCACATCATTGGCTAGGACGAACGGTTCGTCTGTGTACCCAAGATTTTTCAGATCCACTGTTGTCATTCCGTACTGTGGGTCTACCTGTACCCCGCCGCCTGACAGATTAACCCATTTGCACTTAAGCAAAGGGACCTTAAAATCAGGTCCGTAGTCAAGTTCCCATATGTCCACTATGTAACCATAATATGTGTCCTTTCCGCTCTCGGTTGCTGCATCAAAGCGGACACCGCTGTTTTGGTTGGTGCTCTTTTGATCTTGGGCGATCATGTAAAATGTATTCCCATTTATCTCGTATCCTTTGTAAGTCAATACAGTCAAAGATGGTCCCCTGGACAACAAGTACAACTCATCACAAACAGTGTTGTCACCTCTGAGACGTGTTTCCAACCAACTGCTGAAAGTCCTGATGTGCTCACATGTAATCCAGTCGTCGCACTGCTCCGGGTATTTGGAGAGCAGACTGTTCTTGTGTTCATCGACATACGGGGTCACCAAGGTAGAGTTCTGTAGAACTGTGTAGTGTGCTTGAGACCAAGAATATCCGTCCCTGCATATTATTGAGTCACTTCCAAGAGTGCCTTTTCCAGTCAGTCTCCCCTCATACCGCGATTTAGGGAGACCTATCTTCTTAAGGCCAAGAATGAAGTCAACACAAAACCCGATAACATCCTCTGTTTGATGGCCCATGGAGATGCTTCCTTCTGGCCTAGCGCGGTTACGGACATATTTCTTTAGGACTCCCATGAACCTCTCAAAGTGGAACATATTGTATAGAAATACGGGCCCCAGGATGACAATCTCATCGACTAGATGAACTAGGACGTGTGTCATGATATAGAAGAAGGATGGTGGGAACACCGGCTCGAAACTGACAAGACATTGCGCCACATCACTCCGTAGCCTTGGTACGATTCTGGATCGATCACCTTCTGAGAGATTGCATTGAGGAATGCACATAGCTTCACAATGGCTAATTGGTCGTTTTTCAGTAGAAGCCCCCTCAATGCAACCGGAAGCAGTTGCGTCATAATCACGTGGCAGTCATGAGACTTTTAGGTTCTAAAACTTTTTCTCTGGCATACTTATTATTCCCTTTATATTCGACGAGAAGCGAGTCGTGACCTTCATACTGAGCAGGCTTTCAAAGAAGATTTCTTTCTCTTCTTTCGTAAGAGCGTAGCTGGCAGGACCTTTATACTGCTTCAGAGGCATGCCGTCTTTTTCGTGCAAACGTTGTAGGTCCTCCCGTGCCTCAGGTGTATCTTTTGTCTTCCCATACACGCCCAAGAAGCCTAGCAGGTTCACGCAAAGGTTCTTCGTCACGTGCAATACGTCGATTGAAGAGCGCACCTCTAGGTCTTTCCAGTAGGGTAGGTCCCAAAATATAGATTTCTTCTTCCACATGGGTGCGTGTCCCTCAGCGTCATTCGGAATAGCTAGTCCGTCGTGACCCTTTCCCAAGATTACGTGTAAATCATTGACCATAGTAAGTACGTGATCACCGATACGCATGGCGGGCTTCTTCCGGTGATCTGCCTCGCCTTTGAAATGCTTGCCTTTCTTTCGACATTGATGGTTGGTCGGAAGAAATCGACGATGGCCTAGGTACACATTCTTCCTGCATTTGTCCAGGTATATACTTTTAGTGTCATCTAAACAGTGCGTGCATGCGTGGTATCCTTTGTTTGTTTGTCCTGAAAGGTTACTGAGAGCGGGCCAATCGTTGATGGTCATGAACAGCAACGCCTTTAGGTTAAATTCCTCCTGTCTGTGCTCATCCCACGTACGTACACCATTTCCATTCCACAGCTGTAAAAGTTCTTCAACTAATGGCCTTAGGTACACATTAATGTCGTTGCCGGGTTGCTTAGGGCCTTGGATGAGAACTGGCATCATAATGAACTTCCGCCTCATGCACATGCAAGGAGGAAGGTTATACATACATAGAGTCACGGGCCAGGTGCTGTGATTGCTGCTCTGCTCCCCGAAAGGATTAATGCCATCCGCGCTTAAAGCAAACCATACATTCCTTGGGTCCTTTGCAAACTCATCCCAGTACTTTCTCTCAATTTTTCTCCACTGCGACCCGTCAGCGGGTGCTCTCAACTTCCCATCTTTCTTTCGGTTCTCACTGTGCCATCGCATCAACTTGGCATGCTCTTCGTTTCTGAACAGACGTTTCAACCATGGTATTATAGGAGCATACCACATCACCTTCGCAGGAACCCTCTTCCTGGGGGGCTCGCCGTCAACATCACCAGGGTCATCTCGTCTGATCTTATACCACAATGCACCGCATACTGGGCATGCGTTCAGATCCTTGTATGCACCGCGGTAGAGGATGCAGTCATTAGGGAATGCATGTATCTTCTCCACCTCCAATCCTAGAGGGCATACGACCTTCTTTGTTGCGTATGTACTGTCAGGCAATTCGTTATCCTTTGGAAGCTTCTTCTTCAATATTTTCAGTAGCTTCTCAAATCCTTTGTCAGGCACAACATTCTCTGCCTTACACTGTAGCAATTCCAGTATGGCACCGAGCTTTGTGTTGCCATCTTCGCAATTGGGGTACAACCCTTTTTTGTGATCCTCTAACATGCGATCGAACTTTAGCTTCTCCTTTTGACTTTCGCATTGCATCCTTGCATCGACAATGACCCGGCGGAGATCATCATCATCGGGCACATCGTCTAGTTCCTCTTGATCTTCAGCAGCTTCACCCATTGCAGCATCATTGGGCACATCGTCTGGTTCCTCTTGATCTTCACCACCTCCCCCCATTGCAGCATCACCGTATTCAGGGGGCACATAGTTGTCATCGTACTCTTCTTCTTCGTCATCTTCCATCATAACCCCTATTTCTCCGTGCCTTGTCCAAACATTATAGTGTGGCACGAAACCCTTGTAAAGTAGGTGGGAGTGAAGGATTTTCCGGTTAGAGTAAGACCTCATATTCCCACATTCAGTGCATGGACAACACATAAAACGATTCTGCTTGTTTGCCTCAGCCGCATCGAGAAACTCATGCACGCCCTTAATGTACTCGCAGGTGTGTCTGTCACCCTACATCCACTGCCGGTTCATCTGCGTGCATTATATATAATTAAGTGTCCAAATTAATAGAAGTTCATCATCACATTAAAACCAAAGTGCATACATAGTTCTCATCTAACAACATATAGCTCTCCATAGCATCTAATTAATTAAACCATACATTGAAACTTTGTAAAACATTTCAATGCGAAAACAAATGCGATCATAATCGCAACCAAGGTAACAATTGATCCAACGGCATAATGATACCAAGCCTCGGTACGAATGGCATATTTTCTAATCTTTCTAATCTTCAAGCGCATTGCATCCATCTTGATCTTGTGATCATCGACGACATCCGCAACATGCAACTCCAATATCATCTTCTCCTCCTCAATTTTTTTTATTTTTTCCTTCAACAAATTGTTTTCTTCTTCAACTAAATTTAACCTCTCGACAATAGGGTCGGTTGGCATTTCCGATTCACATACATCCTACATAAATAAAATCTATGTCACGTTGGTCGGCATAATTTTCATAAACAATAAATGAACCAATAGTTATAAAGATAATATATATACCACATCCGAATCATAGACAGGACGAGGGCCGACGGGGGCGGATACCCAAACCATCGCACTATATAAGATGCAATAATAAAAGTAAGAAAATAATACAAGTATCTATGTAAACATACAAGTAAGAATATTTTTCCTTTCAGAAAGAAGATAAGAACAAGAGGCTAACCACGGTGGAGCCGACGATGAGCTCGGCGCGGGTGATCGACGGCGGTGAAGACGGGGACGGGGCGTGACGGACCGCTAAACCTAGACAAATATTGTGGAAAATGGAGCTTGGAGGTCGAGCTTGGAGTGGAGAAAGCTTAAGTAGTGTGGCTCGGGCATTCCATCGAACACCTTGTGTGCATAGGAGGTGAGCTAGCGCACCACCAAGACCTCTCCCCCTCGGCCAGAAAAAACAGAGCAGTGTGCTGTGCTCTTATGCGAGGGGGTATATATAGGCACCTCATTGGTCCCGGTTGGTGGCGTGAACCGGGACTAAGGGGAGCCTTTGGTCCCGGTTCAAGCCGCCAACCGGGACCAATGGTGGTGGGCCAGGAGCGAGGCCCATTGGTCCTGGTTCGTCCCACCAACCAGGACCAAAAGGTCCAGATGAACCAGGACCAATGGCCCACGTGGCCCGACCGGCCCCCTGGGCTCACGAACCGGGTCCAATGCCCCCATTGGTCCCGGTTCTGAACTGAACCGGGACTAATGGGCTGACCCGGCCTGGAGCAAAGCCCTGTTTTCTACTAGTGCATGGGGAAGAAAATTATTGAAAAGATTTCCCCAATAAATTTTATGTAAATACTATGATAATATACGCACCACATACCTGATAATTTATGTACAAACATTGTGGTAACTTTGACCATGGGGAAAAATTGTCGAAAAAGGAACTTCGGTTAGTTCTTAGCAAATAGAATGGTAATATAAGCACCACATACTTGATAACTTAGGTGAAAACATGATGATAATCTGGACCCGAGAATATTTTTATTGAAATATACCTCTGATAATTTTTGGGTAAATAGCATATGAAGACACACACCATAGATCTGATAACGTACGTCTAAAACACCATGATAACTTTTTTTACTCCTAAGGTAAAAGTTTTTCAAACAAGCCCCGGTAACTTTTTTGTAAATTGCACAATATTTTAAGCGCCGCAGACCTACAAGCACCATGGTAATTTTTTTGACCCGGGAAAAAAGTTGCTCAAACATCACCGATATTTTCTATGTAAATAATATGATAATATAAGCACCGCATAACCGATAACTTACGTATAAACATCATGCTAACTTTTACCAAGAGGAAAATTGTTGAAAAATATACCCTCGTCAATTTATGTGTAAATGGTATGGTAATATACGCCCGCATACCTGATAACGTACGTGCAACCACCGTAGTAACATAGACCAAGGGGTGGGGAGTTGTTGAAAAACATACCTCTGATAAATTATGTGAAAATAACATGATAATATATTGACCGCATACCTGATAAATTACATACAAACACCATGGTAACACAGATCAAGGGGGAAAGGTTGTTGAAAAACATAACTTCAATAACTTAAGTGTAAATAGAATGGTAACATACCAATCATAGACCTGATAACTTGGATACAAACACTTATGTAATATCGAGCAAGGTGAAAATAGTTGTCGAAAAACATACCCACGACAACTTATATGAAAACACCAAGAAAACTTACGTACAACATGTGTGATAACTTACTTACTCAATATGTTGTGACTTTTTAGCCCGAAAAGTCATCAGAACTATTGGGGAACGTAGTAATTTCAAAAAATTTCCTACGCACACGCAAGATCATGGTGATGCATAGCAACGAGAGGGGAGAGTGTGATCTACGTACCCTTGTAGACCGACAGTGGAAGCGTTATAACAACGCGGTTGATGTAGTCATACATCTTTACGGCCCGACCGATCAAGCACTGAAACTACGGCACCTCCGAGTTTTAGCACACGTTCAGCTCGATGATGATCCCCAGACTCCGATCCAGCAAAGTGTCGGGGAAGAGTTCCATCATCACGACGGCGTGGTGACGATCTTGATGTTCTACCATCGTAGGGCTTCGCCTAAGCACCACTACAATATTATCGAGGATTATGGTGGAAGGGGGCACCGCACACGGCTAAGAAAACGATCACGTGGATCAACTTGTGTGTCTAGGGGTGCCCCCTGCCCCCGTATATCAAGGAGAAAGGGGAGGAGGCCGGCCGGCCCTATGGCGCGCCAAGGAGGAGGAGTCCTCCTCCTAGTATGAGGACTCCCCTCTTTCCTACTCCTACTAGGAGGGGGAAAGGAAGGGGGGAGAGAAGGAAAGGGGGCGCCGCCCCCCCTCTCCTAGTCCAATTCAGACCAGGGGGGAGGAGGCGCGCGGCCCACCCTGGTTGCTCCCCTCTCTCTCCACTAAGGCCCATATGGCCCATTACTTATCCCGGGGGGGTTCCGGTAACCCTCCGGCACTCCGATTTTCTCCGAAATCACCCGGAACACTTCCGGT
Source organism: Triticum monococcum (assembly GCA_034509565.1). Taxonomy (NCBI): domain Eukaryota; kingdom Viridiplantae; phylum Streptophyta; class Magnoliopsida; order Poales; family Poaceae; genus Triticum; species Triticum monococcum. The sequence continues at coordinate 752,505,847 of CM067843.1, read as the reverse complement.
GTCCGAATATAGCTGTCCAATATATCAATCTTTATGTCTCGACCATTTCGAGACTCCTCGTCATGTCCGTGATAACATCCGGGACTCCGAACTAACTTCCGTACATCAAAAATCATAAACTCATAATATAACTGTCATCGAAACCTTAAGCGTGCGGACCCTACGGGTTCGAGAACAATGTAGACATGACCGAGACATGTCTCCGGTCAATAACCAATAGCGGAACCTGGATGCTCATATTGTCTCCCACATATTCTATGAAGATCTTTATCGGTAAGACCGCATAACAACATACGTTGTTCCCTTTGTCATCGGTATGTTACTTGCCTGAGATTTGATCGTCGGTATCTCAATACCTAGTTCAATCTCGTTACCGGCAAGTCTCTTTACTTGTTTCGTAATACATCATCTTGCAACTAACTCATTAGTTGTAATGCTTGTAAGGCTTATATTATGTGCATTACCGAGAGGGCCCAGAGATACCTCTCCGACAATCGCAGTGACAAATCCTAGTCTCGACATACGCCAACCCAACATTTACCTTTGGAGACACCTGTAGAGCTCCTCTATAATCACCCAGTTACGTTGTGACGTTTGGTAGCACACAAAGTGTTCCTCCGGCAAACGGGAGTTGCATAATCTCATAGTCATAGGAACATGTATAAGTCATGAAGAAAGCAATAGCAACATACTAAAGGATCGGGTGCTAAGCTAATGGAATGGGTCATGTCAATCACATCATTCTCCTAATAATGTGATCCCGTTAATCAAATGACAACACATGTCTATGGTTAGGAAACATAACCATCTTTGATTAACAAGCTAGTCAAGTAGAGGCATACTAGTGACGTTTTAGTTTGTCTATGTATTCACACAATTATTATGTTTCCGGATAATACAATTCTAGCATGAATAATAAACATTTATCATGATATAAGGAAATAAAATAATAACATTATTATTGCCTGTAGGGCATATTTCCTTCAGTCTCCCACTTGCACTAGAGTCAATAATCTAGATTACACAGTAATGATTCTAACACCCATGGAGCTTTGCTGCTGATCATGTTTTGCTCGTGGAAGAGGCTTAGTCAACGGGTATGCAACATTCAGATCTGTATGTATCTTGCAAATCTCTATGTCTCCCACCTGGACTAGATCCCGGATGGAATTGAAGCTTCTCTTGTGAAATCTGGATTCCTTTGCCAAGGCAATTGCACCAGTATTGTCACAAAAAATTTTCATTGGAGCCGATGCACTAGGTATGACACCTAGATCGGATATGAACTCCTTCATCCAGACTCCTTCATTTGCTGCTTCTAAAGCAGCTATGTACTCCGCTTCACATGTAGATCCCGCCACAACGCTTTGTTTAGAACTGCACCAACTGACAGCTCCACCGTTTAATGTAAACACATATCCGGTTTGCGATTTAGAATCGTCCGGATCAGTGTCAAAGCTTGCATCAATGTAACCATTTACGATGAGCTCTTTGTCACCTCCATATATGAGAAACATATCCTTAGTCCTTTTCAGGTATTTCAGGATGTTCTTGACCACTGTCCAGTTATCCATTCCTGGATTACTTTGGTACCTCCCTGCTAGACTTATAGCAAGACACACATCAGGTCTGGTACACAGCATTACAGACATGATAGATCCTATGGCTGAAGCATAGGGAACATCTTTCATTTTCTCTCCATCTTCTGCATTGGTCGGGCATTGAGTCTTACTCAATTTCACACCTTATAACACAGGCAAGAATCCTTTCTTTGCTTGATCCATTTTGAACTTCTTCAAAATTTTGTCAAGGTATGTGCTTTGTGAAAGTCCAATTAAGCGTCTTGATCCATCTCTATAGATCTTAATGCCCAATATGTAAGCAGCTTCACCGAGTTCTTTCGTTGAAAAACTCTTATTCAAGTATCCCTTTATGCTATCCAGAAATTCTATATCATTTCCGATTAGTAATATGTCATCTACATATAATATCAGAAATGCTACAGAGCTCCCACTCACTTTCTTGTAAATACAGGCTTCTCCAAAAGTCTGTACAAAACCAAATGCTTTGATCACACTATCAAAGCATTTATTCCAACTCCGAGAAGCTTGCACCAGTCCATAAATGGATGGAGCTTGCACACTTTGTTAGCTCCCTTTGGATCGACAAAACCTTCCGGTTGCATCATATACAACTCTTCTTCCAGAAATCCATTCAGGAATGCAGTTTTGACATCCATCTACCAAATTTCATAATTATAAAATGCGGCAATTGCTAACATGATTCGGACAGACTTAAGCATCGCTACGGGTGAGAAGGTCTCATCGTAGTCAATCCCTTGAACTTGTGGAAAACCTTTTGCGACAAGTTGAGCTTTGTAGACAGTAACATTACCGTCAGCGTCAGTCTTCTTCTTGAAGTTCCATCTATTCCTAATTGCATGCCGATCTTTGGGCAAGTCAACCAAAGTCCATACTTTGTTCTCATACATGGATCCCATCTCAGATTTCATGGCTTCAAGCCATTTTGCGGAATCTGGGCTCACCATCGCTTCTCCATAGTTTGTAGGTTCATCATGATCTAGTAGCATGATTTCCAGAACAGAATTACCATACCACTCTAGTGCGGATCTTACTTTGGTTGATCTACGAGGTTCAGTAGTATCTTGTTCTGAAGTATCAAGATCATCATCATTAGCTTCCTCACTAATTGGTGTAGGTGTCACAGAAATTGGTTTCTGTGATGTGCTACTTTCCAATAAGGGAGCAGGTATAGTTACCTCGTCAAGTTCTACTTTCCTCCCACTCACTTCTTTCCAGAGAAACTCCTTCTCTAGAAAATTTCCGAATTTAGCAACAAAAGTCTTGCCTTCAGATCTGTGTTTTAAGGTGTATCCAATAGTTTCCTTTGGATATCCTATGAAGACACATTTCTCCGACTTGGGTTCGAGCTTATCAGTTTGAAGCTTTTTCACATAAGCATCACAGCCCCAAACTTTCAGAAACGACAACTTTGGTTTCTTGCCAAACCACAGTTCATAAGGTGTCGTCTCAACGGATTTTGATGGTGCCCTATTTAACGTGAATGCGGCCGTCTCTAGAGCATAACCCCAAAACGATAGCGGTAAATCAGTAAGAGACATCATAGATCGCACCATATCAAGTAAAGTACGATTACGACGTTCGGACAAACCATTACGTTGTGGTGTTCCAGGTGGCGTGAGTTGCGAAACTATTCCACATTGTTTCAAATGTACACCAAACTGGTAACTCAAATATTCTCCTCCACGATCAGATCGTAGGAATTTTATTTTCCTATTACGATGATTTTCAACTTCACTCTGAAATTCTTTGAACTTTTCAAATGTTTCAGACTTATGTTTCATTAAGTAGATATACCCATATCTGCTTAAGTCATCTGTGAAGGTGAGAAAATAACGATATCCGCCACGAGCCTCAACATTCATCGGACCACATACATATGTATGTATGATTTCCAACAAATCTGTTGCTCTCTCCATAGTACCGGAGAACGGTGTTTTTGTCATCTTACCCATAAGGCACGGTTCGTAAGTACCAAGAGATTCATAATCAAGTGGTTCCAAAAGTCCATCAGTATGGAGTTTCTTCATGCGCTTTACACCGATATGACCCAAATGGCAGTGCCACAAATAAGTTGCACTATCATTATGAACTCTGCATCTTTTGGCTTCAACATTATGAATATGTGTGTTACTACTATCAAGATTTAATAAGAATACACCACTCTTTAAGGGTGCATGACCATAAAAGATATTACTCATATAAATAGAACAACCATTATTCTCTGATTTACATGAATAACCATCTCACATCAAACAAGATCCAGATATAATGTTCATGCTCAACGCTGGCACCAAATAACAATTATTTAGGTCTAATACTAATCCCGAAGGTAGATGTAGAGGTAGCATGCCGACCGCGATCACATCGACTTTGGAACCATTTCCCACGCGCATCGTCACCTCGTCCTTAGCCAATCATCGCTTAATCCGTAGTCCCTGTTTCGAGTTGCAAATGTTAGTAGCAGAACCAGTATCAAATACCCAGGTGCTACTGCGAGCATTAGTAAGGTACACATCAATAACATGTATATCACATATACCTTTGTTCACCTTGCCATCCTTCTTATCCGCCAAATACTTGGGGCAGTTCCGCTTCTAGTGACCAGCTTGCTTTCAGTAGAAGCACTCAGTTTCAGGCTTAGGTCCAGGTTTGGGTTTCTTCTCTTGAGTAGCAACTTGCTTGCTGTTCTTTTTGAAGTTCCCCTTCTTCTTCCCTTTGCCCTTTTTCTTGAAACTAGTGGTCTTGTTGACCATCAACACTTGATGCTCCTTCTTGATTTCTACCTCCGCAGCTTTCAGAATTGCGGAGAGCTCGGGAATAGTCTTATTCATCCCTTGCATATTATAGTTCATCACGAAGCTCTTGTAGCTAGGTGGCAGTGATTGGAGAATTATGTCAATGACGCAATCATCTGGAAAATTAACTGCCAATTCAATCAAGTGATTATTATACCCAGATATTTTGAGTATATGCTCACTGATAGAACTGTTCTCCTCCATCTTGCAGCTATAGAACTTATTGGAGACTTCATATCTCTCAATCCGAGCATTTGCTTGAAATATTAACTTCAACTCCTGGAACATCTCATATGCTCCATGACGTTCAAAACGTCGTTGAAGTCCCAATTCTAAGATGTAAAGCATGGCACACTGAACTATCGAGTAGTCATCAGCTTTGCTCTACCAGACATTCATAACATCTGGTGTTGCTCCAGCAGTAGGCCTGACACCCAGCGGTGCTTCCAGGACGTAATTCTTCTGTGCAGCAATGAGGATAATCTTCAAGTTACGGACCCAGTCCGTGTAATTGCTACCATCATCTTTCAACTTTGCTTTCTCAAGGAACGCATTAAAATTCAACGGAACAACAACACGGGCCATCTATCTACAACCAAACATAACCAAACAAGATACTAAGTTGATGATAAATTTAGGTTCAATTAATCATATTACTAAAGAACTTCCACTTAGATAGAAATCCCTCTAATCCTCTAAGCGATTACGTGATCCAAATTAACTAAGCCATGTCCGATCATCACGTGAGATGGAGTAGCTAGTTTCATTGGTGAACATCACTATGTTGATCATATCTACTATATGATTCACGCTCGATCTTCCGGTCTCCGTGTTCCGAGGCCATATCTGTATATGCTTGGCTCGTCAAGTATAACCTGAGTATTCCGCGTGTGCAACTTCTTTCCACCCGTTGTATTTGAACGTAGAGCCTATCACACCCGATCATCACGTGGTGTCTCAGCATGAAGAACTTTCGCAACGGTGCATACTCAGGGAGAACACTTCTTGATAATTAGTGAGAGATCATCTTAAAATGCTACCATCAATCAAAGCAAGATAAGATGCATAAAAGATAAACATCACATGCAATCAATATAAGTGATATGATATGGCCATCATCATCTTGTGCTTGTGATCTCCATCTTCGAAGCATCGTCATGATCACCATCGTCACCGGTGCGACACCTTGATCACCATCGTAGCATCGTTGTTGTCTCGCCAATCTTATGCTTCCATGACTATCGCTATCGCTTAGTGACAAAGTAAAGCATTACAGCGCAGTTGCATTGCATATAATAAAGCGACAACCATATGGCTCCTGCCAGTTGCCGATAACTCGGTTACAAAACATGATCATCTCATACAATAAAATGTAGCATCCTGTCTTGACCATATCACATCACAACATGCCCTGCAAAAACAAGTTAGACGTTCTCTACTTTGTTGTTGCAAGTTTTACGTGGCTGCTACGGGCTTAAGTAAGAACCAATCTTACCTACGCATCAAAACCACAACGATAGTTTGTCAAGTTGGTGCTGTTTTAACCTTCGCAAGGACCGGGCGTAGCCACACTCGGTTCAACTAAAGTTGGAGAAACTGACACCCGCTAGCCACCTTTGTGGAAAGCACGTCGGGAGAACCGGTCTCGCGTAAGCGTACGCGTAATGTCGGTCCGGGCCGCTTCATCCAACAATACCGCCGAACCAAAGTATGACATGCTGATAAGCAGTATGACTTATATCGCCCACAACTCACTTGTGTTCTACTCGTGCATATAACATCAACACGTAAAACCTTGGCTCGGATGCCACTGTTGGGGAATGTAGTAATTTCAAAAAAATTCCTACGCACACGCAAGATCATGGTGATGCATAGCAACGAGAGGGGAGAGTGTGATCTACGTACCCTTGTAGACCGACAGCGGAAGCGTTATAACAACGCGGTTGATGTAGTCGTACGTCTTTACGGCCTGACAAATCAAGCACCGAAACAATGACACCTCCGAGTTTTAGCACACGTTCACCTCGATGACGATCCCCGGACTCCGATCCAGCAAAGTGTCAGGGAAGAGTTCCATCTGCACGACGGCGTGGTGACGATCTTGATGTTCTACCGTCGTAGGGCTTCGCCTAAGCACCACTACATTATTATCGAGGATTATGGTGGAAGGGGGCACCGCACACGGCTAAGAAAACGATCACGTGGATCAACTTGTGTGTCTAGGGGTGCCCCCTGCCCCCGTATATCAAGGAGCAAGGGGAGGAGGCCGGCCGGCCCTATGGCGCGCCAAGGAGGAGGAGTCCTCTTCCTAGTAGGAGTAGGACTCCCCTCTTTCCTACTCCTACTAGGAGGGGAAAGGAAGGGGGGAGAGAAAGAAAGGGGGGCGCCGCCCCCCTCTCCTAGTCCAATTCAGACCAGGGGGGAGGAGGCGCGCGACCCACCCTGGCTGCTCCTCTCTCTCTCTCCACTAAGGCCCATATGGCCCATTACTTCTCCCCGGGGGGGGGGGGGAGGGGGGTTCCGGTAACCCTCCAGCACTCCGGTTTTCTCCGAAATCACCCGGAACACTTCCGGTGTAAGAATATAGCCATACAATATATCAATCTTTATGTCTCGACCATTTCGAGACTCCTCATCATGTCCGTGATCACACCCGGGACTCCGAACTAACTTCGGTACATCAAAACTAATAAACTCATAATAGAACTGTCATCGAAACCTTAAGCGTGCGGACCCTACTGGTTCGAGAACAATGTACACATGACCGAGACATGTTTTCGGTCAATAACCAATAGCGGAACATGGATGCTCATATTGGCTCCCACATATTCTACGAAGATCTTTATCGGTCAGACCGCATAACAACATACGTTGTTCCCTTTGTCATCGGTATGTCACTTGCCCGAGATTCGATCGTCGGTATCTCAATACCTAGTTCAATCTCGTTACCGGCAAGTCTCTTTACTCGTTTCGTAATACATCATCTTGCAACTAACTCATTAGTTGTAATGCTTGCAAGCCTTATGTGATGTGCTTTACCGAGAGGGCCCAGAGATACCTCTCCAACAATCGGAGTGACAAATCCTAATCTCGAAATACGCCAACCCAACATTTACCTTTAGAGACACCTGTAGAGCTCCTTTATAATCACCCAGTTACATTGTCACGTTTGGTAGCACACAAAGTGTTCCTCCGGCAAACGGGTGTTGCATAATCTCATAGTCATAGGAACATGTATAAGTCATGAAGAAAGCAATAACAACATACTAAACGATCGGGTGCTAAGCTAATGGAATGGGTCGTGTCAATCACATCATTCTCCTAACAATGTGATCCCGTTAATCAAATGACAAAACATGTCTATGGTTAGGAAACATAACCATCTTTGATTAACAAGCTAGTCAAGTAGAGGCATAGTAGTGACGTTTTAGTTTGTCTATGTATTCACACAAGTATTATGTTTCCGGATAATACAATTCTAGCATGAATAATAAACATTTATCATGATATAAGGAAATAAAATAATAAAATTATTATTGCCTCTAGGGCATATTTCCTTCAAGAACATATCAACATGGGATCTAGTTTGAAAGATCACATCATGACGAATCATTTATGTGAAAATGATTTTGCATCCGACCGACGGTTTGATCTACAAAATATTTTGAATTTTCAGAATATGGATAATCTAGGATGATGTGAGCTTTTTGTCCTCTATTGCATATAAGCATGTGGATGGGAGAACCATTTTATGCCCCGATAACTTATGCGGAAATACCACGATAACTAGCATACTACAGACGTGATAACTTATGTGACCAAGGCCTGATAACTTTTGACTCGAAAAAAGTTGTTGGTATATACCAACATGGCATAGTTTTGAAGATCTCGTTGCGACAAATCTTCTACATGAAAATCATTGTTGTATTCGACCAACGGTTTAAGCTACATAATATTTTAAATTTTCAGAATAGGAATAATTTAAGATGACATCAACTTTTTCTCCTTTAGTGCAGTATTTCAAAAAATTTCCTATGATCATGCAGTATTTCAAATTTTTTCCTATAATCACACAAGATCTATCTAGGAGATGCATAGCAACGAGAGGGGAGAGTGTGTCCACGTACCCTTGTAGACCGAAAGTGGAAGCGTTAATTAACACGGCCGATGTAGTCGAACGTCTTCACGATCCAACCGATCAAGTACCGAACGCACGGGACCTCCGCGATCTGCACACGTTTAGCTTGGTGACATCCCTCGTACTCTTGATCCAGTTGAGGCAGAGGGAGAGTTTCGTCATGAAAGTGCTAGTGATCGACTAGAGGGGGGGGGTGAATAGGCGATTTTTATGGAAGTCTTCAAAACATGTAAGTTTCGAAGACAAACGATAGAAATAAACCTATTACCATGCAGCCGAAGGTAGACTACACTAGGCAAACCATATTCAAGTATTCAATGAAGTGAAAGCACAATGACTAATAGCAGCTAGTTAGTAAGGATCAGGTAGGAAGATATTGTGAAGCCAATCAGAACAAGTAATCACTTAGTGAAGCCAAATGGTGATGCAATCATATAATGACTTCACAAGGACCAACAGTAAGTAAAGGGAAGGGAAGGATGAAACCAGTGACTCGTTGAAGACAATGATTTGTTGGACCAGTTCCAGTTGCTGTGACAACTGTACGTCTGGTTAGGGAGGCTGAGATTCAACTCAGAAGACCTCGTCTTCACCTTATTCCCCTTGAGCTAAGGACACCCAGTCCTCGCCCAATCACTCTGGTAAGTCTTCAAGGTAGACTTCCAAACCTTCACGGACTTCGTTCACCGGCGATCCACAATGACTCTTGGATGCTCAGAACGCGACGCCTAACCGACTGGAGGATTCACAGTCCTCAAGTGTAATAAGTCTTCAGATCACACAGACAGGAAGACTTAAGTGATGCCTTACACTCTTTGGCTCTGGGTTTTTAGTGCTTTATCCTCGCAAGGAATTCTCTCTCAAAGGCTTCGAGGTGGGTTGCTCTCAAACGACAAAAGCCGTACTCTAACTCTGAGCAGCCGACCGTTTATGGTTGTAGGGGGTGGGCTATTTATAGCCACTTGGCAACCCGACCTGATTTGTCCGAAATGACCCTGGGTCACTAAGGAACTGACATGTGTTCCAACAGTCAGATTTCAAACGCACACGGCAACTTTACTTGGGCTACAAGCAAGGCTGACTTATCCAACTCTGCACAAGATTTCCTCTCATAGTCTTAACTCGAAGACATAGGATTTTGGTTAAGCATCACTTCAGTCAATCTGACTGGTTCTCTTGGACCCCACTTAACAGTACGGTGGTTCCTATGACTCAACAAAGAAAAACACAGAACGACGAAACTGCTAAGTCTTCACGCTCCATAGTCTTCACGCGATGTCTTCTCTTGTCATAGTCCTCAATGTGAATGTCTTCACATACCACCTTTGACTTCAATGTCTTCATACATTTTTAGGGGTCATCTCTGGTAGGAAAACCGAATCAATGAGGGACTTCTACCTATGTTATCCCGCAATTCTCACAAACACATTAGTCCCTCAACCAGGTTTGTTGTCAATACTCCAAAACCAACTAGGGGTGGCACTAGATGCACTTACAATCTCCCCCTTTTTGGTGATTGATGTCAAACTAGTTGAAGTTTTCAACGGGGAATATAATATGTGAAATTGTAAAGGATAGGGAATTGTCTTCATAAGTTGTAAGGTCTCCCCCTGAAGATGTGCATATAAGTAATTTGCTTTTGGACCGTAAATGCACATGGCATGTTGTACTTGTGGAGATCCTCTTCAACTTATGATGACAATTCATCATTCATGAAAAGTATGTGAAGATAATGATATGCATAATGAAAAATGGACGTCTGCAAAATGATCTAAGTGCGGAATTTATCGTCGCACATGCGGAATTTATCATCGCATCACAGAATTGCAAATAAGTAGCAGACGACCATTGAGTTTAAGTGTTACAACTCAAAGAACCAAGAGTATCAAAACGAGAGTTGTAAATACTAGGCAAAATATAAAGCAACCGCCCATATAGACCCGTTTAAAGACTATCAAACTCATATGCTTCTCCCCCTTTTGTCAGTAAGGACAAAAAAGGTTTAAAGACATAGAGCATCTACTCGTTCCCATGAGGAGTAGGTGAAGCAGCAAGGTCATCGGTGTTGTTCGGCGGTGCAGAAGTAGGGCGCGGTGAAGTGGCATCGTCTTCGTCCTCGATCACTCTGGCATTCAGAGTTGCCGCAGAGGAATAGAACTCAGAGTCTTCAAGAGACGGAGTTCATCGCAGCACAGTCCTTCTGGGAGGTGTGGAGTCAAACTTGAAATGTTCAGAGAAGCCATCCTCTTGAAGATCATCTTCAGAACACATAAGCGTCAGCCCTTTCCATGTACGCTGACAGGTTTCATGGGCAACAAAGGCATTCTTGGTGGCAAGATTGCGAATGTGGTTGACATCCACCAAGAGGCTTTGCATTTGGCGCTTCAGCCAGTCATGATGCCTATCCTATTTCTGATGAAGGGCAACCAGAAGCTCTCGGTCATTGAGAACACGAGATCGCTTCTTGGGCCGTTGGGCAATGGTGCTTTCGGTGGCTTTAGTGAGGGCATGATGAGGTGCACGTGTTGTACCAGCCAGAGGATAAACACGAGTCACTGCTTCAACTCCTTCAATGTTTTGAGAGAAGCTTTGATGCTCAGCATTCTGAAGACTAAGAGGCTCCTTGGCAGGCTCTGGATAGATGGCTTCAACAGACATGTCAACGTCAGGCAGAAAGATCCGATGATTGCGAGCAGAGGGCTGATATGAGACAACTGAGTGTAGTTTGATCAGCCGCATTATCCATGGAGCGTAAAACTTCAAGCCAAAAAGATCAGATCCTAATGCAGCAAGTTGGCGGATGAAGAAGTCTTGTGCATTGAAGCATTTTCCGTGAAGAATATAAAAGACCAAAGTCTTCATTGCACCATCCAGCTTTGCATGTGGAGAATGTCCTTTGATATGATAGATAGTGCGTGGCAGATACTCAAGGTCTTCAACAAAGAACTCCTTAGGATATGCAGCATCTGGAGGCAAAGGCTTCATCATGCTAAGCATCTGACTCATGTTTGGTTCAGGCTTCTGAAAGATGCTCTCCATGGCTGCACTGTGAAGCTGACAACCAGGTTCATAAAGATCTCCAGGAGTGGGCAGACCAGTGAGCTCAGTGATATCAAAGGCTTTGGCTTCGTGATGAACATTGCCGGTCATCCACTCAAGGATCCAAGTCTTCGGATCTCTGTTGTAGCCACGAATGTGCAGAGTGGCATCGAATTGGAGCAGCAATTCTTCGTTCCAGTGCTCTTGGTCGGTGACGAACGGCAACAATCCAGACTCTTTGAAGCAATCCAGAGCTTCTTCCAAGCAAGGCAGACCAGTTATGGCTTCAGTATCAAGACGCATATGAGGGAAAATGCGACCTTGATTGAACAGAATGCATGAGTAATAACTTCGCTGCGGATAGCTCCATAACCGATCAGAAGATATTCTTTCCTTTGAGTAGGGGTTCTTGGCGCTATTGAAGAAGGTGTTGTCTGCTTTGAAGCCGTTGACATTAAAGGATCCGGGTGCTGATGCAGGACCTGGAAACCTGGGCAACCTTGGCATTGGCTTCTGTACCTAAGGTCTGTGCTCAACGTGATAGTCAAACTGAGGACCAGCAGCAGGCGCAGGAACAGGAGCAGTTGCATCATTGGCTTCATTGACTTCTGGCACATTGGTTGGTGCAGGCTCCACATTTGCTTCAGCCATGACAACGTCATTGGCTTCATTTGTGTTGGTGGTGGCAGCCTCAAGATTCTCAACCTCCACTTGATGAGCTGGAGGGTCGGGCACAGACACGTTCTCCTCAAGAATAGCTTCTTCAGTAATGGGGGAGTAGGGACACGTTCTTCTTCTTGTGTGTTGTCGGCTGATGCAGCCGAAATGTCTTCAGCAGCTTTAGCCTCAGACTCGGAGACATTCACAGTAGGAGTGGTATCTGGAAACACTTGACGTGTAACAGATTGGTGGGGCACTTCTCCTTCTGGAACACTCGAAAGAGGCACTTGAGACCTTGGTCCTTTGCGAAGCCTGCGTAACGCTGGCGACGCCGTTGGAGATGGAGTTGGCTGGGCCTCAAAGTCATCTTGTTCTTCTTGCCGGGGTGGTGTGACTTGTTGTGGGTGATCAGCCCATGATGCATCCTATGCAATTTGCGTCAGAGGACGACCAATGCTGATGAGTTCGCTGTGCGTAAGCACAGGCGATGATACCAGTTGGTGCTTGATCTAAGGAAGAACTACATCATCTTCAACATTGTCATGGTGACCAATGTCTTCAGCAGCGGTGGGATCAACTGCTGGAATGTCTTCAGGTTCAGGAGCCTCTATGGAAGCAGGCTCATGGACAATCAGTTGGTGCTCTTGTTGTGCAGATGCAGGGCGAACCATTGAGATAGGTTCAACAACTAAGGGCTCTGTGGGAGCAGCCCGATCCTTCTTGGTCTTGTGCTTCTTCTTGGAGGGAGCAACATCAGAGGCTTCAGGATGTTTCCTCTTGCTCTCTTCAGCCTCAGCATTCCTCGTCTTCTTCAGTTCTGAAGCGGTTGACCTGACCTTTGGCTTCGAGCTGGTCATGCTGGCTGGGAAGACAATGGGATGTGCTTCCTGCGTTGGGGCTTCGGGTTCGGCCGCAGCTGGCTTCTTCTTCTTCTTTGCAGCCATCCTGGGATCGATGCCAGGACGACAAAGAGCCTTGCGCTTCTCATCCTCATTGTAGGCTTGCACACACTTGTCAGCCAGGCTCTTCATGCGCTCACGAGAGCCTTGAGCTTCTTCATGCTTCTTGAGAAAGGCTTCTTTGAGCTCGTGCAGCATGATCTTGAAGTTCTTGACCTATTGCACGCTGAGCTTGGCCATGTGCTTCTTGAACTGAGCTTTCTCAAAGTCAATCTTTTGCTTCAGTTCGACGATGCGCTGAGCTAGAGCTAGCTCTGAAGCAATGGCGCCATGGAAGGCGACACTAAGGCCAATTGGAAGCTGAGGTTGGGCGTGTCAAACCACTCATCAATGAAGTTGTGGATGATTGCCACATCAAAGAGAGGCAAATCATTGAAGATTTCTGCTTCTTCTTTGCTCTTGATCAGTTGCTCAAGAGCGTCATCTGCAAGATCTTCATCGCTGGACAGATCAATGGCGTCGTTGCATAGAATAGCAGCAACAGTCAGTTCTTGGCTGGTGTGTTGCAAAGGCATCTTTACTCTCAAGGGCTTGGAGATGCGTTACAAATCTTCAGACTTCACACTGTCTTCAGGAGGCGCAGTAGCCAGTGGCTTCGCCCGTGAGATTTTTGGTGCTGAGGCAGGCTTTGAAGCTTTAGGCTGCTTCAGATTCTTTGGCTTCGGCGGTGCAGGCGCTTCATCAGATTCAGCGTCATCTGCAGGCTCATCCACGGCTGTCCCTTGAACCATGATATGAGTGATGAGACCTTCCAGGTTGTAGAAGGGCCCAACAAGATTGGGTTCAGCTTCGCGGGTGCCATCGGTACGGGGAGCAGAGGGACCAGGGTTGAAGTCTAGTCCCAATGACTTCTTGTTCTGCTTCGCCGAATTCTGGGCAAACTGGAAGTTGCGCTTGAATAGATTGTCGTCACGACACCAATGACGATGGGTCAGCATCCGCAGGCTGTGGTCCACGGACCATGCAGGGATAGAAGCCTTGTTCAATGGCTTCATCTCTGGACCTGGGTTGAAGATTTCTGTATAAGATGTCTCCCCATGGCATTCTTCTCAGCATATTCCTTGGTCACAAACCTGTACTTGAACCACTGTTCTGCCCAATATCGTCGAATCCATTGGATTCGTGTCTTGCGCTGATTGTAATCCTCTTCGGGATCTGTCTTGTACAGCTCTAAGAGGTCATCGGGCAGATCTCTTGATGTTTCACCTCGATGCTTTCTGCCACCTTTCCTTACTGATTTCTCTGCAGCCATGAACTTTAAACTGAATGTCTTCAACACGTTCAAAGGCTTCAAAGGCTTTCGCTTGCTGGACAAACACGAACTAGCTTCGGGAGAATTTATATGATGCTATAAGAATTCTGCAAATGAATGCAGACTATGAGAACCAAGGGATTCTCCCACGGACATGTCGGGGGTTGCTGATCCCATGGACACCTATGGGACCATGGTGGACCGGGGCCCCTTTCGGTTCGGCAGGGGGCGGAGAGAGCGCAAAGAGCAGATCGAGGCGAACGCACGAGCGACGCGATCGGTTTACCCAGGTTCGGGCCGCACGGATGCGTAAAACCCTACTCCTGCTTTGGTTTGTATTGTGTTCTTGCTCGGGAGCGATGAATGCTACAGTACCCTTGGGTGGCTAGTGAGACCGAGCGTGAGAATCATCGTCCCCCCCCCACTATTGCGCATGGGCCTCCTTTTATATGTCAAAGGGGTCACCGACAGGTGGCAACAGAGGTGAGGGTAAAAATGTAAAAGAGGTGGTAGTTGGCGCCACCGCTTGCTACAGTTGTATCATACCTAACCCTGACGGCAGGGGACAAAGGCATTAAATGCCTGTCTGCGTCGCCTAGACGGTGTAGAAAGGGACCGTCAGGGGCGCCACCGTTTGCAACAATGGCTATCTTGTCAGCGCCTGCTTGCCACCGCATGCCGCTGGCTGCATAGCCTCCTGCCACGTACGCCAGGAACGGTCCCAGAGTGACATGTTGGCGGGTGAGCTGGAGCGCGGGCTACGGAGTAGTAGCTTGCCGCGGCAAGCGCCTTGCCGCGGATGTTGTCTTGTCGTGTCCGGGAGCTTGTCGCTCACCGGGTCTTGCCGAGACACATGATGCGTTGCGGCAAGTTCCTTGAGATGTCTTGGTTGGCCTCCCCGGCAAGCTCCTCTTGCCGGGGTCTTGTCTCCTTCCCGGCAAGCTCCTCTTGCCGGGGTCTTGGATACTTTGTTCTTGAATGGCTCCAAAGGAACCACGGAGGACCTTGGCGGTCGCCCGGCAAGCCTTGCCGCGGGACGCTGCGACTGCCCGTGCACAAGTTCGGGATACTAAGGTACCCCTATTTTAGTACACCGACAGGAGCCCCCGGGCCTGGGCCATACACGGTGCCGAGCCCTGTTGGGCCAGGCCCAAAACAGTGCACGGGCACGCGCGGCCTGGGTCACGCCGTATCTGACTCCGCATGCACCGCGCCCTCCCCGAGCGGCACGCGTCGAACGCGGCGTCGTGCATGATGTGGGCGGTGTGCGCGGGGCTAAGCCCTGCGTGCATGCGTCACGTCATGGTAAAGGGGACGGTTTCTTTATTAGGAAAGGCGGAATGTCCGCCACCTCCCCATTTATAAGCAAAGGGAAGCAGGGGTAGTGCGCCCACTCGCCCCCATTCCGCTCCAATCTTGAAAAACTCCGCCCCGCCTCCATCTTCCCAAAGCACACAGAGCGCAGCACCCTGCCCCCCCCCCACCGCATTGCCACCAGCACCACCACGCCGTCGACCTCCTCCACTGCTTCCGCCATGGCTCCGAAGGGCGACAAGGGGAAGGCCGTGAAGTCGACCGAGGCGCAGCCGCTCGCGGCGATGCGGAGGGAGCGAGCCATCTTCCCTCCCAAGCTCGACGCAAAGGAGCTGCGGGAGTACTATTATCTCTTTTGGGCGACGGAGACGCGAGCTCACCCGCGGACCAAGCTGCTCCCGGGCGCTGCTCACGCGACGGCTCCGGATGGGTACCCTTTCTTTGCCGTCTTCTTCTACTGCAGGCTCTGTCCGCCTTTTTCCGAGTTTTTCTGCGATATCAAGAACACATACAATCTCTGTCTCCTTGACTTCAGTCCCAACGCCGTCCTCACCATGGCAGTTTTCGCACACCTTTGCGAGAACTTTGTCGGAGTCCACCCTAGCGTAGCCCTTTTTCGCCACTTTTTCATTCCCCGGGTAGAGAGAGGAGAGCCCCTGTCCGGCGGAATTGCCTGGGTCTCTAGGACCGGCAAGGAGGAATCTTATCTGGAGGGGGAGTTCCACGGCAAGTGGGAGGAGTGGAGAGCGGATTGGTGTTGGATCGTCGAGGAGAGCCCGCAGCCATTCACCGCCCGGTGCCAAGCAGCAGCAGTACGCGGCAGTGACTGGAGCGACTTGGCCCCGGAAGACAGCAGGCTGAAGATTGTCGTCACCAGGATCTAGCGCTTCAGGCTTGCCGGACTCACTGTAGGGGCCGTTGGCGCAGATTTTCTTCATCGCCGCATCGCTCCCCTGCAGGAACGGAGGAGGCCTGCCTGGGAGTTCAAGAACGCGGCAGACATCATGAGGCTGCGCCCAGGCCTCAACTACAATTTCACTGTCCTTGAGCTCAACGGAATACTGCAGGAGCTCTTCAAGTACGATCCAGATCACCCCGAGGTCTTCAGGTTGCCGCAGGGCGTCGTCCCTTTATGCAACAATTCGGCGCTCGACCGCATCAGGGCGATGATGCCACTGTGCGATTCGCACGGACTTGTGCCCACTTGGCAAGAGCCAGAGGATGAGGTTGTGCAGCAATTCTTTGACGACTTGGTGGAAGTGCCAATCCGCGCCGACGAGAAGGACGGCCTCACCCGCGACACCACCGAGGCGGAGTTGGCATACATCGCCACCAGGTTGGAAGAGGCGGCGGCAGCTGTCGCGGCGGGCGAGTTCGGCTTCACCACGGAGGAGGCAGCGGCAGAGGCGGCAAACCGTGCTGAGCGGGAACATCTTGCCGGCAAAAAGGATCTTGCCGGCAAGAAGGTGGTTGCCGGGCGCGATGCCGAACCGAGCCAGGTTGCCGGGCATGATGTCGAACCGAGCGAGTCTGCCAGTGATGCGAGCGGCTCCTTGGAGATCGATTCCTCCTCCACTTCGTCCTCCGACAGCACGCCGCCAGGCCGGGAATGTAGCGAGGCGTCTCTGCAAGGCCGGGAATGTAGCGAGGCGGCAGGCGGGCTGGCAGTCGCCGCGCCGCACGACGCGCTCCACCGCGGCAAGCACCGTCGCCGCGGGAGCGCCCCATGCTGCTGCTTCGACTGGAGTGGGGTCTTCCCGGACCGCCCCTTCTGTTCCCGCCAAGCGACCAAGGGAGCCTACTCCTCCACCTTCCCGCGCCAGATGCGGGCCGGATTTTGACTTCTCCGCATTTAGCTCCGACGAGGAAGAAGAAGAGGAGTAAGTTCTTCTTATTGTACTTGCAGTTCTTTGATTTCTGCTGTTTTTGTCCCGTGTTGTTTCTCACTTGCTTTTCTCTGTATCTGTTCCTTTTTAGGACTCTAGCGCAGAGAGCGGCAAAGAGAGCCAAGGCGCCGGTGATCGCCATCGAGGACGAACCCATTGTGTCAACAGGGGACGTGCCTGAGACAAACTTCCCGGACCCAGCGGCTGATCTTCAGAGCAGCCCCCAGCGTAAGTGTCTTGTTTACTTCCCGCTGTCGGGAGTGCACGAGGATCCTTGCTGTGCTGATACTTGTTTGTTTGACTTGTGCAGGAGCAGAGCAGCCACACCAGGAGAGCCCGGAGGCTGCCCCTGAAGCGCCAAGGGAAAGTCCTCCAGCGAGGGAGAGATCCCCGGCAAGGGAGAGCTCTCCGGCGAGGGAGGAGACTCCGGCTAGGGAGGAGCCCCCAGCACGGGAGGAGCCCCCGGCAAGGAAGGAGGGTCCGGCAAGGGAGGAGCCCCCGACAAGGGAGGGATCTTCGGCGAGGGACTGTGTTGGTGATCCCCCGGCGATAGAGACCGCAGCTATAGACCCTGGCACAGGTAACTTCCTTGCTTTAAACTCCCCTTGGCCCTTTTTCTTCTTGATCTTTCTCTTGGATTTTGCTCGAATTTTGCTTGAATTTTCTCCCCTTTTCCGGCCGTCAGATCCATCTGCCGCAGAGCCGATGGAAACTAAAGTCGCCGGCGAGGAGGCCGCCAGGGCTGCCGCTGCAGAGGCGGGCGGGGAGTCTGGCGGTTGTACTGACGACCCGGAGGCCGCAGGAGCGCCAGGCGCTGCTCCGACCACCGACTCCTCCGCCGCAGCCGCCGCGCCAGGCTCCGATGAGCCCCAGCCTAGCGTCTACCTGAAGGCCGGCGAGGACATCTTCATTAACCTTCCCTGGGCGTCAAGTTCCAGGGTACCGATGGAGGGGGAGATGCTGGACGGAGAGGTGCTTGCCTCCGCCGGCTGGAACTGGTCGACGCGCCAAGCAGAAGCAGCGGCGAACCTGAAGAGGAGCGCCTGCTGCGGAAGCTAGTGGCGCTCTACCGCGCCCGGCAGGCCAAGCTGGAGTCCCGCGAAGCACTCGTCGCGAAGGCTGGCGCTGATATCGAGAAGCGCGCAGAAGAGCTCCGAGGCACTAACCAGGAAGCTCTCCTCTCCCTGGCAAAGGAGCGGGAAGACCTTGCCGAGGCTCAGCAGGCCTTCCTCCTCGGGAAGGCTGACGTCGAAGAGCGCCAACGCCTTGCCGCGGAGAAGTTGTCTTCGCAGGAGGGTGACTTGGTGCAGCGGAAGGTCCACCTCGACAGCCACGAGGAGGAACTTGCCGCGCGCGAGCGGGCAGTTGGCGGAGCCGTCAAGCAGGCCGAAGACGCCGCCGCAGCTGCCGAGGCCGCCAAGGCTGAGCTGGAGCTGAAGGTGGTGCAGCTGGTGGCGGACCTCAAGGCGAGCGGCGACGAGCTTGCCGCGCTCAATCTCGAGCGTGAGAAGGACGCCAACAGCTATTCGGAGCTGCAGGCCCTTTTCGCCGAGAAGGGCAAGGAACTGGACGCCGCCAAGAACTCCAACGCCGATCTCGAAGTGAAGCTGGCGGCCCTGACCAAATCTCTGGACGGCGCCAAGGAGCAGGAGACGGCCCTGAAGGAGGAGGTCAAGGCCGGCAAGGTGCTGCTAGCGAAGGCCGCCGCCGCCCGGAAGACTTTGTCAGAGAATGTGGAGCACTGGACGGAAGGTCTGGTGGACGTCGCCGCGGACGTCGACAGGGAGCTGGCGCAATTGGGGATGGTAGATCTCGGGTACTCCTCCAACGAGAATCTCCAACCCAGTGCCAAGCTGACTCTCTTCTTCAAGGGCGTGGCGAAGGCGCTCCAGCGACCCCGGGAGCAGATCCCAAAGCAGCTTGCCGACGAGTCGCGCAAGATTTGCGTGGGAGCTCTTGAGAAGGTGCTGATGAAGGTGGCCTTCCGCAACCCGGGTCTCCGCCTCACCAACGTCCTCCGAAGCTTGCCGCCAGATGCTGATCTAGAGGAGCTCAAGGCCCTTGTCGCACCCATTGTGGACTGGGTGAGCGGAATCAGGAGGGTCGAAGGCGACCGCGTAGACTAGGCCATTTATCTTTTCCTTTCCTTGTCGCTGTTAATCATGTTATGAAAAACAGTCTGTTAGAGATGCGACAAGTTATTCTGTAATATACTCTATATTTGGTAGTAATTGCTATGTTATTTCCTTTACTTGACTCTTTCCTTTGTATGTTTTTACCCTACGCTTTTAGGGAACTTGCCGGCACGGGCACCTTTGCCGCGAGTGCTGAGTGCGGAACGTCAGCAACCTGCAGGCAGTGCCGCGGCCAACAAGAAACCTTGTCGCAGAGCTAGTCGGAGCTCACTTAAGTTGTTGAGCGGACTCGAAACAACAGTAAGGGCGCGACTAGCTGTGCCCGCGCCGGCAAGAAACCTTGTCGCAGAGCTAGTCGTAGCTCACTTAAGTTGTTGAGCGGACTCGAAACAACAGTAAGGGCGCAACTAGCTACGAGTTGGTTCCTCCGCGCATAGGTTTTCCATACAAGGGGCGGCTGTTCAAGGAAAATAACTTAAAAATTTAAAGGAAATTTGATTGCTCAGACTTTGGCAACTTATCTTTTTTGTTATTTGCTTCCCGGCAAGGCAAAAACTTTTTGAACAACGCCTGGTCCATACCGTACCTTCTCCCTTCCCCCCGGCAAACTTGTGCGCGAGAGGACCTCCCTTTCCTTGCGAAAAAGAAAGAAGAGGAAATAACAGTATGGAGCCTTATGGCTCGTTATTGCTTACCGGGGGTAAGTGCTGCATGAAATGTCAGATAATACATGCAAAATTTAAAAAGCATGAAATAAACAAGGTGTGCTGAACACATAATCTTTATGCACGGGATCTGCGCCCGGCTTTGTACAAAGGATTACATGCAACAGCGGCAAGACTTTGTACAAAAGGTGGTTGCCGGAACGGGTCCGACAACCGCGCCTTACGGGTAAAACTTACGAAGATGGTGAATATTCCAGGAGTTGCTCACCGGAATGCCATCTGCGGTCTCAAGGCGGACAGCGCCAGGCCTAGTGACCCGTTTCACCCGGTAAGGGCCTTCCCACTTCGGCGTCAACTTGTTGGAATTCTTGGCGGACTGAACGCGCCAAAGAACAAGGTCGCCTTCCTCGAGACTTCTGGCGTTAACTTTGCGGCTATGGTAGCGGCGCAAAGCTTGCTGGTAGCGAGCGGCTCGCACAGCAGCTTGAAGACGGTCCTCCTCGAGGAGCAGCGCATCATCTTGCCGCAGCTGCTCTTGCTCGAGCTCATCATAAGCGAGCACTCGAGGCGACCCGTATACGAGTTTCGTGGGGAGAACTGCCTCCGCTCCATAGACTGGAGCGAAGGGTGTGGCGGGCGGCGGCGGCGAACGGTGCAAGGAGCGAGATATGCTCGGACTTCTAACTGCGTTAGAAGGAGCAGTACCTCATCCGAGCGACCGTGCCACGCTCGTGCCAGCATGTTGGCGTGCATGCTGGACTTGAGCGCTCCGGGATCCGCCAGCTTGATCTTGGCCCAGCAAGCATATGGTACCGTGAGTACCATGACGCTGCTGGTCTCGCGCTTCCTGAGATGGGCGCAGTGCGTGTACGGACACCGAGGTCTTGGAATGCGCTCGGTCGTTGTGGGAGCTGACCGCGCCGCCAATGTGCAGCGCAGCCTTGTCCTTGGACCTGGCAGCACCATGAGCCTCCTCGTCGGCGCCCACTCCACCAGCCGTTCGCCCTAGCGATGGTGGGCTCGGCGCGGACGGAGTAGCTGCCTCCGAAATCTTCTTCTTCGGCGGCATGTCGATGAAGAGGATGAAGATTTGGCTCGTGCGAACGCCGGATCAGGTTCACACAACCTCGACGCACCCCTACCTGGCGTGCCAAAGATGCCGGGGGTTGCTGATCCCACGGACACCTATGGGACCATGGCGGACCGGGGCCCCTTTCGGTTCGGTAGGGGGCGGAGAGAGCGCAAAGAGCAGATCGAGGCGAACGCACGAGCGACGCAATCGGTTTACCCAGGTTCGGGCCGCAAGGATGCGTAAAACCCTACTCCTGCTTTGGTTTGTATTGTGTTCTTGCTCGGGAGTGATGAATGCTACAGTACCCTTGGGTGGCTAGTGAGACCGAGCGTGAGAATCATCGTCCCCCCCCCCCACTGTTGCGCATGGGCCTCCTTTTATATGTCAAAGGGGTCACCGACAGGTGGCAACAGAGGTGAGGGTAAAAATGTAAAAGAGGTGGTAGTTGGCGCCACCGCTTGCTACAGTTGTATCATACCTAACCCTGACGGCAGGGGACAAAGGCATTAAATGCCTGTCTGCGTCACCTATACGGTGCAGAAAGGGACCATCAGGGACGCCACCGTTTGCCACGATGGCTATCTTGTCAGCGCCTGCTTGCCACCGCATGCCCCTGGCTGCACAGCCTCCTGCCACGTACGCCAGGAACGGTCCCAGAGCGACACGTTGGCGGGTGAGCTGGAGCGCGGGCTGCGGAGTAGTAGCTTGCCGCGGCAAGCGCCTTGCCGCGGATGTTGTCTTGTCGCGTCGGGGAGCTTGTCGCTCACCGGGTCTTGTCGCGTCCGGGAGCTTGTCGCTCACCGGGTCTTGCCAGGACACATGATGCGTGTGACACTCCAAAATTTTTGATTTGGTTTTCATCAAAAACTTTATTGGATTCAAAAGGAGGGACTTAAAAAAAATTCTCTTTCAGAAAATCCTTCCTCTTAAAAATTTCCTTTCACCCTTGGCAAGGATTTCCTTTCCTTTTAATTTTGGTGTTAAAATTTTTGGAAGCTTTTCTTCTGGTTATTTCCCTCTCAACTTAATTATTTTCAAAAAAACCCTAGGAATTTTTGGGACTTCTTTTCTTTTGAAGACACCCATGGTTTTACCATGTCTCCTATAGTAAATCTTCTCAAAATTCATCCCTCCATTTTTGAACAATCTGAATTCTCTGTCTCAACAAGTCCAAACAAGTTTTGGATTTTATTTAAATTATTTTTCTTCCCAAAAACATTTCTGCCATTTATTTGAGCTTAAGTGATTTTCAAAGCAAGTGTCACTTTGCCTTTGAGTTTTTATCCCAAACCAACTTCCCTGGATTGTCTTTAGTACCCACAACCTAGAACCATCTTGATCCACTCTTCTTCTTTTCAAATTTTTCAGATTTCACTCACTGCAAGTTTGGACCAGATTTGCCAAATTTGGTGAAATTCATATCTACACCTCTCCAAAAATTCCACCAAAATTCAGGTAGCCTACTGGAGCAATGAGAGACCACTCCACCAAGTTTCAGCTCAAGGAAAAATCCCTAGATGCCAAAAACATTCTGTCGAACACCTGAGCTGCACTGTTCTTGGCATAGTTCAGTAAAATTCAGTTCTACAGTGTCGATTTCTTCAGAGTTACAGGCACATGCTCACAGTGCCTTTGGCTCGACGCTCGCAGCCTCTCCCCTCTTGTCCGGATGCTGCACACGCGTGCTTGGAGCCTTCCTGGCGTCAGTAGCGTGCTGGCCCGCCCTCGCTGGCGTCTTCTGCGGCGTCGGGACCTCCCGTGGCGGCCGACAGAAGGCACACCACGGCAGAACACCGTTTTGGCGCCGCCCAAAGCCTCCTGGCCCTCCGCGTGTCCTCATGCATGCCAGCGCACGCCCGTGGCACCCTCACCGCGGCCCGGCAAGCACGGAACATGCTCCCTGCCGCCGACGGGCCCGCGCCGCCCCGTTCCATCGAGCTCGCCCCTAACACCCCCTCCAAGCTCGCTTAGCACCCAAATGGAACCAGTAGAACTCCGTGATGACGCCCAACTCCCTAAACCTCCCCGACCAAGCTCTGCGCCGCCGTAACCTTCACCGGAGATCCCCGTTCACGGCCACCGCCTCGGATCGCCTATAAAAAGGACCCCGAGCTCGCTCACGAGACCCACACCTACACTACGCCTCTCCAGAACCCTGCCAAACCACCAGGAGGACCTCGAGGAGGTTTCCTCCCCCAACTCCGGCCGCCTCGCCCCGCCTCGGCCTCCACCTTGATTCCCTACGGTGAGGCCATCTCCGGCGCCCAAAACTCATCCGTAGCCTTCTCTTGCACCCAATGCTCTAACCCCCACCTCAATTTGATCCTTGCAGCCCTCTTCGGCGAGACCCGTCAACGCCCGAACCACCGTCCGCCGGAGTCAAGCCCGCCGTCGACGTGGTGCTCACCGGCGACCAAGACCGCCACCCACCGTTGCGGAAGGACACGGTGAGCACGTTGGTAATCCCCGATCACCCTGCCTCGCCGTGGATCGCCGCCGGCGACCACCGCGGCTCTCGGGCACCGGCGAAGTCTGCCGCCTCGTTTTGAAAATTTAAACCTGACAGGCAGGACCCGCTGTCAGCCTCTCTATTCTGTCTAAGCGAAGCGTTTTCTGAAAACATCTTCTGCCAAATACGCCTTCCCTCTGGGCTGGCGTAGTTTCTGCCGAAGCGCTTTCTGTTTTTATAAACTAGCCCCTGAAAACTTTTTGTTTCATTACAGACACGTCCTTGGTTTAAAACCCTTATAACTTTTTAACAGAAAAGAATTTTTGAGTGATTCTTTTTCTGTCCTCTTCAGAATTTTGTCTAGTTTTTTTATCATATTTATTTGAGAAATATTTGGAATACTTTCTGTGCACTTCTTGGTATTTACAATAGCGCATATATTTTCTTTATACCGTAGATACCGAAGGAGGTGACGGAGCCCCGAACTTCACCGAGCTAGGCTCCGACTACTCTGAACCAGGCAAGCATGTTTGAACTTTTGATATGATGAGTGTCTTGGCATGTGTTGCATGTAGTTAGTTTCATGGCATGTTGATGAGCATACCGATGAACGTTACCTTTATGAAATGTTGAAGTAAGTGAGTTCGATGATCCATAAGTGGATGGAGGTGAGTATGAATGGCCATGTGTTGGCATGAGGATGGGTAAGATGGCAGTGTTGTAGCATGCCAGTCTTATGCCAGACTATGTGACTTCAGGGTCAAACCGTACCGGTCCAGTTCCTCCCTTTTCCTTCCCTGTACTACCACATGTTTTCCGCAAGGAATATGGCTTAGTAAGTTGCAAACCGCTTTCCTGGTACACACCAAAAAGGAGAAGCCGGGATGATGGTTCCATGGTCCTGGATTAAAGCCAGTCATCCGATCAGGGGGCATGGGTGTTTCCGGTTTGGACCGAGAGGGGGGCACCCCTTAGAGCGCGCATATATAAATTTGATCCCATGCTATTCGAGATTGCGATCTCCCCGTCTCAAAAGTTTTTCTTGGACGATGTCTAGGGTGAGTCCTGGCATCGAGAGGTAGGATGGCTGTGTACTGGTTAGCTGTGTTTTCTTCCGAAAACCCGTAAACGGAACTAGTCCCTCGTGACTACGGAAATCCGTTGGCTGTGGGAAATTTTTGTACAAACTCTGCAGAGTCATATATTCCTTGAATCATATATTCCATGTCCACTTTCGTATCATCTTGGACTAACAGTATCAGTTTGATGACAAAGACTCCAGTGAACCCCATGAGTACTAAGCCCGGCTAAATGTTATTCCTGTGGATGGACTAACCTGTTTATTATCATGAACTGAATATTTATTATGAGTATTGTTTATTTGTGACTAAAGCCCTTTCTGTGATGTCGCTCAGATGTCCGACTGTGGCATTTCTTTTAAAGCCCTTTCTGTGATGTCGCTCAGACGTCCGACTGTGGCATTTCTTTTAAAGCCCTTTCTGTGATGTCGCTCAGACGTCCGACTGTGGCATTTCTTTTAAAGCCCTTTCTGTGATGTCGCTCAGACGTCTGACTGTGGCATTTCTTTTAAAGCCATTTCTGTGATGTCGCTCAGACGTCCGACTGTGGCATTTCTTTTAAAGCCCTTGCTGTGATGTCGCTCAGACGTCCGACTGTGGCATTTCTTTTAAAGCCCTTTCTGTGATGTCGCTTAGACGTCCGACTGTGGCATTTCTTTTAAAGCCCTTTCTGTGATGTCGCTCAGACGTCCGACTGTGGCATTTCTTTTAAAGCCCTATCTGTG
Organism: Triticum monococcum; assembly: GCA_034509565.1. Taxonomy (NCBI): domain Eukaryota; kingdom Viridiplantae; phylum Streptophyta; class Magnoliopsida; order Poales; family Poaceae; genus Triticum; species Triticum monococcum. Next base: position 752,480,075 of record CM067843.1, on the reverse strand, counting down.
ATGTCGCCCAGACGTTCGACTGTGGCATTTCTTTTAAAGCCCTTTCTGTGATGTCGCTCAGACGTCCGACTGTGGCATTTCTTTTAAAGACCTTTCTGTGATGTCGCTCAGACGTCCGACTGTGGCATGATTTTTCCTGTTATTATTTGTTCACCCTCCGTGGCGTCGCTTCAGACACACGATCGGTTCTCATTTATTTTCTGTTGGGATTTCAGGCGGACTACCGTTGTTTCCCTCGTACTTACTTCATTGTGCAAACATTATCAGTGTGCATTGGGAATATTATTCATGACGCATCCATGCATGCATTTGTTATATCTTACGTCCGAACTGTCTTGCGAGTACTTTCAAAGTACTCACTGGCTTGTTGATTTGGCCAGATGCTGACGAAGGCGATCTCATGGATGAAGAGTTCGATAGCGAGTCCGACGCCTAGAGGAATCCCAGTCAGTCTCGTGCGACCCTGGTCTTGGTCTCAGTTTTATACCCGCTTCCGCAGCCCGAATAAATTTATCGAGCCTCACCTCGACGCTCGATGAGATGCCAGTTTGAGAGTCGTGTTACCACACTCCCCATTGTGTTATTCCACCACCACTATATCCTCGAGTCAGTAGTATGCCACCACACCATTGTGTTATATCCGCCATTATGTATAATTATTGGCGCGCTTGTAACAATTCGTTGAGCAGCCCTAGCTCAACCCTGTAATATATTCTATGCTACTGGCTTATTGTATCAAGTATTTGTCTACCAGTGAGGAGGATTTTCTCTCATACTGGACTCAAAGATTGGTTTCTCAATAAATATTTTTATTGGAAAACCGGTCGTGACAATGCGTTGCGGCAAGTTCCTTAAGATGTCTTGGTTGGCCTCCCCGGCAAGCTCCTCTTGCCGGGGTCATGTCTCCTTCCCGGCAAGCTCCTCTTGCCGGGGTCTTGGATACTTTGTTCTTGAATGGCTCCAAAGGAACCACGGAGGACCTTGGCGGTCGCCCGGCAAGCCTTGCCGCGGGACGCTGCGACTGCCCGTGCACAAGTTCGGGATACTAAGGTACCCCTACTTTAGTACACCGACAGGACATGTACCTGTGATAGCATTAAGGTGCGAGGGAAGGGGAAGAGGTCATATGCATTCTCAAAAGATTTTGAAGATAAATCAGTTTAGAAGACATTGACCTCAACGTGCGAAGACATTCACTCATAGATAAAGAGTTGGTTCCAGATTTGTATGAATCCATGGATCAATGCAAGCGAGGAATCTAACTACTTTGTGAAGCATAAGTGAACATACTAGGCATATTATGAGATGTAGTATGAAATAGATCCAACTTGTGTGAATAGAAACTTCTTGTGGCAGAAAGTGATGAATCTATAGGATCAAAAGGGGCCGTAAAAGGGAAGTTTTATTTACCACACGAAGAACTGCTAGACGGAGAGGGAGATGAGGCCGAGCAGTTCGATCGTTCGTGCCCTAACTTGGCGACAGAGGACACCTACGGCGACGGCGGAGAAGACGATGTCCGCGGCCGGCGTGAAGACAGCGTCCGAGAGGTCGCGGCAGCTAAGCGCTTCGTTGCCGGCGTCGTCAAGGGCTAGCGGTGGCACTAGGGTTTGTGCGAGAGTGGAAGAAAGGATAATGACTGTGGTGAGGCGTGTATTTATAGGGACAGGGACGACACAGTCTTATTACACAGGTGCCCCTGGCGATTCACATCTAAAGGACACGTGGCCATCATGCAACATATCGGAGGTTGTTCCACGTTCCCACGCACGCCTGGATTGTCGGGTGGTCGTTCCCACTTCTCCGAATTTCAGGTGAAGGAATTAGCATTGAAAGCGGACTTAATGCTTGTCTCTGTATCTTCTGATGACAAGGACGTAGAGAAGACATTCGACAGTTTCAAGAGAATGCATATGATTTGGAGAGATAGAGTTTGAGATAGAAAGCATAGAGAGGTTAGGGTCCGATCACATTCACTTAGTTCAAAAGATTCAACAAGAAGACATAGCTATAAGTGAATGCTGTAGAGGACAGAACACTGGTATATATATATATATATATGTAATCAACATAGTGAAGATAATCATGAAGACAGGTTGAGATTGAAGCCAAACCAAATGTGAAGACATAGCAAATGTAACGCATGGGTGAAACAGTTCAAACAGAAGAATTAGGTGGTGGCGTTACCCACCGTATAGGAAGTATTAGACCCGGACACGGCGCACAATTATCGTGGCGCTCCAAAGTAAAATTCCACATTAATGTATTCACACTTAGAATGTATGTCTTCATTGATTGAAGATATACTTTACTTCGTGTGTTGCACATCTAAGTCATCAATATGCATAAGTGTTAGGATGTGTGCCTTCTCACAAGACATTTGAGGATTCCAAGATATTTAGCTCACACCGTAAGTTGCAAAACCTCTTCTCATCCAAGGGCTTGGTGAAGATATCTGCCAATTGCTCTTCAATGTTTACGTGTATGATATCAATGTCTTCCTTCACAACATGATCTCTGAGAAAGTGATGACGAATTACAATGTGCTTTGTCTTCGAGTGCTGAACTAGGTTGTTGGCAATCTTGATGGCGCTTTCATTGTCGCCGTAGAGTGGCACTTGCTTCAGATGAATGCCATAGTCTTTGAGTGTTTGCTTCATCCACAGAAGCTGAGCGCAGCAAGATCCAGCAGCAATGTATTCAGATTCAGCAGTGGAGAGAGATACATAGTTCTGCTTCTTTGAAGACCAACATACAAGTGATCGTCCCAGAAAATGACATGTGCCTGATGTAGACTTGCGATCCACCTTGTCACCAGCATAATCAGCATCCGAGAATCCAACCAGATCAAACTCTGAGCCCTTGGGATACCATAATCCTAATGTTGGGGTGTGAGCCAAATATCGAAGAATTCGCTTCACAACTAAGTGATGCGATTCCTTTGGTGCCGCTTGGAATCGAGCACACATGCAAACACTAAGCATAATATCTAGCCTAGATGCACATAGATATAGTAAAGACCCAATCATGGAGCGGTATTCCTTTTGATCAAACTCTTTACCATTGTCCTCGGGACCCAGATGATGTTTGGCTAGCATTGGAGTTGTGAAGCCATTGTAGTCTTGCATCCCAAATTTCTTTAGGCAATCTTTGAGATACTTCTCTTGAGATATGAAGATGCCATTGCGTGGTTGATGTATTTGAAGACCAAGGAAGAACTTCAGCTCACCCATCAAGGACATCTGATATTGCTCTTGCATAATATATCCAAACTAGTCAGTGTATTTCTGATTGGTGCAGCCGAAGATAATGTCATCCACATATATTTGGCACACAAACAGTTCACCATCATATGTCTTCGTGAAGAGAGTGGGGTCGAGGGAACTAGGTTTGAAGCCTTTGCTCTTCAGGAAGTATTTGAGTGTGTCATACCAAGCCTGAGGGGCTTGTTTGAGGTCATACTGTGCCTTGTTGAGCTTGTATACCATGTCAGGATGTTTTGGATCTTCAAAGCCAGGCAGTTGTGCAACATACACTTCTTCTTCAATCTTGCCATTGAGAAAAGCGCTCTTCACATCCATTTGATACAGAAGAATATTATGATGATTTGCATAAGCCAGCAGTATGCGTATGCCTTCAAGTCTAGCCACAGGAGCAAATGTTTCATCGAAGTCAATCCCTTCAACTTGAGTGTATCCTTGAGCAACGAGACAAGCTTTGTTTCTGACAACTTAACCATGCTCATCTTCCTTGTTGCGATATATCCATTTGGTGCCTATTATATTGTGCTTGCGAGGATCAGGGCGCTTAAGCAGTTCCCATACATTATTCAGCTCAAATTGTTGAAGCTCTTCTTGCATAGCTTGAATCCATTCAGGTTCCATGAAGGCTTCTTCAACTTTCTTGGGTTCAGATATTGCGACGAATGCGAAGTGCCCACAGAAATTTGCTAGCTGTGTTGCCCTTGAACGAGTGAGTGGACCTGGTGCATTGATACTATCAATTATTCTCTCAATCTGTACTTCATTTGTAACACGAGGATGTACAGGACGAAGATTTTGCTCTTGCTGATCATTGTCATCGTTAGAGGGATGTCTTCAGGCTGAGCATTGTCTTCAGGTTGATCAGGTGCGGAGATGATAAGTTCCTCTTCGGGCTGAGCTTCAGGACGGTATGATTTCTCCGGTTCCCATAAGTTTGATTGATTCACTGGATGGAACTTCATCTAGCACATTTGGCAGGTGCTCTCTTTGTGAGCCGTTCGTCTCATCGAACCGCACAACCACTGTTTCAACCACTTTATAGTGAAAAAGGTTGAAGAATCTGTAGGAGTGCGAATCCTTTCCATATCCGAGCATAAAACCATCATGTGCTTTTGGTGCAAATTTTGAAGTGTGATGTGGATCCTTGATCCAGCACCTGGCGCCAAATACTCTGAAGTAACTGACATTTGGCTTCTTGCTAGTAAGGAGATCATAGGATGTCTTGTTCAGAAGCTTGTGAAGATAAACACGGTTGATGATATGGCATGTAGTATCAGTGGCTTCAGGCCAGAACTTTCTTGGAGTCTTGTATTCATCAAGCATCATCCGGGCCATCTCAATAAGTGTTCTGTTCTTGCGTTCGACGACGCCATTCTGCTGTGGCGTGTATGGAGCTGAGAATTCATGTGTGATGACTAAAGTATCAAGATATGTATCTAGGCCAGTGTTCTTGAATTCAGTGCCATTTTCACTTCTGATGTGTTTTATCTTGGCGCCATAGTTGTTCATTGCTCGATTGGCGAAGCGTTTGAAGACATCCTGCACTTCTGTCTCGTAGAGGATTATATGCACCCATGTATATCTTGAATAATCATCAACAATGACAAAGCCATAGAGACAATAAGTAGTAGTAAGAGTTGAGTAATGAGTGGGACCGAAAAGATCCATGTGGAGCAGTTCGAAGGGTTGAGTTGTTGTCATGATTGTCTTCGAGGGATGCTTGGCCCTCGTCATCTTTCCTGCTTCACAGGCACCGCATAAGTGATCCTTCTTGAACTTGACGCCCTCACTGCCTATGACATGCTTCTTCCTTGCAAGAGTGTGGAGGTTCCTCATGCCAGCATGCCCTAGCCTCCGATGCAAGAGTCAGCATTCAGAAGCTTTTGCTAGAAGACATACAGCAAGTTGTGGTCCTGCTGAGAAATCTACCATGTACAAATCATCTTTCGGATACCCTTCAAACACTAGAGACTTGTCAGATTCCATTAGAACAAGGCAATGATATTTTCCAAACATCACAGTCATGTTTAAATCGCAAAGCATTGAGACATGCATTAAGTTGAAACCAAGGATTCAACAAGCATGACTTTATCCATGTGTTGATCCTTTGAGATTGCAACTCTACCTAGACCCAATACCTTGCTTTTACCAGTGTCAGCAAATGTGATGTGACTTTTGTCAGATGTACATAAAGTTGAGTCCATGAGAAAGCTTCGCTTGCCAGTCATGTGATTGGTACACCCACTATCAATAATCCATTCTGAAGCTGCTGGTGTCATACCCTACAGTGCAGTTAGGGGGATAGGCTTCACGAGGAGAATTGTGAAGCAAAAACATTTGACGAACCAGTGGATTATTAAAGCTTAGATCGAGATTAGGACTGATAGGGCAAGTAGCAAGCAATTCAGGAACAAAGTACATAATAAGACCATTTGGGCATTTGATCTTGTGCCCTACAAGATGTTTAAGGTCCCCAGCAATAGCGTTATACGATTTTGGTTTTTGTCAGGAGACCTTTCCCTACAAAAGAGAGTTAAGCTTTCTTAGCCACCCACATCTTCAAGGGTGGCTTCGAAGCAATGAGTCTAAGTGCAGCATCTGAGAACTTTGGCTTTGGAGCCCTAGCAAAAAGTCTTGCAGGTGGACAATACTACTCATAAGAATAAGTAGAATAGTTCTTGGTCTTATGAACATGGCGGTTTGATGAACCGTGCTCATATTCCTAGGCCTGAGTATGGCTTCCATGCAAAACATTTGCGTTAGTGCGACTCAGGTGAGTCCTCTGTCTGTATGAAGCCTTTGGACCGTATGAAGCCTGTGGTCTAGAGTTTGTCTTCTTCACCTGAGTGCGACTCAGATGACATTCACAGGAAGATTCTCCAAACACCTTTTCGACACCCAGATCTTCTTCATAGGTGGTCCATTCCTGCAGTTAGTACCAATATACCTGGCAAACACTTCACCATTCTGATTCTTAAACAGTTTATAGTTTGCATCAAAGGATTCATCAATAACAATGGGATTAGCACAAGTGAAGCCAGATAGGGTGGATGGATCCGCTGAAGGTTCCTTTGTAGCAACCCATGTGGTTTTGGGGTACTGCTCTGGTTTCCAGTAAGAGCTATCAGCATTCATTTTCCTTTTGAACCCAACACCCTCTTTCCTAGGGTTTCGGTTCAGGATCTTCCTTTTGAGGACATCACATAGTGCCTGATGCCCTTTGAGACTTTTGTACATCCCAGTTTCAAGCAGTATCTTCAACCTGGCATTCTCATCAGTAATAGCAGTGGTATCCTCACTAAAGGGGTTAGTTACCACATCAACAGTTGAAGATATTGCAATAGTAGCAGCAGTAGAACATTCAGCAACAGAAGTAGCGTTATCACGCTCAATGCATTTAAGACATGGTGGTTCAAATCCTTCCTGAGCTGAACCGATCTGTTTGGCATGAAGTGACTCGTTTTCCTTTTGAAGATCTTCATGAGCCGCTCTCAATTTCTCAAGATCTTGCTTCCTTTGAATATAATCATAGGAAAGCCTTTCATGAGTTGTTGAGAGCGTTTCATGACGACTCTCAAGTTCCTCATACTTAGCGTGAAGATTTTTTATGTCTTCAATTAAGCACTGAGATCGAGTCATTTCAGCGTCTAACAGATCATCGCTTTTGTCTAACAGTTTTTGAATGTGTTCCATAGCTTTCTGTTGTTCAGTCACAATTTTAGCAAGTGTTTTGTAGCTGGGTTTGGAACCACAATCAGAGTCATCGTCACTAGATGTTTGATAGTGAGTAGTGCGTGTGTTTACCTTGGCACCGCGTGCCATGAAGCAGTAGGAAGGAGCGGAGTAGTCCTTGTCATTTGCATCGGCGTCGGTGATGACGTCATTGTCTTCAGTGTTAAAGATGGACTTGGCAACGTATGCTGTAGCCAGACTCGCAACGCCAGAATCGGACTCCTCCTGAGACTCCACCTCCGCCTCCTCAGAAGCAGACTCCTCCTCAGAATCCATTTCCTTGCCAACAAACGCACGTGCCTTACCAGATGAGCTCTTCTTGTGTGATGAAGACCTTGAGGAAGACTTGGAAGAAGACTTTGAGTATTTCTTCTTCTTGTCGTCAGAGTCATACCCCTTGCTCTTCTTCTTCTTGTTGTTCTCATTGTAACACTATCGACACTCAGAGATGTAGTGTCCAGGTTTCTTGCACTTGTGACATGTTCTCTTCTTGTAGTCATGAGCAGAAGCTTCATCATTCCCTGAGCTTGATCGTGAAGACTTTCTGAAGCCTTTCTTCTTTGTGAATTTTTGGAACTTCTTCACAAGCATAGCAAGCTCCTTTCCAATGTCTTCAGGATCATCAGAACTCCTGCCAGATTCTTCTTCAGATGAGGAGACAACTTTTGCCTTCAAGGCACGAGTTCGCCCATAGTTGGGACCGTAGATGTCTCTTTTCTCAGAAAGCTGAAATTCGTGTGTGTTGAGCCTCTCAAGTATGTCAGACGGATCGAGTGTTTAGAAATCAGGGCGTTCTTGAATCATCAGGACTAGGGTCTCAAACGAACTGTCAAGTGATCTCAGGAGTGTCTTGACGACTTCATGCTTGGTGATCTCAGTGGCGCCGAGGGCTTGAAGCTCATTTGTGATGTTAGTGAGTCGATCAAACGTGAGCTGGACATTCTCATTGTCATTTCTCTTGAAGTGGTTGAATAGGTTGCGAAGGACACCGATTCTCTGATCTCTCTAGGTTGAGATGCCTTCGTTGACCTTGGAGAGCCAGTCCCAGACTAGCTTAGATGTTTCCAAAGCACTCACGCGGCCATACTGTCCTTTGGTCAAATGACCACAGATGATATTCTTGGCAGTAGAGTTCAGTTGAACGAACTTCTTGACATCAGCAGCAGTGACACCTTCTCCAGCCTTGGGAACGTCGTACTTGACGACATACCATAGTTCGACATTAATGGCTTCAAGATGCATGCACATCTTATTCTTCTAGTAGGGATATTCAGTTCCATCGAAGATGGGGCATGCAGCAGAGACTTTAATTATCCCTGCATTCGACATAGCTAAAACTCCAGGTGGTTAAACCGAATCACATAGAACAAGGGAGTACCTTGCTCTGATACCAATTGAAAGTGCTAGTGATCGACTAGAGGGGGTGTGTGTAAGTGCATCTAGTGCCACCCCTAGTTGGTTTGGGAGTATTGACGACAAACCTAGTTGAGGGACTAATGTGTTTGTGAGAATTGCAGGATAACATAGGTAGAAGTCCCTCATTGATTCGGTTTTCCTACCAGAGATGACCCCTAAAAATGTACGAAGACAGTGAAGTCAGTGGTGGTATATGAAGATATTCACATTGAAGACTATGACAAGAGAAGACACCACGTGAAGCCTATGGAACTCGAAGACTTAGATCTTTCGTAGTTCTCTTTCATTTTGTGTTGAGTCATAGGAACCACCGTACTGTTAAGTGGGGTCCAAGAGAACCAGTCAGAATGACTGAAGTGATGCCTAATTAAAAACCTATGTCTTCGAGTGAAGACTATGAGAGCAAACCTTGTCTAGAGTCGGACAAGTCAGCTTTGCTTGTAGCCCAAGTAAAGTTGCCATGTGAGTTTGAAATCTGACCGTTGGAACACGTGTCAGTTCCTTAGTGACCCAGGGTCATTTCAGACAAATCAGGTCGGGTTGCCAAGTGGCTATAAATAGCCCACCCCCTACAACCATAAACGGTTGGCTGCTCAGATTTAGTGCACGACTTTTGTCGTTTGAGAGCAACCCACCTCGAAGCCTTTGAGAGAGAGAGAATACCTAGCGAGGATAAAGCCCTAACCACCCAGAGCCAGAGAGAATTGGGCATCACTTAAGTCTTCTTGTCTGAGTGATCTGAAGACTTATTACACTTGAGGACTGTGCATCCTCCAGCCGGTTAGGCGTCGCGTTCTAAGCATCCAAGAGACATTGTGGATTGCCGGTGAACAAAGTCTATGAAGCTTTGGGAGTCTACCTTGAAGACTTACCAGAGTGATTGGGCGAGGTCTGTGTGACCTTAGCTCAAGGAGAATACGGTGAGGACTGGGTGTCCTGAGCTGCGTGTTCAAGATTGGGTGTCCGGGACTGTGTGTCCTAAGGTTTAAATACCTAGCCGCTCCAACCAGACGTACAGTTGTCACAGCAACTGGAACTGGTCCCACAAATCATTGTCTTCAACGAGTCACTGGTTTCTTCTTCACTTCCTTTTTCTTACTGATTACTCATTGTGAAGTCATTGCATGTCTGTTCTATCTTTTGTCTTCACAACGTGAGTGTATGATCTGTTTGGTTTCATAATATCTTCCTACCTGATCCTTATTACACTGCAGCTATTTGTCACTGTGCTTTCACTCTATTGATACTTGACCATGGCTTGCCTAGTGTAGTCTAACTTCTGCTGCATAGTAATAGGCATATCGCTACTATTTGTCTTCATAACTTCCACGTATTGAAGACTTTCATAAAAATCGCCTATTCACCCCCCCATAGTCGATATAATGCACTTTCAATTGGTATCAGAGCAAGGTGCTGCCTTGTTCTGTGTGATTCGGTTTAACCACCTGGAGTTTTAGCTATGTCGACTGCAGGGATAATTAAAGTCTCCGCTGCGTGCCCCGTCTTCGATGGAACTGAATATCCCTATTGGAAGAATAAGATGCGCATGCATCTTGAAGCCATTGACGTCGACCTATGGTATGTCGTCGAGAACGGCGTTCCCAAGGCTGGAGAAGGTGTCGCTGCTGCTGATGTCAAGAAATTCGTTCAACTGGACTCTACTGCCAAGAATATCATCTGTGGTCATCTGACCAAAGGACGGTATGTCCGTGTGAGTGCTTTGAAGACATCCAAGCTGGTTTGGGACTGGCTCTCGAAGGTCAATGAAGGCATCTCAACCCAGAGAGATCAGAGAATCAATGTCCTTCGCAACCTCTTCAACCGCTTCAAGCGAAATGACAATGAGAATGTCCAGCACACATTTGACCGACTCACTGACATCACAAGTGAGCTTCAAGCCCTCAGTGCTACTGAGATCACCAAACATGAAGTCGTCAAGACGTTGCTGAGATCACTTAATAGTTCATTTCACATCCTAGCCTTGATGATTCAAGAACGTCCTGATTTCAAGAAACTCGATCCATCTGACATACTCGAGAGGATCAACACACATGAGTTTCAGCTTTCTGAGAAAAGAGATATCTACGGTCCAAACTATGGGTGAACTCGTGCCTTGAAGGCAAAAGCTGTTTCCCCATCTGAAGAAGAATCTGACAGCAGTTCTGATGATCCTAAAGACATTGGAAGGGAACTTGCAATGCTTGTGAAGAAGTTCCAAAAATTCACCAAGAAGAAAGGCTTCAGAAAGTCTTCACGATCAAGCTCAAGGAATGATGAAGCTTCTGCTCATGACTACAAGAAGAAAACATGCCACAAGTGCAAGAAAACTGGACACTTCATCTCTGAGTGTCCACAATGGGACAATGAGAATAGAAAGAAGAAGAAGAGCAAGGAATATGACTCTGACGACAAGAAGAAGAAGAAATACTGTAAGTGCATCTAGTGCCACCCCTAGTTGGTTTTGGAGTATTGACGACAAACCTAGTTGAGGGACTAATGTGTTTGTGAGAATTGCAGGATAACAGAGGTAGATGTCCCTCATTGATTCGGTTTTATTACTAGAGATGACCCCTAAAAATGTACGAAGACATTGAAGTCAATGGTGGTATATGAAGATATTCATTTTGAAGACTATGACAAGAGAAGACACCGCATGAAGCCTATGGAGCTCGAAGACTTAGATCTTTCGTACTTCTCTTTCATTTGTGTTGAGTCATAGGAACCACCGTACTGTTAAGTGGGGTCCAAGAGAACCAGTCAGAATGACTGAAGTGATGCCTAATTAAAAACCTATGTCTTCGAGTGAAGACTATGAGAGCAAACCTTGTCTAGAGTCGGACAAGTCAGCTTTGCTTGTAGCCCAAGTAAAGTTGCCATGTGAGTTTGAAATCTGACCGTTGGAACACGTGTCAGTTCCTTAGTGACCCAGGGTCATTTCGGACAAATCAGGTCGGGTTGCCAAGTGGCTATAAATAGCCCACCCCCTACAACCATAAACGGTTGGCTGCTCAGATTTAGTGCACGGATTTTGTCGTTTGAGAGCAACCCACCTCGAAGCCTTTGAGAGAGAGAATACCTAGCGAGGATAAAGCCCTAACCACCCAGAGCCAGAGAGAATTGGGCATCACTTAAGTCTTCTTGTCTGAGTGATCTGAAGACTAATTACACTTGAGGACTGTGCATCCTCCAGCCGGTTAGGCGTCGCGTTTTGAGCATCCAAGAGACATTGTGGATTGCCGGTGAACAAAGTCTGTGAAGCTTTGGGAGTCTACCTTGAAGACTTACCAGAGTGATTGGGCGAGGTCTGTGTGACCTTAGCTCAAGGAGAATACGGTGAGGACTGGTTGTCCTGAGCTGCGTGTTCAGGACTGGGTGTCCGGGACTGTGTGTCCTTTGGTTTAAATACCTAGCCGCCCTAACCAGACGTACAGTTGTCACAGCAACTGGAACTGGTCCAACAAATCATTGTCTTCAACGAGCCACTAGTTTCATCTTCACTTCCTTTTACTTACTGTTACTCATTGTGAAGCCATTGCATGCTTGTTCTATCTTTTGTCTTCACAACGTAACTGTGTGATTTGTTTTGCTTCATAACTTCTTCCTACCTCATCCTTATTACATTGCCACAACTTGTCATTGTGCTTTCACTCTATTGAATGCTTGACCATGGCTTGCCTAGTGTAATCTAACTTCCGCTGCTTAGTGATAGGCATATCTCTACTGTTTGTCTTCACAACTTCCACGTTGTGAAGACTTTCATAAAAATCGCCTATTCACCCCCCCTCTAGTCGATATAATGCACTTTCAATTGGTATCAAAGCAAGGTGCTCCCTTGTTCTGTGTGATTCGGTTTAACCACCTGGAGTTTTAGCTATGTCGACTGCAGGGATAATCAAAGTCTCCGCTGCATGCCCCGTCTTCGACGGAACTGAATATCCCTACTAGAAGAATAAGATGCGCATGCATCTTGAAGCCATTGACGTCGACCTATGGTATGTCATCGAGAACGGCGTTCCCAAGGCTGGAGAAGGTTTCACTGCTGCTGATGTGAAGAAGTTCACTCAACTGGACTCTACTGCCAAGAATATCATCTGTGGTCATCTGACCAAAGGAGGGTATGGCCGTGTGAGTGCTTTGAAGACATCCAAGCTACTTTGGGACTGACTCTCGAAGGTCAATGAAGGCATCTCAACCAAGAGAGATCAGAGAATCAGTGTTCTTCGCAACCTCTTCAACCGCTTCAAGCGAAATGACAATGAGAATGTCCAGCACACATTTGAACGACTTACTGACATCACTAATGAGCTTTAAGCCCTCGGCGCCACTGAGATCACCAAACATGAAATCGTCAAGACACCGCTGAGATCACTTGATAGTTCGTTTGACATCCTAGCCCTGATGATTCAAGAACATCCTTATTTCAAGACACTTGATCCGTCCGACATACTCGAGAGGCTCAAGACACATGAGTTTCAGCTTTCTGAGAAAAGAGATATCTACGGTCCAAACTACGGGCGAACTCGTGCCCTGAAGGCAAAAGCTGTTTCCTCATCTGAAGAAGAATCTGACAGCAGTTCTAATGATCCTGAAGACATTGGAAGGGAACTTGCAATGCTAGTGAAGAAGTTCCAAAAATTCACCAAGAAGAAAGGCTTCAGAATGTCTTCATGATCAAGCTCAAGGAATGATGAAGCTTCTGCTCATGACTACAAGAAGAAGACATGCCACAAGTGCAAGAAAACTTGACACTTCATCTCTGAGTGTCCACAGTGGGACAATGAGAACAGAAAGAAGAAGAAGAACAAGGAATATGATTCCGACGACAAGAAGAAGAAGAAATACTCAAAGTCTTCTTCCAAGTCTTCCTCAAAGTCTTCATCACACAAGAAGAGCTCATCAGGCAAGGCGCATGCGTTTGTTGGCAAGGAAATGGATTCAGAGGAGGAGTCCGCTTCTGAGGAGGCAGAGGTGGAGTCTGAGGAAGAGTCTGATTCTGGCATTGCAAGTCTGGCTAGAGCATACGTTGCCAAGTCCATCTTCAACACTGAAGACAATGACTCCATCACCGACACCAATGCAAATGACAAGGACTACTCCGATCCTACCTACTGCTTCATGGCACGCGGTGCCAAGGTAAACTCACGCACTACTCACTATCAAACATCAAATGACGATGACTCTGATTGTGATTCAAAACCCAGCTACAAAACACTTGCTAAAATTGCAACTGAACAACAGAAAGCCATGGAACATATTCAAAAACTATTAGACAGAAGCGATGATCTGTTGGGTGCTGAAATGACTCGATCTGAGTCCTTAATTGAAGAAATAAAAAATCTTCATGTTAAGTATCAGGAATTTGAAGATCGTCATGATACTCTCTCAACAACTCATGAAAAGCTTTCCTATGATTATCTTCAAAGGAAGCAAGATCTTGAGAAATTGAGAGTGGCTCATGAAGATCTTCAAAAGGAAAATGAATCACTTCGCACCGAACAGATCAGTTCCGCTGAGGAAGGATTTGAACCACCAGGTCTTAAATGCATTGAGCGTGATAATGATGCTTCTGTTGCTGAATGTTCTACTGCTACTGCTGTTGCAATATCTTCAACTGTTGATGTGGTAACTAACCCCTCTGCAGAGGATACCACTGCTATTGCTGATGAGAATGCTAGGTTGAAGATATTGCTTGAAACAGGGATGTACAAAAGTCTTAAAGGGCATCAGACATTATGTGATGTCCTCAAGAAGCAGATTCTGAACCGAAACCCTAGGAAAGAGGGTGTTGGGTTCATAAGGAAAATAAATGCAGATGGCTCTTACTAGAAACCTGAGCAGTACCCAAAAACCACATGGGTTGCTGCAAAGGAATCTTCAGCAGATCCATCCAATCTATCTGGCTTCACTTGTGCTAACCCCATTATCATTGATGAATCCTTTGATGCAAACTATAAACTGTTTAAAAAACAGAATGGTGAAGTGTTTTCCAGGTACATTGGTACTAACTGCAGGAGTGGAACACCTATGAAGAAGATCTGGGTTCTGAAAATGTGTCTGGAGAATATTCCTGTGAATGTCTTCATGACACCTCACATGAAGAAGACAAATCTCAGACCAAAGGCTTCATACAGACAGAGGACTCACCTGAGTCGCACTAACGCAAATGCTTTGCAGGGAAACCATACTCAGGCATATGAATATGAGAGCGGTTCATCAAACCGTCATGTTCATATGACCAAGAACTATTCTGCCTATTCTTATGAGTACTATTGTCTGCCTGCTAGACTGTTTGCTAGGGCTCCAAAGCCAAAATTCTCAGATGGTGCACTTAGACTTATTGCTTCTAAGCCACCCTTGAAGACGTGGTGGTTAAGAAATCTTAACTCTCTTTTGCAGGGAAAGGTCTCCAGCAGAAAACCAAAATCTTCTGACGCTATTGCTGGGGACCTTAAAAATCTTGCAGGGCGCAAGATCAAATGCCCGAATGACATCCCTATGTACTTCGTTCCTGAATCGCATGCTACTCTCCCTATTAGTCCTAATCTGGATCTAAGTTTTCATAACCCACTGGTTCCTCAAATGTTTTTGCTTCACAATTCTCCTCGTGAAGCCTATCCCCCTAACTGCACTGTAGGGTACGACACCAGCGCCTTCAGAATGGATTATTGACAGTGGGTGTACAAATCACATGACCGGAAAAAGAAGCCTTCTTATGGACTCAACCTTACGTCCATCCGACAAGAGCCACATCACATTTGCTGACACTTGTAAAAGTAAGGTATTGGGTCTAGGTAGAGTTGCAATCTCAAATGATCAACACATGGATAAAGTCATGCTTGTTGAATCCCTTGGCTTCAACTTAATGTCTGTCTCAATGCTTTGCGATTTGAACATGGTCGTAATATTTGGAAAATATCGTTGCCTGGTACTAATGGAATCTGACAAGTCTCTAGTGTTTGAAGGATATCGGAAAGATGATTTGTATGTGGTAGATTTCTCAGCAGGGCCACAGCTTGCAGTATGCCTTCTGGCAAAGGCTTCAGAATGCTGGCTTTGGCATCGGAGGCTTGGACATGCTGGCATGAGGAATCTCCACACCCTTGCAAAGAAGAAGCACGTCATAGGCATCGAGGGCGTCAAGTTCAAGAAAGATCACTTATGCGGTGCCTGTGAAGCAGGGAAGATGACGAGGGAAAAACATCCCTCGAAGACAATCATGACAACTTCTCGACCCTTCGAACTGCTTCACATGGATCTTTTTGGTCCCACTCAGTACTCAACTTTTTCGACTACTGCTTGCCTCTATGGCTTTGTCATTGTTGATGATTACTCTAGATATACTTGGGTGCACATAATCCTTTACAAGACTGAAGTGCAGGATGTCTTCAGACGCTTCGCCAATCGAGCTATGAACAATTATGGCGCCAAGATAAAGCACGTCAGAAGTGACAATGGCACTGAATTCAAGAACTCTGGCCTTGATACATATCTTGATACTTTGGGCATCACACATGAATTCTCAGCTCCGTACACGCCACAGCAGAATGGCGTCGTCGAACGCAAAAACAGAACACTCATTGAGATGGCCAAAACGATGCTAGATGAATACAAGACTCCAAGAAAATTCTGGCCTGAAGCCATTGACACTGCATGCCATACAATCAACCGCATTTATCTTCACAAGCATCTGAACAAAACATCTTATGAACTCCTAACTGGCAAGAAGCCAAATGTCAGTTACTTCAGAGTATTTGGCGCAAGATGCTGGATCAAGGACCCACACCACATCTCAAAGTTTGCACCAAAATCACATGAGGGTTTTATGCTTGGATGTGGAAAGGATTCGCACTCCTACAGAGTCTTCAATCTCTTTCACTACAAAGTGGTTGAAACAGTGGATGTGCGGTTCGATGAGACCAATGGTTCACAAAGAGAGCAACTGCCAGATGTGCTAGATGAAGTTACAGCTAGTGAATCAATCAAGCTAATGGGAACTGGAGAGATTATACCTTCTGAAGCTCATCCTGAAGAAGAACTTATCATCTCAGCACCTGATCCACATGAAGACAATGCTCAGCCTAAAGACATTCCTCCCAACAACAACTCAAATTAGCAAGAGCAAAGTCTTCGCCCTGTACATCCTCATGTTGCAAATGAAGTGCAGATTGACAGAATAATTGACAGCATCAATGCACCTGGTCCACAGACTCATTCAAGGGCAACTCAACTGGCAAATTTCTGTGGGCACTTCGCATTCGTCTCAATCACAGAACCCAAGAAAGTTGAAGAAGTCTTCCTAGAACCTGAATGGATTAAAGCTATGCAAGAAGAGCTTCAACAGTTTGAGCTGAACAATGTATGGGAACTGGTTAAGCGTCCTGATCCACGGAAGCACAATATAATTGGCACCAAATGGATATACCGCAACAAGCAAGATGAGCATGGTAAAATTGTCAAAAACAAAGCTCGCCTTGTTGCTCAAGGATATACTCAATTGGAAGGCATTGATTTCGATGAAACTTTTGCTCCTGTGGCCAGACTTGAAGCCATACGTATACTGCTGGCCTATGCAAATCATCATAACATACTTTTATATCAAATGGATGTGAAGAGTGCCTTTCTCAATGGCAAGATTGAAGAAGAAGTGTATGTTGCACAACCACCTGTATGGCCTCAAACAAGCCCCTCGGGCCTGGTATGACACACTCAAATACTTCTTGAAGAGCAAAGGCTTCATACCTGGTTCCCTAGATCCCACTCTCTTCACGAAGACATATGATGGTGAACTGTTTGTGTGCCAAATATACGTGGATGGCATTATCTTCGGCTGCACCAATCAGAAGTACAGTGAGGAGTTTGGATATATGATGCAAGAGCAATATCAGATGTCTATGATGGGGGAGCTGAAGTTCTTCCTCCGTCTTCAAATACGGCAACAACGCAATGGCATCTTCATATCTCAAGAGAAGTATCTCAAAGATTGCCTGAAGAAGTTCGGTATGCAAGACTGCAAAGGCTTCACAACACCAATGCCAGCCAAAAATCATCTAGGTCCTGACGACAATGGTAAAGAGTTCGATCAAAAGGTATACCGCTCCATGATTGGTTCTTTTCTTTATTTATGTGCATCTAGGCCAGATATTATGCTTAGTGTTTGCATGTGTGCTCGATTGCAAGCGGCACCAAAGGAGTCGCATCACTTAGCTGTGAAGCGAATTCTTCGATATTTGGCTCACACCCCAACTCTAGGGTTATGGTATCCAAAGGGCTCAGAGTTTGATCTGGTTGGATTCTCGGATGCTGATTATGCTGGAGACAAGGTTGATCGGAAGTCTACATCATGCACATGTCACTTTCTGCGATGATCACTTGTATGTTGGTCTTCAAAGAAGCAGAACTGTGTATCCCTCTCCACTGCTGAATCTGAATACATTGCTGTTGGATCTTGCTGCGCTCAGCTTCTGTGGATGAAACAAACTCTCGAGGACTATGGCGTTCATTTGAAGCAAGTGCCACTTTACTGCGACAATGAAAGCGCCATCAAGATTGCCAATAACCCAGTTCAGCACTCGAAGACAAAGCACATAGAAATTCGTCATCACTTTCTCAGAGATCATGTTGTGAAGGAAGATATTGATATCATACACGTCAACACTGGAGAGCAATTGGCAGATATCTTCACCAAGCCCTTGCTAGAGAACAGATTTTGCAAGTTATGGTGTGAGCTAAATATCTTGGAATCCTAAAATGTCCTGTGATCAGGCACACATCCTAACACTTATGCATATTGATGACTTAGATGTGCAACACACGAAGTAACATATATCTTCAACCAATGAAGACATACATTCTAAGTGTGAATACAATAAAGTGGAAAT
Organism: Triticum monococcum; assembly: GCA_034509565.1. NCBI lineage: Eukaryota > Viridiplantae > Streptophyta > Magnoliopsida > Poales > Poaceae > Triticum > Triticum monococcum. The sequence continues at coordinate 752,461,786 of CM067843.1, read as the reverse complement.
TGACTTCGGAGCGCCACAATAATTGTGCGCCGTGTCTAGGTCTAATACTTCCTATACGGTGGGTAATGCCACCACCAAACGTTCTATTTTGAAGTGTTTCACTCATGGCGTTACCTTGCAATGTCTTCACATTTGGTTTGGCTTCAATCTCAACATGTCTTCATGATTATCTTCACTACGTGGATTATATAGATATATATGTACTAGTGTTCTATCCTCTACACTATTCACTTATAGCTATGTCTTCTTGTTTTGAATCTTTTGAACTAAGTGAATGTGATCGGACACTAATCTCTCTATGCTTTCTATCTCAAATTCTATCTCTCCAAGTCATATGCATTCTATTGAAACTGTTGAATGTCTTCTCTGCGTCCTTGTCAGCAGAAGCCACAGAGACAACCTTTAAAACCGTTTTCAATGCTCATTCTTCCACAAGAAATCCGGAGAAGTAGGAACGACCACCCGACAATCCAGGCGTGCGTGGGATGTGGAACTGCCCCCGAGATTCCGCATGATGGCCACGTGTTGTTCAGATGCGAATCGCCAGGGGCACCTGTGTAATAGCACAGTGCCGCCCCTGTAACTATAAATACACACTCACCACGGTCATTATCTCCTTCTTCCTCCCTCGCACGAACCCTAGCGCCACCGCTAGCCCTCGACGACGCCGGCGACGAAGCGCTTCGCTGCCGCAACCTCTCCGACGCCGTCTTCACGCCGATCGCGGACATCGTCCTCTCCGCCGTCGCCGTAGGTGTCTTCCGTCACCAAGCTAGGGCACGGAAGATTGAACTGCTCGGCCTCATCTCCCACTCCGTCTAGCAGTTCCAAGTGTGGTAAATAAAACTTCTTTTTACAGCCCCTTTTGATCCTATGGTTCTGTCACTTTCAACCATAAGAAGTTTCTATTCACACAAGTTAGATCTCTCTCAATCTGCATCTCATAACATGCCTAGTATATTCACTTGTGCCTCATGAAGTATTTAGATTCCTCACTTGGACTGATCTGTGGTTTTGTACAAATCTGGAGCCAACTTCTTATCTATGAGTGAATGTCTTCGCACGATGAGGTCAATGTCTTCTAAACTGATTAATCTTCAAAATCTTCTGAGAATGCATATGACGTCTTCCCCTTCCCTCGCACCTTAATGCTGTCACAGGTACATGTCCGTGGGAGAATCCTTTGGTTCTCATAGTCTGCATTCATTTGCAAAATTCTTACAGCATCACATAAATTCTCCTGAAGCCAGTTCCTGTTGGTCCAGCAAAAGAAAGCCTTTGAAGCCTTTGAACGTCTTGAAGCCTTCCAAGTTAAGGTTTATGGCTTTAGAGACAGCAGCAAGGATAGGGGGCAGACAGCGTCGTGGCGGAACATCCAAAGATCTGCCTGATGAACTGGCAGAAATGTATAAAACAAATCCTGAAGAGAATTATGGTCAGCGCAAGACCCGAATCCAATGGATTCGACGCTATTGGGCAGAACAATGGTTCCAATACCGCTTCGTCACCCAAGAGTATGCTGAGAAAAGTGCCATTAAGCGACCGTGGGGAGACATCCTATACAAGAATCGTATACCCAGGTCCAGAGATGAAGCCATTTCTCAAGGATTCTACCCATGCATGGTCCATGGACCACAGCCTGCTGATGCACATCCATCGTCACTACTCTGGTGTCGTGACGACAATCTGTTCAAGCGCAACTTCCAGTGTGCCCAGAACTCAGCGAAGCAAAAGAAGAAGAAGTTTGGGTTAGACGTCAACCCTGGTCCCTCCGCACTAAGGGCAGATGGCACACGCGAGGCAGAACCCAATGTCATCGGTCCTTACGCCAATCTTGAAGGCCTCATCACCCGCATCTTGGTTCAAGGGACTGCAGTGAATGAGCCACCAGCTGACTCTGAATCAGAAGAAGTGCCTGCTGTACCGAAGCCAAAGCAGTCGAAGAAGCCAAAAGTTTCAAAGCCAGCAGCACCTTCACCAAAAATCTCAAGGGCGAAGCCATTGGCAACTGCTCCTCCTGAAGTCAGTGTGCAGTCTGAAGACATATCCCGCATCTCCAAGCCCCAGAAGAGCAAGATGCCTCAGCCACACAGGGCCAAGAGCTTACAGCTGCTGCTATTCTGCGCAACGACGCCATTGATCTGTCAAGTGATGAAGACCTTGCAGATGACGCTCTTGAGCAACTCATCAAGAGCAAAGAAGAAGCAGAAATCTTCAATAATCTGCCTCTCTTTGATGTCGCCATCATCCACGACTTCATTGACGAGTGGTTTGACATGCCAAATATCAGCTTTGAAGATCTGCAGCTACCCATTGGCCTCAGTGTTGCCATCCAAGGAGCAATTGCTTCAGAACTAGCCATCGCGCAATGCGTTGTTGAGTTGAAGCAGAAGATTGACTATGAAAAGGCTCTGTTCAAGAAGCATATGGCTAAGCTCAGCATGCAAGAAGTGAAGAACTTCAAGATCATGATGCACGAGCTCAAGGAAAACTTCCTGAAGAAACGTGCCGAAGTTCAAGGTTCACGCGAGCGCATGAAGACGCTGGCCGATAGATGTGTGCAAGCCTATAATGAGGCTGAGAAGCGCAAAGCACTTGGGCGTCCTGGCATCGACCCCAGGATGGCTGCGAAGAAAAAGAAGAAGCCTACTACGGCTGAACCCGATGCACCACGGCAGGAAGCAGCTCCGATTGTCTTCCCAACTGCAACGACTGGCTCGAAGCCAAAGAGTCAGTCAACCGCTTCAGAGCTCAAGAAGACCAGGACTGCTAAGGCTGAAGCAAGGAAAAGGAAATGTCCTGATGCCTCCCCTACTGCCCCCTCTAAGAAGAAGAGGAAGACCAAGAGAGATCGGGCTCCTCCCACAGAGCCCTTGATGGTTGAACCCCTTTCTGTGGTCTATCCTGACGCAGAACGTCAACTGACAGTTCATGAGCCTGCTTCCACAGAGGCTCCTGTAGCTGAAGACATTCCAGCAGCCGACCCCATCGCTGCTGAAGACATTGGTCATCATGACAATGTAGAAAATGATGCAATCCTTCCTCAGCAAGACCACAACGAACTCATCAGCATTGGTCGTCCTCTGACGCTAATTGCACATGATGCGTCATGGGCAGATCGCCCACAAGTGGAAGAAGAATCTGAGGTCCAGCCCACTCCAACTCCACATGCACCGTCTGCATTTCGCAGGCTTCGCAAAGGTCCAAGGCCTCAAGACTCTGCTGACGACATTCCGGCTGCATCAGCCGAAGAAGATGAAGAAGCACCACAAGATCCCACTCCCCCGCTCCACCAAGAAGCAGTTCTCCAGGAGAACATGCCTGTGCCTGACCCTCCAGCTAGTCAAGTGGAGGCTGACAATATTGAGGCTGCCACAACTAACATTGAAGCTAATGTGGAGCCCTCCCCACCGAAAGCATCAGAAGACAGTGAAGCCACTGACCCTGATACTTCTGTTCCTGAGTCTGCTGCCGGTCCCCAATTTGATTACCATGTCGAGCACAGGCTGTCGGATTTCGGGTTCCGGCAGACACTTAAGGTTCGAACACTGGGGTGTGCGCAGAAATCTCGTCTTCAACCTCTCCGTCTCGAGGGGATCTAAACTACTAAAAGAACTACACGAAAGACACAAGATTTATACTGGTTCGGGCCACCGATGTGGTGTAATACCCTACTCCAGTGTGTGGTGGATGGATTGCCTCCTGGGGCTGGTGAGGATGAACAATACAAGGAAGAACAGCCTCGCGAGGGTCTATTCTTGGTTGTGGTGATGAACTGTTGTGAAGAGCTCAGCCACCTTTCTCTCTCTTTTTCTCCCAGATCCCGGACCGAGCGACCAGGAATCGGGCCAACTAACCGAACCCCCTTCTATGTGGGTGGCTAGTCCTATTTATAGAGGCCCTGGTCCTCTCCCCAAATATTGAGCGGGAAGGGATCCAACAATGGCAGGCTAATTTGAAGGGGGACAGCGAGTACATCTATCCTGACAAAAGCAGTCTTCGCCTGCCAAAGGCTCTGGAGATGACGCCGCGCTGGGCTCCATGGTGACCTCCGTCTCGTAGTCCTCCTGGTCCTGATCTCGTTGCACCGAAGTGGCAACCTTTTGCTTGATGCCTCGGTACTCCGCTGATACGCTTGCCCCCTTTGCACCAAAGAGGAAAGAGGGACGCTGCGCGCGCTGGCACCCGCCTGGTGCCCCGTGTCATCATGGCTTGCGTCATGGGCACCTCACGAGGTACCCTGCCTTGAACTCTCCGCCTCCTCGCGAGCCATCCTGACGAGGCTGTGCCTGAGGGTGCGCCGTGTCGTCCGCCTCGCGAGGCTTGGCCCCTCGCGAGGGTCTTGAGCCTCGTGTTGATGAAGATGGGCCGTGCTGGGCCCCCACTTGAGCCACGCCGCAGGCCGCAGGCAGGCAAGTCTGGGGACCCCCGTTCCCAGAACACCGACAGTAGCCCCATGTCCAGAAGCCAATCCCAAGACTGCCAAGGTTCCTAGGTCCTGCATCAGCTCCTGGCTCCTTTAACATCACTAGCTTCAGGGCAGATAATACGTTCTTCAATAGCTCCGAGAACCCCTATTCAAGGGAAAGGATTTCATCAGATAGGTTCTGGAGCTATCCTCATCGCAGCTACTATGCATGCATCCTGTACAACCAAGGTCGCATTTTCCCGCACAAGCGCCTTGATGTTGAAGCTATTACTGGTCTGCCCTGTCTGGAGGAAGCGTTGGATTGCTTCAAGAAAGTGGGTCTGCTGCAGTTTGTGACAGATGAAGAGCACTGGAATGAAGAGCTTCTGCTACAATTCTATGCCACCCTCCACGTCAAAGGATACAACAGAGATCCGAAGACTTGGGTCCTGGAGTGGATGACCGGCAATGTTCATCACGAAGCCAATGCATTTGATATCATTGAGCTCACCGGCCTGCCCACTCCTGACTTATTCTTCGAGGAAGGCTGTCAACTACACACTGAAACTCTTCAGAGCATATTCCAGAGGCCTGAACCGAATATGAGCCAGATGCTCTCCATGATGAAGCCATTGCCCCAAGATGCTCCTTATCCCACAGAGTTCTTCATTGAAGACCTTGAGTACCTGCCCAGAACCATCTATCACATCATCAGGTGGACTCTCTGTCCTATCAAAGGGCACTCTCCAAATGAGAAGATCGAGGGTGCAATGAAGACTCTGATATTTTATATCCTTCATGGGAAATGCTTCAATGCACAGGACTTCTTCATACGCCAACTTGCTGCATCAGGCTCAGATTTGTTTGGCTTGAAGTTCTATGCCCCTTGGGTAATGAGGCTGATCAAACTTCACTCTGCAATCTTGTATCAGCCCTCAGCCCGCAACCATCAGATCTTCTTGCCAGATGTGGATACCTCTGCTGAAGCCATATATCCTGAGCCTGCCAAGCAACCTTTGAGTCTTCAGAATGCAGAACACCAGAGCTTCACTCAGAACGTTGAAGGTGTTGAAGCTATCTCTCGGGTGTATCCGCTGGCTGGCACTACACGTGCACCACACCCTGCTTCCACTGAAGCCATTGACAGCACAGCTGCTCCAAGACCCAAGAAGCGAGCTCGTGCTCTTACTGATCAAGAGCTTCTTGTGACCCTTCATCAAAAGCAGGATAGGCATCATGACTGGCTGAAAAGACAGATGAAAAGCCTCTTGGTGGATGTAAATCGCATCCGAAATCTTGCCACCAAGAATGCATTCGTTGCACATGAAACCTGTCGCCGCACCTGGAAAGGAGTCACCATGATGTGTTCTGAAGCTGATCTTCAAGAGGATGGCTTCAAAGAGCGATTCAAGTTTGACTCCACACCTCCCGGAAGGGCTGTGCTGCGAGGAACTCCATCACTTGAAGACTCAGAGTTCTCTTCATCTGCTGCCACAGTGACTGCAAGGATTATCGAGGAAGAAGACGATGCTACATCATTGCCACCTCCTTCAGCACGCGTCGATACTGCACTAAGCACTTCAGCACCGCCAAACACCACCGACGACCCTGCCGCTCATGGGAACGAGTAGAAACTCTATGTCTTCGAACCTTTTTGGTCCTCACTGACAAAAGGGGGAGAAGCATATGAGGTTCATAGTCTTCAAGCGGGTCATTATGGGTGGGTGCTTTATATTTTGCTTCGTGCTTACAACTCTCGTTTTGCTACATTTGGTTCTTTGAGTTGTAACACTTAAACTTGATGGTCATCTGCTACTTGTTTGCCACCGTGTTTTTTTGCGAAGATAAATATCGCATGTGCGACGATAAATCCCGCACTTAAATCATTCTGCAGACGTCCATTTTCCATTATGCACGTCATTATCTTCATATACCTTTACATGCATAGTGGATTTGTTGGGGAACGCAGTAATTTCAAAAAATTTCCTACGCACACGCAAGATCATGGTGATGCACAGCAACGAGAGGGGAGAGTGTTGTCTACGTACCAACGCAGACCGACTGTGGAAGCGATCACACAACGTAGAGGAAGTAGTCGTACGTCTTCTTCCCGATCCGACCGATCCAAGCACCGTTACTTCAGCACCTCCGAGTTCTTAGCACACGTTCAGCTCGATGACGTTCCTCGGGCTCCGATCCAGCAAAGCGTCGAGGAAGAGTTCCGTCAGCACGACGGCGTGATGACGATCTTGATGTACTACCGACGCAGGGCTTCGCCTAAGCACTACAACGGTACGATCGAGGTGGAATTTGGTGGCAGGGGGCACCGCACACGGCTAAGGAACGATCTCAAGGATCAAGATGTGTGTCTTGGGGTGCCCCCTGCCCCCGTATATAAAGGTTGGGGGAGGGGGAGCCGGCCGGCCAAGGAGAGGAGGCGCACGGGAGTCCTACTCCCACCGGGAGTAGGACTCCTCCCCCCAATCCTAACATCTGGCGTTCAAAACGTCGTTGAAGTCCCGATTCTAAGCCGTAAAGCATGGCACACTGAACTATCGAGTAGTCATCAGCTTTGCTCTGCCAGACGTTCATAACATCTGGCGTTGCTCCAGCAGCAGGCCTGTCACCCAGCGGTGCTTCCAGGACGTAATTCTTCTGTGCAGCAATGAGGATAATCCTCAGGTTACGGACCCAGTCCGTGTAATTGCTACCATCATCTTTCAACTTTGCTTTCTCAAGGAACGCATTAAAATTCAACGGAACAATAGCACGAGCCATCTATCTACAAGCAACATAAACAAGCAAGATACTATCAGGTACTAAGTTCATGATAAGTTTAGGTTTAGTTAATCAAATTACTTAGGAACTCCCACTTAGATAGACATCCCTCTAATCTTCTAAGTGATCACGTGATGCAAATCAACTAAACCATAACCGATCATCACGTGAGATGGAGTAGTTTTCAATGGTGAACATCGTTATGTTGATCATATCTACTATATGATTCACGCTCGACCTTTCGGTCTCCGTGTTCCAAGGCCATATCTGTATATGCTTGGCTCGTCAAGTATAACCCGACTATTCTGCGTGTGCAACTGTTTTGCACCCGTTGTATTTGGACGTAGAGCTTATCACACCCGATCATCACGTGGTGTCTGGGCACGACGAACTTTGGCAACGGTGCATACTCGGGGAGAACACTTCTTGATAATTTAGTGAGAGATCATCTTATAATGCTACCGTCAATCAAAGCAAGATAAGATGCATAAAAGGATAAACATCACATGCAATCAATATAAGTGATATGATATGGCCATCATCATCTTGTGCTTGTGATCTCCATCTCCGAAGCACCGTCATGATCACCATCATCACCGGCGCGACACCTTGATCTCGATCGTAGCATCGTTGTCGTCTCGCCAATCTTATGCTTCCATGACTATCACTACCGTTTAGTAATAAAGTAAAACATTACATCGCGATTGCATTGCATACAATAAAGCGACAACCATACGGCTCCTGCCAGTTGCCGATAACTCGGTTACAAAACATGATCATATCATACAATAAAATCAGCATCATGCCTTGACCATATCACATCACAACATACCCAGCAAAAACAAGTTAGACGTCCTCTACTTTGTTGTTGCAAGTTTTACGTGGCTGCTACGGGCTTAAGTAAGAACTCATCTCACCTACGCATAAAAACCACAACGATAGTTCATCAAATAGACTCCGTTTTAACCTTCTCAAGGACCGGGCGTAGTCACACTTGGTTCAACTAAAGTTGGAGAGGCAGTCTTCCGCAAGCCATCTGTGTGCAAAGCACGTCGAGGGAACCGGTCTCGCGTAAGAGTACGTGTAAGGTTGGTCCGGATCGTCTCACCCAACAATACCGCCGAACCAAAGTATGACATGCTGGTAGGCAGTATGACTTGTATCGCCCACAACTCACTTGTGTTCTACTCGTGCATATAACATCAAACCATAAAACCTGGGCTCGGATGCCACTGTTGGGGAACGCAGTAATTTCAAAATTTTCCTACGCACACGCAAGATCATGGTGATGCACAGCAACGAGAGGGGAGAGTGTTGTCTACGTACCAACGCAGACCGACTGTGGAAGCGATCACACAACGTAGAGGAAGTAGTCGTACATCTTCTTCCCGATCCGACCGATCCAAGCACCGTTACTCCAGCACCTCCGAGTTCTTAGCACACGTTCAGCTCGATGACGTTCCTCGGGCTCCGATCCAGCAAAGCGTCGAGGAAGAGTTCCGTCAGCACGACGGCGTGATGACGATCTTGATGTACTACCGACGCAGGGCTTCGCCTAAGCACTACAACGGTACGATCGAGGTGGAATTTGGTGGCAGGGGGCACCGCACACGGCTAAGGAACGATCTCAAGGATCAAGATGTGTGTCTTGGGGTGCCCCCTGCCCCCGTATATAAAGGTTGGGGGAGGGGGAGCCGGCCGGCCAGGGAGAGGAGGCGCAGGGGAGTCCTACTCCCACCGGGAGTAGGACTCCTCCCCCCAATCCTAATCCAATTAGGACTCCCGGGGGGAAAAGAGAGAGAAGGGGGGCCGGCCCCCTATCCTAGTCCTACTAGGACTTGGGGAAGGGAGGGGGGCGCCGGCCAGCTTGGGCTTGTCCCTTTTCTCCTTTTCCACTAAGGCCCAATAGGCCCATTAGTCTCCCGGGGGGTTCCGGTAACCCTCCCGGTATTCCGGTAAAATCCTGATTTCACCCGGAACACTTCCTATGTCCAAACATAGGCTTCCAATATATCAATCTTTACGTCTCGACCATTTCGAGACTCCTCGTCATGTCCGTGATCTCATCCGGGACTCCGAACAACCTTAGGTACATCAAAATGCATAAACTCATAATAACTGTCATCGTAACGTTAAGCGTGCGGACCCTACGGTTCGAGAACAATGTAGACATGACCGAGACACGTCTCCGGTCAATAACTAATAGCGGGACCTGGATGCCCATATTGGCTCCTACATATTCTACGAAGATCTTTATTGGTCAGACCGCATAACAACATACGTTGTTCCCTTTGTCATCGGTATGTTACTTGCCCGAGATTCGATCGTCGGTATCCAATACCTAGTTCAATCTCGTTACTGGCAAGTCTCTTTACTCGTTCCGTAATACATCATCTCACAACTAACATATTAGTTGCAGTGCTTGCAAGGCTTATGTGATGTGCATTACCGAGAGGGCCCAGAGATACCTCTCCGACAATCGGAGTGACAAACCCTAATCTCGAAATACGCCAACCCAACATCTACCGTTGGAGACACCTGTAGTACTCCTTTATAATCACCCAGTTACGTTGTGACGTTTGGTAGTACCCAAAGTGTTCCTCCGGTAAACGGGAGTTGCATAATCTCATAGTTATAGGAACATGTATAAGTCATGAAGAAAGCAATAGCAACATACTAAACGATCGGGTGCTATGCTTATGGAATGGGTCATGTCAATCAGATCATTCTACTAATGATGTGACCTCGTTAATCAAATAACAACTCTTTGTTTATGGTTAGGAAACATAACCATCTTTGATTAACGAGCTAGTCAAGTAGAGGCATACTAGTGACATTCTGTTGGTCTATGTATTCACACATGTATTATGTTTCCGGTTAATACAATTCTAGCATGAATAATAAACATTTATCATGACATAAGGAAATAAATAATAACTTTATTATTGCCTCTAGGGCATATTTCCTTCAGGATTGTCATCATAAGTTGAAGTGGATCTCCACAAGTACAACCTGCCATGTGCATTTGCATTCCAAAAGCAAATTACTTATATGCACATCTTCAGGGGGAGCCCTTGCAACTTATGAAGACAATTCCTTATCCTTTAAAATTTCACAGACTATATTCCTCGTTGAAAACTTCAACTAGTTTGTCATCTATCACCAAAAAGGGGGAGATTGTAAGTGCATTTAGTGCCACCCCTAGTTGGTTTTGGAGTATTGACGACAAACCTAGTTGAGGGACTAATGTGTTTGTGACAATTGCAGGATAACACAGGTAGAAGTCCCTCATTGATTCGGTTTTATTACCAGAGATGACCCCTAAAAATGTACGAAGACATTGAAGTCAATGGTGGTATATGAAGATATTCATTTGGAAGACTATGACAAGAGAAGACACCGCATGAAGCCTATGGAGCTCGAAGACTTAGATCTTTCGTAGTTCTCTTTCATTTGTGTTGAGTCATAGGAACCACCGTACTATTAAGTGGGGTCCAAGAGAACCAGTCAGAACGACTGAAGTGATGCCTAAACAAAAAACCTATGTCTTCGAGTGAAGTCTATGAGAGCAAATCTTGTCCAGAGTCGGACAAGTCAGCTTTACTTGTAGCCCAAGTAAAGTTGCCGTGTGAGTTTGAAATCTGACTGTTGGTACACGTGTCAGTTCCTTAGTGACCCAGGGTCATTTCGGACAAATCAGGTCGGGTTGCCCAATGGCTATAAATAGTCCACCCCCTACAACCATAAACGGTTGGCTGCTCAGATTTCAGTGCACAGCTTTTGTCGTTTGAGAGCAACCCACCTCGAAGACTTTGAGAGAAAATTCCTAGCGAGGAGAAAAGCCCTAACCACCTAGAGCCAGAGAGAATTGGGCATCACTTAAGTCTTCTTGTATGAGTGATCTGAAGACTTATTACACTTGAGGACTGTGCAACCTCCAGCCGGTTAGGCGTCGCGTTCTGAGCATCCAAGAGACAATGTGGATTGCCGGTGAACGAAGTCTGTGAAGGTTTGGGAGTCTACCTTGAAGACTTACCAGAGTGATTGGGCGAGGTTTGTGTGACCTTAGCTCAAGGGGAATACGGTGAGGACTCGGTGTCCTGAGCTGCGTGTTCAGGACTGGGTGTCCGGGACTATGTGTCCTTTGGATTAAATACCTAGCCGCCCTAACTAGACATACAGTTGTCACAGCAACTGGAACTGGTCCAACAAATCATTGTCTTCAACGAGCCACTAGTTTCATCTTCACTTCCTTTTACTTACTGTTACTCATTGTGAAGCCATTGCATGCTTGTTCTATCTTTTGTCTTCACAACATAACTGTGTGATTTGTTTTGCTTCATAACTTCTTCCTACCCGATCCTTATTACACTGCCACAACTTGTCATTGTGCTTTCACTCTATTGAATGCTTGACCATGGCTTGCCTAGTGTAATCTAACTTCCGCTGCTTAGTGATAGGCATATCTCTACTGTTTGTCTTCACAACTTCCACGTTGTGAAGACTTTCATAAAAATCGCCTATTCACCCCCCCTCTAGTCGATATAACGCACTTTCAAATACTCAAAGTCTTCTTCCAAGTCTTCCTCAAAGTCTTCATCACACAAGAAGATCTCATCTGGCAAGGCACGTGCGTTTGTTGGCAAGGAAATGGATTCAGAGGAGGAGTCCACTTCTGAGGAGGTAGAGGTGGAGTCTGAGGAGGAGTCTGATTCTGGCATTGCAAGTCTGGCTACAGCATACGTCGCCAAGTCCATCTTCAACACTAAAGACAATGACTTCATCACCGACACCTATGCAAATGACAAGGACTACTCCACTCCTACCTACTGCTTCATGGCACGTGGTGCCAAGGTAAACACATGCACTACTCACTATCAAACATCTATCGACGATGACTCTGATTGTGGTTCGAAACCCATCTACAAAACACTTGCTAAATTGCAACTGAACAACAGAAAGCTATGGAACATATTCAAAAACTGTTAGACAGAACCGATGATCTCTTAGGTGCTGAAATGACTCGATCTGAATCCTTAATTGAAGACAGAAAAAATCTTCACGTTAAGTATCAGGAACTTGAAAGTCGTCATGATAGTCTCTCAACAACTCATGAAAAGCTTTCCTATGATTATCTTCAAAGGAAGCAAGATCTTGAGAAATTGAGAGCGACTCATGAAGATCTTCAAAAGGAAAACGAGTCACTTCGCGCCAAACAGATCAGTTCCGCTCAGGAAGGATTTGAACCACCATGTCTTAAATGCATTGAGCGTGATAATGCTACTTCTGTTGCTGAATGGTCCACTGCTACTGCTGCTGCAATATCTTCAACTAATAATGTGGTAGCTAACCCCTCTGCTGAGGAAACCACCGCTATTGCTGATGAGAATGCTAGGTTGAAGACATTGCTTGAAACAGGGATGTACAAAAGTCTTAAAGGGCATCAGACATTATGTGATGTCCTCAAGAAGCAGATTCTGAACCGAAACCCTAGGAAAGAGGGTGTTGGGTTCCTAAGGAAAATGAATGCAGATGGCTCTTACTGGAAACCTGAGCAGTACCCCAAAACCATGTGGGTTGCTGCAAAGGAACCTTCAGCAGATCCATCCAATCTATCTGGCTTCAATTGTGCTAACCCCATTATCATTGATGAATCCTTTGATGCAAACTATGTACTGTTTAAGAATCAGAATGGTGAAGTGTTTGCCAGGTAGATTGGTACTAACTGCAGGAATGGACCGCCAATGAAGAAGATCTGGGTTTCGAAAAGGGGTCTGGAAAATCTTCCTGTGAATGTCTTCATGACACCTCACATGAAGAAGACAAACCTCAGACCAAAGGCTTCATACGGTCCAAAGGCTTCATACAGACAGAGGACTCACCTGAGTCACACTAACGCAAATGTTTTGCAGGGAAACCATACTCAGGCATATGAATATGAGAGTGGTTCATCAAACCGCCATGTTCATATGACCAAGAACTATTTTGCCTATTCTTATAAGTACTATTGTCCGCCTGCTAGACTGTTTGCTAGGGCTCCAAAGCCAAAATTCTCAGATACTGCACTTAGACTTATTGCTTCTAAGCCACCCTTGAAGATGTGGGTGGCTAAGAAAGCTTAACTCTCTTTTGTAGGGAAAGGTCTCCAGCAGAAAACCAAAATCTTCTGACGCTATTGCTGGGGACCTTAAACATCTTGTAGGGCGCAAGATCAAATGCTTGAATGGCATTACTATGTACTTCGTTCCTGAATCGCATGCTACTCTACCAATTAGTCATAATCTGGACCTAAGTTTTCATAACCCACTGGTTTGTCAAATGTTTTTGCTTCACAATTCTCTTCGTGAAGCCTATCCCCCTAACTGCACTGTAGGGTACGACACCAGCGTCTTCAGAATGGATTATTGACAGTGGGTGTATAAATCACATGACTGGCAAAAGAATCCTTCTTATGGACTCAACCTTACGTCCATCCAACAAGAGCCACATCACATTTGCTGACACTGGTAAAAGTAAGGTATTGGGTCTAGGTAGAGTTGCAATCTCAAGGGATCAGCACATGGATAAAGTCATGCTTGTTGAATCCCTTGGCTTCAACTTAATGTTTGTCTCAATGCTTTGCGATTTGAACATGATTGTAATATTTGGAAAATATCTTTGCCTGGTACTAATGCAATCTCACAAATCTCTAGTGTTTGAAGGGTATCAGAAAGATGATTTGTACGTAGTAGATTACTCAGCAGGGCCACAGCTTGCAGTATGTCTTCTAGCAAAAGCCTCAGAATGTTGGCTTTGGCATCGGAGACTTGGGCATGCTGGCATGAGGAACCTCCATACCCTTGCGAAGAAGAAGCATGTCATAGGCATCGAGGGCGTCAAGTTCAAGAAAGATCACTTATGCGGTGCCTGTGAAGCAGGGAAGATGACGAGGGCCAAACATCCCTCGAAGACAATCATGACCACTACTCGACCCTTCGAACTGCTTCACATGGATCTTTTTGGTCCCACTCACTACTCAACTTTTACCACTACTGCTTGCCTATATGGCTTTGTCATTGTTGATGATTACTCTAGATATACTTGGGTGCACATAATCCTTTACAAGACTGAAGTGCAGGATGTCTTCAGACGCTTCGTCAATCGAGCAATGAACAACTATGGCGCCAAGATAAAGCACATTAGTAGTGACAATGGCACTGAATTCAAGAACACTGGCCTTGATACATATATTGATACCTTGGGCATCACACATGAATTCTCAGCCCCGTACACGCCACAGCAGAATGGCGTCGTCGAATGCAAGAACAGAACACTCATTGAGATGGCCAGAACAATGCTAGATGAATACAAGACTCCAAGAAAATTCTGGCCTGAAGCCATTGACACTGCATGCCATATAATCAACCGTGTTTATCTTCACAAGCTTCTTAACAAGACATCTTATGAACTCCTAACTGGCAAGAAGCCAAATGGCAGTTACTTCAGAGTATTTGGCGCAAGATGCTGGATTAAGGACCCACATCACAGCTCAAAGTTTGCACCAAAAGCACATGAGGGTTTCATGCTTGGATATGGAAAGGATTCGCACTCCTACAGAGTCTTCAATCTCTTTCATTACAAAGTGGTTGAAACAGTGGATGTGCGGTTCGATGAGACCAATGGTTCACAAAGAGAGCACCCACCAAATGTGCTAGATGAAGTTCCATCCAGTGAATCAATCAAGCTAATGGGAACTGGAGAAATCATACCTCCTAAAGCTCATCCTGAAGAGGAACTCATCATCTCCGCACCAGATCAACCTGAAGACAATGCTCAACCTGAAGACAATCCCTCCAACAACGACAATGATCAGCAAGAGCAAAGTCTTCGCTCTGTACATCCACGCGTTGCCAATGAAGTGCAGATTGAAAGAATAATTGACAGCATAAATGCAACTGGTCCACTCACTCGTTCAAGGGCAACTCAGCTGGCAAATTTCTATGGGCACTTCGCATTCGTCTCAATTACAGAACCCAAGAAAGTTGAAGAAGCCTTCATGGAACCTGAATGGCTTCAAGCTATGCAAGAAGAGCTTCAACAGTTTGAGCTGAACAATGTATGGGAACTGGTTAAGCGTCCTGATCCACGGAAGCACAATATAATAGGCACCAAATGGATATACTGCAACAAGCAAGATGAGCATGGTCAAATTGTCAGAAACAAAGCTCGTCTCGTTGCTCAAGGATATACTCAAGTGGAAGGGATTGATTTCGACGAAACATTTGCTCATGTGGCTAGACTTGAAGCCATACGTATACTGTTGGCCTATGCAAATCATCATAACATACTTCTATATCAAATGGATGTGAAGAGTGCCTTTCTCAATGGCAAGATTGAAGAAGAAGTGTATGTTGCACAACCGCCTGGGTTTGAAGATCCAAAACATCCTGACATGGTATACAAGCTCAACAAGGTACTATATGGCCTCAAACAAGCCCCTCGGGCCTGGTATGACACACTCAAATATTTCCTGAAGAGCAAAGGCTTCATACCTGGTTCCCTAGACCCCACTCTCTTCATGAAGACATATGATGGTGAACTGTTTGTGTGCCAAATATATGTGGATGACATTATCTTCGGCTGCACCAATCAGAAGTACGGTGAAGAGTTTGGCTATATGATGCAAGAGCAATATCAGATGTCTATGATGGGGGAGCTGAAGTTCTTCCTCGGTCTTCAAATCTGACAACAACGCAACGACATCTTCATATCTCAAGAGAAGTATCTCAAAGAGTGCTAAAAGAAGTTTAGTATGCAAGACTGCAAAGGCTTCACAACACCAATGCCAGCCAAACATCATCTGTGTCCCGACGACAATGGTAAAGAGTTCGATCAAAAGGTATACCACTCCATGATTGGTTCTTTGCTTTATTTATGTGCATCTAGGCCAGATATTATGCTTAGTGTTTGCATGTGTGCTCGATTTCAAGCGGCACCAAAGGAGTCGCATCACTTAGCTGTGAAGCGAATTCTTCAATATTTGGCTCACACCCCAACTCTCGGATTATGGTATCCAAAGGGCTCAGAGTTTGATCTGGTTGGATTCTAGGATGTTGATTATGCTGGTGACAAGGTTGATCGGAAGTCTACATCAGGCACATGCCACTTTCTGGGACGACCACTTGTATGTTGGTCTTCAAAGAAGCAGAACTGTGTATCCCTCTCCACTGCTGAATCTGAATACATTGTTGCGGGATCTTGCTGCGCTCAGCTTCTGTGGATGAAGCAAACTCTCAAGGACTATGGAATTCATCTAAAGCAAGTGCCACTTTACTGCGACAACGAAAGCGCCATCAAGATTGCCAACAACCCAGTTCAGCACTCGAAGAGAAAGCACATAGAAATTCGTCATCACTTTCTCAGATATCATATTGTGAAGGAAGATATTGATATCATACACGTCAACATTGAAGAGCAATTGGCAGATATCTTCACCAAGCCCTTGGATGAGAAGAGATTTTGCTAGTTACGGTGTGAGCTAAATATCGTGGAATCCTCAAATGTCCTGTGATCAGGCACACATCCTAACACTTATGCATATCGATGATTTAGATGTGCAACACACAAAGTAAAGTATATCTTCAATCAATGAAGACATACATTCTAAGTGTGAATACATTAATGTGGAAATTGACTTCGGAGCGCCACGATAATTGTGGGCCGTGTCTGGGTCTAATACTACCTATACGGTGGGTAACGCCACCACCAAACGTTCTATTTTGAAGTGTTTCACTCATGGCATTACCTTGCAATGTCTTCACATTTGGTTTGGCTTCAATCTTAGCATGTCTTCATGATTATCTTCACTATGTTGATTATATATATATATATATATATATATATATATATATATATATATATATATATATACTAGTGTTCTGTCCTCCACAGCATTCACTTATAGCTATGTCTTCTTGTTTGAATCTTTTGAATTAAGTGAATGTGATCGGACCCTAACCTCTCTATGCTTTCTATCTCAAATTCTATCTCTCCAAGTCATATGCATTCTATTGAAACTGTCAAATGTCTTCTCTGCGCCCTTGTCAGCAGAAGACACAGAGACAACCTTTAAGTCCGTTTTAAATGCTCATTCATCCACATGAAATCCGGAGAAGTAGGAACGACAACCCGACAATCCAGACGTGCGTGGGACATGGAACAACCCCCAAAATTCCGCATGATGGCCACGTGTTACTCAGATGCGAATCGCCAGGGGCACCTGTGTAATAGCGCAGTGCCGCCCCTGTACCTATAAATACACACTTCTCAGTGGTCATTATCTCTTCTTCCACTCTCGCACGAACCCTAGCGCCACCGCTAGCCCTCGATGATGCCGGCGACGAAGCGCTTCACTGCCGCAACCTCTCCGACGCCGTCTTCACGCTGATCGCGGACATCGTCCTCTCCGCCGTCGCCGCAGGTGTCCTCCATCGCCAAGTTAGGGCACGGAAGATTGAACTGCTTGGCCTCATCTCCCACTCCGTCTAGCAGTTCCCAGTGTGGTAAATAAAACTTCTTTTTATGGCCCCTTTTGATCCTATGGCTTTGTCACTTTCTACCATAAGAAGTTTCTATTCACACAAGTTAGATCTCTCTCATACTGCATCTCATAACATGCCAAGTATATTCACTTGTGCGTCACAAAGTAGTTAGATTCCTCACTTGTACTGATCTGTGGGTTCGTACAAATCTGGAACCAACTTCTTATCTATGAGTGAATGTCTTCGTACGATGAGGTCAATGTCTTCTAAACTGATTTATCTTCAAAATCTTCAGAGAATGCATATGACCTCTTCCCCTTCCCTCGCACTTTAATGCTGTCACAGGTACATGTCCGTGGGAGAATCCTTTGGTTCTCATAGTCTGCATTCATTTGCAGAATTCTTACAGCATCACATAAATTCTCCTGAAGCCAGTTCCTGTTGGTCCAGCAAGAGAAAGACTTCGAAGCCTTTCAACGTCTTGAAGCCTTTCAAGTTAAAGTTTATGGCTTCAGAGAAAGCAGCAAGGAAGGGTGGCAGACAGCGTCTTGGCGGCACATCCAGAGATCTGCCAGATGAACTCGCAGAAATGTACAAGACAGATCCTGAAGAGGATTACAGTTAGCGCAAGACCCGAATCCAATGGATTCGACGATATTGGGCAGAACAATGGTTCAAATACCGCTTCGTAACCCAAGAGTACACTGAGAAAAGTGCCATCAAAAGACCGTGGGGAGACATCCTATACAAGAATCTTCTACCCAGGTCCAGAGATGAAGCCATTGCCCAAGGCTTCTATCCATGCATGGTCCGTGGGCCACAGCCTGATGATGCATATCCGTCGTCACTACTCTGGTGTCGTGACGACAATCTGTTCAAGCGCAACTTCCAGTTTGCCCAAAACTCAACGAAGCAGAACAAGAAGAAATTTGTGTTAGACTTCAACCCTGGTCCCTCAGCACCAAGGGAAGATGGCACATGAGAAGCAGAACCCAATGTCATCGGTCCTTATGCCAATCTTGAAGGTCTCATCACCCGCATCTTAGTTCAAGGGACTGTAGTGAATGAGCCTCCAGCTGACTCTGAATCAGAAGAAGCTCCCGCAGTGCTGAAGCCAAAGAAGATGAAGAAGCCTAAAGCTTCAAAGCTGCCTCTTCACCGAAAATCTCAAGGGCGAAGCCACTTGCAACTGCACCTCCTGAAGACAGTGTGCAGTCTGAAGACGTATCCGCATCTCCAAGCCCCAGAAGAGCAAGATGCCTCAACCACACATCGGCCAAGAGCTCACAGCTGCTGCGATTCTGCGCAATGATGACGTTGACCTATCAAGTGATGAAGACCTGGCAGATGACGCTCTTGAGCAACTCATCAAGAGCAAAGAAGAAGCAGAAATCTTCAATGATCTGCCACTCTTTGATGTCACCATCATCCACAACTTCAGTGACGAGTGGTTTGACACGCCCAACATCAGCTTCGATGATCTACAGCTACCCATTGGCCTCAGTGTCGCCTTCCATGGCGCCATTGCTTCAGAACTAGCCATCGCCCAGCGCGTTGTTGAGCTAAAGCAGAAGATTGACTATGAAAAGGCTCAGTTCAAGAAGCATATGGCCAAGCTCAGCGTGCAAGATTTGAAGAACTTCAAGATCATGATGCACGAGCTCAAGGAAGCCTTTCTGAAGAAACGTGCAGAAGCTCAGGGTTCGCGTGAGCGCATGAAGACTCTGGCTGACAGATGTGTGCAAGCCTACAATGAGGCTGAGAAGCGCAAGGCACTTGGGCGTCCTGGCATCGACCCCAGGATGGCCGCAAAGAAGAAGAAGAAGCCCGTTACAGCTGAACCCGATGCACCAAGGCAAGAAGAAGTTCCGATTGTCTTCCCAACTGCAAGAATGACTGGCTCAAAGCCAAAAAGCCGGTCAATAGCTTCAGAGCTCAAGAAGACGAGGACTGCTGAGGCTGAAGCGAGGAAACGGAAATATCCTGAAGCCTCGCCGACTGCCCCCTCCAAGAAAAAGAGAAAGGCCAAGAAAGATAGGGCTGCTCCCATAGAGCCATTGGTTGTTGAACCCATTTCCATGGTTCACCCCGACGCCAATCCACAAGAACGCCAACTGACCATCCATGTGCCTGCTTTCACAGAGGCTTGTGGAGCTGAAGACATTCCAACAGCTGATTCCATCGCTGCTGAAGACATTGGTCAACATTACAATGTAGAAGATGATGCAGTCCTTCCTCAGCAAGACAACAGCGAACTCATCAGCATTGGTCGTCCATTGACGCCAATTGCCCAGGATGCCTCATGGGCGGATCGCCCACAAGATGAAGAAGACAATGAGGCCCAGCCCACTCAAACTCGATCCACAGGCGTCGCCCGCGTTGCGTAGGCTTCGCAAAGGTCCAAGGCCTCAAGTCTCAGCTGAAAACATTCCGGCTGCATCAGCCGAAGACGAAGAAGTACCAAAAGTCCCCTCGTCTCACCAAGAAGCAGTTCTTACAAAGAACGTGCTTGTATCCGACCCTCCAGCTCGTCAAGTGGAGGATGCAACTCGTGAGGCTGTCACAACCAACAATGAAGCTAATGTGGAGCCCTCCCCACGAAAAGCATCAGAATACAGCGAAGCCACTTATCCTGACACTTCTGTTCCTGAGTCTGCTGCCGGTCCCCAGTTTGACTATCATGTTGAGCACAGGCCTCAGGTACAGAAGCCAATCCCAAGACTGCCAAGGTTCCCAGGTCCTGCATCAGCACCTGGCTCCTTCAACATCAATGGCTTCAGGGCAGACAACACATTCTTCAATAGCTCCAAGAACCCCTACTCAAGCAAAAGGATTTCATCAGATCGGTTCTGGAGCTATCCTCAGCGAAGCTACTACTCATGCATACTGTACAACCAAGGTCGCATCTTCCCACACAAGCGCCTTGACGTTGAAGCTATAGCTGGTCTGCCCTGCCTAGAAGAAGCTTTAGATTGTTTCAAGCAAGTGGGATTGCTGCCATTCATAACTGACCAAGAGCATTGGAATGAAGAGCTGCTACTCCAATTCTATGCCACACTCCACATCCGTGGGTACAACAAAGATCCAAAGACTTGGGTCCTGGAGTGGATGACCGGCAATGTTCATCACGAAGCCAATGCATTTGACATCATTGAGCTCACTCGCTTGCCCACTCCTGGCGATCTCTTCGAGCAAGGCTGTCATCTGCATACTGAAGCTATTGAAAGCATCTTTGAGAGGCCTGAACCTAATATGAGTCAGATGCTCAGCATGATGAAGCCATTGCCCCAAGATGTTGCTTATCCCACAGAGTTCTTCGTCGAAGACCTTGAGTATCTGCCAAGAACCATCTATCACATTATCAGGCGGACTCTCTGGCCCATTAAAGGACACTCTCCAAATGCCAAGATCGAGGGTGCAATGAAGACTTTGATATTCTATATCCTTCATGGCAAATGCTTCAATGCACAGGACTTTTTCATACGCCAACTTGCTACATCAGGCTCTGATCTGTTTGGTTTGAAGTTCTACGCCCCTTGGGTAATGCGGCTGATCAAACTTTACTCTGCTATCTTGTATCAGCCCTCTGTCCGCAACCATCGTATTCTCTTGCCAGATGTGGATACCTCTGCTGAAGCCATCTATCTTGACCCTGCCAAGCAACCTCTAAGTCTTCAGAATGCAGAACACCAGAGCTTCACTCAAAACATTGAAGGAATTGAAGCAGTCTCTCGGGTGTATCCGTTGGCTGGCACTACACGTGCACCACGCCCTGCTTCCACTGAAGCCACTGACAGCACAACTGCTCCAAGACCCAAGAAGCGCACTCGTGTTCTCAATGACCGAGAGCTTCTTGTGGCCCTTCATCAAAAACAGGATAGGCATCATGACTGGCTGAAGCGTCAGATGAAAAGCCTCTTGGTGGATGTTAATCGCATTCGAAATCTTGCCACCAAGAATGCTTTCGTTACCCATGAAACCTGTCGCCGTACATGGAAAGGGCTAAAGATGATGTGTTCTGAAGCTGATCTTCAAGAGGATGGCTTCACTGAGCGATTCAAGTTTGACTCCACACCTCCTCGAAGGGCTGTGCTGCGAGGAACACCATCACTTGAAGACTCTGGGTTCTCTTCCTTTGCTGCAACAGTGACTGCCCGAGTTATCGAGGATGAAGATGATGCTACTTCACCACCACCCTCTTCAACACCGCCAAACACCACCAACGATCTTGCTGCTCATGGGAACGAGTAGACACTCTATGTCTTCAAACCTTTTTGGTCCTTACTGACAAAAGGGGGAGAAGCATATGAAGTTGATAGTCTTCAAGCGGGTGCTTTATATTTTGCTATATTTTGCTTCGTGCTTACAACTCTCGTTTTGCTACATTTGGTTCTTTGAGTTGTAACACTTAAACTCGATGGTCGTCTGCTACTTATTTGCCAACTTGTTTTGCGACGATAAATTCCGCATGTGCGACGATAAATTCCGCACTTAGGTCATTCTGCAGATGTCCATTTTTCATTATGCACGTCATTATCTTCATATACTTTCACATACATAGTGGAATGTCATCATAAGGTGAAGCGGATCTCCACAAGTACAACCTGCCATGTGCATTTGCATTCCAAAAGCAAATTACTTATATGCACATCTTCAGGGGGAGCCCTTGCAACTTATGAAGACAATTCCTTATCCTTTAAAATTTCACAGATTATATTCCCCGTTGAAAACTTCAACTAGTTTGTCATCAATCACCAAAATGGGGGAGATTGTAAGTGCATCTAGTGCCACCCCTAGTTGGTTTTGGAGTATTGACGACAAACCTAGTTGAGGGACTAATGTGTTTGTGAGAATTGCAGGATAACACAGGTAGAAGTCCCTCATTGACTCGGTTTTCCGACCAGAGATGACCCCTAAAAATGTACGAAGACATTGAAGTCAGTGGTGGTATATGAAGATATTCACATTGAAGACTATGACAAGAGAAGACACCACGTGAAGCCTATGGAACTCGAAGACTTAGATCTTTCGTAGTTCTCTTTCATTTGTGTTGAGTCATAGGAACCACCGTACTGTTAAGTGGGGTCCAAGAGAACTAGTCAGAATGACTGAAGTGATGCCTAATTAAAAACCTATGTCTTCGAGTGAAGACTATGAGAGCAAACCTTGTCCAGAGTCGGACAAGTCAGCTTTGCTTGTAGCCCAAGTAAAGTTGCCGTGTGAGTTTGAAATCTGACCGTTGGAACACGTGTCAGTTCCTTAGTGATCCAGGGTCATTTCGGACAAATCAGGTCGGGTTGCCAAGTGGCTATAAATAGCCCACCCCCTACAACCATAAACGGTTGGCTGCTCAGATTTAGTGCACGGCTTTTGTCATTTGAGAGCAACCCACCTCGAAGCCTTTGAGAGAGAGAATACCTAGCAAGGATAAAGCCCTAACCACCCTGAGCCAGAGAGAATTGGGCATCACTTAAGTGTTCTTGTCTGAGTGATCTGAAGACTTATTACACTTGAGGACTGTGCATCCTCCAGCTGGTTAGGCGTCGCGTTCTGAGCATCCAAGAGACATTGTGGATTGCCGATGAACGAAGTCTGTGAAGGTTTGGGAGTCTACCTTGAAGACTTACCAGAGTGATTGGGCGAGGTCTGTGTGACCTTAGCTCAAGGAGAATACGGTGAGGACTGGGTGTCCTGAGCTGCGTGTTCAGGACTGTGTGTCCTAAGGTTTAAATACCTAGCCGCTCCAACCAGACGTATAGTTGTCACAACAACTGGAACTGGTCCAACAAATCATTGTCTTCAACGAGTCACTGGTTTCATCTTCACTTCCTTTTTCTTGCTGATTACTCATTGTGAAGTCGTTGCATGTCTGTTCTATCTTTTGTCTTCACAACGTGAGTGTATGATCTGTTTGGCTTCATAATATCTTCCTACCTGATCCTTATTACACTGCAGCTATTTGTCACTGTGCTTTCACTCTGTTGATACTTGACCATGGCTTGCCTAGTGTAGTCTAACTTCCGCTGCATAGTGATAGGCATATCGCTACTGTTTGTCTTCATAACTTCCACGTATTGAACACTTTCATAAAAATCGCCTATTCACCCCCCCCTAGTCGATATAACACACTTTCAGGGTGAATAAGCGATTTTTATGGAAGTCTTCAGAAAATGTAAGTTTCGAAGACAAACGATAGAAATAAACCTATTACCATGCAGCGGAAGGTAGACTACACTAGGCAAACCATAGTCAAGTATTCAATGAAGTGAAAGCACAATGACTAATAGCAGCTAGTCAGTAAGGATCAGGTAGGAAGATATTGTGAAGCCAATCAGAACAAGTAATCACTCAGTGAAGCCAAATGGTGATGCAATCATATAATGACTTCACAAGGACCAACAATAAGTAAAGGGAAGGGAAGGATGAAACCAGTGACTCGTTGAAGACAATGATTTGTTGGACCAGTTCCAGTTGCTGTGACAACTGTACGTCTGGTTAGGGAGGCTGAGATTCAACTCAGAAGACCTCGTCTTCACCTTATTCCCCTTGAGCTAAGGACACCCTGTCCTCGCCCAATCACTCTGGTAAGTCTTCAAGGTATACTTCCAAACCTTCACAGACTTCGTTCACCGGCGATCCACAATGACTCTTGGATGCTCAGAACGCGACGCCTAACCGACTGGAGGATTCACAATCCTCAAGTGTAATAAGTCTTCATATCACACAAACAGGAAGACTTAAGTGATGCCTAACACTCTTTGGCTCTGGGTGTTTAGGGCTTTATCCTCACAAGGAATTCTCTCTCAAAGGCTTCGAGGTGGGTTGCTCTCAAACGACAAAAGCCGTACTCTAACTCTGAGCAGCCAACGTTTATGGTTGTAGGGGGTGGGCTATTTATAGCTGTTGGGGAACGTAGTAATTTCAAAAAAATTCCTACGCACACGCAAGATCATGGTGATGCACAGCAACGAGAGGGGAGAGTATTGTCTACGTACCCACGCAGACCGACTGCGGAAGCGTTGACACAACATAGAGGAAGTAGTCGTACGTCTTCCCGATCCGACCGATCCAAGCACCGTTACTCCGGCACCTCTGATTTCTTAGCACACGTACAACTCGATGACGATCCCCGGGCTCTGATCCATCAAAGCGTCAGGGAAGAGTTCCGTCAGCACAACGGCGTGGTGACGATCTTGATGTTCTACCGACGCAGGGCTTCGCCTAAGCTCTACAAGGATATGATCGAGGTGGAATATGGTGGCAGGGGGCACCTCACACGGCTAAGGAACGATCTCAATGATCAACTTGTGTGTCTAGAGGTGCCCCTGCCTCCGTATATAAAGGAGCCAAGGGGGAAGGGGGCCACCGGCCAGGAGGAGGGCGCAGGAGGAGTCCTACTCCTACCGGGAGTAGGACTCCCCCCAATCCTAGTTGGACTAGGATTCGCCGAGGGGGAAAGAGAGAGAGGGGGGCCGGCCACCTCTCCTAGTCCTAATAGGACTAGGGGAGGTGGGAGGGGCGCGGCCACCTTGGGCTGCCCCTTTCTCCTTTCCACTAAAGCCCATTAAGGCCCATATGGCTCCCGGGGGGTTCCGGTAACCTCCCGGTACTCCGGTAAAATCCCGATTTCACCCGGAACACTTCCGATATCCAAATATAGGCTTCCAATATATCAATCTTTATGTCTCGACCATTTCGAGACTCCTCTTCATGTCCGTGATCACATCCGGGACTCCGAACTAACTTCGGTACATCAAAATGCATAAACTCATAATAACTGTCATCGTAACGTTAAGCGTGCGGACCCTACGGTTCGAGAACAATGTAGACATGACTGAGACACATCTCTGGTCAATAACCAATAACGAGACCTGGATGCCCATATTGGCTCCTACATATTCTACGAAGATCTTTATCGGTCAGACCGCATAACAACATACCTTGTTCCCTTTGTCATCGGTATGTTACTTGCCCGTGATTCGATCATCGGTATCCAATACCTAGTTCAATCTCGTTACCGGCAAGTCTCTTTACTCGCACCGTAATACATCATCTCGCAACTAACTCGTTAGTCGCAATGCTTGCAAGGCTTATGTGATGTGCATTACCGAGAGGGCCCAGAGATACCTCTCCGACAATCGGAGTGACAAATCCTAATCTCGAAATACGCCAACCCAACATCTACCTTTGGAGACACCTGTAGAGCTCCTCTATAATCACCCAGTTACATTGTGACGTTTGGTAGCACACAAAGTGTTCCTCTGGTAAACGGGAGTTGCATAATCTCATAGTCATAGGAACATGTATAAGTCATGAAGAAAGCAATAGCAACATACTAAACGATCGGGTGCTAAGCTAATGAAATGGGTCATGTCGATCAGATCATTCAACTAATGATGTGACCTCGTTAATCAATTAAAAACACCTTGTTCATGGTTAGGAGACATAACCATCTTTGACTAACGAGCTAGTCAAGTAGAGGCATACTAGTGACACTAAGTTTGTCTATGTATTCACACATGTATTATGTTTCCGGTTAATACAATTCTAGCATGAATAATAAACATTTATCATGATATAAGGAAATAAACAATAACTTTATTATTGCCCCTAGGGCATATTTCCTTCAGTCTCCCACTTGCACTAGAGTCAATAATCTAGATTACACAGTAATGATTCTAACACCCATGGAGCCTTGGTGCTGATCATGTTTTGCTCGTGGAAGAGGCTTAGTCAATGGGTCTGCAACATTCAGATCCGTATGTATCTTGCAAATCTCTATGTCTCCCACCTGGATTAGGTCCCGGATGGAATTCAAGCGTCTCTTGATGTGCTTGGTCCTCTTGTGAAATCTGGATTCCTTTGCCAAGGCAATTGCACCAGTATTGTCACAAAAGATTTTCATTGGACCCGATGCACTAGGTATGACACCTAGTTCGGATATGAACTCCTTCATCCAGACTCCTTCGTTCGCTGCTTTTGAAGCAGCTATGTACTCCGCTTCACATGTAGATCCCGCTACGATGCTTTGTTTAGAACTGCACCAACTGACAGCTCCACCGTTTAATGTAAACACGTATCCGGTTTGCGATTTAGAATCGTCCGGATTAGTGTCAAAGCTTGCATCAACGTAACCATTTATGGTGAGCTCTTTGTCACCTCCATATACGATAAACATATCCTTAGTCCTTTTCAGGTATTTCAGGATGTTCTTGACCGCTGTCCAGTGATCCACTCCTGGATTACTTTGGTACCTCCCTGCTAAACTTATACCAAGGCACACATCAGGTCTGGTACACAACATTGCATACATGATAGAGCCTATGGCTGAAGCATAGGGAACATCTTTCATTTTCTCTCTATCTTCTGCAGTGGTCGGGCATTGAGTCTGACTCAATTTCACACCTTGTAACACAGGCAAGAACCCTTTCTTTGCTTGATCCATTTTGAACTTCTTCAAAATCTTGTCAAGGTATGTGCTTTGTGAAAGTCCAATTAAGCGTCTTGATCTATCTCTATAGATCTTTATGCCTAATATGTAAGCAGCTTCACCGAGGTCTTTCATTGAAAAAATTCTTATTCAAGTATCCCTTTATGCTATCCAGAAATTCTATATCATTTCCAATCAGCAATATGTCATCCACATATAATATCAGAAATGCTACAGAGCTCCCACTCACTTTCTTGTAAATACAGGCTTCTCCGAAAGTCTGTATAAAACCAAATGCTTTGATCACACTATCAAAGCATTTATTCCAACTCCGAGAGGCTTGCACTCCATAAATGGATCGCTGGAGCTTGCACACTTTGTTAGCTCCCTTTGGATCGACAAAACCTTCCAGTTGCATCATATACAATTCTTCTTCCAGAAATCCATTCAGGAATGCGGTTTTGACATCCATCTGCCGAATTTCATAATCATAAAACGTGGCAATTGCTAACATGATTCGGACAGACTTAAGCATCGCTACGGGTGAGAAGGTCTCATCGTAGTCACCTGGTTGAACTTGTCGAAAACCTTTTGCGACAAGTCGAGCTTTATAGACAGTAACATTACCGCCAGCGTCAGTCTTTTTCTTGAAGATCCATTTATTCTCAATTGCTTGCCGATCATCGGGCAAGTCAACCAAAGTCCATACTTTGTTCTCATACATGGATCCCATCTCAGATTCCATGGCTTCAAGCCACTTTGCGGAATCTGGGCTCACCATCGCTTCTTCATAGTTCGTAGGTTCATCATGATCTAGTAGCATGACTTCCAGAACTGGATTACCGTACCTCTCTGGCGCGGATCTTACTCTGGTTGATCTACGAGGTTCAGCAGTATCTTGTTCTGAAGTTTCATGATCATTATCATTAACTTCCTCACTTATTGGTGTAGGTGTCGCAGAAACAGTTTTCTGTGATGTACTACTTTCCAACAAGGGAGCAGGTATAGTTACCTCGTCAAGTTCTACATTCCTCCCACTCACTTATTTCGAGAGAAACTCCTTCTCAAGAAAGTTTCCGAATTTAGCAAAAAAAAGTCTTGCCTTCGGATCTGTGATAGAAGGTGTATCCAATAGTTTCCTTTGGATATCCTATGAAGACACATTTCTTCGATTTGGGTTCGATCTTACCAGGTTGAAGCTTTTTCACATAAGCATCGCAGCCCCAAATTTTCAGAAACGACAACTTTGGTTTCTTGCCAAACCATAGTTCATATGGCGTCGTCTCAACGGATTTTGATGGTGCCCTATTTAACGTAAAGTCGGCCGTCTGTAGAGCGTATCCCCAAAACGATAGCGGTAAATCAGTAAGAGACATCATAGATCGCACCATATCTAGTAAAGTACGATTACGACGTTCGGACACACCATTACACTGTGGTGTTCCGAGTGGCGTGAGTTGCGAAACTATTCCACAATTTTTCAAATGTACACCAAACTCGTAACTCAAATATTCTCCTCCACGATCGGATCGTAGAAACTTTATTTTCTTGTTACGATGATTTTCAACTTCACTCTGAAATTCTTTGAACTTTTCAAACGTTTCAGACTTATGTTTCATTAAGTAGATATACCCATATCTGCTTAAGTCATCTTTGAAGGTGAGAAAATAACGATATCCGCCACGAGCCTCAACATTCATCGGACCACATACATCTATATGTATGATTTCCAACAAATCTGTTGCTCTCTCCATAGTACCGGAGAACGGTGTTTTAGTCATCTTGCCCATGAGGCACGGTTCACAAGTACAAAGTGATTCATAATCAAGTGGTTCCAAAAGTCCATCAGTATGGAGTTTCTTCATGCGCTTTACACCGATATGACCTAAACGGCAGTGCCACAAATAAGTTGCACTATCATTATCAACTCTGCATCTTTTGGCTTCTACATTATGAATATGTGTATCACTACTATCGAGATTCAACAAGAATAGACCACTCTTCAAGGGTGCATGACCATAAAAGATATTACTCATATAAATAGAACAACCATTATTCTCTGATTTAAATGAATAACCGTATCGCATTAAACAAGATCCAGATATAATGTTCATGCTCAACGCTGGCACCAAATAACAATTATTTAGGTCTAAAACTAATCCCGAAGGTAGATGTAGAGGTAGCGTGCCGACTACGATCACATCGACTTTGGAACCGTTTCCCACGCACATCGTCACCCCGTCCTTAGCCAATCTTCGCTTAATCCGTAGTCCCTGTTTCGAGTTGCAAATATTAGCAACAGAACCAGTATCAAATACCCAGGTGCTACTGCGAGCATTAGTAAGGTACACATCAATAACATGTATCTCACATATACCTTTGTTATCCTTGCCATCCTTCTTATCCGCCAAATACTTGGGGCAGTTCCGCTTCCAGTGACCAGTCTGCTTGCAGTAGAAGCACTCAGTTTCAGGCTTAGGTCCAGACTTGGGTTTCTTCTACTGAGCCGCAACTTTCTTGCCGTTCTTCTTGAAGTTCCCCTTTCTTATACCGTTTGCCCTTTTTCTTGAAACTAGTGGTTTTGTTAACCATCAACACTTGATGCTCCTTCTTGATTTCTACCTCCGCAGCTTTCAGCATTGCAAAGAGCTCGGGAATAGTCTTGTTCATCCCTTGCATATTATAGTTCATCACGCAGCTCTTGTAGCTTGGTGGAAGTGATTGGAGAATTCTGTCAATGACTCAATCATCTGGAAGATTAACTCCCATCTGAATCAAGTGATTATTATACCCAGACATTTTGAGTATATGCTCACTGATAGAACTATTCTCCTCCATCTTGCAGCTATAGAACTTATTGGAGACTTCATATCTCTCAATCCGGGCATTTGCTTGAAATATTAACTTCAACTCCTGAAACATCTCATATGCTCCATGACGTTCCAAACGTCGTTGAAGTCCCGATTCTAAGCCGTAAAGCATGGCACATTGAACTATCGAGTAGTCATCAGCTTTGCTCTGCCAGACATTCATAACATCTGGTGTTGCTCCAGCAGCAGGCCTGGCACCCAGCGGTGCTTCCAGGACGTAATTCTTCTGAGCAGCAATGAGGATAATCCTCAAGTTACGGACCCAGTCTGTGTAGTTGCTACCATCATCTTTCAACTTTGCTTTCTCAAGGAACGCATTAAAATTCAACGGAACAACAGCACGATCCATGTATCTACAATCAAACATAAACAAGCAAGATACTATCAGGTACTGAGTTCATGATAAGTTTAAGTTCAATTAATCAAATTACTTAAGAACTCCCACTTAGATAGACATCCCTCTAATCCTCTAAGTGATCACGTGATCCAAATCAACTAAACCATGTCCGATCATCACGTGAGATGGAGTAGTTTCATTGGTGAACATCACTATGTTGATCACATCTACTATATGATTCACGCTCGACCTTTCGGTCTCCGTGTTCCGAGGCCATATTTGTATATGCTTGGCTCATCAAGTATAACCTGAGTATTCCGCGTGTGCAACTGTTTTGCACCCGTTGTATTTGAACGTAGAGCCTATCACACGCGATCATCACGTGGTGTCTCAGCACGAAGAACTTTCGCAACGGTGCATACTCAGGGAGAACACTTCTTGATAATTTAGTGAGAGATCATCTTATAATGATACCGTCAGTCAAAGCAAGATAAGATGCATAAAAGATAAACATCACATGCAATCAATATAAGTGATATGATATGGCCATCATCATCTTGTGCCTGTGATCTCCATCTCCGAAGCACCGTCATCATCACCATCGTCACCGGCGCGACACCTTGATCTCCATCGTTGCATCGTTGTCGTCTCGCCAATCTTATGCTTCCACGACTATCGCTACCGCTTAGTGATAAAGTAAAGCATTACATCGTGATTGCGTTGCATACAATAAAGCGACAACCATATGGCTCCTGCCAGTTGCCGATAACTCGGTTACAAAACATGATCATCTAAAATTTAGCATCATGTCTTGACCATATCACATCACAACATTCCCTGCAAAAACAAGTTATACGTCCTCTACTTTGTTGTTGCAAGTTTTACGTGGCTGCTACGGGCTTAAGCAAGAAACAATCTCACCTACGCATCAAAACCACAACGATAGTTTGTCAAATAGACTCCGTTTTAACCTTCGCAAGGACCGGGCGTAGCAACACTCGGTTCAACTAAAGTTGGAGAGACAGTCGCCCGCAAGCCACCTGTGTGCAAAGCATGTCGGGGGAACCGGTCTCGCGTAAGCGTACGCGTAATGTTGGTCCAGGTCGTCTCATCCAACAATACCGCCGAACCAAAGTATGACATGCTGGTAGGCAGTATGACTTATATCGCCCACAACTCGCTTGTGTTCTACTCGTGCAAATAACATCAAACCATAAAACCTAGGCTCGGATGCCACTGTTGGGGAACGTAGTAATTTCAAAAAAAAATTCCTACGCACACGCAAGATCATGGTGATGCACAGCAACGACAGGGGAGAGTATTGTCTACGTACCCACGCAGACCGACTGCGGAAGCGTTGACACAACGTAGAGGAAGTAGTCGTACGTCTTCCCGATCCGACGATCCAGGCACCGTTACTCCGGCACCTCTGAGTTCTTAGCACACATACAACTCGACGACGATCCCCGGGCTCCGATCCAGCAAAGCGTCGGGTAAGAGTTCCGTCAGCACAACGGTGTGGTGACGATCTTGATGTTCTACCGACGCAGGGCTTCGCCTAAGCACTACAACGATATGATCGAGGTGGAATATGGTGGCAGGGGGCACCGCACACGGCTAAGGAACGATCTCAATGATCAACTTGTGTGTCTAGAGGTGCCCCCTGCCGCCGTATATAAAGGAGCCAAGGGGGAGGGGGCCGCCGGCCAGGAGGAGGGCGCAGGAGGAGTCCTACTCCTACCGGGAGTAGGACTCCCCCCAATCCTAGTTGGACTAGGATTCCCCGAGGGGGAAAGAGAGAGAGGGGGGCCGGCCACCTTGGGCTGCCCCTTTCTCCTTTCCACTAAAGCCAATCAAGGCCCATATGGCTCCCGGGGGGTTCCGGTAACCTCCCGGTACTCCGGTAAAATCCTGATTTCACCCGGAACACTTCCGATATCCAAATATAGGCTTCCAATATATCAATCTTTATGTCTCGACCATTTTGAGACTCCTCGTCATGTCCATGATCACATCCGGGACTCCGAACTAACTTCGGTACATCAAAATGCATAAACTCATAATAACTGTCATCGTAACGTTAAGCGTGCGGACCCTACGGTTCGAGAACAATGTAGACATGACTGAGACACATCTCTGGTCAATAACCAATAGCGGGACCTGGATGCCCATATTGGCTCCTACATATTCTATGAAGATCTTTATCGGTCAGACCGCATAACAACATACGTTTTCCCTTTGTCATCGGTATGTTACTTGCCCGAGATTCGATCGTCGGTATCCAATACCTAGTTCAATCTCGTTACCGGCAAGTCTCTTTACTCGTTCCGTAATACATCATCTCGCAACTAACTCATTAGTCGCAATGCTTGCAAGGCTTATGTGATGTGCATTACCGAGAGGGCCCAAAGATACCTCTCCGACAATCGGAGTGACAAATCCTAATCTCGAAATATGCCAACCCAACATCTACCTTTGGAGACATCTGTAGAGCTCCTTTATAAGCACCCAGTTACGTTGTGACGTTTGGTAGCACACAAAGTGTTCCTCCGGTAAACGGGAGTTGCATAATCTCATAGTCATAGGAACATGTATAAGTCATGAAGAAAGCAATAGCAACATACTAAACGATCGGGTGCTAAGCTAATGAAATGGGTCATGTCAATCAGATCATTCAACTAATGATGTGACCTCGTTAATTAAATAACAACACCTTGTTCATGGTTAGGAAACATAACCATCTTTGTTTAACGAGCTAGTCAAGTAGAGGCATACTAGTGACACTAAGTTTGTCTATGTATTCACACATGTATTATGTTTCCGGTTAATACAATTCTAACATGAATAATAAACATTTATCATGATATAAGGAAATAAATAATAACTTTATTATTTCCTCTAGGGCATATTTCCTTCAATAGCACTAGGCAACCCGACCTAATTTGTCCGAAATGACCCTGGGTCACTAAGGAACTGACACGTGTTCCAACGGTCAGATTTCAAACGAACACGACAACTTTACTTGGGCTACAAGCAAGGCTGACTTATCCAACTCTGGACAAGATTTGCTCTCATAGTCTTCACTCGAAGACATAGGATTTTGGTTAAGCATCACTTCAGTCATTCTGACTGGTTCTCTTGGACCCCACTTAACAGTACGGTGGTTCCTATGACTCAACAAAGAAAAACATAGAACGACGAAAGTGCTAAGTCTTCGCGCTCCATAGTCTTCACGCGATGTCTTCTCTTGTCATAGTCTTCAATGTGAATGTCTTAACATACCACCTTTGACTTCAATGTCTTCATACATTTTTAGGGGTCATCTCTGGTAGGAAAACCGAATCAATGAGGGACTTCTACCCGTGTTATCCTGCAATTCTCACAAACACATTAGTCCCTCAACTAGGTTTGTTGTCAATACTCCAAAACCAACTAGGGGTGGCACTAGATGCACTTACACGTCAGCACGATGGTGTGATGACGGTGATGATGAAGTTACCGACGCAGGGCTTCGCCTAAGCAGTACAACGATATGACCGAGGTGGAAATCTGTGGAGAGGGCACCGCACACGGCTAAGACAACTGTCAACTTGTGTGTTCTAGGGTGCCCTCTGCCCCCGTATATAAAGAAGCAAGGGGGAGGCCGGCCGTCCCTATAGGGGCGCACCCCAAGTAGGATTCCTACTAGGAATAGGAATCCTATTCCTAGTAGGTTTCCAACAAGGAAGAGAGGGGGAAGGAAGGAAGAGGGGCAAGGGAAGGAAAGGGGGGCACCGCCCCCTTCCCCTAGTCCAATTCGGGCCCAAGGGGGGGGGGGCAGCCCCTCCTGGCCCTTCCTCCCTTTCCACTAAGGCCCATAGAGGCCGCACTTCGATATTTATCTGGTGATCCCCGGAACTCATCCGGTGTCCGAATAACATCGTCCAATATATTAATCTTTATGTATCAATCATTTCGAGACTCCTCATCATGTCCGTGATTTCATCCAAGACTTCGAACAAACTTTGGTACATCATGTTCGTGATCATTTAGGGACTCCTCATCATGTCGTGGAATTGTCATGGCAGATGTCCTAGAGCAAGGACTTAGTCGTAGGGCCATCGCGCTAGGAAGCTTAAAGGGGCTAATCGGGTCAAAGGGCACGAGAGGGTTTTATACTAGTTCGACCCCTTACGATGAAGGTAAAAGCCTACGTCTAGTTGGGATTGGTATTGCCAGGCTTTCGATCACCAAGATGCTCAACTCGCCGGCTTGATTATTGACTTGTTGTTTCTTGCCCTAAGCCACCACCGGGCGTCCCCTTATATACATGGGTTGACGCCTGGTGGCCTACAGAGTCCCGGCCGGCTCATAATCGTGTCCGAATCGGTGACTTCCTTTATATGCCTTTCTTTACAAGTCTTTCCTTACATATGGAGGTTTACAATATCGGGCCTTAAGCCGCCTCCAGGCCTTTGGGCCTTCTATAAGATTTAATAAAATATCATCTTGAATGTTTACTGGGCTTCTAGCGTAACCCGCCTGTCAGTGTCAAAACCGGTGGATCTCGGGTAGGGGGTCCCGAACTGTGCGTCTAGGTGGATGGTAATAGGAGGCAGGGAACAGAAAGTTTTACCCAGGTTCGGGCCCTCTTGATGGAGGTAATACCCTACTTCCTTCTTGATTAATATTGATAATATGGGTAGTAAAAGAGTAGATCTACCACGAGATCAGAGAGGCTAAACCCTAGAAGCTAGCCTATGGTATGATTGTATGTTGTCCTACGGACTAAAACCCTCCGGTTTATATAGACACCGGAGGGGCTAGGGTTACACAAGGTCGGTTACAAAGGAGGAAATATACATATCCGTATTTCCTAGCTTGCCTTCCACGCCAAGTAGAGTCCAGGTCCGGACACGAGATGAAGTCTTCCATCTTGTATCTTCATAGTGCAGCAGTCCGGCCAAAGGATATAATCCGGCTGTCTGGAGACCCCCTAATCCAGGACTCCCTCACCGCCATTGGGGCTGACCCGGCCACTCCTGGGCGGGTCATGACTGATAGTAATATCCCCAACATTAGGCCCCAGGTTGACTTTGAATTTCATTCTTTGTCAATCATCAACACTTTAGACAAAAATCCATCTTCTTATCTTCGTTGAAGTTTTTCGTAACCCGCCATGACGTCATCTCTGAAAAATGCAAAGAAATTTCATGACGTCATCTCCAAACGGATCTTTTATCTTTAATGCTTCCCGAGAATCGAGGCGTCTGTGTAGCTAGACAACCATTATTCGGCTCTCCTCAATTTTCGCACCCGTCTGTTCACATCTTTGCTTATAAATAGGCACGCCTCGGCCTTCTCATCTTACTCCGTGTTCTTCCTCTCGCAAACCCCCTGCTACTCGAGCTCTGCCGCCGCCGCGCCTCATCTCCGTCTCCGTCGACTTTGGCCACTGCATCAACCGAACCGATCCAGAGAAACCACAGCGACCTTCGCAGAAAACCTGCAACCGTAAGTTTTCTTTCCTTCATTTCTCAGATCTGCATTAGGGTTTTTGAGCTCCTGCGTGTTCCTTCGATTTCATCATAGTTCATCATAGTTCTTCCACTGCAAGCCTTTTCTGATCCAAAAAGCTATATATATGCTTGCGCGGTAGTGTTTTTGTGCCTTTTCTTGATCCATAGACCCCTTTCTCTATTTCAAAGACTGCATTAGAACTTACATACTCTTCTATGCTGAACCTTTTTAGGTCTAGAATTTTTTCCATTTTGAATAGCCATTTGATCTGGAATAATACCAAACAATTTAGGAAACTTGTTTGTCTCAACACTTAGCTGAAATTGCTTTCTTCAAATATCTGTAGTCATGGCGGCTTATCACGCCGGGTTAATTTTCCTTATATGTCATTAGCCCTTAAATAAGCCGCCATTACTTGTTTGCATCTTCATCACTTAACTGTCAATCTCGCCATTAAACTGAACCGGATGTTGTTTTTCTTTTTAGTTCTTATTTGCACATCATGCCGTCCAAAACACCAACCATCTGTAACTGGGTTCCCTCAACCATAATTGAGGAACGTTTAAAAGAGTTCTTCACCATAGGATTTCTGCTAGCGAAAACCATCATGTCTTACCGTGCCCCTGACCCGGAAGAAGAATGGCCCAATCCAAGAGACGATGAAGTGATCGTTTTTACTGACAACATGAACCGTGGCTTCTCACCGCCCGGCTCAAAGTTCTTTAGAGAGGTCCTCCACTTTTTCAAGCTCCACCCTCAAGATATCGGGCCCAACTCCATATCTAACATCTGTAACTTCCAAGTGCTCTGTGAGGTATATCTTCAACAAGAGCCGACCGTGGAGTTATTTAGAGAATACTTTTATCTGAACCGGCAGAACGAGTGCACCAACGGTCTTAGCTTAGAGCTTGGAGGCATATCAATTCAGCATCGGTAGGGTGCCGTCTTCCCCCTCATTGTCTTACCAAGTCACCCAAAGGACTGGAACCAGACTTGGTTCTACTCCCAGGACCCTTCACCAGCAAACGAGAAGCCACTGCCGGGTTATCGCCCCGATCATCTTGACTCCAAGTTCGCGCTTCCTGATAAGCTTACCGTCAGTGAACGCAAGAGGCTGATACCATCCATCAAAAGGATCAATGCTCTATTGGGGAACGGGTTAACTGGAGTTGATCTGACCCACTGCTGGATCTCATGGCGGGTCATCCCTTTGAGCCACCGGTCAAAGCTGATGTATGAGTATGGTGGAGGCCCGAATGACTCTCTTCGTCACCTCCCCATTCAATTGACAGAAGAAGATATTTTCTCAATGTCAACTCTTCTGGTGAACGGAAAATACGAAGATTGCAGTGTCGTCAGGTTAAACCCCTTCTGCCAGCTTAACCTGGTGCCAGAAGTAAGGATGTCGTTATTTCTCTCTTTTGTATTTTCCCAGCCGTATTGTTTTAATACTTACCTGACTCTTTATCTTGTTTTTACCTGTCTGTAGGCCAACTCTGACTTCTAGAAAGTTAAGTATGACCACGAGGCTACCAAGAAAGCGAAAGACGCCGCCATAAATGCCAAGAAAACAACCTGGAGGTCGAAAAAGACGTAAAAGAGCACTGCTGAAGATTTGATGAAGCTTCATGATACATCTGATTCGGAGGTAGCCCTTGATTCCCCTGGCCAATTTTTTAACAATCTTATTGACACTGATCATTACCAGGATGACACTGGGCCAGTCAGGTTGTGGAAGCAGAGGTAACTATCATTTCCTCTGACTCAGAGCCCTTGCCAAGACAAAAAGTTCGACGAGTGATCCGTAAAGTAAGGTTTTCTAACCCTTTAGGTCACTTGGATCCCAACTTTCATTTGAAAAAGCAGCAACATGAAAGCCGCCGTCAAGCTTGGACTGAAGATGAGCCGGCTGTCGTTCTTCAACAAACTCCTCAGAAGCGTCCGAATGAGGTTTACTTCTTTCTGTCTTTAACTCTGTTTAATGGATCCTTCCCCTTGTATTACTTTTAACTCTATTTTATCCTTCCAGGAGGTGTCTCGCTCTTCTGGCGACTCATCACAGACGCAATTTCCGGCCTTCAAGACTGCCCCTGGGTAATGAAAAATCCTCATGTTTTCTGGGTTGTTCAAATTATCTCTTTATACGTACAATCTTGCAACATATTTCTTAGTGGCCAAGCTAAATCCAAGAAAGCGAATGTAGCTAAACCGGTGGAAGACCCCCCCAGTGCTTGCATCTGACCCGGCCAGGCCATCTTCTCCATTAACCGACGCTCCAGCAGACCTGCCTGTTGATGTAGAAGCAAATCCTCCTGAGCCGTCATTTGATGAGACCACTGTGAACCCTTCTGCTACTGGACCATCAAGCTCAGCCAATCCGCCATCACCGTCTGCACAAGACATTCAGATCACCGGGAGCCGCTTTATTGAATCAGGGAATCCAACCGTGGTGGTTCGGTGTACTGCGTAACAAGAGGCATTGGATAGGCAGAAAGTTTGCTTTGACGTTGCCAACTATGACCATCTAAATGCCAATGATATTTTATCTGGCTATCTCAGCCATGTACACTCCAGGCGCGACTCTGAGATTGAAATGGTCAAACAGCTGCAATTGAAATACGAGGTACGTTCTTTCGGCTTATCTATATTCCTTCAGCCCCCAAGTCTTCAGATTATGAGAGAACGGGAATGATCTGTAGACTTTAAAATATAGGCCGAGACCTTTACCTTTGAAACTTTTCTTGAATTCAATAGAACAAAGCTTCACCTGTAGTCCCCAAGGGTCGGTTTTTTTCGATCATAAATGAGCCGGTACTTTAAATTGTTTGGTACCGTATTCAAAGGACTTAATACTCTAGCTTAACCTTGAGAAACTTGTTGAACTGCATACATTAGCCCCCAAGTGCCAAGTGCTGTTACTTTGTAAGGTACTTGGGACTTAAAGTATGTCTTTAGAGTCATAAATATTTGATTTGGCATACATTAGCCCCCAAGTGTCAAGTGATTTTTTGTAAATTACTTGAGACTTTAATCTTGATTTTTGAACTTGAAGCAAAATCTTGACTCATCTGAATGTTTTGCAGAATGCCTTATCTGAATTGAACTCGCAATTGACTGATGCGAAGACCCGGCTTCGCGGCCAAGAAGAAAACTTTAAAGACAGAAACTGCAAATAAGTCTCTCTGAGACGGAAACTTTAAAGACCAGCTTCGCGTCCAAGAAGAAAACTTGGGAAGAGGAAAAAACGCTTCTGACCCAATGCGCTGAGAAGGCCGAAACATCCCTTGAAGAGATTTCAATAGAGCTAAATGGTTTAAAGGGCCGGGTGTCTCAAATGGTGGCTACCATCTTTGGTAAGCCATCCGACTTTAATTTTGTGTGCTTGTTGCTGATCCAGAGTATAAGCCGCCAGCTGACTTTGTGTATAAAATATGTGCAGGCCCTCGAAGCAAAAACCTGAGCCAAGATCCTTTGATTAAACTGAAGGCAGTGTATACTTTCGTAGAACAATTGTATATTGGCGAACAGCGGGCTCTTGCCGCCATCTCTCCTGCCAATCAAGGACCCAACCGGCTCAGCAACATCCTGAAGAAACTATCAATCCTGCCTGCCAGGTTTCAAGAAGTGAAACGCTCATGCACGC
Source organism: Triticum monococcum (assembly GCA_034509565.1). Taxonomy (NCBI): domain Eukaryota; kingdom Viridiplantae; phylum Streptophyta; class Magnoliopsida; order Poales; family Poaceae; genus Triticum; species Triticum monococcum. Next base: position 752,422,301 of record CM067843.1, on the reverse strand, counting down.
GAGCTGGAGCTTTGACTGCCCTGAGCTGCTCCAAGGCTTGGGTGCCAGACCTAGACCCGACGGACATGGGGCTATCCCACCGTGAAGGAAGATGGTTCTCCCTTTGAGCAGGATGACTTCATGGCCTGCGTGCGCGGAGTCCAACCTCAGGCAACTACTCTTGGAGACGACACCAATATTGACAAATACCAGCCGGGTTTTGATGCTGAAAATAAGAAGATGGCGACTCCCTCGTACAAGGTGACAGATTTGATCCCGCATGTAAGAGAAAACACATTTGCCCTGGAAGTTGACCCGGCAGGCCTAATCGATGATGAAGCGGAATTCGTCGCCATGAATGGTTTTGACTAGTAAAAACCCAACTTCCAGCCAACAGAGGGCAGTGAACCGGCAAGGGAGGAATAATAACCATCTTCATTTGGCTTATAAAAAGTAGTGTAATAGTTTAGCTCTGAAAACACTGAATGCCTTGCTTATGCCATCGTGCATAAAACACTGTATGTGACTCCGTGTTTCCTGATGGCAATATATGCATCATATTTGATGATCGTTTCTACAACACTTTAAATCTGTACCCTGTGGAGACAAGAAAAGACTGGCCTTGCGGCTTAGAATCGAACGGGTTAAAACACCCGACTTATATCCAATATGTTTATCATAATAGAAAAATAGAAAGAAGATATAAATAAAGGACAAGGTCTGAAACTAACTCTTCAGTTAATGCAGCAGGCAATTATATATAAATAATAGCCATACTTGTACCTTTGATCCTTAGACCACCAGCTTGAGTAACCTGGGTAATGAAGCTGATAACTCAATCTTTCTGAGAAATCAATACCTTTGAAAACTTCAATGATCGTCATACCTTGGTAGCCATGTTGTCAAATAGACAAACCGGCGAAGAAGATCATGCTAATTATTTGCAACAAAAACTCAAAGGCAAACAATAGTTAACAAGTATGATTTAACCTTATATTTAATGGTTGGTGGCTTCTGATTCGAATACGATCAGTAAACCGGACCAAAGGGGTTAAGCTAAGGTTCGAACACGACCATATAGCCCCCAGTGGCTGTGGCGTTGCGCCGATCAAGAGGGTACCGACAGCTATGTTCTCTTTGGTTCGAATATGACCTATGTTTGAACAGGAAGCCCCCAAATGACCTTGAGAGGTTTTTAGCGGCCCTGATTTGAATACGATCCAAGTTGGACCCAAAAGGAGTTAAGCTATGATTCGGATACGATCAAGAAGCCCCCTAGTGAGTTTGGCCTTGAGCCGATCAAGAGGGTTACGACAGCTATGTTCTCTTTGGTTCGAATACGACCTATGTTTGGACAGGAAGCCCCCAAGTGACCGTGATAATTGCAGCTAGATTCAAATACGATCATAAGCTGGACCAAAAAAGGTTAGACTTGATTCAAATATGATCAGCTCCTTAATAGTCATTTGAGAATAAGAAATAAAAAAGATGCACACTCTTTGAAAAGAAAAGAGACCGATGGTCTTACTTTATTACTTATCATGGTATATACAATGTTAAAGTATGTACATGATGAGAGCCGGTAGCTCAGGTGTAGTATGGCCGAGGTTGAGCAATGTTCCACGGCCGGTGGGTCTCCTCCTTTGACTTACGTGAATCTTTGTGTTCTCGAACGTCAATGAGGTAATATGACCCGTTGTTTAAGTTCTTGCTCACCACAAAGTGTCCTTCCCAAGGTGGGGATAGCTTGTGTGCATCTGACAGATCCTGGATGAGCTGAAGCACCAGGTCGCCTTCCTGGAAAGTCCTTGATTTGACCCGATGGCTGTGATAACGGCGCATGTCCTGTTGATAAATTGCTGATCGAGCCGCTGCTAAGTCTATTTCTTCATCCAACAAGTCAAGTGCATCCTGTCTGGCTTGTTCATTATTAGCTTCAACATAAGCCGCCACACGGGGCGAGTCATGAGGGATGTCACTAGGCAACACTGCTTCTGCTCCATAAACCATGAAGAAAGGTGTGTAACATGTAGACCTGTTAGGGGTGGTGTTGATACTCCACAACACCAAGGGTAATTCCTCTACCTAACAACCCGGCGTTCGCTGTAAGGGAACCATAAGCCGGGGTTTGAGACCTTTTAAAATTTCCCGATTTTCTCTCTCAGCTTGACCATTGGATTGAGGATGAGCTACAGAAGAAACATCAAGTCAGATGTGCTCATGTTGACAAAACTCCTCCATAGCCCCTTGGGACAGATTAGTGCCATTGTCAGCGATAATGTTTTGTGGAAAACCAAAACAGAAGATCACCTTTTTCATGAACTGAACCACCGTGGCCGCGTCACACTTACTCACTGGCTCCGCCTCAACCCACAGAGTGAATTTATCAACTGCCACCAAGAGATGTGTCTTTTTATCCTTAGTCCTTTTGAAAGGTCCCACCATGTCAAGCCCCCAGACCGAAAACGGCCAATTGATTGGAATCATCCGGAGTTCTTGAGCTGGCACATGTGCTCGTCCTGCAAACTTTTGACATCCATCACATCTGCTGACCAGATCCTCTACATCAGCGTGAGCCATCAACCAGTAAAAACCGTGATGAATAGCTTTGGCCACCAGAGATTTTGACCCGTCGTGATGACCACAATCGCCTTCATGGATCTCACGAAGTATTTCTTGGCCTTCTTCAGGGGAAACACACCACTGAAACGCTCCAGAGACACTGCGACGGTATAATTCCCCATCCAAAATCGTCATTGACTTAGACCGTCGGGTTATCTGTCGAGCCAGGGTCTCATCCGCTGGCAACTCTCCCCGGGTCATGTAAGCAAAGAACGACACTGTCCAATCTGGGATGACATGAAGAGCCGCCACCAACTACACCTCTGGGTCAGGAACAGGTAAATCTTCTTCTGTGGGCAATTCGACAGATGGGTTATGCAAAACATCCAAAAAGGTGTTAGGTGGTACCGGCTTACGCTGAGATCCCAACCGGCTTAAAGCATCAAGCGCTTCATTCTTTCGACGGTCAATGTGCTCCACCTGATAACCTTTAAAATGCCCTGCAACAATATCAACCTCCCGGCGATAAGCCGCCATGAGAGGGTCCTTGGAATCCCACTGCCTGATACCTGTTGAGCCACTAAATCCGAGTCGCCAAGACATCTGACCCGGCTCAAACTCATCTCTTTTGCCACTCGAAGACCATGGAGCAAGAATTCATACTCTGCTGTGTTGTTAGTGCAAGGAAACATCAACCGTAACACATAACAACATTTTTCACCTCGGGGAGAGGTTAACACAACTCCAGCCCCCGAGCCTTCCAACTGTCTAGACCCATCAAAATGAATAGTCCAATACGTGTTGTCTGGTTTCTCTTCTGGCATCTGCATCTTTGTCCAGTCATTAATGAAGTCAACCAGTGCTTGAGATTTTATCGCAGTACGTGGCACATACTTCAACCCATGAGACCCAAGATCAATTGCTAGTGATCGACTAGGGGGGGGGTGCTGAATAGGCGATTTTTTGGAAAGTCTTCAAAACATGGAAGTTTTGAAGACAAACGACAGAAATAAACCTATTACCACGCAGCGGAAGGTAGACTACACTAGGCAAACCTTAGTCAGGTAATCAACGAAGTGAAAGCACAATGACTTATAGTAGCTAGGCAGTAAGGATCAGGTAGGAAGATATTGTGAAGCCAATCAGAACAAGCAGTCACTCAGTGAAGACAAAAGATAATGCAATCATGCAATGACTTCACAAGGACCAACAGTAAGTAAAGGGAAGGGAAGGATGAAACCAGTGACTCGTTGAAGACAATGATTTGTTGGACCAGTTCCAGTTGCTGTGACAACTGTACGTCTGGTTAGGGCGGCTAGGTATTTAAACCTGAGGACACACAGTCCCGGACACCCAGTCCTGAACAGGCAGCTCAGAACCCTTAGTCCTCACCGTATTCCCCTTGAACTAAGGTCACGCAGACCTCGTCCAATCACTCTGGTAAGTCTTCAAGGTAGACTCCCAAACCTTCACAGACTTCATTCACCGGCGATCCACAATGACTCTTGGATGCTCAGAACGCGACGCCTAACTGGCTGGAGCATTCACAGTCCTCAAGTGTAATAAGACTTCAGATCACACAGACAGGACGACTTAAGTGATGCCTAACACTCTTTGGCACTGGGTGGTTAGGACTTTATCCTCGCAAGGAATTCTCTCTCAAAGGCTTCGAGGTGGGTTGCTCTCAAACAACAACAGCCGTACTTTAACTCTGAGCAGCCAACCGTTTATGGTTGTAGGGGGTGGGCTATTTATAGCCACTAGGCAACCCGACCTGATTTGTCCGAAATGACCCTGGGTCACTAAGGAACTGACACGTGTTCCAACGGTCAGATTTCAAACACACACGGCAACTTTACTTGGGCTACAAGCAAAGCTGACTTGTCCAACTCTGGACAAGATTCGCTCTCATAGTCTTCACTCGAAGAGATAGGATTTTGGTTAAGCATCACTTCAGTCATTCTGACTGGTTCTCTTGGACCCCACTTAACAGTACGGTGGTTCCTATGACACAACAAAGAAGAAAAAGAACTACGAAAGATCTAAGTCTTCGAGCTCCATAGTCTTCATGCGATGTCTTCTCTCGTCATAGTCTTCAATGTGAATATCTTCACATACCACCTTTGACTTCAATGTCTTCATACATTTTTAGGGGTCATCTCTGGTAGGAAAACCAAATCAATGAGGGACTTCTACCTGTGTTATCCTGCAATTCTCACAAACACATTAGTCCCTCAACTAGGTTTGTCGTCAATACTCCAAAACCACCTAGGGGTGGCACTAGATGCACTTACAATCTCCCCCTTTTTGGTGATTGATGACAAACTAGTTGAAGTTTTCAACGGGGAATATAATATGTGAAATTGTAAAGGATAAGGAATTGTCTTCATAAGTTGTAAGGGCTCCCCCTGAAGATTGCATATATGTAATTTGCTTTTGGAATGCAAATGCACATGGCAGGTTGTACTTGTGGAGATCCTCTTCAACTTATGATGACAATTCATCATGCATGAAAAGTATGTGAAGATAATGACATGCATAATGGAAAATGGATGTCTACAAAATGATCTAAGTGCGGAATTTATCGTCGCACATGCAGAATTTATCATCGCATCACAAAGTAGCAAATGAGTAGCAGACGACCATCGAGTTTAAGTGTTACAACTCAAAGAACCAAATGTATCAAAACGAGAGTTGTAAACACTAGGCAAAACATAAAGTAACCGCCCATATGGACCCGCTTGAGGACTATCAAACTCATATGCTTCTCCCCCTTTTGTCAGTAAGGACCAAAAAGGTTTGAAGACATAGAGCATCTACTCGTTCCCATGAGGACTAGGTGAAGTAGCAAGGTCATCGGTGTTGTTATCCAGTGCAGACGAGCTCAGAGCAGCGTCCACGCGTGCTGAAGGAGGGGGCGGTGAAGTAGCATCGTCTTCGTCCTCGATCACTCTGGCATTTGCAGTTGCTGCAGAGGAAGAGAACTCAGAGTCTTCAAGTGAGGGAGTTCGTCGCAGCACAGCCCTTCGGGGAGGTGTGGAGTCAAACTTGAAACGTTCAAAGAAGCCATCCTCTTGAAGATCATCCTCAGAGCACATAAGCGTCAGCCCTTTCCATGTATGCCGACAAGTTTCATGGGAAACAAAGGCATTCTTGGTGGCAAGGTTGCGAATGCAGTTGACATCCACCAAGAGGTTGTGCATTTGGCGCTTCAGCCAGTCATGGTGCCTATCCTGTTTCTGATGAAGAGCAACTAGAAGCTCTCGGTCATTGAGAACACGAGATCGCTTGTTGGGCCATCGGGCAATAGTGCTTTCAGTGGCTTCAGTGAGGGTACGATGAGGTGCGCGTGTAGTGCCAGCCAGAGGATAAACACGAGTGACTGCTTCAGCGCCTTCAATATTCTGAGAGAAACTTTGATGCTCCGCATTCTGAAGACTAAGAGGCTCCTTGGCAGGCTCTAGATAGAGGGCTTCAACGGAGATATCCATGTCAGGCATAAAGATCCGATGATTGCGAGCAGAGGGCTGATATGAGATAGCTGAGTGGAGTTTGATCAGCCACATTATCCATGGAGCGTAGAACTTCAAGCCAAAAAGATCAGATCCTGAAGCAGCAAGTTGGCGGATGAAGAAGTCTTGTGCGTTGAAGCATTTGCCGTGAAGAATATAGAAGACCACAGGCTTCATATGGTCCAAAGGCTTCATACAGACAGAGGACTCACCGGAGTCGCACTAACGCAAATTTTTTGCAGGGAAGCCATACTCAGGCCTATGAATATCAGCGCGGTTCATCAAACCGCCATATTCATAAGACCAAGAACTATTCTGCTTATTCTCATGATTACTATTGTCCACCTGCAAGACTTTTTGCTAGGGCTCCAAAGCCAAAGTTCTCAGATGCTACACTTAGACTCATTGCTTCAAAGCCACCCTTGGAGATGTGGGTGGCTAAGAAGGCTTAACTCTCTTTTGCAGGGAAAGGTCTCCAGCAGAAAACCAAAATCGTCTGACGCTATTGCTGGGGACCTTAAACATCTTGTAGGGCGCAAGATCAAATGCCCAAATGGTCTTATTATGTACTTTGTTCCTGAATCGCTAGCTACTCGCCCTGTTACTCCAAATCTCGATCTAAGCTTTCATAACCCACTGGTTCGTTAAATGTTTTAGCTTCACAATTCTCTTCGTGAAGCCTATCCCCCTAACTGCACTGTAGGGTACGACACCAGCAGCTTCAGAATGGATTATTGATAGTGGGTGTACCAATCACATGACTGGCAAGAGAAGCCTTCTTATGGACTCAACCTTACGTCCATCCGACAAAAGTCACATCACATTTGCTGACACTAGTAAAAGTAAGGTATTGGGTCTAGGTAGAGTTGCAATCTCAAAGGATCAACAGCTGGATAAAGTCATGCTTGTTGAATCCCTTGGCTTCAACTTAATGTCTGTCTCAATGCTTTGCGATTTAAACATGATTGTGATGTTTGGAAAATATCGTTGCCTTGTTCTAATGGAATCTGACAAGTCTCTAGTGTTTGAAGGGTATCGGAAAGGTGATTTGTACGTGGTAGATTTCTCAGCAGGACCACAGCTTGTCGTATGTCTTCTAGCAAAAGCTTTAGAATGCTGGCTCTGCCATCGGAGGCTAGGGCATGCTGGCATGAGGAACCTGCACACCCTTGCAAAGAAGAAGCATGTCATAGGCATCGAGGGCGTCAAGTTCAAGAAAGATCACTTATGCGGTGCCTGTGAAGCAGGAAAGATGACGAGGGCCAAGCATCCCTCGAAGACAATCATTGCAACGACTCGACCCTTCGAACTGCTCCACATGGATCTTTTCGGTCCCACTCATTACTCAACTCTTACTTCTACTGCTTGTCTCTATGGCTTTGTCATTGTTGACGATTATTCTAGATATACTTGGGTGCATATAATGCTCTATAAGACTGAAGTGCAGGATGTCTTCAGACTCTTCGCCAATCGAGCAATGAGCAACTATGGCGCCAAGATAAAGCACATCAGAAGTGACAATGGCACTGAATTCAAGAACACTGGCCTTGATACATATCTTGATACTTTGTGCATCACACATGAATTCTCAGCTCCGTACACGCCACAGCAGAATGGCGTCGTCGAACGATGCTTGATGAATACAAGACTCCAAGAAAATTCTGGCCTGAAGCCATTGATACTGCATGCCATACAATCAATCGTGTTTATCTTCACAAGCTTCTAAACAAGACATCTTATGAGCTCCTTACTGGCAAGAAGCCAAATGTCAGTTACTTCAGAGTATTTGGCGCCAGGTGCTGGATCAAGGATCCACATCACACTTCAAAATTTGCACCAAAAGCACATGAGGGTTTTATGCTTGGATATGGAAAGGGTTCACACTCCTACAGAGTCTTCAATCTCTTTCGTTATAAAGTGGTTGAAACAGTGGATGTGCGGTTCGATGAGACTAACGGCTCACGAAGAGAGCATCTGCCAAATGTGCTAGATGAAGTTCCATCTAGTGAATCAATCAAACTTATGGGAACTGGAGAAATCATACCTTCTAAAGCTCAACCTGAAGAGGAACTTATCATCTCCGCACCTGATCAACCTGAAGACAATGCTCAGCCTGAAGACAATCCCTCTAATAATGACAATGATCAGCAAGAGCAAAATCTTCGCCCTGTACATCCTTGTGTTGCCAATGAAGTGCAGATTGAGAGAATAATTGATAGCATCAATGCACCCGGTCCAGTCACTCGTTCAAGGGCAACACAGCTAGCAAATTTCTGTGGGCACTTCGCATTCGTCTCAATAACAGAACCCAAGAAAGTTGAAGAAGCCTTCATGGAACCTGAATGGATTCAAGCTATGCAAGAAGAGCTTCAACAGTTTGAGCTGAATAATGTATGGGAACTCGTTAAGCATCCTGATCCTCGGAAGCACAATATGATACGCACCAAATGGATATATCGCAACAAGCAAGATGAGCATGGTCAAGTTGTCAGAAACAAAGCTCGTCTCCTTGCTCAAGGATATACTCAAGTTGAAGGGATTGACTTCGATGAAACATTTGCTCATGTGGCTCGACTTGAAGCCATACACATACTGCTGGCCTATGCAAATCATCATAACATACTTCTATATCAAATGGTTGTGGAGAGCGCTTTTCTCAATGGCAACACTGAAGAAGAAGTGTATGTTGCACAACCGCCTGGCTTTGAAGATCCAAAACATCCTGACATGGTATACAAGCTCAACAAGGCACTGTATGGCCTCAAACAAGCCCCTCGGGCTGGGTATGACACACTCAAATACTTCCTGAAGAGCAAAGGCTTCACACCTAGTTCCCTCGACCCCACTCTCTTCACGAAGACATATGATGGTGAACTGTTTGTGTGCCAAATATATGTGGATGACATTATCTCCGGCTGCACCAATCAGAAATACAGTGAAGAGTTTGGATATATGATGCAAGAGCAATATCAGATGTCCATGATGGGAGAGCTTAAGTTCTTTCTTGGTCTTCAAATACGACAACAACGCAACGGCATCTTTATATCTCAAGAGAAGTATCTCAAAGATTGCCTGAAGAAATTTGGGATGCAAGACTGCAAAGGCTTCACAATTCCAATGCCAGCCAAACATCATCTGGGTCCCGATGACAATGGTAAAGAGTTCGATCAAAAGGTATACCGCTCCATGATTAGTTCTTTACTTCATCTATGTGCATCTAGGCCAGATATTATGCTTAGTGTTTGCATGTGTGCTCGATTCCAAGCGGCACCAAAGGAATCGCATCACTTAGCTGTGAAGCGAATTCTTCGATATTTGGCTTACACCCCAACTCTAGGATTATGGTATCCAAAGGGCTCAGAGTTTGATCTGGTTGGATTCTCGGATGCTGATTAGCTGGTGACAAGGTGGATCGCAAGTCTACATCAGGCACATGTCATTTTCTGGGACGATCACTTGTATGTTGGTCTTCAAAGAAGCAGAACTGTGTATCTCTCTCCACTGCTGAATCTGAATACATTGTTGCTGGATCTTGCTGCGCTCAGCTTCTGTGGATGAAGCAAACACTCAAAGACTATGGCATTCATATGAAGCAAGTACCACTCTACTACGACAACGAAAGCGCCATCAAGATTGCCAACAACCCAGTTCAGCACTCGAAGACAAAGCACATTGAGATCCGTCATCAATTTCTCAGAGATCATGTCGTGAAGGAAGATATTGATATCATACACGTCAACACTGAAGAGAAATTGGCAGATATCTTCACCAAGCCCTTGGCTGAGAAGAGATTTTGCAAGTTATGGTGTGAGCTAAATATCTTGGAATCCTCAAATGTCTTGTGATCAGGCACACATCCTAACACTTATGCGTATTGATGACTTAGATGTGCAACACATGAAGTAAAGTATATCTTCAATCAATGAAGACATACATTCTAAGTGTGAATACATTAATGAGGAATTTGACTTTGGAGGGACACGATAATTGTGCGTCGTGTCCTGGTCTAATACTTCCTATACGGTGGGTAACGCCACCACCAAATGTTCTGTTTGAAGTATTTCACTCATGGCGTTACATTTGCTATGTCTTCACATTTCGTTTGACTTCAATCTCAACATGTCTTCATGATTATCTTCATTATGTTGATCATATATATATATATATATATATACATACATACATATATATATATATATATATATATATATACTAGTATTCTGTCCTCTACAACATTCACTTATAGTTGTCTTCTTGTTGAATCTTTTGAACTAAGTGAATGTTATCGGACCCTAACCTCTCTATGCTTTCTATCTCAAACTCTATCTCTCCAAATCATATGCATTCTATTGAAACTGTCGAATGTCTTCTCTGCATCCTTGTCAGTGTAAGATATAGAGACAAACATTAAGTCCGTTTTCAATGTTAATTCCTTCACTTGAAACCCGGAGAAGTAGGAACGACCACCCGACAATCCAGGCGTGCATGGGAACATGGAACAACCTCTGATATGTTGTATGATGGCCACGTGTTCCTCAGATGTGAATCGCCAGGGGCACCTGTGTAATAACACTTAGCCGTCCCTGGCCCTATAAATACACACCTCACCTCAGTCATTATCCTTTCTTCCACTCTCGCACGAACCCTAGCGCCACCGCTAGCCCTCGACGATGCCGGCGACGAAGCGCTTAGCTGCCGCAACCTCTCCGACGCCGTCTTCACGCCGACCGTGGACATCGTCTTCTCCGCCGTCGCCGTAGTAGTCCTCCATCGCCAAGTTAGGGCACGGACGATCGAACTGGTCGGCCTCCTCTTCCACTCCGTCTAGCAGTTTCTTGTGTGGTAAATAAAACTACCTTTTTACGGCCTCTTTGATCCTATAGGTTCGTCACTTTCTACCACAAGCAGTTTCTGTTCACACAAGTTGGATCTACTTCATACTGCATCTCATATTATGTCTAGTATGTTCACTTATGCTTCACAAAGTAGTTAGATTACTCACTTGTACTGATCTGTGGATTCGTACAAATCTGGAACCAACTCCTTATCTATGAGTGAATGTCTTCGCACGATGAGGTCAATGTCTTCTAAACTAATTTATCTTCAAAATCTTCTGAGAATGCATATGACCTCTTCCCCTTCCCTCGCACCTTAATGCTGTCACAGGTACATGTCCGTGGGAGAATCCCTTGGTTCTCATAGTCTGAATTCATTTGCAGAATTCTTACAGCATCACATAAATTCTCCCGAAGCCAGTTCCTGTTTGTCCAGCAAGCGAAAGCCTTTGAAGCCTTTCAATGTATTGAAGCCATTCAGTTTAAAGTTCATGGCTGCAGAGAAATCAGCAAGGGAGGGTGGCAGAAAGCGTCGAGGTGAGACATCAAGAGATCTGCCCGATGACCTCTCAGAACTGTACAAGACAGATCCAGAAGAGGATTACAATCAGCGCAAGACACGAATCCAATGGATTCGATGATATTGGGCAGAACACTGGTCCAAGTATAGATTTGTGACAAAGGAATATGCTAAAAAGAATGCCATCAAGCGACTGATGAAGCTATGTACCTAGGGTAGGGGCACGGACCTGTCCAAAAGAGCCCTACCCAAGGACATCCCTAGAAGAAGTCACCTTTCAATCGACTTGAAGGTACCCACTCGACGGGTTTAAGACACTCGACCAAGAAGCTACCACTCGACAGTGAAGCCAACCACTCCACTGCCAGGAGATCTAAAGTCATTCCGCAGGCAAACGGTCGGCTATTAAGTAGTCTTTATGGTCATTATAGCACTTCATTACCAGCGTTACCAGTAACGCCCCGCATTAATGTACATTGAACCCTTGATAACGTGGGCTGGCTGGGGTCCTGGCGAACTCTATATAAGCCACCCCCCACCTCAGTATCAAGGGTTCGCACCCCTGTTATTCACACGCATATAATCCAATCGACCGCCTCCGGGCACCGAGACGTAGGGCTGTTACTTCCTCCGCGAAGGGCCTGAACTCGTACATCTTGGTGTGTTTACAACTTCCCAATAGCTGAGATCTAGCCTCTCCTTACACACCCCCCTACATCACTATCAGAGTTAGAACCACGATAGTTGGCGCCCACCGTGGGGCCGGAATCTTAACGCTTAATTGGAGAAGTTGCGATTCTTCCGATCCCTTCGATCATGGTTTCGTGCGGAGTTTTGGTGGAGGGCCACGAGATCCGTCTCGGCGCGCTCACATTCATCGCCGACGACTCCGCTTGGCTGCAGGAGGTTCCACTCGACATCGACGCGCTCCCCGTCCGCGGCGCGACGCACTTCCGTGCATGCGTTCGTGGCGTCCTCCTGCGGCAGCCGTCGACCCAGTATCGGTCGGCCCCCGTGTCGTCTCCCCGCTCTGTCTCCCACCGGCGCAAGCGCTCCGGTAGGTCGAGACTTCAGAGGTGGGTGAGGCATGCTGTGGCTCGCCAGTCGGCCGCCCCGTAAGTCGTGGCAATCGAGCCTGACGAATCCCAGTCTGCGGCCTGTTCGACCTGACGACTGGCTCCGCGGAGACCGCATCCGAGTGCGACAGCATCAACCCAGCGGCTGAGGTCCTGGCGGTTGATGGGGCACACAGTCCTCCCGGTTTCCCTCGCGCTGAGGGAGGCGCGGGTGGGGGCGACCCGTCGCATCCCCACGACGAGTATCTCCCCGAACCTCTCACTGCGTTGCGGCGAGAGGAGCTTCACCGCCAGAACATAGACACACTCCACACTCCTATCGTTGGAGAAACCCCCGAGGCCCGGGCCTTGGAGGACGCGCGCTTGGCTAACTTGGCCGAGCGCACTCGACTGGAGAATCTCTAGCGAATACTCGACGAGCAAGCACGTCAGCGAGCTCCTGAGTCCAGTCGACGCCAGCTCTTCCCGCCGACGCAGGTATATCAAACCCCAGTTCAGAATTTGGCTACCGCGGCCCGTATAACAAAGTCAATTCAGCCCTCCTAGTCAGAGGCTGGCAGGGGCTTGTTGCAGATCAGAGCGCTGCTCCGGGCGGCGGGGAACCAGAATTCCGCTGTTTCTCAGTCGCGGAATAGGATCCACAGTCGATCCGTTGCAACAGATACAGTCCAGTCGGCTCACAGCCCGAGATCGCCCCCGAGGCGTGAGGGACGTGGAGACCGGCACGATCAGTACAGAAGAAATGAGCAGTATGATCACCGATTCGACCGTGAGGATCGACGTCGAGTGCCAACCCCTCCCCCGCGGAGTGGGTCATATGTGCCTCGACAGCGAGATGACAGGCGCCCTCATAGTGTTGGGCAGAGGATTCCAGTCGACCCCAGGGACCCAGGCTTTGATGCAAGATCCATCCTCGTTCAGGGTCTGGTTGACAGGAACAGAGCTCACCGAGAAGGCCACGACAGAGATGCGCCTGCCAGCAGCAGAGTACGTGTTTCAGGGCTAGAGTGTTTCAGTCGGGCCATCAGAGCCGCAGTGATTCCTCCCAACTTCAGGTTGGCGACTGGAGTCAGCAAGTTCACCGGTGAGTCCAAGCCTGACACTTGGCTCGAAGATTACCGAGTGGCTGTACAGATTGGCGGTGGCAATGATGAGGTGACCATGAAGCATTTGCCTCTCATGTTAGAGGGCTCAGCCAGAGCATGGCTGAATCAGTTAGCGCCCAGCAGCATCTACACTTGGGAGGACCTCTCCCGAGTGTTTGTCACAACCTTTGAGGGAACATGCAAGCGACCTGCATGCCTTACAGAGTTGCGGTCTTGCGTGCAGAAACGGAATGAAACGCTGAGGGATTACATCCAGAGGTGGATCACATTGCATCACACGGTTGAGAATGTTCTAGATCATCAAGCAGTTTGTGCCTTCAAAGAAGGCGTTAAGTACAGAGAATTGAATCTGAAGTTCGGTCGGACTGGAGAGATGTCTCTGAATCGGATGATGGAGATTGCCACCAAATACGCCAATGGCGAAGAAGAAGATCGCCTCCGGAGTGGCAAGTACAAGGCAGTCGCCCAGGAAACCGGAGGCAACTCCAGTTGGAAACAGAAGCGGAAGGCCGAGCCAGCCGCCCCTGGGGAGGCCCTGGCCATAACCCAGGGAAATTTCAAGGGAAAAGCCAAGGGCCCCTAGAAGCCCAAGAAGGTCAAGGACTAAGAAGCAAATGATGTTTTGGATCTGCCATGTCACATCCACACCAAGAAAGATGAAGAGGGTAATTTTATTTACCCAAAGCATACCACTCGACAGTGCCGGCTCCTGATCCAGCAGTTCAGGGCAAGCAGCCCAAAGATAAGGAAAAAGAGCCTGACAGAGTTGAAGACAAGCATGATAGTGACGATGGATACCCCCAAGTCAATTCCACCCTGATGATTTTTGCTGATGTCGAAAGCAAAAGTCGACTGAAAGACATTAATCATGAAGTGAATATGGTTGCTCCGGCAACACCCAGATATCTAAAGTGGTCTCAGATTTCCATAACATTCGACCAGTCCGATCACCCTACGCACATTGCCATCCCTGGGAGGCAAGCTTTGGTGGTCGACCCAGTTGTCGAAGGCACTCGACTGACCAAAGTCCTGATGGATGGTGGCAGTGGCCTGAACATACTGTATGCTGAAACGCTGAAAGGGATGGGCATTCTGATGTCCAGGCTCAGTACCAGCAACATGAGCTTCCACGGAGTCATTCCCGGGAAGAAAGCCGAATCACTCGGCCAGATTGCTCTTGATGTGGTTTTCGGTGATTCAACGAATTACCGCAAGGAAACGTTGACATTCGAGGTTGTGGACTTCCAAAGTGCTTATCATGCCATTTTTGGCAGGCCAGCTTATGCACGCTCCATGGCCCGACCATGTTATGTGTATCTCAAATTGACGATGCCTGGTCCCAAAGGTGTGATCACTGTTACAGGCAAACGGAAGAAAGCAGAAGAGTGCTTTCAGAAAGGCTCAAAGATTGCTGACGCCCTAGATGGCAGTAGTTGAGCTGCAAGAGTACCAGAAGACGGCAGATCCGAGTGAGTTGCTACGAGCTAAGAAGCCCGCTTCAGAGTCAGCTTTTCAGTCGACCGGTGAAACAAAGGCACTTCATATCCACCCGACCGACCCCGAGGCTGCCCCGACTCACATCTCAAAGACGCTCGACTCCAAATAGGAAGAAGCGCTCATCCAGTTCCTCCGTGAGAACTGGGACATCTTTGCATGGAAGCCTTCTGACATGCCTGGAATTCCCAGGGGGCTGGCTGAGCACCGTCTATGAGTCGACCCAAAGTTCAAGCCAGTGAAAGAGCATCTTCGACGGTCCGCCGTCCAGAAGAGGAAAGCTATTGGCGAGGAGGTGGCTCGGCTCTTAGCAGCGGAGTTCATCCGAGAGATTTACCCCTCCGAGTGGCTCGCCAATGTTGTCATGGTCCCCAAGAAGGACAAGTCGCTTCGCATGTGCATCGACTTTAAACATATCAATCGGGCCTGCCCGAAAGATCATTTTCCTCTCCCTCGCATTGACCAAATAGTCAACTCGACCGCGGGGTGTGAGCGATTGTCTTTTCTAGACGCCTATTCCGGGTACCATCAGATCCGTCTGTATGGACCCGATGAGATCAAAACAGCTTTCATCACTCCATTCGGGTGCTTCTGTTATGTCACCATGCCCTTCGGCCTCAAGAACGCTGGAGCCACGTTCATGAGGATGATTCAGAAGTGTTTACTCACTCAGATCAATCGGAACATGGAAGCATACATGGATGATATTGTGGTCAAGTCACGGAAAGGTTCCGACCTGCTGACTAACCTTGCTGAAACCTTTGCCAACCTCAGGGGGTATGATATCAAGCTTAATCCATCAAAGTGCACATTCGGAGTTCCGGGTGGAAAGTTACTCGGTTTTCTCGTTTCCGAACAAGGAATCGACGCCAATCCCGAGAAAATTGGCACCATACTCCGGATGAAGCGCCATGTGCGTGTGCACGATGTCCAGAAGCTTACAGGTTGCTTGGCCGCTCTAAGTTGATTCATTTCTCGTCTCGGTGAAAAGGCGTTGCCTCTTTACCGACTGATGAAAAAGTCTGACAAGTTCGAGTGGACTCCAGAAGCTGATGCAGCATTTGCAGACCTCAAAGCTCTGCTCTCCACCCAGCCGGTGCTTGCTGCCCCAATCAGTAAAGAGCCTTTGCTGCTTTACATTGCAGCCACAGAACAAGTTGTCAGTACAGTACTTACGGTCGAGCGGGAAGAAGAAGGAAAGGCCTTCAGAGTTCAGCGCCCAGTATATTATGTGTCTGAAGTTTTGACACCTTCAAAGCAAAGATATCCTAATTATTAGAAGCTTGTATACGGGATTTATATGACCACGAAGAAGGTTGCACATTACTTCTCTGACCACTCCATTACAGTCGTCAGCGACGCCCCACTGTTAGAGATTCTGCATAACAGAGATGCAACTGGTCGAGTGGCGAAGTGGGCGATTGAACTCCTTCCCCTAGATATCAAGTTTGAAGCAAAGAAGGCTATCAAGTCCCAAGCAATTGCAGATTTCATTGCCGAGTGGATCGAACAGCAGCTTCCGACTCAAGTTCACTCGGAGCACTGGACCATGTTCTTCGATGGATCTAAGATGCTGAATGGTTCCGGTGCTGGGGTAGTATTGGTCTCCCCCCGAGGAGATAAGCTCAAATATGTTCTTCAGATTCACTTCGATTCCTCCAATAATGAAGCAGAATATGAAGCACTTTTGTATGGGTTGCGCATGGCCATTTCACTCGGCGTCCGTCGCCTCATGGTCTATGGCGACTCAGATTTGGTGGTTAATCAGGTGATGATGGAGTGGGACGTCAGAAGTCCGGCAATGACTGGTTATTGCAATGCAGTGAGAAAGCTAGAAAAGAAATTCGAAGGGTTAGAGCTTCATCACATCCCCCGACTGAAAAATCAAGCAGCTGATGATCTGGCAAAGATAGGCTCCAAGAGAGAAGCCATTCCTAGCAATGTGTTTTTGGAGCACATCCGCTCGACGTCAGTCCAGGAGGATCCCTTTATAGAAGAAGCCCCGCAACCGAAAAGTGCCACAGATCCGACTGAAGTCGAAGTCCCTGCTGTGGTCGACCTAATCATGGAAGTCTTGGCAATCACTCCCGACTGGACGATACCGTACATCGCGTATATCCTAAGGAAAGAACTCCCGGAGGACGAAGACGAGGCTCAACAGATCGTCCGCCGATCCAAAGCCTTCACAGTCATAAGGGGACAGTTGTATAGAGAAAGCTTGACTGGAATCGGTCAGAAGTGCATAACACCAGAAGAGGGTCGGATAATCCTTGATGACATCCACACGGGGACCTGTGGTAACCATGCGTCTTCTCGGACCATTATGGCCAAAGCATACCGAGCGGGATTTTACTGGCCAAGAGCAAATGAGATGGCAAAAGAGATAGTCGACAAGTGTGGAGGGTGCCAGTTCTACTCCAACATGTCACACAAGCCTGCATCAGCCCTGAAGACCATTCCACTCATCTGGCCCTTTGCTGTCTGGGGACTGGACATGGTTGGTCCACTGAGAACAGGCTGGAGCGGTTTCACTCATGTGCTTGTGGCAGTCGACAAGTTTACCCATTGGATTGAAGTTAAGCCCATTAAGAATCTTGATGCTTGCACTGCTATCAGTTTCGTCAGAGGGCTAACATTCAGATATGGAGTCCCGCATAGCATCATCACTGACAATGGGTCAAACTTTGATTCGGACAAGTTCAGAGCTTTTTGCGCCTCTCAAGGCACGCGAGTCGACTACGCATCGGTCGCCCATCCCTAGTCGAATGGGCAAGCCGAGAGAGCAAATGGTCTGATTCTCAAAGGATTAAAGCCTCGACTGATACGTGATCTCAAGCATGCAGCAGGTGCTTGGGTAGACGAGCTTACATCAGTTCTATGGGGATTGAGGACCACCCCGAACCGGTCGACTGGAAGGGCTCCATTCTTTATGGTTTATGGAGCTGAAGCAGTTCTGCCGAGTGATCTTCTTCACAACGCACCCCGAGTCGAAATTTATACCGAAGATGAAGCAGAACAAGCCCGGCAAGACGCAGTCGACCTCCTAGAAGAAGAAAGGGAGATGGCCATGATCAGATCGACCATTTATCAGCAGGACCTGCGTCGATTCCACGCCAGGAATGTAAAGAGTCGAGCCTTCCAAGAAGGAGATTTGGTCCTCCGAGTGGATCAGCAAAAACCACACAAGCTTGCCCCTACTTGGGAAGGCCCCTTCATCGTCACCAGAGTCCTCCACAATGGAGCGTATCACCTCTACAATGTTGATCGCCAGATCGACGAGCCGCGAGCTTGGAATGCGGAACTGCTCTGCCCCTTTTACACTTGAGTCCTCCCTTAGACGAGATGTAATAAGAAAAAAAATTGCAGATCATTTTTATCAAAGGCACGAGTGTTCCAATAATTGCTGTCACTTTTGTTTGCATACGAAATCCCCCAGTGGGTGAGTTAGCTGCGAATCCGTTTCGCCTAAGTTTGAAAAATCCTACCGAGTGGAGAGCCAGACTCCCACTCGGGGGCTTAGTTGCAGCCCAGTGCTTGCCTAAGTGTTCAAAAATCCTACCGAGTGAGAGCAATCCTCCCACTCGGGGGCTTAGCTGCAGTCCAGTACTCGCCTAAGTTTTCCCGCTTAGAGACTTAGCTACAGTCAGGCACTCGCCTAAGTTTGAAAAAATCCTACCGAGTGGAGAGCAATCCTCTCACTCGGGGGCTTAGCTGCAGCCCAGTGCTCGCCTAAGTGTTTAGAAACCCTACCGAGTGGAGAGCAAACCTCCCACTCGGGGGCTTAGCTGCAGCCCAGTGCTCGCCTAAGTGTTTAAAAATCCTACCGAGTGGAGAGCAAACCTCCCACTCGGGGGCTTAGCTGCAGCCTAGCGCTCGCCTAAGTGTTTAAAAATCCCACCGAGTGCAGAGCCAGACTCCCACTCAGGGGGCTTAGCTGCAGCCCAGTGCTCACCTAAGTACAGGACACAATCCAATCTGCAAAAGAGTTACGCCACAAATGCAACGTTATTCCGAGTGAAGATCAAGTTCCACTCGACAGGTCAAACCATGAAGATATCCAACGAAGAAATCAAGTTTGGATAAAACCTAAAGGTCCCAGACCTCAGATCAAAAGTACTCGAGCCCTCGGCTCGGTAGAGTTTAACGGTTACAAATCCACTCGGCATTCCGAGGCAAATTTAAAGTGAAGCATGAAAGTTTTTCATTACTCAGGAGGAGGACTGGAAGGGGCGACGAACTCATCCAAGTCGATCCCGTCTGCAATGCGAGTGGCAGCAGCGATGAAAGTCTCCATGAAGTCTTGAAAGTTGTGCTTCCTGGTATTGGCAACTTGGATGGCGGCCAGCTTTTCTTCTCACGCCTCCTTGCAATGGACGCGGACCACAGACAGAGCGACGTCAGCACCGCATCTAGCAGAAGATTTCTTCCATTCCGCCACTTGACCCGGGGCCTCATTTAGTCGAGCCATCAGAGACTCGAGGTCGTTCTGAAGCGTTGTCCCGGGCCAGAGTGATGTGTCGATCCGCGACATCGCAACCTTCAGTCGAGCAAGATAGTCAACAACGTTGGTAACCCGAGACTCCAGTCGGAGCACGTTCATGGCAGCCTCATCCTTCACGAGAGAATTGGCGGGGTCCAAGCCTGGCTCCACTCGACTAGTTTCCTCCTCGAAGTTCTGGCAGAATTCTGCAAACATGATTCAAGAGTCAGACAGTGGCTCTACACAGGCTTGGTAACTGCGAGACAGTCAGGGCAGAGTGATTACCTTCGAGTATGACGAACAGCTTCTTGGCAAGTCCACCAAGATAAGCCTCCAGATCGTTCACCTTCCCCGCCAGCTTACCCGCCTGGTCATGCAGAACCATCTTGTCATTTTTCAGTCGGCTAGCCTCCTGATTGGCTACCTCGAGAGCAGCTTTCAGTCTGGAGTTCTCCTGCTCAAGGGCTCCGACCGAAGCCATTTTCTCTTCAGCAAGCTTCGTCCTGCTCAAGGCCTCCTTCTGTGCTTCTGCAAGATCTTGGTCCTTCTTCTTCAGAGCTTCTTCCAGTTTATCTGCGGCACGTCGAGTGAAATCAACATCAAGAATGGACAAACAAGGAAAATCACTCGACAAAAATGGAGAATCTCACCAGCCATACATTCTGCTTCTTCTTGCGCCTTCTTCAAATTCTCCAGAGCAAGCTTCAAGTTAAGGTTGAGCTGGATCTGCTGATTCTCCAACTCAGTACAGCGAGCTACAACTCCGCAGGATTTCTGTAAAAAGAAAAATCAGTCGACAGACGTCCAATATAAGTTGCTTCCGAGTAACTAAGAGACAATGATGACGTTTCTAAGACCACAGCCGAATCAAAAACATTCGATAGTAGTCTCGGGGACTACACCCAGTGGGTGCACTTAGCGTGCCCCCACTGTAAAAAAAAGGTCGACTGCCCGCAGTTCACCGGATACAGTTCCATTCGACATGGCCTGACCAGACTGAGTGAAGAAATACAGCTACAGCAACACAATATAAAGACTACAGCCGACTGCCAGCAGTCCACCGTAGTCTCGGGGACTACACCCAGTGGGTGCACTTAGCGTGCCCCCACTCGTCCAAGACTTGACAGACACACCCAGTGGGTGTACAGATACAAAGATCTTCAGAAAAGAGATTCTTCAAACAGCATATCGTAACAGACCAAGTGTTGAGTCGACTGACCTGGACATTACTCTGAAGAGCCGAACTTGCGTCGTAAGCTGCTTGGTTGGCCTCCCGAGCCACCTTCACTTGCTCCATCATGATCCCCGCCTGGCGTATAGCCTCTTTTGCAGCAGCCGCTTGGTCCTTAGGGACGGGGTATGCGGCAAAAAGCGAAGGTGGATCCGCAATCAACGTCGAGGGCCACACAATCGTCAGAGGAATGGTGAAAGTCACAGAAGCCCGAGTGGTGTCACCACCATCCCGAGCTACGGCCTCAAACGACGGAGCAAATTGGGGGGCCTTGTCAGCCGACACCCTCCTGTTCCTCCTCACCCTCAGCGGTTCGTTGTCGTCGTCATCCGGGAGGTCGATAACATGAGGAGGAGCTACAAGGAAGACATTCAATCGACCAGAGTTGCAATAAATGTTCAGTCGACTCAAAACGGAACGTCAGTAATCATACCAGGGTTGGAGGTGACAGCATCCTCCACCTCTTGGTCGTCGTCCTTGGCGGAGACCTCAGAAATAGCAGCGCTGCAAACCTCGAAAGTCAGTCAGTTGGCTCAATGAATCGACCAAGGATCTGTGCACAGTCGACAAAGGAAAGCAAGTTTTGTTATTACCCAGAAATGGTAGGGACAGCCATCTTCATCTTGGGCAGAGCCTTGGTCGGCTTGGACGGCGTCGTGCGTGGGTGCTTGGGAGCCTTCCCAGTCGGCGTAGGAGAAGAGGTCCGAGGGCGTTTCGATGACTGCCCAACAGGAGCAGTCACCTTGCCACATTCCCGCGCTGGATCGTGCGTGAGTTTGGATCGCCTCTCCGGGGGGGTTCAACCTCCTCCTCCTCCTCTTCGCTGGAGTCGACGTCGTCGCCTCCCTCTCCCTCACCGTCGGACTCCCACGCGCCTTGATCGTCTCCGCTCTCACCTTCGCTCGCCTCCCCCTTCCTCAGTTAGCTCCTGTGCCCCGTTGGGCGTCGAGTACATCTCGGTGGTCGCCTGGAAAATGACAGACAAGACAAAAGTCAATCGGCCAACTCAAAGAAGAACAATGAAGAAAACAAGATCTCAGTCGGGAGCATAAAAACATACCTGGTCCACGTCATACGAGTTGTCGAGTGGAATTACCCTCCTGGCTCCTCGGGGGTTGTCTTTGTTCCCCGTGATGCTCGACAGCCACCCCTCCAGCATCTCGTCAGTAACCTCCTCCGGGTGGATCCGAGTGGTGTCGTCGAGACCCGAGTACAGCCACGTCGGGTGGTCACGAGCCTGGAGCGGTTGGATGCGCCTCCGGAGGAAGACCTCCAGCAAATCCATACCAGTCACGCCCTCCCGGACAAGCTCAAGCACTCGACCAGCCAGCACTTTGACTTGGGCCTTTTCTTCCGGCGTCACTTTTAGAGAAGCAGGTTTTTCAGCTCGGTCGAGAGAGAAAGGGGGAAGACCAGTCGACTGTCCTGGGGTCGCCTGGTCTCGACAGTAAAACCAGGTCGACTGCCACCCACGGACCGACTCCGGGAAAGTGATAGAAGGAAAACAACTCTTTCCCCTCGTCTGGATCGCCAGGCCCCCACACAGCTGGACCACCTGCGTCCTTTTGTCACTCGACTTGGCCTTCTTGACTGATTGAGAACGGCAGGTAAAGATGTGCTTGAAGAGTCCCCAATGGGGGCGGCAACCCAAGAAACCCTCACACATGGAAATGAAAGCAGCAAGGTATACGATGGAGTTGGGAGTGAAGTGGTGGAGCTGTGCTCCGAAGAAGTTCAAGAAGCTCCGGAAAAAAGGATGGGGCGGTAGAGAAAACCCACGGTCGATATGGGTGGCTAGGAGCACGCACTCACCGTCGCGGGGCTGCAGTTCGATCTCTCTCCCCGGGAGATGCGCAGCTTCGTGGGGAATGACTCCCCCCTCAACCATGTCATCGAGATCCTCTTGTCGGATCACCGACGGCATCCAATCCCCCTGGATCCAGCCCCGGGGCAGCGCAGACCTTGAGGAGGATCCGCCCCGAGCAGACCTCTTCCCTTTCCCCTGCGCCGCCGCCTTCTTCGCGCGCTCCAGAGCAGATGTCTTGTCCTTCGCCATCGTCGCCGGCAAATCTTGCACGGGCCTGCGGCGCTAGGGTGAGAGCGGAGGTGGCGGAGAAACTCGCGAAGGGGGAGAGGAAGAAGAAAGCGCACTGTTTCGAAACCCCGAGCCAGCGACTTATAAGAGGCCCCTCCCGAGTGGCTGACTGGTAGGCCCAGGCTATCTAGTCAAATCCCGCAGCAGACGCGCGCACAGTACGTGGCGAAAAAGGTGGCGCGGAAATCGAGGAGCTTCCGCTTTATCGTTTCCGATTACTGCGGCCGCTCCCGTCCCGCGCGCTTCCCGAAATCCAAATCCCGCGACATCCGCGGGCTGCAGAACAACTTGTCAAAACAGAAGACCCTGCTCGCGCCGGCACTCGGTACGTCACAAGTAAAGAAATTCACTCGACGAAAGGCCTGGAATGGATCAAGGCGACTGAAAGAGGTTGATGACGTCATCCGTGACGATTGACCCAAAACGAGGCACTCATGTAGCCCAAATGTCACAGCCCCAGTTCAGGCCTTGCTTGACTTTGCTTGCATCCATGCATCATGTTAAATTTCTGAAAGTTGAATTGAGGAAAGTGGAAGCCTCAAAAACTTAAATAAAAAAAAGGGGCAAGAACCCTTAAGCTGGCATTCAGTGAAACCAAAATGGCCTTCATTAATGTTTGATAATTTTGGCAAGGGTTTGTGTCCAAACCAAAAATATTGAACATTTTTAATGAATTATTTTGGCACTGAATTTAAATCATTACTGTCTTTGACTTTGGGCATTTAAACACTATTAATAATTTAAATGCTCAAATAATGTTGGAACTATTTTTTTGGGCCACTGAAATAATTCAGCATGTGTCCATGAATATTTCCAGGATTTTATTAAATGGTTTAGTATTTTTACTAAACCAAAACAAAACAGAACAAAATAGAAAACAGAAAACAAACAGGAAATAGGAAAGGCAGAGCACTTACCTGGAGCCAGCAACCGGCCCAGCTCCTGTGCTGGCCCACCTGCGGCCCAGCCCACCACCAGCCTTCCTGTCGTCTTCCTCCTCGGGACAGTAGGACAGGGCGTGTGCCCGCGGCACGCATGCGCGCGCCCGGCCACCTCCTGCTTCCCGGGGCGCCCCGAGCCTTCCGTCGCGCCACGCCGCCCCCCAAGACCCGTGTGGATCGATCACTCCTTCCCTCGCTCTCTTCCTCTCCTCTGATCGCCATGGCCGGCGCTGCCGAGCACTCGCCACCGTGAAGCTCGCAGCCACCGTGCTCCCCTCGCCTCTCCGAGCAGTCCACGGGCATCACCATGCCACCCTCGTCCTCTCCGTTCAGCCACTCCTCGCCGGAGGCCTTGCATCGACGCCATCTTCCTCGTCTTCGTCGCCGGCCACCGGAGATGCCTTTCGCCGCCCCGCTCGCTCCGGTGCCTCCCCGAGCTCGCCGAGGCCACCGCTGCACCCGCTGTGAGCTCCCGGTCCTTTCCCCCTTAACCACGTCGTCGTTTTCGCCCCGTAGCTGCTGCCCCGCGAGCACACGAAGGTCGCCGCCGCTGTGCCTCGACGCCGTCGTGGCTAGAGCCACGGTAGCTCGAAGCCGAGCACACTGCTGTGCTCAACACGCTTCCAGGAGCCGGGCGCGCCCACCCGTTCGACCTGCTGTGCCCCCTAGTGCCAACCCTGACCTTACCCGAACTCCGGCCGCCGCCGAGGTCGACGCCGTGCTCAGCTCCGGCCACCTCGCGGCCTCCCGTCCGTTCCTTTGGATGCGGACGAGCAAGAGCTCCTCCCTAGTGCCCCCAGCGCGCCAAACCACCGCCTGTAGCGCAATCCCGACGCGGACGCTGCCGCGATCTGAGGTCGCCGGCGGCTAAACGCCGGTAGCTGACGTGGCCGTCATTAGCGGTTAATTATCCCACTAACCAACCCCTCTAAAGCCACTGCCATGTGGGCCCTAGTGCCTAATTAGTTATTTAACTACTCTGTTAGATTAGCACCGATCTCAGGAGGGCCCCACCTGTCATTTTGACTTTGCCACGTCACACGTTGACCGACCCCACACGTTAGCGACCCTAACCAGCACTGGGTCACTGACCAGTGGACCCCACTGGTCAGGTTTGACCTGGCCAGCGACAGTTGACCTGATGACATCATTCTTACGTCATGCTGATGCAGTAAAGCTTTTCTGGGATTTTAAATAAATCAGAAATGATTTATTTATGTCAGAAAATACCCAAAACTTCTAAAATTCATAGAAATTAAACCGTAACTCCAAATGAAATAAATTATATATGAAAAATTATCAGAAAAATTCAAGGAATCCATCTGTACCATTTTCATGCATGTTTGAACAATGTTTGTCCTCTGTTTTGGACAAACAAATAAAGGGCATTTAAATAATCATATATGGGGTTGGAATTTGAATCTTGTACTCAAACCAACTTCATTTAAATCATAGCTAGTTGCATTAGCTCAAACCACAGCATATTGACATGTCATGATCATGCATCATATTGTGCATTGCATTGATTGTATTTCTTTCTCTGTTGCCGGTATTTGTCCCCTTTCGATAGACGTGGTTTCGACGATGGGATCGGTGACACCGACGAAGAGTTATATTATCTTCAGAAGTGCCAGGCAAGCACAACCCCCTTGTTCATTCCGATACAAGCCCACTCTCTCGCTCCTGCTCTCTTTTACTGCATTAGGACAACAACGATTCATCTGTTACTTGTTGCGGTAGTTGACCCCCTTATCCTCTGCATGACCTGTCATTGCCACAGTAATTAGATGAAACCCACTAGCATGAGTAGGAGTTGTTTGAGCCCTGATGTGCCGACTCATTCATGCTTGTTTGTCATGCCTGCTACTGCTTAGAGTTGAGTCAGGTCTGATTCATCGGGGATGGATCGGAGGTGTGTAAACATGTCCTATTGTGTGTGAGCTAAGTGTGTGAACACATTTTGGTAAAGGTAGCGGTGAGAGGCCATGTAGGAGTACATGGTGGGTTGTCTCATTGAAACCGTCCTCAGGAACTGAGTTCTGTGTTTGTGATCCATGAAACAGCTACCACCACACGTTGGGCCCTGAAATATGACCCCGCTCGACTTACTGACCCCTCTCGCCTCAGTCCAGGAGTTGCAACTAGTTTCTGGTGTTTGTAGGTTAAGTGTTGGCGGCCGTGCGTAGCGCTGACCCTAGGGGTGGGCTATGTTGCGGTAGATACACCGTGGCCGGGTGTACCTAGTCACCCGTTTGGTGTCTCGGGAACCCTGTACACATCGTTTGGGGCTGTGAGCGAAACTCAGGCCGGATCTCCTCGCGGATGGAACCCGAATAGGCGATAAACCTGGACTAGAGACTTGTGTGGTTAGTCAGGTCGTGGTCTACACCCACGTCGGCTTTCGCTTGAAGTCTGCCGAGCACATGTCGTGTGCAGACGCTAAGTGGTGGAAACATGTGTGACGAAGTACACCCCTGCAGGGTTATAAATGATCTATTCGAATAGCCGTGTCGGCGGTAAAGGACTTCTGGGTTGCCTATAACAGTTCATAGACAAGTGAAAGTGGATACTCTAAAACTCGCAAGATAAGTGTGAGTGCTATGGATGGCCTTCTCGTAGGGAGACGAGAGCGGATCCATAGTGGTGTATTGATTGGTGAATATGTGGACTCGTGTGCGCCACCTCAAAAGAGTTGCTTGCAATCGTAGTTCAGGTTAGCCACTGAGTCAAAGCTGGCTTGCTGCAGTTAAACTCCACCACCCTCCCTTGTTGATACCGATGCATATGTAGTTTAGTTCTGATGTAAGTCTTGCTGAGTACCTTTGTACTCACGTTTGCTTAATTATGTTTTGCAGAGAGACTTCAGTCTCACTAGTAGTTCCGCGTGGACTTCGACGTTTAGTTTGATACCTCAGCTACGATCTTGTGCCCTCGGCAGGATCTGGTAGATAGTCAGGCTTCTTAGCCTTTTTCATTTGTAGATGTCTGTACTCAGACATGTTAAGCTTCCGCATGTGCTTTGCATTGTATGCTATGATTGTTGGGTCATGAGACCCATGTTTGTAATACCTCGCTCCTCGGAGCCTAATGAATAAATACCTTGAGTTGTAGAGTTATGTTGTGATGCCATGTTGTATTTACACATATCGAGCATATTGTGTGTATGATTGAAATGCTTGGTATGTGTGGGATCCGACAATCTAGTTGTTTATCCTTGGCAGTCTCTCTTATGGGGAAATGTAGTCTAGTGCTTCCATGAGCCATAGTAGTCCGCTACAGCCCGGTTTACCGGAGTCCTGCTAGCCCAGCACTACTGTTCAGGACACTTGACTGGCCGGCATGTGTTTCACTTCGTCCCTATGTCTGTCCCTTCGGGGAAATGTCACACGGTGGCTTCCGGAGTCCTGCCTAGCCTGCTACATCCCGGGATCCCCGGAGTCCTGTTAGCCCAGTGCTACAGCCCGGAATCACTCGTTGATGACCGACATGTTCGATGTGATTCGCGTATGCCTGTCTCCATAGGTCTGTGCCACTTTGGGTTCACGACTAGCCATGTCGGCCCGGGTTCTCTGTCATATGGATGCTAGCGACACTATCATATACGTGAGCCAGAAGGCGCAAACGGTCCCAGGCCATGGTAAGGCGTCACCCGTGGGATACCGTGCGTGAGGCCGCAAAGTGATATGAGGTGTTACCGGCTAGATCGATGTGACTTGGAATCGGGGTCCTGACACCAAAGAACCAGTCGGAAAGATCTACAACTCTTTCCCCACTCTGACCTCGATCCATTCGGGGGCTAATGATGAAGCTATGTACCTAGGGTAGGGGCACGGACCTGTCCAAAAGAGCCCAACCCAAGGACATCCCTAGAAGAAGTCACCTTTCAATCGACTTGAAGGTACCCACTCGACGGGTTTAAGACACTCGACCAAGAAGCTACCACTCGACAGTGAAGCCAACCACTCGACTGCCAGGAGATCTAAAGTCATTCCGCAGGCAAACGGTCGGCTATTAACTAGTCTTTATGGTCATTATAGCACTTCATTTCCAGCGTTACCAGTAACGCCCCGCATTAATGTACATTGAACCCTTGATAACGTGGGTTGGCTGGGGTCCTGGCGAACTCTATATAAGCCACCCCCTACCTCAGTATCAAGGGTTCGCACCCCTGTTATTCACACGCCTATAATCCAATCGACCGCCTCCGGGCACTGAGACATAGGGCTATTACTTCCTCCGCGAAGAGCCTGAACTCGTACATCTTGGTGTGTTTACAACTTCCCAATAGCTGAGATCTAGCCTCTCCTTACACACCCCCCTACATCATTGTCAGAGTTAGAACCACGACAGCGACCTTGGGGAGACATCCTATACAAAAATCTTCGACCCAGGTCCAGAGATGAAGCCATTGAACAAGGCTTCTATCCCTGCATGGTCCGTGGACCACAGCCTGCGGATGCTGACCCATCGTCACTGCTATGGTGTCGTGACGACAATCTGTTCAAGCGCAACTTCCAGTTTGCCTAGAATTCGGTGAAGCAGAACAAGAAGTCTTTGGGATTAGACTTCAAACCTGGTCCCTCTGCTCCCCGTGCCGATGGGACCCGCGAAGCTAAACCCAATCTTGTTGGGCTCTTCTACAACCTGGAAGGTCTCATCACTCATATCGTGGTTCAAGGGACAGCCATGGATGAGCCTGCAGATGACGCTGAATCAGATGAAGCGCCTGCAGCGCCGAAGCCAGAGAAACTGAAGCAGCCTAAAGCTTCAAAGCCTGCCTTAGCACCAAAAATCTCATGGGCGAAGCCACTGGCTACTGCACCTCCTGAAGACAGTGTGCAGTCTGAAGATCTGTCACGCATCTCCAAGCCTCAGAAAGTCAAAATGCCTCTGCCACACACCAGCCAAGAACTGACTGCTGCTGCTATTCTGCGCAACGATGCCATTGATCTGTCCAGTGATGAATATCTTGAAGATGACGCTCTTGAGCAACTGATCAAGAGCAAAGAAGAAGCAGAAATCTTCAACAATTTGCCTCTCTTTGACGTGGCAATCATCCACAACTTCATCGATGAGTGGTTTGACACGCCCAACCTCAGCTTTGAAGATCTGCAACTTCCCATTGGCCTCAGTGTTGCCTTCCATGGCGCCATTGCTTCAGAGTTAGCTATAGCCCAGCACATCATTGAACTGAAGCAGAAGATTAACTTTGAGAAAGCTCAGTTCAAGAAGCATATGGCCAAGCTCAGTGTGCAAGAGGTCAAGAACTCCAAGATCATGCTGCACGAGCTCAAAGAAGCCTTTCTCAAGAAGCGTGAAGAAGCTCAAGGTTCTCGTGAGCGCATGAAGAGCCTAGCTGACAAGTGTGTGCAAGCCTACAATGAGGCTGAGAAGCGCAAGGCCCTTGGGCGTCCTGGCATCGACTCCAGGATGGCTGCAAAGCAGAAGAAGAAGCCCGCTATGGCCGAACCCGATGCACCAAGGTAGGAAGCACATCCCATTGTCTTCCCAACCAGCATGACTGCCTCGAAGCCAAAAGCCAGGTCTACTGCTTCAGAACTGAAGAAGACGAGAACTGCTAAGGCTGAAGCCAGAAAGAGGAAACATCCTGAAGCCTTTGCTGCTGCTCCCTCCAAGAAGAAGCGAAAGACCAAGAAGGAACGGGCTGCTCCCACAAAGCCCTTAATTGTTGAACCTATCTCCATGGTTCGCCCTGCCGCTGAGCATCAAGAGCGCCAACTGACTGTCCATGAGCCTACTTTCACAGAGGTTCATGAAGCTGAAGACATTCCAGCAGCTGATCCCACCGCTGCTGAAGACATTGGTCACCATGACCATGTTGAAAATGATGCAGTTCTTCCTCAGATTGAGCATCAACAGGTATCATCGCCTGTGCTTACGCACAACGAACTCATCAGCATTGGTCGTCCTCCGACGCCAATTGCTCAGGATGCATCATGGGCTGATCACCCACAACAACAAGTCACACCACCCCGGCAAGAAGAAGATGACTTTGAGGCCCAGCCAACTCCATCTCCAAAGGCGTCGCCAGCGTTACGCAGGCTTTGCAAAGGACCAAGGCCTCCAGTCTCCGAATCTGAAGCTAACGCTGCTGAAGACATTCCGGCTGCATCAACCGATGACACCCAACAAGAAGAACGTGTCCCCACTCCCCCAACTACTGATGAAGCTGTTCTCGAGGAGAACGTGTCTGAGCCCGACCCTCCAGCTCATCAAGTGGAGGTAGAAAATCTTGAGGCTGCCACCACCAAAACCAATGAAGCCACTGACGCTGTCATGGCTGAAGCAAATGTGGAGCCTAGACCAACCCAAGAACTAGAAGTCAGCGAAGCCAATGATGCTACTGCTTCTGTTCCTACGCCTGCTGCCGGTCCACAGTTTGACTATCATGTTGAGCATAGGCCTCAGGTACAGAAGCCAATGCCAATGTTGCCCAGGTTTCCAGGTCCTGCATCAGCACCTGGATCCTTCAATGTCAACAGCGTCAAAGAAGACAACACCTTCTTTAATAGCTCCAAGAACCCCTACTCAAGGGAACGAATATCTTCTGATCGGTTCTGGAGCTATCCGCAGCGAAGCTATTACTCCTGCATTTTGTACAATCAAGGTCGCATCTTCCCACATATGCGTCTTGACACCGAAGCAATAGCTGGTCTTCCCTGCTTGGAAGAAGCTCTGGACTGCTATTCAAAGAGGTTGGATTGTTGCCTTTCGTCACCGACCAAGAGCACTGGAATGAAGAGTTGCTGCTCCCATTTTATGCCACACTTCAAATACGTGGTTACAACAGAGATCCGAAGACTTGGTCCCTTGAGTGGATGACAGGAAATGTTCATCACGAAGCCAAAGCCTTTGATATCATTGGACTCACTGGTCTTCCCACTCCTGGAGATCTCTATGAACCTGGATGTCAACTTCACAGTGAAGCTATGGAGAGCATCTTTCAGAAGCCTGAACCGAACATGAGTCAGATGCTCAGTATGATGAAGCCTATGCCCCAAGGCGCTGCATATCCTAAGGTGTTCCTGGTTGAAGACCTGGAGTATCTGCCAAGGACCATCTATCACATTTTAAGGCAAACTCTCTGGCCCATCAAAGGACATTCCCCATATGCAAAGCTGGAAGGTGCAATGGAGACTTTGGTCTTCTATATTCTTCATGGAAAATGCTTCAACGCACAAGACTTCTTCATCCGCCAACTTGCTGCTTCAGGATCTGATCTTTTTGGCTTGAAGTTCTACGTTCCATGGATAATGTGGCTAATCAAACTCCACTCAGCTATCTCACATCAGCCCTCTGCTCGCAATCATCGGATCTTTATGCCTGACGTGGATATGTCTGTTGAAGATAAACACGGTTGATTGTATGGCATGCAGTATCAATGGCTTCAGGCCAGAATTTTCTTGGAGTCTTGTATTCATCAAGCATCGTTCGGGCCATCTCAATAAGTGTTCTATTCTTGCATTCGACGACGCCATTCTGCTGTGGCGTGTACGGAGCTGAGAATTCATGTGTGATGCCCAAAGTACGGTTGTTGTCGTTTGAGAGAAACCCACCTCGAAGCCTTTGAGAGAGAATTCCTTGCAAGGATAAAGTCCTAACCACCCAGAGCCAAAGAGTGTTAGGCATCACTTAAGTCGTCCTATCTGTGTGATCTGAAGACTTATTACACTTGAGGACTGTGAATCCTCCAGCCGGTTAGGCATCGCGTTCTGAGCATCCAAGAGTCATTGTGGATCTCCGGTGAACAAAGTCGGTGAAGGTTTGGGAGTCTACCTTGAAGACTTACCAGAGTGATTGGACGAGGTCTGCGTGATCTTAGTTCAAGGGGAATACGGTGGGGACTAAGGGTTCTGAGCTACGTGTTCAGGACTGGGTGTCCGGGACTGTGTGTCCTCAGGTCTAAATACCTTGCCGACCTAACAAGACATACAGTTGTCACAGCAACTGGAACTGGTCCAACAAATCATTGTCTTCAATGAGTCACTGATTTCATCCTTCCCTTCCCTTTACTTACTGTTGGTCCTTGTGAAGTCATTGCATGATTGCATTATCTTTTGTCTTCACTGAGTGACTGCTTGTTCTGATTGGCTTCACAATATCTTCCTACCTGATCCTTACTGCCTAGCTACTATAAGTCATTGTGCTTTCACTTCGTTGATTACCTGACTAAGGTTTCCCTAGTGTAGTCTACCTTCCGCTGCGTGGTAATAGGTTTATTTCTATCGTTTGTCTTTGAAACTTCCATGTTTTGAAGACTTTCATAAAAATTGCCTGTTCACCCACCCTCTAGTCGATCACTAGCACTTTTAATTGGTATCAGAGCAAGGTACGCCCTTGTTCTGTGTGATTCGGTTTAACCACTTGGAGTTTTAGCTATGTCGACTGCAGGGATAATTAAAGTCTCCGCTGCGTGCCCCGTCTTCGATGGAACTGAATATCCCTACTGGAAGAATAAGATGTGCATGCATCTTGAAGCCATTGATGTCGACCTATGGTATGTCGTCAAGAACGGCGTTCCCAAGGCTGGAGAAGCTGTCACTGCTGCTGATGTCAAGAAGTTCGTTCAACTGGACTCTACTGCCAAGAATATCATCTGTGGTCATCTGACCAAAGGACAGTATGGCCGTGTGAGTGCGTTGGAGACTTCCAAGCTAGTCTGGGACTGGCTCTCCAAGGTCAACGAAGGCGTCTCCACCCAGAGAGATCAGAGAATAAGGGTCCTTTGCAACCTCTTCAACTGCTTCAAGAGAAAAGACAATGAGAATGTCTAGCTCACGTTTGATCGACTCACTGACATCACAAATGAGCTTCAAGCCCTCGGCTCCACTGAGATCACCAAGCATGAAGTCGTCAAGACACTCCTGAGATCACTTGACAGTTCGTTTGACACCCTAGCCCTGATGATTCAAGAACACCCTGGTTTCAAGACACTCGATCCGTCTGACATACTTGAGAGGCTCAACACACACGGGTTCCAGCTTTCTGAGAAAAGAGACATCTACGGTCCCAGCTATGGGCGAACTCGTGCCTTGAAGGCAAAAGCTATCTCCTCATCTAAAGAAGAATCTGACAGCAGTTCTGATGATCTTGAAGACATTGGAAAGGAGCTTGCTATGCTTGTGAAGAAGTTCAAAAAATTCACCAAGAAGAAAGGGTTCAGAAAGTCGTCACGATCAAGCTCAAGGAATGATGAAGCTTCTACTCATGACTACAAGAAGAGAACATGTCACAAGTGCAAGAAGCCTGGCCACTACAT
Organism: Triticum monococcum; assembly: GCA_034509565.1. Classification (NCBI taxonomy): domain Eukaryota; kingdom Viridiplantae; phylum Streptophyta; class Magnoliopsida; order Poales; family Poaceae; genus Triticum; species Triticum monococcum. The sequence goes on along the minus strand of CM067843.1, from coordinate 752,389,190 downwards.
CTCTGAGTATCCATAGTGGGACAATGAGAACAAGAAGAAGAAGAAGAGCAAGGAGTATGGCTCTGACGACAAGAAGAAGAAGAAATACTCAAAGTCTTCTTCCAAGTCTTCCTCAAAGTTTTCATCACACAAGAAGAGCTCATCTGGCAAGGCACGTGTGTTTGTTAGCAAGGAAATGGATTCTGAGGAGGAGTCTGCTTCTGAGGAGGTGGAGGAGGAGTCCGATTCTGGCGTTGCGAGTCTGGCAACAGCATACGTTGCCAATTCCATCTTCAACACTGAAGACAATGACTTCATCACCGACACCGATGCAAATGACAAGGACTACTCCGCTCCTTCCTACTGAATCATGCCACGTGGTGCCAAGGTAAACACATGCACTACTCACTATCAAACATCTAGTGACGATGAATCTGATTGTGATTCCAAACCTAGCTACAAAACACTTGCTAAAATTTCAACTGAACAACAGAAAGCTATGGAACACATTCAAGAACTGTTAGACAAAAGCGATGATCTGTTAGACGCTGAAATGACTTGATCTCGGTCCTTAATTGAAGACATAAAAAATCTTCACGTTAAGTATGAGGAACTTGAAAGTTGTCATGAAACGCTCTCAACAACTCATGAAAGGTTGTCCTACGATTATCTTCAAAGGAAGCAAGACCTTGAGAAATTGAGAGCGGCTCATGAAGATCTTCAAAAGGAAAACGAGTCACTTCGCGCCAAACAGATCAGTTCATCTTAGGAAGGATTTGAACCACCATGTCTTAAATGCATTGAGCGTGATAACGCTACTTTTGTTGCTGAATGTTCTACTGCTGCTACTGTTGCAATATCTTCACCTGTTGATGTGGTAACTAACCCCTCTGGTGAGGATACCACTGCCATTGCTGATGAGAATGCTAGGTTGAAGACACTGCTTGAAACAGGGATGTACAAAAGTCTCAAAGGGCATCAGACACTATGTGATGTCCTCAAAAGGCAGATCCTGAACCGAAACCCTAGGAAAGAGGGTGTTGGGTTTGAAAGGAAAATGAATGCCGATGGCTCTTACTGGAAACCTGAGCAGTACCCCAAAACCACATGGGTTGCTGCAAAGGAACCTTCAGTAGATCCATCCACCCTATCTGGCTTCACTTGTGCTAATCCCATTGTTATTGATGAATCCTTTGATGCAAACTACAAACTGTTTAAGAACCAGAATGGTGAAGTGTTTGCCAGGTATATTGGTACTAATTGCAGGAATGGACCGCCTATGAAGAAGATCTGGGTGCCGAAAAGGTGTTTGGAGAATCTTCCTATGAATGTCATCATGACACCACAGGTGAAGAAGACAAACCCCAGACCACAGGCTTCAATACGTTCAAAGGCTTCAAAGGTGGGTTGCTCTCAAACGACAACAGCCGTACTTTAACTCTGAGCAGCCAACCGTTTATGGTTGTAGGGGGGGGGGCTATTTATAGCCACTAGGCAACCCGACCTGATTTGTCCGAAATGACCTTGGGTCACTAAGGAACTGACACGTGTTCCAATGGTCAGATTTCAAACACACACGGCAACTTTACTTGGGCTACAAGCAAACCTGACTTGTCCAACTCTGGACAAGATTCGCTCTCATAGTCTTCACTTGAAGACATAGGATTTTGGTTAAGCATCACTTCAGTCATTCTGACTGGTTCTCTTGGATCCCACTTAACAGTACGGTGGTTCCTATGACTCAACAAAGAATAAAAAGAACTATGAAAGATCTAAGTCTTCGAGCTCCATAGTCTTCATTCGATGTCTTCTCTCGTCATAGTCTTCAATGTGAATATCTTCACATACCACCTTTGACTTCAATGTCTTCATACATTTTTAGGGGTCATATTTGGTAGGAAAACCGAATCAATGAGGGACTTCTACCTGTGTTATCCTGCAATTCTCACAAACACATTAGCCCCTCAGCTAGGTCTGTCGTCAATACTCCAAAACCAACTAGGGGTGGCACTAGATGCACTTACAGAACCGGCTCAAAGCAGCAACACGGCCCGCCAGTCGTTGAACGTCATTGATGCATGTTAGTTTGGCCAGGGATGTAATTGCCTTGGTTTTCTCCGGGTTAGCCTCAATACCTCGGTTCGACACCAAAAAACCCAAGAGCTTGCTGGCTGGGACTCCAAAAACACACTTAGCCGGGTTAAGCATCATTTTGTAGACCCGGAGATTATTGAAAGTCTCTTTCAGATCTGTGACCAAGGTTTCCTCTTTCCTGGATTTTACCACTATATCATCCACATAAGCCTTAACATTACGCCCAGTTTGATCGTGAAGACAATTCCGCACAACCCGTTGGTAAGTCGCCTGGGCACTCTTAAGCCCAAAAGGCATAGACACATGGCAGAAAGCTCCAAAAGGAGTGATAAAAGCCGTCTTCTCCTGATCCTTGACTGCCATCTTGGTCTGATGATAACCTGAATAAGCATGCAAGAAACTCAAACATGCGCAACCCGTTGTAGCATCAATGATATGATCAATGCGGGGGAGGGAAAAAGGATCAGCCGGACAAGCCTTGTTTAGATTGGTGTAATCCACACACATACGCCAGGTGCCATTCTTTTTTAGTACAAGCACCGAGTAGGCTAACCACTATGGGTGAAAGACTTCTATAATGAACCCAGCTGCCAAAAGCCGGGCCACCTCTTCTCCAATGGCCTTGCGCCTTTCTTCATTGAACCGTCGGAGAAATTGTCTGACAGGTTTAAACTTTGGATCAATATTGAGAGTGTGCTCAGCGAGTTCCCTCGGGACATCCGGCATGTCTGAAGGTTTCCATGTGAAGATGTCCCGGTTCTCACGGATGAACACGATGAGTGCGCTTTCCTATTTTGGATCCAAGTTAGCACTGATGATGAACTGCTTGGATGAGTCGCCAGGCACAAAGTCAACCATCTTGGTGTCATTAGCTGATTTGAACTTCAACACCGGCTCATGCTCTGTTGTTGGTTTCTTTAATGACGTCATGTCTACCGGGTCAGCATGATCTTTGTAAAATTTTAACTCCTCTGTTGCACAGACAGATTCAGCATAGGCAACATCACCTTCTTCACACTCCAAGGCTATTTTCCAGCTCCCGTGTACTGTAATGGTGCCCTTATAGCCTGGCATCTTAAGCTGCAAATACACATAACACGGCCGAGCCATGAATTTGGCATAAGCCGGTCGTCCAAATAGAGCATGATACGGGCTTTCGATCTGAACCACCTCAAAGGTTAATTTTTCTGCTCTGGAGTCATACTCATCCCCAAAGGCTAGTTCCAGTTCAATCTTACCCACTGGGTATGCCGACTTGCCAGGAACCACACCGTGAAAAACTGTGTTGGATTGTTTAAGACTCTTATCAGTCAATCCCATCCGGCGGAACGTCTCATAATAGAGGATGTTGATGCTGCTGCCTCCATCCATGAGTACTTTAGTGAATTTGTACCCACCAACCTGAGGTGCCACCACCAAAGCCAAGCGACCCGGATTATCGACCCGGGGTGGGTGATCCTCTCTGCTCCACACAATAGGCTGCTCTGACCAACGTAAGTAACAAGGAACCGCCGACTCAACGGCATTGACGACCCTCTTGTGAAGTTTCTGGTCTCTCTTACATAGGCTAGTGGTGAATACATGGTATTGCCCACTATTCAGCTGCTTCGGATTGCTCTGATATCCGGACTACTGCTGCTAATTACCTTGGCCGGGTTGCGGATTATACCCTCCTTGGTTACTAGGATGGCCCTGACCGTGGAATCCTCCTCCACCTAAGCCGGCGCCCGGGCCTTGGAAACCGCCTCCACCTGAGCTGCCACCTGGGCCGTGACCTCCATCAAACGTGTTTGAATTTTTAAACGCCTTCATGATCGTACAATATTTCCACAGATGGGTGGCTGGCTTCTCCCAGGTGCCGTGTTTTGGACAAGGCTCATTCAATAATTGCTCAAGGGTGGGACCTGACCCGCCCGACCGAGGGGGCTGTCTGCCCTTGCACCATTGATTTCCGCTTTGTGCATTGGTGTTAGCAACAAACTAATCAGCCTTATGTTTATTACATCCTTGATTCACCGGGTTATGCTGGTGACCCTTGCTGTTGCCGTTCTTCTTTCCCTTCGTTGCCGTTTCTTCGTTAGACACCGGGTCCTTGGTAGTATCAGAATCAGCATACTTGATGGGAGCCGCCATCAACATTCCCATGTCATTACAGTCACGCTCGAGCCACCCCAGCTTCTGCTTCAGAGGTTCAAAACGGCAATTTTCTCCAACATGAATACTGTTGAGCCGGCATCAATCTTATCAGATGAATGTATTATCTCCTTGACCCGGCGCACCCAATGGGTTGTGGATTCACCATCCTCTTGCTTGCAATTGGTCAGGTCCACAATCAACATAGGCTGCTTACACGTGTCTTTAAAGTTCTGGATGAACCGGGCCTTCAACTCCGCCTATGAGCCGATAGAATTGGGTGACAAGCCCTTCAACCAAGTACGAGTTGTTCCATCTAACATCATAGTGAAATACTTGGCCATTACTGCATCGCTGACCTCCAATAACTCCATAGCCATCTCGTAACTCTCAATCCAAGCCCCGGGCTGTAAGTTAGCTATGTAATTAGGTACCTTACGAGGCCCCTTAAAGTCCTCTGGCAAACACTCATTACGTATGGCTGGCACCAAGCAAGGAACACCTCCAGTTCTTGTGGCCACTCCTGCCTTGACCAAGGTTGCTGGATAAGCCGGAAAAGTTTGATGAGCTGCCTGATCTGTTGCCATTTGAACTGCTCGTTCCGCCTCTTGATGAATCCTCTCCTAATCCGCCAAGTTAAGGGCTCCAGCCCGCACCGGCTCATGCCTGTATGGCTGGTTGTGGTGTTGAGCATTGCTTGACATATCTGCGGATTCCATATGCCTACTGTAACTCAGGCTCCGGCTTGGGCGAGGAGTTGAATGGATCCTATCTCGACTGTAGGAGTATGCATCATGCTGCGCCAGAGCTGTTTGAAGAAGTTCTCTTACCCTCCGTGTTTCAATTGCCGCCAGTGAGTCACCTTCCATCGGAAGAGCCGCCAGACGAGCCGAAGCTGCGATGAGGTTTTCCAAAGGGTTGGAGAAGTGACCAGGCGGCGTTGGGACGTAATGAGGCAGAGTGGTAATTATACGAGGTGGATCCATGGCGCGCGGCTGGACAGGTGCGCCGGGTGTTGTAATCCGGGGTGTCTCCAGCGGGTTACTTCCCCCGGCTCCGGGTGTGTGAAAGAGATTCCTAGGATCGAGCGTTAGAGGTAGACATGATTGGATTTTCTGATGCCTCCTCCTCATGACCTCGTTCAATGCGTTCAGATCCACCGAGAGCCGGAAGGTCTCCGCTTGAAGCTGTTGAGCACGAACGTCCAAAGTCACCCGCTCTGCTGCCATCCTGACTTCCTCAGTGGCTAGATTTTCTTTAGCTTGCACCATCTGTTCACGTACGCGTGCCACCTCTACGTCATGCTGGGCTTTATCCGTCGGCTCTACCATGGCAGTCAACAGAGTCATCAGTTTATCCATGAGGTCCATCAAGATCTGAGTCGGGGGGCGCACTGGGTCTCCTGACCCGGCTGCGGCCGACCTGGTAGCTGTTGGCGCAGCTGCTGTAGAGTTCTGCCCGGGCTGTGTCCCTGCCATGAAGACTCCGGCCCAATTCGGTGGCTTAAGAGGGTTCGGAATACTGCTGCCATCGGAACAGCCCCCGAGCATGCCGTCCTGCAGTTGGTACAAAGAGTCTGTCTCGCCCGTTGATGAAGCAGTATCAGAACAGACGGTCGTCTCACCACCCTCCACCGATCCTTCAGAGTATTCACCGTCGTGGATGCAGCCTACAAAGGCATGCTTCACAGCCGATTGAACACGGGCGGTCCTCGCGCGCCGAGCCATTTTGATGAGGTTGGTGTGGACGTCTAGCTCAGGACCTGACTCACCGATCTGGCCTATGAAGACGTGAATTCCGCCGAAGGGGACCCGGTATCCATACTCAATTGAGCCGGCCTCGGGGCCCCAGCCTTCGTCGTCGATGTAGAGCTTGCCACAACGACTCTTGGTCATCCGACCCACAGCGTATCCCTTGAGCCTTCGAAGCTGCCCTTCAAGAACTCAAATCCACCGTGCGCTGGCCCCACGGTGACCACCAACTGTCGTGGAATTTTCACGGAAGATGTCCTAGAGCAAGGACTTAGTCGTAGGGCCATCACGCTAGGAAGTTTAAAGGGGTTAATCGGGACAAAGGACACGAGAGGGTTTTATACTAGTTCGGCCCCTTACGATGAAGGTAAAAGCCTACGTCTAGTTGGGATTGGTATTGATGGGGTTTCGATCACCAAGAGGCTCAACTCACCGGCTTGGTTATCGACTTGTTGTTTCTTGCCCTAAGCCGCCACCGGGTCGTCCCCTTATATACATGGGTTGACGCCTGGTGGCCTATAGAGTCCCGGCCAGCTCATAATCGTGTCCGGCTCGGTGACTTCCTTTATATGCCTTTCTTTACAAGTCTTTCCTTACATGTGGCGGTTTACAATATCGGGCCTTAAGCCGCCTCTAGGCCTTTGGGCCTTCTATAAGGTTTAGTAAACTATCGTCTTGAATGTTTACTGGGCTTCTAGCATAACCCGCCATTGGGGCTGACCCGACCCCTCCTGGGCGGGTCATGACTGATAGTAATATCCCCAAAAACTCATAATACAAGTCGTCATCAAACGATAAGCGTGCGGACCCTACGGGTTCGAGAACTATGTAGACATGACCGAGACACATATCCGGTCAATAACCAACATCGGAACCTGGATGCTCATATTGGCTCCTAAACATTCTATGAAGATCTTTATCGATCAAACTGCATAACAACATACGTTGTTCCCTTTGTCATCGGTATGTTACTTGCCCGATATTCGATCGTCGGTATCATCATACCTAGTTCAATATCGTCACCATCAAGTCTCTTTACTCATTCTGTAATGCATCATCCTGCAACTAACTCATTAGTCACATTGCTTGCAAGGCTTATAGTGATGTGCATTACCAAGAGGGCCTAGAGATACCTCTCTAACAATCGGAGTGACAAATCCTAATCTCGATCTATGCCAACTCAACAAACACCATCGGAGACACCTGTAGAGCATCTTTATAATCACCCAATTACGTTGTGACGTTTGATAACACACTAAGTGTTCCTCCGGTATTCGGGAGTTGCATAATCTCATAGTCGTAGGAACATGTATAAGTCATGAAGAGGGCAATGGCTATAAACGAAACGATCATTATGCTAAGCTAATGGGTGGGTCTTGTCCATCACATCATTCTCTAACGATGTGATCTCATTTATCAAATGAGAACACATGTCCATGGCTAGGAAACTTAATCATCTTTGATTAACGAACTAGTCAAGTAGAGGCATACTAGGGACACTCTGTTTGTCTATGTATTCACACATGTACTTAGTTTCCGGTTAATACAATTCTATCATGAATAACAAACATTTATCATGATATAAGGAAATACAAATAACAACTTTATTATTGCCTCTAGGGCATATTTCCTCCAGTCTCCCGCTTGCACTAGAGTCAATAATCTAGTTCACATCGCCATGTGATTCAACACCAATAGTTCACATCACCATGTGATTAGTTCACATCGCCATGTGACTAATACCCAAAGGGTTTTACTAGAGTCAATAATCTAGTTCACATTGCTATGTGATTAACACCTAAAGAGTACTAAGGTGTGATCATGTTTTGCTTGTGAGAGAAGCTTATTTATGGGTCTGCCACATTCAGGGCCATATGTAGTTTAGAAATTTTGTATGTCTATAATGCTCTGCATGGAGCTACTCTAGCTAATTGCTCCCACTTTCAATATGTATCCAGATTGAGACTTAGAGTCATCCGGATCGGTGTAGAACCTTGCATCAGCGTAACTCTTTACAACAAACTCTTTATCACCTCGATAACCGAGAAATGTTTCCTTATACCACTAAGGATATTTTTGACCGCTGTCCTGTGATCCACTCCTGGATCACTATTGTACCCTCTTGCCAAACTTATGGTGAGGTACACAATAGGTCTGGTACACAGCATAGCATACTTTATAGAACCAATGATTGAGGCCTAGAGAATGACTTTTCATTCTCTTTCTATTTTCTGCCGTGGTCGGGTTTTGAGTCTTTACTCAACTTCACACCTTGCAACACGTGCAAGAACTCCTTCTTTGACCGTTCCATTTTGAACTACTTCAAAATCTTGTCAAGGTATGTACTCATTGAAAATATATCGGGCGTCTTGATCTATCTCTATAGATCTTGATGCTCAATATGTAAGTAGCTTCACCGAGGTATTTCTTTGAAAACTCCTTTTGTAGCGACCCGACCCGAATGGATCAAGTCTACTGTGCTCCGGTGTCATCCCTGGATCAGTAATGCTGACACCACACAGTACTTCGAAGGATTTATAGCAGAGTGGCAATCACACACTTATTACATTGATGTCTCCGAAGAGAACTTATTACAATAATATGGCTTAAGGCCATCTAATATCGATAACAGCGGAAGACTTGGAAGGTAAATGGGTCCATCAACTCCAACGGCATCACTGAGTATAGAACCACGACCTAAAAGCACCTTAATCGTCGTCTGAAAAGTTTGCAACATTAACGTTGCAGCCCGAAACGGGTCAGCACATGGAATATGCTGCCAAGGAAACACATAGAGAGTAATGAAATGTAACAGCTATACTATATGCATGTTTGGCTGGTGGAAAGCTCTATGGTTACTGTTTTGCGTAAAGCCAATTTTTCCCTACTGCAAAGGAATAAATTTATTTAACTATCATGGTGGTTGTTAAACATTGAGAATGGTTGACAGCATTCTCAATCCCAATTAAAAGTGATCATCAATAACCCAACAATATTAATTTAGAAGTAACATGTTGAGATTCACATGATATTCAAGTACTAGATACTCAAGATGTCCATAACCGGGGACACGGCTAATCATGATTAGTTTGTTACACTCTGCAGAGGTTTGCGCACTTTTCCCCACAAGACTCGATCGCCTCCGTTGGATTTCTCGCACTACTGGTGTTTGAGAAACGGATGACCGAGACACAGTCTTTCAGAAGCACTAGCACCTTACGATGGATAGACCGGTACACCTACTTTCCCCTACATCTGCTATTCTACCCTGTAAGAGTTCGCACGACTTAGTCAACTATGCCAGAGCCCATAATGGCTTGTGGCTGCACACGTAAGTATTTAGCATGAAAGATCATATGATCCCTTTGAGCCTGGGTGGCGGTCCAAAAAAAACAGGCAAGTCCTGATAGACATCAGGTGCCTCAATCCACCCAGATGTGTGTTTAAGTTGCCACCTTAGATAAACCCTTAAAATTATCAATCTCACATCTGTCATAGCATGGCACAATAAGCAAACGTAGAAGTAACTCCCAAAGGTTTCATAATAAACAGGTAATAGGTACTACCTCATCTACTTCCCATCGCACAATTAATTAGATCCTAATCATGCAATGTGTGAGGATGGATCTAATGCAATAAAACTGGGTTGTAGAAAAGGTATGATCAAAGTGTTATTTGCCTTGCTGATGATCCGCGAGTCCTAGAGATTCGAAGTAACAGGCGGCGCAATCCGGGTAATCTATCGCAGACAAACAACAAGCATACAATAAGTACTCATCTAATGCACAAGTAAAACTCGAATAAGAGATCGAACCAGAAAGTTTAATCTAAGAACTCCGGTTGCAAAGAAAGAAACAACCGAAGAAAGAAACCGAAAACAAACGGCGGAAGAAAACAACTCGGTTCTAGCAAGTTGAAACTAGGTCAAATTTTACCATAGAAAAAACTTGTTTAAGTTGATTAGTCGGAACGGCGGTTTCGGAACGAAACTCCAGGCGCTTGAATCACCTGATTCCGATAAACAAGCGAGAAGATAGACTAGAAAGAAGATCGGATCTGAGATCGCGATCGCGGTATAAATCCGATGAAAAGAAAAAGAAGAACGGTTAAACGAACGGACGTTCGTTAACCTAGAAGAATCCGGTGATCACGTTCGTTAAGACGAACGGTCCGGCGAACGGTCCCGAGGCAACTAAATCGGAAAAGAAAACGGAACCAATCTAGGGTTTCGGAAAAGAGATCGAAACGAAAAACCGATCTAGAAAACCAGAACGGTTTAGAGAAGAACCGGAATGATTTAGAAGAAAACCGATCCAAGGAAAAGAAAGAGAGACGCGGTGCGGTACCTCAGCGAGGTCTCCGGCGAATGGGGCTCCGGTGACGGCGGCGTTGGGCGGCGGCGGCGATGAGCAAGGGCGGCGGCGGCGGTGACGCAGGGCGGCGGCGCGGGCAAGGTGCGGCGGCGACGCGGGGCAAGGCGCGGCTTGGGGCGCGGGGTGAGGGGCTTGGGGTGGGTTTAGAGGGGGAATGTGGGGGTATATAAAGAGGGGAGAGAAGAGGAGACTTGGGGGAGGGGGCAAGAAATAGAGTAGGAAAAAGAGAAGGAGAGGGAGATTGGAGTCCAAGTAGGACTCCTACTTGGGTGCGGCGGCGGCTCCCTAGCGCGCTAGGCGCGCGGCGCGGGCGAGGCCTGGCCGGCTGGCCTGCTGGCTGGGCCTTGGCCCAAGGCGCGCTGCTAGATTTTTTTAAAACGGTTTAGCGCGTAGAAAAACACAGAAAAGAAAACTAAACGAACTCCAAAACTTTCAAAGTAAATTTTCCCCGACTCCTAAAAATGAGTCGAACAAAATGAACTTTGCTCCGGGACTAAAATGTAAATTTTGAAAACGCGCATTTTTCCCTGTCCAAATAAAAGGCAAATGAGACTCCGACAAATCCAATGATCCTCTTTTCAAAATTTGAGAAAACTCAAATATGAAAATGACGAAATCTCCAACTCTCTCCATGGGTCCTTGAGTTGCGTGAAATTTCTAGGATCGGAAAAAATGCAAGAAAATATGATATGCATGATGATCTAGTGTATAACATTCCAAATTGAAAATTTGGGATGTTACAAACCTACCCCCCTTAAGATGAATCTCGCCCTCGAGATTCGGGTTGGCTAGAAAATAGGTGAGGGTGGTCCTTGAGCAAATCTTCTTCTCTCTCCCAGGTGGCTTCATCCTCTGAGTGGTGGTTCCACTGAACTTTGCAAAACTTGATAACCTTGCTGCATGTAACTCTGCTGGCATAATCGAGAATCTTGACTGTTTCTCTTCATATGTTAAGTCGTCCTTCAACTGAATCGCTTCGAGCGGTACTGTATCTCTTAACGGTACCTCCGCCATCTCGGCGTGACATTTCTTCAGCTTAGACACATGGAATACGTCATGAACTCCTGACAGTCCCTCTGGTAATTCCAACTGATACGCGACTTCTCCCATACATTGTAAGATCTCATATGGTCCAACAAAACGCGGTGCTAATTTTCCCTTAACTCCGAAGCGCCGAACTCCTCGAAGTGGGGATACTCGGAGATACACCCTGTCTCCGGTTTTGTAAACTGTCTCCTTGTGTTTAGAATCTGCGTAGCTCTTCTGCCTGGACTGGGCTACCTTGAGCCTATCGCGTATCAACTTAACTTTCCGTTCAGACTCCTTAATCAAATCTGGTCCAAAGAATTGACGGTCTCCAACTTCATCCCATGACAACGGTGTCCTGCACCTCCTTCCGTATAAAGCTTCGAAAGGTGCCATCTTCAAACTGGTTTGGTAACTGTTGTTATAAGAAAACTCCGCATATGGCAAGTTATCGTCCCAACTAGATCCATAATCTAGTGCACAAGCTCTCAGCATATCTTCCAAAATTTGATTGACTCTCTCGGTCTGTCCATCTGTCTGTGGATGAAAAGCGGTGCTGAACTCTAGCCTGGTTCCCAAAGTTTCATGCAACTGATTCCAAAAGTTTGAGGTAAATTGGGTTCCTCTGTCTGATACAATACTCCTTGGAACTCCATGCAAACAAATGATCCTAGTCATGTATATCTTTGCCAACTTAGCACTGGTGTAAGTGGTCTTGACTAGAATGAAATGGGCTACCTTCGTCAAACGATCAACTACTACCCATATCGAGTCACATCCTGCCTTCGTCCTGGGTAGACCTGTGATAAAATCCATGCCTATCTTATCCCACTTCCATTCGGGTATCGGCAATGGTTGCAATAATCCGGCTAGCTTTTGATGCTCTGCCTTTACTCTATGGCATACATCACAAACTGCTACATATGCTGCAATATCCTTCTTCATTCCGGTCCACCAGAATGTTTCCTTCAAATCCAAATACATCTTGGTATTTCCTGGGTGAATCGAATATGGTAAATCATGTGCCTCTTGTAGAATCAACTTCCTGATATCCGGGTCATTTGGCACATAAACACGGTCCTCAAACCATAGGGTATCGTGCTCATCCTCACGAAATCCCTTTACCTTTCCTTTACTTAGTTTCTCCTTTATAGAAGCAATCTCCTTGTCAGATTTCTAAGCTTCTCTGATTCTATCCATCAAAGTTGACTGAATCTCCAATGCTGCTACATAGCCTTTCGGAACTATCTCTAAACTTAGTTCACGAAGGTTTTCTGCTAACTCCTTGGGTATTTCTCCCGTCATCAACGTATTTACATGGCTCTTACGGCTCAATGCATCAGCTACTACGTTAGCTTTTCCGGGATGGTAATGCAATCTCATATCATAATCCTTGATGAGCTCCAACCATCTCCTTTATCTGAGATTCAACTCCTTCTGCGTGAAAATGTACTTCAAACTCTTGTGATCCGTGTACACCTCACAATGATTTCCAATGAGGAAATGTCTCCATGTCTTCAATGCATGCACTACGGCTGCTAACTCCAAGTCATGCATGGCATAATTCAACTCATGAGGCTTCAGTTGTCGTGAAGCATACGAAACAACTCTACCTTCCTGCATAAGCACTGCTCCAAGTCCTCGACGTGAAGCATCGCAATACACCTCATAATCCTTGGTCTGATCTGGCAAAATCAAAACTGGTGAGGTAACCAATCGTTTCTTCAACTCCTGGAAACTAGCCTCACACTCCTCAGTCCAATTGAACTTAGTATCCTTCTTCAACAACTCCGTCATAGGCTTCGCAATCTTTGAAAAGTTCCCAATGAATCTCCGGTAATATCCTGCGAGTCCAAGAAAACTCCGGATCTCTCCAACTGTCGTTGGTGCTTCCCATTCGGTTACAGTCTCAACCTTTGCGGGGTCAACTGCTATCCCTTCACCGGATATAACGTGTCCGAGGAATCCTACTTCCTTCAACCAAAACTCACATTTGCTAAATTTGGCATATAACTGATGTTCCCTTAGTTTCTCCAAAACCAAACGCAAATGTTCCTTATGCTCTTCTTCATTCTTTGAATAAACCAGGATATCATCAATGAACACTACGACGAACTTATCCAAAAACTCCATAAACACTTTGTTCATCAGGTTCATAAAATAGGCAGGTGCGTTAGTCAATCCAAATGACATAACGGTATACTCATACAGTCCATATCTTGTGGTGAATGCTGTCTTAGGTATGTCCTGCTCTCGAATCTTCAACTGGTGGTACCCTGATCGCAAATCGATCTTGGAAAACACTTTAGCTCCTTGCAAACGATCAAACAGATCATTAATCATTGGCAGTGGGTACTTGTTCTTGATGGTTACTTCATTCAATCCACGGTAATCAACAACCATCCGTAATGATCCATCCTTCTTCTCCACTAGAAGTACGGGTGATCCCCAAGGCGAAGAACTTGGGCGTATATAACCTTTCTCCAATAACTCCTTAATCTGATTCTTAATTTCTACCAAATCCTTTGCTGGCATCCGGTATGGTCTCTTCGATATTGGGCCTGTACCTGGCAATAACTCAATCAAAAACTCAATGTCCCTATCCGGTGGCATGCCTGGCAACTCTTCCGGAAATACATCAGGAAAATCCTTTACCACTGGTACTTCCTCCTGCACAAGTCCTGTTAGGCAATTTACTTGTGTCCTATTTGGCACATGCCGGGATACATACTTGATCCTTCTCCCTTCCGGCGTGGTAAGCAAAATTGACTTACTAGCGCAATCTATGTTTCCTCCATACATCGACAGCCAATCCATACCGAGAATTACATCCAATCCTTGGGATTCTAGAATAATCAAATCTGTTGGGAAAACATGCCTTCCTATGCTTAATGGCACTTGAAAACATCCTTAACTGGCCATGTATTCTGCTCCTGGCGAACTTACTAGCATAGGTGTTTTAAGAATCCTAGTGGGCAGGCTATATTTTTCCACAAACCCCCTTGATATGTATGAATGCGATGCACCAGTATCGAAAAGAACGAGTGCGGTAAACGACTTAACCAAAAACTTACCGATTACTGCATCAGGCTGATCTTCAACCTCCGCCACGTTAACGTGGTTCACCTGTCCCCTATTGAAAGGGTTCGACTTCTTCCCTGAGCTGCCATTGCCATTTCCATTCTGGCCTTCAGGACATTCATTGGCATAATGTCCGGTCTTGGAACACTTGAAACAGGTGACTTGACTCAGATCTCTCTTGGATGGGGTTGATGGGGTGGTACGGTTCTGGCCGTTGCTTCCTCCATTCCCATTACCATTCTTGTGGCCATTGTGGTTGTGCGAACTACTTCCTCCATGGGTATGCTGAAACTGAAATCCCGATTTAGGGGTAAAACGGGGCTTCTGCTGGGCTCCAGAGTTATACTTCCCCTATCCATACTTCCTCTTGCGGTTCTCGATCTGCTGTTGCTTCCCTTCAATCATGATGGCACGATCTACCAACTCCTGGTAGTTGTTGAAACTTCCTACCATCAACTGCATACTCAACTCATCATTTAGTCCTTCCAGAAACTTCTCCTGCTTGGTTGCATCCGTAGCAACGTCATCTGGGGCATAACATGCTAACTTGCTGAAGTCGTCAACATACTGGCCAACTGTCCTTCCTCCTTGGCGTAAGTTGCGAAACTCATGCTTCTTCATGGCCATAGCTCCTGCTGAAACATGTGCAGTGCGGAAAGCTTGCTGAAACTGATCCCATGTGATAGTGTCAACTGGGAAGGTGGCTGTGAAATTCTCCCACCATGCTACCGCGGGTCCTTCTAACTGATGTGCGGCAAACTTCACTTTCTCACCATCCGTGCATCCTGTAGTGGTCAACTCCCTTCCTATCTTGCGGAGCCAATCGTCTGCTACTATCAGCTCGATGCTACTAGAAAACACCGGCGGATTCAGCCTAAGGAAACGGGGTTGTTGTTGGGTTGTTCTGCTGGTTCTGAACTAACATCTGCATCAACTGATTTTGCTGCTGGATCAACTGAGTGAGCTCCGGTGGAAATCCATTGTCACGTCTCGGAGGCATCTGAGGGTTTAGAAAAGACGAGAAATAAGAATAGAACGAGGTCTCAAGAGAAAACACTACCCCAATGCACATGAGCAAATTCACACAAAATTACTTCATTCAATTCAAACAAGGGCTTACAATCGATCTAGCTATCGCAAAAGTGCTCGAACTATAGTGTTTACATGGGGGGAAATACTACTAATATTTGGTGGTCCTCTAGAAATTTGAACCGGTGGAAGACTCCATGATGTCCGCTCCAGCTTCGTCTTCTAGGTCGGGTTCACTTGGATCTGAATCGGTGTCGTCGATGATGATGTAGTTGTCCGGACATGTGACGTATATGTCTTCCTTCCTGGATGCTAACTCCATCTTGAGTTCTTCAATCTCTTGCTTAAGGTCGACGTTGTGTCTTGCTAGAGCTACTATCTCGTCCATGTAGTCCTTGCGTGTAGCCTTCAATTCTCCTTCTAACTCGATGATCCTTGACTTCGCATTCTTCAACTCTATCATATCATTGCACATCTGGTTCTCGTGGCGTCGAATGTGCTGGTTTAACTCCTGGATGAAAGCTGCAATGGATCTATCCTTCTTGGTGCTGACTAACTCCCATTGTTCATCTCGGCGTCCGCAAATCTGGTAGATAGTGTCCTTGAGGTCTTCTTGATAAACTTCTCCAATGCGTCCTATGGTGATATGGGCTGCCATGCTCATTCCTAGGCTCCAAGTTGGTGCATTGAAAACACTATCTATGGGCTTTGTGATTGGCGCGAATGTTCTTCCCGGAACGTGAGCTTGAATCTTCCAGCGCTCCTCTTCAGGCAAAGTGGCGTTGAAGGTTCCCGTGAAACTTGGTAATCCAATGTTTAGGTACTTGGTAACTTCCTTCAAGTGAAATCCAAAAGGTGTGCCTTCATCCGGTTGAGCGTACTTAATCTTCGCGTCCTTCATCCTAAAGAGTAGAAAAGATGAGGAGTTAGAAAATGAGGAGAGAATAGTGATCTATGGCTTTAACTTAGTGGTCGTGTCCTATAGTCAGCGTGTGCTCTGATACCATCTCTGTAGCGACCCGACCCGAATGGATCAAGTCTACTGTGCTTCGGTGTCATCCCTGGATCAGTAATGCTGACACCACATAGTACTTCGAAGGATTTATAGCAGAGTGGCAATCACACACTTATTACATCGATGTCTCCGAAGAGAACTTATTACAATAATATGGCTTAAGGCCATCTAATATCGATAACAGCGGAAGACTTGGAAGGTAAATGGGTCCATCAACTCCAACGGCATCACTGAGTATAGAACCACGACCTAAAAGCACCTTAATCATCGTCTGAAAAGTCTGCAACATTAACGTTGCAGCCCGAAATGGGTCAGCACATGGAATATGCTGGCAAGTTAACACATAGAGAGTAATGAAATGTAACAGCTATACTATATGCATGTTTGGCTGGTGGAAAGCTCTATGGTTACTGTTTTGCGTAAAGCCAATTTTTCCCTACTGCAAAGGAATAAATTTATTTAACTATCATGGTGGTTGTTAAACATTGAGAATGGTTGACAGCATTCTCAATCCCAATTAAAAGTAATCATCAATAACCCAACAATATTAATTTAGAAGTAACATGTTGAGATTCACATGATATTCAAGTACTAGATACTCAAGATGTCCATAACCGGGGACACGGCTAATCATGATTAGTTTGTTACACTCTGCAGAGGTTTGCGCACTTTTCCCCACAAGACTCGATCGCCTCCGTTGGATTTCTTGCACTACTGGTGTTTGAGAAATGGATGACTGAGACACAGTCTTTCAGAAGCGCTAGCACCTTACGATGGATAGACCGGTACACCTACTTTCCCTACATCTGCTATTCTACCCTGTAAGAGTTCGCACGACTTAGTCAACTATGCCAGAGCCCATAATGGCTTGTGGCTGCACACGTAAGTATTTAGCATGAAAGATCTTATGATCCCTTTGAGCCTGGGTGGTGGTCCAAAAAAAACAGGCAAGTCCTGATAGACATCAGGTGCCTCAATCCACCCAGATGTGTGTTTAAGTTGCCACCTTAGATAAACCCTTAAAATTATCAATCTCACATCTGTCATGGATATCACTCACCCAATCCACGTCTACTAGCATAGCATGGCACAATAAGCAAACGTAGAAGTAACTCCCAAAGGTTTCATAATAAACAGGTAATAGGTACTACCTCATCTACTTCCCATCGCACAATTTAATTAGATCCTAATCATGCAATGTGTGAGGATGGATCTAAGGCAATAAAACTGGGTTGTAGAAAAGGTATGATCAAAGTGTTACTTGCCTTGCTGATGATCCGCGAGTCCTAGAGATTCGAAGTAATAGGCGGCGCAATCCGAGTAATCTATCACAGACAAACAACAAGCATACAATAAGTACTCATCTAATGCACAGGTAAAACTCGAACAAGAGATCGAACCAGAAAGTTTAATTTAAGAACTCCGGTTGCAAAGAAAGAAAGAACCGAACAAAGAAACTGAAAACAAACGGCGGAAGAAAACAACTCGGTTCTAGCAAGTTGAAACTAGGTCAAATTTTACCGTAGCAAAAACTTGTTTAAGTTGATTAGTCGGAACGGCGGTTTCGGAACGAAACTCCAGGCGCTTGAATCACCTGATTCTGATAAATGAGCGAGAAGATAGACTACAAAGAAGATCGGATCTGAGATCGCGATCGCGGTATAAATCCAACGAAAAGAAAAAGAAGAACGGTTAAACGAACGGACGTTCGTTAACCTAGAAGAATCCAGTGATCACGTTCATTAAGACGAACGGTCTCGAGGCAACTAAATCAGAAAAGAAAACGGAACCGATCTAGGGTTTCGAAAAAGAGATCGAAACGAAAAACCGATCTAGAAAACCGGAACGGTTTAGAGAAGAACCGAAACGATTTAGAAGAAAACCGATCCAAGGAAAAGAAAGAGAGACGCGGCGCGGTACCTCGGCGAGGTCTCCGGCGAACGGGGCTCCGGTGACGGCGGCGTTGGGCGGCGGCGATGATGAGCAAGGGCGGCGGCGGCGGTGACGCAGGGCGGCCGCGGCGGTGACGCAGGGCGGCGACGCAGGCAAGGTGCGGCGGCGGCGCGGGGCAAGGCGGCGGCGCGGGGCAAGGCGCGGCTTGGGGCGCGGGGTGAGGGGCTTGGGGTGGGTTTATAGGGGGGTGTGGGGGTATATAAAGAGGGGAGAGGAGAGGAGACTTGGGGGAGGGGGCAAGAAATAGAGTTGGAAAAAGAGAAGGAGAGGGAGATTGGAGTCCAAGTAGGACTCCTACTTGGGTGCAGCGGCGGCTCCCTGGCGCGCTAGGCACGCGGCGCGGGCGAGGCCTGGCCGGCCGGCCTGCTGGCTGGGCCTTGGCCCAAGGCGCGCTGTTGGATTTTTTTAAACGGTTTCGCGCGCAGAAAAACACAAAAAAGAAAACTAAACAAACTCCAAAACTTTCAAAGTAAATTTTCCCCGACTCCTAAAAATGAGTCGAACAAAATGAACTTTGCTCCGGGCCTAAAATGCAAATTTTGAAAACGCGCATTTTTCCCTATCCAAATAAAATGCAAATGAGACTCCGACAAATCCAATAATCCTCTTTTCAAAATTTGAGAAAACTCAAATATGAAAATGACGAAATCTCCAACTCTCTCCGTGGGTCCTTGAGTTGCGTGAAATTTCTAGGATCGGCAAAAATGGAAGAAAATATGATATGCATGATGATCTAGTGTATAACATTCCAAATTGAAAATTTGGGATGTTACACCTTTCAAATACTCATTTATGCTTTCCAGAAAATGCTACATTATTTCCGATTAACAATATGTCATTCACATATACTTATTAGAAATGTTGTAGTGTTCCCACTCACTTTCTCGTAAATACAGGCTTCACCGCAAGTCCGTATAAAACCATATGCTTTGATCAAATTATCAAAGCGTATATTCCAACTCCGAGATTCTTGCACCAGTCAATAGATGGATCGCTGGAGCTTGCACATTTTGTTAGCACCTTTAGGATCGACAAAACCTTCTGGTTGCATCATATACAACTCTTCTTTAAGAAATCCATTAAGAAATGGAGTTTTGACATCCATTTGCCAGATTTCATAAAATGCGGCAACTGCTAACATGATTCAGACAGACTTTTAAGCATCGATACGAGTGAGAAAATCTCATCATAGTCAACACCTTGAACCTGTTGAAAACATTTTGCGACAATTTGAGCTTTGTAGATAGTAACACAACTATTGGCTTCCGTCTTCCTCTTGAAGATCCTTTTATTCTCAATGGCTCACCGATCATCGGGCAAGTCAATCAAAGTCCATACTTTGTTCTCATACATGGATCCCATCTCAGATTTCATGGCCTCAAGCCATTTTGCGGAATCTGGGCTCATCATCGCTTCCTCATAGTTCGTAGGTTCGTCATGGTCTAGTAACATGACTTCTAGAACAGGATTACCATACCACTCTAGTGCGGAACGTACTCTGGTTGACCTACGAGGTTCGGTAGTAACTTGATCAGAAGTTTCATGATCATCACCATTAGCTTCCTCACTAATTGGTGTAGGAATCATTGGAACTGATTTCTTGTGATGAACTACTTTCCAATTCGGGAGAAGGTACAATTACCTCATCAAGTTCTACTTTCCTTCCACTCACTTCTTTCGAGAGAAACTCCTTCTCTAGAAAGGATCCATTCTTAGCAACAAAATATCTTGCCTTCGGATCTGTGATAGAAGGTGTACCCAACAGTTTCTTTTGGGTATCCTATGAAGACGCACTTCTCCGATTTGGGTTCGAGCTTATCAATTTGAAACCTTTTCACATAAGCATCGCAATCCCAAACTTTAAGGAACGACAGCTTTGGTTTCTTGGCAAACCATAGTTCATACGGTGTAATCTCAACGAATTTAGATGGTGCCCAATTTAACGGGAATGCAGTTGTCTCTAATGCATAACCCCTAAACAATAGTGGTAAATTGGTAAGAGACATCATAGATCGCACCATGTCCAATTAAGTACAATTATGACATTCAGATACACCATTATGCTGTGGTGTTCCAGGTGGCGTGAGTTGCGAAACTATTCCACATTGTTTCAAATGAAGACCAAACTCGAAACTCAAATATTCGCCTCCGCGATAGATCGTAGAAACTTTATTTTCTTGTTACGATGATTTTCCACTTCACTCTAAAATTCTTTGAACTTTTTGAAATGTTTCAGACTTATGTTTCATTAAGTAGACATACGCATATCTGCTCAAATCATCTGTGAAGGTCAAAAAATAATGATACCTACTGCGAGCCTCAACACTTATCGGACCGCATACATCGGTATGTATTATTTCCAATAAGTCAATGGCTCGCTCCATTTTTCCGTAGAACAGAGTCTTAGTCATCTTGCACATGAGGCATGGTTCGCAAGCATCAAGTGATTCCAAAAGCCCATCAGCATGGAGTTTCTTCACGTGCTTTACACCAATATGACCTAAACGGTAGTACCATAAATATGTTGCACTATCATTATCAGCTTTGCATATTTTGGCATCAATATTATGTATATGTGTATCACTACGATCGAGATTCTATAAACCATTCACCTTGGGTGTATGATCACAGAAGGTTTTATTCATGTAAACAGAATAACAATTATTCTTTGACTTAAATGAATAACCGTATTGCAATACACATGATCCAATCATATTATGCTCAACGCAAACACCAAATAACATTTATTTTAGGTTCAACACTAATCACGAAGGAGTGTGCGATGGTGATCTTATCAACCTTGGAATCTCTTCCAACACACATCGTCACTTTGCCCTCAACTAGTCTCTTTTCATTTTGTAACTCCTGTTTCGAGTTACTAATCATAGCAACTGAATCGGTATCAAATACCTAGGGGTTACTATGAACACTAGTAAAGTACACATCTATAACATATATATCATCTATACTTTTCTTCACTTTGCCATTCTTCTTATCCGCCAAATATTTGGGGTAGTTCCTCTTCCAGTGACCATTCCCTTTGCAGTAGAAGCACTCAATTTCAGGCTTAGCTCTAGCTTTGGGTTTCTTCACAGGAGTGGCAACTTGCTTGCCTTTCTTTCGTGAAGTTCCCTTTCTTTTCCTTTGCCACTTTTCTAGAAACTAGTGGTCTTGTTAACCATAAACACTTGATACTCTTTCTTGATTTCTCCCTTCGCCGATTTTTTGCATCGCGAAGAGCTCGGGAATCGTTTTCGTCAACCCTTGCATATTATAGTTCATCATGAAGTTCCAGTAACTTGGTGATAGTGACTAGAGAACTCTATCAATCACTATATTATTTGGAAGATTAACTCCCACTTGATTCAAGAGATTGTAGTACTCAGACAATCTGAGAACACGCTCACTGGTTGAGCTATTCTCCTCCATCTTGTAGGCAAAGTACTTGTCAGAGGTCTCATACCTCTCGACTCGGGCATGAGTCTAAAATACCAATTTCAGCTTGTGGAACATCTTATATGATCCATGGTGTTCAAAACATTTTTGAAGTCCCAGTTCTAAGCCGTATAGCATGGCGCACTAAACTATCAAGTAGTCATCATACCGAGCTTGCCAAACGTTCATAACGTCTGCATCTGCTCCTGCAATAGGTCCGCCACCTAGCGGAGCATCAAGGACATAATTCTTCCATCCAGGAATGAGGATAATCCTCAAATCACGGACCCAGTCCGCATCATTGCTACTATCATCTTTCAACTTAGTTTTCTCGAGGAACATATCAAAAAATAAACAGGGAGCTACATCGCAAGCTATTGATCTACAACATAGATATGCAAAAACTATCAAGACTAAGTTCATGATAAATTAAAGTTCAATTAATCATATTACTTAAGAACTCCCGCTTAGATAGACATCCCTCTAGTCATCTAAATGATCACATGATCCATATCAACTAAACCATGTCCGGTCATCACGTGAGATGGAGTAGTTTTCAATGGTGAACATCACTATGTTGATCATATCAACTATATGATTCACGCTCGACCTTTTGGTCTCAGTGTTCCGAGGCCATATTTGGATATGCTAGGCTCGTCAGGTTTTACCCGAATATTCTACATTAGCAAAACTGGCTTGCACCCGTTCTATGTGAACGTAGAGCTTATCACACCCGATCACCATGTGGTGTCTCAACACGAAGAACTATCGCAACGGTGCATACTTAGGGAGAACACTTATACCTTGAAACTTTAGCAAGGGATCATCTCATAATGCTACCGTCGCACTAATAAAAATAAGATGCATAAAACATAAACATCATATGCAATCAAAATATGTGACATGATATGGCCATTATCATCTTGTGCCTTTGATCTCCATCTCCAAAGTACTGTCATGATCTTCATCATCACTGGCTTGACACCATGATCGCCATCATCTTGATCTTTAACAATGTGTCGTCACATGGTCGTCTCGCCAACTATTGCTATCGCATAGTGATAAAGTAAAGCAAT
The DNA here is from genome assembly GCA_034509565.1 of Triticum monococcum. Taxonomy (NCBI): domain Eukaryota; kingdom Viridiplantae; phylum Streptophyta; class Magnoliopsida; order Poales; family Poaceae; genus Triticum; species Triticum monococcum. Next base: position 752,366,245 of record CM067843.1, on the reverse strand, counting down.
CATATGGCTCTTGCATCTTATGGAATAAAGAGACAACCATAAGGCTCCTGCCAGTTGCCGATAACTTTAACAAAACATGATCATCTCATACCAATTTATATCTCATCACGTCTTGACCATATCACATCACAGCAAGCCCTGCAAAAACAAGTTAGACGTCCTCTACTTTGTTGTTGCAAATTTTACGTGGCTGCTACAGGCTTAGCAAGAACCGTTCTTACCTACGCATGAAAACTACAATGAATTTTCATCAAGTTTTCTCTTTTAATCTTCAACAAGGACCGGGTGTAGTCACACTCGATTCAACTAAAGCTGGAGAAACAGACACCCACTAGCCACCTGTGTGCGAAGCACAGCGATATAACCAGTCTCATGAATGCGGTCATGTAACGTCGGTCAGGGCTACTTAATCCAACAATACCGGCAGATCTCGGGTAGGGGGTCCCGAACTGTGCGTCTAAGGATCAATGGTAACAGGAGACAAGGGACACGATGTTTACCCAGGTTCGGGCCCTCTTGACGGAGGTAATACCCTACGTCCTGCTTGATTGACTTTGATGAGTATAGGGGTTACAAGAGTTGATCTACCACGAGATCGTAATGGCTAAACCCTAATTGTCTAGCCTGTATGATTATGATTGTGTCTGCCTTTACGGAGTAAACTCTCTGGTTTATATAGACACCGGAAGGGACGAGAGTTTGTATAGATTCGGTTTACAGAGAAAGGAATCTTCATATTCGCACGCTAAGCTTGCCTTCCACGCAAAGGAGAGTCCCATCCGGACACGGGGGAAAGTCTTCGGTATTGTATCTCCGCGGCCCATTAGTCCGGCCCATCTTATCTTATATTTACTAATTGGAGGCACCTTTTAAGGCCTTCTCATTAATCCACATCATCAAAATTAATTACACCGTTAGATTATAGAATTAACGTCCAAGATAAAAAGTAACATGTGTTACACAGATGGTCCGTCCATAATTAAGGCAAACACGTTCAACAAACAAATAATCCATCTCCAAGAGAAAAAAACTAATTGCAATCAATGGTAACACATACGGTCCCGTACAAAATAAAAGGATGCGACACGATCAAGATTGGCTTAACAAACAAAAAAAAGCATTCATCGGTTCCTTTAAAAAAGATATCTTCCTTCCATGCTCAAAAAGAAGATAGCCTCCTTCCATATAAAATCCCGTGATGAAAAGAAAAGGACGCCGATAAGTGCCACACGTGTGGGCGTTAGGGAGTCCACCCACACATTTTGTGTGGTGTATAAGAGGAACAGCCCACACACCTACGTGTGGGCAAAACAACTAGCGCCCACACGCCTCTTTTTTCCCTCCCGATCCCTCTCACACGCGTGCGTGTGGGCGAAGTTGATAACGCCCACACGCCCGTATGTCAGGCCTCGTACCTCCTGGTCCCGCACACCATGCGTGACGGTCACCGTGCGCTCGCAGTTGCCATGGTCCAGACCCTCGTCCATGTTTGTTTAACTGCAGTTGCCATGTCACTGAACTACGGTTGCCATGTCGGACAACTGCAGTTGCCATGGTTTCTCAACTGCAGTTGCCATGTATGGTCTGATCTAATGTAGTTGCCATGATTTCATAATTTTAGGAGTTGCCACATACTAACACTAGGCAGTTGAGGGAGTTGTCATGTGCTCACAAGCATGCTAGGGCAGTTGCCATGTAAAAAGGAAGAGTCGCCATCTGCTTACGTGCACGTTAGGGAAGTTGCCATGTACATGCACGTTAGAGTAGTTGCCATGTACCATGCAAAAATATATGGCAACTCGGTAAAAGAGAGTTGTCATCTCCTTACGTGCACACTAGGCAGTTGCCGTGTACCCTGCAAAACACATGGCAAACTCGGATAAAAAAAGAGAGTTGCCACCTGCTTATAAAGCACACTAGGGGCAGTTGCCTGCAAAACACATGGCAATTAGCAGCTTGGGTGTGGAGAGGATACGGGCGTGTGGGCGAGGTGGCAAACGCCCACACACTAGCCCTTGTCTGTGCGTGCAAAGTGGCGTGTGGGCGAACTGCTGAACGCCCACACACCAGCCCCTCCTGTTGTTCGGGAACGTTGTAGAAAACAAAAATTTTCCTACGGTTTCACCAAGATCCATCTATGAGTTCATCTAGCAACGAGTGATCGGATGCATCTACATACCTTTGTAGATCGCGAGCGGAAGCGTTCAAAGAACGGGGATGAGGTAGTCATACACGACGTGATCCAAATCACCGATGACCAAGCACCGAACGGACGGCACCTCCGCGTTCAACACACGTACGGAGCGGATGACGTCTCCTCCTTCTTGATCCAGCAAGGGGAGAGGAGAGGTTGAGGAAGATGGCTCCAGCAACAGCACGACGGCGTGGTGGTGATGAAGCTGCAGTACTCCATCAGGGCTTCGCCAAGCACTATGGAGGAGGAGGAGGTGTTGGAGAGGGAGAAGGAGGCAACCAAAGGTGTGGTCCAAGAGGCCCTCCTTCCCTCACTATATATAGTGGGGCCAAGGGGGGCGCCGGCCCTAGGAGATCCAATCTCCTAGGGGGGCGGCGGCCAAGGGAGGATTCCCTCCCCCCCAAGGCACCTAGGGGGTGCCTTCCCCTTGTGGGACTCTTCCCCTTTTGAAACCCTAGGCGCATGGGCCTCTTGGGGCTGGTGCCCTTGGCCCATGTAGGCCAAGGCGCACCCCCTACAGCCCATGTGGCCCCCGGGGCAGGTGGACCCCTCGGGACCATTCCGGTGGTCCCGGTACAATACCGGTGACCCCGAAACTTGTCCCGATGGCCGAAACAGCACTTCCTATATATAATTCTTTACCTTCGGACCATTCCGGAACTCCTCGTGACGTCCGGGATCTCACTCGGGACTCCGAACAACATTCGGGTTACTGCATATACATATCCCTACAACCCTAGCGTCACCGAACCTTAAGTGTGTAGACCCTACGGGTTCGGGAGACATGCAGACATGACCGAGACGACTCTCCGGTCAATAACCAACAGCGGGATCTGGATACCCATGTTGGCTCCCACATACTCCATGATGATCTCATCGGATGAACCATGATGTCGAGGATTCAAGCAACCCCGTATACAATTCCCTTTGCCAATCGGTATGTTACTTGCCCGAGATTCGATCGTCGGTATCCCAATACCTCGTTCAATCTCGTTACCGGTAAGTCACTTTACTCGTACCGTAATGCATGATCCCGTGACCAGACACTTGGTCACCTTTGAGCTCATAATGATGATGCATTACCGAGTGGGCCCAGTGATACCTCTCCATCATACGGAGTGACAAATCCTAGTCTTGATCCGTGTCAACCCAACAGATACTTTCGGAGATACCCGTAGTATACCTTTATAGTCACCCAGTTACGTTGTGACGTTTGGTATATCCAAAGCACTCCTACGGTATCCGGGAGTTACACGATCTCATGGTCTAAGGAAAAGATACTTGACATTGGAAAAACTCTAGCAAACGAACTATACGATCTTTATGCTATGTTTAGGATTGGGTCTTGTCCATCACATCATTCTCCTAATGATGTGATCTCATTATCAATGACATCCAATGTCCATAGTCAGGAAACCATGACTATCTGTCGATCAACGAGCTAGTCAACTAGAGGCTTACTAGGGACATGTTGGTGTCTGTTATTCACACATGTGTTATGATTTCCGGATAATACAATTATAGCATGAATAAAGACAATTATCATGAACAAGGAAATATAATAATAATGCTTTTATTATTGCCTCTAGGGCATATTTCCAACACCTGTGTGGTGAAACGGCCGTGTGGGCGACCGGCTGAACGCCCACACACCAGGCCAGTCCTACGTGGCACTAGAAACATGCCAAGATTCGTGCGCTCACGAACGGACGCGGATCCACGCGTGTGGACGAGATGCAAACGCCCACACGTGTGGGCGTTAACATTTCCGAAAGAAAAAGAAAACAGATCTGTCAATAAAATCTTCTGCGGATTGAAGAAGGAAAAGAATCACGCAAAAACAGAAAGGAAAGATATCTCCCCCTAAAATAGGAAAAACATCTCCCTGGACCCGGCCTCCTTCAGTTCTTCTCTTCCCTTGATCCCATCGCCATCAAGTGCACTCGGCGCCCGGCATGACCATCAGCGAACCACCAAGGATCCCTACAAGGGATTATTAGCGACCCCAAACGGCGATCGATCTCCGTCTTTGTCAGGATCGCTGAGCCGCCCTCCACCTCCTGCCAGCCACCCACGTTTCTGATCTAAAAAAGGCCAACTATCAGATCCATGGTCTAACTATTCTTCTGGGTTAAGTTCGGAGCTGACTGCAAGATGCAGCGTAGGATCAGGTGGTCTAAAGTGGATCGTGCTGCTGCCCATTGGAGAACCTAAAGTGAGCGGAAAGTAGATCGATTTATCTGTCCGATTTTGTCGAGTTTGCTGTTAGTTCTACAAGTCCACAGGCAAGTAAACCTATACTGAATTTTTTCGAACATGGTGCTTGAACTTAGGATGCAATATGCCTCTTTGTCAGGACGCGCCTTCCACCTACTGACAGCTACAAAGTACGCACACGTTTCTGATCTAAAAAAGGCCAAATATCAAATCATTCGTGTTACTATTCTCCTTGACATAAGTTCCGAGCTGACTGCAATATAACGATGCGATGCAGCGTAGGATCAGGTCTACTGATGGTGGTCTAAAGTAGATCGTGCTGCTTCCCACTGAAGGACCTACAGCGAACGGAAAGCAGATCGATTTATCTGTCCGATGTTGTCAAGTGTGCTGTTGGTTCTACATGTCTACAGGCAAGTAAATCTATCGTGAAATTCGTCGAACATGACGCTTGAATTTAGGATACATGGAATTAAGTACTATGGTTTTTTAATCCATGCTGAATCTGGGTAAAAAGCGAACAGAACGCTTGAAAATTTTCAATCATTGTATTTGCATGTAGTAGTTGCTCGAGCAGCAGCTACTTTGTGTTTCTTATTCTTCTTTACATATTTAGAATACTGATTCATTTGATGCCTCATTGTTGTGTATGCTATGTAATATTGTAGGAAGCTATTGAAAAGATCTTATAATTTCTGTAACACACACTTAGTATTCCATTCTCATTTAAACTCTATATCTGATATTTTTTAGCTCTACATGTAGTAACTCAGGAGTTTGGTATCAGTGGATCTGTTGTAAATAGAACAGACCTATTTTTGTATGGAATTCACATCTTCCTATAGAAACAAAATTTTCACAGGTTTGAGTAGAATCATTTATTTTATTTTTTGACTTTCCCACTCGGTTGCAAAATCTTGACTTAATACCGTGTTACAATGTGCTTGAGTTAGCAAGCAGTGCCCGCTCAAGCTATTTTGCATGTTCAAAGTTCTACTATTTTCACTTGGATTGGAGAGTAGCCCCTCTTTTCATATCATACTAAGAGCACGAGCTCAAATCTGGTGGGGTTCGTGCTATTACAATGTTTTGATACTTCACATGTAGTGCTTTTCCTCCTTGATTCCGCTAAGCCATAAGTTTTTTCTCCTCTTTCCATTCTACGTGATAATCCATATCACAAGGGGCAAAGCTTATTTCCAACATGCAAAGGAACTATAAAATTTGGAATTCTAATATATGGTGAATGCATGCTTCTTATTTGCGATCCTTGCACAACACTTGGTTATTTCTCTGATGCTCACTCCATATACATTGTAGTAAGATGTTATAAATATATTTGCTTAATACTAGAAATCAGTGTTCTACCTTTACAACTACACGTGCTAAACAGTATGTGTGTTTGTCCATGATATTTGTCTAAATGCAGATCAATATATACAGACAGTAGTTCATATACATGTCAACCATAGAGAAATAATTGCGCCGATAAATCTGTAGAGAAAAATTAAACTAATCAAAAATATGTGTAACTTTTGGTCCAATTAAGTATAGGACCAATATTAAAAAAAACTAAGTATAGTACCAGTTATTATATGTTCCGAAAAGTAGTATTTCTTCTGCGTATTAATAAAATTCCTATATTCCAATCTGTAAAAGATTTCACAAGTAAGAAATGTTACATAAATGTATAATGTGATCATTAATATACCAAGCGTTTGATCAAAAGAAAAATTACTATATACATGCCTATTTTGAGCAGTACACATTACTCGATTAAGTTGTAAAGGAGCGGATCAGATTCAACTCCATCCTATATGAACATGTGCAAGGTAGTGGTGTCTTGATGCATATGTGTTGAATCATATGTAACGTCGATTAGTATTATGTATTGTTTTTACAAGAAAAAACTGCTTTCCCTGATATGCACGCGATTCGTCACTTACATGGATTCACATGATATTTTGGAGTAGCAGATTTCTAATACGTATTTAAAAGTCTATGCATGTCTTATTTTGTCCTTATAACACAGAAGAATCTAGCTATTAAAATATATTTAAATACTTATAAATTGCTGCAATAACAAAAGGAATCTGGCTATATCATGCACCACAAAGATCTCATATAAATACATGATTGTCTATGCGATATAGATATTAGTATGTATAGAAAATATAAATTGTTGGTAGAGACAAGAGCTTCTAATCTAAATAATCTATGGTGCATACAGTATAATGAGAATATACACGAAACTATTTTTTAAATGTCTATTAAAACACACTCTCTTTATAATTCTACCATGCTTCTTTGGCTAAAAGGAATATATATATGCCACAATAGCGCACTTGATCGCGAATGCAAGATACATGCAACTGCATTTGCATTCGTAACAACATTTTCCACCAACGTAACCCATACATCCTTATATATCTTGATAAAGCAGCACATCCCTATTTCCACATATCATCGATAAATATGAGATGGTTTCCCATCATGCAACGACAATGTTTATGCCGTTCTGGCACAATTTGACACAAACAATATGAGTAGTCGAAGCAATGTAACTTCATCGGACCCTATGTCCAAGCAAGGACCAAGGTACACATGCATGTGTAATAATAATAACCTATATCAACATATTCATATTATTGCTTGACATTTCCAATTTGTCACAACTTTGTTATATCTAATATTAAAATTTCTAGCCCGTGCAGTTGCACGGGTTGACGACTAGTATACACAATACATATACTGACATATATACATAATATACACAATATACACAAGCATATAATATATGAAAAAAAACAGGGGAGGGGCGCCGGCCGGACCAACGGAGGGGCAGGGCGACGGTGATGGGCAGGGCAGAGCGACGGCGACGGGCGGGCCGGGGCGATGGCGACGGGCGGGGCAGGGGCGACGGCGACGGGCGGGGCAGGGTGACGGCGACGGGCGGGCCGGGGCGCGCGACGCGCATCGGGGCAGGGCGGCGAGCGGCGACGGCGTCGGGCGAGGGCACGGGCGACGACTAGCAGGCGGCGACGGCGACCTCGGGCGGCTAGGGGAGGCGAGGGCGACGTCGGGGCAGGGGGCCGGCGTCGAGGAGCAGCGCAGCAGCCTGGCGGCGTTGGAGAGAAGAATGGCGAGTGGGGGGAAATTTCCTAAGTGTTTGGTTATATAGGAAAGGCTTTGGCCCCGGTTCGTGGCACAAACCGGGACCAATGCCCCCCTTTAGTCCCGGTTGGTGCCACCAACCGGGACCAAAGGCCTCTTTTCAACAGCCCAAAGGGCGAGAAGCGGTGGCCTTTGCTCCCGGTTGGTGGCACCAACCGGGACTAAAGGGGGCATTGGTCCCGGTTTGTGCCACGAACCGGTACCAATGCACCCCTTTAGTCCCGGTTGGTGGCACCAACCGGGACCAAAGGCCATGTGCTGGAACTGACGCGGTGCGGTGGGATGTTTAGTCCCACCTCGCTAGCCTAGAGGGCTCGAAAGTGGTTTATAAGCGCTGCTGCGCTGACCACTTCAAGCTCCTCTCAAATGTAGGCTTACGGGCCTAAAGTCAGTTATCTGCCTGTGGGCCTACTGGGCCTCCTACGGGCCTGAATCCTGGCCCATGGTACGGTTTCTAGTATCACATAGCCCGGACACCCGAGGACCCCATAATCCTGGACTCCCTCAGTAGCCCCTGAACCAGTCTTCAATGACGATGTGTCCGGCGCGTAGATTGTCTTCGGAATTGCAAGGTGAGTTCCTCCTCCGAACACTTCAAAGCAGTTGACCATCAGTACTATATCCGGCTCTGTACAATAATCACCATCCTTAAACATAAAGGTAAAATAAAGATAAATTTCGTCTTCTGATGATTTCACAGACGAGATGTTACATCCAGCCGCTTTATTATTTCGAACCATTTTTCGGCCTCCCGTTTCGCGCTTCGATACGCAACCTCTGGCGACACGTCTTGTCAAAGTAGAGATCACGCCCATTATTACGGGATTCTCATCAATACAAGTTTTGGTAACCTAACCATGCGATTCACGTGACCCCATGGGAATAGGCGAGTTTTAAGGCTCGAGGGAGCGGACGCTTGATATTCGCAGTCCATATAAGTGGATAGAACCCATCTGTTCCACACCACGCCTCATTCTCTTTGCCTCTCCGTCCCCTAGCTCCAGCGCCCAAACTCCAAGCTCTTCCCTTCCTGACAACTCCTCCGACCATGGCCGGTTCTCAAGGCAAGTGGGTGCCCTCCTCCATCATGGAGGAGAACATCAAGGAGCTGTGGGAAGCATGGTATTTGACCGCGGAAATCAAGCATAGGCTTCCCGATCCGGCGCAGGTCATCCCTACTCCAGGGCCCGGTAAGAGGGTGGTGTTTATCCCCCACTTCCTCCGTGGACTCGGATTTGCCATTCATCCCTTTGTAAGGGGTCTCATGTTCTACTACGGGCTGGATTTTCATGATCTGGCCCCGAATTCGTTCCTTCACATCTCGGCATTTATCATCGTGTGTGAAGCCTTCCTCTGTGTCCCTCCACACTTAGGCCTATGGCTCAAGATTTTTAATGTGAAACCGAAGGTGGTCAATGGGCAACACGCGGACTGTGGTGGTGCCATGGTGAGCAAGCTCCCCAAAGTCAATTGGCCAAAGGGAGTCTTTGTGGACACCGTCAAAATATGGCAACATGAATGGTTCTATATTACAGAAACCCGCGGCTCCAAGTGGGCAGCCGCACCAGCCTTTAGATCCAGACCCACGCTGAGGCTTACATCCTGGACCGACAAGGGTCTGGACTGGGGGTCGGTCCCTGAGGTGCTGCTGCAGAAACGCGTTAAGAGCGTGATAGCGAAGGACGTTACCCTTGCTGACGTAATCCAAGTGATGCTGATCCGCCGAGCACTTCCCTGCCAGAGGCGGCCCCTCAAGATGTGTGATTTCAATCCGAAAGGGCTGCGGACCCTACAACGGTTCTACAACACAACGCATAAGGGGATATGGAAGCTGCTTTTTAAGAAGAAGAAATCGTGGCCAAGGTCGGTCCTAGACGAGCACCGCATCCTGATGGGTGCGGTGTCTGAGAGGATTCCGTCCGCCAAGAGCAGATTGAACAAAGCCTTCTCTAGCCTGCTAGCAGGCTTCGAGGTACGCAATGTAATGTTTTTATCCTTTTTATGAGAAATATCCCCGTATATAGATAGTGTCCCCTAAGACTCTATTCGGTTTTCTGAAAGAAGAGTGGGCAGAGGATCAATAATCAGTTGTCAGGTGATAACATGCTATTCTATTTGAATTTCAAAACAGGCCTCTCTGTTAGCGGCGACTGCCCAATCAGCGGAGAATTTCGAACTCAAACGGAAACTGGAGCAAGCCGATAAGGATCTAGTCCTTGTTAACGCGCGGCACGACCAAGCGCAAGGTATGAGATACATCTTGTCGTATGCCTATTTATTTCCGTGCTTTTGTGGAAGTTGAAGAGTTGTACTATGCATGGGTGTACAGATGGTGCCGCTGTGGTGGAGACTCTCAGAAGAGAGCTTGCTCAAGCCAAGGAGCTGTTGGAGAACGTAGTAATTTCAAAAAAAATCCTACGCACACAGGATCATGGTGATGTATAGAAACGAGAGGGGAGAGTGTGTCTACGTACCCTCGTAGACTGAATGCGGAAGCGTTAGCACAACACGGTTGATGTAGTCGTACGTCTTCACGATCCGATCGATCCAAGTACCGAACGCACGGCACCTCCGAGTTCTGCACACGCTCAACTCGATGACGTCCCGCGAGCTCCGATCCAGCAAACCTTCAAAGGAGAGTTTCGTCAGCATGACGGCGTGGTGACGGTGATGATGATGCTACCGACGCAGGGCTTCACCTAAGAACTGCTACGATATGATCGAGGTGGATTACGGTGGAGGGGGGCACCGCACACGGCTAAGAGATCAATGATCAATTGTTGTGTCTATGGGGTGACCCCTGCCCCCGTATATAAAGGAGAAGGGGGAGGAGGCGACCGACCTGGGAAAGGCGCGCCAAGGGGGAGTCCTACTCCCACTAGGAGTAGGACTCCTCCTATTCCTAGTAGGAGTGGGAGAGGGGGAAGGAAAGGGAGAGGAGGAGAAGGAAAGAGGGGGCCGGCCCCCCATGCCCTAAACCAATTCGGTTTGGGCCTTGGGGGGCATGCCCCACACTCCCCTTGCTGCCCTCTATTTCCACTAAGGCTCATGTAGGCCCATTAAGTCCCCCGGGGGGTTCCGGTAACCCCCCGGTACTCCGGTATATGTTCGAAACCTTCTGGAACCTTTCCGGTGTCTGAACATAGTCGTCCGATATATCGATCTTTACGTCTCGACCATTTCGAGACTTCTCATCATGTCCGTGATCATATATGGGACTCCGAACTACCTTCGGTACATCAAAAAACAAAAAATCATAATACCGATCGTCACCGAACTTTAAGTGTGCGGACCCTACGGGTTCGAGAACTATGTAGACATGACCGAGACACGTCTTCGGTCAATAAACAATAGCGGCACTTGGATGTTCATATTGGCTCCCACATATTCTACGAAGATCTCTATCGGTCAAACCACATAACAACATACGTTGTTCCCTTTTTCATTGGTATGTTACTTGCCCGACATTCGATCGTCGGTATCTCAATACCTAGTTCAATCTCATTACCGGCAAGTCTCTTTACTCGTTTCGTAATACATCATCCCGCAACTAACTCATTAGTTACAATGCTTGCAAGGCTTATAGTGATGTGCATTACCGAGTGGGCACAGAGATACCTCTCCGACAATCGGAGTGACAAACCATAATCTCGAAATACGCCAACTCAACAAGTACCTTCGGAGACACCTGTAGAGCACCTTTATAATCACCCAGTTACGTTGTGACATTTGGTAGCACACATAGTGTTCCTCCGGTAAACGGGAGTTGCATAATCTCATGGTCATAGGAACATGTATAAGTCATGAAGAAAGCAATAGCAACATACTAAAGGATCAAGTGCTAAGCTAACGGAATGGGTCAAGTCAATCACATCATTCTCCTAATGATGTGATCCCGTTAATCAAATGACAACTCATGTCTATGGCTAGGAAACATAACCATCTTTGATCAACGAGCTAGTCAAGTAGATGCATACTAGTGACACTCTGTTTGTCTATGTATTCACACATGTATCATGTTTTTGGTTAATACAATTCTAGCATGAATAATAAACATTTATCATGATATAAGGAAATAAATAGTAACTTTATTATTGCCTCTAGGGCATATTTCCTTCAGTCTCCCACTTGCACTAGAGTCAATAATCTAGATTACACAATAATGATTGTAACACCCATGGAGCCTTGGTGCTGATCATGTTTTGCTCATGGAAGAGGTTTAGTTAATGGGTCTGCAACATTCAGATCCGTATGTATCTTGCAAACCTCTATGTCTCCCACCGGAACTTGATCCCAGATGGAGTTGAAGCGTCTCTTGATGTGCTTGGTTCTCTTGTGAAATCTGGAGACCTTTGCCAAGGCAATTGCACCAGTATTGTCACAATAGATTTTCATTTGACCCGATGCATTAGGTATGACACCTAGATCAGATATGAACTCCTTCATCCAGACTCCTTCATTTGCTGCTTCCGAAGCAACAATGTACTCCGCTTCACATGTAGATCCTGGCACGCCGCTTTGTTTAGAACTGCTCCAACTGATAGCTCCACCGTTCAATATAAACACGTATCAGGTTTGTTATTTAGAATCGTCCGGATCAGTGTCAAAGCTTGCATCAACGTAACCATTTACGATGAGCTCTTTGTCGTCCTTTTCAGGTATTTCAGGATGTTCTTGACCGCTGTCCAGTGATCCACTCCTGGATAACTTCGGTACCTCCCTGCTAAACTAATAGGAAGGCACACATCATGTCTGGTACACATCATTGCATACATGATAGAGCCTATGGCTGAAGCATAGGGAACATCTTTCATTTTCTCTCTATCTTTTGCAGTGGTCGGGCATTGAGTCTTAATCAACTTCACACCTTGTAATACAGGCAAGAACCCTTTCTTCGCTTGATCCATTTTGAACTTCTTCAAAACTTTGTCAAGGTATGTGCTTTGTGAAAGTCCAATTAAGCGTCTTGATCTATCTCTATAGATCTTGATGCCCAATATGTAAGCAGCTTCACCGAGGTCCTTCATTGAAAAACTCTTATTCAAGTATCCTTTTATGCTATCCAAAAATTATATATCATTTCCAATCAACAATATGTCATCCACATATAATATTAGAAATGCTACAGAGCTCCCACTCACTTTCTTGTAAATACATGCTTCTCCAAAAGTCTGTATAAAACCATATGCTTTGATCACACTATCAAAGCGTTTATTCCAACTCCGAGAAGCTTGCACCAGTCCATAAATGGATCCCTAGAGCTTGCACACTTTGTTAGTACCTTTTGGGTCGATTAAACCTTCAGGTTGTATCATATACAACTCTTCTTCCAGAAATCCATTCAGGAATGGAGTCTTTACATCCATTTTCCAAATTTCATAATCATAAAATGCGGCAATAGCTAAGATGATTCGAACGGACTTTAGCATCGCTACAGGTGAGAAGGTCTCATCGTAGTCAACTCCTTGAACTTGTCGAAAACATTTCGCAACAAGTCGAGCTTTGTAGACAGTAACATTACCATCAACGTCTGTCTTCTTCTTGAAGATCCATTTATTCTCGATGGCTTGCCTATCATCGGGAAAGTCAACCAAATTCCACACTTTGTTCTCATACATGGATCCCATCTCAGATTTCATGGCCTCAAGCCAGTTTGCAGAATCTGGGCTCATCACCGCTTCCTCATAGTTCGTGATCATCATCATTATCTTTCTCACTAATTGGTGTAGGTGTCAGAGAACCAGTTTCTGTGATGAACTACTTTCCAATAAGGGAGCAGGTATAGTTACCTTATCAAGTTCTACTTTCCTCCCACTCAGTTCTTTCGAGAGAAACTCCTTCTCTAGAAAGGGTCCATTCTTAGCAACGAATGTCTTGCCTTAGGATCTGTGATAGAAGGTGTAACCAAGAGTTTCCTTTGCGTATCCTATGAAGACACATTTCTCCTGTTTGGGTTCGAGCTTATCGGGTTGAAGCTTTTTCACATAAGCATTGCAACCCCAAACTTTAAGAAATGACAACTTTGGTTTCTTGCCAAACCATAGTTCATAAGGCGTCGTCTCAACGGATTTTGATGGTGCCCTATTTAACGTGAATGCAGCCGTCTCTAAAGCATAACCCCAAAATGATAGCGGTAAATCAGTAGGAGACATCATAGATTGCACCATATCTAGTAAAGTACGATTACGACGTTACGTTGTGGTGTTCCAGGTGGCGTGAGTTGCGAAACTATTCCGCATTGTTTCAAATGTAGACCAAACTCGTAACTCAAATATTCTCCTCCACGATTAGATTGTAGAAACTTTATTTTGTTGTTACGATGATTTTCCACTTCACTCTGAAATTCTTTGAACTTTTTAAATGTTTCAGACTTATGTTCCATTAATTAGATATACCCATATCTGCTCAACTCATCTGTGAAGGTGAGAAAATAACGATACCCGCCGCGAGCCTCAATATTCATTGGACCACATACATCAGTATGTATGATCTCCAACAAATCTGTTGCTCGCTCCATTGTTCCGAAGAACGGCCTTTTAGTCATCTTGCCCATCAGGCATGGTTCGCAAGTACCAAGTGATTCATAATTAAGTGATTCCAAAAGTCCATCAGTATGGAGTTTCTTCATGCGCTTTACACCAATATGACCCAAACGACAGTGCCACAAATAAGTTGCACTATCATTATCAACTCTCCATCTTTTGGCTTGAACATTATGAATATGTGTGTCACTACTATCGAGATTTAACACAAATAGACCACTGTTCAAGGGTGCATGACCATAAAAGATATTACTCATATAAATAGAACAAGCATTATTCTCAGATGTAAATGAATAACCGTCTCGCGTCAAACAAGATCCAGATATAATGTTCATGCTCAAGGATGGCACCAAATAACAATTATTCAGGTCTAAAACTAATCCCGAAGGTAGATGTAGAGGTAGCGTGCCGACGGCGATCACATCGACTTTGGAACCATTTCCCACGCGCATCGTCACCTCATCCTTAGCCAGTCTTTGCTTAATCTGTAGTCCCTATTTCGAGTTGCAAATATTAGCAACAGAACCAGTATCAAATACCCAGGTGCTACTACGAGCTTTGGTAAGGTACACATCAATAACATGTATATCACATATACCTTTGTTCACCTTGCCATCCTTGTTATCCACCAAATACTTGGGGCAGTTCCGCTTCCAGTGACCAGTCTATTTGCAGTAGAAGCACTCAGCCTCAGGCTTAGGTCCAGACTTGGGTTTCTTCTCCTGAGCAGCAACTTGTTTGCTGTTCTTCTTGAAGTTCCCCTTCTTCTTTCCTTTACCCTTTTTCTTGAAACTGGTGGTCTTGTTGACCATCTACACTTGATGCTCCTTCTTGATTTCTACCTCCGCTGCCTTTAGGATTGCGAAGAGCTCGGGAATTATCTTATTCATCCCTTACATATTATAGTTCATCACGAAGCTCTTGTAGCTTGGTGGCAGTGATTGAAGAACTCTGTCAATGACACTATCAACAGGAAGATTAACTCCCAGTTGAGTCAAGTGATTATGATACCCAGACATTTTGAGTATATTTTCACTGACAGAACTATTCTCCTCCATCTTGCAGCTATAGAATTTATTGGAGACTTCATATCTTTCAATCCGGGTGTTTGCTTGAAATATTAACTTCAACTCCTGGAACATCTCATATGCTCCATGACGTTCAAAATGTCGTTGAAGTCCCGGTTCTAAGCCGTAAAGCATATCACACTGAACTATCGAGTAGTCATCAGCTTTACTCTGCCAGACGTTCTTAACGTCATTAATAGCATCTGTAGCAGGCCTGGCACCCAGCGGTGCTTCCAGAACGTAATTCTTCTATGCAGCAATGAGGATAATCCTCAAGTTACGGACCTAGTCCGTGTAATTGCTACCATTATCTTTCAACTTTGCTTTCTCAAGGAACGCATTAAAATTCAACTGAACAATAGTATGGGCCATCTATCTACAATAAGATAGACAAGCAAAATACTATCAGGTACTAAGTTCATGATAAATTTAAGTTCAATTAATCATATTACTTAAGAACTCCCACTTAGATAGCCATCCCTCTAATCATCTAAGTGATCACGTGATCCATATCAACTAAACCATAACCGATCATCACGTGAAATGGAGTAGTTTTCTATGGTGAACATCACTATGTTGATCATATCTACTATATGATTCACGCTCGACCTTTCAGTCTTAGTGTTCCGAGGCCATATCTGCATATGCTAGGCTCGTCAAGTTTAACTCGAGTATTCTGCGTGTGTAAAACTGTCTTACACCCGTTGTAGATGGACGTTGAGCTTACCACACCCGATCATCACGTGGTGTCTCGGCACGACGAACTTTGGCAACGGTGCATACTCAGGGAGAACACTTTTACCTTGAAATTTAGTGAGAGATCATCTTATAATGCTACCGTCAAACAAAGCAGAATAAGATGCATAAAGGATAAACATCACATGCAATCAATATAAGTGATATGATATGGCCATCATCAGCTTGTTCCTTTGATCTCCATCTCCAAAGCACCGTCATGATCACCATTGTCACCGGCGCGACACCTTGATCTTTGTCGTAGCATCGCTGTCATCTCGCCAACTATTGCTTCTACGACTATCCCTACCGCTTAGTGATAAAGTAAAGCAATTACAGGGCGATTGCATTGCATACAATAAAGCGACAACCATATGGCTCCTGCCAGTTGCCGATAACTCCGTTAGAAAACATGATCATCTCATACAATAAATATAGCATCATGTCTTGACCATATCACATCACAACATGCCCTGCAAATACAAGTTAGACGTCCTCTACTTTGTTGTTGCAAGTTTTACGTGGCTGCTACGGGCTGAGCAAGAACCGTTCTTACCTACGCATCAAAACCACCACGATAGTTTGTCAAGTTAGTGTTGTTTTAACCTTCGCAAGGCCCGGGCGTAGCCACACTCGGTTCAACTAAATTTGGAGGAGCTGACACCCGCCAGCCTTCTGTGTCCAAAGCACGTCAGTAGAACTAGTCTCGCGTAAGTGTACGCGTAGTGTCGGTCCGGGCCGCTTCATCCAACAATACCGCTGAACCAAAGTATGACATGATGTAAGCAGTATGACTTGTATCGCCCACAACTCACTTGTGTTCTACTCGTGCATATAACATCTACGCAATAACCTGGCTTGGATGCCACTGTTGGGGAACGTAGTAATTTCCAAAAAATTCCTATGCACACACAGGATCATGGTGATGTATAGCAACGAGAGGGGAGAGTGTGTCTACGTACCCTATTAGACCGAATGCGGAAGCGTTAGCACAACGCGGTTGATGTAGTCGTACGTCTTCACGATCCGACCGATCCAAGTACCGAACGCACGACACCTCTGAGTTCTGCACACGTTCAACTCGATGGCGTCCCGCGAGCTCTGATCCAGCAAAGCATCATAGGAGAGTTTCATCAGCACGACGACATGGTGATGGTGATGAGGAATGTACCGACGCAGGGCTTCGCCTAAGCACCGCTACGATATGATCGAGGTGGATTATGGTGGAGGGGGGCACTGCACACGGCTAAGAGATCAATGGCAATTGTTGTGTCTATGGGGTGCCTGTCGGTGTCAAAACCGGCAGATCTTGGGTAGGGGGTCCCGAACTGTGCGTCTAAGGCGGATGGTAACAGGAGGCGGGGGACACAATGTTTACCCAGGTTCGGGCCCTCTCGATGGAGGTAATACCCTACTTCCTGCTTGATTGATCTTGATGATATGAGTATTACAAGAGTTGATCTACCACGAGATCAGAGAGGCTAAACCCTAGAAGCTAGCCTATGGTATGATTGTTGTTGTCCTACGGACTAAAACCCTCTGGTTTATATAGACACCGGAGGGGCTAGGGTTATACAGAGTCGGTTACAAGGGAGGAGATCTACATATCCGAATCGCCAAGCTTGCCTTCCACGCAAAGGAGAGTCCCACCTGGACACGGGACAAAGTCTTCAATCTTGTATCTTCATAGTCCGACAGTCCGGCCAAGGGATGTAGTCCGGCTGTCCGAGGACCCCCTAATCCAGGACTCCCTCAGTATCCCCTGAACCAGCCTTCAATGATGACGAGTCTAGCGTGCAAAACAAATTCCACATACCACCGTAGAGAGTACATATTTCCAAAAATCTAATCAGCTGACAAATTTTCATAATGTGACATCACGCCATGGCCCCGGTCATTATTCGAACCGTTTTCCCCTGCCCACCACTTCACGTGTTGCGAGGCAGTTTTATTGGCACGTCTTGTCAAAGCAGAGATCGTGTCCCCTTATCAGGGGATTCTCATCAATACGGGTGTGGGTAACCCAATCGTGCTCGTTAGTACGACTCCTCGATTTTAGGCAAGTTCGAAACAGCCACACAGAGGACGCTTGATATTCGCCCTCTTTATAAAGGGGCCAAAGCCTATGCTTTTCTTCTCGTGCTCAATCCCTCCCTTCCCCCACCCCGAGTTCCAACATCCAAGGCTCAGGCGAAGCGCTTCATACCTTCAATCATGTCTGAATCCAACCTTCAGGGCCAGTGGATGGCTTCCTCTGTCATAGAGGAGGACATCAAGAAGCTAAGGGAGGCCAGGTATCTGACCACCGAAATCTCGCACAGGCTACCTGCCCGAGGGCACGTCATCCCACTGCTGAACCCAACGAGAGTGTCGTATTTGTTTCCCACTTCCTCTGAGGGCTAGGCTTTAGCCTTGATCCCTTCGTCAGAGGGCTCATGTTCTATTATGGGCTCGACTTCCACGATCTAGCTCTAGATTCTATTCTTCACATCTCGTCGTTTATCGTCATATGTGAGGCCTTCCTCCGCATCACCCCACACTTCGACTTATGGATCAAGACGTTCAATGTGAAGCCGAAGATGATCGACGGGCGACACGCAGAATGCAGAGGTGCCACAATAAGCAAAGGCATCAATGCCCCATGGCCAAACGGTTCCTTCCCGGAGATATCCAACTTATGGCAGCGGGAGTGGTTTTACATCACAGCTCCCCGAAGTACTAAGTGGGTGGCTGCCCCCGCCTTCCGTTCGGTCCCCCCACCGCAACTGGCGTCATGGGTCAACAAGGGGCTAGACTGGGGGCTGGTTAATGACGTGCCGACATTGCAAAGTCGCATCCCAGATCTCCTCAAGAGGGATGTCGGTCTCGTCAAAGTAATGGAAGTTATACTAGTTCACCGGGTCCTGCCATACCAACGTCGATCTCTCCGTATGTGGGAGTTCAACCCGGAAGGACCGCGAACTATTCAGCGGTTCTTTGGCGTGACGCTCGAAGAGATGTATGGATTGTTCTTCAGATCACGAATAAAGTGTCCGGACACCATCGAGGATGCGGGTCTCAACTGTAATCATCCAGATACCCAGGTAAGTATTTCCACGACCGAACACATTGTCCTTTCATTTGCCATAACGTAATTCTGAAAGAATTGCTCTTGGCCAGGACTGGGTAAGAAAGGCAAAGATGATCAGGTGTTTAGCCCCCTCTTCCCGAGGGCTTGCCGGATCCTGTACTAGCCAGGATGCTGGAGTGCACGCCTTATCAAGTGCCCTCGAGGGAAGATAAAGGGAGAGACGAAGAAGCCGAAAGCGAGCCTCACACATTACTCATCCAAACCGGGGGAATTAGTACCTCCACGAAGGAGGATAATCGAGGAGAAGAATTTGAAATTCCCTCTCCCCAAGGAAGGAAAAGACCGCTCCTGAAGACTTGGAAACAAGGGTTTCCAAACGAGAGAAGAAACCCTCATCAGGGGGTCCTGACCCGGAGGGCATTCCTTCCGCACAGTGCCCGCAAGGGGATCAGCCCTCCATCGAGCTGTAAATGAACAAAAGTACTTTTGGTAAATATATTTTGCTTTATCTCTGCGGACAATAACCGAGACATATGTCTTGCAGTCCGGATCGTAGCTCTTCCCGACAGAGTTCATCTTTGGGGGATCTTCTTCCGGAGAGGATGGAGAGCGAAATGCCTCCCCTTGTCTCCCCGCCTCCTGGGGAGGATGACCATGAGGTGTCATCACGGAGGATTTCTCCTGATCCGCCAAGGCCAGAAGGTAATCCTTCGGCCACCCGAAGTCCGGAGTATTTGGCTCCTAAGGGGAGTAACAGAAAGAGTCCGGGATTGTCTGGTGCGCAACCGGACATACTAACGGGTCTTTTGGAGCAAGCGGCTATCTCAGAGGAGCATCGTACTTTAATGGGTACGGTGGTTGAGAGGATCTCATCCGCCAAAAGTGGGTTGCATGAAGCTTTTACGAGCCTGCTAACAGGTTTTGAGGTACGCAAAAAAAATTGACGGTACCGCACAGGCTAGGTGTGCTCTATACAGATAGTAGCCCCTGAGGCTCTGGTTGCTGTCTCGAGGCGGCAAATAGAGGATCATAGTTCCAGGTAATGATCGCGATGCTTTCATGTGCAGGCAGCAGACGGTCCGGTGGCTGGCCGGACTGCTGAGTTGGCCGGACTAAGCCGGCAACTGGATGCAGCAGATGCCGGCATTACGCTTGTGAACAAGCGGCTTGACGAGGCATAGGGTATGTATTTTCGGGTGGTCAGCAAGTATTAAGAGGAGCATGATGCTAGTATCTATAATACGTTTTGATTGTAGATGGAGCTGCCGCCATGGAGACCCTTCTGGCGGATCTTTCCCGAGCCAAGGAACAAGCCAGGAGAAGTGATGCCGCCGCCCTAAAGGCAGCCAAAGACTTAAGAGCCGAACAGGCTGCTCATCGCAAGAGCGAAGATGAAATAGCCAAGAAGGCTGTTGAGCTAAAACATGCTGCCGGCCGATATGAGCTTCTTGAAAAGGAAAGCCAAGTGAGAATGGCTGACCTAAAGAGAGCCGTGGAGTCAGCCAAGGAAACCCGTTCTAAAATCAGAGCGGCAGAGGAGGAGCTCCGTCAAGCCGGAGATATCACGGCTGGGAAGCCCTTTTTGTTGCGAGCGAAGTTCGGAGATCCGAAGTATGCCCCTCTGGATCTATTATGGAGTGCTGCAGACGCGTATGCGGACTTGCCAATGAGTGCTGCTGATGCGACTGCGGTTTTCAAAGATCAAGAAGATCACGAAGAAGAGAAGTTGTTCTGGTCGTAGTTCAGTGCTCCGACGCGTCCGCTGGTTTTAAATGAGCAAATGGCCGAGTGGGATGAGCTCCATAGGTTGTCCGGGCTTGCCATGAGGTCTGTCATGGATCATCTTTGGCCAGAAGGACCAAAGCCAAATAGTTATTTTGGTTTAGTGCAACGATTCCTTGGTGTTGCGCATCATATCGATGTCGTAAAGAGGTCGACGTGCATAGAGGGTGCGCGGATGGCTCTTGCCCATGTTAAGACATACTGGGCAGAGATGGATGCCCCCACTATTGCAACCCAGGGTCCGGCCGTAGGCCAGGTCTCGGCCGAGCACTATTTAGAAGAAGTCCTATAAGGCACTCGTTTAATAGAGGCTCAATGCTCGAAGAGTATCATGTTCAAGTGACATCTATTCCCATTGTAAAAATAGTATTATTTGAATTATACAGGTTGTATTTATTGCCTGAAGGTATTATGATGCCTCATGTGCGGCCGTTTATGTAAGTATATAACCTGAAAGTTTGCAGTCGTCGGCTTCAGCCCCCACGCACATAATGCGGGGGTGTTCGGAAAAGCACGTACTCACACTTGATCCAACGTCTTGGTCCATGAAGGAGGTGATAGCGCGACGAACAAGGCAATTGGACTATATTGCTTTAACACTTTCACTTAGCCATAACAGTTTGACAGTGGGGCTACTATATAGCCCCTGGTACTTCCGCGCTTATCCAAATACGATGCGCGTACATACATGACCGAATGCGGAGGAATCGCGAAGATTCCGCTGAGTCCTCGAGTGGTTGACCAGTCTCGCACTTTATCATGATAGTCAGTTTTTGGCTTTCTCTACTGAGGTGCTCATCCAGATGAACCAGGGCACAATCACAGTAGTTCTCCCGGTGACACCTTAGCCGATAGGGCGGAACGTAAGGTAGCAAAACACTAGAGCCGGGCAAACCCAACATTTGACCAAAGACATGATTCGGAGCTGATGCATATAAGGCCAAACTCGCGACGCCGAACACTCCCTAAGGTATTCGGACTTTATAACATATACCGGGCTGACCAAAGCCCTTGATAATGAACCCTGAATTTCTAGGTACGTGCATCCGCCTAACATGGCGAAAATGCAGTAACATCAGCATCCCTCTCGGTTATGCTAAGTATCCGGAGGGTGTGAAGCAACAAGAGACAGTGAAAAAGGTTTACACAGGGTCTTAATCTAGAAAGAAACCTTTGAGCGGGGCCCTGCTGCACGTCTGCGTCTGTGTCTCCGTTGTGCCGTGTCCTGGAAGGGTGTAGCACGATTGTCATCTGCAAGAGAGAAAAGACCCAGGTGAAAGCTACGTGCGGAAAATTGGTTATTCTTAATAGACCATTGAAATTCAATCTAAGTAAGGTCAAACCGAACTATGGTCCTTTTTACATGTGGCAAGCCCCTAGCGCCACCTATGGGGGTATATCCATCCACCCAATATCGGGTTTATCTGAACTGTTAAAGCGAGGGGTGCGCCGGACTCGTCTAGCCATGTTAGCGGTCTTCACGACCAATCATTTATTCTGGTTGGAGGGGTCGTTCAGTGTTTGGCTGCGAAAGCCGCCGTACATTCCTCCGCATGTAAGGAATGCTCTGAGTTTCCACTAACTATGATGATGCCACGTGGACCGAGCATCTTAATATTAAGATAAGTGTAATGCGATATTGCATTAAAACGAGCGAAGGCTGTTCTTCTGAGTAGTGCTTGATAGCCGCTTCGGAATGGAGCGATGTCGAAGGTTAATTCTTCGCTTCGGAAGTTGTCGGGAGAACCGAATACAACCTCTAGTACTATAGAGCCCGTGCAGTGGGCCTCTGGGCTTGGTACTACTCCTTTAAAGGTAGTATTGCTTTGGCTGATTCTTGTTGGGTCTATCCGCATTTTGCGGACTGTGTCTTGATATATCAAATTTAGACTACTGCCGCCATCCATAAGGACTCGGGTGAGATGGTATCCGTCAATTATGGTCTAGTACCAAGGCAGTCGATCCTCCGTGCCGGATACTAGTTGGGTTATCCCTGCGATCAGAAGTGACAGGGCAGGCCGACCAGGGGTTGAACTTGGGGGTAACGGGCTCTACGGTGTATATGTCTCGGAGTGCGCGTGTGCTCCTCCTCTTCGTTACGTGAATCATGTTCACTGTTTTGACTTCTGGTGGGAATTTTTTCTGTCCCCCAGTGTTTTGTTGCTGAGGCTCATCCTCGTTTTCACTTGGTGTCTCCCTCCCCTTGTGTTCGGCGTTTAGCTTTTCGGCCTGCTTAATGACCCAGCATTCTCTGTTGGTGTGATTTGAAGGTTTATCGGAGGTGCCGTGAATCTGACATAATATGTCCAGAATCTTGTTTAGGCTGGACAGTCCATCTATGCTGCCTTTGAATGGCTTTTTCTGTTGACCGGGTCGAGAGCCCCTGAATCCGGCATTTACCGCTGTGTTGTCTGGGATGTCTTTGTTGCTTCGACGCTTCCTTTTATTGTGTCGTGGTTCTCCATTGCCATCCCTGACTTCGGATGTGCTTGGGTCGTTGGTGCCGCTGCGAGCCAGCCAACTATCCTCGCCCGCGCAAAAGTGGGTCATAAGGCTTGTTAGGGCTGCCATTGTCCTTGGTTTTTCTTGGCCGAGGTGTCTGGCAAGCCATTCGTCCCGGACACTATGTTTGAAAGCCGCTAAGGCTTTGGCATCCAGGCAATCGACAATTTGATTCTTCTTAGTGAGGAATCTGTTCCAAAGCTTTCGGGCTGACTCTCCGGGTTGTTGAATTATGTGACTTAAATCGTCTGCATCCGTAGGTCGGACATAGGTCCCTTGAAAATTAGCCCTGACTGCGTCCTCGAGCTCTTCCCAACTTCCAATTGAGTTTTCGGGGAGGCTTTTCAACCAGTGCCTAGCTGGTCCTTTCAACTTTATGGGCAAGTATTTGATGGCATGGAGATCATCTCCACGACCCATGTGGATGTGAAGGATAAAGTCCTCAATCCAGACCCCAGGGTCTATTGTTCCATCGTATGACTCTATGTTCACGGGTTTGAATCCTTCTGGGAATTCATGATCCGGTACCTCGTCGGTGAAGCAGAGGGCCGGGGTGCACGGCACCTCTGTATTTGGGTGTGTTTGACGGTTGTAGTGTTCGGTTTTGACTCCGAACTATTATTCTGCCAATATAGTCATTTGGGTGGTAATGATTCTGTGCCGGAACACGCTTCCTACATCCGTAAATGGACCTGGTCAAACCGGCTTTTTTGTGTAGGTCCTCATGTATGTCATGTGCTGACTTGTGCACGTCATCGCTAGCCGCCCTGTCGCGACCACGGGGTGGTTGATCCGGTTGATCGGCCGTTTTATTTTCTGGCTGATTGGGCTCTAAGGCCTCGTCATCGAATTCAGGCAACAACTTGCGCTTTGGATAGTTTTTTGTGTTGCAATTACCACCGTACTTTTCCTCCATGTCAAGCACTTTATTCCATCTACTGTTGAGCGTATTCTGCGCAGTCTTAAGCCTTTGTTTCTGCTTCTTCAGGCTCCGCGCGGTTTCAATGAGCCTTTTATGAAGGTTCTCTTGTTCCAAGTGTCTTTCAGGGATGATGTGTGCATCGTCGTCCGGACTATTCATGTCTCCGGAGACAGGTTGATGAGTTTTACCCTCGGGGTCGTCATGACCGGACAGCGGCTCCGTACTATGTTCGCCGCCCGCTGATTCACCCTGCTCCACCGCTGGGCTCATGTGGTCGTTGTCTCCTTTGGGCTCGACCGGGGTGTTACTCTTTCTTGCACTGTTATCGCTGTTTTTGCCGGGGCGGGATTTGGAGCGGCGCTTACGCCGTCGCTTTGGTTGCTTCTCGAGGGAATTGTCCTTCGCTGCTTCCTCCCGTTCCTCGTCATCATTTTCTTTGAGTGTATCCACCATGTATATATCATGTGATGAAGTGTCAGTCCAGCGCCCTATGGGCGGTGGTTCCTGTTCGTCTCCCGCATCGTCGTTCATATCGTCGATGTCTTTGGAGCCGAAATCAAGCATGTCGGTTAAGTCGTCGATAGTGGCTATTAAGTGGGTGGTGGGTGGGGAACGAATTTCTTCGTCGTCCACTTCCCACTAGAGCCGAACACAGTTCGGCCAAGGGCTTCCTGACAAGGAGAGAGACCTTAATAAATTTAGCACATTACCCAAGCGTGAGTGCTGAAAGATATCCGCGGAGGAAAACTCCGTGATCGGCGCCCAATCACTTTTGATAGGTACGGACATAGGCGGTTCGGAGACCGTGGCCGGGGACGAATCCAAAGGTCCGGCAACACAGTTCTCGTAGGAGGTGAACTCAGTATTCGGCTCTATCACCCGCTGAGTGTGTGGCCTCCGTGGCGGGGTTCATCCATCCGTCCTCGGACGGCGCGATCTGTTCCAGATTGAGGGCCGGAGTAGTTACAGGTGTGATCTCCCGAACACTGTCCGTCGGCAGAGCTAAATCATGCCCATCGTGACTGTGCGGCGCACCTGACATGGGTTTGAATCCGTCGAAGATCAAGTCTTCGCGGATGTCGGTGGTATAGTTCAAGCTTCCAAACCTGACCTGATGGCCAAGAGCGTAGCTCTCGATCTGCTCCAGATGGCCAAGCGAGTTGGCCCGTAGTATGAAGCCGCTGAATATGAAGATCTGTCCAGGGAGGGAAACCTCACCCTGGATCGCATCGTTGCCGATGATCGAAAGAGCCATCAAGCCTTATGGTGGCGACACAGTGGAACTCCCAATGAAAGCACCAATATCGGTGTCAAAACCGGCGGATCTCGGGTAGGGGGTCCCGAACTGTGCGTCTAACGAGGATGGTAACAAGAGGCAGGGGACACAATGTTTACCCAGGTTCGGGCCCTCTCAATGGAGGTAATACCCTACTTCCTGCATGATTGATCTTGATGATACGAGTATTACGAGAGTTGATCTACCACGAGATCAAAGAGGCTAAACCCTAGAAGCTAGCCTATGGTATGATTGTTGTTGTCCTACGGACTAAAACCCTCCGGTTTATATAGACACCAGAGGGGCTAGAGTTACACAGAGTCGATTACAAGGGAGGAGATCTACATATCTGAATCGCCAAGCTTGCGATCCACGCAAAGGAGAGTCTCACCCGGACACGGGACGAAGTCTTCAATCTTGTATCTTCATAGTCCAACCGTTCGGCCAAGGGATATAGTCCGGCTGTCCGAGGACCCCCTAATCCAGGACTCCCTCAGTGCCCCTGCCCCCGTATATAAAGGAGCAAGGGGGAGGAGGCGGCCAGTCAGGGAGAGGCGCGCCAAGGGGGAGTCCTACTCCCACTAGGAGTAGGACTCCTCCTATTCCTAGTAGGAGTAGGAGAAGGGGAAGGAAAGGGAGAGGAGGAGAAGGAAAGAGGGGGCCGACCCCCCTTGCCCTAAACCAATTCGGTTTGGTCCTTGGGGGCATGCCCCACACTCCCCTTGCTGCCCTCTATTTGCACTAAGGCCCATGTAGGCCCATTAAGTCCCCCAGGGGGTTCCGCTAACCCCCCCGGTACTCCGGTATATGTCTGAAACCTTCGGGAACCTTTCCGGTGTCCGAACGTAGTCGTCCAATATAACGATCTTTACCTCTTGACCATTTTGAGACTCCTCGTCATGTCCGTGATCATATCCGGGACTCCAAACTACCTTCGGTACATCAAAACACAAAAACTCATAATACCGATCGTCACCGAACTTTAAGCGTGCGGACACTATGGGTTCGAGAACTATGTAGACATGACCGAGACACGTCTCCGGTCAATAACCAATAGCGGAACCTGGATGTTCATATTGTCTCCCACATATTCTATGAAGATCTTTATCGGTCAAACTGCATAACAACATACGTTGTTCCCTTTGTCATCGGTATGTTACTTGCCCGAGATTCGATTGTCGGTATCTCAATACCTAGTTTAATCTCATTACCGACAAGTCTCTTTACTCGTTCTATAATACATCATCCCGCAACTAACTCATTAGTTACAATGCTTGCAAGGCTTATAGGGATCTGCATTACCTAGTGGGCCCAGAGATACCTCTCCGACAATCGGAGTGACAAATCCTAATCTCGAAATATGCCAA
The DNA here is from genome assembly GCA_034509565.1 of Triticum monococcum. Taxonomy (NCBI): domain Eukaryota; kingdom Viridiplantae; phylum Streptophyta; class Magnoliopsida; order Poales; family Poaceae; genus Triticum; species Triticum monococcum. The sequence goes on along the minus strand of CM067843.1, from coordinate 752,339,397 downwards.
CTCAACAAGTACCTTCGGAGACACCTGTAGAGCACCTTTATAATCACCCAGTTATGTTGTGACGTTTGGTAGCACGCAAAGTGTTCCTCTGGTAAACGGGAGTTCCATAATCTCATAGTCATAGGAACATGTATAAATCATGAAGAAAGCAATAGCAACATACTAAACGATCAAGTGCTAAGGTAACGTAATGGGTCAAGTCAATCACATCATTCTCCTAATGATGTGATCCCATTAATCAAATGACAACTCATGTCTATGGCTAGGAAACATAACCATCTTTGATCAATGAGCTAGTCAAGTAGAGGCATACTAGTGACACTCTATTTGTCTATGTATTCACACATGTATCATGTTTCTGGTTAATACAATTCTAGCATGAATAATAAACATTTATCATGATATAAGGAAATAAACAATAACTTTATTATTGCCTCTAGGGAATCACTACTAGGAAAAGGCCTACTAGTGGCGCACCTGTTTTGCCTACTAATGGCGCACAACAGGTGCACCACTAGTATCACGCCATTAGTATTTTTTACTAATGGCGCACCATGCAGTGCGCCATTACCATTAGTATAGCCCAGAGTGCGCCATTAGTATGCCTCCCAGGGGGGGCATACTTACCCATGTGCTTTGGCATAATAATGGCGCACTAGTGGATGATGCGCCATTAGAGTCCTTTTTGCAGTGCGCCATTAGTGTGCTGAGTGGTGCGCCACTAGTATGAATATTCGGGATTTTTTTCTTTTCTGATATTTGCACAGGTTACAAAACATATTACTGCACATAATATAGAGAGCAAAACATATAAACAGCAGATTTATCGAATACAATAGAAGATTAGTCTCCGAATTTAAAATATCGAACAAAGTTAGAACATTACAAGTCTCGAAACCGCGAGTAGCGCGTTTGTCTTCACATTACAAGTCGATATCAATCATCTAAACTACCATCACATAGAAGAGATCTGCGGTCATCACGATGAGCATCATCGCGATGAAACTGGTCTTCATCCGCTTCCTCCAACGCTCCCTCCTCTCTCCCGCTAGACAGCGCGCGTATCTAACTTCCGCCTCCGCCCTAGTGGTGTACCCTTTGTAACTGTTACCGCTGAAATGGTGAACCTGTCTCCAACACTCCTCCCAGTCGTCGTAGACTCCGGGAACCTTACCCTTGTACATGACATACGATGGCATCTCTATGCACTAGCCAAACAAAATATTAGTAACAATTCACAGACAATAAATAAGCAATATATAAGTATGCAGCAAAAGGATCGGAAGAGAAAAGCAACACATTAAAAGCACGATTCATAGTCCTACTAATAAATAGCATCGATTTCATATAAGTTGAACGGCTGTCCAAACCAAAGAGACATACAAGTTCATTAAAGTTTAATTACAACATGAGCCAATCGATGTTTTAGAACTACACATAGCATCACTACTTTCGACTCGGCTCAGGGACCGAAGCATGGATGAAGCCGCCGTCTCTCGTGATGGTCATGAAATCGCAGGCGTTGTCAGTCTGCATTTGTAGCGTTGTGTCTATCTCACTGTTGGACAGTTGGTATCTGAGGTAGAACTGCCCCGAGATACGAAGGACATCTTGATGGATGATTTCCGCAAACTCTGACTGGATGCGAAAGAATTCTGACAATCTTGATGGATGATTTCCGCGTCCTAGATTGCTGACAATCTTGCGGCCCAATCTTTGAGATTATTTGGTAGCAGAAGGTGATTATGGTCCCGTACGATCGCCCGCATGTGATGGAGGGTGTAGTAGGCATCCTTATGACTGCCAGGTGGCTGCTTGACGCAAGGGAACATCGTAGTGTGGGCGAACACGTGCTTGTCGTACCTACGAACTAGCCTGGTGAAGGTGCCTCCAGATCTGGCGTAGCTGGGGAGAACATCATCAAGAACTTTCTTGATATTTGTGTAGTCTTTCTTCGACTGATGGTCCGAGTCGAAATACGTGGCAAAGGAATATTTTGGGCTTAAGAGGATGAGCGTGCAATGTGTGTCACTTCATAAAACATGAAATGTTAGAAAAAAAGAACAATCGAAACCTAAGAAATCATATGTTACGGGGCGGTGAAGGGATGACTTACTCGGGAAAGTAAGGCACAAGGAAGTTATCCTTTCTGGGTTTGCCAGAATGACGCCTTCGAGGTAAGAACTCGCGACTTGCCGGTCCCCAGCGTTGCCCCAGATCTTGGCACGCATGTAGAAGGGGTCGACAATCACGATGTCCGGGGTCTTGTCTCTAATGATCCGCATCTCCATACTCAGCGAAAATAGCTGAACGAAGGTGTAGTGTAGCGAATGAAGGTTAAACATAGCGAAGATGTCATCAAACCGCAGGACGATCGTACCCCCGATGGCGTTATCCACAAATCCCTTGCCCTCTGGCGTACACCCGGGTGCATTAAGCTCCAATGCCCGTGCCGGCGTCGGAGACACCAATATCGCCTCCGCCGAAGACACCAATTGCGCCGCCTGCGTGTTGTGCGAGTTGCTGGCCGTGAAGCTGGGAACCGGGGGCGGCCCCTGTTGGCCGCCCGCAATCCACGTCGTCAGCCCCTGAATCAAGGTAGGCACAATGGCGGTGAGCGTCGATACTAGTTGTTGTTTCACTCGCTCTTGGACAATCGCCGGAATCCGTGCCACTTGTGCCTTGAGGTCTTGAACCTCACGCGACTGGCTTTTCGAGCTGGTCTTTCTCTCCTTTTACCCACCAGCGTTATAGTATGACGACCATTTTGTGGACAAGCCTTTGCCGGCCACACGACCAGCTGACGACGGCTTAGTGAGCTTATCCTTGTTTTTCATTACGTTCAACGCCCTATTTAGAGTGTTGTCCCAAGGGGTGCTCTAAGACGACCCCGCACTACTGCTTTCAGTCTCCTGCGGAAGGAATGTGAACCATTTAGAAATTTGGCATCATTAATTAGAATGCAACCATATGGAGCTAATTACGCGGGGGTGTATTCCTTACGAGAACAAGCTCAAGCGCCCTGGTCTTTGGATCCATGGTAAGCTCCTTTGTTACCGGGTCCTCCTTGTACCGGGCCCTGACATAGTTCCTGGTCTGCTTGTCACGATATTTCTCGAAGCGGGGCGGTAGGCCTTGCTTGGCACGCTCCACGTCCTCCTTGTCCCATATAGGCTCTGCCACTCTCTAACCGTCAAAACCGAGTTTGTGTTCCCCTAAGTTCAACTCCCGCATTTCTTTCCCCCACTGACTTGATTGGGAGGTTGCGCTGCTCTCGCACTTGATCTTGAACTCCTTGTAGTCATCTTCGCTGATCGAAGGATTTTTCGCCTTGATCTTCTCATAACTATCACCTTTGTCAATCATTCTCTTCACCGCGCTTCTCCAAGTAGACAGGGCCGTGCTCATCATCGTGAGGGCGGTACTGTTCACTTTATTCCCTGAGAGGCGTGTGTTTACAAAGTCAGCGGGGAACTTGTATCGTTCATGCAGCTTTCTGAAGAGGAGGTTGCGCAAATTCCCTCGGTCCTTATGCCTTAGGTTCTCAGTGTTGATTGAGACGGTGCTCCGAAGAATGCACCTGAGCTTAAGAGAGTATCCCTTGACTAATTCTTCGGGCGCCGTTGGATGCCCATCAGACTTCACTTGAGTAAATTCCTCCTTGACGGTGCGGAGCACGTTCGGGCGCCGGTCCTTCCGTTGCCTCTTCGGTTGGCTGCCATCTGTGCATGCGCTGCCATCATCAGTGGTGGCATCCTCGGCGGCACCATCAGTGGTGTCATCCCCGACGCCACTAGGGGTTGTGTAGTCAGGATCGGTGTCTTCCGCGGCATCCTCATAGCATGAGGTTCTTCCTCCATCTACTGGGATAGCTCCCAGAATTACTTGCCCGGACCGCCGGCCTCATTGTTGTGGGCCATGTTTTGCTCTAAATAGGAAAAAAGTTTGGCCAAAAAGTTGGTTATTGTCAAGGAAAAAGATCATGGTCTCATCATTTAGGGTTTGTCGACACCGAGGCATCCTAAAAGCTAAGCTTTTATCATTTAGGGTTTGTCGATGCCGAGGCACCCTAAAAGCCTAAGCTTTCATCATTTAGGTTTTTATCGAAACCGAGGAACCCTAAAAGCCAAGGTTTTATAATTTAGGGTTTGTCAACACCGAGGCATCCTAAAAGCTAAGCTGGGAAGGAGAATTCTAAGTAGGTCCTAATCAGTTGGATCTATTGCCACCTATGGTTTAATGTAGCAAGAATAAAGGGGCAGTTGATCCTACTTAATTAAATACTAAGATACCCCGGCCCATGCATTAGTCACAAGTACCCCATATGTCCTATTTTTAGCAAAGTCATGTTTAAATTCACGGAAAATTTTAGCATGACCTTTGCTGAAAATAGGACATATGGAGTACCCGAATTTGCCGGAACAGAAGTTAATCGACATTCCAGGTACCTGCAAAATCATCACGACACGATGGTTGGAGACATGAACTTTGCCTAACTGTTCTGAGCTCCTGCCTAAACTGAACACAACATATACCAAGGAAAATCAACACTTCTAGATTCATATCAGACTAACAACCAACACTGCTTTATGTCCATATCAACTACCTGAATAACCTATCAATACTGAATATTAGCATGCTAAAGATATATAAAACTCCATTGCAAATGTGCCATGTCAATCAAAACCCCAATGGATGAGAACTACCATTCAATACAACAACTCTTAGAAGTGAAGAACAGGTTCTCCAAAATGAGTAGAAAGGGAGCATGCTGACATCTATACAAGCCAATAATGATTTACTACTCAATGGACCAGGGTAAGATAAACACCAGTCAATAAATTTACTACATCAAAAGGAGTAAAACTCAACAATGCAGCACTATCTCTGAACCTAACCTTTGTTTAGCGCACAAATTGTTTTCTGTAAAAGATGATCATCATCTTTACAGAATAAAGCAACACCCTGCACTGGCATAAAAACAAGTGAAGTTTCACCCATATAAGAACAGGTACAAACAAAATAATGACACTCAATTTAGATAGCAAAAAAAGTGAACATCAAGTACTGGGGCACATTGACACTCCTAGTTTTCTACAAACACCAAGTACTAGGGCACACCAAAGTTCTGAAATTTGTGTGCCTAACTAAATTAACTGAATTTTCAGTAACCGATTAAACTGAATTTTCAAAACTAACAAATATTAATAGGTTGACTACAGCAAAATCCAATTTGCAAGCTTGACTGCATAAAATTTGAGCAACTTGTTGAGCTAATTTTGAGCAGAACTCCCTGAGGAACTAGCAGCAAGGAGTGGCTACAACTACAAACAGTGGCTAGAACTGCAGATTTACACATTAAAGGACAGAAACTCAAGTAAGCTTCCTGAATTCTTGTTGCTAAAACTAATTTGACCTATATTCGAGAGGGATTTGACCTAAACCTAGCAAAACAGAGAAGAAGAGCGCATGGCCGGGAGGGCATGGCCGGGAGGGAGGAGAGAGGGATTACCTGACCACGATGAGGTGGTGGCCAGAGCGGAGATGACGGAGGGAGGAGACAGCGAGCTTGGGGTAGGTGGGCCTCCCCTCCTGATGGACGTGTATGGCCCTCCTGTGGATGAGGGGCAGGGGTGGGACGGCTCCGAGGCTCCAAGTCTCCGGCGGCGCGGCGCGGTGGGTTTGGGCTCCGAGGCTCCAGGTCTCCGGCGAGGCGGCGCAGTGGGTCTCGGTCGAGGCGGCGTAGTGGGTCTGGGCGCTGTGGGTTTCTAGGGTTTGGAGGGCTGGGAAGGCGAGGGAGGGGGTGGGTGGGGGCGGCGGAGCCCGGGAGCGAGGTCGCCGGTGGGTGGAAGGGATCGGCGGCGCTGGCGAGATGCGAGGGGCGAGATGGGTCAATGCGATATGGGTGGGGGTGGGGCATTGGGGAAAGAAAGGGGGTTGGCATGGGGGAGGCTTAGCAATGGCGCACCCCCTAGCAGTGCGCCATTAGAATTTTGTTTTTGGATAGCAATGGCGCATCCCCTAGAGGTGCGCCATTAGTATTTTTTTTAGGATTTTTTGATGCCTAGCGGAGGGCCAGCAGCGGCGTCTTGAACCATAGGTCTCGCTCGGGGAGGAGGGAGGGTGCGGGGGGTCGACGGCGGCGGTGGAGCAGGGGAGGGTGCGGGGGGTCGTCGACGACGGTGGAGCGGGGGAAGGGTGCGGGGGGTCAGCGGCGGCGGAGCGGGGGAGGGTGCGGGGCGTCGTCGGCGGTGGAGCAGGGGAGGGTGCGGGGGGTCATCAGCGGCGGTGGAGCGGGGGAGGGTGCGGGGGGTCGTCGGCGGCAGTGGAGCGGGGGAGGGTGCGGGGGGTCGGCGGCGGCGGTGGATCGAGGGAAGGGTGCGGGGGGTCGTCGGCTACGGAGCGGGGGAGGGTGCGGGGGGTCAGCGGCGGCGGAGCGAGGGAGGGTGCGGGGGGTGCTCGGCGGCTTGGAGGATCTGGCGAGGGGGGGTAGCGATCGAGATGGAGGACACTAGAATAGAAGAAATATCATTTCAATATGTCGAAATACAATCGAGAAATGAAGGCTACAATTTAAATACAATCGATCTTAGCTAGCTATCTGTTCACAATCTTCTTGCCCTTCTTTTTCACAAATGGAGTTCTTCTCTGGAACGGACGTCCTTTAGGTAGGGTGGTCCTGCTTCTACTTGTGGTGTATGGCACTTCATCATCGTCGTCATGTTCCATCTTCGGGTCGCCGTACTTGTCGAAGTCTTGCTCATTGGTGACTCCATCCATTCCGATGATCTTCCTTTTGCCTCTCCTCACGACAACACGACTGGGCTTTGACGGGTCGATAATGAAGAAGCATTGGTCCACTTGGGAAGCCAGTACCCATGGCTCATTTTTTGCGGTGACGTTTGCGCCCGCGGTCTTGGATTTGGCTTCGGGTATAACCATGGTGGTGAAATACCGGTCTTCTTTTAGGACGCTCTTGGCCTATCTGACATGGAACATCAGGACCTTCTGTCTAGCGTAGCTCAACTCCCAGATCTCCCCGATCCTTCTATAGTATCTGTCCTTGTCGTTACCGGTGTAGGATTCCATCGTTACCCCGGAGTTTTGATAACCATCGCTCTTCATGTCCTTGTCCTCGGTGTAGAATGTGTAGCCGTTGATATCGTACGCCTCATAGGTCATTAGGTTGTGCTCGGCGCCTCGTGACAAGGCGAATATGAGTTTTTCTTCCGTGGAAGAATCCTCATGTAAAGGTTACGACAGAAGCTTTTCCTTGAACCAACGCGTGAAACATGAGTATGCTCTTTGATTATATCTCCTTCTGTCCTCTGTTGGCCTCGGTCATTGTACGTCTTCTCAATAAAGGTTTTGTGCTCTACCACCCAAGGATTGACCACGTCTATGTGTTGTAGCGTGACTAGGTTTGCTCTTTCAAAGTCGGCGAGTCGACCCTCGAAGTCGACATGCATTTCGCGGCGACCCTCGTGGTGACCCCATCCAGCGAGCCTGCCGAGGTGCCTATTGACGGGCAGACCAACGGGGTTCTTGATGCCTACATATTTCATGCAGTAGGAGATGCACTCTTCGGTCAGAAATCCCCTGGCTATGCTTCCCTCTGGACGTGACATGTTGCGAACGTATCCTTTGATGACACCATTCATCCTTTCAAACGGCATCATGCTGTGCAGGAACATCGGCCCGAGTTGGATGATATCCTCCACGATATGGACCAGCAGATGCACCATAACATCGAAGAATGCGGGCGGGAAGTACATCTCAAGCTCGCATAGTATCACCACGATCTCTTCCTGTAGCCTTCTGAGTTGCCTCACGCCAACCGACTTCTGAGAGATGACGTCGAAAAAGTCGCATAGGCCAAATAGCGTTTCACGGACGTGCGCGTCCATGATCCCACAGATTGCAACCGGAAGTATCTGCATCATCAGCACGTGACAGTCGTGAGACTTCATCGCACTGAACTTCTGCTTCGCTGGGTCTAGGTATCTGCTTATATTCCCCGCGTAACCGTAAGGAAGTTTTACTCCTACGAGGCAGGTGAAAAACTGCTCGATCTCCTGCTGACTTAGAGTGAAGCACGCGGGAGGGTAGTCATTTCCGTTATGCTTGCCCTTTTTGCCTTTGCGACGACTTTCCGTGTCCTGCTTTGCCTCATCATCATCATTAGCATGAAGCTTCTCCCTGATGCCCATTGATCTCAAGTCTGCCCTTGCTTTCGGCCCATCTTTGGTCCTCTGGCATGTTGAGCAGGGTACCAAGCAGACTCTCACACACGTTCTTCGTGATATGCATGACATCAAGGCCGTGAGGCACACGGTGGATCTTCCAGTACGACAAGTCCTAGAAAACAGACCTCATTTTCCATACCTTCAGCAGCGGCTCTGGTGCCTTTCACTTCTTTCCCGGCTCTGGCGCCTTTTGTTTCTTTCTCGGCAGTGGGCAATCTTTCCAAGTTTTCAACAGCTCATCTATTTCCTCGCCGCTCCTCGTACACGGGCGTCTTTGGGGTTCGGTTTCACCATCGAACAGATCCTTGCGTTTTCTCCATGGGTCATCGTCGCGAAGCCACCTTCGATGTCCCATGAACACGGTTTTTGAAGACCCGGGATCTCTATCTAGCTGGCGATACGTTGTGTGATCCATGCACCTGACGCATCCATAAAATCTGTGGACCACCTGCCCCGCGAGATATCCGTAACCGAGATAGTCGTGCACCGTCGTGAGCAGTGCGGCTCTCATAGGGAAATATTCTTTCTCTGCGGCATCCCACGTATTGGCTGGCGTTTTCCACAGCGTGTCTAGCTCCTCTTTCAGCAGCCCCAGATACAGATTGATGTCGTTCCCTGGTTGTTTCGGCCCTTCAATTAGCTTACTCATGTGAATGTACTTCCTCTTCATGCACAACCAGGGGGAAGGTTGTACATCCACACAAACACAGACCAGGTGCTATGTGTGCTTCTCTGGCTACCAAACGGACTGACTCCATCGGTGCTCGTGCCCAGCATGATGTTCCTTGGATCGTCCCCAAATTCTGGGTGATCGAAGTTCAACGCTTGCCACTAGCTCGCATCCTTAGGGTGACTCAGCATCTTGTCTTTTTTATTTATCTCCGAATCATTTCCGTCATCTTCTCGCTTCTTCTCCTCCCTATTCGCGTGCCAATGCAGGAGCTTTTGCTAGCTTAGGGTCTGCGAATACCGCTGCAGACGAGGAGTGATCGGAAAGTACCACACCACTTTTCGAGGAGCTTTCTTCCTCTTCTTGTATTGAGTGACGCCGCACACCGGACATATGGTAGACTCCGCGTGCTCGTCCCGATAAATGATGCAATTGTTCATGCACACATGGTATTTCACGTGTGGTAAATCCAGAGGACACACGATTTTCTTCGCCTCCTCGAAGCTGCTCGGGCACTTGTTCCCCTTGGGAAGATGTTCGTGCCAGAATGACATGTTCTCGTCGAAGCATGCGTCGGTCATTTTGTGTTTTACCTTCATCTCCAGAGCCATGAGCGTTACTTTCAGGTGGGTATCCTCGGGCCTGCATCCTTCATACAATGGAGTAACAGTGTCTATCTCCAGTTGATCCAGCTTGGCTTTCTCTCGGGCGGCAGCTCTTGCATTATCCGTCTGCTTGAGAAGCAGCTCTTGAATATGAGGGTCCTGCACCCAGTCCATCGATGGTCCATCATCGTCTGCTCCGGCATCTTCTACATGATGACTGTGTACAAGATCACCATCGTGATCATGTCCTGGAGATTCTTCGTCTTCTCGCCCGCCCTCGCCGCGGTGTTTGTCTTGCTGCCCTTCCTCATTTATTGCTCGGCCCCCATGGACGACTTCATATTCATCTTCATCACCTTGCCACTGATAGCCATCCATGAAACCACGCAAGAGCAGGTGGTCCCGCACCTGCTCGGAATCTAGGTCCGCAATAAGGCTCATCAGCTTGCATCTTCGACACGGACATCTTATCTCCATCTCATTCTTTTGAAGCATCTCGGCCTTCGCGGAGCTCAAAATCCTATTCATGATGCCTTCGGTCATCGTGCGGACCATGGTTGCCTGTGGGGTAGAGCAAAACGATATTTTAGAACCAAGAAAAAATTTGGCATGACTTTCGCTAAAAATAGGGCCAAAAAGAATGCATTGTGCCAAAATTCTCTCCGAAACGGAAATGAATCAACATTCCGGTAAAATATTGGCAACTATCGCATTTCAAATACCGGTACCTACAAACACAAACATATATGCAACACCACAAACATACATAGATCTAGCTAGGCCATAAAAAGTGCATGTGCACGTTGTTGGAGAGAGAAAAAAAGTAGATCTACAACGTAAAGATAGCTTTCCCCTTACTTACCTATCAAAAAAGGTAATTTAACCACTTAATTTGGATGAATCTATGGTGCAAATGAGGTGAGGAGGAGGAGGCAGCCGAGACAAGCTTGGAGGAGGAGGTGGAGAGAATGAAGTGGGGAAAGTGAGTGTGTAGGTGTGGCTGTCCAAAATATCTAGCTGGTCCCAGGTTACTCATAGCGCACCACCCACAAATGTGCCATTAGTAACCCTGGTTACTAATGGCGCACCAGCTTGTGGTGCGCCATTAGTAGTTTTGCAAAAAAAAATGATAGTAGTGGCGCACGTGGTGAGTGGTGCGCCATTACTAGTTAAACTAGTAATGGCGCACTGTTACCTGGTGCGCCATTACTAATTAAACTACTAATGGCGCACTATTACCTGGTGCGCCATTAGTATTTTTGAAAAAAAAATATGTTAGTAGTGGCGCACCATTGGTGTGGTGCGCCATTAGTGTGTGCGCCATTAGTGTGATAGACACTAATGGTGCACCAGCACATGGTGCACCACTGCTATATAATAGTAGCGCACCACATGTCTGGTGCGCCAATAGTGTCCATATTATCTATAGCCCTTTTCCTAGTAGTAAATATTTCCTTTAGGAGCAAGCAAGGGTAAGCAAGGTAATCGCCGATGAGGCGGCTGCGGACTTGACGGCCGAACAGGCCGCTCGGCGCCGTTTTGAAGAACAAGTGACCGAGATGGATCAAAAACTCAAGGACACCGCCGCCAAGTGTGAGTCCTTGGAAACAGAAAATAAGGGGAAGGGGATCAAACTCGCCAAGGCCCTTCAAGATGCTTCAGAGGCACGGTCCGAATCCTGTGCAACGCGCGAGGAAATCCGTCAAGCCGGTCAGATAGCGGCTGGTAAGCCTTTTCTTTTACAGGCTAAATTTGGGGATCGGAAGTATGCCCTGCTTAATCGACTGTGGAGTTCTCCAGATGCATATGCGGATCTGCCGATGAGTGTTGCGGCCACTGCCCAATTCTTCCAGGCCCAGGAGGGGTACGAGGCAGAGAAGCTCTTCTGGTCGGAGTTTGTGGGCAGGAACGTCCCCTACTGCTAACGACCAGAGAGCACAATGGGTGGAGCTGTATAAGATGTCCGGCGCGGCCATGAAGGACATCATAATCTGGTTGTGGCCGGTTGAAGTCATTCCTGACAACTACTTCGGCCTCGTGCGGCGACTCGTCAATGCGCTGCCCTAGATTGACGCCGTCAAGAGGTGGTCATGTATGGAAGGAGTGTGTATGGCTTTCGCCCATGTCAAGATGCACTGGGTGAAAATGAATGCCGAAAAGGTGGCAGTTGAGGGTCCTCCCCAAAGCAGGGCCCACCGCACACCGAGCGTTATTTTGAGGACATGCTAAAAGGTGCTCGCCTTATAGAGGGCCAATGCTCCAGGGACATAGTGTTCAAATAAAAGGGTCCGAACTGTCCTGGGATTTGTGTTATAAACGAAATGTATTGCAATATATTCATTCCTTGATGAAAAGTTTTCATCCTCCTGTGCGGCCGTTTATTATGTCTGAGAGTTCCCAGTCGTTGGCTTCAGCCCCCATGTAGATGCTACTGGGGTGTTCGGAATTGCACATAACTACACTTAAACCAACGGCTTGGTCCTTGAAGGAGGTGTTAGTGTGGCAAACCAGGCAATCAGACTATTCGGTTTTATTGCTCTTACTTAGCTATAGGAGTTTGACAATGGGTCTATTAGGTAGCCCCTAGTATGTACGTGGCTAACCTGATGCGGATGCATTACATATGTGACCGGGAAACGGTCCTTCGTGTAATACGGAAAAATTGCTAAGGATTGTAATGAATCGTTGAGTGGCTGACCAGCTCTCGCCGCATCATGATAGTCAATTTTCGGCTTCCTCTACTAAGGTGCTTAACCGGACGAACCAGAAACACAATTGAAGTAGTTCTCCCTTTACTACCCTAGCCGATCAGACGGACGTAAGGTAGCAAGCACAGGAGCCGGGCAACCCAACTATTGACCAAAGACATAATTCTGAGCTGATGCATACAATGCCGAGCTCGGGACGCTGAATTGTGCTGTAAAGCTGTTCGGACTTTTGTTTGGCAACACATATGTTGCCTTATAGAGCCCCTGGCAATTTTATGCCGAGGTGTGTACCTGGGACCGCTTAATAGGCGGAAAAAACACTGAAATCGGATTGATATGTCAAAACGTAATCTTACAGAAGGTACCATAATCACCAAGTCCATTTTACATGTCGGGGGTCTAGGGCGAAGGGAAAAGCTCTATACAGGTTCTTGAGCGAAGTTATGGTCTTCCTGCCGCTTGTCTGCGCCGCTTTTCACCCAAATAAGAAAGATTCCTTTAAAGGAATGGTCTTTGGCCGTGTGCACGGAACCGGGCTCGGAAAGAGTCCTCGTGGGTCCGAAGAATGAGTCGGTTTTGATTCACCTGTGGTAAAAAAGGAGAAGATGATTAAAGAAAGGGCATGGCCGTGTAAGGTCGAACCTTTGTATAGGCCTGTCCGTTTATTGCCTCTGTCGATGCCTAAGGTATTTTGAGTACATAATTGTGCATGCGCGGTACGAATTTCACTGCTGTACGTGGCGGTCGGCGGAGGCTAGGCTGTTAATCCAACCCTGAAGTTTCCGAACTACCGGTATGTAGAACTGGCCGGTCCTGTGTGGAGAAGCCCGATGGCCTAATAGCCAAGGGGATGTGCGGCTTGATAGGGCTGCTTTGTACTTCGGCCCCAATGGCCGCTGTGTGCTCCTCGGTACGGAGGGAGCGCTCCATGTTTCCATTGATTGTAATGACGCCACTTGGACCGGGCATCTTGAGATTCAAATAGGCGTAATGTGGGACATCATTGAAGCGGGAAAAAGTGGTTCGTCCGAGCAGTGCGTGATAGCCGTTGTGGAAGGGGACAATGTTGAAGATCAAGTGTTCGCTTCGGGAGTTGTCCAGCGAGACGAAGAAGACTTCCAGCGTGATTGAGCCTATACAGCGGGCCTCTTTGCCAGGTATTACTCCCTTGAAGGTAGTTCTAGTGGGCTTGATTCTTAATGGATCAATGCCCATTTTGCGGACAGAGTCTTGATAAAGTAGATTGAGACTGCTGCCGCCATCCATGAGGACTCATGTAAGGTGGAATCCGCTGATGATTGGATCGAGGACTAGAGTTGCCGAACGTCAGTGATGGATACTGGTTGGGTGGTCCTTTCGATCGAAGGTGATCGGACAAGCCAACCATGGGTTAAATTTGGGGGCGTCCGGCTCTATGGCGTAGATGTCCCGTAGTGCGCGTTTGCCCTCCCTCCTAGGGACATGTGTGACATATATCTTGTTCACCGTTTTTACCTCAGGGGAAATTTGCTTCTGTCCCCCTGTGTTCGGCTGACGAGACTCTTGGTGATCGTCATTGCTTGGCGACCCTTTTCCCTTGTGTTTGGCTTTAAGCTTGCCAGCTTGTTTGAAGACCCAACAATTTCTGTTGGTACGATTGGCGGGTTTATTGGGGGTGCCATGAATCTGGCAAGGCCGATCAAGTATTCTGTCTACACTGGATGGGCCATCTCTATTTGCCTTGAATGGCTTTTTCTATTGACCGGGTTTGGAGCCGCTGAATCCGGCGTTAACCGCCGTGTCTTGCGTTCCCTCATTGTTGTTTCGATGCTTATGCTTGTCGCGTCATGGCTTGCCATTGCCGTCCCTGGTTTTGGAGGTACCAGGGTCGCTAGTGGTATTGCTTCTGCGAGTAAGCTACCTGTCTTCTCCCGTGCAAAAATGGGTCATAAGTGCGGTGAGGGGTGCCATGGACTTCGGCTTTTCTTGGCCGAGGTGTCAGGCGAGCCACTCATCCTGGATGCTATGTTTGAAGGCTGTGAGGGCTTCTGCGTCTGGACAATCCACAATCTGGTTCTTTTTGATTAGGAACCTTGTCCAAAGCTGCCAGGTCGATTCCCCGGGTTGCTGGATTATGTGGCTAAGGTCATCGGCATCTGGGGGGCGAACATAGGTACCTTGCATGTTGTCTCTGAATGCATCCTCCAGGTCCTCCCAACTTCCAATAGAATTTTCTGCTAGACTGTTTCGCCAGTGCCGTGATGGTCCCTTAAGTTTGAGGGGAAGGTATTTGATGGCGTGTAGATCGTCACCGTGAGCCATGTGAATGTGGAGAAGGAAGTTTTCAATCCATACTGCGGGATCTGTTGTGCCGCCGTATGATTCGATGTTCATGGGTTTGGACCCTTCTGCGAACTGGTGCTCCATTACCTCATCGGTGAAGCGTAGGGGGTGTGCGGCACCCCTATACCGGGCCGTGTCACAGCGCAGTTCGGATGAAGTCCGTATGCGGTTTTCGGCCGGGGCGCGGTTATACTTGCCGCACCGGGATTGGTAACCGTCCTCTCGCGCCGGGGCATGCCCCCGCGATCCATAGATTAATCTGGTTTGACCTGCTCTATTTTCCAGGTCTTGTCGCAAGTCATATGTATACCCCCGAGCTGTTGTTTCTCTGCTTTTACGGTGAGGCGGAGCGGCCTGGTGTTCGGCCTGAGTTGCCATTCTGCCCTGGCCACATGGTGGTCGGGTGGGTTCGTCAACCGCGTTATGTGCGGGCGGTATGGGCTCCAGCGCCTCGTCGTCAAATTGGGGTAGCAGTTTATGTTGGAAATATGCCCTAGAGGCAATAATAAAAGCATTATTATTATATTTCCTTGTTCATGGTAATTGTCTTTATTCATGCTATAATTGTGTTATCCGGAAATCGTAATACATGTGTGAATAACAGACACCAACATGTCCCTAGTAAGCCTCTAGTTGACTAGCTCGTTAATCAACAGATAGTCATGGTTTCCTGGCTATGGACATAAGATGTCACTGATAACGAGATCACATCATTAGGAGAATGATGTGATGGACAAGACCCAATCCTAAACATAGCATAAAGATCGTATAGTTCGTTTGCTAGAGTTTTGCAATGTCAAGTATCTTTTCCTTAGACCATGAGATCGTGTAACTCCCGGATACCGTAGGAGTGCTTTGGGTGTACCAAACGTCACAACGTAACTGGGTGACCATAAAGGTACACTACGGGTATCTCCGAAAGTGTCTGTTGGGTTGACATGGATCAAGACTGGGATTTGTCACTCCGTATGACGGAGAGGTATCACTGGGCCCTCTCGGTAATGCATCATCATAATGAGCTCAAAGTGACCAAGTGTCTGGTCACGGGATCATGCATTACGGTACGAGTAAAGTGACTTGCCGGTAACGAGATTGAACGAGGTATTGGGATACCGACGATCGAATCTCGGGCAAGTAATATATCGATTGGCAAAGGGAATTGCATACGGGGTTGATTGAATCCTCGACATCGTGGTTCATCCGATGAAATCATCGTGGAGCATGTGGGAGCCAACATGGGTATCCAGATCCCGCTGTTGGTTATTGACCGGAGAGTTGTCTCGGTCATGTCTACATGTCTCCCGAACCCGTAGGGTCTACACACTTAAGGTTCGGTGACGCTAGGGTTGTGAAGATATGTATATGCAGTAACCCGAATGTTGTTCGGGGTCCCAGATGAGATCCCGGACGTCACGAGGAGTTCCGGAATGGTCCGGAGGTAAAGAATTATATATAGGATGTGCAGTTTCGGCCATCGGGACAAGTTTTGGGGTACCCGGTATTGTACCGGGACCACCGGAAGGGTCCCGGGGGTCCACCGGGTGGGGCCACCTATCCCGGAGGGCCCCTTGGGCTGAAATAGGTGGGAACCCAGCCCATAGTGGGCTGGGGCGCCAGCCCCCCAAGGCCCATGCGCCTAGGGTTGGGGGGGAACCCTAAAGGGGGCGCCCCCTTGCTTGGGGGGCAAGCCCCCCACCCCTGGCCGCCGCCCCCCTGGTAGATCCCATCTACCAGGGCCGGCGCCCCCCCCCCCCCCTGGCACCCCTATATATAGTGGGGGAGAGGAGGGACTTGAGGCCAACACCTTTGGTGCTTCCCTCTCTTCCCGTTACTTCTTCCTTTCTCGTAGTACACGGCGAAGCCCTGCTGTCGTGACGCCCTGCATCCACCACCACGCCGTCGTGCTGCTGGATCTTCATCAACCTCTCCTTCCCCCTTGCTGGATCAAGAAGGAGGAGACGTCTCCCGTCCCGTACGTGTGTTGAACGCGGAGGTGCCGTCCGTTCGGCGCTGGTCATCGGTGATTTGGATCACGACGTGTTCGACAACATCAACCTCGTTCTAACGAACGCTTCCGCTCGCGATCTACAAAGGTATGTAGATGCATCTCGTGACTCGTTGCTAGATGAACTCCTAGATGATCTTGGTGAAACGAGTAGGAAAATTTTTGTTTTCTGCAACGTTCCCCATCAGTGGCATCATGAGCTAGGTCTATGCGTAGTTCTTCTTGCGCGAGTAGAACACAATTCGTTGTGGGCGTGGATTTGTCAACTCTCTTGCCGCTACTAGTCGTTTCTTGCTTCAGCGGTATTGTGGGATGAAGCGGCCCGGACCAACCTTACACGTACGCTTACGTGAGACCGGTTCCACCGACTAACATGCACTAGTTGCATAAGGTGGCTGGCGGGTGTCTGTCTCTCCCACTTTAGTTGGAGCGGATTCGATGAACAGGGTCCTTATGAAGGGTAAATAGAAGTTGACAAATCACGTTGTGGCTTTAACGTAGGTAAGAAAACGTTCTTGCTAGAACCCTAATTCAGCCACGTAAAACTTGCAACAACAACTAGAGGACGTCTAACTTGTTTTTGCAGCAAGTGGTTTGTGATATGATATGGCCAAAGTTGTGATGAATGATGAATGATCTATATGTGATGTATGAGATGTTCATGCTATTGTAATAGGAATCACGACTTGCATGTCGATGAGTATGACAACCGGCAGGAGCCATAGGAGTTGTCTTTATTCTTTTATATGACCTGCGTGTCATTGAGAAACGTCATGTAAATTACTTTACTTTATTGCTAAACGCGTTAGCCATAGTAGTAGAAGTAATAATTGGCGAGCAACTACATGGAGACACGATGATGGAGATCATGATGATGGAGATCATGGTGTCAAGCCGGTGACAAGATGATCATGGAGCCCCAAGATGGAGATCAAAGGAGCTATGTGATAATGGCCATATCATGTCACGTTTATTATTTGATTGCATGTGATGTTTATCATGTTTTGCATCTTGTTTACTTAGAACGGCGGTAGTAAATAAGATGATCCCTCATAACAATTTCAAGAAGTGTTCTCCCCTAACTGTGCACCGTTGCTAAAGTTCGTCGTTTCGAAGCACCACGTGATGATCGGGTGTGATAGATTCTTACGTTCACATACAACAGGTGTAAGACAGTTTTACACATGCAAAACACTTAGGGTTAACTTGACGAGCCTAGCATGTGCATAGACATGGCCTCGGAACACAGAAGACCGAAAGGTCGAGCATGAGTCGTATAGAAGAAGCGATCAACATGAAGATGTTCACCGACGTTGACTAGTCCGTCTCACGTGATGATCGGACACGGCCTAGTTAACTCGGATCATGTAATACTTAGATGACTAGAGGGATGTCTAATCTAAGTGGGAGTTCATTATATAATTTGATTAGATGAACTTTATTATCATGAACATTAGTCTAAAAATATTTTACAATATGTCTTGTAGATCAAATGGCCCACGTAGTCCTCAACTTCAACGCGTTCCTAGAGAAAACCAAGCTGAAAGACGATGGCAGCAACTATACGGACTGGGTCCGGAACCTGAGGATCATCCTCATAGCTGCCAAGAAAGATTATGTCCTACAAGCACCGCTAGGTGTCGCACCTATCCTCCCTGCTGAACAAGACGTTATGAACGCTTGGCAGGCACATACCGATGACTACTCCCTCGTTCAGTGCGGCATGCTTTACAGTTTAGAACCGGGGCTCCAAAAGCGTTTTGAGAGACATGGAGCATATGAGATGTTCGAAGAGCTGAAAATGGTTTTCCAAGCTCATGCCCGGGTCGAGAGATATGAGGTCTCCGACAAGTTCTTCAGCTGTAAGATGGAGGAAAACAGTTCTGTCAGTGAGCACATACTCACGATGTCTGGATTACATAACCGCTTGACTCAGCTGGGAGTTAATCTCCCGGATGATGCGGTCATTGACAGAATCCTCCAGTCGCTTCCACCAAGCTACAAGAGCTTTGTGATGAACTTCAACATGCAGGGGATGCAAAAGACCATTCCTGAGGTGTTTGCAATGCTGAAATCAGCAGAGGTAGAAGTCAAGAAGGAACATCAAGTGTTGATGGTCAATAAAACCACTAAGTTCAAGAAAGGCAAGGGTAAGAAAGCTTTCAAGAAGGACGGCAAGGAAGTTGCCGCGCCCGGCAAGCAAGCTGCCGGGAAGAAGCCAAAGAATGGACCCAAGCCCGAGACTGAGTGCTTTTATTGCAAGGGGAGCGGACACTGGAAGCGGAATTGCCCCAAGTACTTAGCAGACAAGAAGGCCGGCAAAACAAAAGGTATATGTGATATACATGTAATTGATGTGTACCTTACCAGTAATCGTAGTAGCTCTTGGGTATTTGATACCGGTGCAGTTGCTCACATTTGTAACTCACAACAGGAACTACGGAATAGGCGGAGACTGGCGAAGGACGAGGTGACGATGCGCGTCGGGAATGGTTCCAAAGTCGATGTGATCGCCGTCGGCACGCTACCTCTTCATTTACCTACGGGATTAGTTTTAAACCTCAATAATTGTTATTTAGTACCAGCTTTGAGCATGAACATTGTATCGGGATCTCGTTTAATTCGAGATGGCTACTCATTTAAATCCGAGAATAATGGTTGTTCTATTTATATGAGAGATATGTTTTATGGTCATGCTCCTATGGTGAATGGTTTATTCTTTATGAATCTCGAACGTAATGATACACATGTTCATAGTGTGAGTACCAAAAGATGTAAGGTTGATAACGATAGTCCCACATACTTGTGGCATTGCCGCCTTGGTCACATAGGTGTCAAACGCATGAAGAAGCTCCATGCAGATGGACTTTTAGAGTCTCTTGATTATGAATCATTTGACACGTGTGAACCATGCCTTATGGGTAAAATGACCAAGACTCCGTTCTCAGGAACAATGGAGCGAGCAACCAACTTATTGGAAATCATACATACTGATGTGTGCGGTCCAATGAGTGTTGAGGCTCGCGGTGGCTATCGTTATGTTCTCACCCTCACAGATGATTTGAGTAGATATGGATATATTTACTTAATGAAACACAAGTCTGAAACCTTTGAAAAGTTCAAGGAATTTCAGAGTGAGGTCGAGAATCAACGTGACAGGAAAATCAAGTTTCTACGATCAGATCGTGGAGGAGAATACTTGAGTCATGAATTTGGCACACACTTAAGAAAATGTGGAATAGTTTCACAACTCACGCCGCCTGGAACACCTCAGCGTAACGGTGTATCCGAACGTCGTAATCGCACTCTGTTAGATATGGTGCGGTCTATGATGTCTCTTGCCGATCTACCGCTATCTTTTTGGGGCTATGCTTTAGAGACTGCTGCATTCACTTTAAATAGGGCTCCGTCAAAATCCGTTGAGATGACACCGTTTGAATTATGGTTTGGAAAGAAACCTAAGTTGTCGTTTCTAAAAGTTTGGGGATGCGATGCTTATGTCAAGAAACTCCAACCTGAAAAGCTCGAACCCAAGTCGGAAAAATGCGTCTTCATAGGATACCCAAAAGAAACCATTGGGTATACCTTCTACCTCAGATCCGAAGGCAAGATCTTTGTTGCCAAGAATGGATCCTTTCTAGAGAAAGAGTTTCTCTCGAAAGAAGTAAGTGGGAGGAAAGTAGAACTTGATGAAGTATTACCTCTTGAACCGGAAAATGGCGCAACTCAAGAAAATGTTCCTAAGGTGCCAGCACCGACTAGAGAGGAAGTTAATGATAATGATCAAGATACTTCTGATCAAGCTCCTACTGAAATTCGAAGGTCCACAAGGACACGTTCCGCACCAGAGTGGTACGGCAACCCTGTCTTGGAAATCATGTTGTTAGACAACGGTGAACCTTCGAACTATGAAGAAGCGATGGCGGGCCCGGATTCCGACAAATGGCTAGAAGCCATGAAATCCGAGATAGGATCCATGTATGAAAACGAAGTATGGACTTTGACTGACTTGCCCGTTGAAGGGCGAGCCATAGAAAATAAATGGATCTTTAAGAAGAAGACAGACGCAGATGGTAATGTGACCATCTATAAAGCTCGGCTTGTCGCTAAGGGTTATCGACAAGTTCAAGGGGTTGACTACGATGAGACTTTCTCACCGGTAGCGAAGCTAAAGTCCGTCCGAATCATGTTAGCAATTGCCGCGTTTTACGATTATGAAATATGGCAAATGGACGTCAAAACGGCATTCCTTAATGGTTTCCTTAAGGAAGAATTGTATATGATGCAGCCGGAAGGTTTTGTCGATCCTAAGAATGCTGACAAGGTGTGCAAGCTCCAACGCTCGATTTATGGGCTGGTGCAAGCATCTCGGAGTTGGAACATTCGCTTTGATGAGATGATCAAAGCGTTTGGGTTTACACAGACTTATGGAGAAGCCTGTGTTTACAAGAAAGTGAGTGGGAGCTGTGTAGCATTTCTCATATTATATGTAGATGACATACTTTTGATGGGAAATGATATAGAACTCTTGGACAGCATTAAGGCCTACTTGAATAAGAGTTTTTCAATGAAGGACCTTGGAGAAGCTGCTTATATATTAGGCATCAAAATCTATAGAGATAGATCGAGACGCCTCATAGGTCTTTCACAAAGCACATACCTTGATAAGATATTGAAGAAGTTCAATATGGATCAGTCTAAGAAGGGATTCTTGCCTGTACTGCAAGGTATGAAATTGAGCTCGGCTCAAAGTCCGACCACGGCAGAAGAAATAGAAGAGATGAGTGTCATCCCCTATGCCTCAGCCATAGGTTCTATTATGTATGCCATGCTGTGTACCAGACCCGATGTAAATCTTGCCGTAAGTTTGGTAGGAAGGTACCAAAGTAATCCCGGCAAGGAACACTGGACAGCGGTCAAGAATATCCTGAAGTACCTGAAAAGGACTAAGGAGATGTTTCTCGTTTATGGAGGTGACGAAGAGCTCATCGTAAAGGGTTACGTCGACGCTAGCTTCGACACAGATCTGGATGACTCAAAGTCACAAACCGGATATGTGTATATTTTGAATGGTGGGGCAGTAAGCTGGTGCAGTTGCAAGCAGAGCGTCGTGGCGGGATCTACATGTGAAGCGGAGTACATGGCAGCCTCGGAGGCAGCACATGAAGCAATCTGGGTGAAGGAGTTCATCACCGACCTCGGAGTCATACCCAATGCGTCGGGGCCGATCAAGCTCTTCTATGACAACACTGGAGCTATTGCACTTGCCAAGGAGCCCAGGTTTCACAAGAAGACAAGGCACATCAAGCGTCGCTTCAACTCCATTCGTGAAAATGTTCAAGATGGAGACATAGAAATTTGTAAAGTACATACGGACCTGAATGTAGCAGATCCGTTGACTAAACCTCTCCCTAGGGCAAAACATGATCAACACCAGAATTCCATGGGTGTTCGATTCATCACAATGTAACTAGATTATTGACTCTAGTGCAAGTGGGAGACTGTTGGAAATATGCCCTAGAGGCAATAATAAAAGCATTATTATTATATTTCCTTGTTCATGGTAATTGTCTTTATTCATGCTATAATTGTGTTATCCGGAAATCGTAATACATGTGTGAATAACAGACACCAACATGTCCCTAGTAAGCCTCTAGTTGACTAGCTCGTTAATTAATAGATAGTCATGGTTTCCTGGCTATGGACATAAGATGTCACTGATAACAAGATCACATCATTAGGAGAATGATGTGATGGACAAGACCCAATCCTAAATATAGCATAAAGATCGTATAGTTCGTTTGCTAGAGTTTTGCAATGTCAAGTATCTTTTCCTTAGACCATGAGATCGTGTAACTCCCGGATACCGTAGGAGTGCTTTGGGTGTACCAAACGTCACAACGTAACTGGGTGACCATAAAGGTACACTACGGGTATCTCCGAAAGTGTCTGTTGGGTTGACATGGATCAAGACTGGGATTTGTCACTCCGTATGACGGAGAGGTATCACTGGGCCCTCTCGGTAATGCATCATCATAATGAGCTCAAAGTGACCAAGTGTCTGGTCACGGGATCATGCATTACGGTATGAGTAAAGTGACTTGCCGGTAACGAGATTGAACGAGGTATTGGGATACCGACGATCGAATCTCGGGCAAGTAATATATCGATTGGCAAAGGGAATTGCATACGGGGTTGATTGAATCCTCGACATCGTGGTTCATCCGATGAAATCATCGTGGAGCATGTGGGAGCCAACATGGGTATCCAAATCCCGCTGTTGGTTATTGACCGGAGAGTCGTCTCGGTCATGTCTACATGTCTCCCGAACCCGTAGGGTCTACACACTTAAGGTTCGGTGACGCTAGGGTTGTGAAGATATGTATATGCAGTAACCCGAATGTTGTTCGGGGTCCCGGATGAGATCCCGGACGTCACGAGGAGTTCCGGAATGGTCCGGAGGTAAAGAATTATATATAGGATGTGCAGTTTCGGCCATCGGGACAAGTTTTGGGGTACCCGGTATTGTACCGGGACCACCGGAAGGGTCCCGGGGGTCCACCGGGTGGGGCCACCTATCCCGGAGGGCCCCTTGGGCTGAAATAGGTGGGAACCCAGCCCATAGTGGGCTGGGGCGCCAGCCCCCCCAAGGCCCATGCGCCTAGGGTTGGGGGGGAACCCTAAAGGGGGCGCCCCCTTGCTTGGGGGGCAAGCCCCCCACCCCTGGCCGCCACCCCCCCTGGTAGATCCCATCTACCAGGGCCGGCGCCCCCCCTGGCACCCCTATATATAGTGGGGGAGAGGAGGGACTTGAGGCCAACGCCTTTGGTGCTTCCCTCTCTTCCCGTTACTTCTTCCTTTCTCGTAGTACACGGCGAAGCCCTGCTATCGTGACGCCCTGCATCCACCACCACGCTGTCATGCTGCTGGATCTTCATCAACCTCTCCTTCCCCCTTGCTGGATCAAGAAGGAGGAGACGTCTCCCGTCCCGTACGTGTGTTGAACGCGGAGGTGCCGTCCGTTCGGCGCTGGTCATCGGTGATTTGGATCACGACGTGTTCGACAACATCAACCTCGTTCTAATGAACGCTTCCGCTCGCGATCTACAAAGGTATGTAGATGCATCTTGTGACTCGTTGCTAGATGAACTCCTAGATGATCTTGGTGAAACGAGTAGGAAAATTTTTGTTTTCTGCAACGTTCCCCATCAGTTTACGCTTCGGGTAACTCTTTGTTGGGCGTTCAAGGCCGTACTCTTCGGCTGCCAAGACTTTAGTTCATCTGTCGTTGAGCAGATCTTGGTCAGCTTGGAGCTGTTGCTGTTTCTTTTTTAGGCTTATAGACATGACTACTAGCCGGCGCTTGAAGCGCTCTTGTTCGAGGGGTTCCTCTGGCGTGATAAAATCTTCGTCACCGAGGCTTACGTCGTCTTCGGAGAGTAGAAGGTAATTGCTATACTTCGAGTTGCTGTTCCCTGTTTGTTCGTCAGGGTCGACTTGCCCGTCCTCCCGATCATACTGTTCAGATGTTGGTTCAATGGGGTCTTCTTGGTCTTCGGTGTTCTCCGGAGTATCATTGTCTTTGGTGCCGGTATTGTTGTTCTTACTACGACGTGATTTACAGTGGCGCCGCTGACATCGACGTTTCGGCGGTATCTCAGGAGGTTCGTCCTTGATACGTCCATTTTGCATCATGCTTTTATATCGATATTTATTGCATTATGGGCTATTGTTACACATTATGTCACAATACTTATGCCTATTCTCTCTTATTTTACAAGGTTTACATAAAGAGGGAGAATCCCGGCAGCTGGGATTCTCGGCTGGAAAAGGAGCAAATATTATAGACCTATTCTGCACAGCTCCAAAAGTCCTAAAACTTCACGGAAGTCATTTTTAGAACATATAATAAAAATACTGAGCGCAAGAAGTTCCAGAGGGGGGCCACACCCTTCCCACGAGGGTGGGGGCGCGCCCTACCCCCCTGGGCACGCCCCCTGCCTCGTGGGCCCCCTGGTGGCCCTCCGATGCCCATCTTCTGCTATATGGAGTCTTTCGATGAGGAAAAAATCATAAGCCAGCTTTCGGGACGAGACTCCGCTGCCACGAGGCAGAACCTTGGCAGAACCAATCTAGGGCTCTGGCGGAGCTGTTCTGCCAAGGAAACTTCCCTCCGAGAGGGGGAAATCATCGCCATCGTCATCACCAATGATCCTCTCATCGGGAGGGGGTCAATATCCATCAACATCTTCGTATTCGGCGGCTTCGCACTGCGGGCCAATTCGCTTGGCCATATGGAGCAGATCGAGAGCTACGCCCCTGGCCATCAGGTCAGGTTCGGAAACTTCAACTACACTACCGACATCCACGGAGACTTGATCTTCGACGGATTTGAGCCCATGTCAGGTGCGCCGCACAATCACGACGAGCATGACGTAACTCTGTCGTCGGAAGTGTTCGGGAGATCGCATCTGCAACTACTCCGGCCTTCAATCCAGAGCAAATTGCGCCATCCGAGGACGGAGGGATAGACCCCGCCATGGAGGCCGCACTCTCAGTGGCGATGGAGCCGGATACTGACTTCACCCCTTACGAGAGCCGTGTTGCCGAACCACTAGATTCGTCTCCGGCCATGGACTCCGAGCCGCCTGCATCCGTGTCTATCGAATCCGATTGGGCGCCGATCATGGAGTTCACCTCCGCGGATATCTTTCAGCACTTGCCTTTCGGCGATGTGCTAAATTCATTAAGGTCTTTCTCCTTGTTAGGAGAACCTTGGCCGAACTATGTCCAGCTAGAATGGGATGCGGACGACGAAGAAATTCGCTGCCCACCTATTCAACCAAATTTATTGATTCGACACAGGGGGAGCCAAAGAATATTCTCAAGTATTAGCAGCTGAGTTGTCAATTCAACCACACCTGGAAACTTAGTATCTGAAGCAAAGTATTTAGGAGCAAAGTAATATGATAGTAGTGGTAACGGTAGCAAAAGGTAACAGTAGTAAAAGTAATGATTTTGGTATTTTGTAGTGATGCTAGTAATAGCAACGGGAAAGTAAATAAGCCAAGAACAATATATGGAAAGCTCGTAGGCAATGGATCAGTGATGGAGAATTATGCCAGATGCGGTTCATCATGTAATAGTCATAACCTAGGGTGACACACAACTAGGTCCAGTTCATCAATGTAATGTAGGCATGTATTCCGAATATAGTCATACGTGATTATGGAAAAGAACTTGCATGACATCTTTTGTCCTACCCTCCCGTGGTAGCGGGGTCCTTACGGAAACTAAGGGATATTAAGGCCAACTTTTAATAGAGTACCGGAACAAAGCATTAACACATAGTGAATACATGAACTCCTCAAACTACGGTCATCACTGGTAAGTATCCCGATTATTGACACTTCGGGGTTAACGAATCATTACACATAATAGGTGACTATAGACTTGCAAGATAGGATCAAGAACTCTCATATATTGATGAAAACATAATAGGTTCAGATATGAAATCATGGCACTCAGGCCCTAGTGACAAGCATTAAGCATAGCAAAGTCATAGCAACATCAATCTCAGAATATAGTGGATACTAGGGATCAAACCCTAACAAAACTAACTCGATTACATGATAGATCCCATCTAACCCATCACCGTCCAGCAAGCCTATGATGGAATTACTCACGCACGGCGGTGAGCTTCATGAAATTGGTGATGGAGGATGGTTGATGATGATGATGGCGACGGATTCCCCTCTCCGGAGCCCCGAACGGACTCCAAATCAGCCCTCCCGAGAGGTTTTAGGTCTTGGCGGCGGCTCTGTAACGTAAAACGCGATGAATTCTTCTCTCTGATTTTTTTCTCCCCGAAACACAATATATAGAGTTGGAGTTGGAGTCGGAGGAGCTCCAGGGGGCCCACGAGTTAGGGGGGCGTGCCCTAGGGGGGCAGTCGCGCCCCCACCCTCGTGGACAGGTGGTGGGCCCCGAGGCCTTCATCTTTTGCAGGTATTTTTTATATTTTCCAAAAAGTTGCACCATGAAGTTTCAGGTCATTCCGAGAACGTTTGTTTCTGCACATAAATAACACCATGGTAATTCTGCTGAAAACAGCGTCAGTCCGGGTTAGTTCCATTCAGATCATGCAAGTTAGAGTCCAAAACAAGGGCAAAAGTGTTTGGAAAAGTAGATACGATGGAAACGTAACAAGGGCAATAGTGTTTGGAAAAGTGTTTGAAAGTGATAAAGAAAAACTTTTACAAACTCTGTTTGCTCTTGTTGTTGTAAATATGTAAAGCCAGCATTCAAGTTTTCAGCAAAGATTATAACTAACAACATCCGCAATAACGCTTAGGTCTCAAGTTTACTCATATCAATAGCATAATCAACTAGCACTGGTAGAAAAAGGGCCTACAGTCCCGGTTCGTAAGGGCCTTTAGTCCCGGTTCCTGAACCGGGACTAAAGTGTCGGTACTAATGCCCCGACCCTTTAGTCCCGGTTCAATCCAGAACCGGGACTGACGGGCCTCCACGTGGGCAGTGCCAGCAGCCCAGGCAGGGGGGCCTTTGGTCCCGGTTGATGACATAAACCGGGACCAATAGGCTTCCACGCGTCAGCATCTGGCTGGAGCTGAGGTTTTTCTTTTTCTTTTTTAAAAGTGGCTGTTTTAGGGGTTTAGGGGGTTATTTTTAGGTTGTTATTAGCTAGCTAATAGAGAGAAGTGTCCTCTCTTATATCTTCATCCTTGGTTTACCTACGCTACTGCTATGTTCATTTCACCCGTAGATATATATATAATAACTCATGCATGCTCGCATCATACATCATCATATATAATAACAAGTCCTACTAATTAATCAAGCATCATCATACAACTTCTACTCGTTATTAATAATAAGTCATACGATCATCATCCTCATAGTCATCGAACCCAACCCTACATAATTGTTCTTAGCACATGATCATCAGTATCAGGTAGGACCTAAACACACTTAAGGTAAAATAGCATAAAACAATATAGACCCTGACTCTCCATTATGAAGAATGGAGATCATCCTGTCTCCAATTCTTGCGCCTCGCTTCCTTTTGCTTCCAAGAAGCTCCTTACGACTGTCCATACATTTTTTCCATCCTTTGATTGTCATGTCTCCACTTCTTTTAGAAATCCGGTATGGACAGTTGAGATTCGTAGGATGACCTGGATATATGTTCAAAACACGAAGGCTGCCGCCATTCTGATACATCAAATGAGGCACACAATCCTCTGGGATAAGCTGTTGAAAAACATAGTAATAACTTCGTAGTTAGCAATGATGTACTAGTTTTAGAAGTATGCAAAAAGATGCACGGATGTCGTAATAGTAAAAAAAAACTTACCAGGGTATCTCCATGGTAGTTACCGTAGTTCAACACGTGCACTAGTGGCACGTATTGACCATAATGTTGAGGAGTTCGATTGTAGATGTTGTAATTCTCAAGATCGTTACAAAATCCAACCAGATGAGTTTTCTCCTTGTAAGTTAACTCAGAGCCATCGGTGTAGTAAGTTCTATCTACCATCTTCTGCACATTCTTTGATACTTCAAAATAAGCTGTCAATGGAAATAAGTTGTCAACTATTTTGAAATGAACAATATAAATTAGTTAATAATTAACTATGTTTGAGAAACTCACATAGCGGTAGAACTGGAGGAGTATCAACAAGGACCCAAATGTCCATATTGTCTTGCTCTATTTCAGGATCACCAAGATCCATGGTGACAAGCATACCCTCATCAAAACCATACAATTTGCAAAATGCTTCCCAATTTTTGCAACCAAAATGAGTTACGCTCTCAGCATTATACAACTTTACTTCAAAATCCACATCATGATGGGTCCTTAGGTGAATTTTCTTCGTTTCAAAATTTTCATGGTCTTCAAAATCCATCCTCTCCAAGACATAGCGTCTTGCATGGCATGGGATAAACTATACTCGAATTGTAAAAGATGAAAATTACACGTTGAAATAGTTGAAGTCATGCTTAATTATGAAAAAAAAACACTTGTCGTCGTTGCGTACCGTTTCAATTTCGAAAGTCTCCTCGAGCTTAATGCTAAAGCGCCGACCATCGTCCAGGTGAGGCCTGTCGCACTCACCTCGATCGTCGTGGCACCAGTCGCACTCCCCCGGGAGACTTTCGTCGTCCGATGATGACATTTCCTATACGTTCATAATTCAAAGACTAAATTAGATCATTATTATTCAACTAATCATATGCATATGCCTTGCATAGTGCTCTCCAATTTGAGCATTCAATAAGAAAAATCAAATCACAAAATAAAGTAGTAAAATAAACTACTTCTATAGTAAAATAAACCGCAAAATAAACTAGTTCTATTAATTTTATTGCTAAAAATAAACTACTTCTATAGTAAAATAAACCAGTTTTATTAAATCAACTAGTTCAACTACTAAGCACTTACTATAAATAGAATAATGTAGTACTTACTAAAAATAAACAAGTTTACCTAGTTCTAACTAATTCCATTAAACACTTTCTAAGTAGTACTAATTACTAAAAGTTAATTATCGGGGGGGGGGGGGTATGTCGACAACCACATACCCGATAACAAAAAATAAGAAGAGGAAGAAGAAGAAAAAAAGAGGAGAAGAAGAAAGGAAAAGGAGAAGAAAAAAAGAAAAAAAGGAGAAGAAGAAGGAATAATATAGGAGAACAAGAAGAATTCTTCTTCTTCTCCTCTATT
The DNA here is from genome assembly GCA_034509565.1 of Triticum monococcum. NCBI lineage: Eukaryota > Viridiplantae > Streptophyta > Magnoliopsida > Poales > Poaceae > Triticum > Triticum monococcum. The sequence continues at coordinate 752,310,093 of CM067843.1, read as the reverse complement.
CCTTCTTCTTCTCTTCTTTTTTTCTTCTTCTTTTTCATCTTCTTATTTATTTCTCCTGTTATTTCTCTCCTCTTCTTCTTCTCCTTCTTCCTCTTCTTATTTTCCTTTATTCTCTCCTTCTTTTCCTTCAAAATATGAACATATACATAAATGACTTTGATCATACATAACGTTCAGATTCCTACACAATATGAACAAAATTATAACAGAAAAAAATAATAAAAATTCTATGAACAAAATAAAAATTCTATGAACAAAATTACAACAAAAAAATCATAAAAATTCTATGAAAAAATTGACATATTATTTGCATATATGTGAACACACAAACTTTTGCATATGCAACAATAATATCACCAAAAAAATGTATGAACAGAAAAAAATTCTAACTTTTGCATCTAAACTATACATCTAAATTAAGTACAACTAAATTAACTATACATCTAAATTAACTATACATCCTAACTATACAACTAAATTAACTATACATTCTAAATTAGGAAATTACGGCGACGGGGCAGTGGCGGCGAGGAGGCAGGGGGGCACGGGGCGGCGACGGCGTGGTCGGGGTGACGGCAGGGGCGGCGGACGGCGACGTTGAGGGGCACGGCGTCGGCGGCGAGGAGGCAGGGGGCACGGGGCGGCGACGGCGACGGCACGGTCGGGGGCGAGGAGGCAGGGGGCACGGGGCGGCGACAGCGACGGCACGGTCGGGGGCGAGGAGGCAGGGGGGCACGGGGCGGTGACGGCGACGAGGAGGCAGGGGGGCACGGGGCGGCGACGGCGACGGCAGGGGCGGCGGACGGCGACGGTGAGGGGCACGGCGTTGGCGGCGAGGAGGCAGGGGGGCACGGGGCGGCGACGGCGTCTGCGGCCGCGCGGGACGGCAGCGGAGGCAGGGCGACGGCGAGGCGCAGCCTGGCGGCGTCGTCGGGCGGGGAAGAACGAACTGAACCCAAAATTTTCGCAAGTGCTACTTATATAGACGAAGCATTGGTCCCGGTTCGTGACAGAAACCGGGACGAATGCCCCCTTTAGACCCGGTTGGTGCCACCAACCGGGACCAAAGGCCACTTTTCGGCAGCCCAAAGGGCGGGAAGCGGCGGCCATTGGTCCCGGTTGGTGCCACGAACCGGGACGAAAGGACCCCTTTCATCCCGGTTGGTGCCACCAACCGGGACCAAAGGGCGTGTACTGGAACTGCCGCGGTGCGTTGGGATGTTTAGTCCCACCTCGCTAGCCGAGAGGGGCTCGGAGTGGTTTATAAGCCCTGCGGAGCCGACCACTTCGAGCTCCTCTCTACTGCAGGCTTACGGGCCTAAATCCACTCTCTGTGCCTGTGGGCCTACTGGGCCTACTATGGGCCTGCATCCTGGCCCAACTAGCAGGTTTCTAGTCGTATGCAGGCTGTGGTGGCCCAGTAGGCGGCATTTTTTTAAAAAAAATCCAGTTTTTTGTTTTTTACTAACAGCAAAATACTTACTAGTTTTTTGGTTTTTTACTAACAGCAAAATATTTATGATAATTCTTTTTGCTATTAAAGTTTCTTTTTGCTTATAATGTTCTAAACAGAAAATACTTAGATAATTTATTCTTTGTTGCTTTACTTATTTTATTTTATTTTCTACTTATAACAAAATACTTATAGTTAATATAAGTGTTTTTTTCCAGATTTTTTGTTTTGTTTTCTGCATTATTCATTTTCTTTTTTTTTTGCTTTATTTTTTATTTTAGGTCACAAAATTTGTTTATGAATAGTTAAAATTTGAATAGTTTAAATTTGAATTTTTTAAGATTTGTGTGAATCACTAGTTTATGAATAACTTTACTATTTGAAATTTGTGTGAATCTCAAGTTTGTGATTCACTTTGCTAGTGCCACTAGTTTTCAAATTAGAATAGTTAAAATTTGAATTGTTTGAAATTTGTGTGAATCTCAAGTTTGTGATTAACTTTACTAGTGCCATTAGTTTTCAAATTAGAATAGTTAAAATTTGAATTGTTTGAAATTTGTGTGAATCTCAAGTTTGTGATTAACTTTACTAGTGCTATTAGTTTTCAAATTAGAATAGTTAAAATTTGAATTCTTTGAAATTTGTGTGAATCTCAAGTTTGTGATTAACTTTGCTAGTGCCACTAGTTTTCAAATTAGAATAGTTAAAATTTGAATTGTTTGAAATTTGTGTGAATCTCAAGTTTGTGACTAACTTTACTAGTGCCATTAGTTTTCAAATTAGAATAGTTAAAATTTGAATTCTTTGAATCACTAGTTTATGAATCACTAGTTTACTAAATTTGTGTGAAAACACTTTGTAGAATAGTTAAAATTGATTTTTGAGTCAATCTTTTTCCTTGCTATTTATTTTAGGTCACAAAAAATAAAAACTTCTCTGTTAGTGAACATAGATGCACTTATAGAGAAAATTAAACATAAATTCATAATTCATTTCTATTTATGAATTTAGGTCCAATTTTCCTCTATAGGTGCATCTATTTTCACTTTGAGAGGAGCTCAACAACGCAGAGAGGGACAGGCTCATAAGCAGGTGTGGGCGCCCTTCGTTTGGCGAGGTGGGACTAAACTCTAGGTGCAACGAGGGCGAACCCTTTAGTCCCGGTTCGTGGCATGAACCGGGACTAAAGGGGAGCCTTTGGTCCCGGTTCAGGCCACCAACCGGGACCAATGGTGGTGGGCCAGGAGGGAGGCCCATTGGTCCCGGTTCGTCCCACCAACCGGGACCAAAAGGTCCAGACGAACCGGGACCAATGGCCCACGTGGCCCGGCCGGCCCCCTGGGCTCACGAACCGGGACCAATGCCCACATTGGTCCCGGTTCTACATTGAACCGGGACTAATGGGCTGAGCCGGCCTGGACCATAGCCCTGTTTTCTACTAGTGTAGCGAGCAATAATAATAAATCTTGGATGACAACACTTTCTCAACACAATCATAATATGATATAACAAGATGGTATCTCGCTAGCTCTTTCTGACACCGCAAAACATAAATGCAGAGCACCTTTAAAGACCAAGGACTGACTAGACATTGTAATTCATGGTAAAAGAGATCCAGTCAAGTCATACTCAATGTAAACTAACAGTAATGAATGCAAATGACAGCGGTGCTCTTCAACTGGTGCTTTTTAATAAGAGGATGATGACTCAGCATAAAAGTAAATAGATAGACCCTTCGCAGAGGGAAGAAGGGATTTGTAGAGGTGCTAGAGCTCGGTTTTGAAATAGAGGTGAATAATATTTTGAGCGGTATACTTTCATTGTCAACATAAAAACCAAGAGATGGCGATATCTTCCATGCTACACACATTATATGCGGTTCCCGAACAGAATGGTAAAGTTTATACTCCCCCTTCCACCAACAAGCATCAATCCATGGCTTGCTCGAAACAACAAGTGCCTCCAACTAACAAGAGTCCCAATGGGAGTTTTGTTTGCAATTATTTTGATTTAGTTTGCATAAAGCATGGGACTGGGCATCCCGGTGACCAGCCATTTATCTCATGAGTGAGGAGCGGAGTCCACTCCTCTTGAGAATAACCCGCCTAACATGTAAGATACGGACAGCCCTAGTTGATACATGAGCTATTCGAGCATACAAGACATGATATTTATTTTAAGGTTTAGAGTTTAGCACATACAAATTTACTTGGAACGGCAGGTAGATACCGTATATAGGTAGGTATAGTGGACTCATGTGGAATAACTTTGGGGTTTAAGGGATTGGATGCACAAGCAGATTCTCGCTTAGTACAGGTGAAGGCTAGCAAAAGACTGGGAAGCGACCAGCTAGAGAGCAACAACAGTCATGAACATGCATTAAAATTGATCAACACCAAATGCGAGCATGAGTAGGATATAATCCACCATGAACATAAATATCGTGAAGGCTATGTTGATTTTGTTTCAACTACATGCGTGAACATGTGCCAAGTCAAGTCACTTAAATCATTCAGAGGAGGATACCACCCTATCATACCACATCACAACCATTTTAATAGCATGTTGGCACGCGAGGTAAACCATTATAACTCATAGCTAATCAAGCATGACACAAGAAACTATGATCTCTAGTTGTCATTGCAAACATGTTTATTCATAATAGGCTGAATCAGGAATGATGAACTAATCATATTTACAAAAACAAAAGAGGTCGAGTTCATACCAGCCTTTCTTATCTCAGTTAGTCCATCATATATCGTCATAATTGCCTTTCACTTGCACGACCGAACGATGTGAATAATAATAATAGTGCACGCACATTGGACTAAGCTGGAATCTGTAAGCATTCAATAAACAGGAGAAGACAAGGCAATATGGGCTCTTTTGTCAAATCAACAATAATGCATATAAGAGCCAGTTCAACAATTTAATTATGGTCTTCTCCTATCGACCCCCAAAGAAAAGAAAAGAAATAAAACTATTTACACGGGAGAGCTCCCAACAAGTAAAAGAAGAACATGAAATCTTTTTGGGTTTTCTTTTTAATGACTACTACAGCCATGGAAAGTAAACTAATTAAAAGCTACAACTATTTTTTTTGGTTTTTCTTAAGGTTTATCAAACGCACAAGAAGAAAGCATAAAAAGGGAAATAAACTAGCATGGATGATACAATGAAAAAGTATGAGCACCGACATCTAGCAATGAGTGTGTGAACATAAATGTAATGTCGGTGGGAAATACGTACTCCCCCAAGCTTAGGATTTTTGCCTAAGTTGGTCTATGGCCACGTATGACGTGGCGGATATCCATAATAGTAGTTGGGGTCGTACTGAGATGCAGCGCCTATCGCCTCCTGAGCTACATCGTGGAGACGAGCGGCCTCTGCTCTCGTGTCGTACTCATCTGCCTCCTCTCTGGTAATAACATTTCTTCCTTTTGCCTGATGACCATAGAAGGCAGGAGCAGGGAGAGTAATATGGACAACACGACGTCTGTCAAAGATTAGTCGATACTGGACAGGTGATTCATTCCTCTCGACAAACTGGTGGTGAACCATAGCATTAAAGTCTAAGTAAGCAGGTGGTAATTCAATATCATCTTCGCGTATGGCTACACCAAGAAAATTAGCTATGCGGGTTGCATAAATTCCTCCAAAGAAATCTCCATTAAATCTATTAAGATGAAACTACGTGCAACAATGGCTCCCAAATTATAAGATTTGTCTCCTAACACAGCACTCCTAAGAATACTGAGGTCAGGGACACACTTGTGACATGCCTCATCTTTACCATTAATGCATCTACCTATGAAGAGAGCAAAATAATGTATAGCAGGAAAGTGAATGCTCCCTATGGTAGCTTGTGTTATATCTCTAGATTCTCCCATAGTTAGGCTAGCAAGAAAATCCCTAAATTCAGATTTGCGAGGATCCCTTATACTACCCCATTGTGGAAGTTTGCAAGCAGTCATAAAATCCTCTAAGTCCATAGTATAAGAATTTTCATAAAGATCAAACATGACAGTTTGAGAATTACGTGAAGATGAAAATTTAAACCTCCTCACAAAGGTACTAGTGAGATTGTGATACTGGCTGCACTTCTCTTCCTCGAAGCTCACAAGATCGGCGTTACACAAATATGCGTTGAATTCTTCCTTAATTCCTGTTCGATGCATAAAATTTTCAGAAGGCCACTCACAAGGACGCATTGGAGCGTCTCTTGGTGGCTCTTCATCAGCATCACGCATTGCAAGCCTGGGTCCTTGCTTCCTTGAGGAACCACCTTGGAACATTTTCCTAAGCATTTTTCTTCCTTTGAAAAATTCTGAAATGTTTTAGTAACTTCAAAATAAAAGTAAACCAAACTCAGTAATATTGATAGCAAATACTCCTAGAAGTGCCTAGGGCCTATATCATGCATCAAAACTACTTGGAACCATACAAATTTGACATGCAAGCTCAAGAACATGGTCACCTAGGCAGCAAAAATTTGCAATGGATAAAGCACTAGAAGAAAACTAATTGGACCAATGGAGGAGTCACATACCAAGGAACAATCTCCCCAAGCAGTTTTGTGAGAAGTGCTTTGAGCAAGGAGATCGAAAATGGGAGCAAAACAAGCTTGGACTCGGGTTTGAGCTGGTTATTTGTGTTTGGGGGAGGAAGAAGGAGTGTGTGGGTGAAAGGATAAGTGGAGGAGGGCCACTGTGGGCCCATGAGGCAGGGGGCGCGCCCAGGGGGTAGGGCGGGCCCTCCACCCTCATGGGCAGGTGGTTGACCCCCTGCTGTGTTCTCAGTGCCAAATATTCTCAAATATTCCAAAAAAAGTCATATTTAAATTTCAGGGCATTTGGAGAACTTTTATTTTCAGGGTATTTTTATATTGCATGGATAATCAGATAACAGATGGAAAAATACTATTTTTATTTTATTTAATATAAATAACAAAAAGTAAAAGGAGGGTACAGAAGGTTGTGCCTTATAGTTTGATCCATCTCATGATCATCAAAAGGAATCCACTAACAAGGTTGATCAAGTCTTGTTAACAAACTCATTCCGAATAACATGGAACCGGAGAATTTTCGAATAACACTATGTTACCTCAACAGGGATATGCACATCCCCAATAATAAGAATATCATATTTCTTCTTGACAGTAGGAAGAGGAAATTCAAAACCTCCAAATATAATCGATGGAATTTTTCCAATAGAGTTGATACTATGAACTTGAGGTTGTTTCCTCGGAAAGTGTACCGTATGCTCATTACCATTAACATGAAAAGTGACATTGCCTTTAGTGCAATCAATAACAGCCCCTGCAATACTCAAAAAGGGTCTTCCAAGAATAATAGACATACTATCGTCCTCGGGAATATCAAGAATAACAAAGTCCGTTAAAATAGTAACGTTTGCAACTACAACAGGCACATCCTCACAAATACCGACTGGTATAGCAGTTGATTTATCAGCCATTTGCAAAGATATTTCAGTAGGTGTCAACTTATTCAAATCAAGTCTACAATATAAAGAGAGAGGCATAACACTAAACCGGCTCCAAGATAACATAAAGTAGTTTTAACATAGTTTCCTTTAATGGAGCATGGTATAGTTGGTACACTGGGATCTCCAAGTTTCTTTGGTATTCCACCCTTAAAAGTATAATTAGCAAGCATGGTGGAAATTTCAGCTTCCGGTATCTTTCTTTTATTTGTAACAATTTCTTTCATATACTTAGCATAAGGATTCATTTTGAGCATATCAGTTAATCGCATACGCAAAAAGATAGGTCTAATCATTTCAGCAAAGCGCTCAAAATCCTCATCATCCTTTTTCTTGGATGGTTTGGGAGGAAAAGGCATGGGTTTCTGAACCCATGGTTCTCTTTCTTGACCATGTTTCCTAGCAACAAAGTCTTTCTTATCATAATGTTGATTCTTTGATTGTGGGTTATCAAGATCAACAGCAGGTTCAGTTTCTATATCATTATCATTACTAGGTTGGGCATCATCATTAACATTATCACTAGTTTCAGGTTCATTACCAGATTGAGTTTCTATTGGAAATATGCCCTAGAGGCAATAATAAATTGGTTATTGTTATATTTCCTTGTTCATGATAATCGTTTATTATCCATGCTAGAATTGTATTGATAGGAAACTCAGATACATGTGTGGATACATAGACAACACCATGTCCCTAGTAAGCCTCTAGTTGACTAGCTCATTGATAAATAGATGGTTACGGTTTCCTGACCATGGACATTGGATGTCGTTGATAACGGGATCACATCATTAGGAGAATGATGTGATAGACAAGACCCAATCCTAAGCCTAGCACAAGATCGTGTAGTTCGTATGCTAAAGCTTTTCTAATGTCAAGTATCATTTCCTTAGACCATGAGATTGTGCACCTCCCGGATACCGTAGGAGTGCTTTGGGTGTTCTAAATGTCACAATGTAACTAGGTGGCTATAAAGGTACATTACAGGTATCTCCAAAAGTGTCTGTTGGGTTGGCATGAATCGAGACTGGGATTTGTCACTCCGTGTAAACGGAGAGGTATCTCTGGGCCCACTCGGTAGGACATCATCATAATGTGCACAATGTGATCAAGGAGTTGATCACAGGATGATGTGTTACGGAACGAGTAAAAGAGACTTGCCGGTAACGAGATTGAACCAGGTATCGGGATACCGACGATCGAATCTCGGGCAAGTATCGTACCGCTAGACAAAGGGAATTGTATACGGGATTGATTAAGTCCTTGACATCATGGTTCATCCGATGAGATCATCGTGGAGAATGTGGGAGCCAACATGGGTATCCAGATCCCGCTGTTGGTTATTAACCGGAGAGTTGTCTCGGCCATGTCTGCATGACTCCCGAACCCGTAGGGTCTACACACTTAAGGTTCGATGACGCTAGGGTTATAGGGAAAGTATGTACGCGGTTACCGAATGTTGTTTGGAGTCCCGGATGAGATCTCAGACGTCACGAGGAGTTCCATAATGGTCTGGAGGTAAAGATTGATATATAGGAAGTATGGTTTTGGCCACCGGAAGTGTTCCGGGCATCACCGGTAGTGTACTGGGACCACCGGAAGGGGTCTGGGGGTCCACCAGGTGGGGCCACCAGCCCCGGAGGCCTACATGGGCCAATAGTGGGAAGGGACCAGCCCCTAGGTGGGCTGGGGCGCCTCCCACCAAGGCCCAAGGCGCCTCCAAGAGGGGAAGGGGGCAAACCCTAGGCTCAGATGGGCCTAAGGCCCACCTAGTGGTGCGCCCCCACCCCCTCTCTCCCCCCTTGGCCGCCCCCTAGATGGGATCTAGGGCTGGCCGCCACCCCTAGGGAGGGAACCCTAGGTGGGGGCGCAGCCCCTCCCCTCCCCCTATATATACTTGAGGTTTGGGGCTGCCCAACATATGTGATTTGCTCTCCCTGTTGGCGCAGCCCTACCCCTCTCCCTCCTCGTCTCTCGTAGTGCTTGGCGAAGCCCTGCTGGAGTCCCGCACTCCTCCACCACCGCCACGCCGTCGTGCTGCTGCTGGATGGAGTCTTCCCTAACCTCTCCTTCTCTCCTTGCTGGATCAAGGTGTAGGAGACGTCACCGGGCTGTACGTGTGTTGAACACGGAGGTGCCGTCCGTTCGGCACTAGGATCATCGGTGATTTGGATCACAACGAGTACGACTCCATCAACCCCGTTCACTTGAACGCTTCCGCTTAGCGATCTACAAGGGTATGTAGATGCACTCTCCTTCCCCTCGTTGCTAGATTACTCCATAGATTGATCTTGGTGATGCGTAGAAAATTTTGAATTTCTGCTACGTTCCCCAACAGTGGCATCATGAGCTAGGTCTATGCGTAGTTTCTATGCATGAGTAGAACACAAAGTAGTTGTGGGCGTCGATTTTGTCAATTTACTTGCCGTTACTAGTCTTATCTTGATTCGGCGGCATTGTGGGATGAAGCGGCCCGGACCAACCTTACACGTACGCTTACGTGAGACCGGTTCCACCGACTGACATGCACTAGTTGCATAAGGTGGCTGGCGGGTGTCTGTCTCTCCCACTTTAGTCGGATCGGATTTGATGAACGGGGTCCTTATGAAGGGTAAATAGAAATTGGCAATTCACGTTGTGGTTTTGGCGTAGGTAAGAAACGTTCTTGCTAGAAATCTATAGCAGCCACGTAAAAACTTGCAATAACAATTAGAGGACGTCTAACTTGTTTTTGCAGCAAGTGTTTTGTGATGTGATATGGCCAAAGGATGTGATGAATGATATATATATGTGATGTATGAGATCATGTTCTTGTAATAGGAATCATGACTTGCATGTCGATGAGTATGACAACCGGCAGGAGCCATAGGAGTTGTCTTTATTTTTTGTATGACCTGCGTGTCATTGAGAAACGCCATGTAAATTACTTTACTTTATTGCCAAACGTGTTAGCCATAGTAGTAGAAGTAATAGTTGGCGAGCAACTTCATGGAGACACGATGATGGAGATCATGGTGTCATGCCGGTGACAAGATGATCATGGAGCCCCAAGATGGAGATCAAAGGAGCTATATGATATTGGCCATATCATGTCACTATTATTTGATTGCATGTGATGTTTATCATGTTTTACATCTTATTTGCTTAGAACGGCGGTAGCTTAAATAAGATGATCCCTCTCTAAAATTTCAAGAAAAGTGTTCCCCCTAAATGTGCACCATTGCGAAGGTTCATTGTTTTGAAGCACCACGTGATGATCGGGTGTGATAGATTCTAATGTTCGAATACAACGGGTGTTGACGAGCCTAGCATGTACAGACATGGCCTCGGGACACATGCGAAACACTTAGGTTGACTTGACGAGCCTAGCATGTACAGACATGGCCTCGAAACACGGAAGACCGAAAGGTCGAACATGAGTCGTATAGAAGATACCATCAACATGAAGATGTTCACCGATGATGACCAGTCCGTCTCACGTGATGATCGGACACGGCCTAGTTGACTCGGATCATGTAATCACTTAGATGACTAGAGGGATGTCTATCTGAGTGGGAGTTCATAAGATGAACTTAATTATCCTGAACATAGTCAAAAGGTCTTCGCAAATTATGTCATAGCTCGTGCTTCAGTTCTACTATTTAGATATGTTCCTAGAGAAAATTTAGTTGAAAGTTGATAGTAGCAATTATGCGGACTAGGTCCGTAAACTGAGGATTGTCCTCATTGCTTCATAGAAGGCTTATGTCCTTAATGCACTGCTCAGTGTGCTAAACCTCGAACGTCGTTTGTGGATGTTGCGAACATCTGACATACAGATTTTGATAACTACGTGATAGTTCAGTTAAACGGTTTAGAGTTGAGGCACCGAAGACGTTTTGAAACGTCGCGAAACATATGAGATGTTTCGAGGGCTGAAATTGGGATTTCAGGCTCATGCCCACGTCAAGAGGTATAAGACCTCCGACGATTTTCTTAGCCTGCAAACTAAGGGAGAAAAGCTCAATTGTTGAGCTTGTGCTCAGATTGTCTGAGTAGAAAAATCATTTGAATCGAGTGGGAGTTGATCTTCTAGATGAGATAGTGATGTTTCTCCGAAGTCATTACCACCAAGCTGCTAGAGCTTCATGATGAACTATAATATATCAGGGACATATATGATGATCCTTGAGATATTCGCGATGTTTGACACCACAAAAGTAGAAATCAAGAAGGAGCATCAATTGTTGATGGTTGGTGAAACCACTAGTTTCAAGTAGGGCAAGGGCAAGAAGGGATACTTCATGAAACGACAATTCAGCTGCTGCTCTAGTGAAGAAACCCAAGGTTGAACCCAAACCCGAGACTAAGTGCTTCTGTAATAAGAGGAACAGCCACTGGAGCAGAATTACCCTAGATACTTGGTAGATGAGAAGGCTGGCAAGGTCGATAGAATTATATTGGATATACATTGTGTTAATGTGTACTTTACTAGTACTCCTAGTAGCACCATGGTATTAGATACCGGTTCGGTTGCTAAGTGTTAGTAAACTCGAAATAAAAGGCTGAGGAGTAAACGGAGACTGGCTAAAGGTGAGCTGGCGATATGTGTTGGAAGTTTTTCCAAGCTTGATGTGATCAAGCATCGCACTCTCCCTCTACCATCGAGATTGGTGTTTGCGTTGAGCATAGACATGATCGGATTATGTCAATCGCAATACGGTTATTCATTTAAGGAGAATAATGGTTACTCTGTTTATTTGAATAATACCTTCAATTGTCTTGCACCTAAAATGAATGGTTTATTGAATCTCGATCGTGGTGATACACATGTTCAGCCAAAAGATATAAGATAGTAATGATAGTACCACCTACTTGTGGCACTGCCACGTAAGTCATATCAGTATAAAACGCATGAAGAAGCTCCATGTTGATGGATCTTTGGGCTCACTCGTTTTGAAAAGTTTGAGACATGTGAACCATGTCTATTAGTGTATATGCATGAAGAAACTCCATGCAAATGGACCGTTTGGACTCACTTGATTTTGAATCACTTGATACATGCAAATCATACCAAATGGGCAAGATGACTGAAAGCCTCATTTTCAGTAAAATGGAACTAGAAAGCAACTTGTTGGAAGTAATACATTTTGATGTGTGCAGTCCAATGAGTGTTGAGGCGTGTAGTGGATATCGTTATGTTCTTACTTCACAGATGATTTGAGTAGATGTTGAGTATATTTACTTGATGAATCACGAGTCTGGATTATTGAAAGGTTCAAGTAATTTCAGGGTGAAGTTGAAAGATCATCATGACAAGAGGATAAAATATCTATGATATGATCATAGAGATGAATATCTGAATTACGAGTTTGGCACAGAATTAAGACATTGTGGAAATTGTTTCACAACTATTACAGCCTGGAACACCATAGTGTGATGGTGTGTCCGAACATCATAACTGCACCCTATTGGATATGATGCATACCATGATGTCTCTTATCGAATTACCACGATAGTTTATGGGTTAGGCATTAGAGACAACCACATTCACTTCAAATAGGGCACCATGTAATTCCAATGAGATGACACCGTATGAACTATGGTTTAGAGAAACCTAAGCTGTCATTTCTTAAAAGTTTGAGGCTGCGACGGTTATGTGAAAAAGTTTCAAGCTGATAAGCTCGAACCCAAAGCGGATAAATGCATCTTCATAGGACACCCAAAACAGTTGGGTATACCTCCTGTCTCAGATCCGAAAGCAATAAGGGATTGTTTCTAGAATCGGGTCCTTTCTCGAGGAAAAGTTTCTCTCGAAAGAATTGAGTGGGAGGATGGTGGAGAATTGATGAGGTTATTGAACCGTCTCTTCAATTAGTGTGTCGCAGGGCACAGGGAGTTGTTCTTGTGGCACCTACACCAATTGAAGTGGAAGCTTATGATAGTGATCATGAAACTTCAAATCAAGTCACTACCAAACCTCGTGGGATGACAAGCATGCGTACTACTTCAGAGTGGTACGTAATCCTATCTTGGAAGTCATGTTGCTAGACAACAATGAACCTACGAGCTATGGAGAAGCGATGGTGGGCCTGAATTCCAAAATGGCTCGAGGCCATATAATCCGAGAAAGGATCCATATATGAAAACAAAGTGTAGACTTTGGAAGAACTACTTGATGGTCGTAAGGCTGTTAGGTACATATGGATTTTAAAAGGAAGACGGACAATGATGGTAAGTATCACCATTAAGAAAGCTCGACTTGTCGTTAAGATGTTTTCCGACAAGTTCAAGGAGTTGACTACGATGAGACTTTCTCACTCGTAGCGATGCTAAGAGTATGTTGGAATTATATTAGCGATTACTGCATTATTTATGAAATCTTGCAGATAGGATGTCAAAACATTGTTTCCTCGATGATTTTCTTGAGGAAAGGTTGTATGTGATACAACCGGAAGGTTTTGTCAATCCTGAAAGATGCTAACAAGTATGCAAAGCTCCAGCAATCCTTCTAAGGACTGGAGTAAGCATCTCGGAGTTCGAATGTATGCTTTGATGAGATGATCAAAGATTTTGGGTGTATACAAAGTTTATGAGAAACTTGTATTTCCAAAAAGGTGAGTGGGAGCACTATAGAATTCCTGATGAATATATGTTGTTGACATATTGTTGATCATAAATGACGTAGAATTTCTGGAAAGCATATAGGGTTATTTGGAAAGTGTTTTTCAATGGAAAGCCTGGATTAAGCTACTTGAACATTGAGCATCAAGATCTACAAGGATAGATCAAAACGCTTAATGGTACTTCAAGATAAGCACCTACCTTGACATGATCTTGAAGGTGTTCAAGATGGATCAGTCAAAGAAGGAGTTCTTGCCTGAGTTGTAAGGTATGAAGTTAAGACTTAAAGCTCGACCACGACAGAAGAAAGAGGAAGGACGAAGGTCATCCCCTATGCTTTTTTCATAGGCTCCATACGGTATGCCATGCTGAGTACCACACCTGATGTGTGCCTTGCCACATATTTGGCAAGAGGGTACAAAGGTGATCTAGGAGTAGATCACCAGATAGCGGTCTAAATTATCCTTAGAGGAATAAGGATATGTTTCTCGGTTATGGAGGTGATAAAGAGTTCGACGTAAAGAGTTACGTCGATGCAAGCTTAACACCTATCCAGATAGCTCTAAGTAGAGATACCGGATACTATAATGGAGCAACAATTTAGAATAGCTCCAAGTAGAACAGTTATTTGAAATGGCTCCAAATGTAGCGTAGTAGTTGCATCTACAAGATGACATAGAAATTTGCGAAGTACATACAGATCTGAATGTTGCAGACCCGTTGACTGAAACCTCTCTCACAAGCATAACATGATCAAACCCAGAACTCTTTGGGTGTTAGTCACATGGGGATGTGACCTTGAGTGTTAATCACATATCGATGTGAACTGGATTATTGACTCTATTGCAAGTGGGAGACTGTTGGAAATATGCCCTAGAGGCAATAATAAATTGGTTATTGTTATATTTCCTTGTTCATGGTAATCGTTTATTATCCATGCTAGAATTGTATTGATAGGAAACTCAGATACATGTGTGGATACATAGACAACACCATGTCCCTAGTAAGCCTCTAGTTGACTAGCTCGTTGATCAATAGATAGTTACGGTTTCCTGACCATGGACATTGGATTTCGTTGATAACGGGATCACATCATTAGGAGAATGATGTGATGGACAAGACCCAATCCTAAGCCTAGCACAAGATCATGTAGTTCGTATGCTAAAGCTTTTCTAATGTCAAGTATCATTTCCTTAGACCATGAGATTGTGCAACTCCCGGATACCGTAGGAGTGCTTTGGGTGTGCCAAATGTCACAATGTAACTGGGTGGCTATAAAGGTACATTACAGGTATCTCCGAAAGTGTCTGTTGGGTTGGCACGAATCGAGACTGGGATTTGTCACTCCGTGTAAACGGAGAGGTATCTCTGGGCCCACTCGGTCGGACATCGTCATAATGTGCACAATGTGATCAAGGAGTTGATCATAGGATGATGTGTTACGGAACGAGTAAAAGAGACTTGCCGGTAACGATATTGAACCAGGTATCAGGATACCGACGATCGAATCTCGGGCAAGTATCGTACCGCTAGACAAAGGGAGTTGTATACGGGATTGATTAAGTCCTTGACATCGTGGTTCATCCGATGAGATCATCGTGGAGCATGTGGGAGCCAACATGGGTATCCAGATCCCGCTGTTGGTTATTGACCGGAGAGTTGTCTCGGCCATGTCTGCATGACTCCCGAACCCGTAGGGTCTACACACTTAAGGTTCGATGAAGCTAGGGTTATAGGGAAAGTATGTACATGGTTACCGAATGTTGTTCGGAGTCCCGGATGAGATGCCGGATGTCAGAGGAGTTCCGGAATGGTCCGGAGGTAAAGATTGATATATAGGAAGTATGGTTTTGGCCACCGGAAGTGTTCCGGGCATCACCGGTAGTGTATCGGGACCACCGGAAGGGGTCCGGGGTCCACCAGGTGGGGCCACCAGCCCCGAAGGTCTACATGGGCCAATAGTGGGAAGGGACCAGCCCCTAGGTGGGCTGGGGCGCCTCCCACCAAGGCCCAAGGCTCCTCCAAGAGGGGAAGGGGGCAAACCCTAGGCTCAGATGTGCCTAAGGCCCACCTAGTGGTGCGCCCCCCCCCCCCCCCTTTCTCCCCCCTTGGCCGCCCCCTAGATGGGATCTAGGGCTGGCCGCCACCCCTAGGGAGGGAACCCTAGGTGGGGGCGCAACCCCTCCCCTCCCCCTATATATACTTGAGGTTTGGGGCTGCCCAACATATGTGATTTGCTCTCCCTGTTGGCGCAGCCCTACCCCTCTCCCTCCTCGTCTCTCGTAGTACTTGGCGAAGCCCTGCTGGAGTCCCGCGCTCCTCCACCACCACCACGCCGTCATGCTGCTGCTGGATGGAGTCTTCCCCAACCTCTCCTTCTCCCCTTGCTGGATCAAGGCGTAGGAGACGTCACCGGGTTTTACGTGTGTTGAACACGGAGGTGCCATCCGTTCGGCACTAGGATCATCGGTGATTTGGATCACAACAAGTACGACTCCATCAACCCCGTTCACTTGAATGCTTCCTCTTAGCGATCTACAAGGGTATGTAGATGCACTCTCCTTCCCCTCGTTGCTAGATTACTCCATAGAATGATCTTGGTGATGCGTAGAAAATTTTGAATTTCTGCTACGTTCCCCAATAGTTTCAGCATCAGAAATAGAAATATCATTTGGATTCTCAGGTGTTTCAGTAATATGTTCACTAGAATCATGCAAAGTCATATCATTTTTCTTTTTCTACCTTTTAGAAGGACTAGGTGCATCGATATTATTTCTCTGATAATCTTGCTCAATTCTCTTAGGGTGGCCTTCAGGATACAAAGGTTCCTGAGTTATTTTGCCACCTCTAGTCATAACTCTAACAACATTATCATTATTCTTGCTATTTAATTCATTGAGCAAATCATTTTGAGCTTTAAGTACTTGTTCTACTTGAGTGGTAACTATAGAAGCATGTTTACTAATAAGTTTAAGTTCACCTTTGACATTAGCCATATAATCACCCAAGTGTTCAAGCATATTTGAATTGTATTTCAATTGTCTACCAAAATAAGCATTAAAATCTTCTTTCTTAGCCATAAATTTAACAAACTCATCTAAGCATGGGCTAGCAAACTTAGTAAATGGGATTTCGGCTTTATCATATCTATAGAGAGAATTTACCTTTACTACCTGTATCGGGTTATCAGGACCATGAGTTTCTTCAATAGGTAAAGGATTAAGATCATATGTTTCTTCAACAGGTGGTAGATTAAGACCATGTATTTCTTTAATAGGAGGTAAATTCTTAACATCTTCAGCTTTAATACCTTTTTCTTTCATAGATTTCTTTGCCTCTTGCATATCTTTAGGACTGAGAAATAGAATACCCCTCTTCTTCGCAGTTGGTTTTGGAATAGGCTCGGGAATTGGCTTCAAAGGTGTCCAATTATTTTCATTTGTCAACATATTACTCAATAGAATTTCAGCTTCATCGGTGTTCTTTCCCTGAAAATAGAACCAGCACAACTATCCAGGTAATCTCTGGAGGCATCGGTTAGTCCATTATAAAATATATCAAGTATTTCATTTTTCTTAAGAGGATGATCAGGCAAAGCATTAAGTAATTGGAGAAGCCTCCCCCAAGCTTGTGGGAGACTCTCTTCTTCAATTTTCACAAAATTATATATATATCCCTTAAAGCAGCTTGTTCTTATGAGAAGGGAAATATTTAGCAGAGAAGTAATAAATCATATCCTAGGGACTATGCACACAACCAGGATCAAGAGAATTAAACCATATCTTAGCATCACCCTTTAATGAGAACGAAAATATTTTAAGGATATAAAAGTAACGAGTTCTCTCATCAGTAGTGAACAGGGTGGCTATATCATTTAATTTAGTAAGATGTGCCACAACAGTTTCAGATTCATAGCCATGAAAAGGATCAGATTCAACCAAAGTAATTATATCAGGATCAACAGAGAATTCACAATCCTTATCGGTAACACAGATAGGTGAAGTAGCAAAAGCAGGGTCGGGTTTCATTCTAGCATTTAGAGATTGCTTGTTCCATTTAGCTAATAACCTCTTGAGTTCGTATCTATCTTTGCAAGCTAAAATAGCTAAAGAAGCTTCTTTATCAAAAACATAACCCTCAGGAATAACAGGCAAGTCATCATCATCAATTTCATCAGTATTATCAGATTCAATATTTTCAAGCTCTCTAGCCCTAACAAGTTGTTCATCAAGAAATTCGCCAAGTGGCACAGTAGTATCAAGCATAGAAGTCGTTTCATCATAAGTATCATGTATAGCAGAAGTGGCATCATCAATAACATGCGACATATCAGAACGAATAGCAGAAGCAGGTTTAGGTATCGCAAGCTTACTCAAAACAGAAGGTGAATCAAGTGCAGAGCTAGATGGCAGTTCCTTACCTCCCCTCGTAGTTGAGGGATAAATCTTAGTTCTCGGATATATCAAGTTCTTCATAATGATAAGCAGATATAAATCCCAAGTGACTCAAAGAATAGAGCTATGCTCTCGGCAACGACGCCAGAAAATAGTCTTGATAACCCACAAGTATAAGGGATCACAACAGTTTTCGAGAGTAAAGTATTCAACCCAAATTTATTGATTCGACAGAAGGGGAGCCAAAGAATATTCTCAAGTATTAGCAGCTATGTCGGTGTCAAATCCAGCGGATCTCAGGTAGGGGGTCCCGAATTGTGCGTCTAGGCGGATGGTGACAGGAGGCAGGGGACACGAAGTTTTACCCAGGTTCGGGCCCTCTTGATGGAGGTAAAACCCTGCGTCCTGCTTGATTAATATTGATGATATGGGTAGTACAAGAGTAGATCTACCACGAGATCAGAGTGGCTAAACCCTAGAAGCTAGCCTATGGTATGATTGTTTGTTGTCGTACGGACTAAAACCCTCCGGTTTATATAGACACCGGAGAGGGCTAGGGTTACACAAGGTCGGTTACAAAGGAGGAGATATGCATATCCATATTGCCTAGCTTGCCTTCCACGCCAAGTAGAGTCCTATCCGGACACGAGGCGAAGTCTTCAATCTTGTATCTTCATAGTCTAACAGTCTGGCCAAAGAATATAGTCCGGCTGTCCCGTGACCCCCTAATCCAGGACTCCCTCAAGCTGAGTTGTCAATTCAACCACACCTGGAAACTTAGTATCTGCAGCAAAGTATTTAGTAGCAAAGTAATATGATAGTAGTGGTAATGGTAGCAAAAGGTAACAGTAGTAAAAGTAATGTTTTTGGTATTTTGTAGTGATGATAGTAATAGCAACGGGAAAGTAAATAAGCGAAGAACAATATATGGAAAGCTCGTAGGCAATGGATCGGTGATGGAGAATTATGCCGCATGCGGTTCATCATGTAACAGTCATAACCTAGGGTGACACGGAACTAGCTCCAGTTGATCAATGTAATGTAGGCATGTATTCTGAATATAGTCATACGTGCTTATGGAAAAGAACTTGCATGACATCTTTTGTCCTACCCTCCCGTGGCAGCGGGGTCCTTACGGAAACTAAGGGATATTAAGGCCTCCTTTTAATAGAGTACCGGAACAAAGCATTAACACATAGTGAATACATGAACTCCTCAAACTACGGTCATCACTGGTAAGTATCCCGATTATTGTCACTTCGGGGTTAACGAATCATAACACATAATAGGTGACTATAGACTTGCAAGATAGGATCAAGAACTCTCATATATTGATGAAAACATAATAGGTTCAGATCTGAAATCATGGCACTCGGGCCCTAGTGACAAGCATTAAGCATAGCAAAGTCATAGCAACATCAATCTCAGAACATAGTGGATACTAGGGATCAAACCCTAACAAAACTAACTCGATTACATGACAGATCCCATCCTACCCATCACCGTCCAGCAAGCCTATGATGGAATTACTCACGCACGGCGGTGAGCATCAAGAAATTGGTGATGGAGGATGGTTGATGATGATGATGGCAACGGATTCCCCTCTCCAGAGCCCCGAACGGACTCCAGATCAGCCCTCCCGAGAGGTTTTAGGGCTTGGCGGTGGCTCCGTAACGTAAAACATGATGAATTCTTCTCTTTGATTTTTTTTCTCCCCGAAACACAATATATAGAGTTGGAGTTGGAGTCGGAGGAGCTCCAGGGGTCCCACGAGGTAGGGGGCGCGCCCCCACCCTCGTGGACAGGTGGTGGGCCCCCTGGCCTTCATCTTTTGCAGGTATTTTTTATATTTTCCAAAAAGTTGATCCGTGAAGTTTCAGGTCATTCCGAGAATGTTTGTTTCTGCACATAAATAACACCATGGTAATTCTGCTGAAAACAACGTCAGTCCGGGTTAGTTCCATTCAAATCATGCAAGTTAGAGTCCAAAACTAGGGCAAAAGTGTTTGGAAAAGTAGATACGATGGAGACGTATCACCACCCACCACCCACTTAGTAGCCACTGTCGACGATTTAACCGACATGCTCGACTTCGACTCCGAAGACATCGATGGTATGGACGATGATGCAGGAGACGAACAGGAACCACCGCGCACAGGGCGCTGGACCGCCACCTCATCATATGATATATACATGGTGGACACCCCCAAAGAAGGCAATGGCGATGAGACAGCGAAGGAGGACCCCTCCAAGAAGCAACCCAAGCACCGACGTCAGCGGTGCCGCTCTAAGTCCCGCCATAGCAAAAGTAGTGATACCGGCACAAGAGACAATAACACTCCGGATAGTGCCGAAGACAACAACAATCCCCTCCAACACGATGTAGAGCGGGAGGGTGAAGAAGCTAGCCCTCCAGAGCAGGCAGCAGATGGAGAATTGGAGGAGGACAATTACATGCCTCTCTCCGAAGACGAGGTGAGCCTCGGCAACAAATAATTTATCGTGCCTGAGGATCCCGTCAAACAGGAGCGCTTCAAGCGCCGGCTTATAGCCACAACAAATAGCTTGAAGAAAAAGCAACAACAGCTTCGAGCTGATCAAGATTTGCTAGCAGACAGATGGACCGAAGTCCTTGCGGCCGAGGAATGCGAACTCGAGCGCCCAACCAAGAGTTATCCAAAGTGCAGGTTGCTACCTCACCTCGAGGAGGAAGCATTGAAACCCACATCACCAGTGTATGATGCGGCTGACGGACCACCTCGTGGCCAAGACAGAAAGGCATTTCAGCTAGAAGTCAAGCCCGCACCCCGCCGCCAATCAAACAA
The DNA here is from genome assembly GCA_034509565.1 of Triticum monococcum. Taxonomy (NCBI): domain Eukaryota; kingdom Viridiplantae; phylum Streptophyta; class Magnoliopsida; order Poales; family Poaceae; genus Triticum; species Triticum monococcum. The sequence goes on along the minus strand of CM067843.1, from coordinate 752,289,316 downwards.
AAATACCAAGGCCCGGGGCAACACGGGGGGCCTGGGAAACATATTGGAAAACAAGGCAAAACATGCAAGATCGATCTATGGATCACGGGGGCGCGCAACAATACGCGACGATGATCGTCACGCCGGATACACTAAAAGCAAATCCGGCCGAGCCGAACACGACAGACAAGACTCGTATGAACCGCGTCGCGATACAACCCGGCACAGAGGCACCGCACACCCCTTATGCTTCACTGATGAAGTAATGGATCATGAATTCCCAGAAGGGTTTAAACCCGTAAACATCGAATCATAGGATGGTACTACAGACCCCTCGGTATAGATAGAAGCACTACAAAAAAAGACACATCTGTGACATTTTGGGCCGAACAAAATTTTTTACTTTCATACATATGACACTTCTATGACGATAATTGTGACAAAACCCGGTATCATCATAGATGTGGTGGGCTCCTAATTCTATGACAAAAAATCATGACAGAAAATGGGCTTTTCGTCCTGGGCGGGCCAGAGACGCAGCTGCATGAAATTCTTTGGGCCGTCCATGACGGAAAAAACCATGGTAGAAGCAAGGGGGAAGAAAATTTCGGGGAGTTCCCGGTTACGATGGGAGGTCGGGGGCCGAGCGATGCGCGTTTCTCTTGTACACATATGCGCGTGTGTGCGAGGCATTGGCTCTAACTGAACCCGAGCGAGGTGTTGGGCTCTAACTGAACCTGAGCGATTGCACTGCAGGCTGCGCATTACTGAACCCGAGCGATCGATCGATGGCTGTTAACTGAACCTGATCGAGCGATTCCTTCGCTACTACTGCTAACTGAAGCCGATCGATGCTGCCTCTGGGATGAACAGTGAGCATTGCGGGGGGGGGGGGGGGGGGGGGTTGGATGAACAGTGAGCGGTGGCGTTGCCTCTGGATGAACAGGACCCTGTGGTGTGGTGGAGGGCTGGATGAACAGTAGACGGTGGAGGGGTGCCCGTGGAGGGGTGGTTGAACAGGACCCCGTGGTGTGGAGGGCTGGATGAACAGTAGACGGTGGAGGGGTGGTTGAACAGTAGCCGGTGGAGTAGCGCGCGGTGGAGGCTGGATGAACAGGAGCCCGTGGAGGCTGGAGGAGGTCGACGGTAGCCCGTGGAGGCGGGAGGAGGTCGACGGTGGAGATGAACCGTATCCCATGGAGTCCTGTTTTGCGGTACGCCACACCGCTCCCGATGAACAGGACCCCCGTTTTGACCGTAGCGCTCCAACACTAGTACGTTTTGTCCATTTTGCGGTACGGCACACCCCTCCCGATCAACAGGACCCCTATTTCGACCGTAGGAGGTACGTTTTGTCCGTTTTGCGGTACGCCAAACCCCTCCCGATGAACAGGATCCCGTTTCGAACGTGGCCGGTCGAACACAAGGCCGTTTCCTCTGTTCTGTGGTACGTCAGGCCTCGTTTCCATCGCCTGTTCCGTCCAAGCCCTCCCGATGAACACAACCACGCATTCTGTTCCGACCCAGCCGGTTGGCTCCCAGGCGTTCCGTTGCCTCCCGATGAACACGACGCATTCCATTGCCTCCCCATGAACATGATGCATTCCGTTGCATCCCCATGAACACGACGACGACGTTGTTTCTCCATTCTGACCCAGCCATGTACACGAGCCCTGGCCGTACGTATGCGGAAGTAGGCGTTCGAGACCCCGCCCGTATGTACACATACGTGGCCGTATTTTCTTTCTTGCACCCTGGCCGTTGTATGTACGTTTACATGCTACGTGCGCGCCTCTACTACGACACGTACGCGCCTCTACTACGACACGTGCGCGCCTCTACATCCACCAGTATATATGTACGTACACGTTCGCGACCGGAATGACAACGCTACATACGCTTCGACCAGGTGGGTCCTGACTGTCAGGCACTTCCTTGCCTGCGAAGATGTAGCTGGTGGGTCCCAGCACTCAGTGGGGCGAATCGTTTTTTTTTGCCCGGGCGCACTTCCTTGCATGCGAAGATGTAGCTGGTGGGTCCCAGCAGTCAGGGGCAAATGTTTTTTTCATGAAATACGGTCGCCTGTTCGGTGGGTCCCCGTTGTCAGGTGGAGGAATAATTATTTTACATGTAATAAGGAGGCACTTCCTTGCTGCGGCCATAGACCCAGCTATCAGCCTCTCCACGTATAGTCCACGTCCGATGGAAGCCGTTCCTTAACCAAGTTGCCCCCGCCGCGCCGGGAGAACCAGGGCGGTGGACGACGGCGAGGCCTAGGAATGGGACGACGCGGAGCCGGGGAAGACACGACAGTGGATGCCAGTGGTGGGAGTAGTAGGGGGCGGTGAGGCCTCCACCGCATCGCAGCCGGCCACGGGAGGCAGGAGCACGAGGCACGACCGGCGATGGTTTGGGCGGCTGGAGCAAGAAGACCAGAGGTTAAAGAAGCACTACGGTCGTTGGGTGGACATCGTACGGTCACTGGAGCTAGAATCGTGCATATTGACTAAGTTAACAAAGCCCTCCGTCCCCGTCAACTTAGTAGGCCCATAAGTCAGCCTGCCACTATACTGGGTCCCAGCTAACAGGGGGAGTATTCATTTTTTTGTGCGTAATAAGGAGGCACTTCCTTGCGTGCGAAGATATAGCTGGTGGGTCCGAGCTGTCTGCGGCGGTAACGTTTTTTTCACGAAATACAGAGGCCCTTTCGATGGGTCCCTGATGTCAGGTGGAGGAATCATTATTTTGCGCGTAATAAGGAGGCATTTCCTTGCGTGCGGCCGTGGACCCAGTTGTCGGCCTCTCCACGTACAGTCCACTTCAGATGTTCCGTTTGGACTCCGTTTGATATTCCTTTTCTGCGAAACACTAAAATAGGCAAAAAAAACAGCAATTTGGGGTGCGTCTCCGGTTAATAGGTTAGTCCCAAAAATAATAAGTGTAAAATAAAGCCCATTAACATCCAAAACAGATAATATAATAGCAAGGAACAATCAAAAATTATAGATACGTTGGAGACGTATCAGTACCCTCATAGACCAAAAGCGGAAGCGTTAAGTAACGCGGTTGATGTAGTCGAACGTCTTCGCGATCCAACCGATCATGTACCGAATGCACGGCACCTCCGCGGTCTGCACACGTTCAGCTCGATGACGTCCCTCGTACTCTTGATCCAGATGAGGCCGAGGGAGAGTTTCGTCAGCACGACGGCGTGATGACGGTGATGATGAAGTTACCGACGCAGGGCTTCGCCTAAGCACTACAACGATATGACTGAGGTGGAAATCTGTGGAGGGGGCACCGCACACGGCTAAGACAACTGTCAACTTGTCTGTTCTAGGGTGCCCCCTGCCCCCGTATATAAAGGAGCAAGGGGGAGGCCGGCCGGCCCTATAGGGGCGCGCCCCAAGTAGGATTCCTACTAGGAATAGGAATCCTATTCCTAGTAGGTTTCCAACAAGGAAGATAGGGGGAAGGAAGGAAGAGGGGGAAGGGAAGGAAAGGGGGCGTCGCCCCCCTTCCCCTAGTCCAATTCGGACCCAAGGGGGGCGGCCAGCCCCTCCTGGCCCTTCCTCTCTTTCCACTAAGGCCCATAGAGGTCCATTAGTTCCCCCGGGGGTTCCGATAACCCCCCGGCACTCCGATATTTATCCGGTGACCCCCGGAACTCATCCGGTGTCCAAATAACATCCGGTGTCGAGACTCCTTGTCATGTCCGTGATCTCATCCGGGACTCCGAACAAACTTCGGTACATTTAATCACATAACTCATAATACAAATCGTCATCGAACGTTAAGCGTGCGGACCCTATGGGTTCGAGAACTATGTAGACATGACCGAGACACATCTCTAACCAACAGCGGTACTTGGATGCTCATATTGGCTCCTACATATTCTACGAAGATCTTTATCGGTCAAACCGCATAACAACATACATTGTTCCTTTTGTCATCGGTATGTTACTTGCCCGAGATACCATCATACCTAGTTCAATCTCGTCACCGGAAAGTCTCTTTACTCGTTCTGTTATGCGTCATCCCGCAACTAACTCATTCGTCACATTGCTTGCAAGGCTTATAGTGATGTGCATTACCAAGAGGGCCCAGAGATATCTCTCCGACAATCGGAGTGACAAATCATAATCTCGATCTATGCCAACTCAACAAACACCATCGGAGACACCTATAGAGCATCTTTATAATCACCCAGTTACGTTGTGACGTTTGATAGCACACTAAGTGTTCCTCCGGTATTCGGGAGTTGCATAATCTCATAGTCATAGGAACATGTATAAGTCATGAAGAAGGTAATAGCAATAAACTAAATGATCATTATGCTAAGCTAACGGATGGGTCTTGTCCATCACATCATTCTCTAATGATGTGATCCCGTTCATCAAATGACAACACATGTCCATGGCTAGGAAACTTAACCATCTTTGATTAATGAGCTAGTCAAGTAGAGGCATACTAGGGACACTCTGTTTGTCTATGTATTCACACATGTACTAAGTTTCCGATTAATACAATTCTAGCATGAATAATAAATATTTATCATGATATAAGGAAATACAAATAACAACTTTATTATTGCCTCTAGGCCATATTTCCTTCATGTTCAACATGTTTTTTTGGATAAATGTGCAACATTTATTAAAAAAATGTTTAACCCGTATACAACAAATGTTCAACTTACATTTAGAAAAAGTTGACATATATTTGACCGATGAGAAAAAGGAAAAATACAAGAAAAATGAAAAAAAAAACAAAAGGAAAACCATTAAAAACAACAAAGACAAGCATAGAAAATGTAATAAAGAAACCACACATAAACTTGGCGAAAGGTTCTGAAAATGGTCCGTACTGGTCCATAAAAGTTTCCCAAAACTACCCACTATCATCGTATCTCCCTCACAGGAGTAAGGCAAACCTTGTTCTAGTAGACAATCGGGAAATCAGCGTGCTAAAGCCCAATAGAACCAGCACACCAGAATGACAACCGGCCCGGTGAAGAGAAGCGTAAATTAGAAGGATCAAACTTGTAGAAACATGAACGAAGATCGGATGCAAGTGGATCAACCGAAGACAAACTCTGACCGATTCCCATCAGATCCAGCAAAAACAATCTCAATGAACAAAAACTTCGGTAGTTAGTTGAAGCAAAAAACTAGCCGGTTACAACACAAATTAACACCGGTTCTGGCAAAAAAATCTAAACAACAAAACTCCTATAGTCAGTTGAGGAAAGAAAATAGTCGGTTCCAGCAAAAATGTACACGATTTCAGCAAAAATTAAAGCAATTTTAGCAAAAAAAATGCAATTCCAGCAAAAAATAACGCCGGTTCCAGCACCTCCAACTGGAGTGATAGCTTTTCCCCAAACAGGTTCTAGCACCTCTGATTGCGGTCTCAGCTTTTCCCCCGGCCGGTTGTAGCTTCTCCAATGGTTGTTGCAGGAAAAGAGGAGTGGCGGGTGGGTGATGAAGGGGATGGAGTTCACCCATTATTGTTGGGAGATGGAGCTGGATGTAGGTGATGAGGAGTGTGGGGTCCATCCATAGCAGGGAGGGGTCGCTGGGAGGAGAGAATAAGGTGTGCTAGGGGAGAATGAGCGATGTGGGTGAGAGGTCGTCGATAGATGGCTAGGGCACGACCACAGCGCAGCAAGCTCAAGGTCCGGCCATGGCAGGAGCAGTGCGGGGGATAGGAAAAAGAGGAGGGGACACTAGCAGAAAAAGGCCTATTTGTCCCGGTTCCTGAGGGCCTTTAGTCCCGGTTCTGGAACCGGGACTAAATGGTCGGTACTAAAGCCTCCCCCCCTTTAGTGTCGATTCTGTTACGAAATGGTGCTAAAGGCCTTCCACGTGGCCACTGTAAAAATTAAAAAAAAAACAAAAAAAAATTCGTAAAATTTCCTTTAGTCCTGTTGGTATCTGAAGGAAATCTTACGAAAAAAAATTTTATTTTTTAAAAAAATTCCTGATTTTTGAATTACTTTACAATTTAGTCTCTAATCACCCCTCATCACTGCTCAATTTAACCTCTTCTCTAATCACCCCTCATCATTCCAAATCATCTAACTTCCCAGCCGATCATCCATCCTCTCACTACTCCAGCCTGAGCACGCTTAACTTCCGGGTTCTATTGCCCCTCGTTTCCAAGTCTGCACTTGTTGTTTTCCTCACAATAGTAAGATGTCAATCTTATTAACCCTCAGGAGTTTAGCTTGAGCATGAAGTCACACGTTTCACTGTTTGAGATTGAATCTATTATTCTAAAAAAACAATAATTATTTAGTAACACTAATATTTCTTGATAAGTAGTTTGACTATTGTTTGACCATAGTTTGACCAGATTTGACCAAAATTCAAGAAAAACTGAAATAATTATTTAGTAACACTAATATTCTTGAATAAATATTTAGTAACACTAATACTTCTTGAATAAGTAGATTGACCAGATTTAACCAAAATTAAAAAAAACTAAAATTTGATCATAACTTTTTTTCCTTTTAGAATTTTAGGATTCTAAAAGGTTGCAAAATGGCCTACGGCAGTCAAAATCGGATGCGGATTTTCGTGCTGAACATTTTGATATATTATACGTTTTATCCCGACATCGTTCGTATGCAAAAGTTATAGCCGTTTACTTTTTCATAATATTTTTTTACAAAAAATGTACAAATTTAAGTTTTTTTTTAATTTTCCTAACTAGTAGATGTAGTAATATAACTACATATTGAAGAATTTTATTTTTTTAAAGTTTTTATTATTTTCTTTTGTTTTTTTCAAAACTGAAATGACAATACATGGGAGGAGGGAGGGGTAGAGGAACCCCTTTAGTCCCGGTTTGAGACACGAACTGGGACTAAAGAGTCCTGTTTAATTCCGGTTTGAGATACGAACCGGGACTAAAGCTCATCCTTTAGTTTCGGTTCGTATCTCAAACCGGGACTAAAGGTCTCATTTGAACCGGGACTAATGTCTTTAGCCGCTCGAACCGGGACTAATGCTCACATTAGTCCTGATTCGTAATGCAACCAAGATTAATGTTTATATTGAGTTGTGACCAAAGGCCTGTTTTCTACTAATGGGATCAACGCCCCTTTGGACTATGTGGCCCCAGTTTATTCGATTGAACAAAGATAAAGAGAGGAGTTGCGCGTTGTTTGATCTAGCCAGATCAAATGGCTCGCGCTCGACCGGAGCGTCATTCGGTCGGTCGGCCGGAAGGGAACCGTTTCCTTTTGCTACGGAAGCCCACATATTCCATGCTCCTTCTGACAGAGGGTGATACTGTACGGGGTTTCACTAGTTAAGAGTAGTAGCGGAGAATAGTTCCCCAATCCAAATATATACAGAGTTTAATATATTCATTTAGGTTGTCTTTGAACGCCGAGTAGATACATAATATACAATGTGTATGTTACAAAAGGTATACCATCAGATTGAACACTGATTAGGCGGAAAGTGTATGGATGGAATGACTTATGCTCGATTAATAGGAAGGGCATCACAAAACACACAAAATAGTTCACGCATATGCATCATCTTTCCTATTCATAAAAGTTGAAGTTCGTGGTGAACTCACATGTGGAACCAACATGACATAAACAAATACATTTCTACTCATGTGGGGCTAGCAACCTTACAAGGGATAAAATAAACAAATGTACTTTTACTCATATGTTAGATCCCACACAAATAAACAAACACACTATTAGTTATTAGCACAACACTCTTGTAAAAAAAACACAACAAATGCAGCTCAAAATCATGCTCTTGGTTTTAGTTTCTATTCTAAACCAATTCTTCCATTCCCATTCTCGTATGTTTCAAAATTGGAAATATTTTCTCACTTTATATCTTAAAGAAGGACTTGCTATGGTTGCTTAAGATTCTCCAACAATTGCAGCACCATCTTTCATTCTATGTTTGCTCCTCTTTGTAACCATCAACTGCGAAACAACCGGTCGGTGGTCTAACTCCTTTTTCCATAGCTTCGTAGCAAAGCACGGGCACTGCTTTGCTAGTATACCAAAGAATGTTACTAGTATTCCTTCCTACCCAAATTAATTGAACAAAGTTGTACTAAAGCAGTGTCAATAATATGGAATGTGGGGGTACTATATTTAAGAGAAATAGTTTGCTAATCATCAAGAGAACAGAAGAGTGAAGATAATATATTTTTACTCGTGAGATTCGACCATGATAACATCAAGGTGGTATGTAAATAAAGAAGATAACATCAAGGTGGAAGGTAAATCTAAGCTCAGATGGTTGGATCAAAAGGATGACTAAATGTTCTGGTAAAAAATCCTGCCTCACAGGTGTTGTGTCACTCCCTAGCTAGATCATCCTTAGCAAGTTGTTGATGCACTTCCACACTGACTTGCACCTGCGGTTCCAGAGCTCGCTTTCGTGGTCGGCCATGGGGCGGCCCAGCCCGGTGCAAGAGCTCGCCACCCTCAAGAGGTCCAGGTCGTCGGTGAGCCCCCCTCCCCCCCCCCCCCCCAGGATCACCGTTACTTATGACGTCGATGGGGAGCGACGAGCACACTCCAGCACAGCTTCATGGTGAGCTCCCTCCAGAGCACGTTGTCGGCATCGGCGAGCACACACGCGGTGTCATCCTCCAGGCCCCGTGATAGTACCGGCACCGCAGTGGGGGCATCCACGCGCACATAGTGCACACCCAGCCGAGGGTCCTGGGCGAATCCGGGCACGCATACATAGAAGACGATGTGCATGCCGTCTGCGCATCCTCGGCATGGAGGCCGCGTCCTGCTCCTTCCCTCGCGACGCGTCGTACACAAGAGGTAGAGTCGAGGCCGTCACGCCCGCCCACCACGAGAGGTAGCGAGAGATTCGGGCTGGTACTGTAACGATGAATTACCGTAGCGTTTCGGCACACTTACTGTAGCAGAGAGTTTCCCTGGTTTTTCTATTAATTTTCGTCCGGGTTTTTGAAGTAACATCGATATTTTTAATTTGACAATTTTAAAATGCTCTAAAAATGAGAATATTTTTTGAAAATGTGAACATTGTTTTTCAAAAACAGGGACAATCTTTTAAAACAGAAACATTTTTTGAAATTCTTGAACATGTTTTGAAAACATAAAATATTTTTAATTTGTGAACAAATTTGATAATGAGAATTTTTTTTGAATTCTGAACAATTTTCTAGAAGCGCAAACATTTTTTGAAATCCCGAGAGCTGCATCTATATCTCACTCAAGTGGACTGCCCAGCAGACGGATTTTTTGGCCTGTACATTCGGCTTACTACGTGGTCGTTTTCACCGCTAGACTTGCTGCATAGAAGAACTGGCCGAGCAGAATGTGTATTATTAAAAATATTCATCATTAATTTAAAACATTCATCATTAATTTTATAAGTAGTTCATTATGTGTCCTAAAAAATGTGCATAGTGTACTAAAAATGTTCATTGCCTACTAAAAATGTTCACCATCTATTAAAAATGACCATCATCTATTTACAATTTTTTGCCACATATTAAAAAACAACCATTGTGTATTACAAATTCTTCACTGTGCATTTGATATTTTAATCGGCTACATTTAGAATTTGTTCATGTTGTATTTAAGACTAGTTTATTGCATATAATGTTCATCATGTATTATAATTAGCTTATCATGTATTTAAAAAGTTCTTATTGTGTAATACAAAAAAGCACTATTGTGTATTAGAAGTTGTTCATCACGTAGAAAAAGTTCAGCGTGTGTTTAAAAAGTACTCCCTCTATCCTGAATTAATTGTCTTAGATTTGTCTAGATACGGGTCTATCAAGACATTTTTTAGCGTTAGGTACATCTGTATCTACACAAATCTAAGACAACTAACTTGGAACGGAGGTAATATTCATCATGTAATAAGAAAAGGATTATCGCAAAAGCTGTTCCTTACATTTTCAAAAAATATTCATGTGTGTTTGAGAAGTGTTTGCACATTTAAATCTTTTTATGTAATTTTCAGAAAGTATTCTCTTTCTTTTTGTAATTTAGAGGGTGGTCATAAAAAAGGAAAATAACAGAAAAGGAGAAGGGAAAAAAAGGAAGAAACAAAATACATAATGCCACACTGCACATGCACGTACGAATTGACCGGAGAAAAAAAAGGAAAATCAAAATGCCCAACGATGAGGAGGAATTTCAATCGTCACAGGAGCAGAAAAACATTGGCTTCGCTATTTTTGCATCTATCCCATGTTAGGGTGTGCTATTGGTGAGCAGCCCTTAGTGCTCACTTTAAGCAATGGGAGCTCCTAAAGGGCGCAATCAGCGCCGGTTTCTAGTTCTAGCGCTTATGCACCCACAAACTCGGCCAGCCCAGGCCGTCTTCGCTCGTCCCATGTTGTCTTCGTTCGCTCAATCATGGTTGACCGTTGAATTTTGAAAAATAAGAAACAAGATTACAAAATCAGGAAAAATGGAAATATCAGAAAAAATCGTTCTTTTAAAAATGTTCATGAATTTTGAAAGGAAGTTCACAACCATAAAAAAAGTTCAGGAATTTGATTTTTTGAATCATTTTGAAAAACGTTCATCGAATTTGGAAGAAAGTTCAGAAATTTGAAAAATGTTCATCAAATATGAAACACATCAATTTTGAAAAAAAATATCCAATTTCAAAAAAAAATCATTGAGTTTGAAAAAAGCTCATCATTTTTGACAAAAAGGTTCACGAGTTTGAAAAAAATCATCAATTTTGCAAAAAAGTTCAGAGATTTAAAAACTTATAGGCATTTAGCAAAAAAGAAACAAGAAAAATGAAAGAAAAATAACAAAGGAAAATCTAAACAAAAACCCTGCCAAGAAAAATGAAAATAAAACAAAAAAAACCGGCAAAAACCATTCCATGAAAGAATAAAAAATAGAGAAGGAAAAAAGCTTCAAGTGAACAAAAAAGGTGAGGTGGTCGGGTGGAAGCGAGATGGCCGGTTCGAACAATGCCCCTGGCAAACATGTTTGTGCATTTTTAAATAGAGGAAAATGAGATGGGCCGGCTCTGCACGAAGAAGAGGGTGTGCGCCCGATTGCGAAAATAGAAGGAACGGGCACTTAAGGCGCCCTTTAGAAATTGTCTTAAACAAGAGATAGGCTTGACCGAAGAATATATATATCTCAACTATTCCGAGTTTAAATCTAAAAGAAAAAATAATTGTGAATTTGTATTACCCCTCGCCTACATACTCCTGCATATGGGCCTCTGCTTACTAATAAGGTTTCTTCGGTTTTCACCCGCACACGCTCGAAATGGTGCCCTTGGTCTTTTTCATGCAGGAGTTGCTCCTTAGCCTGGTCCATCTTTGTTATTTTCCTGTTTATATTCTCTTTGTTTTTTACTTATCGTTTTTCATTTTCATTGTTATTATTTTCTTTTGTTTTAGGATTTTTTAATTGTGTATTTAAGAAAAGTATTTAGCATGCGTTTAAAAAATTATTCCTAGTGTTTTTTGTAATAGTTCATCTTGTATTCAAAAAATATTAATCTTGTATTTTAAAAAAGTTCATTGAATCTCAAAATGTATTTACCGTGTATTATGTAAAATGGTCATCGTGGATTTTAAAAAATGTTTAGAATTTATTTAACAACTGTTTAACCTATTTCAAAAATTGGTAATCATGCAGTTTGAAAATTTTCAGATATTTTCAAAAACTGTTAGTTGTGTATTGAAAAGATTTGTCGTATATATTTATTCATCTTGTATTTCAAGAAATCTTCATCATGTATTTAGAAAATGTTCTATATGCTTAAAATATGATTATATTGTACATTAACATTGTTCATCATGTATTTCATAAATTTTTTATTTTTAAAACCAATTAAGTTTTATTATAAACATATTACCATTTATTTTAAGTAAGTTCACAGTTTTTTTAGAAAATGGTCATCGTGTATTTGAAAACATTTTATTGAAGAACATAGGCATACACGTACAATAACAAAACAACACAAAGTCGTTGTCAATTGTTAATGTATGTAAAGTTTCTACGGTGTTTGAAGCTTAGTCAGTATTGGCGTTGACATTTTTTTTCTGGAAATAATAATCTCTATTTTTTTAGCCACCTCAGCAGGATTTTTTGTTCACAACGAGTGAGAAGGCTCACGTTACCGACTTCTTGGCGAAACAATACATGGTGAACATAGTTGACGCACCCAAAAGTGACGCGTGGGGACTATATCTCGCTATAAATATAGCTTATGGTGACATATTTGCTCGCCCGAAAAGTTTCCACCATCTGTAGCTACGGGGTTGCCCATTGCCAACTTTTTTTCTTTGGTTATGATAGGTTCACTCGCTCCTTCCCTTCTTCTGGTCTTTACTTTTTTCTTTGCTTTTTAATTTTTTCATCTTTTTTTTATTTTTATCTCTTTCTTTGCTTTTTCCTTGTTTCTTTCTTGGTTTTTATCGGTTTTATTTTCTTTCTTTCTTGCTTTTCATTGTTTTAGTTCTTTTGCATATGTTTTCTTAGGTTTTTATTATATGGTTTCCATAGGGTTTCTTCATTTTTCTTTTTTTATTTGTAGATATTCATCCATTTATTTTCTCCAACACATGCAACTTTTTTCAGTATAAATTCAACATTTTCTGTATACATCAGCAACATAATTATATACATGTTTAGCATTTTAGCAATACATGATTAAAATTATATTAGAAACAAATATATTTTTTGATGTCTAATTTTATCCATACACAATTTAAAATTTTGGTTAATATATAGTAAATTTTTAATACATGTTTAACATTTTTCAAATAAAAGAATAACATATTTGAATACATGGTCAACATTTTTCAATGCATGGTGAACAATTTTTTAATGGCAGCAAACTTCTTTTCACACACAGTGTGCATTTTTGGTATATATCAGGGCCATTTTTCACAGACAATGTACAATTTTGGGATACATCAGGTTCTTTTCAAAAAAAGAATTAAAATGCTAAAAATATATGTTTTGATATTTAATTTAAATGATTAACATTTACATTTTTCTATACACTACGCACATCTTTTTATACATGTTTAAATATTTTTAAATACATGATCAACATCTTTTCATAAACATTGTATTTTTTAAATATTTTTGAAGTTTCAAATGCTTGACTAACATATTCGAAAGACTTTCTTCACATTTTTAAATGGTTGATTCATCTTTTAAAATTTATGATTTTCTTTTCTCATACACATTGTATATTTTTCATGTACACGAGAAACATTTCTCTATGAAATTTAATATGTTTTAAATGCTTGGTTAATTTTTTTGCAAATGTTTTATGTAAAGTATTTTTTGTATTATATATATTTAGCATATTTTCTAGTATAAACAAAAGGCAGAAATGGAAACAGAAAACAGAAGAAAAATGAGAGAGTGATCTGTGGCCTCACCAGCGCTTGGCCGACCCATTTAAGGAGGCGCCTGATGTGTGTTTATGCCAGGTCTCGCTTTATTCTCAAAAAAAATGCTAGGTCTCGCTACAATTCAGACATCGCGGTGCTCCTCGAGGTAAGTGTCCAAGGTTTTTGTAGATTTAGATACCTACTAGTGGAAAACATATCTGATGTGTTATGCGTCAAACATTCGACCAATCACACTTAGGAGAGACAATGATTTTTGGGCCGGCCCATCTATAGAACCGTATAGCAGGTTCTCAGCTGGTTTTTACTGGTTTTCGGAACATTCTATAAGTTTTCTGAACGGTTTTTATTTCACATTTCTTTATCTTTTTATTTTTTGCCTTATATTTTTGTCACATCCCTAGTTTGGTATGGTCCTTGGCTTGCTATGTGCATCATGTTTAATTTTTCAAATAAATTGAAATGGGGAAGTTGCAAACCCTAGCACCAAAGCAATTCAAATAGGTTCAAATTAAAAGTGGAATTTCAATGAACCCAAAATGCTTTTCAAAAATGTTCATGGTCTTTGGAAAATGTTGGGAACAACAACCAGAGGTGATGCACATTTTTCCTTCCCATTTTGGATTTTTGAATCAATGCTTAAATATTTGAATTGGAGCTGTTTAAATTATATAAATATTTTTAATAGCTCCAAAAATGTTGGGAATTGGTGAGGGCCTCTAGAATATTATATCTAGATGCCACAATTATTTTCAACATTTATAGAAATGTTTTACCATTTCTTTAAATACAAACAAATATCAGAAATAGAAAAAGAAAAACAGAAGAGGAAAAAGGCTTACCTGGCCTTACCTTTGGCCCAGCTGGCCAGCCCACCTGGCGGCCCAGCCCACCAGGGGCAGGGAGGTCTTCGTCCTCCCGCCAGGAGGACGCCGGGCGCGTGGCCGACGCGCGCCGGCGCACGCCAGGCCACCTCCTGCTTCCCGCCGCTGCCACGACGCCCTGGCCCTTCCCTCGCGTCGCCACACATCTCCCCGACCCCCCTCTCACTCCCTCTCGCTCCTTCCCCCTCCTCTGTCCTCTCCTCGCAGCACACCCGAGCGCCGCCGTCGCCACCGCACGCTGTAGCCGTAGCCACCGTGCTCCCCTCGCCTCGTTGTGGTGTCCAAAAGCTCCGCCTCCTCCCTCTGAAGCTCTCCGCCGAGCCACAAGACGCCGGACGCCCTGTGGAACCGCCGTTGCCATCATCCTCCTCCTCGGGCGCCGCCGATCGCCGACTTCGATTCGCCATCGTCAGCGCCTCCCCGAGCCCACTGGCCTGCTCAGCAACTCCGCCGTGAGCTCCCCTTCCTCCTCCCCCTAGCCCCGTAGCTCGAGCGCCCCCCTAGCCCTGCCGGCCACCTTGGCCGAGAACTCGGCTCCGCCGTTCATGGCGCCACCGTGGCCAGGGGCCAAGCCAGCCGCAACCGAGCACGTCGTCGTGTTCCTGGTGACGCCAGGAACCCGTAGGGCCTCTCCGCTCGCCTCCCCGTGCCTTGTAGCCTCGAGCCCGAGCTCGCCCGAGCTCCGGCCGCCGCCTCGAGCCTGATTCCGGTGAGCTCCGGCCGTCCCTGCCTCGTCCACTTGCCCCAGAAGACGCGGACGAGCTCTGGCTCCTCGCTCGTGGTCTCCGCCGCCCGAATGGTCGCCGGAGGGCGAATCCCGCGCCCTCCGCCGCGTCTGTTGCCGCCGGCGGCTAAACGCCGGCGCGTTAGCCCCAGTTGACCAGGGGGTTTGACCTCCCCTGGCTCAATGACAGGTGGGCCCGGCTCGGCTAATCTCAGTTTAGGATTAGTTTAAAATTTAATTAACCTCTGTTAGTTAACCATGACACCGACGGGTGGGCCCCGCGTGTCAGGTTTGACCTGGTCAGCCTGCTGATGCCTCTGTGACGTCATGCTGATGCAG
Organism: Triticum monococcum; assembly: GCA_034509565.1. Lineage (NCBI taxonomy): Eukaryota > Viridiplantae > Streptophyta > Magnoliopsida > Poales > Poaceae > Triticum > Triticum monococcum. The sequence goes on along the minus strand of CM067843.1, from coordinate 752,274,010 downwards.
TATTTTGTTTTTCTGGATTTTAAATAATTCAGAGAAATTCCAGAAAATAGTTAAAACTTCAAAAATTCATAGTAATTCAACCGTAACTCCAAATCAAATAAATTATATATGAAAAATAATCAGAAAAATGCAAGGAATCCATTTATGCCAGTTTCATGCATGAAAAACCAACTTATACCTACTGTATAAGTGAAAACATAATAATGGCATGTTATATACTTAAATTAGGGTTTGCATATGAACCCTTGGTTCATATGGACTTCAACCAAATTGATGCTAGATGCATTAGGGAAAATCATAGCATTTTTGAATGTTACCTTCATGCATCATATTGTTGCATATGGTTGTTTATTGATTGCCGGCACCGTTCCCTCTCGATAGGTTCTACTCCGGAAGGTGTCCCGAGTACCTGTCTGAGGAGCAGTGCTCCTTTGTGGATCTATCATGCAAGCAAACCCCCTTGAGCATCCCGATAAAGTCCCACTCTCTCGCTCCTGCTCCTTTTTACTGCATTAGGACAACAACGATTCCAACTGCTACTTTCTGCTGCGGTAGCTGAACCCATTCCTCCGCATGACCTGTCATTGCCACAGTAAATAGTTGAAACCCACTAGCATGAGTAGGAGTTGCTTGAGCCTTGATGTGCCTGCTCATCCATGCTTGTTTTCTTTATGCCAGCTATGCTTAGAGTTGTGTCAGGTCTGATTCATCGGGAATGAATCGGAGTGGTGAACATGTCCTACCGGTAAAGGCTAAGTGTGTGAACACGTTTTGGTAAAGGTAGCGATGAGAGGCCATGTAGGAGTACATGGTGGGTTGTCTCATTGGAACCGTCCTTAAGCACTGAGTTCTGTGTATGTTATCCAAGTCCAGTTACTACCACACATTGGGTTCCGGTTATCCGGCCCCTCTCGGCTTATTAACCCACTTGATCTCTGTCCAGGAGTTGCAACTAGTTTCTGGCGTTTGTAGGTAGTGCTACTTCTCTACCAGGTGGTGTCCGACGGGACGGGCTTGGGACAGACTAGGCACTGTGGCACGGTGTACCAAGTGGCACCCGGATGGTGGGCTTGGGAACCCTACACACATCGTTTGGGGCCGTGAGCGACACCCCGGCCGGATCTCCTTGCGGATGGAACCCGAATAGGCGATAAACCTGGACGAGAGACTTGTGTGGTTAGTCAGGTCGCGGCCGACACCCTCGCCCGGCTTCCGCTTGAAGGTTGCCGAGGTACATGACGTGTACGGGGCTATAAGTGGCGAGAGCGTGTGTGAAGAAGTACACCCCTGCAGGGTCAATAATATCTATTCGAATAGCCGTTTTCCTCGGATATGGAAACTTGGAGAACTTATATAGTACATAGACAATTTGAAGTGGATACTCTAAAATACGCAAGATAAGCGTGAGTGCTATGGATGGCCTTCTCGAAGGGAGACGGGAACGGATCCATAGTGGAGTATTGATATGGTGAAGTGTGGACTCGTGTGCGTCTTCTCACCTCAAAGAAGTTTCTGTTACCCGTAGTATAGATTAGCCATTGAGTCAAAGCTGGCTTGCTGCTGTTAAACTCCACCCCCCTTTGTTGATAATGATGCATATGTAGATAGTTCTGAAGTAAGACTTGCTGAGTACCTTTGTACTCACGTTTGCTTATTTATGTTTTGCAGTTGGTTACACTAGTGGCTTCGACGAGTAGCTTGTATCCCAGCTACGATCTTGTACCCTTGGGAGGGTCGTGTTAGTCAGGCTTCTTAGTCTTTTTCTTTTGTAGTTGTCTGTACTCAGACATGTAATGCTTCCGCTTGTTGCTTGTATGCTCTGAATGATGGGTCATGTGACCCCTGTTTGTATTTATGCTATGTGGCTCTTCTGGGCCCTTACCTATATGAGTTTGAGTTATGTTGTGATGCCATGATGTACCGCACATACATGCATGTTATGCGTACGTGTAACGTGTATTGCTATGTGTGGGATCCGACAATCTAGTTGTTTATCCTTCGCAGCCTTTCTTATGGGGAAATGTAGTCTAGTGTTCCTCGAGCCATAGTAGTCCGCTACAGCCCGGTTCACCGGAGTCCTGCTAGCCCAGTACTACTGTTCAGGACACTTGACTAGCCGGCATGTGTTTCACTTCGTCCCTATGTCTGTCCCTTCGGGGAAATGTCACATGGTGATCTCCGGAGCCCTGCCTAGCCTGCTACAGCCCGGGATCCCCGGAGTCCTGTTAGCCCAGTGCTACAGCCCGGAATCACTCGTTGATGACCGACATGTTCGATGCGATTCATGTATGCCTGTCTCCATAGGTCCGTGCCGCTTTGGGTTCACGACTATCCATGTCGGCCCGGGTTCTTTGTCATATGGATGCTAGCGACACTATCATATACGTGAGCCAAAATGCGCAAACGGTCCCGGGCCAGGTAAGGTGGTACCCGTGGGGATACCGTGCGTGAGGCCGCAAAGTGATATGAAGTGTTACATGCTAGATCGGTGTGACTTGGGATCGGGGTCCCGACAGACTTGGTATCAGAGCCTGACTAACTGTAGGATTATCAAGCCAACTGGTCGAAGTTGAGTCTAGAAATGCTTTAGTTACATAAGGGAATTGATTGTGGAAGGGAACGTAAGGCTCTTTTTACTCCTTTACCTCATGTCATTCTTTCTGAGTCAGCCTCTTCTTTTCTACGAGGGTTAAGGCCTAGGCTTCTCCTCTATCTCTCAGGATGACGTGTTACTAAACCGTAAAGTCTCAGGATTGTTGGGTTGTGTCTCAATACACTTCTACTACTTCTATGTGCCCTCAGCTTGACCCAGAACCTTGATATTATGATGCTGTTTGATTATGCTATTCCTTTGATGAATGTCTCAAAAATCCTTCTGAGCATTTACAGCCGTTATGCTGCCGAAATTGTCCCAAGATTTCAAGACTTTCCAATGCTTTTGCATTACTTTCTGCATCCCTAGGTCGATGCTAATTCCATCCCTGTTTCCTTGGTTTTTGTGTCAGGATGTCATCTGCTAACCGAGCTTCAGTTGCTCATAGCAAGAACCATGGAGATGGTAGGGACGAGGATCCTCCTGACCAACCTTTGGTGGCAGAGTTCTTGTTAGCATCCGAGAGGAACAAGTGTGAGACTAACCGCTTGCTGGCACAGATTGAGCAGAACACCGCACATCAGCGTAAGAAGTTGGTTTCCATCACCGACTTCATTGGTCTGAAACCACCCACCTTCCATCATTCCATTGAGCCACTCGATGCGGATGACTGGCTCCGAAGCATCACTCACAAGTTGCATTCTGTGAACGTCGTTGAAAGTGACAAGGTCACCTATGCTACCTATCACTTGGAAGGACCTGCTAGTATTTGGTGGCAGAGCTATGAGGCTATGCTTCCAGCTGGTCAGATTCCTACCTGGAGAGATTTCACCGAGGCTTTTCGTGAGCACCACATTCCTCAGGCTCTCTTTGACCGCAAGAGGGAAGAGTTCTGTAATTTTACCCAGGGTAAGCTGCCTGTTGATGCTTACAGTAGGGAGTTTGGAAACCTCGCCCGCTATGCTACAGAAGAAGTGTCCACGGACGCTAAGAAGCAGGCTAGGTTCCGGAAGGGTCTCCACCCTAAGTTGCGTCGTGATCTCCACCTGCATCATTGTGATACTTTCCAGGCTCTTGTGAACAAGGCCATTAATGCAGAGACAGCTCAACTCACTTACGAGGAGTCTCGTAAGCACAACCGTGATCTAGGTTCTTCCTCCCGCTCTGGCTCTCAGAAGCGACGGATATGGATTCCGAACTCGGCTCTTCCACCTCGATATGCACCGAGGCCATCCTATGTGGCGCCTCACCCAACTCAGCAACATGCTCCACTCAGGCCTATTAGTGGACCACTTGCCAACGTAGGTCCACGTCCTACCTCAGGAACTTGCTTTACCTGCGAAGAACCAGGACACTATGCACGTGACTGCCCTCAGTCCAGTTATGCTCCACCCCAGTCTGAGAGGTCTGTTGGCCGTGAAAAGCCATCAGTCAAGATGATCAGTACCAAGCCAGCCTCCATTGAACGAGCATGTGTGCACCATGTCTCAGCTTCAGAAGTTCAAGATGATCCCGATGTCGTACTGGGTACACTTCTTGTCAATTGTCACCCAGCTTCAGTTCTGTTTGATACTGGAGCATCCCACTCCTTCATATCTGAAGGTTACGCTCGGATGCACGACATGTCATTTTGTGATATGCCAACTCCATTAATAATCCAGACTCCTGGTTCCAAATGGCAAACCTCCAAGGTAAGCCATGGTAATGAAATCCTTGTTGATAGACTGGTTTTCCTTGCTTCTTTGATATCTCTCAAGTCCTCAGATATTAACATCATCTTGGGCATGGACTGGATGACAGCTCATCATGCCAAGATCGATTGTTACACCAGATCTGTTCAACTTACACATCCATCTGGCAAAATAGTCACTGTCTCCACTAGAGTTGCAAGGCGTCAACTCTATTCTCTTAATGCCAGCCCTCTTCCAGACCTTGAAGATATTCCGGTAGTCCGTGACTTCCCGGATGTCTTTCCAGAAGAACTGCCAGGTGTCCCACCTGACAGAGATGTAGAGTTTGTCATAGAACTTATTCCAGGAACTGTTCCAATCTCTAGAAGACCATACAAGATGGCACCTTTGGAGTTAGCCGAGCTTAAGAAACAACTCGATGAATCCTTGCAAAAGGGTTTCATCCGTCCTAGTTCTTCTCCCTGGGCTTGCCCCGTTCTCTTCGTCAAGAAGAAGGATGGTACGGACCGGATGGTTGTAGATTATCGTCCCGTTAATTTGGTCACGATAAAGAACAAGTATCCGCTCCCCAGGATCAACGACCTGTATGATCAGCTTGCTGGATCCTCAGTCTTTTCCAAGATGGATTTGAGGTTAGGCTACCACCAAATCAAGATCAGAAACGGGGACATCCCCAAAACGGCCTTTGTCACTCGTTATGGTCAATACGAGTACACTGTGATGTCTTTCGGCCTAACCAATGCTCCAGCTACTTTCTCCCGCTTGATGAACTCGGTCTTTATGGAGTACTTAGATAAGTTCGTCGTGCTTTATCTCGATGATATTCTTATTTACTCGAAGAACGAGGAAGAGCATGCCGAACATCTTAGGCTTGTGTTAGAAAAACTCAGAGAGCATCGCCTTTATGCCAAGTTCTCCAAGTGTGAATTTTGGTTGCCAGAAGTAACCTATTTAGGCCACGTGATCTCCGGTAAGGGCATTGTTGTAAATCCCGAGAGAGTCAAAGCCGTTCTCGATTGGACTCCGCCCGAAACAGTCAAACAAGTTAGGAGTTTCCTTGGTCTAGCCAGTTATTGTCGCCGCTTCGTTGAGAACTTCTCCAAAGTGGCCAAACCTCTCACGGAACTTCTCAAGAAAGATAAAAGGTTTGAGTGGACCCCACAGTGTGAGCACAGTTTTCAGGAACTGAAAAGACGCCTGACTTCTGCGCCCATACTAGTGCCACCGGATTTCACTAAAGACTTTGTTATCTATTGCGATGCTTCGCGTCAAGGACTAGGTTGCATTCTTATGCAGGATCGTCATGTGATTGCCTATGCATCTCGACAGTTGCATCCACATGAGGAAAATTATCCTACACATGATCTGGAGCTTGCAGCCGTAGTCTATGCACTTAAGACCTGGCGACACTACCTTCTTGGTAACCGTTGCGAAATCTACACCGACCATCAGAGTCTCAAGTATATCTTCACCCAACCGGATCTGAATCTCAGACAGAGACGTTGGTTGGAGTTGATCTCGGATTACGACTTAGGAATCACCTACACCCCAGGCAAAGCCAATGTCATGGCTGATGCTTTAAGTCGTAAATCCTATTGCAACAACCTCATGTTGCAACATTATCAACCGCCCCTCCATGAGGAATTCTGTAAGCTTAACCTTCACATAGCTCCTCATGGTTTCCTTTCTACCTTGGTGGCGAAACCTACCCTTACGGATCAGATCGTAGAGGCTCAGAAGCATGATACGGGAATCTCCCGGATCAAGAAGAATATTTCCAAGGGAGTTGCTGGTTGTTTCTCCATGGATGAACGAGGTGTTGTTTACTTTGGTAACCGTTTGGTGGTTCCCAAATGTCAACAGATGCAGCAACTGATCCTTAAGGAGGCCCATGAATCCCCTCTCACGATTCATCCCGGTAGTACAAAGATGTATCAGGACCTACGCCAGAGGTTCTGGTGGACTAGGATGAAGAGAGAAATCGCTCAGTATATTGCCAACTGTGACGTTTGTCGTCGTGTTAAGGCAGAGCATCAAAGACCTGCTGGCACCCTTCAACCTTTAGCTATTCCCGAGTGGAAATGGGACAAAGTTGGTATGGACTTCATCACCGGCTTTCCCAGGACCAAGAAAGGAAATAATGCTATCTTCGTAGTCATCGATCGTCTTTCCAAAGTGGCTCACTTCCTACCTGTTCGAGAGAGTATCACTGCTAGTCAGCTCGCTGACTTATATATCTCCTGAATAGTGTCACTCCATGGTGTTCCACTAGAGATCAATTCAGACCGTGGCAGTCTTTTCACCTCTCATTTCTGGGAAAGTTTCCAAACTGCCATGGGTACCCATCTTTCTTTCAGTACCGCTTTCCACCCTCAATCAAGTGGTCAGGTGGAAAGGGTCAACCAAATTCTCGAAGACATGCTTAGAGCTTACGTTATCTCATTCGGTATGGATTGGGAGAAATGTCTTCCCTTTGCCGAGTTTGCTTATAACAATAGCTACCAATCCAGTCTTAAGAAAGCACCCTTTGAGATCCTGTATGGACGAAGATGTCGAACACCTTTGAACTGGTCAGAAACCGGCGAAAGACAATTCTTTCGACCGGATATGATCCAGGAGGCCGAAGAGCAAGTTCGCATCATTCGTGAGAATTTGAAAACAGCCCAATCTCGTCAAAAGAGCCAGTATGACCGTCGTCATAAGGAAGTGGCTTATGAAGTTGGCGATAAGGCTTATCTTCGGGTTACTCCTTTGAAGGGTACCCATCGTTTCGGTATCAAGGGCAAGTTGGCTCCTCGTTACATCGGTCCTTTTCGCATTCTCGCTAAACAAGGAGAGGTTGCCTACCAGCTGGAACTACCCCCACATCTTTCCCGAGTTCATGATGTTTTCCACGTCTCTCAACTCAGGCGCTGCTTCTCGGATCCCATCCGTGGAGTGGACCACGAAACGCTTGATCTCCAAGATAACCTCACTTATCGAGAGTACCCCATTCACATTCTGGATCAAGCAGAGCGTGTCACTCGACGTCATAACATCAAGTTTCTCAAGGTTCAATGGTCTCATCATACCGAGAGAGAAGCTACTTGGGAGCGAGAAGATCGTCTTCGACTTGAGTACCCTGCTTTCTTTCCGCCAACTCCTGAATCTTGGGACGAGATTTCTTCGAGTGGGGGCGAGTTGTCACATCCCTAGTTTGGTATGGTCCTTGGCTTGCTATGTGCATCATGTTTAATTTTTCAAATAAATTGAAATGGGGAAGTTGCAAACCCTAGCACCAAAGCAATTCAAATAGGTTCAAATTAAAAGTGGAATTTCAATGAACCCAAAATGCTTTTAAAAAATGTTCATGGTCTTTGGAAAATGTTGGGAACAACAACCAGAGGTGATGCACATTTTTCCTTCCCATTTTGGATTTTTGAATCAATGCTTAAATATTTGAATTGGAGCTGTTTAAATTATATAAATATTTTTAATAGCTCCAAAAATGTTGGGAATTGGTGAGGGCCTCTAGAATATTATATCTAGATGCCACAATTATTTTCAACATTTATGGAAATGTTTTACCATTTCTTTAAATACAAACAAATATCAGAAATAGAAAAAGAAAAACAGAAGAGGAAAAAGGCTTACCTGGCCTTACCTTTGGCCCAGCTGGCCAGCCCACCTGGCGGCCCAGCCCACCAGGGGCAGGGAGGTCTTCGTCCTCCCGCCAGGAGGACGCCGGGCGCGTGGCCGACGCGCGCCGGCGCACGCCAGGCCACCTCCTGCTTCCCGCCGCTGCCACGACGCCCTGGCCCTTCCCTCGCGTCGCCACACATCTCCCCGACCCCCCTCTCACTCCCTCTCGCTCCCTCCCCCTCCTCTGTCCTCTCCTCGCAGCACACCCGAGCGCCGCCGTCGCCACCGCACGCTGTAGCCGTAGCCACCGTGCTCCCCTCGCCTCGTTGTGGTGTCCAAAAGCTCCGCCTCCTCCCTCTGAAGCTCTCCGCCGAGCCACAAGACGCCGGACGCCCTGTGGAACCGCCGTTGCCATCATCCTTCTCCTACGGCGCCGCCGATCGCCGACTTCGATTCGCCATCGTCAGCGCCTCCCCGAGCCCACTGGCCTGCTCAGCAACTCCGCCATGAGCTCCCCTTCCTCCTCCCCCTAGCCCCGTAGCTCGAGCGCCCCCCTAGCCCTGCCGGCCACCTTGGCCGAGAACTCGGCTCCGCCGTTCATGGCGCCACCGTGGCCAGGGGCCAAGCCAGCCGCAACCGAGCACGTCGTCGTGTTCCTGGTGACGCCAGGAACCCGTAGGGCCTCTCCGCTCGCCTCCCCGTGCCTTGTAGCCTCGAGCCCGAGCTCGCCCGAGCTCCGGCCGCCGCCTCGAGCCTGATTCCGGTGAGCTCCGGCCGTCCCTGCCTCGTCCACTTGCCCCAGAAGACGCGGACGAGCTCTGGCTCCTCGCTCGTGGTCTCCGCCGCCCGAATGGTCGCCGGAGGGCGAATCCCGCGCCCTCCGCCGCGTCTGTTGCCGCCGGCGGCTAAACGCCGGCGCGTTAGCCCCAGTTGACCAGGGGGTTTGACCTCCCCTGGCTCAATGACAGGTGGGCCCGGCTCGGCTAATCTCAGTTTAGGATTAGTTTAAAATTTAATTAACCTCTGTTAGTTAACCATGACACCGACGGGTGGGCCCCGCGTGTCAGGTTTGACCTGGTCAGCCTGCTGATGCCTCTGTGACGTCATGCTGATGCAGTATTTTGTTTTTCTGGATTTTAAATAATTCAGAGAAATTCCAAAAAATAGTTAAAACTTCAAAAATTCATAGTAATTCAACCGTAACTCCAAATCAAATAAATTATATATGAAAAATTATCAGAAAAATGCAAGGAATCCATTTATGCCAGTTTCATGCATGAAAAACCAACTTATACCTACTGTATAAGTGAAAACATAATAATGGCATGTTATATACTTAAATTAGGGTTTGCATATGAACCCTTGGTTCATATGGACTTCAACCAAATTGATGCTAGATGCATTAGGGAAAATCATAGCATTTTTGAATGTTACCTTCATGCATCATATTGTTGCATATGGTTGTTTATTGATTGCCGGCACCGTTCCCTCTCGATAGGTTCTACTCCGGAAGGTGTCCCGAGTACCTGTCTGAGGAGCAGTGCTCCTTTGTGGATCTATCAGGCAAGCAAACCCCCTTGAGCATCCCGATAAAGTCCCACTCTCTCGCTCCTGCTCCTTTTTACTGCATTAGGACAACAACGATTCCAACTGCTACTTTCTGCTGCGGTAGCTGAACCCATTCCTCTGCATGACCTGTCATTGCCACAGTAAATAGTTGAAACCCACTAGCATGAGTAGGAGTTGCTTGAGCCTTGATGTGCCTGCTCATCCATGCTTGTTTTCTTTATGCCAGCTATGCTTAGAGTTGTGTCAGGTCTGATTCATCGGGAATGAATCGGAGTGGTGAACATGTCCTACCGGTAAAGGCTAAGTGTGTGAACACGTTTTGGTAAAGGTAGCGATGAGAGGCCATGTAGGAGTACATGGTGGGTTGTCTCATTGGAACCGTCCTTAAGCACTGAGTTCTGTGTATGTTATCCAAGTCCAGTTACTACCACACATTGGGTTCCGGTTATCCGGCCCCTCTCGGCTTATTAACCCACTTGATCTCTGTCCAGGAGTTGCAACTAGTTTCTGGCGTTTGTAGGTAGTGCTACTTCTCTACCAGGTGGTGTCCGACGGGACGGGCTTGGGACAGACTAGGCACTGTGGCACGGTGTACCAAGTGGCACCCGGATGGTGGGCTTGGGAACCCTACACACATCGTTTGGGGCCGTGAGCGACACCCCGGCCGGATCTCCTTGCGGATGGAACCCGAATAGGCGATAAACCTGGACGAGAGACTTGTGTGGTTAGTCAGGTCGCGGCCGACACCCTCGCCCGGCTTCCGCTTGAAGGTTGCCGAGGTACATGACGTGTACGGGGCTATAAGTGGCGAGAGCGTGTGTGAAGAAGTACACCCCTGCAGGGTCAATAATATCTATTCGAATAGCCGTTTTCCTCGGATATGGAAACTTGGAGAACTTATATAGTACATAGACAATTTGAAGTGGATACTCTAAAATACGCAAGATAAGCGTGAGTGCTATGGATGGCCTTCTCGAAGGGAGACGGGAACGGATCCATAGTGGAGTATTGATATGGTGAAGTGTGGACTCGTGTGCGTCTTCTCACCTCAAAGAAGTTTCTGTTACCCGTAGTATAGATTAGCCATTGAGTCAAAGCTGGCTTGCTGCTGTTAAACTCCACCCCCCTTTGTTGATAATGATGCATATGTAGATAGTTCTGAAGTAAGACTTGCTGAGTACCTTTGTACTCACGTTTGCTTATTTATGTTTTGCAGTTGGTTACACTAGTGGCTTCGACGAGTAGCTTGTATCCCAGCTACGATCTTGTACCCTTGGGAGGGTCGTGTTAGTCAGGCTTCTTAGTCTTTTTCTTTTGTAGTTGTCTGTACTCAGACATGTAATGCTTCCGCTTGTTGCTTGTATGCTCTGAATGATGGGTCATGTGACCCCTGTTTGTATTTATGCTATGTGGCTCTTCTGGGCCCTTACCTATATGAGTTTGAGTTATGTTGTGATGCCATGATGTACCGCACATACATGCATGTTATGCGTACGTGTAACGTGTATTGCTATGTGTGGGATCCGACAATCTAGTTGTTTATCCTTCGCAGCCTTTCTTATGGGGAAATGTAGTCTAGTGTTCCTCGAGCCATAGTAGTCCGCTACAGCCCGGTTCATCGGAGTCCTGCTAGCCCAGTACTACTGTTCAGGACACTTGACTGGCCGGCATGTGTTTCACTTCGTCCCTATGTCTGTCCCTTCGGGGAAATGTCACATGGTGATCTCCGGAGCCCTGCCTAGCCTGCTACAGCCCGGGATCCCCGGAGTCCTGTTAGCCCAGTGCTACAGCCTGGAATCACTCGTTGATGACCGACATGTTCGATGCGATTCATGTATGCCTGTCTCCATAGGTCCGTGCCGCTTTGGGTTCACGACTATCCATGTCGGCCCGGGTTCTTTGTCATATGGATGCTAGCGACACTATCATATACGTGAGCCAAAATGCGCAAACGGTCCCGGGCCAGGTAAGGTGGTACCCGTGGGGATACCGTGCGTGAGGCCGCAAAGTGATATGAAGTGTTACATGCTAGATCGGTGTGACTTGGGATCGGGGTCCCGACAGACTTGGTATCAGAGCCTGACTAACTGTAGGATTATCAAGCCAACTGGTCGAAGTTGAGTCTAGAAATGCTTTAGTTACATAAGGGAATTGATTGTGGAAGGGAACGTAAGGCTCTTTTTACTCCTTTACCTCATGTCATTCTTTCTGAGTCAGCCTCTTCTTTTCTACGAGGGTTAAGGCCTAGGCTTCTCCTCTATCTCTCAGGATGACGTGTTACTAAACCGTAAAGTCTCAGGATTGTTGGGTTGTGTCTCAATACACTTCTACTACTTCTATGTGCCCTCAGCTTGACCCAGAACCTTGATATTATGATGCTGTTTGATTATGCTATTCCTTTGATGAATGTCTCAAAAATCCTTCTGAGCATTTACAGCCGTTATGCTGCCGAAATTGTCCCAAGATTTCAAGACTTTCCAATGCTTTTGCATTACTTTCCGCATCCCTAGGTCGATGCTAATTCCATCCCTGTTTCCTTGGTTTTTGTGTCAGGATGTCATCTGCTAACCGAGCTTCAGTTGCTCATAGCAAGAACCATGGAGATGGTAGGGACGAGGATCCTCCTGACCAACCTTTGGTGGCAGAGTTCTTGTTAGCATCCGAGAGGAACAAGTGTGAGACTAACCGCTTGCTGGCACAGATTGAGCAGAACACCGCACATCAGCGTAAGAAGTTGGTTTCCATCACCGACTTCATTGGTCTGAAACCACCCACCTTCCATCATTCCATTGAGCCACTCGATGCGGATGACTGGCTCCGAAGCATCACTCACAAGTTGCATTCTATGAACGTCGTTGAAAGTGACAAGGTCACCTATGCTACCTATCACTTGGAAGGACCTGCTAGTATTTGGTGGCAGAGCTATGAGGCTATGCTTCCAGCTGGTCAGATTCCTACCTGGAGAGATTTCACCGAGGCTTTTCGTGAGCACCACATTCCTCAGGCTCTCTTTGACCGCAAGAGGGAAGAGTTCTGTAATTTTACCCAGGGTAAGCTGCCTGTTGATGCTTACAGTAGGGAGTTTGGAAACCTCGCCCGCTATGCTACAGAAGAAGTGTCCACGGACGCTAAGAAGCAGGCTAGGTTCCGGAAGGGTCTCCACCCTAAGTTGCGTCGTGATCTCCACCTGCATCATTGTGATACTTTCCAGGCTCTTGTGAACAAGGCCATTAATGCAGAGACAGCTCAACTCACTTACGAGGAGTCTCGTAAGCACAACCGTGATCTAGGTTCTTCCTCCCGCTCTGGCTCTCAGAAGCGACGGATATGGATTCCGAACTCGGCTCTTCCACCTCGATATGCACCGAGGCCATCCTATGTGGCGCCTCACCCAACTCAGCAACATGCTCCACTCAGGCCTATTAGTGGACCACTTGCCAACGTAGGTCCACGTCCTACCTCAGGAACTTGCTTTACCTGCGGAGAACCAGGACACTATGCACGTGACTGCCCTCAGTCCAGTTATGCTCCACCCCAGTCTGAGAGGTCTGTTGGCCGTGAAAAGCCATCAGTCAAGATGATCAGTACCAAGCCAACCTCCATTGAACGAGCATGTGTGCACCATGTCTCAGCTTCAGAAGTTCAAGATGATCCCGATGTCGTACTGGGTACACTTCTTGTCAATTGTCACCCAGCTTCAGTTCTGTTTGATACTGGAGCATCCCACTCCTTCATATCTGAAGGTTACGCTCGGATGCACGACATGTCATTTTGTGATATGCCAACTCCATTAATAATCCAGACTCCTGGTTCCAAATGGCAAACCTCCAAGGTAAGCCATGGTAATGAAATCCTTGTTGATAGACTGGTTTTCCTTGCTTCTTTGATATCTCTCAAGTCCTCAGATATTAACATCATCTTGGGCATGGACTGGATGACAGCTCATCATGCCAAGATCGATTGTTACACCAGATCTGTTCAACTTACACATCCATCTGGCAAAATAGTCACTGTCTCCACTAGAGTTGCAAGGCGTCAACTCTATTCTCTTAATGCCAGCCCTCTTCCAGACCTTGAAGATATTCCGGTAGTCCGTGACTTCCCGGATGTCTTTCCAGAAGAACTGCCAGGTGTCCCACCTGACAGAGATGTAGAGTTTGTCATAGAACTTATTCCAGGAACTGTTCCAATCTCTAGAAGACCATACAAGATGGCACCTTTGGAGTTAGCCGAGCTTAAGAAACAACTCGATGAATCCTTGCAAAAGGGTTTCATCCGTCCTAGTTCTTCTCCCTGGGCTTGCCCCGTTCTCTTCGTCAAGAAGAAGGATGGTACGGACCGGATGGTTGTAGATTATCGTCCCGTTAATTTGGTCACGATAAAGAACAAGTATCCACTCCCCAGGATCAACGACCTGTATGATCAGCTCGCTGGATCCTCAGTCTTTTCCAAGATGGATTTGAGGTTAGGCTACCACCAAATCAAGATCAGAAACGGGGACATCCCCAAAACGGCCTTTGTCACTCGTTATGGTCAATACGAGTACACTGTGATGTCTTTCGGCCTAACCAATGCTCCAGCTACTTTCTCCCGCTTGATGAACTCGGTCTTTATGGAGTACTTAGATAAGTTCGTCGTGCTTTATCTCGATGATATTCTTATTTACTCGAAGAACGAGGAAGAGCATGCCGAACATCTTAGGCTTGTGTTAGAAAAACTCAGAGAGCATCGCCTTTATGCCAAGTTCTCCAAGTGTGAATTTTGGTTGCCAGAAGTAACCTATTTAGGCCACGTGATCTCCGGTAAGGGCATTGTTGTAAATCCCGAGAGAGTCAAAGCTGTTCTCGATTGGACTCCGCCCGAAACAGTCAAACAAGTTAGGAGTTTCCTTGGTCTAGCCAGTTATTGTCGCCGCTTCGTTGAGAACTTCTCCAAAGTGGCCAAACCTCTCACGGAACTTCTCAAGAAAGATAAAAGGTTTGAGTGGACCCCACAGTGTGAGCACAGTTTTCAGGAACTGAAAAGACGCCTGACTTCTGCGCCCATACTAGTGCCACCGGATTTCACTAAAGACTTTGTTATCTATTGCGATGCTTCGCGTCAAGGACTAGGTTGCATTCTTATGCAGGATCGTCATGTGATTGCCTATGCATCTCGACAGTTGCATCCACATGAGGAAAATTATCCTACACATGATCTGGAGCTTGCAGCCGTAGTCTATGCACTTAAGACCTGGCGACATTACCTTCTTGGTAACCGTTGCGAAATCTACACCGACCATCAGAGTCTCAAGTATATCTTCACCCAACCGGATCTGAATCTCAGACAGAGACGTTGGTTGGAGTTGATCTCGGATTACGACTTAGGAATCACCTACACCCCAGGCAAAGCCAATGTCATGGCTGATGCTTTAAGTCGTAAATCCTATTGCAACAACCTCATGTTGCAACATTATCAACCGCCCCTCCATGAGGAATTCTGTAAGCTTAACCTTCACATAGCTCCTCATGGTTTCCTTTCTACCTTGGTGGCGAAACCTACCCTTACGGGTCAGATCGTAGAGGCTCAGAAGCATGATACGGGAATCTCCCGGATCAAGAAGAATATTTCCAAGGGAGTTGCTAGTTGTTTCTCCATGGATGAACGAGGTGTTGTTTACTTTGGTAACCGTTTGGTGGTTCCCAAATGTCAACAGATGCAGCAACTGATCCTTAAGGAGGCCCATGAATCCCCTCTCACGATTCATCCCGGTAGTACAAAGATGTATCAGGACCTACGCCAGAGGTTCTGGTGGACTAGGATGAAGAGAGAAATCGCTCAGTATATTGCCAACTGTGACGTTTGTCGTCGCGTTAAGGCAGAGCATCAAAGACCTGCTGGCACCCTTCAACCTTTAGCTATTCCCGAGTGGAAATGGGACAAAGTTGGTATGGACTTCATCACCGGCTTTCCCAGGACCAAGAAAGGAAATAATGCTATCTTCGTAGTCATCGATCGTCTTTCCAAAGTGGCTCACTTCCTACCTGTTCGAGAGAGTATCACTGCTAGTCAGCTCGCTGACTTATATATCTCCTGAATAGTGTCACTCCATGGTGTTCCACTAGAGATCAATTCAGACCGTGGCAGTCTTTTCACCTCTCATTTCTGGGAAAGTTTCCAAACTGCCATGGGTACCCATCTTTCTTTCAGTACCGCTTTCCACCCTCAATCAAGTGGTCAGGTGGAAAGGGTCAACCAAATTCTCGAAGACATGCTTAGAGCTTGCGTTATCTCATTCGGTATGGATTGGGAGAAATGTCTTCCCTTTGCCGAGTTTGCTTATAACAATAGCTACCAATCCAGTCTTAAGAAAGCACCCTTCGAGATCCTGTATGGACGAAGATGTCGAACACCTTTGAACTGGTCAGAAACCGGCGAAAGACAATTCTTTCGACCGGATATGATCCAGGAGGCCGAAGAGCAAGTTCGCATCATTCGTGAGAATTTGAAAACAGCCCAATCTCGTCAAAAGAGCCAGTATGACCGTCGTCATAAGGAAGTGGCTTATGAAGTTGGCGATAAGGCTTATCTTCGGGTTACTCCTTTGAAGGGTACCCATCGTTTCGGTATCAAGGGCAAGTTGGCTCCTCGTTACATCGGTCCTTTTCGCATTCTCGCTAAACAAGGAGAGGTTGCCTACCAGCTGGAACTACCCCCACATCTTTCCCGAGTTCATGATGTTTTCCACGTCTCTCAACTCAGGCGCTGCTTCTCGGATCCCATCCGTGGAGTGGACCACGAAACGCTTGATCTCCAAGATAACCTCACTTATCGAGAGTACCCCATTCACATTCTGGATCAAGCAGAGCGTGTCACTCGACGTCATAACATCAAGTTTCTCAAGGTTCAATGGTCTCATCATACCGAGAGAGAAGCTACTTGGGAGCGAGAAGATCGTCTTCGACTTGAGTACCCTGCTTTCTTTCCGCCAACTCCTGAATCTCGGGACGAGATTTCTTCGAGTGGGGGCGAGTTGTCACATCCCTAGTTTGGTATGGTCCTTGGCTTGCTATGTGCATCATGTTTAATTTTTCAAATAAATTGAAATGGGGAAGTTGCAAACCCTAGCACCAAAGCAATTCAAATAGGTTCAAATTAAAAGTGGAATTTCAATGAACCCAAAATGCTTTTCAAAAATGTTCATGGTCTTTGGAAAATGTTGGGAACAACAACCAGAGGTGATGCACATTTTTCCTTCCCATTTTGGATTTTTGAATCAATGCTTAAATATTTGAATTGGAGCTGTTTAAATTATATAAATATTTTTAATAGCTCCAAAAATGTTGGGAATTGGTGAGGGCCTCTAGAATATTATATCTAGATGCCACAATTATTTTCAACATTTATGGAAATGTTTTACCATTTCTTTAAATACAAACAAATATCAGAAATAGAAAAAGAAAAACAGAAGAGGAAAAAGGCTTACCTGGCCTTACCTTTGGCCCAGCTGGCCAGCCCACCTGGCGGCCCAGCCCACCAGGGGCAGGGAGGTCTTCGTCCTCCCGCCAGGAGGACGCCGGGCGCGTGGCCGACGCGCGCCGGCGCACGCCAGGCCACCTCCTGCTTCCCGCCGCTGCCACGACGCCCTGGCCCTTCCCTCGCGTCGCCACACATCTCCCCGACCCCCCTCTCACTCCCTCTCGCTCCTTCCCCCTCCTTTGTCCTCTCCTCGCAGCACACCCGAGCGTCGCCGTCGCCACCGCACGCTGTAGCCGTAGCCACCGTGCTCCCCTCGCCTCGTTGTGGTGTCCAAAAGCTCCGCCTCCTCCCTCTGAAGCTCTCCGCCGAGCCACAAGACGCCGGACGCCCTGTGGAACCGCCGTTGCCATCATCCTCCTCCTCGGGCGCCGCCGATCGCCGACTTCGATTCGCCATCGTCAGCGCCTCCCCGAGCCCACTGGCCTGCTCAGCAACTCCGCCGTGAGCTCCCCTTCCTCCTCCCCCTAGCCCCGTAGCTCGAGCGCCCCCCTAGCCCTGCCGGCCACCTTGGCCGAGAACTCGGCTCCGCCGTTCATGGCGCCACCGTGGCCAGGGGCCAAGCCAGCCGCAACCGAGCACGTCGTCGTGTTCCTGGTGACGCCAGGAACCCGTAGGGCCTCTCTGCTCGCCTCCCCGTGCCTTGTAGCCTCGAGCCCGAGCTCGCCCGAGCTCCGGCCGCCGCCTCGAGCCTGATTCCGGTGAGCTCCGGCCGTCCCTGCCTCGTCCACTTGCCCCAGAAGACGCGGACGAGCTCTGGCTCCTCGCTCGTGGTCTCCGCCGCCCGAATGGTCGCCGGAGGGCGAATCCCGCGCCCTCCGCCGCGTCTATTGCCGCCGGCGGCTAAACGCCGGCGCGTTAGCCCCAGTTGACCAGGGGGTTTGACCTCCCCTGGCTCAATGACAGGTGGGCCCGGCTCGGCTAATCTCAGTTTAGGATTAGTTTAAAATTTAATTAACCTCTGTTAGTTAACCATGACACTGACGGGTGGGCCCCGCGTGTCAGGTTTGACCTGGTCAGCCTGCTGATGCCTCTGTGACGTCATGCTGATGCAGTATTTTGTTTTTCTGGATTTTAAATAATTCAGAGAAATTCCAGAAAATAGTTAAAACTTCAAAAATTCATAGTAATTCAACCGTAACTCCAAATCAAATAAATTATATATGAAAAATTATGAGAAAAATGCAAGGAATCCATTTATGCCAGTTTCATGCATGAAAAACCAACTTATACCTACTGTATAAGTGAAAACATAATAATGGCATGTTATATACTTAAATTAGGGTTTGCATATGAACCCTTGGTTCATATGGACTTCAACCAAATTGATGCTAGATGCATTAGGGCAAATCATAGCATTTTTGAATGTTACCTTCATGCATCATATTGTTGCATATGGTTGTTTATTGATTGCCGGCACCGTTCCCTCTCGATAGGTTCTACTCCGGAAGGTGTCCCGAGTACCTGTCTGAGGAGCAGTGCTCCTTCGTGGATCTATCAGGCAAGCAAACCCCCTTGAGCATCCCGATAAAGTCCCACTCTCTCGCTCCTGCTCCTTTTTACTGCATTAGGACAACAACGATTCCAACTGCTACTTTCTGCTGCGGTAGCTGAACCCATTCCTCTGCATGACCTGTCATTGCCACAGTAAATAGTTGAAACCCACTAGCATGAGTAGGAGTTGCTTGAGCCTTGATGTGCCTGCTCATCCATGCTTGTTTTCTTTATGCCAGCTATGCTTAGAGTTGTGTCAGGTCTGATTCATCGGGAATGAATCGGAGTGGTGAACATGTCCTACCGGTAAAGGCTAAGTGTGTGAACACGTTTTGGTAAAGGTAGCGATGAGAGGCCATGTAGGAGTACATGGTGGGTTGTCTCATTGGAACCGTCCTTAAGCACTGAGTTCTGTGTATGTTATCCAAGTCCAGTTACTACCACACATTGGGTTCCGGTTATCCGGCCCCTCTCGGCTTATTAACCCACTTGATCTCTGTCCAGGAGTTGCAACTAGTTTCTGGCGTTTGTAGGTAGTGCTACTTGTCTACCAGGTGGTGTCCGATGGGACGGGCTTGGGACAGACTAGGCACTGTGGCACGGTGTACCAAGTGGCACCCGGATGGTGGGCTTGGGAACCCTGCACACATCGTTTGGGGCCGTGAGCGACACCCCGGCCGGATCTCCTTGCGGATGGAACCCGAATAGGCGATAAACCTGGACGAGAGACTTGTGTGGTTAGTCAGGTCGCGGCCGACACCCTCGCCCGGCTTCCGCTTGAAGGTTGCCGAGGTACATGACGTGTACGGGGCTATAAGTGGCGAGAGCGTGTGTGAAGAAGTACACCCCTACAGGGTCAATAATATCTATTCGAATAGCCGTTTTCCTCGGATATGGAAACTTGGAGAACTTATATAGTACATAGACAATTTGAAGTGGATACTCTAAAATACGCAAGATAAGCGTGAGTGCTATGGATGGCCTTCTCGAAGGGAGACGGGAACGGATCCATAGTGGAGTATTGATATGGTGAAGTGTGGACTCGTGTGCGTCTTCTCACCTCAAAGAAGTTTCTGTTACCCGTAGTATAGATTAGCCATTGAGTCAAAGCTGGCTTGCTGCTGTTAAACTCCACCCCCCCCTTTGTTGATAATGATGCATATGTAGATAGTTCTGAAGTAAGACTTGCTGAGTACCTTTGTACTCACGTTTGCTTATTTATGTTTTGCAGTTGGTTACACTAGTGGCTTCGACGAGTAGCTTGTATCCCAGCTACGATCTTGTACCCTTGGGAGGGTCGTGTTAGTCAGGCTTCTTAGTCTTTTTCTTTTGTAGTTGTCTGTACTCAGACATGTAATGCTTCCGCTTGTTGCTTGTATGCTCTGAATGATGGGTCATGTGACCCCTGTTTGTATTTATGCTATGTGGCTCTTCTGGGCCCTTACCTATATGAGTTTGAGTTATGTTGTGATGCCATGATGTACCGCACATACATGCATGTTATGCGTACGTGTAACGTGTATTGCTATGTGTGGGATCCGACAATCTAGTTGTTTATCCTTCGCAGCCTTTCTTATGGGGAAATGTAGTCTAGTGTTCCTCGAGCCATAGTAGTCCGCTACAGCCCGGTTCACCGGAGTCCTGCTAGCCCAGTACTACTGTTCAGGATACTTGACTGGCCGGCATGTGTTTCACTTCGTCCCTATGTCTGTCCCTTCGGGGAAATGTCACATGGTGATCTCCGGAGCCCTGCCTAGCCTGCTACAGCCCGGGATCCCCGGAGTCCTGTTAGCCCAGTGCTACAGCCCGGAATCACTCGTTGATGACCGACATGTTCGATGCGATTCATGTATGCCTGTCTCCATAGGTCCGTGCCGCTTTGGGTTCACGACTAGCCATGTCGGCCCGGGTTCTTTGTCATATGGATGCTAGCGACACTATCATATACGTGAGCCAAAATGCGCAAACGGTCCCGGGCCAGGTAAGGTGGCACCCGTGGGGATACCGTGCGTGAGGCCGCAAAGTGATATGAAGTGTTACATGCTAGATCGGTGTGACTTGGGATCGGGGTCCCGACAATTTTTTCCATGTTCATTTAAAAAACAGAAATTTTATCAAATGCATGTTTTCCCTAAAATGTTCATGTTTTCCAAACGATTGTTTATAAAATTCAAGAATGTTCACATATTAAAAATATCTTTGCGTTTCAAAAAAATTGTTCGTATT
The DNA here is from genome assembly GCA_034509565.1 of Triticum monococcum. Classification (NCBI taxonomy): domain Eukaryota; kingdom Viridiplantae; phylum Streptophyta; class Magnoliopsida; order Poales; family Poaceae; genus Triticum; species Triticum monococcum. The sequence continues at coordinate 752,253,301 of CM067843.1, read as the reverse complement.
TTCAAATTGTGTTCGGGAGTTTCAGAAAATGTTCAAGTTTTTCCCAAAATGGTTCACATATTAAAAAATTGTTTGCCTATTAAAAAATTGTTTACATTTTTGAAAATTGTTTGCATTTTCGAAAAATGTTGATGTTCTCATGTAAAATTAGCATATTTAGAACCTGCTCAGCTTTAAAAAATATTCGGATTTGTAATTTTGATTGAGAGTTTCAAATATTTTCCCATATTTAAAATTGTGCTCATCAAATTCCAAAAATATTAACATATTTTAAAAAATGATCGTATTTTCGATCTTTTTCAAGTTTTCAAATTTTGTTCGGGAGTTTAAAAAATGTTACCATTTTCAAAAAAAATTTAAAATATTCAAATATTGTTTGCATTTTTGAATTCTGTTCGGGAGTTTCAGAAAATATTCCTATTTTGTTAATTTTAGAAATTCAAAACATGTTCACATATTTAAAAAAACAGTCGTTTTTTCAAATATATTTTGAGAGTTTCAGAAAATGTTACCATCTTCAGAAAAGTTCACTTATTCAAAACATCTTGGCTGTTTCAAATATAGTTCACATTTTTCAATTTTGTTTGGGAGTCTCAAAAAATGTTCACATATTCAAAATCATGTTTGCATCTTCAAATATTGTTCGCATTTTCGAATTTCATTACGAGTTTCATAAAATGTCCCCATTTTCAAGCGAGCTCACATCCTATATACCTAAGAGATTCACCCACACTACCCTATTTATCTTACCATACAAGCTAATTGAACAACGACTCCGTTATTTAAAAAAAAAGTTTGCTAATTTCCAAAAGTTATCATGACTTTTTAAATTGTGCTTGCATAACTTTTAAGATCATTCATGGATTAAAAATGTATTCGTACTTTAGAACGATTTGTTTTCAAAATTAAGTTCTTTCATTTTATAAAAAAGTTACATATTTATTTTGAACAAGAATAAACAAAAAAATAAATGAAAATAGAAGCAAAATTAAATGAAACATAAAATTCAATAAAAAGGGAAAGCCAAAATAGTAAAGCTAGAAAAAAAATCAAAAGTACACCAGATAAAAATGAAAATAAAACAACAAAACCCAGAGCACATGGGCTAGCCCAACAACAGTGCCTCATGCCCGTCGTATCATTATTCTGTGCCTTACACCACTCAGAAAGAAATTATTCCATGCCTTCCGCGTGGAAGATCCACTGTGCCTCCCCACGGTTAACACACATATTGCAAGAAATGCCAATGTTTAACAAGAACTGGATTTAATCAGTCATTGTATAGTTAAATATCATACTCCCTCCGATCCAAATTAATTGCCGCAGCTCTAGTTAGCATCTTTCATGTAACAAGCTAAGGAGTCACGATGCAGTGATAGGTGTGTGCTTTCCACATCTATGGAATCCCGAGTTGCACTTTTTTTGTTACTTTATGGAACATGTATGTCACAACAATGCGGAAAACTTAGAGGCCGACTAGGCACGAACTCGTGAGTTGCACAGATATGATGGGTGCAGAGAATATTCCACTGAGCTAGTAGCACATCTTTATCTCAAAAAAAGTTATCAGCACATTTTTGATAAACATGGGTTTAATACCTATCTATATCGAGGTGAAAAAAATCAAATCCAAAATTTATTTAGAAAAATTCAAGCGCAATGAGCACATTTTTATCTCAAAGATCACCTAGGGCATGGCCAACCGCAACAAGAGGCTCCCCATATGGCACTCTTGCCTAGACTGGGCCATTAAGCGCAATGACTACTTATAAGCTTGGCCCGGAAGAAAGGAATGCTTTGGCCTGAACTTGAAATTCACTTGTAATTTGAATTTGCTATGTGGGTGGTTGGGTGGATCAATGTAACCAATATCCAATTCGAGTGAGAAACTCACACATGTTTTCGTACTTTCAAGGGATCGAGGTCTCAACGCTCATCCGATGTGTCGATGAGATCTCGGGCCTTGTCGTAATGGTCGTTTCGCTGTTCATAGAGGAACCCCACCTTGTATTATATCATACGCTGGGAAACAACAATCTCTAGGATCAAGCGAGTAGATGTTCCTGGGAGTTATGCGATTACGAGCTAGGTGTGGTGGTCATGGATAGTGTTGTAAGTACGTGGGCTATGCTGCCTGCGCTTGTGAAGCTAAAGCTCCGTTCCATAGAAGCAAAATAGCTCACTAAGCTGTGACAAGTCTTGCTGAGCATTGCTAGCTGGTGCACGACCATATAGCTAGCTAGCCTTCAAAGACAGAAAGGCGGAGTAGATGGACTTCCACGTCTATTAAGGTTTGTTTCCTGCCGAAAATGAAAATTACAACTAGACATGTTCCTTTCATAGAAATGACTATTGCATGCTCCTTTGCTTAAAGTAATCCTTTACTAATATGAAAGAATGTTTAAAGCTAGTTGTACTAAGGGCACACCTAATACATTGGCTCTTAACTCGTCATTCTAGGTGGTGAAAGAGTTTTAGAGACAACCACCCAATGCATTGTCTCTTTATGTTTATATCTAAATGATGTTACATTCATTCTGTATAGGGTTCATGTTAGTTACGGAGAGATAGGAAGGAGAGAAACATAGGGTGAGAAGGCACACCAGATTAGAGCATCGGTTACACTACATACAGAAACATGGTTAAACTTTATCTCCACTAACATACAACTCCTCACTCACCCTTAATTGATGTGCCACATCAACATTTTACCTACAAACCCATGCTAAGAGACAAACATCGGAAGACCCTATGCTAGCTCCAATGCTAAATGTATTTGAGTAGCACGAGAAAGAAGCGACAGAGGATGACACATGTGTCTTTTACCGTTTTGAATTTTGATCTGCGACGCCTGCCCACTCGCTTAATTGTGCCACCCTTCATATGCCGACTACCCTTTCCACACATATTGCAATTGTATTTTCAGGGCAACTATTGATGAAAATGCTAAATGGAGGCGAAGCTCCGTGGAGCTCTTTATTTTGAAGATTTAACAAAAATCACATTTTGAAGTTTCCAAAAAATCTAAAAAAATAATACGTGTTCATACGGATGTGTATACATGTGTGTAAATTTGAAGATGATATACATTACTGTGAGAGCTACATAAAATACAAAATTGTGATTTTGAAATGGTGAACAGTACACATACTGTTCACTATAAAAAAAATGCACGAATGTGTCTTTCTTGTGTAGCTCTCAACATAATGTCATTTCATTGTCAGAACTTACACACATGTAAAACACATCCATATGACGCATATATTTTTGTCCAGATTTTTTTGAAACTTAATAATATATTTTTTGTTTTTCTTTTAAAAAAAAGCTCCATGGAGCTCGTCCTCCAAAATGCTGCACTGAACTATTGATCCATAGTTTTCCACCGAGCTCGATAGGATTTTCTCAAGCCCTACTCACTAACAATTTTATGGGTGACTTTCACCTAATACACAGTAGCTATTTTTTTGTAAAATGTTTCATAAATACTTTTTATGGACGACTTTCACCTAATACACAGTAGCTATATTTTTTTTGTAAAATGTTTCATAAATACTTTTTAAGTGTTCATTTGTTTTTCATTATTTAGGCTACATAAAATCATTTCCTTCATGCCACTAAAGTTTTTGATCCAATATACAAATAGTAACTCAAATATATTGCTTATTTTGTGAACACCGAAATATGTTTCGTATTGTGCAACACTTGTTTAATTGACATGGATTTTTTCTTCATACTAGAAGTTTTTTTCTCCGAGTATACATAAAAATCCGTATTGTGCAAGAAATTATTCCACCAAAGTGGCTTTTTTTTTGCAAACTAGTAGATTGTTTGATCTAGCATTTTTTCATTGACATGACTTGTTGCTCCATACAAGCAGTTCCTTGGTATTTCATCACGGAAGAAATAGCTACCCTTATTATGCATTACTTTGTTCCATCAACATTATGTAATGTAATGTAAATGGTATCATTATGTAATAATGTGATGGGTGTCATATAGTTTTTCACCATGTGCTCCTTTGCTTAAAGTAATCCGGTTGTCATGGCTTCTTTTCCTGACGGACTCCAATATTTTTTTTGCAATGATAACGTAATCAGACCCTAATAATGAAGAATCAATATAGAGTAATTGCATGAAGCCGACTCTAGTGCTGATAGCATTTTCTAAGTGGCATGAGAAAGAAGCGACACATGTCACATGGTGACACATGTATCTTTTTACAAGTTTGACTTTTGATGCCCTGCCCTCGCGTGATGTTATTGTGCTTCATGGATGACTTTTGTTCTTCTCGTTTCAATAACCAACCTTACATATGAGTTCCACATGAATGGTGTCCACGAAGCGGCAAACTATAGTTTACTATTTTTTTACCCTTTTATTTGTGATTTAACGAAATACTTTTCACTATCAGTGTAAATCATTTTGTAAGTAGAGAAGTAATCTAAGAAGCTATATGAACAAAACTATAAATAGATGATATTTTTCTCTAGATCTATTAATTTTCTAATATTTCATTTATTAAAGCAAGCTCTATTTTCATTTATTATTTAGATATATAAAATATTTTTTGGGAAGTGAAAAAATATATACGCTAATGGGCCGCGCAAATGGCCAGCCCACATTTAATCTACCCATCGAAAAAAAACTAACTTGTGCTTAAGGCGAGGCTAAAGGCTTGAAACGGAGAGCAGAATTGTATCACGTTCGTTTCCTAAAAGGAATCATTTAACTTTGATGTCAAAAAAAGAATCGTTTAACTGCCTACCCTTTCCGTGTGATACGGAAGATTTGCATCGCGTTCGTTTCCTAAAAAGAAAAAAACAATTGCATCGCGTTTGTATCTTTCCTAAAAACGTTTTGCATCGCGTTCGTTTCCTAAAAGGACTTCGATTTTGCCGCGTGAAACGGAGAAAAAAAATATTTCCATCGCGTTCGTTTCCTAACAAGAATTCGAATGTCCCGCCCGAAGCCTCTCCGACTGGTAGCCACGGTACGCGCACGCGCCCCCCGGCCGTCGACTACAAATAGCGCCACCAGCCGCAACCATCTGCAGCTTTGCCACAACAGATCCCATGTTGCCACCCGGTGTAGTGAAATAGTGACGGCGATGTCGAATCACGCCGTCGCCGCTGCCGCCGCTGCTGGCCTATTGGTCATGCGCAGTGTCGAGGCGACCTCCAGCTGGTTCTCCGTTGATCCCGCGCCGCCCGACGCTGGGTACCAGTTCGCGGTGTTCGTGAAGTGCTACGTGAAGCGGTCCCTGGAGTTCCGCGGACGCGGCCAGCCCCCGATCGTGACGCAACAGCAGTACATCGGTCCAAGCAACGGCTCCGCCATGAAGTTCCTCGTCAGAGACCTCTCCGCGCTCCAGAGCGACGGTGCCTGCCGCTGGGCGCTCCGCAGGATGCTGGCGAGGATGCCCCAGCTCCGGGTGCTCCGCCTCGCCGACGACGAGTGGGACCGCGTCGTACCCTCGAACGTGGTGCCGCAGATCGTCCGCGTGGCGTGCAGCGACCGCGCCACCCGTGGCTTCACCTTCCGCTTCGTCATGGAGGTGGACCGGCAGTTCATACATGATGAGCAGGCTCTCCTGATGGCGTGCAAGGAGAGGGACCTGGGCGGCAGCGACAAGCCCGACAACTGCCCGATCTGCTTGGAGGGACTGGATGGAGAGCCCGCCGTGCAGCCGCCGAGGTGCCCGCACGCGTTCCACCGCCGGTGCATTTTCAGGTGGTTCTGCCAGGCGACGACGTGCCCGATTTGCCGCAGCGACGTGAGGATCTGTGCCCTGCCGGAGTTTCTTGCTCTCTAGTAGTGTACTCATGAGACGTACGGTTCAAGGCCGAACAGAGCAGCAGCATCCAGTCTCCTTTTTTCTTTCTTCCAAATATCAAAGATTCGTCGTCAACATTTCTGTCAGTTATTCCCTTCTTTGTTAGGGATTCAGTCGGTTATCTGTTATGTTCGTTGAAAGATTGCAAGGTCGTTGTCATATTTCATCCGGTTATCCCTTCTTTGTTAGAGATTTCTCCCTATAAATTATAAAATGAATCATAATGCAGACTTGTAATAAAAATTATCAAGCACACCCCCTCCGTAAAGAAATATAAGATCGTTTAGAAGTAGTTATCTAAACGATCTTACATTTATTTATGGAGGGAGTAGTACTTGCCGGCGCTTGCGATGCGCCGTCCCGTAGTCCGGCCGGCTGCGGCTGCCTCCCAAGCTCCGCCTTTCGCGGCTGCTCCTGCCCCGGCTTCCAGGCAACCAATGTGTTTGCGTCTGTGTGCTGCGTGTGTGAGCGTGTTATGGAACTAAAATGATCTACACAATCTGAACAGTAGGGGAGGTGCATCATGTACATTATGCTGCATCAAAATCCTGCTTTTGAACTGAACCTGTTCGTTGTTATGCTTCTGAAGGTTCAACGATTTTCTCTGGATTTCTCTTTGGTGTCTGAGGACTAAAGGAATACATTCTTTTAGATGTTCCTGTATTTTTTTTCTTGAGGAGAGAACTAGACTGGGAAAATGAGGTAACTGAAGCAACAAGTTTGATTTTTTATAACTACTCTCATGATAGAGTCATTATGCATGGTATATGTGCTTTTGAGTTATATATCTGCAACATCTAAAAAGATACATTCTTTCTACTTTTGCAGGTTGTAAAAGCGAACCCCACTCTCTTTCTACTGTAAAAATGGAGTCATCTGAATCTCTATATGCTGGAGCAGTGCAGCTGCTATGGTGATGAACCTGCATCTATTCTTCTCACACATCACAGGCATATGAGATAATTCTCAGTTGGATTAGAAATGTGAAATGGGTCGAGTGCCTTGTGGACATCCTGACATGGCTGAATCATTTCTCACATTATGCTTTCCTGTGGAGGTGCCATGTGGACATTCTAACTTGTCTTAATCTCTACTTCTAATGAAGCAGTCGGTAATCCCGCTTTCAGGTTTTTTTTCGTCCCACCTCCCATGTTTTTTTTTGATTTTTCCATTTCCACTTCCAGACCAGCCGACTGGGGGTCGACTGGGCGGGCGACCATGCACCCGACCGCCACGGCGCCGTCCGCCGCCGGTGATCGCCGGCGCGTCGGCGGGAGGTTCTGGGCACTCGCCGACTCCGACGAAGAAGATGCGGACGAAGATGGGGATGCATCTCCGGCGAAGGCGCCGCCCTCACCGGCACCTTCAGATCTCGTTTGCGATTTATTTCATGCAGGTTATAGCGAAGATGAAGTGGCCATGACGATCGATCAGGTTCTGCCACCGGACGATCTGGCGCGTATCGGTCTTCACGTGGGCGAGAAGATCGAGATGACCCGGCGCGTTGTTCATCGGAAGACGGGACGTCGGCGATCCGACCATGGATAGGACCCATTCCTAAGGTGAGTCTTCCAAACCTTACATTATTTGATATGATTAGACCGGAATCTTGGATTACGGTGAAAAAGCGGAAGAATGCGAGGCGGCACGCCGGTCGGCAGGCGTCGGCGGCGCCCGTCATGGCTGCGGCGGCGACCGAGATCTCGACCGCGAGGTCGATTCGTTCGAATCAGCTGCTGGGTGCGGCTGGGCCGGTTCGGACGGATTTGGGCCTGCGTGAAGTTGGGCCGTAGTCAGATGGGTATGAGGCCCATGCTGCTCCAGCCTCTTCTGCCCGTATCGTTATCGATGCCCCATGCACGTACGAGGACGTGTGTAATTCCTGTCGTGCGCCGTCGGCCCTTCCTTCTAGGGTTCGCAAGCTTGGGTCGCGAGGTTTCCCGGCTTGCGGGGCTAGTCGGGCAAGGAGGATCCCTCCACTCCGTACGATGGCCGACCGTGGGGCAGCTCCGCCGCCTGTTGGGAAGATCACCGGTGCGGTGGGAAGGGGCGGGGCAGCTCCGCCACCGGCGGCGGGGCCTGGGCGAGGTGCCCTGGCGCCGCCCGGACAGAGACCGCCAGCGGGCGGTGGAGGGGCGCTAGGTCCTCCGGGCCGGGGCGCTACTCTCCAGGGCGCCCGGCCACCGGGGCAGCAGCTCCCTGCTGCAGAGAGAAGGATTCCTTGCGTTTTACGATACGGAGCCGCCGCCAAACCCTAATCACTGATGTCTACTACACAACCTTCTTCTTGTAGACGTTGTTGGTGTAGGGTTACGTAGTAATTTCAAAAAAATTCCTACGCACACACAGGATCATGGTGATGCATAGCAACGAGATGGGAGAGTGTGTCTACGTACCCTCGTAGACCGAATGCGGAAGCGTTAGCACAACACGGTTGATGTAGTCATACGTCTTCATGATCCGACTGATCCAAGTACCGAACGCACGACACCTCTGAGTTCTGCACACGTTCAACTCGATGACGTCCCGCGAGCTCCGATCCAGCAAAGCTTCACAGGACGTCAGCACGACAGCGTGGTGACGGTGATGATGATGCTACCGACGGAGGGCTTCGCCTAAGCACCGCTACGATATGATCGAGGTGGATTATGGTGGAGGGGGGAGCCGCACATGACTAAGAGATCAATGATCAATTGTTGTGTCTATGGGGTGCCCCTGCCCCCGTATATAAAGGAGCAAGGGGGAGGGGCGGCCGGCCAGGGAGAGGCGTGCCAAGGGGAGTCCTACTCCCACCGGGAGTAGGATTCCCCCTTTTCCATCTTGGAGTAGGAGAGGGAAGGAAGAGGAAGGAGGGAGGAAGGAAAGGGGGGCGGAGCGGCCCCCCTCCCAATTCGGATTGGGCTTGGGGGGGCACCACTTCCCTTGCTCCTTTCCCCTCCTTTTCAATAAAGACCAATAAGGCCCATATACCTCCCGGGGGCTTTTGATAACCTCCCAGTACTCTGGTATATTCCCGATCTCACCCGGAACCATTCCGGTATCCAAATATAGTTGTCCAATATATCGATCTTTATGTGTCGACCATTTCGAGACTCCTCGTCATGTCCGTGATCATATCTGCGACTCCAAACTACCTTCGGTACATCAAAACACAAAAACTCATAATACCGATCGTCACCGAACTTTAAGCGTGCGGACCCTATGGGTTTGAGAACTATGTAGACATGACCAAGACACGTCTCCGGTCAATAACCAATAGCGGAACCTGGATGCTCATATTGGTTCCTACATATTCTACGAAGATCTTTATCGGTCAAACCGCATAACAACATATGTTGTTCCCTTTGTCATCGGTATGTTACTTGCCCGAGATTGGATCGTCGCTATCTCAATACCTAGTTCAATCTCGTTACCGGTGAAGGAAATATGCCCTAGAGGCAATAATAAAGTTATTATTTATTTCCTTATATCATGATAAAGGTTTATTATTCATGCTAGAACTGTATTAACCGGAAACATAATACATGTGTGAATACATAGACAAAACAGAGTGTCACTAGTATGCCTCTACTTAACTAGCTCATTAATCAAAGATGGTTATGTTTCCTAAGCATGGACAAAGAGTTGTCATTTTATTAACAGGATCACATCATTAGTTGAATGATCTGATTGACATGACCCATTCCATTAGCTTAGCACCCGATCGTTTAGTATATTGCTATTGCTTTCTTCATGACTTATACATGTTCCTAGACTATGAGATTATGTAACTCCCGTGTGCCGGAGGAACACTTTGTGTGCTACCAAACGTCACAACGTAACTGGGTGATTATGAAGGTACTCTACTGGTGTCTCCAAAGGTACATGTTGGGTTGACGTATTTCAAGATTAGGATTTGTCACTCCGATCGTCGGAGAGGTATCTCTGGGTCCTCTCGGTAATGCACATCACTTAAGCCTTGCAAGCATTGCAACTAATGAGTTAGTTGCGGGATGACGTCTTATGGAACGAGTAAAGAGACTTGCTGGTAACGAGATTGAACTAGGTATTGGATACCGACGATCGAATGTCGGGCAAGTAAAATACCGATTACAAAGGGAACAACGTACGTTGTTATGCGGTCTGACCGATAAAAGATCTTCGTAGAATATGTAGGAACCAATATGGGCATCCAGGTCCCTCTATTGGTTATTGACCAGAGACATGTCTCGGTCATGTCTACATTGTTCTCGAACCCGTAGGGTCCGCACGCTTAAGGTTACGATGACAGTTATATTACGAGTTTATGCATTTTGATATACCGAAGGTTGTTCGGAGTCCCGGATGAGATCATGGACATGATGAGGAGTCTTGAAATGGTCGAGACATAAAGATTGATATATTGGAAACCTATGTTTGGATATCGGAAGTGTTCCGGGTGAAATCGGGATTTTACCGGAGTACCGGGAGGTTACCGTAACCCCCCGGGAGCTATATGGGCCTTAGTGGGCCTTAGTGGAAGAAGAGGAGAGGCGGCCAGGGCTGGGCCGCGCACCCCTCCCCCCTAGTCCGAATAGGACAAGGAGAGAGGGGGCCGGCGCCCCCTCCTTCTCTCTCCCTCTTTTCCCACCTCGCGAATGCTATTCCGGGAGTAGGACTCCTCCTGGCGCGCCCTATGATGGCCGGCCGGCCTCCCCCTCTTGAACCTTTATATACGGAGGCAGGGGCACCCCAGAGACACACAAGTTGATCCACGTGATCATATTCTTAGCCGTGTGCGGTGCCCCCTTCCACCATAGTCCTCGATAATATTGTAGCGGTGCTTAGGCGAAGCCCGGCGACAGTAGTACATCAAGATCGTCACCACGCCGTCGTGCTGACGGAACTCTTCCCTGACACTTTGCTGGATCGGAGTCTGGGGATCGTCATCGAGCTGAACGTGTGCTAGAACTTGGAGGTGCCGTAATTTCGGTGCTTGATCGGTCGGGCCGTGGAGACGTACGACTACATCAACTAAACGCTTCCGTTGTTGGTCTACAAGGGTACGTAGATCACACTCTCCCCTCTCGTTGCTATGCATCACCATGATCTTGCGTGTGCGTAGGAATTTTTTTGAAATTACTACGTTCCCCAACAGTGGTATCAGAGCCAGGTTTTATGTGTTGATGTTATATGCACGAGTAGAACACAAGTGAGTTGTGGGCGATATAAGTCATACTGCTTACCAGCATGTCATACTTTGGTTCGGCGGTATTGTTGGACGAAGCGGCCCAGACCGACAATACACGTACGCTTACGCGATACCGGTTCTCCCGACGTGCTTTGCACATAGGTGGCTTGCGGGTGACAGTTTCTCCAACTTTAGTTGAGCCGAGTGTGGTTACGCCCGGTCCTTGCGAAGGTTAAAACAGCACCAACTTGACAAACTATCATTGTGCTTTTGATGCGTAGGTAAGATTGGTTCTTGCTTAAGCCCGTAGCAGCCACGTAAAACTTGCAACAACAAAGTAGAGGATGTCTAACTTGTTTTTGCAGGGCATGTTGTGATGTGATATGGTCAAGACATGATGCTAAGTTATCGGCAACTGGCAGGAGCCATATGGTTGTCGCTTTATTGTATGCAATGCAATCGCACTGTAATGCTTTACTTTATCACTAAGCGGTAGCGATAGTCGTGGAAGCATAAGATTGGCGAGACGACAACGATGCTACGATGGAGATCAAGGTGTTGCGCCGGTGACAATGGTGATCATGACGGTGCTTCGGAGATGGAGATCACAGGCACAAGATGATGATGGCCATATCATATCACTTATATTGATTGCATGTGATGTTTATCTTTTATGCATCTTATCTTGCTTTGATTGACGGTAGCATTATAAGATGATCTCTCACTAAATTATCAAGATAAAAGTGTTCTCCCTGAGTATGCACCGTTGCCAAAGTTCGTCGTGCCCAGACACCACGTGATGATCGGGTGTGATAAGTTCTACGTCCATCTACAACGGGTGCAAGCCAGTTTTGCACACGTAGAATATTCAGGTTAAACTTGACGAGCCTAGCATATGCAGATATGGCCTCGGAACACTGAGATCGAAAGATCGAGCGTGAATCATATAGTAGATATGATCAACATAGCGATGTTCACCATTGAAAGCTATTCCATTTCACGTGATGATCGGTTATGGTTTGGTTGATTTGGATCACGTGATCACTTAGAGGATTAGAGGGATGTCTATCTAAGTGGAAGTTCTTTAAGTAAGTTGATTAATTGAACTTAAATTTATCATGAACTTAGTACCTGATAGTATCTTGCTTATGTATGTTTGATTGTAGATAGATGGCCCGTGTTGTTGTTCCGTTGAATTTTAATGCGTTCCTTGAGAAAGCAAAGTTGAAAGATGATGGTAGCAATTACACGGACTGGGCCCGTAACTTGAGGATTATCCTCATTGCTGCACAGAAGAATTACGTCCTGGAAGCACCGCTGGGTGCCAGGCCTGCTGCTGGATCATCACCAGATGTTATGAATGTCTGGCAGAGCAAAGCTGATGACTACTTGATAGTTCAGTGTGCCATGCTTTACGGCTTAGAATCGGGACTTCAACGATGTTTTGAACGTCATGGAGCATATGAGATGTTCCAGGAGTTGAAGTTAATATTTCAAGCAAATGCCCGGATTGAGAGATATGAAGTCTCCAATAAGTTCTATAGCTGCAAGATGGAGGAGAACAGTTCTGTCAGTGAGCATATACTCAAAATGTCTGGGTATAATAATCACTTGATTCAGATGGGAGTTAATCTTCCAGATGATTGTGTCATTGACAGAATTCTCCAATCACTGCCACCAAGCTACAAGAGCTTCGTGATGAACTATAATATGCAAGGGATGTATAAGACTATTCCCAAGCTCTTCGCAATGCTGAAAGCTGCGGATGTAGAAATCAAAAAGGAGCATCAAGTGTTGATGGTCAACAAGACCACTGGTTTCAAGAAAAAGGGCAAAGGAAAGAAGAAGGGGAACTTCAAGAAGAACAGCAAGCAAGTTGTTGCTCAAGAGAAGAAACCCAAGTCTGGACCTAAGCCTGAAACTGAGTGCTTCTACTGCAAGCAGACTGGTCACTGGAAGCGGAACTGCTCCAAATATTTGGCGGATAAGAAGGATGGCAAGGTGAACAAAGGTATATGTGATATACATGTTATTGATGTGTACCTTACTAGAGCTCACAGTAGCACCTGGGTATTTGATACTGGTTCTGTTGCTAATATTTGCAACTCGAAACAGGAACTACGGATTAAGCGAACACTGGCAAAGGACGAGGTGACGATGCGCGTGGGAAATGGTTCCAAAGTCGATGTGATCGCGGTCGGCACGCTACCTCTACATCTACCTTCGGGATTAATATTAGACCTAAATAATTGTCGGGACCCCGATCCTAGGTCACACCGATCTAGCATGTAACACATCATATCACTTTGTGGCCTCACGCACGGTATTTCCACGGGTGCCACCTTACCTGGCCCGGGACCGTTTGCGCCTTTTGGCTCACGTATATGATAGTGTCGCTAGCATCCATATGACAAAGAACCCGGGCCGACATGGCTAGTCGTGAACCCAAAGCGGCACTACCCCATGGGGACAGGCATACATGAATCAACCTCGAGCATGTCGGTCAACAGCGTGTGAATCCGGGCTGTAGCACTGGGCTAACAGGACTCCGGTAACCCGGGCTGTAGCAGGCTAGGCAGGACTCCGGATGTCACCGCGTGACATTTCCCCGAAGGGACAGACATAGGAACGAAGTGAATCACATGCCGGCCAGTCAAGTGTCCTGAACAGTAGTACTGGGCTAGCAGGACTCCGGTGGTCCGGGCTGTAGCGGACTACTATCGCTCAGAAGCACTAGACTACATTTCCCCATATGATAGGCTGCCAAGGATAGACAACTAGATAGTCGGATCCCACACATACCAAGCATTTCAATCATACACACAATATGCTCGATATGTGTGAATACAACATGGCATCACAACATAACTCTACAACTCAAGTATTAATTCATTAGGCTCCGAAGAGCCAGATATTACAAGCATGGGTCTCATGACCCAACAATCATAGCATACAAATCAAACACATGCGGAAGCTTAACATGTCTGTGTACAGACATCTATAAATGAAAAAAAAGGCTAAGAAGCCTGACTATCTACCAAATCCTGTCGAGGGCACAAGATCGTAGCTGAGGTATCAAGCTAAACGTCGAAGTCCACGCAGAACTACTAGCGAGACTGAAGTCTCTCTGCAAAACATAAATTAAGCAAACGTGAGTACAAAGGTACTCAGCAAGTCTTACATCAGAACTAACTACATATGCATCAGTATCAACAAGGGGGGGGGGGGTGGTGGAGTTTAACTGCAGCAAGCCAGCTTTGACTCAGTGGCTAACCTGAACTACGATTGCAAGCAACTCTTTTGAGGTGGCGCACACGAGTCCACATATTCACCATTCAATACACCACTATGGATCTGCTCTCGTCTCCCTACGAGAAGGCCATCCATAGCACTCACACTTATCTTGCGAGTTTTAGAGTATCCACTTTCACTTGTCTATGAACTGTTATAGGCAACCCAGAAGTCCTTTACCGCGGACACGGCTATTCGAATAGATCATTTATAACCCTGCAGGGGTGTACTTCGTCACACATGTTTCCACCACTTAGCGTCTGCACACGACATGTGCTCGGCAGACTTCAAGCGAAAGCCGACGTGGGTGTAGACCATGACCTGACTAACCACACAGGTCTCTAGTCCAGGTTTATCGCCTATTCAGGTTCCATCCGCGAGGAGATCCGGCCGGAGTTTCGCTCACAGCCCCAAACGATGTGTGCAGGGTTCCCGAGACACCAAACGGGCGCCCGGTACACCGTGCCACAGTGTATCTACCGCATCATAGCCCACCCCTAGGGTCAGCGCTATGCACGACCGCCAACACATATCCTATAAACACCAGAAACTAATTGCAACTCCTGGACAGAGGACGAGAGGGGTCAGTAAGTCGAGCGGGGTCATATTTCAGGGCCCAACGTGTGGTAGTAGCTGTTTCATGGATCACAAACACAGAACTCAGTTCCTGAGGACGGCTGCAATGAGACAACCCACCATGTACTCCTACATGGCCTCTCACCGCTACCTTTACCAAATCGTGTTCACACACTTAGCTCTCAACAGTAGGACATGTTTACACACCTCCGATCCATCCCCGATGAATCAGACCTGACTCAACTTTAAGCAGTAGCAGGCATGACAAACAAGCATGAATGAGTAGGCACATCAGGGCTCAAACAACTCCTACTCATGCTAGTGGGTTTCATCTATTTACTGTGGCAATGACAGGTCATGCAGAGGATAAGGGGTTCAACTACCGCAACAAGTAACAGATGAATCGTTGTTGTCCTAATGCAGTAAAAGAGAGCAGGAGCGAGAGAGTGGGCTTGTATCGGAATGAACAAGGGGGTTGTGCTTGCCTGGCACTTCTGAAGATATCATTGGGTCTTCATCAGTGTCAACGATCACATCGTCGGTACAACGTCTATCGAGAGGGGACAAATACCGGCAACAGAGAAAGAAATACAATCAATGCAATGCACAGTATGATGCATGATCATGACATGTCAATATGCTGTGGTTTGAGCTAATGCAACTAGCTATGATTTAAATGAAGTTGGTTTGAGTACAAGATTCAAATTCCAACCCCATATATGATTATTTAAATGCCCTTTATTTGTTTTGTCCAAAACAGAGGACAAACATTGTTCAAACATGCATGAAAATGGTACAGATGGATTCCTTGAATTTTTCTGATAATTTTACATATATAATTTATCTCATTTGGAGTTACGGTTGAATTTCTATGATGTTTAGAAGTTTTGGGTATTTTCTGGAATTTCCTGAATTATTTTAATCTAGAAATGATTTACTGCGTCAGCCCGACGTCAGGGTGACGTCAGCTGGTCAACTGGGCGCGTCCGGGTCAAACCTGACCAGTGGGACCCACTGGTCAGTGACTAATTGACTAACTTAGGTTAATTAGAGCCTGGGCCCGCATGTCAGTGTCTATTTAACGTAACTAAGTTAATTAGGACTAACTAAATCTAACACTAATTAAAAAGGGGCCTGGCCCACACGTCAGTCAACCAGGGGAGGTCAAATCCCTGGTCAACGGGTTCAAATCCGCCGGAGTTGGTCCACGGCTCGACGCCGGCGAAGCCCGAGACGGCGGAGGCGCTGCGGGAAGGCGCTACAGGGGGCGGTTTCGAGCGCGGTTTGGCTCGTTGGAACGCCCGCGACGCAGCGCGTCCAGCGGTGGCTGTGGCCGTGGCTGTGGTGGCCGGTAGCGGCAACTGCGGCGAGCGAGGCGGCGGCCGGAGCTCGGGACACACGGGCGCGGGGTTTCAGCGCGAGCATTAGAGCAACAGCGTGGCGCGTTCGCTTCCTGGGGACGCATTGAGCATGTTGGTGATGCTAGGGCGGGCGGGAGAGCACACGAGCATGGAGCTCGTCGGCCATGGCGGCGGCCGGAGCTCGGTTTCGTGGGGCGGCGGCTAACGGACGAGAACGGAGGGGGCGAGCAAGGGGGAAGGCGCAGGAGCTCACAGCGATCTCGAGGGAGGACTCAGCGGGCTCGGGGACGACCTGGAGACGGAGAATCGGGGCCAGCGATCTTTGGTGCCTGTCGGTGAAGACAACGGCAATGGCGTCACTGCAGGGCTCCCGGCGTCGCTTGGAGCGGTGAGGAGGAAGGGTGGGTCGAGGCGGAGCTTTGGGAGGCGTCGGGGAGGCGAGGCGGTGGCCGTGGCCGCGGTGAACGGCGTCGGTGGCGACGGGCGCGTTCGGTGGCGTCGTAGGGAGAGAGCAGAGGAGGGAGAGAGGTCCAAGGAGAGCCAGAGAGGGTCGAGGGGGCCGCGGGCGTCTCCGTGGCGCGGCTAGGAGGCCAGGGGGGCTGCCACCGCGAAGCAGGAGGTGGAGACCTCCGGTGTGCACTGCTGCTGGCACGCAGCTGCTTCGGGGCGAGGGGAGGAAGACGACGGGCGAGGTGCTGGTGGGCTGGGCCGCCGGTGGCCTGGCGCTGGGCCAGGTGGATGGGCTACAGGTGGGCCAGGTAAGGTCCAGGTGAGCCTCTGTTCTTTTCCTAATTTCCTGTTTGTTTTCTGTTTTCTATTTATGCAAATGGGTTTCAATTTGGTTTTTGAACCAAACTATTTTTTTTCACTTCTGATAATTTTTGCAGGGACTAAATGGATTATTCCAAAGCCCCTCAACAATTTATCAGAATTATTGGACATATAGTTAATATATCACAAATATAAGTCCAATGCAAATAATTATTGGATTAACTCAAATGCGCAAAATAAATATTTCTGTGAATCCAAAAATATTGGTTTGAATTTTACCTCTTGCCAATATTTTTATAGCTTAACAGGAACATTTTCTTAGGTTATTTGAAGCAATTTTTTAATGTTGATCATTTTTTTAATTGATTTCTGGGGCTTTCAGCTTTCCCCAATTCAACTTTCAAAAATTTAGACATGATGCAACGCCAGATGCTAGCGCTGGGCATTAATAGAACTAGGGATGTGACAATAATTGTTATTTGGTGCCAGCGTTGAGCATGAACATTATATCTGGATCTTGTTTAATGTGAGACGGTTATTCATTTAAATCAGAGAATAATGGTTGTTCTATTTATATGAGTAATATCTTTTATGGTCATGCACCTTTGAAGAGTGGTCTATTTTTGATGAATCTCGATAGTAGTAACACACATATTCATAATGTTGAAGGCAAAAGATGCAGAGTTGATAATGATAGTGCAACTTATTTGTGGCACTGCCATTTACGTCATATCGGTATAAAGCGCATGAAGATACTCCATACTGATGGACTTTTGGAACCACTTGATTATGAATCACTTGGTACTTGCGAACCGTGCCTCATGGGCAAGATGACTAAAACACCGTTCTCCGGTACTATGGAGAGAGCAACAAATTTGTTGGAAATCATACATATGGATGTATGTGGTCCGATGAATATTGAGGCTCGTGGCGGATATCGTTATTTTCTCACCTTCACAGATGACTTAAGTAAATATGGGTATATCTACTTAATGAAACATAAGTCTGAAACATTTGAAAAGTTCAAAGAATTTCAGAGTGAAGTTGAAAATCATCGTAACAAGAAAATAAAGTTTCTATGATCTGATCGTGGAGGAGAATATTTGAGTTACGAGTTCGGTATACATTTGAAACAATGCGGAATAGTTTCGCAACTCATGCCACCCGGAACACCACAGCGTAATGGTGTGTCCGAACGTCGTAATCGTACTTTACTAGATATGGTGCGATCTATGATGTCTCTTACTGATTTACCGCTATCATTTTGGGGTTATGCTTTAGAGACAGCCGCATTCACGTTAAATAGGGCACCATCAAAATCTGTTGAGACGACACCTTATGAACTATGGTTTGGCAAGAAACCAAAGTTGTCGTTTCTTAAAGTTTGGGGCTGCGATGCTTATGTGAAAAAGCTTCAACCTAATAAGCTCGAACCCAAATCGGAGAAATGTGTCTTCATAGGATACCCAGAGGAGACTGTTGGGTACACCTTCTATCACAGATCCGAAGGCAAGACATTCGTTGCTAAGAATGGATCCTTTCTAGAGAAGGAGTTTCTCTCGAAAGAAGTGAGTGGGAGGAAAGTAGAACTTGACGAGGTAACTGTACCTGCTCCCTTACTGGAAAGTAGTACATCACAGAAACCTATTTCTATGACACCTACACCAATTAGTGAGGAAGCTAATGACAATGATCATGAAACTTCAGAACAAGATACTACTGAACCTCGTAGATCAACCAGAGTTAGGTCCGCGCCAGAGTGGTACGGTAATCCTGTTCTGGAAGTCATGCTACTAGATCATGATGAACCTACGAACTATGAAGAAGCGATGGTGAGCCCAGATTCCGCAAAATGGCTTGAAGCCATGAAATCTGAGATGGGATCCATGTATGAGAACAAAGTATGGACTTTGGTTGACTTGCCCAATGATCGGCAAGCAATTGAGAATAAATGGATCTTCAAGAAGAAGACTGACGCAGACGGTAATATTACTGTCTACAAAGCTCGACTTGTCGCAAAAGGTTTTCGACAAGTTCAAGGGGTTGACTACGATGAGACCTTCTCACCCGTAGCGATGCTTAAGTCTGTCCGAATCATGTTAGCAATTGCCGCATTTTAAGATTATGAAATTTGGCAGATGGATGTCAAGACTGCATTCCTGAATGGATTTCTGGAAGAAGAGTTGTATATGATGCAACCGGAAGGTTTTGTCGATCCAAAGGGAGCTAACAAAGTGTGCAAGCTCCAGCGATCCATTTATGGACTAGTGCAAGCCTCTCGGAGTTGGAATAAACGCTTTGATAGTGTGATCAAAGCATTTGGTTTTATATAGACTTTCGGAGAAGCCTGTATTTACAAGAAAGTGAGTGGGAGCTCTATAGCATTTCTGATATTATATGTGGATGACATATTGCTGATTGGAAATGATATAGAATTTCTGGATAGCATAAAGGGATACTTGAATAAGAGTTTTTCAATGAAAGACCTCGGTGAAGCTGCTTACATATTAGGCATAAAGATCTATAGAGATAGATCAAGACGCTTAATTGGACTTTCACAAAGCACATACCTTGACAAGATTTTGAAGAAGTTCAAAATGGATCAAGCAAAGAAAGGGTTCTTGCCTGTCTTACAAGGTGTGAAGTTGAGTCAGACTCAATGCCCGACCACTGCAGAAGATAGAGAGAAAATGAAAGATGTTCCCTATGCTTCAGCCATAGGCTCTATCATGTATGCAATGCTGTGTACCAGACCTGATGTGTGCCTTGCTATAAGTTTAGCAGGGAGGTACCAAAGTAATCCCGGAGTGGATCACTGGACAGCGGTCTAGAACATCCTGAAATACCTGAAAAGGACTAAGGATATGTTTCTCGTATATGGAGGTGACAAAGAGCTCACCGTAAAAGGTTACGTTGATGCAGGCTTTGACACTGATCCGGACGATTCTAAATCGCAAACCGGATACGTGTTTACATTAAACGGTGGAGCTGTCAGTTGGTGCAGTTCTAAACAAAGCGTCGTAGCGGGATCTACATGTGAAGCGGAGTACATAGCTGCTTCGGAAGCAGCGAACGAAGGGGTCTGGATGAAGGAGTTCATATCCGATCTAGGTGTCATACCTAGTGCATCGGGTCCAATGAAAATCTTTTGTGACAATACTGGTGCAATTGCCTTGGCGAAGGAATCCAGATTTCACAAAAGAACCAAGCACATCAAAAGACGCTTCAATTCCATCCGGGATCTAGTCCAGGTGGGAGACATAGAGATTTGCAAGATACATACGGAGCTGAATGTAGCAGACCCGTTGACTAAGCCTCTTCCACGAGCAAAACATGATCAACACCAAAGCTCCATGGGTGTTAGGATCATTACTATGTAATCTAGATTATTGACTCTAGTGCAAGTGGGAGACTGAAGGAAATATGCCCTAGTGGCAATAATAAAGTTATTATTTATTTCCTTATATCATGATAAAGGTTTATTATTCATGCTAGAATTGTATTAACCGGAAACATAATACATGTGTGAATACATAGACAAAACAGAGTGTCACTAGTATGCCTCTACTTAACTAGCTCGTTAATCAAAGATGGTTATGTTTCCTAACCATGGACAAAGAGTTGTCATTTGATTAACGGGATCACATCATTAATTTTGATGATCCGATTGACATGACCCATTCCATTAGCTTAGCACCCGATCGTTTAGTATGTTGCTATTGCTTTCTTCATGACTTATACATGTTCCTATGACTATGAGATTATGTAACTCCCGTGTGCCGGAGGAACACTTTGTGTGCTACCAAACGTCACAACGTAACTGGGTGATTATAAAGGTACTCTACAGGTGTCTCCAAAGGTACATGTTGGGTTGACGTATTTCGAGATTAGGATTTGTCACTCTGATCGTCGGAGAGGTATCTCTAGGCCCTCTTGGTAATGCACATCACTTAAGCCTTGCAAGCATTGCAACTAATGAGTTAGTTGCGGGATGACGTATTACGGAACGAGTAAAGAGACTTTCCGGTAACGAGATTGAACTAGGTATTGGATACCGACGATCGAATCTCGGGCAAGTAACATACCGATGACAAAGGGAACAACGTATGTTGTTATGCGGTCTGACTGATAAAAGATCTTCGTAGAATATGTAGGAACCAATATGGGCATCCAGGTCCCGCTATTGGTTATTGACCAGAGACATGTCTCGGTCATGTCTACATTGTTCTCGAACCCGTAGGGTCCGCACGCTTAAGGTTACGATGACAGTTATATTATGAGTTTATGCATTTTGATGTACCGAAGGTTGTTCGGAGTCCCGGATGAGATCACGGACATGACGAGGAGTCTCGAAATGGTCGAGACATAAAGATTGATATATTGGAAGCCTATGTTTGGATATCGGAAGTGTTCCGGGTGAAATCGGGATTTTACCAGAGTACCGGGAGGTTACCGGAACTCCCCGGGAGCTATATGGGCCTTAGTGGGCCTTAGTGGAAGAAGAGGAGAGGCGGCCAGGGCTGGGCCGCGCGCCCCTCCCCACTAGTCCAAATAGGACAAGGAGAGAGGGTGCCGGCGCCCCCTCCTTCTCTCTCCCTCTTTTCCCACCTCGCGAATCCTATTCCAACTAGGATTGGGGGAGAAGTCCTACTCCTGGAGGGAGTAGGACTCCTCCTGGCGCGCCCTATGATGCCCGGCCAGCCTCCCCCTCTTGAACCTTTATATACGGAGGCAGGGGCACCCCAGAGACACACAAGTTGATCCACGTGATCATATTCTTAGCCGTGTGCGGTGCCCCCTTCCACCATAGTCCTCGATAATATTGTAGCGGTGCTTAGGCGAAGCCCTGTGACAGTAGTACATCAAGATCGTCACCACGCCGTCGTGCTGACGGAACTCTTCCCCGACACTTTGCTGGATCGGAGTCTGGGGATCATCATCGAGCTGAACGTGTGCTAGAACTCGGAGGTGCCGTAATTTCGGTGCTTGATCGGTTGGGCCATGGAGACGTACGACTACATCAACTAAACGCTTCCGTTGTCGATCTACAAGGGTACGTAGATCACACTCTCGCCTCTCGTTGCTATGCATCACCATGATCTTGCGTGTGGATAGGAATTTTTTTGAAATTACTACGTTCCCCAACAACCGGCAAGTCTCTTTACTCGCTCTGTAATACATCATCCCACAACTAACTCATTAGTTACAATGCTTGCAAGGCTTATAGTGATGTGCATTACCGAGTGGGCCCAGAGATACCTCTCCGACAATCGGAGTTACAAATCCTAATCTCGAAATACGCAAACTCAACAAGTACCTTCGGAGACACCTGCAGAGCACCTTTATAATCATCCAGTTACGTTGTGATGTTTGGTAGCACACAAAGTGTTCCTCCGGTAAACGGGAGTTGCATAATCTCATAGTCATAGGAACATGTATAAGTCATGAAGAAAGCAATAGCAACATACTAAACGATCAAGTCCTATGCTAATGGAATGGGTCAAGTCAATCACATCAGTCTCCTAATGATGTGATCCCGTTCATCAAATGACAACTCATGTCTATGGTTAGGAAACATAACCATCTTTGATAAACGAGCTAGTCAAGTAGAGGCATACTAGTGACACTCTGTTTGTCTATGTATTCACACATGTATCATGTTTCCGGTTAATATAATTCTAGCATGAATAATAAACATTTATCATGATATAAGGAAATAAATAATAACTTTACTATTGCCTCGAGGGCATATTTCCTTCAGTTGGGCCTCCAAGTGCAGAGGTTTGTAGGACAACAACAAATTTCCCTCAAGTGGAGGACCTAAGGTTTATCAATCCATGGGAGGCGTAGGATGAAGATGGTCTCTCTCAAATAACCCTACAACCAAATAACAAAGAGCCTCTTGTGTCCCCAACACACCCAATACAATGGTAAAGTGTATAGGTGCACTAGTTTGGCGAAGAGATGGTTATACAAGTGCAATATGGATGATAAATATAGGTTTTTGTAATCTGAAAATATAAAAACAGCAAGGTAACTAAAGATAAAAGTGAGCACAAATGGTATTGCAATGTGTTAAAACAAGGCCTAGGGTTCATACTTTCACTAGTGCAAGTTCTCTCAATAATAATAACGTAATTGGATCATATAACTATCCCTCAACATGCAACAAAGAGTCACTCCATAGTCACTAATAGCGGAGGACAAACGAAGAGATTATGGTAGGTACGAAACCACCTCAAAGTTATTCTTTCTGATCGATCTATTCAAGAGTTTGTACTAGAATAACACCTTAAGACACAAATCAACCAAAACCCTAATGTCACCTAGATACTCCAATGTCACCTCAAGTATCCGTGGGTATGATTATACGATATGCATCACACAATCTCAGATTCATCTATTCAACCAACACAAAGAACTTCAAAGAGTGCCCCAAAGTTTCTACAGGAGTTTTAAAGAGTGGACCACATGATATCCCATTGTCACCACAGATAAGCCCGTGCAAGACATACATCAAGTGTTCTCAAATCCTTAAAGACTCAATCCGATAAGACAACTTCAAAGGGAAAACTCAATTCATCACAAGAGAGTAGAGGGGGAGAAACATCATAAGATCCAACTATAATAGCAAAGCTCGCGATACATCAAGACCGTACCACCTCAAGAACACGAGAGAGAGAGAGAGAGGTCAAACACATAGCTACTGGTACATACCCTTAGCCCCAAGGAAGAACTACTCCCTCCTCATCATGGAGAGTGCCGGGATGATGAAGATGGCCACCGGAGAGGGATTCCCCCCTCCGGCAGGGTGCCCGAACGGGTCTAGATTGGTTATCGGTGGCTACGGAGGCTTCTGGTGGCGGAACTCCCGATCTATTCCGCTCTTCGATGTTTTAGGGTATATGGATATATATAGGCGAAAGAAGTCAGTCAGGGGAGCCATGAGGTGCCCACGAGGGTGGGGGCGCCCAGGGGGGCAAGCGCGCCTCCCTGCCTCGTGGCCACCTCGAAGCTTGCTCGACGCCTACTCCAAGTCTCCTAGATTGCTTCCGTTCCAAAAATAACTCTCCCGAGCGTTTCATTCCGTTTGGACTCCATTTGATATTCCTTTTCTGCGAAACACTGAAATAGGCAAGAAAAACAACAATTTGGGCTGGGCCTCCGGTTAATAGGTTAGTCCCAAAAATAATATAAAAGTGTAAAATAAAGCCCGTTATCATCCAAAACAGATAATATAATAGCATGGAACAATAAAAAATTATAGATACACTGGAGACGTATCAAGCATCCCCAAGCTTAATTCCTGCTCGTCCTCGAGTAGGTATATGATAAAAACAGAATTTTTGATGTGGAATGCTTCCTAACATATTTCTCAATGTAATTTTCTTTATTGTGGCATGAATGTTCAGATCCGAAAGATTCAAGATAAAAGTTTAATATTTACATAAAAATAATAACACTTCAAGCATACTAACTAAGCAATAATTTCTTCTCAAAATAACATGGCCAAGGAAAGTTCATCCCTACAAAATCATATAGTTTGGTCATGCTCCATTTTCGTCACACAAGACTGCTCTCATCATGCACAACCCCTATGACAAGCCAAGCAATTGTTTCATACTTTACTAATCTCAAACATTTTTCAACTTTCATGCAATACATGAGCGTGAGCCATGTATATAGCACTATGGGCGGAATAGAATATAATGAAGGGGGTTATGTGGAGAAGACAAAAAGGAGAAAGTCTCACATCGACGCGGCTAATCAATGGGCTAGGGAGATGCCCATCAGTTGATGTGAATGCAAGGAGTAGGGATTGCCATGCAACGGATGCACTAGAGCTATAAATGTATGAAAGCTCAACAAAAGACCTGGGGCACTTGAGGAGGCCCATTGTTGGAATATACAAGCCAAGTTCTATAATGAAAAATCCCCACTAGTATATGAAAATGACAAAACAAGAGACTCTCTATCATAAATATCATTGTGCTACTTTGAAGCACAAGTGTGGAAAAAAGGATAGTAGCATTGCCCCCCTTTTTTTGGGCCTTCCTTTTTATTATTTGGCCTTTCTTTTTTATGGGACAATGCTCTATTACTGATGATCATCACACTTCTATTTATTAACAACTCAATGATTACAACTCGATACTAGAACAAGATATGACTCTATATGAATGCCTCCGGCGGTGTACCGGGATGTGCAATGACTCATGAGTGACATGTATGAAAGAATTATGAATGGTGGCTTTGACACAAATATGATGTCAACTACATGATCATGCAAAGCAATATGACAATGATGATGCATGTCATAATAAATGGAACGGTGGAAAGTTGCATGGCAATATATCTCGGAATGGCTATGGAAATGCCATAATAGGTAGGTATGGTGGCTGTTTTTAGGAAGATATAAGGAGGTTTATGTGTGATAGAGCGTATCATATCACGGGGTTTGGATGCACCGGCGAAGTTTGCACCAACTCTCAAGGTGAGAAAGGGAAATGCACGGTACCAAAGAGGCTAGCAATGATGGAAGGGTGAGAGTGTGTATAATCCATGGACTCAACATTAGTCATAAAGAACTCACATACTTATTGCAAAAATCTACAAGTCATCAAAAACCAAGTATTACGCACATGCTTCTAGGGGGATAGATTGGTAGGAAAAGACCATCGCTCGTCCCCGACCGCCACTCATAAGGAAGACAATCAAATAACACCTCATGTTTCAAATTTGTTACACAACATTTACCATACGTGCATGCTACGGTACTTGCAAACTTCAACATAAGTATTCCTCAAATTCACAACTACTCAACTAGCACAACTTTGATATCACTATCTCCATATCTCAAAACAATCATCAAGTATCAAACTTCTTCTAGTATTCAATGCACCATATGAAGGTTTTTATTATGCCTAAAAGAAAATTGCCATGTTGTTCTAAAGGACTCTCAAAATAATATAAGTGAAGCATGAGAGATCAATTATTTCTATAAAATAAAACCACCACCGTGCTCTAAAACATATAAGTGAAGTACTAGAGCAAAAACTATATAGCTTAAAAGATATAAGTGAAGCACATAGAGTATTCTAAGAAATTCCAATTCATGTGTGTCTATCTCAAAAGGTGTGTGCAGAAAGTATGATTGTGGTAAACTAAAAAGCAAAGACTCAAATCATACAAGACGCTCCAAGCAAAACACATATAATGTGGTGAATAAAAATATAGCTCCAAGTAAAGTTACCGATAGACGAAGACGAAAGAGGGGATGCCTTCAGGGGCATCCTCAAGCTTAGGCTTTTTCGTGTCCTTGGATTTTACCTTGGGGTGCCTTGGGCATCCCCAAGCTTAGGCTCTGGCCACTCCTTGTTCCATAATCCATCAAATCCTTACCCAAAACCTGAGAAGTTCACAACACAAAACTTAAATGAAAATCTTCATGAGCTCCATTAATAAAAGAAAACAAACCACCACTTCAAGGTACTGTAATGAACTCATTCTTTATTTATATTGGTGTTAAAACTACTGTATTCCAACTTTTCTATGGTTCATAAACTCTACTACCAGCCATAGATTCATCAAAATAAGCAAACAACACACGAAAAACAGAATCTGTCAAAAACAGAACAGTCTGTAGTAATCTGTAGGTTTCGTATACTTCTGGAACCCAAAAATTCTAAAATAAATTTCTGGACGTGAGGAATTTATCTATTAATCATCTTCAAAAACAATTAACTAAATAGCACTCTCCAGTAAAAAATTGCAGCAATTCTCGCGAGCGCTAAAGTTTCTTTTTTTACAGCAGGATCAAAAAGACTTCCCCAAGACTTCCCAACGGTTCTACTTGGCACAAACATTAATTAAACACAAAAAACACAACCAAAACAGAGGCTAGATAAATTATTTATTACTAAACAGGAGCAAAAAGCAAGGAATAAAAATAAAATTGGGTTGCCTCCCAACAAGCGCTATCGTTTAATGCCATTAGCTAGGCATGATGATTTCAATGATGCTCACATAAAAGATAAGAATTGAAACATAAATAGAGCATCATGAAGAATATGACTAGCAAATTTAAGTCTAACACACTTCCTATGCATAGGGATTTTGTGAGCAAACAATTTATGGGAACAATAATAAACTAGCATACGATGGCAAAACAAGCATAACTTTAAAACTTTAAGCACATAGAGAGGAAACTTGATATTATTGCAATTCCTACAAGCATATGTTCTTCCCTCATAATAATTTTCAGTAGAATCATGAATGAATTCAACCATATAACTATCACATAAAGCATTCTTTTCATGATCTACAAGCATAGGAATTTTATCACTCTCCACATAAGCAAAATTCTTCTCGTTCGGAATAGTGGGAGTATCATAAGAAACTCGAATATTATAAGTTGTTTCCACATTAAAGGAGTAATGTTTAGAAAAAGGGTAATCATAATCATGGCAAGTTTTATGAATATAATGATCACTACTTTTTATAGCATAAGTGTCATCACAATAATCATCATAGGTAGCAACTTTGTTCTCATCACAATCAATTGAAACCTCTTCCAAGATAGTGGAATCATTACTAAATAAAGTCATGACTTCTCCAAATCCACTTTCATAATTATCACAATAAGATTGAACATCCTCCAAAATAGTGGGATCATTACTTCCTAAAGTTTACACTCTTCCAAACCCACTTTCATCAATATAATCATCATAAGTAGGAGGCATGCTATCATCATAATAAATTTGCATATCAAAACTTGGGAGACTACAAATATCATCTTCATTAAACATAACATCCCCAAGCTTGGGACTAACATTAATTGCAGCAAATACATTCTCAAACATGTCATTCTCCTCAAACATAGCATCCCCAAGCTTGGGCCTTTTCATGTCATAAGCATAATCACTCTCATCATTAATAGTATGGATAGCACCAATAGTATAACAATTATCATCATCACAATGAGTAATAGGAGCAACATCTTTTGTGAGGGATACATTTTTACCTTTGCTTCTCCGTCTTTTCTTTTTCTTCTTCACATCATGTGTGGGTTTAATCCTCTTTTCGGAGATCCTTATTGATGAGATTGGTTGGATAGAAGGCTCCTCCTCGTTACCTGATTCATCATAAGAAATAATAGGAGGATATTGGTAAGCCTCTTCCCTTTCATTAGTATTCTCTTCTGTTAGAGTTGTGTCGAATATAGTGTACAAGGTAGGTTACAGTTGGACTAGGAACTGTATTGTGTTTACATAGGATGTGGAGCCGTGTCCTAATAGGACACTTGTATCCTAGGCCTCTCATATATAGAGGGGGTAGACACATGATGTAACCTATGCGAACATAATAGCACAGGCGCGCAAGGGGGAGCCGACGACGTGTGCCGGCGCCCGGGTGGCCGGTGTGCGGTATTGTGACGGTGTCACGGGGAGGAGCGCCCGTAGTCATGCCCCGGGGATGTAGCCATATCGGTGAACCTCGTTAACAAATGACGGTGTCATGCTCGTGTGATTGCTTGGTCCTCAGATGATCGACGGTATGCCTCAGATATATTCTAACAAGTGGTATCATGAGCTAGGTTACGAGGTGATTGTCTGGTTGATCTAGAAGAGGTGGAGATACTGCAGAAGGATCAGGCGTCGGCGATAGAATCAGAAAATACGGCGCGGCAACGCAATTGCGTGGAGCAGCGTTTAGTTGGATTCAGAGTCGACGAGATTGATAGGTGACCTGCAGACTGCAGCAGTAGCATGTGCGGCAACGCAGTTGGGCCAAGGTGCAGTCCAGCACGGGGCGACTAGAGGCGGGCCAACGGAGCTCAACGCAGGCGTCCGTATGTGGGAGGCAGCGGTAGGTTCAGCGGTTCTCTCGGTGCAATCAGATGTAGCAAGTTAGCCGGATTTGTTTTGGACAAAAAGGTCGGAGACTTAGTCTTCGTATATGACGCAGAGGCAGGAAAATCAGTAAGCGATACATATCCATCGGAGTACTACTTGCATACGGATTTGACAAAAGAGTAGCACTAGCGTCAAGAGTTGAGTCAAGGGAGCAGATCACGTGACAGCCAAAATTTTGGTGGATTGCTACTAGTACATGGGGGTGTACCTCATCAGGTTTTGCTCGTGTACTTCGGGCATTGCAGTGGAAGCTCGATTAATTTTTCACAATGTCATGACGCCATCGGGCATCGGGTTTGAGGTGGAGAAGTTCAACGGAACTGAAAACCTTGTGTTATGGCAGACAAGGGTGAAAGATTTGTTGGCACAATGAGGATGCTTGAAGGCGTTGCAGGAAGTCATGTCAGCTAAGATGGAATTATTAGGTGATGGGTGGAAATTCGCAGAAGACTATTTGGGAGCCTTGAGCGTGTCATGCAGTCAGAGATGTTCAACTTGGTTGGACTAGATAGTCTGACGGATCGACGCAGGTCGGTTGGTACAGAAGACGATGGTTGAGATCGGCAACGACGACATGGGAGCGTGATGCTGATGGTGACCAACTTTTGGGCTTGGAAACACATGACGCAGGCTTGAAGGCTTGTGTGGCTTCGACAAGGCTATGACGCGGGGTTGATTCAAGACGATGCACATCAGAGCTCGAAGTCGACGGGGAGCGCGGGTGGACTGATCATCTACCATGGAGTCATGTTGAAGGTGGAGTTGGATTGAGGGGCTACTGTGTAAGGATCGAGAGAATCGAAGCCTATTCAGCTGGGAAAAAGCGAGGGACCCGTAATTCAGACAGGAGCCCAATGGTCTGATGGAAGCATGAAACTCGTCATCGATCGGTGATGATCGGTGGTACTCTGCAGTAGGGGTTGAGTGGTGTGGGTCGCGACCCTTAAGACTCAACCGGGACAGTGGAGGCTCGACGCGGTAATAGCAGCGAGGCATGCAGTACGCACGGGACATGGAGACGGGCCAGGGCTCTGGTGGTCATACATGTGGTGAGACAACTCCGAGTTTGACTTGGGATGACTACAAGCAATGGTGAAATTCCTTCAAGTTTCAGACAGACGATCGAGAAAGGAGCGGTGATGTTGAATTCCCGTAACTCTTATGTGTGACACCCAATATGGGAGTTGTTCACTTTCACGTAGGTCAATGATCAGTGTGTGATGGCATTGGACGGATACTCTGGAAGTTGGGAGCACAAACTAGAGTAAGGAGGAACTTAATTTTGCTCGAATGTTGACTGTGGTCAAGAAAAGAAGGGACTACAAGTTGCAGGTGGAGTCTTTGGAGTAGCAGCGGTACTCATGGGATAAGCTCAAGTCCAATGTACATGGAAGTTTGAAACATTGACGAATTCAAGGTGGTGGAGAATATTCGCCAAGGTGGAGTTTGTTAGAGTTGTGTCGAATATTCTGTACAAGGTAGGTTACAGTGTTGGGGAACGTAGTAATTTCAAAAATTTCCCTACGCACACGCAAGATCATGGTGATGCATAGCAACGAGAGGGGAGAGTGTGATCTACGTACCCTTGTAGATCGCAACGGAAGCGTTGACACAACATAGAGGAAGTAGTCGTACGTCTTCTTCCCGATCCAACCGATCCAAGCACCGTTACTCCGGCACCTCCGAGTTCTTAGCACACGTACAGCTCGATGACGATCCCCGGGCTCCGATCCAGCAAAGCTTCGGGGAGGAGTTCCGTCAGCACGACGGCGTGGTGACCATCTTGATGTTCTACCGACGCAGGGCTTTGCCTAAGCACTACAACGATATGAACGAGGTGGAATATGGTGGCAGGGGGCAGCGCACACGGCTAAGGAACGATCAACTTGTGTGTCTATAGGTGCCCCCCTGCCCCCGTATATAAAGGAGCAAGGGGGAGGCCGGCCGGCCGGCCTATGGGGCGCACCAAGGGAGGGGGAGTCCTCCTCCTAGTGGGAGCAGGACTCCCCTTTCCTAGTCCAACTAGGAGACTTGGGGGGAAGGAAAGAGAGGGAGAGGGAGAGGGAAAGGTGGGGGGGGGCGCCCTCCCCTCCTAGTCCAATTCGGACTCCCTTGAGGGGGGGCGCGCCACCCCTTGGGCTGCTGCCCTCTCTCTCCCCTCAGGCCCAATAAGGCCCACTACTTCCCCGGGGGGTTCCGGTAACCCCTCCGGCTCTCCGGCTTTCTCCGAAATCATCCGGAACACTTCCGGTGTCCGAATATAGTCATCCAATATATCAATCTTTATGTCTCGACCATTTCGAGACTCCTCGTCATGTCCGTGATCACATCCGGGAGTCCGAACTAACTTCGGTACATCAAAATGCATAAACTCATAATAACTATCATCGTAACGTTAAGCATGCGGACCCTACGGTTCGAGAACAATGTAGACATGACCGAGACATGTCTTCGGTCAATAACCAATAGCGGGACCTGGATGCCATATTGGCTCCTACATATTCTACGAAGATCTTTATCGGTCAGACCGCATAACAACATATGTTATTCCTTTTGTCATCGGTATGTTACTTGCCCGAGATTCGACCGTCGGTATCCAATACCTAGTTCAATCTCGTTACTGGCAAGTCTCTTTACTCGTTCCGTAATACATCATCTCACAACTAACATATTAGTTGTAGTGCTTGCAAGGCTTATGTGATGTGCATTACCGAGAGGGCCCAGAGATACCTCTCCGACAATCGGAGTGACAAATCCTAATCTCGAAATACGCCAACCCAACATCTACCTTTGGAGACACCTGTAGTACTCCTTTATAATCACCCAGTTACGTTGTGACTTTGGTAGCACCCAAAGTGTTCCTCTGGTAAACGGGAGTTGCATAATCTCATAGTTATAGGAACATGTATAAGTCATGAAGAAAGCAATAGCAACATACTAAACGATCGGGTGCTAAGCTAATGGAATGGGTCATGTCAATCAGATCATTCAACTAATGATGTGATCCCGTTAATCAAATGACAACTCTTTGTCCATGGTTAGGAAACATAACCATCTTTGATTAACGAGCTAGTCAAGTAGAGGCATACTAGTGACACTCTGTTTGTCTATGTATTCACACATGTATTATGTTTCCGGTTAATACAATTCTAGCATGAATAATAAACATTTATCATGAAATAAGGAAATAAATAATAACTTTATTATTGCCTCTAGGGCATATTTCCTTCAGTCTCCCACTTGCACTAGAGTCAATAATCTAGTTCACATCGCTATGTGATTAACACCAATAGTTCACATCTTTATGTGATTGGTTCACATCTCCGTGTGACTAACACCCAAAGGGTTTACTAGATTCAATAATCTAGTTCACATTGCTATGTGATTAACACCCAAAGAGTGATCATGTTTTGCTTGTGAGAGAAACTTTAGTCAACGGGCCTGCCAAATTCAGATCCGTATGTATTTTGCAAAATTCTATATCTACAACGCTCTGCACGGAGCTACTCTAGCTGATTGCTCCCACTTTCAATATGTATCCAGATTGAGACTTAGAATCATCTGGATCAGTGTCAAAAATTTGCATCGACGTAACCTTTTACGATGAACCTTTTTGTCACGTCCATAATCGAGAAACATATCCTTATTTCACTAAGGATAATTCTGACCGCTGTCCAGTGATCTACTCCTAGATCAATATTGTACTCCCTTGCCAAATTAGTGCAGGGTATACAATAGATCTGGTACACAGCATGACATACTTTATAGAACCTATGGCCAAGGCATTGGGAATGACTTTCATTCTCTTTCTATCTTCTGCCGTGGTCGGGCTTTGAGTCTTACTCAACTTCACACCTTGTAATACATGCAATAACTCTTTCTTTGACTGCTCCATTTTGAACTACTTCAAAATCTTGTCAAGGTATGTACTCATTGAAA
Organism: Triticum monococcum; assembly: GCA_034509565.1. Classification (NCBI taxonomy): domain Eukaryota; kingdom Viridiplantae; phylum Streptophyta; class Magnoliopsida; order Poales; family Poaceae; genus Triticum; species Triticum monococcum. The sequence goes on along the minus strand of CM067843.1, from coordinate 752,220,466 downwards.
AAACTTATCAAGCGTCTTGATCTATCTCTATAGATCTTGAAGCTCAATATGTAAGCAGCTTCACCGAAGTCTTTCTTTGAAAAACTCCTTTCAAACACTCCTTTATGCTTTATAGAATAATTCTACATTATTTCCGATCAACAATATGTCATTCACATATACTTATCAGAAATGCTGTAGTGCTCCCACTCACTTTCTTGTAAATATAGGCTTCACCGCAAGTCTGTATAAAACTATATGCTTTGACCAACTCATCAAAGTGTATATTCCAACTCCGAGATGCTTGCACCAGTCCACAGATGGATCGCTGGAGCTTGCACATTTTGTTAGCACCTTTCGGATTGACAAAACCTTCTGGTTGCATCATATACAACTCTTCTTTAATAAATCCATTAAGGAATGCAGTTTTGTTTATCCATTTGCCAGATTTCACAAAATGCGGCAATTACTAACATGATTCGGACAGACTCTAGCATAGATACGAGTGAGAAACTCTCATCGTAGTCAACACCTTGAACTTGTCGAAAACCTTTTGCGACAATTCTAGCTTTGTAGATAGTAACACTACTATCAGCGTCCGTCTTCCTCTTGAAGATCCATTTATTCTCAATTGCTTGCTGATCATCGGGCAAGTCAACCAAAGTCCAAACTTTGTTCTCATACATGGACCATATCTCAGATTTCATGGCCTTAAACCATTTCGCGGAATCTGGGCTCATCATCGCTTACTCATAGTTCGCAAGTTCGTCATGGTCTAGTAACATGACTTCCAGAACAGGATTACCGTACCACTCTGCTGCGGATCTCACTCTGGTTTACCTACGAGATTCGGTAGTAACTTGATCTGAAGTTACATGATCATCATCATTAGCTTCCTCATTAATTGGTGTAGTAGTCACAAGAACAGATTTTGTGATGAACTAATTTCCAATAAGGGAGAAGGTACAATTACCTTATCAAGTTTTCTACTTTCCTCCCACTCACTTCTTTCGAGAGAAACTCCTTCTCTAGAAAGCTTCCGAATTTAGCAACAAAAGTCTTGCCTTCGGATCTGTGATAGAAGGTGTATCCAATAGTTTCCTTTGGATATCCTATAAATACACATTTCTCCGATTTGGGTTTGAGCTTATCAGGTTGAACTTTTTCACATAAGCATTGCAACCTCAAACTTTAAGAAACGACAGCTTAGGTTTCTTGCCAAACCATAGTTCATACAGTGTCGTCTCAATAGGTTTAGATGGTGCCCTATTTAACGTGAATGCAACTGTCTCTAATGCATAACCCAAAACGATAGTGGTAGATCGGTAAGAGACATCATAGATCGCACCATATCTAATAAAGTACGGTTATGACGTTCGGACACACCATTACATTGTGGTGTTCCAGGTGGCGTGAGTAGTGAAACTATTTCACATTGTTTTTAACTGAAGGCCAAACTCATAACTCAAATACTCTTCTCTACGATCAGATCGTAGAAACTTTATTTTCTTGTTACGATGATTTTTCACTTCACTCCGAAATTCTTTGAACTTTTCAAATGTTTCAGACTTATGTTTCATTAAGTAGATATACTCATATCTGCCCAATCATCTGTGAAGATCAGAAAATAATGATACCTGTCGCGAGCCTCAATATTTATCGGACCACATATATCAGTATGTATGATTTCCAATAAATCTGTTGCTCGCTCCATTGTTCCGAAGAACGGAGTTTTAGTCATCTTGCCCATGAGGCATGGTTCGCAAGCATCAACTGATTCATAATCAAGTGATTCCAAAAGCCCATCAGTATGGAGTTTCTTCATGCGCTTTACACCAATATGACCTAAACTGCAGTGCCACAAATAAGTTGCACTATCATTATTAACTTTGCATCTTTTGGTTTCAATATTATGATTATGTGTATCACTACGATCGAGATCCAACGAACTATTTTCATTGGGTGTGTAACCATATAAGGTTTTATTCATGTAAATAGAACAATAATTTATTCTCTTACTTAAATGAATAACTGTATTACAATAAACATGATCAAATCATATTCATGCTCAACGCAAACACCAAATAACACTTATTTAGCTTCAACACCAATCTCGAAATTATAGGGAGTGTGCGATGATGATCATATCAATCTTGGAACCACTTCCAACACACATCGTCACTTCACCCTTAACTAGTCTCTGTTTATTCTGCAAGTCCCGTTTTGAGTTACTAATCTTAGCAACTGAACTAGTATCAAATACCGAGGGGTTGCTATAAACACTAGTAAAGTACACATCAATAAGATGTATATCAAATATACTTATGTTACTTTGCCATCCTTCTTAACCGCCAATCACTTGGGGTAGTTCCGCTTCTAGTGACCAGTCCCTTTGCAGCACTTAGTCTCAGGCTTAGGACCAGACTTGGGCTTCTTCACTTGAGCAGCAACTTGCTTGCTGTTCTTCCTGAAGTTCCCCTTTTTTTCCTTTGCCTTTTTCTTGAAACTAGTGGTCTTGTCAACCATTAACACTTGATGTTTTTCTTGATTTCTACCTTCGTTGATTTCTACATCACGAAGAGCTCGGGAGTTGTTTCCGTTATCCCTTGCATATTATAGTTCATCATGAAGTTCTACTAACTTGGTGATGGTGACTAGAGAATTCTGTCAATCACTATTTTATCTGGAAGATTAACTCCCACTTGATTCAAGTGATTGTAGTACCCAGACAATCTGAGAACATGCTTACTAGTAGAGAGATTCTCCTCCATCTTTTAGCTATAGAACTTGTTGGAGACTTCATATCTCTCAACTCGGGTATTTGCTTGAAATATTAACTTCAACTCCTGGAACATCTCATATGGTCCATGACGTTCAAAACGTCTTTGAAGTCCCGATTCTAAGCTGTTAAGCATGGTGCACTAAACTGTCAAGTAGTCATCATATTGAGCTAGCCAAACGTTCATAATGTCTGCATCTGCTCTTGCAATAGGACCGTCACCTAGCGGTGCATCAAGGACATAATTCTTCTGTGCAGCAAATGAGGATAAACCTCAGATCACGGATCCAATCCGCATCATTGCTACTAACATCTTTCAACATAATTTTCTCTAGGAACATATCAAAATAAACATATGAAAGCAACAACGCGAGCTATTGATCCACAACATAGATATGCTAATACTACCAGGACTAAGTTCATGATAAATTAAAGTTCAATTAATCATATTACTTAAGAACTCCCACTTAGATAGACATCCCTCTAATCCTCTAAGTGATCACGTGATCCAAATCAACTAAACCATGTCCGATCATCACGTGAGATGGAGTAGTTTCATCGGTGAACATCATTATGTTGATCATATCTACTATATGATTCACGCTCGACCTTTCGGTCTCCGTGTTCCGAGGCCATATCTGTATATGCTTGGCTCGTCAAGTATAACCTGAGTATTCCGCGTGTGCAACTGTTTTGCACCCGTTGTATTTGAACATAGAGCCTATCACACCCGATCATCACGTGGTGTCTCAGCACGAAGAACTTTCACAACGGTGCATACTCAGGGAGAACACTTCTTGATAATTTAGTGAGAGATCATCTTATAATGCTACCATCAATCAAAGCAAGATAAGATGCATAAAGGATAAACATCACATGCAATCAATATAAGTGATATGATATTGTCATCATCATCTTGTGCTTGTGATCTCCATCTCCGAAGCACCGTCATGATCACCATCGTCACCGGCGCGACACCTTGATCTCCATCGTAGCATTGTTGTCGTCTCGCCAATCTTATGCTTCCACGACTATCACTACCGCTTAGTAATAAAGTAAAGCATTACATCGCGATTGCATTGCATACAATAAAGCGACAACCATATGGCTCCTACCAGTTGCCGATAACTCGGTTACAAAACATGATCATCTCATACAATAAAATTTAGCATCATGCCCTGACCATATCATATCACAACATGCCCTGCAAAAACAAGTTAGACGTCCTCTACTTTGTTGTTGCAAGTTTTACGTGGCTGCTACGGGCTTTAAGCAAGAACCAATCTCACCTACGCATCAAAACCACAACGATAGTTTGTCAATTTGACTCCGTTTTAACCTTCGCAAGGACCGGGCGTAGCCACACTCGGTTCAACTAAAGTTGGAGAAACAGTCACCCGCAAGCCACCTGTGTGCAAAGCACGTCGGGAGAACTGGTCTCGCGTAAGCGTACGCGTAATGTCGGTCCGGGCCGCTTCATCCAACAATACCGCCGAACCAAAGTATGACATGCTGGTAGGCAGTATGACTTATATCGCCCACAACTCACTTGTGTTCTACTCGTGCATATAACATCAAACCATAAAACCTAGGCTCTGATGCCACTGTTGGGGAACGCAGTAATTTCAAAAATTTCCCTACACACACGCAAGATCATGGTGATGCATAGCAACGAGAGGGGAGAGTGTGATCTACGTACCCTTGTAGATCGCAACAGAAGCGTTGACACAACATAGAGGAAGTAGTCGTACGTCTTCTTCCCGATCTGACCGACCCAAGCACTGTTACTCCAGCACCTCCGAGTTCTTAGCACACGTACAGCTCGATGATGATCCCCGGGCTCCGATCCAGCAAAGCTTCGGGGAGGAGTTCCGTCAGCACGACGGCGTGGTGACGATCTTGATGTTCTACCGACGCAGGGCTTCGCCTAAGCACTACAACGATATGATCGAGGTGGAATATGGTGGCAGGGGGCACCGCACACGGCTAAGGAATGATCAACTTGTGTGTCTAGAGGTGCCCCCTGCCCCCGTATATAAAGGAGCAAGGGGGAGGCCGGCTGGCCTATGGGGCGCGCCAAGGGAGGGGGAGTCCTCCTCCTAGTGGGAGTAGGACTCCCCTTTCCTAGTCCAACTAGGAGACTTGGGTGGAAGGAAAGAGAGGGAGAGGGAGAGGGAAAGGGGGGGGGGCGCCCTCCCCTCCTAGTCCAATTCAGACTCCCTTGAGGGGGGGGGGGGGGCGCCACCTCTTGGGCTGCTGCCCTCTCTCTCCCCTCAGGCCCAATAAGGCCCATTACTTCCCCGGGGGGTTCCGGTAACCCCTCCGGCTCTCCGGTTTTCTCGAAATCATCCGGAACACTTCCGGTGTCCGAATATAGTCATCCAATATATCAATCTTTATGTCTCGACCATTTCGAGACTCCTCGTCATGTCCGTGATCACATCCGGGACTCCGAACTAACTTCAGTACATCAAAATGCATAAACTCATAATAACTGTCATCGTAACGTTAAGCGTGCGGACCCTACGGTTCGAGAACAATGTAGACATGACCGAGACACGTCTCCGGTCAATAACCAATAGCGGGACCTGGATGCCCATATTGGCTCCTACATATTCTACGAAGATCTTTATCGGTCAGACCGCATAACAACATATGTTATTCCTTTTGTCATCGGTATGTTACTTGCCCGAGATTCGACCGTCGGTATCCAATACCTAGTTCAATCTCGTTACTGGCAAGTCTCTTTACTCGTTCCGTAATACATCATCTCACAACTAACATATTAGTTGTAGTGCTTGCAAGGCTTATGTGATGTGCATTACCGAGAGGGCCCAGAGATACCTCTCCGACAATCGGAGTGACAAATCCTAATCTCGAAATACGCCAACCCAACATCTACCTTTGGAGACACCTGTAGTACTCCTTTATAATCACCCAGTTACGTTGTGACTTTGGTAGCACCCAAAGTGTTCCTCTGGTAAACGGGAGTTGCATAATCTCATAGTTATAGGAACATGTATAAGTCATGAAGAAAGCAATAGCAACATACTAAACAATCGGGTGCTAAGCTAATGGAATGGGTCATGTCAATCAGATCATTCAACTAATGATGTGATCCCGTTAATCAAATGACAACTCTTTGTCCATGGTTAGGAAACATAACCATCTTTGATTAACGAGCTAGTCAAGTAGAGGCATACTAGTGACACTCTGTTTGTCTATGTATTCACACATGTATTATGTTTCCGGTTAATACAATTCTAGCATGAATAATAAACATTTATCATGAAATAAGGAAATAAATAATAACTTTATTATTGCCTCTAGGGCATATTTCCATCATACAGTTGGACTAGGAGTTGTATTGTGTTTACATAGGATGTGGAGCCATGTCCCAATAGGACACTTGTATCCTAGGCCTCTCATATATAGCGGGGGTAGACACATGATGTAACCTATGCCAACATAATAGCACAGGCGCGCAAGGGGGAGCCGGCGGTGTGTGCCGGCGCCCGGGTGGCCGGTGTGCGTTACTGTGACGGTGTCACGGGGAGGAGCGCCCATAGTCATGCCCCGGGGATGTAGCCATATCGGTGAACCTCATTAACAAATCTCGGTGTCGTGCTCATGTGATTGCTTGGTCCTCAGATGATCGACGGTATGCCTCAGATTTATTCTAACATCTTCATCCTCTATTTGTTTTCTTTTCTTTATGTAATTGGCAATATAAGGATTTTCAATGCAATTCACCGCACAATACGTAAGAATTTCCTCTAGATCAATATCAAGGAATTTCTCAAGGTTATATTCTGGAATATGCTTAGTTATACATTTCATTTCTTCATAACCCAAAATCAAACTAAGTTCATTATGATGTGCAAGGGAAATCAAATCATCACTATTTTTGGACACGATACGATCATGAAAAAGTTTGCATTTGAGATTTGAATGACCATGTTCATTGCAAAGTTCACAAGTATGGTGAAGAAATTTTAAATTTTCAGCACAAAAGCCTTTCTTGCAACCATTTAGTTTCCAAATACTTATGCCTCTTGCAAAATCTATCTTCCCTATTTGGTGTGTACTTGCAAACTCTATGCACTCCACAAAAATTGACATGCTTATAAGAGACATTTTCATTATGACTAGTGCAATCATCATTAGTACTATGGATATTCAAGGAGTTCATACTAACAACATTGCAATCATGCTCATCATTCAAAGATTTAGTGCCAAACATTTTATATACTTCTTCTTCTAGCACTTGAGCACAATTTCCTTTCCATCATTCTCACGAAAAATATTAAAAAGATGAAGCGTATGAGGAAAACTCAATTCCATTTTTTATTTTATTTTATAAAATAAACTAGTGCTAAAACAAGAAACTAAAAGATTCGATTGCAAGATCTAAATATATACCTTCAAGCGATAACCTCCCCGGCAACGGCGCCAGAAAAGAGCTTGATATCTACTACACAACCTTCTTCTTGTAGATGTTGTTGGGCCTCCAAGTGCAGAGGTTTGTAGGACAGCAACAAATCTCCTCAAGTTTATGACCTAAGGTTTATCAATCCGTGGGAGGTGTAGGATGAAGATGGTCTCTCTCAAACAACCCTGCAGCCAAATAGCAAAGAGTCTCTTGTGTCCCCAACACACCCAATACAATGGTAAATTGTATAGGTGCACTATTTCGGCGAAGAGATGGTGATACAAGTGCAATATGGATGATAGATATAGGTTTTTGTAATCTGAAAATATAAAAACAGCAAGGTAACGAATGATAAAAGTGAGCACAAACGGTATTGCAATGTGTTGAAACAAGGCCTAGGGTTCATACTTTCACTAGTGCAAGTCCTCTCAACAATAATAACATAATTGGATCATATAACTATCCCTCAACATGCAACAAAGAGTCACTCCAAAGTCACTAATAGCGGAGAACAAACGAAGAGATTATGCTAGGGTACGAAACCACCTCAAAGTTATTCTTTCTGATCGATCTATTCAAGAGTTCGTACTAGAATAACACCTTAAGACACAAATCAACCAAAACCCTAATGTCACCTAGATACTCCAATGCCACCTCAAGTATCCGCGGGTATGATTATACGATATGCATCACACAATCTCACATTCATCTATTCAACCAACACAAAGAACTTCAAAGAGTGCCCCAAAGTTTCTACCGGAGAGTCAAGATGAAAACGTGTGCCAACCCCTATGCATAAGTTCACGAGGTCACGGAACTCGCAAGTTGATCACCAAAACATACATCAAGTGGATAACATGATATCCCATTGTCACCACAGATAAGCACGTGCAAGACATACATCAAGTGTTCTCAAATCCTTAAAGACTCAATCCGATAAGACAACTTCAAAGGGAAAACTCAATTCATCACAAGAGAGTAGAGGGGGAGAAACATCATAAGATCCAATTATAGTAGCAAAGCTCGCGATACATCAAGACCGTACCACCTCAAGAACACGAGAGAGAGAGAGAGAGGTCAAACACATAGCTACTAGTACAAACCCTCAGCCCCGAGGAAGAACTACTCCCTCCTTGTCATGGAGAGCGCCGGGATGATGAGGATGGCCAGCGGAGAGGGATTCCCCCCTACGGGAGGGTGCCGGAATGGGTCTAGATTGGTTTTCGGTGGCTATGGAGGCTTCTGGCGGCGGAACTCCCGATATATTCTGCTCTTCAATGTTTTTAGGGTATATGGATATATATAGGCGAAAGAAGTCGGTCAGGGGAGCCATGAGGGTGGGGGCGCGCCCAGGGGTGCAGGCGCGCCTCCCTGCCTGGTGGCCACCTCGAAGCTTCCCTGACATCTACTCCAAGTCTCCTGGATTGCTTCCATTCCAAAAATAACTCTCCTGAAGGTTTCATTCCGTTTGGACTCCTTTTTATATTCCTTTTCTGCGAAACACTGAAATAGGCTATAAAACAACAATTTGGGCTGGGCCTCCGATTAATAGGTTAGTCCCAAAAATAATATAAAAGTGTAAAATAAAGTCCGTTATCATCCAAAACAGATAATATAATAGCATGGAACAATAAAAAATTATAGATACGTTGGAGACGTATCAATCACTACTGGGGAAAATCTTATAGACAGGCGCTTAGTAGTAGCGTCGGTTTATACCCCTCGCTGCCGCTACTTACTAGTAGCGCGGTTTTTACCCCTCGCTTCTACTAAGTTGATAGTAGTAGCGGGGGTTTTTAACCCTCGCTACTACTAAGCAGTCTCTACCGTGCCCCCTGGGGACATCCCATAATAGTAGCGAGGGGTATGAACCCGCGCTACTACTAAGTTGATAGTAGTAGCGCGAGTTTATACCCCTCGCTACTAGTTAGTACAAGGTAGGTGATGTCTCCATATCCTTGGTTGAATCCCTCCTCTCTCCCTCAGTCTCCCCCCTCTCTCCATAGGCTCTCCCATTCCGCTTCTCCCTCCCACCCGTGATTCCCTTCCTCATCCATCACCACCGCCGGCCTCGCACCTCATGCCTCCCCCAAATCTGGCGACCTACAAACCCACCGCAGCCCCTCCCCCCTTCCTCCTCCTTCTCTAATGTTGGAAGGAGAGGGAGATCCAGCAGAGCGCCGTCCATGGCGGCGGCCAAATCCGCCATGGACACAACCACATGTGAGTTGTTCTCACTCCTCTCTCTCTCTCTCTCTCTCTCTCTCTCTCTTCATCTTCCAGATCGAGCAGAGCGCCATCCATGGCGTCATCTAGGGTTTCGGCTCCAACTCCGGCGGCCACCGGTGAGTTGCTTCACGTACTCCTCTCTATCTCTCTCTTCCTCTTCTAATCCTTGTCTCTTTTTTGTAGCAGCAACAAAGGAGAGGTGTATCACCATGGACGACTTCATCCCCTCTAGGATCAGCATCGACCATGGATGAAGAGGACGATGATGCCTAGCTACCAGCAGCAGCCATGGTTGGTATTTATTTTTTAATTCCTAATTAGTTAGTAGTAGAGAGGGTCCAGACCCATGCTACTACTAGTTAGTAGTAGCGCGTGTGGTATCCACGCTACTGCTAACGGACGTAGTAGTAGCGCGGGTGGCACCCGCGCTACTACTACCAGTTAGTTGTAGCGCCATATTAGTAGCGCGGGCACCCGCGCTACTGCTAGGCTTTTCCCTAGTAGTGAATCTCTCTCGGGAGGGCTGATCTGGAGTCCGTTCGGGGCTCCGGAGAGGGGAATCCGTCGCCATTGTCATCATCAACCTTCCTCCATCACCAATTTCATGATGCTCACCGACGTGCGTGAGTAATTCCATCGTAGGCTTGCTGGACGGTGATGGGTTGGAGGAGGTTTATCATGTAATCGAGTTAGTTTGGTTAGGGTTTGATCCCTAGTATCCATTATGTTCCGAGATTGATGTTGCTACAACTTTGCTATGCTTAATGCCTGTCACTAGGGCCCAAGTGCCATGATTTCAGATCTGAACCTATTATGTTCTCATGAATATATGTGAGTTCTTGATCCTATCTTGCAAGTCAATAGTCACCTACTATGTGTTATGATCCGGTAACCCCGAAGTGACAATAATCGGGACCACTCCCGGTGATGACCGTAGTTTGAGGAGTTCATGTATTCACTAAGTGTTAATGCTTTGGTCCGGTACTCTATTAAAAGGAGGCCTTAATATCCCTTAGTTTCCAATAGGACCCCGCTGCCACGGGAGGGTAGGACAAAAGATGCCATGCAAGTTCTTTTCCATAAGCACGTATGACTATATTCGGAATACATGCCTACATTGCATTGATGAACTGGAGCTAGTTCCGTGTCACCCTATGTTATAACTGTTGCATGAGGAATCACATCCGACATAATTATCCATCACTGATCCATTGCCTACGAGCTTTTCACATATTGTTCTTTGCTTAGTTACTTTTTCGTTGCTACTGTTACAATCACTATAAAACCAATACTATTACTTTTGCTACCGTTACCGCTACTATCATATTACTTTGCTACTAAATACTTTACTGTAGATATTAAGTCTTTCAGGTGCGGTTGAATTAACAACTCAACTGTTAATACTTGAGAATATTATTTGGCTCCCCTTGTGTTGAATCAATAAATTTGGGTTGAATATACTCTACCCTCAAAAACTGTTGCGATCCCCTATACTTGTGGGTTATCATTCCTCTGGTATTCGGGAGTTGCATAATCTCATAGTCAGAGGAACATGTATAAGTCATGAAGAAAGCAATAGCAATAAAACTAAAAAAATATTATGCTAAGCTAACGGATGGGTCTTGTCCATCACATCATTCTCTGAAAACACATGTCTATGGTCAGGAAACTAAACCATCTTTGATTAACAAGCTAGTCCAGTAGAGGCATACTAGGGACACTCCGTTTGCCTATGTATTCACACATGTACTAAGTTTCGGGTTAATGCAATTCTAGCATGAATAATAAACATTTATCATGATATAAGGAAATATAAATAACAACTTTATTATTGCCTCTAGGGCATATTTCCTTCACTTTCAACTCACAACTACATAGTTACATATCTGAGATACATGTTTCAAGCAACAAGAAAGGGGGGCAGGGAAGATAGAAGGATAGGGTGGGAGGGAAGGTACACAATGAGCGGTGTCCGACCAGAGTCTAGTTCTTTATACCCTCTTGTACTCGGCCACGCACTACCTCATGTTTTTTATCATCAACAAAAACAGTTTCAATACTATTTATGGGTACAATGAGTGAGTCAAGCAGCTGGATCAGCCAAACCCTGCCTCCACTTTAAATGATAGATCCTATCTAAATTATGAGTATGAAAATTTGATGTGTGATGTTTTGCAAGAGCAAGCGCTTGGCAATATGCCATTGCCACAAGGGTTGCAGGGTCCACGAGGTCATCAAACACACATACCCAAGAATCATGGCAGATACCATCCTAGTCCAGACAGACAAACAACGACTCTATTTGACTTTACCTTGGCTACACCCACATCTACATTAAGCTCCAGGTAACCCTCCGATGATAGAATCCTCCTGGGATTCCCTCAAGAAGAGACAATTTTGTCGTGTTTTAGTGTCTCATGTTGGGAAATGTAGTAGAAAATAGTGGCCTACAATCAAGATCTTGGATCACTAAGAAGAAGCATTAGAGCAATAGAGTGGATCATTACCAACTTCGAGTTGCAGAAGAAGATGAGTTGGTGTAGATCATTGACGAAGTCCCTCAAACTGTTCAAGAACGACCCCTCGAACCAAAGAACAAAAGCATGACTTCTCTACGATTTGCATGCATTCGGGCTTCATGATCCGGACCTAGACGTCGCAGGAGAATTAGAGGATAGAGTTGAGAACCTCATGGGTCTTCTCTATTGTGTGGATAAGATGAAAACAAGAATTATCTCTAATACATATCAAGTCTAAATTAGAACTATAACAAGAGAGAACTAGAGGAGGCCCTAAACGTAACAATAGAACTTGTGTGTCTCTTGAGGCCAAATCCTCTAGTATATACCAGATCATGCATGGCGCGCTTTGCCGCACCCGTCCATTTTTTCAAGAGAATGATTTGAATTTTCTTTCACATATGAAGGAATGAAACATGGAAGTTAAATTTGGTAAAACCTATCTATACAATGTCAGTAATTGAAGTGCGGGAATTTTAATTGTTTTACAAAACAAAATGGGTCAAATATGTAACACATATAGCTAGACAGAGGAAAGGATCATTTTATTGGATGGAGCAAAAGCAATCTGTAAGGATAACATAAGAAAGTTATGTTACCACCTTCTTGTTCCCGCTCTTTTGAAAATTTTATGAATAATTTTGCATGAAATCGGCACTAAAATGGAAACTTTCATTCCGATCCACTTTTGTTAACTTTGTAGTTCCACAAAAATACATAATAATGTAATAATAGTGAAATAACTATTGATTATTGAACATAATATTCCTTACGCGGTGGTATTAATCTAGGTAACATTTAACTACACTGGGTCAATGAAAAACTAAATTGAACATCAGTTTATAAGTTATTTTTTCCTTGGGGAAGTTGGCACAAAAATTTGTAAAGTGTATCCTTGGAACATAGAAATAAGATATCAATAGTTTTGGCCCATTCAACGCATTAACAGAGCTTCAGAACTTCTAAATCGGGAGGTGATCTCACAACTGCTACCCATTTTGTCTCGGTTGTATTATAATCATCCTATTCCCATCCTCAATAAACCAAACACATGAAAGGTCGCAGGCACGCGCCATGCACAGGAGCTCACCTGCAGCACTTGCTCGAGTATTTCCTATTGATATGTGTTATTAGCACTGAACTACTAAAGACACAAGGCGTAGTTGACTTCTTTTTCTACCGGAGACACAAGGCTTACGTAGTTGACTTCCTTTTCTACTGGAGAAACAAGGCGTAGTTGACTTCTTTGCCTTCTACTTACTGGCCAAGGGAGGAGGAGTCCTACTCCCAATGCAATTCGGCCCCAAGCTTGTCCAACAAGATAGGGGTGCCACAACCTTATTGGGCCCATAGGACCAATAACTCTCCCCTAATAGGCCTTATTGATATTTTCCTTAGCCCGTTGACTCTAAATAAATAATACAGACTCCTATATAATTATCTAAGGCCTCTATTATTTATATTAGGTCCCCGAAAATATTTCCCGCCTATCTATCATTTCCTGGTATTACCCGGTACTCCCCGAAACATACCGGTTTCTCTCGAAACTATTCTTTTGTTCCCGAAACTATTTGGAGAATATTTTCTCATATTCCTCACTCCACTAGAACTTAACATATCGTAATTCCCTTAAGCGTGTGACCCTGTAGGTTCGGTAAAACATGGACATGAACAAAAACATCTTTTGCTGAATGATCAATAGGGGAACCATGGACATCCATACATGAATGATATTAAAGTGAAGATTTGGTTATCACATGCTATTCCTGCTGCTTCGCGATACATTACAAAACCCGAGGTGAGATATGTCGGTCTGTGAGTCATACACATGCTCACTATACCGGTCTGCTCATTATCGGTTTTGTTCTTCTTTCTCATTGTCATGTACAGGCATCCTTGTGACCTAGTCACATGTGTCTGGCCAGACAATGATGGGTGTCGTCACACCGAGAGGGCCATAAGAATATCTCTCCATCGCCGGAGGAGCAAATACCACTCTTGAGCTATCTAGTTCCTTGTCACCCTTTTTGATAAAAACGTAAGTTGTCATTATGATCACCTTGTTACAGATGACGTTGGAACAATCCCAATGTGTACCATCTAGTACGATGGGAATCGATACTCTCATGGTCTAAGGAATTAGGCATACATTAACTCTCCTTGTTACCACTGTAGACCTACGACAATAACATCTCTAAGTATAACAAACAAGTTGGGTCAATTCAATATGATCGTTTTCTAACATCATACCCTCAATGTTGTTGGCATTCTTGCTACACTAAACAAATACCTATGGTCAGGAAACCATAATCATCATCCAACACTTAGCTAGTCCTAGAGGCAAGACTAGGAATTAGGTATCATTCTACACGTGCTTATGAGTTTTCCTCTTAATCACTTATTCAAGAATCACAATAGTTATAGCATAGATTATAGAGACATAATTATAAATTTGGAAATAAATAATATAAATATTATTGCCTCTAGGGCATATCCGGCCAGTCCAAGCTTCGCTTGTAATCTCTACACAACACAATAGAAGGCTTTGAAAAAATCCTCATGAATTTCCTTCCTGCATGCCGCACAAATTTCCCACAACATCAATAGTATAGTTGAGAATTCTTTATGTGTTGTAGTCTCCATTAGATGGAAAAACCATTACTTTATGCTTGATGCAAACTTGCGCACAAATGCTTGATAAGTTGACCATATGCCAGCGCCCACACACTCCTAGCCATAGTGTAATCAACGAGGGCATGTTGCCATGTTTCCTTTGATCCTTTGCAAATCGTGCACTTTGTTGAAGTAGACATGCCCCTATGCAATACATATCTCGTTGGTAGTGAATTTTATGTGAATTGCCATGCTTTCGTTGATATGAAGGACCTCGAGCTCAGCCTACCCACCAACTAGTCTTCTCATGTCTTGTTCATGGTCACCAACATGAGATAGTAGGATCCGACTCAAAAGGGCCACTTTGTTCATGCAACCATGCCTAGAAGTCCTCTTTATGTACCATGTTGGTTGGTATTGCATTAATGGCTTTGATGTCCATTAATAGAAATAAATCCGCAACACTTCATTGTTCCACTTCCATTCGTACCATGAATGAGGGCAACATAGACTCTGATGGTCCATCAGAAAGCGCAACCACGGGCCACATCCATTCTGATCTTGGTATCTAGTTATAGTTCAAATAGACGTCATCATACTGTTGCAAATATGGCGGGTGAAACCAACTTTTAGAACATTCCATTCTTGAACAATCACTTTCCAAATTCGTCATGGTTTATTTCCCAAAGTTTCATTCATGATGTTTGCATTTGTAAAATAGACCACTAAGAATTCGAGCACTCAATGTCTCCAAGTTCAAAAGAACTTCCATGCTTCGTGTGCGAGAAGCGCGAAGTTTAATAACTCAATATATCGAAAACTAAGTTCCCATATGTTTAAGCATTGTGAGAGCATCCCATGAAACTCCTTGAGGATTTCACTATCCTTCCTTGCTTCCCCACCCAAAACAATTATTAATGAATTTATCTTCTCGCATAAACCTCTCATGAGCTTGAAGCAAGCCATAAATTAAGTGGGAAACGCCCGCTTCAGTGTAAATTGATTAAAAATTCTTTCACAACAAAGGAAAAATGCAGTCAATCCAACTAAGAATTCTATTTCATACTCCATCCTTTTGGTCTTTAAAATCACCATTAGCTAATCATCCCACCTCCGTTAACATTTCTAGGTAAGTTCTTACTTAGGTACTTTTGTTACCTTGCATATTTACTTAGTAGGATCCTTGGAGTGATTTAGCCCCTAGTCGAACAACTAAATGGGGGTTATCCTTAATTCTTCATCTCGACAATCACCCATCGACAACAAAAATGAGAATAAGTTGTCCCTAGTGTTGACTTGTTTTTTTATTATCTTTGTATTAGAAAGATGGATTGGCCTAGTAATATCTTTTTCTTTCCTATCTTTTAGATTTTTATGTAGTTTTCTTGCTCAAAATAATTAAATTGTGGTGTAGGCCTAATACCCATCATATTTGACTTTTCATACTTATATGTGTCCCGTGACAATGCAAGAGCACATTGCTATTTACTTTGAATTGATCAGTAGATACTATAGGAAAGCCTACAACAAAATGTGATCAAAAACCATTTTGTTAACCTGTAGCTTTACGGGTCAGAAATAATACAAGACTACACATACAATTTTGCTTGAGGGAATTGTTTGTGATAGGAACCTGATGTTCCCTGGCTCTGGTGCGAGAACAATTATGTTTTTGGCACCGAGACATAAGGGTTTGTAGTACTTAGAAAGCTTTCCTCTCAGTTAAGGAACCAAGGTAATCAATCCGTGAAGCTAAACTACAAGCTCAATAATCAGCTGTAAACTCAACTAAAAAACTTAACTTGTGTCCCCAACTGCTCTAGTGAGGTTTTCAATCTCACTAGCTTGGGTAGTTAAACAAGGATTAGCGTATCAAGTCTTTGGAATTGTTTGAGAATGAATAAAATAAAAAAATTCAGATATTAAAGGGCAAGAAAACAGAAAATAAATATTTGTATTTATGAGGAAAATAGAAACGGGATCCATAAGTTCACTAATGGCGTCTCTACAGATAGCATAGGCATGGTTAACAAATTACAAGTACATACCAACTAAATTCTAGTGTTTATGGAAAATCATACATGTCATGATTACATATAGGAATTACAACATTACAACATTATATCCATAGACCACTATCCAGCATGCATATATAGCTAATAATCCACCCAAACACTGCTATCTAGCATGGCATCATGAGTATTAAGGCATAAAATAAAGTATTGCATTAAGCAACGTGAAATAATGTTAACAGTTGGGTCCTCTACACATCATCCATTGAAGAGATAGCGAGATCAACTATATTTTTTATCCTTAGTGGCAATGGTACACCCACAGGCGGAATTCTCGGTAGGACGAGGTTGGGGGCTCGCCCCACCTTGATTTCCAGCGATTCTGTTTTACATATGCAAAGAAAAACCTGTTTTATTGGGCTGAGAGCACCACCATCGTATTGGGCTGCAATCACTACCATCTTATTGGGCCGTATTTAAGTAGCCACCAATCGTGGTCCCATTCCATGGATGTTCTATTTCCTTTGTGTTGGAATTTTGCTAGTAGGCCTTTAGCCCAAGCCCAACTAAAATTCTGAAATTCTCTTGGCCCATTCATGCACACATGTAAGTGGAGTGAGTGAGGCTAAAGTTTAGTCCCACCCCGGAAGTTGAGAGAGAGTTGCACCTCTTTATAAGGTGAGCTCTTCTACCACTTGTATGAGCATGAGAAGAGGAGACCTACACGCGCGCTCCTCCTCCTTGCTCGCCACGCCACGCCACGCCACGTCACGTCATGACGCGCCGCAGGTTGCGGGATTGAGCCGAGCCGAGGACAGAGCTATGCACCATTGCACTGCTAAGCAAGCCTTCTCCATCCCTCCTTCCGGCGTGCACTGCGAGAAGGGATAGCAGGCCTCCGGAACCCCGCCTCTCGTGATCCTGTACGGGAGAGGGGCGATCAGGTTTTTGGGGAGCGCCCGCGACGACTTCGCGAACGACCTCGGCAACCTCATCCTCAACGACATGGGCGACAACGTCAACGCCGGCGGTGGTGCACCGTATGTGATTCTATCCTTCCTGTTCGAGATCGTGGTAGAATTCATGTTTCTAGTATGTGCCCTAGATGTGATATGTTCATCTGCTATGTTAGTTCGCATGATCAGTTTAATCTCTGCTGCTGTGGTCATGATTTATCTTCTGTTTATTCGGATTAAATCTCGTAGTAATTTGCTCATATTTCCAACAATCCAAAAACCTGATTATAGGCAATTTACTCCGAGTGGTTTTGCTGCGCATCTGAAGCCGCCTGCCTTTAAGGGGGCGCAATATAAGAGGTGGCGCACGAGAGCAGTCTACTGGTTTCAGACCATGGGCTGCTATTATGCCACCAAGGGCAAGCCTGAGGGCGATCTTAATCCAGCACAGCTGGAAGCTTTTGAGAAGATCGATACCCTTTTTAAAGGCGCTCTTCTGAGTGTTCTTGATGACTCCATTGTGGATTCGTATATGTCGTTTGACAACGACAAGGACATGTGGGCTGCGCTCCAGGCCAAGTTTGGTGCCTCGGACGCCGGCAGCGAGTTGTACGTCATGGAGCAATTCTATGACTACAAGATGACTGATGAGCGCCCTGTTGTACAGCAAGCTCATGAGATACAGTCGCTCGCAAAAGAACTTGAGTACTACAAGTGTGTGTTGCCGGACAAATTTGTTGCCGGAGGCATCATTGCCAAGCTTCCACCTTCGTGGAACAATTTTGCTACTTCCCTGAAACACAAGAGACAGGAGTTTTCCATTGCGGATCTCATTGGTACTCTTGATATTGAAGAGAATGCGAGAGCAAAGGACACACGTGCTCGAGTTGCCGAGGGAGGTTCTAGTGCCCACATGGTACAGAAGAAGAACTCCCAGCCCAACAAGTTCAAAAACAATAAGAACAAAACTCAGGGCAAAGGCAAATTTGATACAAAGAACAAGCCATCATATTCTACCAACTTCAAGAAGAATTCTCATAAGAAGGGGAAGGGACTTTGCCATGTCTGCGGTGATCCTAATCACTGGGCTCCGAAGTGTCCTAACCGCTTTGAGGAGCGCGAACATGAGAAGAGTGGCAAGTCCGCTAATGTTGTCATCGGTGATACTGATATGAAGGAATCAGGGTACGGTATTTTTCCTACCATCCTTTCAGTATTTCAATCCCCTGATTGGTTAATTGACACCGGTGCCAATGTACATGTTTGTGCTGACGCCTCCATGTTTTCTTCTTACCAGGCAACAGGGACTTCACCCGTGCTGATGGGGAACAGGTCACATGCCATCGTTCGAGGTGTTGGTACGGTCGATCTAAAGTTTACTTCGAGGAAGACTGTGCGTCTGAAGAACGTTCATCATGTGCCGTCCATCAATAAAAATCTCGTTAGCGGTTCCCGTTTATGTCGAGATGGTTTTAAGTTGGTTTTCGAATCTAATAAAGTTGTAATTTCTAAGTGTGGACAATTTGTTGGAAAAGGCTATGAGTACGGAGGTTTGTTCCGCCTATCTTTGTCAGATATTTGCACTAAAGTTATTAATAATGTTTGTCACAATAATGAGTCTGATATTTGGCATTCACGACTTTGTCATATTAACTTTGGTTGCATGACGCGGTTAGCCAATATGAATTTAATTCCGAAAATCTCTACTGTCAAAGGCTCCAAGTGCCAAGTATGTGTGCAAGCTAAGCAACCTCGCAAGTCCCATAAGACTGCAGAGGCAAGAGACTTGGCGCCACTAGAGCTTATACATTCTGATCTTTGTGAGATGAATGCCGTGTTGACAAAAGGTGGAAAGAGATACTTCATGATGTTGATTGATGACTCCACTAGATATTGTTATGTGTATCTTCTGAAATCAAAAGATGAGGCTTTGACTTTCTTTAAAAACTATAAAGCTGAGGCAGAGAACCAACTTGATCGAAAAATTAAACGGCTTAGGTCCGATCGTGGTGGAGAGTATTTTTCTAATGAATTTGATCCGTTTTGTGCGGAACATGGTATAATCCATGAGAGGACGCCTCCCTACTCACCCCAGTCAAATAGGGTAGCCGAAAGAAAGAACCGAACTCTAACTGATATGGTTAACACCATGTTAGACACTTCGGGTCTATCCAAGGAATGGTGGGGGGAGGCACTAATGACTGCGTGTCATGTCCTAAACCGAGTTCCCACAAAGCATAAGACCAAGACTCCATTTGAGGAATGGGAAAGGAAAATGTTGAAACTCTCTTACCTACGTACTTGGGGTTGTTTGGCGAAAGTCAATATACCAATTGCCAAGAAGCGCAAGCTTGGACCAAAAACCGTGGATTGTGTTCTCCTGGGCTATGCTTTTCATAGCATCGGCTATAGATTTTTGATAATAAAATCTGAGGTATCCGACATGCATGTTGGTACAATTATGGAATCAAATGATGCAACTTTCTTTGAGGACATATTTCCTATGAAGGATATGTCGAGTTCATCAAATCAGGATATACCTACTCCATCTAGTGAGGAATTCACTGTAATTCCTGAACCCACCATTGCGATGGAACACGTTGAGAATCCTGTTGAGGGTAACAATGGAACTCCTGTGAGGAGTAAGAGACAGAGGACTGCAAAGTCTTTTGGTGATGATTTCATTGTGTACCTCGTGGATGACACACCCAGGACTATTTCAGAAGCCTATGCATCTCCTGATGCTGACTACTGGAAGGAAGCTGTACGTAGCGAGATGGATTCCATCTTAGCCAACGGCGCCTGGGAGATCACTGACCGTCCTTATGGGTGCAAACCTGTAGGATGTAAGTGGGTGTTCAAGAAGAAGCTTAGACCTGATGGTACGATTGAAAAGTACAAGGCACGGCTTGTGGCCAAGGGTTATACCTAGAAAGAAGGCGAAGGAGTTATTCTTTGTCTGCATGTCAACGACATATTGATCTTTGGAACCAAACTTGATTTAATCAAGGAGGTTAAGGATGTCGGGACCCCGATCCCAAGTCACACCGATCTAGCATGTAACACTTCATATCACTTTGCGGCCTCACGCACGGTATCCCCATGGGTGCCACCTTACCTGGCCCGGGACCGTTTGCGCATTTTGGCTCACGTATATGATAGTGTCGCTCGCATCCATATGACAAAGAACCCGGGCCGACATGGCTAGTCGTGAACCCAAAGCGGCACAGACCTATGGAGACAGGCATACATGAATCGCATCGAACATGTCGGTCATCAACGAGTGATTCCGGGCTGTAGCACTGGGCTAACAGGACTCCGGGGATCCCGGGCTGTAGCAGGCTAGGCAGGGCTCCGGAGATCACCATGTGACATTTCCCTGAAGGGATAGACATAGGGACGAAGTGAAACACATGTCGGCCAGTCAAGTGTCCTGAACAGTAGTACTGGGCTAGCAGAACTCCGGTGAACCGGGCTGTAGCGGACTACTATGGCTCGAGGAACACTAGACTACATTTCCCCATAAGAAAGGCTGCGAAGGATAAACAACTAGATTGTCGGATCCCACACATAGCAATACACGTTACACGTATGCATAACATGCATGTATGTGCGGTACATCATGGCATCACAACATAACTCAAACTCATATAGATAAGGGCCCAGAAGAGCCACATAGCATAAATACAAACAGGGGTCACATGACCCATCATTCAGAGCATACAAGCAACAAGCGGAATCATTACATGTCTGAGTACAGACAACTACAAAAGGAAAAGACTAAGAAGCCTGACTAACACGACCCTCCCAAGGGCACAAGATTGTAGCTGGGATACAAGCTACTCGTCGAAGCCACTAGTGTAACCAACTGCAAAACATAAATAAGCAAACGTGAGTACAAAGGTACTCAGCAAGTCTTACTTCAGAACTATCTACATATGCATCATTATCAACAAAGGGGGGGGGGGGAGTTTAACAGCAGCAAGCCAGCTTTGACTCAATGGCTAATCTATACTACGAGTATCAGAAACTTCTTTGAGGTGAGAAGACGCACACGAGTCCACAACTTCACCATATCAATACTCCACTATGGATCCGTTCCCGTCTCCCTACGAGAAGGCCATCCATAGCACTCACGCTTATCTTGCGTATTTTAGAGTATCCACTTCAAATTGTCTATGTACTATATAAGTTCTCCAAGTTTCCATATCCGAGGAAAACGGCTATTCGAATAGATATTATTGACCCTGCAGGGGTGTACTTCTTTACACACGCTCTCGCCACTTATAGCCCCGTACACGTCATGTACCTCGGCAACCTTCAAGCGGAAGCCGGGCGAGGGTGTCGGCCACGACCTAACTAACCACACAAGTCTCTCGTCCAGGTTTATCGCCTATTCGGGTTCCATCCGCAAGGAGATCCGGCCGGGGTGTCGCTCACGGCCCCAAACGATGTGTGCAGGGTTCCCAAGCCCACCATCCGGGTGCCACTTGGTACACCATGCCATAGTGCCTAGTCTGTCCCAAGCCCGTCCCATCGGACACCACCTGGTAGACAAGTAGCACTACCTACAAACGCCAGAAACTAGTTGCAACTCCTGGGCAGAGATCAAGTGGGTTAATAAGCCGAGAGGGGCCGGATAACCGGAACCCAATGTGTGGTAGTAACTGGACTTGGATAACATACACAGAACTCAGTGCTTAAGGACGGTTCCAATGAGACAACCCACCATGTACTCCTATATGGCCTCTCATCGCTACCTTTACCGAAACGTGTTCACACACTTAGCCTTTACCGGCAGGACATGTTCACCACTCCGATTCATTCCCGATGAATCAGACCTGACACAACTCTAAGCATAGCTGGCATAAGAAAAACAAGCATGGATGAGCAGGCACATCAAGGCTCAAGCAACTCCTACTCATGCTAGTGGGTTTCAACTATTTACTGTGGCAATGACAGGTCATGCAGAGGAATGGGTTCAGCTACCGCAGCAGAAAGTAGCAGTTTGAATCGTTGTTGTCCTAATGCAGTAAAAGGGGAAGGAGCGAGAGAGTGGGACTTTATCGAGATGCTCAAGGGGGTTTGCTTGCCTGATAGATCCACGAAGAAGCACTGCTCCTCAGACAGGTACTCGGGACACCTTCCGGAGTAGAACCTATCGAGAGGGAATGGTGCCGGCAATCAATAAACAACCATATGCAACAATATGATGCATGAAGATAACATTCAAAAATGCTATGATTTGCCCTAATGCATCTAGCATCAATTTGGTTGAAGTCCATATGAACCAAGGGTTCATATGCAAACCCTAATTTAGATATATAACATGCCATTATTACGTTTTCACTTATACATTAGGTATAAGTTGGTTTTCATGATTGAAACTGGCATAAATGGATTCCTTGCATTTTTCTGATAATTTTTCATATATAATTTATTTGATTTGGAGTTACGGTTGAATTACTATGAATTTTTGAAGTTTTAACTATTTTCTGAAATTCTCTGAATTATTTAAAATCCAGAAAAACAAATACTGCATCAGCATGACGTCACAGAGGCGTCAGCAGGCTGACCAGGTCAAACCTGACGTGTGGGGCCCACACGTCAGTGACTTAGTTAGTTGACAGTTGTTATTAAACTAATCTAATTAAAGGATTAGGATGCCAGGGCCCACTGTCAGCGTCAGGGATTAGTTAAAACAGGGATTAATTAGTCGTTAAACTAATCTTAGCAAAACCTAACAGGGCCGGGCCCACATGTCACTGAGAGAGAGGGAGAGGTCAACGGGGTTGTGGGGGTCAAAACCACCGGCGGCTTGACGCCGGCGAGCCAGACGCGGCGGAGGGCCTCGGAATTCGCCCTCCGGCGACCATTTAGGCGGCGGAGGCCACCTACGCGACGCCCAGGCTCGCGCGCATCCAGTGGGACACGCGGGAGGCCGTGGGGTGGCCGGAGACGACCGCGGTGAGGTCATCCGCGGCGGCCGGAGCACGGCTACGGGAGGGAGTAGACTGCGGGGCACGGGAAGGCCACCCGAGGGGCTCTGTGGCACCCTCGTGGCACCAGGAGCACGATGGGGTGCTCGGTTTGGGCGGAGGCGGGCCAAGACGACGGCGGCGACATGGACGGCGGCGAAGCGCTACGGCCATGGCGGGGAACGATGCTACGGTGCGCGAGCGGGTAATTGGAGAAGGGGAAATGGTGGCGGGGCTCACCGCAGATCCGGTGGAGGCGTCAGAGAGATCGGGGGAGGTCCACGGCAACGAATTGCAGTGGCGGACGGCGGAGCCCGAGGAGGAAGACGATGGCGATGGCGGCGATGCAGGCCGTCCGGAGGTGCGTGGCTCGACGAAGAGGTAGCCGGCGATGTGGCGGAGCTCCTGGGCGCAGCGGCAGGGCGAGGGGTGGCCGGTGGCCGCGGTGGTGCTCGTCGGTGGCGGCGGTGGCGCTCGGCTGCGCTCGAGGAGAGGACAGAGGAGGGGAAGGAGCGAGAGGGAGTGAGAGGGGGGTCGGGGAGATGCGTGGCGACGCGAGGGAAGGGCCAGGGCGTCGTGGCAGCGGCGGGAAGCAGGAGGTGGCCTGGCGTGCGCCGGCATGCGTCGGCCACGCGCCCGGCGTCCTCCTGGCGGGAGGAGGAAGACCTCCCTGCCCCTGGTGGGCTGGGCCGCCAGGTGGGCTGGCCAGCTAGGCCAAAGGTAAGGCCAGGTAAGCCTTTTTCCTCTTCTGTTTTTCTTTTTCTATTTCTGACATTTGTTTTGTATTTAAAGAAATGTTAAAACATTTACATAATTGTTGAAAATAATTGTGGCATCTAGATATAATATTCTAGAGGCCCTCACCAATTCCGAACATTTTTGGAGCTATTAAAAATATTTATATAATTTAAACAGCTCCAATTCAAATATTTAAGCATTGATTCAAAAATCCAAAATGGGAAGGAAAAATGTGCATCACCTCTGGTTGTTGTTCCCAACATTTTCCAAAGACCATGAACATTTTTGAAAAGCATTTTGGGTTCATTGAAATTCCACTTTTAATTTGAACCTATTTGAATTGCTTTGGTGCTAGGGTTTGCAACTTCCCCATTTCAATTTCATTTGAAAATTAAACATGATGCATAAAGCAAGCCAAGGACCATACCAAACTAGGGATGTGACAACTCGCCCCCACTCGAAGAAATCTCGTCCCGAGATTCAGGAGTTGGCGGAAAGAAAGCAGGGTACTCAAGTCGAAGACGATCTTCTCGCTCCCAAGTAGCTTCTCTCTCGGTATGATGAGACCATTGAACCTTGAGAAACTTGATGTTATGACGTCGAGTGACACGCTCTGCTTGATCCAGAATGTGAATGGGGTACTCTCGATAAGTGAGGTTATCTTGGAGATCAAGCGTTTCGTGGTCCACTCCGCGGATGGGATCCGAGAAGCAACGCCTGAGTTGAGAGACGTGGAAAACATCATGAACTCGAGAAAGATGTGGGGGTAGTTCCAACTGGTAGGCAACCTCTCCTCGTTTAGCGAGAATGCGAAAAGGACCGATGTAACAAGGAGCCAACTTGCCCTTGATACCGAAACGATGGGTACCCTTCAAAGGGGTAACCCGAAGATAAGCCTTGTCGCCAACTTCATAAGCCACTTCCTTATGATGACGGTCATACTGGCTCTTTTGACGAGATTGGGCTGTTTTCAAATTCTCACGAATGATGCGAACTTGCTCTTCTGCCTCCTGGATCATATCCGGTCCAAAGAATTGTCTTTCGCCGGTTTCTGACCAGTTCAAAGGTGTTCGACATCTTCGTCCATACAGGATCTCAAAGGGTGCTTTCTTAAGACTGGATTGGTAGCTATTGTTATAAGCAAACTCGGCAAAGGGAAGACATTTTTCCCAATCCATACCGAATGAGATAACGCAAGCTCTAAGCATGTCATCGAGAATTTGGTTGACCCTTTCCACCTGACCACTTGATTGAGGGTGGAAAGCGGTACTGAAAGAAAGATGGGTGCCCATGGCAGTTTGGAAACTTTCCCAGAAATGAGAGGTGAAAAGACTGCCACGGTCTGAATTGATCTCTAGTGGAACACCATGGAGTGACACTATTCGGGAGATATATAAGTCAGCAAGCTGACTAGCAGTGATACTCTCTCGAACAGGTAGGAAGTGAGCCACTTTGGAAAGACAATCAATGACTACGAAGATAGCATTATTTCCTTTCTTGGTCCTGGGAAAGCCGGTGATGAAGTCCATACCAACCTTGTCCCATTTCCACTCGGGAATAGCTAAAGGTTGAAGGGTGCCAGCAGGTCTTTGATGCTCTGCCTTAACGCGACGACAAACGTCATAGTTGGCAATATACTGAGCGATTTCTCTCTTCATCCTAGTCCACCAGAACCTCTGGCGTAGGTCCTGATACATCTTTGTACTACCAGGATGAATCGTGAGAGGGGATTCATGGGCCTCCTTAAGGATCAGTTGCTGCATCTGTTGACATTTGGGAACCACCAAACGGTTACCAAAGTAAACAACACCTCGTTCATCCATAGAGAAACAACCAGCAACTCCCTTGGAAATATTCTTCTTGATCCGGGAGATTCCCGTATCATGCTTCTGAGCCTCTATGATCTGATCCGTAAGGGTAGGTTTCGTCACCAAGGTAGAAAGGAAACCATGAGGAGCTATGTGAAGGTTAAGCTTACAGAATTCCTCATGGAGGGGCGGTTGACAATGTTGCAACATGAGGTTGTTGCAATAGGATTTACGACTTAAAGCATCAGCCATGACATTGGCTTTGCCTGGGGTGTAGGTGATTCCTAAGTCGTAATCCGAGATCAACTCCAACCAACGTCTCTGTCTGAGATTCAGATCCGGTTGGGTGAAGATATACTTGAGACTCTGATGGTCGGTGTAGATTTCGCAACGGTTACCAAGAAGGTAATGTCGCCAGGTCTTAAGTGCATAGACTACGGCTGCAAGCTCCAGATCATGTGTAGGATAATTTTCCTCATGTGGATGCAACTGTCGAGATGCATAGGCAATCACATGACGATCCTGCATAAGAATGCAACCTAGTCCTTGACGCGAAGCATCGCAATAGATAACAAAGTCTTTAGTGAAATCCGGTGGCACGAGTATGGGCGCAGAAGTCAGGCGTCTTTTCAGTTCCTGAAAACTGTGCTCACACTGTGGGGTCCACTCAAACTTTTTATCTTTCTTGAGAAGTTCCGTGAGAGGTTTGGCTACTTTGGAGAAGTTCTCAACGAAGCGGCGACAATAACTGGCTAGACCGAGGAAACTCCTAACTTGTTTGACTGTTTCGGGTGGAGTCCAATCGAGAACGGCTTTGACTCTCTCGGGATTTACAGCAATGCCCTTACCGGAGATCACGTGGCCTAAATAGGTTACTTCTGGCAACCAAAATTCACACTTGGAGAACTTGGCATAAAGGCGATGCTCTCTGAGTTTTTCTAACACAAGCCTAAGATGTTCGGCATGCTCTTCCTCGTTCTTCGAGTAAATAAGAATATCATCGAGATAAACCACGACGAACTTATCTAAGTACTCCATAAAGACCGAGTTCATCAAGCGGGAGAAAGTAGCTGGAGCATTGGTTAGGCCGAAAGACATCACGGTGTACTCGTATTGACCATAACGAGTGACAAAGGCCGTTTTGGGGATGTCCCCGTTTCTGATCTTGATTTGGTGGTAGCCTAACCTCAAATCCATCTTGGAAAAGACGGAGGATCCAGCGAGCTGATCATACAGGTCGTTGATCCTGGGGAGCGGATACTTGTTCTTTATCGTGACCAAATTAACGGGACGATAATCTACAACCATCCGGTCCGTACCATCCTTCTTCTTGACGAAGAGAACGGGGCAAGCCCAGGGAGAAGTACTAGGACGGATGAAACCCTTTTGCAAGGATTCATCGAGTTGTTTCTTAAGCTCGGCTAACTCTAAGGGTGCCATCTTGTAAGGTCTCCTAGAAATTGGAACAGTTCCTGGGATAAGTTCTATGACAAACTCTACATCTCTGTCAGGTGGGACACCTGGCAGTTCTTTTGGAAAGACATCCGGGAAGTCACGGACTACCGGAATATCTTCAAGGTCTAGAAGAGGGCTGGCATTAAGAGAATAGAGTTGACGCCTTGCAACTCTAGTGAAGACAGTGACTATTTTGCCAGATGGATGTGTAAGTTGAACAGATCTGGTGTAACAATCGATCTTGGCATGATGAGCTGTCATCCAGTCCATACCCAAGATGATGTTAATATCTGAGGACTTGAGAGATATCAAAGAAGCAAGGAAAACCAGTCTATCAACAAGGATTTCATTACCATGGCTTACCTTGGAGGTTTGCCATTTGGAACCAGGAGTCTAGATTATTAATGGAGTTGGCATATCACAAAATGACATGTCGTGCAACCGAGCGTAACCTTCAGATATGAAGGAGTGGGATGCTCCGGTATCAAACAGAACTGAAGCTAGGTGACAATTGACAAGAAGTGTACCCAGTACGACATCGGGATCCTCTTGAACTTCTGAAGCTGAGACATGGTGCACACATGCTCGTTCAATGGAGGCTGGCTTGGTACTGATCATCTTGATTGATGGCTTTTCACGGCCAACAGACCTCTCAGACTGGGGTGGAGCATAACTGGACTGAGGGCAGTCACGTGCATAGTGTCCTGGTTCTCCGCAGGTAAAGCAAGTTCCTGAGGTAAGACGTGGACCTACGTTGGCAAGTGGTACACTAATAGGCCTGAGTGGAGCATGTTGCTGGGTTGGGTGAGGCGCCACATAGGATGGCCTCGGTGCATATCGAGGTGGAAGAGCCGAGTTCGGAATCCAAATCCGTCGCTTCTGAGAGCCAGAGCGGGAGGAAGAACCCAGATCACGGTTGTGCTTACGAGACTCCTCGTAAGTGAGTTGAGCTGTCTCTGCATTAATGGCCTTGTTCACAAGAGCCTGGAAAGTATCATAATGATGCAGGTGGAGATCACGACGCAACTTAGGGTGGAGACCCTTCCGGAACCTAGCCTGCTTCTTAGCGTCCGTGGACACTTCTTCTGTAGCATAGCGGGCGAGGTTTCCAAACTCCCTACTGTAAGCATCAACAGGCAGCTTACCCTGGGTAAAATTACAGAACTCTTCCCTCTTGCGGTCAAAGAGAGCCTGAGGAATGTGGTGCTCACGAAAAGCCTCGGTGAAATCTCTCCAGGTAGGAATCTGACCAGCTGGAAGCATAGTTTCAAAGCTCTGCCACCAAATACTAGCAGGTCCTTCCAAGTGATAAGTAGCATAGGTGACCTTGTCACTTTCAACGACGTTCGCAGAATGCAACTTGTGAGTGATGCTTCGGAGCCAGTCATCCGCATCGAGTGGCTCAATGGAGTGATGGAAGGTGGGTGGTTTCAGACCAATGAAGTCGGTGATGGAGACCAACTTCTTACGCTGATGTGCGGTGTTCTGCTCAATCTGTGCCAGCAAGCGGTTAGTCTCACTCTTGTTCCTCTCGGATGCTAACAAGAACTCTGCCACCAAAGGTTGGTCAGGAGAATCCTCGTCCCTGCCATCTCCATGGTTCTTGCTATGAGCAACTGAAGCTCGGTTAGCAGACGACATCCTGACACAGAAACCAAGGAAACAAGGATGGAATTAGCATCGACCTAGGGATGCAGAAAGTAATGCAAAAGCATTGGAAAGTCTTGAAATCTTGGGACAATTTCGGCAGCATAACGGTTGTAAATGCTCAGAAGGATTTTTGAGACATTCATCAAAGGAATAGCATAATCAAACAGCATCATAATATCAAGGTTCTGGGTCAAGCTGAGGACACATAGAAGTAGTAGAAGTGTATTGAGACACAACCCAACAATCCTAAGACTTTACGGTTTAGTAACACGTCATCCTGAGAGATAGAGGAGAAGCCTAGGCCTTAACCCTCGTAGAAAAGAAGAGGCTGACTCAGAAAGAATGACATGAGGTAAAGGAGTAAAAAGAGCCTTACGTTCCCTTCCAAAATCAATTCCCTTATGTAACTAAAGCATTTCTAGACTCAACTTCGACCAGTTTGGCTTGGTAATCCTACAGGCAGTCAGGCTCTGATACCAAGTCTGTCGGGACCCCGATCCCAAGTCACACCGATCTAGCATGTAACACTTCATATCACTTTGCGGCCTCACGCACGGTATCCCCATGGGTGCCACCTTACCTGGCCCGGGACCGTTTGCGCATTTTGGCTCACGTATATGATAGTGTCGCTAGCATCCATATGACAAAGAACCTGGGCCGACATGGCTAGTCATGAACCCAAAGCGGCACAAACCTATGGAGACAGGCATACATGAATCGCATCGAACATGTCAGTCATCAACGAGTGATTCCGGGCTGTAGCGCTGGGCTAACAGGACTCCGGGGATCCCGGGCTGTAGCAGGCTAGGCAGGGCTTCGGAGATCACCATGTGACATTTCCCCGAAGGGACAGACATAGGGACGAAGTGAAACACATGCCGGCCAGTCAAGTGTCCTGAACAGTAGTACTGGGCTAGCAGGACTCCGGTGAACCGGGCTGTAGCGGACTACTATGGCTCGAGGAACACTAGACTACATTTCCCCATAAGAAAGGCTGCGAAGGATAAACAACTAGATTGTCGGATCCAACACATAGCAATACACGTTACACGTACGCATAACATGCATGTATGTGCGGTACATCATGGCATCACAACATAACTCAAACTCATATAGATAAGGGCCCAGAAGAGCCACATAGCATAAATACAAACAGGGGTCACATGACCCATCATTCAGAGCATACAAGCAACAAGCGGAATCATTACATGTCTGAGTACAGACAACTACAAAAGGAAAAGACTAAGAAGCCTGACTAACACGACCCTCCCAAGGGCACAAGATCGTAGCTGGGATACAAGCTACTCGTCGAAGCCACTAGTGTAACCAACTGCAAAACATAAATAAGCAAACGTGAGTACAAAGGTACTCAGCAAGTCTTACTTCAGAACTATCTACATATGCATCATTATCAACAAAGGGGGGGGAGTTTAACAGCAGCAAGCCAGCTTTGACTCAATGGCTAATCTATACTACGAGTATCAGAAACTTCTTTGAGGTGAGAAGACGCACACGAGTCCACAACTTCACCATATCAATACTCCACTATGGATCCGTTCCCGTCTCCCTACGAGAAGGCCATCCATAGCACTCACGCTTATCTTGCGTATTTTAGAGTATCCACTTCAAATTGTCTATGTACTATATAAGTTCTCCAAGTTTCCATATCCGAGGAAAACGGCTATTCGAATAGATATTATTGACCCTGCAGGGGTGTACTTCTTCACACACGCTCTCGCCACTTATAGCCCCGTACACGTCATGTACCTCGGCAACCTTCAAGCGGAAGCCGGGCGAGGGTGTCGGCCACGACCTGACTAACCACACAAGTCTCTCGTCCAGGTTTATCGCCTATTCGGGTTCCATCCGCAAGGAGATCCGGCCGGGGTGTCGCTCACGGCCCCAAACGATGTGTGCAGGGTTCCCAAGCCCACCATCCGGGTGCCACTTGGTACACCGTGCCACAGTGCCTAGTCTGTCCCAAGCCCGTCCCGTCGGACACCACCTGGTAGACAAGTAGCACTACCTACAAACGCCAGAAACTAGTTGCAACTCCTGGGCAGAGATCAAGTGGGTTAATAAGCCGAGAGGGGCCGGATAACCGGAACCCAATGTGTGGTAGTAACTGGACTTGGATAACATACACAGAACTCAGTGCTTAAGGACGGTTCCAATGAGACAACCCACCATGTACTCCTACATGGCCTCTCATCGCTACCTTTACCAAAACGTGTTCACACACTTAGCCTTTACCGGTAGGACATGTTCACCACTCCGATTCATTCCCGATGAATCAGACCTGACACAACTCTAAGCATAGCTGGCATAAGAAAAACAAGCATGGATGAGCAGGCACATCAAGGCTCAAGCAACTCCTACTCATGCTAGTGGGTTTCAACTATTTACTGTGGCAATGACAGGTCATGCAGAGGAATGGGTTCAGCTACCGCAGCAGAAAGTAGCAGTTTGAATTGTTGTTGTCCTAATGCAGTAAAAGGGGCAGGAGCGAGAGAGTGGGACTTTATCGAGATGCTCAAGGGGGTTTGCTTGCCTGATAGATCCACGAAGAAGCACTGCTCCTCAGACAGGTACTCCGGACACCTTCCGGAGTAGAACCTATCAAGAGGGAACGGTGCCGGCAATCAATAAACAACCATATGCAACAATATGATGCATGAAGATAACATTCAAAAATGCTATGATTTGCCCTAATGCATCTAGCAAACCCTAATTTAGATATATAACATGCCATTATTACGTTTTCACTTATACAGTAGGTACAAGTTGGTTTTCATGCATGAAACTGGCATAAATGGATTCCTTGCATTTTTCTGATAATTTTTCATATATAATTTATTTGATTTGGAGTTACGGTTGAATTACTATGAATTTTTGAAGTTTTAACTATTTTCTGAAATTCTCTGAATTATTTAAAATCCAGAAAAACAAATACTGCATCAGCATGACGTCACAGAGGCGTCAGCAGGCTGACCAGGTCAAACCTGACGTGTGGGGCCCACACGTCAGTGACTTAGTTAGTTGACAGGGGTTATTAAACTAATCTAATTAAAGGATTAGGATGCCAGGGCCCACTGTCAGCGTCAGGGATTAGTTAAAACAGGGATTAATTAGTCGTTAAACTAATCTTAGCAAAACCTAACAGGGCCGGGCCCACATGTCACTGAGAGAGAGGGAGAGGTCAACGGGGCTGTGGGGGTCAAAACCACCGGCGGCTTGACGCCGGCGAGCCAGACGCGGCGGAGGGCCTCGGAATTCGCCCTCCGGCGACCATTTAGGCGGCGGAGGCCACCTACGCGACGCCCAGGCTCGCGCGCATCCAGTGGGACACGCGGGAGGCCGTGGGGTGGCCGGAGACGACCGCGGCGAGGTCATCCGCGGCGGCCGGAGCACGGCTACGGGAGGGAGTAGGCTGCGGGGCACGGGAAGGCCACCCGAGGGGCTCTGTGGCACCCTCGTGGCACCAGGAGCACGATGGGGTGCTCGGTTTGGGCGGAGGCGGGCCAAGACGACGGCGGCGACATGGACGGCGGCGAAGCGCTACGGCCATGGCGGGGAACGATGCTACGGTGCGCGAGCGGCTAATTGGAGAAGGGGAAATGGTGGCGGGGCTCACCGCAGATCCGGTGGAGGCGTCAGTGAGCTCGGGGGAGGTCCACGGCAACGAATTGCAGCGGCGGACGGCGGAGCCCGAGGAGGAAGACGATGGCGATGGCGGCGATGCAGGCTGTCCGGAGGTGCGTGGCTCGACGAAGAGGTAGCCGGCGATGTGGCGGAGCTCCTGGGCGCAGCGGCAGGGCGAGGGGTGGCCGGTGGCCGCGGTGGTGCTCGTCGGTGGCGGCGGTGGCGCTCGGCTGCGCTCAGGGAGAGGACAGAGGAGGGGATGGAGCGAGAGGGAGTGAGAGGGGGGTCGGGGAGATGCGTGGCGACACGAGGGAAGGGCCAGGGCGTCGTGGCAGCGGCGGGAAGCAGGAGGTGGCCTGGCGTGCGCCGGCATGCGTCGGCCACGCGCCCGGCGTCCTCCTGGCGGGAGGAGGAAGACCTCCCTGCCCCTGGTGGGCTGGGCCGCCAGGTGGGCTGGCCAGCTGGGCCAAAGGTAAGGCCAGGTAAGCCTTTTTCCTCTTCTGTTTTTCTTTTTCTATTTCTGACATTTGTTTTGTATTTAAAGAAATGTTAAAACATTTCCATAATTGTTGAAAATAATTGTGGCATCTAGATATAATATTCTAGAGGCCCTCACCAATTCCGAACATTTTTGGAGCTATTAAAAATATTTATATAATTTAAACAGCTCCAATTCAAATATTTAAGCATTGATTCAAAAATCCAAAATGGGAAGGAAAAATGTGCATCACCTCTGGTTGTTGTTCCCAACATTTTCCAAAGACCATGAACATTTTTGAAAAGCATTTTGGGTTCATTGAAATTCCACTTTTAATTTGAACCTATTTGAATTGCTTTGGTGCTAGGGTTTGCAACTTCCCCATTTCAATTTCATTTGAAAATTAAACATGATGCACAAAGCAAGCCAAGGACCATACCAAACTAGGGATGTGACAAAGGATTTCTTATCTCGTTGTTTTGAGATGAAGGATCTAGGAGTAGCTGATGTTATCTTAAACATCAAGCTGTTGAGAGATGAGAATGGTGGGATCACACTGCTTTAGTCTCATTATGTGGAAAAGGTCTTGAGTCGTTTTGGGTATAGCGACTGCACGCCTTCTCCAACTCCATATGATGCTAGTGTGTTGCTTCGAAAGAATCAACGGATTGCTAGAGATCAACTGAGGTATTCTCAGATTATTGGCTCGCTTATGTATTTGGCGAGTGCCACGAGGCCTGACATCTCTTTTGCTGTGAGCAAGCTGAGTCGGTTTGTGTCAAAACCAGGAGATGATCATTGGCATGCGCTTGAGAGAGTTATGCGCTATTTGAAAGGCACCGCGAGCTATGGGATTCACTACACCGGGTATCCAAGGGCACTGGAGGGTTATAGTGACTCAAACTGGATATTTGATGCTGATGAGATTAAGGCCACAAGTGGTTATGTTTTTACACTTGGTGGTGGCGCTGTTTCCAGAAAGTCTTGCAAGCAGACCATCTTAACGAGGTCAACTATGGAAGCAGAACTCACAGCATTAGACACTGCCACTGTTGAAGTAGAGTGGCTTCGTGAACTCTTGATGGACTTACCTATGGTTGAAAAACCAATACCCCATATCCTGATGAACTATGATAATCAAACTGTGATCGTCAAGATAAACAGTTCTAAGGACAATATGAAGTCCTCAAGGCATGTGAAGAGGAGACTAAAATCTATCAGAAAATTGAGGAACTCCGGAGTTATTACGTTGGATTATATCCAAACGTCGAAAAACTTGGCAGATTCCTTCACAAAGGGTCTATCACATAATGTGATAGATAATGCATCAATGGAGATGGGTTTGAGACCCACCGCATGAGTTGTCCATAGTGGTAACCCACTCTATGTGATCTGACATCCCGTGAAGTAGAAGTGGGAGACAAGCTGTTGGTCAGCTGGGAGGAAAGTATCCCTATATTAATTATCCCACTCCGTGAAGATGCAGTACTCTCCTGATCTGCATGGCAAGTTGATACTTAATATGTTCCAAGTGGCTTATTCGGGTAAGCAGAGATGTTGTCCTGCAGAACATCTTCTGAGGAACACACCTATATGAATTTGACTGTTAACGTCGCAGTCTGTGAGAATTGGGAGTTCTCTAATAAATTCATGAAAGGCCCTGGAGTACGACGTATACGCTCCACCCGCGGGGAAGCCTTGCGGCAGCCCAGTATCGGTCAAGAATTTGTGTGAAACTAGTTTCACAGAAAACTTGTAGTTCAAGGCATAGTCCACTATTCAAAGTGTGATCTAGTGTAGCATAAATTTCTAAGTGGAAGTTCAACGTCACAGTCTCCACTAAGCACCGATATATAAAACAATGTTTTGGAACTAAATGATGAGATGTGCCAATGAGACTTTGTGGGGGATTGTTGGAATTTTGCTAGTAGGCCTTTGGCCCAAAGCCCAACTAAAATTCTGAAGTTCTCTAGTCCCATTCATGCACACATGTGAGTGGAGTGAGTGAGGCTAAAGTTTATTCCCACCCCGGAAGTTGAGAGAGAGTTGCACCTCTTTATAAGGTGAGCTCTTCAACCACTTGTATGAGCATGAGAAGAGGAGACCTACACGCGCGCTCCTCCTCCTTGCCATGCCACGCCTCGTCACGACGCGTCGCGGGTTGCGGGATTGAGCTGAGCCGAGGACAGAGCTATGCACATTGTCTATATTTTTGCTGCATGGGAAAATTAATGAGTCATTAATTAATAATTAACGGACGCGTTAATTACTGAACTGTTTCCGATTCTTTTAGATCGTGACGACTCGGACGTGGGGTTTACTCCCACGACCTACCCGGCCCGCACTATATAGTCAGGCAGACGTCTACCCTAGCCGCCGCCGCTTCGTATGGTTTCTCACCACCGTTCCAGATCATTGCGCGGCCAAGCAGGCCTTCTCCATCCCTCCTTCCGGCGTGCACCACGAGAAGGGACAGCAGGCCTCCGGAACCCCGCCTCTCGTGATCCTGTACGGGAGAGGGGCGATCAGGTTTTTGGGGAGCGCACTCGCGCGACTACTGGCAGCGACGACTTGCGAACGACGACTTCTTCCCCGACCTCGACAACCTCATCCTCGACGACATGGGCGACAACGTCAACGTCGGCAGTGCTGCACCCGCTGCACCGTATGTGATTCTATCCTTCCTGTTCAAGATCGTCGTAGAATTCATGTTTCTAGTATGCGCCCTAGATGTGATATGTTCATCTGCTATGCTAGTTCGCATGATCAGTTTAATCTCTGCTGCTGTGGTCATGATTTATCTTCTGTTTATTCGGATTAAATCTCATAGTAATTTGCTCATATTTCCAACACTTTGTTCATAGCGGCATGCCAGGGCGGCCCTTCTCGTTGATATGCCATATGTTATATATCAGCAAGCCATCCGTGGCGAACCAACCCGTAGTTTTGGATGGTTAGAGGGACCCTGGTATTCACAACCCATCAGGGTTCAAGTCCTGGTGCTCGCATTATTCTTGGATTTATTTCAGGATTTTCGGTGATGCGCTTAGTAGGGTGCGTGTGTGCCTTCATAAGGGTGAGTGTATGCGCGTATGTATGAGCGTTTGCGTCTGTACTGATGTTCAAAAAAAAGCAAGCCACCCGTGACTTGAACGATTTCTCGTGCCCATACGTTTGGAAAGTGTCATTTTTCTTGTTTGTGCATAACATTTTAATGCATCCAAAATGTTTTAGGACTTAATATTGTAAAATTAGCAACGATTCTTTTCTATTGTGCCATGCAGCTTCCTGACTTTATTAATTTGTCACATTTCAGCGTGTGCATGTAACTCTTTTACATGGAAAAACTATTTGTGTGCATTTTAATTTGTATTGGCTACTTTAGCTTTGCATCAAAAAAGATATATGCTTTCGTGTCTGCCCCACCTAATTTTTTTTCCCGCCCTCAGCCACTGGATACACCGATGAGCTTTCTATTCTTACAGCCACTAAAAATAATCTCTCAAAGCGATGAAACCAAACTGATGCACACCACTCCCTTTTGCAGGCCGTTCATCAAAACATAACCAGTGAATAAACTAAAAGACTCGAGAGTATATCATTCTATAAATCATGTTCACATAACCAAAACAAAATCAAAACAACAATTCATCACACCGTGACAAACACACCATTTTCAAATTGATCATAATCATGGTAGGTAGTTCATGTTATCTTTTTAATGAATAACGAGAGAGATAAGATGCCACGTAACTACTTTTATGGACAAATAGTCTAAGGGAAACTCGCACATAAGCAAGCAAGCAACAATGTCGATGAAGAAGTCGTCGATGATGATCTCCCTCACAATCACAATATCGGAAAAGGAATCCTGATTGGATCCCCTCGGATTGCATCTAGGTGGAGACAGAAAATTATGCGATAAATATAGCTAAGGGTTGGGGGGGGGGGGGGGGGTATATAAAGCGATCGGGGTGATGAGGTGCTTGGAGGCGGTGACCAGGGGCTCCACACGCCCCCTCCAAGTGCCCTAGGCCTGGGCCGCATGGGCCATGAATGTGTTGCCCACCTAGCCTCCTCTAGTGGTTCTTTGGCTGATATAACTCCTTCCATGAAATTTCGAAAGTGATTTTTTCCTAGACATTTTTCTTTTGCATCAAAAACACTAAAAATAGCAGTTGGCACTAAATTATATGTTAGTCCAAAAAAATAATGATGTATAAACCAAAAACAGGCGAAAGGACAAACAAAAGCGAACAAAATCTACATAGCTAACAAAAAAAATGATGGGCGTAATAATTATCTCCACTTGAAGATCCATGTGGAATATATTTATTTTCCTTCTCTTGATAGTTTTTCCCAGGGTTTGAAATTTAGCAGACATGCATTTGCTAACTAGGCGTCTAGGCCAGGGTAGAAAGTGTTCCAAACATGTGCCACAAGG
Organism: Triticum monococcum; assembly: GCA_034509565.1. Taxonomy (NCBI): domain Eukaryota; kingdom Viridiplantae; phylum Streptophyta; class Magnoliopsida; order Poales; family Poaceae; genus Triticum; species Triticum monococcum. The sequence goes on along the minus strand of CM067843.1, from coordinate 752,182,754 downwards.
TTCCTACCGATATGACCAGAGCTTGTCAACTAACTTTATAGCCGGATTCTCCTTGGAGAGAAGAGCTTCTAACGATCTACTAGAAACTACAATCTACCAGGAGCTAATATGAATGATATATTCATGTTTAATGTAATGATCAACCACTTGGGTCTTATTGACCTTACGATTAAAGGGTGTGCGTTCGCCTAGAGCAACATGCATGATCACCCCATGTTAGAAAAGTTAGGTAGACTGGTTTTCCATGACACACACTTGGCCTGCGATTCCCCAATACCATGGAAAATCATCAAAATTGTCACGCTTCAGATCAATTGCCATGTATCGTCGTTATTGAAAGTTCAACTCCTACGGCCTTAGTTTTTTATTTTGCACTCAGGCGGGAAACTATATCACAAAATATTTTAACTTGTGATTTTTTGGAATACTTTTCACTAGAAACGCAAATAACCTATTTTTAGGTATATACACATACCAATCTAAGAAGCTATATGAACAAACAATGAGTTAGACGTGTCTAGTTCGATCCACGTAGCAGATCTAGAAAACACGTATCACTTTCTTTCCTCCAGGAGAAGAAAGAAAGGCGATCTCGCCTCCCGCCGCCGTTCTCAGGCGCCCCCCTCCGCCGACGACCTCGGTCGTTGGTGGTGAGGGGGTTCGCCGGATCAACGCGTGTGAAATGTTTTAGGCATTAGTTTCTTAGCGTTTTGGGTTCTTCATCGTCTTGGCTTCGGTGGTGGTGATGACGACGCTGACTAATAAATCTTCAGATCCTTCCCCAATGAGGCGATCCGCTTTTGTGGTGGATTTGGAAACCAGTCTGTTCAAGCAAGGGTGGTGCGGCGGCGGCATCCTCGTGATGGACCTGTGTCCTAGGGCTCCACCGTTGCAACGGCGTTTGCTCTAGCGTCGGCGCGGATCTTGGGAGGTAGTCCAGGAGCAGATGCAGATTGTGGTCTGGATCGGCGGCATCTGGAAGATGGTGGATCGTGTGCTGGGTTTGTGGTTTGTGGCAGGCAGGTATAATTTCCTCCTTCAACGTCTTAGTTGGGTGGGGGTGCCAGATCTGGAGTTCGATGGCGTGTCCGGGATGTTACCTCGGTCTGATTCATGGAACGGCAATGGCTTCGACTTTATTGACGAGCCACCTTGGAGGTCCGCAAAGCTGCATATCAGCGATGGAGCCGCGCCGAGCTCGGGTGTGGAGGTGATCCATCATTTCTCCTTTTGTGGCTGCTATGGTGGTGCAAGAGGCAGGTGACAGGCTTTGGTGTCAAGCTTAGAAGATTCTTCGGTCTTGTTTGTAATTTTACTTCTTGGCTGGTGTTTCTGTGTGAAGGGCTACTGTTCTGCTGTCTTTTCAGTTTTGTCAGGTCGGTATGTACGTGGCTTGTACTATGATCCTTATGATATAAATTAGACACGTATTACCATGTTAAAAAACAATGAGTTAACAAAACATTTTCTCTTGATTTGTTATTATTTTTTACTAGCAAAAATGTCCGTGCATTGCAACGGGGGAAACAAATTCTCGCACACTCCTAATGACACATATGTGTTGTCGTTTCTCCTTTTTTGTGTCCCTTCATCATGTTAAAAAATAGACACATGGGAACGTCGAGGCATGAAGACCACATTAAAAATTATTTTTCTTGTACGAGTAAATTATTAATTAATGTATTTCACTAAATGAATGTGGAAATTAATAGATTAATTAATTTCTGATCCACAACCTATACAAAATAAGAAACTCTTACAAAGCAAACCTTATAAAGAAATCTGCATAAAATCTCAACTGAACAACAAATATATAGTAGTTTTAATAATATGGACGGAAATCAATGGTAAACTGACGCAATTATAAAGAAAGGTCAGGTAACAGCACCAATTGATCAACTGATCAACATGTATTGTCGGTTCTACTTTGTCTTGGAATGGAAGCCGTGGCAATAATAATGAGACCTTTTACGGTGCATCAAGTCTATTGAAGCCGTTCATTTTGGTGATTGGAGGGTCCAGATCAGCCAATACTACAACAGATTTTCAGCAGTATATTGATCAATTAAGGACATTTTAGGTAGTTCACTCTATTCATCAATCCTCAACGAGTAGCAGTTCTATGGCCAACAGTCATCAACCTTGACGTGCGACATCACGTCGTCGGCCACGGCGAGGCTCCTTGGGAGGAACTGAACATCGACACTCGGCATTAGCACCGCTGCTTAGTGCTTACCGCGTTCTAGTACGATGTGGACTGAGGTGAGCTGAAGTCGAAGTCAACGTCATGCATGTCGCCGGCCGGACACGCTGGACTCCTTCTGTGGAGGCCGCACAATAGCATGGCGTCGATCTCAAGCTCGACCTGCCGTGCCGTCTACGTTCATCGGCTGGATGAGGCCCAACTCGATACAAAACAGATCGCCCTCGTTGCCGTCGTCCATGCCTGGCCGACCAAGAAGGGTCTGCATGCATGTCAGCGGCGAACTCCATGGGCTTGGCGTCTGGCTGTAGCTTACGATGTTGCCGGGGAAGAACTGAACGTTGGCGCAGGCCCGACTCATCGAGGCAAATTCTTTCTGCCAAAGAACGCATGTACACGAAGTGAGGACAAGCAGGTTGATTGATACACATATATGTACGTACTGATTCCGCCGGCCGGAGATGCAAGCAAGTCGCAAGGCCGCGTCGAGAACATACACTGATCCGATCTCGAGAACATAGCAGGCGGCGTTAGATGCGATGAGATTAATTTAGTTAATTAGATTAATCATTATGATTAAAATTAAGGAAAAAATCTATCCTGACAGAGAATTACCAATATACCCTCCATACTAACCGTTGCATCAACTAAATACTACCCACTATTTTGGATAGTATGATGCACCTAAAAAATCTCATGATAATCCCCTCGTAAAAAAGACACCGATTGTCGGTGCAATGTGCATGGTCATTAGTTATTTGAACTGACAATATTTCCCTGTTTACTTTATTAGCAATTGATTCCTGATTGAAGCCATATGTTCAGATAGATAATCCATGCCTTAGGACTGAACCCGTGGCAATAATAATTCCACGAACATATTGTCTTACAGCAAAAAATATTGAGAAGGGATAGAAGCCTGGAATGATTGAACGTAAGAAGAGAAGGTAAACGGTACCTTTGCTATTGGCCAGACAGAGCAGTACGGTAAACGGTACCTTTGCTATTGGCCAGACAGAGCAGTACAGCTCTCGCAGGTCAATCTCTGGCAGGGTCAAATTCATCGAGCATGGTGTGTCCGTTATTCCCTAGCAGGGTCGGCCACATGAACGTGTGCCGCTACAATACAAAGCACATCTCTATGCCTTGCCTCCACTGTTTTAAGTTTAATAACATAGAAGCTATATGCCTGTAGCTCCCCTCCCTTTCCTCCCGCAGTCCAGCATGGAGTGTGTATGCCTTTTCTGTGTCTTCATGAGCCCCTCCGTCAAAGTTATATACGTTGAACAATCCCTTTTGCATCATCTCATCCAAACTAACATTAGCTTCTTTGAATTGCTCGCCGGTGCATAGCTTAGTATCATACTTTGCACTCTTCTAGTCACCCTACTTCAGATGGGCAGATAATGCAACATTGTAAGTAAGTACATCAGGATGCAATACTTGGCCAGTGTGTCCGTACTGCCGTTCCCTGGCTGCGCCGTCCAGAATGCAGGCACATCCGGATATGCACGATGGTCTTCGCCCTCGGCCACTAACCTGGGTTCAGAATTCAGATGGCTGCACGCTGCTGCAGAAGGGTTGCCCTTCTCGAACTTGGCGGCGGCGAGCCTCGGATTGACGGCCTTGCTGATGCATCCCCGCTCGGCGTCGTGGAACACGATCGCTAGGCTTGGCAGCAGGAGTGTTGCCTTTCTGGAACTCGGCGGCGGCAAGCCTCGGGTTGATCGCCTCGAGGATGCATCCCTCGTCAGCGCCGTGGCAGACGACGCCCAGCAGTAGCAGTCAGTCTGCGTGGGCCTCCTGAAGCTCGCAGGCGGCGAGACTTGGGTCAGGTGCGTCGAGGATGGACCGGCGCCGTGGAGGTTTCGCCCAGATTTCTTTTGATTCGATCTTATTATCATGGTGCGACGTGAGGGAGGAAATCGGGGCGGTTAACTTATTTATAGCGTTTCGATCAGTTTCCGAGTTGGAATACAAGCTTCGTTCTTCGATGGAGTCAGACATGAACTCATGCTATGGACGAACAGATAGGCGGTGGGCTGGAAGCAACGGGCTGGGTGGGCCAGATCAGGCTGGACTTGCGGACATATGCGGTCGAACGATTTTTCTGTCCAATGTTCGCGCGGAAGCAATAGCCGCTTTATTATTAGGGAAATATTAGTACCACCTTGGATATAGAAAATAAGCATAGACGTGTTGAAGAAAAAAAAACTGAAAGCGTAAATTCATGGGAAGAAGCGTATTGTGACAGTGAACTCACGGAGTCAATCCGTGCTTTATTATTAAGGAAAGATATATCATCCATCACAGCGAACACTAAAATATATATTTTAAAAAAGTGTCAAAAACGTTTTTATATTATTGGACGAATGGAGTATATTTTAAAGATAATAGGAAATGCTATTTTGGAAGTAGAAAAACATATATGCTAATGGGCCGCATAAATATCCGGCCCATTTTACTGGTGCTTGAGGCGAAGCTGGGTCCACTTGCGCTAAATGCCGCAGGCGCGAAGCATTCTCCGACTGGCCGTGTGAAGCGGGGAATAGTTTGGTTTGCATCGCGTTCCTTTCCTAAAAAGAAAAACAATTCAAAATTCCCGCGGGCGCGAAGCATTCTCCGACTGATAAGAGCGGTACGCGCCCGCGCCGCCCGGTCGTCAATTACATATAGCGCCGCCGACCGCCCGGTGACCAACACATCTACAACTTTGCCACTTCGGATCAACCCGGCGCAGCTATGGCGATGTCGAAGCATGCCGCCGGCCCCGCCGCCGTCGCTGGCCCAGTGGTCGTGCGCCAGGTCGAGGCGACCACGATCTGCTTCTCCGAGGATCCCGCGCCGGCCAACACCGGCTACCTGTTCGCTGTGATGGTGACGTGCTACGTGAAGCGGTCCCTGGACTTCCGCGGGCACGGCCAGCGCCCGTACGTGCTGGAGCAGCAGTACATCTGGGATGGCAGCGACACCACCACCACATTCCTCGTCAGAGACCTCTCCGCGCTCCAGAGCGACGGCGCCTGCCGCTGGGCCCTCCGCGGGATGCTGGCGGAGCTGCCGCAGGTCCGGGCGCTCGGCCTTCCCGAGGACGAGTGGGACGCCGTCGTGCCGGCGGACGTCGTGCCGCAGATCGTCCGCCTGGCGCGCGGCGACGACGCCAGCTACGGCTTCACCTTCTGCTTCGCAATGGAGGTGAACCAGCGGTTCATACACGGCGAGCTGGCCCTCCTGATGGCTTGCAAGGAGTGGGAGCTGGGCGGCAGCAAGAGGGCCGACGACTGCCCGATCTGCTTGGATGGGCTGGAGCTGGAGGGACAGCCCGCCGTGGAGCTGCCGTGCAAGCACCCGTTCCACAGCCAGTGCATTTCCACATGGTTTTCCAAGGAGACAACTTGCCCGATGTGCCGTGGCGACGTGAGGCTCTGTGCCCTGCCGGAGTTTCTCAACCTGTAGTGCACTGGGGAGATGTGGGACTCAAGGCCTAGCCCAACAGCCAAGCAGCACCCTATTTTTAGCAGTTTCCTCTATCTATCTATTCTTTTTCCAGAAAGAGTGCCAAGCTATTATCTGTAAGTGTGTCAATTTCAGTTTGAGTCGGTTATTATCTGTTAAGTTTGTTGCTAATTAAAAGAAATGGAATTGGGCTGGGCTTGAGACTCCACTATATCCATTGTTCCAGCCTTCTAGTAAGTTTAAAGATTGGCTGTACATTCATTCATGTTTTTGCAGGGGAGATACTTGTATTATTCTCTCGCAAAAAAAGATGCTTTTATTATTCAAACAATAGGGTCACAACAATCAGTTTCACATAGTTTAATGGTATCAGAAAGATCAGACCCCAACCAGCTATACATTATTCACTCGACCAAGGTAATGGATATCCCATGGTGTACTGTGATTTGCGGTTAATGCCCCTGGTAACCAATTTTTATGCTCGGTACCCAAATTTTAGTAGTTTCCTCTATCTATCTATCTATCTATCTGACCCTTTTTTCCCGCAAAAAAAGAAATAATCTATCTCACCCTTTATCATAAAAAATCTATCTATCTATCTATCTATCTATTATTTTCATCTCAAACAAAATATATTTATTCTTTGTTCCAGAAATGTTAAGTTATTTTTCTCAAAAAAGAAGAAACGTTAAGTTATTATCTTTAAGTTTGTCACTTTCAGTTTCAGTCAGTTATTATCTATCAAGTTCGTTGAGAACAGAAATGGAATTGGCATGGGCTTGAGACTTCAGTATATATACATTGTTCCTGAAAGTCCTGCTCGAGCTCAAATGCTCTTGGCACGAATCCCGAAAGGATCTACAAAGAGTAACCACAGTGATTGTATCTGAGTAGAAAGAAGCAACAGGCAGTGGCATGACAAAATAAAGGATCAAGTTTGCCTATCTGATTTTCGTCCTATTAGGTTATGCAATGTCATCTATAAATTAGTTGCAAAGTGTCTAGATAATAGACTACAACCGATACTCAACGAGAAAATCTCTCCGTATCATAGTGCTTTCGTACCTTTGAATGCACTTTGAAGGTTGATAACAGATAATGCTTTGCTAATCTTTGAATGTCTTCATTATACTCAGCATGAGAAGATCCCGACTAACAATTTTAGTTCATATAAACTTGACCTGTCAAAAGCTTATGATCGTGTTGATTGGGTGTTATTGGAGCAAGCGATGCAAAACTTGGGCTTCGCTCACCAGTGGGCAACGTGGATTATGATATGTGTTATCTTGGTGAGGTACTCCATTAAATTCAATGAAGCCTGCTTGGATTCCTTTGCACCGTCTTGAGGGTTACAGCAAGGCGATCCCATATCTCCTTTTTTTATTCCTATTTTAGCTGACGGTCTATCTACGTTGCTAAGACAGGGTGTGCAAGCCAATGCCATCATTTTGGGTAAGGTGTGTCCGCGGGTGCCAGGGGTGTCACATCTCCTATTTGCGGATGGCACGCTTCTCTTTCTCAGGGCTTACTCGGTCCAAGCTCAACCGGTTAAGAATGTCATTAAGAGCTATGAGAGAGCTACATGACAGCTAATTAGTCCTAAAAATGCTCGATTTAGTTTGGGGAAAGTTGTCTAGTACACACACAACAGGAAGTTAAACAGATTCCGAAGGTATAAAGAGCTCACTTTGACAGCAAGTACCTTGGACACCCAACACCAGATGGTAGGATGCATAAAGGCAAGTTCTAGATGCTATAGGAAAGCATCACAAGCAGAATTTTAGTTTGGGCTGACACATTGTCATCGAATGCGAAGGAGAAAATGACAAAAACATTGCACGAGCAATTCCTACATACATTATGGGGGTCTTCAAGTTGCCTTGTTCAATGTGCGATGACTTAACAAGGCTTGTCAGGAATTTTTGATGGGGGTGTCTAAATAAGGAAAGAGGAAGACACACTGGGCTTGTGGGATGAATTGACCCAGCCAAAGGCACAATTTGGACTTGGTTTTCGCTATTTTAGGATTTTGAACCAAGCCCTCCTCGCTGGCCAAGCTTGGCGTCTTCTAACGCACCTAGAGTCCCTCTGCACCCAGGTACTCAAGGCTAGATACTATCCTAACGGTAAACTTGAGGGCGTTGTTTTTGCAAGTAAAGCATCCCCGACGTGGCATGCCATACAACATGGGATGGAACTGCTCAAGAAGGGCCTCACCTAGAAGGTTGGAAATGGGGAGCGGGTGTGTATATGGCGCGACCCCTGGCTGCCCTGGCCTTTGTCATATCGACTTACTACCGCTCATGGCACATGCAGATTGTAGCGGGTGGCCGAGCTTCTGGATGCTAATGGACAATGAAACATGCTGCTGCTACAGAATCATTTCAACGTGGCAGACATCAAATGCATCACCAACATCAACCCCTTGTTGGAGCGCTTGGACGATGTTTGCATGGGCTCCAGACCCATGTGGTATCTTCACCGTGTGGAGTGCTTACTATGTTGGCCTTCACGAATTTAATAGAACAAATCGGTGCGCCATGGGCAAGGCACTGGAAGGCACACATGCTGTCTGGAAGGCATTATGGGGTGTGCCCCCATGGTACATGTGTTTGCTTGACGAGTGGCCTCGAATTTATTGGCAACAATGGTGAACAACCAAAAAAGAACTTTTGGGAAAAATTGATATTTGTGTTGTTTGCAGGGTGGAATGCGAGGACACAATCGAACACTCTGTGTAGCTGCTCGTAGTCGCACGTTTTGTGGCGGTCTATGGCAGAAGAATGGTGCACTCCAAATGTGGATGACCTAAGCAATATGAGACATGACTAGCTGCTACATCTCATCAACTCTAGTGATGAACATGTTGGGAAACATAGTAGAAAACAAAAAAGTTGCGCTTACACACATCCAAGATCAGTAATGGGGTGGTGATACGTCCATTTTGCATCATGCTTTTATATCGATATTTATTGCATTATGGGCTATTATTACAAATTATGTCACAATACTTATGCCTATTCTCTCTTATTTTAGAAGGTTTACATAAAGAGGGAGAATGCCGGCAACTGGGATTCTGGGCTGGAAAAGGAGCAAATATTAGAGACCTATTCTGCACAACTCCAAAAGTCCTGAAACTTCACGAAAGATGTTTTCCAAATATATAAAAAATACTGAGGGCAAGAACTTCACCAGGGGGGACACACCCTGCCCACGAGGGTGGGGGGCGCGCCCTACCCCCCAGGGCGCGCCCCCTACCTCGTGGGCCCCCTGGTGGCCTTCCGATGGCCATCTTCTGCTATATGGAGTCTTCCGATGGGAAAAAACCATAAGCCATCTTCTCGGACGAAACTCCGCCGCCACGAGGCGGAACCTTGGCGGAATCAATCTAGGGCTCTGGCGGAGCTGTTCTGCCGGGGAAACTTCTCTCCCGAAGGGGAAAATCATCGCCATCGTCATCACCAACGCTCCTCTCATCGGGAGAGGGCAATCTCCATCAACATCTTCATCAGCACCATCTCATCTCAAAACCCTAGTTCATCTCTTGTACCCAATTCTTGTCTCTAAGTCCGGGATTGGTGCTAGTAGGTTACTAGTAGTGTTAATTACTCCTTGTAGTTGATGCTAGTTGGTTTAATTGGCGAAAGATCATATGTTCAGATCCTATATGCATATTAATACCCCTTTGATTACGAACATGTTTATGCTTTGTGAGTAGTTACTTTTGTTCCTGAGGACATGGGAGAAGTTTTGCTATTAGTAGTCCTGTGAATTTGGTATTCGTTCGATATTTTGATGAGATGTATGTTGTCTCTCCTCTAGTGGTGTTATGTGAACGTCGACTACATGACACTACACCATTATTTGGGCCTAGAGGAGGGCATTGGGAAGTAATAAGTAGATGAGGGGTTGCTAGAGTGACAGAAGCTTAAACCCTAGTTTATGCGTTGCTTCGTAAGGGGCTGATTTGGATCCATATGTTTCATGCTATAGTTAGGTTTACCATAATACTTTTGTTGTAGTTGCGGATGCTTGCAATAGAGGTTAATCATAAGTGGGATGCTTGTCCTGAAGGAAATATGCCCTAGAGGCAATAATAAAGTTATTATTTATTTCCTTGTATCATGATAAATGTTTATTATTCATGCTAGAATTGTATTAACCGGAAACATAATACATGTGTGAATACATAGACAAACAGAGTGTCACTAGTATGCCTCTACTTGACTAGCTCGTTGATCAAAGATGGTTATGTTTCCTAACCATAGACATGAGTTGTTATTTGGTTAACGGGATCACATCATTAGGAGAATGATGTGATTGACTTGACCCATTCCATTAGCTTAGCACTTGATCGTTTAGTTTGTTGCTATTGCTTTCTTCATAACTTATATATGTTCCTATGACTATGAGATTATGCAACTCCCGTTTAACAGAGCAACACTTTGTGTGCTACCAAACGTCACAACGTAACTGGGTGATTATAAAGGTGCTCTACAGGTGTCTCCGAAGGTATTTGTTGGGTTGGCGTATTTCGAGATTAGGATTTGTCACCCCGATTGTCGGAGAGGTATCTCTGGGCCCTCTCGGTAATGCACATCACTCAAGCCTTGCAAGCATTGCAACTAATAAGTTAGTTGTGGGATGATGTATTATGGAACGAGTAAAGAGACTTGCCGGTAACAAGATTGAACTAGGTATTGAGATATCGATGATCGAATCTCGGGTAAGTAACATACCGATGAAAAGGGAACAACGTATATCACTACTAGAAAAAGGGCTATAGATGGGATTGACACTAATGGCGCACCAGACAAGCGGTGCGCCATTAGTATATACTAATGGCGCACCACCTTCTGATACGCCATTAGAGTTGAAACTACTAATGGCGCACCTGGCCCAGGGTGCGCCATTAGTATCAATTTTTTTTGAACTAGTGCGCCTGTCCAAACATACTAATGGCGCATCCAGACACAGTGCGCCATTACTAGTTGTAACTAGTAATGGCGCACCTGTCGGAAAGTGCGCCAATAATGTTGTTTTTTTATTATATTTTGTATTCCTTTTTTTGGCAAAACTACTAATGGCGCACTGTTCCACCGTGCGCCATTACTAGTTTAAACTAGTAATGGCGCACTGTAGGACAGTGCGCCATTAGTATGTTTTTTTTTGCAAAACTACTAATGGCGCACCACCAGAAGGTGCGCCATTAGTAACCTGGATTACTAATGGCGCATTTAGAGTTGGTGCGCCATTAGTAATCCCTCCCCTGCCTCGTCTCACCGCGCCTGACCACCACCGCCCACCACTTCCCCGGTCGTGCTCGCTTCCCCCGCCGCACCCGACCACCTCCCTCACCGTCCCCCTCCGCCCGCGCCCGCGCCCTCGCCGTCCCCCTCCCCCCGCGGCCCCGCCTGCGACAACCTCCCTCTCGAGCGCGACAGCTAGGGTTCCTAGCCGCCGCCACCGCTGCCGGCGCCCCCGCGCCCCCACGGCCCCCACCACCGCAGCTCCTCCATCGCCGACGCCTCCGCGACCTCGCCGTGGCCGCCGGCCTCCCCACGACCAACCGAGGCATCCCTTCGACGCCGCCGCCGCCGCCGACCCCGACACCAACCCCAACCCCGACCCCTCCGGCGACCGGCCGCGCCCGCCTAGGTACCTCTCCTCCTTCCTCCCTCTCCACCCTTCCTCCTCATTGTCGCCTCCAAAATTGGCCATGACCCAGTGCACTTTAATTTGTTAGAAAGATAAATATTTTGTTGGACAAAGTAGTTCAACATATGCTACACATGACATTTTTACAAATCTACATTAGAGCAAACACACAACAATTTCCATCTATTCAAACCCCTAATTATCTAAGACATGGCAGTTGCCATCTATTCAAACTCCATTGATAGAAATAACTAGAATTAATGCCACACTTTTTTAGTCAAATACCACACTGCTTACATTTTGGACCTGTACTCTGGATGGCACATTTGTGGACCGATTGAGTTACTTTCCACCCATTCCGTGTACTTCTCCATCCCGGTGGTTATTATTTGTGAGAATCGCACCAGCAAACATTTTTCTGTGACTTCTAATGAGTTTGCTATGTGTTCATAAAGATTATGTAAAAGAAATGCGAAATGCATCTGCTTGTGCATATATATATATATGATTATGGTTTCTGCCATTTATATATCTAAGTAACCAAACATCTAGAGTTGACGATTCTCTCTCAAGTAACAAACATCATTGTCTGCATAGGCTCCACCAGAGCCTGATTTTGCTTTACCATTCTATAATCTTCACCAACCGCAGGCAAATTGGCCCATAGTTACAAATCCCAATCATTTCACTGAAAACACATGGGGCAAAAAAAATGTTTCACTGCATCCAACCAAAACTTGCTGTAGTGCATTCAGATGCTTCTTGGCTTGACAGAGTTATACTTGATAGATGAAGTATGTGTGTATTCAGATGCTTTATGTAATTGTACCTGTTATATCTGACCACCGTTTATTGTTGTTTTGATTTTGTTACAGTGTTCTCAAGTATAACAACATAGTGGGATCATTTGTCAACATAGTGGGATCATTTTGCAGATTCCAGCAAACAACATAGTGGGATCATTGGTCAAGGCCAGCATCAGAGTGCTAATTTACAGGTATAAATAGATAAAAGATTCAGAGAGTAGCTCTTTTCTTACCAGCATCATGGCCAAGCTGCTAGTTCAACTACTGGCCAACTAGTGGCCCTTGTTATCAAAGTAGTCTTGCCACATGTTCATAGTAATCTCCAATCATATTAGCAGTACTGAATCAAACTTGTCTTGTTTTATGGGAATGGTTGATTACCTTGATTATACTTACTGGATGTTGACTCTATAAATCAGATTGATACTGATGTTAAAGGTATTTCTAGCAAAACCTGAAATGCTAGATGGATTGATTTTTCTGAGCTGTTTGTGCTCTCCCTCCACTTTCAGCTCTCATTTTCAGTGGAGTTGTTGAATTATATGCTCTCATTGGACATGTTTTACATGTTAGTTTGCTGGGTTTTGTCTCCGACCATCGTGTCATGATGAATTTGCAGGTACCCCGAGAGGCCCTTGAGTTTGCCGGAATGTCGATTAACTTCCGTTCCGGCAAATTCGGGTACTCCATATGTCCTATTTTCAGCAAAGGTCATGCTGAAATTTTCCGTGAATTTTAGCATGACTTTGCTAAAAATCGGACATATGAGGTACTTGCTACTAATGCATGGGCCGGGGTATCTTAGTACTTAATTAAGTAGGATCAACTGCCCCTTTATTCTTGCTGTATTAAACCATAGGTGGCAATAGAGCCAAGTGATTAGTGCCAAGTGATTAGGCCCAACCTAGGGTGCCTCGGCATCGATAAACCCTAAATGATGAGCATTTAGGGTGCCTCTGCATCGATAAACCCTAAATGATGAAAACTTAACTTGGCTGCCCCGGATGCCTCGGTGTCGATGAGAACCTAAATGATGTACGCTTAGGCTTTTAGGGTGCCTCGGCGTCGAAACCCTAAATGATGAAAGCTTAGGCTTTTAGGGTGCCTCGGTGTCGACAAACCCTAAATGATGAGACCATGATCCTATTCCTTGACAATAACCAACTTTTTGACCAAACTTTTTTCCTATTTAGAGCGAAACATGGCCCACAACGATGATGCCGGTGGTTCGGGCGGCAAGCAATTCTCGGAGCTGTCCCAGGATATGTCGTCATCATCATCGGACGACGAAAGTCTCCCGACGGAGTGCGACTGGTGCCACGACAATCGAGGTCTGTGCGACATGCCTCACTTGGACGATGATCGGCGCTTCAGCATTAAGCTCGAGGAGACCTTCGAAGTTGAAACGGTACACAACGACGACAAGTGTTATTTTCATAATTAAGCATTACTTCAACTATTTCAACGTGTAATTTTCATCTTTTCGATTCGAGTATAGCTTATCCCATGCCATGCAAGACGCTATGTCTTGGAGAGGATGGATTTTGAAGACCATGAAATTTTTGAAACAAAGAAAATTCACCTAAGGACTCATCACGATGTGGACTTTGAAGTAAATCTATATAATTCTGAGAGCGTAACCCATTTTGGTTGCAAAAATGGGGAAGCATTTTGCAAGATGTATGGTTTTGACGAGAGTATGCTTATCACCATGGATCTTGGTAATCCTGACATGAACCAAGACAATATGGACATTTGGGTCCTTGTTGATACGCCTCCAGTTCTACCGCTATGTGAGTTTCTCAAACATAGTTATTAGCTAATTTATATTGTTTATTTCAAAATAGTTGACAGCTTATTTCCATTGACAGCTTATTTTTATTGTTCAAAGAATGTGCGGGAAATGGTAGACAAAACCCACTACACCGATGGCTCCGAATTAACAACTTACAAGGAGAAAAATCATCTGGTCGGATTTTGTACTGACATTGAAAATTACATTATCCACAAACAAATTCCTCAACATTATGGTAAATACGTGCCACTAGTGCATGTGTTCAACTACGGTAACTACCATGGAGATACCCTGGTAAGATTTTTACTATCACAACATCCGTGCATCTTTTGCATACTTCTAAAACTAGTACATCATTGCTAACTATGAAGTTATTACTATGTTTTCAACAGATAATCCCGGAGAATTGTGTGCCTCATATGATGTATCTGAAAGGTAGTGTTAATGTTTTGAACATACAGCCAGGTCATCCTACGAATCTCAACTGTCCATACGAGATTTCTAAAAGAAGTGGAGACATGAAAATCAAAGGATGGAAAAAATGTATGGACAGTCATAAGGAGCTTCTTGGAAGCAAAAGGAAGCGAAGCGCAAGAATTGGATACAGGATGTTCTCCATTCTCCATAATGGAGAGTCAGGGTCTATATTGTTTTATGCTATTTTAGCTTAAATAGGGTATTTAGGTCTTGCCTAATACTGATGATCATGTGCTGATGAACAATTAAGTAGGGTTGGTTCGAAGACTATCAAGATGATGATCGTATGACTTGTTATGAATAACGACTAGAAGTTGTATGATGATGATTAGTAGGACTTGTTAGGATTAGTATTACTTCCGACAAACTCGATACTCGCGGTCTTTTCAATTCGGAGACTAATATGGTGAATTGTATTCGGAGACTAATATGATGAATTGTATTCAGAGACTAATCTTCTATTGTATTTGATGAATCTGTTGTTGATGTGTGATGTCTATATTTTGTCCAATTATACATTTTGTAACCTATGCAAAAAACAGAAAATAAAAAAATAAAAAAAGCGTAATATTCATACTAATGGCGCATCACATCACAGTGCGCCATTAGTATGCCGAAGTTACTAATGGCGCATCTTGCTGTTGTGCGCCATTAGTATGCCAAAGCACCTGGGTATACATTGCCCCCTGGGAGGCATACTAATGGTGCACTATTGTATATACTAATGGCGCATCTTAGGTGCGCCATTAGTAAAATATACTAATGGCGTGGTACTAATGGCGCACCACTAATGCGCCATTAATGGCCAAATTAGGTGCGCCATTAGTAGGCCTTTTCCTAGTAGTGATATTGTTATGCGGTCTGACCGATAAAGATCTTCGTAGAATATGTAGGAGCCAATATGAGCATCCAGGTTCCGCTGTTGGTTATTGACCACTGACGTGTCTCGGTCATGTCTACATAGTTCTCGAATTAGGGTCCGCACGCTTAAAGTTCGGTGACGATCGTAATTAGGGTTTTTGTGTTTTGATGTACCGAAGGTTGTTGGGTGTCCCGGATTGATCACGGACATGACGAGGAGTCTCGAAATGGTCGAGACATAAAGATTGATCACGAACATGACGAGGAGTCTCGAAATGGTCGAGACATAAAGATTGATATATTGGAATCCTATATTTGGATATCGGATTTTACCGAAGTACCGGGGGGTTACCGGAACCCCCCGGGGGTTATTGGGCCTACATGGGCCCTAAGGGAGAAGAGGAGAGCCGGCCAGGGCAGGCCGCGCACCCCCCCTAGTCCGAATAGGAAAAGGAAGGGGGGGGGGGGGGCGCCCCCGGTGGGAGTAGGACTCCTCCAGGCGCACCTCTTGGGCCGGCCGCACCTCCCTCTCTCCCTCCTTTATATACGGTGGCGAGGGGGCACCCCATGACACACAAGTTGATCTTCATGATCGTTCCTTAGCCGTGTGCGGTACCCCCTTCCACCATATTCCACGTCGGTCATATCGTAGCGTTGCTTAGGCGAATCCCTGCGTCGGTAGAACATCATCACCGTCATCATGCCGTCGTGCTGATGAAACTCTCCCTCAACACTTTGCTGGATCGGAGCTCGAGCGACGTCACCGAGTTGAACGTGTGCAGAACTCGGAGGTGCCGTACGTTCAGTAGTTGGATCGGTCGGATCGGGATGACGTACGACTACTTCCTCTACGTTGTGTCAACGCTTCCGTTGCCGGTCTACGAGGGTATGTGGACAACACTCTCCCTTCTCGTTGCTATGCATCACCATGATCTTGCGTGTGCGTAGGAATTTTTTTGAAATTACTACGTTCCCCAACAGTGGCATCCGAGCCTAGGTGTTATGCGTTGATGTTATGCACGAGTAGAACACAAGTGAGTTGTGGGCGATATAAGTCATACTGCTTACCAGCATGTCAGACTTTGGTTCGGCGGTATTGTTGGATGAAGCGGCCCGGACGGACATTACGCGTACGATTACGCGAGACTGGTTCTACCGACGTGCTTTGCACACAGGTGGCTGGCGGGTGTCAGTTTCTCCAACTTTAGTTGAACCAAGTATGGCTACGCCCGGTCCTTGCGAAGTTATTATTTATTTTCTTATATCATGATAAATGTTTATTATTCATTCTAGAATTGTATTAACCGGAAACATAATACATGTGTGAATACATAGACAAACATAGTGTCACTAGTATGCCTCTACTTGACTAGCTCGTTGATCAAAGATGGTTATGTTTTCTAACCATAGACATGAGTTGTCATTTGATTAACGGGATCACATCATTAGGAGAATGATGTGATTGACTTGACCCATTCCGTTAGCTTAGCACTTGATCGTTTAGTTTGTTGCTATTGCTTTCTTCATGACTTATACATGTTCCTATGACTATGAGATTATGCAACTCCCGTTTACCGGAGGAACACTTTGTGTGCTACCAAACGTCACAATGTAACTGGGTGATTATAAAGGTGCTCTACAGGTGTCTCCAACGGTACTTGTTGGGTTGGCGTATTTCGAGATTAGGATTTGTCACTCTGATTGTCGGAGAGGTATCTCTGGGCCCACTCGGTAATGCACATCACTATAAGCCTTGCAAGCATTGCAACTAATGAGTTAGCTGCGGGATGATGTGTTACGGAACGATTAAAGAGACTTGCTGGTAACGAGATTGAAATAGGTATTGAGATACCAACGATCGAATCTCGGGCAAGTAACATACCGATGACAAAGGGAACACCGTATGTTGTTATGCGGTTTGACTGATAAAGATCTTCGTAGAATATGTAGGAGCCAATATGGGCATCCAGGTTCCGCTATTGGTTATTAAACGGAGACGTGTCTCGGTCATGTCTACATAGTTCTCGAATCCGGAGGGTCCGCACGCTTAAAGTTCGATGACGGTTATATTATGAGTTTATGTACCGAAGGATTTCGGAGTCTCGGATGAGATCGGGGACATGACGAGGAGTCTCGAAATGGTCGAGAAGTAAAAATCGATATATTGGACTACTATATTCGGACATCGGAAAGGTTCTGAGTGATTCGGTTATTTTCGGGTGTACCGGGGAGTTACGGGAATTCGTATTGGGCCTTAATGGGCCGTCCGGGAAAGGAGAGAAATGCCTCAAAGGGTGGCCGCACCCCTCCCCATGGGCTGGTCCGAATTGGACTAGGGAGGGGGGGCGCCCCCTTTCTTCCTTCTCGTTTTCCCTTCCCTTTCCTTCCCTCCTACTCCTACTACTTGGAAGGGCTCCTAGTTCTACTAGGAAAGGGGGAATCCTACTCCCGGTGGGAGTGGGACTCCCCTAGGGCGCGCCATAGAGAGGGCCGGCCCCTCCCCTCCTCCACTCCTTTATATACGTGGCCAGGGGGCACCCCATAGACACAACAATTGATCCCTTGGATCTCTTAGCCGTGTGCGGTGCCCCCCTCCACCATAGTCCACCTCGATAATACTGTAGCGGTGATTAGGCGAAGCCCTGCGTCGGTAGAACATCAACATCGTCACCACGCCGTCGTGCTGACGGAACTCTCCCTCAAAGCTCGGCTGGATCGGAGTTCGAGGGACGTCATCGAGTTGAACGTGTGCAGGACTCGGAGGTGTCATGCGTTTGGTACTTGATTGGTCGAATCGTGAAGACGTACGACTACATCAACTGCGTTCTGCTAACGCTTCCGCTTTTGGTCTACGAGGATACGTGGACAACACTCTCTCTCCTCTCATTGCTATGCATCACCATGATCTTGCATGTGCGTAGGAATTTTTTGAAATTAGTACGTTCCCCAACAGTGGCATCCGAGCCTGGTTTTATGCATTGATGTTATATGCACGAGTAGAACACAAGTGAGTTGTGGGCGATATAAGTCATACTGCTTACCAGCATGTCATACTTTGGTTCGGCGGTATTGTTGGATGAAGCGGCCCGGACCGACATTACGCATACGCTTACGCGAGACTGGTTTTACCGCCGTGCTATGCCCGGTCCTTGAGAAGGTTAAAATAGCACAAACTTGACAAACTATCGTTGTGGTTTTGATGATGCGTAGGTAAGAACGGTTCTTGCTTAGCCCGTAGCAGCCACGTAAAACTTGCAACAACAAAGTAGAGGACGTCTAACTTGTTTTTGCAGCGCATGTTGTGATGTGATATGGTCAAGACGTGATGAGATATAAGTTGTTGTATGAGATGATCATGTTTTGTTGAAGTTATCGGCAATTGGTAGAAGCCTTATGGTTGTCTCTTTATGCATAAGATGCAAGTGCCAAATAATTGCTTTACTTTATCGCTATGCGATAGCAATAATTGCAAGAGCAATAGTTGGCGAGACGACCATGTGACGACACATTGATATAGATCAAGATGATGGAGATCATGGTGTCATGCCGGTGACGATGGAGATCATGACGATGCTTTGGAGATAGAGATCAAAGGCACAAGATGATGATGGCCATATCATGTCACATATTTTGATTGCATGTGATGTTTATCTTTTATACATATTACTTTGCTTAGTTATAACGGTAGCATTATAAGATGACCTCTCACTAAATTTCAAGATAAAAGTGTTCTCCCTGAGTATGCACCGTTGCTAAAGTTCGTCGTGCCCAGGCACCACGTGATGATCGGGTGTGATAAGCTCTACGTCCATCTACAACGGGTGCAAGCCAGTTTTGCATACGCATAAATACTCGGGTTAAACTTGACGAGCCTAGCATATGCAGATATGGCCTCGGAACACTGGATACCGAAAGGTCGAGCGTGAATCATATAGTAGATATGATCAACATAATGATGTTCACCATTGAAAACTACTCCATTTCACGTGATGATCGGTTACGGTTTAGTTGATTTGGATCACGTGATCACTTAGAAGATTAGAGGGATGTCTTTCTAAGTGGGAGTTCTTAAGTAATATGATTAATTGAACTTAAATTTATCATGAACTTAGTCCTGGTAGTATTTTCATATCTATGTTGTAGATCAATAGCTCGCGTTATTGCTTCCCTATATTTTAGATAAGTTCCTAGAGAAAACTAATTTGAAAGATGATAGTAGCAATGATGCGGACTGGGTCCGTGATCTGAGGTTTATCCTCATTGCTGCACAAAAGAATTATGTCCTTAATGCATCGCTAGGTGACTGACCTATTGCAGGAGCAGATGCAGACGTTATGAACATTTGGCTAGCTCAATATGATGACTACTTGATAGTTTAGTGCACCATGCTTAATGGCTTAGAATCGAGGCTTCAAAGACGTTTTGAACGCCATGGAGCATATAAGATGTTCCAAGAGTTGAAATTGGTATTTCATACTCATGCCCGTGTGGAGAGGTATGCGACCTCTGACAGTACTTTGCCTACAAGATGGAGGAGAATAGCTCAACCAGTGAGCATGTGCTCAGATTGTCTGAGTACGACAATTGCTTGAATCAAGTGGGAGTTAATCTTCCAAATAAGAGAGTAATTGACAAAGTTCTCTAGTCACTATCACCGAGTTACTAGAACTTCGTGATGAACTATAGTATGCAAGGGATGACGTAAATGATTCCCGAGCTTTTCATGATGATGAAATCGATGAAGGTAGAAATCAAGAAAGAGCATCAAGTGTTGATGATTAACAAGACCACTAGTTTCAAGAAAAGGGCCAAGGGAAAGAAAGGGAACTGCAAGTAGAGCGACAAACAAGTTGCTGCTCAAGTGAAAAAACCCAAGTCTGGACCTAAGCCTGAAACTGAGTGCTTCTACGGCAAAGGGACTAGTCATTGGAAGCGGAACTACCCCAAGTAATTGGCGGATAAGAAGGATGGAAAAGTGAACATATGTATATTTGATATACATGTTATTGATGTGTACTTTACTAGTGTTTATAGCAACCCCTCAGTATTTGATACTAGTTCTGTTGCTAAGAATAGTAACTCGAAACGGGAGTTGCAAAATGAACAGAGACTAGTTAAGGGTGAAGTGACGATGTGTGTTGGAAGTGGTTCCAAGATTGATATGATCATCATCGCACACTCCCTATACTTTCGGGATTAGTGTTAAACCTAAATAAATGTTATTTAGTGTTTGCGTTGAGCATGAATATGATTGGATCACGTTTATTGTAATACGGTTATTCATGTAAGTTAGAGAATAATTGTTGTTCTATTTACATGAATAAAACCTTCTATGGTCATACACCCAATGAAAATGGTTTGTTGGATCTCGATCATGGTGATACACATTTTATAATATTGAAGCCAAAAGATGCAAAGTTAATAATGATAGTGCAACTTATTTGTGGCACTGCCATTTAGGTCATATTGGTGTAAAGCGCATGAAGAAAATCCATGTTGATGGGCTTTTGGAATCACTTGATTATGAATCAGTTGATGCTTGCGAACCATGCCTCATGGGCAAGATGACTAAGACTCCGTTCTCCGGAACAATGGAGCGAGCAACTGACTTATTGGAAATAATACATACTGATGTAAGCAGTCCGATGAGTGTTGAGGCTCGCGGCGGGTATCGTTATTTTATGACCTTCACAGATGATTTGAGCAGATATGGGTATATCTACTTGATGAAACATAAGTCTGAAACATTTGAAAAGTTCAAAGAACTTCAGAGTGAAGTGGAAAATCATCATGACAAGAAAATAAAGTTTCTACGATCTGATCGCAGAGACAAATATTTGAGTTACGAGTTTGGTCTTCAATTAAAACAATGTGGAATAGTTTCACAAAATCATGCCACCTGGAACACCACAGCATAATGGTGTGTCCGAACGTCATAACCGTACTATTATTGGATATAGTGCAATCTATGATGTTTCTTATCGATTAATCACTATAGTTTTGGGGTTATGCATTAGAGACAACTGCATTCATGTTAAAAAGGGCACCATCCAAATCCATTGAGGCGACGCCGTGTGAACTGTGGTTTGGCAAGAAACCAAAGTTGTCGTTTCTTAAAGTTTGAGTTGCAATGCTTATGTGGAAAAGTTTCAACCTAATAAGCTCAAACCCAAATCGGAGAAGTGCGTCTTCATAGGATACACAAAAGAAAATGTTGGGTACACCTTCTATCACAGATCCAAAGGCAAGTTATTCATTGCTGAGAACGGATCCTTTCTAGAGAAGGAGTTTCTCTCAAAAGAAGTGAGTGGGTGGAAAGTAGAACTTGATGAGGTAACTGTACCTGCTCCCTTATTGGAAAGTAGTTCATCGCAGATATCTGTTTCTGTGACTCCTACACCAATTAGTGAGGAAGCTAATGATGATGATCATGTAACTTCAGATCAAGTTACTACCGAACCTTGTAGGTAAACCATAGTGAGATCCACACCAGAGTGGTACGGTAATCATGTTTTGGAGGTCATGTTACTTGACCATGATGAACCTAGAAACTATGAGGAAGCGATGATGAGCCCAGATTCCACGAAATGGCTTGAGGCCATGAAATTTGAGATGAGATCCATGTATAAGAACAAAGTATGGACTTTGATTGACTTGCCCAAAGATCGGCGATCCATTGAGATTAAATCGATCTTCAAGAGGAAGACAGACGTTGATAGTAGTGTTACTATCTACAAAGCTAGAATTGTCGCAAAAGGTTTTTGACAAGTTCAAGGTGTTGACTACGATGAGAGATTCTCACTCGTATCTATGCTTAAGTCTGTCCGAATCATGTTAGCAATTGCCACATTTTATGAAATCTGGCAAATGGATAAACAAAACTACATTCCTTAATGGAATTATTAAAGAAGAGTTGTATATGATGCAACCAGAAGGTTTTGTCAATCCTAAAGGTGCTAACAAAATATGCAAGCTCCAGCGATCCATCTATGGACTGATGCAAGCATCTCGGAGTTGGAACATACGCTTTGATAAGTTGATCAAAGCATATAGTTTTATACAGACTTGTGGTGAAGCCTGTATTTACAAGAAAGTGAGTGGGAGCACTACATCATTTCTGATAAGTATATGTGAATGACATATTGTTGATCGGAGATAATGTAGAATTATTCTGCAAAGCATAAAGGAGTGTTTGAAAGGAGTTTTTCAATGAAAGACCTCGGTGAAGTTGCTTACATATTGGGCATCAAGATCTATAGAGATAGATCAAGACGCTTGATAAGTTTTTCAATGAGTACATACCTTGACAAGATTTTGAAGTAGTTCAAAATGGAACAGTCAAAGAAAGAGTTCTTGCCTGTGTTACAAGGTGTGAAACTGAGTAAGACTCAAAGCCCGACCACGGCAGAAGATAGAAAGAGAATGAAAGTCATTCCCTATGCCTTGGCCATAGGTTCTATAAAATATGCCATGCTGTGTACCAGATCTATTGTATACCCTACACTATTTTTGGCAAGGGAGTACAATAGTGATCTAGGAGTAGATCACTGGACAGCGGTCAAAATTATCCTTAGTGTAATAAGGATATGTTTCTCGATTATGGAGGTGACAAAAAGGTTCGTCGTAAATGGTTACGTCGATGCAAATTTTGACACTGATCCAGATGACTCTAAATCTCAATCTAGATACATATTGAAAGTGGGAGCAATTAGCTAGAGTAGCTCCGTGCAGAGCATTGTTGACATAGAAATTTGCAAAATACTTACGGATCTGAATGTGGCAGACCCATTGACTAAACTTCTCTCACAAGCAAAACATGATCACACCTTAGTACTCTTTGGGTGTTAATCACATAGCAACGTGAACTAGATTATTGACTCTAGTAAACCCTTTGGGTGTTGGTCACATGTCGATGTGAACTATGGGTGTTAATCACATGGTGATGTGAACTATTGGTATTAAATCACATGGTGATGTGAACTAGATTATTGACACTAGTGCAAGTGGGAGACTGAAGGAAATATGCCCTAGAGGCAATAATAAAGTTATTATTAATTTCCTTATATCATGATAAATGTTTATTATTCATGCTAGAATTGTATTAACCGGAAACGTAATACATGTGTGAATACATAGACAAATAGAGTGTCACTAGTATGCCTCTACTTGACTAGCTCGTTTATCAAAGATGGTTATGTTTCCTAACCATAGACATGAGTTGTCATTTGATTAACGGGATCACATCATTAGGAGAATGATGTGATTGACTTGACCCATTCCGTTAGCTTAGCACTTGATCGTTTAGTTTGTTGCTGTTGCCTTCTTCATGACTTATACATGTTCCTATGACTATGAGATTATGCAACTCCTGTTTACCGGAGGAACACTTTGTGTGCTACCAAATGTCACAACATAACTGGATGATTATAAAGGTGCTCTACAGGTGTCTCCAAAGGTATTTGTTGGGTGGGCGTATTTCGAGATTAGGATTTGTCACTCTGATTGTCGGAGAGGTATCTCTGGGCCCACTCGGTAATGCACATCACTATAAGCCTTGCAAGCATTGCAACTAATGAGTTAGTTGCGGGATGATGTGTTACGGAATGATTAAAGAGACTTGCCGATACCGACGATTGAATCTCGGGCAAGTAATATACCGATGACAAAGGGAACATCGTATGTTGTTATGCGGTTTGACCGATAAAGATCTTCGTAGAATATGTAGGAGCCAATATGAGCATCCAGGTTCTGCTATTGGTTATTGACCGGAGACATGTCTCGGTCATGTCTACATAGTTCTCGAACCCATAGGGTCCGCACGCTTAAAGTTCGGTGACGGTTATATTATGAGTTTATGTGTTTTGATGTACCGAAGGAGTTCGGAGTCCCGGATGAGATCGGGGACATGACGAGGAGTCTCGAAATGGTCGAGGCGTAAAAATTGATATATTGGACGACTATATTCGGACATCAGAAAGGTTCTGAGTGATTCGGGTATTTTCGGGAGTACCGGGGAGTTACGGGAATTCGTATTGGGCCTTAATGGGCCATACAGGAAAGGAGCGAAAGGCCTCAAAGGGTGGCCGCACCCCTCCCCATGGGCTGGTCCGAATTGGACTAGGGAGGGGGGACGCCCCCTTCCTTCCTTCTCCTTTTCCTTTCCCTTTCCTTCCCTCCTACTCCCACTACTTGGAAGGGCTCCTAGTTCTACTAGGAAAGGGGGAATCCTACTCCCGATGGGAGTAGGACTCCCCTAGGGCGTGCCATAGAGAGGGCTGGCCCCTCCCCTCCTCCACTCCTTTATATACATGGCCAGGGGGTACCCCATAGACACAACAATTGATCCCTTGGATCTCTTAGCCGTGTGCGGTGCCCCCCTCCACCATAGTCCACCTTGATAATACTGTAGCAGTGCTTAGGCGAAGCCCTGTGTCGGTAGAACATCAACATCGTTACCACGCCTTCGTGCTGACGAACTCTCCCTCAAAGCTCGGCTGGATCGGAGTTCGAGGGACATCATCGAGTTGAACATGTGCAGAACTCGGAGGTGCCGTGCGTTTGGTACTTGATCGGTCAAATCGTGAAGACGTACGACTACATCAACTGCGTTGTGCTAACGCTTCCGCTTTCGGTCTACGAGGGTACGTGGACAACACTCTCTCCTCTCGTTGGTATGCATCACCATGATCTTGCATGTGCGTAGGAATTTTTTGAAATTACTACGTTCCCCAACAGATGCGTAGGTAAGAACGATTCTTGCTAAGCCCGTAGAAGCCACGTAAAACTTGCAACAACCAAGTAGAGGACGTCTAAATTGTTTTCGCAGGGCATGTGGTGATGTGATATGGTCAAGACATGATGCTAAATTTTATTGTATGAGATGATCATGTTTTGTAACCGAGTTATCGGCAACTGGCAGGAGCCATATGGTTGTCGCTTTATTGTATGCAATACAATCGCGCTGTAATGCTTTACTTTATCACTAAGCGGTAGCGATAGTCGTGGAAGCATAAGATTGGCAAGACGACAATGATGCTACGATGGAGATCAAGGTGTCGCGCCGGTGACGATGGTGATCATGACGGTACTTCGGAGATGGAGATCACAAGTACAAGATGATGATGGCCATATCATATCACTTATATTGATTGCATGTGATGTTTATCTTTTATGCATCTTATCTTGCTTTGATTGACGGTAGCATTATAAGATGATCCCTCACTAAATTATCAAAGTATAAGTGTTCTCCCTGAGTATGCACCGTTGCGAAAGTTCTTCGTGCTGAGACACCACGTGATGATCGGGTGTGATAGGCTCTATGTTCAAATACAACGGGTGCAAAACAGTTGCACATGCGGAATACTCAGGTTAAACTTGACGAGCCTAGCATATAACAGATATGGCCTCGGAACACGGAGACCGAAAGGTCGAGCGTGAATCATATAGTAGATATGATTAACATACTGATGTTCACCATTCATACTACTCCATCTCACGTGATGATCGGACATGGTTTAGTTGATTTGAATCACGTGATCATTTAGAGGATTAGAGGGATATCTTTCTAAGTGGGAGTTCTTAAGTAATATGATTAATTGAACTTAGTACCTGATAGTATCTTGCTTGTCTATGTTTGATTGTAGATAGATGGCTCATGCTGTTGTTCCGTTGAATTTTAATGCGTTCCTTGAGAAAGGAAAGTTGAAAGATGATGGTAGCAATTACACGGATTGGGTCCGTAACTTGAGGATTATCCTCATTACTGCACAGAAGAATTACGTCTTGGAAGCACCGCTAAGTGCCAAGCCTGCTGCAGGAGCAACAGTAGATGTTATGAACGTTTGGCAAAGCAAAGCTGATGACTACTCGATAGTTCAGTGTGCCATGCTTTACGGCTTAGAACCGGGTCATCAACGACGTTTTGAACGTCATGGAGCATATGAGATGTTCCAGGAGTTGAAGTTAATATTTTAAGCAAATGCCCGGATTGAGAGATATGAAGTCTCCAATAAGTTATATAGCTGCAAGATGGAGGAGAATAGTTCTTTTAGTGAACATATACTCAAAATGTCTGGGTATCATAATCACTTGACTCAACTGGGGGTTAATCTTCCTGTTGATAGTGTCATTGACAGAGTTCTTCAATCACTGCCACCAAGCTACAAAAGCTTCGTGATGAACTATAATATGCGAGGGATGAATAAGACTATTCCTGAGCTCTTCGCGGTGCTAAAAGCCGCGGAGGTAGAAATCAAGAAGGAGCATCAAGTTTTGATGGTCAATAAGACCACCAGTTTCAAGAAAAAGGGCAAAGGGAAGAAGAAAGGGAACTTCAAGAAGAATAGCAAACAAGTTGCTGCTCAGGAGAAGAAACCCAAGTCTGGACCTAAGCCTGAGGCTGAGTGCTTCTACTGCAAGCAAACTGGTCACTGGAAGCAGAACTACCCCAAGTATTTGGTAGATAAGAAGGATGGCAAAGTGAACAAAGGTATATGTGATATACATGTTATTGATGTGTACCTTACTAATGCTCGCAGTAGCACCTGGGTATTTGATACTGGTTCTGTTGCTAACATTTGCAACTCGAAACAGGGGCTACGGATTAAGCGAAGATTGGCTAAGGACGAGGTGACGATGCGCGTGGGAAATGGTTCCAAAGTCGATGTCATCGCGGTCGGCACACTACCTCTACATCTACCTTCGGGATTAGTATTAGACCTAAATAATTGTTATTTGGTGCCAGCGCTGAGCATGAACATTATATCTAGATCTTGTTTGATGCGAGATGGTTATTCATTTAAATCAGAGAATAATGGTTGTTCTATTTATATGAGTAATATCTTTTATGGTCATGCACCCTTGAAGAGTGGTCTATTTTTGATGAATCTCGATAGTAGTGATACACATATTCATAATGTTGAAATCAAAAGATGCAGAGTTGATAATGATAGTGCAACTTATTTGTGGCACTGCCGTTTAGGTCATATCAGTGTAAAGCGCATGAAGAAACTCCATACTGATGGACTTTTGGAACCACTTGATTATGAATCACTTGGTACTTGCGAACCGTGCCTCATGGGTAAGATGACTAAAACACCGTTCTCCGATAATATGGAGAGAGCAACGGATTTGTTGGAAATCATACATACAGATGTATGTGGTCCAATGAATGTTGAGGCTCATGGAGGACATCGTTATTTTCTCACCTTCACAGATGATTTAAGCAGATATGGGTATATCTACTTAATGAAACATAAGTCTGAAACATTTGAAAAGTTCAAAGAATTTCAGAGTGAAGTTGAAAATCACCGTAACAAGAAAATAAAGTTTCTATGATCTGATCGTGGAGGAGAATATTTGAGTTATGAGTTTGGTCTACATTTGAAACAATGCGGAATAGTTTCGCAACTCACGCCACCCGGAACACCACAGCGTTCCGAACGTCGTAATTGTACTTTATTAGATATGGTGCGATCTATGATGTCTCTTACTGATTTACCGCTATCATTTTGGGGTTATGCTTTAGAGACGGCTGCATTCATGTTAAATAGGACACCATCGAAATCCATTGAGACGACGCCTTATGAACTATGGTTTGGCAAGAAACCAAATTTGTCGTTTCTGAAAGTTTGGGGCTACGATGCTTATGTGAAAAAGCTTCAACCTGATAAGCTCGAACCCAAATCGGAGAAATGTGTCTTCATAGGATACCCAAAGGAGACTGTTGGGTACACCTTCTATCACAGATCTGAAGGCAAGACTTTTGTTGCTAAATTCAGAGTTTTTCTAGAGAAGGAGTTTCTCTCAAAAGAAGTGAACGGGAGAAAAGTAGAACTTGATGAGGTAACTGTACCTGCTACCTTATTGGAAAGTAGTACATCACAGAAACCGGTTTCTGCGACACCTACACCAATTAGTGAGGAAGCTAATGATAATGATCATGAAACTGCAGATCAAGTTACTACCGAACCTCGTAGATCAACCAGAGTAATATCCTCACCAGAGTGGTACGGTAATCCTATTCTGGAAGTCATGCTACTAGATCATGATGAACCTACGAACTATGAAGAAGCGATGGTGAGCCCAGATTCCACAAAATGGCTAGAAGCCATGAAATCTAAGATGGGATCCATGTATGAGAACAAAGTGTGGACTTTGGTTGACTTGCCCGTTGATCGGCAAGCAATTTAGAATAAATGGATCTTCAAGAAGAAGACTAACGCTGACGGTAATGTTACTGTCTACAAAGCTCGACTTGTTGCGAAAGGTTTTCGACAAGTTCAAGGGATTGACTACGATGAGACCTTCTCACCCGTAGCGATGCTTAAGTCTGTCCGAATCATGTTAGCAATTGCCGCATTTTATGATTATGAAATTTGGCAAATGGATGTCAAAACTGCACTCCTTAATGGATTTCTTAAAGAAGAGTTGTATATGATGCAACCAGAAGGTTTTGTCGATCCAAAGGGAGCTAACAAAGTGTGCAAGCTCCAGCAATCCATTTATGGACTGGTGCAAGCCTCTTGGAGTTGGAATAAACGCTTTGATAGTGTGATCAAAGCATTTGGTTTTATGCAGACTTTTGGAGAAGCCTGTATTTACAAGAAAGTGAGTGGGAGCTCTGTAGCATTTCTGATATTATATGTGGATGACATATTATTGATTGGAAATAATATAGAATTTTAGGATAGCATTAAGGGATACTTGAATAAGAGTTTTTCAATGAAAGACCTCGGTGAAGCTGCTTACATATTGGGCATTAAGATCTACAGAGATAGATCAAGACACTTAATTGGACTTTCACAAAGCACATACCTTGACAAAGTTTTGAAGAAGTTCAAAATGGATCAAGCAAAGAAAGGGTTCTTGCCTGTGTTACAAGGTGTGAAGTTGAGTAAGACTCAATGTCCGACCACTGCAGAAGATAGAGAGAAAATGAAAGATGTTCCCTATGCTTCAGCCATAGGCTCTATCATGTATGCAATGTTGTGTACCAGACCTGATGTATGCCTTGCTATAAGTCTAGCAGGGAGGTATCAAAGTAATCCAGGAGTGGATCACTTGACAGCGGTCAAGAACATCCTGAAGTACCTGAAAAAAACTAAGGATATGTTTCTCGTATATGGAGGTGACATAGAGCTCATCGTAAATGGTTACGTTGATGCAAGCTTTGACACTGATCTGGACGATTCTAAATCGCAAACCGGGTACGTGTTTACATTAAAGGGTGGAGCTGTCAGTTGGTGCAGTTCTAAACAAAACGTCGTGGCAGGATCTACATGTGAAGCGGAGTACATAGCTGCTTCGGAAGCAGCAAATGAAGGAGTCTGGATGAAGGAGTTCATATCCGATCCAGGTGTCATACCTAGTGCATCGGGTCCAATGAAAATCTTTTGTGACAATACTGGTGCAATTGTCTTGGCAAAGGAATCCAGATTTCACAAGAGAACCAAGCACATCAAGCGACACTTCAATTCCATTCAGGATTTAGTCCAAGTGGGAGACATAGAAATTTGCAAGATACATACGAATCTGAATGTTGCAGACCAGCTAACTAAGCCTCTTCCATAAGCAAAACATGATCAGCACCAAGGCTCCATGGGTGTTAGAATCATTACTGTGTAATCTAGATTATTGACTCTAGTGCAAGTGGGAGACTGAAGGAAATATGCCCTAGAGGCAATAATAAAGTTATTATTTATTTCCTTGTATCATGATAAATGTTTATTATTCATGCTAGAATTGTATTAACCGGAAACATAATACATGCGTGAATACATAGACAAACACAGTGTCACTAGTATGCCTCTACTTGACTAGCTCGTTGATCAAAGATGGTTATGTTTCCTAACCATAGACATGAGTTGTTATTTGGTTAACGGGATCACATCATTAGGAGAATGATGTGATTAACTTGACCCATTCCATTAGCTTAGCACTTGATCGCTTAGTTTGTTGCTATTGCTTTCTTCATAACTTATATATGTTCCTATGACTATGAGATTATGCAACTCCCGTTTACCGGAGGAACACTTTGTGTGCTACCAAACTTCACAATGTAACTGGGTGATTATAAAGGTGCTCTACAGGTGTCTCCGGAGGTATTTGGTGGGTTGGCGTATTTCGAGATTAGGATTTGTCACTGCGATTGTTGGAGAGGTATCGTTGGGCCCTCTCGGTAATGCACATCACTCAAGCCTTGCAAGCATTGCAACTAATAAGTTAGTTGCGGGATCATGTATTACACAACGAGTAAAGAGACTTGCCAGTAACGATATTGAAGTAGGTATTGAGATACCGACGATCGAATCTCGGGCAAGTAACATACCGATGACAAAGGAAACAACATATATTGTTATGCGGTCTGACTGATAAAGATCTTCATAGAATATGTAGGAGCCAATATGAGCATCCAGGTTCCGCTATTGGTTATTTACTGGAGACGTGTCTCGGTCATGTCTACATAGTTCTCGAACCCGTAGGGTCCGCACGCTTAAAGTTCCGTCACGATCGTAATTAGGGTTTTTGTGTTTTGATGTACCGAAGGTTGTTCGGTGTCCCAGATGTGATCACGGACATGACGAGGAGTCTCGAAATGGTCGAGACATAAATATTGATATATTGGAAGCCTATATTTGGATATCGGAAAAGTTCCGGGTAAAATCGGGATTTTACCGAAGTACCGGGGGGTTACCGGAACCCCCCGGGGGTTATTGGGCCTACATGGGCCCTAAGGGAGAAGAGGAGGGCCGGCCAGGGCAGGCCGCGTGCCCCTCTCCCCTAGTCCGAATAGGACAAGGAAGTGGGGGGGGGGGGGGCGCCCCCCTTTCCTCTTTCTCCCTTCCCCCTTCCTTTTCCAACAAGGCAAGAGGGGGAGTCCTACGCCAGGTGGGAGTAGGACTCCTCCAGGCGCACCCCTTGGGCCGGCCGCACCTCCCCCTCTCCCTCCTTTATATACGGGGGCAAGGGGACACCCCATGACACACAAGTTGATCTTCGTGATCGTTCCATAGCCGTGTGCGGTGCCCCCTTCCACCATATTCCACCTCGGTCATATCGTAGCGGTGCTTAGGCGAAGCCCTGCGTCGGTAGAACATCATCACCGTCATCACGCCGTCGTGGTGACGAAACTCTCCCTCAACACTTTACTGGATCGGAGCTCGAGGGACGTCACCGAGTTGAACATGTGCAGAACTCGGAGGTGCCGTACGTTCGGTACTTGGATCGGTCGGATCGGGAAGACGTACGACTACTTCCTCTATGTTGTGTCAATGCTTCCGTTGCCGGTCTACGAGGGTACGTAGACAACACTCTCCCCTCTCGTTGCTATGCATCACCATGATCTTGCGTGTGCGTAGGAATTTTTTTGAAATTACTACGTTCCCCAACATGTCCAAGTAAGGACAGCACCCAAGCACCGGTCCACCCACATACCAAATTATCAAAGTACCGAACGCGAATCATATGAACGTGATGAAAACTAGCTTGACGATATTCCCTTGTGTCCTCGGGAGCGCTTTACATCTTATAAGAGTTTGCCCAGGCTTGTCCTTTGCTACAAAAAGGATTGGGCCACCTTCCTGCACCTTATTTACTTTTGTTACTTGTTGCTCGTTACAAATTATCTTATCACAAAACTATCTGTTACCACTTATTTCAGTACTTGCAGAGAATACCTTGCTGGAAACCGCTTATCATTTCCTTCTGCTCCTCGTTGGGTTCGACACTCTTACTTATCAAAAGTACTAAGATAGATCCCCTATACTTGTGGGTCATCAGTTGGGTCATGATCGTTATCGTCACTGAGTTCCAGCAGAAGAAGAACGTGTCGGTGAAGATCGTACTTGGAGTCCCTCAAACCGTCGGTGAACGATTCCGCAAACCATACACGAACAGTCCCTCGAACTAAACACCGAAAGCACGACCTCTCTACTTTGTTGCAACATCTTTAGTAGCACCATCTCATCTCCAAACCCTAGTTCTTCCCTTGATTTCAATCTTTGTATAAAACCTCAGATTGGTACATGGGGGTGCTAGTTGTGTGGATTACATCCTGTAGTTGATATTAGTTGGTTTACTTGGTGGAAGGCTATATGTTCAGATTGTTCATCATATATTTATGTCCTCTGATCAAGAACATGAATATGATTTGTGAGTAGTTTCATTTGTTATTGAGGAAATGGGAGAAGTATTGTTATAAGTAATCATGTGAAGTTGGTTGCTGTTCAATGTTTTGATGATGTGTTGTGTTGTTCATCCTCTAGTGGTGTCATGTGAATGTCGACTACATAACACTTCATCATGCTTGGGCCTAGGGGAAGGTGACACATACCAAACGGAGTCCAAATGCTACGAAATGTTTTGGCAATTTTTTATGGACCATAAGGGACCCTAGAAGCTTCAAGACAAGACCGAAAGTGCCATGAGGCAGTGACAAGCTGCCAAGCGTACCCTATAGGCTTGAGGGCCCCTCGTGGCACCCATTGACCTAATTCTAGTGCTATAAATTCCCATGTATTCCCAATACATCAGGGAGCCACCCGAAAATACTTTTTCCACCGCCGCAAGTTTCTGCTCTTGCGAGATCCCGTCCGGAGGCCTTCTCCGGTACTCTGCTGGAGGGGGAATCAATCACGGAGGGCTTCTGCATCAACCTTGCCGCCTTCTGATGATGTGTGAGTAGTTTACCACAGACCTACGGGTCCATAGCTAGTAGCTATATGGCTTCTTCTCTCTCTTTGATCTTCCATACAATGTTCTCCTCGACGTCTTGGAGTTCTATTCGATGTAATCTTTTTTTGCGGTGTGTTTGTTGGGATCCGATGAATTGTGGGTTTATGATCAGATTATTCATGAATATTATTTGTGTCTTCTCTGAACTCTTTTATGCATGATTATTATAGTTTCGTATTTCTCCCCGATCTATTGATTTGGTTTGGGCAACTAGATTGATTTATCTTGCAATTGGAGAGGTGCTTTGTAATGGGTTCAATCCTACGGTGCTCTATATCCCTGTGACAGAAAGGGACAAGACACGTATGTGCATTGCTGTCATTAAGGATAAAATGATGGAGTTTATTCATATTGATTGAGTTTACTTTGTCTACATCAGGTCATCTTGCTTAAGGCGTTACTCCGTTCTTTGTGAACTTAATACCTTAGATGCATGTTGGATAGTGGTCGATGTGTGGAGTAATAGTAGTAGATGCAGGCAGGAGTCGGTCTACTTGTCTCGGACGTTATGCCTATATACATGATCATTGCCTTGAATATCGTCATAACTATGTGCTTTTCTATCAATTGCCCAATAGTAATTTGTTGACCCACCGTATGCTATGTTCAAGAGACAAGCCTCTAGTGAAAGCTATGGCCCCAGGTCAATATTTATCATATATTAAATACAAAAATATTTTCCTGCAATTTATTTATGTTTATTTTATTTTGTCTTTTTGATTATCTATTTATCACTATGAAATTTGATCCTTGCAATTAACCACCAAGGGATTGACAACCCCTTGTTTGCGTTGGTTGCAAGTATTTGTTATTTTGTGTGTAGGTGCTATTCACGAGGTTTCGCGCGGTTCTCCTACTGGATTGATAACCTTGGTTCTTAACCAGGGGAAACAGTTATCTCTACTGCACCGCATCATCCTCTGCTCTTCGAGGAAATCCCAACGCAGCTAACAAGTATCATAAGCCATCGTGGAATTAGTTTGTACATGATGGGTTGCAGGAGTACAAAATCTAATCCCCAGTTTATTAGTTGTTCCGTAATGGGCTGTTTTGGATCCATATATTTCATTAGATGGTTAGATTTATCGAAATTCTTCTCTTGTAGTTGTGGGTTCTTATGAGAGGGGGTAATCATAAGTAGGTTGTTTGTTCAAGTAAGAATATCACCTTAGCTTTGATCCACCCACATGACAACTTATCAAAGCAACGAACACGGATGAATGAATCGTGGTGAAAGTAACTAGATGAAATTTTCTTGTGTCCTTGAGAATGTTCTAATCACTATAAGAAGTAATTTTGGCTTGTCCTTAGCAATAGTAGGTATTGGGACACCCTGCTGCACCTTCTTACTTTTGTTACTTGTCACTTGTCATGAACACACATTGGGTGGCAGCTGCTTGGTTGATTGGAAGATGGCATACTCTCCCAAGGAATATGGCGGCCTAGGTGTCCACAACGTGTTCCTTCTCAACCAATGTAACACCCTCGATGTGACTATAGCTCCCACGTGTCGAGGCACGACTTAGAGACATAATCGCATTGAAGGCATATGTCGCAAGTGAGGTAATCTTCACACAACCCATGTAATATAATAAGGAGAAAGAGATACATAGTTGGCTTACAATCGCCACTTCACACAGTTACATGAATAAAACATTACATCATCCAAATACACTCATGGCCCGACTACGGAACTAAAATAAAAGAAGAAACCCCAAATGCGACAAAGGTCCCCGATCGACCCCAACTGGGCTCCACTACTGATCAACTAGAACGAAACAACACAAAGGACAAGATCTTCAACGAGCTCCTCCTGAGCTTGGTTGCGTCATCTGCAGGGTCTCATCGGCACCTGCAAGCTAGTTTTGGAAGTATCTATGAGCCACGGGGACTCAGCAATCTCGCACCCTCGCGATCAAGACTATTTAAGCTTATGGGTAAGGTAAAGGTATGAGGTGGAGCTGCAGCAAGCGACTAGCATATATGGTGGCTAACATACGCAACTGAGAGCAAGAAGAGAAGGCAAAGCACGGTCGATAAAAGTATGATCAAGAAGTGATCCAGGACTACCTATGTCAAGCATAACTCCAACAACCGTGTTCACTTCCCGGACTCCGCCGGAAAGAGACCATCACGGTTACACACGCTGTTGATTCATTTTAATTAAGGTCGACTTCAGGTTTTCTACAACTGGACATTAACAAATTCCCATCTGCCCATAACCACGGGCACGGCTTTCGAAAGTTCAAATCCCTGCAGGGGTGTCCCAACTTAGCCCATCACAAGCTCTCACGGTCAACGAAGGAATAGACCTCCACCCGAGACATTCCGATCAGACTCGGTATCCCAGTACAACAAGACATTTCGACAGGGTAAAACTTAACCAGCAACACCGCCCGAATGTGCCGACAAATCCCGATAGGAGTTGCACATATCTCTTTCTCAGGGCACACTCAGATAAGCTCTCCATACAACTAAAACCAAACCTCGAGTTTCCCCGAGGGGGCGCTGCACAGGACTCTAGTTCGGACCAACACTCAGAGGAGCACTGGCCCGGGGGGGGGGGGTCAAAATAATGATGACCCTTGAGTCTGCAGAACCCAAGGGAAAGAAAAGGCTAGGTGGCAAATGGTAAAACCAATGTTGGGCATTGCTGGAGAAGCTTTACTTAAGGCGAACTGTCAAGGGGTTCCCATTATAGCCCAACGGCGTAAGGGACGCAAAATCCGGGAACATAACACCGATATGACAAAAACTAGGGTGGCAAGAGTGGAACAAAACACCAGGCATAAGGCCGAGCCTTCCACCCTTTACCAAATATATATGCATTAATTAAATAAGACATATAGTGATATCCCAACAAGTAAACATGTTCCAACAAGGAACAACATCTCCATGTTCCAATAAGGAACAAACTTCAATCTTCACCTGCAACTAACAATGCTATAAGAGGGGCTGAGCAAAGCGGTGACATAGCCAACCAACGGTTTGCTAGGACAATGGTGGGTTAGAGGCTGAACATGGCAATTTGGGAGGCTGACAAGCAAGTGGTAGGCATCGTAGCAATGGCATAGCAAAAGAGCGAGCAAACTAGCGTAGCAAAGATAGTACTGATTTCGAGGGTATGATCATCTTGCCTGAAATCCCGCAAGGAAGAAGAACGAGTCCATGAAGAAGACAAACGGACGTAGTCGAACGGGTCCTCACAACACGACGTTACCGGATCGAACCCGAAGAAGCAAACACCGGAAAAGAAGCACACAACATAGTAAACAACCAACACATAATCATGGCATGATGCACAATCGAGTATGATGCATGTCCGGTTTAATGAAGCATGGCATGACAAAGTGCACAAACAATCCTACAAATTAAGTGGAGCTCAATATGCAACGAGTTGCATATTGACGGAGCACCACATCAATTATTTAGTTCGATCTCGTTTATGTACCCAACAATATTAGATGTTGTTAAACATGGCAAGAGGGTGAAGCAAATGTAAACTACCTATCTAGTCACGGTTAAATGAGGCCGGGCACAACAAACAACAAATCCGGAAAATCCCCATATGCATATATTAGGTTTGGTACTGTTCTGCCCTAAATATAATTTTAGAGTTGTTAAACATGCAAAGATGATGCCACCATGTTAAACTAGGCAAAATTCTACCCCATTTACATATAAAGTTTATTTAAATCCGAGTTACGGTTAATTAGTTATGAATTAAAGCATTTTAGCATGGCATAGGAGCAAATTAAAGCAAACAGCATTTTAAACATTTCAAACATAGATGAAAGTTGGTTATTATTAATCTACACAAAATTCTGAGCAAGTTTCATGTTAAGTTTGTTTAATTCCGATGCACGGTTAATTAGTTATAAAATGCATGATGTTTGAGGTTTTTTCTGCAATTCTATTTTTAACTGGATAAATAGATAAATCACTCCTCAGGAAAAAAATAGGAGTCAGGCCGAAACTGGCCCGAACTAGGCTGCACAGGAGCAAACAGGAGGTGGCTTTCTCACGTTGGGCTTTAGGGAACCGGGCCTTGGCGTCTTGGTGTTGGGCCGGCCATGGCGCTGGATCTGGGCCTTGGAGGCCGAGCGGTCAACAGGCGCGATGGGGCAAAGTGCGCTGCTCTCGTCTCTGAACTCTGAAGGGCAGGAACAAACATCAGGGGATGCAGCGGCGGCTTGGGGCGGCGCAGGACTCCGGCGGCGCTCGAGGTGGGCGGAGGAAGCGGATCCGGGCAGCGAGGTCAGGCGGGGACAGGTCTGGCCGCCGAAGGTCCATTCCGGCAGGAT
The DNA here is from genome assembly GCA_034509565.1 of Triticum monococcum. Classification (NCBI taxonomy): domain Eukaryota; kingdom Viridiplantae; phylum Streptophyta; class Magnoliopsida; order Poales; family Poaceae; genus Triticum; species Triticum monococcum. Next base: position 752,145,461 of record CM067843.1, on the reverse strand, counting down.
CCAGGTGAGTCCTGCAGGCAACATATTCGGTTGCAGAGAGAAATAAAGTTCAGAGAGGGAGAGGCACGGAGAAGAAGAAGAGGGGCGGCGCGACTGGCCTGGTTCGGGCGCTCGGCGGCGTTGGTTGAAGGTAGCGGCGGACGAGGATGGAAGCAGGGGCCGGCAGCACGGGCATTGGGGACGAGGGATGGGAGGAGATGCGTGGTCGTGGCCTGGGACTTGGCGTGGGCAGGTCATGGAGGAGCTCCTCTCCTCTGGATCAAACTGAAAGGGGAAGGCAGCGGGGCGCTGGTCTCTGACGAGGCCGGTCGAAGACGGCGGCCTCAGGCAGGGGAGCTCGAACGGCGGCGGCGGGGAAGAGCTCTAGGTCGTCCATGGCTTCAGGTGCTCACCTGTTCGAGGCAACAGAGAGACAGGGAGATAGCGTGAGGGGGAGAAGAGAATAAAAAGGAAGAAGATAGAGGAAGAGGAAGGCGGCCCTGCTGGCTTCGGTCGACGCAGATGAGGAGAAAGGTAGTGCCTCGGGCGCGAGGCTCCAGTGCTTGCTCAGGCCATGAAGCTGCTCGAGGATGCCAACGAAGACGGTAGCACGAATTTGTTCGGCATGGGGAACAAGAGGTAGCTTGCAAGGACAGGGGAATCGGGCGAGCGGCGCTGGCGGGTTGGAGGAAGGTAGCTAGGTTGATTGGGGATGGATCCCGAGGAAGACTTGGTGGAGTGGCGGCGGCGGCGAAGGGTGGATGGGACAAGGTCCCTAGGTTTTAGGGTTGGTATTTATATAACAAGTGAATTTTTGGGTAGGGGCTATCCGATCGTAATCGGACGATCGCGAATAAAATAGCTAGGAAGTCCAAATAAGAAAACGGTGACGTTTTGTAGACGTTTGGGGATGATCCGGACGCAACGGTGGCGACAGCTCGGGTCGGGTCCGGGACAGCTTTCGGGCGCGTGCGCGAGGAGAGCCGCGGGCTGACGAGAGAGGTTAGGTAGGGTCTGGCGGTGAGTAGTGGACTGTGCAGAAGTCCTCAGGCTGAGAGAAGAGAAGAGAGAGAGGCCCGGCCTCTGTTTCCGGAGACCGAAAACGTCCGACATTAGACCGGCTATACTGCCGCTATAGTTATCCGTTGGGGCATCAAACGATCTCCGAATGCGATGAAACTTGACAGGCGGTCTATCTACACTATAATAAGACCACACGTCAAATTTCAATCCAATCTGAGAACATTTTCTGGCCACTTATAAAATACTATTTCGGACATGCTGCGGGCGCGTGCAAGTGTGTCTGGGCTCATAACGGACAACACAGAGAACGAGGAGGCCGGGACGGATGCAAGTTTTGAAAACATGAAGATGCAATGCACATGATGACATGATAAGATGCAACACGCAAGCAAATGACAACACCACAACAGCGAATAACTGGACGACACCTGGCACATCGGTCTCGGGGCGTTACAACACTCCACCACTATGAGAGGATCTCGTCCCGAGATCTAGAATGGCACCGGAGGGACAACGGAAGAGAAAGAGAAGAGGTAAAACTAGGTTGCTCCTTTGACAAACGAGTGAAACCAAAGAACCTTGCGAGGTTGAACAAATTGAGAGAAAAGGAAATACAATGAAGATGGACGAAGTGAAAAACACTCCGTTAGAAAAGAGGAACGAGGAAGAACAAATTCAGGCAGCACTCCGGTTGGACAGAAAAAGAATTGAATAAGGTCTTGATAAGATGAGAAGATACTTGATGAAATCACAACACACTGCCTCCATAACTATTGAATGGATGGAACAAAGGGTAAGAAATATCTCAGACCGCACTCCGGTTGAGAAGGGAGTCAAAATTTGATAAGATGAGAGAGCTCAAATGAAAACACGACACTCCGGTTGAGAAAGGGATGCAAGACTTGATAAGGCGTCAAGAACTTGAACAAAGGGGCACAATACTCCGGTTAAGCAAGATAGGGAAGGAATAAGAGTGATATAATTTGGACAGCACTCTGTCTGTAAATGGAAGGAATTGAACTTGACAAGATGAGAGGATACTTGAAAAGAGGACACAACACTCAGATTAAAAGGATAGGCATGGAAAAATCATGATCTTTGACAAAACGAGATGATGGGTTGAAAAGATGAACCTCACAATGCCTCCGGAACAAAAGTAAGAATGGAATGGAGTGAACGAAGGAAAACAATATCTTGAGAGAGCACGGTTACAACAGAAGCTAGAATGGAGTTGTTGGAAACCCACAACGAAAATAATAAGCTTAATATGGTCTTATGGAATACCTCTCAAATTAAGAGATGAAAAACCTGCCACTCATGGGAAAAGAATTGGATTGACAAGAACAAGGAGACGAGAAGGCTATATTACCGGGAGGATAAAAGAAGAACTTGGATCAATTATACGCCTCACAATATCAAGATCCTTAGGGAAAGCTTTAGGAGAAACATAACCCAAGATAACTCCAATGACGAGATTGATGGATTTAAAATACCTCATTCTTAACCACATGTGAATCATGAAGCATGAACTCAAATTATCAAGAATGACATGGTACCACCTGCAATGATACGGAAAAAAGAAAACACTCCGGATTGCAATATGAAGAAAGTTTGAGCTCTTAGAAAAGAATCTCAACGAACTCCTGGAGAAGGGATATAAATCGTTGATGGACCACCATGTATAGCCTCCATGAAGAAACTCCGGTAAACAAAAGGATGAACAAACGGAAAGAGAAGTTTAAAACACAAGCGAAGCCTTGCGACGATTTAGATGAATCTCCGTGGTGATATAATTGAAATAACTTGGAGCTCCGGAAAGGAAAGAGGAACAAAAGAAATCAAGAATTTTTATGAACCTCCGGAATAAGGAATTAAATCGCTTGGATCAAACAAGAGTAAGAATTACATTATGCTTATCCTTCACCAATTTAAATTGATGACAAGCAGCGGATTTGGCATATTACTCATTCTCGTAGAAAGGATTAAGAGAGATATCGCATAAACTCGAGAAAATCTTCAACGAACCGCCGGTAGGATTGACAAGAACGAAAGAATTGATATGATAAATGAAGGAAGAAGAATCTTGAGCGAACCACCGTCAGAATTGAAAAAGAACGATTAAAACATGAAGAAACGCCGGGAAGGATTAGCAATTAAATGAAGATGCTTGAGAGAATTTAGATACAACTAAAACGAAGAGATCACGCGCTGATTAAAGATCACTTGAACGAAGCACCGGTAAGATTGAAGAACGAGAGCTGAAAGCTGAGAATGAATAATATTTGAAAAGATGGATTCCGGATAACAAATTGAGAAGACTCTTGAATTGCTCCGGATAAGTGAAAAGAATTCTCACAATCAAAACAATTATGAGAGAATGGTAACAAGTTAGAATCACGAATCTTGAAGAGAATGGAGCAAGATTAAAAGAAACTCTTCTTCGGTCTTCAAATGACGACGAGAAACACCACCAAGAATTATTGAGGCGCACCGGAATGAAGAATGGAAAAGGTTGAGCCAACGATGAAAATAATTTGAAAGATCTTGGAGAAATACATTTGACTGATGACAATTCATTCTTACGTCAAACTATAGAAAAGAATTTGAAAAGCTCCGGAAAAATAAGAAGAGTCAGGTAAGATCCTGGGAAAAGACCTGTGGGTTAGGGCCCACTCAAAAGAAACACCGTTGGAATGATTAAAAAGTGGGGTTGCACCGGTTGAATTAAATGACTTGAATGAGATACCAATCTCGAAAGAGCTTGAACGAATGTAGAGTGGAAACACGAATCTTTGAGATATCTTGAGCACTCCAGAATAATTGAATAGCGTGAAATGAATGATTAAGAATTGCACCGGCATGAGCAAGCATTGAAATGAGGAAAGGATATGATCAACAAAGCTTGCACTGGTTCCATTGGAGAAGAAAAAGAATGAATAATGGTGAACTAGAAACTCCGTTAAAATCTTCATGAGCATCACCAAGTAAGAACATTGATTGAAAAGAAAGAAGAGGCTTCACATGAATAAGATGGATACTTGATTAGAAATCTGAATCCTTGAAGAAAAAGGGTGGGTGGGCGGGAAAAACAAGGAAACTTGGAGACGGATGAAACAAACACCGTTGAGAAGAAGTGATAATTGATCTTGCAAATGTTGAAGTGAACGGATCCACTTGAGGAGAGACACATCGGTTGAAACGAATTAACATGACAATCTCGATTATCATGAAGGATTGGTATTCACATGAAAATATGAGATCACCGCTTAGGAAAGGTATGGATCAACATTTGACTTCGAAGCAACTCAAATACCACAACTCAAAACAAAACAAAGGATTGGCTTGCGAAATAAGCCGGAACAAACATATGATAGAGATTTCGTCCGAAGTTTTCGTGGTGGGGCCTACACGGGCTCGATCGTACAGCACCATCATGTACAAGGCAGTGCACATGACATACGAAGCGTCCCCGAGTCGGCATAGCCAAGGACTCTTTAAGGCACAACGAGACCACTGTAAAATCGACCGTGAATATGCGAACCACTAGACGTCGAACCCCAATTTCATATCATACATCTGTCGGAAAAGATATCCTAAGAGCTACTTGAATTCCCACCTATGAAACTCCCGAAATTTTCCCGGTTATGCAATTAGGTGTTGGGGATACAGGGGAAGCATAATATCTCACCCAAAACTAGCAAATCCTACATCCAGCTGTATCCATCCTTCAACACATAACCAAGAAACCTTCGGAAATCATCTACCTCAACCTTCGAAAAGCATCCGTTATACAAGTTATGGCAATACTCCCGAACTCCCGCCCCAGTACTGGGTGGCTTCGAGGTTATCTCACCAACGAACTGCATAAAAGAGATTTTCGATGTGGGCGTACTAAACTCAGGTATTCCAGAACTGTAACGATAAAATTATGATGACAACACCTCAGAGCTCAACTCCCCGGGACACTTCCACTAAACCCCTGACAGGAGGCACCAAGACAATGTTCTCATCATAAAACCATCGGAACGATTCCAAGATAACCGCGTGATCCTAAATTTTTTTTAGTGAAATTTGAGAAGAGAAGAGTCAAAACTCTACGTCAGGATGCCTTACCAGAGCGATGAAGGAGACTGGGAAGTAAAAAGAATTCCTAAACTCTCCGATATATAATTCCTAATGACTCAAAACATTTTTCTAGACAGAACTCGGCTGCTAAAAACGATCAAGCAATGGGGGCTCCTAAGGTCGGGGAAGGCTCTGATTACCAACTTGTAACACCCTCGATGCGACTATAGCTCCCACGTGTCGAGGCACGACTTAGAGACATAATCGCATTGAAGGCATATGTCGCAAGTGAGGTAATCTTCACACAACCCATGTAAGAGATACATAGTTGGCTTACAATCGCCACTTCACACAGTTACATGAATAAAACATTACATCATCCAAATACACTCATGGCCCGACTACGGAACCAAAATAAAAGAAGAACCCCCAAATGCGAAAAAAGGTCCCCGATCGACCCTAAATGGGCTCCACTACTGATCAACTAGAACGAAACAACACAAAGGACAAGATCTTCAACGAGCTCCTCCTGAGCTTGGTTGCGTCATCTGCAGGGTCTCATCGGCACCTGCAAGCTGGTTTTGGAAGTATCTGTGAGCCACGGGGACTCAGCAATCTCGCACCCTCGCGATCAAGACTATTTAAGCTTATGGGTAAGGTAAAGGTATGAGGTGGAGCTGCAGCAAGCGACTAGCATATATGGTGGCTAACATACGCAACTGAGAGCGAGAAGAGAAGGCAAAGCATGGTCGATAAAAGTATGATAGAGAAGTGATCCTGGACTACCTACGTCAAGCATAACTCCAACAACCGTGTTCACTTCCCAGACTCCGCCGGAAAGATACCATCACGGTTACACATGCTGTTGATTCATTTTAATTAAGGTCGACTTCTAGTTTTCTACAACCGGACATTAACAAATTCCCATCTGCCCATAACCGCGGACACGGCTTTCAAAACTTCAAATCCCTGCAGGGGTGTCCCAACTTAGCCCATCACAAGCTCTCACGGTCAACGAAGGAATAGACCTCCACCCGAGACATTCCGATCAGACTCGGTATCCCAGTACAACAAGACATTTCGACAGGGTAAAACTTAACCAGCAACACCGCCCGAATGTGCCGACAAATCCCGATAGGAGCTGCACATATCTCTTTCTCAGGGCACACTCAGATGAGCTCTCCATACAACTAAAACCAAACCTCGAGTTTCCCCGAGGGGGCGCTGCACAGGACTCTAGTTCGGACCAACACTCAGAGGAGCACTGGCCCGGGGGGGGGGGGGGGTCAAAATAATGATGACCCTTGAGTCTGCAGAACCCAAGGGAAAGAAAAGGCTATGTGGCAAATGGTAAAACCAATGTTGGGCATTGCTGGAGAAGCTTTACTTAAGGCGAACTGTCAAGGGGTTCCCATTATAGCCCAACCGTGTAAGGGACGCAAAATCCGAAAACATAACACCGATATGACGGAAACTAGGGCGGCAAGAGTGGAACAAAACACCAGGCATAAGGCCGAGCCTTCCACCCTTTACCAAATATATATATATGCATTAATTAAATAAGATATATAGTGATATCCCAACAAGTAAACATGTTCCAACAAGGAACAACATCTTCATGTTCCAATAAGGAACAAACTTCAATCTTCACCTGCAACTAACAACGCTATAAGAGGGGCTGAGCAAAGTGGTAACATAGCCAACCAACAGTTTGCTAGGACAATGGTGGGTTAGAGGCTGAACATGGCAATTTGGGAGGCTGACAAGCAAGTGGTAGGCATCGTAGCAATGGCATAGCAAAAGAGCGAGCAAACTAGCATAGCAAAGATAGTAGTGATTTCGAGGGTATGATCATCTTGCCTGAAATCCCGCAAGGAAGAAGAACGAGTCCATGAAGAAGACAAACGGATGTAGTCGAACGGGTCCTCACAACACGACGTTACCGGATCCAACCCGAAGAAGCAAACACCGGAAAAGAAGCACACAACATAGTAAACAACCAACACATAATCATGGCATGATGCACAATCGAGTATGATGCATGTCCGGTTTAATGAAGCATGGCATGACAAAGTGCACAAACAATCCTACAAATTAAGTGGAGCTCAATATGCAACAAGTTGCATATTGACGGAGCACCACATCAATTATTTAGTTCGATCTCGTTTATGTACCCAACAATATTAGATGTTGTTAAACATGGCAAGAGGGTGAAGCAAATGTAAACTACCTATCTAGTCACGGTTAAATGAGGCCGGGCACAACAAACAACAAATCCGGAAAATCCCCATATGCATATATTAGGTTTGGTACTGTTCTGCCCTAAATATAATTTTAGAGTTGTTAAACATGCAAAGATGATGCCACCATGTTAAACTAGGCAAAATTCTACCCCATTTACATATAAAGTTTATTTAAATCCGAGTTACGGTTAATTAGTTGTGAATTAAAGCATTTTAGCATGGCATAGGAGCAAATTAAAGAAAAAAGCATTTTAAACATTTCAAACATAGATGAAAGTTGGTTATTATTAATCTACAGAAAATTCTGAGAAAGTTTCATGTTAAGTTTGTTTAATTCCGATGCACGGTTAATTAGTTATAAAATGCATGATGTTTGAGGGTTTTTCTGCAATTCTATTTTTAACTGGATAAGTAGATAAATCACTCCTCAGGAAAAAAACAGGAGTCAGGCCGAAACTGGCCCGAACTAGGCTGCACAGGAGCAAACAGGAGGTGGCTTTCTCACGTTGGGCTTTAGGGAACCGGGCCTTGGCGTCTTGGTGTTGGGCCGGCCTTGGCGCTGGATCTGGGCCTTGGAGGCCGAGCGGTCAACAGGCGCGATGGGGTAAAGTGCGCTGCTCTCGTCTCTGAACTCTGAAGGGCAGGAACAAACATCAGGGGATGCAGCGGCGGCTTGGGGCGGCGCAGGACTCCGGCGGCGCTCGAGGTGGGCGGAGGAAGCGGATCCGGGCAGCGAGGTCAGGCGGGGACAGGTCTGGCCGCCGAAGGTCCATTCCGGCAGGATCCGGGAGAGTCCTGCAGGCAACATATTCGGTTGCAGAGAGAAATAAAGTTCAGAGAGGGAGAGGCACGGAGAAGAAGAAGAGGGGCGGCGCGACTGGCCTGTATCGGGCGCTCGGCGGCGTTGGTTGAAGGTAGCGGCGGACGAGGATGGAAGCAGGGGCCGGCAGCACGGGCATTGGGGACGAGGGATGGGAGGAGATGCGCGGTTGTGGCCTGGGACTTGGCGTGGGCAGGGCATGGAGGAGCTCCTCTCCTCTGGATCAAACTGAAAGGGGAAGGCATCGGGGCGCTGGTCTCTGACGAGGCCGGTCAAAGACGGCGGCCTCAGGCAGGGGTGCTCAAACGACGGCGGCGGGGAAGAGCTCTAGGTCGTCCATGGCTTCAGGTGCTCACGTGTTCGAGGCAACAGAGAGACAGGGAGATAGTGTGAGGGGGAGAAGAGAATAAAAAGGAAGAATATAGAGGAAGAGGAAGGCGGCCCTGCTGGCTTCGGTCGACGCAGATGAGGAGAAAGGTAGTGCCTCGGGCGCGAGGCTCCAGTGCTTGCTCGGGCCATGAAGCTGCTCCAGGATGCCAACGAAGACGGCAGCACGAATTTGTTCGGCATGGGGAACAAGAGGCGGCTTGCAAGGATAGGGGAATCGGGCGAGCGGCGCTGTCGGGTTGGAGGAAGGTAGCTAGGCTGATTGGGGATGGATCCCGAGGAAGATTTGGTGGAGTGGCGGCCGCGGCGAAGGGTGGATGGGACAAGGTCCCTAGGTTTTAGGGTTGGTCTTTATATAACAAGTGAATTTTTGGGTAGGGGCTACTCGGTCCATCCGATCGTAATCGGACGATCGCGAATAAAATAGCTAGGAAGTCCAAATAAGAAAACGGTGACGTTTTGTAGACGTTTGGGGATGATCCGGACGCAACGGTGGCGACAGCTCGGGTCGGGTCCGGGACAGCTTTCGGACGCGTGCGCGAGGAGAGCCGCGGGCTGACGAGAGAGGTTAGGTAGGGTCTGGCGGTTAGTAGTGGATTATGCAGAAGTCCTCAGGCTGAGAGAAGAGAAGAGAGAGAGGCCCGGCCTCTGTTTCCGGAGATCAAAAACGTCCGACGTTAGACCGGCTATATTGCCGCTATAGTTATCCGTTGGGGCATCAAATGGTCTCCGAATGCGATGAACCTTGACAGGCGGTATATCTACACTATAATAAGTCCAGACGTCAAATTTCAATCCAATGTGAGAACATTTTCCGGCCACTTATAAAATACTATTTCGGACATGCCGCGGGCGCGTGCAAGTGTGTCTGGGCTCAGAACGGACAACGGAGAGAACGAGGAGGCCGGGACGGATGCAAGTTTTGAAAACATGAAGATGCAATGCACATGATGACATGATAAGATGCAACACGCAAGCAAATGACAACACCACAACAGCGAATAACTGGACGACACCTGGCACATCGGCCTCGGGGCGTTACAACCAATACCTGGATGTGAAGTGGTGTTGATCTAGAGAGTGTGCGAGGACAAACCCCGTGTTGGCTTGCCTCTGGTGGTCACCAAGGAGGCCGAGGGCATCTTCGGCACCACGCTTAAGTGCTCGCTTGGCAATGACCCTAAGCTTTTCGTCTAGACTGACAAGTGGTTGGATGGTCATAGCATCGAGCAACTAGCCCCAAACATGACCTCCTACACCAAGCCTGCCAACTGGAGGCGCACGGTGGCGGATGCCCTGCCGAATAACTCATTGGTGGACGACACCAAAAGAATGCCTTCCGTACCTTCCCTTGCGGAGGTCCTTGAGCTCTGGCTGCAGATCCAAAACACAACTCTACGGAATTGCGACGACGTGCTATCCTAGTGCCTACCTCAAACATCGTCTATTAGGCATCGTGGCGGGATCCACCTATGGTTCCTTTTTCCTACGTAGAGAATTCTTCCCCTATGTGCACGAGCTTTAGACATCTTGGGTACCGCTGGAACTCATAATCTTTGCTTGGTTGCATTGCAAAATCATTTGTGGACGTCTGATCGGCTAGCGGCGCGACACTTGGATCACCCGCACAGCTGCTTCATGTGCTGCCAGCAACAGGAAACAGCAAAACACCTTCTCAAGTGCCCCTTTGTGCGGGAGGTCTGGTACAACACGCTGCTGCCACTACGCCTGCACCGTTCACTCCCTCTGGTGATTCCTCACTCTCCACTTGGTGGTCTAGTCTATCGATGGTGACGCTGTCAGCTACCAGGAAGGAACTCAACTCCCTTGTCATTCTGACTACGCGGCACATTTGGTTGGAGAGAAACAATAGAGTTTTCGAAAAGATAGCATGTCTACCTTCGCCGGTGCTAGTCAAGATCCGCAATGAATTCGCTTTCTGGAAGCTCGCACATGATAGTCATGTGGGATCGCGTAAGGATCAGTAGTGTGTTCTTTCGCCACCCCTCTACTGGCCTCTGTCTTCATATAGCTTGACAAACATTGTGTCCATGGTTGTAACAACAATGGCCACACTGTAACTGCTTTTCACTTCTACCTTAATACAAAAGGCACGCAACTCTCTTGTGTGATCTTAAAAAAAGGCGGTATTTAGCTGGCACAATATCATTTTTCAGATTAGTATGGGAGATTCTCTCGCGGTTCCTTGATGTCCTATTCCCAACATACATATGAGCCCCACACGTCAGTGGACAAATTTATTATATCCTACCTCTCCTCCTCCTCCTAGACCCTCTCTCTCTCTCTCTCTCTCTCTCGCTCTCTCTCTCTCCCTCTCTCTCGCTCCCTCCCTCCCAACTCATTAGGCCAACTCTAGCACACGACCCCAAACAGACGTCTTTTTTCCCGGATTGTATCTGTTTGGGTAGCGCAATGGGTGTTGTGGAACGTAGCATGCAATTTCAAAAAAAATTATACGATCACGCAAGATCTATCTAGGAGATGCATAGCAACGAGAGGGAGAGAGTGTGTCCATGTACCCTCATAGACCGAAAGCGGAAGCGTTAGGTTAACGCGGTTGATGAAGTCGAACATCTTCACGATCCAACCGATCTAGTACAGAACATACGTCATCTCCGAGTTCAGCACACGTTCAACTCGATGATGTCCCTCGAACTCTTGATCCAGCAAAGGGTCAAGGGATAGTTTCGTCAGCACAATGGCATGGTGACGGTGATGTGATCTGCGCAGGGCTTCGCCTAAGCACTACGGCGCTATGACCGAAGGAGTAAACTGTGGAGGGGGCACCGCACACAGGTAAGAGAATAACTGTTGTGCTTTGGGGTACCCCCTGCCCCCGTATATAAAGGAGGGGAGGAGGAGGCCGGCCACCTAGGGGAAAGAGGAAAGGGGTCGCGCCCCTCCCCCTTGTCCAATTCGTACTCCCTTGGGGGGGGGGGGCACCCTGCGGGCTCCCCTCTCTTTCTCCCCTATGGCCCATCAAGGCCCATTACTTCCCCGGGAGGTTCCGGTGACCCCTCAATACCCCGATAAATATCCAAAATGTCCCGAAACTATCCCGGTGTCTGAATACCTTCGTCCCATATATCAACCTTTACCTCTCGACTATTTTGAGACTCCTCATCATATCCGTGATCTCATCTAGGACTCCGAACAATCTCCGGTCACCAAAACACATAACGCATAATAGAAATCGTCATCGAACATTAAGCGTGCGGACCCTACGGGTTCGAGAACTATGTAGCCATGACCGAGACACATCTCCGATCAATAACCAACAGCGGAACCTGGATGCTCATATTGGTTCCTACATGTTCTACGAAGATCTTTATCAGTCAAACCACAATAACAACATATGTTATTCCCTTTGTCATTGGTATGTTACTTGCGTGAGATTCGATCGTCGGTATCCTCATACCTAGTTCGATCTCATTACCGGCAATTCTCTTTACTCGTTCCGTAATGCATCATCCCATAACTAACTCATTAGTCACATTGCTTGCAAGGCTTCTAGTGATGTGCATTACCAAGAGGGCCCAGAGATACCTCTCCGATACTCGGAGTGACAAATCCTAATCTTGATCTATGCCAACCCAACAAACACCTTCGGAGACACCTGTAGAGCATCTTTATAATCACCCAGTTACGTTGTGACGTTTGATATCACATAAGGTGTTCCTCCGGTATTCGGGAGTTGCATAATCTCATAGTTAGAGGAATATGTATAAGTCATGATGAAAGCAGTAGCTATAAAACTAAGCGATCATTATTCTAAGCTAACGGATGGGCATTGTCCGTCACATCATTCTCCTAATGATGTGACCCGTTCATCAAATGACCACACATGTCTATGGTCAGGAAACTGAACCATCTTTGATTAACGAGCTAGCCAAGTAGAGGCATACTAGGGACACTTTGCTTTATCTATGTGTGTGCTTTATCTATGTATTCACACATGTATCAAGTTTCTGGTTAATACAATTCTAGCATGAATAATAAACATTTATCATGATAGAAGGAAATATAAATAACAACTTTATTATTTCCTCTTGGGCACATTTCCTTCAGTCTCCCACTTGCACTAGAGTCAATAATCTAGATTATAGTAATGATTCTAACACCCATGGAGTCTTGGTGCTGATCATGTTTTGCTCGTGGGAGAGGCTTACTCAATGGGCCTGCAACATTCAGATCCGTATGTATTTTGCAAATCTCTATGTCTCCCTCCTTGACTTGATCGTGGATGGAGTTGAAGCGTCTCTTGATGTGTTTGGTCCTCTTGTGAAATCTGGATTTCTTTCGCTAAAGCAATTGCTCCAGTATTGTCGCAAAAGATTTCCATTCGACCTGATGCACTAGGTATTACACCTAGATCAGATATGAACTCCTTCATTTGCTGCTTCCGAAGCAGCTATGTACTCCGCTTCACACGTAGATCCCGCCACGACGCTCTTCTTGGAACTCCACCATTCAATATAAATATGTATCCGGTTTGTGACATAGAGTCATCCAGATCAGTGTCAAAGCTTGCATCGACGTAACCATTTACGACAAGCTCTTTGTCACCTCCATAAATGAGAAACATATCCTTAGTCCATTTCAGGTATTTCAGGATGTTCTTGACCTCTAACAGTGATCCACTCCTGGATTACTTTGGTACCTCCCTGCTAAACTTATAGCAAGGCACACATCAGGTCTGGTACACAGCATTGCAGACATGATAGAACATATGGCTAAGGCATAGGGAATGACTTTCATTTTCTCTCTATCTTCTGTACTGGTCGGGCATTGAGTCTAAGTCAACTTCACACCTTGTAACACAGGCAAGAACTCTTTCTTTGACTGGTCCATTTTGAACTTCTTCAAAACTTTATCAAGGTATGTGCTTTGTGAAAGTCCAATTAAGCGTCTTGATCTATCTCTATAGATCTCTATGCCTAATATATAAGCATCTTCACCGAGGTCTTTCATTGAAAAATTCTTATTCAAGTATCCTTTTATGCTATCCCGAAATTCTGTATTATTTCCAATCAACAATATGTCATCCACATATAATATTAGAAATTCTACAGAGCTCCCACTCACTTTCTTGTAAATACAGGCTTCTCCAAAAGTCTGTATAAAACCATATGCTTTGATCACACTATCAAAGCGTATATTCCAACTCCGACATGCTTGCACCAGTCCATAAATGGATCGCTGGAGCTTGCATACTTTGTTAGCACCTTTAGGATCGACAAAACCTTCTGGTTGCATCATATACAACTCTTCTTTAAGAAATCCATTAAGGGATGCAGTTTTGACATCCATTTGCCAAATTTCATAATCATAAAATGCGACAATTGCTAACATGATTCGGACGGACTTAAGCATCGCTATGGGTGAGAAGGTCTCATCGTAGTCAACTCCTTGAACTTGTCGAAAACCTTTCGCAACAAGTTGAGCTTTGTACACAGTAACATTACCGCCAGCGTCAGTCTTCTTCTTGAATATCCATTTATTATCTATGGCTTGTTAATCACTGGGCAACTCAACCAAAGTCCATACTTTGTTCTCATACATGGATCCCATCTCAGATTTCATGGCCTCAAGCCATTTCGCAGAATCTAGGCTCATCATTGCTTCCTCATAGTTCGTAGGTTCGTCATAGTTTATAACATGACTTCCATAACAGGATTACCATACCACGCTGGTGCGGACTGTACTCTGGTTGACCTACGAGGTTCGGTAGTAACTTGATCTTAAGTTTCATGATCATCATCATTAGCTTCCTCACTAATTGGTGTAGGCATCACTGGAACTGATTTTTGTGATGAACCATTTTCCAATTCGAGAGAAGGTACAACTACCTCATCTAGTTCTACTTTCCGCCCACTCACTTCTTTTGAGAGAAACTCCTCTACAAAGGATCCATTCTTAGCAACGTATCTTGCCTTCGGATCTGTGATAGATGGTGTACCCTACAGTTTCCTTTGGGTATCCTATGAAGACGCATTTCTCCGATTTGGGTTCGAGCTTATCAAGCTGAAACTTTTTCACACAAATATCGCAACCCCAAACTTTAAGAAACGACAACTTGGGTTTCTTGCCAAACCATAGTTCACATGGTGTCGTCTCAACGGATTTAGATGGTGTCCTATTTAATGCAGCTGTCTCTAAAGTATAACCCCAGAACGATAGTGGTAAATCGTTAAAAGATATCATAGATCACACCATATCTAATAAAGTACGGTTACAACGTTTGGACACACCATTATGTTGTCGTGTTCCAGGTGGCATGAGTTGCGAAACTATTCCACATTGTTTCAAATGAAGACCAAACTCATAACTCAAATATTCGCCTCCGTGATCAGATCATAGAAACTTTATTTTCTTGTTACGATGATTTTCCACTTCACTCTGAATTTTTTTTGAAGTTTTCAAATGTTTTAGACTTATGTTTCATTAAGTAGATATACCCATATCTGTTCAAATCATCTATGAAGGTTAGAAAATAACGATACCCGCCACGAGCCTCAACACTCATCGGACTGCATACATTTGTATGTATTATTTCCAATAAGTCAGTGGCTCGCTCCATTGTTCCGAAGAATGGAGTCTTAGTCATCTTGCCCATGAGGCATGGTTGGCAAGCATCGAGTGATTCCAAAAGCCCATCAGTATGGAGTTTCTTCATGCGCTTTACGCCAATATGACCTAAACGACAGTGCCACAAATAAGTTACACTATCATTATTAGCTTTGCATCTTTTAGCTTCAATATTATGAATATGTGTATCACTACGATCGAGATTCAACAAAAATAGACCACTCATTAAGGGTGCATGACAATAAAAGATATTACTCATATAAATAGAACAACCATTATTCTCTCATTTAAATGAATAACCGTCTCGCATCAAACAAGATCCAGATATAATGTTCATGCTCAACGCTGGCACCAAATAACAATTATTTAGGTCTAAAACTGATTCCTAAGGTAGATGTAGAGGTAGTGTGCCGACGGCGATCACATCGACCGTGGAACCATTTCCGACGCGTATCGTCACCTCGTCCTTAGCCAATCTTCGTTTAATCCGTAGCCCCTGTTTCAAGTTGCAAATGTGAGCAACAGAACCAGTATCAAATACCCAGGCGCTACTACGAGCATTAGTAAGGTACATATCAATAACATGTATATCAAATATACCTTTCACTTTGCCATCCTTCTTATCCATCAAATACTTAGGGTAGCACTACAAGAAATATGTCAACTAGTGACCTTCTGTCAGTGACCCTGGAAGAAATGGTCACAGATCTATGACCTTTTCAGACCAATTGGTCAAAAGCTGTTCGGGGGGCTCCAAACCCTAAACCATTGCGACCATTTTGGTCAGAAAGGTCGTAATTTCCTTACATGAAATGGTCATAAAGCAAATGGCGCTAGTCCATTGCCTTATTTCTAGTTGTTAACGACCAATATAGATGGTCATAGCCTTGTAAATTGTGGTGGGTTGCTATGACTAGGCGCCTCCTCATCAGTTTTGCCTATGTGTCATGTCCATGTGGCAGTTTTTGCCCTAGGTTGTGAAGCAACCTATATTTCTGTCATTCCCAAAATTCCCAAGAAAATCTCATAAATTCTTTGGGTCATATCCTCGTCAAATATGTAAAAACTTTCCTTGCCTAGTTCGAAAATAATTCAAAAGTATTCATTTTCCTATTCTGTTCAGAACAACAGTTTGTGAAGGAAGTACCACTTTGGCATGTCCAAATAGTATCCATTTTCTACACTGCTTTCCTATGCCCAAATAACCATCCTCCACCAAATTCCATCTCAATCCATTCATTATTTTGAGCCGAGCTTCAATATTCGTATTTATGTCCAGTGTGGTAGTTTGCAAAGCAAGTACCACCTAGGCTCCTCTTTTTGAGCTGAAAATTTGTGAAGATGGTCTTCTTAGTAACTAATCATCCTCAGCGAAAACTCACGCCCATTAGCCATGTACATTTCCCGTACCGCTAATCAAACACTTGGCTGCTAATTCATGTTTGAGCATCGATCGGTCTCCTCATGAGAATATTATGTTGTAATTTTCTTCCTAGCACCTACCTGAGGATTGCCCAACCCACTAGACATGCCTAGGCTTCCCATAACACATGGCAACGCCACGGTCAGGCGGTGACCACGCGGCGGGCATGCGAGTTTACGCGCTCTAGAGTTGGGGCCCTTGGCCATCGCCGAAACCTCGACGTATCGCCACCAAACCATGTATTTATGATTAAATAGGTACTTATGTAACTAGAAATGATTTTTGGAAAAAATAAATAGCAAACTATGAGGCAGCTGCAGTTCAAATTTGACCCGCTTCCAACTGAATCGGCGGAAATTTGTCTTTTTCACGAGAGGTGGATCAAAACTTTTTACACCCAACCATTTTGTCAATTGTGCATTAAATATGTCCTAGTATTTTAGAAAATTGATTTGGTCCAATTTTGCAACAATTATTTGGGAGGTCCTTCACAAAAAAACCTCCTTTTGGGCACTCGAAAAATGGAAAATGGTTTTTTCATCCAAAGAAAATGAAAACTTCCTTAGGCAATATTGCATTCCAAGATGCACCCTTGTGCACAATACGAGATCATTTGAACAAAATATGCCATGAATATGGCCATAGGATTGATCATCTGGCTTAAAAGCAATGAATCTTCACGCATGATAGCTCATTTTTAGAACACTTTTTTAAACAAATTTCCGTATTACAAGTTTATTATTTTTCCTGGTAACTTCGTCATATATAATGACACAATGCGAACGTTTTCCAATTTTTTGATTTTTTTAATTTTTTATGCCCGTTTCAAAATGCGGTCAAAACGGCGGGAATGACCGTTCCTAGCTAGTGGTTGAATCTTGGAATTTTTTGGTGTTTCTATGATTAAATAGATACTTATGTACCTAGAAATGATTTTTGTAAAAAATAAAGAGCAAACTATGAGGCAGCTGCAGTTCAAATTTGATCCCCTTCCAACTGAATCGGCGGAAATTTGTCTTTTTCACAAGAGGTGGATCAAAACTTTTTACACACAACCATTTTGTTAATTATGAATTAAATATGTCCTAGTATTTTATAAAATTGATTTGGTCCAATTTTGCAACAATTATTTGGGAGGTCCTTCACAAAAAAACCTCCTTTTGCGCACTCGAAAAATGGAAAATGGTTTTTTCGTCCAAAGAAAATGAAAACTTCCTTAGGCAACATTGTTTTCCATTCCAATAGGCACCCTTGTGCATAATATGAGATCATTTGAACAAACTATGCCATGGATGTGGCCATAAGATTTATCATTTGGCTTGAAAGCCATTGATCTCCACACGTGATAGCTCGTTTTTGAGAACACTTTTTTTTAAAAATTGTCGTATTACATGTTTGTTATTTTTCCTAGCAACTTGGCCACATATAATGACACAATGCTAAGGTTTCCCAATTTTTTGTTTTTTCTGAATTTTTTATACCCGTTTCAAAATGCGGTCAAAACGGCGGGAATGACCGTTCCTAGCCAGTTGTTGAATCTTGGAATTTTTTTGGTGTTTGTCTGATTAAATAGATACATATGTACCTAGAAATGATTTTTGGAAAAAATAAAGAGAAAACTATGAGGCAGTTGTAGTTCAAATTTGACCCGCTTCCAACTGAATCAGCAGAAATTTGTCTTTTTCACGAGAGGTGGATCAAAACATTTTACACCCAACCATTTTGTCAATTGTGCATTAAATGTGGCCTAGTATTTTAGTAAAATGATTTGGTCCAATTTTGCAACAAATATATTATAGGTCCTTCACAAAAAACTCATTTTGGGCACTCGAAAAATGGAAAATGGATTTTTCGTCCAAAGAAAATGAAAACTTCCTTAGGCAACATTGTCTGCCATTCCAAGATGCACCCTTGTGCACAACATGAGATCATTTGAACAAACTATGCCATGAATGTGGCCATAAGATTGATCATTTGGCTTGAAAGCCATGGATCTTCACACTTGATAGCTCGTTTCTGAGAATACTTGTTTAAAATAATTGTCGTATTACAAGTTTATAATTTTTGCTGGTAACTTGGCCACATATAATGAAGCTATGCGAAGGTTTTCCAATTGTTTGATTTTTTTAATTTTTTATGCCCGTTTCAAAATGCGGTCAAACCGGCGGGAATAACCGTTCCTAGCTAGTGGTTGAATCTTGGAATTTTTTTGTTGTTTCTCTGATTAAATAGATACTTTTGTACTTAAAAATGATATTTGGAAAAAATATAGAGCAAACTATGAGGCAGCTACAGTTCAATTTTGATCCGCTTCCAACTAAATCATCGGAATTTTGTCTTTTTCGTGAGAGGTGGATGAAAACTTTTGACACCCAACCAATTGGTCAATTGTGCATAAAATGTGGCCTAATATGTTAGTAAAATGATTTGGTCCAATTTTGCAACAAATATATGGTAGGTCCTTCACAAAAAAACTCATTTTGGGCACTCGAAAAATGAAAAATTGATTTTTGTGTGCAATGCAAATGAAGACCACAAAATCATCATTGTTTGAAATCCTAAGATACACATATGTGCACAATATTGGGTCATTTAAACATACAACATGAGGCTAATATGTTGAGTGTGTACCCGAAATAAGAGGGTAAAAAATATAAAAGAAACAAAAGAGAAAAATCACAATTACATATGCTAGATTCTGATTGGTGGAACCATCTGTCACATGGATCGATGACATGGCAGACATCCATCCATCCATTACTAGCAATCCAACCGTCTATCCATCTGAAGAAACCCACCGCACCAAACCCTACCTCACTCACCTCTCCTCCCTTCCTCCCGCCCGCCGCCTCCCTCTCTCTCTCCCCGATCCAAATCGACGTCGCCTCCCTCCCTCCCTCTCTCTCTCTCTCTCTCTCTCTCTCGCTTGCCGTCGCCGGCGGCGGTGCCCTCCTTCCCTCGCCCTCTCCTCCTTCCCTCCTCACGGCGCCTCCACCACGCCAGGAATCCCGGCGACCCACCCCGTCTCCGCGCCCGCCTCGGCAACCACCTCCGTCGCGCGTCCGAGTCCCATCCATGTCCGCACCGGCTACGTCCCTGTCTCCTTTCGTGGGAGGTGACCCGCACCGGCCCCGCGGCGGGGGAGGGGCGGCGGCGGCCTCATGTAGATCCTATTGGGATCCCGTTCGGATCACGGCGCGGACGCATGCTCCAGACGCCATGACCCGTCTCCCTCCCCTCCTCTAATCAGGAAGGAGAGGCTAGGCGCCGGCCATGAACTCGCTTTGCCCGGGACGCCGCTCGCCATCAAGGTCACCCCACCCCCTCTTCGATTTGCTCTTCCTCCTTTCCCTTCCCTTCCCTAACGCGCGCCATTTTCTTCCTCACGCAGGCAGGAGGCCGGCAACATGGTGGTGATGACGTCAGCGTTCAGTGCGAACAATCCCTGCTCGATTCGGCCAGGCTTGAGATACACCCATCCCTCGGCTCTGCTGCTTCTCCCCAACTTAGGTAAGGCACCCAAAGTCGTCTTCCACTCTCTCTGCTCGAGCACGCCAGGCACACCTAACTTGACTACATCAAGAAGGTCCTTGGTGAGCAGGAGCAGAACATGGTCAATGGCTTAGGCCAAGACATCTTGCACTGTTTGCCTAGCTAGGTGTAGAACACATTGCTAATTGTGTGCAAGTTCAGTAAAATATTGCTGGATCTGCTGGACTGAACTGCATCCACGTACATAATCAAGACAAACCCTAGACCGCCCATAGAAGAAGTGCGAAAAAATTACATGAACAACCCAGATCCAGTGACACATTGCATTACGCTAGTCTCGATGTGCAATCATATAATATACTCCAAGCATCACACGGTACACTGCAAAATGGTCTATACTCTTTTTTGAACTAGGGGACTCTGACCGAAGTGGGCTAACTGAAACTGATTTCCGTTGCCATCATACAGCATGTGGTCTATACTCTTTTCTGAACTTAGTGACTTAGACTGAAGTGGTGCTAACTGAAACTAACTTCCACTGTGTTTCAGGCGCTGAGCAACGGGAGATATAAGAGCGTGTGGCACCGCGCCGTGGTGAACTCGAACATGCCAAGGATGTCCATCGCCTCCTTCCTCTGTGCCATGGTGCTGGTTCTCCCCGACTTAGGTAAGGCACTCAAAGCCGCCATGGGCACACCCTCTTGTCCTAGGTTTCGTCTGGTTAACCTTCGGTGCTAATTACTGCTGCTCACAAGAGGTTGTCAGAATCGTGATTTTGAATCGGATCGGAGCTTTGATGGTTGGATCGCAAATCATAGGATCTTCACTATCAGGATCGTAAAGTCGTAGATTCTAAGAATAAAATCGTAGAATCATAGGGGTTAGTTTGGATCGTAAAGTCGTAGAATCGTATAACAGAATCGCGATTCTGACAACCTTGCCTTCTCATGAGCCTTGCAGTATCGGTAGTGATTCTGGGAATTTATGTACTGATGTGCTGCTACTTTTGGAATTATTTCCTAGTGTATGTCTGAACAGTACTGATGTGTTTGAAGTGCGTGAGTGTTTTTCTTTTTCTTTTTTGACAGCTTGTTTGTGGTGCATGAATCTATACTGCTCTGCTTGGTTATCGTATAGTCTAGTAGTATATATCCAGTTGCTGTTACTGGATCCATGTCTAGTGTTTTTTACTGTTCAGATGCTTTCATCCATTCCGGCTGTACTTTATGTGCATACTTCTTCTACTAGCAAATTCTCTGTAGGAAGTAGTTCGGGCTGCTGTGATGCGAAAATGAGACATATGTGGCATTGACATTTTTTAAGCTTGCATGTTGTAGCTAATTTACCTGTTGGTCAAATATACACCTCCATATCCCTGCAAGTAATATTTACATCCCTGCATATATCTGAGTATCATCCATTGTGATTGTACTTTATGTGCATAGTTGTTCTACTAGCAAATGCTCTGTAGAAATTAGTTCAAGCTATTATGATGTTAAAATGAGATATATGTGGCATTGTCACTTTTTAAGCATGTATGCAGAGCTAATTTACCTTTTGGTCAAGCAGCGATGTGTATTACAAGTTCTGAGCTGAGATTTCTGTGTATTCAGAATATCAAGAACCTAAACAACAAGGGAAAAGTGGAAGGCACCTCTAGTCGACAACCCAGGTAACCTGAGCTTACGCACTGCTATACTTTCTTTCGAACTTATTCGGTGAAAATTCAAAGCTTTTGCAGTTTTATCCCCTATTGTCGCAGAGTACAAGGATTAATATTGCATCTATGCTTTTGCCAGCTTGAAGTACATAAGCGCTGAGCTGTGGTAGGTTATTGCTATCAAGTTCAGTGACTTGCACATCGCTGCATTATGTTCTTTTTACTTCTAGAGCTACAGTGCTCTCATACTATCATTGCATTGCGTGTTGTTCTTGCTGCTAACCTATATCTCAAGTATTTTAGATTTCCTGCTAGTTGCATATCTGCACTTCACTGTACGTACGTCGCGTTGGATCTCAGTCCAGAATCCACATCCATAGCTTGTACTGCAACTAATGTGTCATGCATTTTGTGGCAGCAACAACAGCTAGCAGGAGCAATTCTCTTGCTAGTATGCATGTATGCCTCTGCTTTGGTCTTACTACATATGAGCTCAGTTGTGTTCATTGACGCAGTGTAGCTATTCTATTCCTGTAGATTTGGGGTGGGGGAGGGGGATCTTTGCCCGCTTAAATTACTTTTATGTGCTCATCGAATTGGATGGTTGCTCTGGTGTGAATCGTACTAGTATGCACTAGTAGCAATCTGTGAATGTTTGCTACTAGAAAATCCTCAATATCTTTTCCAGTTATGCTTCCTACTAAGGAATGGTTGCTCCTTTCATCATTGTGGTCGCCCGTGCTGTATCATCATCACATCCTGTGTCTGTATTTTGTCTTGCTCGACGAGTTATCCAGCAATACTAGTGCATAGTAGAAAATCATCATAGATCCTGGCTGTAACCTTCTTTCGTGCTTGTGACTTTGGCCTTCATGATTTTGTGGGGATGTGGTCCCAGACTAGAGGGGAGGCTGACGATTTCTTGCTATTTCAGTCAAGTGCTGTTCTCGGTGGAGTTGCGCCTCCAGTGCGCTTTTCGGGCTGCTTGGAGCCATGCTGTCAGAGCTCTTCATCAACTGGACCCTCTACACCAACAAGTCATCATACATACACTGAGCCATAATTCTTTTGTATCGTTGTTCCATGTGTCAAGTCGAATGCTACTCTTATTATAGTGCCCCGATGCAAGTTTCTGAATTATGCCTCTTGAACTTGCGAGTTGGGATATCTTGCAAATGCTTTAACTTTTAATCTCGAAACTCTTCCCTTTTCTATTTGATTCAAGCTTACTCTCGTTATAATGTATTGTGTAGTTGTTGTTTCAAACTGTTTTGCTACAAGTACCATAATTTGCGGTGAAGATATTGTATTATGTTGCTGTATCATTGTTTAATAAAACCACAGCATGAGGCTCACATGAGATATCCACATGTTTCCGTGTTGTTTGATTCAAGCTTACTCTCGTTATAATGTATTATGTTGCTGTTTTGCTACAAGCTGTGTGTTGATTTGATAACATGAGTTTCCTTGTCCTGGTCCTATACTGCATTTTGACTCCTATGTTTCTATGCGTGTGTGTTTAATTGATGTTGTTTCAACTTTGAACTGCTTCTGCATATGGCCTATACTGCAATTGAGATTTAAATTTGTGGTTGTTCCTCTTTTACAGATGCTCAAGTGTGAAGTGTGAAGCAAGTGTGAAGCCGTGAAGTGTGAAGCCGTCAAGTTCTACTTAGTGAAGAGTAGCATATTGTAGCATATATGTGTTGTAAAGATTGTAATAGATTTATTTAGTGGTATATTTGATGAAATTTATGTGTTCTTTTTGATTATGTATGTGATCTGAAAACTTGTGAAATGGAAACTTGACCAATGGGTCCACTTATGAAAATAATCTATCAAATTTGTACATTTCTGACATGTGGGACCCATCTGACTAGTGGGACCAGCTTGAATATATAATGGCTGAAAATAGAAAAGCAATTAATAATAAAAGGCCATGTGCCAACAATAAAAAAAGCTACAACGTTGGGCTTGGCCCATGAAGCCGACCAGAACTAACAAGGAAAAAATAATAAAAGGCTGAATTAATGGCCTCGGCCCATGTAAAACACCTAATCGGACCGGGCTGATTCTTGTGCCACATCAGATTGCCACGTCGGATGCCTCCGTGGCCTGAGGAGGCTGCTAGTGACCAAAACAAAACAGTAGGCCTATTTTGGTCGTAAACGTCTACGACCTTCTCACAGAGAAGGTCGTTAATTTCAGTTTACGAGCGCCAACTTTTGACCTTCTATTTTTTGTCACAAAAAGGTCGCAAATGAAAAACAATGACCTTTCAGTGACCAATAGTCAAGGTCACAAGTTGACATATTTCTTGTAGTGTAGTTCCGCTTCCAGTAACTAGTCCCTTTGCACTAGAAGCACTCAGTTTCAGGCTTAGGTCCAGACTTGGGCTTCTTCCCGGGAGTAGCAACTTGCTTGATATTCTTCTTGAAGTTCCCCTTCTTTCCTTTACCCTTTTTCTTGAAACTAGTGGTCTTGTTAACCATCAACACTTGATGCTGCTTCTTGATTTCTATCTCCACAGCCTTAAGCATTGCGAAGTGCTCGGGAATTTTCTTTTCCATCCCTTGCATATTATAGTTCATCACGAAGCCTTCATAGCTTGGTGGCAGTGATTGAAGAACTCTGTCAATAACACTATCATCCGGAAGATTAACTCCCAGCTGAGTCAAGTGGTTATGGTACCCAGGCATTCTGAGTATGTGTTCACTGACAGAAATGTTCTCCTCCATCTTGCAACTATAGAAATTGTTGGAGACTTCATATCCCTAAACTCGGGCATTTGCTTGAAATATTAACTTCAACTCTTGGAACATCTCATATGCTCCATGATGTTCACAACGTCTTTGAAGTCCCGATTCTAAGCCGTAAAGCATGGCACACTGAACTACCAAGTATTCATCAGATTTAGCTTGCCAGACGTTCGTAACGTTTTGAGTTGTTCCTGCAGCAGGCCTTGCACCTAGCGGTGCTTCTAGGACGTAATTCTTCTGTGCAGCAATGAGGATAATCCTCAAGTTACGGACCTAGTCCGTGTAGTTGCTACCATCATCCTTCAACTTAGCTTTCCCTTGGAACGCATTAAAATTCAAGGGAACGGTAGCACGGGCCATTGATCTACGACGACATAGATATGCAAAAACTATCAGGACTAAGTTCATGATAAATTAAAGTTCAATTAATCATATTACTTAAGAACTCCCACTTAGATAGACATCCCTCTAGTCATCTAAATGATCACGTGATCCATATCAACTAAACCATGTCAGATCATCATGTGAGATGGAGTAGTTTTCAATGGTGAACATCTCTATGTTGATCATATCTACTATATGATTCACGTTCAACCTTTCGGTCTCAGTGTTCCGAGGCCATATCTGCATATGCTAGGCTCGTCAAGTTTAACCTGAGTATTTTGCATGTGCAAAACTGTCTTACACCCGTTGTATGTGAACGTAGAGCTTATCACACCCGATCATCACGTGGTGTCACGGCACGATGAACTGTAGCAACGGTGCATACTCATGGAGAACACTTATACCTTGAAATTTAGTGAGGGATCATCTTATAATGATGCCGCCATACTAAGCAAAATAAGATGAATAAAAGATAAACATCACATGCAATCAAAATATGTGACATGATATGGCCATCATCATCTTGTGCCTTTGATCTCAATCTCCAAAGCACCGTCATGATCTCCATCTTCACCGGCTTGAAACCTTGATCTCCATCGTAGCGTCTTTTTCGTCTTGCCAACTATTGCTTCTACAACTATCGCTACCGCATAGTGATAAAGTAAAGCAATTACATGTCGATTGCATTTCTCATACAATAAAGCGATAACCATAAGGCTCCTGCCAGTTGCCGATAACTTTTACTCCCTCCGTCCGAAAAAGCTTGTCCCTCAAATGAATGTATCTAGCACCAAGTTAGTGCTAGATACATCCATTTGAGGAATAAGCTTGGGACAAGCTTTTTCGTATTGAGGGAGTACAAAACATGATCATCTCATACAATAACTTATATCACATCATGTCTTGACCATATCACATCACAACATGCCCTGCAAAAACAAGTCAGACGTCCTCTACTTTGTTGTTGCTACGGGCTTCTAGCAAGAACCGTCCTTACCTATCCATCAAAACCACAACGATTTTTTGTTAAGTGTGTTGTTTTAACCTTCAACAAGGACCGGCCATAGTCAAATTCAATTCAACTAAAGTTGGAGAAACAGACACTCGCCAACGACCTTAATGCAAAACAAGTTACATGTCTATCAGTGGAACCGGTCTCATGAAGGTGGTCATGTAAGGTTGGTCCGGGCCGCTTCATCCAACAATACCGCCGACTCAAAATAAGACGTTGGTGGTAAGCGGTATGAATATTATCACCCACAACTCTTTGTGTTCTACTCGTGCATATCATCTACGCATAGACCTGACTCTGATGCCACTGTTGGGCAACGTAGTATGCAATTTCAAAAAAATTCCTACGATCCCGCAAGATCTATATAGGAGATGCATAGCAACGAGAGAGGGAGAGTGTGTCCACGTACCCTCGTAGACTGAAAGCGGAAGCGTTAGGTTAATGCGGTTGATGTAGTCGAACGTCTTCACGATCCAACCGATCTAGTAACTGATACGTCTATAACGTATCTATAATTTTTGATTGCTCCATGCTATATTATCTACTGTTTTGGACATTATTGGGCTTTATTATGCACTTTTATATTATTTTTGGGACTAACCTATTAACCGGAGGCCTAGCCCAGAATTGCTGTTTTTTTTGCCTATTTTAGGGTTTCGAAGAAAAGGAATATCAAACGGAGTCCAAACGGAATGAAACCTTCGGGAACGTGATTTTCTCAACAAACAAGACCCGGGAGACTTGGACCCTACATCAAGAAAGGAAACAGGAGGCCACGAGGTAGGGGGCGCGCCCACCCCCACCAGGCGCGCCCTCCACCCTCGTGGGCCCCCTGTTGCTCGACCGACGTACTCCTTCCTCCTATATATATCCACGTACCCCCAAACGATCAAATACGGATCCAAAAACCTAATTCCACCGCCGTAACTTTCTGTATCCACGAGATCCCATCTTGGGGCCTGTTCCGGAGCTCCGCCGGAGGGGGCATCGATCACGGAGGGCTTCTACATCAACACCATAGCCTCTCCGATGAAGTGTGAGTAGTTTACCTTAGACCTTCGGGTCCATAGTTAGTATCTAGATGGCTTCTTCTCTCTTTTTGGATCTCAATACAACGTTCTCCCCCTCTCTTGTGGAGAACTATTCAATGTAATCTTCTTTTTGTAGTGTGTTTGTTGAGACCGATGAATTGTAGGTTTATGATCAAGTCTATCTATGAATAATATTTGAATCTTCTCTGAATTCTTTTATGTATGATTGGTTATCTTTGCAAGTCTCTTAGAATTATCAGTTTGGTTTGGCCTACTAGATTGATCTTTCTTGCAATGGGGGAAGTGCTTAGCTTTGGGTTCAATCTCGCGGTGTCCTTTCCCAGTGACAGTAGGGGCAGCAAGGCACGTATTGTATTGTTGCCATCGAGGATAACAAGATGGGGTTTTCTTCATATTGCATGAGTCTATCCCTCTACATCATGTCATCTTGCTTAAGGCGTTACTCTGTTTTTAACTTAATACTCTAGATGCATGCTGGATAGCGGTCGATGAAAGGAGTAATAGTAGTAGATGCAGGCAGGAGTCGGTCTACTTGTCTCGGACGTGATGCCTATATACATGATCATACCTAGATATTCTCATAACTATGCTCAATTCTGTCAATTGCTCAACAGTAATTTGTTCACCCACCGTAGAATACTTATGCTCTCGAGAGAAGCCACTAGTGAAACCTATGGCCCCCGGGTCTATCTTTATCATATTGATCTCCTACTACTTAGTTATTTCCTTTTCTATTTACTTTGCCTTTATTTTACTTTCCATCTTTTATCATAAAAATACCAAAAATATTATCTTATCATATCTATCAGATCTCACTCTCGTAAGTGGCCTTATAGGGATTGACAACCCCTATTTGCGTTGGTTCCGAGGATTTATTTGTTTTGTGCAGGTGCGAGGGACTCGCGCATAGCCTCCTACTGGATTGATACCTTGGTTCTCAAAAACTGAGGGAAATACTTACGCTACTCTGTTGCATCATCCCTTCCTCTTCGGGGAAAATCAACGCAGTGCTCAAGAGGTAGCAGTAACGAACGTACGGCACCTCCGAGTTCAGCACACGTTCAGCTTGATGACGTCCCTCGAACTCTTGATCCAGCAGAGGATCGAGGGAGAGTTTCGTCAGCACGACAACGTGGTGACGATGACCGTGATGTGATCCACATAGGGCTTCGCCTAAGCACTACGACACTATGAATGGAGGAGTAAACTGTGGAGGGGGCACCGCACACAGCTAAGAGAATAACTTTTGTGCTTTGGGGTTCCCCTGCTCTCGTATATAAAGGAGGGAGGCGGAGGCCGGCCACCAATGGGCGTGCCAAGGGGGGAGTCCTACTAGGACTCCACTCCTAGTAGGATTCGGCCCCCTTTTTTCCTTTCTCATGGAGGGGAAAGAGGGAAGGAGAGGGAGAGGGAGAGGTAAAGAGGAAAGGGGGCCGCACCCCTCCCCCTTGTCCAATTCGGACTCCCTTGGGGCTGCCACCCTGCAGGCTCCCCTCTCTTTCTCCCCTATGGCCCATCAAGGCCCATTACTTCCCCGGGGGGTTCCGGTAACCCCTCGGTACCCCGATACATATCCGAATTCCGAAATGTCCCAAAACTATTCTGGTGTCTGAATACCTTTGTCCAATATATCAATATTTACCTCTCGACTATTTCGAGACTCCTCGTCATGTCCGTGATCTCATCCTGGACTCCGAACAATCTTCGGTCACCAAAACACATGACTCATAATACAAATCATCATCGAATGTTAAGCATGTGGACCCTACGGGTTCGAGAACTATGTAGACATGACCGAGACACATCTCCGATCAATAACCAACAGCGGAACCTACATGCTCATATTGGTTCCTACATATCCTACGAAGATCTTTATCGGTCAAACCACAATAACAACATACGTTATTCCATTTGTCATCGGTATGTTACTTGCCCGAGATTCGATCGTCGATATCCTCATACCTAGTTCAATCTCGTTACCGGCAAATCTCTTTACTCGTTCCGTAATGCATCATCCCATAACTAACTCATTAGTCATATTGCTTGCAAGGCTTGTAGTGATGTGCATTACCGAGAGGGCCCAGAGATACCTCTCCGATACTCGGAGTGACAAATCCTAATCTTGACCTATGCCAACCCAACAAACACCTTCGGAGACACCTGTAGAGCATCTTTATAATCACCCAGTTATGTTGTGATGTTTGATAGCACACAAGATGTTCCCCCGGTATTCGGGAGTTGCATAATCTCATAGTCAGAGGAATATGTATAAGTCATGAAGTAAGCAGTAGCAATAAAACTAAACGATCATTATGCTAAACTAACGGATGTGTCTTGTCCATCACATCATTCTCCTAATGATGTGACCCTGTTCATCAAATTACAACACACATGTCTATGGTCAGGAAACTTAACCATCTTTGATTAACGAGCTTGCCAAGTAGAGGCATACTAGGGACACTTTGTTTTGTCTATGTATTCACACATGTATCAAGTTTCCGGTTAATACAATTCTAGCATGAATAATAAACATTTATCATGATATAAAGAAATATAAATAACAACTTTATTATTGCCTCTAGGGCATATTTCCTTCAATGGGGTCGTGTCCGGGCAGTTTCTGGGATGCGGTGGCCGTGCGCCCAACGCGCGGCCGCATCCCGGCCGCATCCTGTCCGCATACATTTTTCTTTGCAAGTCCATAACTTTTTTTCGTCATTGATTTTTGATACATGGGAATACATCACCAAAGTTTGACTAGAAAAGCAAGACCAAAGAAAGCAAGAACCACAAGATAACATTTTAGAAGATATCCAACTTCCAGAACTGTTCCTGTAAGTTGGATTAGTGCCTTCTCGTTCACTCATTGTTGATCTGCGGAGGCTCGATCTTGTGTGCTTCTTTCTTCGAGTGTAAAGAACTAGACGTTACTTCCTCGCATCTAGTCTCATGTCTAGCCTCTATTATAGCAACAAGTGCACTAGTCTCATCTCTAGCCTCTATGCTAGCTAAAAATGCACGAACATCTACCAAATTGCGCTCTACCAATATATCGATGTACTCTTCTTTCCAATACCAAAACTTGCATCCATTCTACATAATAAAATGTTAAGTTAGCACAACTAGTCAAATTCGAGAGCACAACCGAAGCTAAAGTAGCACATACCCCGTCGTTTAAGCACTTGATGAACACCCATCCGGGATGTTCCGACGTTGTAAACACGCGGCATGACCTTCTTTGGGCAGTCATCGTACTTAATGAGTGGCAATGGTGCGTCGACGTGCTTTTGGGCTAGCACCGAGCCTGACCCACCGCCATTCGTGTATCTGCCGGCGGACCACCGATGGTGTAGATCCGAGCGGCTAGAGGAGGAGCCACTACCTGCATGCAGCCTTGCGGCCTTGCCGGGGACTTTCGGCCCGATGCCCGGCTAGTCCATGACGCGGCGCGGCATCCCACAGCCGGGCGAGCTCAAGACCGACCTGATTCGCTCCAAATCCAGCCGCGGGATGCGCTAATCAGGTGGACATGGTTGGGTAGCTCCGGGGCGTCGAGGGGAAGGGGGCTGGGCGAGCGTGCGTCCGAGCTGCACAGCTGCAATGGCAGTGGCGGCGGCGGCGAGGGGCAGAGTGGAGAAGAGTGGAGGGGGGTGCAGCTGGAGGGGGGAGGGGGCGGATAGAAAAATGGGTCCCTGTGCCACCGACGGGCGGGCTAGGGGAGGACACGCGCACACGGCCCGCCTGTCCGCGTGCTGTCTGCTTCACCCCAAAAGCGGCCCAAACTTGGGCCGGGGATGGGTCGAAAGTGGACAAAAATCCGTTTGCGTCCGCGCGTTGGGCCTTCTGGTTTGTCCGTTTTGTCCCAAACGAACGGGGCCGGACGGGATGGGGTCGCGCGCTGGAGTTGGCCTTAGTCTCTAAACTCATCAGCAAACTCCAGCGTCGGACAGGCGGCAAACTATTTCACTATTTGTTTACCCTTTTTTTTGATGATTTCACGAAATACTTTCAACTATCAGCGCAAATCATTTTCAAGTATACATACATGAAGTAATCTAAGAAGCTAAATGAACAAAACTATAAGTTTGACGAAATATTTTCTCTTGGTCTATTAATTTCCTAATATTTCATTTATTAAAGATAAGTCAATTTTAATTTTATTCATTCTTACATATATAAAATGTGTTTTCTATTGGGAATTAGTTATAATATATATATGCTAATGGAATGCGCAAATGGTCAGCCCACATTGAACTTGCTTAAGGCGAAGCTAAAGGCCGGAGCCGTCTCTAATTACCTGTTGGCCCGAAACGGAGAAACAGAGTCAAGTATAGCTAGCCTACCCATCCGTGTGAGACGGAGAATGGTTGGGCTGCATCCCGCGCGTTCGTTTCCTAAAATGAAAAACATTTGCATCGCGTTCATTTTCTAAAATGAAAAACATTTGCATCGCGTTCGTTTCCTAAAATGAAAACATTTGCGGCGCGTTCGTTTCCTAGCTAATACGAATTTCCCGCGCGAATCCTTCTCCTACTGAAAGTCACAGTACGCTCACTGCCGCCCGGCCGCGACTACAAATAGCGCCACCGCGATTCGCAACCATCTGCAGCTTTGCCACTCCAGATCCCAGGTTGCCAATTTCCATCCGGTGTAGTGAACTAGTGATGGCGATGTCCAATCACGCCGCCGGCGGCGGCCCAGTAATCATGCGCCGCGTCGAGGCAACCGCTATCTGGTTCTCCGAGGATACCGCGCCGGCCGACGTCGGGTACCAGTTCGCGGTGCTCGTGTGGTGCTATGTGAAGCGGTCCCTGCAGTTCCGCCGCCGCGGCCAGCCTCCGGTCGTGACGGACCAGCCGTACCTCGGGCGTTGCGGCGGCTACGGCAACAGGTTCATCGTCACAGACCTCTCCACGCTCCAGAGCGACGGCGCCTGCCGCGGGGCGCTGCGCAGGATGCTGGCGGAACTGCCGCAGCTCCGCGCGCTCCGCCTCACCCAGGACGAGTGGGACGACGTCGTACCCACTAACGTGGTGCCACAGATCGTCCGCGTGGCGTGTGGCGACGGCGCCACCCGCGGGTTCACCTTCCGCTTCGCGATGGAGGTGGACCGGCAGTTCATACACGACGAGCGGGCCCTCCTGATGGCGTGCAAGGAGAGGGAGCTCGGCGGCGGCGGCAGGCCGGACAAGTGCCCGATCTGCTTGGAGGGCCTGGAGGGAGAGCCCGCCGTGCAGCCACCGAGGTGCCCGCACACGTTCCACCGCAGGTGCATTTTAATGTGGTTCTGCAAGGCGACGACGTGCCCAATTTGCCGCTGTGACGTGAGGTTCTGTGCCCTGCCGGAGTTTCTTGCTCTGTAGTACACAGGAGGTGGAGAGGCCTATGACTCGAGGCCCAGCAGAGCAGCAGTACCGAGTCTCTTCGATTATTCCAAATAAAAGATTGCAAGGTCGTGGTCAACATTTCAGTCAGTTATCCCTTCTTCGTTAGGGATTCAGTCAGTTATATGTCAAGTTCGTTGAAAGATTGTCAGGTCGTCGTAATTTCATCAGCCTGTTATCCCTTCTTTGTTAGGGATTCAGTCAGTTAGTATTTGTTATAAGTTCGTTGAAATATTGTAAGGTCGTCGTCATTTCAGCCTGTTATCCCTTCTTGGTTAGGGGTTCAGTCAATTAGTATCTTTTACAAGTTCGATCAAAATGGAAATTATGGACTTGGGCTGGGCTTGACACTGGCTCCGCTATTACTACTGGTATAAATAGTACAGCCTCGTCGAATCCTGACATGTCGTGGGAGCCTTGCAGGATGGGATGTACGTAGTACAAATACCTGTGCGTTGCACTGCGCAATTTTTTTTCGAAAAACCTGCTCTGTGTGCCACTACGGGCCAAATTCTTACATCCAATTCTAACAAACGTCGAAATAATGTTACCCTCATTCTTTATAAGATGAATATGCCCGTGTGTTTTCACTGGTTGAATTATCGCTTTACGGACCATAAAGTGTGGATGTGAAGAAGTCACCCTAACGTCCTTCGTCGGCCCTATCCAGTTCCGCACTGCCATCGGATGGAAGAGTAGTGGCGCATGGAATAGCCTTTGAACATGAGAAACATACATTGTGATTGTTACATGCTCTTTGAGAGTTTAATAATTCATGTAACTAAATTACCGTGAATACAAATTTATAAGATCTGTATGTTCATACAAATTTTATTATTTACTTTTATTTTGAGAAATGTAACTAAATTAGTAGCAGTAACAAAAATAGTGAAAACATCTACACATGTACTATCAGACCTTTGAAGAAGAAAAAAATCTTGAAGCAGTAGTAGATAAGCACAATTGGCCACTAATTCATTTTTTCTTGGTGGGCTAAAATAAAAGTAAATCCTTGACAGAAGTGGTGAGCATCAATTGGCGAGGCAGAGATAGAAGCATGACTCGCAATCCTTTCCTTCCACCCCCATACACAGACCTTGAATTTCAAACACAGAACCATGCAACAATGCATTTGTGTTATATTTCATAATATTTACAATCATCAATCCAATAATATATATGCAAAAAAAATTAACTTCTAAAAGCTCCACATTTCGAATATCTTCATCCAGTGGGTGCGCATGATGCTAGGTGCACAAAATCAGCTCTTGTGGCTCTTGTTCTACCTATTTATGATGTAAAACAATTTACTGAGCAGTACCCCAGGAAAACCTTGAACTGAAACCACGACAAGAATTATGGAACGGAAGGAGTACAGAGTGATGTCTGCACGTGATGATTATTTCCTGGACATTATGTCCCATAATGTATATTGAGTGTAATTTTCAGATGACAAACAGTATAAGGACAGATTCAGAATAGAAAGATGTCTAAACAAAGCCCGATGACCACACCAACCCAACAAATCTATCGGGAGATCAGAGAAGTTGTTCAAGAATAAAAGCAAGACCAGGATAAAACAGTACACAAGGTTGTCACACTTGCATCAGCAATTACTTTTGCTCACTGTCATAGAATTCATCTCAACTTTTTTAGCAACGGAATAAATTTAGTTACTCCTTGCAAAAAAGTTTAGTTACCAATTGCAGGAAAACATATTGCATACTTATTGGCATAAAACATAATAAAATAAGACAAAATACTATTTACACATATTGGTTGTGTAATCCTACCGTATGTTTAAAGCTTATAGAAATTGGTTGCGAGCAACAATAACCAAACAACAATAAAAATGAATTATTCCTATGCAAGCCTACAAATATATTTTAGTGGCTCTTGCAAAGTTAACTGGGTTGTACAGAGAATTACTTAGTAGAGACTATATATGCCAAAAAACCATGAGCATGCAGATGTACTAAATATTCGACTATGGAGTAGAAGGGAAAGAAGTAGAGATAGCACGGTAGAAGAGGAAGAGGTAGCTCCAATACATCTATTGGGAAGCCATACAAAAATATTAATCATACTGTACAAGCTCACAAAATTGGCTCAGAAGATTGTATAATTAGAACAACCAAGAGGATTTTACCTGGTTGAAGCACACGACAAAAGAATCCATTCATTTTCTTCAAGAAATTCATCGAAGGTTTGGTGCGCGACAACAATGGAACCATAACTGGATATGTTGTAAAAGTACCCTAGTAATCAAATTTCTAATCTGCACGACATGTAATATGATGATTATATTGTTGGAAATATGAGCAATTTACTCAATGATTTTATTAATAGAAATATTAGACAAAGCATGACTAATATAACAGTGATAAAGCAAGTCATGCAATTTAACAAAGAGAAGGTAAATAGCAACTTCACATATGAACTGTAACTAAACATATCTAGATCAGACAGTATAGCAAGTTGCATATATGAAGTAGAACCTAACACATGTAGGGCAGAAACTAGAGCAAAGAACTGTGGCAGGACATCTAACAGAAAGAGCATAAATACGTACGGGACAACAGCAGCAGAAGCACTGGAGTTGGGGTGGACGTCCTCTCCAGCCATGTCGTCGATGTCAGGGAAGAAGTCGTCGTCGGGGAAGTAGTCGTCAGAGTCCGTGACGAAGGAGTCAGTAGTCGCGCGGAGCGCTCCCCAAAAACCTTATCACCCTTCTCCCGTACAGGACTCAAAGAGGGGCGGTTTCGGAGGCCTACTGTCCCGACCTGCGGTGCACGCCGCAAGCCGGGATGGGGAAGACCGTAGCAGCAGCGCAGTGCTCAGGAACTTGTGGCGAGAGGCTGCGCCGGGAGCTGCAGCCGAAGGGTGCAGCGTTCGTATTCAATTCCCAAGTGACCTTTCGTATACTGGTAGTATGTGGCAAAAAATTAGATATCGGCTCGGCTCATTCCCGCAACCCACGTGGGCGGCGGAGGAGGAGCGCGCGTGGATATCCCTCTTGTTCTCATGCTCGTACAAGTGGGGAAAGAACCTTCCTTCTAAGGAAGTCCAACTCCCACTAAACTAGCAATATGGGACTAAACTTTAGTAGTATCCCTTGCCTTGCACAAATGGGCTAAGTGGGCCTCTAGGATTTATTAGGAATTTCTGAAATAGTTATTGGGCTGCCCAAAATAGACTAAATTCCAGCAATCCCCCACCAGATCCCAGAGGCACACAGAAATTTGTCTTTGGTTCCAAAACACTGTTTTATATATCGGTACTGCAGTGGAGACTGTTAAGTTGAACTTCCACCTAGAACTCTATGCTACACTAATAAGCAACTTGAACAGTGGACTGGGCCTTGAACTGCAAATTTTCTACAAATCTAGCTTCACACAAAGCCTTGACCGATACATGGCTACCATGGGTCTTCCCCGCGGGTGGAGCTTATGCGTCATACTCCGTGACCTTTCATGAGTTTACTAGAGAGAACCCTACTCTCATAGATTGTGACGTTTAACAATCAGACTAATATAGGTGTGTTCTTCAAAAGATGTTCTGCAGGATAACATCTCTGCTTAAGTAAGCCACTTAAAACACATTAAGATACACAACAACCTGCCATGCAGATTAGAAGAGTATTGCATCTTCATGGAGTGGTATTGTGAATAGTAAGGATACTCTCCTCTCAGTTAGCCAACAGCTTGTCTTCCACATCTAATTCACGGGATCTCCGATCACAAAGAATAGGTTACCACTGTGAACAACTCATATTGTGGGTCTCATACCCATCTCCCTCGATGCATTATCTATCACATTACGTGATAGACCCTTGGTAAAAGGATCTGCCAGATTTTCACACGTTTGGATATAATCCAACATGATAACTCCGGAGTTTTTCATTTTCCTGACAGATTTTAACCTTCTCTGAACGTGTCTTGATGACTTCATGTTATCCTTTGAACTGCTCACTTTCGTGATGACAGTTTGATTGTCGCAGTTCATAAGGACACCCGGTACAGGTTTCTCAACAACCAGCAAGTCATTCAAGAGCCGGCGAAGCCAATCTGCTTCAACCGTAGTTGTATCTAGTGCTGTGAGTTCTGCTTCCATTGTTGACCTCGTTAAGATGGTCTGCTTGCAAGACTTCCAAGAAACAGCGCCACCTCCATGAGTGAATACATAACCGCTCGTGGCCTTTATCTCATCAGCATCTGAGATCCAGTTTGAGTCACTATACCCTTCAAGCACCTTTGGATGCCCGGTGTAGTGAATTCCATAATTTGCAGTGCCTTTCAAATAACGCAACACTCTTTCTAGAGCTTTCCAATGCACATCTCCTGGTTTTGAAACAAACCGACTTAGTTTGCTAACAGCAAAAGAGATGTCAGGTCTTGTAGCACTGGCTAAGTACATAAGCGAGCCAATAATCTAAGAATACTTCAATTGGTCTTTAGCAATTCTTCGATTCTTTCGAAGCAACACACTAGCATCATATGGTGTTGGAGAGGGCTTGCAGTCACTATAGCCAAAGCGACTCAAGATCTTTTCCACATAGTGAGATTGAAGCAAAGTAATCCCACCATCATCGTCTCTCAACAACTTGATGTTCAGAATGACATCAGCCACTCCTAAATCCTTCATCTCAAAACAACGAGATAGGAAATCCTTGACCTGCTTAATAACTTTCAGATTTGTTCCGAAAATCAGTATGTCATCGACATACAAGCACAGGATAACTTCCTCGCCCCCACCATGGTGATAGTACACACATTTGTCGGCTTCATTCACAACAAAGCCTGCAGCTGTTAAAGTTCTTTCAAACTTCTCATGTCACTGTTTGGGTGCTTGCTTAAGTCCGTACAAAGACTTCAGCAACTTGCACACTTTCTCTTCCTGACCATCTAGTACAAACCCATCTGGTTGTTCCATATAAATTTCCTCGTCCAACTCTCCATTTAGGAAAGCAGTCTTAACATCCATTTGATGAACGAGAAGACCATGCGAGGCAGCTAGTGAAAGTAGAACTCGAATAGTGGTCAGTCGAGCCACAGGTGAGTAAGTATCAAAGAAGTCTTCACCTTCCTTTTGGGTATAACCCTTAGCCACCAGCCAAGCCTTGTACTTTGCAATAGTACCATCAGGCCTAAGCTTCTTCTTGAATACCCATTTGCATCCTATAGGTTTGCACCCATAAGGACGATCAGTTATCTCCCAAGTTTCATTTGCCAAGATGGAATCCATCTCGCTACGAACCACTTCCTTCCAGTAGTCAGCATCTTCAGATGCATAGGCCTCTGAAATAGAACTGGGAGTGTCATCTATGAGATACACAAGAAAATCATCACCAAAGGACTTTGCAGTCCTCTGTCTCTTGCTCCTGGTAGGAACTTCATTGTTTTCCTCCACAGGACTTTCGAAGTGTTCCATTGAAATGGTAGGTTCGGTAATTATAACTGGTTCCTGATTCGATGAACTAGGCATCTCCTAATTAGATGAGGTGGCCATATCCTTCATGGGAAAGATATCTTCAAAGAAAGTCGCATCATTCGACTCCATGATCGTACCGACATGCATGTCAGGTACCTCAGATTTTACAACCAAGAATCTATAGCCAATGCTATGAAAAGCATATCCCAGGAAAACACAATCCACAGTCTTTGGTCCAAGCTTCCGCTTCTTTGGAATTAGAACATTGACTTTCGCTAGACAACCCCATGTTCGCAGATAAGAGAGTTTTAACCTTTTCTTCTCCCATTCCTCGAATGGAGTTATCTCTTTGTTCTTTGTGGGGACTCGGTTCAGGACATGACATGCTGTCAATATCGCCTCCCCCCACCATGCCTTAGAGAGACCCGATGTGTCTAAAATGGCGTTAACCAAATCAGTTAGAGTATGGTTCTTTCTTTCGGCCACCCCATTTGACTGAGGTGAATAAGGAGGCGTCCTCTCATGAATTATACCATGTTCCGCACAAAAAGCATCAAATTCATTGGAAAAATACTCTCTACCACGGTCGGACCTAAGCCTCTTGATTTCTCGATCAAGTTGGTTTTTCACTTCGGCTTTATAGATCTTGAAAAAGTTCAAAGCCTCATCCTTAGACTTCAGAAGATACACACGGCAATATCTAGTGGAGTCATCAATTAACGTCATGAAATATTTCTTTCCACCTTTTGTCAACACACCATTCATTTCACATAGATCTGAATGTATGAGCTCTAGTGGTGCAAGATTTCTTATTTCCGCAGTCGTGTGAGACTTACGAGGTTGCTTAGCTTGCACACACACTTGACACTTAGATCCCTTGACGGTGGTAAAACTAGGGATTAAGTTCAACTTCGCTAGTCGTGACATGCAACCAAAGTTAACATGACAAAGACGTGAATGCCACACATTGGATTCACTATTGTTGCAAATATGATTAACAACTTTATTGCAAACGTCTGATAAGGATAAACGAAACAAGCCTGCTGACTCATAGCCTTGACCAACAAAGGTTCCATACTTGGATATTACAAATTTATTCGACTCAAAGACAAGCTTGTAGCCATCTCTACACAGAAGAGATCCGCTAACAAGATTTTTATTGACGGAGGGGACATAATGCACGTTCTTCAGCCGCACGATCTTTCCCGAAGTAAACTTTAGATCGACCGTGCCAACACCACGAACAGAAGCACTTGAACCGTTGCCCATCAGCACGGTTGAAGTCCCTGCGGTCTGATAAGACGAAAACATGGAAATATCACCACATACATGCACATTAGCACCCGTGTCAATCAACCAGTCAGGAGAATGACATACTGAAAGAATAGTGGGAAATATACCATACCCAGCATCCTTCACGTCAGTGTCTCCAATGACAACATTAGCGGTCTTGCCGCCTTTCCCAGGATTACGCTTGTCATAGCGATTAGGGCAACTAGGAGCCCAATGATCAGGATCCCCACACACATGACAAGCACCTTTCTTCTTGCCATTCTTCTTCTTGAAGTTCTTGTGTTGCACAGCCTTGTTCTTCCCATCAAACTTTGCTTTACCATCAAACTTGCCCTTGTTCTTGAACTTGTGGGGCTGGAAGTTCTGCTTCTATACCACATTGGCACTAGATCCTCCCTCAATACCTCGAGCACGGGTGTCCTTTGCTCTCGCCTTTTCTTCCACATCAAGAGTGCCAATGAGATCTGGGACGGAAAACTCCTGCCTCTTATGCTTCAGCAAGGTAGCAAAGTTCCTTCATGAAGGAGGAAGCTTAGTGATGATACCTCCGGCAACAAACTTTTCCGGTAGCATACAACTGAAGTGCTCAAGTTCTGTAGCAAATGACTGTATCTCATGAGCTTGCTCAACCATGGAGCGCTCTTCAGTCATCCTGTAATCATAGAATTGCTCCATGATGTATAGCTCAGTGCCAGCATCCGAGACCCCAAACTTGGCCTCGAGTGCATCCCACATATCTTTTCCATTATCAATTGACGCATAAGCATCAACTATGTTCTCACCAAGAACACTCAAGAGAGCAGCCTTAAACAGAGTATCCATTTTCTGAAAAGCTTGTGCCTGTTGAGCATCAAGCTCTCCTTCAGGTTTGCCGAGAGTGGCGTCATAGCAACTCATGGTTTGAAACCATAAGACTGCTCTCATGCGCCACCTCTTATAGTGGATACCCTCAAACATAGGAGGTCTCATGGAAGCAGCAAAACCACTTGGGGTAAATTGCCTATAATAAGGTTTTTGGATTGTTGGAAATATGAGCAATTTACCCAATGATTTTATTAACAGAAATACTAGACAAAGCATGACTAATAAAACATTGATAAAGCAAGTCATGCGATTTGACAAAGAGAAGGTAAATAGCAACTTCACATATGAACTGTAACTAAACACATCTAGATCAGACAGTATAGCAAGTTGCATATATGAAGTAGGACCTAACACATGTAGGGCAGAAACTAGAGCAAATAACTATGGCAGGACATCTAACAGAAAGAGCATAAATACGTATGGGACAGCAGCAGCAGAAGCACTGGAGTTGGGGTGGACGTCCTCTCCAGCCATGTCGTCGATGTCAGGGAAGAAGTCATCGTCGGGGAAGTAGTCGTCAGAGTCCGTGATGAAGGAGTCAGTAGTCGTGCGGAGCGCTCCCCAAAAACCTTATCACCCTTCTCCCGTACAGGACTCAAAGAGGTGCAATTTCGGAGGCCTACTGTCCCGACCTGCGGTGCACGCCGCAAGCCGGGATGGGAGAGACCGTAGCAGCAGCGCAGTGCTCAGGAACTTGTGGCGAGAGGAGGAAGAGATTCTGGTGCATCTCTCTGAGAAGAGCGACCTCCCTTTTATATGCGCAAGAGAAGGAGGCGAGAGGCTGCGCCGGGAGCTGCAGCCGAAGGGTGCAGCGTTCGTATTCAATATCCACTACAGCAAAAACTTTCCAGCTCCCAAGTGACCTTTCGTATACCGGTAGTACGTAGCAAAAATTTAGATATCGGCTCGGCTCATTCCCGTAACCCGCGGCGCGGCGCGGCGCGGCGCGGCGCGTCGTGACGAGGCGGGCGGCGGAGGAGGAGCGCGCGTGGATATCCCTCTTGTTCTCATGCTCGTACAAGTGGGGAAAGAACCTTCCTTATAAGGAGGTCCAACTCCCACTAAACTAGCAATGTGGGACTAAACTTTAGTAATATCCCTTGCCTTGCACAAATGGGCTAAGTGGGCCTCTAGGATTTATTAAGAATTTCTGAAATAGTTATTGGGCTGCCCAAAATAGACTAAATTCCAGCATATATAACAAAGCAACAGTTTCCTATTTTGTAGAAAACAAAACACAAAAGTGGATTGGTAGGCTTTGGTGCTGGAGTTGCGGTTATCAATTAGAGCAAGTACAATACGATGACGTGGGGCTGGCTATAAGACTTTAAATATTATATTTTTGATGAGTTGGCAGGGAGAGAAGAAGAGGGAGAAGAGAAGCGGGCTTAACTAACAGCCGGTTGTACCACGTGCTCCTAAACACTTTGTGAGAAAGGAAGATTGGTCATGTATCAACAAAGTAGTACAAACTTATATGCATCTATTGTACTTATTGACTATAAAGCTGGCTATTGATGACGTGACAAGATCATATAGTCAACAGCTGGCTATATTATTAACCATGCTCTTAGCAAGCTCTCTCTCTTTCTTGCACGCATGAAAATACGGCCACCCCAGCGGAGCGAAGCATGCGCTCCCTCCAAACGTGACCGCCACGGGAGGTGAAGAAACTTTGGGCTGGTGGCGCTGGAAATTATGGAGTTGGGGCTGGGCTTGACACTGTGGCTCGTCGAATCCTGACATGTCGTGGGAGCCGTGCAGGAGAGAGAGAGAGCGCGCGCGAGTATCCAGGTTCTTATTTTGTTGCGTGCATATGTTTACAAGCTATGCCTCGTGATTGACTTTATAGATTTTGGTTTTGTGGGGGATCGACTTTCACAGCACTAGGAAGCTTTATCTGAAAGAGGGGCTGCAGGCTACTGAAATAAGAGAAAAAGCAACCAAGGCTGAAATGATCCATTCCAGATAGAAGAGTCTTTAATTTAATTATGATGATCCCTAAAGCAGGCATTGGTTGACTCAATTTTTTTTAATTTTTCTTATCATTGTTTTTTATATATTTTATTTTATAATAAAAATATACCATAGAACAATTGTTCTATGCTTTGTGTGTGGCCTATGGCAACACTAACCGAGTGGTCTATTGCATAGCGGATCCACGGGTACCCTGTCGCTACTTCGTTTTTATCAACATCCGGTGGTTTCAGTTCAAAAAAGTATAAGGCCTCTCCAACGTTGAACTTCAAAACTAAATCCCCGCAAAAGAAAAAAAAACTTCAAACCAGACACCGTATCCATTCGCGGACCAGGGGACCAATCTAGGGACAATTGATATGGCTATCCAATCCTTCCCGCAAACATTCCCCTTGTTCTTTTTTAAATCCGCCAAATATCTATGATAATCCATGGATTAGTACCTGCTTCCGCCACAATTGAATGCATGACTCACTATGATAATGCATGGATTAATTAATTATTAGTAGGTTTGTTTCACTTCAAGAAGAAAAATGAAATACACTTTTGGCGGAAGCCTTCAAGTGTTGGCAGAAGCA
This sequence comes from Triticum monococcum, assembly GCA_034509565.1. Lineage (NCBI taxonomy): Eukaryota > Viridiplantae > Streptophyta > Magnoliopsida > Poales > Poaceae > Triticum > Triticum monococcum. The sequence continues at coordinate 752,103,027 of CM067843.1, read as the reverse complement.
CTCGCGCATGCATGACAAATGTCACGTACAAGCACATAGTAACCAGAGTGAGTGTTGGTGGAAGCACTACTAATGCATGGATTAGTAGTTGGGAAAAAAAGTGGCTTTCGCGAACCATGAGGTTTCAAAACCTTCTGCCTAACGCCAATGCAAAGCCAAAAAATTAGTCAGCAACAGCCTTCCGGTTTCTGGACAGAGAAGGGTACGTGGTGGCTTGTGATTGACCAAAATATCCAGACTCCCTATAACATCCCAAATTTTCAATTTTCAATTTGGTATGTTATACACTAGATCATCATGCATATCATATTTTCTTGCATTTTGGTTGATCCTAAAAATTTCACGCAACTCAAGGACCCTCGGAGAGAGTTGGAGATTTCGTTATTTTTATATTTGAGTTTTCTCAAATTTCGAAAAGAGGATCATTGGATTTGTCGGAGTTTCATTTGCCTTTTTATTTGGATAGGGAAAAATGCGTGTTTTCAAAAATTGCATTCTAGGCCCGGAGAAAAATTTATTTTGTTCGACTCATTTTTAGGAGTCGGGGAAAATTGACTTTAGAAGTTTTGAAGTTCGTTTAGATCTCTTTTCTCTTTTTTTTCCGCATGTGTAACCGTTTAAAAAAAATCGCGCAGTGCCCCGCCGGGCCAAGGCCAAGCCGCAAGGCCAGGCCGGCCTCTCCCCTCGCGCGCGCTGCGCCAGGCGCCCAAGGCCGCTGCCGCCGCCCTCTAGGCAGGAGTCCTAGATGGACTCCGTTTCGGTTTTTTTTTCTTTCCTCTCTTTTCTTTCTTTGCTCTCCTACTATTATTCCTTGTCCCCTACCCCAAGTATCCCCTCCCCCTCACATATATAAATACCCAAGCCCCCCCCCCTCTAATCCCACACCAAATCCCAAGCTCCCCAAGTCGCCGCCGCCCTGCGTCACGCGCCGCCGCCGCCCATTGCCCACGCCGCCGCTGCCGGAGCCCTACGTGGCCGGAGCCTCGCCGAGGTACCGCGCCGCGTCTCTCTTCTTTTCCTCGGATCGGTTTTCTTCTAAATCGTTCCGGTTCTTCTCTAAACTGTTCCGGTTTTCTAGATCGGTTTTCGTTCGGTTTTCTTTTCTCGAAATCCTAGATCGGATTCGTTTTCTTTTCCGATTTAGTTGCCTAGAGACCGTTCGCCGGACCGTTCGTCCTAACGAACGTGATCACCGGATTCTTTTAGGTTAACGAACGTCCATTCGTTTAATCGTTCTTCTTTTTCTTTTCGTCGGATTTATTCCGCGATCGCAATCTCAGATCCGATCTTCTTTCTAGTGTATCTTCTCGCTCGTTTATCGAAATCAGGTGATTCAAGCGACTAGAGTTTCGTTTCGAAACCGCCGTTCCGACTAATCAACTTAAACAAGTTTTTGCTACGTTAAAATTCAACCTAGTTTCAACTTGCTAGAACCGAGTTGTTTTCTTCCGCCGTTTGTTTTCGGTTTCTTTGTTCGGTTCTTTCTTTCTTTGTAACCGCAGTTCTTAAGTTGAACTTTCTGGTTTGTTCTCTTGTTCGAGTTTTACCTGTGCATTAGATGAGTACTTATTGTATGCTTGTTGTTTGTCTGCGATAGATTACCCGGATTGCGCCGCTTGTTACTTCGAATCCCTAGGACTCACGGATCATCAGCAAGGCAAGTAACACTTTGATCATACCTTTTCTACAACCCAGTTTTATTGCATTAGATGCATCCTCACACATTGCATGATTAGGATCTAATTAAATTGTGGGATGGGAAGTAGATGAGGTAGTACCTATTACCTGTTTATTATGAAACCTTTGGGAGTTACTTCTACGTTTGCTTATTATGCCATGCTATGCTAGTAGACGTGGATTGGGTGAGTGATATCCATGACAGATGTGAGATTGATAATCTTAATAGTTTATCTAAGGTGGCAACTTAAACACACATTTGGATGGATTGAGGCACCTGATGTCTATCAGGACTTGCCTGTTTTATTTTGGACCGCCACCCAGGCTCAAAGGGATCATAAGATCTTTCATGCTAAATACTTACGTGTGCAGCCACAAGCCAATATGGGCTCTGGCATAGTTGACTAAGTCGTGCGAACTCTTATAGGGGTAGACTAGCAGATGTAAGGGATGTAGGTGGTACGGTCTACTCCATCGTAAGGTGTTAGCGCTTCTGAAAGGCTATGTCTCGGTCATCCGTTTCTCAAACACCATGTAGTGCGAGAAATCCAACGGAGGCGATCGAGTCTTGTGGGGAAAAGTGCGCAAACCTCTGCAGAGTGTAACAAACTAGTCATGATTAGCCGTGTCCCCGGTTATGGACAATCTTAAGTATCTAGTACTTGAATATCATGTGAATCTCATCATGTTACTTCTAATTAATATTGTTGGGTTTTAATTGTTCACTTTTAATTGGGATTGAGAATGCTGTCAACCATTCTCAATGTTTAAGAACCACCATGATAGTTAAATAAATTTATTCCTTTGTAGTAGGGAAAAATTGGCTTTACGCAAAACAGTAACCATAGAGCTTTCCACCAGCCAAATATGCATATAGTATAGCTGTTTCATTCCATCATTCTCTATGTGTTACCTTGCTAGCATATTCCATGTGCTGACCCGTTTTCGGGTTGCAACGTTAATGTTGCAGACTTTTCAGACGACGATTAAGGTGCTTTTAGGTCGTGGTTCTATACAAAGTGATGCCGTTGGAGTTGATGGACCAATTTATCTTCCAAGTCTTCCGCTGTTATCGTTATTAGATGGCCTTAAGCCATATTTATGTAATAAGTTCTCTTCGGAGACATCGATGTAATAAGTGTGTGATTGCCACTCTGCTTTAAATTCTTCTATGTACTGTGTGGTGTCAGCATTACTGATCCAGGGATGACACCGGAGCACAGTAGACTTGATCCATTCGGGTCGGGTCGCTACAGAGATGGTATCAGAGCACACGCTGACTGTAGGACACGACCATTAAGTTAAAGCCATAGGTCACCATTCTCTCCTCATTTTCTAACTCCTCATCTTTTCTACTCTTTAGGATGAAGGACGCGAAGATTAAGTACGCTCAACCGGATGAAGGCACACCTTTTGGATTTCACTTGAAGGAAGTCACCAAGTACCTAAACATTGGATTACCAAGCTTCACGGGAACCTTCAACGCCACTTTGCCTGAAGAGGAGCGCTGGAAGATTCAAGCTCATGTTCCGGGAAGGACATTCGCGCCAATCACGAAGCCCATAGGTAGTGTTTTCAATGCACCAACTTGGAGTCTAGGAAAGAGCATGGCAGCCCATATCACCATAGGACGCATTGGAGAAGTTTATCAAGAAGACCTCAAGGACACTATCTACCAGATTTGTGGACGCCGAGATGAACAATGGGAGTTAGTCACCACCAAGAAGGATAGATCCATTGCAGCATTCATCCAGGAGTTAAACCAGCACATTCGACGCCACGAGACCCAGATGTGCAATGATATGATAGAGTTGAAGAATGCGAAGGCTAGGATCATCGAGCTAGAAGGAGAACTGAAGGCTACACGCAAGGACTACATGAACGAGATCGTAGCTCTAGCAAGACACAACTGCGATCTTAAGCAAGAGATTGAAGAACTCAAGAGGGAGTTAGCATCCAGAAAGGAAGACATGTACGTCGCATGTCCGGACAACTACATCATCATCGACGACACCGATTCGGATCCAAGTGAACCCGACTTTGAAGACGAAGCTGGAGCAGACATCATGGAGTCTTCCACCGGTTCAAATTTTGAGACGACCACCAACTATTAGTAGTATTTCCCCCCATGTAAACACTATAGTTCGAGCACTTTTGCGATAGTTAGATCGATTGTAAGCCCTTGTTTGATTGAATGAAGTGAGTTTGTGTGAATTTGCTCATGTGCATTGGGGTAGTGTTTTCTCTTTAGACCTCACTCTATTCTTATTCCTCGTCTTTTCTAAACCCTCAAATGCCTCCGAGACGTGACCCCAGATTTACCATTAAGGATTGGTAACTATGTTTTTCTCTCAGACCTAATAGTATTGGAATCTCAAGGATTGGATGTGATATTAGGCATAGATTGGGTGTCGATGTATGGAGGAAACATCGATTGTGCTAGTAAGACAATTTTGCTTACAACGCCAGAAGGAAGAAGGATCAAGTATGTATCCCAGCATGTGCCAAATAGGGCACAAGTAAATTGCCTAACAGGAGTTATGCAGGAGGAAGTACCAGTGGTAAAGGATTTTCCTGATGTATTTCCGGAAGAGTTGCCAGGCATGCCACTGGATAGAGACATTGAGTTTTTGATTGAGTTATTGCCAGGTACAGGCCCAATATCAAAGAGACCGTACCGGATGCCTGCAAAGGATTTGGTGGAAATTAAGGATCAGATTAAGGAGTTATTGGAGAAAGGTTACATTCGCCCAAGTTCTTCGCCTTGGGGATCACCCGTACTTCTAGTGGAGAAGAAGGATGGATCATTAAGGATGGTTGTTGATTATCATGGATTGAATGAAGTAACCATCAAGAACAAGTACCCACTGCCAATGATAAATGATCTGTTTGATCGTTTGCAAGGAGCTAAAGTGTTTTCCAAGATCGATTTGCGATCAGGGTACCACCAGTTGAAGATTCAAGAGCAAGACATACCTAAGACAACATTCACCACAAGATATAGACTGTATGAGTATACCCTTATGTCATTTGGATTGACTAACGCGCCTGCCTATTTTATGAACCTGGTGAACAAAGTGTTTATGGAGTTTTTGGATAAGTTCGTCGTAGTGTTCATTGATGATATCCTGGTTTATTCAAAGAATGAAGAAGAGCATAAGGAACATTTGCGTTTGGTTTTGGAGAAACTAAGGGAACATCAGTTATATGCCAAATTTAGCAAATGTGAGTTTTGGTTGAAGGAAGTTGGATTCCTCGGGCACGTTATATCCGGAGAAGGGATAGCAGTTGACCCCGCAAAGGTTGAGACCGTAACCGAATGGGAAGCACCAACGACAGTTGGAGAGATTCGGAGTTTCCTTGGAATCGCAGGATACTACCGGAGATTCATTGAGAACTTTTCAAAGATTGCGAAACCCATGACGGAGTTGTTGAAGAAGGATACCAAGTTCAAATGTACTGAGGAGTATGAGGCTAGTTTCCAGGAGTTGAAGAAACGTTTGGTTACCTCGCTAGTGTTGATTTTGCCAAATCAGACCAAGGATTATGAGGTATACTGCGATGCTTCACGTCGAGGACTTGGAGCAGTGCTTATGCAGGAAGGGAGAGTTGTTTTGTATGCTTCACGACAACTGAAGCCTCATGAGTTGAATTATGCCACACATGATTTGGAGTTAGCAGCCGTAGTGCATGCATTGAAGACATGGAGACATTTCGTCATTGGAAATCATTGTGAGGTGTACACGGATCACAAGAGTTTGAAGTACATTTTCACGCAGAAGGAGTTGAATCTCAGACAAAGGAGATGGTTGGAGCTCATCAAGGATTATGATATGAGATTGCATTACCATCCCAGTAAAGCTAAGATAGTAGCTGACACATTGAGCCGCAAGAGCCACATCAATACGTTAGTGACGGGAGAAATACCCAGGGAGTTAGCAGAAAACCTTTGTGAACTAAGTTTAGAGATAGTTCCGAAAGGCTATGTGGCAGCATTGGAGATTCAGTCAACATTGATGCATAAAATCAGAGAAGCACAAAAATCTGACAAGGAAATTGCTGCTATAAAGGAGAAACTAAGAAAAGGAAAGGCAAAGGGATTTCGTGAGGATGAGCACGATACCCTATGGTTTGAGGACCGTGTTTATGTGCCAAATGACCCAGAGATCAGGAAGTTGATTTTGCAAGAGGCACATGATTCACCCTATTCGATTCACCCAGGAAATACCAAGATGTATTTGGATTTGAAGGAGACATTCTGGTGGACCGGAATGAAGAAGGATATTGCATCCTATGTAGCAGTTTGTGACGTATGTCATAGAGTAAAGGCAGAACATCAGTAGCCAGCCGGATTGTTGCAGCCATTGCCGATACCCGAATGGAAGTGGGATAAGATAGGCATGGATTTTATCACAGGACTACCCAGGACGAAAGCAGGATATGACTCGATATGGGTAGTAGTTGATCGTTTGACGAAGGTAGCACATTTCATTCCAGTTAAGACCACTTACACCAGTGCTAAGTTGGCAAAGATATACATGACTAGGATCATTTGTTTGCATGGAGTTCCGAGGAGTATTGTATCAGACAGAGGAACCCAATTTACCTCAAAGTTTTGGAATCAGTTGCATGAAACTTTGGGAACCAGGCTAGAGTTCAGCACCGCTTTTTATCCGCAGACAGATGGACAGACCGAGAGAGTTAATCAGATTTTGGAAGATATGTTGAGAGCTTGTGCACTAGACTATGGATCTAGTTGGGACGATAACTTGCCGTATGCGGAGTTTTCTTATAACAACAGTTACCAAACCAGTTTGAAGATGGCACCTTCGAAGCTTTATACAGAAGGAGGTGCAGGACACCGTTGTCATGGGATGAAGTTGGAGACCGTCAATTCTTTGGACCAGATTTGATTAAGAAGTCTGAACAGAAGGAGAAGTTGATTCGCGATAGGCTCAAGGTAGCCCAGTCCAGGCAGAAGAGCTACGCAGATTCTAAACGCAAGGAGACAGTTTACGAAACCGGAGACAGAGTGTATCTCCGAGTATCCCCACTTCGAGGAGTTAAGTGCTTTGGAGTTAAGGGAAAATTAGCACCGCGTTTCGTTGGACCATATAAGATCTTGCAACGTATGGGAGAAGTCGCGTATAAGTTGGAATTACCAGAGAGACTGTCAGGAGTTCATGATGTATTCCATGTTTCTCAGCTGAAGAAATGTCACGCCGAGATGGCGGAGGTACCGTTAAGAGATATAGTGCCGCTTGAAGCAATTCAGTTGAAGGACGACTTAACGTATGAAGAGAAACCAGTCAAGATTCTCGATTATGCCAGTAGAGTTACACGCAGCAAGGTTATCAAGTTTTGCAAAGTTCAGTGGAACCACCACTCAGAGGATGAAGCCACCTGGGAGAGAGAAGAAGATTTGCTCAAGGACCACCCTCACCTATTTTCTAGCTAACCCGAATCTCGAGGGCGAGATTCATCTTAAGGGGGGTAGGTTTGTAACATCCCAAATTTTCAATTTGGTATGTTATAAACTAGATCATCATGCATATCATATTTTCTTGCATTTTGGTTGATCCTAGAAATTTCACGCAACTCAAGGACCCTCGGAGAGAATTGGAGATTTCGTTATTTTCATATTTGAGTTTTCTCAAATTTCGAAAAGAGGATCATTGAATTTGTCGGAGTTTCATTTGCCTTTTTATTTGGATAGGGAAAAATGCGTGTTTTCAAAAATTGCATTCTAGGCCCGGAGAAAAGTTCATTTTGTTCGACTCATTTTTAGGAGTCGGGGAAAATTGACTTTAGAAGTTTTGGAGTTCGTTTAGATCTCTTTTCTGTTTTTTTTCCGCGCGCGTAACCGTTTAAAAAAAATCGCGCAGTGCCCCGCCGGGCCAAGGCCCAGCCGCAAGGCCAGGCTGGCCTCTCCCCTCGCGCGCGCGCCGCGCCAGGCGCCCAAGGCCGCCACCGCCGCCCTCTAGGCAGGAGTCCTAGATGGACTCCGTTTCGTTTTTTTTCTTTCCTCTCTTTTCTTTCGTTCCTTATCCTACTCTTATTCTTTGTCCCCTACCCCAAGTATCCCCTCCCCCTCACCTATATAAATACCCAAGCCCCCCCTCTAATCCCACACCAAATCCCGAGCTCCCCAAGTCGCCGCCGCCCATTGCCCACGCCGCCGCCGCCCTTGCTCGCCGCCGCCGCCGGAGCCCTACGTCGCCGGAGCCTCGCTGAGGTACCGTGCCGCGTCTCTCTTCTTTTCCTCGGATCGGTTTTCTTCTAAATCATTTCGGTTCTTCTCTAAACCGTTCCAGTTTTCTAGATCGGTTTTCGTTCGGTTTTCTTTTCTCGAAACCCTAGATCGGATTCGTTTTCTTTTCCGATTTAGTTGCCTAGAGACCGTTCGCCGGACCGTTCGTCCTAACGAACGTGATCACCGGATTCTTCTAGGTTAACGAACGTCCATTCGTTTAATCGTTCTTCTTTTTCTTTTCGTCGGATTTATTCCGCGATCGTGATCTCAGATCCGATCTTCTTTCTAGTCTATCTTCTCGCTCGTTTATCGGAATCAGGTGATTCAAGCGCCTGGAGTTTCGTTTCGAAACCGCTGTTCCGACTAATCAACTTAAACAAGTTTTTGCTACGGTAAAATTTGACCTAGTTTCAACTTGCTAGAGCCGAGTTGTTTTCTTCCGCCATTTGTTTTCGGTTTATTTGTTCGGTTCTTTCTTTCTTTGTAACCGGAGTTCTTAAGTTGAACTTTCTGGTTCGTTCTCTTGTTCGAGTTTTACCTGTGCATTAGATGAGTAATTATTGTATGCTTGTTGTTTGTCTGCGATAGATTACCCGGATTGCGCCGCTTGTTACTTCGAATCCCTAGGACTTGCGGATCATCAGCAAGGCAAGTGACACTTTGATCATACCTTTTCTACAACCCAGTTTTATTACATTAGATCCATCCTCACACATTGCATGATTAGGATTAATTAAATTGTGGGATGGGAAGTAGATGAGGTAGTACCTATTACCTGTTTATTATGAATCCTTTGGGAGTTACTTCTATGTTTGCTTATTATGCCATGCTATGCTAGTAGACGTGGATTGGGTGAGTGATATCCATGAAAGATGTGAGATTGATAATTTTAATGGTTTATCTAATGTGGCAACTTAAACACACATATGGGTGGATTGAGGCACCTGATGTCTATCAGGACTTGCCTGTTTTATTTTGGACCGCCACCCAGGCTCAAAGGGATCATAAGATCTTTCATGCTAAATACTTACGTGTGCAGCCACAAGACAATATGGGCTCTGGCATAGTTGACTAAGTCGTGCGAACTCTTATAGGGGTAGACTAGCAGATGTAGGGGATGTAGGTGGTACGGTCTACTCCATCGTAAAGTGCTAGCGCTTCTGAAAGGCTATGTCTCGGTCATCCGTTTCTCAAACACCATGTAGTGCGAGAAATCCAACGGAGGCGATCGAGTCTTGTGGGGAAAAGTGCGCAAACCTCTGCAGAGTGTAACAAACTAGTCATGATTAGCTGTGTCCCTGGTTATGGACAATCTTGAGTATCTAGTACTTGAATATCATGTGAATCTCATCATGTTACTTCTAATTAATATTGTTGGGTTTTAATTGTTCACTTTTAATTGGGATTGAGAATGCTGTCAACCATTCTCAATGTTTAAGAACCACCATGATAGTTAAATAAATTTATTCCTTTGCAGTAGGGAAAAATTGGCTTTACGCAAAACAGTAACCATAGAGCTTTCCACCAGCGAAATATGCATATAGTATAGCTGTTTCATTTCATCATTCTCTATGTGTTACCTTGCCAGCATATTCCATGTGCTGACCCGTTTTTGGGCTGCAACGTTAATGTTGCAGACTTTTCAGACGATGATTAAGGTGCTTTTAGGTCGTGGTTCTATACTCAGTGATGCCGTTGGAGTTGATGGACCCATTTATCTTCCATGTCTTTCGCTGTTATCGTTATTAGATGGCCTTAAGCCATATTTATGTAATAAGTTTTCTTCAGAGACATCGATGTAATAAGTGTGTGATTGCCACTCTGCTATAAATCCTTCTATGTACTGTGTGGTGTCAGCATTACTGATCCAGGGATGACACCGGAGCACAGTAGACTTGATCCATTCAGGTCGGGTCGCTACACTCCCACAAAGCTTTTTTAATTTGTCTTAGGTTTGTGAAAAAAAAATTGTTCGGACCGGCCTGTGGATAGATACAGAACAATGTTAGATGACAAATTGCTGGAATTTAGTCTATTTTGGGCAGCCCAATAACTATTTTAGAAATTCCTAATAAATCCTAGAGGTCCACTTAGCCCATCTGTGCAAGGCAAGGGATACTACTAAAGTTTAGTCCCACATTGCTAGTTTAGTGGGAGTTGGACCTTCTTATAAGGCAGGTTCTTTCCCCACTTGTACGAGCATGAGAACAAGAGGGATATCCACGCGCGCTCCTCCTCCGTTGCCCACCTCGACGCGACGCGGCGCGGGTTGCGGGAATGAGCCGAGCCGATATCTAAATTTTTGCCAGAAAGTGGAGTTCGAATGCGAACAGTGCAACCCTTCGGCTGCTGGCTGTTCAGGGAGGTCGCTCCTCCCAGAGAGACGCACCAAAACTTCTCTTTCCTCTCGCCACCGGTTCCAATCTCTGATCTCCTGCTGTCTTCCTCATCCCGGCTTGCGGCGTGCACCGCAGGTCGGGACAGTAGGTCTCCGAAACCGCACCTCTTTGAGTCCTGTAGGGGAGAAGGATGATAAGGTTTTTGGGGAGCGCTCTGTGCGACTACTGGCTTCTTCATCACGAACTCTGATGACTACTTCCCCGACGTCGACTACCTCAGCAATGACATGGCTGGAGAGGATGTCAACCCCAAGTCGAGTGCTTCTGCTGCTGCTGTCCCGTATGTGTTCTTCTTTCTGTCAGATGTCCTGCCACAGTTTCTCATACTAGTTCTTGCCCTACATGTGTTAGGTTTTACTCCATATATGCAACATGATCTAGTGTCTGTCCTAGATGTGTTCAGTTCAAGTTCACATATGCAGATGCTATTTACTTTCTCTCCATCAGATTGCATGACTTGCTTTATCGCAGCTATATTAGTCATGCTTTATCTAATATTTCTGTTAATAAAATCATTTGGTAAATTGCTCATATTTCCAACAATCCAAAAACCTTATTATCGGCAATTTACCCCAAGTGGTTTCGCTACTTCCATGAGACCTCCTATGTTTGAGGGTATCCACTATAAGAGGTGGCGCGTGAGAGTAGTCTTATGATTTCAAACCATGAGTTGCTATGACACCACTCTCAGTAAATCTGAAGAGGAGCTTGATGCTCAACAGGCACAAGCCTTTCAGAAAATGGATACTCTGTTTAAGGCTGCTCTCTTGAATGTTCTTGGTGAGAACATAGTTGATGCTTATGCGTCAATTGATAATGGAAAAGATATGTGGGATGCACTCGAGGCCAAGTTTTGGGTCTCGGATGCTGGCACTGAGCTGTACATCATGGAGCAATTCTATGATTACGGGATGACTGAAGAGCGCTCCGTGGTTGAGCAAGCTTATGAGATACAGTCATTTGCTAGAGAACTTGAGCACTTCAGTTGTATGCTACCGGACAAGTTTGTTGCCGGAGGTATCATCACTAAGGTTCCTCCTTCATGGAGGAACTTTGCTACCTTGCTGAAGCATAAGAGGCAGGAGTTTTCCGTCCCGGATCTCATTGGCACTCTTGATGTGGAAGAAAAGGCGAGAGCAAAGGACACACATGCTCGAGGTATTGAGGGGGGATCTAGTGCCAATGTGGTACTGAAGCAGAATTTCCAGCCCCACAAGTTCAAGAACAAGGGCAAGTTTGATGGAAAAGCAAAGTTTGATGGAAAAGCAAAGTTTAATGGGAAGAACAAGGCTATGCAACACACGAACTTCAAGAAGAAGAATGGCAAGAAGAAAGGTGCTTGTCATGTGTGTGGGGATCCTGATCATTGGGCTCCTAGTTGCCCTAATCGCTGTGACAAGCGTCATCCTGGAAAAGGCGGCAAGACCGCTAATGTTGTCATTGGAGACACTGACATGAAGGATGCTGGGTATGGTATATTTCCCACTATTCTTTCAGTATGTCATTCTCCTGACTGGTTGATTGACACGGGTGCTAATGTGGATGTATGCGGGGATATATCCATGTTTTCGTCTTATCAGACCGCAGGGACTTCAACCGTGCTGATGGGCAACGGTTCAAGTGCTTCTGTTTGTGGTGTTGGCACGGTCGATCTGAAGTTTACTTCGGGGAAGATCGTGCGGCTGAAGAACGTGCATTATGTCCCCTCCGTCAATAAAAATCTTGTTAGCGGATCTCTTTTGTGTAGAGATGGCTACAAGCTTTTCTTTGAGTCGAATAAATTTGTAATATCCAAGTATGGAAGCTTTGTTGGTAAAGGCTATGAGTCAGGAGGTCTTTTTCGTTTATCCTTATCAGACGTTTGCAATAAAGTTGTTAATCATATTTGCAACAATAGTGAATCCAATGTGTGGCATTCACGTGTTTGTCATGTTAACTTTGGTTGCATGTCGTGACTAGCGAAGTTGAAACTAATCCTTAGTTTCACCACTGTCAAGGGATCTAAGTGTCAAGTGTGTGTGCAAGCTAAGCAACCTCGTAAGTCTCACACGACTGCGGAAACGAGATATCTTGCACCACTAGAGCTCATACATTCAGATCTATGTGAAATGAATGGTGTTTTCACAAAAGGTGGAAAGAAATATTTCATGACGTTAATTGACGACTCCACTAGATACTGTCGTGTGTATCTTCTGAAATCTAAGGATGAGGCTTTGAACTTTTTCAAGATCTATAAAGCTGAAGTGGAAAACCAACTTGATAGAAAAATCAAGAGGCTTAGGTCCGACCGTGGTCGAGAGTATTTTTCCAATGAATTTGATGCTTTTTGTGCGGAACATTGTATAATCCATGAGAGGACGCCTCCCTATTCACCTCAATCAAATGGGGTAGCCGAAAGAAAGAACCGTACTCTAACTGATTTGGTTAACCCCATGTTAGACACATCGGGTCTCTCCAAGGCATGGTGGGGGGAGGCGATATTGACGGCATGTCATGTCCTAAACCGAGTTCCCACAAAGAACAAAGAGATAACTCCATTCGATGAATGGGAGAAGAAAAGGTTAAAACTCTCTTATCTACAAACATGGGGTTGTTTGGCGAAAGTCAATGTTCCAATTCCAAAGAAGCAGAAGCTTGGACAAAAGACTGTGGATTGTGTTTTCATGGGATATGCTTTTCATAGCATTGGCTATAGATTCTTGGTTGTAAAATCTGAGGTACCTGACATGCATGTCGGTACGATCATGGAGTCGAATGATGCGACTTTCTTTGAAGATATCTTTCCCATGAAGGATATGACTACCTCATCTAATCAGGAGATGCCTTGTTCATCAAATCAGGAACCAGTTACAATTACCAAACCTACAATTTTGATGGAACACTTTGAAAGTCCTGTGGAGGAGAACAATGAAGTTCCTCTTAGGAGCAAGAGACGGAGGACTGCAAAGTCCTTTGGTGATGATTTTCTTGTGTATTTCATAGATGACACTACCAGTTCTATTTCAGAGGCCTATGCATATGAAGATGCTGACTACTGGAAGGAAGCGGTTCGCAGCGAGATGGATTCCATCTTGGTGAATGAAACTTGGGAGATAACTGATCGTCCTTATGGGTGCAAACCTATAGGATGCAAATGGGTATTCAAGAAGAAGCTTAGGCCTGATGGTACCATAGAAAAGTACAAGGCTCGGCTCGTGGCTAAGGGTTATACCCAAAAGGAAGGTGAAGACTTCTTTGATACTTACTCACCTGTGGCTCGACTGACCACCATTCGAGTTCTACTTTCACTAGCTGCCTCGCATGGTCTTCTCGTTCATCAAATGGATGTTAAGACTGCTTTCTTAAATGGAGAGTTGGACGAGGAAATTTATATGGAACAACCAGATGGGTTTGTAATAGATGGTCAGGAAGGGAAAGTATGAAAGTTGCTGAAGTCTATGCACGGACTTAAGCAAGCACCCAAATAGTGGCATGAGAAGTTTGAAAGAACTTTAACAGCTGCAGGCTTTGTTGTAAACAAAGCTGACAAATGTGTGTACTATTGCCATGGTGGGGCGAGGAAGTTATCATTTGCTTGTATGTTGATGACATACTGATTTTCGGAACAAATCTGAATGTTATTAAGGAGGTCAAAAATTTCCTATATCGTTGTTTTGAGATGAAGGATTTAGGAGTGGCTGATGTCATTCTGAACTTCAAGTTGTTGAGAGACGATGATGGTGGGATTACATTGCTTCAATCTCACTATGTGGAAAAGATCTTGAGTCGCTTTGGCTACACTGACTGCAAGCCCTCTCCAACACCTTAAGATGCAAGTGTGTTACTTCGAAAGAATCGAAGAATTGCTAGAGACCAATTGAAGTATTCTCAGATTATTGGCTCACTTATGTACTTAGCCAGTGCTACAAGACTTGACATCTCTTTTGCTGTTAGCAAACTGAGTCGGTTTGTCTCAAAACCAGGAGATGTACATTGGAAAGCTCTAGAGAGAGTTTTGCGTTATTTCAAAGGCACTGTAAATTATGGAATTCACTACACCGGGCATCCAAAGGTGCTTGAAGGGTATAGTGACTCAAACTAGATCTCAGATGCTGATGAGATAAAGGCCACGAGCGGTTATGTATTCACTCATGGAGGTGGCACTGTTTCTTGGAAGTCTTGCAAGCAGACCATCTTAACGAGGTCAACAATGGAAGCAGAACTCACAGCACTAGATACAGCTACGGTTGAAGCAGATTGGCTTCGCCGGCTCTTGAATGACTTGCCGGTTGTTGAGAAACCTGCACCGGGTGTCCTTATGAACTGCGACAATCAAACTGTGATCACAAAAGTGAGCAGCTCAAAGGATAACATGAAGTCATCAAGACATGTTCAGAGAAGGTTAAAATCTGTCGGGAAAATGAAAAACTCCGGAGTTATTGCGTTGGATTATATCCAAACGTCTAAAAATCTGGCAGATCCTTTTACCAAGGGTCTACCACGTAATGTGATAGATAATGCATCGAGGGAGATGGGTATGAGACCCACAATATGAGTTGTTCACAGTGGTAACCTATTCTTTGTGATCGAAGATCCCGTGAATTAGATGTGGAAGACAAGCTGTTGGTCAACTGAGAGGAGAGTATCCTTACTATTCACAATACCACTCCATGAAGATGCAATACTCTCTTAATCTGCATGGCAGGTTGATGTATATCTTAATGTGTTCTAAGTGGCTTATTTAAGCAGAGATGTTATCCTGCAGAACATCTTTTGAAGAACACACCTATATGAGTTTGATTGTCAAACGTCGCAATCTATGAGAGTAGGGTTCTCTCTAGTAAAGTCATGAAAGGTCACGGAGTATAACGCATAAGCTCCACCCGCGGGGAAGACCCACGGTAGCCACGTATCGGTCAAGGCTTTATGTGAAGCTGGATTCACAGAAAACTTGTAGTTCAAGGCCCAGTCCACTGTTCAAGTTGCTTACTAGTGTAGCATAGAGTTCCAGGTGGAAGTTCAACTTAACAGTCTCCACTGCAGTACCGGCATATAAAACAGTGTTTTGGAACCAAAGGCAAATTTCTGTGTGCCTCTGGGATCTGGTGGGGGATTGCTGGAATTTAGTCTATTTTGGGCAGCCCGATAACTATTTAAGAAATTCCTAATAAATCCTAGAGGCCCACTTAGCCCATTTGTGCTAGGCAAGGGATACTACTAAAGTTTAGTCCCACATTGCTAATTTAGTGGGAGTTGGACCTCCTTATAAGGGAGGTTCTTTCCTCACTTGTACGAGCATGAGAACAAGAGGGATATCCACGGGCGCTCCTCCTCCGCCACCCGCCTCGCCACGCCTCGTCACCACGCGCCATGGGTTGCGGAAATGAGCCGAGCCGATATCTAAATTTTTGTCACGCACTACGGGTATACGAAGGGTCACACGAAAGCTGAGAAGATTTTTGCGAAAGTGGAGTTCGAATGCGAACGGTGCAGCCCTTCGGCTGCTGGCTGTTCGCTTCGTCTCTGTCTCTTCGTTTCGCCTCCCATTGTTGCCCTCTCGCCTCCTTCTCTTGCGCCTATAAAAGGGAGGTCGCTCCCCCCAAAGAGACGCACCAGAACTTCTCCTTCCTCTCGCCACCGGTTCTAATCTCTGAGCTGCTGCTGTCTTCCTCATCCCGGCTTGCGGCGTGCACCGCAGATCAGGACAGTAGGCCTCAGAAACCAAACCTCTTTGAGTCCTCTACGGGAGAAGGGTGATAAGGTTTTTGGGGGGCGCTCTGCGCGACTACTGGCTTCATCATCACGGACTCCGATGACTACTTCCCCGACGACAACTTCTTCCCCGACGTCGACTACCTCAGCAACGACATGGCTGGAGAGGATGTCGACCCCAAGTCCAGTACTTCTGTTGCTACTGTCCAGTATGTGTTCTTCTTCTTTCTGTCAGATGTCCTACCACAGTTTCTCGTACTAGTTCTTGCCCTACATGTGTTAGGTTCTATTCCATATATGCAACATCATCTAGTGTCTGTCCTAGATGTGTTCAGTTCAAGTTCATATATGCAGATGCTATTTACTTTCTCTCCGTCAGAGTGCATGACTTGCTTTATCGCAGCTATATTAGTCATGCTTTATCTAATATTTCTGTTAATAAAATCATTTGGTAAGTTGCACATATTTCCAACACAAAACACGTCCGGACTGTTGAATACTTGATATTGCACGTATAGATTGTTTTCTTCAACAAGCCCACCTCATGTTTCCTTGTATAGTTTGCGGACGTGGCTAATCTTGTATATCATATATACATTTGTATTGCACTCGATCAATACATCATCTGTTGCATTGTCAAAGTACATGATATTAGATAGGTTTCGATCCTAGCCCTAGCTTTCGTCCTCGCGCCACCGCCGCAGGTTCTTGCCGCTGCCGCGCCCTATTCTCCTCGCGTCAGCGCCGCAGGTCCATGCCATCTCTCTCTCTCTCTCTCTCTCTCTCTCTCTCAAACACACACACACACGGCAAAATAATCTGCCACCTCATCTGTCGGCAAACACTGATGCAAGGAAGGTGGTTAGCATCGAGCTTAAGTCTGGATGCACTCGGGTGGCAAAGTTTATTGCGTTATGGGGCGCTTTCAGTTTCGTCCTCCTTGCCACAATGAAGTGATGGACACGGGCCAACACATTGCCTTATGGGGTGCTTTCAGTTTCGTCCTCCTTGCCATAATGAAGGGACGGATAAGGGCCAACACATGAATAGGCGGAGGTCCGATGACCTGTCGCAGCAGCCACACAGGTGGGATATCCACTAGTGCAGGGGATGGTTAGTAGTTTTTTCAATACGTAAGAGTGTCGAAGCCAACGAGAAGAACGTGGAAATTGCTTTCTGGTAATATCTTGGAATAACTGCAAAATGATAGTATTTTTTAAATATTGTAGAATAGTTGTAAATAAATAAAAAACAGGCAAGGTTGTCAGAATCATGATTCTGTTATACGTTTCTATAACTTTAGGATCCAAACTAACCCCTCTGATTCTATGATTTTAGGTTATACAATTTATGTTTATATGATCCTAATAATTAGGATTCTATGATTTGTGATCCTACCAACGAAGCTTCGATCGAATTCAAAATCGCGCTTCTGACAATCTTGCGTAAAGTAAATAAAGTTCAAAGAGAGCCAATAATTAATTGTTCTTTGGACAAGCTAGTGAGCACACTTATAATTACAACTGTTCTCATTGACATCGACTCTTAGTT
The DNA here is from genome assembly GCA_034509565.1 of Triticum monococcum. Lineage (NCBI taxonomy): Eukaryota > Viridiplantae > Streptophyta > Magnoliopsida > Poales > Poaceae > Triticum > Triticum monococcum. The sequence goes on along the minus strand of CM067843.1, from coordinate 752,085,456 downwards.
TCTAGATACCTAGTCATTTTTTCAACGTGTGACTAGTTTATTATCATGTGAGTGGAACCTATGTTCAACATATTGCAAAACCATCGACACATTTGTTCTTAATATTAAATTTTCAATGGCCAACCTGACTATATTTGAAATTCAAAGCCTAACACTAGTAGAAAAAGGCCCATTTGTCTCGGTTCATAAGGCTCATTTGTCCCGGTTCGGAAATTAGGACTAAAGGGTTGATACTAAAGCCCAATACCTTTAGTCCCGGTTGTTATACGAACCGGGACAGATGGGGCTCCACGTGGCCGCTGCGGCTTGCCCAGGCAGGGGGAGTGGCCTTTGTCTAGGTTGGTAGCACCAACCGGGACCAAAAGACATCCACACGTCAGCAATTTAGGGGCTGGGGGTTTTGTTTTTGTTTTTGAAAGGGGGGAGGGGTTGGGGATTTTGGTGGTTTTGTAGGGTTAATGTAGGGTTTTCATATATTAATTGTGTTGGCTAGCTAATAGAGAGAAGTGTCCTCTCTTATCTCCGTGCTTGGTCGATGCTACGTACTATATGTATAGAAAGAACTTGTCGGGGATATACCCAGTGGTATGACCTGGCCGGAAATATAACCCGGCCGGACTTGGCAGTTTACTCGAGACCCGGCTGACACTGGGCGGTTCACTGGTGACCCGCCCTGACTTGGCGGTTTACAAGCAACCCACCTGAACATTATGACTCACTGGTGATCCGGCGGGCGGGTCAGACGGATGACAAGGCCCAAGGCCCAGAAGGCCGGTTCATGTTAATGATGGGCCGGTTTATGAGGAAAGCACAAGGAATATTCTCCTACAAAGGAAGCAAGACTAGGACTCCACTTGTAATAGAGTAATTTTAATCCAACTAGGACTAATCATGTAAACCGCTCCTTCAACATATATAAGGTGGGGCAGGGCTCCCCAAAGGGGGACAGAAAATATAGCTAAGGCTAGACACAACTAGAGGAGAGCCTGTTTATGCGGCGACTCCCTCATGAGCATAATGAGACCTAGCCACAAACAACATGTAGGGCTATTCCGGATGATGTTTCCCGGGGCCCGAAGCTGTCTAAATCCTTGTCTTGTGTGATGATCCGCCTCGCGTCTCTCGTCCCGATCAACCCCTCTCAAGCTACCACATAAATGTGTTGGCCTCACGATGAAGTCCTTACACTAGGACATCTGCCGTGACAATTCCACGACAGTTGGTGCCCACCGTGGGGCTCGCACTTCAAATTGACCCGGACATAGATGAAATTGTGAATATTATTGCTTACGCACTTCAAATTGTCTTTTAGAGTAGCCCGGTTATTTTTGCAAGTCGCGTTGTAGATGAACTCGCAAACGTAGTATCCATATTAATTATTTCCGGGTTCCTGTCACAAGCACTTTACGAGAAATAGAGGTCAATCAAACTGATAATGAAGCATTATAAATGGTATTGATGAAAGTAGATAGAATCAACGGGAGATGCACGAAACTATCTAGCTAGTAGTACTTACTTTCGGGGGTGTAAATCGCAGCTCCCCCGGCAGTCCCGGAGCTTGTGCGGTGAATACTTTCCAAACCCCGCGGGACAAAGAAAACAATTACTTGATATCAGAAAATGAACAAAGTTGCGGATATGGTGCGATAATGATCGATTGAATTTACTTCTCGAGCATTTTAGTCATGTCCGCATAGTCCTCGGGATTTTTTCATCTCGAGTCTAAGATCGTTACTAGTCCCTGCTCAAGCTTAATCTCTAGGAGAATAAAGTGGAAGCTGCGCACGCATGCATAACTCATCAATTACATTACTATAACCTCGAGTAATACTGGAAACCGAATATGCACAAGATAGTAACACTCACTTGAAGTTGTAAGGAAAGAATATTTTATCTTTGTTTTGATTTTGAATCAACGATTTTAGCAACTTGGCCTCGGCTTCTTTGGCATCATGTTTAACCGTCCATTCATCTACAATATTTGTGTTAATGAACCCAATATCATAGATTCATCTACGATATTATAACCACGTCACTAGGGTCTCTATCCACCCCCTTTGTTCTGTATTCAAGATTCTAGAAATGGTTTCCCCTTGTTAATTCATTTTGAGATAGAGTACTCTTCTAGGACCAAATATGAAGTAGCATGCAATCAATGCTTTCATACATAATATCAAGAACCACAACATAACAATTATGCAAACCACAATTCTAGTGCAAATTCATATGAAACTGATTAAGTAGGGTTGTATCATGTCCTCTAGAATGTTATCAACTACTCACATTTAAGCATGAGGTTGTGCATGGGCATTTGAACGTATAAACCTTATGTAAATAAAAGTATAAACCTCTTTATATCAACTAGCAAATAACACCAGGAAGTCACTATGGGGTTCGATCTACACCAATTGAACATGGAGCATGTGAATATGGAGATGGAGATGGCGTTCATAGTGAAGATCGCGGAGATGGAGGTGATCCCCATGTTGCATTGATGTTGATGACTGTGACATCGGCAAATTTTCCCTGCGGAGGACAGATCTAGTAGAATCACCTCGCCCCATGTCTCGCACTTTTCTCATGTTGGAACAACTTTTCAAAAGTTGCATGATTTGTTTTGACACATCACAACTGTGTACACCTTATTCAGCATGCACATACAATTTTAAATTAGAATGAGAATAGTTTGACATATACCCTAAATACTTCTACCTTAATTTTTATTTTCCAAAACATTTTTCACTAGCAGCACAGATAATTTTTTAAGTATAAACAACCAATCTGACAAGTTATATGGACAAAACCATGAGTTTGATTAACCCTTTTCTCTTGTTTTGTCATTTTTTATGTCCTTTATTAGAGCAAATACTAAAATATTAAAAAAATTATAATATTGCTAATGGGCCGCGCAAATGGCAGGCCCAATTATTTGTGCTTCAGGCGAAGCTGGCCCGACAGCATTGCCCATTGGGTGATTTGGTGCAGAAGCTTAGAGGATGTTTGTTTCCAGAGACTTATTGGTCTAGAGACTTGAATGAGTCCCTATAAGTCCCATCTAAACCAAACAGGAGAGACTTATAGGGACTTAAAGTGGGCATTTGGGACTTATGAAATAAGACTTTCAAGGAAGGACTTATAGGGACTTATAGTTGTAATATAGCCTTATAGAGACTTATAAGTCTCGAAAACCAAATATGTAGGGATTTTTTAAGGACTTGTGACTTATAAGTTGGGACTAAAAAAAGACTTATGAACCAAACAGGTAGCCGATCAGTGTGAAACCGCGACAGCTTTGGTTTGGTTTCATTTACTACCAGAGAATGGTTCCAGCGGGGCGGCCCCCTACGCGCGCACGCGCCGCCCGACCGTCGGCTACATATAGCGCCACCGCCGGCCCAATTACCAATACCACATTCGCAAACATCTGCGCTTTGCCCTGCAGATCCGTGTTTCAAACGCCGATGTCGATGCACGCCGCCGCCGCCACCGCGGGGACAGGAGCGAAGCGTCCGCTTGAGCAGACCACGATCAGTTTCTCGGAGGAGCCCGTGCCGGCCGACGCCGGCTACCGGTTCGCGGTGCGCGTGACGTGCAACGTGAAGCAGTCCCTGGAGTTCCGCAGGAGCGGCCAGCGCCCGGACGGCCTCCGCGAGAAGTACATCGAGATTCGGGGCCGGCAGCGGTTCCGCCACGACGTTCCCCGTCGGCGACCTCTCCGCGCTCTGGAGCGACAGCGCCTGCCGAGGGGCCCTCCGTGGGATGCTGGCGGAGCTGCCGCAGCTCCGGTCGCTCCACCTCGCCGATGACGAGTGGGACTCCGTCGTGCCCGCAGACATCGTGCCGCAGATCGTCCGCGTGGCGCGCGGCGACGACGCCAACGACGGCTTCACCTTCTGCTTCGTGATGAAGGTCCACCTCCGGATCATATACGGCAACAAGGCCCTCCTGATGGCGTGCAAGGAGAGGGAGCCAGGCAGCGATGGCACCGAGACGGACGATGACTGCCCGATCTGCCTGGATAGCCTGGAGGGAGAGCCCGCCGTGGAGCTGCCTCACTGCAAGCATGCGTTCCACCGCCGGTGCATTTCCACGTGGTTCTGCAACAAGACGATGTGCCCCTTGTGCGTGGGCGACGTGAGGCCCTGTATCCTGCCGGAGTTTCTGGACCTCTAGGGCACTTTGGAAAACGTACGCAAGACTAGCAGCACAGCTATTAGGTACCCAGTTCACAATCCACTAGCAACACTCTATTTCAGGGGAACCAATGTCTGATACAAGTGAATCGAGGGAGGATGGAGGAGGAAGAAGGAGGAACAGTACGTAGGAGAAGATAGGGGAGGAGGAGCCGCCGTCCCGTGCCGTGCCTGATCCTACGCGGATGGTCTCGACGTCACCTCCTCCCAGGCTCTTATCGCCGTGATGGTTCCCGAACGGGCCAGGCCCCCTTAGCTGGAGGGGCCAGCCCAAGCACGTGATGGTAGGAGGGCTCCTAACATCTCCGCCCCCTCCTCCTTGAAATGCGGCTTGACCTCAAGCCGACACCACCGAGAACCGCCGGGATCCCATTGCACACAGTGTTCCTTGACTAGCTCAAAGTCATGATGGTAGTCGAAGTCGGGGTTGACTTGAATGAGGAGGTGTGGTAGCCGTGGCCGATGGTGACTCCATCCCAAGAGGCGCCGAGGAAGTGGTCGGTGCCAACACTCTTGATCGAAGTTAAGGTAGTACTTGTGATCGATGGAGCCCTGCATGACGACGACGGCAGCATTGGTGATGAAACCCCTCCCTCCTTGAAGAGTGCCTTGATTGGAAGCTGAAGTCCCAGAGCCTTCCTGGATGACCATGAAGCTCCCTAGATCATCAGGTACGCCCCTCATACAGATTTTTCTGCTCCTCGTGGACTTGCATTACTAGCAATATAATGGCAGCAAGAACCCCCGTAGCTCTATGAACTTGTCAAGTCTGCAATCAAGCTCCCATGTTTCATACAAGAAATGAATGGTCATCCACTGATTTAGTTGGCTGCTGGCCATTGGCTTCTCCATTCTCAACTGGGTGCATATAGGAGTCGCATATGCAAGCGAGACTTCAAACAAGTAATGCATCAGGGAAGTCAATGCACATGTACTGCATATATAGCTCCCAAGGCCTCCGGGGTCCCACATTTGCTCAAGGTGATCGCCACTAGCTGAAGTATCTGGAGTCCAGCGAAACCTTTGTTTATCCCCAAAGAGGAATGATCCACTACCAAATAGACTGGAATCTTAATAATGGATCTTTGTTGCAAATTGTACAGTCTGAACCGCAAATAGTTTGAGAGTGCCGAAATACCAGCCATGATTAACCTCACATGATATTGGTTCAGAAGGGGGACGAGGCAACATAAAAATATGTTGTGAATTTTTGTCCCGCGATTGATGCTTGTCCCACTGCCATTGCATCGTGATACCAGCTGGCACAAAAGACCATAACGACCAAAATTGCACAAACTGAAGACAGACACTACTCTGAAATGTTATACTCAGAGCACCCAATTGCTGCTTGTTGTGAAGGAGCTTGTCATGATTACTGAAATCTGAATCATTTTTGCCACATTTCGAAAACCATGAGCAAGAGAGCTGCACTGGAGGTATCCTTATGCAATTCCCAAGGAGATTGGAGCACCGTTCCCATGCATTGTTAGTGTGAAAGCCGATTGAAACACGACCACTGCCTTTAAATTCTTCTTGACTCAAAAAAAATCCAGCGCACTGACATATGCATAAGATGAACTATCCCCTGCAATTTATCAGAAATAGGAATGCAACCCAGAACATCATAGTCCCAAACCACTACGTGATCCTCGCAGACACCCATAAACTGATGTTCAAAATATTCCACCTTAGGCAGTTTGGAACACACTTGCACTGCTCGGCAATTGCAAGACTCAGATGGCCATGGAAGCTTCAGGTGGACATTTATTTGACTGAATCTGGACTTCGGTTGCAGATTTGGAAAATATCTTGAGAAAGCTTTAAGAGAATTCAGATTACCAGGTAAACTCTTCATCACATAACTTGTGGTAGCATCCATGTGTGCTTCAGAGTAACTCCGTCAGGAGAGCAAGCAAATGATGGCCATGGCATAAGACATGACCTGCTAGCAGATGTTTTCCTCTTGAAACTGAGTGGCCATGCAACTTTCCATTGGGAATGTTTAGATCAATTAGGGAAAACATAGCAGCACAACTTAGTTCATACGGCCCAATTTACATGATCTGAAATAAATGTGCCGCCATAGAACAGATAATCAGTCGCCATTCTATAACACCCACAGGTTCAGATCACCCATAACATGCATTATCGACTAACTTAGGACAGTCGTATCTCTTGGCACCATGGAGATCAAGTAATGCACTGTAATGGTTGCTGGAGCAGAGGACAGTAATGGCTCAAATAGCCTTAACTGTAGACGAAGATTGCGGGAGATTTCTGTGCTCAGGACACCCATTTGCTTCACATGCTTGAACAATTCTGATACGTCTCCGTCGTATCTATAATTTTTGATCGTTTCATGCCAATATTATTCAACTTTTACATACTTTTGGCAACTTTTTATATGATTTATTTGGACTAACTTACTTATCCAATGCCCAGTGCCAGTCCCTGTTTGTTGCATGTTTTTGTTTCTTAGAAAACCCATATCAAACGGAGTCCAAACGTGATAAAAGTTTATAGAGAATTATTTTGGAATATATGTGATTTTTAGGAGGTGGAATCAACGCAAACGGGGGCCCACAGTGCCCACAACCCACCAGGGCATGCCAGGCACCCCCTGGAGCGCCCAGGTGTCTTGTTCCCTCCACGAAGGTCGGTTTGGGGCCCTTCTTCTGGCGCAAGAAAGATAATTTATGGAAAAAATCATGTAAAAATTCCAGCGTAATCGGAGTGACAGATCTTCGGGAATTTAAGAAACCGTGAAGGGCCAGATCTGGTGAACGAGAAAAAGAAAAGAACAGAGAGGGAGATCCAATCTCGGAGGGGCTCCCGCCCCTCCGCGACCATGGAGACCAAAGCCAGAGAGGAAACTCTCCTCCCATCTAGGGGGGAGGCCAAGGAAGAAGAAGAAGGAGGGGGCCTCTCTCTCCCCCTCGCTTCCAGTGGCGCCGGAGTGCCACCGGGGCAATGATCGGGACGACGATCTACATCAACAATCTTGCTACCGTCAACACCAACTTTCTCGCCCTCTATGCAGCGGTGTAACACCTCTTCTCCCCGTTGTAATATCTACTTGAACATGGTGCTCAACTCCATATATTATTTCCCAATGATCTATGGTTATCCTATGATGTTTGAGCAGATCCGTTTTGTCCTGTGGGTTAATTGTGATCTTGGTTGGTATATATTTTATTTATGGTGCTGTCCTACGGTGCCCTCTGTTCTCGCGCAAACATGAGGGGCCCCGCTGTAGGGTGTTGCAATATGTTCATGGTTTGCTTAGGGTGGGTTGCGAGAGTGACAGAAACTTAAACCCGAGTAGGTGGGGTATGACGTATGGGAATAAAGAAGACTTGATACTTAATGCTATGGTTGGGTTTCATGACCTTAGTGATCTTTAGTAGTTGCAGATGCTTGCTAGAGATCCAATCATAAGTGCATATGATCCAAGTAGAGAAAGTATGTTAGCTCATGGCTCTCCCTCATATAAAGTTCCAAGAATGATTATCGGTACTTGTTATCGAGTGCCTAGGGACAAATAACTTTCTTGTTGACACAAACCCTTTTACTAAACACCTAACGTTGATTATCTTACAAAGTACTTCTAGTTTTATTCTTGCAAAGTAGTTCTAGCATCACACCTAAAAAATAGTTTCATACTTGTTTCCGGCAAAGCAAACGTCAAGTGTGCGTAGAGTTGTATCGGTGGTCGATAGAACTTGAGGGAATATTTGTTCTACCTTTAGCTCCTTGTTGGGTTCGACACTCTTATTTATCGAAAAAGGCTACAAACGATCCCCTATACTTGTGGGTTATCAAGACCTTTTTCTGGCGCCGTTGCCACGGAGCAATAGCGTGGGGTGAATATTCTCATGTGTGCTTGTTTGCTTTATCACTAAGTGGTTTTTTATTTCCTGTTCTAAGTTGTTCTATATCTTTAGTTATGGGTATGGAACATGAAACACCAAAAAATTAGTGTTACTTGCTACTCATGGAGATGGGAAACCTCCTAAAACCCTCGATGCTCGTTATGTGAAAAATATTATGCACTACTTTGATAATCCTAAGAAAACCCCATTCAACTTGATAAGGGAGTAATGTTGGATCAACGTGAATACTTTAGGGATTATCGCTTGACTCAAAAGGGAAAACTTTTATGGGATCAAATTGAAATGTTGCAATGGTATGCTTGGAATCTATGGTTGAGGTATGATTATACTTGTTGCTCTAAGATTGAGGTTCCACACCTTCCCTATTCATGCAAATTTAATGATAATGAAACCTTGGCTTCTTATGCTAGAGGTATATATGATTATTATGATGTGGAACGAATAGAAGAATTTGTTGCTTTTAAGGGTGCATATGAAATTGAATCTTTGTTTGAAAAGTTTGAAGATTTTGATGATTCAGTTTATAGACTTGAAAATCTTGCTATACTTAAATATTGCTATGCTAATTATAAATACAATTATGATATTGATGTATTTATTGAGAATAACTCCGCTGTCCAAGAAAATACTAATATTTTGCAGGATTTTATGGAAGAAGAAATTGATAAAACTGCGAGCTCATTGGATGGAAAAGATGATGAGGAGAGCGAAGAACAAATGGAGGAAGAACGGATTAGCTACCTATGCCCACCTTCTAATGAGAGTAACTCTTCAACTCATACATTATTAAATGTCCCTTCATGCTTACCGAAGGATGAATGCTATGATAATTGCTATGATCCCGTTGATTCTTTTGAAATATCCCTTTTTGATGAATTTGATGCTTGCTATGCTTGTGGCCAAGATGCCAACATGAATTATGCTTATGGAGATGAACTTTCTATTGTTCCTTATGTTAAGAATAGAATGTTGCTATTGCACCCATGCATGATATTCCTATTATCTTTTTGAATTCTCCAAACTACACTATATCGGAGAAGTTTGCACTTATTAAGGATTATATTGATGGGTTGCCTTTTACTATTTCACATGATAATTTTGATGAATATAATATGCATGTGCTTGCTGCTCCTATTTGCAATTATTATGAGAAAGGAACTATATCTCCACCTCTCTATGTTTCCAACACGATAAAATTTCAAGAAACGGCTTATGTTATGTATTGGCCTTTACTTGATGTGCATGAATTGTTCTTGTATGACATGAGGATGCATAGGAAGAGAGTTAGACTTCTTCATTGCATGATATGTGTTCCTTTGTGCTCATTACTAAATGCCAAATCAATGTTAATTAAAATTGTCTTTGATGTACCTTGGGATCCAGATGGATTCATTACTTGAGCACTTTATGCCTAGCTTAATTGCTTTAAAAAAAGAGCTGCCAGGGAGACAACCTGGAAGTTTTAGAGAGTCATTTATTTCTGTTGAGTGCTTTTATAAAGTTTTAAAACAAAAAATATAGAGGGGAACTTAAAAACCTTTTCACAAAAGAGAAGCGATTGGAAGTTATGCATTGGAGAAGTGAGGGTCGACCTTGAACACTTGTGTTCATGCTCATGGAAACAATGTAGAATTTTTCATGAAGATTATCACAAGAATAATTATACCCTTGTACAATTCCGTTTTATTATAAAAATAATGTGCCAAGATTTGCCTTTAGGATGATTAGATTGCTTGTTGGTTTGCGCGGTGCAAAACAGAAACTTTGGTTGTAGTGCTCGATTTTACATTTTTTACTGGAACGTCAAACGGTTCTGAAACTTTTTGCACTGTATTTCTATACAAAAATTTTATTCTGTCCTAATTTTTAAGAATTGTTTGAGTTACATAAGTATGGTGGATGTTCAAATCTTTACAGACTGTCATGTTTTCACAGATTGCTGTTATAGCTTTATTATTTGTGTATGTTTGAATTCTTGTTGAAGCCTCCTTGACTTGGGGCCATAGAATTGTGATAGCATACAGTGGGTAATGTTTGTTTATAATTATACAATTATGTTACAGCAGTACATGATAAGATTTCATTGCCATATTCACTAACCCCGCCACTAAAAGTTCGGTTAAGTTTTGTGTGGATGAAGTGTTCGAAGATCGAGGAGGTCTCGATATGAGGAGAAGGAGGAGAGGAAATTGAAGGAAATATGCCCTAGAGGCAATAATAAAGTTATTATTTATTTCCTTACATCATGATAAATGTTTATTATTCATGCTAGAATTGTATTAACCGGAAACATAATACATGTGTGAATACATAGACAAACAGAGTGTCACTAGTATGACTCTACTTGACTAGCTCGTTAATCAAAGATGGTTAAGTTTCCTGACCATGAACAATGTGTTGTTATTTGATTAACGAGGTCATATCATTAGTTGAATGATCTGATTGACATGACCCATTCCATTAGCTTAGCACCCGATCGTTTAGTATGTTGCTATTGCTTTCTTCATGACTTATACATGTTCCTATGACTATGAGATTATGCAACTCCCGTTTACCGGAGGAACACTTTGGGTACTACCAAACGTCACAACGTAACTGGGTGATTATAAAGGAGTATTACAGGTGTCTCCAAAGGTAGATGTTGGGTTGGCATACTTCGAGATTAGGATTTGTCACTCCGATTGTCGGAGAGGTATCTCTGGGCCCTCTCGGTAATGCACATCACTTAAGCCTTGCAAGCATTGCAACTAATAAGTTAGTTGCGGGATAATGAATTACGGAACGAGTAAAGAGACGTGCCGGTAACGAGATTGAACTAGGTATTGGATACCGACGATCGAATCTCGGGCAAGTAGCATACCGATGACAAAGGGAACAACGTATGTTGTTATGCGGTCTGACCGATAAAGATCTTCGTAGAATATGTAGGAGCCAATATGGGCATCCAGGTCCCGCTATTGGTTATTGACCGGAGACGTGTCTCGGTCATGTCTACATTGTTCTCGAACCGTAGGGTCCGCACGCTTAACGTTACGATGACAGTTATTATGAGTTTATGCATTTTGATGTACCGAAGGTTGTTCGGAGTCCCGGATGTGATCACGGACATGACGAGGAGTCTCGAAATGGTCGAGACATAAAGATTGATATATTGGAAGCCTATATTTGGATATCGGAAGTGTTCCGGGTGAAATCGGGATTTTACCGGATTACCGGGAGGTTACCGGAACCCCCCGGGAGCCATATGGGCCTTATTGGGCTTTATTGGAAAGGTGAAAGAGGCTGCCCATAGTGGGCTGCGCGCCTCCCCCCCTCCCCTAGTCCTATTAGGACTAGGAGAGGTGGCCGGCCACCTCTCTCTCTCCCTCTTTCCACTTGGGAGTCCTATTAGGAATAGGATTGGGGGGGGGGAGTCCTACTCCCGGTAGGAGTAGGACTCCTCCTGCGCCTCCATAGTTGGCCGGACAGCCCTCCCCCTGGCATCCTTTATATACGGGGGCAGGGGGCACCTCTAGACACAGAAGTTGATCATTGAGATCGTTCCTTAGCCGTGTGCGGTGCCCCCTGCCACCATATTCCACCTCGATCATATCGTTGTAGTGCTTAGGTGAAGCCCTGCGTCGGTAGAACATCAAGATCGTCACCACGCCGTCGTGCTGACGGAACTCCTCCCCGAAGCTTTGCTGGATCGGAGCCCGGGGATCGTCATCGAGCTCTACGTGTGCTAAGAACTCGGAGGTGCCGGAGTAACGGTGCTTGGATCGGTCGGATCGGGAAGAAGACGTACGACTACTTCCTCTACGTTGTGTCAACGCTCCCGTTGCGATCTACAAGGGTACGTAGATCAGACTCTCCCCCTCGTTGCTATGCATCACCATGATCTTGCGTGTGCGTAGGAATTTTTTTGAAATTACTACGTTCCCCAACAGTGGCATCCGAGCCTAGGTTTTATGGTTTGATGTTATATGCATGAGTAGAACACAAGTGAGTTGTGGGCGATACAAGTCATACTGCCTACCAGCATGTCATACTTTGGTTTGGCGGTATTGTTGGACGAGACGACCCGGACCAACCTTACGCGTACGCTTACGCGAGACCGGTTCCCTCGACGTGCTTTGCACATAGATGGCTTGCGGGCAACTTTCTCTCCAACTTTAGTTGAACCGAGTGTGGCTACGCCCGGTCCTTGAGAAGGTTAAAACGGGGTCTATTTGACAAACTATCGTTGTGGTTTTGATGCGTAGGTGAGATGAGTTCTTGCTTAAGCCCGTATCAGCCACGTAAAACTTGCAACAACAAGGTAGAGGACGTCTAACTTGTTTTTGCAGGGCATGTTGTGATGTGATATGGTCAAGGCATGATGCTAAATTTTATTGTATGAGATGATCATGTTTTGTAACCAAGTTATCGGCAACTGGCAGGAGCCATATGGTTGTCGCTTTATTGTATGCAATGCAATCGCGATGTAATGCTTTACTTTATTACTAAGCGGTAGTGATAGTCGTGGAAGCATAAGATTGGTGAGACGACAACGATGCTACGATGGAGATCAAGGTGTCGCGCCGGTGACGATGGTGATCATGACGGTGCTTCGGAGATGGAGATCACAAGCACAAGATGATGATGGCCATATCATATCACTTATATTGATTGCATGTGATGTTTATCCTTTTATGCATCTTATCTTGCTTTGATTGACGGTAGCATTTTAAGATGATCTCTCACTAATTATCAAGAAGTGTTATCCCTGAGTATGCACCGTTGCAAAAGTTCTTCGCACTGAGACACCACGTGATGATCGGTTGTGATAGGCTCTACGTTCAAATACAACGGGTGCAAACCAGTTGCACATGCGGAATACTCAGGTTATACTTGACGAGCCAAGCATATACAGATATGACCTTGGAACACGGAGACCGAAAGGTCAAGCGTGAATCATATAGTAGATATGAGCAACATAGTGATGTTCACCAATGAAACTACTCCATCTCACGTGATGATCGGACATGGTTTAGTTAATTTGGATCACGTGATCACTTAGAGGATTAGAGGGATGTCCATCTAAGTGGGAGTTCTTAAGTAATATGATTAAATTGAACTTAAATTTATCATGAACTTAGTCCTGGTAGTATTTTGCAAATTATGTTGTAGATCAATAGCTCGCGTTGTTGCTTCCCTGTGTTTATTTTTGATATGTTTGTGTTGAAAGATGTTAGTAGCAATGATGCGGATTGGATCCGTGATCTGAGGTTTATCCTCATTGCTGCACAGGAGAATTATGTCCTTGATGCACCGCTAGGTGACAGACCTATTGCAAGAGCAGATGCAGACGTTATGAACGTTTGGCTAGCTCAATATGATGACTACTTGATAGTTTAGTGCACCATGCTAAATGGCTTAGAATCGGGACTTCAAAGACGTTTTGAACGTCATGGACCATATGAGATGTTCCAGGAGTTGAAGTTAATATTTCAAGCAAATACCCGAGTTGAGAGATATGAAGTCTCCAACAAGTTCTATAGCTAAAAGATGGAGGAGAATCGCTCAACTAGTGAGCATGTGCTCAGATTGTCCGGGTACTACAATCGCTTGAATGAAGTGGGAGTTAATCTTCCAGATAAGATAGTGATTGACAGAATTCTCTAGTCACCATGACCAAGTTAGTAGAACTTCGTGATGAACTATAGTATGCAAGGGATGAAGAAAACGACTCCCAAGTTTTTCATGATGATGAAATCGATGAAGGTAGAAATCAAGAAAAACATCAAGTGTTGATGGTAGACAAGACCACTAGTTTCAAGAAAAGGGCAGAGGGAAGAAGGGGAACTTCAAAAAGAACAGCAAGCAAGTTGCTGCTCAAGTAAAGAAGCCCAAGTCTGGACCTAAGCCTGAGACTGAGTGCTTCTACTACAAAGGGACTAGTCACTGGAATCGGAACTACCCCAAGTGATTGGCGGATAAGAAGGATGGAAAAGTGAACATAAGTACATTTGATATACATGTTATTGATGTGTACTTTACTAGTGTTTATAGCAAACCCTCAGTATTTGATACTAGTTTAGTTGCTAAGATTAGTAACTCGAAACGGGAGTTGCAGAATAAACCGAGACTAGTTAAGGGTGAAGTGATGATGTGTGTTGGAAGTGGTTCCAAGATTGATATGATCATCATCGCACACTCCCTATAATTTCGGGATTAGTGTTGAACCTAAATAAGTGTTATTTGGTGTTTGCGTTGAGCATGAATATGATTTGATCATGTTTATTGTAATACGGTTATTCATTTAAGTAAGAGAATAAATTGTTGTTCTGTTTACATGAATAAAACCTTATATGGTTACACACCCAATGAAAATAGTTCATTGGATCTCGATCGTAGTGATACACATAATCATAATATTGAAACCAAAAGATGCAAAGTTAATAATGATAGTGCAACTTATTTGTAGCACTGCCGTTTAGGTCATATTGGTGTAAAGCGCATGAAGAAACTCGATGCTGATGGGTTTTTGGAATCACTTGATTATGAATCAGTTGATGCTTGCGAACCATGCCTCATGGGCAAGATGACTAAGACTCTGTTCTTCGGAACAATGGAGCGAGCAACAGATTTGTTGGAAATCATACATACTGATGTATGTGGTCCGATGAATATTGAGGCTCGCGACAGGTATCATTATTTTCTGATCTTCACAGATGATTTGAGCAGATTTGAGTATATCTACTTGATGAAACATAAGTCTGAAACATTTGAAAAGTTCAAAGAATTTCAGAGTGAAGTGAAAAATCATCGTAACAAGAAAATAAAGTTTCTATGATCTGATCGTAGAGAAGAGTATTTGAGTTACGAGTTTGGCCTTCAGTTAAAAACAATGTGAAATAGTTTCACTACTCACGCCACAAGGAACACCATAGTGTAATGGTGTGTCCGAACGTCATAACCGTACTTTATTAGATATAGTGCGATCTATGATGTCTCTTATCGATCTACCACTATCGTTTTGGGGTTATGCATTAGAGACAACTGCATTCACGTTAAAATAGGGGCACCATCTAAGTCCGTTGAGACGACACAATCTGAACTGTGGTTTAGCAAGAAACCAAAGTAGTCGTTTCTTAAAGTTTGGGGTTGTGATGCTTATGTGAAAAAGTTTCATCCTGATAAGCTCAAAACCAAATCGAAGAAATATGTCTTCATAGGATACCCAAAAGGAGACTGTTGGGTACACCTTCTATCACAGATCCTAAGGCAAGACATTCGTTGCTTATAATGGATACTTTCTAGAGAAGGAGTTTCTCTCGAAAGAAGTGAGTGGGAGGAAAGTAGAACTTGATAAGGTAATTGTACCTTCTCCTTTATTGGAAAGTAGTTCATCACAGAAATCTGTTCTTGTGACTCCTACACCAATTAGTAAGGAAGCTAATGATAATGATCATGAAACTTCGGATCAAGTTACTACCGAATCTCGTAGGTAAACCAGAGTGAAATCCGCACCAGAGTGGTACGGTAATCCTGTTCTGGAGGTCATGTTACTTGACCATGACGAACCTACGAACTATGAGGAAGCGATGATGAGCCCAAATTCCGCGAAATGGTTTGAGGCCATGAAATCTGAGATATGATCCATGTATGAGAACAAAGTATGGACTTTGATGGATTTGCCCAATGATCGGCAAGCCATAGAAAATAAATGGATCTTCAAGAGGAAGACGGACGTTGATAGTAGTGTTACTATCTACAAAGCTAGAGTTTTCGCAAAACAATTTCGACAAGTTCAAAGTGTTGACTACGATGAGAGTTTCTCACCCGTATCTATGCTTAAGTCTATCCGAATCATGGTTAGAAATTGCCGCATTTTATGAAATCTGGCAAATGGATAAACAAAACTGCATTCCTTAATGGATTTCTTAAAGAAGAGTTGTATATGATGCAACCAGTAGGTTTTGTCAATCCTAAAGGTGCTAACAAAATATGCAAGCTCCAGCGATTCATCTATGGACTGGTGCAAGCATCTCAGAGTTGGAATACACGCTTTGATAAGTTGATCAAAGCATATAGTATTATACAGACTTGCGGTGAAGCCTGTATTTACAAAAAGTGAGTGGGAGCACTACAGCATTTCTGATAAAGTATATGTGAATGACATATTGTTGATCGGAAATAATGTAGAATTATTCTGTAAAGCATAAAGGAGTGTTTGAAAGGAGTTTTTCAAAGAAAGACTTCGGTGAAGCTGCTTACATATTGAGCTTCAAGATCTATAGAGATAGATCAAGATGCTTGATAAGTTTTTTCAATGAGTACATACCTTGACAAGATTTTGAAGTAGTTCAAAATGGAGCAGTCAAAGAAAGAGTTCTTGCCTGTATTACAAGGTGTGAAGTTGAGTAAGACTCAAAGCCCAACCACGGCAAAAGATAGAAAGAGAATGAAAAGTCATTCCCTATGCCTTGGCCATAGGTTCTATAAAGTATGTCATGCTGTGTACCAGATCTATTGTATACCCTGCATTGATTTGGCAAGGGAGTACAATAGTGATCTAGGAGTAGATCACTGGACAGTGGTCAGAATTATCCTTAGTGAAATAAGGATATGTTTCTCGATTATGGACGTGACAAAAAGGTTCGTCGTAAAGGGTTACGTCGATGCAAGTTTTTGACACTAATCCAGATGATTCTAAGTCTCAATCTGGATACATATTGAAAGTGGGAGCAATTAGCTAGAGTAGCTCCGTGTAGAGCATTTTAGACATAGAACTTGCAAAATACTTACGGATCTGAATGTGACAGACCCGTTGACTAAAATTATCTCACAAGCAAAACATGATCACACCTTAGTACTTTTTGGGTGTTAATCACATAGATATGTGAACTAGATTACTGACTCTAGTAAACCCTTTGAGTGTTGGTCACATGACGATGTGAACTATGGGTGTTAATCACATGGTGATGTGAACTATTGCTGTTAAATCACATGGCGATGTGAACTAGATTATTGACTCTAGTGCAAGTGGGAGACTGAAGGAAATATGCCCTAGAGGCAATAATAAAGTTATTATTTATTTCCTTATATCATGATAAATGTTTATTATTCATGCTAGAATTGTATTAACCTGAAACATAATACATGTGTGAATACATAGACAAACAGAGTGTCACTAGTATGCCTCTACTTGACTAGCTCGTTAATCAAAGATGGTTAAGTTTCCTGACCATGAACAATGTGTTGTTATTTGATTAACGAGGTCACATCATTAGTTGAATGATCTGATTGACATGACCCATTCCATTAGCTTAGCACCCGATCATTTAGTATGTTGCTATTGCTTTCTTCATGACTTATACATGTTCCTATGACTATGAGATTATGCAACTCCCGTTTACCGGAGGAACACTTTGGGTACTACCAAACGTCACAACGTAACTGGGTGATTATAAAGGAGTATTACAGGTGTCTCCAAAGGTAGATGTTGGGTTGGCATACTTCGAGATTAGGATTTGTCACTCCGATTGTCGGAGAGGTATCTTTGGGCCCTCTCGGTAATGCACATCACTTAAGCCTTGCAAGCATTGCAACTAATAAGTTAGTTGCGGGATAATGAATTACGGAACGAGTAAAGAGACTTGCCAGTAATGAGATTGAACTAGGTATTGGATACCGACGATCGAATCTCGGGCAAGTAACATACCGATGACAAAGGGAACAACATATGGTTAAGTTTCCTGACCATGAACAATATGTAGGAGCCAATACGGGCATCCAGGTCCCGCTATTGGTTATTGACCGGAGATGTGTCTCGGTCATGTCTACATTGTTCTCGAACCGTAGGGTCCGCACGCTTAACGTTACGATGACAGTTATTATGAGTTTATGCATTTTGATGTACCGAAGGTTGTTCGGAGTCCCGGATGTGATCACGGACATGACGAGGAGTCTTGAAATGGTCAAGACATAAAGATTGATATATTGGAAGCCTATATTTGGATATCGGAAGTGTTCCGGGTGAAATCGGGATTTTACCGGATTACCGGGAGGTTACCGGAAACCCCCGGGAGCCATATGGGCCTTATTGGGCTTTAGTGGAAAGGTGAAAGAGGCTGCCCATAGTGGGCTGCGCGCCTCCCCCCTCCCCTAGTCCTATTAGGACTAGGAGAAGTGGCCGGCCACCTCTCTCTCCCTCTTTCCACTTGGGAGTCCTATTAGGAATAGGATTGGGGGGGGGGGAGTCCTACTCCCGGTAGGAGTAGGACTCCTCCTGCGCCTCCATAGTTGGCCGACCAGCCCTCCCCCTGGCATCCTTTATATACCGGGGCAGGGGGCACCTCTAGACAGAGAAGTTGATCATTGAGATCGTTCCTTAGCCGTGTGCGGTGCCCCCTGCCACCATATTCCACCTCGATCATATCGTTGTAGTGCTTAGGCGAAGCCCTGCGTCGGTAGAACATCAAGATCGTCACCATGCCGTCGTGCTGACGGAACTCCTCCCCGAAGCTTTGCTGGATCGGAGCCCGGGGATCGTCATCGAGCTGTACGTGTGCTAAGAACTCGGAGGTGCCGGAGTAACGGTGCTTGGATCGGTCGGATCGGGAAGAAGACTTACGACTACTTCCTCTATGTTGTGTCAACGCTTCCGTTGTGATCTACAAGGGTATGTAGATCAGACTCTCCCCCTCGTTGCTATGCATCACCATCATCTTGCGTGTGCGTAGGAAATTTTTTGAAATTACTACGTTCCCCAACAGAAATAGCTCAAGCTTGGGGATGCCCAAGGCATCCCAAGTAAATATTGAAGGAACTCAAGCATCTAAGCTTGGGGATGCCCCGGAAGGCATCCCATCTTTCTTCAACAAGTATCGGTATGTTTTCAGATTCGTTTCGTTCATGCGATATGTGCAAATCTTGGAGCGTCTTTTGCTTTTAGTTTTCATTTTTCTTTTATGCACCATGCTAGTATGAGATAATCTGTGGTTGATTTATAGAATGCTCATTGTACTTCACGTATATCTTTTGAGTGTGGCTTTATAGAATGCTTCATGTGCTTCACTTATATCATTTGAAGTTTGGATTGCCTGTTTCTCTTCACATAGAAAACCGTTGTTTGTAGAATGCTCTTTTGCTTCACTTATATTTATTAGAGCATGGTCCTTTATAGAAATAATTAAACTCTCATGATTTACTTATATGTATTTATAGAGCTAAAAGGAATTGGTCAATTGCATGGTTAGTCATAAAATACTACATAAAACTTATGGATCACTGAATATGATATGTTTGATTCCTTGCAACAGTTTTGCGATAGAGAGATGGAATATGTGGGAGGTACTAGTAAACGGTTGTGGTTTGTAAGAATATTGGTGTTAAGGTTTGTGATTCTTGAAGCATGCACGTATAGTCTCTCGTTATGCTATGAAGTTGGAGCATGATTTATTATTGATTGTCTTCCTTATGAGTGGCGGTCGCGGACAAGCAATGGTCTTTTCCTACCAATCTATTCCCCTAGGGGCATGCGTAGTAGTACTTTCCTTCGAGAGCTAATAAACTTTTGCAATAAGTATATGAGTTCTTTATGACTAATGTGAGTCCATGGATTATACACACTCTTACCTTTCCCTGGCCTCTACGGTGTCATGCATTGCCCTTTCTCACATCGAGACATGGTGCAAACTTCGCAGGTGCATCCAAACCCCGTGATATGATATGCTCTATCACACATAAGCCTTATTATATCTTCCTCAAAACAGCCACCATACCTACCTATTATGGCTTTTCCATGGCCGTTCCAAGATATATTGCCATGCAACTTCCACCGCTTCCGTTTGATGACTTCAGCATTCATTGTCATATTGCTTTGCATGATCATATAGCTGACATAGTAGTTGTGCCTCAGCCACCGTTCATCATTTTTCATACATGTTACGCTAGATCATTGCACATCCTAGTACACTGCCAGAGGCATTCATATAGAGTCATACTTTGTCATAGGTATCGAGTTGTAATTTTTATTTTCGTTTGAGTTACAAGTAAATAGAAGTGTGATGATCATCATTAATCATTTTTATAGCAGAGCCCAGTGAGGAAAGGGTGATGGAGACTATGGTTCCCCCACAAGTCGGGATGAGACTCCGGACAATGAGAGAAAAAAGGAAAAGAAAAAAAAAGAAAAAAATAAAAATAAATAAATAAAGAGAGAAGGGGCATTGTTAGTATCCTTTACCACACTTGTGCTTCAAAGTAGCACCATTCTTTTCATATGGAGAGTCTCCTATGTTATCACTTTCATATACTAGTGGGAATTTTTCATTATAGGATTAGATGCACACCCACTTAGTTTTCATATTGAGCTTTCATACACTTATAGCTCTTAGTGCATTCGTTGCATGGCAATCCCTACTCCCCACATTGATATCGATTGATGGGCATCTCCATAGCCTGTTGGTTAGCCGCGTCGATGTGAGACTTTCTTACTTTTTGTCTTCTTTATATTTACCCCTATCATCATACTCTATTCCACCCGTAGTGCTATATCCATGGCTTGCGCTCATGTATAGCGTGAAAGTTGAAAAAACTGAAGCGCGTTAAAAAGTATGAACCAATTGCTCGGCTTGACAACGGGGTTGTGCATGATAAATACTTTGTGTTCAGAAGACAGAGCATGACAAGACTATATGATTTTTTAGGGATAGCTTTCTTTAGCGTTGATATTTTGAAAGACATGATTGTTTGTTCGGATGCCTGAGTATTGATGTCTTTATGTCAAATTATAGACTATTGCTTTGAATCACTTATGTCTTAATATTCAAGCCATGATTTGATATATGATCAAGTTTATGCTAGGTAGCATTCCACATCAAAAATTATCTTTGTTATCATTTGCCTACTCGAGGACGAGCAGGAATTAAGCTTGGGGATGGTGATACGTCTCCATTGTATCTACAATTTTTGATTGTTTCATGCCAATATTATTCAACTTTTACATACTTTTGGCAACTTTTTATATGATTTATTTGGACTAACTTACTTATCCAGTGCCCAGTGCTAGTTCATGTTTGTTGTATGTTTTTGTTTCACAGAAAATCCATATCAAATGAAGTCCAAACTCGATAAAAATTTACGGAGAATTATTTTGGAATATATGTGATTTTTAGGAGGTGGAATCAACAGAAACGGGGGCCCACTGTGCACACCACCCACCAGGGCGCGCCAGGCACCCCCTGTCACGCCCAGGTGTCTTATTCCCTCCTCGAAGGTCGGTTGGGGCCCTTCTTCTGGCGCAAGAAATATAATTTATGGAAAGAAATCGTGTAAAAATTTTAGCGCAATAGGAGTTAGGACCTCCGGGAATTTAAGAAACTATGAAGGGTCAGATCTGGGGACAGAGAGGGAGATCCAATCTTGGAGGGGCTCCCGCCCCTCCGCGGCCATGGAGACCATGGACTAGAGGGGGAACTCTCCTCCCATCTAGGGGGAGGCCAAGGAAGAAGAAGAAGGAGGGGGCTCTCTCTCCCCCTTGCTTCCGGTGGCGCCGGAGTGCCACCGGGGCAATGATCGGGACGACGATCTACATCAACAATCTTGATACCGTCAACACCAATTTTCTCCACCTTTATGCAGCAGTGTAACACCTCTTCTTCCCGATGTAATCTCTACTTAAACATGGTGCTCAACTTCATATATTATTTCCCAATGATCAATGGTTATCCTATGATGTTTGAGTAGATCTATTTTGTCCTATGGGTTAATCATGATCTTGGTTGGTATGGTTGTATATTTTATTTATGGTGCTGTCCTACGGTGCCCTCCATTCTCGCACAAACATGAGGGGCCCCTGCTTTAGGGTGTTATAATATGTTCATGGTTCACTTATGGTGGGTTGCGAGAGTGACAGAAACTTAAACATGAGTAGGTGGGGTATGACGTATGGGAATAAAGAGGACTTGATACTTAATGCTATGGTTGGGTTTCACGGCCTTAATGATCTTTAGTAGTTGCAGATGCTTGCTAGAGTTCCAATCATATGTGCATATGATCCAAGTAGAGAAAGTATGTTAGCTGATGCCTCTCCCTCATATAAAGTTCCAAGAATTATTACCGGTACTTGTTATCGATTGCCTATGGACAAATAACTTTCTTATTGACACAAACCCTTTTACTAAACACCTAACTTTTATTATCTTGCAAAGTACTTCTAGTTTTATTCTTGCAAAGTAGTTATAGCTTCACACCTACAAAATAGTTTCATACTTGTTTCCGGTAAAGCAAACGTCAAGTGTGCGTAGAGTTGTATCGGTGGTTGATAGAACTTAAGGGAATATTTGTTCTACCTTTAGCTCCTCGTTGGGTTCGACACTCTTATTTATTGAAAAAGTCTACAAACGATCCCCTATACTTGTGGGTTATCAAATTCCACACAGAAATTTGAATCTGCAGCGTCCTCTGATGGCACAATCTTCATCACACAAGTAACTTGTGGAAGCAGGCCTTTATGGTTCAGAGCCATACCTTCATGAGAGCAAGAAAATGATGGCCACGGAGGTTGTCAAACCTCATTCTTCTCTACACTATGGTGCACCAGATATGATGGCCATGGTGTCGGCCGTATCGGCAGCCCTTCGTGCCTTGTGGGCGGCTGGACGTCCATGTCATGCTTCCGGAATAGTTGGACGTGGGGTGGCAGGCTGATGCTGGCCTTCACGGGGATGTTGAGGCGGTCGAACTTGTTGTGGTGACCACAGGTGGCTACACCGATGGCCGATGTGGTGTTGTAGAGGTCGATCGCGAGCTCGGGACCGAGTGTGGTGGTGGTGTTGTGAACCTCTGCTGCGACAGTGGCGGCGTCATGGGCTTCGTCAACGCTGTCGATGGCATCGACCTGGGTCGAGCACTCCGTCGAACAGGTGACGGGCACCATCGGGATGCAGACCGGGGTCGCATCATGGGCGACCTTCGAGATCTCCTAGGCCTTGGTGGTGGAGGAGGGGTCGCCGGGGAGGACGGCAAGCTTGGTGACGACTTCTGGATTTGCCTCCACCAATGTGTACTCGGACGTGCCCGTGACGAGGACGCAACCGTTGCTATCGGGGGAAGACTTGTGGGATGTATCCTGGACATGAGGCGGCGTGCTGGTGCTGGCCTCCATAGGGATGTTGACGGAGGGTTCCAAGATGGTGGAGTGTGCCGATGCAGAAGTATCACCCGCCATGAAGGCATCTGGCATTGTCGTCCATGTTGGTGGTGAGGTTCGGGCTGGCAACACGTCAGGCGTTGCGTTCCACATCTACAGACAACATCACCGGAAGTAGATGTAGCTGCCGTCCCAGTATGCCAACGCGTGCACCGCGGCGTGTGCCGAACAAAACTACACATCCGCCGCCACACATGGTTGTCCATCCTCTGATATTGTTGGGGGATACACCACCAACTGCTCAACACCAAAGGGACCGAAGAGGGAATACATCACATCAACGGTGATTGCGTAAATTGCTTGCTCCACCACCATGCTGAGAACTTGATCCGAGGACATTTGGGGCCGAGACATTTTGCCGAATAGGAAGAAGGCGATGATTGGGGGAATTGGGACGGAAAGGATGGTGGATTGGCTCTGAATACCAGATGTTAGGTACCCAGTTCACAATCCACTAGCAACACTCCATTACAGGGGAACCAATGTCTGTTACAAGTGAATTGAGGGAGGATGGAGGAGGAAGAAGGAGGAATAGTTGGTAGGAGAAGGTAGTGGAGGAGGAGTCGTCGTGTCGTGTCGTGCCTGATCCTACGTGGATGGTCACGACGTTGCCTCCTCCCATGCTCTTATCACCCTGGTGGTTCTCGAACGGGCCAGGCCCCCTTAGCTGGCCCAAGGGGCCAGCCCAAGCATGTGATGGTAGGAGGGCTCCTAACAACAGCACCACCCAATCCTTAGTTTTCTAGGGTTCCACCTCTCCTCTGGTGATCGCATCAGAGTCCACATAAACCCTCGCTGGTTGCTGGAATTCTTTGGCCGCTGGGGAGATCTACCTATCTCTACCACGTAGACACGTTTGCATGGTGGAACCAACATAGCAGGGGCCGGAGGGGCGGCAGAAGGTAGGACGGCGGTGATACCATCGGTGGCGTCGGTGAGGCCGATTGGATCTGGAGCCGTGACGGGGAGTGAGGAAGATCGAAAAGCGGAGGAGGCCAGGATAGCGGGAGGATTGAGCAGCAGCTCGCATGGGAGGGAAGAACATGAGGATGAGATTGATGATGAGGTTGGGGATCTCCATGGCCCCGATCTCGATCTAGAGGACCAACTTGCGGGCTTGAGGCTACATGGGAAGGAAGAAGAGGACTTAGATTTCTCGGCAGAGGTGGAAGATCTGATCAAGGACGTCCGCTGACTTGCTCTATTCCGTGTCCACACGATGAAGCCTTTTAGCCATGCGGCTCTACTGCAGCAGATGCACAATGCTTGGGTGGCGGCACAAGGGGTTACTTTTAACATCAGGGGCCCCAACCTTTTTCTTGTTCAATGTCATTGCTTGGGGGACTGGAGGAAGATTATGGAGGGAGGACCATGGCTATTCAGAAGGGCGCTGGTGGTGATCCAGGAGTATGATGGTTTCTCTGATGTCAAGGAATACAGACTTAACAATATCCCGGTGTGGGCTAGGGTGAAGGGACTGCCCGATGGCCTTAGGAGGAAGAGAGAATTAGCAGAAAAAGTTGCTGCTAAGGTGGGTGACCTCCCTTTCACTGTGATCATGACCTAGGGGAGGATTAATCCTGTTAGGACTTTGTGGGCTATGGTTTTTATGGATGTCAATACCCCACCGGTTCGCTTTGTTCATATAACACTGAAGGAGCGCTAGAAATATAGTGTGTACTATGAGAAACTCCCAGATTTTTGCTACGCATGCAGACTGATGGGACACCTTGCTGATGAGTGTGGAGATGGGGTACACGACCCGAACACCTTTGAATGGGGCGAATGGTTTCTTTGGGAGCCGGACGTGCCAGTTACCCAGCCCTTCGGAGGAAGAGGAAGAGGAGATGGAGGAGGTAGAGGCAGAGGCAGGACTGTGGGTAGAGATGATAGAGGAGGAGGGGGAGGGAGAGGTCCGATGGGGGAAGAGGAAGGAATGAGGGAGGAGAAGGGGCTTTTCCGCAAGCATCACAGCAAATGGATGTGGATGATCGTGGCACTCTTGTTGGGGCGGGAGGTGACAAGGGAGCTAGGAAGAGATTGGTGGATGCGGATAGTACGCTTAATATCATGGGGCAACATCTCACTCATTTGGCTGGTAGGGTGGCGGGCACGGTCATGATGTTGGAAGGAACTGGTCCATCAGCCAATACAACTGTTGTGGTCATAACACCTGAGAAAAACCATATCATCAAGAAGAGGCATCAGGGAGGAGAAGAAGGAGAATGCTCGGAGCAAGCTGAAGAGGCGGCCTCCCTAGAGGAGGGCCGCCGGGCCTGATGAGGACTCTATGCTGGAACTGCGGGATTGGCGACCCTGCGACAGTGCGTGAGCTCCGTGATCTCGCGGAGGCTAGTGCACCGTCGGTGCTTTGCATTGTGGAAACTCAAATTGCATAAAACCAAGTGGAGGGTTTGGCGGTGTCTTTAGGTTTTCATAGTAGTTTTGCAGTAGCTAGTAGTGGGAGTAGTGGAGGACTTTGTATCTTCTGGAAATCAGATGTTGATCTCGCAATAAAAAACTTTTCACAGTATCACATTGACTCTTGGGTTTCTGAACTAGGTGTTGAGCAATGGTGTCTTAATTGTTTTTATGGTGAGGTCAATAGAAGCCTGAGGTACAAAACCTGGGATACAATGAGAAGATTGTGGGGTGAGAGCACCCTGCCTTGGGTTTGCATTGGGGACTTCAACGAAATCTTGCGCCGAAGAGCAAATGGGGCCAAATACCCGCGACAGTTCGCAGATTGCAGGGTTTAAAGAGGTTGTGGACGTTTGTGGCTTGTCGGACCTGGGGTAGAAGGGTGACTGGACCTTTGAGAAGCGGGTGACAGGTGGACAATATTGCAGGGTCTGTTTCGGTAGGGCTTTGGCTTCACCGAGCTGGTCGAGTATATTTCCGTTTGCTAGTGTGGAGCACTTGACATCGGCTAAGAGCAATCACAGCCACATCTTATTGATGAATGATCTAGAGATAGGTAACCTGAGAATGGGCGTCAAGAAACCTGATAACCCACAAGTATAGGGAATCACAACAGTTTTCGATAAGAGTGTCGAACCCAACGAGGAGCTAAAGGTAGAACAAATATTCCCTCAAGTTCTATCGATCACTGATACAACTCTAGGCACACTTAACGTTCGCTTTACCTAGAACAAGTATGAAACTAGAAGTACTTTGTAGGTGTTGTTGGATAGGTTTGCAAGATAATAAAGAACGCGTAAATAAAAAGTAGGGGCTGTTTAGGTAAAGACACAACTAAGTTAGTTTTAGTAAAGAGCTTTTTGTTACGAGAAAGTTATTTGTCCCTAGGCAATCGACAACTAGACCGGTAATCATTAGTGCAATTTTATATGTGGAAGAGGCATAAGCTAACATACTTTCTCTACTTGGATCATATGCACTTACGATTGGAACTCTAGCAAGCATCCGCAACTACTAAAGATCATTAAGTAAAACCCAACCATAGCATTAAAGCATCAAGTCCTCTTTATCCCATACGCAACAACCCCCTTACTCGTGTTTGTGTTTCAGTCACTCACGCAACCCACTCTAAGCGAATCATGAACGTATTGCAACACCCAACAGCGGGGATCCCTCATGCTTGCGCGACACGGAGAGCACCATATGACAGCACCAATAATAAAACATGCAACTCAAACCAATCTTGATCATCAAATAGCCCATAGGACAAAACAGATCTACTCAAACATCATAGGATAGCCATAAATCATTGGGAAATAATATATATCGTTGAGCACCATGTTTAAGTAGAGATTACAGCAGGTAAGAGAGAGGTTACACCGCTGCATAGAGGGGGGGAAGAGTTGGTGGTGATGGCGGTGAAGTTGTTGGTGAAGATTGTGGTGATGTTGATGGCCCCCGGTGGCACTCCGGTGCCACCGGAAGCGAGGGGGAGAGAGCCCCCCTCCTTCTTCTTCTTCCTTGACCTCTCCCTAGATAGGAGAAGGGTTTCCCCTCTGGTCCATGGCCTCCATGGCGTGGGAGGGGCGAGAGCCCCTCCGAGATTGGATCTATCTCTCTATCTCTCTGTTTTTGCGTTCTCAGATTCTACCCTTTCACCGTTTCTTATATTCCTGGAGATCCGTAACTTCGATTGGGCTGAAATTTTAACACGATCTCTATCCGGATATTAGCTTTCTTGCGGCGAAAGAAGGGCATCAACCGCCTTACGGGGTGTCCATGAGGGTCAGGGGCGCGCCTGCCCCCCTGGGGCGCGCCCCCTGCCTCGTGGCCCCCTCGGGCATCTTCTCGCATGGATTTTTCTTCCCAAAAATCGTATATATTCCAAAAAAATCTTTGTCAGTTTTTATCCCGTTTGGACTCCATTTGATACGGATATTCTGTGAAACAAAAAACATGCAACAAACAAGAACTGGCACTGGCCACTCGATCAATATATTAGTCCCAAAAATAGTATAAAAAGTTGCCAAAAGTATATGAAAGTTGTAGAATATTGGCATGGAACAATCAAAAATTATAGATACGACAGAGACGTATCAAAACCCTTTCGGTACGAGTGTGCGTGGGAGACAGATAGCCGATTCAGAGATGCTTTAGAAGCCGCATGGATCGAAGACAGCCCTGTTGGGTCAGTTTCTCAGTTGGCCAATAAATTACATACTGTATCTTTGGCTATATCACGCTTGGGGCGGTGCTCGTTTGGTTCTGTGCGCCTGGATCTGCGCTCTCTTCGTTGCCAACTTGCTTTGCTTCGAGAGGACCCGGCGCGCACAGGGCCCAGCCCAGAAGAAAAAACATCGAGGACCGCATGGTTGAACTAGCATACAGGGAAGAAATCATGGCAAGGTAGCGATCCCGAATCACATGGCTGTCTGAAGGCGACAGGAATACCGACTTTTTTCAGCGGAAAGCAAGTGCTAGAAGGTCAAAAAAACAGGATAACACAATTGAACTGGGCCGATGGGTACAACAGGAACGAGTTGACCAACATGGCCACTGACTTTTATGCAAATTTGTATACTTCAGAGGGTACCGTAGGCATGGGAGAGGTACAATCCCATATACCTATGCGGGTCAATGGTCATATGAATACCAAGCTGAATGAAAGATATAGCAAAGAGGAAGTGAAGGAAGTCCTCTTTCAAATGTTCCCTACAAAAGCACCCGACCCGAATGGTTTTCCCGCACATTTTTTTCAGAAGCACTGGGATTTATGTGGTGATGAAGTCACAAGGATGATCATTCGAGTGCTCAATGGAGTAGATTCACTAGAGGAGATAAACAAGACTTTTATCATTTTGATTCCCAAGATAGCTAGTCCAAAAGTTTTAGGACAGTTTCGGCCTATAAGCCTTTGTAATGTGATCGACATGATCGCCTGAAAGGTCTTAGCAAACCGGCTGAAATCTATTCTCCCCGATATCATCTCTGAAGAGAAGTCGGCGTTTGTTCCTGGATGTCTCATTACGGGTAATTTCATAACAGCTTATGAATGCTTGCATTACATGAAAACCAGGAGGGTTAAAGGCAATAGATTTTGTGCGCTTAAATTGGATATGATGAAGGCGTACAACCGGTTGGAATGGTCATATCTAAAGGCAGTGATGCTCAAGATGGGGTTCAGCCCTAGATTTACTGAAACTGTCATGAGGTGCGTGTCATCGATCTCTTTTACAGTTCTGTTTAATGGTGGGATTTTGGATGTATTCAGGCCTTCCCGGGGCTTGCGTCAAGGTGACCCCATATCGCCATATCTGTTCTTGCTAGCAGCTGAAGGATTGTCATGCTTATTGAAGGCAAAAGGAGCGGTGCAGGGGATAGAAGTTGCACCAAACGCCCCTACAATAAATCATTTACTTTTTGCCGATGACAGCTTACTCTTCTTTGAGGCCACCGATGCAAGTGCCACCCGAGTAAGGGATATACTAACAACATATTGCAATGCTTCTAGCCAAAGGATAAATGCAGACAAGTCATCCATCTTTTTAAGTAAAGGTGTGCCTGATTCTACAAAAGAGTCGATCAAGCATACACTGAATGTCCATAATGAATCATTATCAGAGAAATATATTGGCTTACCTTCAGATGTGGGTAGAGCAAAAGAAGGATCCTTCGGATATCTAAAGGACATAATCTAGAAGCGTGTTCAAGGGTGGATGGAGAAGTGCTTATCAGCGGGAGGTAAAGAAGTCCTGATAAAATCAGTGGCTCAATCCATTCCTACATATTCCATGGCGTGTTTCAGGTTACCACGTGGGCTATGTGAACACATTAACAACATAATTCAGAAGTTTTGGTGGGGAGTAGGAATGGGCAAAGGAAAACAGCTTCGGTGTCATGGAATACAATGACAAAACCAAAATTTATGGGAGGGTTAGGCTTCCGGGATGTGGAACTTTTCAACTTGGCTCTACTTGCCCGACAAGTCTGGAGATTATTAAATGAGCCTGAGATGTTGGGTGCATGTGTTCTTAGAGCCCGCTGTTACCCTAATGCAAACATCCTGGATGCCACTTTGGGTCAGGCCCCCTCCCAGGTTTGGCGATCGCTTCTAGAAGGAAGGGATGTTTTTTCTCTTGGTCTGATTAAAAGGATTGGTTCAGGTTCGAGCACCCGGATTTGGACTGACAACTGGCTACCAAGGGGCTACAAGCTCCCGCCAATTTGTGCTAAAACAGCTAATCCACCTATGTTGGTGTCGGCACTTATTAATCCCGTGACTCGCTCTTGGGACAAGCAAACCCTCATGGATCATTTTATTTCCCCGGACATTGAAGTGATCCTCAACATACCCATTAGCAATCGGATACATGAGGATTTCTGGGCTTGGCACTACGATAGACGTGGTGTTTTCTCAGTTCGATCAGCGTACAGGATGATTACTGCTATCAAGGCTCAGAGGGAAGACTGGCTCGAGCATCGGTCGGGACACTCCAATGTTGCAGCGGACAGGAGATGATGGTCACAGTTGTGGAAGGTACAAGTTCCATCCAAAATTCGTGTGTTCGTGTGGCGGCTCGCGCATACCTCGCTTCCTACAGGACTAGTCTGACACCAGCGGAAAATGGCAGATAATCCTGTCTGCTCTATATGTAATGTGGTGGAAGACACATGGAGACACTCCCTCCTTAGTTGTCGAATGGCCAGGTGTGTTTGGGCTCTGGGAGATGATGAACTGCTTGAGCATGTGATATCTAACCAAAACGAAGATGCAAGGCTATGGCTATTCTGAAGGAAATATGCCCTAGAGGCAATAATAAAGTTATTATTTATTTCCTTATATCATGATAAATGTTTATTATTCATGCTAGAATTGTATTAACCGGAAACATAATACATGTGTGAATACATAGACAAACAGAGTGTCACTAGTATTCCTCTACTTGACTAGATCGTTAATCAAAGATGGTTAAGTTTCCTGACCATGAACAATGTGTTGTTATTTGATTAACGAGGTCACATCATTAGTTGAATGATCTGATTGACATGACCCATTTCATTAGCTTAGCACTCGATCGTTTAGTATGTTGCTATTGCTTTCTTCATGACTTATACATGTTCCTATGACTATGAGATTATGCAACTCCCGTTTGCCGGAGGAACACTTTGGGTGCTACCAAACGTCACGACGTAACTGGGTGATTATAAAGGAGTACTACAGGTGTCTCCAATGGTAGATGTTGGGTTGGCGTATTTCGAGATTAGGATTTGTCACTCCGATTGTCGGAGAGGTATCTCTGGGCCCTCTCGGTAATGCACATCACTTAAGCCTTGCAAGCATTACAACTAATGAGTTAGTTGCGAGATGATGTATTACGGAACGAGTAAAGAGACTTGCCGGTAACGAGATTGAACTAGGTATTGGATACCGACGATCGAATCTCGGGCAAGTAACATACCGATGACAAAGGGAACAACGTATGTTGTTATGCGGTCTGACGGATAAAGATCTTCGTAGAATATGTAGGAGCCAATATGGGCATCCAGGTCCCACTATTGGTTATTGACCGGAGATGTGTCTCGGTCATGTCTACGTTGTTCTCGAACCGTAGGGTCCGCACGCTTAAGGTTTCGATGACAGTTATATTATGAGTTTATGAGTTTTGATGTACCGAAGGAGTTCGGAGTCCCGGATGAGATCGAGGACATGACGAGGAGTCTCGAAATGGTCGAGACGTAAAGATCGATATATTGGACGACTATATTCGGACATCGGAAAGGTTCCGAGTGATTCGGGTATTTTCGGAGGTACCGGGGAGTTACGGGAATACGGGGAAGAGTATTGGGCCTTAATGTGCTTTAGTGGGAAGGAGCCAGGAGGTGGCGCGCGCCCCTCCCAAGTCTAGTCCGAATTGGACAAGGGATTTGGGGCGCGGCCCACCTCTCCCTCCCTTCTCCACTTCCCTCCTTTCCCCCCTTCTCCTAGTTGGACCAGGAAAGAAGGAGTCCTACTCCCGGTGGGAGTAGGACTCCCCTTGGCGCGCCAACTCCTAGGCCGGCCGCCTCTCCTCCCCTGTTTCTTTATATACGGGGGCAGGGGGCACCCCATAGACACGCAAGTTGATCCTTGGTGATCGTTCCTTAGCCGTGTGCGGTGCCCCCTGCCACCAAATTCCACCCCGATCATATCGTTGTAGTGCTTAGGCGAAGCCCTGCTTCGGTAGAACATCAAGATCGTAACCACGCCGTCGTGCTGACAGAACTCCTCCCCGAAGCTTTGCTGGATCGGAGCCCGGGGATCGTCATCGAGCTGTACGTGTGCTAAGAACTCGGAGGTGCCGGAGTAACGGTGCTTGGATCGGTCGGATCGGGAAGAAGACGTACGACTACTTCCTCTATGTTGTGTCAACGCTTCCGTTGCGATCTACAAGGGTACGTAGATCAGACTCTCCCCCTCGTTGCTATGCATCACCATGATCTTGCGTGTGCGTAGGAAAATTTTGAAATTACTACGTTACCCAACAGTGGCATCCGAGCCTAGGTTTTATGGTTTGATGTTATTTGCACGAGTAGAACACAAGTGAGTTGTGGGCGATACAAGTCATACTGCCTACCAGCATCTCATACTTTGGTTCGGCGGTATTGTTGGACGAGACGACCCGGACCAACCTTACGCGTACGCTTACGCGAGACCGGTTCCCTCGACGCGCTTTACACATAGATGGCTTGCGGGCGACTGTCTCTCCAACTTTAGTTGAACCAAGTGTGGCTACGCCCGGTCCTTGAGAAGGTTAAAACGGAGTCTATTTGACAAACTATCGTTGTGGTTTTGATGCGTAGGTGAGATGACTTCTTGCTTAAGCCCGTAGCAGCCACGTAAAACTTGCAACAACAAAGTAGAGGACATCTAACTTGTTTTTGCAGGGCATGTTGTGATGTGATATGGTCAAGGCATGATGCTAAATTTTATTGTATGAGATGATCATGTTTTGTAACCAAGTTATCGGCAACTGGCAGGAGCCATATGGTTTTCGCTTTATTGTATGCAATGCAATCGCAATGTAATGCTTTACTTTATTACTAAGCGGTAGTGATAGTCGTGGAAGCATAAGATTGGCGAGACGACAACGATGCTACGATGGAGATCAAGGTGTCGTGCCGGTGACGATGGTGATCATGACGGTGCTTCGGAGATGGAGATCACAAGCACAAGATGATGATGGCCATATCATATCACTTATATTGATTGCATGTGATGTTTATCATTTTATGCATCTTATCTTGCATTGATTGACGGTAGCATTATAAGATGATCTCTCACTAATTATCAAGAAGTGTTCTCCCTGAGTATGCACCGTTGCGAAAGTTCTTCGTGCTGAGACACCACATGATGATCGGGTGTGATAGGTTCTATGTTCAAATACAACGGGTGCAAAACAGTTGCACACGTGGAATACTCAGGTTGTACTTGATGAGCCAAGCATATACAGATATGGCCTCGGAACACGGAGACCGAAAGGTCGAGCGTGAATCATATAGTAGATATGATCAACATAGTGATGTTCACCATTGAAAACTACTCCATCTCACGTGATGATCGGTTATGGTTTAGTTGATTTGGATCACGTGATCACTTAGAGGATTAGAGGGATGTCTATCTAAGTGGGAGTTCTTAAGTAATATGATTAAATTGAACTTAAATTTATCATGAACTTAGTCCTGGTAGTATTATGCAAATTATGTTGTAGATCAATAGCTCGCGTTATTGCTTCCCTGTGTTTACTTTGATATGTTCCTAGAGAAAATTGTATTGAAAGATGTTAGTAGCAATGATGCGGATTGGATCCGTGATCTGAGGTTTATCCTCATTGCTGCACAGAAGTATTATGTCCTTGATGCACCGCTAGGTGACACACCTATTGCAGGAGCAGATGCAGACGTTATGAACGTTTGGCTAGCTCAATATGATGACTACTTGATAGTTTAGTGCACCATGCTTAATGGCTTAGAATCGGGACTTCAAAGACGTTTTGAACGTTATGGACCATATGAGATGTTCCAGGAGTTGAAGATAATATTTCAAGCAAATACCCGAGTTGAGAGATATAAAGTCTCCAACAAGTTCTATAGCTAAAAGATGGAGGAGAATCGCTCAACTAGTGAGCATGTGCTCAGATTGTCTGGGTACTACAATCGCTTGACTCAAGTGGGAGTTAATCTTTCAGATAAGATAGTGATTGACAGAATTCTCTAGTCACCATGACCAAGTTAGTAGAACTTCGTGATGAACTATTGTATGCAAGGGATGACGAAAACGACTCCCAAGTTTTTCATGATGATGAAATCAATGAAGGTAGAAATCAAGAAAGAACATCAAGTGTTGATGGTTCACAAGATCACTAGTTTCAAGAAAAGGGCAAAGGGAAAAAGGGAAACTTCAAGAAGAACAGCAAGCAAGTTGCTGCTCAAGTGAAAAAGCCCAAGTCTGGACCTAAGCCTGAGACTGAGTGCTTCTACTGCAAAGGGACTGGTCACTAGAAGCGGAACTACCCCAAGTGATTGGCGGATAAGAAGGATGGCAAAGTGAACATAAGTATATTTGATATACATGTTATTGATGTGTACTTTACTAGTGTTTATAGCAAACCCTCAGTATTTGATACTAGTTCAGTTGCTAAGATTAGTAACTTGAAACGGGAGTTGCAGAATAAACAGAGACTAGTTAAGGGTGAAGTAACGATGTGTGTTGGAAGTGGTTCCAAGATTGATATGATCATCATCGCACACTCCCTATAATTTCGGGATTAGTGTTGAACCTAAATAAGTGTTATTTGGTGTTTGCGTTGAACATGAATATGATTTGATCATGTTTATTGTAATACGGTTATTCATTTAAGTAAGAGAATAAATTGTTGTTCTGTTTACATGAATAAAACCTTATATGGTTACACACCCAATGAAAATAGTTCGTTGGATCTCGATCGTAGTGATACACATAATCATAATATTGAAACCAAAAGATGCAAAGTTAATAATGATAGTGCAACTTATTTGTAGCACTGCCGTTTAGGTCATATTGGTGTAAAGCGCATGAAGAAACTCCATGCTGATGGGCTTTTGGTATCACTTGATTATGAATCAGTTGATGCTTGCGAACCATGCCTCATGGGCAAGATGACTAAGACTCTGTTCTTCGGAACAATGGAGCAAGCAAAAGATTTGTTGGAAATCATACATACTGATGTATGTGGTCCGATGAATATTGAGACTCGCGACAGGTATCATTATTTTCTGATCTTCACAGATGATTTGAGCAGATATGAGTATATCTACTTGATGAAACATAAGTCTGAAACATTTGAAAAGTTCAAAGAATTTTAGACTGAAGTGAAAAATCATCGTGACAAGAAAATGAAGTTTCTACAATCTGATCGCGGAGACAAATATTTGAGTTACGAGTTTGGTCTTCAGTTAAAGCAATGTGAAATAGTTTCACTACGCACGCCACTTGGAACACCACAGCATAATGGTGTGTCCGAACGTCATAACCATACTTTATTGGATATAGTACAATCTATGATGTATCTTACCGATCTACCACTATCGTTTTGGGGTTATGCATTAGAGACAGCTGCATTCACGTTAAATAGGGCACCATCTAAATCCGTTGAGACGACACCGTGTGAACTATGGTTTGGCAAGAAACCTAAGCTGTCGTTTCTTAAAGTTTGGAGTTGCGATGCTTATGTGAAAAAGTTTCATCTCGATAAGCTCAAACTCAAATCGGAGAAATATGTCTTCATAGGATACCCAAAAGTTACTGTTGGGTACACCTTCTATCACAGATCCGAAGGCAAGACATTCGTTGCTAAGAATGGATCCTTTCTAGAGAAGGAGTTTCTCTCGAAAGAAGTGAGTGGGAGGAAAGTAGAACTTGATGAGGTAACTGTACCTCCTCCCTTATTGGAAAGTAGTACATCACAGAAACCGGTTTCTGTGACACCTACACCAATTAGTAAGGAAGCTAATGATGATGATCATGAAACTTCAGATCAAGTTACTACCGAATCTCATAGGTAAACCAGAGTGAGATCCGCATCAGAGTGGTACGGTAATCCTGTTCTGGAAGTCATGTTACTAGACCATGACGAACTTGCGAACTATGAGGAAGCGATGATGAGCCCAGATTCCGCGAAATGGTTTGAGGCCATGAAATCTGAGATATGATCCATCTATGAGAACAAAGTTTGGACTTTGGTTGGCTTGCCCGATGATCGGCAAGCAATTGAGAATAAATGGATCTTCAAGAGGAAGTATATGTGAATGACATATTGTTGATCGGAAATAATGTAGAATTATTCTGTAAAGCATAAAGGAGTGTTTGAAAGGAGTTTTTTCAAAGAAAGACTTCAGTGAAGCTGCTTACATATTGAGCTTTAAGATCTATAGAGATAGATCAAGACGCTTGATAAGTTTTTTTGAATGAGTACATACCTTGACAAGATTTTGAAGTAGTTCAAAATGGAGCAGTCAAAGAAAGAGTTCTTGCCTGTATTACAAGGTGTGAAGTTGAGTAAGACTCAAAGCCCGACCACGGCAGAAGATAGAAAGAGAATGAAAGTCATTCCCAATGCCTTGGCCATAGGTTCTATAAAGTATGTCATGCTGTATACCAGATCTATTGTATACCCTGCACTGATTTAGCAAGGGAGTACAATAGTGATCTAGGCGTAGATCACTGGACAGCGGTCAGAATTATCTTTAGTGAAATAAGGATATGTTTCTCGATTATGGACGTGACAAAAGGCTCGTCGTAAAGGGTTACGCCGATGCAAGTTTTGACACTAATCTAGATGACTCTAGTCTTGGTCTAGATACATATTGAAATTAGCTAGAGTAGCTCCATGCAGAGCATTGTTGACATAGAAATTTGCAAAATACATGTGGATCTGAATGTGGCAGACCCGTTGACTAAGATTCTCTCACAAGCAAGACATGATCACACCTTAGTACTCTTTGGGTGTTAATCACATAGCGATGTGAACTAGATTACTGGATCTAGTAAACCCTTTGGGTATTGGTCACATGGCGATGTGAAATATGGGTGTTAATCACATGATGATGTGAACTATCGATGTTAATCACATGATGATGTGATCTAGATTATTGACTCTAGTGCAAGTGGGAGACTGAAGGAAATATGCCCTAGAGGCAATAATAAAGTTATTATTTATTTCCTTATATCATGATAAATGTTTATTATTCATGCTAGAATTGTATTAACCGGAAACATAATACATGTGTGAATACATAGACAAACAGAGTGTCACTAGTATGCCTCTACTTGACTAGCTCGTTAATCAAAGATGGTTAAGTTTCCCGACCATGAACAATGTGTTGTTATTTGATTAACGAGGTCACATCATTAGTTGAATGATCTGATTGACATGACCCATTTCATTAGCTTAGCACTCGATCGTTTAGTATGTTACTATTGCTTTCTTCATGACTTATACATGTTCCTATGACTATGAGATTATGCAACTCCCGTTTGCCGGAGGAACACTTTGGGTGCTACCAAACGTCACGACGTAACTGGGTGATTATAAAGGAGTACTACAGGTGTCTCCAATGGTAGATGTTGGGTTGGCATATTTCGAGATTAGGATTTGTCACTCCGATTGTCGGAGAGGTATCTCTGGGCCCTCTCGGTAATGCACATCACTTAAGCCTTGCAACCATTACAACTAATGAGTTAGTTGCGAGATGATGTATTACGGAACGAGTAAAGAGACTTGCCGGTAACGAGATTGAACTAGGTATTGGATACCGACGATCGAATCTCGGGCAAGTAACATACCGATGACAAAGGGAACAACGTATGTTGTTATGCGGTCTGACCGATAAAGATCTTCGTAGAATATGTAGGAGCCAATATGGGCATCCAGGTCCCGCTATTGGTTATTGACCGGAGACGTGTCTCGGTCATGTCTACATTGTTCTCGAACCGTAGGGTCCGCACGCTTAAGGTTTCGATGACAGTTATATTATGAGTTTATGAGTTTTGATGTACCGAAGGAGTTCAGAGTCCCGGATGAGATCGAGGACATGAGGAGGAGTCTCGAAATGGTCGAGACGTAAAGATCGATATATTGGACGACTATATTCGGACATCGGAAAGGTTCCGAGTAATTCGGGTATTTTCGGAGGTACCGGGGAGTTACGGGAATACGGGGAAGAGTATTGGGCCTTAATGGGCTTTAGTGGGAAGGAGCCAGGAGGTGGCGCGCGCCCCTCCCAAGTATAGTCCGAATTGGACAAGGGATTTGGGGCGCGGCCCACCTCTCCCTTCCTTCTCCACTTCCCTCCTTTCCCCCCTTCTCCTAGTTG
Source organism: Triticum monococcum (assembly GCA_034509565.1). NCBI lineage: Eukaryota > Viridiplantae > Streptophyta > Magnoliopsida > Poales > Poaceae > Triticum > Triticum monococcum. The sequence continues at coordinate 752,047,378 of CM067843.1, read as the reverse complement.
GACTAGGAAAGAAGGAGTCCTACTCCCGGTGGGAGTAGGACTCCCTTTGGCGCGCCAACTCCTAGGCCGGCCGCCTCTCCTCCCCTGCTCCTTTATATACGGGGGCAAGGGGCACCCCATAGACACGCAAGTTGATCCTTGGTGATCATTCCTTAGCCGTGTGCGGTGCCCCTTGCCACCAAATTCCACCTCGATCATATCGTTGTAGTGCTTAGGCGAAGCCCTGCGTCGGTAGAACGTCAAGATCGTCACCACGCCGTCGTGCTGACGGAACTCCTCCCCGAAGCTTTGCTGTATCGGAACCCGGGGATCGTCATCGAGCTGTACGTGTGCTAAGAACTCGGAGGTGCCAGAGTAACGGTGCTTGGATCGGTCGGATCGGGAAGAAGACGTACGACTACTTCCTCTACGTTGTGTCAACGCTTCCGTTGCGATCTACAAGGGTACGTAGATCAGACTCTCCCCCTCGTTGCTATGCATCACCATGATCTTGCGTGTGCGTAGGAAAATTTTGAAATTACTACGTTACCCAACATATTCTGGCTTTTCGAGTCCACAAACCAACACGACCTTCCTCAAGTTTTGGTGACTATGTGGGTGATATGGTGGGCTAGACGGAAGGCTATTCATGAGAATCAATTTCAGAGTCTGTTATCCACAATGTGTTTCATAAGGAGGTACTTGGAGGATCTAGAGATCGCAGTTGTTCGATCACCAAATCAACAGCTAGGGCGAGTGGAGCGGCCCCGGGCAAGGGCTTGGTTACCACCGTCAGGGGAAGCCGCTAAGATGAAATACGATGGCGCTCTTTCCACCTTGGGAAAGAGAGGAGCTGTTGTTGTGGTCTGTAGAGACAAGGTTGGACACTATCTGGGAGCCTCGGCAGTGGTGTACGAAGGCTTGATCGATCCAGCTAGCCTGGAGGCGCTAGCTTGCGACGAGGCGCTAGCCCTCGCTCGGGACCTAAATTTACAGGACTTGGAGATAGCTTCGGACTGTCAGGAAGTGATCTCAAACATCAAAAATGGAGAGTTGCCGGCTTATGCTCCTATTCTAGGAAGGTTCAATTTAGTAGAAATCTTTTTCCTTCTATTACTTTCCTGTTCGAGTATAGGGAGAATAATTTTGAAGCCCACTCGCTAGCCAAAGGAGCTGTGTCTCTTGCGTTGGGTCGCCATGTGTGGCTAGGTGTTTTGCCCGACATTGCTTGTATTCCTCAGATTCTAAACATTGAATAAAGACCCTATTTTCCCTCAAAAAAATCTCTCAAGCAGATTCATCCAATTAATATTTCAGTCATCTTGCTTATTTGTCGAATTATTTCAGTCAGTTATCCCTTCTTTTCTTTGTTATATAGGGATTGAGTCGGTTACCTTGCATGTTGATTAAATCTGTCATTCATTGAAATTGGAAATGGACTGAGACATCAGTGTACTCTGCCTCGTCCAATCACGACTCAGGGTGGACACGGTCCGGGCCGGTCCGGGCCCTGACTGAGCCGCCGTCTGGACCGGACCGGACCGGACCGAGCAGTGCCACGGTCCGCTTTCCATGGACCGGACCGCTGGTGGTAAAGCTCGGGCCGGACTGAGAGGACCGCCCATTGCGTCGTACGGCGCCGGTGAGCGGCGGCGCATGGCGATTGCGAGCTCCTGCAGGAGATTACGGGGCACGGGGAGGAGAGGAAGGAGAGAGACACAGCCGTGTGCCCATCATGAGCACGTTTAAAGAGGTCGGAGAGGCCAAATACATGACGACGGCGATGAATGGAGATGTTGCCGTAGAGGCGGTGGCGTTGCAGGAGCCGGTGGAGGTCACCTCGACATGAGGCTGCTGGAGTTCTTCATCTCGGAGGCCACCGAGCGAATGAAATCCAAGGGCGGGTCTTTTCCTGGCGACACGCAATTAATCTCGTTGCCTCGGTGTTTCCTATTTTCTTTTTTAAGGGTGTTTTTTATTTTCTGTCACGTTAATACTGTTTGTTTTTTTTGAAAGTATCACATTAAATATGTTGAGTCGATAGGAGTCCACATTATAGTATTGTTGCATGTGACATAACTATCCTTTTTACAGTTTGCATGTTGCAAATAAGTAGGGCCTGTAACGTGTATCCACACGTACAAATGTACATTCAGTCGTACAAATTCTGATCTGGCACAAGTTAATAGGATCGTGCGGAGGTGTAGGATGGAAGGAACGCATGCGACCGAGCCCATCTTTCTCGTTCTTTCTGTTTCTGCTCCGTTGAATAAAAGGAAAACTCCAACGTTTAAGGCAATAGAATTCCTATTCCTACGAAGTAAATCGTGGAGATAACTGTCTCTCCAATTACGTGGAGTGAATCGTGGAGATAATTGTCTCTCCAATAACGTGGAGTAAATCATGGAGATAACTCTCTAGTCTCTACCTCGAGCTAAAGAATCCATTGCGTAAGAAACAGCCGAGCTCGTTCGGTCCAGTCGAGTTAACCGAGCTAAGCCCGGACCGGACCGGTCGATTTTTGGGCCCAAATTCCCAGCTCGAACCGGCCAGTTTACCCAGCGGGCCGGGACCGATCGGTCTGGTCCAGATCGGTCCACGAGCGGGCCGAAAAGCCCGCTCGGTACGTCCAGCCTGAATCACGACATGTGTGCTTACCGGCAGTCACTAAACTTTCGAGACAACTGCTAAGTGCATTCAAGGAAATTTACAGATTGGCTATGTTTACTCGACCATTCTGTATGCCAGGAAGGTTAACACGCTTGTAGAGGGTGTGTTCAGTTGGTTATGTTGATATGCACGCATATATTTGCAATTTATGCATCTAGCAAATTTTTTTTTTGCAAGTTATGTTTATTCTCGGAATTCTCTAGGACTCTAGATAGCGCTTGTTTACAGTCAAACCAGCTTGTGCAGGAAAAAAAGTAGCGTGGGCGTCGGGCGATTACTCTCCGGTCGACCCAAGCAAAAATCCAGCCTCGGGTGGGAACGACTAAAAACGGCCAGCACTAGGGCCCTGATGCTCGGCCAGAATTGTAGTATATCACTAGTGTCCATATATAGTTTTTGATACTGAAAATAGTGTAGACTTGTGTTGTATATACTAGTACCGGTAATTCTGTTCATGACATGCACGTTGATATTAGGCAGGACACTAATTGGATGTTTATATTTGGTGTGATATTAATTGCACGTTGATAGTAGGATATTAATTATGTGACAGATTTTATGGAATGTTGTATAGTCTAAACTTGCTTATAAGCACAGTGATAGTGTTTAGTAGTTAGAGCGTTAAACGTGTGTGGTGCTCACCATTGGAGCATTTTGAACCACTAGATCCCATGATTTGATGGTTGAGATGGTTTGCGTTTGTCCCTTCGTTTTTTATGCAATATATTGGTATAGATGTAGATATAGAAATAGCAGTCATTCTCTAGTGGTAAATGACACCTAATATAAGCAGGAGAGGAATTTAATTAATATTTGATAACTTCAACCACATGGCATATGTGCTGAGGCATGGCAAGGCCACTTGGGGCAGCTCCCTTGGCCAGTCCTACCTTTTTTATCACTTGCTGAGTTGTGCACCCAGCAAAACCCTCTTGTACTTCATTTGTGTGCTCTGTGTGTGTGTGTTGCGAAAGTATATGTTGGATCCTTGTGGCTCCGGTGATTTGCTTTATATATGGTCACTCAACTAGTTATTACATTACACTCATTCTTCTCTATTGTCTCATTTCATCGTTTTGCGTTATGGAAGGCTGCCGCAACACGTTTTGGTGGATGATTGGCTCGGCGGAGGCACCATCGACATGTTGCCATGTTATCTCATGCTATGGATGCGGGTGCTAGTGCCCAGTCCGGGTTCTTAGTGCCCCCTCGAGTGCACTAGTACCAAGTCTCGCCGCTGATGGTGAGAGCCAAGTGGCCTCGACCGTTCTCACTAACTATTGTTGACCACTGATGCAATTTGCCACGGTGCCACAAGACAAAGGGCACTCTCAATGCCTCCACACTCTACTAACTCCACTACCTTGATGGAGTCAACGCCCTCTTCGTGGACTTCGTCTAGCATTTTTTGTCTCCATGAAGGTGAAGTTTTTTGCATGGTTGTTAGCTCATTCATGCATTCAATCGAGTTTGTTGCTCAACAAGAAAGGTATACTAACCACGACAGAGGCCGCGTTCCCCATATTTGATGCCATCCTTGGGTCACCAAGACATGTCATCTTGGCATGCCAGTTCGGTCATCAATTTATGGTTGTCATTGGAGGTCGTCATGCCGCTAAACATGATGTGCCAACAACACTCATGCTATGGTTATGTATACAGCAAAGGAATCGTCCGTCACTCTCCTCTATTGTTGGAACCCATGAAAGTACTGTAATGGTGTGGTATTCATGGATTAGAAACCGAGCTTTCCCCTCCTTCAAATGTGTCATGATGGTGTGAAGCTCTACAGAGAGTTTATATCTCTCGGTTGGTTCATCGGTAAGCGAAATCTTGGCTTACCTACTTCGACGGTGGCCAGACCAAGCTCACACCATTTATCTCTCTATTCTCTTTTCTCTCTATTGTAGACATTTGGCATCACAAGACCCCTTTGAAATAAAATTTAGGTGGGGTATCTCTATCAGCAACCACCTAAAAACAATCTCGTTGTTGGTATTGTAATGGGTGATGTTGCCTAGAACATTTCCCTTTTCTAGAAATGACTAGGTTTCTAGCAATAAGCATTGCACTAACTCTTACGAAATTTTCCACTAATTAATTTATTTTATGCAACAATGGAAAGTCATGCTTCGAGTAAAGGGGCAGTAGAAAGTAGAAGAACTCAAAAGTGACACTAAGCACTGGCTTATTCTTCTCCTGTAGGAAGCTAGATGCATACATGCAATTGGATGGTGTAGTTTTCCTTCTTATGGTTTTCTTTCAAGTCTGGTTTTTTGTTATTGTTGTGAGGTAGGTGTTTCACTCTTGCTAGTCTTTGTGTTTACTACCCGAAAAACCCTTTTCTAATGTGTATGGTACTAATGTAATATTTTAGGGTTAAGCCTATGATCTTGTGCTATGATAGAATTGTTTTATCGTTACAACAAAGTTGAGATTGTTTTTAACCAACTTATCTAATATACTAGACCTTAGATTCATTGATATTTTTTCAAGTGAGATCCACTAACCTCATGACTAAGTAGTGTCAATATTCAATTTTTTATTAAAGAAGGTTGGAACCCCGGCCTCTGCATCATTGCGATGGACACATCCATATTTATATAAAGTAGCTTAAACATCATTAGTACAACAACACACAAGGAGACAAAAGGCCACAATAGACACATAACATAGTTACATAACATAGTTGTTAGTATAAATCCAAGGCGCATAGTCGATCATTCGAGGACCAAGCAATTACACGAGGCACGACACCAAGATTTGTTAACGAGGTTCACCTATATGGCTACATTCCCTAGGCCTGACTACTAGCGCTCCTTCCTGTGACACCATTACAATACCACACACCGACCACCCGGGCACTGGCACACACCGCCCGTTCCCCCTGCGTGCCTCTGCTATTATATTTCCATAGATTACATCATGTGTCTACCTCTCATATATAAGAGGCCTAGAATATGGCCGGCTGTCCTATTAGGGCATGACTCAATATCCTATCTACACACCATACGACTCAGAGTAGCTTGTACAATAATATTCGATACAATATTATCCTACACTTTCACGTGCTGAAAGTAAGGACCACATATATATAAACCCATCATATAGCTCTGAAGATGACGTATGGAAGTCTCGATGCCCTCCGGTTCACTGCAGGCATTGCAGGACTCATCTATAGCTTGGTCGTCTCCAACTGTGTGCAAATATGCATACTCGCACGATGATCCATTGAAGAAGGGTTGGGGATGACTTTGAAGGCAACGATGTTATAGTCAGAAGGGAGGGACTCCAAAACCACCAGTGGTGGGATCTTCACATGAGTGTATGCCACCTCAAGCACTGGCGATGATGTGGTGTAACTCCTCCCATAGCCAGTGAAGTGTCATGCACATGACTAGCAGTGGCCAAGGCCACAAGCCACTAAAAGGACGCCGCATCAACAAGCCGACACTGCTCATATCAGGTGGTAATGAGGGTCTCACACCAGCAATTTGAGCTGGGTCGAGGTCCCTGGATGCACAGGAGGGGTGCCATGCAACAGTAAGATGCACTGCTAAGGCCCAACAAAAGAACTAGCATGCCATTCGACCAGGTGAGTGTAAGTATCTCATGAAAATAGTGAGGTGTTGAACTTTCCCACTAGGGTGGAGGACATTCCTTCCACTTTTACACCCACATAAAATATACCAATATAAACCAATTGATGTGGAGGTCTTAGCCCTCTGCATGAGCACCAACATTTTTTCGAACCCGACTTCATGTTTTTTGTCAAAAATGCACAATATTCATACATTTATTCTATCAACTCCACAAAGATTAGTCTTGTCGCATATTTGACTGCGTCTGAAGTAGTGTACCTAGCAAGATTAAGTATCATTCATGGCAAACCATTGGTTTATTTTTCGCAGCAAGAGAATATTCTAACATGTCCTTCCATGAATCTTCAACAAGTTATTTTATCTGTTGGCAGGCATCATGCATTGTTATCCCATGATCCTTCGTGTAACATTGGAAAATAGAGCAACAATGATCTCTTATGTGCTGACGCTACAAAATATGGTTTTGAGATAATGTGAGTTGTCTTTTTAATACACCAACAAATTTAATCTTCATAAATTCATTTATGGTCCCCTATTATTAGTGATATTTTTGGTATTATGTTCTAACCAATGAATCTATGAGCATAATGAACATGCATGTGTTATGAAAGGTTGAAATGCTTCCTCTTTGTTGTTTGCATCGCAATAAACTTGTACCTTCCATAACACACATGCTAGCTATATAATACAACAAAGTGGCTTCCAAGATTTTGACATATAAAACAATTTTATATGCGTAGATGTCTCCGCATTGTTACGAAGTGTTAAATACTATAATAGTTCCAAATTTCTTCTTCCATGTGCCAGTTTTCTCTGTTACACTTATTTGTACCACATCCAATCGGTTTTCCTATATTGATAGCTTGGGCGCGCTCCTTCAATAGCGCTTAACTAAATGTGAACATGATCTTATAGTTACTAAACAAATATTGTCAGTGTAATTGTGCCTCCTTCTTTATTTATATTCATCATTATTTTATAAGTACGCGGAATAGTTCTCTATATGCTATTCCTCATTGCTTTTGAAAGATACAAAATATCCACATGAAGTTATATGCACTTGTGTATGTGTTGAGAAATATCTTCATTGACATTGTGTCATTTGAGAGTCAGAAAAGTGATCCAAACACTTGATTAGTTGTGTATTGTCTAGACCCCACTTAAAAGTTTCATCTGTTGTTATCTCATCCATTCCAATATAATGTAACACATTCTAGAACAAAAGGTAAATTGCTTGAAATGTTAGTTCTGGTGTTTGCAATTTAAACATGATGAAATATTCAATTAGTTTTTAGATTTTGGGTGGACATCATAGTAAGGAGTAAGAGGCAATTTTTGATGTATTAATCTTAAAAGGGAACTTGTTGGCTTCATACTAAGTTTTGTAATAATCTAGTCTTTTGATTGATTTCTACCCTAGTCTCATTTTGTACTAAACCTGGAATTATTGTAGAATAGTTAAAATTTTGAGGATCAAGATAGAAAGACATTTTGCATCTCTTTTTTAGAAGAGTAGTGCATATTGCCCACGCCCCCCCCCCCACCAAACTTATTGAAAAGATACAACCAAGAACTCTAAGACTGGATACATTAGCCCCTAAACAACCGGAATCAAACAAATTACTGATACATCTCCAACATATCTATAATTTTTTATTGTCCCATGATGTTATATTATCAATATTGGATGTTTTATAATCATTTTATATCATTTTTTGGTACTAACCTATTGACATAGTGCCAAGTGTCTGTTGTTGTTTTCTGCATGTTTTTTACATCGCAGGAAATCAATACCAAACAGAGTCCAAATGCACCGAAACTTTACAGAGGTTTTTTTTTGACCAGAAGACACCTAATGGGCCAAGGCTACGCCTGGGGGTGCTCCAAGGAGAGCACAACCCACCAGGGCGTGCCAGGAGGGCCAGGCACGCCCTGGTGGGTTGTGCCCACCTCGGGTGCCCCCCGGACCACCTCTTTGCTCTACCAATACGCCAATATTCCAAAAACCCTAGGGGAGTCGATGAAAATCAATACCTACTGCCGTTGTCACTACTAGGAAAAGGCCTACTAATGGGGCACCAGTTTTGCCTACTAATGGCGCATCACTGGTGCGCCATTACTAGCACGCCATTAGTAATTTTTACTAATGGCGCACCACTGGTGCGCCATTAGTATAGGCCACGGTGCGCCATTAGTATAGGCCACGGTGCGCCATTAGTATAGGCCACTGGTGCGCCATTAGTATAGGCCACTGTGCGCCATTAGTATTTTTGAATTTTGAAGGCGGGAAAATAGTAGTGGCACACCGTCTAACCCCCACCGTGCGCCATTACTATTTTTGAATTTTGAATTTGGATCTAGATCGTGATTTTTTTGCCCATTTTTTGCTAGGTTTTTTGCTCTTTTTTGGCACGATATTATTTCAAATTTTGTTCCTGTTTTTGGATCTTGTACGTTCTTTTGCCGGAGAGGAGTTCGCCGGAGAGGAGGAGGAGGAGGTCACCGGAGAGGCGCTCGCCTACATCACCGGAGAGGAGGAGGAGGTCGCCGGAGAGGAGTTCACCGAAGCATCGGAGAGGAGGAAGGAGAAACCATGAGGGAATGGGAGGAGAGGAGGGAGGAGGAGCTCACCGGAGAGGAGGGAGGAGAAACCGTGAGGGGAGGGGATGAGAGGAGGGAGGAGGAGGTTCCCGGAGAGGAGGAGGTCGCCGGAGAGGAGGAGGTCGCCGGAGAGGAGGAGGAGGAGGTCGCCGGAGAGGAGGAGGAGGAGGTCGTCGGAGAGGAGAAGGAGGTCGCCGGAGAGGAGGAGGAGGAGGAGGAGGTCGCCGGAGAGGAAAAGGAGGTTGCCGGAGAGGAGGAGATGGAGTGGAGGAGAGGAGGAGATGGAGTGGAGGAGAGGAGAGGAGGAGATGGAATGGAGGAGAGGTGGAGTGGAGGAGGTGCGCCCAGCCATGTATACGACATAGTAATGGCGCACCGTGGGCAGGTGCACCATTACTAACTTTTTTTTATTTTTTGATTTATTTTGAATTTTGAAGGCGGGAAGATACAAATGGCGCACCTGGTGCGCCATTAGTAATTTTTTTGACTAATTTTGAATTTTGAAGGCGGGAAGATACTAATGGCGCACCACGGGCAGGTGCGCCATTAGTAACTTTTTTTATTTTGTTGACTTATTTTGAATTTTGAAGGCGGGAAGATACTAATGGCGCACCATGGGCAGGTGCGCCATTAGTAAGTTTGAATTATTTCTATTTTTTTTTTGCCTCTCCAGATCTTAAAAGCCCCGTATCTTTTTTTTGCTGTTAGGTTTTTGAGGATTTTAAAAATGTTTAACGGGGTAGATGATTTTTCATATAAATTTTTTTTTCATCCGAGTTAGTATGCAAAAGTTATGCCCATTTTTACAAATTCTCGAGAGATTTTGCAAATGAAGTCGAAATTCATATTTGCAAATTTTCCCAACAACTAGACCACATATCACATGGGAAACTTATTTTCTTTTATTTTTTTGACATTTTCATCATTTTCTTTTATTTTTTTTAAACTGAAAAGGCGATCCAGGGGGGGTGCATTCGGTGGAAGTGGTGGCCAAGGTACTAATGGCGCACCGTGGCATGGTGCGCCATTACTAGTTCAACTAGTAATGGCGCATTTTTTTTGAAATTTTTTAATTTTTTTCAAAACTACTAATGGCGCACCGTGGCATGGTGCGCCATTACTAGTTGAACTAGTAATGGCGCACCATGCCACGGTGCGCCATTACTAGTTGAACTAGTAATGGCGCACCATGCCACGGTGCGCCATTACTAGTTGAACTAGTAATGGCGCACCATGCCACGGTGCGCCATTAGTAGTTTTGAAAAAAAAATTAAAAAACTTTCAAAAAATTTTTTTACTAATGGCGCACCGTGGATGTGGTGCCCCATTACTAGTTCAACTAGTAATGGCGCACCACTCCCACGGTGCGCCATTAGTAGTTTTGAAAAAAATTAATTTTTTTTTACTAATGGCGCACCGTGGATGTGGTGCGCCATTAGTATTTGGACACTAATGGCGTACCAACACATGGTGCGCCATTAATATATAGTAATGGCGCACCACATGTCTGGTGCGCCATTAGTGTCAATTCCATCTATAGCCCTTTTCCTAGTAGTGTGTGTTGCATCATCCCTACCTCTTTGGGGAAATACCAACGTAGCTTCAAGCCGCATCAAAAGGAATTTCTGGCGCTGTTGCCGGGGGGATCTTTAACATATACCAGGTTCCTAATCACAAATCTCATCTCCTTGTAATTTACATGATTTTTCATTTGCCTCTCGTTTTCCTCCCCCCCACTTCACAAAAAATTGCCGTTTTATTCGCCCCTCTTTTTCGTTCGCCGTTTTCTCGTTAGATATATCCTTTGCTTGCAATCATGAGTGATTTCGGTATGGCACCAACAGATGATGGCCTAACTCTTAAGAGTGGACATACAGGCAATCCGGAAAGATTATGGGAAATGTTATGGGAAATGAACGTATCCAAGAATTTTTCAATTGTCTTGGAAATTTAAGTCTTGATGATGCTCCTATACTTAGGACTACTAGATCTTATGCGGATGCTATTTCAGCACGAGTTCTGAAACTTGAGACTAAATTTATCCGTAGTCATCCTACTTTGCAAAATTGTTTTTTGAGCTTCCCATTATAAAGAATCCTAAAGCTAAAAAGTTGGCCACTCTCGTATCAATGAATTTGACTACATAATACGGGAAGCTAGGGAAATCTTTGATTTTTATGGTATGAACCATGAAAAGCCCGTGATAGTTGAAATTCTTTACAATAGAGATTATGCGTTAATACATTTCCTTGGGGATAATAAAATCTTTGATGAGAATCTTAAAAAGGAAGTCCCTATTCTAGATGTAATTCAACAAGTTTTCAATAATGTTAATCAACATTACTCTTGGATTGTTGCCGGAAATCAACGTGGTTATGATAATGGGCAGCTTAATAATGCTAAGGTTTCTATGGATAATATGTTTTATGTTGTTTTTACAAAACCCCATGATGAAAACACCACTAAGGGAATTAAGAAGAAGGGTGACTGAGGGAGTCCTGGATTAGGGGGTCTCCGGACAGCCGGATTATATCCTTTGGCCGGACTGTTGGACTATGAAGATACAAGATTGAAGACTTCGTCTCGTGTCCGCATGGGACTCTACTTGGCATGGAAGGCAAACTTGGCAGTACGGATATGGATATCTCCTCTTTGTAACCGACCTTGTGTAACCCTAACCCTCTCCGGTGTCTAGATAAACCGGAGGGTTTTAGTCCGTAGGACATAACAATAACATACAATCATACCATAGGCTAGCTTCTAGGGTTTAGCCTCTTTGATCTCGTGGTTGATCTACTCTTGTACTACCCATATCATCAATATTAATCAAGCAGGACGTAGGGTTTTACCTCCATCAAGAGGGCCCGAACCTGGGTAAAACATCGTGTTCCCTGCCTCCTGTTACCATCCGCCTTAGACGCACAGTTCGGGACCCCCTACCCGAGATCCGCCGATTTTGACACCGACATTGGTGCTTTCATTGAGAGTTCCTCTGTGTCGTCGCCGTTAGGCCTGATGGCTCCTTCAATCATCGTTAGCGATGCAGTCTAGGGTGAGACTTTTCTCCTCGGACAGATTTTTGTATTCGGCGGCTTCACACTGCGGGCCAACTCGCTTGGCCATCTGGAGCAGATCTAAAGTTACGCCCCTGGCCACCAGGTCAGGTTTGGAAGCTTAAACTACACGGCCGATGTCTGCGGAGACTTGATCTTCGACAGATTCGAGCCTCTGCCTTGTGCTTCACATGGTCACGATGAGTACGATTTAGCTCTACCATCAGACAACGTTTCGGAGATCGCACAGGCAGCCGCTCCGACCCTTAATTTGGAGCCGGTTGCGCCTCCCATGGACGGGTGGATAGACCCCGCCACAGAGGCCGCATCTCCGACGGCGATCGAGCCAAATATCGATCTTACACTTCACGAGAGCCGTGTTGTCAAACTGTCGGATACTTCTCCGGCCACGGACTCCGAACCGCCTGCGCCCGTTCCCATCGAATCCGGTTGGGCGCCGATCATGGAGTTTACCTCCGCAGATATCTTTCAGCACTCACCCTTCGGCGACATACTAAACTCATTAAACTCTCTCTCCTTTTCAGGAGAGTCCTGGCCGAACTATGTCCGGTAGGATTGGGATGCGGATGACGAAGAAATTCGCCGCCCACCCACCACCAACTTAGTAGCCACTGTCGATGACTTAACCGACATGCTCGACTCCGACTCCGAAGACATCGACGGTATGGACGACGATGCAGGAGACGAACAGGAACCACTGCCCATAGGGCACTGGACGCCCACTTCATCACATGACATATACTTGGTGGACACACAAAAAGACGACGAGGACGGGGAACGAAAGGATGCAACGAAGGGTTGTCCCCTCGAGAAGCAGTCAAAGCGGCGGCGTCTGGCCTCCATGGCGAGGGAGGGGTGAGAGCCCCTCCGAGATTGGATCTGTCTCTCTGTCTCTCTCTGTTTCTGCGTTCTCAGATTCTTCCCTTTCACCGTTTCTTATATTTCCGGAGATCCATAACTCCGATTGGGCTGAACTTTTAACACGATCTCTATTCGGCTATTAGCTTTATTGCGGCGAAAGAAGGGCATCAACCGCCTTACGGGGTGGCCACGAGGGTCAGGGGCGCGCCTGCCTCCCTGGGGCGCGCCCCCCTACCTCGCGGGCTCCTCGAGCATCGTCTCACATGGATTTTTATTTCCAAAAATCATATATATTCCAAAAAAAATCTTCGTCAGTTTTTATTCCGTTTGGACTCCGTTTGATATGGATATGCTGCGAAACAAAAAACATGCAACAAACAGGTACTGGCACTAGGCACTGGATCAATATGTTAGTCCCAAAATAGTATAAAATGTTGCCAAAACTATATGAAAGTTGTAGAATATTGGCATGGAACAATAAAAAATTATAGATACGACGGAGACGTATCAGCATCCCCAAGCTTAATTCCTGCTCGTCCTCGAGTAGGTAAATGATAAAAAAGATAATTTTTGATGCGGAATGCTACCTAGCATAATCTTGATAATGTAATCTAATCATGGCATGAATATTAAGACACGAGTGATTCAATGCAATAGTCTATCATTTGACATAAAACAATAATACTTCAAGCCTACTAATAAAGCAATCATGTCTTTTCAAAATAACATGGCCAAAGAAAGTTATCCCTACAAAATCATATAGTCTGGCTATGCTCCATCTTCACCACACAAAATACTCACATCATGCACAACCCCGATGACAAGCCAAGCAATTGTTTCATACTTTTGACGTTCTCAAACCTTTTCAACTTTCACGCAATACATGAGTGTGAGCCATGGACATAGCACTATAGGTAGAATAGAATGGTGGTTGTGGAGAAGACAAAAAGGAGAAGATAGTCTCATATCAACTAGGCATATCAACGGGCTATGCAGATGCCCATCAATAGATATCAATGTGAGTGAGTAGGGATTGCCATGCAACGGATGCACTAGAGCTATAAGTATATGAAAGCTCAAACTGAAACTAAGTGGGTGTGCATCCAACTTGCTTGCTCATGAAGACGTAGGGCATTTGAGGAAGCCCATCGTTGGAATATACAAGCCAAGTTCTATAATGAAAATTCCCACTAGTATATGAAAGTGATAACTCAAGAGACTCTCTATATAAAGAACATGGTGCTACTTTGCAGCACAAGTGTGATAAAAGGATAGTAACATTGCCCCTTCTCTATTTTTCTCTCATTTTTATAAATTTTTTTATTTATTTTATTTATTTTATTTTTTGGGCCTTCTCTTTTGTTTGGCCTTTCTCTCTTTTTTTGTTCGTCCGGAGTCTCATCCCGACTTGTGGGGGAATCATCATCTCCATCATCCTTTCCTCACTGGGGCAATGCTCTAATAATGATGATCATCACACTTTTATTTACTTACAACTCAATGTCTAGAACAAAGTATGACTCTATATGGATGCCTCCGGCGGTGTACTGGGATGTGCAATGATCTAGCGTAGCAATGAGATCAAAAAACGAACAAGCCATGAAAACATCATGCTAGCTATCTTACGATCATGCAAAGCAATATGACAATGAATGCTCAAGTCATGTATATGATGATGATGGAAGTTGCATGGCAATATATCTCGGAATGGCTATGGAAATGCTATGATAGGTAGGTATGGTGGCTGTTTTGAGGAAGATATATGGTGGGTTTAAGGTACCAGCGAAAGTTGCGCGATACTAGAGAGGCTAGCAATGGTGGAAGGGTGAGAGTGCATATAATCCATGGACTCAACATTGGTCATAAAGAACTCATGTACTTATTGCAAAAATATATTAGTCATTGAAACAAAGTACTACGCGCATGCTCCTAGGGGGATAGATTGGTAGGAAAAGACCATCGCTCGTTCCCGACCGCCACTCATAAGGAAGACAATCAATAAATATATACCTCATGCTCCAACTTCATTACATAACGGTTCACCATATGTGCATGCTACGGGAATCACAAACCTCAACACAAGTATTTCTACAATCCACAACTACCCACTAGAATGACTCTAATATTACCATCTTTATATCGCAAAACTATTGCAAGGAATCAAACATATCATATTCAGTGATCTACAAGTTTTATGTAGGATTGTATGACTAACCATGTGAATGAACAGTTCCTGTCATCTCTCTAAATAGATATAAGTGAATCAAGAGAGTTTAATTCTTTCTACAAAAGATATGTCCGTGCTCTAATAAATCTAAGTGAAGCAAAAGAGCATTCTACAAATGGCGGTTTTCTATGTAAAGAGAAACAGGCAATCCAAACTTCAAATGATATAAGTGAAGCACATGAAGCATTCTATAAAGCCATACTCAAAAGATATAAGTGAAGTTCATAGAACATTCTATAAATCAACCAAGGACTATCTCATACCAGCATGGTGCATAAAAGAAAAATGAAAATTAAATGCAAAAGACGCTCCAAGATTGCACATATCGCATGAACGAAACAAATCCGAAAACATACCGATACTTGTTGAAGAAAGAGGGGATGCCTTCCGGGGCATCCCCAAGCTTAGACGCTTGAGTATCCTCGAATATTTACTTGGGGTGCCTCGGGCATCCCCAAACTTGAGCTCTTTCCTCTCTTCCTTCTTCTCACATCAAGACCTTCTCGATTATCGAACACTTCATCCACACAAAACTTCAACAGAAAACTCGGTAAGATCCGTTAGTATAATAAAGCAAATCACTACTCTAAGTACTGTTGCAAACCAATTCATATTTTTTTTTGCATTTTTTCTACTGTAATATAACTTTTTCATGGCTTAATCCACTAATATAAATTGATAGTGTCATCAAAACAAGCAAACTATGCATCAAAAACAGAATCTGTCTAAAACAGAACAGTCTGTAATAATCTGAACATTCACCATACTTCTGATACTTTGAAAATTCTACCAAAATTAGGAAAAATAAAAATTTGTATAGGAATAAAGTGCAAGAAGAATCAGAACCATTTGATGTTCCACCAAAAAATGTAAAATCGCGCACTACAGCCAAACTTTCTATCCTGCACCGTACAAACCATCAAGCAAATGTAAACATCCTAAAGGAAAACCTTGGCACATTATTTTTATTTTTAAACTTTATAAAAGCAGACAACAGAAATAAATGACTCTCTAAAACTTCCGGGTTGTCTCCTTGGCAGCGCTTTCTTTAAAGCCATTAAGCTAGGCATATAGTGCTCAAGTAATGGATCCACCCGGATCTCAAGGTATATCAAAGCCAATTTTAATTAACAATGATTTGTAATTTAGTGGTGAGCACAAGGTAACATATATCATGTAATGACGAAGTCTAACTTTCTTCCTATGCATCGGCATGTCATAAAAGAACAATTCATGCACACATAGTAAAGGCCAATGCATAGTATAAATAGTTTGTTGCAATTTTGTTGTATTGGAAACATAAAGAGGCGGAGATGTTGTTCCTCTCTCATAATAATTGCAAGTTGGAGCAGCGAGCACATGCATATTATATTCATCAAAATCATCATGTGCAACAGTAAAAGGCAACCCATCAATATAATCCTTAATAAGAGCAAACTTCTCCGATATAGTGTAGTTTGGAGAATTCAAAAAGATAATAGGACTATCATGTGTGGGTGCAATAGCAACAATTTCATGTTTAACATAAGGAACTATAGCAAGTTCATCTTCATAAGCATAATTCATATTGGCATCTTGGCCACAAGCATCATCAAAAAGGGACATTTCAAGGGAATCAACGGGATCATAACAATCATCATAGCAATCATCCTTCGGTAAGCACGAAGGGAAATTAAACAATGTATGAGTTGAAGAGTTACTCTCATTAGAAGGTGGGCACGGGTAGCTAATCCGCTCTTCCTCCTTTTATTCTTCGCTCTCCTCCTCATCTTTTTCATCCAATGAGCTCACAGTTTCATCAATTTCTACTTCCATAGACTCCTGCAAAATATTAGTCTCTTCTTGGACAGCGGAGTAGTCCTCAATATATGGTTCAACATAGGCATTAGAAGCATAATTATCATAGAAATATTTAAGTATGTCAAAATTTTCAGATTTGTAAAGAGTAGCATCATACTTTTCAATCAAAGAAGCAATTTCGTAAGCACCCTTAAAAGCAACAAATTCCTCAATTTGTTGAACATCATAGTAACTATAAACACCCTTAGCATAAGAGGATACGATTCCATTATCACTAAACAAACATTGGTAGGGAAGGTGTTTCTTAGGGTCTTCAGAACAACAAGTATAATCATATATTTCACATAAATTCCAAGCATAGCATTGCAAACGATGAATTTGATCCAGTAAAGTTTTCCCTTTTTCAGATATTCGGTGTTGCACATAACAAGCATGCTCATCTAAAGATTTGCCCTAAACTAAGCTAGTTGGGGTTTCAGCACGAGCACATAGGGATCGAAGATGATCCAAGTAATAAGCTTCAGCAGTGTGATAGATTTTGAGTGGTTCTTCAACCATTGGTTTAGTAGGTACAACTATCTTTTTGGTATTTTGAGTTTCCTACCCATAACTAAAGATAGAAAACAACTAAGAACAGCAAATAAAAATTACTTAGTGATAAAGCAAACAAGCACACACGAGAATATTCACCCCACGCTATTGCTCCCCGGCAACGGCGCCAGAAAAAGGTCTTGATAACCCACAAGTTTAGGGGATCGCAATAGTTTTTGATAAGTAAGAGTGTCGAACCCAATGAGGAGCTAAAGGTAGAACAAATATTCCCTCAAGTTCTATCAACCACGGATACAACTCTACGCATGCTTGACGTTCGCTTTACCTAGAACAAGTATGAAACTAGAAGTACTTTGTAGGTGTTGTTGGATAGGTTTGCAAGATAATAAAGAGTACGTAAATAAAAAGTAGGGGCTGTTTAGATAAATAAACGATAAAGTAAATATAGCGAGTGTGGAAAAGTGGTGGGAGGAGTTGTGAAATTGTCCCTTAAGCAATTGACTACTTTACTAGACCGATAGCAAGTATTATGTGGGAGAGGCCACTGCTAGCATGCCATCCCTGACTTGGAATTCTATGCACTTATGATTGGAACTATTAGCAAGCATCCGCAACTACTAACGTTCATTAAGGTAAAACCCAACCATAGCATTAAGATATATTGGTCCCACTTCAATCCCGTATGCATCAATTTCTATGCTAGGTTGAAGCTTCTGTCACTCTTGCCCTCCAATACATAGTCCTATCAACATACAACTAACCCTAGGGTGTGATCCACGCGCGCAATCATGTGATGGGCACCAAAGGACAACAACATAACCACAAGCAAATTAAATCAATCATAGCAATTCATCAACCACCGATAGGACAACGAAAATCTTACTCAGACATCATAGGATGGCAACACATCATTGGATAATAATATGAAGCATAAAGCACCATGTTAAAGTAGAGGGTACAGTGGGTTGCGGGAGAGTGGACCGCTGTAGATAGAGGGGGAAGGTGATGGAGATGTTGGTGAAGATGGCGGAGGTGTTGGTGTAGATCACGGTGATAATGATGGCCCCCGGCGGCGTTCCAGCGCCACCGGAGGCCAGGGGGAGAGAGCCCCCCGCCTTCTTCTTCTTCCTTGACCTTCTCCCTAGATGGGTGAAGGGTTTCCCCTCTGGTCCATGGCCTCCATGGCATGGGAGGGGCGAGAGCCCCTCCGAGATTGGATCTGTCTCTCTGTTTCTCTCTGTTTCTGCGTTCTCAGATTCTTCCCTTTCACTGTTTCTTATATTTCCGGAGATCCGTAACTCCGATTGGGCTGAAATTTTAACACGATCTCTATTCTGATATTAGCTTTCTTGCAGCGAAAGAAGGGCATCAACCGCCTTATGGGGTGGCCACGAGGGTCAGGGGGGCGCCCCCCTACCGCGTGGGCCCCTCGAGCATCGTCTCGTGTGGATTTTTCTTCCCAAAAATCATATATATATTCCAAAAAAATCTCCATCGGTTTTTATTCCGTTTGGACTCCGTTTTATATGGATATTCTACGAAACAAAAAACATGAAACAAACAGGAGCTGGCACTAGGCACTGGATCAATATGTTAGTCCCAAAAATAGTATAAAAAGTTGCCAAAAGTATATGAAAGTTGTAGAATATTGGCATGGAACAATCAAAAATTATAGATATGACGGAGACCTATCAGTTCCATCTCCAATTTTCAAAATAAACTTGTCTTTTGTGTGTTTGTACCGCCTGCGGAGCGGTGAGGGGTGGCTAATATTTTCCATGCTAGATGTGTTACTCTCACGATGAGTGTTTATTCACTTGTCATTGCACGAGAGTAAGGCAAAGGTATTAGGGATGCCCAATCCCGAAATGAAAAATGTATTAATTTATGTTGCTAAATAATAAATTCCTTGGGAAGTGTTGGTATGGAAGGCACCCGTGGATACGGTTAGCCATGGAAAGTGAAATGATGGTGGAAAAGGAATAATCTTTATTTTTTGTTTGGGAACAGCCTATGATATATCTAGCATGGAAAGTGTTGGGAACTCTAAGTAATTTTCGTTGGTGGGAAAGACACACCTCCCAAAAATTTTTTATCTCTAAGTTTTTCGCTTTGAGCTCTGGCACCTCTACAAATCCCTACTTCCCTTTGCGAAGAGCCTTTCTTTTACTTTATGTAATTTTTATTTTTATATTCGAGTCTCCATCTTCTCATATAAATGCACCAACTAGGAGGCAATATGATCGTACTTGAGCATTGGGTGTAGCTAATATGCGAGTGTGTTTCATGAATAGATCAATGATTAAGCATGATAGGCTAGGGATAACTTATTTTAGCGTTGATATTTTGAAATACATGGTTGCTTGTTGATATGCTTGAGTATTTAGGTAATCATGTCAAAACTAGACTATTGCTTTGAACAATATAAAAGTCCAAATGTCCATGCTATAAAGAAAAGAAATATGATATGACATGTTAGGCAACATTCCACTTAAAAAATCTGTTTTTATCACTTACCTACTCAAGGATGAGTAGGAGTTAAGCTTGGGGATGCTGATATGTCTCCAATGTATCTATAATTTTTGATTGTTCCATGCTGTTATATTATCAATCTTGGATGTTTTATAATCATTTTATATCATTTTTTGGTACTAACCTATTGACATAGTGCAAAGTGCCAATTGTTGTTTTCTGCATGTTTTTTACATCATAGGAAATCAATACCAAACGGAGTCCAAATGCAATGAAACCTTACGGAGATTTTTTTGGACCAGAAGACACCTAATGGGCCAAGGCTGCACCTGGGGGGGGGGGTGCTCCGAGGAGAGTAAACCCCACCAGGGCGCACCAGGAGGCCCAGGCACGCCCTGGTGCATTGTGCCCACCTCGGATGCCCCCCGGACCGCGTCTTTGCTCTATAAATACCCCAATATTCTAGAAACCCTAGGGGAGTCGACGAAAACAACATCTACCGCCGCTGTGCTGCATCATCCCTTTCTCTTTGGGGAAATACCGACATAGCTTCAAGCCGCATCAATTACCACCGTCTCCTACCCTTGAATTCATGAAACCATTCGATTTCCAACCCTAGGCAACTCAGACCCGATTTTGATGCCACGCATATGTCATTTAAATCTTGGTGGAACCCATGTTCCTTAGTCAGCCCATGACCCGATCAAAATCACAGCCTCCTTCCCTATCATGTATGTCAAGTGTATTTTGATTTGGAAGAATCATCTCGGTATAGGTCTAGGAAATTTAGGGGTTGGTTGCGTGTATGTATAAATACCAAGTTGCATGAGTCTTGTAACATTGTGGATAAAAGAAAAGAAATAAAAATAAGTAGAATTATGAGGCACGACAGGTGCCTCTGCCCAATTTTTTTGAGCGTGTTCATCATTATAGTTTGACGTAATTGATCTTGTGGATGAATCCCAACAATTGCTATCAGAGAAACATCGAAGATTTGAAGTCATGCTTTCCCTGGGGTGGGCAATATAATCGTTGGGTGGTGCAACAACGAGGAGGAGCGGGCAATAGTCGTTTGGTAGGATGACATAAGCAATGCGACAAGCGATCGTCATTCGTTGTAGCAACAAGGAGGAAGACAGTGGGCTGTCATCTGCAAGGTGGTGGAAGGTGATCATTGATGTTAGTGGTGGTCTTGAGGTGTGGTGCAGGTGCTCATGAAGATCGACATCTGCGAGCGTACGACAAGTTAAGGAGTCATGCAAGTTCGCATGTTCGGTCGGCGTCATGTCTATGAGTCATCTCGTGTTCAAGTGCTTGTCTTGGTGAGGATTCGTTGGAGTTAAAGCAGTGTGCACAATGTTCTGTGAGTCATGTCCATGTCCTCATGGAGTGTCCTGCTTGTGGCTAGTATGGATTCAGTGAGATGTTGTAGCCGAATGGTGGTAGGAAAGCCTATCGTAAAGCGAGGAGGTGTGCATCTGGTAGAGGTGAATCTACTGCGAGAAAGTACAACATGGGTATGGTGTGCAAGTACAACACAAGTATGGTGTGCAAGTACAATAGGAATATGTTGTGAACCTAGAGGAAGACAGGGACCAAGCAATGACGGTGGCACAACTTGACAGAGTAAAGAGGTGTTTCATGTTTTCAAACGGGTCATACTTAGTGTACGGATATGACGGTTTACTCGAAGCTTCAAGGAGTCAAGATTAGGAGGGGCACGAGAAGACAATAATTTAATATTGTTAGAGGTAATCTTGATTAAGCTAGAGTTTCATCATGTATAGATCAATGTTCGGATTTCATAAAGTCAAGTATATGTGTTAGCAGGAATTTATGTCCTATCTGGATGTCTCAAGTTTGGCTAGGTTTAGGGAATCTCCAAAGTGGACCCTCAAACCTCCACTATATGTCCAAATCACAGTGTCTGGACCACTTCTGCCATCCAATGGGAACCTATATATGACCGCCTAGCAATCCGGGTGTAGAGATTCCGGTATCCAAAAGACAAATGTGGGGGGCTTTGCCGAAGTCTGGACATGCACTTGACCAATCACATGCATGGTCCCCCTCTTTCTCCTTCTCTCTCTCCTCTCAGCCGCAGATGCATGGTCCCCGTATTCTCTCTCTTCTCCCAACCGAACACTAAAACTATAAATGTCCCACTGCATGCATAGTCCCCACCTACTTTTTCTCCTCCCAACGAATACTTTGTCATTAGCACTGGACGGCTCCCTCCCACATCATATCCGCAGACCGTTTCCGGACATAAAAACGAATGTATATCGGAGACATTTGCGGGTCAGCTTTGGAGATGCCCTTAGCACATGGTTGTGTGTTATATGTGTAGGCCGTACTAGTTCCTTCCAATAGGTAGTGTCCAATTGACTAGATGGAAACGCATGCTTTGCTGCGTTGTTTTCCATTATTGTGAAACATATTTTCATCATCAATTTGTTGCTTCCATTTATACATCTACTGTTTTCTAGCATTGACAAAGCAATTATGCATATGACATCAAGGCAACTTTTCACATAGCAATGGACTGAAATATCAGCTATTCGTCTACATTGAACCTCTGATCTGATATCAATCTTATTTATTTCACAACTGATGTAGACTATACCCTATATATTGGCCATTTTGCTTCTTGTGCGTGCATAGGAAATGAAGGAAAGAAAACAAAAAATGAAAATAGTATAGTTACAAATCAACATTTACTACAATAAAGCACAAAATACATAGGCACATGCAGCCCAAATCATTCATCCACCACACCTGAAACCTAATAGCTGTAGAAATGGGAGTACCAACAAAAGTAAGATCTTCCACCTTCCACTTATGCGCATTTTTGGGGTCCTGAGAACATTTATTTTTCACTTCTACAACTCCCATCTAGAATTGAGAAATCCTTAGAATGCTGAAAAATGATAAGGGACCACCATTTTATGAAAGATTTCACAAAACTGGATGGAAGAAAATTCTGGCCTCAACAAAAGCTTGTGGCAGCACTTCCTTGCGCTTGTTCTACAACGCTCTTGCAGTATAAGATCAACAATAATTAAGAACTAAAACATGAATGAAGGTGCCGGTTGTCGTGCTTGACCATCTTAATAAAAGAATGGTAGTTATATTTCAGAAAGTTTAGAAAGTAAAAAACAAGTAGACGACTTTTAGATGGATCAGATTTAAAATCCATGATATATGTGCATGTATTTTTTTTCATTATTCTTGGCTCATCCAACGTTTACAAATAGGATTTACACAAATTAAAGCACAAATTTAATATCATGATTTTGGATAGATATTAGAGTAAATAACGCTTGACCACCACATGGCATGGCAGACACAATGTCATGCTTGTGCGAAATTTATTTATTTTTATACGGAGATTGTGTAAAACTCTAAAACTCAACATCCCACCATGTAAAAACCTCTTTGAAACTGTAACGTCCCAAATTTGCAATTTGGAATGTTATACATAGGTCATCATATGCATAGCATACTTTATTTGCACCTTGTTTGCGATCCTAGAAATCCTAAGCAACTCAAGGACCCACGGAGAGAGTTGGGGTTTTCACTATTTTCATATTTGAATTTTTCTCAAATTTGAAAAGAGGATCATTTTGGTTTTAATGTTTTTCTCTCCGAAATATTTTCAATATAAAAATAAAAGAGAGGAGATAAAAGGACTTCTCCAAAAAAATATTGAAGGAAAAATGTTAAATTCAAATAAATATTTTATTTGGGATTTTATTGCTATTTTATTTGAATTAAAAAATTATGCATTTTTCAAAATTGTATTTTTAGGCCAGAAAAATGTTCACTTTATTCTAAATACTTTATTTAGACGGTGAAAATTGTTTTTGGCATTTTTAGATTTTTTAAATATTTATTTAGGATTTTCTTCGGCGGAATTATAAAAAAAACTTTTCGCCCGAGTGGGCCAACGGCCCAGCCGAGCTGGGCAAGCCCAACCAGCGCCGCCGCCTCCCGCAGTCGTGCGAGCGCTGGATTCCGGGTCGGCCTCGGCGTTCGTGCCCCTCGCGCAAGCCACCCCCCCCCGAGGCCTTTATAAGCCGAGTCGCGCCACCGCCGCCCCTCTCCATCCCGTCCCGAGCCCCGAGTTGCCGCAGCCTCCTACCGCTGCCGCTGCAGCCCGAGCCGCCACCGCCGCTGCTGCCTCGCCGCGCCGCCGCCGCTGATCCCGCGCCTCCCGACGCCGTTGCCGCCGCCCGATGCCTCAGCCCCGCGCCGCCCCACCTCGCCGGAAGCCGCCGCCGTTTCGATCGGTCGCTTCCGGTTTTTTTCGGTTCTCATCAGTTTATTTCAGTAAACCCTAGATCTAGATTGGTTTTTTATAGATCGGTTTTCTCGGTTTAGATCCACTCCGCTGAAGTTCGTTTGTTTAGTTCTTATAATGAACGGATTAGTTCGTTTGTCTCTGTTAGCGGACGTTCGTCCGATAGATTTTTCTTTTTATTTTATTTTCGCCAGGGACCTATCCGCGAATATATTTTTATCACAGATTAGCCCCTAATCCTCAAACCCTCGCAACTTTTCAACTATTCATCCAAATCCAGCGAAACCAACGCCAAAATCTTCGTCTCGAAGTCCTCTTTCCAGTTAATCAACTTGAACGTGATTTTGAAAATTTAAAATTTGGTTTCCATCAGATTTGAATTCGAAGTTCTTCTGAGCGTAGTTTCAGTTCCGTAGCACCGATTCGATTGATTCTTTTTGCAAATCGAAACTCTTCAGTTCAACTTTCAGTTTGGACTTTCATATTTGAGTTTTACCGTCGCATCTATGCTTGAGTGCTTATGTATGCTATTGTTTGTTTATGATAGAATTTCCGGAGTGCGAAGCGTGCTACTACGAGTCTCTAGGGTTTGCAGATCTTCAGCAAGGCAAGTAACACTTTGATCATACCTCTTTATCACCCAGTTTTTATGCATTAGTTTCAACCCTCAAACACTGCATGAGTAGGATCTCTTAACATGTGGGTATTGGGAAGTAGATGATGAGGTAGAACATGTTACCCTTTTACTATCAAACCCTGTGAGTTACTTCTACGTTATGCTTATACTGCTATGATATGCTCGTAGACGTGGTTTGGGTTTGAGTGTATCCATGTAGATGTGAGAGTTGTTAATTAAGGGTTAACTTAAGGTGGCTACTTAAATACACATCTGGGTGGATTGGTTGCGGGCACCTGGAGAATCCAGTGTTGTCCTAGGATATCCCGGAGTACCTATGTGATCATCCTATGGTTCGCCACCCATGCTAATAGGGATCATAAGATTATTCATGCTAGAAACTTCCGTGTGCAGCCACAAGCCATTATGGGCTCTGGCATAGTTGTGTATTTTGTGTGACCTCTTTCAGTGGTATGCTAGCAGATGTAGGGGAAAGTAGGTGTAACTGTCTACCCAGAGTAAAGAGTTAATCCTTCTGAAAGACTGTGTCTCGGTCATCCGTTTCTCAAACACCCTGTAGTGCGAGATATCCAACAAAGGAGATCGAGTCTTGTGGGGAACAGTGCACAAACCTCTGAAGAGTGTACAAACTAATCATGATTAGCCGTGTCCACGGTTATGGACATCTTGAGTATTTGGTTCTTGTATTATCATGTTGATCACATCACTCTAAATTATTTTGTTGGGTTATTAATACTGCTTAATTGGGATTGAGTTGGAGGAACCTTATCAATGTTTATCAACTACCATGATAGTGTTGGGGAACGTAGTAATTTCAAAACAATTCCTACGCACACGCAAGATCATGGTGGTGCATAGCAACGAGAGGGGAGAGTGTTTGTCTACATACCCTCGTAGACCGAAAGCGGAAGCGGAAGCACAACGCGGTTGATGTAGTCCTACGTCTTCACGATCCGACCGATCCAAGTACCGAACGCACGGCACCTCCGAGTTCAGCACACGTTCAGCTCGATGACGTCCCGCAAACTCCAATCCAGTAGAGCTTCACGGGAGAGTTCCGTCAGCACGACGGCGTGGTGACGATGATGATGTTCTACCATCGCAGGGCTTCGCCTAAGCACCGCTACGATATGATCGAGGTGGATTATGGTGGAAGGGGGCACCGCACACAGCTAAGAGATCTAGAGATCAATTGTTGTGTCTATGGGGTGCCCCCTGGCCACATATATAAAGGAGTGTTGGAGGAGGGGGCCGGCCAAGAGGAGGAGGCGCGCCCAAGGGGGGCAATCCTACTCCAAGTAGGTTTTGCCCCCCCTTTCCTATTCCAACTAGGAGAAGGGGAAGGAGGAGGTGGAGAGAAGGAAGGAGAAGGGGGGCCGCGCCCCCTTCCCTTTCCCAATTCAGATTGGGGCAAGGGGGCTCCGCGCCACCTCCTGCTACCTCTCCTCTTCCACTACTTTGGGCCAATGAGGCCCAATAACCCCCGGGGGGGTCCGATATATATCCGATAACCTCCGGAACCATTCCGGTGTCCGAATATAGTCGTCCAATATATCAATCTTCATGTCTCGACCATTTCGAGACTCCTCGTCATGTTCGTGATCACATCCGGGACTCCGAACAACCTTCGGTACATCAAAACTCATAAACTCATAATATAACCGGCATCGAAACGTTAAGCATGCGGACCCTACGGGTTTGAGAACTATGTAGACATGACCGAGACATGTCTCCGGTCAATAAGCAATAGCGGAACCTGGATGCTCATATTGGCTCTCACATATTCTACGAAGATCTTTATCGGTCAGACCGCATAACAACATACATTGTTCCCTTTGTCATCGGTATGTTACTTGCCCGAGATTCGATCGTCGGTATCTCAATACCTAGTTCAATCTCGTTACCGGCAAGTCTCTTTACTTGTTCCGTAATACATCATTCCGCAACTAACTCATTTAGTTGCAATGCTTGCAAGGCTTAAGTGATGTGCATTACCGAGAGGGCCCAGAGATACCTCTCCGACAATTGGAGTGACAAATCCTAATCTCTATATACGCCAACCCAACAAGTACCTTTGGAGACACCTATAGAGCACCTTTATAATCACCCAGTTACGTTGTGACGTTTGGTAGCACACAAAGTGTTCCTTCGGCAAACGGGAGTTGCATAATCTCATAGTCATAGGAACATGTATAAGTTATGAAGAAAGCAATAGCAACAAACTAAACGATGAAGTGCTGAGCTAACGGAATGGGTCAAGTCAATCATATCATTCTCCTAATGATGTGATCCCGTTAATCAAATGACAACTCATGTCTATGGTTAGGAAACATAACCATCTTCGATCAACGAGCTAGTCAAGTAGAGGCATACTAGTGACACTCTGTTTGTCTATGTATTCACACATGTATTATGTTTCCTATTAATACAATTCTAGCATGAATAATAAACATTTATCATGATATAAGGAAATAAATAATCACTTTATTATTGCCTCTAGGCCATATTTCCTTCAGATAGTTAAAAAAATATATTCCTTTGTTGTAGGAAAAAATTGGCTTTTCGCAAAAACATATTAACCGTAGAGCCTCCACCAGCGAAATATGCATATAGTTATAGTTGTTACCTTTTCATTGCTCTACAGTGTTATTTTGCCAACATATTCCATGTGCTGGCCCGTTTTCGGGCTGCAACATATTATGTTGCAGACTTTTCAGACGAAGAGTAAGGTGCGCTAGGTCGTTGTCGTGCACTCAGCTATGCCGTTGGAGTTGATGGACTCACTTTATCATCCAAGCCTTCCGCTGTTATCGTATTTATATGGCCTTAAGCCATATTATTTTATTAAGTCATCTCTTGAGACTATCGATGTAATAAGTGTGTGATTGCTACTCTATTATAAATCCTTTGAAGTACTATGTGTGTTAGCATTACCGATCCAGGGATGACACTTATGCATAGAGATTTGACCGTTTCAGGTCGGATCGCTACAAGATGGTATCAGAGGACACATTGATTGTAGGACGCGACCACTAAGATAAGCCATAGGTCACTCTTCTCTATTTTCCACTCTATAGATGGTGGACCCAAGGAACAAGTTTGCTCAACCAGATGAAGATACACCCTTTGGACGACACTTGAAGGAAGTCACTAGGTACCTGATGCTACCTCTTGAGCACTGTGTTGGATTTCCCTTGAAGAGGAAAGGGTGATGCAGCAAAGTAGCGTAAGTATTTCCCTCAGTTTTTGACAACCAAGGTATCAATCCAGTAGGAGATCACACTCAAGTCCCACGCACCTACACAAACAAATAAGAACCTCGCAACCAATGCGATAAAGGGGGTTTCAATCCCTTCACGGGCACTTACGAGAGTGAGATCTGATAGATATGATAAGATAATATTTTTGGTATTTTTATGATAAAGAGAAATAAAGATGCAAAGTAAAATAAACGGCAAAGGAAATAACTAAGTATTGGAAGATTAATATGATGGAAGATAGACCCGGGGGCCATAGGTTTCACAAGTGGCTTCTCTCAAGAGCATAAGTATTGCGTGGTAAATGAATTATTGTCGAGCAATTGATAGAATTGAGCATAGTTACGAGAATATCTAGGTATGATCATGTATATAGGCATCACGTCCGTGACAAGTAGACCGAAACGATTTTGGATCTACTACTATTACTCCACACATCGACCGCTATCCAGCATGCATCTAGAGTATTAAGTTCATAAGAACAGAGTAATGCTTTAAGGAATATGAGATGATGTAGAGGGATAAACTCATGCAATATGATATAATCCCATCTTTTTATCCTCGATGGCAACAATACAATACGTGTCGTTTCCCTTTCTATCACTGGGATAGAGCACCGCAAGATTGAACCCAAAGCTAAGCACTTCTCCCATTGCAAGAAAGATCAATCTAGTAGGCCAAACCAAACTGATAATTCGAAGAGACTTGCAAATATGAACCAATTATACATAAAAGGATTCAGAGGAGATTCAAATATTTTTCATAGATAAACTTGATCATAAACCCACAATTCATTGGATCTCGACAAACACGCCGCAAAAGAAGATTACATCGAATAGATCTCCAAGAAGATCGAGGAGAACTTTGTATTGAGATCCAAAGAGAGAGAAGAATCCATCTAGCTAATAACTATGGACCCGTAGGTCTGAAGTAAACTACTCACACATCACCAAAGAGGCCATGGAGTTGATGTAGAGGCCCTCTGTGATCAATGCCCCCTCCGGCGGAGCTCCGGAAAAGGCCTTGAGATGGGATCTCTCGGGTACAAAAGGTTGCGGCGGTGGAATTAGGTTTTCGTGGTGCTCCTAGATGTTTGGGGGTACGTGGATATATATAGGAGGAAGAAGTACATTGGTAGAGCAATGAGGGGCCCACGAGGGTGGAGGGCGCGCCCAGGGGGGTAGGCGCGCCCCCCTGCCTCGTGGCTTCCTCGTCTGTTTCTTGACGCCCACTCCAAGTCTCCTGGATAACGTTGGTTGAGAAAATCACGTTCCCGAAGGTTTCATTCCGTTTGGACTCCGTTTGATATTCCTTTTCAGCGAAACCCTAAAATAGGCAAAAAAAATAGCAATTTGGGCCGGGCCTCCGGTTGGTAGGTTAGTCCCAAAAATAGATAATACAATATCATGGAGAAATCAAAAATTATAGATACGTTGGAGACATATCAAGCATCCCCAAGCTTAATTCATGCTCATCCTCGAGTAGGTAAATGATAAAAGAAGAATTTTTGATGTGGAATGCTTTCTAACATATTTCTCAATGTAATTTTTCTTTATTGTGGCATGAATGTTCAGATCCAAAAGATTCAAGATAAAAGTTTAATATTTACATAAAAATAATAATACTTCAAGCATACTAGCTAAGCAATTATGTCTTCTCAAAATAACATGGCCAAAGAAAGTTATCCCTACAAAATCATATAGTCTGGCTATGCTTTATCTTCACCACGCAAATTATTTAAATCATGCACAGCCGCGATGACAAGCCAACAAAATCGTTTCATACTTTTGATGTTCTCAAACTTTTTCAATCTTCACGCAATGTATGAGCATGAGCCATGGATATAGCACTATGGTGGAATAGAATGGTGGTTGCGGAGAAGACAAAAAGGAGAAGATAGTCTCACATCAACTAGGCGTATCAACGGGCTATGGAGATGCCCATCAATAGATATCAATGTGAGTGAGTAGGGATTGCCATGCAACGGATTCACTAGAGCTACAAGTACATGAAAGCTCAACAAAAAAAACTAAGTGGGTGTGCATCCAACTTGCTTGCTCACTAAGACCTAGGGCATTTTGAGGAAGCCCATCATTGAAATATACAAGCCAAGTTCTATAATGAAAAATTCCACTAGTATATGAAAGTGATATCATAGGAGACTCTCTATATGAGGAACATGGTGCTACTTTGAAGCACAAGTGTGGAAAAGGGATAGTAGCATTGTCCCTTCTCTCTTTTTCTGTCATTTTTTTGGGGCTTTCCTTCTTCTTTTTTTATGGCCTTTCTCTTTTTTTCGTCCGGAGTCTCATCCCGACTTGTGGGGGAATCATAGTCTCCATCATCCTTTCCTCACTTGGGACAATGCTCTAATAATGATGATCATCACGCTTTATTTACTTACAACTTCAAGAATTACAACTCAATACTTAGAACAAAATATGACTCTATGTGAATGCCTCCGGTGGTGTACATGGATGTGCAATGATGCATGAGTGACATGTATGAAGAATTATGAATGGTGGCCTTGCCACAAATACGATGTCAACTACATGATCATGCAAGCAATATGACAATGATGAAGTGTGTCATAATAACGGAACGGTGGAAAGTTGCATGGCAATATATCTCGGAATGGCTATGGAAATGCCATAATAGGTAGGTATGGTGGCTGTTTATGGTACCGGCGAAAGTTGCGCGATACTAGAGAGACTAGCAATGGTGGAAGGGTGAGAGTGCGTATAATCCATGGACTCAACATTAGTCATAAAGAACTCACATACTTGTTGCAAAAATCTATTAGTTATCGAAACAAAGTATTACGCGCATGCTCCTAGGGGGATAGATTGGTAGGAAAAGACCATCGCTCGTCCCCGACCGCACTCATAAGGAAGACAATCAATAAATAAATCATGCCCCGACTTCATCACATAACGGTTCACCATACGTGCATGCTACGGGAATCACAAACTTCAACACAAGTATTTCTCAAATTCACAACTACTCAACTAGCATGACTCTAATATCACCATCTCCATATCTCAAAACAATTATCAAGTATCAAACTTCTCATAGTATTCAATGCACTTCTATGAAAGTTTTTATATTATTCCTAAAAGCAAATTTCCATGTTGTTCTAAAGGAACCTCAAAATAATATAAGTGAAGCATGATAGAACAATAGTTTCTATAAAGCAAATCCACCACCGTGCTCTAAAAGATATAAGTGAAACACTAGAGCAAAAACTATATAGCTCAAAAGATATAAGTGAAGCACATAGAGTATTCTAATAAATTTCAAATCATGTGAGTATCTCTAAAAAGGTGTGTACAGAAAGGATGATTGTGGTAAACTAAAAAGCAAAGAATCAAATCATACAAGACGCTCCAAGCAAAACACATATCATATGGTGAATAAAAATATAGCTCCAAGTAAAGTTACCGATAGACGAAGACGAAAAAGGGGATGCCTTCCGGGGCATCCCCAAGCTTAGGCTGCTTGATGTCCTTGAATTTTACCTTGGGGTGCAGTGGGAATCCCCAAGCTTAGGCTCTTGCCACTCTTTGTTCCATAATCCATCAAATCTTTACCCAAAACATGAAAATTTCACAACACAAAACTCAAAATAGAAAATCGCATGAGCTCCGTTAGCGAAAGAAAACAAAACACCACTTCAAGGTACTATAATGAACTCATTCTTTATTTATATTGGTGTTAAACCTACTGTATTCCAACTTCTCTATGGTTTATAAAATCTTTTACTAGCCATAGATTCATCAAAATAAGCAAACAACACACGAAAAACAGAATCTGTCAAAAACAGAACAGTCTATAGTAATCTATAGCTAACGCAACTTATTGAACCCCAAAAATTATAAAATAAATTGATGGGAGTGAGGAATTTATCTATTAATCATCTTCAAAAATAATTAACTAAATAGCACTTTCCAAATAAAAATGGCAGCGATTCTCGTGAGAGCTAAAGTTTCTGTTTTTTTACAGCAAGATCAAAAAGACTTTCCCCAAGTCTTCCCAACGGTTCTACTTGGCACAAATACTAATTAATCACAAAAAACACAACCAAAACAGAGGCTAGATAAATTATTTATTACTAAACAGGAGCAAAAAGCAAGTAATAAAAATAAAATTGGGTTGCCTCCCAACAAGCGATATCGTTTAACGCCCCTAGCTAGGCATACAAGCAGGGATAGATCTAGGTATTGCCATCTTTGGTAGGTAATCCATTAGTGGATCTCATAATAGATTCATATGGTAATTTAATTTTCTTTCTAGGGAAGTGTTCCATGCCTTTCCTTAATGGAAATTGGAATCTAATATTCCCTTCCTTCATATCAATAATTGCACCAATCGTTCTAAGGAAAGGTCTACCAAGAATAATAGGACATGAAGGATTGCAATCTATATCAAGAACAATGAAATCTACGGGCACATAGTTCCTATCTGCAACAATAAGAACATCATTAATTCTTCCCATAGGTTTCTTAATAGTGGAATCCGTAAGGTGCAAGTTTAAAGGACAATAATCAAAATCACGGAAACCTAGCAAATCACACAAAGTTTTTGGAATCGTGGAAACACTAGCACCCAAATCACACAAAGCATAGCAATCATGATCTTTAATTTTAATTTTTATTGTAGGTTCCCACACATCATAAATTTTTCTAGGGATAGAAACTTCCAACTCAAGTTTTTCTTCATAAGATTGCATCAAAGCATGAACGATATGTTTAGTAAAAGCTTTATTTTGACTATAAGCATGAGGAGAATTTAGCACGGTTTGCAACAAGGAAATACAATCTATCAAAGGGAAATTATCATAATTAAATTTCTTGAAATCCAAAGTAGTGGGTTCATTGATATTTAAAGTTTTAACCTCTTCAATCCCACTTTTGCTAATTTTTGCATCAAGATCTAAAAACTCAGAATTTTTTGAACGCCTTCTAGGTAAAGGTGGCTCATCTTCAGTCCCATAATTATCAAGATTCATATTGCAAAACAAAGATTTAATAGGAGACACATCAATAACTTTTAGATCTTCATCTTTATTATCATGAAAACTAGAAGAACACGCTTTCACAAAGCAATCTTTCTTAGCACGCATCCTAGCGGTTCTTTCTTTGCACTCATCAATGGAAATTCTCATGGCTTTGAGAGACTCATTGATATCATGCTTAGGTGGAATAGATCTAAGTTTCAAAGAATCAACATCAAGAGAAATTCTGTCAACGTTCCTAGCCAATTCATCAACCTTAAGAAATTTTTCTTCAAGCAAAGCATTGAAATTATTTTGCGAATTCATAAACTCCTTAACACTATTCTCAAATTTAGAGGGCATCTTATTAAAATTTCCATAAGAATTGTTGTAGGAATTACCATAATTATAAGAGGAATTGCTAGGAAGCGGCCTAGAATTAAAATGATCTCTATACGCGTTGTTACCAGAATTATTCCTACCAACAAAATTCACATCCATAGATTCATTATTATTCTCAATAAAGGTAGACAAAGGCACATCATTAGGATCAGAGGAAACACTCTTATTAGCAAACAATTTCATAAGTTCATCCATATTTCCACTCAAAACATTAATCTCTTCAATTGCATGCACTTTTTTATTAGTAGATCTTTCCATGTGCCATTGAGAATAATTAACCATAATATTATCTAGGAGTTTACTAGCTTCTCCTAAAGTTATTTCCATAAAATTGCCTCCTGCGGCCGAATCTAAAAGATTTCTAGAAGCAAAATTCAATCCGGCATAAAAATTTAGTATAGTCATCCAAAGATTCAAACCATGTGTAGGGCAATTACGTATCATTAATTTCATCCTCTCCCAAGATTTTGCAACATGTTCATGATCAAGTTGCTTAAAATTCATAATATCATTTCTAAGACAGATGATCTTAGCGGGAGGAAAATAATTAGAGATAAAAGCATCTTTGCACTTATTCCATGAATCAATACTATTTTTAGGCAAAGACGAAAACCAAGCTTTTGCACGATCCCTAAGCGAAAACAGAAATAGCTTCAATTTAACAATATCATTGTCCAAATCTTTCTTCTTTTGCATATCATACAAATCAACAAAGTTGTTTAGATGTAGCGACCAGACCTCAAACAGTCTGATCTCTGTGCTCCGGTGTCATCCCTGGATCAGTAATCCTGACACCACACTGTACTCGGAGGATTTATAGCAGAGTAGCAATCACACACTTATTACATCGAGAGTCTCAAAAGAGAACTTAATACAATAAATATCGCTTAAGGCCATCCAATAACGATAACAGTGGGAGGCTTGGAAGATAAGTGAGTCCATCAGCTCCAACGGCATCACTGAGTATAGAACCACGACTTAAAACTCCTTAATCGTCGTCTGAAAAGTCTGCAACATTAACGTTGCAGCCCGAAAACGGGTCAGCACATGGAATATGCTGGCAATGTAACACATAGAGAGTAATGGAATGAAACAGCTATACTATATGCATATTTGGCTGGTGGAAAGCTCTATGGTTACAGTTTTATGAAAAGCCAATTTTTCCCTACTTCAAAGGAATAAATTTATTTAACTATCATGGTGGTTGTTAAACATTGAGAATAGTTGACAGCATTCTCAATCCCAATTAAGCATCATCATTAAACATAACCCAACAAAATTAATTTTAGAGTAACATGTTGAGATTCACATGATAATCCAAGTACTAGATATTCAAGATGTCCCTAACCGGGGACACGGCTAACCATGATTAGTTTGTTACACTCTGCAGAGGTTTGCGCACTTTTCCCCACAAGACTCGATCGCCTCCGTTTGGTTTCTCGCACTACATGATGTTTGAGAAGACGGATGACCGAGACATAGTCTTTCAGAAGCGCTAGCACCTTACAATCGGGTAGACCGTACCACCTACATCCCCTACATCTGCTAGTCTACCACTGTAAGAGTTCGCACAACTTAGTCAACTATGCTAGAGCCCATAATAGCTTGTGGCTGCACACGGAAGTTCCTAGTATGAAAAAAATCTCATGATCCCTTTGGGCCTGGGTGGCGGTCCAAAAGAAAACAGCCAAGTCCTGGAATACCCAGGTGCCTCAATCCACCCAGATGTGTGTTTAATATGCCACCTTAGATAAACCATTAATTAACAATCTCACATCTGTCATGGATATCACTCACCCAATCCACGTCTACTAGCATAGCATGGCATAATAAGCAAACGTAGAAGTAACTCCCAAAGGTTTGATAATAAACCGGTAATAGGTACTACCTCATCTACTTTCCATCCCACAATTTAATTAGATCCTAATCATGCAATGTGTGAGGATTGATCTAATGCAATAAAACTGGGTAGTAGAAAAGGTATGATCAAAGTGTTACTTGCCTTGCTGATGATCCGGGAAACCTAACGATTCAAAGTAACAGGCGGCGCACTCTGGGTACTCTATCGCAAACAAACAAACAAGCATACAATAAGTACTGATCTAATGCACAGGTAAAACTCAAATAAGATATCTAACCAAAAGGTTCAACTTAAGAACTCCGGTTGGCAAAAAGAATCAAATCGAACGAAACAACGAAAGTCAAATGGCGAAAGAAAACAACTTTGTTCTAGTAATCTGGATCTAGGGCAAATTTTAAAGTAGCAAAATCATGTTCAAGTTGGTTAAACGGATAGAAGGTTTCGAGACGAAACTCTAGGCGCTTGAATCGCCTGATTCCGATAAACGAGCGAAAAGTTGAACTAAAACGAAAATCAGATCAGGAATCGCGATTAGAAAAATCACGGATATAAGCCGAGAAAAAGAAAAACGTCGAACACTCGCTAAAAAAATAAACCGGAAAAACCGATCTATTAAAAAAACCGAATCTGAAAAAACCAACGGAAAAACCGAACGGTTTTTCGAAAAAAACAAAAAAACGGCGTGGATTTCGAGGCGGCGGCGGACCTCGGCGACGGGGACGGCGTCCGACGGGCGGCGGGGCGGCGGCGCAGGCGGGCGGGGCGGCTCCGGGCTAGGGTTTGCCCGGGTGGGCTGCCCCGGCTTATAAAGCCTGCCGGGCCAGAGTCCCGGACGAACACGGCCCGGTTAGGTCAGCTCCCCCACTTTTTTTAAATAATTACGCTCGGAAGAAAAATAAAAAGAAATACTAAACAGACTCCAAAAATCCCGAAATAAATTTTCCCGGGCTTCTAAAATCAAGCACGACAAAGTGAACATTTATTTGGGCCCTAAATGCAATTTTGAAAAACGCACATTTTTCCTAAATTCAAATAAAACACCCAAAAACTCCGAAATAAAATCTTATTTGATTTTATTATTAAATCCTCAATATTTCTCTATTTTGGGAAAGTCATTTTATTCCCTCTCTCATATTTTAGTAACAGAAATAATTGATGATAAAACAAATAAAATCAAATGATCCTATTCACAAAATTTGAGAAAACTCAAATATGAAAATAGCGAAATTCCCAACTCTCTCCGTGGGTCCTTGAGTTGCGTATAATTTTCTAGGATCAACCAAAATGCAAAAGAAAATATGATATGCATTGATGATCTAATGTATAACATTTCAAATTGAAAATTTGGGATGTTACAAACCTACCCCCCTTAAGATGAATCTCGCCCTCGAGATTCGGGTTGGCTAGAGAATAGGTGAGGGTGGTCTTTGAGCAAATCTTCCTCTCGCTCCCAGGTGGCTTCATCCTCCGTGTGGTGGCTCCACTGAACTTTGCAAAACTTGATAACTTTGCTGCGGGTAACTCGGCTGGCAAACTCGAGGATCTTAACTAGTTTCTCCTCGTAGGTCAAATCGTTATCCAACTGTATAGTCTCCAAAGGCACTGTATCTCTCAATGGTATGTCAGCCATCTCCGCGTGACATTTCTTTAACCGAGAAACGTGGAACACATCATGAACTCCTGACAATCCTTCAGGCAATTCCAACTTGTAGGCCACTTCTCCCATACGCTCCAAAATTTGATATGGCCCTACAAATCATGGCGCTAACTTCCCTTTAACTCCAAAACGCTTTCTTCCCCGAAGTGGAGATACTCGAAGATAAGCTCTGTCTCCAACTTCGTAAACTGTCTCCTTGCATTTAGAATCTGCATAACTCTTCTGTCTGGACTGGGCTACCTTGAGCCTATCGCGAATCAACTTCACCTTCTGTTCAGACTCTTTAATCAAGTCAGGTCCAAACAACTGGCGGTCTCCAACTTCATCCCATGACAACGGTGTCCTGCACCTCCTTCTGTACAAGGCTTCGAAAGGGGCCATCTTTAAACTAGTTTGATAACTGTTGTTGTAAGAGAACTCTGCATATGGCAAATTATCGTCCCAACTAGATCCATAATCTAGCGCACAAGCTCTCAGCATATCCTCCAAGATCTGATTTACTCTCTCGGTCTGTCCATCTGTCTGTGGATGAAAAGTTGTACTGAATTCTAGCCTGGTTCCCAAAGTTTCGTGCAACTGCGCTTCCAGAACTTTGAGGTAAACTGGGTTCCTCTATCTGATACGATACTCCTTGGAACTCCATGCAGACATACGATCCTGGTCATGTATATTTTTGCCAACTTAGCACTGGTATAAGTGGTCTTTACTGGGATGAAATGAGCTACTTTCGTCAACCGATCAACTACAACCCAAATCGAGTCATAGCCTGAACGAGTCCTGGGCAATCCCGTGATAAAATCCATGCCTAGCTTATCCCACTTCCATTCGGGTATCGGCAATGGTTGTAACAATCCTGCTGGCTTCTGATACTCTGCCTTTACTCTCTGGCATACATCACAAACTGCTACATACTCCGCTATATCCTTCTTCATTCCAGTCCACCAGAAAATATCCTTCAAATCCAAATACATCTTGGTATTTCCTGGGTGAATCAAATACGGTGAATCGTGTGCCTCTTGCAAAATCAACTTCCTGATCTCCGGGTTATTGGGCACATAAACACGGTCTTCAAACCATAGGGTGTCGTGCTCATCCTCACGAAATCCTTTAGCTTTTCCTTTGCTCAATTTCTCCTTTATAGCGGCAATCTCTTTGTCAGCTTTCTGAGCTTCTCTGATTCTATCCATCAAAGTTGACTGAATCTCCAATGCTGCTACATAGCCTCTCGGAACTATTTCCAAACATAGTTCACGAAGATTTTCTGCTAACTCCTTGGGTATTTCTGCCGTCATTAATGTATTGACATGGCTCTTACGGCTTAATGCGTCAGCTACTACATTAGCCTTTCCGGGGTGATAATGCAACTTCATATCATAATCCTTGATAAGCTCCAACCATCTCCTTTGTCTGAGATTCAACTCCTTCTGTGTGAAAATGTACTTCAAACTCTTATGATCCATGTACACCTCACAATGATTTCCAATCAGAAAATGTCTCCATGTTTTCAATGCATGCACTACGGCTGCTAACTCCAAATCATGCGTGGCATAATTCAACTCATGAGGCTTCAGTTGTCTTGAGGCATATGAAACAACTCTCCCTTCCTGCATAAGCACTGCTCCAAGTCCTCGACGTGAAGCGTCGCAGTACACCTCATAATCCTTGGTCCGGTCTGGCAAAATCAACACTGGTGAGGTGACCAAACGTTTCTTCAACTCCTGGAAACTAGCCTCACATTCCTCCGTCCATATGAACTTGGTATCTTTCTTCAACAACTTAGTCATAGGCTTCGCAATCTTTGAGAAATTCTCAATAAATCTCCGGTAGTATCCTGTGAGTCCAAGAAAACTCCGGATCTCTCCAACTGTTGTTGGGGCTTCCCACTTGGTCACGGTTTCAACTTTAGCGGGATCTACCGCTATACCTTCTCCGGATATAACTTGTCCAAGGAATCCTACTTCTTTCAACCAAAACTCACATTTGCTGAACTTGGCAGATAATTGGTGTTCTCTGAGCTTTCCAAGTACCAAACGCAAATGCTCCGTATGCTCCTCTTCATTCTTCGAATAAACCAGGATATCATCAATGAACACTACGACGAAGTTATCCAAAAATTCCATAAACACTTTGTTCATCATGTTCATAACATAGGTAGCCGCGTTAGTCAGACCAAATGACATAACGGTATACTCATACAGCCCGTACCTGGTGGTAAAAGCTGTCTTCGGAATATCCTATTCTCGAATCTTCAACTGGTGGTATCCTGATTGCAGGTCGATCTTGGAAAATACCTTAGCTCCTTGTAGTCGATCAAACAGGTCGTTGATCATTGCTAGTGGGTACTTGTTCTTGATCGTTACTTCGTTCAATCCTCGATAATCAACAACCATCCTTAACGATCCATCCTTCTTCTCCACTAGTAGTACTGGCGATCCCCAAGGTGAAGAACTTGGGCGAATATATCCCTTATCCAGTAACTCCTTAATATGCTTCTTAATTCCACCAAATCCTTTGCTGGCATCCTATATGGTCTCTTTGATATTGGCCTAGTGCCGGGCAATAGCTCAATCAAAAACTCAATATCTCTATCCGGTGGCATGACTGGCAACTCTTCGGGAAATACGTCAGGGAAATCCCTTACCACTGGTACTTCCTCCTGCACAACTCCTGTTAGGCAATTTACTTGGGTCCTCTTTAGCACATGTCGTGTACATACTTGATCCTTCTTCCTTCTGGTGTGGTAAGCAAAATTGACTTACTCGCACACTCAATATTCCCTTCATACTTTGATAAGCAATCCATGCCTAATATCACATCCAATCCTTGAGATTCCAATACTATTAGGTCTGAGGGAAAAACATAGTTACCAATCCTAATGGTAACCGATCACACCATAGACTAGCCACATACTCTGCTCCAGGCGAGGTTACTAACATGGGTGACCTAAGGGCTTGGGTTGGTAGGTTATACTTATCCACAAATCCCCTTGAGATGTATGAATGCGATGCACCAGTATCAAAAAGAACGAGTGCAGTAAATGACTTAACCAAAAACTTACCTATTACTGCATCGGGCTAAGCTTCAACCTCCTCCATGCTAACGTGGTTCACCTGTCCCCTGTTGAAAGGGTTCGGCTTCTTCCCAGAACTTCCATTGCCATTTTGGCCTTCAGGACATTCATTGGCATAGTGTCCGGTCTTCTGACACTTAAAGCAAGTGACTTGGCTCAGGTCCTTCATGGCTGGGGTTGAGGGGTTGGTGCGGTTCTGGCCGTTGCTTCCTCCATTGCCATTACCATTCTTGGTGCCATTGTGATTGTGCGAGCTACCTCCTCCATGGGTATGCTGAAAATGTCCTCCCGGTCTAGGGGTAAAACGTGGCTTCTGCTGAGCTCCTGAATTGTACTTTCCTTGTCCATACTTCCTCTTGCAATTCTCAATCTGCTGCTGCTTCCCTTCAATCATAAGAGCATGATCTACCAACTCCTGGTAGTTGTTGAAGGTTGCTACCATCAACTGCATGCTCAACTCATCATTCAGTCCTTCCAGAAACTTCTCTTGCTTAGCTGCATCCATAGCGACGTCATCTGGGACATAACGTGCTAACTTACTAAAGTGCTCCACATACTGGCCAACTGTCCGTCCTCCTTGGCACAAGTTACGAAACTCACGCTTCTCCATGGCCATAGCTCCTGCTGAAACATGAGCAGTACGGAAAGCCTGCTGAAACTGGTCCCATGTGACAGTCTCGACTGGGAAGGTGGCTGTGAAATTCTCCCACCATGATGCTGTGGGTCCTTCTAGCTGATGTGCGGCAAACTTCACCTTCTCCGCATCTGTGCATCCTGCTGTGGTCAACTCCCTAGCTATCTTGCGGAGCCAATCATCTGCTACTATCGGCTCGGTGCTACTGGAAAACACCGGTGGATTCAGCCTAAGAAAACGGGCTAAGTGGTCAACAGGTGGTGGTGGTGGTGGTGGGTTGTTGTTGTTGTTCCCCTGATTCTGATTCTGGACTAGCAACTGCATCAATGTGTTCTGCTGCTGGATCAACTACATGAGCTCCGGTGGGAAAGCAAAACCGGGGTCACGTCTCGGAGGCATCTGAGGGTTTAGAAAAGATGAGATATAAGAATAGATAGGGTCTAAAGAGAAAACACTACCCATATGCACATGAGGCAAAACAAACAATTCACTTCAATCAATCAAACAAAGGCATACAATCGATCTAACTATCGTAAGTGCTCCGACTACTATATTTACATGGTGGACTATTTCTACTGATGAGGTGGTCTACTAGAAATATTCTACGGTTGTTGACTCCATAATGTCTGCTCCAGCTTCATCAACATAGTCATCATCGCTACTATCTTGTTCTGAGTCGGTGCCGTCGATAATGATGTAGTCTTCCGGGCTAATCTCCTTGGGTTCTTTGTCTTCCTCTACTGGCGTCGGGCCTCCCATAAATATTCCAATCTTCTTTGTTAGGTCGGCATTCTTATCCACCAATACTTCAATTTCCTCTTCATAATCTTCACGTGTAGCCTTGAGTTCTTCCTCCAGTTCCTTGATTTTAGTCTTTGCCTTCTTCAGATCTATCATGTCGGCGCACATATGGTTCTCCTGTCGTCGAATGTGCTGGTTTAACTCCGGGATAAAAGCTGCGATTGATCTATCCTTCCTGGTGCTGATCATCTCCCAGTGTTCATCTCGGCGCCCACAAATCTGGTAGATAGTATCCTTGAGATCCTTGCGGTAGACTTCTCCAATGCGTCCCGTGGCGACGTGAGCTGCCATGCTCTTTCCTAGACTCCAAGTTGGTGCATCAAAAGAAAACTCTATGGGCTCAGTGACTGGCATGAACGTCCTTCCTGGAACTTGAACTTGAATCATCCAGCGCTCTTCTTCGGGTAAAGTGGCATTGTAGGTTCCCGTGAAGCTTGGTACTCCTATGTTCAGGTATCTAGTGACTTCCTTCAAGTGGCGTCCAAAGGGTGTATCCTCATCCGGTTGCGTGAACTTGTTCGTTTCATCCGCCATCCTAATGAGTCGAAAAGATGAGAAGTTAGAAGAGAAGAGAGTGATCTAGGTCTTTAGCTTAGTGGTCGTGTCCTACAGTCAGTGTGTGCTCTGATACCATCTTTGTAGCGACCAGACCTCAAACAGTCTGATCTCTGTGCTCTGGTGTCATCCCTGGATCAGTAATGCTGACACCACACAGTACTCGGAGGATTTATAGCAGAGTAGCAATCACTCACTTATTACATCGAGAGTCTCAAAACAGAACTTAATACAATAAATATGGCTTAAGGCCATCTAATAACGATAACAGCGGAAGGCTTGGAAGATAAGTGAGTCCATCAACTCCAACGGCATCACTGAGTATAGAACCACGACCTAAAAACTCCTTAATCATCGTCTGAAAAGTCTGCAACATTAACGTTGTAGCCCGAAAACGGGTCAGCACATGGAATATGCTGGCAATGTAACACATAGAGAGTAATGGAATGAAACAGCTATACTATATGCATATTTGGCTGGTGGAAAGCTCTATGGCTACAGTTTTGCGAAAAGCCAATTTTTCTCTACTTCAAAGGAATAAATTTATTTAACTATCATGGTGGTTGTTAAACATTGAGAATGGTTGACAGCATTCTCAATCCCAATTAAGCATGATCATTAAACATAACCCAACAAAATTAATTTGAGAGTAACATGTTGAGATTCACATGGTAATCCAAGTACTAGATACTCAAGATGTCCTTAACCGGGGACACGGCTAACCATGATTAGTTTGTTACACTCTGTAGAGGTTTGCGCACTTTTCCCCACAAGACTCGATCGCCTCCGTTTGGTTTCTCGCACTACATGATGTTTGAGAAGACGGATGACTGAGACATAGTCTTTCAGAAGCGCTAGCACCTTACGATCGGGTAGACCGTACCATCTACATCCCCTACATCTGCTAGTCTACCACTGTAAGAGTTCGCACAACTTAGTCAACTATGCTAGAGCCCATAATAGCTTGTGGCTGCACACGGAAGTTTCTAGTATGAAAAATCTCATGATCCCTTTGGGCCTGGTTGGCGGTCCAAAAGAAAACAGGCAAGTCCTGGAATACCCAGGTGCCTCAATCCACCCAGATGTGTGTTTAGGTTGCCACCTTAGATAAACCACTAATTAACAATCTCACATCTGTCATGGATATCACTCACCCAATCCACGTCTACTAGCATAGCATGGCATAATAAGCAAAGATAGAAGTAACTCCCAAAGGTTTGATAATAAACCGGTAATAGGTACTACCTCATCTACTTCCCATCCCACAATTTAATTAGATCCTAATCATGCAATGTGTGAGGATTGATCTAATGCAATAAAACTGGGTAGTAGAAAAGGTATGATCAAAGTGTTACTTGCCTTGCTGATGATCCGGGAAACCTAACGATTCGAAGTAACAGGCAGCGCACTCCGAGTACTCTATCGCAAACAAACAAACAAGCATATAATAAGTACTCATCTAATGCACAGGTAAAACTCAAATAAGAGATCTAACCAGAAGGTTCAACTTAAGAACTCCGGTTGGCAAAAAAGAATCAAATCGAACGAAACAACGAAAGTCAAACGGCGAAAGAAAACAACTTCGTTCTAGTAATCTGGATCTAGGGCAAATTTTATAGTAGCAAAATCTTGTTTAAGTTGGTTAAACGGATAGAAGGTTTCGAGACGAAACTCTAGGCGCTTGAATCGCCTGATTCCGATAAATGAGCGAAAAGTTAAACTAAAACGAAAATCGGATCAGGAATCGCGATCAGAAAAATCGCGGATTTAATCCAAGTAAAAGAAAAACGACGAATGCTCGCTAAAAAAATAAACCAGAAAAACCAATCTATTTTAAAAAATCCGAATCTAAAAAAACCGACAGAAAAACCGAACGGTTTTTCGAAAAAAATAAAAAAAATCGGCGCGGATTTCGTGATGGCGGCGGACCTCGGCGGCGGCGACGGCGTCCGGCGGGCGGCGGCGCGGCGGGGCGGGGCGGCTCGGGGCTAGGGTTTGCCCGGGTAGGCTGCCCCGGCTTATAAAGCCTGCCGGGCCAGAATCCCGGACGGACACGACCCGGTTAGGTCGGTTCCCTTTTTTTAAAATAATTACGCTCGGAAGAAAAATAAAAAGAAATACTAAACGGACTCCAAAAATCCTGAAATAAATTTTTCCAAGCTTCTAAAATCATGCCCGACAAAGTGCACATTTATTTGGGCCCTAAATGCAATTTTGAAAAACGCACATTTTTCCTAAATTCAAGTAAAACATAGAAAAACTCCGAAATAAAATCTTATTTGATTTTATT
The DNA here is from genome assembly GCA_034509565.1 of Triticum monococcum. NCBI lineage: Eukaryota > Viridiplantae > Streptophyta > Magnoliopsida > Poales > Poaceae > Triticum > Triticum monococcum. Next base: position 752,003,080 of record CM067843.1, on the reverse strand, counting down.
ATTAAATCCTCAATATTTCTCTATTTTGGGAAAGTCATTTTATTCCCTCTCTCATATTTTAGTAACAGAAATAATTGATGATAAAATAAATAAAATCAAATGATTCTATTCTCAAAATTTGAAAAAACTCAAATATGAAAATAATGAAATTCCCAACTCTCTCCGTGGGTCCTTGAGTTGCGTAGAATTTTCTAGGATCAACCAAAATGCAAAATAAAATATGATATGCATTGATGATCTAATGTATAACATTCCAAATTGAAAATTTCGGATGTTACATTAGATGGGTAGCGGCATCTTCACTAGGAAGGCCGGCGAATTGATCTTTCATGACAAGATTCAACAAAGCAGCATTAATTTCACAAGATTCAGCATCGGTAAGAGGAGCAATCGGAGTGCTAAGAAAATCATTGTTGTTGGTATTGGCAAAGTCAAACGATTTAGTATTATCTTGAGACATCATGACAAGCAAGAAATCCAACACACGAGCAAACAAGAAGCAAGCGAAAAAGAGGCGAACGGAAAAAGAGAGGGCGAATAAAACGACAAGGGTGGAGTGGGGGAGAGGAACACGAGAGGCAAATGGAAAATAATGTAATGCGAGGGATAAGAGTTTGTGATGGGTACTTGGTATGTCTTGACTTGGCAACGGCGCCAGAAATGACTCGTTGTCGGGAGTCAGATCTTGACTTGACTTGGCGCGAATCTCCCCAGCAACGGCGCTAGAAATCCTTCTTGCTACCTCTTGAGCACTGCGTTGGTTTTCCCTTGAAGAGGAAAGGGTGATGCAGCAAAGTAGCATAAGTATTTCCCTCAGTTTTTGAGAACCAAGGTATCAATCCAGTAGGAGATCACTCTCACGTCTCACGCACCTACGCAAACAAATAAGAACCTCGCAACCAACGCTATAAAGGGGTTGTCAATCCCTTCACGGTCACTTAGGAGAGTGAGATCTGATAGATATGATAAGATAATATTTTTGGTATTTTTATGATAAAAAAATAAAGATGCAAACTAAAATAAATAGCAAAGGAAATAACTAAGTATTTGGAAGATTAATATGATGGAAGATAGACCCAGGGGCCATAGGTTTCACGAGTGGCTTCTCTCAAGAGCATAAGTATTACGGTGGGTAAATGAATTATTATCGAGCAATTGATAGAATTGATCATAGTTATGAGAATATCTAGGTATGATCATGTATATAGGCATCACGTCCGCGACAAGTAGACCAAAACGATTCTGCATCCACTACTATTACTCCACACATCGACCGCTATCCAACATGCATCTAGAGTATTAAGTTCATAAGAACAAAGTAATGCTTTAAGGAAGATGACATGATGTAGAGGGATAAAATCATGCAATATGATATAAACCCCATCTTTTTATCCTCGATGGCAACAATACAATACGTGTCGTTTCCCTTTCTGTCACTGGGATAGAGCACCGCAAGATTGAACCCAAAGCTAAGCACTTCTCCCATTGCAAGAAAGATCAATCTAGTAGGCCAAACCAAACTAATAATTCGAAGAGACTTGCAAAGATAAACCAATCATACATAAAAGAATTTATAGGAGATTCAAATATTGTTCATAGATAAACTTGATCATAAACCCACAATTCATCAGATCTCGACAAACACACTGCAAAAGAAGATTACATCAAATAGATCTCCAAGAAGATCGAGGATAACTTTGTATTGAGATCCAAAGAGAGAGAAGAAGCCATCTAGCTAATAACTATGGACCCGCGGGTCTGAAGTGAACTACTCACACATCACCGGAGAGGCCATGGAGTTGATGTAGAGGCCCTCCGTGATCAATGCCCCTCTGGTGGAGCTCCGAAAAAGGCCCCGAGATGGGATCTCTCAGGTACAGAAGGTTGCGGCGGTGGAATTATGTTTTCGTGGTGCTCCTAGATGTTTGGGGGGTACATGGATATATATATAGGAGGAAGAAGTACGTCGGTGGAGCAACGAAGGGCCCACAAGGGTGCAGGGTGCGCCCCCTGCCTCGTGGCTTCCTCGTTTGTTTCTTGACGCCCACTCCAAGTCTCCTGGATCACGTTTGTTGAGAAAATTGCGTTCCCGAAGGTTTAATTCTGTTTGGACTCTGTTTGATATTCCTTTTCGGCGAAACCCTAAAATAGGCAAAAACAGCAATTTGGGCTGGGCCTCCGGTTAGTAGGTTAGTCCCAAAAATGATATAAAAGGGTAAATAAAGCCCATTGACATCCAAAATAGATAATATAATAGCATGGAGCACTCAAAAATTATAGATACGTTGGAGACATATCACCTGAACATCGGAAGACCAAACTTCACCGGGACCTACACCACCACTTTACCAGAAGAGGAGCATTAGATGGTTCGAGTTCAAGTTCCAGGAAGGACATTCACGCCTGTTACTGAACCCATAGAGTTTCCCTTTGATGCACCAACCTGGAGTCTAGGAAAGAGCATGGCAGCTCACATCACCATGGGACGCATCGGCGAAGTCTATCAGAAGGATCTTAAGGACACCATCTTCCAGATATGTGGGTGCCGAGATAAGCAATGGGAGATGATCAGCACTAGGCGAGATAGATCCATTGCAGCCTTCATCCAGGAGTTAAACCAGCACATTCGTCGCCAGGAGAACCAAATGTGCGCAAGCATGATAGATCTGAAGAAGTTGATGACTAGGAACATGGAGCTTGAAGAGGAACTCAAGTCTACACGCGATGGATATGAGGAGGAAATCGCAATACTAGTAGAAAAGAATGACGACTTGACAAGGAAGCTAGGAGTATTCATGGGAGAGCCCGTGCCAGGAGGAGATGACGACCATCCCGGGGACTACATCATCATTGACGACACCGACTCCGACCCCGACAGTAGTGATGATGATTACGAAGACGAAGCTGGAGCGGATATCATGCAGTCTTCCACCGATCAAAATTTCTAGATGACCACCATATTATTAGTAGTATTTCCCCCATGTATATCGTAGTAGTCCGAGTATCTTTGTAACGGTAGCTAGATCGATTGTATGCCCTTGTTTGAATTGAGTGGTGTGATATGAATGTGTTTGTCTCATGTGCATATGGGTAGTGCTTTCTCTTTAGACCTCACTCTATTCTAATCTCTCCCCTCTAAACCCATCAGATGCCCCCGAGACGTGACTGAGGGAGTCCTGGACTAAGGGGTCCTCGGGCGTCCGGCCCATTATCCTTTGGGCCGGACTGATGGGCTGTGAAGACATGAAGGCCGAAGACTGCACCGTGCCCGGATTGGACTCTTCTTGGCGTGGAAGGAAAGCTTGGCGACCGGAGATTCTTTCTTATGTAACCAACTCCATGTAAACCCTAGATCTCCTCGGTATCTATATAAACCGAAGGGGATAGTCCGGAAAGGACACCACATATACTCATTACCATACCCACATAGGCTAGACTTCTAGGGTTTGCCATTACGATCTCGTGGTAGATCCACTCTTGTAACACTCATATTCATCAATATCAATCAAGCAGGACGTAGGGTTTTACCTCCATAGAGAGGGCCCGAACCTGGGTAAACATTGTGTCCCCCATCTCCTGTTACCATCGATCCTAGACGCACAGTTCGGGACCCCCTACCGAAGATCCGCCGGTTTTGACACCGACATTAGTGCTTTCATTGAGAGTTCCATTGTGTCATCGACAAAAGGTTCGATGGCCCCCTCAATCATCAATAATGACGCTTCCCGAGGAGGAACCTTCCTCCCAGACAGATACTCGTATTCGGTGGCTTCGTATTGCGGGCCAACTCGCTTGGTCATCTGCAGCAGATCGACAGCTACGCCCCTGGCAATCAGGTCGGATTCGGAAGCTTGAACTACGCCGCGGATGTCCGTGGATTTGAGCCCGCGGCGATTGCTCCCCCTCATCCCGATGAACGTGACTTAAATCTGTCATCGCATCACACACAGGAGATGGTTCCTATGACTGCAACGACCTTAGAGCCGAAGCAGATCGAGCCATCCGAGGCCTCAGAGTACGCGATGTTGGAGCTGCACATGGACTCGACGCCCTACAATATTTACTTTAATGGAACTTCGGACTCGTTTCCGGCTATAAGTTCTGGACTGTGTACGCCCGCGGACACCGAGCTAGATTGGTTATCGATCTTTGAGTTCAGCACCGCTGATGTTTTCCAGCACACGCCTTTGGGTGACATGCTAAAATCTTTAAAGAAATTGTCCTTGCAAAAGGACTCACAGCCGAACTATGTCCGGTTCGATCTAGAGACGGATGATGAGGAATTTCGCTTCCCACCCGCCACCCACTTCATAGCCACCGTCGATGACTTAACCGACGTGCTCGACTATCGCTCCGAAGACATCGACGGTATGGTTAACGATGCCGACAAGAAGCAAGGACAAGACCCGCCATTTACTGGACGTTGGACGGCCACCTCTTCATACGACGTGTACATGGTTGATACACCTAAAAGATCTAGCGACGACAAAGAAGAGCCGGATGCGAACAAAACCTCCGAGACACAATCCAAGCGCTGGCGGCCCAAACGCCACTCCAAGCCCCGCCGCTCAAAGGACGGCAACACTGGCACCAGAGAAAATAGTACTCCGGGCGACGGCAAAAACAGTGAAGACCCCGTCGGGGCCACGTCCGAACAGGAACACGACAGCAGGCAAGACAACCCTGACGAACAGGCCATAGAAGATGACCCAGAGGATGATAGTTACCGTCCACCCTCCGAGGAGGAGACAAGCCTTGGCAATGAAGACTTCATCGTGCTTGAGGATCCTCTCGAGCAGGAGCGCTTCAAGCTTCAGCTCGTAGCCACTTCAAGGAGGCTGAGAAAGAAACAACAGCAGCTTCAAGCTGAACAAGACCTACTCATTGATAGATGGACTGACGTTCTGACAGCCGAGGAATACAGCCTCAACCGCCCAGCCAAGAGCTACCAGAAACACAGACTACTACCTCAATTCGATGAGGAGGCGCCGGAGCATATATATCTCCCTCACGCAATGTGGATCAACCACCACGTGATCGGGACAGGGCGGCGGAACGGCCAACCCGCGGTCGAGATAAAGCGGCAACTTAGGCCAAGCAGCAGACCACCCCACCACCCCATCAAAATAGGGACGGGAGAGTCCGGGGCCATATGTACGACCTCCGACAGACCCTGGATAGTAGAGCAGGACACACAAGATCGATCTACGGATCATGAGGACGTGCCTCGAGGCGCGACGACGGCTACGTATTCGGACATGACAAACCTAACCACGCTCGAGCCGAATGCCGCAGACGGACTCCCTCAGAGCTCCGCCATGATGCAGCCTGATATAGAGGCGCCGCACACCCGCTCTGCTTCACAGATGAAGTACTGGATCATGAATTCCCCAAGGGGTTCAAGCCCGTCAATATCGAATCATACGACGGCACAACCGATCCTGCAGTATGGATCGAGGTTTCATTCTCCACATCCACATGGCCCGATGAGACGACCTCCATGCCATCAAATACCTCCCATTAAAACTCAAAGGACCAGCTCCGCACTGGTTAAATAGCCTGCCTGAGAAGAGGCTTTCCTCAACAACTTCCAAGGAACTTATGTCCGGCCACCAGATGTCGATGACCTAAGCCACATAGTTCAACAACCCAGAGAATCGGCCAGAAAATTCTGGACTAGGTTCCTAACCAAAAAGAACCAGATTGTCGACTGTCCGGACGCTGAGGCCCTAGTAGCCTTCAAACACAGCATCCGGGATGAATGGCTAGCACGCCATCTCGGACGAGAAAAGCCGAAGTCAATGGCAGCCCTTACGGCACTCATGACCCACTTTTGCGTAGGCGAGGATAGCTGGCTAGCTCATGGCAAAAAGACAGCCAGCGAGGCAAGCCCTACAGAGGCCAAGAACAGCACCGGCAAGCTCCGGCGCAATAGACACAAACGCAGAAGCAATGGCGACAACACCGAAGACACCACAGTCAACGCCGAATTCAGTGGCTCCAAGTCCGACCAACGGAAGAAACCCTACAAAAGAAACAATGAAGGACCTTCCAGCCTGTACCGCATACTCGACCATCCATGCCAAATTCATGGCACCCCGGATAAGCAAGCCAATCATGCCAACTGGGATTGTTGAGTCTTCAAGAAGGCTGGCAAGTTAAATGCCGAAAACAAAGAAAAGGGTTCACAAAACGAGGATGAGGATGAGAGCCCCGGCAGCCGAACACCCGCGGACAGAACCCCCCCCCCTCCCAAGTCAACATGGTGAACATGATATACGCCACGCACATCCCCAGAAAGGAGCGCAAACGAGAACTCAGGGACATCTACGCGGTAGAGCCAGTCGGCCCAAAGTTCAATCCGTGGTCCTCATTTCCGATCACCTTCGATCAACGAGATCATCCGACTAGTATCCGCCACGGCGGTTCGGCCGCACTAGTCCTGGACCCAATCATCGACGGATTCCACCTAACACGAGTCTTGATGGATGGCGGAAGCAGCCTCAACCTGCTGTATCAGGATATAGTACAGAAGATGGGCATTAATCCCTCACGAATTAAACCAACAAAGACTACCTTTAAAGGAGTCATACCAGGCGTAGAGGCCCGCTGTACGGGCTCAATCATGCTGGAGGTGGTCTTCGGTTCTCCGGAAAACTTCCGAAGCGAAGAGTTAATCTTCGATATCGTCACCTTCCACAGCGGCTACCACGCACTGCTCGGACGAACCACGTTTTCTAGATTTAACGCAGTGCCACACTATGCTTATCTCAAGCTCAAGATGCCCGGTCCACGTGGTGTCATAATAGTCAATGGCAATACGGAACGCTCCCTCCGAACAGAGGAGCAGACCGCCGCCCTAGTAGCTGAAGCACAGAGCGGACTTCTCATGCAGCATTACAACCCAGCTGCCGAGCCCTTGGACACCATCAAGCGGTTCCGGACTACACTGCAACAGGACAACGCGGCTCGTCAAGAGCTCGACTAGCAATTTGGCCTCCGTCCCAGCCCCAATAAGGTAGTGGCATTGGTACCACGCGTACACAATTATGCACTCAAAATTCCATGGACATCGACGGAGGCACGAGATAATCTGGGGTCTACAATCCGGCCAGACCGATCCCGGACACACATACTTTTACTTCTTTTTCTTGTTTCAGGCACCCTTTTCCACAGGCCTGATGTCAAGTCCTTTAGAAGGACTGAAATACAACGGAGGCAAGCAACACAGGTGTGTAGGGTAACATTTATACGTTCTTCTTGACGGTATTCATACTTATTTCTCAGGACCCGCGCGTTGCGCCCTATTGATGCCGGCATGTTAAATGGCCGGATACTTCTCACACCATCTATACAAGATACACCATGACGTATTCATCCAGTTATAATAAAATGGTTCGTGGCCCAGTTCCTGTGGTTTTCTCTTCTTACTTCATTTTTATTTTCGATCTGCTTATTTGCTGCATCGACACTCTTTTACATTTAATATTCGCCAGGGGATACCTGTCGCCCCACAATACGGCATTATAGTCCTAACACTTTTTATATATGTTCGGCGCCCTGAATTGAGCATTATATGCATTGGATCTGAATCATGTGTTTGGTCAATAGTTGGGTTGCCCAGCTCCTGTGCTTGCTACCCTATGTTCCGGTCCATCGGCTAGGGTAATAAAGGGAGAACTACTGCGATTGTGCCTTGGCTTTGATAAGACGAGAAACCTTAGTAGAGAAAGCCAAAAACTGACTGTCATGATGTGGCGAGAGCCGGCCAGCTACTCGAGGGTTACAAATCGTTGGAGATTTTTTCCGCGTTACGCGAGAGATCGGAACTTCCCGATCATATGCTGACAGTACCCTGGATTAAACCAGGGGCTACGCCCATGCTTTATTATAAAACTCCTATGGATAAGTGAGGGCGTTAAAGCCATAAAGTCTGATTGCCTTGTTCGTTGCGCTAAACAACTCCTTCAAGGACCATGTAATTGGATCAAGATTGTTTAGATTCCACCCCGAACACCTCCGTACTATCTATGTGAGGGAAAAAGCCGACGACTGGCCAACCCTCAGATTACACACAACACGGCCACACAGGTGGAAACAATTCAAAGCATAATAAAATTACTTTACAAAAACTGGCTTTGTTCCCATAATACAAGACAAAGGCAACATGAATACATCTATTCAAATACAATGTCCCGCGAACATTGCGCCACTACAAGTCGAGACCCTTCTACAACATCCTTGAAATATCGCTCGGGTGTGCGGTGCTCCTTACCATCCGGCGGCCCGCTGGTGACTTCAACAGCATTCATCTTCGCACACCACATCTTGCAGCGAGCGAAGGCCATACGGGCACCTTCAATACAGATGGAGCGCTTGATAACGTCCAGCCAAGGACAGGCATCCACCATCCGCGTCACGAGTCCGAAGTAGCTACTAGGCATAGCTTCGGCTGGCCACAGCCGGATTATCACATCCTTAATGGCTAGTTCGGCCACCCTATGCAGCTCCACCAGCTGTTTCAGGTGATCGGTGAAGGACACGGGATGCTCTGGTGCCGCATACTGCGACCAGAAGAGTCTCTCCGAAGAACCCCCTCCTTCGGCTCGATAGAACTTCAGGGCGTATGATACACTACATGGCAAATCCAAAGAAGCCCCTGGGGAACTCCGAACCTGGGTTAGTAAAAGGTACTGCTTCTCCGCATACTTTCTTTGCATCTTAAATGCCTTACCCGTTGTGATTTTCTTGGCCTCCTGGATCTCCTGGAGGGCGGCCCGGGACTCATTCCATGCGGTCTCTGTGCTCTGACGAGCCTTGGTGAGTTCGGTCCCTCGAACCGACGCATCATGGTCCAAGGCCTCGCATTTTTTCACCGCATCTTGGAGCTCCTGGTGGACTTCTTTGACCTGGGCATTTAGCTTCTTACGGGCGGCTTGCTGCTGGACATCCTGCTCCTCAGCATCGCCCAAGGCCTTCCTCAGGCCCTCGACTTCGGTCGCGGCTTCTGCACATATCACAATCCCGCCGTCAATATACAGTGTTTATCCCTTCCCAAACATATAGCAAGTCGTTCCTCACCTTGCTTCTCCTGGAGCCGAACCTTAAGCTCGCTGAGCTCGTTCTCGGTCCGCTCCAGCCTCCGCTTTAGCTCGGAGACCTCGGCAGCATGTGAGGTCGCGGCCAACAGGGACGCCTACTTATCAATACATATTCAGTCATCTTATAATTAATGATTGATCCCCTGTCCAGTCCTCCTCGCCGAACACCGGACAGCATCTCAGGGGCTACGGACTATACGGAGTTTTTCTCTTTTCTTACCTCGAAACCTGTTAACATGCTGCTGCAGGCTTCATTTAGTCCGCCCTTGGCGGACTGAACCTTCTCGACCACCGCACCCATAAGGATACGGTGCTCGTCCACGATGGAGGCGCTTTGTAGCGCCCCCATCAGGTCATCTGGCGCTCTTGGATGGACAGGAGCCACTGGTGGAAGTGAAGCGCCCCCTCCTTCAAAGGGGGCTGCTCGCCTGATTCTAGAGCCATATGGGTCTCCGGAATCGTATTCGGCTGAGGGCCGAACTAGATATGGCCCTCTTCGTCAGTCTCCATGGGGATTAACTTCCCCCATGTGTCCGGCAGTGGAGGTCCCGCCTTGTGGCGCCTCCCGGACAACGTCCTGGGCTCCTCCCTTCGGAGCGGTCCTCCAGGATAACACTTCAGTGTCATCCCTAGCCCCGGGGGAGTAAGCAGGCGGTGGCGACATGCTCGCCATCTCCGACGGAGCCAACGAACCTCCAGATGAGGATCGCTGGATAAGGTCACGGGCCGGACTGCAATAGTGTGGATTAACCATGTTAGAATAATAAAAATAAAGGGCTGGATATGCGCATAAATAAGCCATGTCACTTACGATGCGGCCTGGGGCCTAGTACGGGGGTGACATTCTGGACTACTATCAGCATCCCACGCGGTGTTGACCGCTAGATGTGTCTAGGCCACCCTTTTCGTCTTCTTCTCCTCGGGAGGAGGGTTTTCCTCCTCCTCATCCTCTTCCTCGTCGTTGTCTTCAGGGACAGAGGAATGGGCGCCGCGTCCGAAGTGCCCTTGCAACGGGGGCCACTCTTGGCCCCCTTGGCTTTCTTCTTAGCCTTCTTCTCCGGCACCGTATATAGCACCGACACCAGCATCTTCGCCAGGCGCGGGATGACTGGTTCTTCGGGCAATGGAGCCGGACACTGGATCCGCTTCGCCCTCTCCAGCCAGTCCTGAGGAAGCATACTAAAGTCTCAGACATCATCCTCGAAACATTTAAGTTGGGAGTACATCAAAAGTAACATACCTCGCTGGCGGGGCGGTTACAATTGTGACCATGATCTGAGTCCGTGGCCGGTGGCCTCTCGTTGCCCTTAAAGAGCAACTTCCAGGCCCCTTCGTGAGAAGTATCGAAGAGCCTTTTCAGGGTTTGGTGCTTCTTCAAATTGAATTCCCATAAAGGGCGGCTGCGGTGCTGCCACGGAAGAATCCAGTGGATTAGCATCACCTGGATAACATCGACGAGCTTGATGTCATTGGTCACCATGCTTTGAACAAGCGTCTGCAGTGCTATCAGCTCGTCAAGTGGACACCAGTCCGGACTCTTCTCAACCCAGGAGGTGTGTCACATGGGAGCGCTGGAGCAGAATTCAGCAGCAGTGGCCCAGGTGGTGCCGCGAGGTTCTGTAATATAGAACCACTACTTCTTCCATTCCTATACTGTCTCTACAAAGGTGCCTTTAGGCCATGAGACGTTGGATAGCTTGCTCACCATGGACCCTCCGCACTCCGCGTGCTGTCCCTCCACCACCTTCGGCTTCGTGTTGAAGACTTTGTGCCACAGCCCGAAGTGGGGATGGACGTGGTGGAAGGCCTCACACACGACGATGAACGCCGAGATGTTGAGGAAGGAATTCGGGGACTGTCGGTGTCAAAACCAGCGGATCTCGGGTAGGGGGTCCCGAACTGTGCGTCTAGGTCGGATGGTAACAGGAGGCAAGGGACACGAAGTTTTACCAAGGTTCGGGCCCTCTCGATGGAGGTAAAACCCTACGTCCTGCTTGATTAATATTGATGATATGGGTAGTACAAGAGTAGATCCACCACGAGATCAGAGACGCTAAACCCTAGAGGCTAGCCTATGGTATGATTGTTGATGTGTATGTTGTCCTACGGACTAAAACCCTTCGGTTCATATAGACACCGGATAGGGTTAGGGTTACGTAGAGTCGGTTACAATGGTAGGAGATCTAAATATCCGTATCGCCAAGCTTGCCTTCCACGCCAAGGAAAGTCCCTTCCGGACACGGGACGAAGTCTTCAATCTTGTATCTTCATAGTCCTGGAGTCCGGCTGAAGGTATAGTCCGGCCATCCGGACACCCCCCTAATCCAGGACTCCCTTAGTAGCCCCCGAACCAGGCTTCAATGACGATGAGCCCGGCGCGCAGATTGTCTTCGGCATTGCAAGGCGGGTTCTCCTCCAAATTCCATGTACCTGTTGAATAAAGTCCGGTTTCTTGTAGATGTTGTGCTCCTTGGCTTCTGCGCCCAATAATGGCCGCTCCCCACATGTCAAACGAATATGAAAGGTCTGAGTGTTTTTACATTCACACCCCTAGCCGCGTAAACAAGCTTATTTAAGGAGACGAGGATTTAGATCCAAACCACACCTTCCCCCTTCGCGAGTGTTCATCAGAGCGCATTCGACAAAGATCCATTCCACCATGGCCAGCCGTCGCGACTCCTCCTACCGCCCTTCCAGCCCTAAGCCTGGATATTGGGAAAGATGCTCCATCCTGCATAGCGAGTTAGTGACGCTCTAGACCAAGGGATTTCTCCCCCCGGCCTATATGATCCCGGTTCGAGCCGGTCTTGCCATCTATAACGACGGAGAGCAAGCAGAGAGTGCCCCTAATCCCTCCAAAGGAGAGCAGGTATGCTTCGTCCCTTATTTAATAAGGGGCTTGGATTTCCAATCCATCCATTTCTCCGGGGTCTGCTGGAGTTCTATGGCCTCCAGCTACATCATCTCACGCCTGCCTCAGTATTGCATATCGTGGGCTTTGTAGCCCTCGGTGAGCTGTTCTTGGGTGTTGAAGCTCATTTCGGACTGTGGAGGGAGCTATTTTGCCTCGTGCCCCGTTCCAAGAAGGGGTCTATGTATCAAGTGGGCGGAGCCGAAGTATGGCGCATCGCCGGGACTGGCTATCTATCCGGAACACCAAAGAAGGCGTCCGAAGACTGGCCCTCGGAATGGTTTTACATAGAAGACGTCCCGCTGCCGGATCCTGACTGGATCGGCCTCCCTGAATTCAACAATGCTCCCTTAAAGAAGCGCCTAAGCTGGCGCCCACGGAGCCCTCAGAGGGAAAGTGACAGGGACGTTGTTTACCTGATGGGCCGGATAAGATTGTTAGCTCATTCCGGACTAACCATGATCGGGGTCATGGTCGCATGCATCATGCGAGGGGTGCAGCTGCTATAGTATAGAGGCCACCCTATGTGGGATTTCGACGGGGAGGACGACACCACCCGCTACGGCCTTAAGGGGCCGGATTCGGCTGTGGCTCTAATAAAGACCCTGTCCGCTTTGTACAAGGGAGAAGAGGAGGATTTTCTACGCGTTGACCCAAAGGGTGGATTTTCCATGTACAATCCTCTAAGCTGGGTGAGTGATCACATTTTACCCATCCGTTTTATATCCCCATTGTTAAATATTTAATCTTAATGATTTCGACGCAGGAACTACGCCAGGCTGTTAAAGAAATGAACAACCCTCCTCCACAACCCGAGGACCTAGGACGGTCCCTCGATCCGGACTCGCAAGAGGATCCGGAGCTTTCGGTGGATCTGATTGATGGAGAGTTCCATCAATTGAGAAAGGATAACGCCCTGGTGGCCATTACGGCCGATTATCCAGGGCTAATCCCGGCCTCCCTGAAACGGGAGGCCGAACCTGCGGCGACAAGCCAACGAGGGGCCGCAGGGCCCCATGGGCAGAAAAGAGGTGCAGTCCGGACCGGGGCGTCAGCGCAGAGGTATGGCGCATCCCCTTATCCCAGGTGTCGTACCTTCAGGGCATATTAACACTTGTTCTCTCTTCAGGACAAAGAGACCTCGCCGAACTATATTCGGAGAGACCGCCAATCGCGCCTCCACCAGCCAGGCTCCAAAGCCTGGCCCGGAAGCGGGGCCGAACACAAGGCGCGCACCGGACGCTCCTCCGACGGAGGACGTGGATAGGTTTTCTGCTACAAACTCTGAGGTGGAGAGTGCCATGAAGCACAGGCGTCGCCGAACAATTCTTCGGGACGCTTGTTTCTCCCAAGAGGCGTTAGATGCCTTTAAATCAGGAGATGCGTACCTCCGTGCCGCTCAAAATGGTCTAACCAGAGCCACGGAGCAATATGTAAAAGACATATGGGTAAGACAATTTCGGTAATTATATATATACCAGTAGCCCCCGAGACTTGAAACAGTTAAAATAACTGATTTAAGGATCATTTGTTATGCAGGTTCTTCTAGAAAAGAATTCCCTACTGTCCAAGGAGCTGAAAGAGTGCAATGCCCAACTTGAGGCCGCACTAGCCGCGGCAGGGGAGCCTAAGGAGGCCCCCTCTGGTAATATACACTTCGAAAGATAAGTATTTTGCGAAGCACGGCTTTGGTGCGAATCTGACAAATGGAATTGCAGATGGCGCCGGATTGGATCCGGAAAGGCAACACCTCCTACGGCAGCTAAAGGCTGTTGAGAGGGTGCTGTTAAAGGTGATGGGGGAGAAGAACGATCTCCGAGATGCCAACACCAAGCTGGGCATCGTGCTGAAAGATGTTCGTGCCCAGCTGTCAGACTCGGTGAAGGAGAATCAGCGGCTTCGGCGCGGCATATTTAGTAAGTGCTTGAACGAACCTTTTGAAAGAAAGTTCGGCGGGGAAGTCGACTAACAGAGCAATGTCTGTAGGTGTGCTGACAAGTCGTCCTGCAGAGGAGATGCCTGGTTCTACAGGTGACCTTCTTCCCGAGCTCTCGCAACTGCTCGATCGAGTTCGGCAGGCGATGCGAGGCGTCGCCCAGGCCCTGTGGCCATCCGTCTCCATGCCCGATGGTCTTGGAGAGCTTGCGGAGAAGCTAAAGGGAGCACGGCGGCGTTTCCGATTGTGGAAGATATCAGCCTGCCGTCAAGGCGCTAGGGAGGCCTGGGCCATGGTGAAGACGCGGTACACAAAGGCTGACCCCAACCACATGGCCGAGGTTGGTAATGTAGGGCCCAATGGGAAGGAGATCCCTGCAAGCTTAGTATACGGCCAAGTAGAGTTGGCCGCGAAGTATTCCAAGTAGGACTATAAATTAGACAGCCTGCTAGATGGTATTGAAGAGGAATACAATCAGTCAAAATGACTATGTAATGTAATTGACATTTATGATGCCTTCTAGCCGGATTGTAGATCGTTTGTCATGGCCGACCTTTTCGCTTCAGCCTCGGGACCTGACGGTCCGGAGTGTGTCCGAATTCCCATGCGGTTATATAAGAACCGGGGAATGCATGGAGACCAGGCGTAGGGGTCATTAGTGCGTGAACAGACGAGTACCCGACTAGTTATGTTATATTACATGGTTAGTAAGAAACATCTTCCAGGGAGAATAGTTCTGTTAGGGGTTCCTTTCCCTGGGAGGCATGCCCTAAAGTGCATGTCCATGCTGCGAAAAGAAACACAGGAAAAACATCTGGGGGCATATAGATAAAAATAAAAAAGATCATCTTTAGTTCACGGACCGAATATTCCCTTAAGAACGCTAGCTTTCGGCTTCACCCAGTCTGAGGTACACATCCGGCTGACCCGGCAGTAACAATCGCAGAGGTGCTCCCTTTACCACCTAGCCGAACAATTGGGAATGTAGGGGTAAGCACAGGAGCCAGGCAACCCAGCTTGGCCAAAACTCAAGTCATATCGATGCATATAATGGTGAAGAAAAGGTACATGTGGAAGTGCGACACATGTGTTGGGCATGAAGCCCGTATAAATAAGCTTCTGTTTAAAGAAGCCCCCGGGTTTAATGAGCGCGAATAGCGCGTCACTTTATGATCCTTTAAGGGCTATAAGAGAGAGAGAGAGAAGAAGAAGAAGAGAAATGCAAGAAAATATATAAAAAATGGACAGAGGAAGGAGACAAACATAGAGTCCGGCGGGCATAGAATCTTCGGAGACGGGCTGCGTTCCAAGGGTTCGGCTCGAGTTGGTTATCCGATGCATCTCGCAGGCGGTACGCTCCACCAGTCAGGACTTGGTCAATTATGAAGGGACCTTCCCACTTGGGCTTGAGTTTGTCCTTTTTCTTGTCCGGTAGTCGTAGAACTAATTCGCCAACATTGTAATTTTTGGCCCGTACTTCTCTGCTTTGGTATCTTCGAGCCTGTTGTTGATAGAATGCGGAACGGGCTTTTGCCACGTCACGCTCCTCCTCCAATGCGTCTAAGCTGTCCTGCCGATCGAGCTCGGCTTCTCTTTCTTCATACATGCGCACTCGAGGTGAGTCATGAATTATGTCGCAGGGCAAAACTGCCTCTGCGCCGTACACCATAAAGAATGGTGTGTATCCGATGGTGCGATTCGGCGTGGTCCGCAGCCCCCAGAGTACGGAGTCGAGCTCCTCTACCCAGTGCGTGTTAGATTCCTTGAGGGACCGCACTAATCTGGGTTTAATGCCGCTCATGATAAGACCATTTGCACGTTCGACCCGGCGTTAGTTTGTGGGTGATAGACGGAAGCATAGTCGAGCTTGATGCCCATGTTTTTGCACCAAAGTTTTACCTCGTCGGTTGTAAAGTTCGTGCTGTTATCAGTGATGATGCTGTGGGGGATGCCGTAACGGTGTACGACCCCGGATATAAAGTCTATCACCGGTCCGGATTCGGCCGTCTTAACAGGCTTGGCTTCTATCCATTTGGTGAATTTATCCACCATGACCAGTAAATATTTTTGCTTGTGGGTTCCGCCTTTAAGGGGTCCAACCATGTCAAGCCCCCACACCGTGAAGGGCCAAGTAATGGGGATAGTTCGGAGGGCGGTGGGTGGCATATGGCTTTGGTTTGCAAAGAGCTGGCAACCGGTGCATCGTTGGACTTAGTCATGAGCGTCTTCCCGGGCCATCGGCCAATAGAAGCTTGTACGGAAGGCCTTGCTTACAAGGGACCGAGCTGCAGCGTGATGACCGCCCAGTCCGGCATGAATTTCAGCCAGGAGGTTCCGCCCCTCCTCTTCGGAGATGCACGTTTGAAGGACTCCGGTAGTGCTTTTCTTATAAAACTCTCCCTCGTGGACTCTGTAGGCTTTGGATCGCCGCACTATGCAGCGTGCCTCATTTTGGTCCTCAGGGAGTTCCTGCCTAGTGAGGTAGGCGAGGAATGGTTCTGTCCACGGGGCGATGACGACCGTTATTACATGGGCTGAAGGTGTTGTTTCATTGGCAGAGCCTCCGATTGTGTGAGAATGTTTGGTGTCGGGCAGTGCGGTTGGGTCCGGGGTGTTATTGTTCGGCTCCCCTTCCCATACTACGGATGGCTTGAACAGCCTTTCCAAAAAGATGTTGGGGGGACTACATCGCGTTTTGCGCCGATGCATGCCAGGACATCCGCCGCCTGATTATTTTCCCGGGCTATATGGTGAAATTCAAGCCCCTCGAACCGAGCTGACATTTTTAGGACGGCGTTGCGGTAAGCTGCCATTTTTGGATCCTTGGCATCGAAGTCTCCATTTATTTGGGATATTGCGAGGTTCGAGTCCCCGCGCACCTCTAGGCGTTGAATGCCCATGGATACTGCCATCCGGAGACCATGTAAAAGGGCCTCATATTCGGCTGCATTGTTGGAGTCCGTGTACATAATCTGGAGTACGTATTGAACTGTGTCTCCTATGGGGGACGTCAAAACGACGCCAGCCCCCAGTCCGGCCAACATCTTGGAGCCGTCGAAATGCATGATCCAATTTGAATATGTGACGTACTCTTTAGGGAGTTCGGCCTCCATCCATTCTGCGACGAAGTAGGCCAAGACTTGCGACTTGATGGCTCGCCGAGGCTTATAAGTTATGTCGAACGGGAGGAGCTCAATGGCCCATTTTGCAATCCGTCCAGTTGCGTCACGGTTGTTTATAATATCGTTAAGTGGTACTTCCGAGGCTACTGTTATTGAACACTCTTGAAAGTAGTGTCGTAGCTTCCGGGATGCCATGAATACCGCCTACGCGATCTTTTGATAATGCGGGTACCGTGATTTGCAAGGAGTGAGGACAGTGGACACATAATAGACCAGCTTTTGAAGGGGGAATCTGTGTCCGTCCGCGCCTCGTTCGACGACGAGCACTACGCTTACAACCTGATGTGTTGCTGCAATGTATAATAGCATTGGTTCGCCAATATTTGGCACGGCCAGGACTAGGTTTGTTGCAAGTATGGATTTTATCTCCTCGAGTCCGGCCATGGCTGCATCCGTCCATTCAAAGTGTTCGGTGCGCCGAAGGAGGCGGTAAAGGGGTAGGGCCTTTTCTCCCAAGCGGGAGATAAAGCGGCTTTGAGCCGCCACGCATCCGGTTAACTTTTGTATTTGTTTGAGGTCCTTTGGGATATCCAGTTGTGACAGGGCTCGGATCTTGGCTGGATTTGCTTCGATTCCTCTACCGGATACAATGAAGCCCAGGAGCTTTCTGGCTGGAACGCCGAAAACGCATTTTTTCCGGGTTGAGCTTGATGTCATATGTTCGGAGGTTATCAAATGTGAGCCTCAAGTCGTCTACTAGAGATTCGACATGTCTTGTTTTGACGACCACATCATCTACATATGCCTCCACTATTTTGCCGATCTGGCTTGCCAGACATGTCTGAATCATGCGCTGATATGTTGCGCCGGTGTTTTTGAGCCCGAAGGGCATTGTGTTGAAGCAGAATGGGTCGTATGGTGTGATAAATGCCGTTGCGGATTGGTCAGATTCTGCCATCTTGATTTGATGGTAGCCGGAATATGCGTCGAGGAAACACAACGAATCGTGTCCTGCGGTAGCGTCGATAATTTGATCGATGCGGGGGAGGGGGAAGGGATCCTTTGGGCAGGCCTTGTTAAGGTCTTTAAAATCAACGCACAGGCGCCAGGATTTGTCCTTCTTTGGTACCATCACCAGGTTTGCTAGCCAGTCCGGATGTTTTATATCTCTGATGAATCCGGCATCCAATAGCTTTGCTAGCTCCTCTCCCATAGCCTATCTCTTAGGTTCGGAAAAACGCCGAAGAGCCTGTTTGACAGGTTTGAATCCTGTTTGGATATTTAAGCTGTGCTCGGCCAGCCTACGTGGGATTCCTGGCATGTCTGAAGGGTGCCAGGCGAAAATGTCCCAGTTTTCTCGTAGGAACTCTCGCAGTGCAGCGTCTACATCAGGGTTTAACTGTGCCCCGATGGAAGCTGTTTTATTTGGGTCCATTGGATGGACTTGGAATTTGACTATTTCATCCGCCGGTTTAAAGGAGGTGGACTTGGATCTTTTGTCGAGTACCACATCGTCCCTATTCACTGTAGAGCGCAGCGCAGTTAGTTCCTTAGCCGCTAGGGCTTCGGATAGTGCCTCGAGGGCCAGTGCGGCTGTCTTGTTTTCGGTGCGGAGTGCTATGTCCGGGTCACTAGCGAGAGTGATGATCCCGTTAGGCCCGGGCATTTTGAGCTTCATGTACCCGTAATGGGGTATTGCTTGGAAGATTGTAAACGCTTCCCGCCCTAGCAGAGCGTGATAACCGCTGCTGAACAGAGCCACATGGAACGTGATCTCTTCAGACCTGTTATTATCCGGCGTGCCGAACACCATATCTAGTGTGATTTTTCCTGTACAGCGCGCTTCCCGACTGGGGATTATTCCTCTAAAGGTTGTGCTGCTTCGCTCAATGCGGTTCCAGTCTATTTCCATTTTTTGAAGGGTTTCCTCATAAATTAGGTTCAATCCGCTGCCGCCGTCCATGAGTACCTTGGTAAGACGAAAGCCGTCCACTATTGGCTGAGGACCAATGCGGCTGGTGCTCGGGATTTTCGGAATTTAGGTTCATCACTGGCGTTAAAGGTAATAGCCGTGTCACTCCATGGGTTTATTGTTGCTACTTGGTAGACTTCGGCAAGGCTGCGGAGTGTCCTTTTTCGCGTATTATTTGATGCGAAAGTCTCGAAGACTATTAATACCGTATGGGTGTCTCTGGGGTGGCTTTCTGTGGCTGCCGGAATTAGGAGGTTTTCGTCAATTTTGGCCACTTGCCGGAGTATCCAACATGCTCTAATGCTGTGAGTTGGTGTGGCGTCCTCTGTACTGTGAATTTTACAGGGTCCGTTAAGCCATCCTTCCAGTACGGTTCCATGCCCTATAGAGGGTTTTTGCTTTTTGGTATTTGACCTGGGTGTCTGGTTATACTGCACACTTTTATTTCGGACTGGGTTTGTATTTAGGGCCGGATTGTCCCAAAATTTTATTTTGGTTTTCCAGGCGCTTTCCATCGCACAATACTTTCGTACTATTGACGCTAAGTCAGCGAAGCGTGTGATATCACGGCGACTTATGGCGTTGAGTATTCCCTTGTCCGTGCAATTATTGCAAAAGATTAAGATTGCGTCTTCCTCGCGGCAGTCCCTTAGCCTGTTCTTAACCAGGAGGAATCTAGCCCAGTAATGATGTACTGTTTCGTCAGGCTCTTGCCTGATTTTGGATAGATCGCTTATGTTGGGGTGGGTGGGTGGAGTTAAATCCGAAGCCTCACCCAGTCTGAGGCTCAGAGGCCAAGGAATTTCTGAACTCGAAAATTTGGATCCCTGGGTGTTGTCCAATGAATCCAGCCCGTCGCCTGACTCTAAGTTCAGGTCTTGAGTGATATCCTCCCCTCCGCGGGTATCCGGCTTGGAGGGATCGGGAATCCGGACGTAGCGAGTCCTTAAGATAGACGAAGGGTCGCTGCACTGTCCCTCTACCACGGCAACGTGATGGGTGACTTGGGGAGAGTTAATCTCTCTCAGATCGGTTTTAGGCCCAATCTGGTCGTAATCCGTAGCGACTCCCAGGGCGGCGAAGCGATCCAAGAGCTCGTTTATGGAGGAAAGCTCCATTGGATCAAACTGCTCGGCGAGTTCCGAACTGACATGAAGATTGTTTTCGATGGCCCGAGAGCTCATCGTCGGCGCAGAAGCGGAACAGGCGGTCATAAGAAAACCACCTAGTCGGAGGGTTTGGCCGACAGCCAAAGCTCCCTTAGCAATGGTGCTGTCTTTAAAGATGGGGCGAGGTATCCTTCCTGATGGCGACGACACAAAGGAACTCTCAATGAAAGCACCAATGTCGGTGTCAAAACCGACAGATCTCGGGTAGGGGGTCCCGAACTGTGCGTCTAGGCCGGATGGTAACAGGAGGCAAGGGACACGAAGTTTTACCCAGGTTCGGGACCTCTCGATGGAGGTAAAACCCTACGTACTGCTTGATTAATATTGATGATATGGATAGTACAAGAGTAGATCCACCACGAGATCAGAGAGGCTAAACCCTAGAAGCTAGCCTATGGTATGATTGTTGATGTGTATGTTGTCCTACGGACTAAAACCCTCCGGTTTATATAGACACCGGATAGGGTTAGGGTTACATAGAGTCGGTTACAATGGTAGGAGATCTAAATATCCGTATCACCAAGCTTGCCTTCCACGCTAAGGAAAGTCCCTTCCGGACACGGGATGAAGTCTTCAATCTTGTATCTTCATAGTCCTGGAGTCCGGCTGAAGGTATAGTCCGGCCATCCGGACACCCCCCTAATACAGGACTCCCTCAGGGACAAATCATGGAAATCTATCCCGTAGTAGTACATCAGCCCGCGGACGAAAGGGTGGAGTGGATAACCCTAGCCCGCGGAAGAAATGGGGGATGAATACCACCCTTTCTATGGGCTCCGGCGTGGGGATAACTAGTCCCTCGGCTGGCAGATGATGGGCGATCTCCTTCGTCAAATATCCAGCCGCCCGGAGCTTAGTAATGTCCTCTTCCTTGACGGAGGAGACCATCCACTTGCCCTGACCACCAGATCCGGGCAAGGTTGCTTCAGTGGAAAGGGGATGAGAGCTTGGGCGTTGGAGCTTGAGATCGGAAAGGCGGAGACAGAGAGAGAGCATGAGGAGAGGAAGAGGGAATCCTTATCCCCTTATAAAGGCAGCAAATATTAAATGCCTCCCCACTCACCTTAGGATTCGCCTATTCCCTAGGGCTGTATAAACGGCATGGTTGAGTTACCCATGCCCGCATTGATGAGAATCCCGCAATAAGGGGACACGATCTCTGTTTTGACAAGACGTGCCAGTAGCAACCACGCCTCATAGCGTGGATTGGCTGAAGAAAACCGGTTCGAAATTATAACCGGACAGACGCGATGTCGTGTTGAAAAAAGAAAGCTGTCAATAGATTAGATTTGTGCAAATATTATATTCTCTCTGCGGTTGTGTATGGTGTACGTAACAGGTCAGGATACTATCATTACATTTGAAGACTATCTTGGAGTTCGGAGAAAAGGGGAACCCGCCTTGCAATTCTGAAGACAATCTGCACGCCGGACTCCTCGTCATTGAGAGCCAGGTTCAGGGGCTACTGAGGGAGTCCTGGACTAAGGGGTCCTCGGGCGTCCGGCCCAAGGTTGTCAGAATCGCGATTCTGTTATACGATTCTACGACTTTACGGTCCAAACTAACCCCTATGATTCTACGATTTTAGTTCATAGAATCTACGTTTCTACGATCCTGATAGTGAAGATTCTACGATTTGCGATCTTACCATCGGAGCTCCGATCTGATTCAAAATCGCGATTCTGACAACCTTGGTCCGGCCCATTATCCTTTGGGCCGGACTAATGGGCTGTGAAGACATGAAGGCCGAAGACTGCACCGTGTCTAGATTAGACTCTACTTGGCGTGGAAGGCAAGCTTGGTGATCGGAGATTCTTTCTTATGTAACCGACTCCATGTAAACCCTAGATCTCCTTGGTGTCTATATAAACCGAAGGGGATAGTCCGGAAAGTACACCACATATACTCATTACCATACCCACATAGGCTAGACTTCTAGGGTTTAGCCATTACGATCTTGTGGTAGATCCACTCTTGTAACACTCATATTCATCAATATCAATCAAGCAAGACGTAGGGTTTTACCTTCATATAGAGGGCCCAAACCTGGATAAATATTGTGTCCCCTGTCTCCTGTTACCATCGACCCTAGACGCACAGTTCGGGACCCCCTACCCGAGATCCGCCGGTTTTGACACCGACAGTGACCCCGGATTTGTCTTCCCACCGGAGCTCACTCAGTTGATCCAACAGCAGAATGTCTTGATGCAGCTATAGTCCAGAACCAAGGAAACGATAACAACAACCCACCACCACCACCTCCAGTGGACAACCTAGCCCGTTTTCTGAGATTGAATCCGCTGGTGTTTTCCAGTAGCACCGAGCCGATTGTTGCTGATGACTAGCTACATAGGATTGGAAGGGAGTTGACCACCGCAGGTTGCACGGATGCGGAGAAGGTGCGCTTTGCTACACATCAATTGGATGGACCCGTAGCCTCATGGTGGGAGAATTACACAACCACTTTTCCCATAGCCAACGTCACTTGGGATCAGTTTCAGCAAGCATTCCGCACAGCCCTTGTCTCTACAGGAGCAATGAATATGAAGAAGTGTGAGTTTCGCAACTTACATCGGGGAAACCGTACTGTGGGGCAGTGCGTGGATGAGTTTAGCAAGTTAGCCCACTATGCCCCAGATGATGTGGCCACATATGCCGCGAAGCAGGAGAAGTTTATGGAAGGGCTGAATGATGAGATGAGTATGTAGTTGATGGTGGCAACATTCACTAAATACCAGGAGTTGGTAGGCTGGGCCCTGATGATTGAAAACAAACAGCAGTAGATAGAGAGCCGCAAACGGAAGTATGGACAGGGGAAGTACAATTCTGGAGCTCAGCAAAAGCCTCGCTTTACCCCAAACTCCGGAAGTTACACCCATAACCATGGAGGCCATACTCACAATGGAGGAAGTTCTCATAACCACAGTGGCCCCAAGAATGGGAATGGAAATGGAGGAAGCAGCAGCCAGAACCGTTCCAACCCAGCAACGCCTACCAAGAAGGATCTAAGTCACATTACTTGTTTCAAGTGTGGGAAGAATGGACACTATGCTACCGAGTGTTCTGAAGCAAAGAATAGAAATGGCAATGAAAGCTCTGGGAAAAAGCCCAACCCTTTCAACAGGGGACAAGTGAACCACGTTAATGTAACATCCCAATTTTTGGAATGTTTTAGAAAAAGTTTTCAAAAAAATCAGGGCAAGAAAATTTTTGTTCGGTAACAAAGCTTAAATTGGACTTTTATAATTCAGAGGATTTAATTTGAACTAATAGCAACTTAAACTTAAATTGAGTTTGTTCTTCTCTTTTAGTTGGGTTTTGGTTTTCTCCCTTCAGCATATTAAATTATGCGCATTTGTATTTGGAACTTCTTTTGAATTTGTTAGCTTCTATTCTTTTTTCCCCTAAGAAGGAAAATATTTAATTTGTTTTCGCAAACTCTGGGCAGTATCCAACGCCCAATCTACCTTCTCTATTCCGTGTGTTTCTTATTCCTCTCACCCGTATGGACCCAGCTCATCTCTTTTATTTTTCTTTCTCCATCTCTCTTGGACTATAGCCCAACAACTCCCTCTCTCTATTTTTTTCTCCTGCTTTCCTCCTTCCTCATGGGCCTGGCCAATCTGGCCCATCTCTCCAAACCAACGAACCTCTCTCCTCCTCCTACCTGTACGTTCACAACTCACATAAGAGGAAACCTCAACAGCCACCTCCGTGCATACACAGGAAACCTCTGCACCTTCCTTTAATTCCTCCTCCCTTCCTATTCCTCTCCACTCACCATCCCTCCCACCGAAGGCCTCTTCTCCTTCCTCTTCCTTCGTCCTTACGCTCGCTAGCATACAGAGAGGAAACGTTATGAGAAAAAACCTACAGCCACTCTCCTGCCTTCCCCTTCACTCCCATAAATCTCAACCTTTTCAAGTTCTGAAGATATGTAGATGAGCGCCCCGACCTCCTTTTCCATTCCCATAGCAACTCATTCCCTCTCCCTTCCTCCTCTACCAAAGAACTATCCCTGAACTTTGAAGCTCCATGGACGCGAGGTCTCCATCCCGACGACTCCAAGCACCTCCGTCCAAACCATTGCGCCAGATGATTCTACTACATGCCACGGCTCCATTCAGAGAAGAAACAACGTGTTCCGTCGAGCACACGCGAAGAATTTCACATGGGCGTGTACACCGTTTGTCAAGTTCACCACACCGTTCCGTCCAACTCGGTGAGCCTCTATCCAATTCCTCATGCACACCTCCTCAACATCACCCGTAGTATCTCATAGACATCATGTTTCAACCTATCTACCTCGTTGGCCACGCTTGTTCAAAACATATTTCAATTCGATGGCATCAGCTTGTCTTCATATTTTTGGCCTATCGGATAATCTTGTGGTCAACATACGAAATGTTTCTTGTGGCTGTAGTAACCATGTTGTGGAGTATTTGATCGGTCAACTTTTCTTGCTAGTATGTTATTTTATTATGTTCGTGATATGCCTACGAGTGTATGTTATTCGTCTTATAATTTTAGTGCGACGTACGACTTGTTAGATTTATTTCTTTCATCGATTATAGTTATTCAAAAAATGGTTCAACGTGTTATTTCATGTTGATATTTTTCTTTCTTGTGGTATATAGTTATGATATGCATATGTACATGTTTTTACAAATTATTACCATGCGTAGGTTTATGTAGAATTACTGTAACCTCTGCGTCATTATGCAATACCTAATGTCCTGATTATTTCATTTTTGTTTAGAATGAATATATGTTAGATATTGATTATATATTCATTTTCATCCATGTCACATGTTGGTTTTAAATCATGCCTTGTCTAAGATAGATGTTTAAATATTTTTGCATGTGTGTTGTATAGTTGTGATGTCATGCCATGTTGTAGGATATGATGTTTATTTTAATTGTGTGTGGTATCTAGTCGTTTACACTAGTAGTCATAAATTGGTATATCAACTTAGAACATTGCCATGCTTGTGGTGAAGCGCTTGGCGTGGAATTATTATTTTTGTATGATATGAGAATCACACATTATTGCATAGTGTTCCTCTTATTTTATAGATGTTTGGAATCCAATATAGATAAATGTTGCATTTCTTAAATTGGTGTTATGTTGATATTGTCAAATTTATGTTTTACTTTATCATTGGTTGTTAATTATCCTAGGTGTTTAATTACCTAGATTGATAGTTGTTCATACTTAGTTGATTGAGATGCCATGTTAGTACTTACTCAAAGTAGAATGCATATTTTTGATTATATGCCTACCATGTGATATACAGTTGCTAGTTTTTATCTTATATTCATGCTTTTGGTTATACCTTACTTGGTAGGTATGCATGATAGTAGTTTGATGATATCGCGTAGTTCTGTACCCTATGTCGTTGCAAGTGTAAGTGGTACTAGATAGGTAATGCAAGTCATCTTTGTTATTCCTGCTATGATATCTCATTGCTTGATGTTGTTGATGCCATGGCATAGATGTTCACTTGCTTACATGTTAATTGCTTACTCGGTGTGCTTATTTCTCATAACTAGTATGCAAGATTATGTGATCTTGCCATTCTTGATATTCATGTTAGTTGATATCAACTAAGTTATCTTATAGTTGTGAGTTGTATTCTATCGGTTTCATACTTTGGCATTCCGTGTGATGATCATTCATACTTAGCATTATACATTTATATCTTGTTATTGAATTATTGTATGCCTAGCGTTTGATACATTTTGTTTACCTTTCTATTGCATTATGATATGCCTAGACATATTTCATGCAAGTAATCTTTCATGTCTTATGATGTTGCGTGTGTTATAGTTGCTTAGTTTAGTTCTTCCTTATAGATGTTTAACTTCATTACATCTTAGTCTTATGAGTGCTTTATACTTGTTGTGATAGTTCATCTCATGTTTAGGATAGTTGTGCATCCTTTTGTTCCATGTGTTGTATAGTTTCTTGTTAATTGCTTTACAAATGAATTGGTTTGATATAATAGATGATGTATATGTTTGGATGCTATTGATGACCATTATAAATATTTAGATTATGTCTAATTATTTATTTATGGTTGACTTTACCTTCGTCATGCCATGTTATGATTATGTAGTTATAATGCATAGGATGGTTTAATTTCATGTGTGTTTGTTATATAGTAGTTTTCTATATAGTTAGTCGAGATGCATAGTGGGAACTACTTGTGGTCAATAGCATATATAGTTCATATTGGGACGTTAGTCTTGTTGGAAAGCCTCGGTTACCCATCATCAACCTAAACCCTGTCAATTCATTGAGTCCTCTACTTACCTTCCAATCAATCTATCTCCTTTTGGAATCTCCATCTGATCAATATCTTGCTATCCATCCACCCTTAATTTGTTTTGGATGTTATTTGGATTACTTTTGTTTTAGTATTTATTGTTTGTCTTTTGCTATCGTTACAATGAGTAGGGAGTGACGACGGTGTTGGACATGGACATAATCAGGTTACCGAAGGACTCAACAACGAAGGCATGCCTCCTTCTTTGATCATATTTATCCTATGTTTACAAAATTGCATTCTATTTTATGGTTACTATATGCATGCTATTTTAATTCTCGTAGCTAGTGTGTCCATTGACACATTACCCTGATCCGCTTGTCGCCTATTCACTTGACACCCGAGTAGAATTATATAGTATTCTGGTAGAGTAGAAATGCTTAGCCATGCTTATTACCCTATAGGTGCTTTGTTGAATGTCCTTTTAGTCATTGACACTTGAAACTTATTTCTTGAGCTCGTTGAGCTAGGCAAGTTGGCCTTGTTGACCTTCTCTATCCTCTTCTACTCTGGGTGAAACTTACCATCTGAATACTAGCGTGGGCGACAGCTGAATCAAGGATTGAAGGAGCGATTGGCTGCCCTTCACGAGTTGAAGGGGGCAATCAGTCGTCCGTGCCGCTTAAGGCTTAATTAGTCTTGGATTTGAAGATTGTGATAACAGTACAGCCACATGCTATATGGGCACTGGCTTGGTCAAGTAAGCTAGTCAGCCTTAGGTGTCGATGTCGTCGTACCGCAAATGGGATAGCTACCCTGTGGGGAGTATCCTCGGCACAGATGGGGGGGCGGTTTGAGGACGTACTCTCAGTTCCGTGCGCCAGACCCGGTGGGCATGTCACATCTTTGGGGGATCTAGTCCAAAGACCCCATCACAATCTCCTTGCCGGTATACCAAATGGTGTACTACGCTAGCGACGGCTAGTGGCAACAAGTCGGGATTGTGTCGTGTGGGTAAAGTGTACAACCTCTGCAGAGTGTAAAACTATTCGAATAGCCGTGTCCACGGTCAAGGACAGCACATGAATCTTTCTTGACATACAGGACCTGTCTTGCTTATTTCCTATTTACCCTATTCTTGGAACCTATGAAGAGTGTGAGTTAATCGAGGATCCTCACTTTGATGAAAGTTATTCTGGAGATAAAACACATTCTCATCAAAACTTCTTTTATCCAACTGCTTTATTTGTCAAACAAAATTAGCTTTATACAAATGAGCCATACAGCCTTCCTTTGAAGCCACATGTAGCTATTAGGTCCTTCCCCGTGGGAGGCATGTTGAGTACGTAATGTACTCATGGCAATAATTTTGTTGACAATAGAGTTACCTGGAGACGAAGATGATGACTACGACTACTATGGCGATCTATAGAAGTGAGGTCACGTGGACTACATCGACTGCCTGTGGCTGAGATGGAGTCGCTACGCATTGTACTTTCCGCTGTTTTTCTGAATGTAATAAATGTCATGAGATATTTCGCTAGGTATGTCTTGTGACAATATATATTACTTGTAATACTTTAATGTATTGTGCAATGATATCATTTCACTGTGTTGTCAACAATGATCCTGGGGTTGACAAATATACACAGGAGGATCTGGAAGCTAATTCCGGGTTCTCACAGTTAACATGGAGGAGGTTGAAGAATATCCAGATGCAGTTATAGATAAATTTTTGGTTAAGTCATTTACTGCAATCGTTCTTTTTTATACTGGTGCATCGCATTCATACATTTCAAGAGGATATGTGGATAAGTATAAGTTACCCACCAAAGTTCTTAGGACACCTATGTTAGTAAGCTCGCCATGAGCAGAGTTTATGGCAAGCCAAGGATGTTTTCTGATGCCATTAACCATATGTAGGCATGTTTTCCCCTCAGTCCTAGTAATTCTGGAGTCACAAGGATTGGATGTGATACTAGGCATGGATTGGCTATCGATGTATGGGGGAAACATAGATTGCGCCAGTAAGTGAATTATGCTCACCACCCCGGAGGGAAAAAGGATTAAGTATGTATCCAGGCATGCGCCAAGGAAGACCCAAGTAAATTCCCTCTCAGGAGTTGTTCAGGAGGAAGTGCCTGTAGTGAAGGATTACCAGATGTATTTCTAGAGGAACTACCAGGCATGCCACGGGATCGAGACATTAAGTTTTTGATAAAGCTGTTGCCAGGCACCGGACCAATATCAAAGAGACCATATCGGATGCCCGCAAATTATCTGGAGGAGATTAAGAAGCATATTAAGGAGTTATTGGAGAAAGGTTACATTCGACAAAGTTCGTCACCGTGGGGAGCCGCAGTGCTCTTAGTTGAGAAGAAGGATGGATCCTTGTGAATGTTTGTTGATTATCGTGCGTTTAGTTCTCGAGAAGCTCAGGGAACATTAGCTTTATGCCAAATTCAGCAAATGCGAGTTTTGGTTGAAGGAAGTTGGATTTCTTGGACATGTTATATCAGGAGAAGGTATAGTAGTAGACCCTACCAAGGTTCAATCAGTCACTGATTGGCTAGCACCCGCCTCAGTAGGGGAGATCCACAGTGTTCTGGGACTCGTGGGATATTACCGGAGATTCATTGAGAATTTTTCCAAGATTGCGAAGCCCATGACGGAGTTGTTGAAGAAGGACACTAAGTTCAAATGGACAGATGAATGTGAGGCAAGTTTTCTGGAGTTGAAGAAACGCTTGGTTACAACCCCAGTGCTGATTTTGCCAGATATACGCAAGGATTTCCAAGTGTATTGCGATGCTTCTCGCTTAAGACTTGGAGGTGTACTTATGCAAGACAGAAGAGTTGTTTCCTATGCCTCACGTCAGCTTCGACCGCATGAGTTGAATTATGCCACGCATGATTTGGAGTTAGCAGCTGTAGTTCATACACTCAAGACCTGGAGACATTTTCTTATTGGAAACCGTTGTGATGTGTACATGGATCACAAGAGTTTGACGTACATTTTCACACAGAAGGAGCTGAATCTCAGACAAAGGAGATGGTTGGAGCTTATAAAGGATTATTATATGAGGCTACACTATCATCCAGGCAAGGCCAATGTCGTAGCAGACGCCTTGAGCCCAAAAAGTTATGCCAATACCCTTGTAAGAGAAGGATTTTCGTAGGAGTTAGTTGACGATCTCAAGAAGCTTCGTTTGGATATAGTTCCACGAGGTTTTGTCGCAGCAATGGAGGTTCAGTCAACATTATTGGTAAAGATTCGAGAAGCTCAGAAGGATGACAAAGAGATTGCTGAGATAAAGGAGAAGATGAGAAAAGGAAAATACAAAGGTTTTCGTGAGGATGAGCACGACACTTTATGGTTTGAGGACCGAGTATATGTACCCAATAATGCAGAAATCAGGAAGTTAATACTATAGGAAACTCATGACTTGCCATACTCGATTCACCCAGGAAACACCAAAATGTATTTGGATTTGAAGGAGCATTTCTGGTGGACTGGTATGAAGAAGGATATTGCCGAGTGTGTAGCCGTATGTGATGTATGTCAGAGAGTGAAGGAAGAACATCAGAAGCCAGTAGGATTACTGTAGCCTATGCCGATACCCGAATGGAAGTGGGACAAGCTTGGCATGGATTTCATCACCGGATTACCCAGGACATGATCGGGATATTATTCTATCTAGGTAGTAGTGGATCATTTGACCAAAGTGGCCCACTTTATTCCAGTGAAGACCACCTATACGAGTGTGAAGTTGGCCAAGATATATATGACCAGGATCGTATGTCTGCATGGAGTTCCAAGGACCTTTGTATCGAATAGAGGGACTCAGCTTACTTCGAAGTTTTGGCATCAGCTGCACCAGACTTTGGGAACCAGGCTAGATTTCAGTATAGCCTTTCATCCGCAGACAGATGGACAGACCGAGAGAGTCAATCAGATTCTGGAGGACATGTTGAGAGCTTGAGCGCTAGATTATGGATCCAGCTGGGATGATAATTTTTCGTACACGGAGTTCTCATACAACAACAGTTATCAAGCCAGTTTGAAGGTGGCACCTTTCGAAGCTTTGTATGGAAGAAGGTGCAGGACACCGTTAATGTGCGATGAATTTGGAGACCGGCAGTTGTTTGGACCGGATTTGATCAAAGAATCCGAAGAGAAGTTAAGTCGATTCGCGACAAACTAAAGGTAGCTCAGTCCAGGCAGAAGAGTTACGCAGATTCAAAACGCAAGGAGGTAGTCTATGAAATCGGAGACAGAGCATATCTTCGTGTGTCACATCTCCGAGGAGTAAAACGTTTTGGAGTTAAGGGAAAGTTAGCCCCGAGATTTGTAGGACCATACCGAGTTTTGGAACGTATGGGAGAAGTTGCCTACAAGTTGGAGTTACCCGAAGGACTGTTAGGAGTTCATGATGTATTTCACGTTTCCCAGTTGAAGAAGTGCCATGCAGAGATGGCCGATATTCCTCTGAGAGATACAGTGCCCCTGGAAGCAATTCAGTTGGAGAGTGATTTGACCTACCAGGAGAAACCCGTCAAGATTCTCGAGTTTGACAGCCGAGTTACGCGCAACAAAGTTATCAAGTTTTGCAAAGTTCAGTGGAGCCACCATACCGACGATGAAGCCACCTAGGAACGAGAGGAAGACCTATGGAAAGACCACGCACACCTATTTTCTAGCCAACCCGAATCTCAAGGGTGAGATTCATCTTAAGGGGGGTAGGTTTGTAACATCCCAAATTTTCAATTTGGAATGTTATACATAGGTCATCATATGCATAGCATATTTTATTTGCATCTCGTTTGCGATCCTAGAAATCCTAAGCAACTCAAGGACCCACGGAGAGAGTTGGGGTTTTCACTATTTTCATATTTGAATTTTTCTTAAATTTGAAAAGAGGATCATTTTGGTTTTAATATTTTTCTCTCCGAAATATTTCCAATATAAAAATAAAAGAGAGGAGATAAAAGGACTTCCCCGAAACAAAACAAATATTGGAGGAAAAATGTTAAAATCAAATAAATATTTTATTTGGGGTTTTATTGCTATTTTATTTGAATTAGAAAAATATGCATTTTTCAAAATTGCATTTTTAGGCTAGAAAAATGTTCACTATATTCTAAATATTTTATTTAGACGGTGCAAATTGTTTTTGGCATTTTTAGAATTTTTTATATTTATTTAGGATTTTCTTTGGCGGAATTATTTAAAAAAAGGTTTCGCCCGACTAGGCCAACGGCCCAGCCGAGCCGGGCCAAGCCCAACCAGCGTCGCCGCCTCCCACAGCCGTGCGAGCGCCGGACTCCCGCTGGAGTCCGGGTCAGCCTCGGCGTCCGTGCCCCTCGCCAAGCAACCCCACCCTCCCCCGAGGCCTTTATAAGCCGAGCCGCGCCGCCGCCGCGCCTCTCCACCCCGTCCCGAGCCCCGGGCCGCCGCAGCCGCCCACCGCCGTCGCTGCAGACCGCGCCGCCGCCGCTACTGACCCCGTGCCGCCTGACGCCTTAGCCCCGCGCCGCGCCGCCTCGCCGGAAATCGCCGCCGTTCGGATCCGCCGCCGCCGGTTTTTTTCCAGTTCTCGTCGGTTTATTTCGGTAAACCCTAGATCTAGATCGGTTTTTTTTCATAGATCGGTTTTCTCGGTTTAGATCTACTCCATGAACGTTCGTTCGTTTAGTTCTTATAACGAATGGATTCATTCGTTTGTCTCTGTTAGCGGACGTTCATCCGATAGATTTTTCTTTTTATTTTATTTTCACCGGGGACCTATCCGTGAATATATTTTTTATCGCGGATTAGCCCCTGATCTTCAAACCCTCGCAGCTTTTCAACCGTTCGTCCAAATCCAGTGAAACCAACGCCAAAATCTTTGTCTCGAAGTCCTCTTTCCAGTTCATCAATTTGAACATGATTTTGACAATTTAAAATTTTGTTTCCAGCAGATTTGAATTCGAAATTCTTTTGAGCGTAGTTTCAGTTCCGTAGCTGCGATTCGATTGATTCTTTTTGCAAATCGAAACTCTTCAGTTTAACTTTCAGTTTGGACTTTCATATCTGAGTTTTACCCCTGCATCTATGCTTGATTGCTTATGTATGGTATTGTTTGTTTGCAATAGAATTTCCGGAGTGCGAAGCGTGCTACTACGAGTCTCTAGGGTTTGCAGATCGTCAGCAAGGCAAGTAACACTTTGATCATACCTCTTTATCACCCAGTTTATATGCATTAATCTCAAACCTCAAATATTGCATGAGTAGGATCTCTTAACATGTGGGTATTGGGAAGTAGATGATGAGGTAGAATCTATTGCCCTTTTACTATCAAACCCTGGGAGTTACTTCTATGTTATGTTTATACTGCTATGCTATGCTTGTAGACGTGGTTTGGGTTTGAGTGCATCCATGACAGATATGAGAGTTGTTAATTAAGGGTTAACTTAAGGTGGCTACTTAAATACACATTTGGGTGGATTGGTTGCAGGCACTTGGAGAATCCAGTGTTGTCCTAGGATATCCCGGAGTACCCGTGTGATCATCCTATGGTTCACCACCCAGGCTCAAAGGGGTCATAAGATTATTCATGCTAGAAACTTCCGTGTGCAGCCACAAGCCATTATGGGCTCTAGCATAGTTGAGTATGTTGCGTGACCTCTTTCAGTGGTAGGCTAGCAGATGTAGGGGGAAGTAGGTGTAACTGTCTACCTAAAGTAAAGAGTTAATGCTTCTGAAAAACTGTACCTCGGTCATCCGTTTCTCAAACACCCCGTAGTGCGAGAAATCCAATGGAGGAGATCGAGTCTTGTGCGGAAAAGTGCGCAAACCTCTGCAGAGTGTACAAAATAATCATGATTAGCCGTATCCCCGGTTATGGACATCTTGAGTATCTGGTTCTTGGATTATCATGTTGATCGCATCACTCTAAATTAATTTGTTGGGTTATTAATACTGCTTAATTGGGATTGAGTTGGAGGAACCTTATCAATATTTATCAACTATCATGATAGTTAAACAAAATATATACCTTTGTTGTAGGAAAAAATTGGCTTTTCGCAAAAACATATTAACCGTAGAGCCTCCACCAGCCAAATATGCATATAGTAATAGTTGCTACCTGTTCATTGCTCTACAGTGTTATTTTGCTAGCATATTTCATGTGCTGACCCGTTTTCAGGCTGCAACATATTATGTTGCAGACTTTTCAGACGAAAAGTAAGGTGTGCTAGGTCGTTGTCGTGCACCCAGCTATGCCGTTGGAGTTGATGGACTCACTTTATCTTCCAAGCCTTCCGCTGTTATCGTATTTACATGGCCTTAAGCCATATTATTGTATTGAGTTATCTCTTGAGACTATCGATGTAATAAGTGTGTGATTGTTACTCTGTTATAAATCCTTCGAAGTACTGTGTGTGTCAGCATTACCGATCCAGGGATGACACTTATGCATAGAGATTTGACCGTTTGAGGTCGGATCGCTACAGAAACCAAAGTACTCTGCGTTCATAAAATCAGATGCCATAACATTAGAAGAATTATGTGATACATCAGTTTTAGTTCTCTTATTAATTTAATATGACAAGAAAATGGTTACTGGATGATGGTCCTTAGAAACCTAATGAGCTAAAGAAACATAGAACTACTCTATTATTGAGGTCAATTTTGGCTCCAAAACTTTCAGTTTCAGCGAATTACATGAACAGTAAGCTTCCCGGTTTATCTGTTCATTCACAAGCTAATTAAGAATGAAAATCGGCAAATTATGATTAAATCAACTGTAGGCCAAAATTTGGAAGTTAAACGAAATCAAGTTGGTGGTTCAAATTAATATATAAGCATGCCATAATCTGAAGCAAGTGTATAAATAAATTCTGAGAGCGTATACACGTACGTACAGAAATAAGACAGGCTAAGATAAGGACACCAAACCACTTGTTTCTTTTAGTAATATTCTTCTCAAGTGGACATAATGGCTCAAGGAGTCTAACCTGTTGGCAACACAAGTACCATATCACGAAAGTGGATAGCTCAAACTGCTTCAGCTACTGGAGCGTCATATAAAAGAACTACTTAAGTTATATTGAGATCAAAGAAACATGTTTCCTCATACCAGGAACTTAGGAAGCATCATGTCCTTGTAGGTCTAGGAAACTTAGGTCCGTTGGTTGCATGAGTCATGTAACATCGTGGAGAAAAACAGAAGAAATAAAAAAAATGAGGCTCGGCAGGTGCCTCTGGCCAAAGTTTCTCGAGCACAACATTCGTCGTGATTGTTTTATGTGATCGGTCCTGTGGATGAATCTCAACAACACCATAGGCTTGCCTTGCATATGTCGCTGCAGCTTTCATCTCAATTGCTCTATGAGATGTTCTCGTATGTACATCTGGCCACAGATCATCCAGTGCACATTCCACCGGTGACAGGTCAACGAGCTTGATGTACCTTTCTTTCCTCGTCGTTAATCTAACAGAGAACTCTTGCTCTGCTACTGCTTAACTTTACTATGTTTCATACACCTATTGCTATGCTGACACATAGAATCGATATAAGCTTCCAAAACAATTCAAAATTGTACGGCCAAACATATATACGCCATGACATGTTTAGGTGTGGCATATAGAGGTCGTCTCAGCATTTGCAGGAGGAGCATTATGTGATTTGAATTCTCAAATTGTACTGTACTGTTTTAAGGAACCGGATGCACAACATGTTGGTAGTTGAAAACCGAAAATTTCTTTCAGGCTTTCTGAGCTGCTATGATTTCAAATTTTGGTTTAAGAAATATTTCACCCATTACCAAAAATCACTGATATTCCAATAATGTTTCGGATCTGCATGGGCTAGGGACGGAGCTACATGCAGCAATTAGCAGGCGTGTCTTTATCTCGCCTTTAGCGAGACTAAAAACGGCTCGCCTCAAGGGAGCTTGTAGGGGCCAACCTAGTAGGGAGCCGGTTGATTTGCTTCTTGCTTTTTTTTCATTTGTTTGCTTTCATTAGTCTTTTTTCCTTATCCTTTCTTTTCTTCATATCTGGAAATATCCTATTGTATTTTATAAGAAATATCTTTTTTATTTTAAAATTTCACAGTGCATTAAAAAATTGTTAATGTATTTTTTGAAAAATGTCCATATCATTCAAAAAATTGTTCCCCACATTTACAAAACATCCACGTGTTTCAAAAATATGCTTGTGACACTTTTTTGAAAAAATTTACAATGTGAAACTTTTTCGCGTAATTTCAGCATCATGTTTCATACCATTCATAAAAAAGTTTATGACACTTAAAAAATGCCCGTCATGCTTAAATTTTTCTTTGCGCTTTTTAATAAAATGTTCATGGTATTTATGAAAAGTTTTCAATGTGTGTTGAAAAAATGTTCACCGTGTATTGTAAGAATGTTCAATGTGGATTTGACAAAATGTTCAACATGTACTTTGGAAAATGTTCAACGTGTACTTGGAAAATGTTCAACCTGTAAAAAATGTGCAGTGTGCATTTGAAAAATGTTCAACATGTATTTAATAAATATTACATATCTAAAAATGTTCAATGTGTATGCAAAAAATGTACAACTTCTATTAAAAAGTCAACATGTATTTTAAAAATAAAATAACCATAAATAAAAACCAAAAAATATAAAGCTGATAAACATCAGTAAAATAACGTACATAAATAAAAATGGCCAGAAGGTTTCCAAAGCCGGATGGAAGGTTCCCAAAACCGGTAGGCACGGTACATAGAAGATTCCAAGACCAACGCTACTGGGCAGGCTCATCAGAACCATTGCTTCAGGCGAGGTGATTTCAACTATTTGCGGCGATTAGCACCTACGTCAACATGTGCATCAGACTAAACTAATAGCAGTGCATCAGGCTGGATTTTTTTTACCCCTCGAGATGCAGGGTAGGCCTCGTGGGCAACAAGGCCGGTTAGGCACCAGTTTTACTGGCAAACTGAAGCCCTCCGCAGGTGGGCTCCTCTGCTAACTTGTTATTTTGCAAAGTGGACAAAAGTCCACAAGATTACAAGAGCATCAAGCAGGCGTAGTGTGTACATACAAGCATAGACAGATACAACATTACACAATAGTCAAGGAAGAACACGTGCAGGAAAGTAAAGACTGACAACCGACACGTTTGCCGGGCACTAGTTGGAGGCTACTAAAGCTTAGGCCAATGAGAAAACCATCTAAAAAAGAGCAAACATAGCACAATGATTTATTTTTATTTTTTTGACCGGCGATTGATCGACCCATGGGCGCCATTTCCTTCAAGTTGACTTCTCGTCTACCCCACAAGTTCAATAGGACACCAGGCAACCGAGTTGATGTATGAGTTCACGAGGAACACGAGTCAACCGTGGAGGTCGGACGCCGGACGGCCAACGCCTGGGCGCTCTAGCGCCAACCATCCACCTTGTTTTAGATTGCACCATCGTCGTCGATCCTAGCAGGCTATATCCTAGTGTACATCCTAAGTCTCAATTTTCAATCAGCTCAAATGGTATTCGTCTAAACTACATAAGCTATCCTGATTTATTTCTTTAATACGTCTCACTATCCTGCTGGCTTGCTGCGAATTCTGTTTTATTTTGGGAAGTTATTTGCATAACCACTGCAATGATGATTTTCTTCTTATAATGTTATTTGATGTGTGAAAATGGCAGAAAGACAGAAAGTCACGAACTGTCATTAAACGGTTTATGAAAATAATAGTGTGCAATACTAAAAGGTAACTAGACTATAATTATATTTGTTCATTTTATTATGTTCAAACGATAAGTTGTTGCCACATCGTTAATCTTTTCGATTATCAAGGATCCAAGGTCGGATGATGTATTATGCTAATACCGACTATCTTTTAGTGGCATCATCCTCGGCTTATTCATTCGGCAAGAATCATTGTCCCTTATCTGTTATCATATATGCCTCCTGACTTCTAATATATAACAAGATTTGTCAAAAACACATTATTGTTGGTAAACTCTTGGTGAAGTTACGTATATTGTTGTATCTGTGTGAGACTAGTGTACTAGCGTTATTTTTCTCTAACACCGCCCCTCCAAGGCAATATGGAGCACTCAAGGTTTAGAACAGTCAAGATTTGAACCATCTAAACCACTTGTACTCCAGCAACCTAACAGAACACTATGCACTTTCACCTCTGCAGTGTAAACTAGCAAGTAACAACGGTCTGATTAAAGAATCTTACCTAAGCAAGGAACAACATGATTGTGTTTCGAAATTACATTGGTCTGACTCAAAATTAAGGTGGTGCAGCACCTATAGAAGGCTATGGACAAAAGTTTGAAGTGTTATCTTGTATTCGTCCATGTATTCATGCATCATTAAGGTGTATCTAAAGTCATGACATCTTCACTTGAAGCTCCATCATAATACCTTACATGCTCGCCTCCGCCTCTATGTGGGTTCATGCTCCAATGCCCATCCATCTTGTTCATGAAAGACCCTTCATTCCCGATCAATACAAACACATATGTTTTAGATACCATCATATTCTCATGAACAATAGAAGTAGTCAATAAAAACGAAAGTACCTACTAATTTAGTTGGTGCATGCGAGTTCTAGTTACTTGTCTTTGTTTTTGCTGAGAGTTGAACAAGTGTGGTGGTGGGTATTGTGGGTGTAATAGTGGTTGGAATGCCCTCATCACCACTCTAGGGGAATGTTACCCCTAATGTTTGCAGGATATATGCTACCCTCTCATCTATTTCCCGACCACCTAATTCTTGTAGTAACAAAACATGATAAATGTAGCCATATAAACCAATTGTTGTGGATGGCTTGGTCCTCTGCATGAGCACGATAACTCTTGAGTATATGTGGAATAAATGTCGTAACCGCCATGCTTTCTGGATTGCTCACATGGCTCACCATGATGTCAAGAAAACATTTTGTTTTCAACAATTAATACATGAAAGCAAGCACTGTGCAAGCTAATACCATAGGGCAACCACAATACATTTATTTATTCAATGGATAATGATACATCATTACATTGTAGTAAACTCAGTTGATAACTACTGGTCAACATTTTTTAGAACCTGATTTGAATATTTTTTATCGCACATGCACAATCTTCATACATTTATTATATCGGTTCCACAAAGATCTGCCTTATCGCATCTTTGATTGTGTCTGAAGTAGTGTACGCATCGTTATGTTTGTACATATTACCTGCAGTCTTAGCAAGATTAAGTACTGTTCATGGCACAACCATTGGTTGATTTGTTGTAGCAAAAGAATGTTGTAACATATCCCTCCATGAATCTTCAGCGAGTTCTTTTATCTATTGGCAAGCATCATGCATTGTTGTCCCATGCTCCTTCATGTAACATTGGATGGTAGAGCCGCAGTGGTCCCCTATTTGCTCACGCTGCAAAATATGGTTGTAAGGGAATGTCATTTCTTTAATCTTCATAACTTCATTTATGGTTCTGATCGTTAGTGATATGTTTGGAATTATGTCATAGCCGGCGAATCTATGTGTATAATTAACATGCATGCATTATCAAGGTTGAAGTGATTCATGTGTACTGTTTGCGTCACAATAAACTTGTACCTTGAAGAACATACATGCTAGCTATATATGTGTGCGCAAATTTATCCTTTTTGTTACGAAGTGTCAAATAATATAACATTTGCACATTACTTCTTCTATGTAGCAGGTTCGGGCTCGCTTCTTTAATCTAGCACCAACACAAATGTGAACATAATATTATACTCCCTCCGTTCATAAATATAAGGTTCATCATGAATTATATATTTTTCAAAAAGTCAAACTTATCTAACTTTGACCAAGTTTATAGACAAAAATATCAATATCTAGAATACCAAATCATTATCACTAGATTCATCATGAATTATATTTTATACATTTAGTATTTTTAATATTTATATATTTTGTTGTAAATTTGGTCAAACATATTCGACATTTGACATTTTGAAAACTAATTGTGCCTCCTTATATTTAGGAACGGAGGGAGTGGTTACTATTGTCAGCGTAATTGTGCCTCCTTTGATGTTTGTATTCCTTTTTGTTCTAAACATACATAACATAGTTCTTTACATGCAAATTCATCATTTTTTCCAAGATGCCAAATTAATATTCGCATGTCCACTTGTGTAAGGATAGAGAAATACCTTGGTTGACACTATATCATTTGAGAGACGAACAAATATACCCAAACACTTGATTAGTTGTGGACTTTCCAGAACCCACTTGAAAGTCTGCTCTGATGTTATCTCATCCATTCCAACATATGCAGCACAAGCTAGCAGGTAGGGTCCAATGCTTGTAGATGAAACTTTAAGATGTTCGCTCATTGTTTTTGGCACATAATGTTCATCACGCCATTTTAGTTCATCGGCGTATGCTTGAACTAATTGCTTCAGCTGTGTATATATAAAAACAATATTAGTAGATGGTTCTATAGTTTCTTAGAAGTATTGACTGTTTAAGCTAGATTACTTGCAATAAAAATCAATTAGTTCACATGATATGGTGTATCCTACAGGATAAGTTCCATTTAAAGGGAAAATAACTTCATCAATTTTATGCACGTAGAAGGTCTTCGTGTTTTGAGTGAACAATATTAAATAATTCATTGACCAATAAAAATACCATTTCTGGGTAAAATGACTAGAAATGAAAGAAATAAATGGTGAATGATTGTGGTCCAACCTTGAGAACTAGGAAACATGCGTTTTTTTGTCTCATACCAAACATGCCCATTTTACCTTACCTTATTTTATTTAGTGAAAATGTTTACATTCTATTTAATTATTTATATGAAAATATATTCACATTTTTACTTTATGTAATCAACTTTATTGTATCAAAATAAGATATTAAAACATAACGTATATACATCTAGACCGTTGTGGTTCTGTTTTGGCAATACACAATCATAATATACTTATAGGAGGACAGACATTTCATTTCTAATTGCGTAATTATTTACAATGAGCTAGTTTGGTGAAATAAAATAGAGTACTTGCCGTTTCTTTTAGGTAAAACACATGGTAGGTCTTGTCAACTCCTAACTCCGCCTCGAAGGAAGCAAATGTCTCTAGTAAATACAGGTAGAAATTCTTCATGTACTCTGGAAGCAGAGCTACTGCACTTTCATCCCATCTGCAATTTACTATGATATTATGTATGGTCAAGAAATATAGTAGCTGTGATGGGAAAAAATCTTGAAATGTAGGCCTAAGCAATTCTTCATTTCCATTCAAATGCTATTGTATCTAGTATTTTTAGTTGTTTCATTTCTTGGGAGCTAGTAATTTGATGAGATGATGTTTCATGACCATGAACTTATTTAACACAAGCCATATTTTATTAAACAATACCATTTACAATGATTCAAGAAACAATATGGCAACCTGGAATACCATGCCTAGTTATTATGTCTGCTGAAAGGAGTCATGTACCTATGTAATATACATATCAGCAACATAGGCATTCCATACTACTTAATAGCTTAAACTCATATAATCTTATGTTTATATACACCTATATTGACATACGACATTCAAAATTGATGCTAGATTTTTTTTAATTAAAGGCATTAGTTGTCTTAAATAAAAAAATGGAGAATGCAAGGAATGTTGTGACCTTTTAATTGCTTCTTGAAGTTGCATACTCTCTTTGGTACTACCATATGTGTCAAATATATCGTCTATATATCAATATTCTTATTCGAAAATGAGAATATTGAGGTTTGTAGCATGCCCCATTCATCCAGAAATACACTTCTACTATTCGATCTCTAACAAAACTCAAATTGGATTTACCATAGAGCTCCTTCCACCACCTACCATAAGGAAAACAATAAACAATATGAAATTATTATGGTTGCAAGAAATGAAGAGTTCCCGGCATTAATTTCAATATGTGAAATTGTAATAAACTTACAGTGTGACATCTTTTAACTCCTCACAGAAATGAATCTGTAGAATGTTAAAATTCAGTTTTGCAAGCTCCAGTATGGCTTCATTTCGTATAGAGTCCTTTTCATACTTGGATATGTAACTTCTTGTTTCTAATATTCCAACCCTTCTAAAAAGAGGTGTATCTAGGGTAGAACACACTTCCTTTGCATAAGGTGATTCCAGTTCTAAATCACACTGAAGACGTCTTTTGGCGAAAGAGATAGCCGCATCTAATACTTCCTCGCCATGGGTCCTCAGATATGCCGCATTGTATAAGCTTAATTAGCAAATTTTTTGCATCAACATTCACAAAATCTCCATTTTTGTCTTGAAATTTTTGGAATACATCTGAAAGTTGATTGATAACAAACCTTTCCCGATTTCTAATTCAGTAGCAAAATGTTCAAATCTTAATTTGCTATAGCATTAATAAATAACGCTTACCTGATGGCACATCATATCCATTTTTTCGTAGAAGATAAACCGAAGTGAAACCAAGTGTAGATTATTATCATCGTAATCAGAGTTGAAAACAACATTGAATTGCTGGTTGATCTCATTCTCATAATGGTAGTCCAAACCAAGTCGTTCTAGCGTCATTATAAGATCTAATGTTTTTGGTATTTCATTTGAATCTTTTATCATCCCCCTTACTTGTTCCCTTAACACTCCTGCTCTTTCTTTCATTTGAGGTAGCTGCAAGTATAAGTGCCAATCTTATGAACAGCCATGGTTTGGGTCATAATTTTGAATTCAATAAAATTTCAAAGAATATGACATTAATCAATCCTATTAACAAAAACATGTGTATCTTGTAAGAAGGATGGACAACAATACGCACCAAATAAAATATTGATATATTAATACTACAATGATTTTGTTCTTGTGAGGAGAAAACGCAAAGCCTCGACTCCCATAAAAAACAAAAAAGTTGTTTTTAGATTTAAGTTAAATCACAAACTTTTTAAGTCAGGCATCTCCGGCTTGCACATACCTGCACTGAAGATGGGGCCTGATAAGTAAGGGAGAAATCACCCCACAGGCTTGGATGAAAAGTACTCATCTGCTCCTGGCCAGCACTGTCTCCATGTCCATGTGCTGCTGCCATTCAGTTCTTATGTATAGTGCTTCGAGCTCGGTGAAGTAGATCAGAGACAAATTGTAGGTGTACTTGTGCCATGCATGCAGAAGGGCAAATATATATAGAGAACCGGTTCTAACCCGTAACCTTAGACAAACTATTAAAGTCTGCTGACATACTCCACATAGCAGCCATGGAGAAAACACACTCCAAAAATATTACTCGGTCATATGGATCATTATCAAGGGCCGGTGGAAACTACGACCGAAGCATTATCAAGTGCCGGTGACTTGGAGCTGCCAGTAAAAAAATGTCAGTACGGCTGCACTAGTAGAAAAAGGGTCAAACGTGAAGCACATTAGTGCCGGTTTGAATTTGAGCCGGCACTAATGTGTACATTAGTGCCGGTTCCAATGGCTAGCCGGACCGCTCTCATTAGTACCGGTTCGTGGCGAACCTTTAGCATCGGTTCGTGCCACGAACCGGTACTAAAGTGAGTGGTGGCAGGATGTTGTTAGTCCGGGGCCCCTCCAGCACCTTTAGTACCGGGTCGTATCACGAACCGGTACTAAAGGTCGTCCTACATAGACCCTTCGTCCACCCGAGCTCGCTCTGTTCTTTCCCTTTCCCCTCTCCTCTCTGTTCTTTCCCCTCTTCCTCTCAAGCTCATCACACATTTTGCCCAAGATTTGAAGGCCCCCATCCATTCAAATGATCACAAAGGTTAGCAACTCTTTCCTTTCATCTCTCATTGCTAGATTAGCTCGTGCAATGCTTTATATAGTGATTGATTTTTGAGTTTAGTAATTTGGGAGGAATTATATATATGTGCTAGTATTTGATTTATATGCAATTTGAGGTCAAAAATAACACTTAGTTTTGCATATGTAGGTGTGGTTTACTTAGTACCTTCTAAATCTCCGTCGTAACCACCATCGATCGCTCGCAACGTCCCGTCGCCGGCACCACCTTGTGGTGAGCCTCTTGTTCATGAAGTTTTATATAAAAAAATGATGTTTGTGTGATTTGGATATATAGTTACTCGTATAATTATCGTACCCATACGTTGTTTGTTATGCATAGTGCCATGGTTTTGATATCCGGCCCCGTCGGCCCTCGTCCGGGTTATGATTCGGATGTGGTATATTCTCTTTTAAAACTATTCATTGCATTTCGTGTTTATGACAAATTATGCCCATCAAGTTGACATAGATATTTGTATGTAGGAGGTAGTTGAACCCGAAATTCCAACCGACCCTATTGTTGAGAGGTTAAAATTAGTTGAAAGAGAAAACGAGGATTTGAAGGAAAAATTGAAAAGAATTGAGGGGGAGAAGATGGAATTGGAGTTGCATGTTGCCGATGTCGTCGATGATCACAAGATTAAGATGGAGAAAATGCGCTTGAAGATTAGAAAGATTAGAAAATATGCCATTCATAGTGAGGCTTGGTATCATTATGTTGTTGGATCAATTGTTACCTTAGTTGCGATCTTGATCGCATTTGTTGTTGCATTTAAATTCTTTAGCTAGAGAGTTATTTGTTTGTTGCATTGAAGTGTTGTATGCTCTTTATGTATGAACTTTGTGTATTGTATTAATTTGATGTTTTCGGTGTTGTGTATTGAAGATGAGCCGGCAATGGATGTACGATGACCGATGCTCTCCTGAGTTCATTAATGGCGTGCGTACTTTTCTGCTTGCGGCTGAGGCAAACAAGCGAGCGGATGGTTTTATGCATTGTCCATGTGCTGGCTGTAAGAATGGTCGCAATTACTCTACGTCAAGAACCATTCACGTCCACATGTTTGAGTTCGGTTTCATGCCCCACTATAATGTTTGGACCAAGCAGGGAGAAAGAGGGGTTATGATGGAAGACAGTGAAGAAGAAGAGGACGACGACAGCTATCCTGGCCATGGGTTCCCTGAATATGATGATACAACAATGAGGGAAGAAGCTGAGCCGGTAATGCAGGAAGAAGCTGAGCCGGCAATGTGGGAAGAAGCTGAAGAAGAGGCATCGGATGAGCCCGTTGATGATCTAGGTCGGGCCATTGCCGATGCAAAGAGAAACTGCGCAAGTGATTTGGAGAAGAAGAAGTTGCAGCGCATGTTAGAGGATCACAAAAAATTGTTGTACCCGAATTGCGAAGGTGACAAGAAAAAGCTGGACACCACACTGGAATTGCTGCAATGGAAGGCAGAGAATGGTGTATCTGACAAGGGATTTGGAAAGTTGCTGGTAATGATAAAGGATATGCTTCCAAAGGACAACGAATTGCCCGAGAGTACGTACCAAGTAA
Organism: Triticum monococcum; assembly: GCA_034509565.1. Classification (NCBI taxonomy): domain Eukaryota; kingdom Viridiplantae; phylum Streptophyta; class Magnoliopsida; order Poales; family Poaceae; genus Triticum; species Triticum monococcum. The sequence goes on along the minus strand of CM067843.1, from coordinate 751,958,247 downwards.
AGAAGGTTGTCTGCCCTCTAGGGTTAGAGGTGCAGAAGATACATGCATGCCCTAATGATTGCATCCTCTACCGTCGTGAGTACGAGGATTTGAACGCTTGCCCGGTATGCGGTGCATTGCGCTATAATATCAGCCGCGATGACCCTGGTGATGTCGAGGGCGAGCGCCCCAGGAAGAAGATTCCTGCCAAGGTGATGTGGTATGCTCCTATAATACCATGGTTGAAACGTTTGTTCCAAAACAAAGAGCATGCCAAGGCGATGCGATGGCACAGAGAAGACCGTAAGAAAGACGGAAAGTTGAGATTACCCGCTGACGGGTCGCAGTGGAGAAAAATCGAAAGAAAGTACAGGAAGGAGTTTGCAGATGACGCAAGGAACGTATGGTTTGGTCTAAGCGCAGATGGCATTAATCCTTTTGGGGAGCAGAGCAGCAACCATAGCACCTGGCCTGTGACTCTATGTTTGTATAACCTTCCTCCTTGGTTGTGCATGAAGCGGAAGTTCATTATGATGCCAGTGCTCATCCAAGGCCCTAAGCAACCCGGCAACGACATTGATGTGTACCTAAGGCCATTAGTTGAAGAACTCTTACAACTGTGGAATGGAACAGGTGTACGTGCGTGGGATGAGCACATGGGGGAAGAATTTGACCTAAAGGCGTTGCTGTTTGTGACCATCAATGATTGGCCTGCTCTCAGTAACCTTTCAGGACAGACAAACAAGGGATACCACGCATGCACGCACTGTTTGGACGATACCGAAAGTATATATTTGGCTAATTGTAAGAAGAATGTGTGCCTGAGACATCGTCGATTTCTTCCGAGCAGGCATCCCGTAAGAAAGAAAGGCAAGCATTTCTCCGGTGAGGCGGATCACCGGACGAAGCCTCGCCACCGTACTGGTGCTGATGTACATGATATGGTCAAGGATTTGAAGGTGGTCTTTGGAAAGGGTCCTGGTGGACAACCTGTTGCGAATGACGCTGACGGACGCGCACCCATGTGGAAGAAGAAATCTATATTTTGGGACCTGCCCTATTAGAAAGACCTAGAGGTCCGCTCCGCAATCGACGTGATGCACTTGACGAAGAATCTTTGTGTGACCCTGCTTGGCTTCTTGGGCGTGTATGGGAAGACAAAAGATACACCTGAGGCACGGGAGGACCAGCAACGTATGCACGGAAAAGACGGCATACATCAAGGTCATGCAAGCTACGCTCTTACCAAAGAAGAGAAGGAAATCTTCTTTGAATGCCTGCTTAGTATTAAGGTACCGTCTGGCTTCTCGTCGAATATAAAGGGAATAATAAACATGGCAGAGAAAAAGTTCCAGAACCTAAAGTCTCATGACTGCCACGTGATTATGATGCAACTGCTTTCGGTTGCATTGAGGGGGCTTCTACCGGAAAACGTTCGATTAGCCATTGTGAAGCTATGTGCATTTCTCAATGCAATCTCTCAGAAGGTAATCGATCCAGAAATCATACCAAGGTTAGAGAATGATTTGGTGCAATGTCTTGTCAGTTTCGAGTTGGTGTTCCCATGACGCACGTCCTAGTTCACCTATGCGAAGAGATTAACATTTTGGGTCCTGTATTTCTACACAATATGTTCCCCTTTGAGAAGTTCATGGGAGTCTTAAAGAAATATGTTCATAACCGTGCTAGCCAGAAGGAAGCATCTCCAAGGGCCATGAAAATGAGGAGGTCATTAAGTTTTGTATTGACTTTATTCCTAACCTTAAGCCGATTGGTGTTCCTAAATCGCGGCATAAGAGCAGACTGGATGGAAAAGGCACGCTAGGAGGGGAACAAATAATATGTATGGACGGACATTCTCTCACTGAAGCACACTACACAGTTCTATAGAATTCCGCCTTGGTGGCTCCGTATATGGATGAACACAAGAATTTGCTACGCTCCAAACACCCAGAGCGGTCTGATGACTGGGTTACACGTGAACAAACCAGGAGTTTCGCTAGCTGGTTGCAGACACGTCCCATGCATGACACCTCTATTGAAGATGACATGTACTTGCTGTCCCAGTTACCATCTTCGAATATAATGACTTTCAAAGGGTACAAGATAAATGGTAATACATTTTACACGATCGCCCAAGATAAGAAGAGCACCAACCAAAATAGTGGTGTCCGCTTTGATGCAGAAACCAAGACAGGAAAGGAAACATATTATGGTTATATACAGGACATATGGGAACTTGACTATCGACGTGGTTTGAAGGTCCCTTTGTTTCGGTGCAAATGGGTCAATATGACACGAGGCGGGGTAACGGAAGACCCGCAGTACGGAATGACAACAGTGGATCTCAACAACCTTGCGTATGCAGACGAACCATTCGTCCTAGCCAATGATGTGGCATAGGTTTTCTATGTGGACTTGGATCTTTTGTCGAGTACCACATCGTCCCTATTCACTGTAGAGCGCAGCGCAGTTAGTTCCTTAGCCGCTAGGGCTTCGGATAGTGCCTCGAGGGCCAGTGCGGCTGTCTTGTTTTCGGCGCGGAGTGCTATGTCCGGGTCACTAGCGAGAGTGATGATCCCGTTAGGCCCGGGCATTTTGAGCTTCATGTACCCGTAATGGGGTATTGCTTGGAAGATTGTAAACGCTTCCCGCCCTAGCAGAGCGTGATAACCGCTGCTGAACAGAGCCACATGGAACGTGATCTCTTCAGACCTGTTATTATCCGGCGTGCCGAACACCATATCTAGTGTGATTTTTCCTGTACAGCGCGCTTCCCGACTGGGGATTATTCCTCTAAAGGTTGTGCTGCTTCGCTCAATGCGGTTCCAGTCTATTTCCATTTTTTGAAGGGTTTCCTCATAAATTAGGTTCAATCCGCTGCCGCCGTCCATGAGTACCTTGGTAAGACGAAAGCCGTCCACTATTGGCTGAGGACCAATGCGGCTGGTGCTCGGGATTTTCGGAATTTAGGTTCATCACTGGCGTTAAAGGTAATAGCCGTGTCACTCCATGGGTTTATTGTTGCTACTTGGTAGACTTCGGCAAGGCTGCGGAGTGTCCTTTTTCGCGTATTATTTGATGCGAAAGTCTCGAAGACTATTAATACCGTATGGGTGTCTCTGGGGTGGCTTTCTGTGGCCGCCGGAATTAGGAGGTTTTCGTCAATTTTGGCCACTTGCCGGAGTATCCAACATGCTCTAATGCTGTGAGTTGGTGTGGCGTCCTCTGTACTGTGAATTTTACAGGGTTCGTTAAGCCATCCTTCCAGTACGGTTCCATGCCCTATAGAGGGTTTTTGCTTTTTGGTATTTGACCTGGGTGTCTGGTTATACTGCACACTTTTATTTCGGACTGGGTTTGTATTTAGGGCCGGATTGTCCCAAAATTTTATTTTGGTTTTCCAGGCGCTTTCCATCGCACAATACTTTCGTACTATTGACGCTAAGTCAGCGAAGCGTGTGATATCACGGCGACTTATGGCGTTGAGTATTCCCTTGTCCGTGCAATTATTGCAAAAGATTAAGATTGCGTCTTCCTCGCGGCAGTCCCTTAGCCTGTTCTTAACCAGGAGGAATCTAGCCCAGTAATGATGTACTGTTTCGTCAGGCTCTTGCCTGATTTTGGATAGATCGCTTATGTTGGGGTGGGTGGGTGGAGTTAAATCCGAAGCCTCACCCAGTCTAAGGCTCAGAGGCCAAGGAATTTCTGAACTCGAAAATTTGGATCCCTGGGTGTTGTCCAATGAATCCAGCCCGTCGCCTGACTCTAAGTTCAGGTCTTGAGTGATATCCTCCCCTCCGCGGGTATCCGGCTTGGAGGGATCGGGAATCCGGACGTAGCGAGTCCTTAAGATAGACGAAGGGTCGCTGCACTGTCCCTCTACCACGGCAACGTGATGGGTGACTTGGGGAGAGTTAATCTCTCTCAGATCGGTTTTAGGCCCAATCTGGTCGTAATCCGTAGCGACTCCCAGGGCGGCGAAGCGATCCAAGAGCTCGTTTATGGAGGAAAGCTCCATTGGATCAAACTGCTCGGCGAGTTCCGAACTGACATGAAGATTGTTTTCGATGGCCCGAGAGCTCATCGTCGGCGCAGAAGCGGAACAGGCGGTCATAAGAAAACCACCTAGTCGGAGGGTTTGGCCGACAGCCAAAACTCCCTTAGCAATGGTGCTGTCTTTAAAGATGGGGCGAGGTATCCTTCCTGATGGCGACGACACAAAGGAACTCTCAATGAAAGCACCAATGTCGGTGTCAAAACCGACAGATCTCGGGTAGGGGGTCCCGAACTGTGCGTCTAGGCCGGATGGTAACAGGAGGCAAGGGACACGAAGTTTTACCCAGGTTCGGGACCTCTCGATGGAGGTAAAACCCTACGTACTGCTTGATTAATATTGATGATATGGATAGTACAAGAGTAGATCCACCACGAGATCAGAGAGGCTAAACCCTAGAAGCTAGCCTATGGTATGATTGTTGATGTGTATGTTGTCCTACGGACTAAAACCCTCCGGTTTATATAGACACCGGATAGGGTTAGGGTTACATAGAGTCGGTTACAATGGTAGGAGATCTAAATATCCGTATCACCAAGCTTGCCTTCCACGCTAAGGAAAGTCCCTTCTGGACACGGGATGAAGTCTTCAATCTTGTATCTTCATAGTCCTGGAGTCCGGCTGAAGGTATAGTCCGGCCATCCGGACACCCCCCTAATACAGGACTCCCTCAGGGACAAATCATGGAAATCTATCCCGTAGTAGTACATCAGCCCGCGGACGAAAGGGTGGAGTGGATAACCCTAGCCCGCGGAAGAAATTGGGGATGAATACCACCCTTTCTATGGGCTCCGGCGTGGGGATAACTTGTCCCTCGGCTGGCAGATGATGGGCGATCTCCTTCGTCAAATATCCAGCCGCCCGGAGCTTAGTAATGTCCTCTTCCTTGACGGAGGAGACCATCCACTTGCCCTGACCACCAGATCCGGGCAAGGTTGCTTCAGTGGAAAGGGGATGAGAGCTTGGGCGTTGGAGCTTGAGATCGGAAAGGCGGAGACAGAGAGAGAGCATGAGGAGAGGAAGAGGGAATCCTTATCCCCTTATAAAGGCAGCAAATATTAAATGCCTCCCCACTCACCTTAGGATTCGCCTATTCCCTAGGGTTGTATAAACGGCACGGTTGAGTTACCCATGCCCGCATTGATGAGAATCCCGCAATAAGGGGACACGATCTCTGTTTTGACAAGACGTGCCAGTAGCAACCACGCCTCATAGCGTGGATTGGCTGAAGAAAACCGGTTCGAAATTATAACCGGACAGACGCGATGTCGTGTTGAAAAAAGAAAGCTGTCAATAGATTAGATTTGTGCAAATATTATATTCTCTCTGCGGTTGTGTATGGTGTACGTAACAGGTCAGGATACTATCATTACATTTGAAGACTATCTTGGAGTTCGGAGAAAAGGGGAACCCGCCTTGCAATTCTGAAGACAATCTGCACGCCGGACTCCTCGTCATTGAGAGCCAGGTTCAGGGGCTACTGAGGGAGTCCTGGACTAAGGGGTCCTCGGGCGTCCGGCCCAAGGTTGTCAGAATCGCGATTCTGTTATACGATTCTACGACTTTACGGTCCAAACTAACCCCTATGATTCTACGATTTTAGTTCATAGAATCTACGTTTCTACGATCCTGATAGTGAAGATTCTACGATTTGCGATCTTACCATCGGAGCTCCGATCTGATTCAAAATCGCGATTCTGACAACCTTGGTCCGGCCCATTATCCTTTGGGCCGGACTAATGGGCTGTGAAGACATGAAGGCCGAAGACTGCACCGTGTCTAGATTAGACTCTACTTGGCGTGGAAGGCAAGCTTGGTGATCGGAGATTCTTTCTTATGTAACCGACTCCATGTAAACCCTAGATCTCCTTGGTGTCTATATAAACCGAAGGGGATAGTCCGGAAAGTACACCACATATACTCATTACCATACCCACATAGGCTAGACTTCTAGGGTTTAGCCATTACGATCTTGTGGTAGATCCACTCTTGTAACACTCATATTCATCAATATCAATCAAGCAAGACGTAGGGTTTTACCTTCATATAGAGGGCCCAAACCTGGATAAATATTGTGTCCCCTGTCTCCTGTTACCATCGATCCTAGACGCACAGTTCGGGACCCCCTACTCGAGATCCGCCGGTTTTGACACCGACAGTGACCCCGGATTTGTCTTCCCACCGGAGCTCACTCAGTTGATCCAACAGCAGAATGTCTTGATGCAGCTATAGTCCAGAACCAAGGAAACGATAACAACAACCCACCACCACCACCTCCAGTGGACAACCTAGCCCGTTTTCTGAGATTGAATCCGCTGGTGTTTTCCAGTAGCACCGAGCCGATTGTTGCTGATGACTAGCTACATAGGATTGGAAGGGAGTTGACCACCGCAGGTTGCACGGATGCGGAGAAGGTGCGCTTTGCTACACATCAATTGGATGGACCCGTAGCCTCATGGTGGGAGAATTACACAACCACTTTTCCCATAGCCAACGTCACTTGGGATTAGTTTCAGCAAGCATTCCGCACAGCCCTTGTCTCTACAGGAGCAATGAATATGAAGAAGTGTGAGTTTCGCAACTTACATCGGGGAAACCGTACTGTGGGGCAGTGCGTGGATGAGTTTAGCAAGTTAGCCCACTATGCCCCAGATGATGTGGCCACATATGCCGCGAAGCAGGAGAAGTTTATGGAAGGGCTGAATGATGAGATGAGTATGTAGTTGATGGTGGCAACATTCACTAAATACCAGGAGTTGGTAGGCTGGGCCCTGATGATTGAAAACAAACAGCAGTAGATAGAGAGCCGCAAACGGAAGTATGGACAGGGGAAGTACAATTCTGGAGCTCAGCAAAAGCCTCGCTTTACCCCAAACTCCGGAAGTTACACCCATAACCATGGAGGCCATACTCACAATGGAGGAAGTTCTCATAACCACAGTGGCCCCAAGAATGGGAATGGAAATGGAGGAAGCAGCAGCCAGAACCGTTCCAACCCAGCAACGCCTACCAAGAAGGATCTAAGTCACATTACTTGTTTCAAGTGTGGGAAGAATGGACACTATGCTACCGAGTGTTCTGAAGCAAAGAATAGAAATGGCAATGAAAGCTCTGGGAAAAAGCCCAACCCTTTCAACAGGGGACAAGTGAACCACGTTAATGTAACATCCCAATTTTTGGAATGTTTTAGAAAAAGTTTTCAAAAAAATCAGGGCAAGAAAATTTTTGTTCGGTAACAAAGCTTAAATTGGACTTTTATAATTCAGAGGATTTAATTTGAACTAATAGCAACTTAAACTTAAATTGAGTTTGTTCTTCTCTTTTAGTTGGGTTTTGGTTTTCTCCCTTCAGCATATTAAATTATGCGCATTTGTATTTGGAACTTCTTTTGAATTTGTTAGCTTCTATTCTTTTTTCCCCTAAGAAGGAAAATATTTAATTTGTTTTCGCAAACTCTGGGCAGTATCCAACGCCCAATCTACCTTCTCTATTCCGTGTGTTTCTTATTCCTCTCACCCGTATGGACCCAGCTCATCTCTTTTATTTTTCTTTCTCCATCTCTCTTGGACTATAGCCCAACAACTCCCTCTCTCTATTTTTTTCTCCTGCTTTCCTCCTTCCTCATGGGCCTGGCCAATCTGGCCCATCTCTCCAAACCAACGAACCTCTCTCCTCCTCCTACCTGTACGTTCACAACTCACATAAGAGGAAACCTCAACAGCCACCTCCGTGCATACACAGGAAACCTCTGCACCTTCCTTTAATTCCTCCTCCCTTCCTATTCCTCTCCACTCACCATCCCTCCCACCGAAGGCCTCTTCTCCTTCCTCTTCCTTCGTCCTTACGCTCGCTAGCATACAGAGAGGAAACGTTATGAGAAAAAACCTACAGCCACTCTCCTGCCTTCCCCTTCACTCCCATAAATCTCAACCTTTTCAAGTTCTGAAGATATGTAGATGAGCGCCCCGACCTCCTTTTCCATTCCCATAGCAACTCATTCCCTCTCCCTTCCTCCTCTACCAAAGAACTATCCCTGAACTTTGAAGCTCCATGGACGCGAGGTCTCCATCCCGACGACTCCAAGCACCTCCGTCCAAACCATTGCGCCAGATGATTCTACTACATGCCACGGCTCCATTCAGAGAAGAAACAACGTGTTCCGTCGAGCACACGCGAAGAATTTCACATGGGCGTGTACACCGTTTGTCAAGTTCACCACACCGTTCCGTCCAACTCGGTGAGCCTCTATCCAATTCCTCATGCACACCTCCTCAACATCACCCGTAGTATCTCATAGACATCATGTTTCAACCTATCTACCTCGTTGGCCACGCTTGTTCAAAACATATTTCAATTCGATGGCATCAGCTTGTCTTCATATTTTTGGCCTATCGGATAATCTTGTGGTCAACATACGAAATGTTTCTTGTGGCTGTAGTAACCATGTTGTGGAGTATTTGATCGGTCAACTTTTCTTGCTAGTATGTTATTTTATTATGTTCGTGATATGCCTACGAGTGTATGTTATTCGTCTTATAATTTTAGTGCGACGTACGACTTGTTAGATTTATTTCTTTCATCGATTATAGTTATTCAAAAAATGGTTCAACGTGTTATTTCATGTTGATATTTTTCTTTCTTGTGGTATATAGTTATGATATGCATATGTACATGTTTTTACAAATTATTACCATGCGTAGGTTTATGTAGAATTACTGTAACCTCTGCGTCATTATGCAATACCTAATGTCCTGATTATTTCATTTTTGTTTAGAATGAATATATGTTAGATATTGATTATATATTCATTTTCATCCATGTCACATGTTGGTTTTAAATCATGCCTTGTCTAAGATAGATGTTTAAATATTTTTGCATGTGTGTTGTATAGTTGTGATGTCATGCCATGTTGTAGGATATGATGTTTATTTTAATTGTGTGTGGTATCTAGTCGTTTACACTAGTAGTCATAAATTGGTATATCAACTTAGAACATTGCCATGCTTGTGGTGAAGCGCTTGGCGTGGAATTATTATTTTTGTATGATATGAGAATCACACATTATTGCATAGTGTTCCTCTTATTTTATAGATGTTTGGAATCCAATATAGATAAATGTTGCATTTCTTAAATTGGTGTTATGTTGATATTGTCAAATTTATGTTTTACTTTATCATTGGTTGTTAATTATCCTAGGTGTTTAATTACCTAGATTGATAGTTGTTCATACTTAGTTGATTGAGATGCCATGTTAGTACTTACTCAAAGTAGAATGCATATTTTTGATTATATGCCTACCATGTGATATACAGTTGCTAGTTTTTATCTTATATTCATGCTTTTGGTTATACCTTACTTGGTAGGTATGCATGATAGTAGTTTGATGATATCGCGTAGTTCTGTACCCTATGTCGTTGCAAGTGTAAGTGGTACTAGATAGGTAATGCAAGTCATCTTTGTTATTCCTGCTATGATATCTCATTGCTTGATGTTGTTGATGCCATGGCATAGATGTTCACTTGCTTACATGTTAATTGCTTACTCGGTGTGCTTATTTCTCATAACTAGTATGCAAGATTATGTGATCTTGCCATTCTTGATATTCATGTTAGTTGATATCAACTAAGTTATCTTATAGTTGTGAGTTGTATTCTATCGGTTTCATACTTTGGCATTCCGTGTGATGATCATTCATACTTAGCATTATACATTTATATCTTGTTATTGAATTATTGTATGCCTAGCGTTTGATACATTTTGTTTACCTTTCTATTGCATTATGATATGCCTAGACATATTTCATGCAAGTAATCTTTCATGTCTTATGATGTTGCGTGTGTTATAGTTGCTTAGTTTAGTTCTTCCTTATAGATGTTTAACTTCATTACATCTTAGTCTTATGAGTGCTTTATACTTGTTGTGATAGTTCATCTCATGTTTAGGATAGTTGTGCATCCTTTTGTTCCATGTGTTGTATAGTTTCTTGTTAATTGCTTTACAAATGAATTGGTTTGATATAATAGATGATGTATATGTTTGGATGCTATTGATGACCATTATAAATATTTAGATTATGTCTAATTATTTATTTATGGTTGACTTTACCTTCGTCATGCCATGTTATGATTATGTAGTTATAATGCATAGGATGGTTTAATTTCATGTGTGTTTGTTATATAGTAGTTTTCTATATAGTTAGTCGAGATGCATAGTGGGAACTACTTGTGGTCAATAGCATATATAGTTCATATTGGGACGTTAGTCTTGTTGGAAAGCCTCGGTTACCCATCATCAACCTAAACCCTGTCAATTCATTGAGTCCTCTACTTACCTTCCAATCAATCTATCTCCTTTTGGAATCTCCATCTGATCAATATCTTGCTATCCATCCACCCTTAATTTGTTTTGGATGTTATTTGGATTACTTTTGTTTTAGTATTTATTGTTTGTCTTTTGCTATCGTTACAATGAGTAGGGAGTGACGACGGTGTTGGACATGGACATAATCAGGTTACCGAAGGACTCAACAACGAAGGCATGCCTCCTTCTTTGATCATATTTATCCTATGTTTACAAAATTGCATTCTATTTTATGGTTACTATATGCATGCTATTTTAATTCTCGTAGCTAGTGTGTCCATTGACACATTACCCTGATCCGCTTGTCGCCTATTCACTTGACACCCGAGTAGAATTATATAGTATTCTGGTAGAGTAGAAATGCTTAGCCATGCTTATTACCCTATAGGTGCTTTGTTGAATGTCCTTTTAGTCATTGACACTTGAAACTTATTTCTTGAGCTCGTTGAGCTAGGCAAGTTGGCCTTGTTGACCTTCTCTATCCTCTTCTACTCTGGGTGAAACTTACCATCTGAATACTAGCGCGGGCGACAGCTGAATCAAGGATTGAAGGAGCGATTGGCTGCCCTTCACGAGTTGAAGGGGGCAATCAGTCGTCCGTGCCGCTTAAGGCTTAATTAGTCTTGGATTTGAAGATTGTGATAACAGTACAGCCACATGCTATATGGGCACTGGCTTGGTCAAGTAAGCTAGTCAGCCTTAGGTGTCGATGTCGTCGTACCGCAAATGGGATAGCTACCCTGTGGGGAGTATCCTCGGCACAGATGGGGGGGCGGTTTGAGGACGTACTCTCAGTTCCGTGCGCCAGACCCGGTGGGCATGTCACATCTTTGGGGGATCTAGTCCAAAGACCCCATCACAATCTCCTTGCCGGTATACCAAATGGTGTACTACGCTAGCGACGGCTAGTGGCAACAAGTCGGGATTGTGTCGTGTGGGTAAAGTGTACAACCTCTGCAGAGTGTAAAACTATTCGAATAGCCGTGTCCACGGTCAAGGACAGCACATGAATCTTTCTTGACATACAGGACCTGTCTTGCTTATTTCCTATTTACCCTATTCTTGGAACCTATGAAGAGTGTGAGTTAATCGAGGATCCTCACTTTGATGAAAGTTATTCTGGAGATAAAACACATTCTCATCAAAACTTCTTTTATCCAACTGCTTTATTTGTCAAACAAAATTAGCTTTATACAAATGAGCCATACAGCCTTCCTTTGAAGCCACATGTAGCTATTAGGTCCTTCCCCGTGGGAGGCATGTTGAGTACGTAATGTACTCATGGCAATAATTTTGTTGACAATAGAGTTACCTGGAGACGAAGATGATGACTACGACTACTATGGCGATCTATAGAAGTGAGGTCACGTGGACTACATCGACTGCCTGTGGCTGAGATGGAGTCGCTACGCATTGTACTTTCCACTGTTTTTCTGAATGTAATAAATGTCATGAGATATTTCGCTAGGTATGTCTTGTGACAATATATATTACTTGTAATACTTTAATGTATTGTGCAATGATATCATTTCACTGTGTTGTCAACAATGATCCTGGGGTTGACAAATATACACAGGAGGATCTGGAAGCTAATTCCGGGTTCTCACAGTTAACATGGAGGAGGTTGAAGAATATCCAGATGCAGTTATAGATAAATTTTTGGTTAAGTCATTTACTGCAATCGTTCTTTTTTATACTGGTGCATCGCATTCATACATTTCAAGAGGATATGTGGATAAGTATAAGTTACCCACCAAAGTTCTTAGGACACCTATGTTAGTAAGCTCGCCATGAGCAGAGTTTATGGCAAGCCAAGGATGTTTTCTGATGCCATTAACCATATGTAGGCATGTTTTCCCCTCAGTCCTAGTAATTCTGGAGTCACAAGGATTGGATGTGATACTAGGCATGGATTGGCTATCGATGTATGGGGGAAACATAGATTGCGCCAGTAAGTGAATTATGCTCACCACCCCGGAGGGAAAAAGGATTAAGTATGTATCCAGGCATGCGCCAAGGAAGACCCAAGTAAATTCCCTCTCAGGAGTTGTTCAGGAGGAAGTGCCTGTAGTGAAGGATTACCAGATGTATTTCTAGAGGAACTACCAGGCATGCCACGGGATCGAGACATTAAGTTTTTGATAAAGCTGTTGCCAGGCACCGGACCAATATCAAAGAGACCATATCGGATGCCCGCAAATGATCTGGAGGAGATTAAGAAGCATATTAAGGAGTTATTGGAGAAAGGTTACATTCGACAAAGTTCGTCACCGTGGGGAGCCGCAGTGCTCTTAGTTGAGAAGAAGGATGGATCCTTGTGAATGTTTGTTGATTATCGTGCGTTTAGTTCTCGAGAAGCTCAGGGAACATTAGCTTTATGCCAAATTCAGCAAATGCGAGTTTTGGTTGAAGGAAGTTGGATTTCTTGGACATGTTATATCAGGAGAAGGTATAGTAGTAGACCCTACCAAGGTTCAATCAGTCACTGATTGGCTAGCACCCGCCTCAGTAGGGGAGATCCACAGTGTTCTGGGACTCGTGGGATATTACCGGAGATTCATTGAGAATTTTTCCAAGATTGCGAAGCCCATGACGGAGTTGTTGAAGAAGGACACTAAGTTCAAATGGACAGATGAATGTGAGGCAAGTTTTCTGGAGTTGAAGAAACGCTTGGTTACAACCCCAGTGCTGATTTTGCCAGATATACGCAAGGATTTCCAAGTGTATTGCGATGCTTCTCGCTTAAGACTTGGAGGTGTACTTATGCAAGACAGAAGAGTTGTTTCCTATGCCTCACGTCAGCTTCGACCGCATGAGTTGAATTATGCCATGCATGATTTGGAGTTAGCAGTTGTAGTTCATACACTCAAGACCTGGAGACATTTTCTTATTGGAAACCGTTGTGATGTGTACATGGATCACAAGAGTTTGACGTACATTTTCACACAGAAGGAGCTGAATCTCAGACAAAGGAGATGGTTGGAGCTTATAAAGGATTATTATATGAGGCTACACTATCATCCAGGCAAGGCCAATGTCGTAGCAGACGCCTTGAGCCCAAAAAGTTATGCCAATGCCCTTGTAAGAGAAGGATTTTCGTAGGAGTTAGTTGACGATCTCAAGAAGCTTCGTTTGGATATAGTTCCACGAGGTTTTGTCGCAGCAATGGAGGTTCAGTCAACATTATTGGTAAAGATTCGAGAAGCTCAGAAGGATGACAAAGAGATTGCTGAGATAAAGGAGAAGATGAGAAAAGGAAAATACAAAGGTTTTCGTGAGGATGAGCACGACACTTTATGGTTTGAGGACCGAGTATATGTACCCAATAATGCAGAAATCAGGAAGTTAATACTATAGGAAACTCATGACTTGCCATACTCGATTCACCCAGGAAACACCAAAATGTATTTGGATTTGAAGGAGCATTTCTGGTGGACTGGTATGAAGAAGGATATTGCCGAGTGTGTAGCCGTATGTGATGTATGTCAGAGAGTGAAGGAAGAACATCAGAAGCCAGTAGGATTACTGTAGCCTATGCCGATACCCGAATGGAAGTGGGACAAGCTTGGCATGGATTTCATCACCGGATTACCCAGGACATGATCGGGATATTATTCTATCTAGGTAGTAGTGGATCATTTGACCAAAGTGGCCCACTTTATTCCAGTGAAGACCACCTATACGAGTGTGAAGTTGGCCAAGATATATATGACCAGGATCGTATGTCTGCATGGAGTTCCAAGGACCTTTGTATCGAATAGAGGGACTCAGCTTACTTCGAAGTTTTGGCATCAGCTGCACCAGACTTTGGGAACCAGGCTAGATTTCAGTATAGCCTTTCATCCGCAGACAGATGGACAGACCGAGAGAGTCAATCAGATTCTGGAGGACATGTTGAGAGCTTGTGCGCTAGATTATGGATCCAGCTGGGATGATAATTTTTCGTACACGGAGTTCTCATACAACAACAGTTATCAAGCCAGTTTGAAGGTGGCACCTTTCGAAGCTTTGTATGGAAGAAGGTGCAGGACACCGTTAATGTGCGATGAATTTGGAGACCGGCAGTTGTTTGGACCGGATTTGATCAAAGAATCCGAAGAGAAGTTAAGTCGATTCGCGACAAACTAAAGGTAGCTCAGTCCAGGCAGAAGAGTTACGCAGATTCAAAACGCAAGGAGGTAGTCTATGAAATCGGAGACAGAGCATATCTTCGTGTGTCACATCTCTGAGGAGTAAAACGTTTTGGAGTTAAGGGAAAGTTAGCCCCGAGATTTGTAGGACCATACCGAGTTTTGGAACGTATGGGAGAAGTTGCCTACAAGTTGGAGTTACCCGAAGGACTGTTAGGAGTTCATGATGTATTTCACGTTTCCCAGTTGAAGAAGTGCCATGCAGAGATGGCCGATATTCCTCTGAGAGATACAGTGCCCCTGGAAGCAATTCAGTTGGAGAGTGATTTGACCTACCAGGAGAAACCCGTCAAGATTCTCGAGTTTGACAGCCGAGTTACGCGCAACAAAGTTATCAAGTTTTGCAAAGTTCAGTGGAGCCACCATACCGACGATGAAGCCACCTAGGAACGAGAGGAAGACCTATGGAAAGACCACGCACACCTATTTTCTAGCCAACCCGAATCTCAAGGGTGAGATTCATCTTAAGGGGGTAGGTTTGTAACATCCCAAATTTTCAATTTGGAATGTTATACATAGGTCATCATATGCATAGCATATTTTATTTGCATCTCGTTTGCGATCCTAGAAATCCTAAGCAACTCAAGGACCCACGGAGAGAGTTGGGGTTTTCACTATTTTCATATTTGAATTTTTCTTAAATTTGAAAAGAGGATCATTTTGGTTTTAATATTTTTCTCTCCGAAATATTTCCAATATAAAAATAAAAGAGAGGAGATAAAAGGACTTCTCCGAAACAAAACAAATATTGGAGGAAAAATGTTAAAATCAAATAAATATTTTATTTGGGGTTTTATTGCTATTTTATTTGAATTAGAAAAAATATGCATTTTTCAAAATTGCATTTTTAGGCTAGAAAAATGTTCACTATATTCTAAATATTTTATTTAGACGGTGAAAATTGTTTTTGGCATTTTTAGAATTTTTTTATATTTATTTAGGAATTTCTTTGGCGGAATTATTTAAAAAAAGGTTTCGCCCGACTAGGCCAACGGCCCAGCCGAGCCGGGCCAAGCCCAACCAGCGTCGCCGCCTCCCACAGCCGTGCGAGCGCCGGACTCCCGCTGGAGTCCGGGTCAGCCTCGGCGTCCGTGCCCCTCGCCAAGCAACCCCACCCTCCCCCGAGGCCTTTATAAGCCGAGCCGCGCCGCCGCCGCGCCTCTCCACCCCGTCCCGAGCCCCGGGCCGCCGCAGCCGCCCACCGCCGTCGCTGCAGCCCGCGCCGCCGCCGCTACTGACCCCGTGCCGCCCGACGCCTTAGCCCCGCGCCGCGCCGCCTCGCCGGAAATCGCCGCTGTTCGGATCCGCCGCCGCCGGTTTTTTTCCGGTTCTCGTCGGTTTATTTCGGTAAACCCTAGATCTAGATCGGTTTTTTTTCATAGATCGGTTTTCTCGGTTTAGATCTACTCCATGAACGTTCGTTCGTTTAGTTCTTATAACGAATGGATTCATTCGTTTGTCTCTGTTAGCGGACGTTCATCCGATAGATTTTTCTTTTTATTTTATTTTCACCGGGGACCTATCCGTGAATATATTTTTTATCGTGGATTAGCCCCTGATCTTCAAACCCTCGCAGCTTTTCAACCGTTCGTCCAAATCCAGTGAAACCAACGCCAAAATCTTTGTCTCGAAGTCCTCTTTCCAGTTCATCAATTTGAACATGATTTTGACAATTTAAAATTTTGTTTCCAGCAGATTTGAATTCGAAATTCTTTTGAGCGTAGTTTCAGTTCCGTAGCTGCGATTCGATTGATTCTTTTTGCAAATCGAAACTCTTCAGTTTAACTTTCAGTTTGGACTTTCATATCTGAGTTTTACCCCTGCATCTATGCTTGATTGCTTATGTATGGTATTGTTTGTTTGCAATAGAATTTCCGGAGTGCGAAGCGTGCTACTACGAGTCTCTAGGGTTTGCAGATCGTCAGCAAGGCAAGTAACACTTTGATCATACCTCTTTATCACCCAGTTTATATGCATTAATCTCAAACCTCAAATATTGCATGAGTAGGATCTCTTAACATGTGGGTATTGGGAAGTAGATGATGAGGTAGAATCTATTGCCCTTTTACTATCAAACCCTGGGAGTTACTTCTATGTTATGTTTATACTGCTATGCTATGCTTGTAGACGTGGTTTGGGTTTGAGTGCATCCATGACAGATATGAGAGTTGTTAATTAAGGGTTAACTTAAGGTGGCTACTTAAATACACATTTGGGTGGATTGGTTGCAGGCACTTGGAGAATCCAGTGTTGTCCTAGGATATCCCGGAGTACCCGTGTGATCATCCTATGGTTCACCACCCAGGCTCAAAGGGGTCATAAGATTATTCATGCTAGAAACTTCCGTGTGCAGCCACAAGCCATTATGGGCTCTAGCATAGTTGAGTATGTTGCGTGACCTCTTTCAGTGGTAGGCTAGCAGATGTAGGGGGAAGTAGGTGTAACTGTCTACCTAAAGTAAAGAGTTAATGCTTCTGAAAAACTGTACCTCGGTCATCCGTTTCTCAAACACCCCGTAGTGCGAGAAATCCAATGGAGGAGATCGAGTCTTGTGCGGAAAAGTGCGCAAACCTCTGCAGAGTGTACAAAATAATCATGATTAGCCGTATCCCCGGTTATGGACATCTTGAGTATCTGGTTCTTGGATTATCATGTTGATCGCATCACTCTAAATTAATTTGTTGGGTTATTAATACTGCTTAATTGGGATTGAGTTGGAGGAACCTTATCAATATTTATCAACTATCATGATAGTTAAACAAAATATATACCTTTGTTGTAGGAAAAAATTGGCTTTTCGCAAAAACATATTAACCGTAGAGCCTCCACCAGCCAAATATGCATATAGTAATAGTTGCTACCTGTTCATTGCTCTACAGTGTTATTTTGCTAGCATATTTCATGTGCTGACCCGTTTTCAGGCTGCAACATATTATGTTGCAGACTTTTCAGACGAAAAGTAAGGTGTGCTAGGTCGTTGTCGTGCACCCAGCTATGCCGTTGGAGTTGATGGACTCACTTTATCTTCCAAGCCTTCCGCTGTTATCGTATTTACATGGCCTTAAGCCATATTATTGTATTGAGTTATCTCTTGAGACTATCGATGTAATAAGTGTGTGATTGTTACTCTGTTATAAATCCTTCGAAGTACTGTGTGTGTCAGCATTACCGATCCAGGGATGACACTTATGCATAGAGATTTGACCGTTTGAGGTCGGATCGTTACAGAAACCAAAGTACTCTGCGTTCATAAAATCAGATGCCATAACATTAGAAGAATTATGTGATACATCAGTTTTAGTTCTCTTATTAATTTAATATGACAAGAAAATGGTTACTGGATGATGGTCCTTAGAAACCTAATGAGCTAAAGAAACATAGAACTACTCTATTATTGAGGTCAATTTTGGCTCCAAAACTTTCAGTTTCAGCGAATTACATGAACAGTAAGCTTCCCGGTTTATCTGTTCATTCACAAGCTAATTAAGAATGAAAATCGGCAAATTATGATTAAATCAACTGTAGGCCAAAATTTGGAAGTTAAACGAAATCAAGTTGGTGGTTCAAATTAATATATAAGCATGCCATAATCTGAAGCAAGTGTATAAATAAATTCTGAGAGCGTATACACGTACGTACAGAAATAAGACAGGCTAAGATAAGGACACCAAACCACTTGTTTCTTTTAGTAATATTCTTCTCAAGTGGACATAATGGCTCAAGGAGTCTAACCTGTTGGCAACACAAGTACCATATCACGAAAGTGGATAGCTCAAACTGCTTCAGCTACTGGAGCGTCATATAAAAGAACTACTTAAGTTATATTGAGATCAAAGAAACATGTTTCCTCATACCAGGAACTTAGGAAGCATCATGTCCTTGTAGGTCTAGGAAACTTAGGTCCGTTGGTTGCATGAGTCATGTAACATCGTGGAGAAAAACAGAAGAAATAAAAAAAATGAGGCTCGGCAGGTGCCTCTGGCCAAAGTTTCTCGAGCACAACATTCGTCGTGATTGTTTTATGTGATCGGTCCTGTGGATGAATCTCAACAACACCATAGGCTTGCCTTGCATATGTCGCTGCAGCTTTCATCTCAATTGCTCTATGAGATGTTCTCGTATGTACATCTGGCCACAGATCATCCAGTGCACATTCCACCGGTGACAGGTCAACGAGCTTGATGTACCTTTCTTTCCTCGTCGTTAATCTAACAGAGAACTCTTGCTCTGCTACTGCTTAACTTTACTATGTTTCATACACCTATTGCTATGCTGACACATAGAATCGATATAAGCTTCCAAAACAATTCAAAATTGTACGGCCAAACATATATACGCCATGACATGTTTAGGTGTGGCATATAGAGGTCGTCTCAGCATTTGCAGGAGGAGCATTATGTGATTTGAATTCTCAAATTGTACTGTACTGTTTTAAGGAACCGGATGCACAACATGTTGGTAGTTGAAAACCGAAAATTTCTTTCAGGCTTTCTGAGCTGCTATGATTTCAAATTTTGGTTTAAGAAATATTTCACCCATTACCAAAAATCACTGATATTCCAATAATGTTTCGGATCTGCATGGGCTAGGGACGGAGCTACATGCAGCAATTAGCAGGCGTGTCTTTATCTCGCCTTTAGCGAGACTAAAAACGGCTCGCCTCAAGGGAGCTTGTAGGGGCCAACCTAGTAGGGAGCCGGTTGATTTGCTTCTTGCTTTTTTTTCATTTGTTTGCTTTCATTAGTCTTTTTTCCTTATCCTTTCTTTTCTTCATATCTGGAAATATCCTATTGTATTTTATAAGAAATATCTTTTTTATTTTAAAATTTCACAGTGCATTAAAAAATTGTTAATGTATTTTTTGAAAAATGTCCATATCATTCAAAAAATTGTTCCCCACATTTACAAAACATCCACGTGTTTCAAAAATATGCTTGTGACACTTTTTTGAAAAAATTTACAATGTGAAACTTTTTCGTGTAATTTCAGCATCATGTTTCATACCATTCATAAAAAAGTTTATGACACTTAAAAAATGCCCGTCATGCTTAAATTTTTCTTTGCGCTTTTTAATAAAATGTTCATGGTATTTATGAAAAGTTTTCAATGTGTGTTGAAAAAATGTTCACCGTGTATTGTAAGAATGTTCAATGTGGATTTGACAAAATGTTCAACATGTACTTTGGAAAATGTTCAACGTGTACTTGGAAAATGTTCAACCTGTAAAAAATGTGCAGTGTGCATTTGAAAAATGTTCAACATGTATTTAATAAATATTACATATCTAAAAATGTTCAATGTGTATGCAAAAAATGTACAACTTCTATTAAAAAGTCAACATGTATTTTAAAAATAAAATAACCATAAATAAAAACCAAAAAATATAAAGCTGATAAACATCAGTAAAATAACGTACATAAATAAAAATGGCCAGAAGGTTTCCAAAGCCGGATGGAAGGTTCCCAAAACCGGTAGGCACGGTACATAGAAGATTCCAAGACCAACGCTACTGGGCAGGCTCATCAGAACCATTGCTTCAGGCGAGGTGATTTCAACTATTTGCGGCGATTAGCACCTACGTCAACATGTGCATCAGACTAAACTAATAGCAGTGCATCAGGCTGGATTTTTTTTACCCCTCGAGATGCAGGGTAGGCCTCGTGGGCAACAAGGCCGGTTAGGCACCAGTTTTACTGGCAAACTGAAGCCCTCCGCAGGTGGGCTCCTCTGCTAACTTGTTATTTTGCAAAGTGGACAAAAGTCCACAAGATTACAAGAGCATCAAGCAGGCGTAGTGTGTACATACAAGCATAGACAGATACAACATTACACAATAGTCAAGGAAGAACACGTGCAGGAAAGTAAAGACTGACAACCGACACGTTTGCCGGGCACTAGTTGGAGGCTACTAAAGCTTAGGCCAATGAGAAAACCATCTAAAAAAGAGCAAACATAGCACAATGATTTATTTTTATTTTTTTGACCGGCGATTGATCGACCCATGGGCGCCATTTCCTTCAAGTTGACTTCTCGTCTACCCCACAAGTTCAATAGGACACCAGGCAACCGAGTTGATGTATGAGTTCACGAGGAACACGAGTCAACCGTGGAGGTCGGACGCCGGACGGCCAACGCCTGGGCGCTCTAGCGCCAACCATCCACCTTGTTTTAGATTGCACCATCGTCGTCGATCCTAGCAGGCTATATCCTAGTGTACATCCTAAGTCTCAATTTTCAATCAGCTCAAATGGTATTCGTCTAAACTACATAAGCTATCCTGATTTATTTCTTTAATACGTCTCACTATCCTGCTGGCTTGCTGCGAATTCTGTTTTATTTTGGGAAGTTATTTGCATAACCACTGCAATGATGATTTTCTTCTTATAATGTTATTTGATGTGTGAAAATGGCAGAAAGACAGAAAGTCACGAACTGTCATTAAACGGTTTATGAAAATAATAGTGTGCAATACTAAAAGGTAACTAGACTATAATTATATTTGTTCATTTTATTATGTTCAAACGATAAGTTGTTGCCACATCGTTAATCTTTTCGATTATCAAGGATCCAAGGTCGGATGATGTATTATGCTAATACCGACTATCTTTTAGTGGCATCATCCTCGGCTTATTCATTCGGCAAGAATCATTGTCCCTTATCTGTTATCATATATGCCTCCTGACTTCTAATATATAACAAGATTTGTCAAAAACACATTATTGTTGGTAAACTCTTGGTGAAGTTACGTATATTGTTGTATCTGTGTGAGACTAGTGTACTAGCGTTATTTTTCTCTAACACCGCCCCTCCAAGGCAATATGGAGCACTCAAGGTTTAGAACAGTCAAGATTTGAACCATCTAAACCACTTGTACTCTAGCAACCTAACAGAACACTATGCACTTTCACCTCTGCAGTGTAAACTAGCAAGTAACAACGGTCTGATTAAAGAATCTTACCTAAGCAAGGAACAACATGATTGTGTTTCGAAATTACATTGGTCTGACTCAAAATTAAGGTGGTGCAGCACCTATAGAAGGCTATGGACAAAAGTTTGAAGTGTTGTCTTGTATTCGTCCATGTATTCATGCGTCATTAAGGTGTATCTAAAGTCATGACATCTTCACTTGAAGCTCCATCATAATACCTTACATGCTCGCCTCCGCCTCTATGTGGGTTCATGCTCCAATGCCCATCCATCTTGTT
Source organism: Triticum monococcum (assembly GCA_034509565.1). Classification (NCBI taxonomy): domain Eukaryota; kingdom Viridiplantae; phylum Streptophyta; class Magnoliopsida; order Poales; family Poaceae; genus Triticum; species Triticum monococcum. The sequence continues at coordinate 751,936,456 of CM067843.1, read as the reverse complement.
CATGAAAGACCCTTCATTCCCGATCAATACAAACACATATGTTTTAGATACCATCATATTCTCATGAACAATAGAAGTAGTCAATAAAAACGAAAGTACCTACTAATTTAGTTGGTGCATGCGAGTTCTAGTTACTTGTCTTTGTTTTTGCTGAGAGTTGAACAAGTGTGGTGGTGGGTATTGTGGGTGTAATAGTGGTTGGAATGCCCTCATCACCACTCTAGGGGAATGTTACCCCTAATGTTTGCAGGATATATGCTACCCTCTCATCTATTTCCCGACCACCTAATTCTTGTAGTAACAAAACATGATAAATGTAGCCATATAAACCAATTGTTGTGGATGGCTTGGTCCTCTGCATGAGCACGATAACTCTTGAGTATATGTGGAATAAATGTCGTAACCGCCATGCTTTCTGGATTGCTCACATGGCTCACCATGATGTCAAGAAAACATTTTGTTTTCAACAATTAATACATGAAAGCAAGCACTGTGCAAGCTAATACCATAGGGCAACCACAATACATTTATTTATTCAATGGATAATGATACATCATTACATTGTAGTAAACTCAGTTGATAACTACTGGTCAACATTTTTTAGAACCTGATTTGAATATTTTTTATCGCACATGCACAATCTTCATACATTTATTATATCGGTTCCACAAAGATCTGCCTTATCGCATCTTTGATTGTGTCTGAAGTAGTGTACGCATCGTTATGTTTGTACATATTACCTGCAGTCTTAGCAAGATTAAGTACTGTTCATGGCACAACCATTGGTTGATTTGTTGTAGCAAAAGAATGTTGTAACATATCCCTCCATGAATCTTCAGCGAGTTCTTTTATCTATTGGCAAGCATCATGCATTGTTGTCCCATGCTCCTTCATGTAACATTGGATGGTAGAGCCGCAGTGGTCCCCTATTTGCTCACGCTGCAAAATATGGTTGTAAGGGAATGTCATTTCTTTAATCTTCATAACTTCATTTATGGTTCTGATCGTTAGTGATATGTTTGGAATTATGTCATAGCCGGCGAATCTATGTGTATAATTAACATGCATGCATTATCAAGGTTGAAGTGATTCATGTGTACTGTTTGCGTCACAATAAACTTGTACCTTGAAGAACATACATGCTAGCTATATATGTGTGCGCAAATTTATCCTTTTTGTTACGAAGTGTCAAATAATATAACATTTGCACATTACTTCTTCTATGTAGCAGGTTCGGGCTCGCTTCTTTAATCTAGCACCAACACAAATGTGAACATAATATTATACTCCCTCCGTTCATAAATATAAGGTTCATCATGAATTATATATTTTTCAAAAAGTCAAACTTATCTAACTTTGACCAAGTTTATAGACAAAAATATCAATATCTAGAATACCAAATCATTATCACTAGATTCATCATGAATTATATTTTATACATTTAGTATTTTTAATATTTATATATTTTGTTGTAAATTTGGTCAAACATATTCGACATTTGACATTTTGAAAACTAATTGTGCCTCCTTATATTTAGGAACGGAGGGAGTGGTTACTATTGTCAGCGTAATTGTGCCTCCTTTGATGTTTGTATTCCTTTTTGTTCTAAACATACATAACATAGTTCTTTACATGCAAATTCATCATTTTTTCCAAGATGCCAAATTAATATTCGCATGTCCACTTGTGTAAGGATAGAGAAATACCTTGGTTGACACTATATCATTTGAGAGACGAACAAATATACCCAAACACTTGATTAGTTGTGGACTTTCCAGAACCCACTTGAAAGTCTGCTCTGATGTTATCTCATCCATTCCAACATATGCAGCACAAGCTAGCAGGTAGGGTCCAATGCTTGTAGATGAAACTTTAAGATGTTCGCTCATTGTTTTTGGCACATAATGTTCATCACGCCATTTTAGTTCATCGGCGTATGCTTGAACTAATTGCTTCAGCTGTGTATATATAAAAACAATATTAGTAGATGGTTCTATAGTTTCTTAGAAGTATTGACTGTTTAAGCTAGATTACTTGCAATAAAAATCAATTAGTTCACATGATATGGTGTATCCTACAGGATAAGTTCCATTTAAAGGGAAAATAACTTCATCAATTTTATGCACGTAGAAGGTCTTCGTGTTTTGAGTGAACAATATTAAATAATTCATTGACCAATAAAAATACCATTTCTGGGTAAAATGACTAGAAATGAAAGAAATAAATGGTGAATGATTGTGGTCCAACCTTGAGAACTAGGAAACATGCGTTTTTTTGTCTCATACCAAACATGCCCATTTTACCTTACCTTATTTTATTTAGTGAAAATGTTTACATTCTATTTAATTATTTATATGAAAATATATTCACATTTTTACTTTATGTAATCAACTTTATTGTATCAAAATAAGATATTAAAACATAACGTATATACATCTAGACCGTTGTGGTTCTGTTTTGGCAATACACAATCATAATATACTTATAGGAGGACAGACATTTCATTTCTAATTGCGTAATTATTTACAATGAGCTAGTTTGGTGAAATAAAATAGAGTACTTGCCGTTTCTTTTAGGTAAAACACATGGTAGGTCTTGTCAACTCCTAACTCCGCCTCGAAGGAAGCAAATGTCTCTAGTAAATACAGGTAGAAATTCTTCATGTACTCTGGAAGCAGAGCTACTGCACTTTCATCCCATCTGCAATTTACTATGATATTATGTATGGTCAAGAAATATAGTAGCTGTGATGGGAAAAAATCTTGAAATGTAGGCCTAAGCAATTCTTCATTTCCATTCAAATGCTATTGTATCTAGTATTTTTAGTTGTTTCATTTCTTGGGAGCTAGTAATTTGATGAGATGATGTTTCATGACCATGAACTTATTTAACACAAGCCATATTTTATTAAACAATACCATTTACAATGATTCAAGAAACAATATGGCAACCTGGAATACCATGCCTAGTTATTATGTCTGCTGAAAGGAGTCATGTACCTATGTAATATACATATCAGCAACATAGGCATTCCATACTACTTAATAGCTTAAACTCATATAATCTTATGTTTATATACACCTATATTGACATACGACATTCAAAATTGATGCTAGATTTTTTTTAATTAAAGGCATTAGTTGTCTTAAATAAAAAAATGGAGAATGCAAGGAATGTTGTGACCTTTTAATTGCTTCTTGAAGTTGCATACTCTCTTTGGTACTACCATATGTGTCAAATATATCGTCTATATATCAATATTCTTATTCGCAAATGAGAATATTGAGGTTTGTAGCATGCCCCATTCATCCAGAAATACACTTCTACTATTCGATCTCTAACAAAACTCAAATTGGATTTACCATAGAGCTCCTTCCACCACCTACCATAAGGAAAACAATAAACAATATGAAATTATTATGGTTGCAAGAAATGAAGAGTTCCCGGCATTAATTTCAATATGTGAAATTGTAATAAACTTACAGTGTGACATCTTTTAACTCCTCACAGAAATGAATCTGTAGAATGTTAAAATTCAGTTTTGCAAGCTCCAGTATGGCTTCATTTCGTATAGAGTCCTTTTCATACTTGGATATGTAACTTCTTGTTTCTAATATTCCAACCCTTCTAAAAAGAGGTGTATCTAGGGTAGAACACACTTCCTTTGCATAAGGTGATTCCAGTTCTAAATCACACTGAAGACGTCTTTTGGCGAAAGAGATAGCCGCATCTAATACTTCCTCGCCATGGGTCCTCAGATATGCCGCATTGTATAAGCTTAATTAGCAAATTTTTTGCATCAACATTCACAAAATCTCCATTTTTGTCTTGAAATTTTTGGAATACATCTGAAAGTTGATTGATAACAAACCTTTCCCGATTTCTAATTCAGTAGCAAAATGTTCAAATCTTAATTTGCTATAGCATTAATAAATAACGCTTACCTGATGGCACATCATATCCATTTTTTCGTAGAAGATAAACCGAAGTGAAACCAAGTGTAGATTATTATCATCGTAATCAGAGTTGAAAACAACATTGAATTGCTGGTTGATCTCATTCTCATAATGGTAGTCCAAACCAAGTCGTTCTAGCGTCATTATAAGATCTAATGTTTTTGGTATTTCATTTGAATCTTTTATCATCCCCCTTACTTGTTCCCTTAACACTCCTGCTCTTTCTTTCATTTGAGGTAGCTGCAAGTATAAGTGCCAATCTTATGAACAGCCATGGTTTGGGTCATAATTTTGAATTCAATAAAATTTCAAAGAATATGACATTAATCAATCCTATTAACAAAAACATGTGTATCTTGTAAGAAGGATGGACAACAATACGCACCAAATAAAATATTGATATATTAATACTACAATGATTTTGTTCTTGTGAGGAGAAAACGCAAAGCCTCGACTCCCATAAAAAACAAAAAAGTTGTTTTTAGATTTAAGTTAAATCACAAACTTTTTAAGTCAGGCATCTCCGGCTTGCACATACCTGCACTGAAGATGGGGCCTGATAAGTAAGGGAGAAATCACCCCACAGGCTTGGATGAAAAGTACTCATCTGCTCCTGGCCAGCACTGTCTCCATGTCCATGTGCTGCTGCCATTCAGTTCTTATGTATAGTGCTTCGAGCTCGGTGAAGTAGATCAGAGACAAATTGTAGGTGTACTTGTGCCATGCATGCAGAAGGGCAAATATATATAGAGAACCGGTTCTAACCCGTAACCTTAGACAAACTATTAAAGTCTGCTGACATACTCCACATAGCAGCCATGGAGAAAACACACTCCAAAAATATTACTCGGTCATATGGATCATTATCAAGGGCCGGTGGAAACTACGACCGAAGCATTATCAAGTGCCGGTGACTTGGAGCTGCCAGTAAAAAAATGTCAGTACGGCTGCACTAGTAGAAAAAGGGTCAAACGTGAAGCACATTAGTGCCGGTTTGAATTTGAGCCGGCACTAATGTGTACATTAGTGCCGGTTCCAATGGCTAGCCGGACCGCTCTCATTAGTACCGGTTCGTGGCGAACCTTTAGCATCGGTTCGTGCCACGAACCGGTACTAAAGTGAGTGGTGGCAGGATGTTGTTAGTCCGGGGCCCCTCCAGCACCTTTAGTACCGGGTCGTATCACGAACCGGTACTAAAGGTCGTCCTACATAGACCCTTCGTCCACCCGAGCTCGCTCTGTTCTTTCCCTTTCCCCTCTCCTCTCTGTTCTTTCCCCTCTTCCTCTCAAGCTCATCACACATTTTGCCCAAGATTTGAAGGCCCCCATCCATTCAAATGATCACAAAGGTTAGCAACTCTTTCCTTTCATCTCTCATTGCTAGATTAGCTCGTGCAATGCTTTATATAGTGATTGATTTTTGAGTTTAGTAATTTGGGAGGAATTATATATATGTGCTAGTATTTGATTTATATGCAATTTGAGGTCAAAAATAACACTTAGTTTTGCATATGTAGGTGTGGTTTACTTAGTACCTTCTAAATCTCCGTCGTAACCACCATCGATCGCTCGCAACGTCCCGTCGCCGGCACCACCTTGTGGTGAGCCTCTTGTTCATGAAGTTTTATATAAAAAAATGATGTTTGTGTGATTTGGATATATAGTTACTCGTATAATTATCGTACCCATACGTTGTTTGTTATGCATAGTGCCATGGTTTTGATATCCGGCCCCGTCGGCCCTCGTCCGGGTTATGATTCGGATGTGGTATATTCTCTTTTAAAACTATTCATTGCATTTCGTGTTTATGACAAATTATGCCCATCAAGTTGACATAGATATTTGTATGTAGGAGGTAGTTGAACCCGAAATTCCAACCGACCCTATTGTTGAGAGGTTAAAATTAGTTGAAAGAGAAAACGAGGATTTGAAGGAAAAATTGAAAAGAATTGAGGGGGAGAAGATGGAATTGGAGTTGCATGTTGCCGATGTCGTCGATGATCACAAGATTAAGATGGAGAAAATGCGCTTGAAGATTAGAAAGATTAGAAAATATGCCATTCATAGTGAGGCTTGGTATCATTATGTTGTTGGATCAATTGTTACCTTAGTTGCGATCTTGATCGCATTTGTTGTTGCATTTAAATTCTTTAGCTAGAGAGTTATTTGTTTGTTGCATTGAAGTGTTGTATGCTCTTTATGTATGAACTTTGTGTATTGTATTAATTTGATGTTTTCGGTGTTGTGTATTGAAGATGAGCCGGCAATGGATGTACGATGACCGATGCTCTCCTGAGTTCATTAATGGCGTGCGTACTTTTCTGCTTGCGGCTGAGGCAAACAAGCGAGCGGATGGTTTTATGCATTGTCCATGTGCTGGCTGTAAGAATGGTCGCAATTACTCTACGTCAAGAACCATTCACGTCCACATGTTTGAGTTCGGTTTCATGCCCCACTATAATGTTTGGACCAAGCAGGGAGAAAGAGGGGTTATGATGGAAGACAGTGAAGAAGAAGAGGACGACGACAGCTATCCTGGCCATGGGTTCCCTGAATATGATGATACAACAATGAGGGAAGAAGCTGAGCCGGTAATGCAGGAAGAAGCTGAGCCGGCAATGTGGGAAGAAGCTGAAGAAGAGGCATCGGATGAGCCCGTTGATGATCTAGGTCGGGCCATTGCCGATGCAAAGAGAAACTGCGCAAGTGATTTGGAGAAGAAGAAGTTGCAGCGCATGTTAGAGGATCACAAAAAATTGTTGTACCCGAATTGCGAAGGTGACAAGAAAAAGCTGGACACCACACTGGAATTGCTGCAATGGAAGGCAGAGAATGGTGTATCTGACAAGGGATTTGGAAAGTTGCTGGTAATGATAAAGGATATGCTTCCAAAGGACAACGAATTGCCCGAGAGTACGTACCAAGTAAAGAAGGTTGTCTGCCCTCTAGGGTTAGAGGTGCAGAAGATACATGCATGCCCTAATGATTGCATCCTCTACCGTCGTGAGTACGAGGATTTGAACGCTTGCCCGGTATGCGGTGCATTGCGCTATAATATCAGCCGCGATGACCCTGGTGATGTCGAGGGCGAGCGCCCCAGGAAGAAGATTCCTGCCAAGGTGATGTGGTATGCTCCTATAATACCATGGTTGAAACGTTTGTTCCAAAACAAAGAGCATGCCAAGGCGATGCGATGGCACAGAGAAGACCGTAAGAAAGACGGAAAGTTGAGATTACCCGCTGACGGGTCGCAGTGGAGAAAAATCGAAAGAAAGTACAGGAAGGAGTTTGCAGATGACGCAAGGAACGTATGGTTTGGTCTAAGCGCAGATGGCATTAATCCTTTTGGGGAGCAGAGCAGCAACCATAGCACCTGGCCTGTGACTCTATGTTTGTATAACCTTCCTCCTTGGTTGTGCATGAAGCGGAAGTTCATTATGATGCCAGTGCTCATCCAAGGCCCTAAGCAACCCGGCAACGACATTGATGTGTACCTAAGGCCATTAGTTGAAGAACTCTTACAACTGTGGAATGGAACAGGTGTACGTGCGTGGGATGAGCACATGGGGGAAGAATTTGACCTAAAGGCGTTGCTGTTTGTGACCATCAATGATTGGCCTGCTCTCAGTAACCTTTCAGGACAGACAAACAAGGGATACCACGCATGCACGCACTGTTTGGACGATACCGAAAGTATATATTTGGCTAATTGTAAGAAGAATGTGTGCCTAAGACATCGTCGATTTCTTCCGAGCAGGCATCCCGTAAGAAAGAAAGGCAAGCATTTCTCCGGTGAGGCGGATCACCGGACGAAGCCTCGCCACCGTACTGGTGCTGATGTACATGATATGGTCAAGGATTTGAAGGTGGTCTTTGGAAAGGGTCCTGGTGGACAACCTGTTGCGAATGACGCTGACGGACGCGCACCCATGTGGAAGAAGAAATCTATATTTTGGGACCTGCCCTATTAGAAAGACCTAGAGGTCCGCTCCGCAATCGACGTGATGCACTTGACGAAGAATCTTTGTGTGACCCTGCTTGGCTTCTTGGGCGTGTATGGGAAGACAAAAGATACACCTGAGGCACGGGAGGACCAGCAACGTATGCACGGAAAAGACGGCATACATCAAGGTCATGCAAGCTACGCTCTTACCAAAGAAGAGAAGGAAATCTTCTTTGAATGCCTGCTTAGTATTAAGGTACCGTCTGGCTTCTCGTCGAATATAAAGGGAATAATAAACATGGCAGAGAAAAAGTTCCAGAACCTAAAGTCTCATGACTGCCACGTGATTATGATGCAACTGCTTTCGGTTGCATTGAGGGGGCTTCTACCGGAAAACGTTCGATTAGCCATTGTGAAGCTATGTGCATTTCTCAATGCAATCTCTCAGAAGGTAATCGATCCAGAAATCATACCAAGGTTAGAGAATGATTTGGTGCAATGTCTTGTCAGTTTCGAGTTGGTGTTCCCATGACGCACGTCCTAGTTCACCTATGCGAAGAGATTAACATTTTGGGTCCTGTATTTCTACACAATATGTTCCCCTTTGAGAAGTTCATGGGAGTCTTAAAGAAATATGTTCATAACCGTGCTAGCCAGAAGGAAGCATCTCCAAGGGCCATGAAAATGAGGAGGTCATTAAGTTTTGTATTGACTTTATTCCTAACCTTAAGCCGATTGGTGTTCCTAAATCGCGGCATAAGAGCAGACTGGATGGAAAAGGCACGCTAGGAGGGGAACAAATAATATGTATGGACGGACATTCTCTCACTGAAGCACACTACACAGTTCTATAGAATTCCGCCTTGGTGGCTCCGTATATGGATGAACACAAGAATTTGCTACGCTCCAAACACCCAGAGCGGTCTGATGACTGGGTTACACGTGAACAAACCAGGAGTTTCGCTAGCTGGTTGCAGACACGTCCCATGCATGACACCTCTATTGAAGATGACATGTACTTGCTGTCCCAGTTACCATCTTCGAATATAATGACTTTCAAAGGGTACAAGATAAATGGTAATACATTTTACACGATCGCCCAAGATAAGAAGAGCACCAACCAAAATAGTGGTGTCCGCTTTGATGCAGAAACCAAGACAGGAAAGGAAACATATTATGGTTATATACAGGACATATGGGAACTTGACTATCGACGTGGTTTGAAGGTCCCTTTGTTTCGGTGCAAATGGGTCAATATGACACGAGGCGGGGTAACGGAAGACCCGCAGTACGGAATGACAACAGTGGATCTCAACAACCTTGCGTATGCAGACGAACCATTCGTCCTAGCCAATGATGTGGCATAGGTTTTCTATGTGGACTTGGATCTTTTGTCGAGTACCACATCGTCCCTATTCACTGTAGAGCGCAGCGCAGTTAGTTCCTTAGCCGCTAGGGCTTCGGATAGTGCCTCGAGGGCCAGTGCGGCTGTCTTGTTTTCGGCGCGGAGTGCTATGTCCGGGTCACTAGCGAGAGTGATGATCCCGTTAGGCCCGGGCATTTTGAGCTTCATGTACCCGTAATGGGGTATTGCTTGGAAGATTGTAAACGCTTCCCGCCCTAGCAGAGCGTGATAACCGCTGCTGAACAGAGCCACATGGAACGTGATCTCTTCAGACCTGTTATTATCCGGCGTGCCGAACACCATATCTAGTGTGATTTTTCCTGTACAGCGCGCTTCCCGACTGGGGATTATTCCTCTAAAGGTTGTGCTGCTTCGCTCAATGCGGTTCCAGTCTATTTCCATTTTTTGAAGGGTTTCCTCATAAATTAGGTTCAATCCGCTGCCGCCGTCCATGAGTACCTTGGTAAGACGAAAGCCGTCCACTATTGGCTGAGGACCAATGCGGCTGGTGCTCGGGATTTTCGGAATTTAGGTTCATCACTGGCGTTAAAGGTAATAGCCGTGTCACTCCATGGGTTTATTGTTGCTACTTGGTAGACTTCGGCAAGGCTGCGGAGTGTCCTTTTTCGCGTATTATTTGATGCGAAAGTCTCGAAGACTATTAATACCGTATGGGTGTCTCTGGGGTGGCTTTCTGTGGCCGCCGGAATTAGGAGGTTTTCGTCAATTTTGGCCACTTGCCGGAGTATCCAACATGCTCTAATGCTGTGAGTTGGTGTGGCGTCCTCTGTACTGTGAATTTTACAGGGTTCGTTAAGCCATCCTTCCAGTACGGTTCCATGCCCTATAGAGGGTTTTTGCTTTTTGGTATTTGACCTGGGTGTCTGGTTATACTGCACACTTTTATTTCGGACTGGGTTTGTATTTAGGGCCGGATTGTCCCAAAATTTTATTTTGGTTTTCCAGGCGCTTTCCATCGCACAATACTTTCGTACTATTGACGCTAAGTCAGCGAAGCGTGTGATATCACGGCGACTTATGGCGTTGAGTATTCCCTTGTCCGTGCAATTATTGCAAAAGATTAAGATTGCGTCTTCCTCGCGGCAGTCCCTTAGCCTGTTCTTAACCAGGAGGAATCTAGCCCAGTAATGATGTACTGTTTCGTCAGGCTCTTGCCTGATTTTGGATAGATCGCTTATGTTGGGGTGGGTGGGTGGAGTTAAATCCGAAGCCTCACCCAGTCTAAGGCTCAGAGGCCAAGGAATTTCTGAACTCGAAAATTTGGATCCCTGGGTGTTGTCCAATGAATCCAGCCCGTCGCCTGACTCTAAGTTCAGGTCTTGAGTGATATCCTCCCCTCCGCGGGTATCCGGCTTGGAGGGATCGGGAATCCGGACGTAGCGAGTCCTTAAGATAGACGAAGGGTCGCTGCACTGTCCCTCTACCACGGCAACGTGATGGGTGACTTGGGGAGAGTTAATCTCTCTCAGATCGGTTTTAGGCCCAATCTGGTCGTAATCCGTAGCGACTCCCAGGGCGGCGAAGCGATCCAAGAGCTCGTTTATGGAGGAAAGCTCCATTGGATCAAACTGCTCGGCGAGTTCCGAACTGACATGAAGATTGTTTTCGATGGCCCGAGAGCTCATCGTCGGCGCAGAAGCGGAACAGGCGGTCATAAGAAAACCACCTAGTCGGAGGGTTTGGCCGACAGCCAAAACTCCCTTAGCAATGGTGCTGTCTTTAAAGATGGGGCGAGGTATCCTTCCTGATGGCGACGACACAAAGGAACTCTCAATGAAAGCACCAATGTCGGTGTCAAAACCGACAGATCTCGGGTAGGGGGTCCCGAACTGTGCGTCTAGGCCGGATGGTAACAGGAGGCAAGGGACACGAAGTTTTACCCAGGTTCGGGACCTCTCGATGGAGGTAAAACCCTACGTACTGCTTGATTAATATTGATGATATGGATAGTACAAGAGTAGATCCACCACGAGATCAGAGAGGCTAAACCCTAGAAGCTAGCCTATGGTATGATTGTTGATGTGTATGTTGTCCTACGGACTAAAACCCTCCGGTTTATATAGACACCGGATAGGGTTAGGGTTACATAGAGTCGGTTACAATGGTAGGAGATCTAAATATCCGTATCACCAAGCTTGCCTTCCACGCTAAGGAAAGTCCCTTCTGGACACGGGATGAAGTCTTCAATCTTGTATCTTCATAGTCCTGGAGTCCGGCTGAAGGTATAGTCCGGCCATCCGGACACCCCCCTAATACAGGACTCCCTCAGGGACAAATCATGGAAATCTATCCCGTAGTAGTACATCAGCCCGCGGACGAAAGGGTGGAGTGGATAACCCTAGCCCGCGGAAGAAATTGGGGATGAATACCACCCTTTCTATGGGCTCCGGCGTGGGGATAACTTGTCCCTCGGCTGGCAGATGATGGGCGATCTCCTTCGTCAAATATCCAGCCGCCCGGAGCTTAGTAATGTCCTCTTCCTTGACGGAGGAGACCATCCACTTGCCCTGACCACCAGATCCGGGCAAGGTTGCTTCAGTGGAAAGGGGATGAGAGCTTGGGCGTTGGAGCTTGAGATCGGAAAGGCGGAGACAGAGAGAGAGCATGAGGAGAGGAAGAGGGAATCCTTATCCCCTTATAAAGGCAGCAAATATTAAATGCCTCCCCACTCACCTTAGGATTCGCCTATTCCCTAGGGTTGTATAAACGGCACGGTTGAGTTACCCATGCCCGCATTGATGAGAATCCCGCAATAAGGGGACACGATCTCTGTTTTGACAAGACGTGCCAGTAGCAACCACGCCTCATAGCGTGGATTGGCTGAAGAAAACCGGTTCGAAATTATAACCGGACAGACGCGATGTCGTGTTGAAAAAAGAAAGCTGTCAATAGATTAGATTTGTGCAAATATTATATTCTCTCTGCGGTTGTGTATGGTGTACGTAACAGGTCAGGATACTATCATTACATTTGAAGACTATCTTGGAGTTCGGAGAAAAGGGGAACCCGCCTTGCAATTCTGAAGACAATCTGCACGCCGGACTCCTCGTCATTGAGAGCCAGGTTCAGGGGCTACTGAGGGAGTCCTGGACTAAGGGGTCCTCGGGCGTCCGGCCCAAGGTTGTCAGAATCGCGATTCTGTTATACGATTCTACGACTTTACGGTCCAAACTAACCCCTATGATTCTACGATTTTAGTTCATAGAATCTACGTTTCTACGATCCTGATAGTGAAGATTCTACGATTTGCGATCTTACCATCGGAGCTCCGATCTGATTCAAAATCGCGATTCTGACAACCTTGGTCCGGCCCATTATCCTTTGGGCCGGACTAATGGGCTGTGAAGACATGAAGGCCGAAGACTGCACCGTGTCTAGATTAGACTCTACTTGGCGTGGAAGGCAAGCTTGGTGATCGGAGATTCTTTCTTATGTAACCGACTCCATGTAAACCCTAGATCTCCTTGGTGTCTATATAAACCGAAGGGGATAGTCCGGAAAGTACACCACATATACTCATTACCATACCCACATAGGCTAGACTTCTAGGGTTTAGCCATTACGATCTTGTGGTAGATCCACTCTTGTAACACTCATATTCATCAATATCAATCAAGCAAGACGTAGGGTTTTACCTTCATATAGAGGGCCCAAACCTGGATAAATATTGTGTCCCCTGTCTCCTGTTACCATCGATCCTAGACGCACAGTTCGGGACCCCCTACTCGAGATCCGCCGGTTTTGACACCGACAGTGACCCCGGATTTGTCTTCCCACCGGAGCTCACTCAGTTGATCCAACAGCAGAATGTCTTGATGCAGCTATAGTCCAGAACCAAGGAAACGATAACAACAACCCACCACCACCACCTCCAGTGGACAACCTAGCCCGTTTTCTGAGATTGAATCCGCTGGTGTTTTCCAGTAGCACCGAGCCGATTGTTGCTGATGACTAGCTACATAGGATTGGAAGGGAGTTGACCACCGCAGGTTGCACGGATGCGGAGAAGGTGCGCTTTGCTACACATCAATTGGATGGACCCGTAGCCTCATGGTGGGAGAATTACACAACCACTTTTCCCATAGCCAACGTCACTTGGGATTAGTTTCAGCAAGCATTCCGCACAGCCCTTGTCTCTACAGGAGCAATGAATATGAAGAAGTGTGAGTTTCGCAACTTACATCGGGGAAACCGTACTGTGGGGCAGTGCGTGGATGAGTTTAGCAAGTTAGCCCACTATGCCCCAGATGATGTGGCCACATATGCCGCGAAGCAGGAGAAGTTTATGGAAGGGCTGAATGATGAGATGAGTATGTAGTTGATGGTGGCAACATTCACTAAATACCAGGAGTTGGTAGGCTGGGCCCTGATGATTGAAAACAAACAGCAGTAGATAGAGAGCCGCAAACGGAAGTATGGACAGGGGAAGTACAATTCTGGAGCTCAGCAAAAGCCTCGCTTTACCCCAAACTCCGGAAGTTACACCCATAACCATGGAGGCCATACTCACAATGGAGGAAGTTCTCATAACCACAGTGGCCCCAAGAATGGGAATGGAAATGGAGGAAGCAGCAGCCAGAACCGTTCCAACCCAGCAACGCCTACCAAGAAGGATCTAAGTCACATTACTTGTTTCAAGTGTGGGAAGAATGGACACTATGCTACCGAGTGTTCTGAAGCAAAGAATAGAAATGGCAATGAAAGCTCTGGGAAAAAGCCCAACCCTTTCAACAGGGGACAAGTGAACCACGTTAATGTAACATCCCAATTTTTGGAATGTTTTAGAAAAAGTTTTCAAAAAAATCAGGGCAAGAAAATTTTTGTTCGGTAACAAAGCTTAAATTGGACTTTTATAATTCAGAGGATTTAATTTGAACTAATAGCAACTTAAACTTAAATTGAGTTTGTTCTTCTCTTTTAGTTGGGTTTTGGTTTTCTCCCTTCAGCATATTAAATTATGCGCATTTGTATTTGGAACTTCTTTTGAATTTGTTAGCTTCTATTCTTTTTTCCCCTAAGAAGGAAAATATTTAATTTGTTTTCGCAAACTCTGGGCAGTATCCAACGCCCAATCTACCTTCTCTATTCCGTGTGTTTCTTATTCCTCTCACCCGTATGGACCCAGCTCATCTCTTTTATTTTTCTTTCTCCATCTCTCTTGGACTATAGCCCAACAACTCCCTCTCTCTATTTTTTTCTCCTGCTTTCCTCCTTCCTCATGGGCCTGGCCAATCTGGCCCATCTCTCCAAACCAACGAACCTCTCTCCTCCTCCTACCTGTACGTTCACAACTCACATAAGAGGAAACCTCAACAGCCACCTCCGTGCATACACAGGAAACCTCTGCACCTTCCTTTAATTCCTCCTCCCTTCCTATTCCTCTCCACTCACCATCCCTCCCACCGAAGGCCTCTTCTCCTTCCTCTTCCTTCGTCCTTACGCTCGCTAGCATACAGAGAGGAAACGTTATGAGAAAAAACCTACAGCCACTCTCCTGCCTTCCCCTTCACTCCCATAAATCTCAACCTTTTCAAGTTCTGAAGATATGTAGATGAGCGCCCCGACCTCCTTTTCCATTCCCATAGCAACTCATTCCCTCTCCCTTCCTCCTCTACCAAAGAACTATCCCTGAACTTTGAAGCTCCATGGACGCGAGGTCTCCATCCCGACGACTCCAAGCACCTCCGTCCAAACCATTGCGCCAGATGATTCTACTACATGCCACGGCTCCATTCAGAGAAGAAACAACGTGTTCCGTCGAGCACACGCGAAGAATTTCACATGGGCGTGTACACCGTTTGTCAAGTTCACCACACCGTTCCGTCCAACTCGGTGAGCCTCTATCCAATTCCTCATGCACACCTCCTCAACATCACCCGTAGTATCTCATAGACATCATGTTTCAACCTATCTACCTCGTTGGCCACGCTTGTTCAAAACATATTTCAATTCGATGGCATCAGCTTGTCTTCATATTTTTGGCCTATCGGATAATCTTGTGGTCAACATACGAAATGTTTCTTGTGGCTGTAGTAACCATGTTGTGGAGTATTTGATCGGTCAACTTTTCTTGCTAGTATGTTATTTTATTATGTTCGTGATATGCCTACGAGTGTATGTTATTCGTCTTATAATTTTAGTGCGACGTACGACTTGTTAGATTTATTTCTTTCATCGATTATAGTTATTCAAAAAATGGTTCAACGTGTTATTTCATGTTGATATTTTTCTTTCTTGTGGTATATAGTTATGATATGCATATGTACATGTTTTTACAAATTATTACCATGCGTAGGTTTATGTAGAATTACTGTAACCTCTGCGTCATTATGCAATACCTAATGTCCTGATTATTTCATTTTTGTTTAGAATGAATATATGTTAGATATTGATTATATATTCATTTTCATCCATGTCACATGTTGGTTTTAAATCATGCCTTGTCTAAGATAGATGTTTAAATATTTTTGCATGTGTGTTGTATAGTTGTGATGTCATGCCATGTTGTAGGATATGATGTTTATTTTAATTGTGTGTGGTATCTAGTCGTTTACACTAGTAGTCATAAATTGGTATATCAACTTAGAACATTGCCATGCTTGTGGTGAAGCGCTTGGCGTGGAATTATTATTTTTGTATGATATGAGAATCACACATTATTGCATAGTGTTCCTCTTATTTTATAGATGTTTGGAATCCAATATAGATAAATGTTGCATTTCTTAAATTGGTGTTATGTTGATATTGTCAAATTTATGTTTTACTTTATCATTGGTTGTTAATTATCCTAGGTGTTTAATTACCTAGATTGATAGTTGTTCATACTTAGTTGATTGAGATGCCATGTTAGTACTTACTCAAAGTAGAATGCATATTTTTGATTATATGCCTACCATGTGATATACAGTTGCTAGTTTTTATCTTATATTCATGCTTTTGGTTATACCTTACTTGGTAGGTATGCATGATAGTAGTTTGATGATATCGCGTAGTTCTGTACCCTATGTCGTTGCAAGTGTAAGTGGTACTAGATAGGTAATGCAAGTCATCTTTGTTATTCCTGCTATGATATCTCATTGCTTGATGTTGTTGATGCCATGGCATAGATGTTCACTTGCTTACATGTTAATTGCTTACTCGGTGTGCTTATTTCTCATAACTAGTATGCAAGATTATGTGATCTTGCCATTCTTGATATTCATGTTAGTTGATATCAACTAAGTTATCTTATAGTTGTGAGTTGTATTCTATCGGTTTCATACTTTGGCATTCCGTGTGATGATCATTCATACTTAGCATTATACATTTATATCTTGTTATTGAATTATTGTATGCCTAGCGTTTGATACATTTTGTTTACCTTTCTATTGCATTATGATATGCCTAGACATATTTCATGCAAGTAATCTTTCATGTCTTATGATGTTGCGTGTGTTATAGTTGCTTAGTTTAGTTCTTCCTTATAGATGTTTAACTTCATTACATCTTAGTCTTATGAGTGCTTTATACTTGTTGTGATAGTTCATCTCATGTTTAGGATAGTTGTGCATCCTTTTGTTCCATGTGTTGTATAGTTTCTTGTTAATTGCTTTACAAATGAATTGGTTTGATATAATAGATGATGTATATGTTTGGATGCTATTGATGACCATTATAAATATTTAGATTATGTCTAATTATTTATTTATGGTTGACTTTACCTTCGTCATGCCATGTTATGATTATGTAGTTATAATGCATAGGATGGTTTAATTTCATGTGTGTTTGTTATATAGTAGTTTTCTATATAGTTAGTCGAGATGCATAGTGGGAACTACTTGTGGTCAATAGCATATATAGTTCATATTGGGACGTTAGTCTTGTTGGAAAGCCTCGGTTACCCATCATCAACCTAAACCCTGTCAATTCATTGAGTCCTCTACTTACCTTCCAATCAATCTATCTCCTTTTGGAATCTCCATCTGATCAATATCTTGCTATCCATCCACCCTTAATTTGTTTTGGATGTTATTTGGATTACTTTTGTTTTAGTATTTATTGTTTGTCTTTTGCTATCGTTACAATGAGTAGGGAGTGACGACGGTGTTGGACATGGACATAATCAGGTTACCGAAGGACTCAACAACGAAGGCATGCCTCCTTCTTTGATCATATTTATCCTATGTTTACAAAATTGCATTCTATTTTATGGTTACTATATGCATGCTATTTTAATTCTCGTAGCTAGTGTGTCCATTGACACATTACCCTGATCCGCTTGTCGCCTATTCACTTGACACCCGAGTAGAATTATATAGTATTCTGGTAGAGTAGAAATGCTTAGCCATGCTTATTACCCTATAGGTGCTTTGTTGAATGTCCTTTTAGTCATTGACACTTGAAACTTATTTCTTGAGCTCGTTGAGCTAGGCAAGTTGGCCTTGTTGACCTTCTCTATCCTCTTCTACTCTGGGTGAAACTTACCATCTGAATACTAGCGCGGGCGACAGCTGAATCAAGGATTGAAGGAGCGATTGGCTGCCCTTCACGAGTTGAAGGGGGCAATCAGTCGTCCGTGCCGCTTAAGGCTTAATTAGTCTTGGATTTGAAGATTGTGATAACAGTACAGCCACATGCTATATGGGCACTGGCTTGGTCAAGTAAGCTAGTCAGCCTTAGGTGTCGATGTCGTCGTACCGCAAATGGGATAGCTACCCTGTGGGGAGTATCCTCGGCACAGATGGGGGGGCGGTTTGAGGACGTACTCTCAGTTCCGTGCGCCAGACCCGGTGGGCATGTCACATCTTTGGGGGATCTAGTCCAAAGACCCCATCACAATCTCCTTGCCGGTATACCAAATGGTGTACTACGCTAGCGACGGCTAGTGGCAACAAGTCGGGATTGTGTCGTGTGGGTAAAGTGTACAACCTCTGCAGAGTGTAAAACTATTCGAATAGCCGTGTCCACGGTCAAGGACAGCACATGAATCTTTCTTGACATACAGGACCTGTCTTGCTTATTTCCTATTTACCCTATTCTTGGAACCTATGAAGAGTGTGAGTTAATCGAGGATCCTCACTTTGATGAAAGTTATTCTGGAGATAAAACACATTCTCATCAAAACTTCTTTTATCCAACTGCTTTATTTGTCAAACAAAATTAGCTTTATACAAATGAGCCATACAGCCTTCCTTTGAAGCCACATGTAGCTATTAGGTCCTTCCCCGTGGGAGGCATGTTGAGTACGTAATGTACTCATGGCAATAATTTTGTTGACAATAGAGTTACCTGGAGACGAAGATGATGACTACGACTACTATGGCGATCTATAGAAGTGAGGTCACGTGGACTACATCGACTGCCTGTGGCTGAGATGGAGTCGCTACGCATTGTACTTTCCACTGTTTTTCTGAATGTAATAAATGTCATGAGATATTTCGCTAGGTATGTCTTGTGACAATATATATTACTTGTAATACTTTAATGTATTGTGCAATGATATCATTTCACTGTGTTGTCAACAATGATCCTGGGGTTGACAAATATACACAGGAGGATCTGGAAGCTAATTCCGGGTTCTCACAGTTAACATGGAGGAGGTTGAAGAATATCCAGATGCAGTTATAGATAAATTTTTGGTTAAGTCATTTACTGCAATCGTTCTTTTTTATACTGGTGCATCGCATTCATACATTTCAAGAGGATATGTGGATAAGTATAAGTTACCCACCAAAGTTCTTAGGACACCTATGTTAGTAAGCTCGCCATGAGCAGAGTTTATGGCAAGCCAAGGATGTTTTCTGATGCCATTAACCATATGTAGGCATGTTTTCCCCTCAGTCCTAGTAATTCTGGAGTCACAAGGATTGGATGTGATACTAGGCATGGATTGGCTATCGATGTATGGGGGAAACATAGATTGCGCCAGTAAGTGAATTATGCTCACCACCCCGGAGGGAAAAAGGATTAAGTATGTATCCAGGCATGCGCCAAGGAAGACCCAAGTAAATTCCCTCTCAGGAGTTGTTCAGGAGGAAGTGCCTGTAGTGAAGGATTACCAGATGTATTTCTAGAGGAACTACCAGGCATGCCACGGGATCGAGACATTAAGTTTTTGATAAAGCTGTTGCCAGGCACCGGACCAATATCAAAGAGACCATATCGGATGCCCGCAAATGATCTGGAGGAGATTAAGAAGCATATTAAGGAGTTATTGGAGAAAGGTTACATTCGACAAAGTTCGTCACCGTGGGGAGCCGCAGTGCTCTTAGTTGAGAAGAAGGATGGATCCTTGTGAATGTTTGTTGATTATCGTGCGTTTAGTTCTCGAGAAGCTCAGGGAACATTAGCTTTATGCCAAATTCAGCAAATGCGAGTTTTGGTTGAAGGAAGTTGGATTTCTTGGACATGTTATATCAGGAGAAGGTATAGTAGTAGACCCTACCAAGGTTCAATCAGTCACTGATTGGCTAGCACCCGCCTCAGTAGGGGAGATCCACAGTGTTCTGGGACTCGTGGGATATTACCGGAGATTCATTGAGAATTTTTCCAAGATTGCGAAGCCCATGACGGAGTTGTTGAAGAAGGACACTAAGTTCAAATGGACAGATGAATGTGAGGCAAGTTTTCTGGAGTTGAAGAAACGCTTGGTTACAACCCCAGTGCTGATTTTGCCAGATATACGCAAGGATTTCCAAGTGTATTGCGATGCTTCTCGCTTAAGACTTGGAGGTGTACTTATGCAAGACAGAAGAGTTGTTTCCTATGCCTCACGTCAGCTTCGACCGCATGAGTTGAATTATGCCACGCATGATTTGGAGTTAGCAGTTGTAGTTCATACACTCAAGACCTGGAGACATTTTCTTATTGGAAACCGTTGTGATGTGTACATGGATCACAAGAGTTTGACGTACATTTTCACACAGAAGGAGCTGAATCTCAGACAAAGGAGATGGTTGGAGCTTATAAAGGATTATTATATGAGGCTACACTATCATCCAGGCAAGGCCAATGTCGTAGCAGACGCCTTGAGCCCAAAAAGTTATGCCAATACCCTTGTAAGAGAAGGATTTTCGTAGGAGTTAGTTGACGATCTCAAGAAGCTTCGTTTGGATATAGTTCCACGAGGTTTTGTCGCAGCAATGGAGGTTCAGTCAACATTATTGGTAAAGATTCGAGAAGCTCAGAAGGATGACAAAGAGATTGCTGAGATAAAGGAGAAGATGAGAAAAGGAAAATACAAAGGTTTTCGTGAGGATGAGCACGACACTTTATGGTTTGAGGACCGAGTATATGTACCCAATAATGCAGAAATCAGGAAGTTAATACTATAGGAAACTCATGACTTGCCATACTCGATTCACCCAGGAAACACCAAAATGTATTTGGATTTGAAGGAGCATTTCTGGTGGACTGGTATGAAGAAGGATATTGCCGAGTGTGTAGCCGTATGTGATGTATGTCAGAGAGTGAAGGAAGAACATCAGAAGCCAGTAGGATTACTGTAGCCTATGCCGATACCCGAATGGAAGTGGGACAAGCTTGGCATGGATTTCATCACCGGATTACCCAGGACATGATCGGGATATTATTCTATCTAGGTAGTAGTGGATCATTTGACCAAAGTGGCCCACTTTATTCCAGTGAAGACCACCTATACGAGTGTGAAGTTGGCCAAGATATATATGACCAGGATCGTATGTCTGCATGGAGTTCCAAGGACCTTTGTATCGAATAGAGGGACTCAGCTTACTTCGAAGTTTTGGCATCAGCTGCACCAGACTTTGGGAACCAGGCTAGATTTCAGTATAGCCTTTCATCCGCAGACAGATGGACAGACCGAGAGAGTCAATCAGATTCTGGAGGACATGTTGAGAGCTTGTGCGCTAGATTATGGATCCAGCTGGGATGATAATTTTTCGTACACGGAGTTCTCATACAACAACAGTTATCAAGCCAGTTTGAAGGTGGCACCTTTCGAAGCTTTGTATGGAAGAAGGTGCAGGACACCGTTAATGTGCGATGAATTTGGAGACCGGCAGTTGTTTGGACCGGATTTGATCAAAGAATCCGAAGAGAAGTTAAGTCGATTCGCGACAAACTAAAGGTAGCTCAGTCCAGGCAGAAGAGTTACGCAGATTCAAAACGCAAGGAGGTAGTCTATGAAATCGGAGACAGAGCATATCTTCGTGTGTCACATCTCTGAGGAGTAAAACGTTTTGGAGTTAAGGGAAAGTTAGCCCCGAGATTTGTAGGACCATACCGAGTTTTGGAACGTATGGGAGAAGTTGCCTACAAGTTGGAGTTACCCGAAGGACTGTTAGGAGTTCATGATGTATTTCACGTTTCCCAGTTGAAGAAGTGCCATGCAGAGATGGCCGATATTCCTCTGAGAGATACAGTGCCCCTGGAAGCAATTCAGTTGGAGAGTGATTTGACCTACCAGGAGAAACCCGTCAAGATTCTCGAGTTTGACAGCCGAGTTACGCGCAACAAAGTTATCAAGTTTTGCAAAGTTCAGTGGAGCCACCATACCGACGATGAAGCCACCTAGGAACGAGAGGAAGACCTATGGAAAGACCACGCACACCTATTTTCTAGCCAACCCGAATCTCAAGGGTGAGATTCATCTTAAGGGGGTAGGTTTGTAACATCCCAAATTTTCAATTTGGAATGTTATACATAGGTCATCATATGCATAGCATATTTTATTTGCATCTCGTTTGCGATCCTAGAAATCCTAAGCAACTCAAGGACCCACGGAGAGAGTTGGGGTTTTCACTATTTTCATATTTGAATTTTTCTTAAATTTGAAAAGAGGATCATTTTGGTTTTAATATTTTTCTCTCCGAAATATTTCCAATATAAAAATAAAAGAGAGGAGATAAAAGGACTTCTCCGAAACAAAACAAATATTGGAGGAAAAATGTTAAAATCAAATAAATATTTTATTTGGGGTTTTATTGCTATTTTATTTGAATTAGAAAAAATATGCATTTTTCAAAATTGCATTTTTAGGCTAGAAAAATGTTCACTATATTCTAAATATTTTATTTAGACGGTGAAAATTGTTTTTGGCATTTTTAGAATTTTTTTATATTTATTTAGGAATTTCTTTGGCGGAATTATTTAAAAAAAGGTTTCGCCCGACTAGGCCAACGGCCCAGCCGAGCCGGGCCAAGCCCAACCAGCGTCGCCGCCTCCCACAGCCGTGCGAGCGCCGGACTCCCGCTGGAGTCCGGGTCAGCCTCGGCGTCCGTGCCCCTCGCCAAGCAACCCCACCCTCCCCCGAGGCCTTTATAAGCCGAGCCGCGCCGCCGCCGCGCCTCTCCACCCCGTCCCGAGCCCCGGGCCGCCGCAGCCGCCCACCGCCGTCGCTGCAGCCCGCGCCGCCGCCGCTACTGACCCCGTGCCGCCCGACGCCTTAGCCCCGCGGCGCCCCGCCTCGCCGGAAATCGCCGCTGTTCGGATCCGCCGCCGCCGGTTTTTTTCCGGTTCTCGTCGGTTTATTTCGGTAAACCCTAGATCTAGATCGGTTTTTTTTCATAGATCGGTTTTCTCGGTTTAGATCTACTCCATGAACGTTCGTTCGTTTAGTTCTTATAACGAATGGATTCATTCGTTTGTCTCTGTTAGCGGACGTTCATCCGATAGATTTTTCTTTTTATTTTATTTTCACCGGGGACCTATCCGTGAATATATTTTTTATCGCGGATTAGCCCCTGATCTTCAAACCCTCGCAGCTTTTCAACCGTTCGTCCAAATCCAGTGAAACCAACGCCAAAATCTTTGTCTCGAAGTCCTCTTTCCAGTTCATCAATTTGAACATGATTTTGACAATTTAAAATTTTGTTTCCAGCAGATTTGAATTCGAAATTCTTTTGAGCGTAGTTTCAGTTCCGTAGCTGCGATTCGATTGATTCTTTTTGCAAATCGAAACTCTTCAGTTTAACTTTCAGTTTGGACTTTCATATCTGAGTTTTACCCCTGCATCTATGCTTGATTGCTTATGTATGGTATTGTTTGTTTGCAATAGAATTTCCGGAGTGCGAAGCGTGCTACTACGAGTCTCTAGGGTTTGCAGATCGTCAGCAAGGCAAGTAACACTTTGATCATACCTCTTTATCACCCAGTTTATATGCATTAATCTCAAACCTCAAATATTGCATGAGTAGGATCTCTTAACATGTGGGTATTGGGAAGTAGATGATGAGGTAGAATCTATTGCCCTTTTACTATCAAACCCTGGGAGTTACTTCTATGTTATGTTTATACTGCTATGCTATGCTTGTAGACGTGGTTTGGGTTTGAGTGCATCCATGACAGATATGAGAGTTGTTAATTAAGGGTTAACTTAAGGTGGCTACTTAAATACACATTTGGGTGGATTGGTTGCGGGCACTTGGAGAATCCAGTGTTGTCCTAGGATATCCCGGAGTACCCGTGTGATCATCCTATGGTTCGCCACCCAGGCTCAAAGGGGTCATAAGATTATTCATGCTAGAAACTTCCGTGTGCAGCCACAAGCCATTATGGGCTCTAGCATAGTTGAGTATGTTGCGTGACCTCTTTCAGTGGTAGGCTAGCAGATGTAGGGGGAAGTAGGTGTAACTGTCTACCTAAAGTAAAGAGTTAATGCTTCTGAAAAACTGTACCTCGGTCATCCGTTTCTCAAACACCCCGTAGTGCGAGAAATCCAATGGAGGAGATCGAGTCTTGTGCGGAAAAGTGCGCAAACCTCTGCAGAGTGTACAAAATAATCATGATTAGCCGTATCCCCGGTTATGGACATCTTGAGTATCTGGTTCTTGGATTATCATGTTGATCGCATCACTCTAAATTAATTTGTTGGGTTATTAATACTGCTTAATTGGGATTGAGTTGGAGGAACCTTATCAATATTTATCAACTATCATGATAGTTAAACAAAATATATTCCTTTGTTGTAGGAAAAAATTGGCTTTTCGCAAAAACATATTAACCGTAGAGCCTCCACCAGCCAAATATGCATATAGTAATAGTTGCTACCTGTTCATTGCTCTACAGTGTTATTTTGCTAGCATATTTCATGTGCTGACCCGTTTTCAGGCTGCAACATATTATGTTGCAGACTTTTCAGACGAAAAGTAAGGTGTGCTAGGTCGTTGTCGTGCACCCAGCTATGCCGTTGGAGTTGATGGACTCACTTTATCTTCCAAGCCTTCCGCTGTTATCGTATTTACATGGCCTTAAGCCATATTATTGTATTGAGTTATCTCTTGAGACTATCGATGTAATAAGTGTGTGATTGTTACTCTGTTATAAATCCTTCGAAGTACTGTGTGTGTCAGCATTACCGATCCAGGGATGACACTTATGCATAGAGATTTGACCGTTTGAGGTCGGATCGCTACAGAAACCAAAGTACTCTGCGTTCATAAAATCAGATGCCATAACATTAGAAGAATTATGTGATACATCAGTTTTAGTTCTCTTATTAATTTAATATGACAAGAAAATGGTTACTGGATGATGGTCCTTAGAAACCTAATGAGCTAAAGAAACATAGAACTACTCTATTATTGAGGTCAATTTTGGCTCCAAAACTTTCAGTTTCAGCGAATTACATGAACAGTAAGCTTCCCGGTTTATCTGTTCATTCACAAGCTAATTAAGAATGAAAATCGGCAAATTATGATTAAATCAACTGTAGGCCAAAATTTGGAAGTTAAACGAAATCAAGTTGGTGGTTCAAATTAATATATAAGCATGCCATAATCTGAAGCAAGTGTATAAATAAATTCTGAGAGCGTATACACGTACGTACAGAAATAAGACAGGCTAAGATAAGGACACCAAACCACTTGTTTCTTTTAGTAATATTCTTCTCAAGTGGACATAATGGCTCAAGGAGTCTAACCTGTTGGCAACACAAGTACCATATCACGAAAGTGGATAGCTCAAACTGCTTCAGCTACTGGAGCGTCATATAAAAGAACTACTTAAGTTATATTGAGATCAAAGAAACATGTTTCCTCATACCAGGAACTTAGGAAGCATCATGTCCTTGTAGGTCTAGGAAACTTAGGTCCGTTGGTTGCATGAGTCATGTAACATCGTGGAGAAAAACAGAAGAAATAAAAAAAATGAGGCTCGGCAGGTGCCTCTGGCCAAAGTTTCTCGAGCACAACATTCGTCGTGATTGTTTTATGTGATCGGTCCTGTGGATGAATCTCAACAACACCATAGGCTTGCCTTGCATATGTCGCTGCAGCTTTCATCTCAATTGCTCTATGAGATGTTCTCGTATGTACATCTGGCCACAGATCATCCAGTGCACATTCCACCGGTGACAGGTCAACGAGCTTGATGTACCTTTCTTTCCTCGTCGTTAATCTAACAGAGAACTCTTGCTCTGCTACTGCTTAACTTTACTATGTTTCATACACCTATTGCTATGCTGACACATAGAATCGATATAAGCTTCCAAAACAATTCAAAATTGTACGGCCAAACATATATACGCCATGACATGTTTAGGTGTGGCATATAGAGGTCGTCTCAGCATTTGCAGGAGGAGCATTATGTGATTTGAATTCTCAAATTGTACTGTACTGTTTTAAGGAACCGGATGCACAACATGTTGGTAGTTGAAAACCGAAAATTTCTTTCAGGCTTTCTGAGCTGCTATGATTTCAAATTTTGGTTTAAGAAATATTTCACCCATTACCAAAAATCACTGATATTCCAATAATGTTTCGGATCTGCATGGGCTAGGGACGGAGCTACATGCAGCAATTAGCAGGCGTGTCTTTATCTCGCCTTTAGCGAGACTAAAAACGGCTCGCCTCAAGGGAGCTTGTAGGGGCCAACCTAGTAGGGAGCCGGTTGATTTGCTTCTTGCTTTTTTTTCATTTGTTTGCTTTCATTAGTCTTTTTTCCTTATCCTTTCTTTTCTTCATATCTGGAAATATCCTATTGTATTTTATAAGAAATATCTTTTTTATTTTAAAATTTCACAGTGCATTAAAAAATTGTTAATGTATTTTTTGAAAAATGTCCATATCATTCAAAAAATTGTTCCCCACATTTACAAAACATCCACGTGTTTCAAAAATATGCTTGTGACACTTTTTTGAAAAAATTTACAATGTGAAACTTTTTCGCGTAATTTCAGCATCATGTTTCATACCATTCATAAAAAAGTTTATGACACTTAAAAAATGCCCGTCATGCTTAAATTTTTCTTTGCGCTTTTTAATAAAATGTTCATGGTATTTATGAAAAGTTTTCAATGTGTGTTGAAAAAATGTTCACCGTGTATTGTAAGAATGTTCAATGTGGATTTGACAAAATGTTCAACATGTACTTTGGAAAATGTTCAACGTGTACTTGGAAAATGTTCAACCTGTAAAAAATGTGCAGTGTGCATTTGAAAAATGTTCAACATGTATTTAATAAATATTACATATCTAAAAATGTTCAATGTGTATGCAAAAAATGTACAACTTCTATTAAAAAGTCAACATGTATTTTAAAAATAAAATAACCATAAATAAAAACCAAAAAATATAAAGCTGATAAACATCAGTAAAATAACGTACATAAATAAAAATGGCCAGAAGGTTTCCAAAGCCGGATGGAAGGTTCCCAAAACCGGTAGGCACGGTACATAGAAGATTCCAAGACCAACGCTACTGGGCAGGCTCATCAGAACCATTGCTTCAGGCGAGGTGATTTCAACTATTTGCGGCGATTAGCACCTACGTCAACATGTGCATCAGACTAAACTAATAGCAGTGCATCAGGCTGGATTTTTTTTACCCCTCGAGATGCAGGGTAGGCCTCGTGGGCAACAAGGCCGGTTAGGCACCAGTTTTACTGGCAAACTGAAGCCCTCCGCAGGTGGGCTCCTCTGCTAACTTGTTATTTTGCAAAGTGGACAAAAGTCCACAAGATTACAAGAGCATCAAGCAGGCGTAGTGTGTACATACAAGCATAGACAGATACAACATTACACAATAGTCAAGGAAGAACACGTGCAGGAAAGTAAAGACTGACAACCGACACGTTTGCCGGGCACTAGTTGGAGGCTACTAAAGCTTAGGCCAATGAGAAAACCATCTAAAAAAGAGCAAACATAGCACAATGATTTATTTTTATTTTTTTGACCGGCGATTGATCGACCCATGGGCGCCATTTCCTTCAAGTTGACTTCTCGTCTACCCCACAAGTTCAATAGGACACCAGGCAACCGAGTTGATGTATGAGTTCACGAGGAACACGAGTCAACCGTGGAGGTCGGACGCCGGACGGCCAACGCCTGGGCGCTCTAGCGCCAACCATCCACCTTGTTTTAGATTGCACCATCGTCGTCGATCCTAGCAGGCTATATCCTAGTGTACATCCTAAGTCTCAATTTTCAATCAGCTCAAATGGTATTCGTCTAAACTACATAAGCTATCCTGATTTATTTCTTTAATACGTCTCACTATCCTGCTGGCTTGCTGCGAATTCTGTTTTATTTTGGGAAGTTATTTGCATAACCACTGCAATGATGATTTTCTTCTTATAATGTTATTTGATGTGTGAAAATGGCAGAAAGACAGAAAGTCACGAACTGTCATTAAACGGTTTATGAAAATAATAGTGTGCAATACTAAAAGGTAACTAGACTATAATTATATTTGTTCATTTTATTATGTTCAAACGATAAGTTGTTGCCACATCGTTAATCTTTTCGATTATCAAGGATCCAAGGTCGGATGATGTATTATGCTAATACCGACTATCTTTTAGTGGCATCATCCTCGGCTTATTCATTCGGCAAGAATCATTGTCCCTTATCTGTTATCATATATGCCTCCTGACTTCTAATATATAACAAGATTTGTCAAAAACACATTATTGTTGGTAAACTCTTGGTGAAGTTACGTATATTGTTGTATCTGTGTGAGACTAGTGTACTAGCGTTATTTTTCTCTAACACCGCCCCTCCAAGGCAATATGGAGCACTCAAGGTTTAGAACAGTCAAGATTTGAACCATCTAAACCACTTGTACTCTAGCAACCTAACAGAACACTATGCACTTTCACCTCTGCAGTGTAAACTAGCAAGTAACAACGGTCTGATTAAAGAATCTTACCTAAGCAAGGAACAACATGATTGTGTTTCGAAATTACATTGGTCTGACTCAAAATTAAGGTGGTGCAGCACCTATAGAAGGCTATGGACAAAAGTTTGAAGTGTTGTCTTGTATTCGTCCATGTATTCATGCGTCATTAAGGTGTATCTAAAGTCATGACATCTTCACTTGAAGCTCCATCATAATACCTTACATGCTCGCCTCCGCCTCTATGTGGGTTCATGCTCCAATGCCCATCCATCTTGTTCATGAAAGACCCTTCATTCCCGATCAATACAAACACATATGTTTTAGATACCATCATATTCTCATGAACAATAGAAGTAGTCAATAAAAACGAAAGTACCTACTAATTTAGTTGGTGCATGCGAGTTCTAGTTACTTGTCTTTGTTTTTGCTGAGAGTTGAACAAGTGTGGTGGTGGGTATTGTGGGTGTAATAGTGGTTGGAATGCCCTCATCACCACTCTAGGGGAATGTTACCCCTAATGTTTGCAGGATATATGCTACCCTCTCATCTATTTCCCGACCACCTAATTCTTGTAGTAACAAAACATGATAAATGTAGCCATATAAACCAATTGTTGTGGATGGCTTGGTCCTCTGCATGAGCACGATAACTCTTGAGTATATGTGGAATAAATGTCGTAACCGCCATGCTTTCTGGATTGCTCACATGGCTCACCATGATGTCAAGAAAACATTTTGTTTTCAACAATTAATACATGAAAGCAAGCACTGTGCAAGCTAATACCATAGGGCAACCACAATACATTTATTTATTCAATGGATAATGATACATCATTACATTGTAGTAAACTCAGTTGATAACTACTGGTCAACATTTTTTAGAACCTGATTTGAATATTTTTTATCGCACATGCACAATCTTCATACATTTATTATATCGGTTCCACAAAGATCTGCCTTATCGCATCTTTGATTGTGTCTGAAGTAGTGTACGCATCGTTATGTTTGTACATATTACCTGCAGTCTTAGCAAGATTAAGTACTGTTCATGGCACAACCATTGGTTGATTTGTTGTAGCAAAAGAATGTTGTAACATATCCCTCCATGAATCTTCAGCGAGTTCTTTTATCTATTGGCAAGCATCATGCATTGTTGTCCCATGCTCCTTCATGTAACATTGGATGGTAGAGCCGCAGTGGTCCCCTATTTGCTCACGCTGCAAAATATGGTTGTAAGGGAATGTCATTTCTTTAATCTTCATAACTTCATTTATGGTTCTGATCGTTAGTGATATGTTTGGAATTATGTCATAGCCGGCGAATCTATGTGTATAATTAACATGCATGCATTATCAAGGTTGAAGTGATTCATGTGTACTGTTTGCGTCACAATAAACTTGTACCTTGAAGAACATACATGCTAGCTATATATGTGTGCGCAAATTTATCCTTTTTGTTACGAAGTGTCAAATAATATAACATTTGCACATTACTTCTTCTATGTAGCAGGTTCGGGCTCGCTTCTTTAATCTAGCACCAACACAAATGTGAACATAATATTATACTCCCTCCGTTCATAAATATAAGGTTCATCATGAATTATATATTTTTCAAAAAGTCAAACTTATCTAACTTTGACCAAGTTTATAGACAAAAATATCAATATCTAGAATACCAAATCATTATCACTAGATTCATCATGAATTATATTTTATACATTTAGTATTTTTAATATTTATATATTTTGTTGTAAATTTGGTCAAACATATTCGACATTTGACATTTTGAAAACTAATTGTGCCTCCTTATATTTAGGAACGGAGGGAGTGGTTACTATTGTCAGCGTAATTGTGCCTCCTTTGATGTTTGTATTCCTTTTTGTTCTAAACATACATAACATAGTTCTTTACATGCAAATTCATCATTTTTTCCAAGATGCCAAATTAATATTCGCATGTCCACTTGTGTAAGGATAGAGAAATACCTTGGTTGACACTATATCATTTGAGAGACGAACAAATATACCCAAACACTTGATTAGTTGTGGACTTTCCAGAACCCACTTGAAAGTCTGCTCTGATGTTATCTCATCCATTCCAACATATGCAGCACAAGCTAGCAGGTAGGGTCCAATGCTTGTAGATGAAACTTTAAGATGTTCGCTCATTGTTTTTGGCACATAATGTTCATCACGCCATTTTAGTTCATCGGCGTATGCTTGAACTAATTGCTTCAGCTGTGTATATATAAAAACAATATTAGTAGATGGTTCTATAGTTTCTTAGAAGTATTGACTGTTTAAGCTAGATTACTTGCAATAAAAATCAATTAGTTCACATGATATGGTGTATCCTACAGGATAAGTTCCATTTAAAGGGAAAATAACTTCATCAATTTTATGCACGTAGAAGGTCTTCGTGTTTTGAGTGAACAATATTAAATAATTCATTGACCAATAAAAATACCATTTCTGGGTAAAATGACTAGAAATGAAAGAAATAAATGGTGAATGATTGTGGTCCAACCTTGAGAACTAGGAAACATGCGTTTTTTTGTCTCATACCAAACATGCCCATTTTACCTTACCTTATTTTATTTAGTGAAAATGTTTACATTCTATTTAATTATTTATATGAAAATATATTCACATTTTTACTTTATGTCATCAACTTTATTGTATCAAAATAAGATATTAAAACATAACGTATATACATCTAGACCGTTGTGGTTCTGTTTTGGCAATACACAATCATAATATACTTATAGGAGGACAGACATTTCATTTCTAATTGTGTAATTATTTACAATGAGCTAGTTTGGTGAAATAAAATAGAGTACTTGCCGTTTCTTTTAGGTAAAACACATGGTAGGTCTTGTCAACTCCTAACTCCGCCTCGAAGGAAGCAAATGTCTCTAGTAAATACAGGTAGAAATTCTTCATGTACTCTGGAAGCAGAGCTACTGCACTTTCATCCCATCTGCAATTTACTATGATATTATGTATGGTCAAGAAATATAGTAGCTGTGATGGGAAAAAATCTTGAAATGTAGGCCTAAGCAATTCTTCATTTCCATTCAAATGCTATTGTATCTAGTATTTTTAGTTGTTTCATTTCTTGGGAGCTAGTAATTTGATGAGATGATGTTTCATGACCATGAACTTATTTAACACAAGCCATATTTTATTAAACAATACCATTTACAATGATTCAAGAAACAATATGGCAACCTGGAATACCATGCCTAGTTATTATGTCTGCTGAAAGGAGTCATGTACCTATGTAATATACATATCAGCAACATAGGCATTCCATACTACTTAATAGCTTAAACTCATATAATCTTATGTTTATATACACCTATATTGACATACGACATTCAAAATTGATGCTAGATTTTTTTTAATTAAAGGCATTAGTTGTCTTAAATAAAAAAATGGAGAATGCAAGGAATGTTGTGACCTTTTAATTGCTTCTTGAAGTTGCATACTCTCTTTGGTACTACCATATGTGTCAAATATATCGTCTATATATCAATATTCTTATTCGCAAATGAGAATATTGAGGTTTGTAGCATGCCCCATTCATCCAGAAATACACTTCTACTATTTGATCTCTAACAAAACTCAAATTGGATTTACCATAGAGCTCCTTCCACCACCTACCATAAGGAAAACAATAAACTATATGAAATTATTATGGTTGCAAGAAATGAAGAGTTCCCGGCATTAATTTCAATATGTGAAATTGTAATAAACTTACAGTGTGACATCTTTTAACTCCTCACAGAAATGAATCTGTAGAATGTTAAAATTCAGTTTTGCAAGCTCCAGTATGGCTTCATTTCGTATAGAGTCCTTTTCATACTTGGATATGTAACTTCTTGTTTCTAATATTCCAACCCTTCTAAAAAGAGGTGTATCTAGGGTAGAACACACTTCCTTTGCATAAGGTGATTCCAGTTCTAAATCACACTGAAGACGTCTTTTGGCGAAAGAGATAGCCGCATCTAATACTTCCTCGCCATGGGTCCTCAGATATGCCGCATTGTATAAGCTTAATTAGCAAATTTTTTGCATCAACATTCACAAAATCTCCATTTTTGTCTTGAAATTTTTGGAATACATCTGAAAGTTGATTGATAACAAACCTTTCCCGATTTCTAATTCAGTAGCAAAATGTTCAAATCTTAATTTGCTATAGCATTAATAAATAACGCTTACCTGATGGCACATCATATCCATTTTTTCGTAGAAGATAAACCGAAGTGAAACCAAGTGTAGATTATTATCATCGTAATCAGAGTTGAAAACAACATTGAATTGCTGGTTGATCTCATTCTCATAATGGTAGTCCAAACCAAGTCGTTCTAGCGTCATTATAAGATCTAATGTTTTTGGTATTTCATTTGAATCTTTTATCATCCCCCTTACTTGTTCCCTTAACACTCCTGCTCTTTCTTTCATTTGAGGTAGCTGCAAGTATAAGTGCCAATCTTATGAACAGCCATGGTTTGGGTCATAATTTTTGAATTCAATAAAATTTCAAAGAATATGACATTAATCAATCCTATTAACAAAAACATGTGTATCTTGTAAGAAGGATGGACAACAATACGCACCAAATAAAATATTGATATATTAATACTACAATGATTTTGTTCTTGTGAGGAGAAAACGCAAAGCCTCGACTCCCATAAAAAACAAAAAAGTTGTTTTTAGATTTAAGTTAAATCACAAACTTTTTAAGTCAGGCATCTCCGGCTTGCACATACCTGCACTGAAGATGGGGCCTGATAAGTAAGGGAGAAATCACCCCACAGGCTTGGATGAAAAGTACTCATCTGCTCCTGGCCAGCACTGTCTCCATGTCCATGTGCTGCTGCCATTCAGTTCTTATGTATAGTGCTTCGAGCTCGGTGAAGTAGATCAGAGACAAATTGTAGGTGTACTTGTGCCATGCATGCAGAAGGGCAAATATATATAGAGAACCGGTTCTAACCCGTAACCTTAGACAAACTATTAAAGTCTGCTGACATACTCCACATAGCAGCCATGGAGAAAACACACTCCAAAAATATTACTCGGTCATATGGATCATTATCAAGGGCCGGTGGAAACTACGACCGAAGCATTATCAAGTGCCGGTGACTTGGAGCTGCCAGTAAAAAAATGTCAGTACGGCTGCACTAGTAGAAAAAGGATCAAACGTGAAGCACATTAGTGCCGGTTTGAATTTGAGCCGGCACTAATGTGTACATTAGTGCCGGTTCCAACGGCTAGCCGGACCGCTCTCATTAGTACCGGTTCGTGGCGAACCTTTAGCATCGGTTCGTGCCACGAACCGGTACTAAAGTGAGTGGTGGCAGGATGTTGTTAGTCCGGGGCCCCTCCAGCACCTTTAGTACCGGGTCGTATCACGAACCGGTACTAAAGGTCGTCCTACATAGACCCTTCGTCCACCCGAGCTCGCTCTGTTCTTTCCCTTTCCCCTCTCCTCTCTGTTCTTTCCCCTCTTCCTCTCAAGCTCATCACACATTTTGCCCAAGATTTGAAGGCCCCCATCCATTCAAATGATCACAAAGGTTAGCAACTCTTTCCTTTCATCTCTCATTGCTAGATTAGCTCGTGCAATGCTTTATATAGTGATTGATTTTTGAGTTTAGTAATTTGGGAGGAATTATATATATGTGCTAGTATTTGATTTATATGCAATTTGAGGTCAAAAATAACACTTAGTTTTGCATATGTAGGTGTGGTTTACTTAGTACCTTCTAAATCTCCGTCGTAACCACCATCGATCGCTCGCAACGTCCCGTCGCCGGCACCACCTTGTGGTGAGCCTCTTGTTCATGAAGTTTTATATAAAAAAATGATGTTTGTGTGATTTGGATATATAGTTACTCGTATAATTATCATACCCATACGTTGTTTGTTATGCATAGTGCCATGGTTTTGATATCCGGCCCCGTCGGCCCTCGTCCGGGTTATGATTCGGATGTGGTATATTCTCTTTTAAAACTATTCATTGCATTTCGTGTTTATGACAAATTATGCCCATCAAGTTGACATAGATATTTGTATGTAGGAGGTAGTTGAACCCGAAATTCCAACCGACCCTATTGTTGAGAGGTTAAAATTAGTTGAAAGAGAAAACGAGGATTTGAAGGAAAAATTGAAAAGAATTGAGGGGGAGAAGATGGAATTGGAGTTGCATGTTGCCGATGTCGTCGATGATCACAAGATTAAGATGGAGAAAATGCGCTTGAAGATTAGAAAGATTAGAAAATATGCCATTCATAGTGAGGCTTGGTATCATTATGTTGTTGGATCAATTGTTACCTTAGTTGCGATCTTGATCGCATTTGTTGTTGCATTTAAATTCTTTAGCTAGAGAGTTATTTGTTTGTTGCATTGAAGTGTTGTATGCTCTTTATGTATGAACTTTGTGTATTGTATTAATTTGATGTTTTCGGTGTTGTGTATTGAAGATGAGCCGGCAATGGATGTACGATGACCGATGCTCTCCTGAGTTCATTAATGGCGTGCGTACTTTTCTGCTTGCGGCTGAGGCAAACAAGCGAGCGGATGGTTTTATGCATTGTCCATGTGCTGGCTGTAAGAATGGTCGCAATTACTCTACGTCAAGAACCATTCACGTCCACATGTTTGAGTTCGGTTTCATGCCCCACTATAATGTTTGGACCAAGCAGGGAGAAAGAGGGGTTATGATGGAAGACAGTGAAGAAGAAGAGGACGACGACAGCTATCCTGGCCATGGGTTCCCTGAATATGATGATACAACAATGAGGGAAGAAGCTGAGCCGGTAATGCAGGAAGAAGCTGAGCCGGCAATGCGGGAAGAAGCTGAAGAAGAGGCATCGGATGAGCCCGTTGATGATCTAGGTCGGGCCATTGCCGATGCAAAGAGAAACTGCGCAAGTGATTTGGAGAAGAAGAAGTTGCAGCGCATGTTAGAGGATCACAAAAAATTGTTGTACCCGAATTGCGAAGGTGACAAGAAAAAGCTGGACACCACACTGGAATTGCTGCAATGGAAGGCAGAGAATGGTGTATCTGACAAGGGATTTGGAAAATTGCTGGTAATGATAAAGGATATGCTTCCAAAGGACAACGAATTGCCCGAGAGTACGTACCAAGTAAAGAAGGTTGTCTGCCCTCTAGGGTTAGAGGTGCAGAAGATACATGCATGCCCTAATGATTGCATCCTCTACCGTCGTGAGTACGAGGATTTGAACGCTTGCCCGGTATGCGGTGCATTGCGCTATAATATCAGCCGCGATGACCCTGGTGATGTCGAGGGCGAGCGCCCCAGGAAGAAGATTCCTGCCAAGGTGATGTGGTATGCTCCTATAATACCATGGTTGAAACGTTTGTTCCAAAACAAAGAGCATGCCAAGGCGATGCGATGGCACAGAGAAGACCGTAAGAAAGACGGAAAGTTGAGATTACCCGCTGACGGGTCGCAGTGGAGAAAAATCGAAAGAAAGTACAGGAAGGAGTTTGCAGATGACGCAAGGAACGTATGGTTTGGTCTAAGCGCAGATGGCATTAATCCTTTTGGGGAGCAGAGCAGCAACCATAGCACCTGGCCTGTGACTCTATATTTGTATAACCTTCCTCCTTGGTTGTGCATGAAGCGGAAGTTCATTATGATGCCAGTGCTCATCCAAGGCCCTAAGCAACCCGGCAACGACATTGATGTGTACCTAAGGCCATTAGTTGAAGAACTCTTACAACTGTGGAATGGAACAGGTGTACGTGCGTGGGATGAGCACATGGGGGAAGAATTTGACCTAAAGGCGTTGCTGTTTGTGACCATCAATGATTGGCCTGCTCTCAGTAACCTTTCAGGACAGACAAACAAGGGATACCACGCATGCACGCACTGTTTGGACGATACCGAAAGTATATATTTGGCTAATTGTAAGAAGAATGTGTGCCTGAGACATCGTCGATTTCTTCCGAGCAGGCATCCCGTAAGAAAGAAAGGCAAGCATTTCTCCGGTGAGGCGGATCACCGGACGAAGCCTCGCCACCGTACTGGTGCTGATGTACATGATATGGTCAAGGATTTGAAGGTGGTCTTTGGAAAGGGTCCTGGTGGACAACCTGTTGCGAATGACGCTGACGGACGCGCACCCATGTGGAAG
This sequence comes from Triticum monococcum, assembly GCA_034509565.1. Classification (NCBI taxonomy): domain Eukaryota; kingdom Viridiplantae; phylum Streptophyta; class Magnoliopsida; order Poales; family Poaceae; genus Triticum; species Triticum monococcum. The sequence goes on along the minus strand of CM067843.1, from coordinate 751,899,888 downwards.
AAGAAATCTATATTTTGGGACCTGCCCTATTAGAAAGACCTAGAGGTCCGCTCCGCAATCGACGTGATGCACTTGACGAAGAATCTTTGTGTGACCCTGCTTGGCTTCTTGGGCGTGTATGGGAAGACAAAAGATACACCTGAGGCACGGGAGGACCAGCAACGTATGCACGGAAAAGACGGCATACATCAAGGTCATGCAAGCTACGCTCTTACCAAAGAAGAGAAGGAAATCTTCTTTGAATGCCTGCTTAGTATTAAGGTACCGTCTGGCTTCTCGTCGAATATAAAGGGAATAATAAACATGGCAGAGAAAAAGTTCCAGAACCTAAAGTCTCATGACTGCCACGTGATTATGATGCAACTGCTTTCGGTTGCATTGAGGGGGCTTCTACCGGAAAACGTTCGATTAGCCATTGTGAAGCTATGTGCATTTCTCAATGCAATCTCTCAGAAGGTAATCGATCCAGAAATCATACCAAGGTTAGAGAATGATTTGGTGCAATGTCTTGTCAGTTTCGAGTTGGTGTTCCCATGACGCACGTCCTAGTTCACCTATGCGAAGAGATTAACATTTTGGGTCCTGTATTTCTACACAATATGTTCCCCTTTGAGAAGTTCATGGGAGTCTTAAAGAAATATGTTCATAACCGTGCTAGCCAGAAGGAAGCATCTCCAAGGGCCATGAAAATGAGGAGGTCATTAAGTTTTGTATTGACTTTATTCCTAACCTTAAGCCGATTGGTGTTCCTAAATCGCGGCATAAGAGCAGACTGGATGGAAAAGGCACGCTAGGAGGGGAACAAATAATATGTATGGACGGACATTCTCTCACTGAAGCACACTACACAGTTCTATAGAATTCCGCCTTGGTGGCTCCGTATATGGATGAACACAAGAATTTGCTACGCTCCAAACACCCAGAGCGGTCTGATGACTGGGTTACACGTGAACAAACCAGGAGTTTCGCTAGCTGGTTGCAGACACGTCCCATGCATGACACCTCTATTGAAGATGACATGTACTTGCTGTCCCAGTTACCATCTTCGAATATAATGACTTTCAAAGGGTACAAGATAAATGGTAATACATTTTACACGATCGCCCAAGATAAGAAGAGCACCAACCAAAATAGTGGTGTCCGCTTTGATGCAGAAACCAAGACAGGAAAGGAAACATATTATGGTTATATACAGGACATATGGGAACTTGACTATCGACGTGGTTTGAAGGTCCCTTTGTTTCGGTGCAAATGGGTCAATATGACACGAGGCGGGGTAACGGAAGACCCGCAGTACGGAATGACAACAGTGGATCTCAACAACCTTGCGTATGCAGACGAACCATTCGTCCTAGCCAATGATGTGGCATAGGTTTTCTATGTGAAGGACATGTCTACCAAGCCAAGAAAAAGAAAAGATAAGGAAGCGAATGCATCGTACGATGAGCCAAAGCGGCACATAGTTCTTTCTGGGAAGAGAAACATCGTGGGAGTGGATGACAAGACAGACATGTCATAAGATTATGAAAAGTTTGATGAAATTGCTCCATTCACAGTGAATATTGACCCAAGCATCCCGTTAAATGATGAAGATTTTCCATGGATACGACGCAAAGGGACACACGCGAAGAAAAAGTTTCACACCCAAAGATCTGGGATGTGATCGGCTTCACTATCATCACTTTCTTCTATGTTTCACACCCAGGAGGGAATCTCTGTAATAGTTAGGGTATTTATGTGTTTTGGCATTTGAAACGCGAAAAAATTTTATGTACAAACAAATTCTTTCATGCCTTTACTGATTTTTTAAGCTAAATGACCCTGAAATTGAAAAGCATTTCAAATGAACTCAGAAAAGGTTGAAAGTTGGCATGGTATCATAATTTCACCCACATAGCATGTGCAAAAAAGTAGAGAGGGTTACCGCAAAAACTGGATGCACTTCGTGTACTAAATGGACAATCTCTTTCGAAGTATCAGGGTTTTGGATGAAAACTCATCCGTTACAAAAGGCATTTCATTTTTTAAATAACCTAAGCATTACCAAATTGAATATAATGATAAAACACACTAATATTAAACATAAGAAAAAAGAATCACTAAAGAATCTATTCTCAAAGTTAAGTTATTCACAAACTAGTGATTCACACAAATTTCAAATAAATCAAAATTTAAACTATTCAAATTTGTAAACTACCGGTACTAACATAAAGTTTGTAATTTTTTTGTACCTAAAGCAAAAATATTCACAAAGAAACTCTAAATGCAGCAAAAAACAACTCAAACAAAAATAAATAAAGCAAAAAAAAGAAGAAGAAAAAAGCCCACCTACTGCGCCACAACGGCCTGCATACGACTAGAAACCCAACCTATTGTTGGGCCAGGATGCAGGCCCGCAAAGGCCCAGTAGGCCCACAGGGCAGAACAGAACATTTAGGCCCAGTAGGCCTGCTTTGGAGAGGAGCTCGAGGGAGCTACCACACTGGGGCTTATAAACCAGTGCGGACACCCCTCGGCTAGCGAGCTGGGACTAAACATTTCGCACCGCACCTGCGCCAGCGCACCCCCTTTAGTGCCGGGTGGTAGCACCAACCGGTACTAAAGGGGGGGCCTTTAGTACCGGTTGGAGCCACCACCCGGTACTAAAGGGGGTGCGGTTCCCGCAGCTTGGCCTGGCCAAAACAGGCCTTTAGTACCGGTTGGTGGCTCCAACCGGTACTAAAGGTCCATCCTATATAACTAAACACTTCAAAAATTTCAGTTTCTCCTCTGCTTCTTCTCCTCTAACCCGTCGCCCGCCGCCCCCGTCTCCATAACCGTCGCCGTCGCCACGTCATCCCCGTCCCCGTCGTCACCGCCGCGCCGTCCCGGCCCGTCCCACGTCGTCCCCGTCCCCATCATCGCCGCCTCGTCCCCATCGTCGCCGCCCCGGCCCGTCCCCATCGTTGCCGCCCTATCCATGTCCCCGTCGTCGCCATCCCCGTCGTCGCCGCGCCCGTCGCCTCTCGCCTCGCCGGTGAGCACACACACACACACACACACATATAGCATTGTTAGAAATTTTTCTTTTTTTAGTTATAGAAATAGTTAGTTATATAGCATTGTTAGAAATGTTAGAATTGTTAGAAATTTTTCTGTTTTTTAGTTATAGAAATAGTTATAAAATAGTTAGAATTGTTAGAAATTTTTCTGTTTTTTAGTTATAGAAATAGTTATAAAAAAGTTAGAAATTTTTCTTTTTTTTAGTTATAGAAATGTTATACAAATGTTAGTTATATATATAGAAATGTTATATTTTTTTTTTTCTGTTTTTTAGTTATAGAAATATTAGAAATGTTATAGAAATGTTAGTTATATAGCATTGTTAGAAATGTTATACGAATGTTAGTTATATAGAAATGTTAGAAATTTTAGTTATCAAAATCCAATCATTAAAAAAATGTTACTTTTTGCGGGCATATAGCTAGTATTTGTTCTCGACGATGCCCGGCCCGCATCCTCGCCGTCGACCCGTCCGCGACGACGTACGGCTGACCCATGTCCGGGACTGGGCTCCACCGGGCTGGCACTGGGAGGTGCTGCCTGGAAGGGCGCGCCGCTTGATGAGGAACCCGGCCCGGGGTCCCGTCGTCGACCCTGATCTTGTTTGGTGGCGTTCGCGTGGGCCAATGTCGGTGCGGAGGGAGCCAGCCCTGCCGGAGGTGGTACGTCGCCGTGTCAGGGAGGAGGACGAGCACGTCCATCGCTACATGGTTGCGTTAGAGGGCGGCAAGTTCTCCAATACCTGGCAGTTTCTTTAGGGATCTCACTTCAGCTATGATCCTGTGAGGGTTCCTTCTCTTTGGGTGTCCACCGCCCGTGCCGCAGGAACCGCGAGTGTCCTAGATTCTTCTGTAGTATTCGATCTTTATTAGCTACCTAGCCAGTGATGTACTCGATATATAATATTCGAGACGATGTATTCGAGATTATATATTATTCGAGACGATGTATTCGAGATTATATCTATTATTCGAGACTATGTATTCGAGATTATATCTATTATTCGAGACGATATATTCGAGATTATATCTATTATTCAAGACGACGTATTCGAGATTATATTCAATGATGCTTATTATGTACTATGATTGATTCAGTTTTTCCTTATTAATTGATTGCATCCATGCATTGTAATTTGAATATATTTCTTTTGGATTAGTTAAGCAAAACCTATGGCGGACAATACCGGCAGAGAGGGAGAAGAGGCCCTGTTCAATATCATACGCAATCCTCGCAGGCCAGATGATGATCAGAATGAAGAAGATTATGACGGCTCTGAATATCTAAACAGCACCGGGGAGGGTGATATGATATTCGATCGCGACGACCGAATTGATGAAGTCGTGAACTATGAACATGACGAAGAGAATGTTGATCTTGAAACAACAAAGACCGGCGAGGTATATATATTTATATAAGCAGGCATCTGGTGATCATCACATGTTTTATATGACTTGAAGATATATTAACGAATCGATCTTTCTTCTTTCAGCCATCGGATCGAGCAAATCTTCAGGCAACAGGACGAAACGAGGCCCGAACAAAAATTTGAAGGAGGGCGTAAAGTACAATATCGAGGCAATCAGACCTAATGGCGAACCATTCTCGCCTAAGAAGATTGCGGACAAGTTCGTTTGTCAGTGCGGAGTTCTTGTGAAGGACCAACTCCCGATCTCCCTTCAAGAATGGAGAGATCCATTAAAACCACGTCCATGAGTTACTTTTGTCGACGACAGACAAAAAAAGTTGCTTTGGGAAACGCTCATGGAACATTTCACCCTACCAGATCATTTCACAGATGCAGATGTGGAGAAAGTCAAGGACGCTGCTCTTAGGAAGATGGCGGTTGCATTCAAGAACCACAAGATTCGTGAATGGGCCAAGTACGTCAACGGAGGAAGGAAGACTCCAGTATTCGAGGGAACACTAGAGAACCAAAGTGCTCATTGGGACGATTTCGTGAAATTCAAGGATTCGGAATTATCTAAGGAACGGTCGAGAATAAACAAGGCCAATGCCACAAAAAAGGATAAGTTCCATAAGCTGGGGCCAGGTGGCTATGCGGTGGGATTGCCTAAGTGGGATAAGTCTGAGAAAGAGATGCTGGATGCAGGTGTCACTCCAGAAACATTGCGCTGGCCCCCCAGGTGCAGGACTTGGTTCTATGCGCATGGGGGGAGTTGGACCCGAAGACAGGCAAAGTTTCCAAGAAGGCATGTCTGGACGGAGCTGAAGATAAGCTACTTGTTGCAATAGAAGAGGCTCGATCCGGGTTGTTCGAGCCCAACAGAGAGAACGACGAGCGTACGCGTGCCCTGGGAAATCATAAACACCCGGGAAGAACACGAGGCATGGGCGCTATTCCGTGGTATGAGGGGTTTTCGGACTGGAACGCCGACTACAGAACCCGTGCGAGAAAGAAGATTGTGGAGGATAAGAAGAGGAAGATGGAGGAGGAGCAGAGGAAGCTAGACTATGAATGCCTTCAAGGCCTAGAATCAGCGCACGCGGACTTGGCAATCAAATTCCAGTGGCAGCAGGAGCAGATCGACTAACTTAGCCAGCAAAGGGGGTCTCAGCAGCTAGCGGATGATCCACCAATGGATAGCACCGTCCCATCCATGCCGAGAAGCAGCGTGGGTTCCGCCCCAGGCGACGCACTGCTGGATAGCTACCCAGTGGATGACATCATGGAGAACACTAACTGCGAGCTACACTTTAAAATGAAGAACATAACCATGAAGGTGGCGGACGCCCTTGCTTTTACAAATCCCCCCGAGGCAACCTTCCATTGCAACCCGATTCCAGCGGGCTATGCTCCTGTCTTGGTTGATGAGGTGGTGGACCAATATTCGGGGCTAGAGCTTGACATTCCTGGAGGTGACGATGAGCACACACTAGGAGAGGCCAACCATCGTACCATCCTATGGAGAAAGGATTGCATCATCTTTCGAAGGCCACCGACACCGCGTCATCCGACTCCTCGTCGCAGTCCGCCACCGAGTCAGCAGACTCCCGCTCCTCCAAGTCCACCAACGCATTAGGCCACCCCTCCTCCAAGTCCACCAACGCGTTAGGCCACTCACCACATAACCATTCGGCCGCTCCGCGCGTCGCCACTCGGTTGGTCACCTCATAACCATTCGGCCGCTCCGCGCGTCGCCACTCGGTTGGTCACCTCATAACCATTCGGCTGCTCCGCGCGCCGCCAATCGGTTGGTCACCTCATCACCATTCGGCCGCTCCGTGCGTCGCCACTCGGTTGGTCACCTCATAACCATTCGGCCGCTCCGTGCGTCGCCACTCGGTTGGTCACCTCATAACCATTCGGCCGCTCCGCACGCCGCCAATCAGTTGGTCACCACATAACCATTCGGCCGCTCCGCGCGTCGCCACTCGGTTGGTCACCTCATAACCATTCGGCCGCTCCGCGCGCCGCCAATCGGTTGGTCACCTCATAACCATTCGGCCGCTCCGCACGCCGCCAATCGGTTGGTCACCACATAACCATTCGGCCGCTCCGCGCGTCGCCACTCGGTTGGTCACCTCATAACCATTCGGCCGCTCCGCGCGCCGCCAATCGGTTGGTCACCTCATCACCATTCGGCCGCTCCGCGCGTCGCCACTCGGTTGGTCACCTCCTAACCATTCGGCCGCTCCGCACGCCGCCAATCGGTTGGTCACCACATAACCATTCGGCCGCTCTGCGCGTCGCCACTCGGTTGGTCACCTCATAACCATTCGGCCGCTTCGCGCGTCGCCACTTGGTTGGTCACCTCATAACCATTCGGCCGCTCCACGCATCGCCACTGGGTTGGTCACCTCATAACCATTCGGCCGCTCCGCGCGCCGCCAATCTGTTTTTCACCTCATAACCATTTGGACGCTCCGCGCGTCGCCACTCGGTTGGTCACCTCATAACCATTCGGCCGCTCCGCGCGTCGCCACTCGGTTGGTCACCTCATAACCATTCGGCCGCTCTGTGCGCCGCCAATCGGTTAGTCACCTCATAACCATTCGACCGCTCCGCGCGTCGCCACTCGGTTGGTCACCTCATAACCATTCGGCCGCTCCGCACGCCGCCAATCGGTTGGTCACCACATAACCATTTGGCCGCTCCGCGCGTCGCCACTCGGTTGGTCACCTCATAACCATTCGGCCGCTCCGCGTGATGAAGTCATGTACCTACGGTAGGGACACGGACCCGTCCTAAAGAGCCCTACCATAGGACATCCTTAGAGGAAGTCACCTTTAAGACAACTTGAAGGTATCCCACTCGACGGGTTGAAGACACTCGACCAAGAAGCTGTCACTCGACCAAGAAGCCAACCACTCGACTGCCAGAAGACCTCAAGTCACTCCGCAGGCAAACGGTCGGCTATTAAGTAGTCTTTATGATTATTATGACACTTTATTAGGGACGTTATCAGTAACGCCCACCTTAAATGTACCTTAAACCCTGCATTACTGAGGGCAGGAGAGGGCTGGCGAACTCTATATAAGCCACCCCCCTCCTCAGTATCAAGGGTTCGCACCCCTGTCATTTTACACACGCATAATCCAGTCGACCGCCTCCGGGCACCGAGACGTAGGGCTGTTACTTCCTCAGAGAAGGGCCTGAACTCGTAAACCTTGCATGCTTACAACCTCCCAATAGCTAAGGTCTAGCCTCTCCATACACACCCCCCTACCTCACTGTCAGACTTAGAACCACGACAGTTGGCGCCCACCGTGGGGCATTAGTCTTAGCGCCTAATTGGAGAAGTTGCGATTTTTCCGATCCACTTGATCATGTTTTCCTGCGGAACTTTGGCGGAGGGCCGCGAGATCCGTCTCGGCGGACTCACTTTCATCGCCGACGACTCCGCCTGGCTCCAGGAGGCGCCGCTTGACGTCGACGCGCTCCTCGTCCGCGGTGCGACGCACTTCCGCGCGTGCGTCCGTGGCGTCCTCCTGAGGCAGCCGTCGACCCCATATCGGTCGACTCCCGTGTCATCTCCCCGTCCTGTCTCCCGCCAGCGCAAGCGCTCGGGTCGGTCGAGGCTCCAGCGGTGGATGAAGCACGCCGCGGCCCGCCAGTCGGCGACCCCGCAAGTCGCTGCAATCGAGCCTGACGAATCCCTCTGCGGCCTGTTCGATCTGTCGACTGGCTCCACGGAGACCGCTTCCGAGTGTGACAGCAGCGACCCTTTGGCGGAGGTTCTAGCGGTCGAGGGGACACGCAGTCCCCCTGGATTCCATCGCGCTAATGATGGTGCCGATAGGGGCGATCCGTCGCACCCTCACGATGAATACCTCCCCGAGCCTCTTACGTCATTGCAGCGGGAGGAGCTTCGTCGCCGGAACATGGACGCGCTCTACACCCCTATTGTTGGAGAAACCCCCGAGGCCCGGGCCTTGGAGGACGCGCGCTTGGCTAATCTAGCCGAGCGCACTCGACTGGAGAATCTACAGCGAGCTCTCGACGAGCGAGCGCGTCAGCGGGCTCCCGAGTCCAGTCGACACCAGCAGGCTCCCGAGTCCAGTCGATGCCAGCAAGCTCCCGAACCCAGTCGACGTCAGCTCTTCCCACCATCGCAGGTGTACCGAACTCCGGTTCAGAACCTGGCTGCCACGGCCCGCATAGCGGAGTCAATCCAGCCCTCCCAGTCGGAGGCCGGCAGAGGATTGCTGCAGATCAGAGCATTGCTCCGAGCGGCGGGAAATCAGAATTCGGCCATCTCTCAGTCGCGGGACAGGATCCACAGTCAATCCGTCGCAACGGAGACCATCCAGTCGGCTCACAGCCCGAGATCGCCCCCGAGCCGTGAGGGGCGTGGAGACCGGCACGATCAGTATAGGAGGAATGAACAATATGATCACCGACCCGACCGTGATGATGGGCGTCGGGTGCCGTCCCCTCCCCCGAGGAGTGGATCATATGCACCTCGACATCGAGACGACAGGCGCCCCCATAACACTGGGCAGAGGATCCCAGTCGACCCCAGAGACCCAGGCTTTGACGCGAGATCCATCCTCGTTCAAGGTCTGGTGGACAGGAACAGGGCTCATTGAGAGGGCCACAACAGAGATACGCCCACCGGCAGCAGGACACACGCCTCGGGGCCTGAATGTTTCAGTCGGGCCATCAGAGCTGCGGCGATCCCTCCCAACTTCCGGCTGGCGACTGGAATCAGCAAGTTCACCGGCGAGTCCAAGCCTGACACATGGCTCGAGGATTACCGAGTGGTTGTGCAGATTGGCGGCGGCAACGATGAGGTGGCCATGAAGCATTTACCCCTCATGTTGGAAGGCTCAGCTAGGGCATGGCTGAATCAATTGGCGCCCAGGAGCATTTACACTTGGGAGGATCTCTCCCGAGTGTTTATCACAACCTTCGAAGGGACATGCAAGGGCCCTGCAGGCCTTACGGAGCTGCAGTCTTGCGTACAGAAGCCGAACGAAACTCTGAGAGAATATATCCAGAGGTGGATCACACTGCACCACTCGGTTGAGAACGTGCCAGACCATCAAGCAGTTTGCGCTTTCAAGGAAGGCGTCAAGTACAGGGAGTTGAATCTGAAGTTTGGCCGGACCAGAGAGATGTCCCTTAATCGGATGATGGAGATTGCCACCAAGTACGCTAATGGAGAAGACGAGGACCGACTCCAAAGTGGCAAACTTAAGTCAGTCGCCCAAGAAACCGGAGGAAACTCCAGTCGGAAGCAGAAGCGGAAGGCCGAGCCAGCCGCCCCGGGAGAGGCCCTGGCTGTGGCCCAGGGAAATTTCAAGGGAAAGCCCAAGGGCACATGGAAGCCCAAGAAGGTTAAAGATCAGGATGGGAATGATGTTCTGGACCTGCCATGTCACATCCATACCAAGAAAGATGAAGAAGGAAATTTTATTTTCCCGAAGCATACCACTCGACAGTGTCGGCTTCTGATTCAGTAGTTCCAGGGCAAGCAGCCCAAGGATAAGGAAAAAGAGCCAGACAGAGTTGAAGACAAGGAAGATAGTGATGATGGATACCCCCAAGTCAATTCCACCTTGATGATTTTTGCTGATCTCGAAAGCAAAAGTCGACTGAAAATCATTAACCGTGAGGTCAACATGGTTGCCCCGATGACTCCCAGTTACCTGAAGTGGTCTCAGACTACCATCACGTTCGACCAGTCCGATCACCCGACGCACATTGCCACCCCTGGGAGGCAAGCTTTGGTGGTCGACCCAGTTGTAGAAGGCACTCGACTGACCAAAGTCCTGATGGACGGCGGCAGTGGCCTGAACATACTGTACGTTGAAACTTTGAAAGGAATGGGCATTCCGATGTCCAGACTCAGCACCAGTAACATGAGCTTCCACGGAGTCATTCCCGGGAAGAAAGCCGAGTCACTCGGCCAGATTGCTCTTGATGTGGTTTTCGGTGATTCAAAGAATTACCGCAAGGAAAAGTTAACGTTTGAAGTTGTGGACTTCCAGAGTGCTTATCACGCCATCTTGGGCAGGCCAGCTTACGCACGCTTCATGGCTCGACCATGCTACGTGTATCTTAAATTAAAGATGCCTGGCCCCAAAGGTGTGATCACTGTTACGGGCAACCGAAAGAAAGCAGAAGAATGTTTCCAGAAGGGATCAAAGATCGCCGACGCTCAGATGGCAGTAGTCGAGCTGAAAGAGTACCAAAAGACTGCCGACCCGAGTGAATTGCTGCGGGCTAAGAAGCCTGCCTCCGAGTCAGCTTTTCAGTCGGCTGGCGAAACGAAGACAGTCCACATTCACCCGACTGATCCCGATGCATCTCCGACTCACATCTCGACGACGCTCGACTCCAAATAGGAAGAAGCGCTCATCCAGCTCCTCCGTGAGAACTGGGACATCTTCGCATGGAAACCCTCTGACATGCCTGGAGTTCCCAGGGGGCTGGCTGAGCACCGCCTGCGAGTCGACTCAAAGTTCAAACCCGTGAAGGAACATCTTCGGCGGTCCGCCGTCCAGAAAAAACAAGCCATTGGCGAGGAAGTGGCTCGGCTCTTAGCAGCTGAGTTCATCCGAGAGATCTACCACTCCGAGTGGCTCGCCAATGTTGTCATGGTCCCCAAGAAGGACAAGTCACTCCGTATGTGCATTGATTTCAAGCATATCAATCGGGCCTGCCCGAAAGATCATTTTCCTCTCCCTCGCATCGACCAAATTGTCGACTCAACTGCGGGATGCGAGAGATTGTCTTTTCTAGATGCCTACTTCGGGTACCATCAGATCCGTCTGTATGGGCCCGACGAAATCAAAACAGCTTTCATCACTCCATTCGGATGCTTCTGTTACGTCACCATGCCATTCGGCCTCAAGAACGCCGGAGCCACATTCATGAGAATTATCCAGAAGTGTTTACTCACTCAAATCAGTCGGAATGTGGAGGCGTACATGGACGATATCGTAGTCAAGTCCCGGAAAGGTTCCGACCTGCGGGCTGACCTTGCTGAAACCTTCGCCAACCTCAGGAGGTACGATATCAAGCTCAATCCGTCAAAGTGCACTTTCGGAGTTCCAGGTGGCAAGCTACTCGGTTTTCTCGTTTCCGAACGGGGAATCGACGCCAATCCTGAAAAATTGGCACCATACTCCGGATGAAGCGTCCTGTATGTGTGCATGATGTCCAAAAACTTACAGGCTGCTTGGCCGCCTTAAGTCAATTCATTTCTCGACTCGGTGAAAAAGCACTGCCTCTTTACCGACTGATGAAAAAGTTTGACAAGTTCGAGTGGACTCCAGAAGCTGATGCAGCGTTTGCGGAGCTCAAAGCTCTGCTCTCCACCCAGCCGGTGCTAGCTGCCCCAATCAGCAAAGAGCCTCTGCTGCTTTACATTGCAGCCACGGGACAAGTTGTCAGTACAGTACTTATGGTCGAGCGGGAAGAGGAAGGGAAGGCCTTCAAAGTTCAACGCCCTGTTTATTATGTGTCTGAAGTTTTGACCCCTTCAAAACAAAGATACCCCCACTACCAGAAGCTTGTATATGGGATTTACATGACCACGAAGAAAGTTGCACATTATTTCTTTGACCACTCCATTACAGTCGCCAGCGACGCCCCATTATAGGAGATCCTGCATAACAAAGATGCAACTGGTCGAGTGGCCAAGTGGGCGATTGAACTCCTTCCTTTAGACATCAAGTTTGAAGCAAAGAAAGCCATCAAGTCCCAAGCAATCGCGGATTTCATCGCCGAGTGGATTGAACAGCAACTTCCGACTCAAGTTCACTCGGAACACTGGACTATGTTCTTCGATGGATCCAAGATGCTGAATGGTTCGGGCACGGGGGTAGTTTTGGTCTCCCCCCGAGGAGATAAGCTCAGATACGTTCTCCAGATTCACTTCGATTCCTCCAATAACGAAGCAGAGTATGAAGCACTTTTGTATGGGTTGCGCATGGCCATTTCGCTCGGCGTCTGTCGCCTCATGGTCTATGGAGACTCGGATCTGGTGGTTAATCAAGTGATGAAGGAGTGGGACGTCAGGAGTCCAGCAATGACTGGATACTGCAATGCAGTACGGAAGCTAGAGAAGAAGTTCGAGGGGTTGGAACTCCACCACATCCCTCGACTGAAAAACCAGGCAGCTGACGACTTGGCAAAGATAGGCTCCAAGAGAGAAGCCATTCCAAGCAACGTGTTCTTGGAACACATTCACTCGCCGTCAGTCCAAGAAGATCCTTTCACAGAAGAAGCCCCGCAGCCGAAAAGTGCCATGGATCCGACTGAAGTTGAAGTGCCTGCAGTAGTCGACCTAATCATGGAAGTCTTGGCAGTCATCCCTGACTGGACAATACCGTACATTGCATATATCCTAAGGAAAGAACTCCCGGAGGACGAGGAGGAGGCTCGACAGATCGTCCGCCGATCTAAGGCCTTCACGGTCATAAGGGGACAGCTGTACAGAGAAAGTGCGACCGGAGTCGGCCAGAAATGCATAACGCCAGAAGAGGGTCAAATAATCCTCAACGATATCCACTCGGGAACCTGCGGTCACCATGCGTCCTCTCGGACCATTGTGGCTAAGGCATACTGAGATGGATTTTATTGGCCAAGGGCAAATGAGATGGCGAAAGAGATAGTCGACAGGTGCGAGGGCTGCCAGTTCTACTCCAACATGTCACACAAGCCCGCGTCAGCCCTGAAAACCATTCCGCTCGTCTGGCCCTTTGTCGTCTGGGGATTGGACATGGTTGGCCCCCTAAGAACGGGCAGGAGTGGATTCACTCATGTGCTTGTGGCAGTCGACAAGTTTACCAAATGGATCGAAGCTAAGCCCATAAAGAGCCTCGACGCTGGCACCGCTATCAGTTTCATCAGAGGATTGACATTCAGATATGGAGTCCCGCACAGCATCATCACTGATAACGGGTCAAACTTTGATTCGGATGAGTTCAGAGCATTTTGCGCTTCTCAAGGCACACGAGTCGACTACGCCTCAGTCGCTCACCCCCAGTCGAATGGACAGGCTGAGAGAGCGAATGGTCTGATTCTCAAAGGGCTAAAACCTCGGCTGATGCGCGATCTCAAGCACGCGGCAGGCGCTTGGGTCGACGAGCTTCCGTCAGTGCTGTGGGGATTAAGGACCACCCCTAACCGGTCGACTGGAAGGACCCCATTCTTTCTGGTTTATGGAGCCGAAGTTGTCCTGCCAAGCGATCTCCTTCATAATGCGCCCCGAGTTGAACTTTACACCGAAGATGAAGCGGAGCAGGCCCGGCAAGACGCAGTCGACCTCTTGGAGGAAGAGAGGGAGATGGCAATGATCAGATCGACCATTTACCAGCAGGACTTGCGTCGATTCCACGCCCGGAATGTGAAGAGTCGAGCCTTTCAAGAAGGAGATTTGGTCCTCCGAGTGGATCAACAGAAACCTCACAAGCTCGCTCCCACTTGGGAAGGCCCCATCATCGTCACCAGAGTCCTCCACAACGGAGCATATCACCTTTACAATGTTGATCGACAAATCGACGAACCTCGATCTTGGAACGCGGAGTTTCTCCGCCCCTTTTACACTTAAGTCCGCTCTCAAACCAAATGCAATAAGAAAAACTCCTGAAGTTCATTTTTATCAGAAATAAGAGTGTCCCAATAATTGCTGTCACTGTTGTATGTATCCGAAATCCCCCAGTGGGTGACTTAGCTGCGAATCCGATTCGCCTAAGTTTGAAAAATCCTACCGAGTGGAGAGCAAACCTCCCACTCGGGGGCTTAGCTGCAGTTCAGCACTCGCCTAAGTTCTCCACGAAGAGACTTAGCTGCAGTCAGACACTCGCCTAAGTTTGAAAAATCCTACCGAGTGGAGAGCAAACCTCCCACTCGGGGGCTTAGCTGCAGTTCAGCACTCGCCTAAGTTCTCCACGAAGAGACTTAGCTGCAGTCAGACACTCGCCTAAGTGTGAAAAATCCTATCGAGTGGAGAAAACAACCTCCCACTCGGGGGCTTAGCTGCAGTTCAGCACTCGCCTAAGTTCTCCACGAAGAGACTTAGCTGCAGTCAGACACTCGCCTAAGTGTGAAAAATCCTACCGAGTGGAGAGCAAACCTCCCACTCGGGGGCTTAACTGCAGTTCAGCACTCGCCTAAGTTCTCCATGAAGAGACTTAGCTGCAGTCAGACACTCGCCTAAGTTTGAAAAATCCTACCGAGTGGACAGCAAACCTCCCACTCGGGGGCTTAGCTGCAGTTCAGCACTCACCTAAGTTCTCCACGAAGAGACTTAGCTGCAGTCAGACACTCGCCTAAGTTTGAAAAATCCTACCGAGTGGGGAGCAAACCTCCCACTCGGGGGCTTAGCTGCAGTTCAGCACTCGCCTAAGTTCTCCACGAAGAGACTTAGCTGCAGTCAGACACTCGCCTAAGTGTGAAAAATCCTATCGAGTGGAGAAAAAAACCTCCCACTCGGGGGCTTAGCTGCAGTTCAGCACTCGCCTAAGTTCTCCATGAAGAGACTTAGCTGCAGTCAGACACTCGCCTAAGTGTGAAAAATCCTACCGAGTGGAGAGCAAACCTCCCACTCGGGGGCTTAACTGCAGTTCAGCACTCGCCTAAGTTCTCCACGAAGAGACTTAGCTGCAGTCAGACACTCGCCTAAGTTTCAAAAATCCTACCGAGTGGAGAGCAAACCTCCCACTCGGGGGCTTAGCTGCAGTTCAGCACTCACCTAAGTTCTCCACGAAGAGACTTAGCTGCAGTCAGACACTCGCCTAAGTTTGAAAAATCCTACCGAGTGGAGAGCAAACCTCCCACTCGGGGGCTTAGCTGCAGTTCAGCACTCGCCTAAGTTCTCCACGAAGAGACTTAGCTGCAGTCAGACACTCGCCTAAGTGTGAAAAATCCTACCGAGTGGAGAGCAAACCTCCCACTCGGGGGCTTAGCTGCAGTTCAGCACTCGCCTAAGTTCTCCACGAAGAGACTTAGCTGCAGTCAGACACTCGCCTAAGTGTGAAAAATCCTACCGAGTGGAGAGCAAACCTCCCACTCGGGGGCTTAGCTGCAGTTCAGCACTCGCCTAAGTTCTCCATGAAGAGACTTAGCTGCAGTCAGACACTCGCCTAAGTTTGAAAAATCCTACCGAGTGGAGAGCAAACCTCCCACTCGGGGGCTTAGCTGCAGTTCAGCACTCGCCTAAGTTCTCCACGAAGAGACTTAGCTGCAGTCAGACACTCGCCTAAGTGTGAAAAATCCTACCGAGTGGAGAGCAAACCTCCCACTCGGGGGCTTAGCTGCAGTTCAGCACTCGCCTAAGTTCTCCACGAAGAGACTTAGCTGCAGTCAGACACTCGCCTAAGTTTGAAAAATCCTACCGACTGGAGAGCAAACCTCCCACTCGGGGGCTTAGCTGCAGTTCGGCACTCGCCTAAGTTCTCCACGAAGAGACTTAGCTGCGGTCAGACACTCGCCTAAGTTTGAAAAATCCTACCGAGTGGAGAGCAAACCTCCCACTCGGGGGCTTAGCTGCAGTTCAGCGCTCGCCTAAGTTCTCCACGAAGAGACTTAGCTGCGGTCAGACACTCGCCTAAGTTTGAAAAATCCTACCGACTGGAGAGCAAACCTCCCACTCGGGGGCTTAGCTGCAGTTCAGCACTCGCCTAAGTTCTCCGTGAAGAGACTTAGCTGCAGTCAGACACTCGCCTAAGTGTGAAAAATCCTATCGAGTGGAGAAAAAAACCTCCCACTCGGGGGCTTAGCTGCAGTTCAGCACTCACCTAAGTTCTCCACGAAGAGACTTAGCTGCAGTCAGACACTCGCCTAAGTGTGAAAAATCCTACCGAGTGGAGAGCAAACCTCCCACTCGGGGGCTTAGCTGCAGTTCAACACTCGCCTAAGTTCTCCACGAAGAGACTTAGCTGCAGTCAGACACTCGCCTAAGTTTGAAAAATCCTACCGAGTGGAGAGCAAACCTCCCACTCGGGGGCTTAGCAGCAGTTCAGCACTCGCCTAAGTTCTCCACGAAGAGACTTAGCTGCAGTCAGACACTCGCCTAAGTTTGAAAAATCCTACCGAGTGGAGAGCAAACCTCCCACTCGGGGGCTTAGCTGCAGTTCAGCACTCGCCTAAGTTCTCCACGAAGAGACTTAGCTGCAGTCAGACACTCGCCTAAGTGTGAAAAATCCTACCGAGTGGAGAGCAAACCTCCCACTCGGGGGCTTAGCTGCAGTTCAGCACTCGCCTAAGTTCTCCACGAAGAGACTTAGCTGCAGTCAGACACTCGCCTAAGTGTGAAAGATCCTACCGAGTGGAGAGCAAACCTCCCACTCGGGGGCTTAGCTGCAGTTCAGCACTCGCCTAAGTTCTCCACGAAGAGACTTAGCTGCAGTCAGACACTCGCCTAAGTTTGAAAAATCCTACCGACTTGAGAGCAAACCTCCCACTCGGGGGCTTAGCTGCAGTTCGGCACTCGCCTAAGTTCTCCATGAAGAGACTTAGCTGCGGTCAGACACTCACCTAAGTTTGAAAAATCCTACCGAGTGGAGAGCAAACCTCCCACTCGGGGGCTTAGCTGCAGTTCAGCGCTCGCCTAAGTTCTCCACGAAGAGACTTAGCTGCGGTCAGACACTCGCCTAAGTTTGAAAAATCCTACCGAGTGGAGAGCAAACCTCCCACTCGGGGGCTTAGCTGCAGTTCAGCGCTCGCCTAAGTTCTCCACGAAGAGACTTAGCTGCGGTCAGACACTCGCCTAAGTTTGAAAAATCCTACCGAGTGGAGAGCAAACCTCCCACTCGGGGGCTTAGCTGCAGTTCAGCACTCGCCTAAGTTCTCCGTGAAGAGACTTAGCTGCAGTCAGACACTCGCCTAAGTGTGAAAAATCCTATCGAGTGGAGAAAAAAACCTCCCACTCGGGGGCTTAGCTGCAGTTCAGCACTCGCCTAAGTTCTCCACAAAGAGACTTAGCTGCAGTCAGACACTCGCCTAAGTGTGAAAAATCCTACCGAGTGGAGAGCAAACCTCCCACTCGGGGGCTTAGCTGCAGTTCAGCACTCGCCTAAGTTCTCCATGAAGAGACTTAGCTGCAGTCAGACACTCGCCTAAGTTTGAAAAATCCTACCGAGTGGAGAGCAAACCTCCCACTCGGGGGCTTAGCTGCAGTTCAGCACTCGCCTAAGTTCTCCACTAAGAGACTTAGCTGCAGTCAGACACTCGCCTAAGTTTGAAAAATCCTACCAAGTGGAGAGCAAACCTCCCACTCGGGGGCTTAGCTGCAGTTCAGCACTCGCCTAAGTTCTCCACGAAGAGACTTAGCTGCAGTCAGACACTCGCCTAAGTGTGAAAAATCCTACCGAGTGGAGAGCAAACCTCCCACTCGGGGGCTTAGCTGCAGTTCAGCACTCGCCTAAGTTCTCCACGAAGAGACTTAGCTGCAGTCAGACACTCGCCTAAGTTTGAAAAATCCTACCGAGTGGAGAGCAAACCTCCCACTCGGGGGCTTAGCTGGAGTTCAGCACTCGCCTAAGTTCTCCACGAAGAGACTTAGATGCAGTCAGACACTCGCCTAAGTTTGAAAAATCCTACCGAGTCGAGAGCAAACCTCCCACTCGGGGGCTTAGCTGCAGTTCAGCACTCGCCTAAGTTCTCCACGAAGAGACTTAGCTGCAGTCAGACACTCGCCTAAGTTTGAAAAATCCTACCGACTGGAGAGCAAACCTCCCACTCGGGGGCTTAGCTGCAGTTCGGCACTCGCCTAAGTTCTCCACGAAGAGACTTAGCTGCGGTCAGACACTCGCCTAAGTTTGAAAAATCCTACCGAGTGGAGAGCAAACCTCCCACTCGGGGGCTTAGCTGCAGTTCAGCGCTCGCCTAAGTTCTCCACGAAGAGACTTAGCTGCGGTCAGACACTCGCCTAAGTTTGAAAAATCCTACCGAGTGGAGAGCAAACCTCCCACTCGGGGGCTTAGCTGCAGTTCAGCACTCGCCTAAGTTCTCCGTGAAGAGACTTAGCTGCAGTCAGACACTCGCCTAAGTTCGAAACCCACCTTCTCCTGAAGAGCTCCGCCACAAATACAATGTGAGCTTCGTCCCACTCCACAGTAACAAGGCGTGGGTCGACTGCCACCTTTTCCTGAGAGCTCCGCCACAAATACAATGTGCAGCAACAGGGTGTGGGTCGGCCATCAAGCCCCACACGACAGTTCAAGGCCACGAAGACATTCAGCAAAAAATTAAGTTCGGATAAAGCTTAAAAGGCCCTGGGCCCCGAATCAAAGTACTCAAGCCCTTAGCTCGGGAGAATTTAAACGATTACAAGTCCACTCGGCATTCCGAGGCTAATTTAAGGGAAGGCATAAAAGTTTTCTCACTCCTCGAGAGGAGGACTGGCAGGAGCGACGAACTCATCCAGGTCAATTCCGTCTGCAATGCGAGTGGCTGCAGCAATGAAGGTCTCCATGAAGTCTTGGAAGTTGTGCCTCTTGGTATTGGCGACTTGGATGGCGGACAGCTTTTCTTCTCGCGCCTCCTTGCAGTGGACGCGGACTAAGGATAGAGCCACATCAGCGCCGCACCGGGCAGAAGACTTCTTCCACTCCTGCACTCGATCGGGGATTTTGTCAAGTCGAGCCATAAGAGACTCGAGATCGTTCTGGAGCGTGGACTCTGGCCAGAGCGTCGAGTCGATCCGCGACATGGCGACCTTCAGGCGAGCCAAGTAATCCACGGCGTCGTCGATTCGAGATTCCAGTCGGAGCAGGTTCATAGCAGTATCATCTTTCAAGGGAGAATTGATTGGGTCCAGACCCGTTTCGATCCGCCCGGTCTCCTCTTCGAAGTTCTGACAGAATTCTGCACACAAGACCTAAAGATAAGCCAACGATCGCAAGATTGAGTCGACACAAAAGTACAAAACAGTCAAAATTAGATGTGCACCTTCAAGTTTGATGTACAGCCTCTTGGCGAGGCTCCTCAGGTAGCTCTCCAGGTCGTCCCTCCTATGGGCGATGCCTTCCATCTCCTCGCCCAAGAGGAGGTTCTTCTTCTTCCAACTGGCAGTCAGCCTGTTGGCATCAGTCAGAGCGGCCTGCAACCTGGTGTTCTCTTTTTCCAACTGGTCGACCGAAGCCAGCTTCTATTCGGCCAGAGCCGTCTTGTCGTCAGCCTCCTTGCGAGCAACAGCCAGGTCCTGGTCCTTCCTCGCCAAAGCTTTTTCCAATTCTCCTACAAAGAAATGGCGATTGAATCGGAAACAGCAGAGGAATGCTCAAGCCTGAAAACAAAATCAGTCGACAGAGTCTCTTTACCTGCGGCGCCCTTCCTGACCTTCTGCAACTCCGTCCTGGCCAGCTCTAGATCAAGGTCCAGTTGAATCTTCTGTTTCTCCAATTCAGCATAGCGAGCGGCAAGTTCGCAGGATCTCTACAAAAAGAAAAACAGCCGACAAACGTTCGAGATAAGTTGCTTCCGAGTAACTAAGGAACAATGGTGACGTTTCTAAGACCACAGCCGAATCAAAAACATTCGACAGTAGTCTCGGGGACTACACCCAGTGGGTGCACTCAGCGTGCCCCCACTGGTTCGACCAAAAAAAACGACTGCCCGCAGTCGACAGGACACGGTCCCACTCGACCTGGCCAGATCAAACCGAGTGAAGAAGTACAGATTCACAAACGCAATATACAGACTACAGTCGACTGCCAGTAGTCCACCGTAGTCTCGGGGGCTACACCCAGTGGGTGCACTCAGCGTGCCCCCACTAGCCCAAGAAAGAGAAAACACACCCAGTGGGTGTACAGATACAGATACAAAGATCTTCAAAAAGAAAAAGAAAGAGGGAGAAAAACTCTTCAAACAAACAAATATCAAGTCGACTGACCTGGACGTTACTCTGAAGCGCCGAACTTGCGTCGTAAGCCGCCTGGCTGGCCTCTCAAGCCTTCTTCACCTGTTCGATCATGACCCCTGCCTGGTGTATGGCCTCCTTCGCAGCGGCCACTTCGTCTTCAGGGACAGAGTACGCGACAAAGAGCGAAGTCGGATTGGCAGTCGATGCCGAGGGCTACGCACTCGACAGGGGATTGGCGAAGGACACAGAAGCCCGAGGGGCATCGCCGCCGTCCCGAGCCGCGGCCTCAGGCGCCGGAGCAGGCTGGGGAGCCCTGTCAGTCGACGACCTCTTGGTCCTCCCTATCCTCAGCGGCTCGTTGTCATCGTCATCCGGGAGGTCGATAACATGAGGAGGAGCTGCAGGAAGAACTTTCAATCGACCAGAATTGCAAGAAACGGCCAAGCCAACTCAAAAACAGAACGTCAATAATCGTACCAGGGTTGGAGGTAGCAGCGTCCCCCATCTCTTGGTCATCGTCTTTGGCAGAGACCTCGGAGAGTCTTGGGCGGCTTGGATTGCCTCGTGCGTGGTTGCTTGGGGACCTTCCCAGTCGGTGTTGGAGAAGAAGTCCGAGGGCGTTTCGACGATGGCCCGACGGAGGCAGTCGCCTGGCCACGTCCCTGCGCCGGGTCGTGTGCGAGCTTGGATCGCCTTTCCGGACGGGGAGGTTCGGCCTCCTCCTCCTCCTCCTCGCTGGAGAAGACGTCATCGCCTCCCTCTCCTTCGTCGTATGACTCCCACTCGCCCTGGTCGTCCCTGCTCTCACCTCCGCTCCCTTCTCCTTCCTCAGTCGACCCCTGTGCCCCGTTGGGCGTCGAATACATCTCAGTGGTCGCCCGAAAGACAGCAGACAAAATGGAAAGTCAGTCGACCCGCTCAAAAGAAGACCAATGCAGAAAACGAAGATTTCAGTCGGAAACATAAAGACGCACCTGGTCGACCTCATACGAGCTGTCGAGTGGAATGACCCTCCTAGCTCCTCGGGGGTTGTCCTTGTTCCCCGTGATGCTTGACAGCCACCCCTCCAACATCTCGTCGGTGACCTCCTCCGGGTGGATCCGAGTGGTGTCCTCGAGGCCGGAGTACAGCCACATCGGGTGGTCCCGAGCCTGGAGTGGTTGGATTCGCCTCTTGAGGAAGACTTCAAGCAGATCCATCCCCGTCACGCCCTCACGGACAAGTTCGATCACTCGACCCGCCAGTATCTTGACCTGGGCCTTTTCTTCGGGCGTCACCTTCAGAGAAGCCGGCTTTTCGGCTCGGTCGAGGGTGAAGGGTGGAAGTCCAGTCGACTGCCCTGGGGTCACCTGATCCTGGCAGTAGAACCAAGTCGCCTGCCATCCTCGAACTGACTCCGGGAAGGTAATGGAGGGAAAACAGCTTTTCCCCCTCATCTGGATCGCCAAACCCCCGCACAGCTGGATCACCTGTGTCTTCTCGTCACTCGACTTGGCCTTCTTAACCGACTGAGAGCGACAGGTGAAGATGTGCTTGAAAAGTCCCCAGTGTGGGCGGCACCCCAGGAACGCCTCACACATAGAAATAAAGGCGGCAAGATAGACTATGGAGTTCGGAGTAAAGTGATGGAGCTGCGCCCCGAAGAAGTTCAGGAAGTTGCGGAAGAAAGAGTGGGGCGGCAGAGAGAACCCACGGTCAATATGAGTCGCCAGGAGGACGCACTCACCGTCGCGCGGCTGGGGCTCGATTTCTCCCCCTGGAAGACGCGCCTCCTTGTGGGGAATGGCTCCTCCCTCGACCAGGTCGTCGAGGTCCTCCTGACGGAGCACCGAGGGCATCCAGTCGCCCTGGATCCACCCCTTGGGCAGGGCTGTCCGAGAGGAAGAACCCCCGCGCGCAGACTTCTTTCCCTTCCCCGCCGCCGCCGCCTTCTTCGCGCGCTCCAGAGCGGTCGTCTTACCCTTCACCATCGTCGCCGGCGAGGTCTCGAGCTGGTTTTGTGGTGGCGGGGCGAGAGCGAAGGAAGCGGAGGAGGCGACGGAGAAACAGAGAAGGAAGAGGAAGAGATGAGCACGCGTACTGATGAAAGGCTCCGGGCCAACTACTTATAAGGGGCCGCTCCCGAGTGGCTGGCAGGTAGGCCCGAGCTATCCAGTCAAATCCCGTGGCAGGCGCGCGCGCTGTACATGGCGAAAAAGGCGGCGCGGGGATCGAGGAGCCTTCGCAGTGTCGCTCCCGATTACTGCGGCCGCCCCCGTTCCGCGCGCTTCCCAAAAAATCCAAATCCCACGATCTCCGCCGGCTGCAGAACAACTTGACGAAACGGAAATCCCGCGCACGCCGGCGCTCGATGCCTCACAGGTAAAGAAATCCATTCGACGAAAGACCTGGAACAGATCAAGGCGACTGAAAGAGGTTAATGACGTCATCCGTGACAGTCGACCCAGAACGAAGCACCCATAATAACCCGAAGGGTCGGTTGGAAAGGTCCCTAACCCCTTTTCTCACTCCAGCCTCGATCCGTTCGGGGGCTAATGATGAAGTCATGTACCTACGGTAGGGACACGGACCCGTCCTAAAGAGCCCTACCATAGGACATCCTTAGAGGAAGTCACCTTTAAGACAACTTGAAGGTATCCCACTCGACGGGTTGAAGACACTCGACCAAGAAGCTGTCACTCGACCAAGAAGCCAACCACTCGACTGCCAGAAGACCTCAAGTCACTCCGCAGGCAAACGGTCGGCTATTAACTAGTCTTTATGATTATTATGACACTTTATTAGGGACGTTATCAGTAACGCCCACCTTAAATGTACCTTAAACCCTGCATTACTGAGGGCAGGAGAGGGCTGGCGAACTCTATATAAGCCACCCCCCTCCTCAGTATCAAGGGTTCGCACCCTTGTCATTTTACACACGGATAATCCAGTCGACCGCCTCCGGGCACCGAGACGTAGGGATGTTACTTCCTCAGAGAAGGGCCTGAACTCGCAAACCTTGTGTGCTTACAACTTCCCAATAGCTAAGGTCTAGCCTCTCCATACACACCCCCTACCTCACTGTCAGACTTAGAACCACGACACCGCGCGCCGCCAATCAGTTGGTCACCTCATCACCATTCGGCCGCTCCGCGCGTCGCCACTCGGTTGGTCACCTCCTAACCATTTGGCCGCTCCACACGCCGCCAATCGGTTGGTCACCACATAACCATTCGGCCGCTCCGCGCGTCGCCACTCGGTTGGTCACCTCATAACCATTCGGCCGCTCCACGCGCCGCCAATCGGTTGGTCACCTCATAACCATTCGGCCGCTCCGCGCGTCGCCACACTCGGTTGGTCACCTCATAACCATTCGGCCGCTCCGCACGCCATTCGGCCGCTACGCGCGTCGCCACTCGGTTGGTCACCTCATAACCATTCGGCCGCTCCGCGCGTTGCCACTCGGTTGTCACCTCATAACCATTCGGCCGCTCCGCGCGCCGCCAATCGGTTGGTCACCTCATAACCATTCGGCCGCTCCGCGCGTCGCCACTCGGTTGGTCACCTCATAACCATTCAGCCGCTCTGCATGCCGCCAATCGGTTGGTCACCACATAACCATTTGGCCGCTCCGCGCGTCGCCACTCGGTTGGTCACCTCATAACCATTCGGCCGCTCCGCGCGCCGCCACTCGGTTGGTCACCTCATAACCATTCGACTGGTCCGCGCGTCGCCACTCGGTTGGTCAGCTCATAACCATTCGGCCGCTCCGCACGCCGCCAATTGGTTGGTCACCACATAACCATTCGGCCGCTCCGAGCGTCGCCACTTGGTTGGTCATCTCATAACCATTCGGCCGCTCCGCGCGCCGCCAATCGGTTGGTCACCTCATAAACATTCGGCCGCTCCGCGCGTCGCCACTCGGTTGGTCACCTCATAACCATTCGGCCGCTCCGCCCGCCGCCAATCGGTTGGTCACCACATAACCATTCGGCCGCTCCATTCGTCGCCACTCGGTTGGTCACCTCGTAACCATTCGGCCGCTCCACGCGTCGCCACTTGGTTGGTCACCTCATAATCATTCGGCCACTCCGCGCGCCGCCAATCGGTTGGTCACCTCATAACCATTCGGCCGCTCCGCGCGTCGCCACTCGGTTGGTCACCTCATAACCATTCGGCCGCTCCGAGCGCCGCCAATCGGTTGGTCACCTCATAACCATTCGGCCGCTCCGCGCGTCGCCACTCGGTTCGTCACCTCATAACCATTCGGCCGCTCCACACGCCGCCAATCGGTTGGTCACCACATAACCATTCGGCCGCTCCGCACGTCGCCACTCGGTTGGTCACCTCATAAACATTCGGCCGCTCCGCGCGACGCCACTCGGTTGGTCAGCTCATAACCATTCGGCCGCTCCGCGCGTCGCCACTCGGTTGGTCACCTCATAACCATTCGGCCGCTCCGCATGCCGCCAATTGGTTGGTCACCACATAACCATTCGGCTGCTCCGAGCGTCGCCACTCGGTTGGTCACCTCATAACCATTCGGCCGCTCCGCGCGCCGCCAATCGGTTGGTCACCTCATAACCATTCGGCCGCTCCGCGCGTCGCCACTCGGTTGGTCCCCTCATAACCATTCGGCCGCTCCGCACGCCGCCAATCGGTTGGTCACCACATAACCATTCCGCCGCTCCGCGCGTCGCCACTCTGTTGGTCACCTCATAACCATTCGGCCGCTCCGCGCGTCGCCACTCGGTTGGTCACCTCATAACCATTCGGCCGCTCCACGCGCCGCCAATCGGTTGGTCACCTCATAACCATTCGGCCGCTCCGCGCGTCGCCACTAGGTTGGTCACCTCATAACCATTCGGCCGCTCCGCGCACCGCCAATCGGTTGGTCACCTCATAACCATTCGACTGCTCCGCGCGTCGCCACTCGGTTGGTCACCATATAACCATTCGGCCGCTCCGCACGCCGCCAATTGGTTGGTCACCACATAACCATTCGGCCGCTCCGAGCGGCGCCACTCGGTTGGTCACCTCATAACCATTCGGCCGCTCCGCGTGCCGCCAATCGGTTGGTCACGTCATAACCATTCGGCCCTCCACGCGTCGCCACTCGGTTGGTCACCTCATAACCATTCCGCCGCTCCGCACGCCGCCAATCGGTTGGTCACCACATAACCATTCGGCCGCTCCGCGCGTCGACACTCGGTTGGTCACCTCATAACCATTTGGCCGCTCCGCGCGCCCCTATCGGTTGGTCACCTCATAACCATTCGGCCGCTCCGCGCGTTGCCACTCGGTTGGTCACCTCATAACCATTCGGCCGCTCCGCATGCCGCCAATTGGTTGGTCACCACATAACCATTCGGCCGCTCCGAGCGTCGCCACTCGGTTGGTCACCTCATAACCATTCGGCCGCTCCACGCGCCGCCAATCCGTTGGTCACCTCATAACCATTCGGCCGCTCCGCGCGTCGCCACTCGGTTGGTCACCTCATAACCATTCGGCCGCTCCGCACGCCGCCAATCAGTTGGTCACCACATAACCATTCGGCCGCTCGGCGCGTCGCCACTCGGTTGGTCACCTCATAACCATTCGGCCGCTCCGCGCGTAGCCACTCGGTTGGTCACCTCATAACCATTCGGCCGCTCCACGCGCCGCCAATCGGTTGGTCACCTCATAACCATTCGGCCGCTCCGCGCGCCGCCAATCGATTCGTCACCACATAACCATTTGGCCGCTCCGCGCGTCGCCACTCGGTTGGTCACCTCATAACCATTCGGCTGCTCCGCGCGTCGCCACTCGGTTGGTCACCTCATAACCACTCGGCCGCCCTGCGTGTCGCCATCGGTTGGTCACCTCATAACCACTCGGCCACCCCGCGTGTTGCCATCGGTTGGTCACCTCATCACCACTCGGCCGCCCCGCGCATCGCCATCGCCAAAATCCCCCAGTGGGTGACTTAGTTGCGAATTTGTTTCGCCCAAGTTCAAGAAATCCTACCGAGTGGAGAGCAAACCTCCCACTTGGGGGTTTAGTTGCAGTCCAAGGACTCGCCTAAGTTTGAAAAAATCCTACCGAGTGGAGGGCAAACCTCCCACTCGGGGGCTTAGCTGCAGTCCAGTACTCGCCTAAGTTTGAAAAAATCCTACTGAGTGGAGAGCAAACCTCCCACTCGGGGGCTTAGCTGCAGTCCAGTACTCGCCTAAGTTTGAAAAAATCCTACCGAGTGGAGAGCAAACCTCCCACTCGGGGGGCTTAGGTGCAGTCCAGTACTCGCCTAAGTTTGAAAAAAATCCTACCGAGCGGAGAGCAAACCTCCCACTCGGGGGCTTAGCTGCAGTCCAGTACTCGCCTAAGTTTGAAGAAAATCTTACCGAGCGGAGAGCAAACCTCCCACTCGGGGGCTTAGCTGCAGTCCAGTACTCGCCTAAGTTCGAAAAAATCCTACCGAGTGGAGAGCAAACCTCCCACTCGGGGGCTTAGCTGCAGTCCAGTACTCACCTAAGTGTTTGAAATCCTACCGAGTGGAGAGCAAGCCTCCCACTCGGAGGCTTAGCTGCAGTGCAAGGACTCGCCTAAGTAGCCAAAATCCGACTGAGACAAGAGCAAACCTCTAATTCAAGGAGCTGCATCACAAGTATAATCTGCGCTCCATCCCTATCCGCAAGGACACCGAGATGAAGGTTGACTGTCACCATTGCCTCGTCACCACTCGGCCGCCCCGCGCGTCACCACTCAGTTGGTCACCTCATCACCACTCGGCCACTCGCGCGCCTTCAGATAGCTAAGTCATTTTACATTCTGTTATTTCCGTTTTCCCGAGTATCCCGTAATTCACACATCACGTTCACTCGGAGGCCTCGCCATCGAGTGTACCTCTACGCTCGGCTGCTTATTTTCACATACTTGCTTAGTACTGGTTATGTGACTCCCGAGTCCAACTTCCAGTTTTCGCATACATCATTCACGAACACCATGTGTCGTTCTTCATTTCGAGTTTGCATCGGTCCTCCGGGGCTGCAACTTAGTCGAAACACTACACTTTCGTTTTATTTGAGCCATTATTCCAATGAGTTCAATCGGATCCGTCGCTTCGACAAGTTCAAACGGATCCTTCGCTCTTTCAAACTCTTGCTGGTTAACCAGCAAGCCCCTTACACTCCCAGCGGGTGTCTATGGGTGTTATTCACACAAATCATTTCAGCACACATCAAATTTCCTCGAGAAATTATTTCGTTGGCTTGTGTCGTTTTTTACACAAATTACACGATCACTCGACGGCCCTATGCGCCAACTTCATCGCTGCTCGGACTTGGTCACCATACCGGTCCCAGTGCACCACAACACCGACCTTGTCGCTCTGTTGACTTCAAACACATCCGGTCAACCCCTCTGCGGAATCCTCTTCATCGTATCAATAATATAGACCTCGTCAGGCATGAGACAGATATGTCCCTTTTATAATCAAACTTCACACTTCACTCCTTTGCGAGTTTGCCTCTTTCGAGCATCACTCGGAAGCTTCTCCTCATCTTTACCCAAGTCTGACTCGATGAATTGCAAATCATCCATTCAAAACTATATTTCTCGTATTCCAACATGTCCGTTGTTGAAGCCTGTAGTACGCTCGGGAGCTACGCCACACTCGGGGGATGCAGCTCATTTGGAATGACACTCTCCTGAGTGGTTGAGTGCTTCATCACCAGTTAGATCCTTCACTTCAACAAGCGCATTCGACCCACATTTTGACAAGTTTTATAATCACCCAGACGCTCTGCGCGCCATCTTCGTTCCTACTCAGACTCAGTTGTCACGCCGGTCTTGTTGCGTCGCAACCACACTACATCAACCTCGTCGCTACATTAACTTCGAAAGCATCTGACCAACTCCTTCGAAGACAATTTCATCCACTTGGCTGGACACGTAGTCCTTCACTCGGCCACCTCACGTATCTTCACTCAGTCGTCCCGCACGTCGCCACTCGGTTGCGCACGTCTTCACCACTTGGCCGCTCCGCGCGTCGCCTCTCGGTTGTACATGCCTTCGTCACACGGCAGCCCTGCGCGTCACCACTTGGCTGGACACGTAGTCCTTCACTCGGCCACCTCGTGCATCCTCACTCGGCCGCCCCGCGCGTCGCCACTCGGTTGTGCACCTCTTCACCACTCGACTGCCCCGCGCGTCGTCACTCGGTTGTACACATCATCACCTATCGGCCACCTCGCGCGTCGCCACTCGGTTGGTCACCTCATCACCACTCGGCCACCCCGCGCGTCGCTACTCGGTTGGTCACCTCATCACCACTCGGCCGCTCCGCGCATCGCCTCTCGGTTGGTCACCTCATCACCACTCGGTTGTCTCGCGCGTCGCCTATCGATTGGTCATCTCATCACCACTCGGCCGCCTCGCGCGTCGCTACTCGGTTGGTCACCTCATCACCACTCGCCCGTCCTGCACGTCGCCATCGGTTGGTCACCTCATCACCACTTGGCCGCTCCGCGCGTCGCCTCTCGATTGATCACCTCGTCACCACTCGGCCGCTCCGCGCATCGCCTCTCGGTTGGTCACCTCATCACCACTCGGCCGTCTCGCACGTCGCCTATCGGTTGGTCACATCCTCGCCACTCGGCTGCCCCGTGCGTCACCACTCGGTTGAACACATCTTCACCACTCGGCCACTCGCGCGCCTTCAGACAGCTAAGTTGTTTTATAGCTAAGTCGTTTACACCCCCAGCACAGGAATGACTAAGTTACTCATATGATCAAACCTCATATCACACTCTGTAGCAAACTTACCTCTTTCGAGCATCACTCGGGGGCTACGCGCAGCCGTTGGCCATGCTGCCCTCAGGGGTTATGCCCATTCGATCAACACATTGATCGCATCAGGAATATCTTTCTAACCATACATGCTCGTTCCGCCGAAAATCTATAATGGTAGTACTGTCCACTCGGACGATCGGCCAAATCATTTCTTGAAGTCATCTTCAGACTACAAAAGGGTGAAAACGACGCTCCTCTACGGATACACTTGGCCCTTATCCTAGGCCCCAAGACGTCAGTTTCACAAACTTGGACTCAGAGATGGCATGTGTTGGTGTTCCCCCGGGATAATGAGTGGCATCTCTCCGGAGAGTCAGCCCACACACTACCCTCGCCACTCGGGTTTCATGGCACGTCCATGTCAGACCACTAGTCTATCTCCTCCGGGAGACATACGAGTGCCACCAAGTTTTTCCTTGCAGTCAACATACCCCGATCAGTTGGGAAGCACGTCCACTCGGAAAAATACCCCTTTCACGCAAAATCTAACGGTCAATATAAGAAGTATTACTGGAACGACCACTCCCTGGAGTGTCCAGCTTTTTTCTACAGTCGGCAGTTTCAAAGATGAGTTCATTCACCGTGCCGAGAGCACGAAGATTCACCTGCTTGACCAAGTTCCAGGCTGAATTTATTCCGTGTCGAGTGCACGAAGATCAGTCCGACTGACTCAGCTCCAGGCTGAGCTTATTTACCATGTCAAGCGTCTGAAGATGCATCCGATTCACTCAATTTCATCCTAAAAGATATTTACCATGTCGACTGCATGGAGGTTTACTAGGAGACTTAAACCCTCTGCCCGACTCATCTAGTCCGACAGAGGCTCGGGGACTACACCCAGTGGGTGCACTCAGCGTGCCCCCACTGGAAGAGAACTCAGAAAGAAACATTTTTGCTCGGTCAAGACCAGCTCCAGATCACTCAAGTATTACTCGACTTCCGAGTCGAGGAGAAACAAGCTAGACCAATACCATATTCTCAAGTACTACTCGACCTCTGAGTCGGAGAGGAACAAGTTCAATCGGTACCGGCCAAGAAGATTTTTACTTTTCTCATACCCCCGCCGACTGCCCGCAGTCGACGGCGGTCTCGGGGACTACACCCAATGGGTGCACTCAGCGTGCCCCCACTGGAGTAATCTCCACTCGGTACGACCTGACCAGTCCGAGTGATGAACAACAAACAAACAAGTTCTAAAGGCTCCCATCGGCTACCAAAAAAATTGCTATAAGGTGAGTTTAACGCTCTTCTGTGGACCTGTCTTGAGCCTTCTCCTAGGACTCAAAGCGTGAAACTCATAAGTTTGGATCAAGAACCGACTCGTATTGACGTTCCTCCGGGATAAGAATGGCATCTCTCCGAGAGAACAGTCCATGCGCCAATCTTGTTGCCCAGATTTAATGACACATCCATACTCTGATCACAAGTTAACCTCTTCCGAGAGATGATCGAATGTCACCAAGTTGCTCCTCGCGGGCACTTACCCTAGATCAGTCGGGAAGCACAGTACCAGAATCCATTGAGATTTTGTTCAAACCTTGATTGTCTGAAAGCACGATGACAAGTACCGAGTATTTCCGTAATCACTCGGACCAAATTGTGTCTTTCACGAACTCGTTCTGCAAAATCGCAATCGATTCGGGGGCTAATGTTGGGGATACACATAATAGGTAGGCCCACGAATGGTCGAAATATCATAAAGCATGGGGTCCACACAACATGTGGGTCCAGATAAATTTTATACAGGCATACTATCCACTCGGACAAGCAGCATACCATCCACTCGACCGTACGACTCACTCGGATATACGAAGACCAGCAGACAACAAAGCAGTCGGCATCATTCTCATAGTGAGGGCTTGGTAGTGGGCTGGTATTATGACATTCATGCCCCACTTTGTAACATAAGAGTGAGGGGGTGGCGCACTCTATATAAGCCACCCCCACCACTAGACGAGGGGGGCTTTTTCTTCCACCTCTCTCTCTTTTCACCATTAGTCTCAGGACTTAGCTCAGGCATGGGATCCGTTCCCTTCTCTCACACATTGTAATCTCCAGATACATACTCAGATAATACAAAGCCTCTCCGGAGCACGAGACATAGGGCTGTTATCTCCATCGTGAGAGGCCCGAACTCGCTAAAACCACCGTGTTACCCATATGCATCTCGATAGATCATGCTCCTTTATCCTACCCCCTCTTTTACTGTCGGAATTGTTCCCATGACACACGCCAATATAAAAGTTGTTTTTCCGCAAAACTTCATATGCGCACATAGAACGCGTAAGTGTATGCATGCAACTCTTTTCAGATTTTTTTTGACATTTAGGAATGTGTTTTCCGAAGTGAGATCATATGTACCCAGGTTCATCCATGTATTTTCAACCATTTTTTACACTACACTGGTGTCAAAAATGCTCTTATATTATTGGACGGAGGGAGTAACAAATATGGAGCTTACATAACTGACTTTTTAGAGTGATGGTTATTTTTAGAGTATCAAATAAAGCATTTCTTCATAAAACTTGCACGTAGTTGAAAGGCACGAGCATCTATATTGTAGAAAGAAAGAAAACAATTTTTTGTTTAAAATATTTATGATATTACTATTTATCCAGGAGCATATGTTGCCCCTATTTCAAATTCTTCATCCTGACATTTCTATTATATCATTATAAAGCAAGGATGTGTTTATTAAAAAACTAGATCGAAAAATGGCTCCCCACCCCCACTGCCGACCCCAAGGCAATCTACATGGTGATCCTTCTCGTGGCTCATCAATCATCATGGACTCATGCGCGGATCTCTCTCTCTCTCTCTCTCTCTCTCTCTCTCTCTCTCTCTCTCTCTCTCTCTCTCTCTCTCTCTCTCTCTCTCTCTCTCCATGTATTGTCCTTGTCCTGAGCTTCTCCCAGGACTTTCAGTAAGGACCAAGTTTGTGATCATTTCTCTACATGAATGCATCCCTTATCTCTACATTTTCTAAGGCAGTGGGTTTCTTAATTTAACGCATGTAAATCATCATGTGTATGCGACAATTGTTTCGCAAGCGCTAACGGGCCGACCATGTGTGATGATTAGTCTTATTTGAACTGGTTTGTACTAGTTTGCAAAGTCTTGTGCGTGGGCACCAAACAAATGTTGTCCCAATAAAAGGAGTAGCAATCGTAGGGTGATCCCTGTCACACCACACACAACAATAGGTATATCGAGAAAAATGATGGTCTTAGTGGTGTTAGTGGAGCTTTGATACGGCATCGACGGTACCATGATGTTTGATAGCAAGATAGGAATTTAGCCTTTTACATATGATGAGGAGGCAAAAAGGAATAGTAAAAAAGCAATATGTGGAAACAATGATGTCCAAGGATCAGCCGACAATGACACTAGAAGTGAGCCCAAATGACACGTGATCGGGATATGTCCACATCAAGGCAAAATGGCCAACATAAAATGGTGGATGCATCTACATAGATCAAGGCAATGTGAAGACCAAACACACATTCACATGGATGATACTATCTATTGGGCAGCAACACATCCAGATGGCTTGGACATAAGACTTAGGTGCCAACTGCCAAACTCACCAACAATAGAAAGAAACTTATTTTTTTAAAGAAATTATGAACATTTTTTCCAAAATAAAGTGAACTTCAAAATTTGAACAATTTCTAAAATTTATGAACACTTTTGAAGATTCATGAATTGTTTAAATGAGTGAGCATTCTTTTCCATAAAAACAGAAACATACTTAAAATTTGGAACACGCTCTAAAGAAAGGGAAATGATAGAAAATAAAATAAAAACTAATAAGTACAAAGAAGTACAAAAAAGAGAAACCCTGAAAAAATTGATGTAAAAA
The DNA here is from genome assembly GCA_034509565.1 of Triticum monococcum. Lineage (NCBI taxonomy): Eukaryota > Viridiplantae > Streptophyta > Magnoliopsida > Poales > Poaceae > Triticum > Triticum monococcum. The sequence goes on along the minus strand of CM067843.1, from coordinate 751,866,894 downwards.
ATAGAAACATCAACGAAAGGAACCATGTATAATCATTGCAAAACTGAGCAGTGTTGAACGAACGTAAAAAAATCTTCGCACTTCGGTACTAGGAATGGCCCATGACGGTCATCCCTTATCAAAGGCTCAAAAAATTGACGCAATGAGTGTCATATATGCCGCGATTTTCTATTCTTGTGTAACATACAGTTTTCAAGTAAACGCAGATTCTAGTGTGAAGTGGGTGGCATCTTTCTTCTTATAACTTTTCTTATTTTTTTTACCTTTTTACCTTCATTTCCTCTTTCTTTCTTGAGTTTCAGTAAATACTTTATAAATTACAGAACATTTTTAATAATCTGCAAAACTTTTTAGAAAAATAATGTACATACTTTAATTTTTTTTACCATTTTTAAAAATCCTTTATATTTTTGCCAATGAAAATCATTTGCTTATTTTAATCATGAACTTTTTTGTACTTCATGAACATTTTTTAAAACTTTAAGTATATTTTTTATTCTATAAGTTCTAAATACACAAACATTTTTGTAATCTCACAAAATAGTAAGATTGCTAAATTTCTAGAATGATTTTTAAATTTATGAGAGTTTTCAAATTAGTGCAGATTTTTTTAAAATTCCTGTAATAATGGTTTTGGAAGAAAAATGGCAGCCCGAGAGCTTCAACAATCGTATTATCCCAACCAAAATAGCTTCTTCTTGCCCTGAAACGGCTTCGACTTGTGCATGGAGCAGTCAAAAGAAAGAAACTAAAGGCGAACGCTAGTAGCCCGACCCAGCACTGTAGAGTGGCGTGAGTCCTTTTTTCTTTTGTTTTTTCTGTTCTTCTGGTTTTTTCCAGTTTTCAAGACCAGTTTTCTATGGGTTTTCGCCGGTTTTTCTAGTTTTTAATTTTCCTTTTTTTGTTTTTGGTCTTTTCCTGGTTTTATTTCTTTTACTTTTTTATGTTTCTTTTTTCCCTTGGATTTCTTGCTTACTTTTTCCTTTTTAACTTCTTTCTTTAGTATAAACTAATTTTCTCTGGTTTTCATTGAATTTTAGCCTTTTTGTCCTTCTTTTTTTTTCAACGCACGTCTACATTTTCATATGCATTACACATTTTTGTATATGTTAGTAAGATTTCACACTTCTCAAATTAATGATGAACATTTTTCAAATATAATTTATTTTTGTCTCTTTTTACATACATCTAAAAATTGTTCAAGACATTTCAAACATTTTCAAATACACATTGGGTATTTTTTAACGACAGAAACTTTTTCCTAATCTGTGGAAAGAAATTTAAATTTTGCTAATATTTTTACTAAATATATATTTTCGGAACTTGCAAAGATTTACATATATTTAACATATATTTTCTTAACGTACAAATTACTTTTACACATTTTTTAAATGCATGTTCATTTGAGCATTTTTTAAATGTCAGAAACAATTTTCATACACATGATTACACATACTCAATTCACATGATTAATATTTATTTTTATATTGATATTGCATATTTTCGTATACATTAAACAATTTTATATGTTTAACATTTTTAAATGTAAGGTTAATTTTATTTAAAAAATATTTAAATTATCTTTTGTAATATATTATAAAGTATAAAGAAAATAAAAATAGAAATATAAATTAAAAGTTATATATATATATATATATAAAGTAAAAAATTAAAGCAAAAAATAACAATAATATGAATAAAAATGGATGAAAAGCAAAAAACCGAAATGGCCTTGCATGATGGTGGAACACGGTTACTGCGCTAGTCCAATACCTACCCCAGCAGGTAAGCTGTGGGAGGACACATAGTGGGTGACACATAGTCTGTTCCCGGGAGCGAGAGCAACTAACGAGAGACTACTCCTTCACGAGCCCCCACAAGGGTCACCTAGGGTGGGCGGAGAACGCGCCACTTGGAATGCTCTCCGCCGCTGCCACGGGTCACGCTCTCGGTGTTCCCTCTGATTTTTATTTTTTATTTCCTGCACGCTTTTTGGCTTTTTAGAGGGTTTTTCGGGGGTTTCGAGTTTTTCATTTTCCCTCAGTTTTTCTTAGATTTTGGAGACCAAAAAATTAGCAGGGAAAAACATGTTTTCTTCCTTCCGCGAGAGGCACAGTCATGCCTCTCGGAAACGAAAAAAAAATTCTTTCTTTCCTTTCGCGAGAGGCACAGTCATTCCTCTCGGAAACAAAAAAAGGTTTTCTTTTGTTTTTCCTTCTGCAAGAGGTACAGTCGTGCCTTTAAGGAATGAAAATAAAAAACTTTTTTTTTCTTCTGCGAGAGGCAAAGTCGTGTCTATCGGAAAAGGAAAAGAAAAGTGTTTTTTTTTCTGCCGTGAGAGGCACATATTTACTTCTCGTGGAGGCACTGATTTGCTTCCGCGAGAAGCACAGTCGTACCTCTCTCGGCAAGGGAAAAAAAGCATGCTCCCGGTTCGGTTTTTTTGTCTGGTTTTTTCGTGAAAAAAAAGTTCGTCAAAATCTATCAACATGGGATCTAGTTGTGAAGATCTCAATGCGATGAATCCAACAGCGAAAATGGTTCAAGATTTAGACGCACAATTTAAGAGATAAAATATTTTCAAAAACCAGATCTATGAAAAAGACTCATAGGTTGCGATACGTGGATGTGCCACTTGTTGCAATCTGAAAAGGTGGGAGTGAACTTTATAAAGAGTGCTCCTTAATCAGCGATTTCACCTAGTAGCTCCTATTGGGGGCTTCAGGCGCCATCAAAAGCTCCCTAGCGCCGATGTGCAGGCTCTAGCGGGCTGGCCCATGTACACGTTCATCTTTGAGAAAAAAGCACAGCAAAAAACCGCAAAAAACTAAAAAGAAATCGTTAATTAAAAAATTCTTTGGATTTTGGAAAATAGTCTATGAACTTGAAAAAAAGTTCACTGATTTTGAAATAAAATTCATCGATATAGAAAAAATCATTAAATTTGTAAAAAGTTCATAAAATCTAAAAACGTTTCAATGATTTTCAAAAAACGTTGAATTTAAAAAATATTCATTGAATTTGAAAAAAAGTTCATTGATTTAAAAAAGTACAGCAATTCTGTGAAAAGTCCACAAAATTGAAAAAAAAAATGATCATTTCAGAAAAAACGTGACCGATTTTGGGAAAAATTTCACGAAATTTAAGAACAGGAAAAGAAAATAAGAAAAAGAAACAATAGCTAAACTGGCCGGACCAGCTTGAAGGATTAAGGCGCCCGGTTGCATACTGCACATTAACAGACGCCTAAAGCGCTAAATAGGATCTTCCCAAACAGGCGTGCCTTTGTCTCCCCTTGAGCTGACAAAATGGGCCGGCCCAGTAGCATTATTTCCTCATTTTTGGTAATTTTATATTTTATTTAAATTTTGACAATTTTTACATATACTCAAAAATTAATTTAGTAAATGTTACTACAATTTTCATCGTACATTTAAATAATATTCTGGAATTATAAACAAAATTCTTGTACAACCTTTAGAAAATATGGATAGCATGAAAAACATAGGTTTCGTGCCATTTAAAAAAAATTTACTTGTTTCAAAAAATATGTTTGATGAATGTTTTAAATATTTTTTATACAATGTAAAAAACATATAATTTTAAGAAATCTTTGTAGAAAGAAGCAAAAAAGTTCACGCCTATCGAGAAAATGATCATGTCTTTATTTTTTGGAAAATGTAAAAATATGTATCTTGAATAAATGTTGTGTGCCATTAAAAATAATTTTCTTGACATTAAAAAATTCACATGTTGTCGAAATATGTTCCTGTCTTTTTAGAAAAAATGTTAATACAATGTCAAAATAAATGTTTGGGTATTTAAAAAAACATTAATGTGTATTTCATAAATGTTGGACATGTCTCGCCAAAAATAATCAAAACATGTATTTGAATAAATGTTCATCATTCATTGGAAAAATGTTCAACGTGTAACAGAAAAATGTTTGATGTGTTATAAAAAAATGTACAATGTGTACTTAAAAGCAGACATGTAAATAAAAACATGCATTTGCATATTTACAAACTACTCCGTGTAGACATATTTTTGTTGTAATTGTGCTTAACTACTGATTGAAAGGATCGATATGGTTGACTAGAGGGGGGGTGAATAGGCAACTACCAATTTTTAACTTTTCTTTATCAAATTAAACTTTGCATCAAAGTAGGTTGTCTAGATATGCAACTAGGTGAGCAACCTATATGATCCAATAACAACAAGCATACAAGCAAGCAAGAGAAGTAACACTAAAGAGTTTGCACAAGTAAAGGTAAGAGATAACCAAGAGTGGATCCGGTGAAGACGAGGATGTGTTACCGAAGTTCCTTCCTTTTGAGGGGAAGTACGTCTCCGTTAGAGCGGTGTGGAGGCACAATGCTCCTAAGAAGCCACTAGGGCCACCGTATTCTCCTCAAGCCCTCACACAATGCGAGATGCCGTGATACCACTATTGGTGCCCTTGAAGGCGGCGACCGAACCTTTACAAACATGGTTGGGGCAATCTCCACAACTTAATCGGAGGCTCCCAACAAAACCATGAAGCTTCACCACAATGGACTATGGCTCCGTGGTGACCTCAACCGTCTAGGGTGCTCAAACACCCAAGAGTAACAAGATCCGCTAGGGATGAGTGGGGGAATCGAAAATCCCTTGGTGAAAGTGTAGATCGGGGCCTTCTCAACCACTCCCGAGCAAATCAACAAGTTTGATTGGCTAGAGAGATAGATCGGGCGAAAATGGAGCTTGGAGCATTTAATGGAGCTTGAGCATTAATGGAGCTTGAGGGGGAAGAGGTAGGTCAAAGGAAAGAAGGGGACCCCCTTTTATAGTGGGGGCAACAATCCAACCGTTGCCCCCACTAACCAGCCCCGCACAGGGCGGTACTACCGCTAAGAGGGGGCGGTACTACCGCTAGGTCAGCGGTACTGCCGCTCCAGCCAGCGGTACTGCCGCGCAGAGAAGACTAGTAGGGAATAGGACCCAGCGCGGTACTACCGCGGTGGTAAGGGCTGTACTACCGCTCCTGAAACGGTACTACCGCCTCTACAACCGCAACTAGTGCCGCAGAACCCGACACGAGAAAAAGAGCCCTTGAGTCGAGGCGGTAGGAGCCAGACAACCCAGCGGTACTACGGCAGCGGGGTCACGGGCGGTACTGCCGCTTGTGACCCTTTGGCGGTACTACCGCTGGGACACAGAAGAGAGAGAGGATCTCTCCAAAGAGGCCGAGGACGAGGCGGTGGTGCCAGGCAACCAAGCGGTACTACTGCTGTGGAGTCACGGGCGGTACTACCGCTGCGGAGCGGTACTGCCGCTTGTGGCTCCTCAGCGGTACTACCGCTGGGTTGCGCGGTACTACCGCTGGAACCCAGACAGGACATAGAAAAAAGGAGAGATCTCTTCTATGAAGTGGAAGAGCTCAGAGGGTGAGAAGCTGATGTGTACGTGTTGATTCCACCCATGCAATACCCCAACGGACCCCCTCTTGATAGTACGGTGCCCTCTATGCAATTAGTCCACCGAGAGAGAAACGAAAGAGCTACACCGTCTTGAATGACACTCCGAAGGGAAGAAAACATCTCGTGCCAGGGATGAATCTGTGAACTACTCAAAGCACATGATTAGTCCGCAAACATGTTGTCATCAATCACCAAAACTACCTTGAGAGAGATATGCCTCAACAATCTCCCCCTTTTTGGTGGATTGATGACAACTAGGGATTTGCCCAAGGAAAAGATATAAACGTAAGAAAACTAAGAATTACAAAATATAGACGGGCTCCCCCAGAATGTGTGCACCTAGAAAGAGGAGCAAAAGGAAAGGAAGACACACACATCCGGATCAACACTCCCCCTATATTTTATAGTACAACAATTCTAAGCACAAGATATATGAGAGAAGAGTATATAACAGGACAATCATGCAACTCATAATATACTACAGTACTGAATAGACATAAGTAATAAGGTAGCGATAGGGAGCATATGTCTCACACCATATGTCTAGAACTTAGGTCTCACGGGCACCAAACCAAACCAAACAAAGACACCGAGAGAACACACAAGAAAACACAATACGACAAAATCAAAGCACGGCAACACAAATCCCTACACTCTCTCTCCCCCTTTGGCAGTGAGACACCAAAAAAGGGAAAAGAGCGACGCTACGACTCGAGGTGATGGCAAGCTGAGGATCTCCAACATCACATCTCAGCGTGATCGTCTGCATCTCCGTCGTTGGTCGAAAACTGCTCGGCGTCGGAGTCGGTCCAAGGGCAATGCTGATGAATCCACTCCTCCTCTTCAGTGATCTGACCCTCGGATCCACTGGCAACTGTCGCTCCCATCTGACGCATGAGCTCCTTGTGGCGCACCCTGGCATGCTTCTCCGCCACATGTGTCAAGTACTGACCATGAGACTCCATGCAGAAAAGCTTCTTCATCTTGTGTTTAAGCTTCTTTGCCCATGAAGGTTCTGCACTAGAGGGCCCAAAGTCCTCCTCATGATCATCAGTGGCAGCCCCACCCTCGGTCTCCATGGCATCAGCAGCAGCCGCAACAGACGGCCCCCGGTTTGAGGCGTTGGGGTGACCCAATTGTCCTTCTTCCTCAAAAGCTTGATCTCATGGGAAACCAAGTCCCCAGTTTCCAGCATCACTCTGGGATAGATCTGTGCCCAGGCCCTCTCAATGAGCCTCATGATGAATGGACCATATATCGGGCACTTGCGCCCAGACACGAAAGAGAGAAGTTCAGACCACATGACATGAGAAATATCCAGGCTCTCTCCAGTGTTTGCTTCCTTCTCATGCTGACAGAAAAGGAGCATGTCCACAAGATAAGAGTGGACCATATCCAGATTCCCGATGCGAGGGAAGAGAGTCTCACGGAAGATACGATGAAGAATGTCCAGATACGGAGACAGCTCATAGATTTTCTTCTTAGTCACTGGGTTAACTTTCACAGTGCAGTAGGGCCAGAGGGCTTGCTTGTGAGTGGACGTAGCATTGCGGTGAGGGCGGAAACCGACTGGAGTCTCAAGCCCGTGATCCACCACATCAAGTAACTCCATGAAAGCCTTCCACTTGACGGAAAGCAGCTTGCCATTGGTCATCCATGTCAGAGTTTTGTCGACATCCGTCCCAAGATGAACGGTGGCAAAGAATTGAGCCACCAAATCTACATCGAAATCCTTGTTGAATTGCATGATCCTGAGAATGTTCAGTTGAGTGCACATCTGAAGGGCTTTGCCAAAGTACTCCGGGTCCTTCTCCATAGCATCAGTGTCAATGGAGCGAACATCAAAAAAGAGATTCTTCTTGGCCTTGATCACATCAAAATAGATGGCAAACTGAAATCGGTTCCAGAACGGGTGGTTGACCAAAGTGGGTTCTTGGTCCATCTCATAGGGATTGCGGCGACGCCTTTTCCAAAACTCCTTGTTGGTCATCTCAGTCACGGTCTTCCCTTTTGGCTTGGTGGCAGATCTCTTCGACTGCTGAGGAGGTGGAGGAACACTTGCGGATGCACCTGCTGGTGGCGGTTGGGTGCTAGAGGAACCACCGGCTGGCTCAGAGGTGCGGTAGCATTTTGATGTAGCACGCCCGGGGTTGATACGGCGAGCTTGATGCTCAGGATGTTCATCACCTGGAGCCAAACACAAGAACATGCAAAACAACCAGAAAGAACGAGCATAAGCCAAAAAACACACCAAAAAGGATCAAAGAAAAGGCAGGAACATGATGGAACTTGGCAGGCAGCGGTAGTACAGCGGTAGTACCGCTCGAGGTCAAGCGGTAGTACCGCTCCAAAGAGAGCGGTAGTACTGCTCGAGGCGGGGAAACAACAGTTTCTTACTACCGTGGTCAGATCCGGCACTACCGGCCTGCCAAATTCAAAAATATTCCTACCAAACTCTAATCAAGATACTCTAGTTGCCTTCTCCAACCTACTCACGCCTAGATTTAGCCAAAAATCTAGAGATGCAACCACCATTTCCCCTAAGAACAAGATCTGAAAAACGAGACAAAAGGAGAGAAGGAACGGGGGCAATACTGGCATCCATGGCAAGAGAACGAGGTGGGGATCGACTCCACCGAAGGAAATGGAGAGGGACGCCCCGGAGACGGAGATCCGCCAGAGCCCTCCCGCGGCGAGAGGAGGCTGGAGAGAGGAAGAGGAAAGAGGGGGCGAAGCGAATGGGTAGGGGGGAGAAGAAACCTCCCCCTCCCCTGATATACCCCCCTGGTCCCGTCCCTCAGTGGTAGTACCGCTTATAAGCGGTAGTACCGCGCACCACCAGCGGTAGTACCACCCAGTACGCCACGGCAACCGAACAACACAGCTTAGCTCAAGGAAAGAAAAAAACAAAACGGCAAGAAAAGAGAGCACACCAGCAAACGAACAAGACACACCTCTTCAAGAGAGGGCGGTGGCTGAGGCCACCTATGTTTGAGTCAAGAGGTATGGTGCCGCGAAGATTTTAACCTTGGGCCCATGACCAAAACTCGTCTTTGAAACACAAGAACCATCAACAATGGCTAAGGTGAAAGACTTGATTCAATTTATGCATAATGGGGGGAGGGAGAGTTCATTGAGATAACAACACCCCCCTATGTCCATGCCTACACCTAAACTAGACAGCAAATTGAGCGTGGTGGGGTGTGCAAGGGTTCAAGCCACATTGCTCGAATCAATGATATTTAGCTCATGCCTTAACTCGCGAAATCTTGCTTCATCCAAGGGCTTCGTGAAAATATCTGCAAGGTTGTCATGAGTGTTGACATAGTTGAGCTTGATCTCTCCTCGCCTAATGTGATCCCGGATGAAGTGATAACGAATCTCAATATGCTTCGTCTTGAAGTGTTGCACCGGGTTGAGAGAGATCTTGATGGCACTTTCATTGTCACACCAAATAGGCACTTTGTCACAAGTAACACCGTAATCCTTTAAAGTTTGCCTCATCCATAGGAGTTGTGCACAACAACTACCGGCTGCAACATACTCCGCCTCGGTGGACGAGAGAGACACACAACTTTGCTTTTTGGAAGACCAACTTACCAAAGAGCGACCAAGGAATTGGCACCCTCCAGAAGTGGACTTCCTATCTCCTTTGTCTCCCGCCCAATCGGAGTCCGAGTACCCTACAAGCTTGAAGTTTGATCCTCTTGGGTACCATAAGCCAAAGTTTGGGGTATGAGCCAAATATTGAAAGATTCATTTAACCGCCACATAGTGACTTTCCTTAGGTGCGACTTGAAACCATGCACAAATTCCCACACTCAACATGATATCCAGTCTAGATGCACAAAGGTAAAGCAAGGATCCAATCATGGAGCCATATACCTTTTGATCCACCACTTTACCATTGGGATCTAAGTCAAGTTGGCACTTGGTGGGCATTGGAGTGGAAGCCGTCTTGACGTCACTTAGCTTGAATCTCTTGAGCATGTCTTGAGTGTATTTGGATTGATTGATGAAGGTTCCTTCTCTTCTTTGCTTCACTTCGAACCCTAGAAAGAACTTCAACTCTCCCATGGAGGACATCTCGAACTTTGAGGTCATGAGAGCGGCAAATTCCTCATTGAAAGCTTTGTTAGGCGAACCAAAGATAATATCATCAACATATAATTGGCACACAAACAACTCCCCTTTGACCTTCTTAGTAAAAAGAGTGGGGTCGATTAGCCCAACTTGAAAACCACGGTCTTGTAACAACTCGGTAAGGTGGTCATACCACGCACGTGGGGCTTGTTTAAGGCCATAGAGTGCCTTATCGAGTTGATACACATGATCGGGAAAGTAGGGATCCTCGAACCCGGGGGGTTGCTTGACATAAACCAATTCATTAATAGGACCATTAAGAAAAGCACTCTTCACATCCATTTGTTGTAACTTAAAGTTATGATGAGAAGCATAAGCAATCAACATGCGAATGGATTCAAGACGAGCAACGGGAGCAAAGGTTTCACCGTAGTCGATACCCTCGACTTGGGAGTAGCCTTGTGCTACCAAACGAGCCTTGTTGCGAATGATAATCCCATGGGCATCTTGCTTGTTCTTAAATATCCACTTGGTTCCAATGACATTGTGATTCCCGGTCAGTCTTGGCACCAATCTCCACACTTTGTTGCGCTCGAAGTTGTTGAGTTCTTCATGCATGGCATTGAGCCAATCCGGATCTTCTAGCGCCTCGTAGACCTTGTGGGGTTCCACACAAGATACAAACGCGTGATGCTCACAATAATTTGCTAATTGTCTACGAGTGCTTACCCCCTTTCTTAAGCTTCCAAGCACATTCGTCATGAGATGATCCTTGGTGGAGAGCTTGGATGCAACCTTGGCGGCACGACGCTCTAATTCCTCCTCGAGGGTGAAACGAGGAGTGGTCACTTGATCATCTTGAGCGTCGTCTTGGGCTTGTTCTTGTTCTTGAACTTGCTCGGAGGAGAGAACTTGACCTTGGGCATCACTTGATGTGTCAACACCGTCTTGAGCGTGATCTTGCCCTTGGTCATGTTCTTGAGGATGAGGGCCTTCATGTTGTTCTTCGGAAGCATGTGGGCCTTGGGTTGGTGATGGCTCCACTTGAGTGGAGCTTTGTCCTTCTCCTTCGGCCACAAGGGGTTCCTCAATGGGTAGGATAAAGCCAACACCATTCTTCTTATGGCTTGGGGAGGAATTTCATCACCTACATCACAAGTGCCACTTTGCTCCACTTGGGAGCCGCTATTCTCATCAAATTCCACGTTACACGTCTCCTCAATAAGTCCCGTGGATTTATTGAGGACACGGTAAGCATGAGAGTTTGTAGCATAACCAACAAATATGCCCTCATAAGCTCTAGCCTCAAATTTAGACAATCGAACACCTTTCTTGAGAATGAAACACTTACACCCGAATACCCGGAAGTACTTGAGGTTGGGCTTGTTACCGGTGAGTATCTCATATGGAGTCTTGTTCAAGCCCTTGCGGAGGTAGAGCCGATTGGATGCATGACACGCGGTGTTGATGGCTTCGGCCCAAAAGTTGTACGGAGACTTGAACTCCGCCATCATGGTCCTTGCCGCATCCATCAACGTCCGGTTCTTCCTCTCTGCAACACCGTTTTGTTGAGGGGTGTTGTCAGGCCCCCGATTCTAAGTCACACCGATCTAGCCTGTAACACCTCATATCACTTTGCGGCCTCACGCACGGTATTCCCATGGGTGTCGCCTTACCACGGCCCGGGACCGTTTGCGCCTTTTGGATCACGTATATGATAGTGTCGCTAGCATCCATATGACAGAGAACCCGGGCCGACATGACTAGTCATGAACCCAAAGTGGCACTAACTTACGGGGACAGGCATACATGAATCAACATCGAGCATGTCGGTCAGCAGCGTGCGAATACGGGCTGTAGCACTGGGATAACAGGACTCCGGTGAACCGGGCTATAGCAGGCTAGGCAGGACTGCAGATGTCACCACGTGACATTTCCCCGAAGGGACAAACACAGGAACGAAGTGAATCACATGCCGGCCAAGTCAAGTGTTCCGGAGCAGTAGTGCTGGGCTAGTAGGACTCTGGTGAACCGGGCTGTAGCGGACTACTATGGCTCCTGGAAGCACAAGACTACATTTCCCCATAAGAGAGGCTACCAAGGATAAACAACTAGGTTGTCGGATCCCACACATACCAAGCATTTCAATCATACACACAATATGCTCAATATGTGCAATACAACATGGCATCACAACAAGACTCTACGACTCAGAGTATTTAATCATTAGGCTCCGAGGAGTGAGATATTACAAACATGGGTCTCATGACCCAACATACAGAGCATACAAGCAACAAGCACATGCGGAAGCTTAACATGTCTGAGTACAGACATCTACAAATGAAAAAGGCTGAGAAGCCTGACTATCTACAAGACCCTCCCAAGGGTACAAGATCGTAGCTGAAGTAACAAGCTAAACGTCGAAGTCCATGCGGAACTACTAGCGAGACTGAAGTGTCACTGCAAAAAACATAAATTAAGCAAATGTGAGTACAAATGTACTCAGCAAAACTTACATCAGAACTAACTACATATGCATCATTATCAACGAAGGGATGGTGGAGTTTAACTGCAGCAAGCCAGCTTTGACTCGGGGGCTATCCTGAACTACGACTGCAAGTAACTCTTTTGAGGTGGCGCACATGAGTCCACAAATTCACCATATCAATACACCACTATGGATCCGCTCCCGTCTCCCTTCGAGAACGCCATCCATAGCACTCACGCTTATCTTGCGCATTTTAGAGTATCCACTTCCACTTGTCTATGAACTATGCAAGGGGTCCAAGTTTCCATATCCGAGGAATCCGGCTATTCGAATAGATGATGATAACCCTGCAGGGGTGTACTTCTTCACACACGCTCCCGCCACTTACCACCATGTACACGTCATGCATCTCGGCAACCTTCAAGCGGAAGCCTAGCGAGGGAGTCGGCCACGACCTGACTAACCAACAAGTCTCTAGTCCAAGTTTATCGCCTATTCGGGTTCCATCCGCAAGGAGATCCGGCCGGGGTGTCGCTCACGGCCCCAAATGATGTGTGCAGGGTTCCCAAGCCCACCATCCGGGTGCCACTTGGTACACCATGCCACTGTGCCTAGTCTGTCCCAAGCCCACTTGTACCGGGTGCCACTTGGTAGACTACTAACACTGCCTACAAACACCAGAAACTAGTTGCAACTCCTAGACAGAGATCAGGTTGATTAATAAGTCGAGAGGGGCACTTAAGCATTCCAATGCGTGGTAGTAGCTGTTCATGGATCACAAACACAGAACTCAATTCCTGAGAACGGCTGCAATGAGACAACCCACCATCTACTCCTACATGGCCTCTCACTGCTACCTTTACCAAATCGTGTTCACATGCTTAGCTCTCAATGGTAGGACATGTTCACGACATTCCAATTCATTCCCGATGAACCAGACCTAACTCAACTCTAAGCAGTAGCAGGCATGACAACAAGCATGAATGAGTAGGCGCATCAGGGCTCAAACAACTCCTACTCATGCTAGTGGGTTTCATCTACTTACTGTGGCAATGACAGGTCATGCAGAGGAAAAGGGTTCAACTACCGCAGCATGTAACAGTTGAATCGGTGTTGTCCTGAATGCAGTAAAAGAGAGAAGGAGCGAGAGAGTGGGATTGTATCGGAATGAACAAGGGGGTTTTGCTTGCCTGGCGCTTCTGAAGATAGTATAGCTCTTCATCGGTGTCATCAAATTCATCGCTGGATCAACGTCTACTGAGGGGCGACAAACACCGGCAACTGAGAAAGAACAAAATCAACACATGATGATATGCAACAATATGATGCATGCTATGACATGGCAATTTGAAAGTGTTTTGGGCTAATGCAACAGAAAGTCACTTTAATTGAAGTGGAATTCAAAACTATATCAAATTCCAACTCCAAACCTATTATGAAATTTGCCCTAATCATGTTTCATCCTAAACAGTGAGGTTAACTTGCTCAAACATGCATGAAAATAGTACATATGGATTCCTTCAATTTTTCTGATTTTATATGATTTTTTGAAGTTTGTAACAATTTCTGGAATTTCCGGAATAAGTTTAAATCCAGCAAATTCTTTACTGTGTCAGCATGATGTCAACAGGTCAATAGACCCGGTCAGGTCAAACCTGACGCGTGGGTCCTGCATGTCAGTCTCATAGTGACTAAACCAGTTTAATTAAACATAAACTAATAAGTTAATCAGGGTCGGGCCCCACATGTCATTGACCCATAGGGACAATTAGGTTAGTGCTAATTAGTGGTTAGGCCTAATTAAGCTAGAGCCACGTCAGCATTGCCGGATCTACGCCGGCGATGGCCAAACCGACAGCGAGAGCTCGCCGGACTCGCGTTAGGGACGGCCGTTCGTCACACTGCTGGCACCAGGGAGGTCCTCTCGCTCGTTCGCATCCAAAGGACCGGACGGGAGGCCGCGGGGAGGCCGGAAATGATGTTGGCGACGAGGTTTAGCGGCGGCCGAGCTCGGGCTCGAGCGGGTGCGGGGTTTCAGCGTGAGCTAGAGCAAACGGTGCGGCGCGTTCGCTTCCCGGGGATGCAATGAGCATGTTGGTGGTGCTGGGGCGAGCGGGAGAGCGCAGGAGCATCGAGCTCGTCAGCCATGGCGGCGGCCGGAGTTCGGGCGCAAGTGGAGCGGCGGCTACGGCGTGCGAGAGGAAAAACGGAGGGAGGGAGAAGAGTCAGTGGCTCACGACAGTTGCGACGGCCGTCGAAGTGGGCTCGGGGGAGGTCGGAGCTGAGCAAGGCAGCGTGGGGGATCTCCGGCGACGGCAGTCGGGGACGGGCTCGGTGAGGCCAGAGGAGCGCGCCCGGCGTCGAGTGGCGGAGCGAGGAGGTCGGGGACGTCTAGGCGGAGCTCATGGACACGTCGTAGGGGCGAGGGAATGGCTCAGGAAGCGGCAGCGGCGAACGGTGGCGCTCGGGTGTGGCGCGGGAGGGGAGAGCAGAGGATGGGGAGGAGCGCCGAGAGAGAGGATGGGAAACGAGAGGGGCCAGCGCATTCTCCAGGCGCTGTTGGGATGAAGGGGAGCTCGCCAATGCGAAGCAGGAGCTGGCACGGCCGGCGTCGTGCTCTGGTTCGCCTCTGCCTTCTGGCAGGGGTAGAAGACAAGGATGCCCTTGTGTGCTGGGCCAAGTGGTTGTGCCAGGTGGGCTACAGGTAAGCACTTCTCTCTCTCTTTTAATTCTGTTTTTCTATTTATTTGCTCTGTTTTGATTTAGTAAAAATACTAAATCATTTCATATATTCCTGAAATAAATTGTGGGCACTATTAGAATTATTTCCAACAACCCTCAACCACTTCCAGCATTATTTGGGCATTTTAATATAGTTATAGCACTTAAATGCCCAAATTCAAATACTTTATGATTTAATTCAAAAATCCAAATTGATCTAGAAAAATGTGCACCATTTTTTTCAGAGGTGCTGGACCAATTCAAAAATGACGAACATTTCTAAAGGGCATTTTGGGATCATTGAAAAGATTTAAGTTTGAACCTAGTTGAATTTCATTTGCTGCTATGGTTTATCATCCCCCCATTTCAAAGTTTCATAAAAATTTAGACATGATGCATGGAGGCTAATGCAAGACAGGCAAGGCCAGAACTGGGGCTGTGACAGCTCACCCCCACTAAACAAGAATCTCGTCCCAAGATTCAAGCATAGGGCAAGATGAAGGGGAAACACAAACTAACATAATCTTCACGATCCAGATGTCTTTCTCAAGGATGTTGATTCATTGCATCACCTTGATCTCGACGTCTTGCTTTGAGAACTACATCCAACATGACAAAGAGTGGAAAGGGAGAATTTAAGAAGAATCGATCTTCCTGAGGTTCGAGCAACTTAGGATCATCTTAATGATCACAAGATCAACTCATGGAATGATACATAGAAACATCTCTGGAGCTGAGAGGCAAAACATGCAACAGGAGGGACGGAAGAAACAATTTGACGAGGGTTTCAAAGTAGCGAGGGAAAATTGCCATGATTCCATAATGGAGAACCTCAGGAAAGGTGACTCGTGGAATTATTCCCTTAAGTGGCAAAAAGAATTACTTTTGGTACATAGATCATTGAAACTCTTTATACCAGCCTAAGGCAATCACAATCGATCGTTTGGCGGAGTTCAAATGGATGATGTGTGCTACCTTGTTGAAGACAACGCAAGGGATGATTTTGCTTGCGCGTGCTCTCAAGAACTTGAGCATTTCCATATTCATCAAGGTTCTACCAACATCCGTATCGAGGATCCTGGCAACACATCTTACTACCTTGACGAATAGAGATGGACAATGCAGATGCATAGAAAGACAACCCTTTCTCAGATTTCACCTTAGTGAGGCCAAGGAAACGAAATCTGGATGATCGACCAAGAGACATTTAGCACTCCGCTTCTAATGTTCTCCTTGATGTACTGGTTACTACGTCATGCTTAAAGCATCAACATAGTCATCAAGTAGTGGTCGGACTTCGGAATACAAAGGATCCATAAAGAACAACTTCTGGAGTAAATCCTAAGAAATCCTTATGGGGAGGTGGCCAACTTCCTCAATCAAGATACTACAATAATAGGTCTTCCGGCTGGGTGTGTTGGCCACGACATCCACTTTACCGGTTGCAGAGAGACCAATATTATAGTTCTTGGAAAATGTTCCAACCATCATATCTGCCTGAGATTTAGATCTGGTTGGTGTCAGGATATTCCAGACTCATCAAGTCTAGAGAGAAAAATGAAAGTTTGCAACACAAGTCGACGAGATGATGTTGCAGGATTCTCGGGAAATGGACTACGGTGGTAAGCTCCAAAACATGAGCTAGTTCTGCTACAAACATGTGAACACGCTGTCTCAGACAAGCATGACCACGTAGTAGTCTTACAATGAAACACTACCGAGTTCAGGTGGGGAACCATCATTGCGGAATACGAAGTCCTTGGTTAAGCCCGGGTTAGCTCTTAAAAAGGAACTTCTTCTCCTTGAACAAATGAATCAGTGGCTTGGTATGCTAGGAACACATATGGAGTGGAGGTAATTAATCTACCAAACCATAGAATACTTCGCACGTATGCATGACTGATTTGGGATGATTCCAAGGGAAACAAAACAAACCTTTCTCAAATTCATGGCGGCAACTTACACCTAATGCACATGAACTTAGAGAAAGTCACTTCTTTCACCCAAACATATACCTCATGAGCGGAACACGAAGGCAATGCTTACAAAAGTTCCAACACTAGCTCAATGTTCAACATGAATCATGGAGGAGAGAAGATTCTACTGATGGGCTCAACAGCAGCTCATCGGAATTTCCATATCACTGGACTTCCACCATCATGTGAACAATGTGATAGTATTGGTCAGACCAAAGGATGTAATGGTGTATGCTCGAGGAACAACCATGAGTAAGACAACATTATGAATATCGTTGGCTCTAACTTGATTTGACGATAGCCCACACTCAAATCAAGGTTTGGTCAAGATGATAGATTCAACAACCGATCACGAGGAACAATCGATGAAGGTATCATCTCTCGTCAACACATACACACACAAGATATCCCCTTTGGAGTGAACTAAGTGGATTAAGCTTTTTTCTTCCAACTCTCCAAGTTGTTATTTAGCTTGACCAACTAGCTCAGGGGTATCCAACACAGATTCTTGGAGAAGGAGTGGTTTACAAGAAACCAACTTGATCATGAACTCAACATAGCATCAGGTGACAACCTGGTAACACTTCCGAGAAGATATTCCGAAATTCACGAACCACCGATATGTTACTAAGCTCGAGAACAATCTTGCTTTGCGAGGCAAGACGATGTGACCAATAGAGCAAGGGTTTGACACAATCCTAACTCATTGATCGAATAGTGCACCAGAAATAAGGACAAGGTAGCACGATCAATCCTAGAATAGTGATTCGATAAGTAACACGCTAAGAATGATAATAATGTCCATAACTACTAAGCAACACAGTTGCTAGGAGTATTGATTTCACACATCATGGTTCACTTGTCGGCATTTCGGTTACAACAACACGGAACCGAGGAATGAATAATGATGGAGAGAAGTATCACTGCGTCAAGAGTTCATAGGAGGCGGTGCAATTCTCATGACATTCCTAACATAAAGATGGTAACACTCCAAGGTAGAACAAAGCAAAAGCTGGATTGGCATTTTGATCTACGAAATACATCTACTTTGACCCAATCCTGGATATGGATGAGGTACTGGAGTTTTGTTTCTCCTAGTCATTCTGAACCAGAACGGCTTGACAGACCACAAGAATAATAGCCATCGATGAACATGATTGCACACATACTCTTGACTATCGAATGATAGACAATGGTCGGAATATAGGTGAAGAGTAACAACTCAAGGAACACATAACATTTTGAGTTGTGGATGCATAGATTAGTATGTCGAACTAAGTTCAACAGGTTTCTTCCGGATAACCCATGCGGAGAGATAGAATTGGGAGAGTCACAATATCAAATGAAGAACTCATCAAGAGCACTCTGGTTGTGATCTTTTGGTTCAAAAGAACTTCTGCCATATTGGCTCATGGTATTGGAAGAACGATATACCACGGGCCTCGAGGACTATCACAAGGTTACTAATATCTTAAGGGAACTGGCAAATACTAACAACATGAAGTAGGGTGAATCTCGGGTTTAAAACCCAAGAGTAGAATGCCTACTACTAAGTGACAGCACGGGATGCTTTCGAGAGTGGTGGCCAGATTCATCACACTGGGAACACAAAACATTGCTAGATTACTAGGTGACTCTCTAAGACACCTAGGGTCATAATAATAGCTCCAACATATATGTCGAGGCAGCAGAGTACCTCAACTCTCTGGCTAGTGTGCTTATTCTGACCAAAAGGACATCGGGAACGGAGGAAGGATTTGCAAATGCATCAGATTATTTAGAAACCTGGAATGACTCGGACAGCATAACGGATGTAAATGCTCAAAATGATTTGAGACATCCTGCAAAAATGGTGGCATAACCACTCAATATCACAATATCAAGGTTCTGAGGCCGGCTATGAACATATGGAGGTAGTAGGAACTGAACTGAGGCTTGAACTCAACAATCCTAGGCAACTACAGTTTAGTAACACGTTATCCTGAGAGATAGAAGAGAATCCTAGTTCTTAACCTCGTAGAAAAGATAAGATGACTCAGATCAGAAGGTCATGAGGATAAGGAGTAAAAAGAGCCTTACGTTCCCTTCCACAATCAATTCCCTTACATAACTAAAGCATTTCTAGACACGACTTCGACCAGCTTGGCTTGGTAATCCTACAGGCAGTCAGGCACTGATACCAAAGCTGTCAGGCCCCTGATTTTAAGTCACACCGATCTAGCATGTAACACCTCATATCACTTTGCGTCCTCACGCACGGTATTCCCACGGGTGTCGCCTTACCATGGCCCGGGACCGTTTGCGCCTTTTGGCTCACGTATATGATAGTGTCGCTAGCATCCATATGACAGAGAACCCGGGCCGACATGACTAGTCGTGAACCCAAAGTGGCACTAACTTACGGGGACAGGCATACATGAATCAACATCGAGCATGTCGGTTAGCAGCGTGCGAATCCGGGCTGTAGCACTAGGATAACAAGACTCCGGTGAACCGGGCTGTAGCAGGCTAGGCAGGACTGCGGATGTCACCGCGTGACATTTCCCCGAAGGGACAGACACAGGAACGAAGTGAATCACATGCCGGCCAGTCAAGTGTTCTGGAGCAGTAGTGCTGGGCTAGCAGGACTCCGGTGAACCAGACTGTAGCGGACTACTATGGCTCATGGAAGCACAAGACTACATTTCCCCATAAGAGAGGCTACCAAGGATAAACAACTAGGCTGTCGGATCCCACACATACCAAGCATTTCAATCATACACACAATATGCTCAATATGTGCAATACAACATGGCATCACAACAAGACTCTACGACTCAGAGTATTTAATCATTAGGCTCTGAGGAGCGAGATATTACTAACATGGGTCTCATGACCCAACATACAGAGCATACAAGCAACAACCACATGAGGAAGCTTAACATGTCTGAGTACAAACTGAAGGAAATATGCCCTAGACGCAATAATAAAGTTATTATTTATTTCCTTATATCATGATAAATGTTTATTATTCATGCTAGAATTGTATTAACCGGAAACATAATACATGTGTGAATACATAGACCAACAGAGTGTCACTAGTATGCCTCTACTTGACTAGCTCGTTAATCAAAGATGGTTATGTTTCCTAACCATGAACAAAGAGTTGTTATTTGATTAACGAGGTCACATCATTAGTTGAATGATCTGATTGACATGACCCATTCCATTAGCTTAGCACCCGATCGTTTAGTATGTTGCTATTGCTTTCTTCATGACTTATACATGTTCCTATAACTATGAGATTATGCAACTCCCGTTTACCGGAGGAACACTTTGGGTACTACCAAACGTCACAACGTAACTGGGTGATTATAAAGGAGTACTACAGGTGTCTCCAATGGTAGATGTTGGGTTGGCGTATTTCGAGATTAGGGTTTGTCACTCCGATTGTCGGAGAGGTATCTCTGGGCCCTCTCGGTAATACACATCACATAAGCCTTGCAAGCATAATAACTAAAGATGTTAGTTATGAGATGATGTATTACGGAACGAGTAAAGAGACTTGCCAGTAACGAGATTGAACTAGGTATTGGATACCGACGATCGAATCTCGGGCAAGTAACATACCGATGACAAAGGGAACAATGTATGTTGTTATGCGGTCTGATCGATAAAGATCTTCGTAGAATATGTAGGAGCCAATATGGGCATCCAGGTCCCGCTATTGGTTATTGACCGGAGACGTGTCTCGGTCATGTCTACATTGTTCTCGAACCGTAGGGTCCGCACGCTTAACGTTACGATGACAGTTATTATGAGTTTATGCATTTTGATGTACCGAAGGTTGTTCGGAGTCCCGGATGTGATCACGGACATGACGAGGAGTCTTGAAATGGTCGAGACGTAAAGATTGATATATTGGAAGCCTATGTTTGGACATCGGAAGTGTTCCGGGTGAAATCGGGATTTTACCGGATTACCGGGAGGGTTACCGGAACCCCCCGGGAGCCAAATGGGCCTACATGGGCCATTGTGGAAAGGTGAAAGGGGCTGCCAAGGAGGGCTGCGCACCTCCCCCCTTCCCCTAGTCCTATTAGGACTAGGAGAGGTGGCCGGCCACCTCTCTCTCTTTTCCTCTCCCTTTTTTCCAAGGAGTCCTAGTTGGAATAGGATTGGAGGGGGGAGTCCTACTCCCGGTAGGAGTAGGACTCCTCCTGTGCCTCCCTCTCTTTGGCCGGCCAGCCCCCCTCCCTCCAACCTTTATATACGGGGGCAGGGGACACCCCAAGACACAAAAGTTGATCCTTGAGATTGTTCCTTAGCCGTGTGCGGTGCCCCTGCCACCAAATTCCACCTCGATCATACCGTTGCAGTGCTTAGGCGAAGCCCTGCGTCGGTAGTACATCAAGATCGTCACCACGCCGTCGTGCTGACGGAACTCTTCCTCGACGCTTTGCTGGATCGGAGCCCGGGGAACGTCATCGAGCTGAACGTGTGCTAAGAACTCGGAGGTGCCGGAGTAACGGTGCTTGGATCGGTCGGATCGGGAAGAAGACGTACGACTACTTCCTCTACGTTGTGTCAACGCTTCCGTTGCAATCTACAAGGGTACGTAGATCAGACTCTCCCCCTCGTTGCTATGCATCACCATGATCTTGCGTGTGCGTAGGAAAATTTTCGAAATTACTACCTTCCCCAACAGTGGCATCCGAGCCTAGGTTTTATGGTTTGATGTTATTTGCACGAGTAGAACACAAGTGAGTTGTGGGCGATACAAGTCATACTGCCTACCAGCATGTCATACTTTGGTTCGGCGGTATTGTTGGACGAGACGATCCGGACCAACCTTACGCGTACTCTTACGCGAGACCGGTTCCCTCGACGTGCTTTGCACATAGATGGCTTGCGGAAGACTGTCTCTCCAACTTTAGTTGAACCAAGTGTGACTACGCCCGGTCCTTGAGAAGGTTAAAACGGAGTCTATTTGACGAACTATCGTTGTGGTTTTGATGCGTAGGTGAGATGAGTTCTTACTTAAGCCCGTAGCAGCCACGTAAAACTTGCAACAACAAAGTAGAGGACGTCTAACTTGTTTTTGCAGGGCATGTTGTGATGTGATATGGTCAAGGCATGATGCTGATTTTATTGTATGAGATGATCATGTTTTGTAACCGAGTTATTGGCAACTGGCAAGAGCCATATGGTTGTCGCTTTATTGTATGCAATGCAATCGCGATGTAATGCTTTACTTTATTGCTAAGCGGTAGTGATAGTCGTGGAAGCATAAGATTGGCGAGACGACAACGATGCTACGATGGAGATCAAGGTGTCACGCCGGTGACGATGGTGATCATGACGGTGCTTCGGAGATGGAGATCACAAAGCACAAGATGATGATGGCCATATCATATCACTTATATTGATTGCATGTGATGTTTATCCTTTTATGCATCTTATCTTGCTTTGATTGACGGTAGCATTATAAGATGATCTCTCACTAAATTATCAAGAAGTGTTCTCCCTGAGTATGCACCGTTGCAAAAGTTCTTCGTGCTGAGACACCACGTGATGATCGGGTGTGATAGGCTCTACGTTCAAATACAACGGGTGCAAAACAGTTGCACACGCGGAATACTCAGGTTATACTTGACGAGCCAAGCATATACAGATATGGCCTCGGAACACGGAGACCGAAAGGTCGAGCGTGAATCATATAGTAGATATGATCAACATATTGATGTTCACCATTGAAAACTACTCCATCTCACGTGATGATCGGTTATGGTTTAGTTGATTTGGATCACGTGATCACTTAGAGGATTAGAGGGATGTCTATCTAAGTGGGAGTTCTTAAGTAAATTTGATTAACTGAACTTAAAAATTATCATGAACTTAGTACCTGATAGTATCTTGCTTGTTTATGTTGATTGTAGATAGATGGCTCGTGCTGTTGTTCCGTTGAATTTTAATGCGTTCCTTGAGAAAGCAAAGTTGAAAGATGATGGTAGCAATTACACGGACTGGGTCCGTAACCTAAGGATTATCCTCATTGCTGCACAGAAGAATTACGTCCTGGAAGCACCGCTGAGTGCCAGGCCTGCTACAAGAGCAACACTAGAAGTTATGAACGTCTGGCAGAGCAAAGCTGATGACTACTCAATAGTTCAGTGTGCCATGCTTTACGGCTTAGAACCGGGACTTCAACGACGTTTTGAACGTCATGGAGCATATGAGATGTTCCAGGAGTTGAAGTTAATATTTCAAGCAAATGCCCGGATTGAGAGATATGAAGTCTCCAATAAGTTCTATAGCTGCAAGATGGAGGAGAACAGTTCTGTCAGTGAGCATATACTCAAAATGTCTGGGTATAATAATCACTTGATTCAATTGGGAGTTACACTTCCGGATGATTGCGTCATTGACAGAATTCTCCAATCACTGCCACCAAGCTACAAGAGCTTTGTGATGAACTATAATATGCAAGGGATGAACAAGACAATTCCCGAGCTCTTCGCAATGCTGAAAGCTGCGGAGGTAGAAATCAAGAAGGAGCATCAGGTGTTGATGGTTAACAAAACCACTAGTTTCAAGAAAAAGGGCAAAGGGAAGAAGAAGGGGGACTTCAAGAAGAACGGCAAGCAAGTTGTTGCTCAAGAGAAGAAACCCAAGTCTGGACCTAAGCCTGAAACTGAGTGCTTCTACTGCAAGCAGACTGGTCACTGGAAGCGGAACTGCCCCAAGTATTTGGCGGATAAGAAGGATGGCAAGGTGAACAAAGGTATATGTGATATACATGTTATTGATGTGTACCTTACTAATGCTCGCAGTAGCACCTGGGTATTTGATACTGGTTCTGTTGCTAATATTTGCAACTCGAAACAGGGACTACAGAATAAGCGGACACTAGCAAAGGACGAGGTGACGATGCGCGTGGGAAACGGTTCCAAAGTCGATGTGATCGCGGTCGGCACGCTACCTCTACATCTACCTTCGAGATTAATATTAGACCTAAATAATTGTTATTTGGTGCCAGCGTTGAGCATGAACATTATATCTGGATCTTGTTTGATGCGAGACGGTTATTCATTTAAATCAGAGAATAATGGTTGTTCTATTTATATGAATAATATCTTTTATGGTCATGCACCCTTGAAAAGTGGTCTATTCTTATTGAATCTCGATAGTAGTGATACACACATTCATAATGTTGAAGCCAAAAGATGCAGAGTTGATAATGATAGTGCAACTTATTTGTGGCACTGCCGTTTAGGTCATATCGGTGTAAAGCGCATGAAGAAACTCCATACTGATGGGCTTTTGGAACCACTTGATTATGAATCACTTGGTACATGCGAACCGTGCCTCATAGGCAAGATGACTAAAACACCGTTCTCCGGTACTATGGAGAGAGCAACAGATTTGTTGGAAATCATACATACCGATGTATGTGGTCCGATGAATATTGAGGCTCGTGGCGGATATCATTATTTTCTCACTTTCACAGATGATTTAAGCAGATATGGGTATATCTACTTAATGAAACATAAGTCTGAAACATTTGAAAAGTTCAAGGAATTTCAGAGTGAAGTTGAAAATCATCGTAACAAGAAAATAAGATTTCTACGATCTGATCGTGGAGGAGAATATTTGAGTTACGAGTTTGGTGTACATTTGAAAAATTGTGGAATAGTTTCGCAACTCACGCCACCCGGAACACCACAACGTAATGGTGTGTCCGAACGTCGTAATCGTACTTTACTAGATATGGTGCGATCTATGATGTCTCTTACTGATTTACTGCTATCATTTTGGGGTTATGCTTTAGAGACGGCCACATTCACGTTAAATAGGGCACCATCTAAATCCGTTGAGACGACGCCTTATGAACTGTGGTTTGGCAAGAAACCAAAGTTGTCGTTTCTTAAAGTTTGGGGCTGCGATGCTTATGTGAAAAAGCTTCAACCTGATAAGCTCGAACCCAAATCGGAGAAATGTGTCTTCATAGGATATCCAAAGGAAACTATTGGATACACCTTCTATCACAGATCCGAAGGCAAGACTTTTGTTGCTAAATTCGGAAACTTTCTTGAGAAGGAGTTTCTCTCGAAAGAAGTGAGTGGGAGGAAAGTAGAACTTGACGAGGTAACTGTACCTACTCCGTTATTGGGAAATAGTACATCACAGAAAACTGTTTCTGTGAGACCTACACCAATAAGAGAGGAAGTTAATGATGATGATCATGAAACTTTAGATCAAGATACTACTGTACCTCGTAGATCAACCAGAGTAAGATCCGCACCAGAGTGGTACGGTAATCCTGTTCTGGAAGTCATGCTACTAGATCATGATGAACCTACGAACTATGAAGAAGCGATGGTGAGCCCAGATTCCGCAAAGTGGCTTGAAGCCATGAAATCTGAGATGGGATCCATGTATGAGAACAAAGTATAGACTTTGGTTGACTTGCCCGATGATCGGCAAGCAATTGAGAATAAATGGATCTTTAAGAAAAAGACTGACGCTGATGGTAATGTTACTGTCTACAAAGCTCGACTTGTCGCAAAAGGTTTTCGACAAGTTCAAGGAGTTGACTACGATGAGACTTTCTCACCCGTAGCGATGCTTAAGTCTGTCAGAATCATGTTAGCAATTGCCGCATTTTATGATTATAAAATTTGGCAAATGGATGTAAAAACCGCATTCCTGAATGGATTTCTGGAAGAAGAGTTGTATATGATGCAACCGGAAGGTTTTGTCGATCCAAAGGAAGCTAACAAAGTGTGCAAACTCCAGCGATCCATTTATGGACTGGTGCAAGCATCTCGGAGTTGGAATAAACGCTTTGATAGTGTGATCAAAGCATTTGGGTTTATACAGACTTTTGGAGAAGCCTGTATTTACAAGAAAGTGAGTGGGAGCTCTGTAGCATTTCTGATATTATATGTGGATGACATATTACTGATTGGAAATGATATAGAATTTCTGGATAGCATAAAGGGATACTTGAATAAAAGTTTTTCGATGAAAGACCTCGGGGAAGCTGCTTACATATTAGGCATAAAGATCTATAGAGATAGATCAAAACGCTTAATTGGACTTTCACAAAGCACATACCTTGGCAAGATTTTGAAGAAGTTCAAAATGGATCAAGCAAAGAAAGGATTCTTGCCTGTGTTACAAGGTGTGAAGTTGAGTCAGACTCAATGCCCGACCAATGCAGAAGATAGAGAGAAAATGAAAGATGTTCCCTATGCTTCAGCCATAGGCTCTATCATGTATGCAATGCTGTGTACCAGACCTGATGTGTGCCTTGCTATAAGTTTAGCAGGGAGGTACCAAAGTAATCCAGGAGTGGATCACTGGACAGCGGTCAAGAACATCCTGAAATACCTGAAAAGGACTAAGGATATGTTTCTCGTATATGGAGGTGACAAAGAGCTCACCGTAAAAGGTTACATTGATGCAAGCTTTGACACTGATCCGGACGATTCTAAATCGCAAACCGGATACGTGTTTACTTTAAACGGTGGAGCTGTCAGTTGGTGCAGTTCTAAACAAAGCGTCGTAGCGGGATCTACATGTGAAGCGGAGTACATAGCTGCTTCGGAAGCAGCGAACGAAGGAGTCTGGATGAAGGAGTTCATATCCGATCGAGGTGTCATACCTAGTGCATCGGGTCCAATGAAAATCATCTGTGACAATACTGGTGCAATTGCCTTGGCAAAGGAATCCAGATTTCACAAAAGAACCAAACACATCAAGAGACGCTTCAACTCCATCCGGGATTTAGTCCAGGTGGGAGACATAGAGATTTGCAAGATACATACGGATCTGAATGTTGCAGACCCGTTGACTAAGCCTCTTCCACGAGCAAAACATGATCAGCACCAAGGCTCCATGGGTGTTAGAATCATTACTGTGTAATCTAGATTATTGACTCTAGTGCAAGTGGGAGACTGAAGGAAATATGCCCTAGAGGCAATAATAAAGTTATTATTTATTTCCTTATATCATGATAAATGTTTATTATTCATGCTAGAATTGTATTAACCGGAAACATAATACATGTGTGAATACATAGACCAACAGAGTGTCACTAGTATGCCTCTACTTGACTAGCTCGTTAATCAAAGATGGTTATGTTTCCTAACCATGAACAAAGAGTTGTTATTTGATTAACGAGGTCACATCATTAGTTGAATGATCTGATTGACATGACCCATTCCATTAGCTTAGCACCCGATCGTTTAGTATGTTGCTATTGCTTTCTTCATGACTTATACATGTTCCTATAACTATGAGATTATGCAACTCCCGTTTACCGGAGGAACACTTTGGGTACTACCAAACATCACAACGTAATTGGGTGATTATAAAGGAGTACTACAGGTGTCTCCAATGGTAGATGTTGGGTTGGCGTATTTCGAGATTAGGGTTTGTCACTCCAATTGTCGGAGAGGTATCTCTGGGCCCTCTCGGTAATACACATCACATAAGCCTTGCAAGCATAATAACTAAAGATGTTAGTTATGAGATGATGTATTACGGAACGAGTAAAGAGACTTGCAAGTAACGAGATTGAACTAGGTATTGGATACCGACGATCGAATCTCGGGCAAGTAACATACCGATGACAAAGGGAACAACGTATGTTGTTATGCGGTCTGACCGATAAAGATCTTCGTAGAATATGTAGGAGCCAATATGGGCATCCAGGTCCCGCTATTGGTTATTGACCGGAGACGTGTCTCGGTCATGTCTACATTGTTCTCGAACCGTAGGGTCCGCACGCTTAACGTTACGATGACAGTTATTATGAGTTTATGCATTTTGATGTACCGAAGGTTGTTCGGAGTCCCAGATGTGATCACGGACATGACGAGGAGTCTCGAAATGGTCGAGACGTAAAGATTGATATATTGGAAGCCTATGTTTGGACATCGGAAGTGTTCCGGGTGAAATCGGGATTTTACCGGATTACCGGGAGGGTTACCGGAACCCCCCGGGAGCCAAATGGGCCTACATGGGCCATTGTGGAAAGGTGAAAGGGGCTGCCAAGGAGGGCTGCGCACCTCCCCCCCTCCCCTAGTCCTATTAGGACTAGGAGAGGTGGCCGGCCACCTCTCTCTCTTTTCCTCTCCCTTTTTTCCAAGGAGTCCTAGTTGGAATAGGATTGGAGGGGGGAGTCCTACTCCCGGTAGGAGTAGGACTCCTCCTGCGCCTCCCTCTCTTTGGCCGGCCAGCCCCCCTCCCTCCAACCTTTATATACGGGGGCAGGGGACACCCCAAGACACAAAAGTTGATCCTTGAGATTGTTCCTTAGCCGTGTGCGGTGCCCCCTGCCACCAAATTCCACCTCGATCATACCGTTGCAGTGCTTAGGCGAAGCCCTGCGTCGGTAGTACATCAAGATCGTCACCACGCCGTCGTGCTGATGGAACTCTTCCTCGACGCTTTGCTGGATCGGAGCCCGAGGAACGTCATCGAGCTGAACGTGTGCTAAGAACTCGGAGGTGCCGGAGTAACGGTGCTTGGATCGGTCGGATCGGGAAGAAGACGTACGACTACTTCCTCTACATTGTGTCAACGCTTCCGTTGCAATCTACAAGGGTACGTAGATCAGACTCTCCCCCTCGTTGCTATGCATCACCATGATCTTGCGTGTGCGTAGGAAAATTTTCGAAATTACTACGTTCCCCAACACAAACATCTACAAATGAAAAAGGCTGAGAAACCTGACTATCTACAAGACCCTCCCAAGGGTACAAGATCGTAGATGAGGTAACAAGCTAAACGTCGAAGTCCACGCGGAACTACTAGCGAGACTGAAGTCTCTCTGCAAAAAACATAAATTAAGCAAACGTGAGTACAAATGTACTCAGCAAGACTTACATCAGAACTAACTACATATGCATCATTATCAACGAAGGGATGGTGGAGTTTAACTGCAGCAAGCCAGCTTTGACTCGGTGGCTATCCTGAACTACGACTGCAAGTAACTCTTTTGAGGTGGCGCACACGAGTCCACAAATTCACCATATCAATACACCACTATGGATCCGCTCCCGTCTCCCTTCGGGAACGCCATCCATAGCACTCACGCTTATCTTGCGCATTTTAGAGTATCCACTTCCACTTGCCTATGAACTATGCAATGGTTCCAAGTTTCCATATCCGAGGAATCCGGCTATTCGAATAGATGATGATAACCCTGCAGGGGTGTACTTCTTCACACATGCTCCCGCCACTTACCACCATGTACACGTCGTGTATCTCGGCAACCTTCAAGCGGAAGCCTGGCGAGGGAGTCGGCCACGACCTGACTAACCAACAAGTCTCTAGTCCAGGTTTATCGCCTATTCGGGTTCCATCTGCAAGGAGATCCGGCCGGGGTGTCGCTCACGGCCCCAAACGATGTGTGCAGGGTTCCCAAGCCCACCATCCGGGTGCCACTTGGTACACCGTGCCACTGTGCCTAGTCTGTCCCAAGCCCACTTGTATCGGGTGCCACTTGGTAGACTACTAACACTGCCTACAAACACCAGAAACTAGTTGCAACTCCTGGACAGAGATCAGGTTGATTAATAAGTCGAGAGGGGCACTTAAGCATTCCAATGCGTGGTAGTAGCTGTTCATGGATCACAAACACAGAACTCAGTTCCTGAGAACGGCTGCAATGAGACAACCCACCATGTACTCCTACATGGCCTCTCACCGCTACCTTTACCAAATCGTGTTCACACGCTTAACTCTCAACGGTAGGACATGTTCACCACATTCCAATTCATTCCCGATGAATCAGACCTGACTCAACTCTAAGCAGTAGCAGGCATGACAACAAGCATGAATGGGTAGGCGCATCAGGGCTCAAACAACTCCTACTCATGCTAGTGGGTTTCATCTATTTACTGTGGCAATGACATGTCATGCAGAGGAAAGGGGTTCAACTACCGCAGCATGTAATAGTTGAATCGGTGTTGTCCTTAATGCAGTAAAAGAGAGCAGGAGCGAGAGAGTGGGATTGTATCGGAATGAACAAGGGGGTTTTGCTTGCCTGGCACTTCTGAAGATAGTATAGCTCTTCATCGGTGTCATCAAATTCATCGCTGGATCAACGTCTACTGAGGGGGGACAAACACCGGCAACTAAGAAAGAACAAAATCAACACATGACGATATGCAACAATATGATGCATGCTATGACATGGCAATATGAAAGTGGTTTGGGCTAATGCAACAGAAAGTCATTTTAATTGAAGTGGAATTCAAAACTATATCAAATTCCAACTCCAAACCTATTATGAAATTTGCCCTAATCATGTTTCGTCCTAAACAGTGAGGTTAACTTGCTCAAACATGCATGAAAATGGTACAGATGGATTCCTTGAATTTTTCTGATAATTTTTCATATATAATTTATTTAATTCTGAGCTACGGTTGATTTTATATGATTTTTTGAAGTTTGTAACAATTTCTGGAATTTTCTGAATAAGTTTAAATCCAGAAAATTCTTTACTGTGTCAGCATGATGTCAGCAGGTCAACAGACCTGATCAGGTCAAACCTGACACGTGGGTCCTGCATGTCAGTCTCACAGTGACTAAACCAGTTTAATTAAACGTAAACTAATAACTTAATCAGGGCCGGGCCCCACATGTCATTGACCCATAGGGTCAATTAGGTTAGTGCTAATTAGTGGTTAGGCCTAATTAAGCTAGAGCCATGTCAGCATCACCGGATCTACGCCGGCGATGGTCAAACCGACGGCGAGAGCTCGCCGGACTCGCGTTAGGGACGACAGTTCGTCACGCTGCTGGCACCAGGGAGGTCCTCTCGCTCGTCCGCATCCAAAGGACCGGACGAGAGGCCGCGAGGTGGCCGGAAACGATGTCGGCAACGAGGTTTAGCAGCGGCCGAGCTCGGGCTCGAGCGGGTGCGGGGTTTCAGCGTGAGCTAGAGCAAACGGCGCGGCGTGTTCGCTTCCCGGGGACGCAATGAGCATGTTGGTGGTGCTGGGGCGAGCGGGAGAGCGCAGGAGCATCGAGCTCGTCGGCCATGGCGGCGGCCGGAGTTCGGGCGCAAGTGGCGCGGCGGCTAGGGCGTGTGAGAGGAAAAACGGAGGGAGGGAGAAGAGTCAGTGGCTCACAACGGTTGCGACGGTCGTCGAAGTGGGCTCGGGGGAGGTCGGAGCTGAGCAAGGCGGCGTGGGGGATCTCCGGCGACGGCAGTCGGGGACGGGCTCGGTGAGGCCAGAGGAGCGCGCCCGGCGTCGAGTGGCGGAGCGAGGAGGTCGAGGACGTCCAGGCGGAGCTCATGGACACGTCGTAGGGGCGAGGGAATGGCTCAGGAAGTGGCAGTGGCGAACGGTGGCGACGGTGGAGCTCAGGTGTGGCGCGGGGGGGAGAGCAGAGGATGGGGAGGAGCGCCGAGAGAGAGGTGGGGAAGCGAGAGGGGCCAGCGCATTCTCCAGGCGTTGTTGGGATGAAGGGGAGCTCGCCAGCGCGAAGCAGGAGCTGGCACGGCCGGCTTCGTGCTCTGGTTCGCCTCTGCCTTCTAGTAGGGGTAGAAGACAAGGATGCCCTTGTGGGCTGGGCCTCCTGTGCTGGGCCAGGTGGTTGTGCCAGGTGGGCTACAGGTAAGCACTTCTCTCTCTCTCTTTTAATTCTGTTTTTCTATTTATTTGCTCTGTTTTGATTTAGTAAAAATACTAAATCATTTCATATATTCCTAAAATAAATTATGGGCACTGTTAGAATTATTTCCAACAACCCTCAAGCACTTCCAGAATTATTTGGGCATTTTAATATAGTTATAGCATTTAAATGCCCAAATTCAAATACTTTATTGAAAGCAATGTCGCAAGTGAGGTAATCTTCACACAACCCATGTAATACATAAGGGAAAGAGATACATAGTTGGCTTACAATCGCCACTTCACACAATTACAAGAATAAAGCATTACATCAATCAGATACAATCAAGGTCCGACTACGGAACCAAAATAAAATAAGAACCCCAAATGCGACAAGGTCCCCGATCGACCCCAATTGGGCTCCACTACTGATCAGCTAGAACAAAACAACACAAAGGACAAGATCTTCATCGAGCTCCTCCTTGAGCTTGGTGGCGTCATCTGCACGGTTCAACAGCACCTGCAAGCTGGTTTTGGAAGTAATCTGTGAGCCACGGGGACTCAGTAATCTCGTACCCTCGCGATCAAGACTATTTAAGCTCATGGGTAAGGTAAAGGTATGAGGTGGAGCTGCAGCAAGCGACTAGCATATATGGTGGCTAACATACGCAAAAGAGAGCAAGAAGAGAAGGCAAAGCACGTTTGAGAATCTATGATCAAGAAGTGATCCTAGAACAACCTACGTCAAGCATAACTCCAACACCGTGTTCACTTCCCAGACTCCGCCGGAAAGAGACCATCACGGTTACACACGCGGTTGATGCATTTTAATTAAGGTCAACTTCAGGTTTTCTACAACCGGATGTTAACAAATTCCCATCTGCCCATAACCGCGGGCACGACTTTCGAAAGTTCAAATCCCTGTAGAGGAGTCCCAACTTAGCCCACGACAAGCTCTCAAGGTCAACGAAGGATATACCTTCTCCCGAGACATTCCGATCAGACTCAGTATCCCGGTTCTACAAGACAACTTCGACAAGTTAAAACAAATCCAGCAACACCGCCCGAATGTGCCGACAAATCCCGATAGGAGCTGCACATATATCGTTCTCAGGGCACACTCAGATTGTCTAAACTTCCGGTAGGCCAGCCCAGAGTTTCCCCTGGTGGCCACCGACGGCTGACAGTTTGGACCAACACTCAGAGGAGCACTGGCCCGGGGGGGTTAAAATAATGATGACCCTTGAGTCTGCAGAACCCAAGGGAAAAAAGCTAGGTGGCAAATGGTAAAACCAAGGTTGGGCATTGCTGGAGGAGTTTTATTCAAGGCAAACTGTCAAGGGGTTCCCATTATAGCCCAACCGCGTAAGGAACGCAAAATCCGGGAACATAACACCGATATGACGGAAACTAGGGCGGCAAGAGTGGAACAAAACACCAGGCATAAGGCCGAGCCTTCCACCCTTTACCAAGTATATAGATGCATTAATTAAATAAGCGATATTGTGATATCCCAACAAGTAAACATGTTCCAACAAGGAACAACATCTCCATGTTCCAACAAGGAACAAACTTCAATCTTCACCTGCATAGCGGTAACATAGCCAAACAACGGTTTTGCTAGGACAAGGTGGGTTAGAGGCTTGGTTCAACAATATGGGTGGCATGATAAGCAAGTGGTAGGTATCGCAGCATAGTCATAGCAAAAGAGCGAGCAACTAAGCAAGCAAAGATAGAAGTGATTTCGAGGGTATGGTCATCTTGCCTGAAATCCCGCAAGGAAGAAGAACGAGCCCACGAAGAAGACAAACGGGCGTAGTCGAACGGGTCCTCACAAACGCGACGTTAACGGAACCAACCCGAAGAAGCAACAGCGGAAAGAAGCACACAACATAGTAAACAACCACGACATGAACATGGCATGATGCATAATCAAGAATGATGCATGTCTGGTTTAAATATGCATGGCATGGCAAAGGGCACAAACAAAACTACAAGTTAAGTGGAGCTCAATATGCAACTCTGTTGCATATTGACGAAACACCACGTGACTTATTTAGTTCGATCTTGTTTATGTACCCAACAATATTAAATGTTGTTAAACATGGCAAGAGGGTGAAGCAAAGCAAAAATACCTATCTAGTCAAGTTTAAATGAGGTCGGAATAACAAAACAACAAATCCGGAAACTCCTCCTGTGCATATTTTAGGTTTTGGTACTGTTCTGCCCTAAACCATATTTTATAGTTGTTAAACGTGCAAAGCAATGTCACCATGTTAAACTAGGCATTTTTCCACCCCATTTACATATAAAGTTTATTAAATTCGGAGTTATGGTTACTTAGTTATGAATTAAAGCATTTTAGCATGGCATATGAACAAATTAATGCAAACGGAAGTTTAAACATTTTAAACATGGATGGAAGTGTGATATTATTAAACTAGACAAAATTGTAGACATTTTACATATAAAGTTTGTTTTAATCCGATGCGCGGTTTATGAGTTATGAAATGCATGATGTATGAGGGCTTTTCTATAAAACTGACATCTCTGGAAAATTGGACAAATTCGCAGAACGGAAAAAAACACAACCGGGCCGAAACTAGCAGGCCAGAAGTGCACAGGGGAGGTTTTCACCCAGTGGGCCTGGCCCGGTGGGTGGAGGGGAAGCAGTAGGCCGGAAGGGAAGTTGGGCTTCGCGCGGTGCTGGATGGGAGGCTGGGCCTTCGACAGGGTGAGGTTGGTGAAGGAAATATGCCCTAGAGGCAATAATAAAGATATTATTTATTTCCTTATATCATGATAAATGTTTATTATTCATGCTAGAATTGTATTAACCGGAAACATAATACATGTGTGAATACATAGACAAACAAAGTGTCACTAGTATGCCTCTACTTGACTAGCTCGTTAATCAAAGATGGTTATGTTTCCTAACCATGGACAAAGAGTTGTCATTTGATTAACGGGATCACATCATTAGTTGAATGATCTGATTGACATGACCCATTCCACTAGCTTAGTACCCGATCGTTTAGTATGTTGTTATTGCTTTCTTCATGACTTATACATGTTCCTATGACTATGAGATTATGTAACTCCCGTGTGCCGGAGGAACACTTTGTGTGCTACCAAACGTCACAACGTAACAGGGTGATTATAAAGGTGCTCTACAGGTGTCTCCAAAGGTACATGTTGGGTTGACGTATTTCGAGATTAGGATTTGTCACTCCGATCGTCGAAGAGGTATCTCTGGGCCCTCTTGGTAATGCACATCACTTAAGCCTTGCAAGCATTGCAACTAATGAGTTAGTTGCGGGATGATGTATTACGGAACAAGTAAAGAGACTTGCCGGTAACGAGATTGAACTAGGTATTGGATACCAATGATCGAATCTCGGGCAAGTAACATACCGATGACAAAGGGAACAACGTATGTTGTTATGCGGTCTGACCGATAAAGATCTTCGTAGAATATGTAGGAGCCAATATGGGCATCTAGGTCCCGCTGTTGGTTATTGACTGGAGACGTGTCTCGGTCATGTCTACATTGTTCTCGAACCGTAGGTTCCGCATGCTTAAAGTTACGATGACAGTTATATTATGAGTTTATGTATTTTGATGTACCGAATGTTGTTCGGAGTCTCGGATAAGATCACGGACATAACGAGGAGTCTCGAAATGGTCGAGACATAAAGATTGATATATTGGACGGCTATATTCGGACACCAGAAGTGTTCCGGGGAAGTTTCGGATAAAACCGGAGAACCAGGGGGTTACCGGAACCCTCGGGGGTTAATGGGCCTCATGGGCCTAAAGTGGAGAAGAGGAAAGGCAGCCAGGGCAGGCCGCGCGCCCCCTCTCCCCCTAGTCCGAATTGGACAAGGAGGGAGGGGTGGCGCCCCCCCCTTTCCTTCCTCTCCTCTCTCCCTTCCTTCCCCCTCTCCTACTTGGACAAGGAAAGGGAGGGGAGTCCTACTCCCGGTAGGAGTAGGACTCCTCCTGCGCGCCTCCTACTAGGGCCGGCCGCACCCCCCTTGGCTCCTTTATATACGGGGTAGGGGGCACCCTAGGACACACAAGTTGATCTTCGTGATTGTTCCTTAGCCGTGTGCGGTGCCCCCCTCCATGATATTACACCTCGATCATATTGTAGCGGTGCTTAGGCGAAGCCCTGCGACGGTTAAACATCAAGATCGTCACCACGCCGTCATGCTGACGAAACTCCTCCCCGAAGCTTTGCTAGATCGGAACCCGGGGTGCGTCATCGAGCTATACATGTGTCAAGAACTCGGAGGTGCCGGAGTAACGGTGCTTGGATCGGTTGGACCGGGAAAACATACAACTACTTCCTCTATGTTGCGTCAACGCTTTCGCTTCGGTCTACGAGGGTACGTAGACAGCACTCTCCCCTCTCGTTGCTATGCATCACCATGATCTTGCGTGTGCGTAGGAAAATTTTGAAATTACTACGTTACCCAACAGTGGTATCAGAGCCTAGGTTTTATGGTTTGATGTTATATGCATGAGTAGAACACAAGTGAGTTGTGGGCGATATAAGTCATACTGCCTACCAGCATGTCATACTTTGGTTCGGCGGTATTGTTGGATGAAGCGGCCCGGACCGACATTACGCGTACGCTTACGCGAGACTGGTTCTACCGCCGTGCTTTGCACACAGGTGGCTGGCGGGTGTCAGTTTCTCCAACTTTAGTTGAACCAAGTGTGGCTACGCCCGGTCCTTGCGAAGGTTAAAACGGCATCCACTTGACAAACTATCGTTGTGGTTTTGATGCGTAGGTAAGATTGGTTCTTGCTTAAGCCCATAGCAGCCACGTAAAACTTGCAACAAACAAAGTAGAGGACGTCTAACTTGTTTTTGCAGGGCATGTTGTGATGTGATATGGTCAAGACATGATGCTAAATTTTATTGTATGAGATGATCATGTTTTGTAACTGAGTTATCGGCAACTGGTAGGAGGCATATGGTTGTCACTTTATTGTATGCAATGCAATCGCCCTGTAATGCTTTACTTTATCACTAAGCGGTAGCGATAGTCATAGAAGCATAAGATTGGCGAGACGACAACGATGCTACGATGGAGATCAAGGTGTCGCGCCAGTGACGATGGTGATCATGACGGTGCTTCGGAGATGGAGATCACAAGCACAAGATGATGATGGCCATATCATATCACTTATATTGATTGCATGTGATGTTTATCTTTTATGCATCTTATCTTGCTTTGATTGACGGTAGCATTATAAGATGATCTCTCACTAAATTATCAAGAAGTGTTCTCCCTGAGTATGCACCGTTGCCAAAGTTCGTCGTGCCCAGACACCACGTGATGATCGGGTGTGATAAGCTCTACGTCCATCTACAACGGGTGCAAGCCAGTTTTGCACACGCAGAATACTCAGGTTAAACTTGACGAGCCTAGCATATGCAGATATGGCCTCGGAACACGGAGACCGAAAGGTCGAGCGTGAATCATATAGTAGATATGATCAACATAATGATGTTCACCATTGAAAACTAATCCATTTCACGTGATGATCGGTTATGGTTTAGTTGATTTGGATCACGTGGTCACTTAGAGGATTAGAGGGATGTCTATCTAAGTGGGAGTTCTTAAGTAATATGATTAATTGAACTTAAATTTATCATGAACTTAGTACCTGATAGTATCTTTCTTATGTATGTTTGATTGTAGATAGATGGCCCGTGCTGTTGTTCCGTTGAATTTTAATGCGTTCCTTGAGAAAGCAAAGTTGAAAGATGATGGTAGCAATTACACGGACTGGGTCCATAACTTGAGGATTATCCTCATTGCTGCACAGAAGAATTACGTCCTGGAAGCACTGCTGGGTGCCAGGCCTGCTGCTGGAGCAACACTAGATGTTATGAACGTCTGGCAGAGCAAAGCTGATGACTACTCGATAGTTCAATGTGCCATGCTTTATGGCTTAGAATCGGGACTTCAATGACGTTTTGAACGTCATGGAGCATATGAGATGTTCCAGGAGTTGAAGTTAATATTTCAAGCAAATGCCCGGATTGAGAGATATGAAGTCTCCAATAAGTTCTATAGCTGCAAGATGGAGGAGAACAGTTCTGTCAGTGAGCATATACTCAAAATGTCCGGGTATAATAATCACTTGATTCAGATGGGAGTTAATCTTCCAGATGATTGCGTCATTGACAGAATTCTCCAATCACTGCCACCAAGCTACAAGAGCTTCGTGATGAACTATAATATGCAAGGGATGAATAAGACTATTCCCGAGCTCTTCGCAATGCTGAAAGTTGCGGAGGTAGAAATCAAAAAGGAGCATCAAGTGTTGATGGTCAACAAGACCACTAGTTTCAAGAAAAAGGGCAAAGGGAAGAAGAAGGGGAACTTCAAGAAGAACAACAGGCAAGTTGCTGCTCAAGAGAAGAAACCCAAGTCTGGACCTAAGCCTGAAACTGAGTGCTTCTACTGCAAGCAGACTGGTCACTGGAAGCTGAACTACCCCAAGTATTTGGCGGATAAGAAGGATGGCAAGGTGAACAAAGGTATATATGATATACATGTTATTGATGTGTACCTTACTAGAGCTTGCAGTAGCACCTGGGTATTTGATACTGGTTCTGTTGCTAATATTTGCAACTCGAAACAGGGACTACGGATTAAGCGAACATTGGCAAAGGACGAGGTGACGATGCGCGTGGGAAATGGTTCCAAAGTCGATGTGATTGCGGTCGGCACGCTACCTCTACATCTACCTTCGGGATTAGTATTAGACCTAAATAATTGTTATTTGGTGCTAGCGTTGAGCATGAACATTATATCTGGATCTTGTTTAATGCGAGACGGTTATTCATTTAAATCAGAGAATAATGGTTGTTCTATTTATATGAGTAATATCTTTTATGGTCATGCACCCTTGAAGAGTGGTCTATTTTTGACGAATCTCGATAGTAGTGATACACATATTCATAATGTTGAAACCAAAAGATGCAGAGTTGATAATGATAGTGCAACTTATTTGTGGCACTGCCGTTTAGGTCATATCGGTGTAAAGCGCATGAAGAAACTCCATACTGATGGACTTCTGGAACCACTTGATTATGAATCACTTGGTACTTGCGAACCGTGCCTCATGGGCAAAATGACTAAAACACCGTTCTCCGGTACTATGGAGAGAGCAACAGATTTGTTGGAAATTATACATACAGATGTATGTGGTCCGATGAATATTGAGGCTCGTGGCGGATATCGTTATTTTCTCACCTTCACAGATGACTTAAGCAGATATGGGTATATCTACTTAATGAAACATAAGTCTGAAACATTTGAAAAGTTCAAAGAATTTCAGAGTGAAGTTGAAAATCATCGTAATAAGAAAATAAAGTTTCTATGATCTGATCGTGGAGGAGAATATTTGAGTTACGAGTTTGGTGTACATTTGAAGCAATGCGGAATAGTTTCGCAACTCACGCCACCCGGAACACCACAGCGTAATGGTGTGTCCGAACGTCGTAATCTTACTTTACTAGATATGGTGCGATCTATGATGTCTCTTACTGATTTACCGCTATCGTTTTGGGGTTATGCTTTAGAGACGACCGCATTCACGCTAAATAGGGCGCCATCAAAATCCGTTGAGACGACACCTTATGAACTATGGTTTGGCAAGAAACCAAAGTTGTCGTTTCTTAAAGTTTGGGGCTGCGATGCTTATGTGAAAAAGCTTCAACCTGATAAGCTCGAACCCAAATCGGAGAAATGTGTCTTCATAGGATACCCAAAGGAGACTGTTGGGTACACCTTCTATCACAGATCCGAAGGCAAGACATTCGTTGCTAAGAATGGATCCTTTCTAGAGAAGGAGTTTCTCTCGAAAGAAGTGAGTGGGAGGAAAGTAGAACTTGATGAGGTGACTGTACCTGCTCCCTTATTGGAAAGTAGTTCATCACAGAAATCGGTTTCTGCGACACCTACACCAATTGGTGAGGAATTTAATGATGATGATCATGAAATTTCAGATCAAGTTACTACTGAGCCTCGTAGGTCAACCAGAGTAAGATCCGCACCAGAGTGGTACGGCAATCCTGTTCTGGAAATCATGCTACTAGATCATGATGAACCTATGAACTATGAAGAAGCGATGGTGAGCCCAGATTCCGCAAAATGGCTTGAAGCCATGAAATCTGAGATGGGATCCATGTATAAAAACAAAGTATGGACTTTGGTTGACTTGCCCGATGATCGGCAAGCAATTGAGAATAAATGGATCTTCAAGAAGAAGACTGGCGCTGACGGTAATATTATTGTCTACAAATCTCGACTTGTCACAA
This sequence comes from Triticum monococcum, assembly GCA_034509565.1. Lineage (NCBI taxonomy): Eukaryota > Viridiplantae > Streptophyta > Magnoliopsida > Poales > Poaceae > Triticum > Triticum monococcum. The sequence goes on along the minus strand of CM067843.1, from coordinate 751,827,208 downwards.
AAGGTTTTTGACAAGTTCAAGGGGTTGACTACGACGACACCTTCTCACCCGTAGCGATGCTTAAGTCTGTCTGAATCATGTTAGCAATTGCCGCATTTTATGATTATGAAATTTGGCAGATGGATGTCAAAACTGCATTCCTGAATGGATTTCTGGAAGAAGAGTTGTATATGATGCAACCGGAAGGTTTTGTTGATCCAAAGGGAGCTAACAAAGTGTGCAAGCTCCAGCGATCCATTTATGGACTGGTGCAAGCCTCTCGGAGTTGGAATAAACGCTTTGATAGTGTGATCAAAGCATTTGGTTTCATACAGACTTTCGGAGAAGCCTATATTTACATGAAAGTGAGTGGGAGCTCTGTAGCATTTGTGATATTATATGTGGATGACATATTACTGATTGGAGATGATATAGAATTTCTGGATAGCATAAAGGGATACTTGAATAAGAGTTTTTCAATGAAAGACCTCGGTGAAGCTGCTTACATATTAGGAATAAAGATCTATAGAGATAGATCAAGACACTTAATTGGACTTTCACAAAGCACATACCTTGACAAAATTTTGAAGAAGTTCAAAATGGATCAAGCAAAGAAAGGGTTCTTGCCTGTGTTACAAGGTGTGAAGTTGAGTCAGACTCAATGCCCGACCACTGAGAAGATAGAGAGAAAATGAAAGATGTTCCCTATGCTTCAGCCATAGGCTCTATCATGTATGCAATGATGTGTACCAGACCTGGTGTGTGCCTTGCTAAAAGTTTAGCAGGGAGATACCAAAGTAATCCAGGAGTGGATCACTGGACAGCGGTCAAGAACATCCTGAAGTACCTGAAAAAGACTAAGGATATGTTTCTCTTATATGGAGGTGACAAAGAGCTCATCGTAAACGGTTACGTTGATGCAAGCTTTGACACTGATCCGGACGATTCTAAATCGCAAACCGGATACGTGTTTACATTAAACGGTGGAGCTGTCAGTTGGTGCAATTCTAAACAAAGCGTCGTGGAGGGATCTACATGTGAAGCGGAGTACATAGCTGCTTTGGAAGCAGCAAACGAAGGAGTCGGGATGAAGGAGTTCATATCCGATCTAGGTGTCATACCTAGTGCATCCGGTCCAATGAAAATCTTTTGTGACAATACTGGTACAATTGCCTTGGCAAAGGAATCCAGATTTCACAAAAGAACCAAGCACATCAAGAGACGCTTCAATTCCATCCGGGATCTAGTCCAAGTGGGAGACATAGAGATTTGCAAGATACATACGGATCTGAATGTAGCAGACCCGTTGACTAAGCCTCTTTCACGAGCAAAACATGATCAGCGCCAAGGCTCCATGGGTGTTAGAATCATTACTGTGTAATCTAGATTATTAACTCTAGTGCAAGTGGGAGACTGAATGAAATATGCCCTAGAGGCAATAATAAAGATATTATTTATTTCCTTATATCATGATAAATGTTTATTATTCATGCTAGAATTGTATTAATCGGAAACATAATACATGTGTGAATACATAGACAAACAAAGTGTCACTAGTATGCCTCTACTTGACTAGCTCGTTAATCAAAGATGGTTATGTTTCCTAACCATGGACAAAGAGTTGTCATTTGATTAACGGGATCACATCATTAGTTGAATGATCTGATTGACATGACCCATTCCACTAGCTTAGCACCCGATCGTTTAGTATGTTGCTATTGCTTTCTTCATGACTTATACATGTTCCTATGACTATGAGATTATGTAACTCCCATGTGCCGGAGGAACACTTTGTGTGCTACCAAACGTCACAACGTAACAGGGTGATTATAAAGGTGCTCTACAGGTGTCTCCAAAGGTACATGTTGGGTTGACGTATTTCGAGATTAGGATTTGTCACTCCGATCGTCGGAGAGGTATCTCTGGGCCCTCTCGGTAATGCACATCACTTAAGCCTTGCAACTAATGAGTTAGTTGCGGGATGATGTATTACGGAACGAGTAAAGAGACTTGCCGGTAACGAGATTGAACTAGGTAGTGGATACCAACGATCGAATCTCGGGCAAGTAACATACCGATGACAAAGGGAACAACGTATGTTGTTATGCGGTCTGACCGATAAAGATCTTCGTAGAATATGTAGGAGCCAATATGGGCATCCAGGTCCCGCTATTGGTTATTGACTGGAGACGTGTCTCGGTCATGTCTACATTGTTCTCGAACCGTAGGGTCCGCACGCTTAAAGTTATGATGACAGTTTTATTATGAGTTTATGTATTTTGATGTACCGAATGTTGTTCGGAGTCCCGGATATGATCACGGACATAACGAGGAGTCTCGAAATGGTCGAGACATAAAGATTGATATATTGGATGGATATATTCGAACACCGGAAGTGTTTCGTGGAAGTTTCGGATAAAACCGGAGAACCGGGGGGTTACCGGAACCCCTCGGGGGTTAATGGGCCTCATGGGCCTAAAGTGGAGAAGAGGAAAGGCAGCCAGGGCAGGTCGCGCGCCCCCTCTCCCCCTAGTCCGAATTGGACAAGGAGGGAGGGGCGGCGCCCCCCCTTTCCTTCCTCTCCTCTCTCCCTTCCTTCCCCCTCTCCTACTTGGACAAGGAAAGGGAGGGGAGTCCTACTCCCGGTAGGAGTAGGACTCCTCTTGCGCGCCTCCTACTAGGGCTGGCCGCACCCCCCTTGGCTCCTATATATACGGGGGCAGGGGGGCGCCCTAGGACACACAAGTTGATCTTCGTGATCATTCCTTAGCCGTGTGCGGTGCCCCCCTCCATGATATTACACCTCGATCATATTGTAGCGGTGCTTAGGCGAAGCCCTGCGACGGTTAAACATCAAGATCGTCACCACGCCGTCGTGCTGACGAAACTCCTCCCCGAAGCTTTGCTGGATCGGAGCCCGGGGTGCGTCATCGAGCTGTACTTGTGTCAAGAACTCGGAGGTGCCGGAGTAACGGTACTTGGATCGGTTGGACCGGGAAGACGTACAACTACTTCCTCTACGTTGCGTCAACGCTTCCGCTTCGGTCTACGAGGGTACGTAGACAACACTCTCCCCTCTCGTTGCTATGCATCACCATGATCTTGCGTGTGCATAGGAAAATTTTGAAATTACTACGTTACCCAACAGTTGGCCCACGCCCTACTGACTGGGATCAAGGCCTCGGTCAACGGCGCGACACCGAGGAGCGTTGGCGGTGTCCTGGACTAGGGGGTACTCACCACGTCGTCTCTCGATCTATTAGATTGGGCCGAGACCCCCCATGGCCGTATACTCATGGGCCAGTTCGGACAGCTGCCGCATACAAGGAAGATTCCACAAAGACTTGGCGATCAAGACAAGGACTTCTCCCCACCAGCGTATTCGGCTAAGACTCTTGTTAACCTAGGCCTCTGGTGCATTATATAAACCAAGGCCAGGCTAGTTGATAGGAGAGACAACATAGAGAACAACAATCATACCATAGGCTAGCTTCTAGGGTTTAGCCTCTCTAATCTCGTGGTAGATCTACTCTTGTAATACCCATATCATCAATATCAATCAAGCAGGACGTAGGGTTTTACCTCCATCAAGAGGGCCCGAACCTGGGTAAAACATCGTGTCCCCTGCCTCCTGTTACCATCCGCCTTAGACGCACAGTTCGGGACCCCCTACCCGAGATCCGCCGGTTTTGACACCGACATTGGTGCTTTCATTGAGAGTTCCGCTGTGTGATCGACAAAAGGATCGATGGCTCGCCTGCAGATCAACTGCGACTTCGGCGTCTTCGTCACCAGTTTGACTGGTCACCTTGGTTCGACCAAGAATTGTGCCCCGTGTTCGGATCACCATGTTCGGACGAGGGCCTTCATCAAACATCAACTCCGATCTCTATCAAGATCACGGAGGAATTATCTATGGAGCTCGGGGGCTCAACGTCAGCATTGCCCTCAAGCGACCGTGCTATTTTTTTGGACAGCGAACTCGTATCAACCGCCACCACCTCGTCGAGTATCGCTTTGACGATCGCTTTGGTGGAATTGTGCGGAATTGGGTCTATAACAACCCTGGAAAATTTCGTCGAGTTCCGATGGAGGAATCTCTGGCAATCCATGATATACCGGAGCCGTGTCAAATCTGGATGGGAATTTGGATGAGTTTAGGGCGTGGTCTCCAGCTTCTAGCTCGGACGTCCTTTGGAAGATCCAACCGTTGATCGGCTGCGTAATTCCTATATCTACCACCTCTCAAAATTTCAGCTCGATCCGACCGTCCAAACTCCGGAAACCTTCCGATTAGTCCATCACTTTTCAGATCTATTTTCTGCGCGAAAACGAATCCGACCCGAGTTCATCTTTTTTATGAACGGGATTTCAGACATCCCTTTTGAAGGAAGTTTTTTATGGGGTATTGTGTTTTGTTCCCGAACACACCCCACTAACTTTAAGATCTTTTGAGCATGATCTTCAACATCATGCTGGTGTCAAACCAGTCCGGCAATATTACTCCACGGCTGCCGACCTGCGCTAGACACGTCGTCACTTTAGCCGAGCTCAACTTCTTCGGATCATCATCTCGGCAAGCCGAACAAGAGTCCGGCATCGCGAAGGATAAATCATCATCAACATCGCCGCCCTACGGATTACACGGAGCGGGCATACCGGCATCGCCGCACGGTCGCTTCATCAAGTCGGCATCGACCACATCACGACCTGCATCGACAGGGCTACACTATTGCTTCTTCAAGTTTGTGTTCATCATGCCGACCTACTTCGAGTCATCGGCTGACGTCGAGGCTTCGACATCTCGGCTAGACCGGGGGCTTCGCCATCTCTTCATCAACCTACTCCGGACGCTTCGGCGTCACTAGCCGACCAGCTCCGTCATGTTAGCTGGGCCGAGGGCTTTGCCTCAGCGAGTCAACCTTTACCAGCATTGCCATGCCGTCGTTTTATCGCCCATCAGGCAATGGGTGTGCGGGGCGAGTCCCAATTTTGGGAATCACCTTCCTTCGGATTGCTACAACAAATAAACCAGGTGCTATTAATCCCAGTATTTTTTGCTTGTTTGGGTTCATTTTTCCCAAGGAATTATTACTCTGGTTTGTCCATGATATATACACAGGTCTATCAAATGGTGACCGCATTAACGACGGTCGCGTGGTGGTTCGATCTGTTTCCGTACATAGTCCGGCGAACGCCGCATCCGGAGCTCAGACCGACCTGTGAATTCAGGCTTTGCCACGCCTTTACTACATCACGCCGACGCCCTGCATCGACATTGACTTCGGCGCCAGGCCATATTTCTTCTATTCCTCACTTTGCATAAATTATTTATTATGCACATTTTTTAATTATCACTATTACTATTATCTCCGGTTTGCACTATTTTTTGTGCACAGAAAAATGATCCGGGGACTTCGGCGTCACTCTGCCGGTCTGCATTGACCGTGCTATGTCACCACTTCGGCGTGTCGAGCTCTCCGCTCCGCCACCTCGGGACCAGCTTGGGGGATGGAACCTTGCCCCGCATCAAGCTCGGACCGCGTCATCAATACCGAACACATTAACCAGCTAAGTCGCTTTCATGCTCAAAGCTTTAATTTCTAACTTGTGTTCGGTTCGACCAAGAATTATGCTTTTTTGGAAAAAAGTTGCTTGTAAAAAATTTCCTTGTCCAAACTTTGTTTGTGACGCATAAATTCAAATACCCCGTTTACTTGGGGGCTTCCTTTATGAAGCTTTTCCTCTTGCATATGATTATACTTGTACGGCTTCGTTCCTTGTTCGTGTACTACGCCACAATATGCACCATATTGACTTAAGCGATTTGCAAGCTGGGTTGCCTCGCTCCTGTGTTTACCCCTACGTTCCCGATTGTTCGACTAGGGAGTAAAGGGAGCACCTTTGCGATTGTCACGATCGGGTCACCCGAGCCGGACCTCAGACTGGGTGAAGCCGAAAGCTAGCGCTCTTATTGTTTTCAATGATGGTTGGCACACAACGGAACTCATGAGTATAAAAAATCTATTGCACAAGTCTCATAATAACAATGAGCACCGAAGAAAGGCATCGGTGGGGGTACTATTTTCTTCGAAGATGCTTCTTACACTTTGCAGTAATATAGCATAAGTTCCCTGAGCGCGCTTTGTCTGTTACAGCCTTATGGCCTGATTGCCTGGTTATTGGAAACACCGTCGATATTCTCGGCAGATGGAGTACATAACACTTTTCAGTCCTTGGCCGAAGAGGGAGAAGCCGACGGTCGGTTAAGACGCGTTTAAAGTTCGGTTGAACATAGATATGATATAAGTACTTCGGTGCATGGAATCATTCTTTTACAGTTTTACTCAAGTCAATTGGGGGCTCTTAAGTTTATTTGAGCCGTTTTATAATAAGTGTTCTTCTTCTTAGTCATTGCAAAGTTTTATTATTATTATTTATCACTCCTTTTTTCGACGCGAGTGTGCGGTCACTAGCCGGGGAGCCTAATTTCTCTCTCAAAGCCGCTAGAGTTTAGTTTGCTAAACTGGCCTAATGAGAAGTACTCCGCCCTCGGGATAGGAGGTTGAAGCCGTAGGCTGACCCGTTCGAAGTCTTGAGATAGGATGTATCATGTTAAAGCACGACAGAAGCACTTCTTTTTTCTAAGACCAATTTTCAGATTGGCACCGAACACTTGATCTTGTTCGGACGTCATGTTTTTACTGATGTTTCTTGGTTTTCCAAGCTTTTTGGCACTTTTAAATTATTTGTGCTTTTCCAGCATTAGTCTCGCAGTGCAACGCCGGACACCTTTAGGGATTCGACAAAAACATTCTCAGATATTGCTATATATGCATCGGTTTCGAATTGTGTCTTCGGTCAATAGTTGGGTTGCCCGGCTCCTGCACTTGCTTCCTACGTTCTGTTTTGTTCGGCTAGGCGTGCAAAGGGAGAACCACTGCGATTGTGCTTCCAGCTCACATGGTTAAGCACCTCAGTGGAGAAAGCCGAAAACTGACTGTCACAATAACCATAAACTGGTCAGCGATCCGATGACTATGTTAAATGACGGGCCGTTCATAACATTGGCCGAAGTGTTTACGGCTTGACCCCGACTGTCGCAAACACTACCAGGGGCTATTAACTGGCCTCCCAAACTAAATACTCGATATTTTGCTCTTACATTAGAGTTGAGGTTTAATGATCATGCTTAGCATGACAACACAAAGAAAAGAACCGATAGCGGGACTATTTTCTTTGGAAGACATTTCTTCTGTTAAACAGTAATATAACTCTCTGCGTACCTTTGTTTATAAAACCGCATGGCCAGATTGCCTTGTTTGTTGTAAATCTTTGCCCTCATAAAGGTTTTATAAAGTAGGACAAACACTCCTCGGCTACTGGCCGAGGAGGTGGAAGCCGACGGTCGGTTAACAAAGTTTTGTACAATGCGGATCTGAGCATTAATGACGTAAAGTACTTGGATACATAGAGTCATTACACATAATTTGTGATTTTACTATGGATATTGATCCTTAATTCGGCCACCCGTGCCCGCATTAAGGCTCGGGGGCTACTGCGCTTCGGGCTTATTATTTACAAATATTAAAGGGGCACATCGACCCCCTGATCTGGTGTTGCCACCCGACCAGTGTCTCGGGGGCTACTGCATTGCTTGTCCAATGCAGAAAATTTTATGTGCAATATAGTTTTCGAGGAGATTTTGATCCTCAGGTTGGTCGGCCGCACCCAACCCGAGTCTCGAGGACTGAGCACGCCGCTTTTAGTGTCCCGAAGTATTCTGCCGAGCTTGGACTTGATCCTCAGGCTGATTTTGCAAATCAACCTGAGTCTCAGCGGCTACTAGGATCAGCGGTCTTACGTCATCCTTTAGGTGCATCTCGGGTTTTAGACCGATACACACCTTGAGGGCTACTGGCTATATATCTCGGCAGAGAATAAATTGCACCAACAAAAAATATTCACAAAAATCGGCCCACATTTGGGGTGGTGCACCACCTCGGAAGCAGTCCAGCAAGAAGCTCGGGCGCTAGTGGCTGGCTCCGTAGAGGGCATTTCCGGCGTTAAGCTCAGCTAAACTCCTTCAAACTTTTTTGAACCAAGGTGATATGACACCTCGGATATAGTCCGGCGTTGGAGCTCGGATACATAGTCCGGCGTTGGAGCTTGGATACATTCTGGTGTTAGAGCTGGGAAGCGGTCCGGCATTGGCGCTCAGCTGCAAAAGATACCTCGAATACAGTCCGGCGTTAGAGCTCGGACGCAAGAGGACACTGCCTCCCGGGAACAACTTCAAGCCCGAGGTGTGGCATAAATATAATAAGGCATTGATAAAGGCCGGAAACTTAAAGGTGCTCCTCGGATAACCGGCGTATAAACTCGTCGAATGCATTTCGGCGATCCTCAAGATCGAAGATGAGAAGATTTGTTGAACCAGTTTTCAAGACCGACGACCGAAGATGAAGAACAGTTCGGAAGAATCGAGGAGCGTCCCTAACTTGAAGACCGGTTTAGGGGACTACTGACGGTGTCCTGGACTAGGGGGTACTCACCACGTCGTCTCCCGATCTATTAGATTGGGCCGAGGCCCCCCATGGCCGTATACTCATGGGCCAGTTCGGACAGCTGCCGCATACAAGGAAGATTCCACAAAGACTTGGCGATCAAGACAAGGACTTCTCCCCACCGGCGTATTCGGCTAGGACTCTTGTTAACCTAGGCCTCTAGTGCATTATATAAACCAGGGCCAGGCTAGTCGATAGGAGAGACAACATACAGAACAACAATCATACCATAGGCTAGCTTCTAGGGTTTAGCCTCTCTGATCTCGTGGTAGATCTACTCTTGTAATACCCATATCATCAATATCAATCAAGCAGGACGTAGGGTTTTACCTCCATCAAGAGGGCCCGAACCTGGGTAAAACATCGTGTCCCCTGCCTCCTGTTACCATCCGCCTTAAACGCACAGTTCGGGACCCCCTACCCGAGATCCGCCGGTTTTGACACCGACAAGCGTCGTCCTCCCTGCTCGAACGAAGCAGAGCAGGCGAGCAGGGCAAAAGGGGTGGCGAAGATCCAAGGGAAGGAGGCGGCTCGCGGCGGCGCGGTCCTGGACTTGGCGGCGGGGGAACCGGGCGGAGGCGACCCGATCCGGCGGCGGAGAGCTCCTGCAGGGTAGCCACGAGGTCGGCGGCAACCATGGGAGCTCCTGCTCGGGAGGAGGCGCGAGGTAGGGGACGGAGCGTACGCGGTCAACGGCGACGAATCCCGGTGAAGCGCCGCAAGCACGCGTGGGATCCGAGCGGCGGCGGCTGCGCGGTGCTATGTGGCTTGAGGCAGCATGGCAGAGCTCCATCGGACTCCATGGCGTCCTTTGTGGCGCTCCTGTTCAGAGAAACGAGAGAGAGAGAGAGAGATGAGCACTGGTCGAATAAGAAGAAAGGGAGGAAAAGAACGGGAGAGGCGGCAAAGCTCAGGTGCTGGTGTTGGTCCGGTTCTCCGGCGAGCGGCGACTGAAGGTCGAGGAGGAGCTCCTCTCTTTGGGTTCGAGCGAGGCAGGGAGGAGGAATCACTCGGGCAGGAGATGGCCAGGGATCGAGTGGAGGCGCGGGGAGGAGAGGGATGGATGGGACAAGGCCCCTAGAATTTAGGGTTGCTAGTTTATATAGTGAGTGGGTCTATATGCAGACTAAGGGAAGCCCTTCGATCTAAATCGGACGGCTGAGAAAATATAGGTTCGGAAGTCCAATTAACAAAACGGAGACGTTTTGTAGATGTTTGGGGATGATCCGGACACAGCGGTAACGACTGCCCGGGTCGGGTTCGGAACAACTCTCGGACGCGCGCGAGGGGGGGTGCGGGCTGACGAGAGAGGTTAGGTTGGAACTGGCAGTAGGTAGAGAGCTGTGTAGACGGTCTCAAGCTGAGAGAAGAGAAGAGAGAGAGGCCCAGCGACTGTTTTCGGAGACCGAAAACGTCCGACTTTTTGACCGACTATAATGTCGCTATAGTTATCCGTTGGGGCATCAAACAGACTCCGAATGCGATGAAACTTGGCAGGCGGTCTACTGACAACAAAATAACACCGCATGCCAACTTTCAACCCATTCCGAGAACATTTTCTGGCCACTTATAAAATAATATTTCGGACGTGCCACGGGCGCGTGCAAGTGTGTCTGGACTCGGAACGGACAAAGGACGGAACTGGGAGACCCGAACTAATGCAAGTTTCGAAAACATGCAGATGCAATGTGGATGATGACATGGCAAGATGCAACACACAAGCGAAAGACAAAGCAACAACAGCGAATAACTGGAGGACACCTGGCATATCGGTCTCGGGGCGTTACAACACTCCACCACTACGAGAGGATCTCGTCCCGAGATCTAGAATGGCACCGGAGGGAAAACGGAAGAGAAAGAGAAGAGGTAAAACTAAGTTGCTTCTTTGACAAAATGAGTGAGACCAAAGAACCTTGAAAAGGTTAAGCCATTTCGAGAAAAGAATACAACGGAGATGACGAAGTTGAAAACACTCCATTAGAAAAGAGGAACAAGGAAGAACAAATTCGAACAGCACTCCGGTTGATAAGGGATGCAAGACTTGATAAGGCAAAAAGAGCTTGAGGAAAAAGGACACAACACTCCGGTTAAATGGATAAACCAAGAAAAGAACACGATCCTGACAAAACGAAAAGATGGGTTGAAGAGAGCAACATCACAAAGCCTCCGGAATGAAAGAATAGAAGATAGATAATTGAAATAGGAGAATTGAGAAGAAAATGCCAATTTCTACCACAAAAGAGTTTGAAAAGGCATCTTTACGAGAAGGGTCGAACGGAGTTGTTGGAAAAACCAACAACGAAAAGATAAGCTTGATATGGACTTATAGAAGATACCCCAAAATTATGAGGTGACAACTTGCCACTCACGGAATAGATTTGATTGGGTTTATATGACAAGGAGACGAGAAACTATTCGCCGGAAGGACAAATGAAGAACTTGGGTCAATTATAAGCACCATAAATAGCAACATTCCCAATGGAAGGCTTTCGGTGAAATCTAAACCAAGATAACTTCAAAGAAGAGATTGATGGAGTTAAAATACCTCATTCCTAACAACACGTGAATCACGAAACATGAACCCAAATTATCAAGAATGACATAATACCACCTCCAATGATACGGTAGAAAGAATTGCACTCCGGATTGCAAAATGAAGAATGATTGAGCTCCTTAGAAAAGAATGTTGATGAACGCTTCGAGAAGGAAATAAAACCTCAATGAACCGTCATGTAGAACATCCATGAGGAACTCCGGTAAACAAAATGATGATAAAAGCAAGAGAAGTTGAAAACACAAGCTGAAACCTTGCGATGATTTAAATGGAGCTTCGCGACAAGACAAAGTGGAAACTTGGTACCCCAGAAAAGAAAGATGAGCAAAAGAAACCAAGAATTTTTCAAAGAACCTCCGGAATAAGGAATTGAATCACTTGGAAGAAACAAGAATAATAATTACATTATGCTTATCCTTCACCAATTCAAATTGATGACAAGCAATGGAATTGGCATACTACTTATTCTCGTGGAGAGGATTAAAGAGAGGCATAACTTAAGCTTGAGAAGGTCTTCAACGATCCACCGGTAGAATTTGGAAAACACGAATGCATTTATATGATAAACGAAGGAAGAAGAAACTTGGAAGAACCATCGTAAGAATTGAACATGAAAATAGCAAGAGCACAAATTCACCGGGAAGAATTGGAAAACGAAAGAAGATACTTGAAGGAATTTAGATACAAGAAAACGAATAGATCACGAGCTGATTAGAGGATATTTGAGCGATACACCGGTAAGATTGGAGAATGATAACTGAAAGCTGAGAATGAATAAATTCTGAGATGATGGGCTCCGGAGAAACAAACTGAAAAGAATCTTGAATTGCTCCGGATAGGTGAAAAAAAATCTCATAATCGAAAACAATTATGAAAGGATGGCATAACGTTCGAACCACGAATCTTGAGAGAACGGGCCAAGATTCAAGGGAAAACTCTTCTTCGGTCTTCAAATGTAGAGAATGACGACGAGGAACACCACCAAATAGTTGAGATACTCCGGGATGAAAAATAGAAAGGTTGAACCAACGATGAAAAGAATTTGACAGATCTTGGAGAAAGACATTTGACTGACGACAGTTCATTCTTACGTCAAACTTCGAAAAGAACTTGGGAGTAACTCCGGGAAAATTAGAAGAGTCAGGTAAGATCTTGGGAAAAGACCTGTGGGTTAGGGCCCACTCAAAAGAAACACCGTTGAATGATTTAAAAGATAGATTGCGTCGGTTGAATTAAATGGCTAGAATAAGATAAGAACCTCGAAAGATCTTGAACGGATTGAGAATGGAAACAAATCATCCGAGATATCTTTTGCACTCCGGAATAATTGAATAGTGAGAAGTGGATGATTAAGAGGTGCACCGGTATGAGAAGGCGTTTGAAAAGAGGAAAGGATATGATCAACACCAAAAGCTTGAATTGAATCCACCATAGAAGTAAAAGAACGAAGAATGATGAGCTTGAAGCTCCATTAGAATCTTCATGAAAATCACCGGATAAGAATATTGACGGAAAAGAATGGAGAGGCTTGCCATCACTAAAAGGATACTTAATAAGAAACCTGAGTCCTTGAAGAAAACAAAGGGAGGGAGGGCGGGAAAACAAAGACAATTTGGAATGGATGAAACGAACACCGTTGAGAAACTTAGAATTGATCTTGCAGATGTTGAAATGATCGGATCCACTTGAAGAGAAAACATGCCGGTTGAAAAGGATTGACAAGACAGACTCGATGATCAAGACGGATTAGTGTTCACATCGAGGTATGAGAACACCACTTAGGAAAAGGTATGGAATCAACATTTGACTTCGAAGCAACTCGAATACCACAACTGAAAACAAAAACAAAGGATTGGCTTGCAGAATAAGCCGGAACAAACATATGATAGAGATTTCGTCCGAAGTTTTTGTGGTGGGGCCTACACGGGCTCGATCGTACAGCACCATCATGCACAAGGCAGTGCACATGACATATGGAGCGTCCTTGAGTCGGCATAGCCAAGGACTCTTTAAGACACAACGAGACCACTGTAAAACCAACCGTGAATAGGCGGACCACTAGACGTCGAACCCCAATTTCATAGCATACATCTGTCGGAAAGATATCCTAAGAGCTACTTGAATTCTCACTTATAAACTCCCGAAATTTTCCCAGTTATGCAATCAGGTGTTGGGGATACAGGGGAAGCATAATATCTCACCCAAAACTAGCAAATCCTACATCCAGCTGTATCCATCCTTCAACACATAACCAAGAAACCTTCGGAAACCGTCTACCTCAACCTTCGAAAAGCATTCGTTATACGAGTTATGGCAATACTCCCGAACTCCCGCCCCAGTACTGGGTGGCATCGAGGTTATCTCACCAACAACTGCATAAAAGAGATTTTCGATGTCGGCGAAACTAAACTCAGGTATTCCAGAACTGCAACGATAAAATTGTGACGACAACACCTCGGAGCTCAACTCCCCGAGACACTGCCACAACCCCTAAATGACAGGAGGCACCAAGAACAATGTTGTCGTCACAAATCGATCGGAACGATTCCAAGATACCTGCCTGATCCTAAATTTTTTTTAGTGAAATTTGAGAAGAGAAGAGTCAAAACTCTACGTGAGGAAGCCTTACCAGAGCGATGAAGGGACTGAGGAGTAAAAAGAATTCCTAAACTCTCCGATATATAATTCCTAAATGACTCAAAACATTTTTTCTAGACTCAACAACGGCAGCTAATTCGATCAAGCAGTGGGGGCTCCTAAGGTCGGGGAAGGCTCTGATTAACAACTTGTAACGCCCTCGATGCGGCTATATCTCCCACGTGTCGAAGCACGACTTATAGGCATAACCGCATTGAAAGCAATGTCGCAAGTGAGGTAATCTTCACACAACCCATGTAATACATAAGGGAAAGAGATACATAGTTGGCTTACAATCGCCACTTCACACAAGTACAAGAATAAAGCATTACATCAATCAGATACAATCAAGGTCCGACTACGGAACCAAAATAAAAGAACAACCCCAAATGCGACAAGGTCCCCGATCGACCCCAACTGGGCTCCACTACCGATCAGCTAGAACAAAACAACACAAAGGACAAGATCTTCATCGAGCTCCTCCTTGAGCTTGGTTGCGTCATCTGCACGGTTCAACGGCACATGCAAGCTGGTTTTGGAAGTAATCTATGAGCCACGGGGACTCAGCAATCTCGCACCCTCGCGATCAAGACTATTTAAGCTTATGGGTAAGGTAAAGGTATGAGGTGGAGCTGCAGCAAGCGACTAGCATATATGGTGGCTAACATACGCAAAAGAGAGCGAGAAGAGAAGGCAAAGCACGGTCGAGAATCTATGATCAAGAAGTGATCCTAGAACAACCTACGTCAAGCATAACTCCAACACCGTGTTCACTTCCCGGACTCCGCCAGAAAGAGACCATCACGGTTACACACGCGGTTGATGCATTTTAATTAAGGTCAACTTCAGGTTTTCTACAACCGGACGTTAACAAATTCCCATCTGCCCATAACCGTGGGCACGGCTTTCGAAAGTTCAAATCCCTACAAGGGAGTTCCAACTTAGCCCATGACAAGCTCTCACGGTCAACGAAGTATCTACCTTCTCCCGAGACATTTCGATCAGACTCGGTATCCCGGTTCTACAAGACAACTTCGACAAGTTAAAACAAATCCAGCAACACCGCCCGAATGTGCCGACAAATCCTGATAGGAGCTGCACATATCTCGTTCTCAGGGCACACTCAGATTGTCTAAACTTCCGGTAGGCCAGCCCAGAGTTGCCCCTGGTGGCCACCGGCGGCTGACAGTTTGGACCAACACTCAGAGGAGCACTGGCTCGGGAAGGTTAAAATAATGATGACCCTTGAGTCTGCAGAACCCAAGGGAAAAAAGCTAGGTGGCAAATGGTAAAACCAAGGTTGGGCATTGCTGGAGGAGTTTTATCCAAGGCGAACTGTCAAGGGGTTCCCATTATAGCCCAACCGCGTAAGGAACGCAAAATCCGGGAACATAACACCGATATGACGGAAACTAGGGCGGCAAGAGTGGAACAAAACACCAGGCATAAGGCCGAGCCTTCCACCCTTTACCAAGTATATAGATGCATTAATTAAATAAGAGATATTGTGATATCCCAACAAGTAAACATGTTCCAACAAGGAACAACATCTCCATGTTCCAACAAGGAACAAACTTCAATCTTCACCTGCAACTAACAACGCTATAAGAGGGGCTAAGCAAAGTGGTAACATAGCCAAACAACGGTTTGCTAGGACAAGGTGGGTTAGAGGCTTGGTTCAACAATATGGGTGGCATGATAAGCAAGTGGTAGGTATCGCAGCATAGGCATAGCAAAAGAGCAAGCAACTAAGCAAGCAAAGATAGAAGTGATTTCGAGGGTATGGTCATCTTGCCTGAAATCCCGCAAGGAAGAAGAACGAGCCCATGAAGAAGACAAACGGACGTAGTCGAACGGGTCCTCACAAATGCGACGTTAACGGAACCAACCCGAAGAAGCAACACCGGAAAGAAGCACACAACATAGTAAACAACCACGACATGAACATGGCATGATGCACAATCAAGTATGATGCATGTCCGGTTTAAATATGCATGGCATGGCAAAGGGCACAAACAAAACTACAAGTTAAGTGGAGCTCAATATGCAACTCCGTTGCATATTGACGAAACACCACGTGACTTATTTAGTTCGATCTTGTTTATGTACCCAACAATATTAAATGTTGTTAAACATGGCAAGAGGGTGAAGCAAAGTAAAACTACCTATCTAGTCAAGTTTAAATGAGGTCGGAATAACAAAATAACAAATCCAGAAACTCCTCATGTGCATATTTTAGATTTTGGTACTGTTCTACCCTAAACCATATTTTATAGTTGTTAAACATGCAAAGCAATGTCACCATGTTAAACTAGGCATTTTTCCACCCCATTTACATATAAAGTTTATTAAATTCAGAGTTACGATTATTTAGTTATGAATTAAAGCATTTTAGCATGGCATATGAACAAATTAATGCAAAGGGAAGTTTAAACATTTTAAACGTGGATAAAAGTGTGATATTATTAAACTAGACAAAATTCTAGACATTTTGCATATAAAGTTTGTTTTAATCCGATGCACGGTTTATGAGTTATGAAATGCATGATGTATGAGGGCTTTTCTGTAAAACTGACATCTCTGGAAAATTGGACAAATTCGCAGAATGGAAAAAAACACAACCGGGCCGAAACTAGCAGGCCCAGAAGTGCACAGGGGAGGTTCTCACCCAGTGGGCCTGGCCCGGTGGGTGGAGGGGAAGCAGCAGGCCGGAAGGGAAGCTGGGCTTCGCGCGACGCTGGATGGGAGGCTGGGCCTTCGACAGGGTGAGGTTGGCCCACGTGCTACTGACTGGGATCAAGGCCTCAGTCAACGGCGCGACACAAAGGAGCGTCGTCCTCCCTGCTCGAACGAAGCAGAGCAGGCGAGCAGGGCAAAAGGGGCGGCGAAGATCCAAGGAAGGAGGCGGCTCACGGCGGCATGGTCCTGGACTTGGCGGCGGGGGAACCGGGCAGAGGCGACCCGATCCGGCGGCGGAGAGCTCCTGCAGGGTAGCCACGAGGGCGGCGGCAGCCATGGGAGCTCCTGCTCGGGAGGAGGCGCGAGGTAGGGGACGGAGTGTACGCGGTCAACGGCGACGAAGCCCGGTGAAGCGCCGCAAGCACGCGTGGGATCCGAGCGGCGGCGGCTGCGCGGTGCTATGTGGCTTGAGGCAGCATGGCAGAGCTCCATCGGACTCCATGGCGTCCTTTGTGGCGCTCCTGTTCAGAGAAACGAGAGAGAGAGAGAGAGATGAGCACTGGTCGAATAAGAAGAAAGGGAGGAAAAGAACGGGAGAGGCGGCAAAGCTCAGGTGCTGGTGTTGGTCCGGTTCTCCGGCGAGCGGCGACTGAAGGTCGAGGAGGAGCTCCTCTCTTTGGGTTCGAGCGAGGCAGGGAGGAGGAATCACTCGGGCAGGAGATGGCCACGGATCGAGTGAAGGCGCGGGGAGGGGAGGGATGGATGGGACAAGGCCCTATAATTTAGGGTTGCTGGTTTATATAGTGAGTGGGTCTATATGCAGACTAAGGAAAGCCCTTCGATCTAAATTGGACGAATGAGAAGATATAGGTTAGGAAGTCCAATTAACAAAACGGAGATGTTTTGTAGATGTTTGGGGATGATCCGGACACAGCGGTAACGATTGCCCGAGTCGGGTTCGGAAAAACTATCGGACGCGCGCGAGGGGGGTGCGGGCTGACGAGAGAGGTTAGGTTGGAACTGACTATAGGTAGAGAGCTGTGTAGACGGTCTCGGGCTGAGAGAAGAGAAGAGAGAGAGGCCCGGCGACTGTTTCCGGAGACTGAAAACGCCCGACTTTTTGACCGACTATAATGTCGCTATAGTTATCCGTTGGGGCATCAAACGGACTCCGAATGCGATGAAACTTGGTAGGCGGTCTACTGACAACAAAACAACACCGCATGCCAACTTTCAACCCATTCCGAGAACATTTTCCGGCCACTTATAAAATAATATTTCAGATGTGCCACGGGCGCGGGCAAGTGTGTCTGGACTCGGAACGGACAAAGGACGGAACTGGGAGACCCGGACTAATGCAAGTTTCGAAAACATGCAGATGCAATGCGGATGATGACATGGCAAGATGCAACACGCAAGCGAAAGACAAAGCAACAACTGCGAATAACTGGAGGACACCTGGCACGTCGGTCTCGGGGCGTTACAGTATTAATGGAGCTTGAGGGGGAAGAGGTAGGTCAAAGGGAAGAAGGGGACCCCTTTTATAGTGGGGGCAACAATCCAACCGTTGCCCCCACCAACCAGCCCCGCACTGGGCGGTACTACCACTAAGAGGGGGCGGTACTACCGCTAGGTCAGCGGTACTGCCGCTCCAGCCAGCGGTACTGCCGCGCAGAGAAGACTAGTAGGGAATAGGACCCAGCGCGTTACTACCGCGGTGGTAAGGGCGGTACTACCGCTCCTGAAACGGTACTACCGCCTCTACAACCGCAACTAGTGCCGCAGAACCCGACACGACAAAAAGAGCCCTTGAGTCGAGAGGGTAGGAGCCAGACAGCCCAGCGGTACTACGACAGCGAGGTCACGGGCGGTACTACTGCTGCGGAGCGGTACTTCCGCTTGTGACCCTTTGGCGGTACTACCGCTGGGACACAGAAGAGAGAGAGAGAGGATCTCTCCAAAGAGGCTGAGGACGAGGCGGTGGTGCCAGGCACCCCAGCGGTACTACTGCTGTGGAGTCACGGGCGGTACTACCGCTGCGGGGCGGTACTGCCGCTTGTGGCTCCTCAGCGGTACTACCGCTGGAGCCCAGACAGGACATAGAAAAGAGGAGAGATTTCTTCTATGAAGTGGAAGAGCTCGGAGGGTGAGAAGCTGATGTGTACGTGTTGATTCCACCCATGCAATACCCCAGCGGACCCCCTCTTGATAGTACGGTGCCCTCTACGCAACTAGTCCACCGAGAGAGAAACGAAAGAGCTACACCATCTTGAATGACACTCCGAAGGGAAGAAAACGTCTCGTGCCAGGGATGAATCTGTGAACTACTCAAAGCACATGATTAGTCCGCAAGCATGTTGTCATCAATCACCAAAACTACCTTGAGAGAGATATGCCTCAACACTCATGTTTACAATTTTGTTATTCCTGTAGAGGTATATAACTTTTCTTAGATTGTGTTAGCATGCATTAGCTAATAATGAATTACATTTTAACAATTATGTTATAGCCAGGCATGATTGTGTATTAAGTGTTATTTTTATTTTATTTTTTGCAAGAAGTATTAAGTGTTATTTATACTAACCTATCTCGAGTCATGTGTAAGTTTTGTGTGGATGAAGCTTTTTAGGACCCTTTTTGAGACAGTAATATGAAAGGAATAAGTATATACACGTGTTGATGCTTGGGATGCCCAAGGCACCCCAAGAAATATTTTCAAGAGTCTCAAACATCTAAGAACGGGGATGCCCAAGGCTTCCCCCTTCTTCCTCAATAATTATTTGTTTGCCTGAGTTAGACTTGTCTTTTTATTTGTCCACATAATATGTGTTGTTCCTGGAGTATATTTTCATTTTTTATGTGTTGATCATGACATCGAGACCTTATTATCAGAGAGAATATATGCACTACAACCTTCATATAGAATTACTCTATCAATTCACCTATATCTTTTAGAGCATGCAGTCCACTAGAAACACTTTAAACTCACTATGGTTCACTTATACTATCATTTTATAGAGTTTGATACAAAATGGTTGTTTTCATAAAATTATATGTTGGCACTAAAATAGATAAGTACGCATTGGTGGTATATTTAAAAACTTGCATGAACAATTTCTATGAGTTATAAACTGGAAAACTGGATTTTTTGCAATTGTTTTGAAATCATGTGGAAGTAATAGATGAACATGTATGTAAATGAGTATGTGCTAATTATAACAAACATAAGTTGGGTACTTACAAGTGTTACTCAAGTCGCACCACGTCGAAGTGGTAGTTGTACGTGAGTGGCGACTTTGGTTTAGATCGTGACGCATAACAGGCTTTTGCACCGCCAAACTATCCCCTTAGAGTACTTGATATAGTAGTTCTATGATAATGCCGCATCACGCTTGTATTAAGTATTTGAGTTGTTTATGACTAATATGAGTTCAAAAACTTTGTGCACTTCCACTTCATCCATATTTCTAGTCTCTTCCATATCCAGCATTGCCCACTCTCACCTCTAGACATGGCACAAACTTTTTCGGTACATACAAACCACGTGAGAGGACTTACTCTTTGTTCTCCTACACCTAAACCAGCTATGTTCCTCAAAACAAGCACCATAAAGACCTATCTTGGCATTTCCATAGCCAATATGAGATATGTTGTTGTGCAACATCCATCATTACATTAAATTATATGACTAGATATGGTCCTTCACAGTCATTTCATTTGCTTTGCATGATCATATAGAATTGGCATGACATTAATGTGGCTCCACCGCAGCTATTCATTTTTTTCATATATGCTACACTAGATCATTGCACATTTGGGTACATTGTCACATACAATTATTAGACTTCTACATAATAGGTATTACCATTGAGTTCAGTTTTGAGTAAATTCGAAGGTGTCCTTTTCATCATTATAGAGAGTTGGTACTACCTTGACAGAAAAAAGATTCATCATGGGTGTGTCACAAAAAAAGAGAGGAAGAGCAAAGGAGCAATACTACTATTCCTTTTTAATATGCACTTGTGCTTCAAAGTACCAACTGATCTTAAAGGATATCATAAAGTGCTTCAATGTACTCCACAGTAGCACTGTTTCGTTCACATTATGGGACGGAGGGAATATATAGTAGTTGTGTATCTTTACATTACAGAACTAGGTTTTTATATTCCAATGATGAGTTTTCTCAAATTCTTCCTACACAAAATTTTGATTTTGTTTATATTTTGACATTTTCTATATATATTGCTAAAATCAATTTAGTTAATTTTTCACATGTGTTTTTTAAAAACTGTTTGCGAAACTTTTAGAAAATATTGATAGCATTCAAATAACTGATTGGCATAATTTGGAAACTTTTCAGGTGTTTTCAAAATATGTTTGTGAAATTTTCAGATAAAGTTTATACAATGCACAAATGTTTGCCTGCTTCAAGAAAAATTCTCATCGGTCAAAAAAATTGTTCAAGCATTAAGAAAAAACGTTCATAACATCAAATACGTTTACACAATGTAAATGGTTTTTGCATAAATTTAGAAAAACATTTCGTACCATTAAAAATATTCATGTCATTTAAAAATATTGACGCATTTAAAAAATATGTTTTTATATTTCAATAAATATTAGCACAATGTAAAAAATGTTAGCATAATTTTAGAAAATGTTTGATGTGTATTTTAAAATAATTAACATGTATTTGATTATTTTTTCAAAACATGTATTTGAAACAAAATTCATCATGCATTTGAAAATTGTTCAATGTGAACAAAAACATTGGTCCATGTTTATACGAATAAATACAAGATGCACTGAACAGTAGACATGCAATGAAAAATAAAAAGGAAAAATGGGATGAAAAGAACCGTAAGGAATCAAAAACATCGGTCCATGTTTATACAAAAAAGTACATCATGTATTGAATAGTGGACATACAATGAAAATAAAAAGGAGAAATAGAATGAAAAGAATGGTAAGGAAACAAAAAGAAAGAAAAACAGAAGACAATGAACACATATTTGAAAACTAAAGAAACAAACAAGACATCAAAGATACAACATCCGTTACTGAGCCGGCCTATTCACTGCACGTTCTAGGCGAGATGTGCATATATAAACAAGATATAGCCCTTGCGCTTTATTCATCTCACCCTAGATGTGTAGGGAGTTGATGTGCACACATTCCACAAGTTGGGTCGCAGTAGGTTGGTGCAATTTATTCAGTTCTTTCAAAATTTATTTGCCAGCCTTTTCAGTATTTATTTTAATTTTTTATTTTATTACATATTTTCCTATGTTATTGTCCTTTTCTCGTTCTTTACATTTTAATTTCTTATTATATTTATTTATTTTCTAAAAAGAGAAATTCTTGTTTTTTTTAGACAAAAGAGAAATTCTTGTAAACTGCAATGGAGGATATTGTGGCCCGGCAAGACACAAGGGGTTTCTAAGCTTGCAACCAACATATGTCATTGTCGTCGTCGTTGCCCCCGAAGATTCTGAATCTGCCATTTTTCTGAACTATTGTTCTAGGGGAGTGTTCCTCTGTTTGCAGTGGGTGTTTATTGTTAGGTTGGAGCTTATGTTATAGTTTGTTATTTTATTGGTGCTAGTTCCTTCAGCCATATTGTAAAACAGGTTTCCACAATACACTCATGTTAATATTTCTTCGGCTTTGAATGAGAAGTAGGGTCATAGGCATGTTTGTCGAAAACAAAAGAAAATTCTGTTTTTCCTTTTTCTTTTCAACTTCCCCCCATTTTAAGAAAAATTATAAAATATTAACACAAGTAATTATTATGATATGATATCTATAAGTATTTTATGATATGGTGTTTGGGCACTACTTCAGTTCACAAAAAAGAGGCATCATGGAAGTGTCACAAAAAAAGAGGAAGAGAGAAAGAGCAACACTACTATTCCTTTTTAGTATACACTTGTGTTTCAACGTACCACTTGGCTTTAACAAATATCTATAAGTGCTTCAAAATATCACTTTTCTATTAATATAGAAAGTTTCCATGTCCTAGTTGAGTATTTGTACATTATAGAACTAGACTTGTATATTTCAATGGTGAGCTTCCTCAAATTCTTAAAAGACTATGTTTTTTACTTATATTTTACATATTCTAAATACATACTATATCCAAAAAATTATTCAGTCCAATTTTTACATGTGTTCATCGCACATTTGAAAATGTTCATACCTTGTAAAAACATGTTCACGCAATTCCAAACATGGTTTCGTGACATTAAAAAATATTCATGTGTTTTAAAAATATGTTTGTGAAATTTTTAAATGATGTTTATGCAACGTAAAAAGATGTTTGCCTATTGTTTTAAAGTTTCTCACCATTAAAATGTTCATGACATTTCAATATAAATTTAATGAAAATGAAAAGGTTACATAACAGTCAAAATATATCATGACATTTCAAAATGTCCGCGTACTCCAAAAATATGTTTGTTACAGTTTTCCAATATGTTAATGCAATGTAAACAAAGTTTTTGTAATTAGAAAATTGTTTCATAGCATTCAAAAAAATGTTCAATGTGTATTTGAAAAACAGTTCATCATGTATTTGAAAAATTGTTCAAGGTCTATAAAAAAGTTCCACATTTATATGAAAAGGTACAATGTGTATTGAAAAGTGACATGTATATGAAAAGGGGTACCATTCAGCATGGATGGTGAGCTATCTCAAAACAATGAAAAAAACAAAAATAGGAAGGGAAAATTAAAAAATAAAAACCAGTAAGGAAACAAAACAAAACAGCAGATAAACAGAAGAAACTAACAAAAGAAAATGAACACGTATTTGAAAATTAAAGAAACGAAAAGAAAATGGAAAATACTATAACCGTTATTGGGCCAGCCTATTCACTGCATGTTTGTAGGCGAGAGGTGCATATAACCGAGATATAGCCATCACACTTTATTCCGCCCAAGCTAGATGTGAAGAAGGGAGCTGACGTACATGTTCCACTAGTTGGGTCGCAACAAGTTGGTGAAATTTATTCTTCTTTTTTTTGGCATTCTTTTTCATTCTTTTTGTTTTTTTGTTACTTTATTTTAGTTTTTATATATTTTTATTTTTTATTGATGTCTTTCCTACTTTTTATTTTAATTACTTATTTTATATCTTTTTTTGTAAAAAAGTAATTCTTGTAAATTGTAATGGAGGATGTTGTCGTTGTCGTCACCGCCGAAAATTCGGTGCGCCGTTTTCTTCTGAATTGTTGTCTTATGGGAGTGTAGAGTGTTGCTCTGTTCTTGTTGTTGTGGGTATTTATTGTTAGGATAGAACTTATGTTTTAGTCTATTATTTTGCTAGGGTGCTAGTTCCTTGCGCCATATTGTAAAATGGGTTTCCCCAGTACACTCATGTTAGTGTTTCTTCGACTTTGAATGACAAGCAAGGTCGTAGGCATGTTCATCTAAAACAAAATATATTTTTCTTCCTTTGCTTTTTCACTTCCCCCCTTTATTAGAAAATACAGAAAAAAAAATAACATAAGTAATTATTATGATATGTATAATTATTTTATTATATAGGGATTGACTATTCGTCACCCTGGGTGAGGAATAGTTATTCTTCACCCCCTCTATTTTATCATCAATGCACCGTAATTTTACGTTCCGTAAGTTTTGTCTTATTTTCGACGTAAAAAGAGACCGTGAGAAAATATATAATCGTTGTAAAAAATATTTTCTGTTATGTAAAATTACAAACATAAAAATATAATGTAAAATACACATAAACTACAAATTTTCTTGTCTTATGATCTATATTTTTATTTTCTTATGCCAAATTTTACGTAGTGAATCAATAGAAATGTAACTATTTGAATTCCAAACGTAGTTCAATTATGAAATGATCGTAAGGTTACCTCGGATGAAGAATAACTTATTATGCACCCTGGGTGATGAATAGTAACACTATTATATGTGTGTGTGCGCGCGCGTGTGTGTGAACACCCCTTTTATAAATACATGAACATTTCCTTCTAAATTACAAGAATTTTGTCTCAAATAGGTGAACATTTATTTTAAGATGCATGGATGTTTTATGTTTAACAATATATAAATACCCCCGCAAAAATATATAAATACTTTTATTGTTAAGAAGATTTATTGACGAGGCTTTACAGTTGATGAAAATAATTTGAGATTTAAATGGCAAGTAACCAGTAAGTCTTAGCGGGCACCGCGCTGAGGTGGACGACTGATAGAAGCAAACCTTTTTTTGATAAAAGATGTTTTTATTAACTCATGATGAAGCATCGAGAAGATACAAACATATTGAGCATACACTTATCTATCCAACTAGGGTGTACATAGCCAACACAAGCGCACACACCATGGGGGGAACCAAAAGGGTACATGGATGTACATTTGTACACTCATTAATTCTGGCAATACAGCACAAACTAAGTAGCTAAAATAAGTATATATTAAAAAAAAGCTAGAAAATTTGTATAAGCTTGCACTCTGTACACCCATTTTCGTAAACCTAGCTTTGCCACTGGCACACACCCAAAGGATCATCTGGCAAATAACAATGTCATAGAAGACCAATGCAGCATTCATCCTCATCGAGCAGTTGCAGCTACCATGGACACACCGAGCAAATAGCCTGTCATTCAAGTAGATAGAAGCACTCTGCGTGACCTCAGCTCGTTTCATTTTTCATTTTTCAACCACTATGTTTCCTCATCTCGATTCCTCTCCCTCGCTCCTGCTGTCTGTAAAGTTCCTTCTCTAAATGAGCCAATGACACGACTCGGCTTCCAGACAGCAGAAGATCGGGACGTGAAGAGTAAGGATGAGCATAGTCACCTGCAGATTAAATGCTTACTTGTGGTTTGGCTCTGGGTCCTGACAGCTGCGCTCGGCGCCCACATCTGCCGCTGCCGTTTCGCGTCGAAGTTAATGGCATCTCAATGATGCAATCACGGAAAGCAAGTTCACGCTGAAGCATGCAGCTGCAGATGAGATGAGGTTCATCTCAGACGATGACTAATTAACAGATGTCCGCGAGGCACTGGAGGCCGCGGGTCGGACAGTCTCTCGGCTACGGCTCGCGAATGATGAGAAGGCACGACGAATTTGTTCGTCGGGGGAGAAGGATTCAGATAAGGAAAAAAAAAGGGAGGACAGTCACATCGTCATCATCATCGACAAGCTGAGCTGATCATTCCATGGCGGACGCCGGCGTACGTCCTCTTGGGCCGCCACCGCCGTCGCATCCGCCGTGTGACCGGCGACACGAGGGATAGGCGGATGGCCTGCCCGGCCTCCTTCTTCTCCGATCACCTCACGGGCCGGTCGCTTTCCCGTGAGGAGCCGGCAGGCGGTTCGCCGTTCACGTCGTCGATGTGCACCGACGGACGGCAACGCCTCGCCTTTCCCTGACAGCGCAGCAGCTGTAGGCGACGTTGTCTCCACTCTCTCGCGTGGTTAAGCAGGCAGCTGCTTTGACTTCATGGCCACCAGCCTCGACCATGGTACGATCGCCACAAATATCACCAGCTTGCGTGCTTGATGTAGATCACGACAGCTCAAAGGATTTTCCGCACTTCATTTTCTGTCATCCTGCCAGTACAGACAGGCTCGATCATGCATGATGTTGAGCTAACAATTGTGATTTCGTGGGCAGGATCAGGAGAGGGATGTATCTAATTAACCAAGTGAGGGAGAGCTACTGATAGGATTAGCTAGACTGCTAGACCCACCTTTCCTTGCTACTGTTGGCTAGTAATAACGTGCAGTGACTGGGATTTAGGTGTGTTGACATCTGGTCTCACCTGTCGATGATTAAGCGGCGAAGATTCAGGGAGGCATTAATGAACCGGTCGAGCCACCAATCATTTACCCATGTGGTGGCCATCATGTTAATTAATTTAGTCGTGTCTATATTGCACGTAGGTTCTAGCAAGCTCATAGTAGATAGTATTGTTTTGTTTGCCGTGTGGAATCTGTGACCTAGAAACACCCTTAATTCACCGTCAACACCTATCATCTAGGCTGCCCAATTCTTGCACTGGTGCTGTATACATTGTGATATGCTTTTGTTTCCTCGTGTAGACTATGTAGTCATGCTTAGTTAATTAGATGTTAGTAAGAAGCTATTTCCTATTTCTTAGGCTTAAATTGCGATGCAATGCAAACAAAATGGAGAAAACATGTGATGAATGCCGATAATTCTAAACGCATGGAGTTTTTATGGGCCTTTCACAGATTGTCTTTTTAACTAATCCCCCCCTCCCCCCTCATTTCCAGTGGGGGTCGGACCCTCCGCCTGATTTTCAACCAATCAAGAGATCCCAACAAAGCTATCCCATGAATCCCATAAAACTCTCCCCGTGACTGTAGTATTGCTCATGCAACGCAACAAACAATGACTACTCCCAGTGAGGTGCCGTTACCCCTCCCTTCCCATTGTCCACCACCAAGCTCCGTTGATCTCCATCGCGGTGGCACGCCACAAGAGTGTAAGATTCTTGGGGACAAGGGACCAATAGTATCTTTTGTCGTGGTCGCACCTTGGTAGCAGCATGTAGCATGTGTTGTTTCTGGCAACATCATCTGAGGCTTTTTTTTACATAACCTCGTCTGAGGACAGGGTGCTCCTACAATTTCATTAGGAAGAGAGTTTGCCCAATTAGGCCGAAACTTGTTGATTATGCGGAAACCGTGCAAAAACCCCAATGACGAACACAAGCAATTCCTAAACAAAACTAGACACCACCACAAGCGAAAGCTAACGATCGAGGGCCAAAGAGACCCCGGATAGGGGAGTAGCAGCTCTTCGACAACACCTTCAAAAAGTAAATTACCCCGCGGGTGCTAACGTCAGTGGCACCAACCCCCATTGGAGGCGGCTTACAACTTGAAGACTTACACGTTGGCTTATTCATAGTTGGTGCAGAAACGAGGGCAACAAACCTTCCATTTAGGAAAGGAGATAAACTCGGGGAAAAGTACAAAGTGGTTCCACACGATCGCGCCCTCGGTTCTCCGCGTCAAGAACGGCGCATTAACCGTTTTAGATTAGTGGCCTCTTAGCAGTATCAGTTAATCCAATGAGCAGGTAGCATATGCCTAGTATTTTTCGGTGGTACCGTGAGAACAACTTGACAAAGCAAGCGACAAACTAAACATGTGCCAAAGTCCAAAGACAAAGCATAGCGATAGCAATGGTAATGTTCTCTGCTACTGTACCTAGTAGGAATAAAAGTAAGTAGCAGTTTTCTTGAAGAAATTGAAAGCACGAGCTTAGTAGCTAACTAAGTGATCGATTAGTCATCGATCACTAGGTTGATTCGCTAGGCTAATCAAGAGAGATGGACACTGATCAAACACTCGTTATAATTGGCTATTTGGTCTAGCCTATTGACAAAAGTCTCCAAGCGAAATCATAAGCTACATGCGTAGTTTTCCTTCTCTTTCCCTATCACGTCACGGTCGCGTGGACGTTATCGAACAACCGAGGCCGGGCGCTGGCACGGAGTCGTTGGGGCTAGCATATGTACGTAGTACCTGATCGACCACGATGTACGCTGTCTACAAGACAACCAGCGTATATGTGCAACAAGTTATGCCATCAAACTACAGATCCTAAGCACAAGAGCAGTAAATTAAAGCGGCCGATGCACTGCATCTGCCCTCTTTCTTTCTTTTTGAGCAAGCAAATGTTCTGAAATAATTAAGTTATACTCAATACATATCAGGTCGATTGCCTGTGTATTTTTTTTGCTATCAAAATGAATTATTCTAAAAGGAGGATAACCACCGGCCTTGCATCGATCGCATGCACACAATCATATATTATTAATTGTTCAACAATGTCGATCAAATCCAAGCACCAACACCAGACAAATTGGCCTAAAATAAAGAAAAATACCGAGGCCATTCAAATCGGGTCATCGAAAGGAGTACTCGGTCTCCTTTGATTTGTAGTTCATCTAAAAAATCAGAACTTTTGGTTTGCGAGGCTACTTGTATTGAATGGGTAAATATTGATTACACAATTATTTTCTGTCTAATCTTGGTTCTCAATGTGAAATCAACCACTGGTGTTTAATTAATTACACTTTTTAGATGAGCCTGATAATAAAGTAAGAAAAATAAGAGAGTAGTTTAGAAAAATGAACAAAAGAGTGATGGCCCATGGTGTTTAATTAAGTTAGAAACGGTAACGGTGAAATGCAAGGATTTCGCTCATGACAATAGATGAACCCTTCTCGCCAAACGATTAGGGACGAGAAACTAGGATTCTAGTCCTCATAAGAGTTGAATCCTTCTCAACAGAGATATGGCCTGCCACCACAGAAAAATACAACAATTGTTTCAAAAACACTTTCAAGCACAATTCATAATTTATTTTCACACACATTTCAATGATTTGTTCATATTTCAATCAATTTTAGAAAGATTCCACCAACAATTCACTCAAATTTTAATTATTTTATACATGTTTTAAAATCAGTCATATTATGAATAGTTGTGAAACTTGCATTTCAAACTTTGAAACAGTAACAGAACCTTCTAGCCCCAAACAAGTTGGTTAGGCTAGAGTTGAAACCCATAAACTAGTCACAGTTTCTAGCACATGGATGGCTAACTTCCACACTTACATGTCCATGGCTAGTTCTTTGGTAATATTTTTCTTGTGGGTTTCATCTTCATAAGAGTGACTGAGCGTTTAACGTTGGCTCACGAAGTCTATCACAACCCTTCTCCTTTACTGGACTTGGGACCGGCAATTCAAATGTTTGAAACTAATTCCAAAAGTTATTTTGATTGTTCAAGTGCTTTTGAAAACATCTACAATAAATCCATTCTATTGGAAAACTATAAATTATCTCACCAATTTCAAAGTCGTCACCAACTATTTCATTTTGATCCATTAGATATTGCAGCCTTTCAAAAAAATGGGTTGTTGCCACGTGCCTGTCGCTCAAGGGTGTCGTCAATGTGCACCACCGCCTCCTCGTATGCTTTCATTGCCGTCGGATCTTGGGGGGGGGGGGGGTCTCTCTTGGATCTGGTGATTCTCCTCTTTGGTATGTCATCTCATCGTCTGTTGGTTTGTCCGAGTTTGTCGATTTGTCCTCGTCTTGCCCGTGTGTGAGTGCGCCTCCATTCCTTGCTCTGGCTTCTCTGGCTTGGGTGTATTTGGGACGTGTCTCCAGCACCCACCGCCATCGTCGGTCGTGGTTGAGTTTGTTTACGGTGCTTATGAGGGCCCTCCTACTCCTCCCCCCACCCTCTACCACTCACCCCCTCTCAATGGCCCAGGTGGCGGCTGCTCTGCACAGCGTTGGGCTGGTGGCCTCATTGCTTGTTGACATCGTGCCTATCCTCGTGCAAGTGGTGTTGGCGGTTTGTCCATGTGAAGTTTAGCTTCAATCACTATTATCGTCGTCGTCTTGGTAGTCCTGTTTTGGTCATGTTATGGTCATAATTTAAAAAACCAAAACCGACGGCCACAGCGGTTTTTTAAAACTAATCAGACCGTTCTGCAATCAGACCGGACAAACCGGTCGAGCTGGCCGGTTTTCTAGAAAACCGATGAAAAAAGGGGACATTGAACCAAGAAAATGTTTTAAATAGAAATTGGGAAAGTGGGATTCAATCCCAGGTCATGTGAGCAGTACAATGGGCCTGCTTGGCTGTGCTACTTTGTTGTTCACTACGTGGAAATAATTTTATTCGGCCATTGTTTCACACTATATTAGCACATATATTACTCAAGATATATTATTTTATTGCTTTAAAAAACGACAATTGAACTGGTGAACCGGCAGTCCGACTGGTAAAATGTTGAACGGACAACCTTTCCGATTCGGTTTTTTAAACTATGGTTATGGTTGGTTGTTGTTCAAAATCTCGTTGTGGACGTTTCTCGCTTTTCATGCCAATGCCATGTGTTATACATTTGATCTAGTCCAGGTTGTCTTGGATCATGTTGTTGTTTGGGTCGCGCCATCTTCAGCCATGTAAGAGCATCTCTAGTAGACTCCGCATCCGGCAGGCCCGCAAAACGCGTTTACAATTCGCGGAAAAAACGGCTTTGCGGGCTGGCACGGACGGCCGCAGATGCAGACCCGGCATAACGGACCCGTAAAAAAGATATTAGCGGAATATGCTCTTTTACGGGTCAGCTTTGCGGGGTGTGATCTGGCGCAGCTCCTCCTGGCCCAGAAAACCTAAATTTGCACCTTAATTTGATCCAACATAATGCATTTCTTTGTTTTTTCAACAACATTGGATACACAAGACATCAGCAAATCTTTGGTAGAATAGCAAGATAAAAAACAAGAACCACAAGTATGCATTTTAGAAGATTTCCAACTTCCATAACTGCTCCCACTAGTTGGATTAATATCTTCTCTCCATGCATTCGTTGTTGATCTGTGGATTCTTGATTTTGCATTCTTCTTTCTTCATCTTTGATTTGAAATAAGTAGACGTTAATTCCCCTCTAATTGCACATGCAGCTGCATCATTGCCTTCGATTCTTCTAAGGAGTGCGTCAATGTCTATTAAGTTTCTTCCTATCAATAAATCAATATATTCGCCTTTCCAAAACCAAAATGAGCATCCATCTTCCTACACACATGATGATGTTTGAAATGAGCTACCGCAATTGAACCAAAGAATGAGCTATCAAAATGAGCCGAACGAAAACATCATGTACCCCATCGTTTTCGCATTTGAAGAACACGTGATAACCCACAAGTATAGGGGATCGCAACAGTTTTCGAGGGTAGAGTATTCAACCTAAATTTATTGATTCGACACAAGGGGAGCCAAATAATATTATCAAGTATTAGCAGCTGAGTTGTCAATTTAACCACACCTGGAAACTTAATATCTGCAACAAAGTATTTAGTAGCAAAGTAATATGATAGTAGTGGTAACGATAGCAAAAGTAACGGTAGCAAAAGTAATATTTTTGGTGTTTTATAGTGATTGTAACAATAGCAATGGAAAAGTAAATAAGCGAAGAACAATATATGGAAAGCTCGTAGGCATTGGATCGGTGATAGAGAATTATGCCTGATGTGGTTCATCATGTAACAATCATAACATAGGGTGACACAGAACTAGCTCCAATTCATTAATGTAATGTAGGCATGTATTCCGAATATAGTCATACGTGCTTATGGAAAAGAACTTGCATGCCATCTTTTGTCCTACCCTCCCGTGGCAGCGGGGTCCTAGCGGAAACTAAGGGATATTAAGGCCTCCTTTTAATAGAGTAACGGACCAAAGCATTAACACATAGTGAATACATGAACTCCTCAAACTACTGTCATCACTGGGAGTGGTCCCGATTATTGTCACTTCGGGGTTGCCGGATCATAACACATAGTAGGTGACTATAGACTTGCAAGATAGGATCAAGAAATCTCATATATTGATGAAAACATAATAGGTTCAGATCTGAAATCATGGCACTCGGGCCCTAGTGACAAGCATTAAGCATAGCAAAGTCATAGCAACATCAATCTCAGAACATAGTGGATACTAGGGATCAAACCCTAACAAAACTAACTCAATTACATGATAAATCTCATCCAACCCATCACCGTCCAGCAAGTCTACGATGGAATTACTCACGCACGGCGGTGAGCATCATGAAATTGGTGATGGAGGATGGTTGATGATGACGATGGCGATGGATTCCCCTCTCCGAAGCCCCGAACGGACTCCAGATCAGCCCTCCCGAGAGAGTTTAGGGCTTGTCGGCGGCTCCGTATCGTAAAACACGATGAATCCTTCTGTCTGATTATTTTTCTCCCCGAAAGTGAATATATGGAGTCAGGGTTGAGGTCGGTGGAGCGTCAGG
The DNA here is from genome assembly GCA_034509565.1 of Triticum monococcum. Taxonomy (NCBI): domain Eukaryota; kingdom Viridiplantae; phylum Streptophyta; class Magnoliopsida; order Poales; family Poaceae; genus Triticum; species Triticum monococcum. The sequence continues at coordinate 751,794,939 of CM067843.1, read as the reverse complement.
GGGCCCACGAGGCAGGGGCGCGCCCCCACCCTCGTGGACAGGTGGAGGCCCCCCCTGACGTGGATCTTCCTTCCAGTATTTTTTATATATTCCAAAATAATTCTTCGTTGATTTTTAAGTCATTCCGAGAATTTTTATTTCTGCACAAAAATAACACCATGGCAATTCTGCTGAAAACAGCGTCAGTCCGGGTTAGTTCCATTCAAAACATGTAGGTTAGAGTCCAAAACAAGGGCAAAAGTGTTTGGAAAAGTATATGCGACGGAGACGTATCAACTCCTCCAAGCTTAAACCTTTGCTTGTCCTCAAGCAATTCAGTTGATAAACTGAAAGTGATAAAGAAAAACTTTTACAAACTCTGTTTGCTCTTGTTGTTGTAAATATGTAAAGCCAACATTCAAGTTTTCAGCAAAGATTATGAACTAACCATATTCACAATAACATTTAGTCTCATGTTTACTCATATCAATGGCATAATTAACTAGCGAGCAATAATAATAAATCTCGGATGACAACACTTTCTCAAAACAATCATGATATGATATAACAGGATGGTATCTCGCTGGCCCTTTCCGAGACTGCAAAACATAAATGCAGAGCGCCTTTAAAGATCAAGGACTGACTAGACATTGTAATTCATGGTAAAAGAGATCCAGTCAAGTCATACTCAATGTAAACTAACAGTAATGGATGCAAATGACAGCGGTGCTCTCCAACTGGTGCTTTTTAATAAGAGGATATGACTCAACATAAAAGTAAATAGATAGGCCCTTCGTAGAGGGAAGCAGAGATTTGTAGATGTGCAAGAGCTCGGTTTTGAAATAGATATGAATAATATTTTGAGCGGTATACTTTCATTGTCAACATAACAACCGAGAGATGGCGATATCTTCCATGCTACACACATTATAGGCGGTTCCCAAACAGAATGGTAAAGTTTACACTCCCCCTCCACCAACAAGCATCAATCCATGGCTTGCTCGAAACAACGAGTGCCTCCAACTAACAACAGTCCCGGGGGAGTTTTGTTTGCAATTATTTTGATTTGATTTGCATAAAGCATGGGACTGGGCATCCCGGTGACCAGCCATTTTCTCGTGAGTGAGGAGCGGAGTCCACTCCTCTTGAGAATAACCTGCCTAACATGGAAGATACGGACAGCCCTAGTTGATACATGAGCTATTCGAGCATACAAAACGGAATGTTTATTTGAAGGTTTAGAGTTTGGCACATACAAATTTACTTGGAACGGAAGGTAGATACCGTATATAGGTAGGTATGGTGGACTCATATGGAATAACTTTGGGGTTTATGAAATTGGATGCACAAGCAGTATTCCCACTTAGTACAGGTGAAGGCTAGCAAAATACTGGGAAGCGGCCAGCTAGAGAGTGACAAAAGTCATAAACATGCATTAAAATTAATCAACACCAAATGCAAGTATGAGTAGGATATAATGCACCATGAACATAAATATCATAGAGGCTATGTTGATTCTTTTTCAACAACATGCGCCAAGTCAAGCCACTCGAATTGTTCAAAAGAGGATACCACCCTATCATACCACATCACAACCATTTTAATAGCATGTTGGCATGCAAGGTAAACCATTATAAGCTCCTAGCTAATTAAGCATGTCATAAGCAACTATAATCTCTAATCGTCATTGCAAACAAGTTTATTCATAATAGGCTGAATCAGGAACGATGAACTAATCATATTTACAAAAACAAGAGAGGTCGAGTTCATACCAGCTTTTCTCATCTCGATAAGTTCATCATATAATCATCATTATTGCCTTTCACTTGCACAACCGAATAGTGTGGATAATAATAATAGTGCACGTGCATTTGACTAAGCTGGAATATGCAAGCATTCAATTCAAAAGAGAATACAAGGTAATATGAGCTCTTTATCAGATCAACAATATGCATATAAGAGACACTTTAACATTTTAATTATGGTCTTCTCCCCTCGACCCCCAGAGAACAAGAACTATTTACACGGGAAAGCTCCCAACAAGCAAAAGAAGAACGAGAAATCTTTTGGGGTTTTCTTTTTAGTTACTACTACAAGCATGGAAAGTAAACTAATTAAAATCTACAACTAATTTTTTTTGTTTTTTTTAAGGTTTATTAAACACACAAGAAGAAAGCATAAAAAGAAAAATAAACTAGCATGGATGATACAGTGAAAAAGTATGAGCACCGACAACTAGCAATGAGTGTGTGAACATGAATGTAATGTCGGTGAGAAATACGTACTCCCCCAAGCTTAGGCTTTTGGCCTAAGTTGGTCCATGGCCACGGCTGGCCTAACAGATATCCAAAGTAATAGTTGGGGTCGTACTGAGAAGAAGCCTCGGATTGCCACTGGTTGGCAATCACCTCCGGATCCTACTGGTAATCAGACTGTCGTGGAGGATCAAATTGTGGTTCCGGCTCTGGCTCTGTAGCTGATGTAGGATTCCGGTAGGCGTGAATGGCCTCCAACGGAACAAGGCACTTGCCTGCACATAAATCAAACAAGAAAGGATCAGGCAAGGTAATAGTCTCAGGATGATTTTTACCAAATATTAATTTGTACTTAAGCGCCTTTTCCCTATTCTTAACAATAAAATCATGTGCTACCATACTCTTATAATCTAGATAAACAGGAGGCAGCAATATGAGCTTGGACTCGTGTTTGAGCTGGTTAGTGATGTTTTTGGGAGGAAGAAGGAGTGTGTGGTAGCTGGAATAAGTGGAGGGCAGCCACCGTGGGCCCACGAGGCAGGCGGCGCGCCCAGGGGGATGGGCGCGCCTTGGACCCTCATGGCCAGGTGCTTGCTCCCCGTGCTGTGTTCCTAGTGCCAGATATTCTCAAATATTCCAGAAAAAATCATATTTAAATTTCAGGGCATTTGGAGAACTTTTATTTTTGGGGTATTTTTTATTGCATGGATAATTCAGAAAACAAACAGAAATTACTATTTTTGCTTTATTTAATATATATAACAGAAAGTAAAAAGAGGGTACAGAGAGTTGTGCTTTCTAAATTCATCCATCTCATGCTCATCAAAAGGAATCCACTAACAAGGTTGATCAGGTCTTGTTAACAAACTCATTCCGAATAACATGGAACCGGAATTTTTTTCCGAATAACACTAGGTTACCTCAACGGGGATATGCATGTCCCCAACAATAAGAATATCATATTTCTTCTTGACAGTAGGAAGAGGAAATTCAAAACCTTCAATAGTAATTGTTGAAATTTTTCCAATAGAATTGATACTGTGGACTTGAGGTTGTTTCCTCGGAAAGTGTACCGTATGCTCATTACCATTAACATGAAAAGTGACATTGCCTTTGGTGCAATCAGTAACAGCCCCTTCAGTATTCAAAAAGGGTCTTCCAAGAATAATAGACATACTATCATCCTCGGGAATGTCAAGAATAACAAAGTCCGTTAAAATGGTAACATTTGCAACCACAACAGGCACATCCTCACAAATACCGACAGGTATAGCAGTTGATTTGTCAGCCATTTGCAAAGCTATTTCAGTAGGTGTCAACTTATTCAAATCAAGTCTACGATATAAAGAGAGAGGCATAACACTAACACCGGCTCCAAGATCACATAAAGCAGTTTTAACATAGTTTCTTTTAATGGAGCATGGCATAGTTGGTACTCCGGGATCTCCTAGTTTCTTAGGTATTCCACCCTAAAAAGTATAATTAGCAAGCATGGTGGAAATTTCAGCTTCCGGTATCTTTCTTTTATTAGTAACAATATCTTTCATGTACTTAGCATAAGGATTCATTTTGAGCATATCAGTTAATCGCATACGCAAAAAGATAGGTCTAATCATTTCACCAAAACGCTCAAAATCCTCATCATCCTTTTTCTTGGATGGTTTGGGAGGAAAAGACATGGGTTTCTGAACCCATGGTTCTCTTTCCTTACCTTGCTTCCTAGCAACAAAGTCTCTCTTATCATAACGTTGATTCTTTGATTGTGGGTTATCAAGATCAACAGCAGGTTCAATTTCTACATCATTATTATTGCTAGGTTGAGCATCAACATAAACATCATCATTAACATTATCACTAGGTTCATGTTTATTAAAGATTGGGTTTCAGCATCAGAAGTAGAAATATCATTTGGATTCTTAGGTGTGTCAATAACTGGTTCACTATAAGCATGCAAAGTCCTATCATTTTCTTTCTCTTCCTTTTAGAAGGACTAGGTACATCAATATTATTTCTTTGAGAATCTTGCTCAATTCTCTTAGGATGGCCCTCAGGATACAAGGGTTCCTGAGTCATTTTACCACTTCTAGTCATAACTCTAACAGCATTATCATTTTTCTTACTATTTAATTCATTGAGCAAATCATTCTGAGCTTTAAGTACTTGTTCTACTTGAGTGGTAACCCTAGAAGCATGTTTACTAATAAGTTTTAGTTCACCTTTAACATTAGCCATATAATCACTCAAGTGTTCAATCATATAGGCATTATGTTTCAATTGTCTACCAACATAAGCATTAAAATCTTCTTGCTTAACCATAAAGTTATCGAACTCATCTAAGCATTGGCTAGCAAACTTAGTAGGAGGAATTTCAGCTTTATCATATCTATAGAGAGAATTTACCTTTACTACCTCTGTCGGGTTATCAAGACCATGTATTTCTTCAACAGGCAGTAAATTAAGACCATGTATTCCTTCAATAGGAGGTAAATTCTTAACATCTTCAGCTTTAATGCCTTTTTCTTTCATAGATTTCTTTGCCTCTTGCATATCTTCAGGACTGAGAAATAGAATACCCCTTTTCTTCGGAGTTGGCTCAGGAGTTGGTTCAGGAATTGGATCAGGGATTGGATCAGGAAGTGTCCAATTATTTTCATTAGTCAACATATTATTCAATAGAATTTCAGCTTCATCTGGTGTTCTTTCCCTGAAAACACAACCAACACAACTATCCAGGTGGTCTCTGGAAGCATCGGTTAGTCCATTATAAAAGATATCAAGTATTTCATTTTTCTTAAGAGGATGATCGGGCAAAGCATTAAGTAATTGGAGAAGCCTCCCCCAAGCTCGTGGGAGACTCTCTTCTTCAATTTACACAAAATTATATATTTCCCTTAAAGCAACTTGTTTCTTATGAGCAGGGAAATATTTAGCAGAGAAGTAATAAATCATATCCTGAGGAATACGCACACAACCAGGATCAAGAGAATTAAACCATATCTTAGCATCACCCTTTAATGAGAACGGAAATAATTTAAGGATATAATAATAGCGAGTTTTCTCATCATTAGTGAACATGGTGGCTATATCATTTAATTTAGTAAGATGTGCCACAACAGTTTCAGATTCATAGCCATAGAAAGGATTAGATTCAACCAAAGTAATTATATCAGGGTCGATAGAGAAATCATAATCCTCCTTATCAGTAACAAAGATAGGTGAAGTAGCATAAGCAGGATCATATTTCATTCTAGCATTCAGAGTTTTTTGTTTCAGCTTAGCTAATAATTTCTTAAGATCACTCCTATCATTGCAAGCAAGAAAGTCTCTAGCAGTTTCTTCATCCATAACATAGCCCTCAGGCACAACAGGTAATTCATATCTAGGGGGAGAATCTTCATCATCACTTTCATCAATATTATCAGTTTCAATAATTTCATTCTCTCTAGCCCTAGCAAGTTGTTCATCAAGAAATTCACCAAGTGGCACAGTAGTATCAAGCATAGAAGTAGTTTCATCATAAGTATCATGCATAGCAGAAGTGGCATCAACAATAACATGCGACATGTCAGAATTAATAGTAGAAGCAGGTTTAGGTGTCGCAAGCTTACTCAAAACAGAAGGTGAATCAAGTGCAGAGCTATATGGCAGTTCCTTACCTCCCCTCGTAGTTGAGGGATAAATCTTAGTTCTTGGATCTTTCAAGTTCTTCATAATGATAAGAAGATATAAATTCCAAGTGACTCAAAGAATAGAGCTATGCTCCCCGGCAACGGCGCCAGAAAATAGTCTTGATAACCCACAAGTATAGGGGATCACAACGGTTTTCGAGGGTAGAGTATTCAACCCAAATTTATTGATTCGACACAAGGGGAGCCAAAGAATATTCGCAAGTATTAGCAGCTGAGTTGTTAATTTAACCACACCTGGAAACTTAATATCTGCAGCAAAGTATTTAGTAGCAAAGTAATATGATAGTAGTGGCAATGATAGCAAAAGTAACGGTAGCAAAAGTAATATTTTTGGTGTTTTATAGTGATTGTAACAATAGCAACGGAAAAGTAAATAAGCGAAGAACAATATATGGAAAGCTCGTAGGCATTGGATCGGTGATAGAATCATGCCAGATGCGGTTCATCGTGTAACAGTCATAACATAGGGTGACACAGAACTAGCTCCAATTCATCAATGTAATGTAGGCATGTATTCCGAATATAGTCATACGTGCTTATGGAAAAGAACTTGCATGACATCTTTTGTCCTACCCTCCCGTGGTAGCGGGGTCATAGCAGAAACTAAGGGATATTAAGACCTCCTTTTAATAGAGTACCGGACCAAAGCATTAACACATAGTGAATACATGAACTCCTCAAACTACGGTCATCACCGAGAGTGGTCCCGATTATTGTTACTTCGGGGTTGCCGGATAGGATCAAGAACTCTCATATATTGATGAAAACATAATAGGTTCAGATCTGAAATCATGGCACTTGGGCCCTAGTGACAAGCATTAAGCATATCAAAGTCATAGCAACATCAATCTCAGAACATAGTGGATACTAGGGATCAAACCCTAACAAAACTAACTCGATTACATGATCAATCTCATCCAACCCATCACCGTCTAGCAAGCCTACGTACGATGGAATTACTCACGCACGACGGTGAGCATCATGAAATTGGTGATAGAGGATGGTTGATGATGACGATGGCGACGGATTCCTCTCTCCGGAGCCCCGAACGGACTCCAGATCAGCCCTTCCGAGAGAGTTTAGGGCTTGGCGGTGGCTCCGTATCGTAAAACACAATGAATCCTTCTCTCTGGGTTTTTTTCTCCCCGAAAGTGAATATATGGAGTCAGGGTTGAGGTTGGTGGAGCGTTAGGGGGCCCATGAGGCAGGGGGCGCGCCCAGGGGGGTAGGGCGCGCCCCCACCCTCGTGGACAGGTGGAGCCCCCCTGATGTGGATCTTCCCACTAGTAGAAAACAAGGCTTTCGTTCGGACCAGATAAGCCCATTAGTCCCGGTTCATGCGCTAAAGGCATTAGTCCCGGTTCAAATGGGCCCTTTAGTCCCGGTTTGAGACACGAACCGGGACTAAAGGGTGTGATGCCCTTTAGTCCCGGTTTGTATCTCAAACCGGGACTAAAGATTAGACCTTTAGTCCCGGTTTGGGACACGAACCGGTACTAAAGGGTGCAATGCCCTTTAGTATCGGTTCGTGTCTCAAACCGGTACTAAAGGTCCCATTTTCAAACTCTACCCCCCCCCCCCAGATCGCCTTTTCAGTTTTGTAAAAACCAAAAGGAAACGATAAAACTTCAAAAATTAAAATCCTTCGAGATGTATTTATGTTACTGCATCTACTAGTTAGGAAAATTTAAAAACATAAATTTGGACATGTTTTGCAAAAAGTGTAGGGAAAATGTAAAACGGCTGTAACTTTTGCATACGATGTCGGAAAAAAATGTATAACATATCAAAATGTTCAAAACGAAAATCCGCATCCAATTTTGACCGCCTATGGCCTGTTTGCAAATTTTTAGAATCCTCAAATTCCAAAAGGAAAAAAAGATATGCTCAAATTTCAGTTTTTTTGAATTTTGGTTAAATCTGGTTAAACTACTTATTCAAAAAGTATTAGTGTTACTAAATAATTATTCAAGAATATTAGTGTTACTAAATAATTATTCAAGAATATTAGTGTTACTAAATAATTATTACAATTTATTTAATTTTGGTCAAATCTGGTCAAACTATGGTCAAACAGGGGCCAAACTATGGTCAAACTACTTATTCAAGAAATATTAGTGTTACTAAATAATTACTCAAGAATATTAGTATTACTAAATATTTTTTTTTGAATTTTGGTCAAATCTGGTCAAACTGTGGTCAAACAGGGGTCAAACTACTTATTCAAGAAATATGTGTTACTAAATAATTATTCAAAAATATTAGTGTTACTAAATAATTATTTCAATTTTTTTAATTTTGGTCAAATCTGGTCAAACTATGGTCAAACTACTTATTCAAGAAATATTAGTGTTACTAAATAATTATTTCAATTTTTTTAATTTTGGTCAAATCTGGTCAAACTATGGTCAAACTACTTATTCAAGAAATATTAGTGTTACTAAATAATTATTTTTTTAGAATAATAGTTTCAAACTCAAACAGTGAAACGTGTGACTTCATGCTCAAGCTAAACTCCTGAGGGTTAATACGATTGACATCTTACTATTGTGAGGAAAACAACAAGTGCAAACTTGGAAACGAGGGGGAATAGAACCCGGAAGTTAAGCGTGCTCAGGCTGGAGTAGTGAGAGGATGGGTGACTGTTTAGGAAGTTAGATGATTTGGAATGATGAGGGGTGATTAGAGATTAGAGGTTAAATTGAGCAGTGATGAGGGTGATTAGAGATTAGAGGTTAAAATAATACAGAAATTTGAAAATCAAGAAAATTTTTCAAAAAAAAAACAATCAATTTTTTTAAAAAAATCATAAAATTTCCTTAAGTACCGGTTGGTGTTACCAACCGGGACTAAAGGTGGACCTCCAGGAGCGGCCACGTGGAGGGCCTTTAGTCCCGGTTGGTGTAAGAACCGGGACTAAAGGGGGGAGGCTTTAGTAACGACCCTTTAGTCCCGGTTCAGGAACCGGGACTAAAGGCCCTTATTCTACTAGTGTCCTTCCAGTACTTTTTATATATTCCAAAATAATTCTCAGTTGATTTTCAGGTCATTCCGAGAACTTTTATTTTTGCACAAAAATAACACCATGGCAATTCTGCTGAAAACAGCGTCAGTCCGGGTTAGTTCCATTCAAATCATGCAGGTTAGAGTCCAAAACAAGGGAAAAAGTGTTTGGAAAAGTAGATACGACGGAGACGTATCAACACCCATCCGGGGTGCTTCCGCGTGCCCAAAGTTAGCCGCGGCACTGTCCGCGTGCAGTCGTCGCACTGTATGAGCGGCATCGGCGAGCCACAGAGCCGTTGCGCGAGCGCTGAGCCCGGCGGACGGCCGGACGAATCCATGCCCGCGAACCGTCGACGGCGGCGGAGGACGAACCCGTACCTGCATGCGGCGATGCGACCTTGTCGGGGCTGCGGGAGATGCTCCCCGACCATTCCATCGCTTGGCGCAGCCACCGGTGGCCGGAAAAGCCAAATCCGGCGGCCCGCGATGAAGGGTCGTAGATCCGCAACTTTCCGGCCCGCTGACGTAGGAGGGGGGAGAGGGGAGGCCTCGTGCGTGTGGCGGCCTTTCGGCGTGCTCCCGCCGGCTGCTTTCGCCAGAATTTTGGGCGGCGTCCCGGCGGTGGGGCGAGGGGGAGGCGAGGTGGTTGGTGGGGAAAGCGCGGGCTAAAATGTCCCCGCCACCAACCACTTCCGCTTATATGCAGGGCACCACAGCACCGAGTGGGAAATCCGCGTATTCGCGGGTTGGGGCCGAGATTTTGCCGCGCCCCTCAAAAAATTTTGCGGGTCGGCCGTCTTTGCGGGGTCTGTTCGGACGGGATTTTTCGGCCAACCCGCATTTTAGCGGTTATTTTGCGGATCGGGGCTTTTTGCGGGGTCCACTAGAGTTGCTCTAAGGATCATAGTTTGCTTGGGTAGCGCCACTTTTTGGCCATGTAATCGTTATCCTGCATGGTTTGAAAAAAGAAGGAAGAGGATGGGTATTTGTCTTTGCCTTTTTAAACACCATTTGTTTGTCCAGAACCAAGTACCCCCAAACCAGGTATGTTTCCTATGTTAGGTTCACCCTCCTTTTTACGCCATGCACCATGCATCATCAGCATGCAGCATGCATCATCGTTGTCATTCCGCTGTCAATCCCGAGGTCTCCGAGTCAATCAATTCGGTAACGTAGCAAGAGCCCTTGAGTCGTGGGGAGTACTACTATAAACAAACAGCCATATGCTTTGCTTAAGTAAACCAAATTCAACTTGCTAGTATTAAAAAAGCGGTACAAATTCAAGATATTTAGCAGAAGAAGAGTGGTTTTGGGGATCGGGTAACCTCATTTTAAAATCGAAATTGATTGCCTCTGAATTAAAAACGAGGCATGGAGCCCTAGGCGCGAAAACAAGGCAACAAGAAGCTCCTCAATTTGACCCACAAGTTGCTCTCATGTCAAGAAACATGCGTATTTTATGCCTCCCCTCCCGGGAAACCTTGAGCATTGTCTCTAGCAGATACCGATCCCGAGGGAGGCAACAACCAAGGTGCATGCATGCTAGATCCAAACTACGCTAGAACAAAAGAACCACTGCAGCTCGAATAACACTCTCCACTACAGATTACACTCTGCACAACTATATTTTCGTTTTCAAAAAGGAGGTTGAAACCCCCGGACTCTGCATTCAAAAATGCACACTAACATCTTTATTATGTTATTTAACAAATCCTGACAAAATAAATACTATATGCTCTACATCTACGAGCTTGATGATGTGCCCTGACCCCGCACCAACGCGCATCATCTAATTTGATGGCTTCATCAAGCCACCCAACAGTGAGCCGAGAGCACCAACCGGTATAGCAGCCGCCGCATGCACACGCTCTAAAATCCATCGCCGCCATCTTCCGCCGTAGTATCCGCAGCTATATTGCTCGGTACTATGTAGTACTCCCTCTGTTTTAAATTTACTCCGCATATTAGAGTTGACTGAAGTCAAACCTTGTAAAGTTTGACCAAATTTATAGAAAAGAATATAAATATTTAGCATAACAAATCTATATGATGTGGAAGTATATTCAACAACGAATCTAATGGTAATGACTTGTTATATTGTATATGTTAATATTTTTGTATATAAACTTTGTCAAAGTTTATAAAGCTTGACTTTAATCAAAATTAATATGCGGAGTAAATGAAAACGGAGGGAGTACTAACATTTTACTCGATGCCATCGCAAAAGAACAAAAGGAGCTGATGCCCATATTTTACAACGAAATCAAGCATTACAAAATGCATGAGGAGGACATGCGTGTATCATATTCATGCGGAGTGCACACTCAACTCAAGTCATCACTGACACACATCGATAAGGACGGGGACGCCATTTGAAAGGTAAAATGGACGAATGTGGCGATGCGTGAAAAGTTGAACAGGGAATAGAAGGCATAAATATAAGACCAACCAACCCCCTTCCTCTTCTCCACTGTCACTCACAAAGTCACAAGTCACAAGCGGTTTGGCACTGATCACTCACCCACCTCCTCACAGGGAACCAGGAGCAGGCAGCTAGCAGAATTCCGGTCACTGGAGGTGGTCGATCGTGTGGCCCTTCGTGAGCTTGCTGTGCTCTGGCGCATGCGCAGTTGCATGCCGCCCATGGCGTGCGGGGGCGGTGCCACGGGGGCGGGGGAGTGCACTGGGAGCTTCTCTTCCGTGAGCAGCACGGGGGAGGGGCTGGGGGAGGAGTTCCGGCTGCCGTTCCTGGCCATAAGCCCGCCGGAGATCGGTGAAGACGACGGCGATCTCCGGCTCGTGATCGCCGGCACCTCCGACCCGCTGTCCGCCCCGCCGGCCACAACGACCAAGAAGAAGAAGAGATGCCTTCCCGGGACTCCAGGTGCGTACACGCATGCATGGAGGCGTCTGAATCCATCCTTCATATGATTTGATTTTTTATGAGCAATTGCATGTGTGATTTGGACTGTTTCAACTTCGATTGAACTGATATCTTTGTTCATTGAGGTTTTTAGTCGCTGAATTTCGTCTCTTTTGCATGAACTCTGTGTTTCCTGGTCGATCTTGTGACTGCAATTATTGATTTGGCGAAGTCAATAGTGGCAGTTGCTGTTTATCAGTCAGTCGAAGTCTCCTGACACTGAAAACTAGGACGGGAATGACAAGACATATATTGTACTCCACTAGATTGCTTGTAGATTTGTTTGCAAAGATGCTTAGTGAGTTGGCTATAGTGTAGTAGGTTTAGTAGTACTCCCTCCTCAACTCAAATACTATAGTGTAGTAGGTTTAGTAGTAGATTTGTTTGACCAGAAATTTAACCAACAAGACCGACTGCGGTAGGAGAAAAATTATACCAATGAATTCATATTGAAATAGCGAATTCAATGGTATAATTTTTACTCCCTCCTCAATCAATCTCATTGTTAAATTTATGGTCAAAGTTAAATCTCAATAAGCGCGGACGCACTACATTGTAGAATAGAATAGAGGGAGTAACAAGAGAAATCTCTTAATTAAATTTCTTAGATAGTGACCTTGAAAATATATACTGAAAACCTCCTGCTAGAAGTCCCCTGACTGAGTGCAAGAGAAATGCCGCGGTATATGCCAAGTTTCTATAATAAAACAATTGAAACAAGAAGTTTCTATAATTTTAGGGACAGTTGTAGTAGTAATGGTATTTTGAAGTGTGGTATATGACTTGTATATGCATTTGAACCCATCCTTCATGCTGTGACTTATACATTTTTGTTCTTGGAGATCCCCTTACTGAGTGCAAGAGAAATTCGCGTGGTTTTAGTTCCCGAATTCCGTCCCTTTGCATGAACTTTGTGTTTACTTCTTCTCGTGACTGCAATTATTGATGATTTGTCAAAGTCAATAGTGGCAGCCACTGTTCGTCAGTCCAAGTTTCCGTCTCTTGACACTGAAAACCATGACGGGAATGACAAGACTATACTGTACGCGTCTGTTTCAACAAGACTATACTCCACTAGATTTGCTTGTACGATTATTAATGAGTTGGCAATAGAGTGGAGCCTATGGTCTAGGTTTAGTAACGGGAGAAATGGTTAATCAAATTTCTTAGCTAATGACCTCGAAATTATCTAGCGAAGATCGCTTAGAAATGCTTAGTATTCACGCCAAATGGCTTTGATTTTGGGCCGGGGTAGCATTTTCAAGTGTGGTATGCATTGGTGTATGCAGACCCGAGCGCGGAGGTGATCGCGCTGTCGCCGCGGACGCTGATGGCGACGAACCGGTTCGTGTGCGAGATCTGCCACAAGGGCTTCCAGCGGGACCAGAACCTGCAGCTGCACCGGCGCGGCCACAACCTGCCGTGGAAGCTGCGGCAGCGCGGCGCCGAGGGCGGGGCGGCGCCGCGGAAGCGGGCCTACGTGTGCCCGGAGCCGGCTTGCGTGCACCACGACCCCCGGCGCGCGCTGGGCGACCTCACCGGCATCAAGAAGCACTTCTGCCGCAAGCACGGCGAGAAGAAGTGGAAGTGCGACCGCTGCGCCAAGCGCTACGCCGTGCACTCCGACTGGAAGGCCCACGCCAAGGTCTGCGGCACCCGCGAGTACCGCTGCGACTGCGGCACCCTCTTCTCCAGGTCCGTCCGGCTTCCTCCGTCGCCGTCCGTCGCTTGCGTCGGCCCGCTCCGGCGATATATCATCGAACTTTGTGACGTCATGCAGGAGGGACAGCTTCGTGACGCACCGGGCCTTCTGCGACGCGCTGGCGCAGGAGAACAGCAAGCTGGCGCAGCCGGCCATGAACATGGCCACGGTGGCCTCGGCGCTCCAGGGCCAGCAGCACGCTCACCACCACCACAACCTCATGCTGCCGTCCACCCACGCCGACGACCTGGACATGGACGCCGACGAGGCGTCCGCTTACGAGCCGGACATCAAGAGCCCGCACCTGAAGATGTTCTCCGACTACGACGCCGACGCAGCCGCCGCCGACAACCCGCTGGGCTGCATGCTCTCCAGCCTCGGCGCTACCCCGACCGCCTTCAGCCCGAGCAGCAGGCTCAGCATGCTGGGCCTGCAGGCAGGGCCGAGCGACCCCGCCGCAATCGGCGGCTGCTACTCCCCGGGAAACAACGGCCTGGCGAGCATGTCCGCCACGGCGCTGCTGCAGAAGGCGGCCCAGATGGGCGCGACGACGTCGAGTGGCTACGGCGTGAGCTTCACCCCTGGCCACCCGGGCCTCGCGTCCACCATGGCCGGGCTCGACCGCCTTCCTTGTACCGCGGGCCCGTTCGGGCCGACGAGAGCCTACGGCACGTACGACGGGGTGGTCGGGTTCGGCGTCGGCGGGCTGATGCCTGGCCAGCTCTACAACGACGCAGCCAACGGTAGCACGACGAGGAACGTTGGACCGGCGGCCAGCGGCGCGGACAACCCGATGGATGATGAGCGCCGGCGAGGCGCCGACAACGGCGTGCGCGTGGTGGACTACATGGGCGTCGAGCACCAGAGAACAAGCTACGGTAGCGTGAGTAGCGCCAGCCCGTTCCCGGATCACACGGGCCCGTGGGCCTAGGGCCGGTCTTCCAGCCCAGGCAGGCTACACGGGAGAGACGACGTCTCTTTCTAATTCGAGACTCGAGACTTCAGCACAATTGTGTACTGTGATCTGATGAATCTATCAGAAATTTCTGCTGTGTGTTCTTCCATCTACCTGAGCCTGTGCAACTACAGACAACAAGTAGCAAAGCCTTATTAAACTAGTCAACCAGCAGCAGGTCATGTAGAGCAGAGACTCTCGATTCAACCAAACTTCCTTTCACTGTTACAGCAGAGATGTCAGATGGCCGCGCATCTCTAACTGAAACCGATTCTGCAATGGTGAACAACAAGACACTTCTCGAGTTGCATAGCAATCCTGATTAATCCACTATGCTGGTTTTAAATGAACACGGCTAGAACTAACACTGGGGAAATGCAGCCATGTGCTCTTTGTTGGTGGCACTCTTGTCACAATTCATCCAAAAGCTTTCCTCATATCCTCGTTCTTCAAGTGGCATCGCTGTTTCGGAGAAAACAGAGCAAGGGTCAAGATAAAGGTAATTAGGCATCAGGATATATTCGGTTTGCCACGTTAAGCATCAAAATACCAGATGGGCTAACAGGACTAGTGGCTAGTCCGACGATAGTTAATGTTTGGTGCGCTTCGAAAATAAAATGAATTCTTCGCTGTGATATATCTGAATCACACATAATGAAGAAGCTAGAGAGAACCGGCGTAAAATCAACCACTTGTGTTCGAGATATACATTCCACTAGGCAACATTCAGAAGAAGGGGGAAAAAAGTATTAGCAATCCCATACATGGCTTCCGGTTCACTGTTGCGATGTAGATTGTAGAAAATTTCACCATGAATATATTTAAGAAACAGGAAGCAAAAATTCCAGGCATGATGGGCTCCTGACCATTTCTGTGCAAGGGAGAAAACATAGTGGTGAACAAAGTAGACACATTGACAAGGCTAGGCATTTTTCAGCTCTTAATCTTCTCATGATGTTTTATACTTGTGTACCTCCTATTTTCAATTCTGCATTGATTGTTAAGTAAACTGTGATGCAGCAAAGTCCCTTTTCAGCACAACTACAAATTGCTACTATGAGACTAAGACCAAGTTCAGGAGGCATGACTTCTGGTGCCAGCACAAGGTTTAACAAAAGTAAGTATTCCATAGAGTGGTCTGGCAAACGACAACTACCACTGACACTGTCATGTGCAATTTTGCAACTATTAAGGGTGAAAATATATGGGTGATAGTTGGATTCGGATGTGTGTAGCCATCTGAGTAGCATTAGGGATCTAAAAGTCAATTGCGGATCCACCATGGTAGCATATCTAAAGGGGGACTTGTGTAATCTTTTAGTAGCTAAGAAACAAATCTGTATCCCTCCATAACTCCTGCTTCTCTTTGTTCTCTTATCTATCCACAACATCATTTGCAACTAACCCATTACACCCTGACAACCACATGCAAGAGACTATGACCACAAGTAGACACCTTGCGATATTCCTCGTTCACAAGTGATTTCAAATCATCTTACATCAAGCATTCACTAGTGTCGCCTCTAGTATCGTTAAATGATTTCAAATCATCTTGCGGCAAGCATTCTTTAATATCACATAACTAGTATAGTTAAAGAGGCCCAAGGAACCAATCACATACGTAACACCACCCCGCAGCTACAGCAAACAATGACATGCACAACGCACGTTACGAAACTAGGTAACCTCTACAAGGAGACTATACAGATCACAAAAAAGGCAAAAGGCAAACCTTGAAGGGCTATCCATGAGCACAGGGAAGATGGGAGGCCAGCTCATCATAAAAGGATAGATTTCAAACAAATCATACTCCCTCGACACTTTGCGCAGGGTCCTGCGTTTGATATCCAAGTAGAGTATGCATTGATCCATCTCCAAGACAAACTCATTATAGTCCCCCACATGGACAATCGTGAAATCAGCAGTAGAATCATCCTCAAGCAAATGGATTGCAGTCATGCAAATGGTGTCCACCAGCAACCAGTTGTCAGCCAGATGTGAAGTTGAAGCTCCTTGATATGTATGAGATACACACCCGAACCATCATCAGCCCGCGGCAACATGACGGTGTCCAGTAGTTGAAAATCCACCCCGTGTGGGGCCTGAATTGTCGATGAGATTGAGGCCTTCAAATCCATGACAAGAATGTCTTTCATGGAGCTCACCGCATAGATTTTGTTGTCAGACAGCACAACTCTGGCACCAAGCCCTGGATACAGGTCGCAGTCGGCCAAGGTAAGATGTTTGCGCCAGGCACCATCGCCATTTTGCAACGTATACACATGCACATGTTTGCTTATGATCTCCACGACGAGAAAAAAGTGGGACAAGCCATCCCCTTGTGCTTTGGAGAAGAGCCGTGTCCAAGTGGTGGAGTAACCGGATTCCTCGATCGTGAGGCTTAATCCTGGGAGGATGGTGGTCATATCTCTACCATAGCTAGCACAGCGGGTATTGCACTGTAAATGCAATTTCATCTCTCGGGCTTTTTACCTTGTGCCAGCTGGTGACGACGCTGCCGTTCCGGCAGACCGCCATCAGCCTCTGATTGGTATCTGAGTAGTAGGTGTCCAAGCGAAAGTCTGCGCGGCGGATGACGGCAGCGAGCTCCGGGGGCTGAGGCAGCATTGGGAAGAAGCGTGTGGCCTCCTTATGGTAGATTTTGAGGTAAAAGCCGAGGAGTCTGGGCGGGTGGAGCTCGCGGAAACGGCGGAGGAAGGCGCCGTCCGAGGCGTGGCTGAGCCAGCGCCTGCAGACGCCGGCGGCGCGCACGAGGCTGGTGGGGAAGCCGACGCGGACGATGATCTCCGTCAAGAGGTTGTCGTCGTCGAGCACCTTGGACACACACGCCAGCGGCGGCTGCGCGTCGCCCTCCGTTCCGTCTAGATCCAGCACCGGCTGCGCCTCTCCTTCCATTCCTGGTCCCCGCGGGTTTAGGGTTTGGGTGAGAATTGGAAGGGGATCGAGGCAGGTCGATCGACTAGGTTTTTTTACCGGTGGGCGGAGCTACCGGCACAGCTCCAGCCAATCACCTTGCACCACCGCACACTGTAGTTTATACCACATGCAATATAACACAGATCCGGCTTGTCTGCTCCTTTCCTATGCTTCCATCCGTGCTCCCACCTTATCCAACGGTTGTATTTTTTTCTTTTTTAGTTCTAATCTAATCATCTCCCCCTCTGATTTTAAGGAGGTGGGGCCGGGCTTTATTTTGTTCCAATCAAATCAAGCCACGTATGCGGAAGAACGGATGGGCACACAAAAGGGGAGCAGGCAAGTCTCGTCCATATAACACTGTTTGCTCTAGGGATCAGACTACTAATCCCTATCATCCCATCAGACCACTCCATGGCCGTTAGATATAAGTCTGTATGGATGGTGGATGAAGCACCATTGCATGCTTCCTACCCCGTTAGGGAGTTTCCAAAACAAAAGCCAATTGACGTATGTTGAGGTTTGATTGCTTCCGAAGGTCACTCACAGTTGCTGATTTTTAGGCAACTGATTTCGATTTGAAGGAAACAAATCAAATCCGACAGTTGCTTCCTTATGATATGCATTGGTCCTTGGTTTTAGCTTTTTTTTAGGAAACAAATAAAATCCGGCAGCTTGCTTCCTTACGAAGCAAAATTTCTGTCTAGTGCAACTTTTTTTTTTGAATTTTATGTCCGGTGCAACAAATACGTGCATCTACCCTTATTTTTAATGTTGTCTATCAGTTCACAACAAATTAATTTATGTTTCGCTCATTGGAGAATTTGCTTCTGTGGTAAATGATACTCTCTGCCTCTATTTATTTGAAGGTTGATGTCTGAAAGAACATGCGCTGCCCCCATGTTTGGTTTTGGTAATTGATGACAATCTCTATGGACTAATGGTTGACTTGAGTTATAATTGAAGGTTTTTTCCATAGGCTTTTCTTGGGGTACATGTGTTGGTTTCAAGGAGAGTTTGTGTCGACCAAGGTGCTATTCAAGGAATTACCTAAAGATTGGTCTTGTGAGAGGTTGATCAAGACTAAGTTAAAGAGTGAATCAAGTTGATCAACCCACAAAGCGTAGAAGATGTACCGAGAGGGATCAAGTGATCCCATGGTATGGTAAGCATTGTCAATTACGCTTTGTGTACTAACCCATGGTCTTCGTGAGGGTTCTTTGTGGGGTTAGGTTGCGGTGTGCAAGTTCAAGTGGAGCATCACAAAGAGATCAAATGATTGAAGCTTGCCGGCCATTGTGGTGACAATGGCCTTGTGAAGATGTGCCGAAGAGTGGCTCACCCATAGTGGTCTATGGGGGAGCAATCATCTAGTCTTCATCGTGCCAATGCAATCAAGAAAGGTGGTCCAACTTGAGGGAGTCAAGATCGTCATCATCTAGCTCAAGTGGACCATGTGCAAGGCAAAGGTTTGCCCTTGGTAGGTTTTCTATTTTACCGGTCTCATGATGGTAGTTGGGAGACCGGGTTATAAGATCGATTGCCGTTCTATCAAGGGGGGCTCTCAATGAGTAGCTTGATCGTATCGTTCATAGAGAGCTCAAACCATTGCATCCTTGCATCATCTTTCTTGGTTCTTGTTTGGTTCTCTTTATGAGTCTTAGAGCTTATGGTCATCTTGATGACAAGCTTGAGTTCATTGAAAACGGAGTTCGCATGCATCTTCTATGATGTTGTCGATATTGGAGGTTTTGCCGGTTCTTCTCGGTTAGAGGTTTCACTCCTCTTTTTGTTGGCATACCTTCCCTGCCTCTTCTTACTATAACCAGTCACTGTTTTGATGCTACTCGTCGTCTTGTTTCCAACAAGCTTGAGTTTGCTCAATTCGGAGCTCATATGCAGAAGTTGTGGCAGTTTAGGCTCTTTTGCATCCTCTGTTTTCTCTGTTGTGTTCTTGAAAGCCTCAAGCGGTAGTACTGCTCTCTAGAGTGGTAGTACTGCTTGTAAGCAGCAGTACCGTGGCCCTGTGCCGCACGTGGTACCGCTTCTTCTGGGGTTGCGCCTTTTTCGTGTCGAGTTTCGCGGTAGTAGAGCGGTAGTACCTCTTATAAGCGGTAAGCGGTACTACCTCTCCACCCGAGCGGTAGTACCTCTTATATGCGGTAAGCGGTACTACCTCTCCACCCGAGCGGTAGTACCTCTTATAAGCAGTAAGCGGTACTACCTCTCCCTAGAGCGGTACTACCTCTCTGGCAGTTTTTCAGCTCGTGTTTTTCTCTTTCGTGTCGAGTTTCGCGGTAGTAGGGTGGTAGTAGCTCTTATAAGCGGTAAGCGGTACTACCTCTCCACCTGAGCGGTAGTACCTCTTATATGCGGTAAGCGGTACTACCTCTCCACCCGAGCGGTAGTACCTCTGATAAGCAGTAAGCGGTACTACCTCTCCCTAGAGCGGTACTACCTCTCTGGCAGATTTTCAGGTCGTGTTTTTCTCTCCCGTTGGGGTGTTTTGACCGTGCTAAGTGGTAGTACCGCTCGTGGAGCGGTAGTACCGCTCGTATGCGGGCTGAGAACATAACGGTTGGATTCGGGAGGCCCTATAAAAGGGGGTCTTCTTCCCCATTGAACCTAATCCTTTTAGCTCGTGTTCTTCCCCCATTGTTGACCTTCTTCGAGCTTGTTAACTCTCAATCCCTCCATGGATTCTTGCTAGTTTTTGAGGGAAAAGAGAGAGGAGATCTAGATCCATATTTCCACCAATCACTTTCTCCTCTATGTGAGGGGAACCCCTTGGATCTAGATCTTGGAGTTCTTGGTGTTCTCCTTCTTGTTCTTCCTCTCATTTTCCTCCCTAGCATTAGTTGCTTTGGTGGGATTTGAGAGAGAAGGACTTGGGCACTCCGTGTGCCCTTGCCATTGCATTTCGTGCATCGGTTTGAGTTCTCCACGGTGATACGTGGAAGTTACAAGTTGAGAAGCTTATTACTCTTGGGTGCTTGGTACCCTTGAGCTTGTTCCTCTTGGGTGCTTGGACGCCCTAGACGGTTGGTGGTGTTCGGAGCTCAATCATTGTGGTGTAAAGCTCAGAGCAAGCATCGGGGTCTCCAATTGGGTTGTGGAGATCGCCCCGAGCAATTTGACGGTTACCGGTGACCGCCCCCAAGGGTTGCCAAAGTGTACGGGTTCGGTGACCGCCCCCAAGGGTTGCCATTTGTACGGGTTCGGTGAGCGCCCTCAAGGGTCCCTTAGTGGAATCATGGCATCTTGCATTGTGCGAGGGCGTGAGGAGATTACGGTGGCCCTAGTGGCTTCTTGGGGAGCATTGTGCCTCCACACCGCTCCAAACGGAGATTAGCATCTACAAGGGTGTAAACTTCGGGATACATCATCGTCTCCGCGTGCCTCGGTTATCTCTTACCCAAGCCCTTTACTTATGCACTTTACTTTATGATAGCCATATTGTTTCTTGTCATATATATTGCTATCACATAGTTGCTTATCTTGCTTAGCATAAGTTGTTGGTGCACATAGGTGAGCCTAGTTGTTTTAGGTTTTGTGCTTGACAAATTAACCGCTAGGTTTATTCCGCATTTGTTCAAGCCTAAACCGTAATTATTTTAAAACGCCTATTCACCCCCCCCCCCTCTAGGCGACATCCACGATCTTTCAATTGGTATCAGAGCCTCGTCTCTCTTTGTTAGGCTTAACCGCCTAGAGAGTAAAGATGTCGACTAGGGGATTAGGATTCTCTGACACTCTTAGTTTCGATGGCACAAATTTTGATGTTTGGGTAATTTGCATGCTTAATCTCTTTAGGGTCATGGACCCAAATTTAGAACGAATTGTAGATATGGGTTTTTCTCCTCCAAAGGATCCCCAAAGATTATCCTTAGAGGATGAGAAAAACTCTTATCTCAATGCTCAAGCTTCTAATGTGTTTTTTGATGCTTTGAGCAATGTAGTTATATTTCAACTCATGCCGTTCCGGGATGCTCATGAGTTGTGGACGAATCTTCAAGATAAATATGGAGTGTCCAAGATTTGTGGGGATGATTGTTCTCCCTCCACCTCCGGTTGTATAGTCTTCTCAACTTCTTCTACTTCACCTACATGTGGTTTGCCACAAGGTAATGATATGGTGAGTAGTGTTGGTCATTGCAATGATGAAAGTATGTTTATTGTGGATGATCCTTCATCACTATCTTATTGCAATGGTCCTTCTTTGGGCTTTAAAACTTCGAGCACACCAAATGTTTCACATGCTTGTGTTGATAGTCCTTGCATATCATGTAGAAATTTCTTGACTAAATCTCATGATGATATGCTTACTATGTCTTGTTGCCATGATAAAAATGCATATATGTCCTCGAATTGTTGTGCTAACAATGTAGAGGAAACCCAACACCCCATGGAACAAGATGTGGTCTTAAATGGTGCTTCAAGGGATCCTACATCATCATCTATTGCTTTTTGCCTTATGGCTAAGGCTTCAAAGGTATCTCCTACTTTGAAACCCAATATGTCTCTTGATGATGATGTTGATGCTAATGATGATGAGGATAATGATGAAGAGAATGATAATGTTGCCTCCTTAAAAATTAAAGGGGAAATGATTTTTAAAGCTCTTCTTAAGAATAAAATTGCTCATTCCAACTTCATGGAAATCATGTCTATTGCTATTGAGGGCAAGAAATATATTGATGAGTTGGAATCTCGTCTTGAGGAGCATGAGGTCACCATTGATAAAATGGAAGGTCGTGAGCGTGATTACGCTAATGAGATTGCGGATCTCTCTCAAGCTCTTGAACTTGAACAAACCACCAAAGAATCTCTTGAGGAGACTTTTTCTCTAGAGTTATCTAGAGTGAGGGAATCTCGTGATAGAGCTCTTGAGGTGGCCAATGATTTTGAAACTAAAAATGAGGAGCTTGAAGTTGCGCATGCTAAACTCCTTGAGGACTTTGAGCACCTCGAAAATGGCTCAAGGGTCATTAAGAGTGAGCTCATCAAACTCACCGAGTCTCATGCTCAACTTAAAGCTTCATATTCTAAAGAGCTTGCCAAGTTGTCTTCTCCTCTTGTTGCTAATGATGATGCTTGTGCTACTAACTCTATCTCTTGTGAAGCATCCATATTGAAGGAGAATGTTGAGCTAAGGGCTCAACTTGAGTTGCTATCTAGCAATTATGGAATGTTGGAAGAAAATCATGTAAAGCTCACAAGCTCTCATGATGATCTCCTAGTATCCCATAATGTGCTAAAATTAGCTCATGAGGCCATGCTTACTAAGGTAACATCTAGTGATCCTCATGTGGATACTAGCACCACTTCTAGTCAAAATGCTATATTGCCATGTGCTAGTACTTGTAATTCATCTACTCACAATGTTGGTACATCTTGTGATGAATTGCTTTTCTTGCCTTGTTGCTCTAACGATGAAGCTTATACTTCCTCTAGTACTTGTGTTGAGACTAACCACGTAGAGGAAATCAAAGAGCTCAAGGCCCAAGTCACTTCTTTGAAGAAAGACTTGGAAAAGAGTCATGAAGGGAAATCCACACTCAACAATATCTTGAGTGTGCAAAAATCCCCCAATGACAAAGGTGGACTTGGATTCAACTCCAATAAGAAGAAGAAGTCCAAGATGATCAAGAAGAAGGGCCAAGAACAAGTCAAGAACTCGGCCAAGATTATTTGCTTCAAGTGCAAAGTAGAAGGGCATCATGTTAGATCTTGCCCATTGAAGAAGAAGCCCATTAGTGACAAGCATCAAGGGAAGCGACCACAAGTTCACTCTCATTCTCAACCTCAAGTTGAAGAAAGGCCTCTTCCCAAAAAGACTCAAGCTAATGCTTCTCAAGTTGAGAAATCAAGTGAGAAGAAAGTGAAGAGTAGACGTTGCTACCTATGTCGCGAGAAAGGTCACCTCGCTTCTTCATGCACTAGTGGTAACTTATCCAACCCAATTATTATTTATGATGTCTATTCTCTTGGGAAGGATAAGGTTGGCAATGTGGTTGCCAAGTTTGTTGGTACTCAAAGTGGTTTGAAGCAAAGAACCATTTGGGTAGCCAAGCCTATTGTGACTAACCTCTTAGGACCCAACTTGGTTGGGGACCAACAAGCTCAAACTTGATCAATAGGTGATGTTGGAGGTCATTGGAGACTTGGCTATATTATGAAGAATTAAGGGGACTTCATCATACTTATTGTCTCAAGCCAAGTCATTCGAATTATCAAGTTTCTATCTTATATCCAATGTTTCTCCTTGCGGTAACTCGTGCTTAAATTGTTTACATTGAAAGTTACTTGCCCCTTTGCATGTTTGGCTTTGTTCCTTGCATGTGTTTGTATATGTTGTGCTTCCAACTTGTGTGTTGGTTTGGACATCATGTACGTGTGTGTCATGCGTAGAGCCTTTATGCTTCTTCTTGTATCTTAGTTGGCTCTTGTGAGAGATTAATGGAATATCCCGTTATGGGGGAGTAATGTGCTTTGTGCACCTCACAATCCTATAAATGTGTGTACATGAGGAATACCATTTAGTATTGATATTACAAGAATATCTAGTTGCTATGTGGTATGTCTCCTCATGAGAAATTCAATTTCTAAATAGTCCATTAATTATCTCTTGTTGGTTCCTCTTATTGCCTCTTGTTAAAGTCTTTAATTGGTATCACATTATGGGGGAGTAATATGCTACGTGTATATTACTAGCCTAGAAGATGTGTACATTTGAGATATTGTCATCTAGAGTTGATATTGTAAATTATCTTGTTCCTAGGTGGCATGCTAGCTCTACAAGTTGCAATTTGCTTTTTGTTGGTGTGAAGATGATGTCGGATATCCTTGCTATCTACCACCAGGAATTATTTCCGTTTACTTCTTGTCTTTTGACAATTGGTACTCACTTTTGTGGTAGATTTTATCGATCATCTTTACATTGGCTTTTGCTTTTTTTTGCCCTTTCTCTTGCCAAGGTTTGTATCAACTCCCTTTGTCTTCCATACCACTTGTGGATCTTGTGTATTTCTTGATCTTGTCTAGTGTTTTCTAGATATAGTGAAAGTGGTGATCCCACCTTGTGCATTTTGTATTCAAATGCAAATTCTCTATAATGCACTAGTCTTGGGGGAGCTATCCTATTTTCTATAAAACACTCATCTTGTGATCCTTATCAAGTGTGTGTTTGTGGAAGGCAAGCCGTTTCTTTTTGGTGCTTTGTGCCATCATGAAACTTTGTAGAGAGCTTGGTTTGTTTGGAACCATCCTCTCTTTTGGGAGTTTGATGTCTCTTCTTTGTGTATATCAATGGATATCTCATTCCTTGTTGTATCCATTATGGATATCCTCCAAGTGATGATTTATTCATTTGATATCTTTTCTTCGCTTGGTTTTTCTTTGTCTTTTGGTCTCATTTCTTGAAAGTCTTGAGCATGCATATTAACTTCGTGTAGTATCTTTGGCATGCTTTCTTTCTTTGACCCAATATATAGGGGGAACTCCACCAAGTCTCAAAATTGGATGAGATGTGCATGAAATTCATTTTCATATCTATATGCACATATTTATGTGGAGTTTGTCCTATGTGTTGTTGGTTCTCTAACTCTTTGGTCCCAATGAGGTTGGGTACCATTTTGTTTGTGTTGTTGTTTTAGGAACAAGTGGAGATGCATTGGATGCTCGGCTCACTCACAAGGAAGGAGTTGTCACCATGTGCTTATTGGAGTCAAGCTAGGATGATCAATGAACTACATTGTACCTTCTATTGGTATCTACTACATCCTTCCAATGTTATCTCGGTAACAAGTATCTTCATATACTTCATGCACACATTCCTTGCATCAACCTTGTGTAGGTTGTATCATGGCATGTTATCCATTCTTTCTTGTGATACTTGTTTCCTTTCTCAAAGCATCCCAACAATGATGTCTTGTTGCTAGTTGTGATGTCTTTGATGTTCGTGTGGTTGGAATTCATTTATATGCAATAAGACCATATCTAGCCTTGTGTCATGCTCTCAAGCAAATATCTTATTGGTATATGTATGACTTCCTTTTGGATATCTTGTTCCTTCATGTTGTAACTATTTCGGGTGTACATCCTTCTTTGTAGATATATATCATCATGATTTCGTCTACCTAGAACCTTATACACTTGAGAGAAATTACATCTCTAGATGATATCCTTTCTTTCACGTCCACCGTGTCTTTCTTATGTTATTTCTTTGGTGGCTCCATGAAAGCTTTTGCCTTGAGTGCGTGTCTTATCTCATTGCATCTTGATGCACTCTTGTGTGGTGAAGATTACTTTCCTCTTGCTTATCTTTACGAGGCTTTTGCCATCTTATTGGTATCCCTCGTCTTGATGAGGCTTTCATCTTCTATCTTCACCACGGGTTGTCACAAGCATAGGTTCTTTATATGCTTATTAGTAAGCTTGTGAACCCATTTACTTGTTGTGTGTGGGAATGATAGGCCTTGCACCGTGTTGCCTCATTCTTTCAAGACTTTATTGATGCTTAATGATCATCCGTACATTAGTCTTCTCAAGTGCATTGCCTTGACTCACACACATCATTTTGGTTGAGCCCATTCTTAAGTTGCCTCTTTTACTTGTTGCTCAACCATGTGTTTCTTGCAAGTACTAGGCTTATTTTCCTATATGCTCACTTGCACTTGTTGTAAGTTTCTATTGATTTTGGGGGAGCTATGATCCTATTGTGTGCACTTTGTATCCAAATACAAATATTCTTATGTGTGCACAAATCATGGGGAGCTTCTCTAGTTTCTTTAGAACACTCCTCTGCTCATATCACAATATCTTTCTTTCTTGTGGCTCGTAGGATCTTTGGCCTAGTTGGTTCAATTGGTATCTTTTGATAGCTTGCTTCAATTGGTATCTTTTGATCGCTTGATTGCTTGTGTCTCTGTCGATTATGTCTTTGTGGCATATCTTCCTTTAGCAATCTTTGGGCCTCAATATAGTTTGTCTTCCTCCAAGTATTTACCGTTGGTTTTGTGTATTGCTTTCCTCTCTCTTGTTGAGAAATACACAACTTATGGAGGAACTCAATCTATATTGGCCTTCTAAGCTTTTCGCCCATTTTGGCAATCGATGCCAATGGGGGAGAAGTTTCAGAGAGTTTTGTGGAGGTTTTGGAGAGTTTTGTGGAGGTTTCGGAGAGTTTTGTGGAGGTTTCGGAGAGTTTTGTGGAGAAGTCTTTAGAGTTTTCTCCTTGCTTTGGTTTTGTTCCTAAGCATTTGCATCTCATACGCATGCATTATTGGTTGTTGCATTGCATGGTGATGCATAATTCCTTGTATTAAACTCTCTTGAAAGTGATTGTCATCAATTACCAAAATGGCGGAGATTGAAAGAACATGTGCTGCCCCCATGTTTGGTTTTGGTAATTGATGACAATCTCTATGGACTAATGGTTGCCTTGAGTTATATTTGAAGGTTTTGTCCATAGGCTTTTCTTGGAGTACATGTGTTGGTTTCAAGGAGAGTTTGTGTCGACCAAGGTGCTATTCAAGGAATTACCTAAAGATTGGTCTTGTGAGAGGTTGATCAAGACTAAGTTAAAGAGTGAATCAAGTTGATCAACCCACAAAGCGTAGAAGATGTACCGAGAGGGATCAAGTGATCCCATGGTATGGTAAGCATTGTCAATTAAGCTTTGTGTACTAACCCATGGTCTTCGTGAGGGTTCTTTGTGGGGTTAGGTTGCGGTGTGCAAGTTCAAGTGGAGCATCACGAAAAGATCAAATGATTGAAGCTTGCCGGCCATTGTGGTGACAATGGCCTTGTGAAGATGTGCCGAAGAGTGGCTCACCCATAGTGGTCTATGGGGGAGCAATCATCTAGTCTTCATCGTGCCAATGCAATCAAGAAAGGTGGTCCAACTTGAGGGAGTCAAGATCGTCATCATCTAGCTCAAGTGGACCATGTGCAAGGCAAATGTTTGCCCTTGGTAGGTTTTCTATTTTACCGGTCTCATGATGGTAGTTGGGAGACCGGGTTATAGGATCGATTGCCGTTCTATCAAGGGGGGCTCTCAATGAGTAGCTTGATCGTATCGTTCATAGAGAGCTCAAACCATTGCATCCTTGCATCATCTTTCTTGGTTCTTGTTTAGTTATCTTTGTGAGTCTTAGAGCTTATGGTCATCTTGATGACAAGCTTGAGTTCATCGAAAACGGAGTTCGCATGCATCTTCTATGATGTTGTCGATATTGGAGGTTTTGTCGGTTCTTCTCGGTTGGAGGTTTCACTCCTCTTTTTGTTGGCATACCCCCCCTGCCTCTTCTTACTATAACCAGTCACTGTTTTGATGCTACTCGTCGTCTTGTTTCCAACAAGCTTGAGTTTGCTCAATTCAGAGCTCATATGCAGAAGTTGTGGCAGTTTAGGCTCTTTTGCATCCTCTGTTTTCTCTGTTGTGTTCTTGAAAGCCTCAAGCGGTAGTACTGCTCTCTAGAGCGGTAGTACCGCTTGTAAGCAGCAGTACCGTGGCCCTGTGCCGCGCGTGGTACCGCTTCTTCTGGGGTTGCGCCTTTTTCGTGTCGAGTTTCGCGGTAGTAGAGCGGTAGTACCTCTTATAAGCGGTAAGCGGTACTAGCTCTCCACCCGAGCGGTAGTACCTCTTATATGTGGTAAGCGGTACTACCTCTTCACCCGAGCGGTAGTACCTCTTATAAGCAGTAAGTTGTACTACCTCTCCCTAGAGTGGTACTACCTCTCTGGCAGTTTTTCAGCTCGTGTTTTTCTCTTTCGTGTCGAGTTTCACGGTAGTAGAGCGGTAGTAGCTCTTATAAGCGGTAACCGGTACTACCTCTCCACCCGAGCGGTAGTACCTCTTATATGCGGTAAGCGGTACTACCTCTCCACCCGAGCGGTAGTACCTCTTATAAGCAGTAAGCGGTACTACCTCTCCCTAGAGCGGTACTACCTCTCTGGCAGTTTTTCAGCTCGTGTTTTTCTCTTTCGTGTCGAGTTTCGCGGTAGTAGAGTGGTAGTAGCTCTTATAAGCGGTAAGCGGTACTACCTCTCCACCTGAGCGGTAGTACCTCTTATATGCGGTAAGCGGTACTACCTCTCCACCCGAGCGGTAGTACCTCTGATAAGCAGTAAGCGGTACTACCTCTCCCTAGAGCGGTACTACCTCTCTGGCAGATTTTCAGCTCGTGTTTTTCTCTCCCGTTGGGGTGTTTTGACCGTGCTAAGCGGTAGTACCGCTCGTGGAGCGGTAGTACCGCTCGTGTGCGGGCTGAGAACATAACGGTTGGATTCGGGAGGCCCTATAAAAGGGGGTCTTCTTCCCCATTGAACCTAATCCTTTTAGCTCGTGTTCTTCCCCCATTGTTGACCTTCTTCGAGCTTGCTAACTCTCAATCCTCCATGGATTCTTGCTAGTTTTTGAGGGAAAAGAGAGAGGAGATCTAGATCCACATTTCCACCAATCACTTTCTCCTCTATGTGAGGGGAACCCCTTGGATCTAGATCTTGGAGTTCTTGGTGTTCTCCTTCTTGTTCTTCCTCTCATTTTCCTCCCTAGCATTAGTTGCTTCGGTGGGATTTGAGAGAGAAGGACTTGGGCACTCCGTGTGCCCTTGCCATTGCATTTCGTGCATCGGTTTGAGTTCTCCACGGTGATACGTGAAAGTTACAAGTTGAGAAGCTTATTACTCTTGGGTGCTTGGTACCCTTGGGCTTGTTCCTCTTGGGTGCTTGGGCGCCCTAGACGGTTGGTGGTGTTCGGAGCTCAATCATTGTGGTGTAAAGCTCCGAGCAAGCATCGGGGTCTCCAATTGGGTTGTGGAGATCGGCCCGAGAAATTTGACGGGTACCGGTGACCGCCCCCAAGGGTTGCCAAAGTGTACGGGTTCGGTGACCGCCCCCAAGGGTTGCCATTTGTACGGGTTCGGTGACCGCCCTCAAGGGTCCCTTAGTGGAATCACGGCATCTTGCATTGTGCGAGGGCGTGAGGAGATTACGGTGGCCCTAGTGGCTTCTTGGGGAGCATTGTGCCTCCACACCGCTCCAAACGGAGATTAGCATCTGCAAGGGTGTGAACTTCGGGATACATCATCGTCTCCGCGTGCCTCGATTATCTCTTACCCGAGCCCTTTACTTATGCACTTTACTTTATGATAGCCATATTGTTTCTTGTCATATATATTGCTATCACATAGTTGCTTATCTTGCTTAGCATAAGTTGTTGGTGCACATAGGTGAGCCTAGTTGTTTTAGGTTTTATGCTTGACAAATTAACCGCTAGGTTTATTCCGCATTTGTTCAAGCCTAAACCGTAATTATTTTAAAACGCCTATTCACCCCCCCCCCCCCCCTCTAGGCGACATCCACGATCTTTCAATGTCCTTTGTAATGTGATATTTTGTTTCAAAAGCATCAGTATTTTGCTTATATAAACTAGAGAATTGGTTTAAACCTGCTTCCATAAAAAAGGAAACATTCCACATGTTTGAGAAGGATCACAATCTTGCTTCCATCTACTAGAGAATTGCTTCCAACCAAGTATTATATTGTTTCCACTAAAGAGATAGATATTTCCAGTCATAATTACACATGGTTCTAATTCAAATGAAGGGTTTGTTTGCAAAGAAAGAACGAAAATGCTGCTGTCTAATGGAGTCATAATTTCACATCCTTCTAATTCAAATGAACGATTTGTTTGCAAAGAAAGAAAGAAATGTTGTTGTCAAATGCAGAGTGTTTCAAGGCGAATTAAAATTGCTTCCATGCGTCGAATTTCACTAATTAGACATCATGTGATGGAGGGTGTTGTCCACAGCGCCAATGGGTACAAGCTGAGGTGCCCTTGCCCGAGCGCTTCGATCTTCATTGTGCCGTCCTTGAGGTTGTATACCCTGAGAGCCCGGATGTCTGAGCCATGTGGGTCTTTGCGGTGAATTCGACACCTCATCTCTCAAGTAGATGCATGCAGCATCAATCCCCTAGCGCCCCTTCATTGGCATAGAAACATATGTGAGAACTCATAAGGTAGAAAGCATATGGATAACACAAATAAATGATTTGGGCTATCACACACTAACATAATAGAATTTTGACATGAGAAATCTACATGCTTGAGAGGCAAGATTTGGGTGCCCAAATTTAATGTTCACGAAACATTGTTCTGTTGCGGCACTACATGTCTACATGAGAAGCATATAGGAAAAATAAAGGAAGCAAGATTAACAAGAAGACGCTTATTTGGTGCTATTCAACCGGTTGTTATTCACTAATTGAAGCATACTCTATGGACCGAAGAAGCATATGTATTACAGTATAGAAGCGCAATAGATAAGAAGCATAAAAATAGTGCTCTCAATACATAAGCAGTACTTTGAAGCATGGATATTTGAAAGAAAAAAGATCAATATATGCACAATCCAAATACACATATATTCTTGATGATTTAGTGATCCACTACATATTGTACAGACTGAAATCAGCCCCCGAGAAGGGAATAAAGCAATATATGCACATAGAGATATCGAACAATATAAGTTGAAAGCACGGTACCATTATGAGCATCGGTTTGTTTGTGTTGCCACCATACAAACTGGACCTATTATAAACCATTATAAGATGAAGGCATGGAAGAGCAATTTTCTAGACGACAGTGCAAAATGAGTACAATGTAGAAGCACACAGGTATGAAGCTAGAAAATAATGCAAAGGGTGCATTATTAGTGTTTGGTGGAAGCATGCAATTTTGAAAATAAAACAAGAAAAGATTTGCTGCCAACTGTGGTTACATATTTTTGGAAGCCCTGTATACAGAAGCAATAAAAGAATTTTCTTTCTCAACATTTGTCAACTTCATTAGAAGCACTGAATATTGAAAGAGGAATAGGCGCGATTGTAGCGTACATGGCTATGCGTTATCTAATTATGACTCCATGTGGCCTAACACATGAACATCACAATACTAGGCAGACCATGAACATAAATAGCAATGAGTAATAGGCTGTTGGATGATTTAAAAACAAAATTGCGTTACAAAAAATACAAATCATCAAATCAGGGGCTATCGACGCAGAGCAATACCTTCGATTTCGAGATGGGCGCTTCGACTAGGGGGGGAATTTTTGCAATCCACTGCCGGTTCGTCAGCCGGCCCGTGCTACTCCGGCAGCCGATCCATCCGATTTGTAACCTGCCGCTGAACGACGAGGAGAGAAGGAGGAGCAGGGGCGGAGGCGTGGAGCTGACCGGTGAGTATGCTGTGCTGCTGGACGAAGACGACATGGGATCTCGGAGATGCAAAGCTGGGTGCGCTCTGCGTGGTGGAACAGCTCGGGGCGGTGCCACCTGATTGGAATCTGGAGGGATTAGGGGAGAGGTTTACGTGCGGCCGTTGCGGTTAGGTTTGTGCCGATTAATTTATTATTAGTTTTCCTTATCTTTTACATACATAAGAAGCGCAATTCTTGACCGTCAGATTTCAGTTAGATCGACGGAGTACGACTCGTCTTCCGCTGGTGTCTTATCAGACTATATATAGAAAGTGTTTCTCTTTACTAAATGTTTGTATTTCACCACCCTGGCCCACCATGTGATGTCATCCACATGCATGTATGTCAAGAATGTGACAGCTCTCATCTCTTTTCCCTTACACAATAAATCCATACTTTTATTTCAGCTTTGCTAATTTAACTCGTCTGTATCTTTTAAACCATAATTTTATTATTGAAACTTTTTATATATATGAAATTGTGGCGTTCATACCTTTAAAACAAGACCAATTTTGAATATATTTCAAACACGTTTGAATTTCAATGTTTCAATCGATTTATTTCAATTCAACTATTTCAGTCAGTTGAAATTCTAATTTCATTTATTTCAAAAAATATTTTGAATAATTTCAAGCAATCGTTTCAGATAACAAATTCACAAATTATTTCACTCGGTTCAAGAATCCGGTTCCATTTTTTTCTTACAACCATTTCAATTATTTCAGACTTACTACACTTTTTCAAAATACTATTTCATTTACTTCGGATAAGTCTCCACTATTTCAAAAAGAATGAGCTAATATATTTCAATAATTTCGTAACATATTTCACTTTTTCAAAATACTTTTTGTAGAAACACTATTTTAACCCAAACTGATTTCACTACAAACCCTTCACCCCATTTCAAAAACACATGTTTCACTCATTCCAAAACATAATTTCACAAAAAAATGAGAACACATTTTACTCATTGCTCTTGTTCTAAACAGCTCCAAACATCGTATTTACTTCAACTATTTCAAAAAATAGATTCACAAAAAAATTCACTCAATTCAAGAATCCAGTTTCAGTTTTTTCTAAAAACATTTCAAAAAAATTCAGACGTATTTCACTTTTTTGAAAACCTTTTCACTTATTTTGGATAAGACTCCACTATTTAAAAAAAATGAGTTTATACATTTCAATAATTTCATAGCATATTTCACCTTTCAAAAGCATTTTCAAATTTTCAATCTTTTGAAACAAACTGATTTTAATACTAAAACCCTTAACTCCTTTTAAAAAACACAAGTTTCACTCATTC
The DNA here is from genome assembly GCA_034509565.1 of Triticum monococcum. Taxonomy (NCBI): domain Eukaryota; kingdom Viridiplantae; phylum Streptophyta; class Magnoliopsida; order Poales; family Poaceae; genus Triticum; species Triticum monococcum. Next base: position 751,761,926 of record CM067843.1, on the reverse strand, counting down.
CAAAAACTTAATTTCACTAATATTGAAAACCGATTTCAAATGAATTGAAACATTTAAATTTAAACATTTCTGAAATGTATCAAAATTGTTCTTATTATAGAGGGCTTAAGGCTAGGAATTCAAATATATAAAAAGTTTCACAAAGGAGTTTATGGTTTAAAATATATCAATGATTTAAAAGAGCATAGATGAAATAAAAGGGTACATTTAGTGTGTAAGAGAAGAGAGAGACTCTGATAACTTTTCCTGCCATGCATGCATTGTGGGGGCCAGGAGCCGTATATGGTCTCGTATAGGCTTGGTATGAAAACAACTGATAATTAATTGGTGGATCCCTGCACGAATCATGATGCATATGTGGATGATGGATGCTTCACCGGTAGCTCCCATGACCGGTAAAAGAGACTTTGCGGCAGGTCGATGGAGATGGAGTGAAAAGTCGATGCCTCCCATCCGTGGTCATGGCCTGTCTTTTTTTTTGGAAGGCCATGGCCTGTCAACCAAGGCCCATCCAGGTCCAGCCCGAATTCGAAAAGTAGGGCCTATCAAGCCCATAATACCAATCAGGCTTGTTTTATACTCCCTCCGTTCCAAAATATAGTGCGTTCTTGGTTTTCGTGCTTCAGTTTTGATCATAAATCTAACCAACGAGACTGACTGTAACGAGAGCAAAAATTATACCAATGAATTCGTATTCAAAAAAACATTTCAATTATATATTTTTTGCTCCTGCTGCAATCGGTCTCGTTGTTTAAATTTATGGTCAAAGTTGAACCTTGAAAAGCGCGGGCGCGCTATATTTTGGAACGGATGGAGTAGCACTTAAAAAAATCTACACCTCTAAAAAATCTACAATTCATTTACCTTCTGTTTTCTATAATTCTTATTTTTTACAATCATTTTATGACCAAAATGATGGCTGGCAACCATCATTCAGCGGCAAGCTTGGATCAACTGTTCATGTTTACATTAAACGGGCAGGTATGTTTGCTTCACGGTTGATACTTGCTAGTAGTGGTAAAAGAACACAAAGAGAAAGATCAAGTTTTTTCAACAAGTGTAATGTGTATCTGTGTGTGGATCTCTACCTGCTATCTTTTTACTTCCATTTTTCTAATTTTGGTGCACTGCAGATTTTCCGCCAATCGTTTGTCATGTTTCTCTCGTGACATCCTTCGGAGACACTAGCCCCGAATCATTGAGTCCGGAAGGAAATCTTTTTGCTTTTTGCCGGAAAGAAGGAAATCTAATTTGGAATACTACATTTGATTGATACAGTACAATGTAAGAAATCCACCAATGCAAAGCTTTCAGTAACATTGCATACATGTGTTCTGTCTTGGATGTGAGCAATCATTAAACTACAAATTAGAAAAAAATTCAACTTGCCATTGTTTAAACTCTAGCGATAATGGTCGTTGTGCCCATTCTGTGTAATCCGTCATGTCCGATGAAACCTCGCTCAATTTCCTCGTCCCCGAGCATCCCCTAGATACCCTGGAGCTACCCCACTCAACAATTGCATCCCTAGGTCCTTGTCGGGTCGTATGTGTCGACCTCCGCCACCAGTTGCCTTTGTTTTCGTTGCTAACCATGCTCCGGTTATCCTGGATGACAGTTTACTGCGCCAGTCAACTCATGGATATCATAAGCCATCAATTTTACACGATTCCCTCTCCTTCCTCAACTCTGTCCGGGTGCACCACTGCACCCCGTGGGACCCTCGCTGTCCGATGGCTCAAGGGTCATGCACAACTCTGGAGGATATATATAGTGGGCACCGGTGTCTGTGCTAGTGTAGGTCGAACTAGGACATCAACCAGCCCATGACTCGTTCTTTGGCTGGCATAGAGCACCGTGGAGAAAAGGAGATGAGGAGGAAGAAGAGATCGAAAAGAATATGTGAGGATGATAGGTGGGACCCTTGTCCACCTAGGTATGCCATGTCACCCTTGTATGTAGGCCCGGGTGGTCAAATTCACTATTAAAATGCTAAAAGTTGTGAATCAGTGTTATGTGTTCAACCCTGCCCCAATCTTCATGGTTTTCTGTAACTTTCGTCGAAGATGATTGTTCCTTGATACCATAGCCCAACATATGGTGGTCTTTACTCTTCTATGTTGCCAAAGTCGCGAGAGCTCTTAAAATCGACAGCGAACTCGCTGTCAGCCGCTAATAAGCCAACCCCTTTGTCTTCTTCGTAGTTCTTAGGGTCCACGAGCTTCGAAACCATCTCTATCTTTTCGTGGATGGGCCGCCACCTTCTTCACCACTTCATACTTCAGTCTCTTATCATCGTCCATAGCATCAATGTCGATTGTTGAGTACAACGCTTCTCCTGTTCTATAGCATCAATGGGTGCGTCGCGCGGGCCTTGCATCCATGATGGTTGGGCTAGACCGATTTCCCATCCACCGGCCACTCAGACCGATGAGATCGTATGGCCCATACAACAGGATGTCGCTGGGCGTGCCTCAACTAGTTAGAGCATCTCCAATAGGATGTGTATATTTGGCACTTCTTCTTCGGTACAACCCCCCCCCCCCCCCCCCCTCTAAATACATCAACGCACGAGATTTCTTCGTACCCCTTCATAACAAAGGGTAGGATGGTCTTTTTTTGAAATACGTCCCGAACGCGTATATGGGGTGGGAGACACCCTCAACTGGGCCGGCCCATTGGTGAAGGCTGGAAAGAGGGCGACACGAGATGTAAAAATTCACAAAATACATGCCTCCGCTAAGAATCGAACCACAGACCTTTATACATTACTCCCTCCGTCACGGTTTAGAAGTCGCGCTTGGAAATTCTCTGAGACCTAGGTGGTTATCTATTGGTTGTAAAATGGGCTAAAAAATAGCATTCACACTACGCATGCATATAGAAAATGTATATAAGAGTACTAATTAGCTATTAGAAATAAATGCAATGCACCCTAAACCTTGTCTATTATGGAAACGCACGCAAATTTAACTGTGCCTTCTAAACTGTGACGGAGGAAGTAAGTTAAAAGGCTCACCAGTTGACCTGACTAGCGTTTGTCAATGGTTAGGAAACTTAAGAAACCCTCCCCCCGGAATTATTGGGCCCATGAGCCGAAACGGGAACACCACGAAAAACGCACAGGAAAAATTGGAAATAAATCTCTTAGCTAATCGCCGCTATTAATTAGCTAATCGTAGTAACATGTGCATGCAATGGTGCTGCATGATCCAATCAAGGAAACCCATGCGCTAGCTTCCATGGAGAGACTAGGGAATAAAGTGACGTGCTTAAATGCAGCAGCCTAATTGTTTTTTTTATAAACTATACAACAGCCTAGTAACATGGTACACGTTTTAGTGGATCTTGGACCCAATAAACCCAAATGGAGAGAGTGACACCAAGAAAATTCTGAATGAATTTTTAAAAATTGAACAATGTTTCATAATCCAACATTTTTTTGAACAACTTGAACACGTTAAAAAATCATTTTTCATAAAAGCATGAAAATATTTCAAAAAATTTGAATAATAGTTTACACAAGCATGAACATTTCAATTTTTTAAGGAGGTATGTTAGTTCAAAATATTAAGAACATTTTTTTCCGAGCAACATTTTGAACACTTCTACAGAAATATGAGGAGCGTGCAAACTTTAGAACTAACAGTTTGAACAGTTTTTTGAACACTTCCTTTCCTTTTAGCTTCTTATGTGGCTAATGTAAGTTTACAAATTTTTAGGAAAACAAATTCATGTGTTTAAAACCGGCTTTTGTTTTATTTTACTCTGGGTTTTTTCAGGAAAACAAATTCGTGTGTTTAGAACATGGTCTAGTTTTGGACATTCTCGAGACCTCCCCAACTTTTGCTAGCGGATGGGCATGCGCACGGTAGGCATCCATGCTAGGTTTGGACGATTCCAACACCTTATGCAAGTTGTGTGACGCCTGGCCATTTATCGATCATTTTCACTGAGAAAACTCCAGAAAATGCAAACACTGCCGAAAAACTCAAACAACTTGGGATGGTGCCTTGAATTGGTCATAAAAGTTTATGGACAAATTTGGGGTCATTTGAAGATGCAAAAAAAGCACTCGTATACGAACTCATCTGGCCTACCCGGACACCCTGCATTGAACATGGTATATTTTTGGACATGCATAAAATGACCCCAAATTTTGCTAGCAGGTGGGCATGCCCATGGCAGACAATCATGCCAGGTTTAAATGATTTCCGACACCATGCGCAAGTTGCGTCACGTTCGGCCATTTGTGGTCCATTTTTCATCGAGAGAACTCCATAAATTGCAAAAAGAAAAAGAAAACTCAAACAAATTGGCATGGTGAAAGCTCATGGAATTTTTTGGGTCATTTCACCATGCCGATAAAACGTGCTCTCATACAGACCCATTTCGCCTACCCAAACAACACCCGTTGAAAATGGTCCATTTTTTGGACATGCATGAAATGATCCAACTATTGTCAATAGGTGGGCATGCTCATGGTTTGAACGAATTTTGACACTATATGCAAGTTGCATCATGTCCGCGCATGTATAGCCATTTTTCATCGAGAAAACTATAGAAATTGAAAGAGCTGTTAAAAACTCAAACAACTTGGCATGGTGCCTTGAATTGGCTATTTAAGCTTATAGGGAAAAATTGGAGTCATTTAAAGATGTCGAATAAAACATGCTCTCATACGGAGCCTTTTGGCCTGCCCGAGCACCTTGTTAAACATGGTCTATTTTCGGACATGTATGAACTGACCTCGACTTTTACGAGCAGGTGAGAATGCTCATGGTAGGCATCCATGCCAGGTTTGAATTATTTCCGACACCATATGCAAGTTGCGTCACATCCGGCCATTTATCGCCTTTTTTTACTAAGAAAAACACCAGAAAACGGAAAATTTCTAGAAAACCAATACAACTTGGCACGGTGCCTTGAATTGATCATACAAGTCAATGAAAAAAATTGAGGTCATTTAACAGATGTTGAGAAACAACATGCTCTCAGTGCAGCCTTGTCACATATCTAGGCACCCAATGTTGGACATGGTTTTTTTTTTACATTCAAAAAAGCCATCAACTTTGGTCAACAGGTGGGCATGCACATTGTGAAGATGGGAACACTTTTTCAAATTTGCCAGCGTTTTTTCATATTTGCGAATATTTTTGAATTTATTTATTTTCTAGGGCTTAAGCATTTTTTCTTCTCTTCTGGTTAATTGATTTTCTCCTTCTTGAACTTTACTAGTAAATGCGCACGTGCAACGCACGTTAATATTTAAGCAATATATCAATTGCACGCGGATATTAGGTGTGCTATTATTTGTATATTAATCTCGTAAATAGTGCAATATTTGGTATGATATTAATTGCACGTTAAACACGTTTGTGCTCGTCATTTGAGCAGTCTAGGTCGTTGGATTGACTTAGTTCGATGGCCGAGGTCAGTTGGACCTGCCTGTTTGGATCTTTTTATATTGGTATAGATATAGATTATTCTTTTTGAAACCTGCGCAAAAACAATTCAGTATTTTACAATGTGTTCCTTTAAAAAAATATAAATTCAAAAAATGTACAGGATTTCCAAAAAATATTCTTTTTTCTAGAAATTGTTTTGAATGTTAAGAATCTTGCCGTTTACAATTTTTTCTCAACACTCTAATAATGTTCACTTTCCCAAAAATGTTTGGAAATTTAAAAATATGTTAGTTTTTTAAAATTGTTTGTGGTTTCCCAAAATGTTTGAGCTTTTTTACAAAAATTAAAAAAATGCTCTTGTTTACCTATTTTTCATAAATTCTAAAAATATATGAGAATTTCAGAATAGGTTATTGTTTTCTGAAAACTGTTCCAGTTTTCAAATTTTTCTCAAAACTCAAAAAGTATTTCGGAATTACTTAAAATGTTGACGGTTTTGAAAAATTGCTCAGAATTTCAGAAATTCCAAAAATGTCCACGTATTTGCAGAAGATATTTAGGATTTTAAAAAAGGCAAGTTTTTTTTAAAAAAATTGAATTTTAAACCTTTTCTAGAGTTGTCGAAAAACAATTGTTGGATTTTAAAAAATTATTTGGTTTTTTAGAAAAAAATATTCACAATTTACAAGAAAAGATAAAAAATCCAAAAGCTGCCAGGATTATGTGTTGTAGTTAGTTCTTAAAGTGGCACGCTCTTTATTTCCCACTAACGTCTATCAGGTTGATTGGTAGGTAGCTGCAACTTTCTAAGTTGGAGCTGCAGAGTTCGAATCCCTGTAGGTCGGTCCCTTCTAATTCTTTTTTTAGCGACTATATACCTGCCGTAGGTGCGAGCGCTACGGGATACCTTCCTGGGCCGGCCCAATCGGTGGTACGCAGAGGGTATACGTTCTAGCAGACAACCTATCATACCTATAAAGTGGGGTCTTTGTGAACACCTAAATATGCTTATAAGAAAATTTTGGTGGGGGAGCACAAATGGGCAACGTAAGCCACATTGGGTGTCGTGGAAGGCAATGACACAACCCAAGAGTATGGGAGGACTGGGATTCAAAGATTTCGAGCTTTTTAATTTGGCAATGTTGGCTAGACAAGCATGGCGCTTGCTACAGGATCCAGGTTCGCTGAGTGCAAGAATATTGAAAAGTGTTTATTTCCCAGACACATCAATCTTGTTGGCGACGTTAGGTAATCACCCAAGCCAGATTTGGAGGTCCATCATTGAAGGTCGGGACACTTTGAAACAAGGGCTGATCAGGCGTATTGGCAATGGTAACAACACGAAAATCTGGGAGGATAACTGGCTACCTCGCGAGGAGATGATGAGGCCATACGGATGCATATCAGCCAACCCCCGGTCATGGTTTCAGAACTCATCAACACAACAAATGCCACATGGAACATACCGCTACTGAGTGTTGGGGAACGTTGCAGAAAACAAAAAATTTCCTACGGTTTCACCAAGATCCATCTATGAGTTCATCTAGCAACGAGTCATCGGATGCATCTACATACCTTTGTAGATCGCGAGCGGAAGCGTTCAAAGAACGGGGATGAAGTAGTCGAACACGACGTGATCCAAATCACCGATGACCAAGCGCCGAACGGACGGCACCTCCGCGTTCAACACACGTACGGAGCGGATGACGTCTCCTCCTTCTTGATCCAGCAAGGGGGAAGGAGATGTTGATGAAGATCCAGCAGCACGACGGCGTGGTGGTGGATGCAGGACGTCACAGTAGCAGGGCTCCGCCTATACTACGAGAGAAAGATGTAACGGGGAGAGAGGAAGGCGCCAAGGGCTGGTGTGTCAAGTCCCTCCTCTCCCCCACTATATATAGGGGTGCTAGGGGGGGCGGCCAAGGGGTGGGGGCTTGCCCCCCAAGCAAGGGGGCGCCCCCTTTAGGGCCCCCCCCCCAACCCTAGCCGCATGGGCCCTAGGGGAGTGGCGCCCCAGCCCACTTTGGGCTGGGTTTCGTCCCACTTTAGCCCATGGCCCCCCGGGATAGGTGGCCCCACCCGGTGGACCCCCGGGACCCTTCCGGTGGTCCCGGTATAATACCAGTGACCCCAAAACTTGTCCCGATGGCCGAAACAGCACTTCCTATATATAATTCTTGATCCAGAGGGTATACGTTCTAGCAGACAACCTATCATACCTATAAAGTGGGGTCTTTGTGAACACCTAAATATGCTTATAAGAAAATTTTGGTGGGGGAGCACAAATGGGCAACGTAAGCCACATTGGGTGTCGTGGAAGGCAATGACACAACCCAAGAGTATGGGAGGACTGGGATTCAAAGATTTCGAGCTTTTTAATTTGGCAATGTTGGCTAGACAAGCATGGCGCTTGCTACAGGATCCAGGTTCGCTGAGTGCAAGAATATTGAAAAGTGTTTATTTCCCAGACACATCAATCTTGTTGGCGACGTTAGGTAATCACCCAAGCCAGATTTGGAGGTCCATCATTGAAGGTCGGGACACTTTGAAACAAGGGCTGATCAGGCGTATTGGCAATGGTAACAACACGAAAATCTGGGAGGATAACTGGCTACCTCGCGAGGAGATGATGAGGCCATACGGATGCATATCAGCCAACCCCCGGTCATGGTTTCAGAACTCATCAACACAACAAATGCCACATGGAACATACCGCTACTGAGTGTTGGGGAACGTTGCAGAAAACAAAAAATTTCCTACGGTTTCACCAAGATCCATCTATGAGTTCATCTAGCAACGAGTCATCGGATGCATCTACATACCTTTGTAGATCGCGAGCGGAAGCGTTCAAAGAACGGGGATGAAGTAGTCGAACACGACGTGATCCAAATCACCGATGACCAAGCGCCGAACGGACGGCACCTCCGCGTTCAACACACGTACGGAGCGGATGACGTCTCCTCCTTCTTGATCCAGCAAGGGGGAAGGAGATGTTGATGAAGATCCAGCAGCACGACGGCGTGGTGGTGGATGCAGGGCGTCACAGTAGCAGGGCTCCGCCTATACTACGAGAGAAAGATGTAACGGGGAGAGAGGGAGGCGCCAAGGGCTGGTGTGTCAAGTCCCTCCTCTCCCCCACTATATATAGGGGTGCTAGGGGGGCGGCCAAGGGGTGGGGGCTTGCCCCCCAAGCAAGGGGGCGCCCCCTTTAGGGCCCCCCCCAACCCTAGCCGCATGGGCCCTAGGGGAGTGGCGCCCCAGCCCACTTTGGGCTGGGTTTCGTCCCACTTTAGCCCATGGCCCCCCGGGATAGGTGGACCCACCCGGTGGACCCCCGGGACCCTTCCGGTGGTCCCGGTATAATACCGGTGACCCCAAAACTTGTCCCGATGGCCGAAACAGCACTTCCTATATATAATTCTTGATCCAGAGGGTATACGTTCTAGCAGACAACCTATCATACCTATAAAGTGGGGTCTTTGTGAACACCTAAATATGCTTATAAGAAAATTTTGGTGGGGGAGCACAAATGGGCAACGTAAGCCACATTGGGTGTCGTGGAAGGCAATGACACAACCCAAGAGTATGGGAGGACTGGGATTCAAAGATTTCGAGCTTTTTAATTTGGCAATGTTGGCTAGACAAGCATGGCGCTTGCTACAGGATCCAGGTTCGCTGAGTGCAAGAATATTGAAAAGTGTTTATTTCCCAGACACATCAATCTTGTTGGCGACGTTAGGTAATCACCCAAGCCAGATTTGGAGGTCCATCATTGAAGGTCGGGACACTTTGAAACAAGGGCTGATCAGGCGTATTGGCAATGGTAACAACACGAAAATCTGGGAGGATAACTGGCTACCTCGCGAGGAGATGATGAGGCCATACGGATGCATATCAGCCAACCCCCGGTCATGGTTTCAGAACTCATCAACACAACAAATGCCACATGGAACATACCGCTACTGAGTGTTGGGGAACGTTGCAGAAAACAAAAAATTTCCTACGGTTTCACCAAGATCCATCTATGAGTTCATCTAGCAACGAGTCATCGGATGCATCTACATACCTTTGTAGATCGCGAGCGGAAGCGTTCAAAGAACGGGGATGAAGTAGTCGAACACGACGTGATCCAAATCACCGATGACCAAGCGCCGAACGGACGGCACCTCCGCGTTCAACACACGTACGGAGCGGATGACGTCTCCTCCTTCTTGATCCAGCAAGGGGGAAGGAGATGTTGATGAAGATCCAGCAGCACGACGGCGTGGTGGTGGATGCAGGGCGTCACAGTAGCAGGGCTCCGCCTATACTACGAGAGAAAGATGTAACGGGGAGAGAGGGAGGCGCCAAGGGCTGGTGTGTCAAGTCCCTCCTCTCCCCCACTATATATAGGGGTGCTAGGGGGGCGGCCAAGGGGTGGGGGCTTGCCCCCCAAGCAAGGGGGCGCCCCCTTTAGGGCCCCCCCCAACCCTAGCCGCATGGGCCCTAGGGGAGTGGCGCCCCAGCCCACTTTGGGCTGGGTTTCGTCCCACTTTAGCCCATGGCCCCCCGGGATAGGTGGACCCACCCGGTGGACCCCCGGGACCCTTCCGGTGGTCCCGGTATAATACCGGTGACCCCAAAACTTGTCCCGATGGCCGAAACAGCACTTCCTATATATAATTCTTTACCTCCGGACCATTCCGGAACTCCTCGTGACGTCCGGGATCTCATCCGGGACTCCGAACAACATTCGGGTTACTGCATATACATATCTTCACAACCCTAGCGTCACTGAACCTTAAGTGTGTAGACCCTACGGGTTCGGGAGACAAGCAGACATGACCGAGTCGACTCTCCAGTCAATAACCAACAGCGGGATCTGGATACCCATGTTGGCTCCCACATGTTCCACGATGATCTCATCGGATGAACCACGATGTCGAGGATTCAATCAACCCCGTATGCAATTGCCTTTGTCAATCGATATGTTACTTGCCCGAGATTCGATCGTCGGTATCCCAATACCTCGTTCAATCTCGTTACCGGCAAGTCACTTTACTCGTACCGTAATGCATGATCCCGTGACCAGACACTTGGTCACTTTGAGCTCATTATGATGATGCATTACCGAGTGGGCCCAGTGATACCTCTCCGTCATACGGAGTGACAAATCCCAGTCTTGATCCGTGTCAACCCAACAGACACTTTCGGAGATACCCGTAGTCTACCTTTATAGTCACCCAGTTACGTTGTGATGTTTGGTACACCCAAAGCACTCCTACGGTATCCGGGAGTTACACGATCTCATGGTCTAAGGAAAAGATACTTGACATTGGAAAAACTCTAGCAAACGAACTATACGATCTTTATGCTATGTTTAGGATTGGGTCTTGTCCATCACATCATTCTCCTAATGATGTGATCTCGTTATCAATGACATCCTATGTCCATAGCCAGGAAACCATGACTATCTGTTGATTAACGAGCTAGTCAACTAGAGGCTTACTAGGGACATGTTGGTGTCTATTATTCACACATGTATTACGATTTCCGGATAACACAATTATAGCATGAATAAAGACAATTATCATGAACAAGGAAATATAATAATAATGCTTTTATTATTGCCTCTAGGGCATATTTCCAACAGTCTCCCACTTGCACTAGAGTCAATAATCTAGTTACATTGTGATGAATCGAACACCCATGGAATTCTGGTGTTGATCATGTTTTTGTTGGGGAACGTTGCAGAAAACAAAAATTTTCCTACTCGTTTCACCAAGATCCATCTAGGAGTTCATCTAGCAACGAGTCATCAGATGCATCTACATACCTTTGTAGATCGCGTGCGGAAGCGTTCAAAGAACGGGGATGATGTAGTCGAACACGACGTGATCCAAATCACCGATGACCGAGTGCCGAACGGACGGCACCTCCGCGTTCAACACACGTACGGGACGGGAGACGTCTCCTCCTTCTTGATCCAGCAAGGGGGGAGGAGAGGTTGATGATGATCCAGCAGCGCGACGGCGTGGTAGTGGATGCAGGGCGTGACAGTAGCAGGGCTTCGCCTATACTACGCGAGAGAGAGACGTAACAGGGAGAGAGGGATGCACCAAAAGCCGTAGCCTCAAGTCCCTCCTCTCCCCCACTATATATAGGGGTGCCAAGGGGGGGGGGCGCCGGCCCTAGGAGATGGATCTCCTAGGGGGGGCGGCCAAGGGTGGGGGGCTTGCCCCCCAAGGCAACGGGGCGCCCCCCTTTAGGGTTTCCCCTTACCCTAGGCGCATGGGCCCCTTAGGGGGTGGCGCCCCAGCCCACTAAGGGCTGGGTCCCTTCCCACTTCAGCCCATGGGGCCCTCCGGGATAGGTGGCCCCACCCGGTGGACCCCCGGGACCCTTCCGGTGGTCCCGGTACAATGCCGGTAACCCCGAAATTTGTCCCGATGGCCGAAACAGCACTTCCTATATATAATTCTTTACCTCCGGACCATTCCGGAACTCCTCGTGATGTCCGGGATCTCATCCGGGACTCCGAACAACATTCGGGTTACTGCATATACATATCTTCACAACCCTAGCATCACCGAACCTTAAGTGTGTAGACCCTACGGGTTCGGGAGACATGTAGACATGACCGAGATGACTCTCCGGTCAATAACCAACAGCGGGATCTGGATACCCATGTTGGCTCCCACATGCTCCATGATGATCTCATCGGATGAACCACGATGTCGAGGATTCAATCAACCCCGTATGCAATTCCCTTTGTCAATCGATATATTACTTGCCCGAGATTCGATCGTCGGTATCCCAATACCTCGTTCAATATCGTTACCGGCAAGTCACTTTACTCGTATCATAATGCATGATCCCATGACCAGACACTTGGTCACTTTGAGCTCATTATGATGATGCATTACCGAGTGGGCCCAGTGATACCTCTCCGTCATACGGAGTGACAAATCCCAGTCTTGATCCGTGTCAACCCAACAGACACTTTCGGAGATACCCGTAGTCTACCTTTATAGTCACCCAGTTACGTTGTGATGTTTGGTACACCCAAAGCACTCCTACGGTATCCGGGAGTTACACGATCTCATGGTCTAAGGAAAAGATACTTGACATTGCAAAACTCTAGCAAACGAACTATACGATCTTTATGCTATGTTTAGGATTGGGTCTTGTCCATCACATCATTCTCCTAATGATGTGATCTCGTTATCAATGACATCTTATGTCCATAGCCAGGAAACCATGACTATCTGTTGATTAACGAGCTAGTCAACTAGAGGCTTACTAGGGACATGTTGGTGTCTGTTATTCACACATGTATTACGATTTCCGGATAACACAATTATAGCATGAATAAAGACAATTATCATGAACAAGGAAATATAATAATAATGCTTTTATTATTGCCTCTAGGGCATATTTCCAACAGTTTTGCCCTAGGGAGAGGTTTAGTCAACGGATCTGCTACATTCAGGTTCGTATGTACTTTACAAATCTCTATGTCTCCATCTTGAACATTTTCACGAATGGAGTTGAAGCGACGCTTGATGTGCCTTGTCTTCTTGTGAAACCTGGGCTCCTTGGCAAGTGCAATAGCTCCAGTGTTGTCACAGAAGAGCTTGATCGGCCCCGACGCATTGGGTATGACTCCGAGGTCGGTGATGAACTCCTTCACCCAAAATGCTTCATGTGCTGCCTCCGAGGCTGCCATGTACTCCGCTTCACACGTAGATCCCGCCACGACGCTCTGCTTGCAACTGCACCAGCTTACTGCCCCACCATTCAAAATATACACGTATCCGGTTTGTGACTTAGAGTCATCCAGATCTGTGTCAAAGCTAGCGTCGATGTAACCCTTTACGACGAGCTCTTCGTCACCTCCATAAACGAGAAACATCTCCTTAGTCCTTTTCAGGTACTTTAGGATATTCTTGACCGCTGTCCAGTGTTCCTTGCCGGGATTACTTTGGTACCTTCCTACCAAACTTACGGCAAGGTTTACATCAGGTCTGGTACACAGCATGGCATACATAATAGAACCTATGGCTGAGGCATAGGGGACGACACTCATCTCTTCTATTTCTTCTGCCGTGGTCGGACTTTGAGCCGAGCTCAATTTCATACCTTGTAACACAGGTAAGAACCCCTTCTTAGATTGATCCATATTGAACTTCTTCAATATCTTATCAAGGTATGTGCTTTGTGAAAGACCTATGAGGCGTCTCGATCTATCTCTATAGATTTTGATGCCTAATATATAAGCAGCTTCTCCAAGGTCCTTCATTGAAAAACTCTTATTCAAGTAGGCCTTGATGCTGTCCAAGAGTTCTATATCATTTCCCATCAAAAGTATGTCATCTACATATAATATGAGAAATGCTACAGAGCTCCCACTCACTTTCTTGTAAACGCAGGCTTCTCCATAAGTCTGCGTAAACCCAAATGCTTTGATCATCTCATCAAAGCGAATGTTCCAACTCTGAGATGCTTGCACCAGCCCATAAATCGAGCGTTGGAGCTTGCACACTTTGTCAGCATTCTTAGGATCGACAAAACCTTCCGGCTGCATCATATACAATTCTTCCTTAAGGAAACCATTAAGGAATGCTGTTTTGACGTCCATTTGCCATATTTCATAATCGTAAAACGCGGCAATTGCTAACATGATTCGGACGGACTTTAGCTTCGCTACCGGTGAGAAAGTCTCATCGTAGTCAACCCCTTGAACTTGTCGATAACCTTTAGCGACAAGTCGAGCTTTATAGATGGTCACATTACCATCCGCGTCTGTCTTCTTCTTAAAGATCCATTTATTCTCTATGGCTCGCCGTTCAACGGGCAAGTCAGTCAAAGTCCATACTTCGTTTTCATACATGGATCCTATCTCGGATTTCATGGCTTCTAGCCATTTGTCGGAATCCGGGCCCGCCATCGCTTCTTCATAGTTCGAATGTTCACTGTTGTCTAACAACATGATTTCCAAGACAGGGTTGCCGTACCACTCTGGTGCGGAACGTGTCCTTGTGGACCTTCGAAGTTCAGTAGCAACTTGATCAGAAGTTTCATGATCATCATCATTAACTTCCTCTCTAGTCGGTGCAGGCACCTCAGGAACATTTTCTTGAGTTGTGCCATTTTCCGGTTCAAGAGGTAACACTTCATCAAGTTCTACTTTCCTCCCACTTACTTCTTTCGAGAGAAACTCTTTCTCTAGAAAGGATCCATTCTTGGCAACAAAGATCTTGCCTTCGGATCTGAGGTAGAAGGTATACCCAATAGTTTCTTTTGGGTATCCTATGAAGACGCATTTTTCCGACTTGGGTTCGAGCTTTTCAGGTTGAAGTTTCTTGACATAAGCATCGCATCCCCAAACTTTCAGAAATGACAACTTAGATTTCTTCCCAAACCATAATTCAAACGGTGTCGTCTCAACGGATTTTGACGGAGCCCTATTTAAAGTGAATGCAACAGTCTCTAAAGCATAGCCCCAAAAATATAGCGGTAGATCGGTAAAAGACATCATAGACCGCACCATATCTAATAGAGTGCGATTACGACGTTCGGACACACCGTTACGCTGAGGTGTTCCAGGCGGCGTGAGTTGTGAAACTATTCCACATTTTCTTAAGTGTGTGCCAAATTCATGACTCAAGTATTCTCCTCCACGATCTGATCGTAGAAACTTGATTTTCCTGTCACGTTGATTCTCAACCTCACTCTGAAATTCCTTGAACTTTTCAAAGGTTTCAGACTTGTGTTTCATTAAGTAAATATATCCATATCTACTCAAATCATCAGTGAGGGTGAGAACATAACGATAGCCACCGCGAGCCTCAACACTCATTGGACCGCACACATCAGTATGTATGATTTCCAATAAGTTGGTTGCTCGCTCCATTGTTCCTGAGAACGGAGTCTTGGTCATTTTACCCATAAGGCATGGTTCGCACGTGTCAAATGATTCATAATCAAGAGACTCTAAAAGTCCATCTGCATGGAGCTTCTTCATGCGTTTGACACCTATGTGACCAAGGCGGCAGTGCCACAAGTATGTGGGACTATCATTATCAACCTTACATCTTTTGGTACTCACACTATGAACATGTGTAGCATTACGTTCGAGATTCATAAAGAATAAACCATTCACCATAGGAGCATGACCATAAAACATATCTCTCATATAAATAGAACAACCATTATTCTCGGATTTAAATGAGTAGCCATCTCGAATTAAACGAGATCCCGATACAATGTTCATGCTCAAAGCTGGTACTAAATAACAATTATTGAGGTTTAAAACTAATCCCGTAGGTTAATGAAGAGGTAGCGTGCCGACGGCGATCACTTCGACTCTGGAACCATTCTCGACGCGCATCGTCACCTCGTCCTTTGCCAGTCTCCGCTTATTCCGTAGTTCCTGCTGTGAGTTACAAATGTGAGCAACTGCACCGGTATCAAATGCCCAAGTGAAGGAAATATGCCCTAGAGGCAATAATAAAGTTATTATTTATTTCCTTATATCATGATCAATGTTTATTATTCATGCTAGAATTGTATTAACCGGAAACATAATACATGTGTGAATACATAGACCAACAGAGTGTCACTAGTATGCCTCTACATGACTAGCTCGTTAATCAAAGATGGTTATGTTTCCTAACCATGAACAAGGAGTTGTTATTTGATTAACGAGGTCACATCATTAGTAGAATGATCTGATTGACATGACCCATTCCATTAGCTTAGCACCCGATCGTTTAGTATGTTGCTATTGCTTTCTTCATGACTTATACATGTTCCTATAACTATGAGATTATGCAACTCCCGTTTACCGGAGGAACACTTTGGGTACTACCAAACGTCACAACGTAACTGGATGATTATAAAGGAGTACTACAGGTGTCTCCAATGGTAGATGTTGGGTTGGCGTATTTCGAGATTAGGGTTTGTCACTCCGATTGTCGGAGAGGTATCTCTGGGCCCTCTCGGTAATGCACATCACATAAGCCTTGCAAGCACTGCAACTAATATGTTAGTTGTGAGATGATGTATTACGGAACGAGTAAAGAGACTTGCCGGTAACGAGATTGAACTAGGTATTGGATACCGACGATCGAATCTCGGGCAAGTAACATACCGATGACAAAGGGAACAACGTATGTTGTTATGCGGTCTGACCGATAAAGATCTTCGTAGAATATGTAGGAGCCAATATGGGCATCCAGGTCCCGCTATTGGTTATTGACCGGAGACGTGTCTCGGTCATGTCTACATTGTTCTCGAACCGTAGGGTCCGCACGCTTAACGTTACGATGACAGTTATTATGAGTTTATGCATTTTGATGTACCGAAGGTTGTTCGGAGTCCCGGATGAGATCACGGACATGACGAGGAGTCTCGAAATGGTCGAGACGTAAAGATTGATATATTGGAAGCCTATGTTTGGGCACCGGAAGTGTTCCGGGTGAAATCGGGATTTTACCGGATTACCGGGAGGGTTACCGGAACCCCCCGGGAGGCAAATGGGCCTATTGGGCCTTAGTGGAAAAGAGAGAAGGGGCAGCCCACAGGCTAGCCGGCCGAACCCCCCTTCCCTAGTCCTATTAGGAATAGGAGAAGGGGCCGGCCCCCCTCTCTTCTCTTTCTCCCGAAGAGTCCTACTAGGAATAGGATTTGGGGAAGGAGTCCTACTCCCGGTAGGAGTGGGACTCCTCCCTGCACCTCCCTCCTAGCCGGCCTACCCCCTTGCCCCTGACCTTTATATACGGGGGCAGGGGACACCCCATAGACACACAACTTGATCCTTGAGATCGTTCCTTAGCCGTGTGCGGTGCCCCCTGCCACCAAATTCCACCTCGATCGTACCGTTGTAGTGCTTAGGCGAAGCCCTGCGTCAGTAGTACATCAAGATCGTCATCACGCCGTCGTGCTGACGGAACTCTTCCTCGATGCTTTGCTGGATCGGAGCCCGAGGAACGTCATTGAGCTGAACGTGTGCTAAGAACTCGGAGGTGCCGGAGTAACGGTGCTTGGATCGGTCGGACCAGGAAGAAGACGTACGACTACTTCCTCTACATTGTGTGATCGCTTCCGCAGTCGGTCTGCGTTGGTACGTAGACAACACTCTCCCCTCTTGTTGCTGTGCATCACCATGATCTTGTGTGTGCGTAGGAAAATTTTGAAATTACTGCGTTCCCGAACAGTGGTATCAGAGCCAAGGTTTTATGGTTTGATGTTATATGCACGAGTAGAACACAAGTGAGTTGTGGGCGATACAAGTCATACTGCCTACCAGCATGTCATACTTTGGTTCGGCGGTATTGTTGGCTGAGACGATCCGGACCAACCTTACGCGTACTCTTACGCGAGACCGGTTCCCTCGACGTGCTTTGCACATAGATGGCTTGCGGAAGACTGTCTCTCCAACTTTAGTTGAACCAAGTGTGACTACGCCCGGTCCTTGAGAAGGTTAAAACGGAGTCTATTTGATGAACTATCGTTGTGGTTTTGATGCGTAGGTGAGATGAGTTCTTACTTAAGCCCGTAGCAGCCACGTAAAACTTGCAACAACAAAGTAGAGGACGTCTAACTTGTTTTTGCAGGGTATGTTGTGATGTGATATGGTCAAGGCATGATGCTGATTTTATTGTATGAGATGATCATGTTTTGTAACTAAGTTATCGGCAACTGGCAGGAGCCATATGGTTGTCGCTTTATTGTATGCAATGCAATCGCGATGTAATGCTTTACTAGATTACTAAACGGTAGTAATAGTCGTGGAAGCATAAGATTGGCGAGACGACAACGATGCTACGATAGAGATCAAGGTGTCGTGCCGGTGACGATGGTGATCATGACGGTGCTTCGGAGATGGAGATCACAGGCACAAGATGATGGCCATATCATATCACTTATATTGATTGCATGTGATGTTTATCCTTTTATGCATCTTATCTTGCTTTGATTGATGGTAGCATTATAAGATGATCTCTCACTAAATTATCAAGAAGTGTTCTCCCTGAGTATGCACCGTTGCCAAAGTTCGTCGTGCCCAGACACCACGTGATGATCGGGTGTGATAAGCTCTACGTCCATCTACAACGGGTGCAAGCCAGTTTTGCACACGCAGAATACTCAGGTTATACTTGACGAGCCTAGCATATGCAGATATGGCCTCGGAACACAGAGACCGAAAGGTCGAGCGTGAATCATATAGTAGATATGATCAACATGACGATGTTCACCATTGAAAACTACTCCATCTCACGTGATGATCGGTTATGGTTTAGTTGATTTGGATCACGTGATCACTTAGAGGATTAGAGGGATGTCTATCTAAGTGGGAGTTCCTAAGTAATTTGATTAACTGAACTTAAACTTATCATGAACTTAGTACCTGATAGTATCTTGCTTGTTTATGTTGCTTTTAGATAGATGGCTCGTGCTATTGTTCCGTTGAATTTTAATGCGTTCCTTGAGAAAGCAAAGTTGAAAGATGATGGTAGCAATTACACGGACTGGGTCCGTAACCTGAGGATTATCCTCATTGATGCACAGAAGAATTACGTCCTGGAAGCACCGCTGGGTGACAGGCCTGCTGCTGGAGCAACGCCAGATGTTATGAACGTCTGGCAGAGCAAAGCTGATGACTACTCGATAGTTCAGTGTGCCATGCTTTACGGCTTAGAATCGGGACTTCAACGACGTTTTGAACGTCATGGAGCATATGAGATGTTCCAGGAGTTGAAGTTAATATTTCAAGCAAATGCCCGAATTGAGAGATATGAAGTCTCCAATAAGTTCTATAGCTGTAAGATGGAGGAGAACAGTTCTGTCAGTGAGCATATACTCAAGATGTCTGGGTATAATAATCACTTGATTCAGATGGGAGTTAATCTTCCAGATGACTGCGTCATTGACAGAATTCTCCAATCACTGCCACCAAGCTACAAGAGCTTCGTGATGAACTATAATATGCAATGGATGAACAAGACTATTCCCGAGCTCTTCGCAATGCTGAAAGCTGCGGAGGTAGAAATCAAGAAGGAACATCAAGTGTTGATGGTTAGCAAAACCACTAGTTTCAAGAAAAAGGGCAAAGGAAAGAAGAAGGGAAACTTCAAGAAGAACAGCAAGCAAGTTGCTGCTCAGGAGAAGAAACCCAAGTCTGGACCTAAGCCTGAAACTGAGTGCTTCTACTGCAAGCAGACTGGTCACTGGAAGCGGAACTGCCCCAAGTATGTGGCGGATAAGAAGGATGGCAAAGTGAGCAAAGGTATATGTGATATACATGTTATTAATGTGTACCTTACTAGAGCTCGCAGTAGCACCTGGGTATTTGATACTGGTTCTGTTGCTAATATTTGCAACTCGAAACAGGGACTACGGAATAAGCGGACACTAGCAAAGGACGAGGTGACGATGCGCGTGGGAAACGGTTCCAAAGTCGATGTGATCGCGGTCGGCACGCTACCTCTACATCTACCTTCGGGATTAATATTAGACCTAAATAATTGTTATTTGGTGCCAGCGTTGAGCATGAACATTATATCTGGATCTTGTTTAATGCGAAACGGTTATTCATTTAAATCAGAGAATAATGGTTGTTCTATTTATATGAATAATATCTTTTATGGTCATGCACCTTTGAAGAGTGGTCTATTCTTGTTGAATCTCGAAGATAGTGATACACATATTCATAATGTAGAAGCCAAAAGATGCAAAGTTAATAATGATAGTGCAACTTATTTGTGGCACTGCCGTTTAGGTCATATCGGTGTAAAGCGCATGAAGAAACTCCATACTGATGGGCTTTTGGAATCACTTGATTATGAATCACTTGATACTTGCGAACCGTGCCTCATAGGCAAGATGACTAAAACACCGTTCTCCGGTACTATGGAGAGAGCAACAGATCTGTTGGAAATCATACATACCGATGTATGTGGTCCGATGAATATTGAGGCTCGTGGCGGATATCGTTATTTTCTCACCTTCACAGATGATTTAAGCAGATATGGGTATATCTACTTAATAAAACATAAGTCTGAAACATTTGAAAGGTTCAAAGAATTTTAGAGTGAAGTTGAAAATCATCGTAACAAGAAAATAAAGTTTCTACGATCGGATCGTGGAGGAGAATATTTGAGTTACGAGATTGGTGTACATTTGAAAAATTGTGGAATAGTTTCGCAACTCACGCCACCCGGAACACCACAGCGTAATGGTGTGTCCGAACGTCGTAATCGTACTTTACTAGATATGGTACGATCTATGATGTCTCTTACTGATTTACCGCTATCGTTTTGGGGTTATGCTTTAGAGACGGCCGCATTCACATTAAATAGGGCACCATCAAAATCCGTTGAGACGACGCCTTATGAACTATGGTTTGGCAAGAAACCAAAGTTGTCGTTTCTTAAAGTTTGGGGCTGCGATGCTTATGTGAAAAAGCTTCAACCTGATAAGCTCGAACCCAAAGCGGAGAAATGTGTCTTCATAGGATACCCAAAGGAAACTGTTGGGTATACCTTCTATCACAGATCCGAAGGCAAGACATTCGTTGCTAAGAATGGATCATTTCTAGAGAAGGAGTTTCTCTCGAAAGAAGTGAGTGGGAGGAAAGTAGAACTTGACGAGGTAACTGTACCTGCTCCCTTATTGGAAAATAGTACATCACAGAAAACTGTTTCTGCGACACCTATGCCAATCAGTGAGGAAGCTAATGATGATGATCATGAAGCTTCAGATCAAGATACTACTGAACCACGTAGATCAACCAGAGTGAGATCCGCACCAGAGTGGTACGGTAATCCAGTTCTGGAAGTCATGATGTTAGATCATGATGAACCTACGAACTATGAAGAAGCGATGGTGAGCCCAGATTCCGCAAAGTGGCTTGAGGCCATGAAATCTGAGATGGGATCCATGTATGAGAACAAAGTATGGACTTTGGTTGACTTGCCCGATGATCGGCAAGCAATTGAGAATAAATGGATCTTCAAGAAAAAGACTGACGCTGACGGTAATGTTACTGTCTATAAAGCTCGACTTGTCGCAAAAGGTTTTCGACAAGTTCAAGGGGTTGACTACGATGAGACCTTCTCACCCGTAGCGATGCTTAAGTCCGTCAGAATTATGTTAGCAGTTGCCGCATTTTATGATTATGAAATATGGCAGATGGATGTCAAAACTGCATTCCTGAATGGATTTCTGGAAGAAGAGTTGTATATGGTACAACCAGAAGGTTTTGTCGATCCAAAAGGAGCTAACAAAGTATGCAAACTCCAGCGATCCATTTATGGACTGGTGCAAGCATCTCGGAGTTGGAATATACGCTTTGATAGTGTGATCAAAGCATTTGGCTTTATACAGACTTTTGGAGAAGCCTGTATTTACAAGAAAGTGAGTGGGAGCTCTGTAGCATTTCTGATATTATATGTGGATGACATATTGCTAATTGGAAATGATATAGAATTTCTGGATAGCATAAAGGGATACTTGAATAAAAGTTTTTCGATGAAAGACCTCGGGGAAGCTGCATACATATTAGGCATAAAAAATCTATAGAGATAGATCAAAACGCTTAATTGGACTTTCACAATGCACATACCTTGACAAAATTTTGAAGAAGTTCAAGATGGATCAAGCAAAGAAAGGGTTCTTGCCTGTGCTACAAGGTGTGAAGTTGAGTAAGACTCAATGCCCGACCACTGCAGAAGATAGAGAGAAAATGAAAGATGTTCCCTATGCTTCAGCCATAGGCTCTATCATGTATGCAATGCTGTGTACCAGACCTGATGTGTGCCTTGCTATAAGTTTAGCAGGGAGGTACCAAAGTAATCCTGGAATGGATCACTGGACAGCGGTCAAGAACATCCTGAAATACCTGAAAAGGACTAAGGATATGTTTCTCGTATATGGAGGTGACAAAGAGCTCACCGTAAGAGGTTACGTTGATGCAAGCTTTGACACTGATCCGAACGATTCTAAATCGCAAACCGGATACGTGTTTACTTTAAATGGTGGAGCTGTCAGTTGGTGCAGTTCTAAACAAAGCGTCGTAGCGGGATCTACATGTGAAGCGGAGTACATAGCTGCTTCGGAAGCAGCGAACGAAGGAGTCTGGATGAAGGAGTTCATATCCGATCTAGGTGTCATACCTAGTGCATCGGGTCCAATGAAAATCTTCTGTGACAATACTGGTGCAATTGCCTTGGCAAAGGAATCCAGATTTCACAAGAGGACCAAACACATCAAGAGACGCTTCAACTCCATCCAGGATTTAGTCCAGGTGGGAGACATAGAGATTTGCAAGATACATACGGATCTGAATGTTGCAGACCCGTTGACTAAGCCTCTTCCACGAGCAAAACATGATCAGCACCAAGACTCCATGGGTGTTAGAATCATTACTGTGTAATCTAGATTATTGACTCTAGTGCAAGTGGGAGACTGAAGGAAATATGCCCTAGAGGCAATAATAAAGTTATTATTTATTTCCTTATATCATGATAAATGTTTATTATTCATGCTAGAATTGTATTAACCGGAAACATAATACATGTGTGAATACATAGACCAACAGAGTGTCACTAGTATGCCTCTACTTGACTAGCTCGTTAATCAAAGATGGTTATGTTTCCTAACCATGAACAAGGAGTTGTTATTTGATTAACAAGGTCACATCATTAGTAGAATGATCTGATTGACATGACCCATTCCATTAGCTTAGCACCCGATCGTTTAGTATGTTGCTATTGCTTTCTTCATGACTTATACATGTTCCTATAACTATGAGATTATGCAACTCCCGTTTACCGGAGGAACACTTTGGGTACTACCAAACGTCACAACGTAACTGGGTGATTATAAAGGAGTACTACAGGTGTCTCCAATGGTAGATGTTGGGTTGGCGTATTTCGAGATTAGGGTTTGTCACTCCGATTGTCGGAGAGGTATCTCTGGGCCCTCTCGGTAATGCACATCACATAAGCCTTGCAAGCACTGCAACTAATATGTTAGTTGTGAGATGATGTATTACGGAACGAGTAAAGAGACTTGCCGGTAACGAGATTGAACTAGGTATTGGATACCGACGATCGAATCTCGGGCAAGTAACATACCGATGACAAAGGGAACAACGTATGTTGTTATGCGGTCTGACCGATAAAGATCTTCGTAGAATATGTAGGAGCCAATATGGGCATCCAGGTCCCGCTATTGGTTATTGACCGGAGACGTGTCTCGGTCATGTCTACATTGTTCCCGAACCGTAGGGTCCGCACGCTTAACGTTACGATGACAGTTATTATGAGTTTATGCATTTTGATGTACCGAAGGTTGTTCGAAGTCCCGGATGAGATCACGGACATGACGAGGAGTCTCGAAATGGTCGAGACGTAAAGATTGATATATTGGAAGCCTATGTTTGGGCACCGGAAGTGTTCCGGGTGAAATCGGGATTTTACCGGATTACCGGGAGGGTTACCGGAACCCCCCGGGAGGCAAATGGGCCTATTGGGCCTTAGTGGAAAAGAGAGAAGGGGCAGCCCACAGGCTAGCCGGCCGAACGCCCCTTCCCTAGTCCTATTAGGACTAGGAGAAGGGGCCGGCCCCCCTCTCTTCTCTTTCTCCCGAAGAGTCCTACTAGGAATAGGATTTGGGGAAGGAGTCCTACTCCCGGTAGGAGTGGGACTCCTCCCTGCGCCTCCCTCCTAGCCGGCCGACCCCCTTGCCCCTGGACTTTATATACGGGGGCAGGGGACACCCCATAGACACACAACTTGATCCTTGAGATCGTTCCTTAGCCGTGTGCGGTGCCCCCTGCCACCAAATTCCACCTCGATCGTACCGTTGTAGTGCTTAGGCGAAGCCCTGCGTCGGTAGTACATCAAGATCGTCATCACGCCGTCGTGCTGACGGAACTCTTCCTCGACGCTTTGCTAGATCGGAGCCCGAGGAACGTCATTGAGCTGAACGTGTGCTAAGAACTCGGAGGTGCCGGAGTAACGGTGCTTGGATCGGTCGGACCGGGAAGAAGACGTACGACTACTTCCTCTACGTTGTGTGATCGCTTCCGCAGTCGGTCTGCGTTGGTACGTAGACAACACTCTCCCCTCTCGTTGCTGTGCATCACCATGATCTTGCGTGTGCGTAGGAAAATTTTGAAATTACTGCGTTCCCGAACACCAAGAGCTACTACGATTACTGGTAAGGTACACATCAATTACTTGTATATCACATATACCTTTTGTTTTGCCGGCCTTCTTGTCTGCTAAGTATTTGGGGCAGTTCCGCTTCCAGTGACCGCTTCCCTTGCAATAAAAGCACTCAGTCTCGGGCTTGGGTCCATTCTTTGGCTTCTTCCCGGCAGCTTGCTTGCCGGGCGCGGCAACTTCCTTGCCGTCCTTCTTGAAGTTCTTTTTACCCTTGCCTTTCTTGAACTTAGTGGTTTTATTGACCATCAACACTTGATGTTCCTTTCTGACTTCTACCTCCGCTGATTTCAGCATTGAAAACAACTCAGGAATGGTCTTTTGCATCCCCTGCATGTTGAAGTTCATCACAAAGCTCTTGTAGCTTGGTGGAAGCGACTGGAGGATTCTGTCAATGACCGCATCATCCGGGAGATTAACTCCCAGCTGAGTCAAGCGGTTATGTAATCCAGACATAGTGAGTATGTGCTCACTGACAGAACTGTTTTCCTCCATCTTACAGCTGAAGAACTTGTCGGAGACCTCATATCTCTCGACCCGGGCATGAGCTTGGAAAACCATTTTCAGCTCTTCGAACATCTCATATGCTCCATGTCTCTCAAAACGCTTTTGGAGCCCCGGTTCTAAACTGTAAAGCATGCCGCACTGAATGAGGGAGTAGTCGTCAACACGTGTCTGCCAAGCGTTCATAACGTCTTGGTTCTGTGGGACGGGAGCTTCACCTAGCGGTGCTTGTAGGACGTAATCTTTCTTGGCAGCTATGGGGATGATCCTCAGGTTCCGGACCCAGTCCGTATAGTTGCTGCCATCTTCTTTCAGCTTGGTTTTCTCTAGGAACGCGTTGAAGTTGAGGACTACGTGGGCCATTTGATCTACAAGACATATTGTAAAATATTTTAGACTAATGTTCATGATAATAAAGTTCATCTAATCAAATTATATAATGAACTCCCACTTAGATTAAACATCCCTCTAGTCATCTAAGTATTACATGATCCGAGTTAACTAAGCCGTGTCCGATCATCACGTCAGATGGACTAGTCAACGTTGGTGAACATCTTCATGTTTATCGTATCTTCTATACGACTCATGCTCGACCTTTCGGTCTTCTGTGTTCCGAGGCCATGTCTATACACATGCTAGGCTCGTCAAGTTAACCCTAAGTGTTTTGCATGTGTAAAACTGTCTTACACCCGTTGTATGTGAATGTAAGAATCTATCACACCCGATCATCACGTGGTGCTTCGAAACGACGAACTTTAGCAACGGTGCACAGTTAGGGGAGGACACTTCTTGAAATTGTTATGAGGGATCATCTTATTCACTACCGTCGTTCTAAGTAAACAAGATGCAAAACATGATAAACATCACATGTAATCAAATAATAAACGTGACATGATATGGCCAATATCACATAGCTCCTTTGATCTCCATCTTGGGGCTCCATGATCATCTTGTCACCGGCTTGACACCATGATCTCCATCATCGTGTCTCCATGAAGTTGCTCGCCAACTATTACTTCTACTACTATGGCTAACGCATTTGGCAATAAAGTAAAGTAATTTACATGGCGTTTCTCAATGACACGCAGGTCATATAAAAGAATAAAGACAACTCCTATGGCTCCTGCCGGTTGTCATACTCATCGACATGCAAATCGTGATTCCTATTACAATAGCATGAACATCTCATACATCACATATAGATCATTCATCATTCATCACAACTTTGGCCATATCATATCACAAACCACTTGCTGCAAAAACAAGTTAGACGTCCTCTAATTGTTGTTGCAAGTTTTACGTGGCTGAATTAGGGTTCTAGCAAGAACGTTTTCTTACCTACGTGAAAGCCACAACGTGATTTGTCAACTTCTATTTACCCTTCATAAGGACCATGTTCATCGAATCCGCTCCAACTAAAGTAGGAGAGACAGACACCCGCCAGCCACCTTATGCAACTAGTGCATGTTAGTCGGTGGAATCGGTCTCACGTAAGCGTACGTATAAGGTTGGTCCGGGCCGCTTCATCCCACAATACCGCTGAAGCAAGAAAAGACTAGTAGCGGCAAGAAAGTTGACAAATCCACGCCCACAACAAATTGTGTTCTACTCGCGCAAGAAGAACTACGCATAGACCTAGCTCATGATGCCACTGTTGGGGAACGTTGCAGAAAACAAAAAATTTCCTACTCGTTTCACCAAGATCCATCTAGGAGTTCATCTAGCAACGAGTCATCAGATGCATCTACATACCTTTGTAGATCGCGTGCGGAAGCGTTCAAAGAACGGGGATGATGTAGTCGAACACGACGTGATCCAAATCACCGATGACCGAGTACCGAACGGATGGCACCTCCGCGTTCAACACACGTACGGGACGGGAGACGTCTCCTCCTTCTTGATCCAGCAAGGGGGGAGGAGAGGTTGATGATGATCCAGCAGCACAACGGCATGGTGGTGGATGCAGGGCGTCACAGTAACAGGGCTTCGCCTATACTACGCGAGAGAGAGACGTAACAGGGAGAGAGGGATGCACCAAAAGCCGTAGCCTCAAGTCCCTCCTCTCCCCCACTATATATAGGGGTGCCAAGGGGGGGGGGGGGCGCCGGCCCTAGGAGATGGATCTCCTAGGGGGGGGGCGGCGGCCAAGGGTGGGGGGCTTGCCCCCCAAGGCAAGGGGGCGCCCCCCTTTAGGGTTTCCCCTAACCCTAGGCGCATGGGCCCCTTAGGGGGTGGCGCCCCAGCCCACTAAGGGCTGGGTCCCTTCACACTTCAGCCCATGGGGCCCTCCGGGATAGGTGGCCCCACCCGGTGGACCCCCGGGACCCTTCCGGTGGTCCCGGTACAATGCCGGTAACCCCGAAATTTGTCCCGATGGCCGAAACAGCACTTCCTATATATAATTCTTTACCTCCGGACCATTCCGGAACTCCTCGTGATGTCCGGGATCTCATCCGGGACTCCGAACAACATTCGGGTTACTGCATATACATATCTTCACAACCCTAGCATCACCGAACCTTAAGTGTGTAGACCCTACGGGTTCGGGAGACATGTAGACATGACCGAGACGACTCTCCGGTCAATAACCAACAGCGGGATCTGGATACCCATGTTGGCTCCCACATGCTCCATGATGATCTCATCGGATGAACCACGATGTCGAGGATTCAATCAACCCCGTATGCAATTCCCTTTGTCAATCGATATATTACTTGCCCGAGATTCGATCGTCGGTATCCCAACACCTCGTTCAATCTCATTACCGGCAAGTCACTTTACTCGTACCGTAATGCATGATCCCATGACCAGACACTTGGTCACTTTGAGCTCATTATGATGATGCATTACCGAGTGGGCCCAGTGATACCTCTCCGTCATACGGAGTGACAAATCCCAGTCTTGATCCGTGTCAACCCAACAGACACTTTCGGAGATACCCGTAGTCTACCTTTATAGTCACCCAGTTACGTTGTGACGTTTGGTACACCCAAAGCACTCCTACGGTATCCGGGAGTTACACGATCTCATGGTCTAAGGAAAAGATACTTGACATTGCAAAACTCTAGCAAACGAACTATACGATCTTTATGCTATGTTTAGGATTGGGTCTTGTCCATCACATCATTCTCCTAATGATGTGATCTCGTTATCAATGACATCTTATGTCCATAGCCAGGAAACCATGACTATCTGTTGATTAACGAGCTAGTCAACTAGAGGCTTACTAGGGACATGTTGGTGTCTGTTATTCACACATGTATTACGATTTCCGGATAACACAATTATAGCATGAATAAAGACAATTATCATGAACAAGGAAATATAATAATAATGCTTTTATTATTGCCTCTAGGGCATATTTCCAACAGTTTTGCCCTAGGGAGAGGTTTAGTCAACGGATCTGCTACATTCAGGTCCGTATGTACTTTACAAATCTCTATGTCTCCATCTTGAACATTTTCACGAATGGAGTTGAAGCGACGCTTGATGTGCCTTGTCTTCTTGTGAAACCTGGGCTCCTTGGCAAGTGCAATAGCTCTAGTGTTGTCACAGAAGAGCTTGATCGGCCCCGACGCATTGGGTATGACTTCGAGGTCGGTGATGAACTCCTTCACCCAAATTGCTTCATGTGCTGCCCCCGAGGCTGCCATGTACTCCGCTTCACATGTGGATCTCGCCACGACGCTCTGCTTGCAACTGCACCAGCTTACTGCCCCACCATTCAAAATATACACGTATCCGGTTTGTGACTTAGAGTCATCCAGATCTGTGTCGAAGCTAGCGTCGACGTAACCCTTTACGACGAGCTCTTCGTCACCTCCATAAACGAGAAACATTTCCTTAGTCCTTTTCAGGTACTTCAGGATATTCTTGACCGCTGTCCAGTGTTCCTTGCCGGGATTACTTTGGTACCTTCCTACCAAACTTACGGCAAGGTTTACATCAGGTCTGGTACACAGCATGGCATACATAATAGAACCTATGGCTGAGGTATAGGGGATGACACTCATCTCTTCTATTTCTTCTGCCGTGGTCGGACTTTGAGCCGAGCTCAATTTCATACCTTGTAACACAGGCAAGAACCCCTTCTTAGATTGATCCATATTGAACTTCTTCAATATCTTCTCAAGGTATGTGCTTTGTGAAAGATCTATGAGGCGTCTTGATCTATCTCTATAGATCTTGATGCCTAATATATAAGCAGCTTCTCCAAGGTCCTTCATTGAAAAACTCTTATTCAAGTAGGCCTTGATGCTGTCCAAGAGTTCTATATCATTTCCCATCAAAAGTATGTCATCTACATATAATATGAGAAATGCTACAGAGCTCCCACTCACTTTCTTGTAAACGCAGGCTTCTCCATAAGTCTGCATAAACCCAAACGCTTTGATCATCTCATCAAAGCGAATGTTCCAACTCCGAGATGCTTGCACCAGCCCATAAATCGAGCGTTGGAGCTTGCACACCTTGTCAGCATTCTTAGGATCGACAAAACCTTCCGGCTGCATCATATACAATTCTTCCTTAAGGAAACCATTAAGGAATGCCGTTTTGACGTCCATTTGCCATATCTCATAATCGTAGAATGCGGCAATTGCTAACATGATTCGGACGGACTTCAGCTTCGCTACCGGTGAGAAAGTCTCATCGTAGTCAACCCCTTGAACTTGTCGATAACCCTTAGCGACAAGCCGAGCTTTATAGATGGTCACATTACCATCCGCGTCTGTCTTCTTCTTAAAGATCCATTTATTTTCTATGGCTCGCCGTTCAACGGGCAAGTCAGTCAAAGTCCATACTTCGTTTTCATACATGGATCCTATCTCGGATTTCATGGCTTCTAGCCATTTGTCGGAATCCGGGCCCGCCATCGCTTCTTCATAGTTCGAAGGTTCACCGTTGTCTAACAACATGATTTCCAAGACAGGGTTGCCGTACCATTCTGGTGCGGAACGTGTCCTTGTGTACCTTCGAATTTCCGTAGGAGCTTGATCAGAAGTATCTTGATCATTATCATGAACTTCCTCTCTAGTCGGTGCTGGCACCTCAGGAACATTTTCTTGAGTTGCGCCATTTTCCGGTTCAAGAGGTAATACTTCATCAAGTTCTACTTTCCTCCCACTTACTTCTTTCGAGAGAAACTCCTTCTCTAGAAAGGATCCATTCTTGGCAACAAAGACATTGCCTTCGGATCTGAGGTAGAAGGTATACCCAATAGTTTCTTTTGGGTATCCTATGAAGACGCATTTTTCCGACTTGGGTTCGAGCTTTTCAGGTTGAAGTTTCTTGACATAAGCATCGCATCCCCAAACTTTTAGAAACGACAGCTTAGGTTTCTTCCCAAACCATAATTCATACAGTGTCGTCTCAACGGATTTCGACGGAGCCCTATTTAAAGTGAATGCGGCAGTCTCTAAAGCATAGCCCCAAAAAGATAGCGGTAAATCGGTAAGAGACATCATAGATCGCACCATATCTGATAGAGTGCGATTACGATGTTCAGACACACCGTTACGCTGAGGTGTTCCAGGCGGCGTGATTTGTGAAACTATTCCACATTTTCTTAAGTGTGTGCCAAATTCGTGACTCAAGTATTCTCCTCCATGATCTAATGGTAGAAACTTGATTTTCCTGTCACGTTGATTCTCAACCTCACTCTGAAATTCCTTGAACTTTTCAAAGGTTTCAGACTTGTGTTTCATTAAGTAGATATACCCATATCTACTCAAGTCATCAGTGAGGGTGAGAACATAACGATAGCCGCCGCGAGCCTCAACACTCATTGGACCGCACACATCAGTATGTATGATTTCCAATAAGTTGGTTGCTCGCTCCATTGTTCCTGAGAACGGAGTCTTGGTCATTTTACCCATGAGGCATGGCTCGCACGTGTCAAATGATTCATAATCAAGAGACTCTAAAAGTCCATCTGCATGGAGCTTCTTCATGCGTTTGACACCTATGTGACCAAGGCGGCAGTGCCACAAGTATGTGGGACTATCATTATCAACTTTACATCTTTTGGTACTCACATTATGAACATGTGTAGCATTACGTTCGAGATTCATAAAGAATAAACCATTCACCATAGGAGCATGACCATAAAACATATCTCTCATATAAATAGAACAACCATTATTCTCAGATTTAAATGAGTAGCCATCTCGAATTAAACGAGATCCCGATACAATGTTCATGCTCAAAGCTGGCACTAAATAACAATTATTAAGGTTTAAAACTAATCCCGAAGGTAAATATAGAGGTAGCGTGCCGACGGCGATCACATTGACCTTGGAACCATTCCCGACGCGCATCGTCACCTCGTCCTTTGCCAGTTTCCGCTTATTCCGCAGCCCCTGCTTTGAGTTACAAATGTGAGCAACTGCACCGATATCAAATACCCAGGAGCTACTACAGACACTAGTAAGGTACACATCAATTATATGTATATCACATATACCTTTTGTTTTGCCGGCCTTCTTGTCTGCTAAGTATTTGGGGCAGTTCCGCTTCCAGTGACCGCTTCCCTTGCAATAAAAGCACTCAGTCTCGGGCTTGGGTCCATTCTTTGGCTTCTTCCCGGCAACTTGCTTGCCGGGCGCGGCAACTCCCTTGCCGTCCTTCTTGAAGTTCTTTTTACCCTTGCCCTTCTTGAACTTAGTGGTTTTATTCACCATCAACACTTGATGTTCCTTCTTGACTTCTACCTCCGCTGATTTCAGCATTGAAAATAACTCAGGAATGGTCTTTTCCATCCCCTGCATATTGAAGTTCATCACAAAGCTCTTGTAGCTTGGTGGAAGCGACTGGAGGATTCTGTCAATGACCGCATCATCCGGGAGATTAACTCCCAGCTGAGTCAAGCGGTTATGCAACCCAGACATAGTGAGTATGTGCTCACTGACAGAACTATTTTCCTCCATCTTACAGCTGAAGAATTTGTCGGAGACTTCATATCTCTCGACCCGGGCATGAGCTTGAAAAATCATTTTCAGCTCTTCGAACATCTCATATGCTCCATGTCTCTCAAAACGCTTTTGGAGCCCCGGCTCTAAGCTGTAAAGCATGCCGCACTGAACGAGGAAGTAGTCGTCAACACGTGTCTGCCAAGCGTTCATAACGTCTTGGTTCTGTGGGACGGGAGCTTCACCTAGCGGTGCTTGTAGGACATAATCTTTCTTGGCAGCTATGAGGATGATCCTCAGGTTCCGGACCCAGTCCGTATAGTTGCTGCCATCATCTTTCAGCTTGGTTTTCTCTAGGAACGCGTTGAAGTTGAGGACTACGTTGGCCATTTGATCTACAAGACATATTGTAAAAAATTTAGACTAAGTTCATGATAATTAAGTTCATCTAATCAAATTATTCAATGAACTCCCACTTAGATAGACATCCCCCTTCTAGTCATCTAAGTATAACATGATCCGAGTCAACTAGGCCATGTCCGATCATCACACGAGACGGACTAGTCAACGTCGGTGAACATCTTCATGTTGATCGTATCTTCTATACGACTCATGCTCGACCTTTCGATCTTCTGTGTTCCGAGGCCATGTCTATACATGCTAGGCTCGTCAAGTCAACCTAAGTGTTTGCATGTGTAAATCTGTCTTACACCCGTTGTATGTGAACGTCTGAATCAAACACCCGATCATCACGTGGTGCTTTGAATCAACAAACTGTCGCAACGGTGCATAGTTAGGGGGGACACTTCTTGAAATTATTATGAGGGATCATCTTATTTACTCCCGTCGTTCTAAGTAAACAAGATGCAAAACATGATAAACATCACATGCAATCAAATAATAAACGTGACATGATATGGCCAATATCACATAGCTCCTTTGATCTCCATCTTGGGGCTCCATGATTATCTTGTCACCGGCTTGACACCATGATCTCTATCATCATGATCTCCATCATCGTGTCTTCATGAAGTTGCTCGCAAACTATTACTTCTACTACTATGGCTAACGCGTTTAGCAATAAAGTAAAGTAATTTACATGGCGTTTCTCAATGACTCGCAGGTCATACAAAAAATAAAGACAACTCCTATGGCTCCTGCCGGTTGTCATACTCATCGACATGCAAGTTGTGATTCCTATTACAATAGCATGAACATCTTATACATCACATATAGATCATTCATCATTCATCACAACTTTGGCCATATCATATCACAAAGCACTTGCTGCAAAAACAAGTTAGACGTCCTCTAATTGTTGTTGCAAGTTTTACGTGGCTGAATTAGGGTTCTAGCAAGAACGTCTTCTTACCTACGTGAAAGCCACAACGTGATTTGTCAACTTCTATTTACCCTTCATAAGGACCCTGTTCATCGAATCCGCTCCAACTAAAGTGGGAGAGACAGACACCCGCCAGCCACCTTATGCAACTAGTGCATGTTAGTCGGTGGAACCGGTCTCACGTAAGCGTACGTGTAAGGTTGGTCCGGGCCGCTTCATCCCACAATACCGCTGAAGCAAGATAAGACTAGTAGCGGCAAGAAAGTTGACAAATCTACGCCCACAACAAATTGTGTTCTACTCGCGCAAGAAGAACTACGCATAGACCTAGCTCATGATGCCACTGTTGGGGAACATTGCAGAAAACAAAAATTTTCCTACGGTTTCACCAAGATCCATCTATGAGTTCATCTAGCAACGAGTCATCGGATGCATCTACATACCTTTGTAGATCGCGAGCGGAAGCGTTCAAAGAACGGGGATGAAGTAGTCGAACACGACGTGATCCAAATCACCGATGACCAAGCGCCGAAGGGACGGCACCTCCGCGTTCAACACACGTACGGAGCGGATGACGTCTCCTCCTTCTTGATCCAGCAAGGGGGAAGGAGAGGTTGATGAAGATCCAGCAGCACGACGGCGTGGTGGTGGATGCAGGGCGTCACAGTAGCAGGGCTCCGCCTATACTACGAGAGAGAGATGTAACGGGGAGAGAGGGAGGCGCCAAGGGCTGGTGTGTCAAGTCCCTCCTCTCCCCCCCCACTATATATAGGGGTGCTAGGGGGGCGCCGGCCCTAGGAGATGGGATCTCCTAGGAGGGCGGCGGCCAAGGGGTGGGGGCTTGCCCCCCAAGCAAGGGGGCGCCTCCTTTAGGGTTTCCCCCCAACCCTAGCCGCATGGGCCCTAGGGGAGTGGCGCCCCAGCCCACTTTGGGCTGGGTTTCGTCCCACTTTAGCCCATGCCCCCCCCCCGTGATAGGTGGCCCCACCCGGTGGACCCCCGGGACCCTTCCGGTGGTCCCGGTATAATACCGGTGACCCCGAAACTTGTCCTGATGGCCGAAACAGCACTTCCTATATATAATTCTTTACCTCCGGACCATTCCGGAACTCCTCGTGACATCCGGGATCTCATCCGGGACTCCGAACAACATTCGGGTTACTGCATATACATATCTTCACAACCCTAGCGTCACCGAACCTTAAGTGTGTAGACCCTACGGGTTCGGGAGACAAGCAGACATGACCGAGACGACTCTCCGGTCAATAACCAACAGCGGGATCTGGATACCCATGTTGGCTCATGTTCCACGATGATCTCATCGGATGAACCACGATGTCGAGGATTCAATTAACCCCGTATGCAATTCCCTTTGTCAATCGATATGTTACTTGCCCGAGATTCGATCGTCGGTATCCCAATACCTCGTTCAATCTCGTTACCGGCAAGTCACTTTACTCGTACCGTAATGCATGATCCCGTGACCAGACACTTGGTCACTTTGAGCTCATTATGATGATGCATTACCGAGTGGGCCCAGTGATACCTCTCCGTCATACGGAGTGACAAATCCCAGTCTTGATCCGTGTCAACCCAACAGACACTTTCGGAGATACGCGTAGTATACCTTTATAGTCACCCAGTTACGTTGTGACGTTTGGTATACCCAAAGCACTCCTACGGTATCCGGGAGTTACACGATCTCATGGTCTAAGGAAAAGATACTTGACATTGGAAAAACTCTAGCAAACGAACTATACGATCTTTATGCTATGTTTAGGATTGGGTCTTGTCCATCACATCATTCTCCTAATGATGTGATCTCGTTATCAATGACATCCTATGTCCATAGCCAGGAAACCATGACTATCTGTTGATTAACGAGCTAGTCAACTAGAGGCTTACTAGGGACATGTTGGTGTCTGTTATTCACACATGTATTACGATTTCCGGATAACACAATTATAGCATGAATAAAGACAATTATCATGAACAAGGAAATATAATAATAATGCTTTTATTATTGCCTCTAGGACATATTTCCAACACTGAGTGCCACTTTCATGACATTTGATGCGACGGTAATTTCAGGTATCCCACTTTGTACCATGAACATGCAGGATTTTTGGAGCTGGGCACATGACCGAAGCGGACAGTTCTCGGTACGTTCGGCCAATAACATGCTCGTTGCGACAAGACAGAGAAGAGAAGCGTGGCTTGAAGGATCGGCGGGATCATCAACCATTCGCACCGACGAAGGATCATGGAAAACACTGTGGAAGACGGTGGTCCCGTCCAAAGTGCGTATGTTCTTGTGGAGGTTATCTAAGCAATCCTTACCCACTGAGGATGTGAGAGCACACCGTAAAATGTCGACAACAAGTACATGCGGCTTCTGTTGGGCTCAAGACTCATGGCGGCATTCCCTCCTACAGTGCATGGTTTCAAGATGCACTTGGGCATTGGTCGATGAAGAGATGAGTTGCACCCTCGCGTCCTCCACAGAAACGAGTGCCAAGAGCTGGCTTTTTAGCCTGCTTGATACATTACCGCATGATAAATTTGTCCTACTGGAGGTGAACCTATGGGCAATATGGACAGCTCGACGAAAGGCCATTCATGAGGCGATTTTCCAAACTCCACATGCAATACAAATGTTCATCACCCGGTTTATTGCAGACCTGGAAGCTATCCGTACTCCTGTTCCTACACGGGCTCCGTTGGCAAGGACAGGTACTTCGATACACCGGCCGCGGGCACCTCCAGCAACATACGCCAAAATCCATGTTGACGCCGGAGTACGCACTCGCAGAGGAGGAGCAGCCGTAGCCGTGTGCAGGGATACCCAGGGCTTGTTCTTGGGTAGTTCGGCATTTGTCATTCCAGGAGTTTGGGATCCAGCCACACTGGAGGCGATGGCATGTCGGGAGGGCATCGCATTGGCAGAAGATCTTAATATTCGGAGGTTTGTGCTGTCGTCTGATTGCAAGCAGGTGATTGGGGACATTGCCAAAGGAAACAAAGGACCTTACGGTGCCATCATCACGGAAATTATCTCTAGATCATCACCACTATCTTGCACCTTTACTTTTGAAAGTCGTTGATGTAATTTCGAAGCTCATAAATTAGCTAAATTTGCTTTGTCTTTAGCTCAGGGGCGTCATGTATGGCTTGGCCAGCCGCATGACCAAACATGTATCCCACTTTCTGTGGATTTTGAATAAAGTGGCTTTACCCCTCAAAAAAAACCTATAAAGTGGGTATACCATGTCAAAAGTCCATATTGCCCTTTATTGGATTGGGGGTTGTACCGAAGCGGGACTCTTATATTTGAATGTCTATATATTCATATAGACAATGGTCTAAAAAGATTCTCTCATATACACGTCCAGTTTTGCATCGGAATGTCTATATACAGGGACCATGATAGGTGGGCCGTCGCTGGGGAGAGGAAGAAATCATGACTGCAGCTGAGTTTAGACAACGCCTTCACATTGTCCAGACGTGGACATTGTCGAGGTCGATATAGAGGATGTGTATATTTGGACGACCATATAGACAAGCTGTTGGACGCCTGTTTTAAGGTCATGTTGTGAAAAACGAGTATAGACATCCGTATAGACGATAGTGGGCTGATGCTCGACCAGCTCTACAACAATGTCGGCACAACGGCAAGGACCATCGGCGGTCAGCTGCGCGGATGAGCACCGGCCAGCCACCGACATGGACTATATGGGCACTGGGCACCAGAGAACAGCTTTTGGTCGTGTGAATAGTGTCAGCCCGTTCACGCATCAGGCATCACACAGGCCCGTGGGTCCTAGGTCTTCTGGCTCAGATTATTGGTCACGTCTCTCTAGGATTTGTATTTCGAGAATTCTGCAGAATTGCCACTCTTACCTGATGGATTCACCTGACCCTACTGGCTAGTGCTGTGGGTTCATCCCTCTACAAGTACAACATAGTTATTTCTTAGTGAACCAGCACATGTGCCATGTAGATTAGACAGACTGTGGCTTCAAGGGAACTTTCTTCCACTGTTGCATCAGAGCTAGCTACACATCTCTAACTGAAATCGATTCTGCAATGGCGAACAATAAGGTGCTTGTCCAAATGCAAGCAGTGGAACCACGCAAGACTGCAACAGAAGTGCTAGATCAGATAATAGAGCTACTCAACATACAAAATAAGACACTTTTCACAAGTAGCGAGCTGGAGTGGACAACAACACCAACAAACCAGGCGAGAGAGTTACACTCTAACACTACTGATGCATACTAACCTACTGATGCCACATGACAGAAGTAGCTGCTCAAGTTACGTACCATCCTAATCAATCCACTGCTAGTTAAAATGAACACGGTTAGAACTGCTACCGCAGAAATGGAGCCCTGTGCTCTTGGTTGGTGGCACCCTTGTCACAACTCATCCAGAAGCTTTCCTCGTATCCTCGTTCTTCAAGTGGCATCCCTGTTTCGGAGAAAACAGAGCAAGGAACCAGATAGAGGAAATTAGGCATCAGGATGTATTCAGTTTGCCACTTTAACTTTAAGCATCAAAATTATAAGATGGGCCAACAAGATGAGTGGCTAGTCCGACGATAGTACAATGTTTAGTGCGCTTAGAAAATTAAAGCGGTGAATTTGGTCAAGCAATTTAGTTTTTATTTCCAAAAGTTACAGCAGCACAGGTTAAATGCCTTGGACTAGAATGTCATATAAAAGGAAATTTTCACTGCGATGTATCTGAATCACAATTAATGAAGAATCTAGAGAGAACCGGCGTAAAATCTACCACTTGTGTCTGAGAAAAAGAAGATACAATCCACTAGGCAACATTCGGAAAAGAAGCAAGTATTAGCAATCCCATACATAGTTTGTGGTTCACAGTTGAGAAGTAGGTTGTAAAAAATTACACCATGATTATATTTAAGAAATAGAAAGCTAAAATTCCAGGCTTGATGGGTTCCTGCCTAATTCTGTGCAAGAAGACATAGGTGGTCAACATGATAACAGATTAACAAGGCTAGGCATCTTTCAGCTCCAAATCCTATAGATGATGTTTTATACTTTTGTAGGTCCGATTTGCAATTCTGCACTGATAGTTCAGTAAAGGGAAGACCAATTTCAGGAAGCATGGCTTCTGGTGGCAGCACAAGGTTCAACAAAATCAATTATTCCATGGTGGTCTGCCATAGTCTGATACTCCAGTATACGTCTAGCAAACGACAACGACCTTCACTGTATCATGTGTAGTTTTGCGACTAATACTGAGCCCATAGAAATATTACTAGCTTCGCTGAAGCCTATTAAGAGTGATATATGGGTGATGGTTGGATTTGGATATATTTAGCCATCCGAGTAGCATCAGGTACATAAAAGTCCATTAGAGATCCACCATGGTAGCATATCTAAAGGAAGATTTCTGTAATCTTATAGCGACTAAGAAACAGACCTGCATCCATCCATAACTCCTTCTCTTTTTTCTCTTACCTATCCACAACATCATTTGCAACGAACCCATTACACACCGACAACCACACCCAAGGGTACCTACTATGACCACAGGTAGACACCTTGCAATATTCCTTGGTACACAAGCGAAATCAAATCATCTTACATCAATCATTCACTAATGTCACCTCTAGTATTCTTAAATGTCCTAGTAAATCAATACAGAGGTGATT
Source organism: Triticum monococcum (assembly GCA_034509565.1). Classification (NCBI taxonomy): domain Eukaryota; kingdom Viridiplantae; phylum Streptophyta; class Magnoliopsida; order Poales; family Poaceae; genus Triticum; species Triticum monococcum. Next base: position 751,722,864 of record CM067843.1, on the reverse strand, counting down.
TCTAGCCATCTTACGTCAAGCATTCACTAATGTCGCTTAACTAGTATTGCTAAAAAGGCCTAAGGAAACAATACAGAAGTGATTTAAATTACCCTACAACAAGAATACTATAATGTGGATTGACTAGTATTGTTTGATCTAAAGAATCAATCACATATGTAAAACCACTCCACAGCTATACTAAACAGTGAGATGCATGATGCACATTGCAGAACTATGTAAACTCTACAGGTATACTATATAGATCACTAAAAGGGGAAAAGGAAAACCTTGCAGGACTGAGAGTAGGGAAAATGGGAGGCCAGCTCATCATAAAAGGATAGATATCACCCAATTGATACTCATCTGCTGTCATCTCGCACACTTTACGCAGCGTCCTGCACTTGACATCCAAGTAGAGTGCATATTGATCCATCTCCAAGAATACATACTCATTATAGTCCCCCACATGGTTTATATATCCGGATACAAGTAGTAAGCTCATCCTCGGGAAAATTAGCACACATTTCACTCGAGCAAATGGTGTCCACCAGCAGCCAGTTGTCCCCATTGTGGAGCCAGATGTGAAGTTGAAGCTCCTTGATATGGATGAGATATAAAACAGAACCATCATCGGCCTGTGACAACACGGTGGTGCCTAGGCCAAAACCCACCCCGTGTGGGAGGTGAATTGTTGATAAGATTGAGGATGTCAGATCCAGGACAAGAATTGCATTGTAGGTCGCGACATAGATTTTGTTGTCAAGGAGCACGCCTTTGGGACTAGATGGACGCCAGAGGAGGTCCGACGCCAAGGTGAGATGTTTGTGCCAGGCATCATCACCATTTCCCAACATATAGATATTTAACATAGGTACCATGGTATCCAGGGCCTCCACCGTGACGTAAAAGTAGGACGACCCGTCCCCATCTTCTTTGGAGAAGAGTTGTGCCCAACTGTACAAGGAGGGCATTCTGAGATGTAATCCTGGGAGGACGGCCATACCCTCCCTCATAGCACAGCGGGCTGTGCACTGCGAATACGAGCTCGTAGGTGTCCAGGTCGAAGTTTCCGCAGCTGGTGAAGTTTAGGCGGCGGGTGAAGACGCTGCCGTTCGAGCAGCCCACCATGGTATCCCCTTCTTTTTTGGAGAAGGGTAGCCCCTCGCTGAAGTTTGCGCGGTGGACGACGGCAGCGAGCTCCGGGGGCTGAGGCAGTATTGGGAAGAAGCGTGCGGCGGCCGGATACCCCCACTCTACGATGTAGAAGCCGAGGAGTGTGGGCGGGTGGAGCTCGCGGAAACGGCAGAGGAAGGCGCGGTCGGAGGCGTGGCTGAGCCAGCGCTTGCAGACGCAGGCAGCGCGGACGAGGGTGGTGGGGAAGCCGACGCGGACGATGATCTCCGTCAGGAGGTCGTCGTCGTCGAGCACCTTGGATACGCACGCCGGCGGCCGCCGCGCCTCGCCTTCCATCCTGTCCGGCGGCGGCAGCGCCTCGCCGTCCTTCCGTTTAGGGTTTCGGTAAGAAAAGGGATCGAGCTATCAAAGAATGGCAACCAAGGCCGATGTAGTGAAGCAGAGCCGACGGTGCAGTAAACCAAGGCCCATCCAGGTCCAGCCCGAATTAACAAAAATAGGGCCTATCAAGCCCGTAACATCAAGTCTGATTGTATCCAGGTTATACAAGACATCAACGGAGCTTCGAGTTCTTCTTCTTATGCTTTAGTTTTGAATGAAATTAGAGATAGAGCTACAGATTTTGTTAGCATTACTTTTCGGTTTGAAAACAGGGAGGCAAACTTTGAAGCACATGCTTTGGCAAAGGCGGCTTCGTCACTCCCTGCTGGGCGCCACCTATGGCTAGAAAACCCATCAGACATTATTTGTATTCCTTCTGTGATTGTTGAATAAATCCCTAGTTCATCTAAAAAAAGGTTAATCATCCCTCAGAAAAAAAATGGTCAACCATGTCAACCAAGGTGCAGGAGGCAATTATGGTGCTGTTATTAGAGAGATCAACGAGTACAGTAAAGCTTTTAGTCACTGTGTGCTTAATTTTGAGCCTAGAGCTCAAACTTTGAAGCCCATCGATTAGCTAGATTTGCTTTTTTCCCTTTCTCCTTGTAGAGAGGATATTTAGTGCAATTCATTGTATTCCATGGAGTAGGTTACATTATATACACATGATGTCTTGCGTGACAAGGTAATTAATCCTACCATATCTCTAGGAGTTAGCTATACAAGGCTAGATAAGATAAGATTAGAAATACAAGATATGTCACGTTCAACACCCTCCCGTAGTCGAAGCGTCGACGTCGGCGATGCAAAGACTGGAACGAAACTCCTGGAATGCAGCGGTTGGAAGCCCCTTGGTCATAATGTCGGCAAACTGCTGGGTGGTTGGTACATGAAGAACACGAAGCTGACCCAACTGTACCTTCTCGCGGACGAAGTGAACATCAAGTTCAATATGCTTGGTGCGCTTGTGCTGCACTGGGTTGGCCGTGAGATAGGTGGCCGAAACATTATCACAGTAAACCACCGTGGCTTTCGGGATGGAAACCCAAAGTTCGCCAAGTAACTGACGGAGCCAACATGTCTCGGCAACAACATTGGCGACGGCACGGTACTCGGCCTCGGCACTCGAGCGGGAGACGGTGGGCTGCCGCTTGGAAGACCAAGATATGAGAGAGTCACCGAAGAAGACACAATATCCCGATGTGGACCGTCGAGTGTCGGGACAGCCAGCCCAATCCGCATTAGTGTAAGCAAGCAGCTCGGTGGAGGTAGAAGCACGAAGACGAAGACCAAAGGTCGGTGTGCCACGAATATACCGAAGAATGCGCTTGACCAGGGACCAGTGAACGTCACGGGGCGAGTGCATATGCAAGCAAACTTGCTGGACCGCAAACTGAATGACTGGTCTGGTGAGCGTGAGGTACTGAAGAGCACCAACAATACTACGGTATAGAGCGACATCGGTAGCAGGTTGCCCAGCAGTGGCAGAAAGCTTCGGCTTAGCCTCGGCAGGGGTGGCAGCAGGCTTGCAGTCGGTCATACCAGCACGATCCAGGAGATCAAGAACATACTGTCCTTGATGGAGGAAAAAATCCGAAGGCATCACGTCACACATTAATGCCGAGGAAGAAGTGCAAGGCGCCCAAGTCCTTCAGCCGAAACTCAGAACCAAGTCGACCGATGATGTCGTGAAGTATGTCCGCGCGAGAGGCGGTGATGACAATGTCGTCAACATACAAGAGAAGAATGGCGACATGATCAGCTCGATGAAGCACAAAGAGCAACGTGTCCGAGGCGGTGCTGCGAAACCCAAGAGCAGTGAGAAATGCTGCAATGCGGTGATACCAAGCACGAGGCGCCTGCTTCAGACCATAGAGAGACCGTGAGAGCAAGCAGACATCATCAGGCCAAGTGGGATCAACAAAACCAGTGGGCTGCTGACATAGAACATGCTCCTGGAGATGACCATAAAGAAAGGTGTTGTTGATGTTGAGCTGATGAACAGGCCAATAACGAGTGATACGTCCATTTTGCATCATGCTTTTATATCGATATTTATTGCATTATGGGCTGTTATTTCACTTTATGTCACAATACTTATGGCTATTCTCTCTTATTTTACAAGGTTTACATGAAGAGGGAGAATGCCGGCAGCTGGAATTCTGGGCTGGAAAAGGAGCAAATATTATAGACCTATTCTGCGCAACTCCAAAAGTCCTGAAACTCCACGGAACATCTTAAAATAAATAAAGAAAAATCCTCGCCAAAGATGAAGGCCAGGGGGCCCACACCCTGCTCACGAGGGTGGGGGCGCCCCCCCCCCCCCCCCCTTCCTAGGGCGCGCCCCCCTACCTCGTGGGCCCCCTGGTGGGTCTCCGACGTCCATCTTCTCCTATATGAAGTCTTTCGATGAGAAAAAAATAGGAAGCAACCTTTCGGGACGAGACTCCGCCGCCACGAGGCGGAACCTTGGCGGAACCAATCTAGAGCTCCGGCAGAGCTGTTCTGCCGGGGATACTTCCCTCCGGGAGGGGGAAATCATCACCAACGCTCCTCTCATAGGGAGAGGGCAATCTCCATCAACATCTTCACCAGCACCATCTCATCTCCAAACCCTAGTTCATCTCTTGTATCCAATTCTTGTCTCAAAGCCCGGGGTTGGTGCTAGTAGCTTGCTAGTAGTGTTGATTACTCCTTGTAGTTGATGCTAGTTGGTTTATTTGGTGGAAGATCATATGTTCAGATCCTATATGCATATTATTACCCCTCTGATTATGAACATGAATATGCTTTGTGAGTAATTACGTTTGTTCCTGAGGACAAGGGAGAAGTCTTGCTATTAGTAGTCATGTGAATTTGGTATTCGTTTGATATTTTGATAAGATGTATGTTGTCTAGCCTCTAGTGGTGTTATGTGAACGTCGACTACATAACACTTCACCATTATTTGGGCCTAGAGGAAGGCATTGGCAAGTAATAAGTAGATGATGGGTTGCTAGAGTGATAGAAGCTTAAACCCTAGTTTATGTGTTGCTTCGTAAGGGGCTGATTTGGATCCATATGTTTCATGTTATGGTTAGGTTTACCTTAATACTTTTGTTGTAGTTGCGGATGCTTGCAATAGAGGTTAATCATAAGTGGGATGCTTGTTCAAGTAAGAACAGCACCCAAGCACCGGTCCACCCACATATCAAATTATCAAAGTACCGAACGCGAATCATATGAACGTGATGAAAACTAGCTTTACGATATTCCCATGTGTCCTCGGGAGCGCTTTTCCTATTATAAGAGTTTGTTCCGGCATGTCCTTTGCTACAAAAGGATTGGGCCATCTTGCTGCACTTTATTTACTTTTGTTACTTGTTGCTCGTTACCATGTATCTTGTCACAAAACTATCTGTTACCACTTATTTCAGTACTTGCAGAGAATACCTTGCTGAAAACCGCTTATCATTTCCTTCTGCTCCTCGTTGGGTTCGACACTCTTACTTATTGAAAGGACTACGATAGATCCCCTGTACTTGTGGGTCATCAAGACTCTTTTCTGGCGCCGTTGCCGGGGAGTGTAGCGCCTTTGGTAGGTGGAATTTGGTAAGGAAAAATTTATATAGTGTGCTGAAATTTACTATCACTTGTTACTATGGAAAGTAATTCTCTGAGGGGCTTGTTCGGGGTATCTTCACCCCGTCCAGTAGAGCAAAGAGTTGCTCCTCAACCTACTGAACCTATTGAAAATGAAACTCCTTTTGAATTTTCTTCGGGTATGATGGAAAAACTGCTAGCTAACCCTTTTACAGGAGATGGAACAAAGCATCCTGATGAGCACTTAATATATGTGGATGAAGTTTGTGGATTATTTAAGCTTGCAGGTATACCCGATGATGTTGCTAAGAAGAAGGTCTTCCCTTTATCTTTGAAGGGAGACGCATTGATATGGTATAGGCTATGTGATGATATGAGATCATGGAACTATAAAAGATTGAAGTTGGAATTTCATCAAAAGTATTACCCTATGCATCTTGTTCATCGTGATCGCAATTATATATATAATTTCTGGCCTCGCGAAGGAGAAAGCATCGCTCAAGCTTGGGGGAGGCTTAAATCAATGTTATATTCATGCCCCGATCATGAGCTCTCGAGAGAAATAATTATGTAAAGTTTTTAAGCTCGGCTTTCTGAAAACAATCGCACATGCTCGATACTTCTTGTGCTGGCTCTTTTATGATGAAGACTATTGAATTTAAATGGAATTTATTGGATAGAATTAAACGCAACTCTAAAGATTGGGACCTCGACGAAGGTAAGGAATCAGGTATGACACCTAAGTTTGATTGTGTTAAATCTTTTATGGACACCGATATTTTCCGTAAGTTTAGCACTAAATATGGACTTGAATCTGAGATAGTAGCTTCTTTCTGTGAATCTTTTGCTGCTTATGTTGATCTCCCTAAGGAGAAGTGGTTTAAATATCATCCTCCCATAGAAGTAAAAGTAGCTGCACCTATTAAAGTTGAAGAAAAGACTGTCACTTATAATGATCCTATTGTTCCTACTTCTTATGTTGAGAAACCACCTTTCCCTGTTAGAGTAAAGGATCATGCCAAAGCTTCAACCGTTGTTCATAAAAGCAATATTAGAACTTATACACCTCCTGAGCAAGTTAAAGTAGAACCTAATATTGCTATTGTTAAAGATCTCTTGTCTGATAATATTGATGGGCACGTTATTCAGTTCGATGGTGAAACTGCTAGAATTGCTAAGCCTTGTGATAAAGATAAACATAGACATGTGGTACGCGTGCCTGTTATTTCTGTTAAAATAGGAGATCATTGTTATCATGGCTTATGTGATATGGGTGCTAGTGCTAGTGTTATACCTTATGACTTGTATAAAGAAATCAAGCATGAAATTGCACCTGCTGAGTTAGAAGATATTGATGTCACAATTAAACTTGCCAATAGAGATACTATTTCAGCGATGGGAATTGTTAGAGATGTTGAAGTCTTGTGTGGGAAAACTAAATATCCTGCTGATTTTGTTGTTCTTACTTCTCCTCAAGATAGCTTTTGTCCCATTATATTTGGTAGACCCTTCTTGAATACTGTTAATGCTCGGATAGATTGCGAAAAGAATGTTGTTACTATTGGCTTGGATGATATGGTTCATGAGTTTAATTTCTCTAAATTTAGTAAACAACATCGTGAGGAAGAATTACCTAGTAAGGATGAAATTATTGGTCTTGCTTCTATTGCCGTACCTCCTAGTGATCCTTTAGAACACTATTTGCTAGACCATGAAAATGATATGTTCATGAATGAAAGAAGGGAAATAGATGAAGTATTCTTTAAACAGGAACCTATTCTGCAACACAATTTTCCTGTTGAAATTTTAGGGGATCCTCCTCCACCCAAGGGTGATCCCGTGTTTGAGCTTAAACCGTTGCCTGATAATCTTAAATATGCTTATCTTGATGACAAGAAGATATATCCTATTATTATTAGTGCTAACCTTTCAGAGCATGAAGAAGAAAGATTGCTGAAAACTCTGAAGAAGCATCGTGCTGCTATTGGATATACTCTTGATGATCTTAAGGGCATTAGTCCCACTCTATGTCAACATAAAATAAATTTGGAGGCGGATGCCAAACCAGTTCGTGATCCTCAACGACGTCTGAATCCTAAAATGAAAGAAGTGGTAAGGAAAGAAATACTCAAGCTTCTGGAGGCATGTATAATCTATCTCGTTGCTGATAGTTAGTGGGTAAGTCTTGTCCATTGTGTCCCTAAGAAGGGAGGTATCACTGTTGTTCCTAATGATAGAGATGAATTGATTCCACAAAGAATTATCACAGGTTATAGGATGGTAATTGATTTCCGCAAATTAAATAAGGCTACTAAGAAAGATCATTACCCCTTACCTTTTATTGATCAAATGCTAGAAAGATTATGCAAACATACACATTACTGCTTTCTAGATGGTTATTCTGGTTTCTCTCAAATACCTGTGTTGGCTAGAGATCAATCAAAGACTACTTTTACATGCCCTTTTGGTACTTTTGCTTATAGACGTATGCCTTTTGGTTTATGTAATGCACCTACTACCTTTCAAAGATGCATGATGGCTATATTCTCTGACTTTTGTGAAAAGATTTGTGAGGTTTTCATGGACGACTTTTCCGTCTATGGTTCCTCTTTTGATGATTGCTTGAGCAATCTTGATCGAGTTTTGCAGAGATGTGAAGAAACTAATCTTGTCTTGAATTGGGAAAAGTGCCACTTTATGGTTAATGAAGGTATTGTCTTGGGGCACAAAGTTTGTGAAAGAGGTATTGAAGTTGATAAAGCCAAGGTTGATGCTATTGAAAAGATGCCATGTCCCAAGGACATCAAAGGTATAAGTCCTTGGTCACGCTGGATTTTATAGGAGGTTCATTAAGGACTTCTCAAAAATTTCTCAGCCTCTGACTAATTTATTACAAAAAGATATACCATTTGCCTTTGATGATGATTGTGTAGAAGCATTTGAAATACTTAAGAAAGCATTAGTCTCTGCACCTATTGTTCAGCCACCTGATTGGAACCTACCCTTTGAAATTATGTGTGATGCTAGTGATTATGCTGTAGGTACTGTCCTAGGGCAAAGAGTTGATAAGAAATTAAATGTTATTCACTATGCTAGTAAGACTCTAGACAATGCTCAAAGAAATTATGCTACTACTGAAAAAGAACTCTTAGCAGTTGTATTCGCTTGTGATAAGTTCAGACCTTATATTGTTGATTCTAAAGTAACTATTCACACTGATCATGCTGCTATTAAATATCTTATGGAAAAGAAAGATGCTAAACCTAGACTCATCAGATGGGTTCTCCTGCTACAAGAATTTGATTTGCATATTGTTGATAGAAAGGGAGCTGAGAACCCCATTGTAGACAACTTGTCTAGGTTAGAGAATGTTCTTGATGACCCACTACCTATTAATGATAGCTTTCCTGATGAACAATTAAATGTTATAAGTACTTCTCGTAGTACTCCATGGTATGCTGATTATGCTAATTATATTATTGCTAAGTTTATACCACCTAGCTTCACATACCAGCAAAAGAAAAAGGTTTTCTATGATTTAAGACATTACTTTTGGGATGACACACATCTTTATAAAGAAGGAGTAGATGGTGTTATTAGACGTTGTGTACCTGAGCATGAACAGGAACAAATCCTACGCAAGTGTCACTCCGAGGCTTATGGAGGACACCACGCTGGAGATAGAACTGCACATAAGGTATTGCAATCTGGTTTTTATTGGCCTACTCTCTTCAAGGATGCCCGTAAGTTTGTCTTGTCTTGTGATGAATGTCAAAGAATTGGTAATATTAGTAGACGTCAAGAAATGCCTATGAATTATTCACTTGTTATTGAACCATTTGATGTTTAGGGCTTTGATTATATGGGACCTTTTCCTGCCTCTAATGGATATACACATATTTTAGTTGCTGTTGATTACGTTACTAAGTGGGTAGAAGCTATTCCAACTAGTAGTGCTGATCATAACACTTCTATTAAAATGCTGAAGGAAGTTATTTTCCCGAGGTTTGGAGTCCCTAGATATTTAATGACTGATGGTGGTTCACACTTTATTCATGGTGCTTTCCATAAAATGCTTGCTAAATATGATGTTAATCATAGAATTGCATCTCCTTATCACCCTCAGTCTAGTGGTCAAGTAGAGTTGAGCAATAGAGAGCTCAAATTAATTTTGCAAAAGACTGTTAATAGTTCTAGAAAGAATTGGTCCAAGAAACTTGATGATGCATTATGGGCCTATAGAACTGCATATAAAAATCCTATGGGTATGTCTCCGTATGAAATGGTTTATGGAAAAGCATGTCACTTACCTCTCGAACTAGAACATAAGGCGTATTGGGCTATTAAAGAGCTCAACTATGATTTTAAACTTGCCGGTGAGAAGAGGTTATTTGATATTAGCTCACTTGATGAATGGAGAACCCAAGCTTATGCAAATGCCAAGTTGTTTAAACAAAAAGTTAAAAGATGGCATGACAAAAGGATACAAAAGCGTGAGTTTAATGTAGGTGATTATGTATTGCTATACAACTCTCGTTTAAGATTTTTTGCAGGAAAACTTCTCTCTAAATGGGAAGGCCCCTACGTTATCGAGGAGGTCTATCGTTCTGGTGCCATAAAAATCAACAACTTTGAAGGCACAAATCCGAAGGTGGTAAACGGTCAAAGAATCAAACATTATATCTCAGGTAATCCCATAAATGTTGAAACCAATATTTTTGAAACCGTAACCCCAAAGGAATACATAAGGGACACTTTCTGGAACGTTTCAGACTCCGAAAAGGAATAGGTATGTGGTACGGTAAGTAAACCGACTCCAAAACAATTTTTAAGGCAATATTTCTCCATTTTGGAATATTTAGAAAAATAGAAAAATAAGTAGCAGTCCGGGAAGGACACGAGGGCCCCACGAGGGTGGTGGGCGCGCCCCCTACCTCGTGAGCACCTCGTGTGCCTTCCGGACTCCGTTTTCTTGCACGATACGTATTTTGGTCGGTAAAAATTCACTATATATTCTCCCGAAGGTTTTGACTCCCGTATCACGCAAATATCCTCTGTTTTCGTTTCGAGCTGTCCCGTTGCAGATTAAATCAACATGTCTTCCCGGGATTCAGAAGGAGAAAGCTATGTGGATGATTACTTAGCAAATCCCAAGGTCTATGGAGATGTGGAACACGATGGTTGGACCACGGAGGAAGAAGAGGACTATGAACCCAAGGGGAAGGAGGAGACGAGCTCAGATGAAGATGAAGCCCCATTGCCTCAACCTGGGGACATGCACGTGGAGTTCAAAAAGTCAAGTCTTCCTGATAGGGTAAAGAAACCCAAGTTCGAGTTTATCCCTTTTCGTCTCTTGCGGGAAAATAAGCAGGACCCATGCAAAAAGATATTAACCCTGGAGTGGGAGATTGATGATCTTAGGGATCAAAATGCCGTCCTCAAGCACAAATTAAGGGAGAAGCCTAAGCCATCAACTAAGCCAACATCACCACCACCTTCTTCACCGACAAAGGAGACATAATCACATGGGTATGGGCACTCCCCTTGGAAATTGCCAAGCTTGGGGGAGGTGCCCCGGTATCGTATCACAATCACATCTCCTACCTTTACCGTTTTCTTAGTCCGATCCTATTAGTAGTATCTTGATCTAGTAGAATAAAGTTTATGACATGATCTAGTTTTGAGTTTTGCTTTTTGATCTCTCTTTGTAATCGAGTCCGTGAGTTATATATAATAAAGATTAGTGTTGAGTCAAGGGCTTGATTATTTTGCCATGATCTTGGGTGAATAAAAGAAAAGAGAAAAAGAATAAAAAGAAACAAAGAGTTCATATTGATCTTATTGAGAGTAATGACTTCACATAGAAAGAGTATGATGATTAAAAGTTGTTGGGAGTTGGTAGACATAGCCTTGGTCATTGTTGCAATTAATAGGAAGTAATAAGGAAAGAGAGGTTTCCCATATAGATATATTATCATTGACATCTTTTATGATTGGGAGCACTCATTAAAATATGACATGCTAAAGAGTTGATGTTGGACAAGGAAGACAACGTAATGAGTTATGTCTTTCTTATATCTGAGATAAAGTATGTTGTCATGGATCCTCTAACTTGTTGAGCTTGCCTTTCCCCCTCATGCTAGCCAAATTCTTAGCACCAAGTAGAAATACTACTTGTGCTTCCAAATACCCTTAAACCAGTTTTGCCATGAGAGTCCACCATATCTACCTATGGATTGAGTAAGATCCTTCAAGTAAGTTGTCATCGGTGCAAAGCAATAAAAATTGCTCTAAATATGTATAATTGATTGGTGTGGGAGAAATAAGCTTTATATGATCTTGTGATGTGGAAGTAATAAAAGCGACGGACTGCATAATAAAGGTTCATATTACAAGGGGCAATTTAAAGTGACGTTCTTTCGCATTGAGATTTTGTGCATCCAACCATAAAAGCGCATGGCAATGTCTGCTTCCCTCTGCGAAGGGCCTATATTTTATTATTATCTTCTACCTTATGCAAGAGTCATGGTGATCTTCACCTTTTCTTTTTCATTTTATCCTTTGGCAAGCTCAGCATGTTGGAAAGAACATGATATATATATATATATATATATATATAATTGGATGTAGGGGAGCATAAACCATTATTGTTGACATTACCCTTGAGGTAAAAGGTTGTGGGGCAAAACTATGAGCCCCTATCTTTCTCAGTGTCCGGTTAAAACTCTGTAACCACAAGTATTGCAAGAGTGTTAGCAATTATGAAGGACTAAATGATAGTTGAGTATGTGGACTTGCTTTTAAGCTCTGACATAGACTCTTTCCGATGTTACGATAAATTGCAATTGCTTCAATGACTGAGATTATAGTTTGTTGGAGCCCAATAAGGTTTATGATTTATACTCTTGCATTGTGAATAGATCATCACTTGAACATAAGTAATCATATGACAAAATCTATATATGTTGTTGTTATGAGAACAATCATGATGCCTTCATGTCCGTATTTTATTTTTATTGATGCCTCTACCTCTAAACATGAGGACATATTTATTGTTATCGGCTTTTCGCTTGAGGACAAGCGAGGTCTAAGCTTGGGGGAGTTGATACGTCCATTTTGCATCATGCTTTTATATCGATATTTATTGCATTATGGGTTGTTATTTCACTTTATGTCACAATACTTATGGCTATTCTCTCTTATTTTACAAGGTTTACATGAAGAGGGAGAATGCCGGCAGCTGGAATTCTGGGCTGGAAAAGGAGCAAATATTAGAGACCTATTCTGTGCAACTCCAAAAGTCCTGAAACTCCACGGAACATCTTAATATAAATAAAGAAAAATCCTTGCCAAAGATGAAGGCCAGGGGGCCCACACCCTGCTCACGAGGGTGGGGGGCGAGCCCCCCTACCTCGTGGGCCCTCTGGTGGGTCTCCGACGTCCATCTTCTCCTATATGAAGTCTTTCGATGAGAAAAAATAGGAAGCAACCTTTCGGGACGAGACTCCGCTGCCACGAGGCAGAACCTTGGCGGAACCAATCTAGAGCTCCGGCAGAGCTGTTCTGCCGGGGATACTTCCCTCCGGGAGGGGGAAATCATCACCATCATCATCACCAACGCTCCTCTCATCGGGAGAGGGCAATCTCCATCAACATCTTCACCAGCACTATCTCATCTCCAAACCCTAGTTCATCTCTTGTATCTAATTCTTGTCTCAAAGCCCGGGATTGGTGCTAGTAGGTTGCTAGTAGTGTTGATTACTCCTTGTAGTTGATGCTAGTTGGTTTATTTGGTGGAAGATCATATGTTCAGATCCTATATGCATATTATTACCCCTCTGATTATGAACATGAATATGCTTTGTGAGTAATTACGTTTGTTCCTGAGGACAAGGAAGAAGTCTTGCTATTAGTAGTCATGTGAATTTGGTATTCGTTTGATATTTTGATAAGATGTATGTTGTCTAGCCTCTAGTGGTGTTATGTGAACGTCGACTACATAACACTTCACTATTATTTGGGCCTAGAGGAAGGCATTGGGAAGTAATAAGTAGATGATGGGTTGCCAGAGTGACAGAAGCTTAAACCCTAGTTTATGCGTTGCTTCGTAAGGGGCTGATTTGGATCCATATGTTTTATGCTATGGTTAGGTTTACCTTAATACTTTTGTTGTAGTTGCGGATGCTTGCAATAGAGGTTAATCATAAGTGGGATGCTTGTTCAAGTAAGAACAACACCCAAGCACCGGTCCACCCACATATCAAATTATCAATGTACCGAACGCGGATCATATGAACGTGATGAAAACTAGCTTGAGGATATTCCCATGTGTCCTGGGGAGCGCTTTTCCTATTATAAGAGTTTGTTCCGGCTTGTCCTTTGCTACAAAAGGATTGGGCCATCTTGCTGCACTTTATTTACTTTTGTTACTTGTTTCTCGTTACCATTTATCTTGTCACAAAACTATCTGTTACCACTTATTTCAGTACTTGCACAGAATACCTTGCTGAAAACCGCTTATCATTTCCTTCTGCTCCTCGTTGGGTTCGACACTCTTACTTATCGAAAGGACTACGATAGATCCCCTATACTTGTGGGTCATCAACGAGATGCAGCGAGCTGAAGAACAATGCGTATCGTGGCGGGTTTGACAACCGGAGAAAAGGTCTCCGAGAAATCAACGCCAGCATGTTGCAAAAAGCCACGAACAATCCAGCGGGCCTTGTACCTGTGCAAAGAGCCATCCGGAAGAACTTGTGCCGAAATACCCTCTTGCCAGTAATAATGTTAGCACCAGGGGGACGGGGAACCAGCGTCCAAGTCCGGTTGGCGATGAGGGCATCATACTCAGAGCACATGGCGGCAACCCAATGCGGATCACTCAACGCAGAACGCACCGAGAGAGGCACGGGTGAGACGACCGCGACACTGAGGTTATGATAGCGAGGGTTCGGTTGCCGAATCCCGTCCTTGGCGCATGTCACCATAGAATGATGAGGCGGTGGAGGTGGTGGCCGAGTCCGCCGTCGAGGAGGAGCCACAGCCTCGGGAGAAGGTGAGGCGACGGTGACATCTGGTGACGAGGCGGCGGGCAAAGCCGGAGACGGGACCGCCGATGATGACGGCGTAACCGCGGCCGAGACGGCGGATGACGAGGGCGGCGAGGCCGCATGTGGCGATGACGAAACCGCGGGCAAAGCCGCGGGTGGCAGCGTCAGCGATGGCGACGGGGCCATCGACGAAGCCTCGGGTGGCCGTACCAGCAGCGGCGACGGAGCCGCGGACGAGGCCGCGGGTGACCGCGATGACGACGGCGACAAGGCCGTGGGTAGCCGCGACGGTGACAGCGACATGGCCGCAGGTGGCGGAGTGGCCGTGGGTGGCGGGGAGGCCGCGACGTGCATGGGTGACGCCGACCGAGGCAAGGCTCCTCCTGAGCCGGCGAGTGAGACCCCGCCGAGAGGCCTGAGGGGCCCGCCAAAGAAGAGGGCAGGCGCGGCGAAGGAAGCGCAAGGGCTCCCCGAGACTGTCGAGTGGGAGCGTCCAAGGTCGGAGCTACTGTCGATGAAACCTGCTCAAAGGGAAAACAATTTCATCAAAGTAAACATGTCGTGAGACGAACACTCGACGAGAGACCGGGTCGAAGCAGCGAAAGTCTTTGGTGTTGGGTTGATAGCCAAGAAAGACACAAGCGAGAGAGCGTGGTGCAAGCTTGTGTGGCGCGGTAGCGGCGACGTTGGGATAACACAAACAACCAAAGACGTGAAGATCATCATATGATGGAGGAGACCCGAACAGAAGATGGTGAGGGGTATAGTTCCAGCGTGGTTTACATGGCCGGAGGTTGAGAAGGAGAGTGGCGGTGGCGAGCGCATCGGGCCAAAAGTGAGGTGGCATGTGTGCATGAAAGAGCAAGGTGCAGACACTCTCATTGAGGGTGCGGAGAACACGTTCGGCACGGCTGTTTTGTTGGGATGTGTATGGACAAGTTAAGCGAAAAAAGGTGCCATGCGTGGATAGAAGATGGCAAATGGCGAGATTATCAAATTCTTTTCCGTTATCGGTTTGAAGATGAGCAATGGTGCGATGAAAGTGGGTGTTGACATAGGCATAAAATGAGTGAAGGGTGGAGGCAACGTCGGATTTGCGGCGTAACGGAAAAGTCCAAGTGAAGTGTGAAAAATCATCTAAAATCACAAGGTAATATGATAAACCCAAATTGCTAGACACTGGGGATGTCCAAACATCACAATGAATAACATCAAAGGGAAAAGTTGCAATCAATGAAGATGAAGAAAACGGTAGACGAACGTGTTTTCCTATGCGGCAAGCATGACAAGTGTGAGCCGCTGATTTATTACATGAAAAGGGAAAGGTGCTCAAAATTTTATGAAGAGCGTCGGCGCCGGGATGACTGAGACGAGCATGCCAAAGCGAGACGTCGGCATGAAGAGCAACCGGGCCACTGCGAGTAGAAGCACCGCATGGGTAGAGATCATCGGGAGAGTCCCATCGGTGCAGAACCCTCCGGGAGCGAGCATCCTTAACAGAAAAACCGAGAGCGTCAAACTCAACAGTGACAGGATTTTCACGAGTAAGAGTACGGACAGAACAAAGTTTTTTAATTAAGGATGGTGAAACAAGCACATTACTGAGAGTTAAAGAAGAAGAGGGTAACGGAAGAGAGGATGAACCATGATGGGTGATGGGAAGAGAGCTGCCATCACCAACCATGACGCGAGAGGAGAAGGGATAGGGAGCGGAACGGGATAAGATACCGGGGTTGGAGGCCACGTGAGCGGCGGCACCGGTGTCCATGTACCAATCGCCGCCTCCGTTGTAGGCGCTCGGCGAGGGGGTAGCATGAAGGGCGGAGAGAAGCGCCGGGTCATAGACCGGAGGGGCGCCACCATATATGAAGGAAATATGCCCTAGAGGCAATAATAAAGTTATTATTTATTTCCTTATATCATGATAAAAGTTTATTATTCATGCTAGAATTGTATTAACCGGAAACGTAATACATGTGTGAATATATAGACAAACAGAGTGTCACTAGTATACCTCTACTTGACTAGCTCGTTAATCAAAGATGGTTATGTTTCCTAACCATGGACAAAGATTTGTCATTTGATTAAATGGGATCACATCATTAGTTGAATGATCTGATTGACATGACCCATTCCATTAGCTTAGCACCCGATCATTTAGTATGTTGCTATTGCTTTCTCCATGACTTATACATGTTCCTATGACTATGAGATTATGTAACTCCCGTGTGCCGGAGGAACACTTTGTGTGCTACCAAACATCACAACTTAACTGGGTGATTATAAAAGTGCTCTACAGGTGTCTCCAAAGGTACATGTTGGGTTGACGTATTTCGAGATTAGGATTTGTCATTTCGATCGTCGGAGAGGTATCTCTGGGCCCTCTCGTTTATGCACATCACTTAAAGCCTTGCAAGCAATGCAACTAATGAGTTAGTTGCGAGATGATGTATTACGGAATGAGTAAAGAGACTTGCCGATAACGAGATTGAACTAGGTATTGGATACCGACGATCGAATCTCGGGCAAGTAACATACCGATGACAAAGGGAACAATGTATGTTATGCGGTCTGACCGATAAAGATCTTCGTAGAATATGTAGGAGCCAATATGGGCATCCAGGTCCCGCTATTGGTTATTGACCGGAGACATGTCTCGGTCATGTCTACATTGTTCTCGAACCCGTAGGGTCCGCACGCTTAAGGTTTCGATGACAGTTATATTATGAGTTTATACGTTTTGATGTACCAAAGGTTGTTCGGAGTCCCGGATTTGATCACGGACATGACGAGGAGTCTCGAAATGGTCGAGACATAAAGATTGATATATTGGAAGCCTATGTTTGGATATCGGAAGTGTTCCGGGTGAAATCGGGATTTTACCGGAGTACCGGGAGATTACCGGAACCCCCCGGGAGCTATATGGGCCTTAGTGGGCCTTAGTGGAAAAGAGAAGAGGCAGCCTGAGATGGGCCACGCGCCCCTCCCCTTCCTTCGTCCGAATAGGACAAGGAGAGGGGGCCGGCCCCCCTTTCTCTTCCCCCCCTCCTCCGCGAATCCTATTCCAACTAGGATTGGGGGGGGGGGGATCCTACTCCCAGAGGGAGTAGGACTCCTCCTGGCGCGCCACCTCTAGGCCGGCCGCACCCCCCCCCCTTGAACCTTTATATACGGAGGCAGGGGCACCCCAGAGACACACAAGTTGATCCACGTGATCATATTCTTAGCCGTGTGCGGCGCCCCCTGCCACCATAGTCCTCGATAATATTGTAGCGGTGCTTAGGCGAAGCCCTACGACAGTAGTACATCAAGAACGTGACCACGCCGTCGTGCTGACGGAACTCTTCCCCGACACTTTGCTGGATCGGAGTCCGGGGATCGTCATCGAGCTGAACGTGTGCTAAAACTCGGAGGTGCCGTAGTTTCAGTGCTTGATCGGTCGGGCCGTGGAGACGTACGACTACATCAACCAAATGCTTCCGTTGTCGATCTACAAGGGTACGTAGATCACACTCTCCCCTCTCATTGCTATGCATCACCATGATCTTGCGTGTGCGTAGGAATTTTTTTGAAATTACTACGTTCCCCAACAATATGCACCATAGCCCGGCGCACCGCCGTATGCGGAGGGACCACCATAGGCCGACGGGCCACCGTAGGCCGCGACAGCGCCATACGCGGCAGGGACCGGTGCGGTCAGCAGCACCTGAGGGGTGCTCGGCCGTGGCCCGAGGATGCTCGGAGCTGGTGGGCGGGGGATGGGCATGGAGTAGGCATGCACTACTCCCGTCCATGGGTTATACCCTGAGAGCCAAGGCGAGGGAGGTGCAGCCGCCGCGGGCGTAGGAGGGCACGGCGTCGTGTTGGAGTTACGGTCCCGGCCCCCGCAACACTTCTGCTTGCGGCCGCCGGAGGGCGCAGGCGCGGGTGGCGGGGCAGGAGCGAGAGCGCGCGGCCCCGGCTGGGTTGGAGTAGAGCCGTGGCCGGCGGCGAGGCCGACATGGAGAGCGGCGTGGGTCGCCTGCCGAGCGGTGTGATGGAGACGCTTTTCCTCCATGCGAAGGTATGTGACCGCCTTCGCGTACGTCGGCGTGATGAGGGAGAGGTTGGCGGCGGACTGGCCAAGGTCGGGGTGGAGGCCACGGAGGAGGTTGGTGAGGAGGACCGAGTCATCGATTTTCATGCCGACGTCGCGTAGCTCATCGGCGAGAACCTTCAGCCGCGTGCAGTACTTGTCGATCGAAAGATCATTTTGCTGCATAGTGAAGAACTCCCCTTGAAGAAAGACGCGGCGCTGTAGTTGATTGTCGAGGAAGAGATCACACAGGCGCGTCCACATAGCATACGCGGACGGATCGCGGGCATTCACCATGTTGAAGAGGCTGCCGGAGATGGTGAGGAAGAGCCACTTGACGATGCGGGCGTCCACAGCGAGCCACTCATCGTCGTTCTTCATGTCGCAGAAGTCAACGCTCCCGACAACATGCTCGATGAGACGGTAAGAGCGGAACATAATCGTGAAGTACGTGCGCCATGCGTTGTAGGACGGCCAGTCGAGGTCGAGGAGGACAGGTACGTGGTCCTTGATGTGGATCTCGTTGAGGCGATCGGAGGTGAACATGGCACCGGAGAAGGAACCGGCGTCGGATGCCTCAGCCTTGGCCATGGAGACGGCGGGTGGTTAGGGTTTTGGGTGATGGTGAGAGGAGGAGGGAGCGGTGGCTGCGATGGGTGTGGAGAAGAGGGCGGCGGCGGCTACAGAAGAAAGAGAGGAGCGGCGGCGGTCCTTAGGGTTTCGAGAGAGAGGTAGTGGGGGCAGGGGGAAGAAGAGAAGCGGCGGCGGCGACGGCTACGGGAGAGGTGGCGGCGGCGGCTTGATGTGTGGGAAGGAAGCGGCGGCGGTGGCTACGGGAAGGGTAGCGACGGCGGCGACAGGAGGGTTGGGGAGTTGGCGCAGCGGCGACTAGGGGTAGGCGCGGCGGCGTAGGGGTGCGGAAGCGACAGAGGATCGCGGTAAAACTGATACCATGTAGAGAGGATATTTGGTGCAACTCATTGTATTCCATGGAGTAGGTTACATTATATACACATGATGTCTTGCGTGGCAAGGTAACTAATACTACCATATCTCTAGGAGTTAGCTATACAAGGCTAGAGAAGATAAGATTAGAAATACAAGATATGTCACGTTCAACACTCCTGGTGCACATTTGTGGTTGGGAGTGCCTCATGACGTGAACTCCATTCCTGTAAACATTATCAATGTTCAATAAAGCCTAGCTGTTTTTTGCTCAAAATAATAATAATTTACCTTCCGCTTTTTAATTCTTATTTACCGTGATTTTATGACCTAGCTAAATGATGGCTAGCAACCATCAATTGTTCATGTTTACATTAAGCGGGCAGGTATGTTTGGCTGACGGTCGCTCCTTGCTAATGGTAAAAATACACAAAGGGAAAGATCAAGTTTCTTCAACAAGTGCAATGTGTATTTGTGTGTGGATCTCTACCTGCTATCTTTTTACTTCCATTTTTCTAATTTTGGTGCATTGCAGATTTTTTGACCCGAACCGACAGGAGCTCTGTCATTGCATTATAGGAGAGGAAAAAAACTGTACATATTAGAGATTAAGATAAGCGTAGAGAGAAGGGAGAGGAGAGCCTAGGCCACTGAACATCGGGAGGCTGAGCAGTGGCCACAACTACGGACTACTCTCTGAATGCCTCTTTGCAGAGTCTAACATCCTCGGTCACCAGTATGAAAACTTGATGCGGCAGTAGCATTTTGCTTTGAAACATCCTCCTGTTTCTTTCATTCCAGAGATGCCAAGCCACATATGCAGCAAAAGCAATCTGCTCCTTACCAATTTCTTTTGGAGCGATCAGGTGCAGCTTGCGCCACCAACATTTGACGGAATTGGAGGAGAGGGCCACGTCCGTCATCTGGGGGTGGATGGGCCCAGACTTGTTCCAGACCCTGGGGTATCCCAGAAGGATGTGAATTGCTGTCTCTGGGGCCTGGTCACAGAAAGGGCAGGTCGGGTTGCAAGGCCAGCCCCTGGTGGATAACCTGTCCGCAGTCCAGTTACGGTTCTGGAGCAGTAACCAAATGTAGAATTTAATCTTGTTTTCAGCCTTCACTTTCCATGCTTTCTCTAGGAGTGGCTGCCTAATTCGTCCCAAGAATTGGGCTTCATAGGCATCTTTAGCCGTGTAAATTCCTTTGGAGTTATGGATCCACGTGATGCCATCATCGTCATGAGACAACTGCACTTCCTGGATCTTCTCCCATAAAGAAATAAATTGCTGCACTTGCTCTTCGTTGTTCATCCTATGTAACCCCTTCATCCAAAGATTGTTTGTCAGAGCATCAACGACCTTGAGATTCTTCTTCCATGCCAGTTTTGCAACTTCGGGTGCCAGTGCAATAGGTGCAACTCCATGCATCCACCTGTCCTTCCAAAAGTTGATCTTTCCCATTTCCCAAGGAGATCTTGGTGCAGGCCGTGAAAAGACTTCTGTCAACTGTGTCACAAGGGATTTGGGTGCCTTTCCAAGGTTTGTCGATGTTGTCCCATTCAAACCAGCACCATCTGAGTCTCAAGGCTCGGCTATAACAAGTTAACTCTTTGATCCCGAGGCCTCCGAGACTTTTGGGGGTACAGCATTGTTTCTAGTTTACAAGGCATTTGCTTCCCCTTGCCTCCTCATCCCCAGCCCAAAGAAAATTCCTCCTGCACTTATCAAGCTTCTTGATAGCCCATTTATCCATTGCGAAACACGAGAGGAAGAATGTTGCCATTGCTGTGAGGACCGAGTTGATTAGAGTTAGCCGCCCAGTTCTATTCAGAAGTCTTCCTTTCCATGGCTTGACTCTTCCAGCAGCTTTGTCTATCATTGGTTGCAATTCAGCACGCGTCGGCTTCCTCCTGTTCAGTGGTAAACCTAGGTATTGGCAAGGGAAAAAACCCTCCTTTCCTCCAAAGTCCTGCAAAACCTCTCCATGCTCTTCATCGTTGCATCGGATCTTGAATGCCGTGCACTTCCCTAGGCTGATCATCAAGCCGGATCTCTCTCCAAATCTAAGCAGAATTCTCTGAGTAGCTGCAATTTCTTCTCTGATGGGATTCACAAAAAGTGCCGCGTCATCCGCGTACAGGCTGGTTCTCAAACTGGCGGCCTGATGGCTTAAAGGGGTGAGAAGACCATCAGCCGCTGCCATGGCGATCATTTTTTGAAGTGGTTCCATTGCAAGAATGAGTAACATCGGCGACAATGGGTCTCCCTGGCGCAACCCCCTCCGGTGCAGGAACGGTTCACCTGGACAACCGTTGAGGAGGACTCGTGAAGAGGAAGTCGAGAGCAGCAATGCAATCATGTCCGTCCATCTTTGCCCGAAACCAAAACCTTTCAGAACCTCCCACATGTAGCTCCAATGCACAGAATCAAAGGCCTTAGAGATATCCAATTTGAGAAAGATGAGCGGTGAATTTTTTGTGAATGCCCGTCTTATGACATTCTGGACATACAAAAAATTATCTTGAATGCTACGGCCCTTGAGGAAGGCACTTTGACTTGCAGAGATCATATGTTATAATTCCGGGGCCAATCTATTTGCCAAGATTTTGCATAGAATCTTTGCCACACTATGCACGAGACTAATTGGCCTAAAATCAGCAGCATGATCAGCATTTCCTTTCTTTGGCAGCAGCACAATGAAAGCATTATTCAAAAGATTTCATGTTTTCCCTCTGAGATGAAAAAATTGATTGATGGCCTCCAGCAAATCTCCTTTAATGAGCTCCCAACACTTCTTGAAAAAATCCCCAATAAAACCATCAGGGCCAGGGAACTTCTCATCATGCATTTCTAGAACCGCCTTTTTAACTCCTCCATGGTGAATATGGCATCCAGGTGCTCAAGGTTGAAGGAAGGAAGCTGCAGATATTCCCAATTTAAGCTGAAGTTACGCTGCCTAGCAGTTCCCATCAGATTGTTGAAATGCTCCCATAGGATTCGAGCCTTTTGCTGCTTTTCAAAGACAATGCCTTCAGGCCCTTGCAAGGAGGGGATGTGGTTTTTGCGTCTGTGATGGGTTGTTTGTCATGTTTCTCAGGCGACATCATTCGAAGACACTAGCCCCGGATCAGTGAGTTCAAAAGGAAAAAAAATCCGGAAAGAAGGAAATCTAATTTGGAACAATACATTTGAGTGATGTAATGTAAGAAATCTACCAACGTTTTAGCTTTCAGTAATATTGCATACAAGTGTGTTGTTATGGACGTGAGCAATCATCATACTACAACTTAGAAATCTTCCAACTTGCCATTGTTTAAACTCCAACAATAATGGTCGTGCCCATTCTATAAAATTCGTTATGTCCGGTGAAACCCCATCCAAATCCCTCCTCCCAGAGCATCCCCTAGACACCCTAGAGCGATCCCACTCAGGAATTGCATCCGTAGGTTCTTGTCTGGTCGTATGTGTCGACATCCGCCACCGGTCGCCTTTGTTGTCGTCACTAACCATACTCCGGTCATCCTCGATGACAGTTTACTGCGCGAGCCATCTCATGGACATGATCCCCTCTCATTCTTCAACTCTACTCGGGACCACCGCCGCACTCCGTGGGATCCTCGTCATCCGTTGGCTCAAGGGCCATGCGCACCTCTCAAGGATTGTTGCCACTTGTGTCGGTGTTAGCATAGGTTAGCCCGGGACATCAAGGAGCCGATGACTCATTCTTTGGCTGGAATAGAGCACCGTGGAGAGTACAACTAGTGGGGGCGATCTTCGGTGGTGGGGCTCCCCTTGCGGCGATGCGCCCCTCTCTTCTCTCGCTCTCTGGTGATGTTAGTCCGAGGTGGGGTTCCCACCAACTCTAACCGGAGCCGCGTGGACTGAGACCGTAGGGCTAGGCACCTCCCATGTTCGGATCGCCGCCAAGGGTGGTGGATCTTCTTCCACTGAGTCGTGGATCCATTCCCTCACCTACCTGTCGGGGGCTCACCCTTTCCCACTAGGGCAGGATGGGGCGGGAGTCCATGATTTGCCTGTGTCTGGGGATTGGGCACGGGCCTAGGGCTGCCCAGGGCTGAGGAAGGAATGCCATTTCCCTTTGTCCCTTATATGTGTGGTGGCTGCAGATTTGGGGTGGGTTGCCAGCGACCCCGGGTGGCGGTCTGGATGGTTGGCTCTTTGGAAGGCATCATGACGGCGGTGGTGGCTATGTTCCTTGGTTGTGTGGGTGGCGAGGAGTGTGCCGGCGGGAAGCTCTTGCCCAGTCTCCTTCTTTGGCGGTTGTTATGCCCAAATATAGACCTAGAGGTCTGCACTCATCGTGGATGTTCTAGGCACCTCATGGTTGTATAGGTCGTGTGGGCCTTCCATCCACGATGAACTATCTTCCATTTCGCTGAACTTTTTCCAAATTTGATGAACTTTTTTCTAGTTCAATCAACTTTTTCAAAATCGACTAACTTTTTTTTAATGTTGATGATTTTTTTTCAAGTTCGATGATTTTTTTAAATCGATGAACTCTTTTCAAGTTCATGATTTTTTTTTCAAAATTAGTGCACTTTTTTGAATTCATGATTTTTTTTCCTTTTTTGTGAATTATTTTAATATTTTTCTTTTCTTTTCCGAAATACGATCGAGCGAACCAAGGAAAAAAATGTGAAATCTAAATGGGCCGGCCCACTTGCACCGAATTAGAGCTCCCCACCTCGTGGTTGTACAGGTTGCGTGGGTCTTGCATCCACGATGGCTAGGTGGGAATGTATCCGGTGCACCCGCACTTGTGGTGCTACCGGTGCACCGAATGCTATAGATTGTTTTAAAAAATCTAAAAAAAATCTAGCATGTTGACGCAACATCAATGCATGATGTCACAAAATTTCATATAAAAATTTGAAATATTTTTGGAGATATAAAAATGACAAATTTGACTTCAGTGTGATAAACGGTCCAAATCTAAAGCCCAAGTTATGTTATATACTACTCAGTGTTGAATTTATCATTTCTGTTTTTCGAGTTAGGTTTTGAATTTTGACTTAAAATTTTCCAACAACCTACATTGATGTTGTATGAGAGTGCTATTTTTTCAGATTTTTAAAAGCAAAATGTGAGCTCGGTGCACCGGTAGCACCACAAGCTCCGATGCACCAGATATTTCCCCACGACCCATACGACGGGATGTCACGGGATGTGTCACAACTAGTCGGGTGTGACAATGGTGGACTGATGCCTGACCAATACAACGGTGTTGGCACGACATCAGCGGTCACCTTCGCGGATGAGTGCCGGCGAGCCGACGATGACTGCGGGTGGTGGACTATACGGGCATCAAGCACAAAGAACTATTACCTCTGTCCTTGTTTACTAGTCCCCTCGTATTTTAGGCCATATTTTGATCATAATTTTAACTTATAAAATATAAGTTATATGTAGCAAAAATAATATTACTAGAAACTACATTAATATTTTGGTCATGCATTAATATTTTGTCATTAATATTTTGACAATATAACTTTTTATGACATGCATTAATATTTTGTTACTCAAATATGTGGTTAAATTTTGACACAAAATACCATGGAGACTAATAAACCCGCACGGAGGTAGTACTTTCGGTCGTGTGAATTGATCACACAGGCTCGTGGGCCTAGGTCTTCTGGCTTATATTACATGGCACGTCTCTCTAGTATGTATTTACATTGGAAGACTTCTGCACAACTGCCACTGTTACATGATGAAGTCACCTGAGCCTACTGGCTGCTGCTGCGGGTTCATCCCTCTACAAGTGAAGCACAACAAAGTATTCCCTCCGCCCCATAAGATCTCCATCCCATAAGATAAGAGTATTTTTGACACTACACCAACACATGTGCCATGTTCTCCTCTGTTTCTAAATACAAGTCTTTTTAAAGATTTTAATACAGACTATATATAGATGTATTCTAGAGTGTAGATTCATTCATTTTGCTTTGTATGTAGTCAGTATTGGAATCTCTAGAAAGTCTTATACTCCTTCCGTCCCTAACGAAGTGTCCCAACTTTAATACAACTTTGTACTAGAAGCGTAATCATATTGTGGCTTCAATGAAGCTTTTCTTTACTGTTACATCAGAGCTAGCTACACACACATCTCTAACTGAAATCGATTCTGAAATTGGCCAACAATAAGACACTAGTCCAAATGCAAGCAGTGGACAAGACTGCCCATGGGGGAAAAAAAGTGGACAAGACTGCAATACAAGTACTAGATCAGATAGTATGGCTACTCAACATACAAAGCAGGACACTTCTCCAAATCCTACAAGACAACAACACAAACAGACCAGGCGAGAGAGTTACTTGCATACACACTAGCACTACTGATGCCACAAGACAGGAGTGTGAAATGGTAACCTAATTAATCCACTACAAGTTAAAATGAACACAGTTAGAACTGCTACTAAGGAAATGCAGCAGCCCTGTGCACTTGGTTGGTGGCACCCTAGTCGCAAGTGATCCAAAAGCTTTCCCCATGTCCTTGTTCTTCAAGTGGCATTCCTGTTTCAGATAAAACAGATCAAGGATCCAGATACAGGGAATTAGGCATCATGATATATTCGGTTTGCCAGTTTAAGCATCAAAATATCAGATGGGCTAACAAGACAAGTGGCTAGTTTGACTATAGTTTAATTTTTAGTGCGCTCAGAAAATCAAAGCGATGAATTTGGTCAAGCAATATAATATTTATTTCAAAAAGCCACAGCAGTAAAGGTTCAATGCCTTCATATCCCAGTCGGACATATTTCCGTTGTATAGTCGGTATATTCCAACCAAACAAAACTCTGATATAGAAGGAGAAATGACACACAAACATAAAGTAGCCACTTTTAGCTTGGACTTGCGATGTCATATGAAAAGAAAATTTTCACCGCAACATATCTGAATAAAAAATCATGAATAAACTCAAGAGCACTGACATAAAAATTCTGCCACTTGCGTTTGAGAAAAAGAACATACGGTCGGGAAAAAAGAACAAGCATTAGCAATCTCACACATAGCTTTAGGTTCAAATTTGAGAAATAGGCTGTAAAAAATTACACAATGATTATATTTAAGAAATAGGAGATTCTAGGATTGATGGGTTTCTGACTATTTCTGCACAAGAAAACATAGTGGTCAACATGATAACAGATTAAAAAGTCTAGGTATCTTTCGGCTCTTAATCCTCTTATACATGATGTATCATAATTTTGGAAGTCTAATTTGCAATTTTGCACTGCTAGTTCAGAAAACTGTGATATAACAGAATGAGAGATCCATGCAAAAAAAAAACAAGGCAATTTTCAGCACCACATAGTACGGTAATCTGTGATAACAAGTAACTTTTGAGCACAACCACAAATTGCTATTATGAGACTATAAAGGGAAGACCAAGTCTAGGAAGCATGACTTCTAGTGCCAGCACACGGTTTAACAAGAGTAATTATTCCATAGAGTGGTCTGCCATAGTCTGATACTTCAGTATACATCTAGCAAACGACAACAACCATCAACACTATCATGTGTACTTTTGCAACTAATATTGAGCCCGTAGAAATATCACTAGCTTCGCTGATTAAGGGTGACAATATATGTGCGATAGTTGGATTCGGATATATGAAGCCATCCAAGTAGCGTCAAGGAAGTAAAAGTCAATTGGCATCCACCCTGGTAGAATATGTAGAGGGAGATTTCTGTAATCTTATAGGGACTAAGAAACGGATCTGCATCCACCCATAAGTCCTAGTTATCTTTTTTCTCTTACCTATCCACAACATCATTTCCAACGAACCCATTACACACCGACAACCACACGCAAGGGTACCCTACAATGACCACAAGTAGACACATCGGTATACAAGCGATTTCAAATCATCTTACATCAATCATTCACAATGCAGCCTCTAGTAAATCAATACAAAGGTGATTTCAAATCATCTTACGTCAAGCACTCACTAATGTCGCTTGACTAGTATTGTTTGATCTAAAGAATCAATCACATATGTAACACCACTCCACAGCTATACTAAGCAGTGAGATGCATGATTGACATTGCAAAACTAAGTAAACTCTAGTACTCTACAAGTACACTATACAGATCACCAAAAGGGCAAAAGGCAAACCTTGCAGGACTGAGAGCAGGGAAAATGGGAGGCCAGCTCATCATAAAAGGATAGATATCACCCAAATAATACTCATCTGCTGTCATCTTGTATACTTTACGCAGCGTCCTGTGCTTGACATCCAAGTAGAGCACACATCGACCCATCTCCAAGAATACAAACTCATTATAGTCCCCCACATGGTTTATCTGGATATCAGCAGTAGGTTCATCCTCGAGAAAATTAGCACACATTTCACTCAAGCAAACGGTGTCCACCAGCAACCAGTTATCCCCATTATGGAGCCAGATTTGAAGTTGAAGCTCCTTGATATGGATGAGATATAAAACAGAACCATCATCAGCCCGCGACAATATGGTGGTTCCACTTACGTCAAAACTCACCCCGTGTGGGGGCTGAATTGTCGATAAGATTGAAGACGTCAAATCCAGGACAAGAATCGCATCGTGGGTCGCCAGATAGATTTTGTTGTCAAGGAGCACGCATTTGGGACTTTTGTATGGATACAGGTCTGAGGCCAAGGTGAGATGCAGGCGCCAGACATCATCACCATCTTGCAACATATACACATACAGAAGCACCCCAGGTGCACCCATGATATCCTTCACGGCCAGATAAAAGTAGGACCACCCATCCTCTTCTTGTTTGGAGAAGAGTTGCGCCCAACTGTAGAAACTGCCTCGTGAGGTCCTGAGTTTTAATCCTGGGAGGATGGTCATACGCATACCTCTCTCATAGCACAGCGGCCTGTGCCTTGCGAATACAAGCTTGAAGGTGTCCAGGTAGAAGCTTGCGCGGTGGGTGAGGACGCTGCCGTTCGAGCAGCCCACCACATGGGCATCCGCGTCCTCGTAGGCGTCCGGCCTGAAGCTTGCGCGGCGAACGACGGCGGTGAGCTCCGGGGGCAGATGCATCATCCGGAAGAAATGGGTGGAGGCCGGATACTCCCTTTCTGAGATGTAGAAGCCGAGGAGTCTGGGCGGGTGGAGCTCGCGGAAACGGCGGAGGAAGGCGCTGTCGGAGGCGTGGCTGAGCCAGCGCCTGCAGACGGCGGCGGCACGGACGAGGCTGGTGGGGAAGCCGACGCGGACGATGATCTCCGCCAGGAGGTCGTCGTCGTCGAGCACCTTGGATACACACGCCGGCGGCTGCCGCGCCCCGCCTTGCATCCTGCCCGGCGGCGGCTGCGGTTCGGGAAGAAAGGGGATCGATTTTTTTTAGGGATCAATGAGTGAAGAGCGGATGCCACACTGAGGAGGACAGTGAAGAGCAAATCAAGGCCCATCCAAGTCCATATATGACAATCAAGGCCCATCCAAGTATAAATCAAGCCATGGATACACACGTCTCCAGTTCATTTTAATGTGAGATGTGTCAAAAAAAGAGTTCATTTTAGTACTAAAAAATATATTTACATTTCATTCACCTTCTATTTTTCAGTTCTTCAACAAGTGTAATTTGTAATGGTTTTTTTGCATGCTTCGTATGTAGATCTTTCTTCTCTACCTGCTACTTTTTACTTCCATTTTTCTGTAGCGAATTGAGCGTATCTCATATGGCCTTAAAAATTGCCCTAACCGTCCTAAATATGGACATAGAGTGTTTTTGAGTTTTTTGGGGTCCTTGAGATGGCATTTTAGGTCAAATTTCCTAGTGCTAGAAACAACCACACTGGGCTTCAAGTTTAAGACTTGGTACTGGTGTTCACATTTATCTCAGGCTTTCTGGCTATTGAAAGAGATGTTCTCGTCAATTACGAGGTGCCAGTGGGACTTCGTCAATCTCAACATGTTATGTCGGTTCAGTATCTCATATGTGCTCATAGGGGCATGGTGTGTGTATGTGCGTTTATATGGGTGATTGTATGCCCGTGGATGTAAGCATATGTGATTGTACTGTGTTTTTCAAAAAAGAAATATATATTTTATTTTTTGCAAGAAAAAAAATCTAATTTGGATCAATACATTTGAGCGATACAAGGTAAGAAATCTACCAACTTTTTATTAGCTTTCAGTAATACTGCATATATACTACAACTTTGAGTAATACGTACTCCCTCCGTTCCTAAATATAAGTCTTTTTAGACATTTCATTGTGAACTACATACGGAGCAAAATGAGTGAATCTACACCCTAAAATATGTCTATATACATCCGTATGTAGTTTGTAGTGCAATCTTTAAAAAGACTTACATTTAGGAACGGAGGAAGTATGTGTTTTGGATGTGAGCAGGCATGACTATACTACAACTTGGAACGTTTTCATCTTGCAATTATTTAACTCTATATTTTGTAGAAAAATAAATGCAAATTGGGGATAGGGTACCATGGAACCAAATCTTTGATGAAAATCGCAAAAGAGTACATTAGGTCAGGTGTGTAACACAGAGCCCTCATTCAGTGTTTTACTTGGTTTACTAACAACGAATCTAACTAGTGAGACCTACACATTAGGGGCTGAGTTGGTAAAAATATCGCCACGTAGGCATGCTGACTCGTCTATTCTTCCTTTCCCTCTTTGCATGTGCCTTGTTCGATGCTTTTTCCCCAAAGCGGTGGATCACCCGCATGAGCTCCTCCTCTCCCGTCTTGCCCGTTGTGCAACTTGATTTTAAAACGTTGCAATGGTCGTCCCCACTCCCGTTGTCCATGGTAAACCACTGCCGCACCTCTCTCCAATTCACTTTGCCATGATTAACAATCTGAACAAATAAATCTTTCATCGATAAAACTTCTAAGCATCAACTACAGATAGCACTTAATACCAAAAAGTCCTTTCAGCAAAGGATCTAAGGCTATAGTTCATAGATTGAAAACTAGGGTTGGAGATGGATAACCATGGTGATGGTGTTGTTGATGATGGTGGTCTTCATGATCATCCCACGATGAATTGGTGATGTCAATGGATGTGAATTCCCCCTTCCGGAGGGAAAGGATCCCGGAGAAACGGCCCTCCGGGAGCAGAAGGGGCGAGAGAGGTATCTTCTTTAATGGATAGTTACGGTTGGGCCACTGGATAGAGGGCAAATCATTCAAAATGATATATTTTCTTTAGTAAAGGATGCCCACCAATTCTGAAAGAGGAGATTAAAGGTATTCTCGATGTAGCAAATGAAACATTGTTAGAGAAATATGAAGGTATGCCCTCTGACGTGGGAAGATCAAAAAATGGTGCTGTCAAGTTACTAAAAGAGAGGGTTTGGAATAAAGTCTGTGGATGGATGGAGAAAATCTTGTGAGCTGGAGGTAAAGAAGTCCTTATTAAATTTGTGGATCAGGGCATCCCAGTATATTCCATGGGTTGATTTAAACTTTCTAGGAGACTATGCCTTGACATCAATTCTCTGATACGGAAATTATGTTGGGGCAACAAAAATGCTGAAAGGAAAACTTCATGAGTATCTTGGGACGTGATGAGCATACCTAAACACCTTTGGGGTCTTGGAATTATAGATATGGAACTTTTTAATATCTCTCTCTCTCTCTCTCTCTCTCTCTCTCTCTCTCTCTCTCTTTGAGCACACATACACGGATTAGTCCAGGACACACACATCCAAATCACACAACAAGAGACACAAAGGTTCTGCTGAAGGCACAACTCAACAAGCCTAAAAAACATAAAAAAGGAGAGGCCGAGGCCGGAGCCGGGGCCGGGGTTCTGCCAGGTTCTGCTTGGCGGCTTCTACAACACCCAAACTCTTTGAGTGCCAAGATTTCCAAGGTAGTACCGAACTATAGATATTCTGCATGCACAGCTTGACAGTAATCCATCCTAGATATGGCGTTCCATTATCGAGTGTATAAATGTATTGTCACAAGGCTTAATCAGAAGGGTATGTGATGGGAAAACTATTGATATATGGGAACAAATTTAGCTTCCAATGGATTCTTCTACGCGCCCATATGCATGTCTTGCATACAAAAGGCAACACTTTGTTTCCGTGCTTATAGATGAAACAACATCATCATGGAATAAAACCAAAGATTCCTGGAACTTTCCTGCCAATCGAAGCAGAAACAATCCTGAATATACCTTTGAGTATCGCACATCAAGAGGACTAGGCATGGGGCCGTGAAAAGAGAGGTGTTTTCTCCGTCAAATCAACTTATCATGCAGCGAACGTAGCGCAAAGCACGGGCTATTACGGGACTCCCATTCCCTACAACCGCCGCCTCCCCAAAGTTAGGGTTTCTTTGCCTCCCGTTGGTGTCACCATCGGTCTGCCTCGCCTCTGGTGTGCTTAGAGCCATGGGAGGGAGTGCATCCCGGCCCTTGCCGATGGGAGGGCTTCGTTTTTACATTTTTTTTAAGTTTTGTTAGGGTTTGTGTCTTGGTCAGGAAGGCAAGACAAGGTGGCTCTCTGAAGATGGAATAAGGTTCTCCCCGCCTGGCCCTCGTTTCGATGGTGCGTCTAGCATTGTCGGTGGGTGTGTGGAGATGTGTCTCTGGCGGATTTGTCTTTGGTGGATTTGCTCGGATCTGGTCGTCATTCGTCTACGTTCGAGTGTCTTCAGACGGGATCCTTTTGATCTATACTACTCTTTATCGGCGGCGGTTCCTGTTTTGTTGTGTTGGTCCTATGGGGCCTTATAGCACGAGGACTTCCCGACTATCTACTACAACAAGTTTTATCCGGCTCCGACGAGGAAGGTGCGATGTCAACGGCGTGCCTTTGGCTTGCTTCAATGCTTGTAGTAGTCGCTAGGTGGTCTATGGATCTGCATGTAATTTTTATTATTTCTAGCGTTCGTTGTACTACCATGATTAAAAATGAATAGATTGAAAATGTTCTCGAAAAGAAATCAGCTTATCATATGCTTGTTACAACAAAAATACAGAGGGAATCATGGCTCAAAGGGCACGGGGGCTCGTCTGATCCGGTTAGAGAACAAAAATCATGGACTGAACTTTGGCGGGTGGAACTGTGAAAGTACCATCAAATTCCAACAGCGAATCGGCACTTATCAAATTTCCGAGGCGCAAGACTCTTGGTTGATTCTCCCATTCAGTGCACGCATGTTAGTGTGTTTGGTCGCTAGCCGAAGATGACTTGCTGCATCATATCTTCTATGGGTGTGTTTGGTAGCATGTATGGACCTAGCCTACTTGTTCTCATGTCATACATGCTGAGTGTAGACATGCTGAGTCCATGCAGTTGCTGTTGTTTGGCAGTGATGTATGCATTGAGACATGCTGAGCTGAGATTTTGTTTGGTAGCCTGCATGTGTTTAGACATGCTGAATAATTTCGAATTCTGAATATATTTTTCGAATGATGAACAAAATCGAAAAAATCTCAACACAAATTTAAACATATTTTGAAAATTTAAATAAAATTTGATATTCTAAACTTTTTTGGAAAATTAAAATAAATTTTGAAATTATTTTTTTAATTTGAACATATTTGAAATTACGAGTTTTTTTGAAAAAATAAACAAAATTTGAAAATTTTATAAAAAAAATAAAATTCTATTTTTTCAAAATTCAAACAAATTTTGATTTCCTTTTGAAATTCCGAAAATTTACAATTTTTTTAGAAAAAATGAAATTTCAAATATTTATTGAAAATTCAAACAAATTTTGAAATTATGATTTTTTTTTTGAAAATTTAAACAATTTTGAAATTCAAACTTTTCATTTTTTCTGAAATTCTAAGTTTTTTCGAAAATTAAACAAATTTTGAAATTCTGATTCTTTTTGAAAAAATAAACATATCTGGACGTGGTCTGGTCGGTGGGGACGAGTGTCAGGGCCAGCATAGCTGCCTCGATGCACTCTGTATGGGGTGCATGAGATGAGCGGCTGAGGGCACTTTTATGCATCAGATGAGCCTATGCATCCTACCAAACAAGTAAAAGTGGGTCGGATTGGGAACTTTTGCCCTCATGCACCCTCCATGCACCCTACGAAACACACCCTATATCTTTTTTTTAGCATCTCATATCTTTTATCTTTTATATCTAAATAGCTGCACCCCACTACCTAATTCTCTGGCTTCTGGTGCGTCCACGTCATCACTTTCCGCTGCAGCCCCCGTGGTCGAGCGCATCGGGCATCTCTCTGTTTCATTACGCACTAGGCCTGCATGTTTCATTCGTGCGTGGCCCATGTGGTATGCAGATATAAGCACATGTTAAGCCCGTTTATTGGCCCATATGCGAGACCTAAAACTCACATATGCTTCGACTGCTCTCCTACCTCTGCCTGTTCGGATTCTTTTCCCCCACAATCTCCTTTCATGCAAGAAACGGACGGCGGCACCACGAATGCAACAAATGCGGGGAAAACTGATTGTGGCAATTAAACCGTCGGCTTCTCCTTTAAAGATCGGCCTGGACTGCGAAGTAGGAGTATGTATGGATCTCATGTTCTGGAAGGTGAGAAACGTCCTCCACCACAACCGCACACAACTCTTCGTTTACTCTTCCAGATCCGTACGCGCTGAGTGATACGGTTCCTCCATAGCCCTCCTTGCTTAGCCTAATTCAATCTCTTATTTGCTTTTTTATTTTGAAAAAAGTCCATTTTACTATCCTGAATAAAATGGGTGGTTCCCCTGATCTTATTTTCGGCTTCTTTCGCCCCCCCCCTCCCCCCACAACAAACCAAAACCGGACAAAAAAAACCCCGGCTGGTTTGTCTCCACCCGCTGCTGATGTGGCAGTGGTCAATGGTGGTTTTGACCCGGATGGGGCCCCCTTGTCAGGTTTCTCTCTCTCTCCAGATGGTTTTTCTCTCTGCACCCGCCCGCGACCAGAGCAGGGCCAGGCGGGATCGGCAAGAGGCGGTGGTGGCAACCACCGGCGGTGGATACTCGGGGCGGGCTCGCACGGCCGCGGGATGGCGTGGCAGGTTGGATCGGTGAGACTGCGGCGGCGGGGGCGGGTCAATCCGCGGCGGCGCGGGATGGGCTCCTCTGGCAGGACGCCGGCACGATGGCAGGCAGAGGTCGGCGGCTCCTGGCGGCGCGGTGAGGGAGGTGGGGCGCGGGTGGCTCGCGGCGGCAGGCTGGCGTGGCCGGCGGGGTCGACGAGTCAGCGGCGGGTTGACCCGCGGCGGGACGGGACGGGACTTCTCTGGCAGGACGCCGGCTCCTAGGCGATGCGGTGGGGGAGGTGGGGCTCGGTGGCTCGGGCCCAGGGCGAGCTCCTTTGGGCGGCGGCGGATCCGTCCTAGAGAGAGAGAGAAGGAGAGAGAGAAACCTGACAAGGGGGGCCCACCGTTGACCACTGCCACATCAGCAGCGGGTGGAGACAAACCAGCCAGGGTTTTTTTTGTCCGGTTTTGATTTGTTTGGAGAGTGGAAGAAGCCGAAAATAAGATCAGGGGGTAAAGTGAACCACCCACTTTATGCAGGATAGTAAAATGGACCTTTTTTTATTTTCTTAGATTCGGCCGCAAGCTGCTCGACCATGTTGCAGATTGTGATGGCTATTTATGCTTTCTTCCTGCATAGGTTTCTTGCTGCTCACGTGAACAGATAAGCATCTCATCTCTAAAATTTGTTATTGAACAGATAAGCATCTCATCTCATCTCATCTCTATTTGTTTCAGTGCTTCCCTAAATTCCATGAAATGCAGTCGTCTACAACCAAGGACTACACCAGGTAGTATGTGAAAGTGAAACAACTATTTTGTCTTCCTTTTTGTCTCTACACAGGATGGATATACTGGTATCATACGCATGCAGGTCATCGATGAAATGGTGACAGATCCTTGCCCCATCTCGACATTTCCAAATGACGCGCACCACTAAGAGCTTGCCTGATTGAAAGTAGCAATTTACCACAGCCCATGCGAGCACTCACGCATCCCTGCGAGTTTTTTAGAACTTTCTTTTGCTCACTACGTGACCAGGCAAGCATGCTAGCAGATTCCGATAATGTCACGCACACTAATCTTTGTTTGTTTGATTATTTGAGTTTTGGTGAAGCTAGACATCGCGAGTTGGAATGGTGCCATTTTTGTTGTGTTTTTCCTCCTTCGCAGATTTAGTCCAGTATTAGCTTCAGCGCTTCACCATTGTTATTCAGAAGCTCAGCTCTAGGGATTTAGAGACAACAACATTTAGTGGTTCATATGCAGGTCTTAGTTAGTGCTCCGATTCAGTCATTGGCGGTGGAGTTCATTCTTTCTTATGTATTGTATTATTATCAGCAACATTCTATTGAAGATATGTTCTGAATCTTCACTTAATCTATGTGAACATCTTGCTAGATCACATGGGCACATAGCCAAAAGAGCTTTGTCTTACCTATTTTTTGCTTATTCTTTATATAGCAACATGGTTGTCGCAAATGGTTCCGCAGCAACGCGCGGGGCATCTTCTAGTTCTGGTGATGGCCGAGCCAATAGCACGAAAGTGGCTGTTCTCCATGTTCGAATCATTGTCGCTTGCACGGCTCACACAACTTGTTGTTACCCTTTGGGCTATCTGGTCTACACGAAGGAAGCTCCTACATGAAGGAGAACACCAAAGCCCTCTACGAACGCACTTGTTCATCAAAAGGTTCATTTTGAGGAATTACAGATGATACAAAAAGCACCTAAAGCTTAGGCTCAGGTACACCCAATTGCTATTACTGCCACCCCTAGATGATGGATCCTCCCCGAGCGAGGATCTTTCAAGATCAATGTGGATGGAGTTGTATCTAGATATGGTATGAGAGGATCATTTAGCGTGGTTGCTCGGAGTGAGACTGGTGATTATATGGGTTCCTCGACAGCGATGATCGAAGGTCTAAATGATCCTGAAATACTTGAGACACCGGTATGCCGAGAAGGTCTCGCTCGCTGCAGACGTGAAACTTTCCAAAGACCGAAGTGAAGCTCGCCTCAGATGGCAAGACGATGATTACTGATCGGACCAAGGTTTCTGCAGGGAACAATTCGACCATCATTCAGGAGATTAAATAGAGGGCTCTAGCTTTTGATTCTTGCCTCTTTGTTTATGAAGGGCGCCTCTCTAATTTTGAACTCTGCCGTTATCACAAGGCGTCATGTTTGGTTTATAAATCCACATGACCATAATATAATTTCTTTACATCTTTCTATAGAGCAATAATGTCAGTGTGTTTCCCCTAAAAAATTATATATATATCACTCAAAGTGCCCTGAAAAAATTATATCACTACAAAACTCCCATTAATTTGCCTTTGTTTCTCTTTTTTTTTACCACTGCACCTCGTGACACCCTCGCCGTCCGTTGGCTCAAGGGCCATGCGCACCTCCAGAGGATCGTGGCCACTGGTGTCGGTGCTAGCATAGGTCGGACCGAGACGTTAACCAGCCGACGACTCATTCTTTGGCTGGCATAGAGCAAGAGGAGATGATGAGGAAGAAGAGAGGGAAAGAATAAGTGGGGCTGACAGGTGGGACCCTTGTCCACCCTAAGCATATTGTCCACCTAGGTATGCCATGTCACCCTTGTATGTAGGCCCGAGTGGTCAAATTCTCTATTAAAATGCTAAACACAGTGTTATGTGTTCAACCCGTGCAGCAATCGTCATGGTTTTTTGTGATTTTCGTCAAAGATGATTGTTCCTTTGATATCTGCCTAGCCCAATATGTGGTGGTCTTTTGTAATTTACCCCTCTATGTTGCCAAAGTCGCGAGAGCTCTTAAAATCGACAGGCTATTTGCTGCCAGTCGCTAATAAGGCAACCCCTTTGTCTTCTTCGTAGTTCTTGGAGTCCATGAGGTTTCGAACCAGCTCTATCTTTTCACGGATTGGCCACCACCTTCTTCACCACTTCAAAATCCAGTCTCTTGTCATCGTCCATAGCATCAATGTCTGACTTAAAAAAAAGCATCAATGTCGATCGTTGAGGACAGCGCTTCTCCTGTTCTATATCATCAATGGTTGCGCCGATGAGGATGAGCGGGTAGCCGTGAGATTCGCCCATGGCCTTGCATCCACGATCCTACGGCATGTTCAGGCTGATGAGATCCTATGGGCCGCGTGACATTCCACAATAGTCAGTTCGACGATGGCGGGCTAATGCCCGACAAGCTCTACAACAGCGTCGGTGGTCAACTGTGGGGATGAGCACCAACGAGCCGCCGCCGCCGTGCACGTGGTGGACTATACGGGCACCGAGCACCCGAGAACAGCTTTCGGTCGTGTGAATAGTGTCAGCCCATCCACGGATCACACGGCCCGTGGGCCTAGATCTTCTGGCTCAGGTTACAGCGCATGTTTCTCTAGGATTTGTATTAAGAAACTTCTGCACAATTGCCACTCTTACCTGACGCATTCACCTGAGCCTACTGGCAAACTGCTTTTGGTTCATCCTCTCTACCAGTACAATCAAATTGGAACTAAAACCACCACAAAATTTACTGGCTTCAACGAAGCTTCGGTTTCTTTTACTGTTACACCAGAGGTAGCTACACATCCCTAACTGAAACCGAATCTGCAATGCTGAACAGTAAGACACTTCTCCAGAAATACCACTACTAACAGCTGAAGCAGTACTAAATCTGCTGTTCAACATACAAAAGCAAGCAGTTGAAGCACACAAGACACCAACACAAACAGACCAGGCAAGAGAGGTACTCGGCATACATGTCTTCTAGACGACGAAACAGAGGAATTAATTGGTCGCTAACAGAGTGGCACTACTGATGCCTTATTGATTCACATACTAGTAAAAATGAACACGGTTACAACTTACTACTGACGAAATGTGCAGCACTGTGCTCTTCATTGATGGCGCCCTTAGTCACAAGCCATCCAAAAGCTTCCTCGTATCCCTTCACGTGGCATTCCTGTTTCAGAGAAACAGAGGAAGTATCCAGATGGAGGTTATTGAGCATCAGAATAAATTCAGTTATCCACTTTAAGCATCAAAAATATCAGATGAGCTAACAAGACACGTGGCTAGTCCAACAATAGTTAAATGTTTAGTGCGTGTTTCCAAAGGCTACAGCGATAAAGATTAAATGCCTTCGTATTCATATCCCAGTCACACGTATTTCCATTTTATAGTTTGTATTCCAACAAACCAAAACTCTGGTTACAGGAGGAGAAATTCCACACAAACATAAACTAGCCACTGTTAGCTTGGACTAGCAATGTCATATAAAAGGGAAAAATATTACTACGATTTATCTGGATCACAAATCATGAATAAGCTCAAGAGCAACGACGTAAAAAACTACCACTTGCGTTTGAGAAAAAGAACATACGATCCACTAGGAAACATTCGAGGGTAAAAAACAAGCATTAGCAATCTCATACATAGCTTGAGCTTCACAGTTGAGAAGTAGGCTGTACAAAAGTACACCATGATTATATTAAGAAAATGGGAAGCTAAAATTCCAGGCTTGATTGGTCTGCCTATTTTTGTGCAAGAAAACATAATGGTCAACACTATAACAGATAACAAGGTTAGGCATCTTTCAGCTCTTCATCCTCTTATACATGATGTTTTATACTACTTTTGCAGGTCCAATTTGCAATTCTGCACTGATAGTTCAGTAAAGTGTAAGACTACAAATTGCTATTATGTTCATGAAGATTGACTTCTGGATACAGCACAAGGTTGAACAAAAGTAATTATTCCATTGAGTGGTCTGCCATTGTCTCATACACGAGGAAGGATCGAGTCCGGAATGATGATATACGAGATAGAGTTGGGGTAGCACCAATTGAGGAGAAGCTTGTCCAACATCGTCTGAGATGGTTTGGGCATATTCAGCGCAGGCCTCCAGAAGCTCCAGTGCATAGCGGACGGCTAAAGCGTGCGGAGAATGTCAAGAGAGGGCGGGGTAGATCGAATTTGACATGGAAGGAGTCCGTTAAGAGAGACCTGAAGGATTGGAGTATCACCAAAGAGCTAGCTATGGACAGGGGTGCGTGGAAGCTTGCTATCCATGTGTCAGAGCCATGAGTTGGTTGCGAGATCTTATGGGTTTCACCTCTAGCCTACCCCAACTTGTTTGGGACTAAAGGCTTTGTTGTTGTTATTGTTTGGTCTGCCATTGTCTGATACTAGTACTTCAGTACACGTCTAGCAAACGACAAGAACCATCGACACTATCATGTGTAATTTTGCAACTAATATTGAGCCCATAGAAATATCACTGCGACAGACTGACAGTATACGTGCGATAGTTGGATTCGGATATATGTAGCCGTCCGAGTAGCACCAGGGAAGTAAATGTCAATCACGGATCCACCATGGTAGCATATCTAAAGGGGGACTTCTGTAATCTTTTAGTGATTAGGAACCAAACCTGCATCCCCCCTTAACTCCTACTTCTCTTTTTTCGCTTACCTATCCACAACATCATTTGCAACGAACCCATTACACACCAAAAACCACACGCAAGGGTACCCTACTATGACCACAAGTAGACACCTTGCAATATTCCTCGGCACACAAGTGATTTCAAATCATCTTACATCAATCATTCACTAATGCCGCCTCAAGTATTATTAGATGTCCCAGTAAGTCAATACAGAGGTGATTTCAAATCATCTTACGTCAAGCATTCACTAATCTTGCTTAATTAGTATTGTCAAAAAGGCAAGGAAACAATACAGAAGTGATTTCAAATTATCTCACGACTAGTATTGTTTGATCTAAAGAATCAATCACATATGTAACAGCACTCCATGGCTATACTAAACAGTGAGATGCACAATGCACATTGCAAAACTATGTAAACTCTACAAGTACACTATACAGATCACCAAAAGGTTAAAAGGCAAACCTTGCAGGACGGAGAGTAGGGAAAATGGGAGGCCAGGTCATCATTAAAGGATAGATATTACCCAAACATTTCTCCTCTGTTGTCATCTCGTACACTTTACACAGCCTCCTGCGCCTGACATCCAAGTAGAGTTCGGATCGACCCATCTCCAAGAATACAAACCCATTATAGTCCCCCACATGGTTTATCTGGATATCAGCAGTAGGCTCATCCTCAAGCAAACCAGCACATGTTTCGCTCAAGCAAATGGTGTCCACCAGCAACCAATTATCCCCATTGTGGAGCCAGATATGAAGTTGAAGCTCCTTGATATGGATGAGATATACACCAGAACCATCATCGACCCACGACAACATGGTGGTGCCTAGGTCAAAACCCACCCCGTGTGGGAGCTGAATTGTCGATAAGATTGAGGATGTCAAATCTAGGACAACAATTGCATTGTCAGTCGCGAAATACATTTTGTTGTCAACAAGTACGCCTTTCGGCCTAGATTGTGGATGCAGGAGGCGGTCTGACCCCAAGGTGAGATGTTTGTGCCAGGCATCATCACCAGTTTGCAACATATACACGTTCACCTTAGGTTCCATGGTATCCTCCACGGTGACCTAAAAGTAGGACGAGCCATCCCCTTCTTCTTTGGAGAAGAGTTGTGCCCAATTGTACAAACAGGGCATTGTGAACTGTAATCCTGGGAGGATGGCCATACCATGGTCATTGTCATAGCACAGTGGGCTGTGCACTGCAAATACAAGCTCGTAGGCGAGGACGCTGTTGGTGAGGCTGAGGACGTTGAAGTTTATGCGGCGGGTGAGGACGCTGCCGTTCGAGCAGCCCACCATGGTACCTCCTTTTTTGGAGAAGTTTGTGCGGCGGATGACCGCAGCGAGCTCCGGGGGCTGAGGCAGCATCGGGAAGAAACGTGCGGCGTTGTACGGATAGCTTTGTGCAAGGTAGAAGCCGAGGAGTCTTGGCGGGTGGAGCTCGCGGAAACGGCGGAGGAATGCGCGGTCGGAGGCGTGGCTGAGCCAGCGCCGGCAGACGCAGGCGGCGCGGACGAGGCTGCTGGGGAAGCCGACGCGGACGATGATCTCTCTGAGGAGGTTGTCGTCGTCGAGCACCTTGGATACACACGCCGGCAGCGGCCGCGCCTGGCCTTGCATCCTCTCCGGCGGCGGCTGCGTCTCGCCCTCCATTCCGTGGGTTCAGGGTTTGGGTAGAAATGGGGTCGAGGCAGGTCGAATAAGATCCAGATTGCTTTCCCTTGCTGGGCTCCTAGCCGTGGCCCATCCAAGTCCAGCCCGAACTAAAAACGAGGGCTCATCAAGCCCATAATCTCTACTTCTAATGTACGACTTGGTGAATAGTCTGCGCGGTTTTTTTCGCTGGTTTTTTTTCGTCATCTTCCCATCTCCGTTTTATTTTCGTCATCCTCCCACCACTTTCGTCTGGGTTTTTTTGTCCCCCCTCCCACCACCCCATCGGTTTATTTTTTCACTATTTCCTTCTAAACAAACACTTTCCTACCGTACAAAAAGACACAGATCTAACTTTACTAAATTACCCAAATCAAATGATCTATCTCATCAATGCAATTTGCTTTAGGAAACATATAATGGATGTGAAGGAAACAAATAATAGACTATCCAAATCAATCGATCCATCCCATCAATGCAATTTGATTTAGGAAACATATAATAAATTTTAAGGAAACAAATAACAGACTTTAAAGAAAAATCCAATTTTAAGGAAACAAATCAATCGATCCATCCAAATCAAACGATCCATCTCATCAATGCAATTTGCTTTAGGAAACATATAATGGATGTGAAGAAAACAAATAATAGACTATCCAAATCAATCGATCCATCCCATCAATGCAATTTGATTTAGGAAACATATAATAAATTTTAAGGAAACAAATAACAGACTTTAAAGAAAAATTCAATTAACTAATCTCTACTCTTAAAGGCCCCTCGATTGATTTTTGTCCCTCGCTTCCTTTCCCAGCATTGATACAATGGAAGGAATTATAATCCACCTATTTGTTTTCCTATATATCCGTGCAGGCAACACAATATAAATCGGTGAAAAAAACACTCACCTCGCACGTCCCCCTGCCTGCAATCTTGAAACGCCGCCATCGCTCCAGGCTCCAGCCTCCGCCGTCCTACATCTTGCCCCTCTCCAACCTCAGAGACCTCCGCCACCGCCGCCATCTCGGAACCCCAGTTAAGGGCAGGACTCAGGGAGGGTGTGGCTGTGGACGACGCTGCCGCCATCGCAGAACCCTAGGGCAGGGCGTGGTCCCGTTGCGGGCAGCGCGAGCGGCCATGCGTCTCCCCCGTCAGGCTGTCCTCGGCAGGAACTTGGGACCTCCTCCTGACAGAGCCAAGGCCCTCCGAGGTCCAAGTCGCTGTGCGGCGTGCACAGTAATCTCCCCGGCCTACTCTGTCTTCACATCAATGCTCCTGTGCTCCGACCCTCCCCGACCCCTCCCAGCAAGCAGCAGAGTATCTCGGGTTCGAGCTCCACCGGGCTGCCGCCAGCGGCGTCCATGTTCGTTGGGCGGAGCACAACGCTAGGTTTGAAATCCACCATGATGCTACTGATGAGGCTCTCCTTCTCCTTTGTTTCGTCTGGGTTTTTTCGTCCCCCCTCCCACCACCCCATCTCGTCTGGGTTTGAAATCAATAAGAGCAGCGCAAAGTCTAGGTTCCTGTCTCGGTGGCAGACGGAAGGAGGACAAGGATTGATATGTATGAGAATATTAATATTGAACTCTTAAAGTTAATGTGGCCCCGTTGCAACGCACGGGCGTTCTTCTAGTCTCTACTCCTAATGGAGCAGTTGGTGAATAGTCCACGTGGTTTATTTTCGTTGGTTTATTTCGTCATCCTTCCATCTCTGGTTTTTTTTGCGTCATCCTCCCACCCCACCCCATCCCACGCACCCACCCAAAAAACCCGCGCCCAACAAAAAAAACTTCATCGATCATATAAAAAATAAATCACAATCAATCAAGTATTGATGATCAGATTAGTTATCATATAAAAAATAAATCGCAATCAATCAAATATTGATGAGATATTTCCTTATATTGATGGGATATTTCCTTCTATTGATGTGATTTTTTCTTTCTTATCATCAATCATCTCTACTGCCTAAAAAATGCGTAGCTTTCCTTTTCCTGCCAATCCATCAGATTAGTTACCATATAAAAAATAAATCGCAATCAATCAAGTATTGATGATCAGATTAGTTACCATATAAAAAATAAATCACAATCAATCAAATATTGATGGGATATTTCCTTATATTGATGTGATTTTCCCTTTCTTATCATCAATCATCTCTACTGCCTAAAAAAATGCGTAGCTTTCCTTTTCCTGCCAACCCATCAGATTAGTTACGATATAAAAAATAAATCGCAATCAATCAAGTATTGATGATCAGATTAGTTACCATATAAAAAATAAATCGCAATCAATCAAATATTAATGGGATATTTCCTTATATTGATGTGATTTTTTCTTTCTTATCATCAATCATCTCTACTGCCTAAAAAAATGCGCAGCTTTCCTTTTCCTGCCAACCCATCAGATTAGTTACCGTATAAAAAATAAATCGCAATCAATCAAGTATTGATGATCAGATTAGTTACCATATAAAAAATAAATCGCAATCAATCAAATATTGATGGGATATTTCTTTATATTGATGTGATTTTGGTGCCGTCCTCCCGCCGCCGTCCTCCCGCTCGCTCGCCGCCGTCACCACCAATCCCGGCGAAGGCGTCGTTGCTGCTATGTCGCCTCCTTTCCCCATCCAAGCCCGACCATGGCAACGGCGCCCTCTCATGTGTCCCGCGGTGAGGTTTGGGGAGGCGCGACCACAATCCAGTAGGGATCGCAACGCGGACCCGTCCACTGGGATGGGTGTTGCCTCCGTTGCGAATGTGATCGAAGGGAGGGACTACTTCGTCGTCAAGGTCGGCGAGGCAGCGGCCGATTGGGAGCCCGGTTGTGAACATGGGAGTTCGTCCCCATGGAGGCGGCGGCCGTGGAGATTGGATGTGAAGCAACCCCACTTGCCGATGGTGGAGGCTTGCCGTCCATGTGATCCTTTCTTCTCCCGGTATCCCCATTCCTTGCCTCCCATTACAAAAGCAAGCATAAATGAGAGCAGGGGCTGATTTTCATCACTTCATTTCTCATATTTTTAGTTGCTTTTTTGAGATTATACAAGATGCACCCGGATCAGTGAGTTCAAAAGGAAAAAAAATCCGGAAAGAAGGAAATCTAATTTGGAACAATACATTTGAGTGATGTAATGTAAGAAATCTACCAACGTTTTAGCTTTCAGTAATATTGCATACAAGTGTGTTGTTATGGACGTGAGCAATCATCATACTACAACTTAGAAATCTTCCAACTTGCCATTGTTTAAACTCCAACAATAATGGTCGTGCCCATTCTATAAAATTCGTTATGTCCGGTGAAACCCCATCCAAATCCCTCCTCCCAGAGCATCCCCTAGACACCCTAGAGCGATCCCACTCAGGAATTGCATCCGTAGGTTCTTGTCTGGTCGTATGTGTCGACATCCGCCACCGGTCGCCTTTGTTGTCGTCACTAACCATACTCCGGTCATCCTCGATGACAGTTTACTGCGCGAGCCATCTCATGGACATGATCCCCTCTCATTCTTCAACTCTACTCGGGACCACCGCCGCACTCCGTGGGATCCTCGTCATCCGTTGGCTCAAGGGCCATGCGCACCTCTCAAGGATTGTTGCCACTTGTGTCGGTGTTAGCATAGGTTAGCCCGGGACATCAAGGAGCCGATGACTCATTCTTTGGCTGGAATAGAGCACCGTGGAGAGTACAACTAGTGGGGGCGATCTTCGGTGGTGGGGCTCCCCTTGCGGCGATGCGCCCCTCTCTTCTCTCGCTCTCTGGTGATGTT
This sequence comes from Triticum monococcum, assembly GCA_034509565.1. Taxonomy (NCBI): domain Eukaryota; kingdom Viridiplantae; phylum Streptophyta; class Magnoliopsida; order Poales; family Poaceae; genus Triticum; species Triticum monococcum. The sequence goes on along the minus strand of CM067843.1, from coordinate 751,677,891 downwards.
AGTCCGAGGTGGGGTTCCCACCAACTCTAACCGGAGCCGCGTGGACTGAGACCGTAGGGCTAGGCACCTCCCATGTTCGGATCGCCGCCAAGGGTGGTGGATCTTCTTCCACTGAGTCGTGGATCCATTCCCTCACCTACCTGTCGGGGGCTCACCCTTTCCCACTAGGGCAGGATGGGGCGGGAGTCCATGATTTGCCTGTGTCTGGGGATTGGGCACGGGCCTAGGGCTGCCCAGGGCTGAGGAAGGAATGCCATTTCCCTTTGTCCCTTATATGTGTGGTGGCTGCAGATTTGGGGTGGGTTGCCAGCGACCCCGGGTGGCGGTCTGGATGGTTGGCTCTTTGGAAGGCATCATGACGGCGGTGGTGGCTATGTTCCTTGGTTGTGTGGGTGGCGAGGAGTGTGCCGGCGGGAAGCTCTTGCCCAGTCTCCTTCTTTGGCGGTTGTTATGCCCAAATATAGACCTAGAGGTCTGCACTCATCGTGGATGTTCTAGGCACCTCATGGTTGTATAGGTCGTGTGGGCCTTCCATCCACGATGAACTATCTTCCATTTCGCTGAACTTTTTCCAAATTTGATGAACTTTTTTCTAGTTCAATCAACTTTTTCAAAATCGACTAACTTTTTTTTAATGTTGATGATTTTTTTTCAAGTTCGATGATTTTTTTAAATCGATGAACTCTTTTCAAGTTCATGATTTTTTTTTCAAAATTAGTGCACTTTTTTGAATTCATGATTTTTTTTCCTTTTTTGTGAATTATTTTAATATTTTTCTTTTCTTTTCCGAAATACGATCGAGCGAACCAAGGAAAAAAATGTGAAATCTAAATGGGCCGGCCCACTTGCACCGAATTAGAGCTCCCCACCTCGTGGTTGTACAGGTTGCGTGGGTCTTGCATCCACGATGGCTAGGTGGGAATGTATCCGGTGCACCCGCACTTGTGGTGCTACCGGTGCACCGAATGCTATAGATTGTTTTAAAAAATCTAAAAAAAATCTAGCATGTTGACGCAACATCAATGCATGATGTCACAAAATTTCATATAAAAATTTGAAATATTTTTGGAGATATAAAAATGACAAATTTGACTTCAGTGTGATAAACGGTCCAAATCTAAAGCCCAAGTTATGTTATATACTACTCAGTGTTGAATTTATCATTTCTGTTTTTCGAGTTAGGTTTTGAATTTTGACTTAAAATTTTCCAACAACCTACATTGATGTTGTATGAGAGTGCTATTTTTTCAGATTTTTAAAAGCAAAATGTGAGCTCGGTGCACCGGTAGCACCACAAGCTCCGATGCACCAGATATTTCCCCACGACCCATACGACGGGATGTCACGGGATGTGTCACAACTAGTCGGGTGTGACAATGGTGGACTGATGCCTGACCAATACAACGGTGTTGGCACGACATCAGCGGTCACCTTCGCGGATGAGTGCCGGCGAGCCGACGATGACTGCGGGTGGTGGACTATACGGGCATCAAGCACAAAGAACTATTACCTCTGTCCTTGTTTACTAGTCCCCTCGTATTTTAGGCCATATTTTGATCATAATTTTAACTTATAAAATATAAGTTATATGTAGCAAAAATAATATTACTAGAAACTACATTAATATTTTGGTCATGCATTAATATTTTGTCATTAATATTTTGACAATATAACTTTTTATGACATGCATTAATATTTTGTTACTCAAATATGTGGTTAAATTTTGACACAAAATACCATGGAGACTAATAAACCCGCACGGAGGTAGTACTTTCGGTCGTGTGAATTGATCACACAGGCTCGTGGGCCTAGGTCTTCTGGCTTATATTACATGGCACGTCTCTCTAGTATGTATTTACATTGGAAGACTTCTGCACAACTGCCACTGTTACATGATGAAGTCACCTGAGCCTACTGGCTGCTGCTGCGGGTTCATCCCTCTACAAGTGAAGCACAACAAAGTATTCCCTCCGCCCCATAAGATCTCCATCCCATAAGATAAGAGTATTTTTGACACTACACCAACACATGTGCCATGTTCTCCTCTGTTTCTAAATACAAGTCTTTTTAAAGATTTTAATACAGACTATATATAGATGTATTCTAGAGTGTAGATTCATTCATTTTGCTTTGTATGTAGTCAGTATTGGAATCTCTAGAAAGTCTTATACTCCTTCCGTCCCTAACGAAGTGTCCCAACTTTAATACAACTTTGTACTAGAAGCGTAATCATATTGTGGCTTCAATGAAGCTTTTCTTTACTGTTACATCAGAGCTAGCTACACACACATCTCTAACTGAAATCGATTCTGAAATTGGCCAACAATAAGACACTAGTCCAAATGCAAGCAGTGGACAAGACTGCCCATGGGGGAAAAAAAGTGGACAAGACTGCAATACAAGTACTAGATCAGATAGTATGGCTACTCAACATACAAAGCAGGACACTTCTCCAAATCCTACAAGACAACAACACAAACAGACCAGGCGAGAGAGTTACTTGCATACACACTAGCACTACTGATGCCACAAGACAGGAGTGTGAAATGGTAACCTAATTAATCCACTACAAGTTAAAATGAACACAGTTAGAACTGCTACTAAGGAAATGCAGCAGCCCTGTGCACTTGGTTGGTGGCACCCTAGTCGCAAGTGATCCAAAAGCTTTCCCCATGTCCTTGTTCTTCAAGTGGCATTCCTGTTTCAGATAAAACAGATCAAGGATCCAGATACAGGGAATTAGGCATCATGATATATTCGGTTTGCCAGTTTAAGCATCAAAATATCAGATGGGCTAACAAGACAAGTGGCTAGTTTGACTATAGTTTAATTTTTAGTGCGCTCAGAAAATCAAAGCGATGAATTTGGTCAAGCAATATAATATTTATTTCAAAAAGCCACAGCAGTAAAGGTTCAATGCCTTCATATCCCAGTCGGACATATTTCCGTTGTATAGTCGGTATATTCCAACCAAACAAAACTCTGATATAGAAGGAGAAATGACACACAAACATAAAGTAGCCACTTTTAGCTTGGACTTGCGATGTCATATGAAAAGAAAATTTTCACCGCAACATATCTGAATAAAAAATCATGAATAAACTCAAGAGCACTGACATAAAAATTCTGCCACTTGCGTTTGAGAAAAAGAACATACGGTCGGGAAAAAAGAACAAGCATTAGCAATCTCACACATAGCTTTAGGTTCAAATTTGAGAAATAGGCTGTAAAAAATTACACAATGATTATATTTAAGAAATAGGAGATTCTAGGATTGATGGGTTTCTGACTATTTCTGCACAAGAAAACATAGTGGTCAACATGATAACAGATTAAAAAGTCTAGGTATCTTTCGGCTCTTAATCCTCTTATACATGATGTATCATAATTTTGGAAGTCTAATTTGCAATTTTGCACTGCTAGTTCAGAAAACTGTGATATAACAGAATGAGAGATCCATGCAAAAAAAAAAACAAGGCAATTTTCAGCACCACATAGTACGGTAATCTGTGATAACAAGTAACTTTTGAGCACAACCACAAATTGCTATTATGAGACTATAAAGGGAAGACCAAGTCTAGGAAGCATGACTTCTAGTGCCAGCACACGGTTTAACAAGAGTAATTATTCCATAGAGTGGTCTGCCATAGTCTGATACTTCAGTATACATCTAGCAAACGACAACAACCATCAACACTATCATGTGTACTTTTGCAACTAATATTGAGCCCGTAGAAATATCACTAGCTTCGCTGATTAAGGGTGACAATATATGTGCGATAGTTGGATTCGGATATATGAAGCCATCCAAGTAGCGTCAAGGAAGTAAAAGTCAATTGGCATCCACCCTGGTAGAATATGTAGAGGGAGATTTCTGTAATCTTATAGGGACTAAGAAACGGATCTGCATCCACCCATAAGTCCTAGTTATCTTTTTTCTCTTACCTATCCACAACATCATTTCCAACGAACCCATTACACACCGACAACCACACGCAAGGGTACCCTACAATGACCACAAGTAGACACATCGGTATACAAGCGATTTCAAATCATCTTACATCAATCATTCACAATGCAGCCTCTAGTAAATCAATACAAAGGTGATTTCAAATCATCTTACGTCAAGCACTCACTAATGTCGCTTGACTAGTATTGTTTGATCTAAAGAATCAATCACATATGTAACACCACTCCACAGCTATACTAAGCAGTGAGATGCATGATTGACATTGCAAAACTAAGTAAACTCTAGTACTCTACAAGTACACTATACAGATCACCAAAAGGGCAAAAGGCAAACCTTGCAGGACTGAGAGCAGGGAAAATGGGAGGCCAGCTCATCATAAAAGGATAGATATCACCCAAATAATACTCATCTGCTGTCATCTTGTATACTTTACGCAGCGTCCTGTGCTTGACATCCAAGTAGAGCACACATCGACCCATCTCCAAGAATACAAACTCATTATAGTCCCCCACATGGTTTATCTGGATATCAGCAGTAGGTTCATCCTCGAGAAAATTAGCACACATTTCACTCAAGCAAACGGTGTCCACCAGCAACCAGTTATCCCCATTATGGAGCCAGATTTGAAGTTGAAGCTCCTTGATATGGATGAGATATAAAACAGAACCATCATCAGCCCGCGACAATATGGTGGTTCCACTTACGTCAAAACTCACCCCGTGTGGGGGCTGAATTGTCGATAAGATTGAAGACGTCAAATCCAGGACAAGAATCGCATCGTGGGTCGCCAGATAGATTTTGTTGTCAAGGAGCACGCATTTGGGACTTTTGTATGGATACAGGTCTGAGGCCAAGGTGAGATGCAGGCGCCAGACATCATCACCATCTTGCAACATATACACATACAGAAGCACCCCAGGTGCACCCATGATATCCTTCACGGCCAGATAAAAGTAGGACCACCCATCCTCTTCTTGTTTGGAGAAGAGTTGCGCCCAACTGTAGAAACTGCCTCGTGAGGTCCTGAGTTTTAATCCTGGGAGGATGGTCATACGCATACCTCTCTCATAGCACAGCGGCCTGTGCCTTGCGAATACAAGCTTGAAGGTGTCCAGGTAGAAGCTTGCGCGGTGGGTGAGGACGCTGCCGTTCGAGCAGCCCACCACATGGGCATCCGCGTCCTCGTAGGCGTCCGGCCTGAAGCTTGCGCGGCGAACGACGGCGGTGAGCTCCGGGGGCAGATGCATCATCCGGAAGAAATGGGTGGAGGCCGGATACTCCCTTTCTGAGATGTAGAAGCCGAGGAGTCTGGGCGGGTGGAGCTCGCGGAAACGGCGGAGGAAGGCGCTGTCGGAGGCGTGGCTGAGCCAGCGCCTGCAGACGGCGGCGGCACGGACGAGGCTGGTGGGGAAGCCGACGCGGACGATGATCTCCGCCAGGAGGTCGTCGTCGTCGAGCACCTTGGATACACACGCCGGCGGCTGCCGCGCCCCGCCTTGCATCCTGCCCGGCGGCGGCTGCGGTTCGGGAAGAAAGGGGATCGATTTTTTTTAGGGATCAATGAGTGAAGAGCGGATGCCACACTGAGGAGGACAGTGAAGAGCAAATCAAGGCCCATCCAAGTCCATATATGACAATCAAGGCCCATCCAAGTATAAATCAAGCCATGGATACACACGTCTCCAGTTCATTTTAATGTGAGATGTGTCAAAAAAAGAGTTCATTTTAGTACTAAAAAATATATTTACATTTCATTCACCTTCTATTTTTCAGTTCTTCAACAAGTGTAATTTGTAATGGTTTTTTTGCATGCTTCGTATGTAGATCTTTCTTCTCTACCTGCTACTTTTTACTTCCATTTTTCTGTAGCGAATTGAGCGTATCTCATATGGCCTTAAAAATTGCCCTAACCGTCCTAAATATGGACATAGAGTGTTTTTGAGTTTTTTGGGGTCCTTGAGATGGCATTTTAGGTCAAATTTCCTAGTGCTAGAAACAACCACACTGGGCTTCAAGTTTAAGACTTGGTACTGGTGTTCACATTTATCTCAGGCTTTCTGGCTATTGAAAGAGATGTTCTCGTCAATTACGAGGTGCCAGTGGGACTTCGTCAATCTCAACATGTTATGTCGGTTCAGTATCTCATATGTGCTCATAGGGGCATGGTGTGTGTATGTGCGTTTATATGGGTGATTGTATGCCCGTGGATGTAAGCATATGTGATTGTACTGTGTTTTTCAAAAAAGAAATATATATTTTATTTTTTGCAAGAAAAAAAATCTAATTTGGATCAATACATTTGAGCGATACAAGGTAAGAAATCTACCAACTTTTTATTAGCTTTCAGTAATACTGCATATATACTACAACTTTGAGTAATACGTACTCCCTCCGTTCCTAAATATAAGTCTTTTTAGACATTTCATTGTGAACTACATACGGAGCAAAATGAGTGAATCTACACCCTAAAATATGTCTATATACATCCGTATGTAGTTTGTAGTGCAATCTTTAAAAAGACTTACATTTAGGAACGGAGGAAGTATGTGTTTTGGATGTGAGCAGGCATGACTATACTACAACTTGGAACGTTTTCATCTTGCAATTATTTAACTCTATATTTTGTAGAAAAATAAATGCAAATTGGGGATAGGGTACCATGGAACCAAATCTTTGATGAAAATCGCAAAAGAGTACATTAGGTCAGGTGTGTAACACAGAGCCCTCATTCAGTGTTTTACTTGGTTTACTAACAACGAATCTAACTAGTGAGACCTACACATTAGGGGCTGAGTTGGTAAAAATATCGCCACGTAGGCATGCTGACTCGTCTATTCTTCCTTTCCCTCTTTGCATGTGCCTTGTTCGATGCTTTTTCCCCAAAGCGGTGGATCACCCGCATGAGCTCCTCCTCTCCCGTCTTGCCCGTTGTGCAACTTGATTTTAAAACGTTGCAATGGTCGTCCCCACTCCCGTTGTCCATGGTAAACCACTGCCGCACCTCTCTCCAATTCACTTTGCCATGATTAACAATCTGAACAAATAAATCTTTCATCGATAAAACTTCTAAGCATCAACTACAGATAGCACTTAATACCAAAAAGTCCTTTCAGCAAAGGATCTAAGGCTATAGTTCATAGATTGAAAACTAGGGTTGGAGATGGATAACCATGGTGATGGTGTTGTTGATGATGGTGGTCTTCATGATCATCCCACGATGAATTGGTGATGTCAATGGATGTGAATTCCCCCTTCCGGAGGGAAAGGATCCCGGAGAAACGGCCCTCCGGGAGCAGAAGGGGCGAGAGAGGTATCTTCTTTAATGGATAGTTACGGTTGGGCCACTGGATAGAGGGCAAATCATTCAAAATGATATATTTTCTTTAGTAAAGGATGCCCACCAATTCTGAAAGAGGAGATTAAAGGTATTCTCGATGTAGCAAATGAAACATTGTTAGAGAAATATGAAGGTATGCCCTCTGACGTGGGAAGATCAAAAAATGGTGCTGTCAAGTTACTAAAAGAGAGGGTTTGGAATAAAGTCTGTGGATGGATGGAGAAAATCTTGTGAGCTGGAGGTAAAGAAGTCCTTATTAAATTTGTGGATCAGGGCATCCCAGTATATTCCATGGGTTGATTTAAACTTTCTAGGAGACTATGCCTTGACATCAATTCTCTGATACGGAAATTATGTTGGGGCAACAAAAATGCTGAAAGGAAAACTTCATGAGTATCTTGGGACGTGATGAGCATACCTAAACACCTTTGGGGTCTTGGAATTATAGATATGGAACTTTTTAATATCTCTCTCTCTCTCTCTCTCTCTCTCTCTCTCTCTCTCTCTTTGAGCACACATACACGGATTAGTCCAGGACACACACATCCAAATCACACAACAAGAGACACAAAGGTTCTGCTGAAGGCACAACTCAACAAGCCTAAAAAACATAAAAAAGGAGAGGCCGAGGCCGGAGCCGGGGCCGGGGTTCTGCCAGGTTCTGCTTGGCGGCTTCTACAACACCCAAACTCTTTGAGTGCCAAGATTTCCAAGGTAGTACCGAACTATAGATATTCTGCATGCACAGCTTGACAGTAATCCATCCTAGATATGGCGTTCCATTATCGAGTGTATAAATGTATTGTCACAAGGCTTAATCAGAAGGGTATGTGATGGGAAAACTATTGATATATGGGAACAAATTTAGCTTCCAATGGATTCTTCTACGCGCCCATATGCATGTCTTGCATACAAAAGGCAACACTTTGTTTCCGTGCTTATAGATGAAACAACATCATCATGGAATAAAACCAAAGATTCCTGGAACTTTCCTGCCAATCGAAGCAGAAACAATCCTGAATATACCTTTGAGTATCGCACATCAAGAGGACTAGGCATGGGGCCGTGAAAAGAGAGGTGTTTTCTCCGTCAAATCAACTTATCATGCAGCGAACGTAGCGCAAAGCACGGGCTATTACGGGACTCCCATTCCCTACAACCGCCGCCTCCCCAAAGTTAGGGTTTCTTTGCCTCCCGTTGGTGTCACCATCGGTCTGCCTCGCCTCTGGTGTGCTTAGAGCCATGGGAGGGAGTGCATCCCGGCCCTTGCCGATGGGAGGGCTTCGTTTTTACATTTTTTTTAAGTTTTGTTAGGGTTTGTGTCTTGGTCAGGAAGGCAAGACAAGGTGGCTCTCTGAAGATGGAATAAGGTTCTCCCCGCCTGGCCCTCGTTTCGATGGTGCGTCTAGCATTGTCGGTGGGTGTGTGGAGATGTGTCTCTGGCGGATTTGTCTTTGGTGGATTTGCTCGGATCTGGTCGTCATTCGTCTACGTTCGAGTGTCTTCAGACGGGATCCTTTTGATCTATACTACTCTTTATCGGCGGCGGTTCCTGTTTTGTTGTGTTGGTCCTATGGGGCCTTATAGCACGAGGACTTCCCGACTATCTACTACAACAAGTTTTATCCGGCTCCGACGAGGAAGGTGCGATGTCAACGGCGTGCCTTTGGCTTGCTTCAATGCTTGTAGTAGTCGCTAGGTGGTCTATGGATCTGCATGTAATTTTTATTATTTCTAGCGTTCGTTGTACTACCATGATTAAAAATGAATAGATTGAAAATGTTCTCGAAAAGAAATCAGCTTATCATATGCTTGTTACAACAAAAATACAGAGGGAATCATGGCTCAAAGGGCACGGGGGCTCGTCTGATCCGGTTAGAGAACAAAAATCATGGACTGAACTTTGGCGGGTGGAACTGTGAAAGTACCATCAAATTCCAACAGCGAATCGGCACTTATCAAATTTCCGAGGCGCAAGACTCTTGGTTGATTCTCCCATTCAGTGCACGCATGTTAGTGTGTTTGGTCGCTAGCCGAAGATGACTTGCTGCATCATATCTTCTATGGGTGTGTTTGGTAGCATGTATGGACCTAGCCTACTTGTTCTCATGTCATACATGCTGAGTGTAGACATGCTGAGTCCATGCAGTTACTGTTGTTTGGCAGTGATGTATGCATTGAGACATGCTGAGCTGAGATTTTGTTTGGTAGCCTGCATGTGTTTAGACATGCTGAATAATTTCGAATTCTGAATATATTTTTCGAATGATGAACAAAATCGAAAAAATCTCAACACAAATTTAAACATATTTTGAAAATTTAAATAAAATTTGATATTCTAAACTTTTTTGGAAAATTAAAATAAATTTTGAAATTATTTTTTTAATTTGAACATATTTGAAATTACGAGTTTTTTTGAAAAAATAAACAAAATTTGAAAATTTTATAAAAAAAATAAAATTCTATTTTTTCAAAATTCAAACAAATTTTGATTTCCTTTTGAAATTCCGAAAATTTACAATTTTTTTAGAAAAAATGAAATTTCAAATATTTATTGAAAATTCAAACAAATTTTGAAATTATGATTTTTTTTTGAAAATTTAAACAATTTTGAAATTCAAACTTTTCATTTTTTCTGAAATTCTAAGTTTTTTCGAAAATTAAACAAATTTTGAAATTCTGATTCTTTTTGAAAAAATAAACATATCTGGACGTGGTCTGGTCGGTGGGGACGAGTGTCAGGGCCAGCATAGCTGCCTCGATGCACTCTGTATGGGGTGCATGAGATGAGCGGCTGAGGGCACTTTTATGCATCAGATGAGCCTATGCATCCTACCAAACAAGCAAAAGTGGGTCGGATTGGGAACTTTTGCCCTCATGCACCCTCCATGCACCCTACGAAACACACCCTATATCTTTTTTTTAGCATCTCATATCTTTTATCTTTTATATCTAAATAGCTGCACCCCACTACCTAATTCTCTGGCTTCTGGTGCGTCCACGTCATCACTTTCCGCTGCAGCCCCCGTGGTCGAGCGCATCGGGCATCTCTCTGTTTCATTACGCACTAGGCCTGCATGTTTCATTCGTGCGTGGCCCATGTGGTATGCAGATATAAGCACATGTTAAGCCCGTTTATTGGCCCATATGCGAGACCTAAAACTCACATATGCTTCGACTGCTCTCCTACCTCTGCCTGTTCGGATTCTTTTCCCCCACAATCTCCTTTCATGCAAGAAACGGACGGCGGCACCACGAATGCAACAAATGCGGGGAAAACTGATTGTGGCAATTAAACCGTCGGCTTCTCCTTTAAAGATCGGCCTGGACTGCGAAGTAGGAGTATGTATGGATCTCATGTTCTGGAAGGTGAGAAACGTCCTCCACCACAACCGCACACAACTCTTCGTTTACTCTTCCAGATCCGTACGCGCTGAGTGATACGGTTCCTCCATAGCCCTCCTTGCTTAGCCTAATTCAATCTCTTATTTGCTTTTTTATTTTGAAAAAAGTCCATTTTACTATCCTGAATAAAATGGGTGGTTCCCCTGATCTTATTTTCGGCTTCTTTCGCCCCCCCCCCCCCCTCCCCCCACAACAAACCAAAACCGGACAAAAAAAACCCCGGCTGGTTTGTCTCCACCCGCTGCTGATGTGGCAGTGGTCAATGGTGGTTTTGACCCGGATGGGGCCCCCTTGTCAGGTTTCTCTCTCTCTCCAGATGGTTTTTCTCTCTGCACCCGCCCGCGACCAGAGCAGGGCCAGGCGGGATCGGCAAGAGGCGGTGGTGGCAACCACCGGCGGTGGATACTCGGGGCGGGCTCGCACGGCCGCGGGATGGCGTGGCAGGTTGGATCGGTGAGACTGCGGCGGCGGGGGCGGGTCAATCCGCGGCGGCGCGGGATGGGCTCCTCTGGCAGGACGCCGGCACGATGGCAGGCAGAGGTCGGCGGCTCCTGGCGGCGCGGTGAGGGAGGTGGGGCGCGGGTGGCTCGCGGCGGCAGGCTGGCGTGGCCGGCGGGGTCGACGAGTCAGCGGCGGGTTGACCCGCGGCGGGACGGGACGGGACTTCTCTGGCAGGACGCCGGCTCCTAGGCGATGCGGTGGGGGAGGTGGGGCTCGGTGGCTCGGGCCCAGGGCGAGCTCCTTTGGGCGGCGGCGGATCCGTCCTAGAGAGAGAGAGAAGGAGAGAGAGAAACCTGACAAGGGGGGCCCACCGTTGACCACTGCCACATCAGCAGCGGGTGGAGACAAACCAGCCAGGGTTTTTTTTGTCCGGTTTTGATTTGTTTGGAGAGTGGAAGAAGCCGAAAATAAGATCAGGGGGTAAAGTGAACCACCCACTTTATGCAGGATAGTAAAATGGACCTTTTTTTATTTTCTTAGATTCGGCCGCAAGCTGCTCGACCATGTTGCAGATTGTGATGGCTATTTATGCTTTCTTCCTGCATAGGTTTCTTGCTGCTCACGTGAACAGATAAGCATCTCATCTCTAAAATTTGTTATTGAACAGATAAGCATCTCATCTCATCTCATCTCTATTTGTTTCAGTGCTTCCCTAAATTCCATGAAATGCAGTCGTCTACAACCAAGGACTACACCAGGTAGTATGTGAAAGTGAAACAACTATTTTGTCTTCCTTTTTGTCTCTACACAGGATGGATATACTGGTATCATACGCATGCAGGTCATCGATGAAATGGTGACAGATCCTTGCCCCATCTCGACATTTCCAAATGACGCGCACCACTAAGAGCTTGCCTGATTGAAAGTAGCAATTTACCACAGCCCATGCGAGCACTCACGCATCCCTGCGAGTTTTTTAGAACTTTCTTTTGCTCACTACGTGACCAGGCAAGCATGCTAGCAGATTCCGATAATGTCACGCACACTAATCTTTGTTTGTTTGATTATTTGAGTTTTGGTGAAGCTAGACATCGCGAGTTGGAATGGTGCCATTTTTGTTGTGTTTTTCCTCCTTCGCAGATTTAGTCCAGTATTAGCTTCAGCGCTTCACCATTGTTATTCAGAAGCTCAGCTCTAGGGATTTAGAGACAACAACATTTAGTGGTTCATATGCAGGTCTTAGTTAGTGCTCCGATTCAGTCATTGGCGGTGGAGTTCATTCTTTCTTATGTATTGTATTATTATCAGCAACATTCTATTGAAGATATGTTCTGAATCTTCACTTAATCTATGTGAACATCTTGCTAGATCACATGGGCACATAGCCAAAAGAGCTTTGTCTTACCTATTTTTTGCTTATTCTTTATATAGCAACATGGTTGTCGCAAATGGTTCCGCAGCAACGCGCGGGGCATCTTCTAGTTCTGGTGATGGCCGAGCCAATAGCACGAAAGTGGCTGTTCTCCATGTTCGAATCATTGTCGCTTGCACGGCTCACACAACTTGTTGTTACCCTTTGGGCTATCTGGTCTACACGAAGGAAGCTCCTACATGAAGGAGAACACCAAAGCCCTCTACGAACGCACTTGTTCATCAAAAGGTTCATTTTGAGGAATTACAGATGATACAAAAAGCACCTAAAGCTTAGGCTCAGGTACACCCAATTGCTATTACTGCCACCCCTAGATGATGGATCCTCCCCGAGCGAGGATCTTTCAAGATCAATGTGGATGGAGTTGTATCTAGATATGGTATGAGAGGATCATTTAGCGTGGTTGCTCGGAGTGAGACTGGTGATTATATGGGTTCCTCGACAGTGATGATCGAAGGTCTAAATGATCCTGAAATACTTGAGACACCGGTATGCCGAGAAGGTCTCGCTCGCTGCAGACGTGAAACTTTCCAAAGACCGAAGTGAAGCTCGCCTCAGATGGCAAGACGATGATTACTGATCGGACCAAGGTTTCTGCAGGGAACAATTCGACCATCATTCAGGAGATTAAATAGAGGGCTCTAGCTTTTGATTCTTGCCTCTTTGTTTATGAAGGGCGCCTCTCTAATTTTGAACTCTGCCGTTATCACAAGGCGTCATGTTTGGTTTATAAATCCACATGACCATAATATAATTTCTTTACATCTTTCTATAGAGCAATAATGTCAATGTGTTTCCCCTAAAAAATTATATATATATCACTCAAAGTGCCCTGAAAAAATTATATCACTACAAAACTCCCATTAATTTGCCTTTGTTTCTCTTTTTTTTTACCACTGCACCTCGTGACACCCTCGCCGTCCGTTGGCTCAAGGGCCATGCGCACCTCCAGAGGATCGTGGCCACTGGTGTCGGTGCTAGCATAGGTCGGACCGAGACGTTAACCAGCCGACGACTCATTCTTTGGCTGGCATAGAGCAAGAGGAGATGATGAGGAAGAAGAGAGGGAAAGAATAAGTGGGGCTGACAGGTGGGACCCTTGTCCACCCTAAGCATATTGTCCACCTAGGTATGCCATGTCACCCTTGTATGTAGGCCCGAGTGGTCAAATTCTCTATTAAAATGCTAAACACAGTGTTATGTGTTCAACCCGTGCAGCAATCGTCATGGTTTTTTGTGATTTTCGTCAAAGATGATTGTTCCTTTGATATCTGCCTAGCCCAATATGTGGTGGTCTTTTGTAATTTACCCCTCTATGTTGCCAAAGTCGCGAGAGCTCTTAAAATCGACAGGCTATTTGCTGCCAGTCGCTAATAAGGCAACCCCTTTGTCTTCTTCGTAGTTCTTGGAGTCCATGAGGTTTCGAACCAGCTCTATCTTTTCACGGATTGGCCACCACCTTCTTCACCACTTCAAAATCCAGTCTCTTGTCATCGTCCATAGCATCAATGTCTGACTTAAAAAAAAGCATCAATGTCGATCGTTGAGGACAGCGCTTCTCCTGTTCTATATCATCAATGGTTGCGCCGATGAGGATGAGCGGGTAGCCGTGAGATTCGCCCATGGCCTTGCATCCACGATCCTACGGCATGTTCAGGCTGATGAGATCCTATGGGCCGCGTGACATTCCACAATAGTCAGTTCGACGATGGCGGGCTAATGCCCGACAAGCTCTACAACAGCGTCGGTGGTCAACTGTGGGGATGAGCACCAACGAGCCGCCGCCGCCGTGCACGTGGTGGACTATACGGGCACCGAGCACCCGAGAACAGCTTTCGGTCGTGTGAATAGTGTCAGCCCATCCACGGATCACACGGCCCGTGGGCCTAGATCTTCTGGCTCAGGTTACAGCGCATGTTTCTCTAGGATTTGTATTAAGAAACTTCTGCACAATTGCCACTCTTACCTGACGCATTCACCTGAGCCTACTGGCAAACTGCTTTTGGTTCATCCTCTCTACCAGTACAATCAAATTGGAACTAAAACCACCACAAAATTTACTGGCTTCAACGAAGCTTCGGTTTCTTTTACTGTTACACCAGAGGTAGCTACACATCCCTAACTGAAACCGAATCTGCAATGCTGAACAGTAAGACACTTCTCCAGAAATACCACTACTAACAGCTGAAGCAGTACTAAATCTGCTGTTCAACATACAAAAGCAAGCAGTTGAAGCACACAAGACACCAACACAAACAGACCAGGCAAGAGAGGTACTCGGCATACATGTCTTCTAGACGACGAAACAGAGGAATTAATTGGTCGCTAACAGAGTGGCACTACTGATGCCTTATTGATTCACATACTAGTAAAAATGAACACGGTTACAACTTACTACTGACGAAATGTGCAGCACTGTGCTCTTCATTGATGGCGCCCTTAGTCACAAGCCATCCAAAAGCTTCCTCGTATCCCTTCACGTGGCATTCCTGTTTCAGAGAAACAGAGGAAGTATCCAGATGGAGGTTATTGAGCATCAGAATAAATTCAGTTATCCACTTTAAGCATCAAAAATATCAGATGAGCTAACAAGACACGTGGCTAGTCCAACAATAGTTAAATGTTTAGTGCGTGTTTCCAAAGGCTACAGCGATAAAGATTAAATGCCTTCGTATTCATATCCCAGTCACACGTATTTCCATTTTATAGTTTGTATTCCAACAAACCAAAACTCTGGTTACAGGAGGAGAAATTCCACACAAACATAAACTAGCCACTGTTAGCTTGGACTAGCAATGTCATATAAAAGGGAAAAATATTACTACGATTTATCTGGATCACAAATCATGAATAAGCTCAAGAGCAACGACGTAAAAAACTACCACTTGCGTTTGAGAAAAAGAACATACGATCCACTAGGAAACATTCGAGGGTAAAAAACAAGCATTAGCAATCTCATACATAGCTTGAGCTTCACAGTTGAGAAGTAGGCTGTACAAAAGTACACCATGATTATATTAAGAAAATGGGAAGCTAAAATTCCAGGCTTGATTGGTCTGCCTATTTTTGTGCAAGAAAACATAATGGTCAACACTATAACAGATAACAAGGTTAGGCATCTTTCAGCTCTTCATCCTCTTATACATGATGTTTTATACTACTTTTGCAGGTCCAATTTGCAATTCTGCACTGATAGTTCAGTAAAGTGTAAGACTACAAATTGCTATTATGTTCATGAAGATTGACTTCTGGATACAGCACAAGGTTGAACAAAAGTAATTATTCCATTGAGTGGTCTGCCATTGTCTCATACACGAGGAAGGATCGAGTCCGGAATGATGATATACGAGATAGAGTTGGGGTAGCACCAATTGAGGAGAAGCTTGTCCAACATCGTCTGAGATGGTTTGGGCATATTCAGCGCAGGCCTCCAGAAGCTCCAGTGCATAGCGGACGGCTAAAGCGTGCGGAGAATGTCAAGAGAGGGCGGGGTAGATCGAATTTGACATGGAAGGAGTCCGTTAAGAGAGACCTGAAGGATTGGAGTATCACCAAAGAGCTAGCTATGGACAGGGGTGCGTGGAAGCTTGCTATCCATGTGTCAGAGCCATGAGTTGGTTGCGAGATCTTATGGGTTTCACCTCTAGCCTACCCCAACTTGTTTGGGACTAAAGGCTTTGTTGTTGTTATTGTTTGGTCTGCCATTGTCTGATACTAGTACTTCAGTACACGTCTAGCAAACGACAAGAACCATCGACACTATCATGTGTAATTTTGCAACTAATATTGAGCCCATAGAAATATCACTGCGACAGACTGACAGTATACGTGCGATAGTTGGATTCGGATATATGTAGCCGTCCGAGTAGCACCAGGGAAGTAAATGTCAATCACGGATCCACCATGGTAGCATATCTAAAGGGGGACTTCTGTAATCTTTTAGTGATTAGGAACCAAACCTGCATCCCCCCTTAACTCCTACTTCTCTTTTTTCGCTTACCTATCCACAACATCATTTGCAACGAACCCATTACACACCAAAAACCACACGCAAGGGTACCCTACTATGACCACAAGTAGACACCTTGCAATATTCCTCGGCACACAAGTGATTTCAAATCATCTTACATCAATCATTCACTAATGCCGCCTCAAGTATTATTAGATGTCCCAGTAAGTCAATACAGAGGTGATTTCAAATCATCTTACGTCAAGCATTCACTAATCTTGCTTAATTAGTATTGTCAAAAAGGCAAGGAAACAATACAGAAGTGATTTCAAATTATCTCACGACTAGTATTGTTTGATCTAAAGAATCAATCACATATGTAACAGCACTCCATGGCTATACTAAACAGTGAGATGCACAATGCACATTGCAAAACTATGTAAACTCTACAAGTACACTATACAGATCACCAAAAGGTTAAAAGGCAAACCTTGCAGGACGGAGAGTAGGGAAAATGGGAGGCCAGGTCATCATTAAAGGATAGATATTACCCAAACATTTCTCCTCTGTTGTCATCTCGTACACTTTACACAGCCTCCTGCGCCTGACATCCAAGTAGAGTTCGGATCGACCCATCTCCAAGAATACAAACCCATTATAGTCCCCCACATGGTTTATCTGGATATCAGCAGTAGGCTCATCCTCAAGCAAACCAGCACATGTTTCGCTCAAGCAAATGGTGTCCACCAGCAACCAATTATCCCCATTGTGGAGCCAGATATGAAGTTGAAGCTCCTTGATATGGATGAGATATACACCAGAACCATCATCGACCCACGACAACATGGTGGTGCCTAGGTCAAAACCCACCCCGTGTGGGAGCTGAATTGTCGATAAGATTGAGGATGTCAAATCTAGGACAACAATTGCATTGTCAGTCGCGAAATACATTTTGTTGTCAACAAGTACGCCTTTCGGCCTAGATTGTGGATGCAGGAGGCGGTCTGACCCCAAGGTGAGATGTTTGTGCCAGGCATCATCACCAGTTTGCAACATATACACGTTCACCTTAGGTTCCATGGTATCCTCCACGGTGACCTAAAAGTAGGACGAGCCATCCCCTTCTTCTTTGGAGAAGAGTTGTGCCCAATTGTACAAACAGGGCATTGTGAACTGTAATCCTGGGAGGATGGCCATACCATGGTCATTGTCATAGCACAGTGGGCTGTGCACTGCAAATACAAGCTCGTAGGCGAGGACGCTGTTGGTGAGGCTG
Source organism: Triticum monococcum (assembly GCA_034509565.1). Taxonomy (NCBI): domain Eukaryota; kingdom Viridiplantae; phylum Streptophyta; class Magnoliopsida; order Poales; family Poaceae; genus Triticum; species Triticum monococcum. Next base: position 751,660,081 of record CM067843.1, on the reverse strand, counting down.
AGGACGTTGAAGTTTATGCGGCGGGTGAGGACGCTGCCGTTCGAGCAGCCCACCATGGTACCTCCTTTTTTGGAGAAGTTTGTGCGGCGGATGACCGCAGCGAGCTCCGGGGGCTGAGGCAGCATCGGGAAGAAACGTGCGGCGTTGTACGGATAGCTTTGTGCAAGGTAGAAGCCGAGGAGTCTTGGCGGGTGGAGCTCGCGGAAACGGCGGAGGAATGCGCGGTCGGAGGCGTGGCTGAGCCAGCGCCGGCAGACGCAGGCGGCGCGGACGAGGCTGCTGGGGAAGCCGACGCGGACGATGATCTCTCTGAGGAGGTTGTCGTCGTCGAGCACCTTGGATACACACGCCGGCAGCGGCCGCGCCTGGCCTTGCATCCTCTCCGGCGGCGGCTGCGTCTCGCCCTCCATTCCGTGGGTTCAGGGTTTGGGTAGAAATGGGGTCGAGGCAGGTCGAATAAGATCCAGATTGCTTTCCCTTGCTGGGCTCCTAGCCGTGGCCCATCCAAGTCCAGCCCGAACTAAAAACGAGGGCTCATCAAGCCCATAATCTCTACTTCTAATGTACGACTTGGTGAATAGTCTGCGCGGTTTTTTTCGCTGGTTTTTTTTCGTCATCTTCCCATCTCCGTTTTATTTTCGTCATCCTCCCACCACTTTCGTCTGGGTTTTTTCGTCCCCCCTCCCACCACCCCATCGGTTTATTTTTTCACTATTTCCTTCTAAACAAACACTTTCCTACCGTACAAAAAGACACAGATCTAACTTTACTAAATTACCCAAATCAAATGATCTATCTCATCAATGCAATTTGCTTTAGGAAACATATAATGGATGTGAAGGAAACAAATAATAGACTATCCAAATCAATCGATCCATCCCATCAATGCAATTTGATTTAGGAAACATATAATAAATTTTAAGGAAACAAATAACAGACTTTAAAGAAAAATCCAATTTTAAGGAAACAAATCAATCGATCCATCCAAATCAAACGATCCATCTCATCAATGCAATTTGCTTTAGGAAACATATAATGGATGTGAAGAAAACAAATAATAGACTATCCAAATCAATCGATCCATCCCATCAATGCAATTTGATTTAGGAAACATATAATAAATTTTAAGGAAACAAATAACAGACTTTAAAGAAAAATTCAATTAACTAATCTCTACTCTTAAAGGCCCCTCGATTGATTTTTGTCCCTCGCTTCCTTTCCCAGCATTGATACAATGGAAGGAATTATAATCCACCTATTTGTTTTCCTATATATCCGTGCAGGCAACACAATATAAATCGGTGAAAAAAACACTCACCTCGCACGTCCCCCTGCCTGCAATCTTGAAACGCCGCCATCGCTCCAGGCTCCAGCCTCCGCCGTCCTACATCTTGCCCCTCTCCAACCTCAGAGACCTCCGCCACCGCCGCCATCTCGGAACCCCAGTTAAGGGCAGGACTCAGGGAGGGTGTGGCTGTGGACGACGCTGCCGCCATCGCAGAACCCTAGGGCAGGGCGTGGTCCCGTTGCGGGCAGCGCGAGCGGCCATGCGTCTCCCCCGTCAGGCTGTCCTCGGCAGGAACTTGGGACCTCCTCCTGACAGAGCCAAGGCCCTCCGAGGTCCAAGTCGCTGTGCGGCGTGCACAGTAATCTCCCCGGCCTACTCTGTCTTCACATCAATGCTCCTGTGCTCCGACCCTCCCCGACCCCTCCCAGCAAGCAGCAGAGTATCTCGGGTTCGAGCTCCACCGGGCTGCCGCCAGCGGCGTCCATGTTCGTTGGGCGGAGCACAACGCTAGGTTTGAAATCCACCATGATGCTACTGATGAGGCTCTCCTTCTCCTTTGTTTCGTCTGGGTTTTTTCGTCCCCCCTCCCACCACCCCATCTCGTCTGGGTTTGAAATCAATAAGAGCAGCGCAAAGTCTAGGTTCCTGTCTCGGTGGCAGACGGAAGGAGGACAAGGATTGATATGTATGAGAATATTAATATTGAACTCTTAAAGTTAATGTGGCCCCGTTGCAACGCACGGGCGTTCTTCTAGTCTCTACTCCTAATGGAGCAGTTGGTGAATAGTCCACGTGGTTTATTTTCGTTGGTTTATTTCGTCATCCTTCCATCTCTGGTTTTTTTTGCGTCATCCTCCCACCCCACCCCATCCCACGCACCCACCCAAAAAACCCGCGCCCAACAAAAAAAACTTCATCGATCATATAAAAAATAAATCACAATCAATCAAGTATTGATGATCAGATTAGTTATCATATAAAAAATAAATCGCAATCAATCAAATATTGATGAGATATTTCCTTATATTGATGGGATATTTCCTTCTATTGATGTGATTTTTTCTTTCTTATCATCAATCATCTCTACTGCCTAAAAAATGCGTAGCTTTCCTTTTCCTGCCAATCCATCAGATTAGTTACCATATAAAAAATAAATCGCAATCAATCAAGTATTGATGATCAGATTAGTTACCATATAAAAAATAAATCACAATCAATCAAATATTGATGGGATATTTCCTTATATTGATGTGATTTTCCCTTTCTTATCATCAATCATCTCTACTGCCTAAAAAAATGCGTAGCTTTCCTTTTCCTGCCAACCCATCAGATTAGTTACGATATAAAAAATAAATCGCAATCAATCAAGTATTGATGATCAGATTAGTTACCATATAAAAAATAAATCGCAATCAATCAAATATTAATGGGATATTTCCTTATATTGATGTGATTTTTTCTTTCTTATCATCAATCATCTCTACTGCCTAAAAAAATGCGCAGCTTTCCTTTTCCTGCCAACCCATCAGATTAGTTACCGTATAAAAAATAAATCGCAATCAATCAAGTATTGATGATCAGATTAGTTACCATATAAAAAATAAATCGCAATCAATCAAATATTGATGGGATATTTCTTTATATTGATGTGATTTTGGTGCCGTCCTCCCGCCGCCGTCCTCCCGCTCGCTCGCCGCCGTCACCACCAATCCCGGCGAAGGCGTCGTTGCTGCTATGTCGCCTCCTTTCCCCATCCAAGCCCGACCATGGCAACGGCGCCCTCTCATGTGTCCCGCGGTGAGGTTTGGGGAGGCGCGACCACAATCCAGTAGGGATCGCAACGCGGACCCGTCCACTGGGATGGGTGTTGCCTCCGTTGCGAATGTGATCGAAGGGAGGGACTACTTCGTCGTCAAGGTCGGCGAGGCAGCGGCCGATTGGGAGCCCGGTTGTGAACATGGGAGTTCGTCCCCATGGAGGCGGCGGCCGTGGAGATTGGATGTGAAGCAACCCCACTTGCCGATGGTGGAGGCTTGCCGTCCATGTGATCCTTTCTTCTCCCGGTATCCCCATTCCTTGCCTCCCATTACAAAAGCAAGCATAAATGAGAGCAGGGGCTGATTTTCATCACTTCATTTCTCATATTTTTAGTTGCTTTTTTGAGATTATACAAGATGCACCCGATCTATTTTGTCAAATTACTTGGATCGTTTTATGGAATTGATAGCCATCGTATTTTTCACCTCATGTTATTTCTTAACCCTTGTCCCACTAGGCATCCACTACATGTTTGGTAATGACGTGATGTTGAGGCGGCTAGGAGAAGCGGGAGAGGGGGAGAGAGAGTGAGGGAGAGGGAGGGAGAGTGTTGAGGATTTGATGGTAAAAAGGTCGCCAATGTTGTAATATTGAACTTTTTAAGTTAATGTGGCCCCGTTGCAACGCACGGGCGTTCTTCTAGTAGGAGTAATAAAGCAAACGACCGGTTCTCGTTTCCTTGTAGATGCACACATTTTGATTTAAAAATTCGGTTACAATCAGTCACAAGGGTTCTAATGATGAACCCTGAACTTTCATCAGTTCACCACTCGGTGCTTGTAGGACTAGTAACGTGCTTAGCACATAAATCAGTCGGAGTGTTGGCTTGCCTCATCAAAAAAAGGAGCCACAATGAACGATCATTGTGCCGCGAAGACCAGAGGTTGACAACCTCTACACAATCCTTTTCATTATACCCCCCTCAGTTGGGCGAATACTACACCTCATCGCAAAGCTAGTACTTCTGTTATCAACGTACCGGTGACTTCTGGAAAAGGTTTACTTCAGGCTCCTTGGAAAGAAAGGTGCGGTCTGGTTATACCTCCTCTACCTCCATTCTGAGAATGGAATCAATGGCACCGTTAGTATTGATCTTTACCCAACCTGGATCAGATGGTTTCCAGCACTGTCCTTCATGCACATGTTGTCTGTCTAAAGGCTTGTCCAGTACCGACAGATCATCTCTTACCCTCTTGACCGCATGAACCGGATCAAAAGGCTCTTATTCATGTGTCCATATGTTGCGAGCTGTCTAGATAGTATGCATCACCGTCACTGTTCAAGATATCTTCCGATATTCCGATAAATCGCCCGATTTATCGCTTACCGGTGTCTAACTGATAAGATAAATCAGCCGATATGGCGATAAATGGGACGATATGCCGATAAACTGGCCGATTTACCGCTTATCATGGGTCGATCGATAAGTTCCCGATAAGCGATATCCCCAACATTATTCACCGTAATGATTTTGCATCTATCCTTAACAGCAAACCTTTGATCAAGCACAATATCCCAAGTCCATGTATCCAGGTGGAGGCGAGGTAGCTGACATCCACAACCTCTCTTGTCACCATCCAATAGGGTGTGTTTGGTAGGGTGCATGAGCTTAAAAGAGAACCCACTTTTGACTGTTTGGCAGGGTGTATGGACTCACCTCGACTATGCCCATCTCATGTAAAAAAAATCTCTTCGCCCTGTTGAGTTGAGCACGGCCAGATAGGGTGCATGGAGGCAGCCATGCTCTCCCCGACCCTCAAAAAATGTTTAGAATTTAAATTTTGTTTAAATTCTCAAAAAATGTTCAGAAATTCAATTTTTATTTAAATTTTCAAAAAATATTCAGAATTACAAAAGTTGTTTAAATTCTAAAAAATGTTCAATATTTCAAAATTTATTTAAATTCTCAAAACAATGTTCAGAATTTAAAATTTTGTTTAAATTCTAAAAAACGTTTAGAATTTCAAAAAATAAAAATGTTCGTAATTTCAAATTTCGTTTATTTTTAAAAAATAAAAAAATTGGAATGCCATATGTGTTGAATTTTTCTCCATGTTTCTCAAATTTTGTTCACCATTCAAAAAAAGTTATTTAAAATTCAAAATTGTTCAACATGTGTAAAGTCTAAACACATGCAGGCTGCTAACAAAGTCTTAGCTCAGCATGTCTCAGCAGATACACTGCTACTAAATAACAGCAATGCATGTACTCAACATGTCTCAAGGGGGAATAACAATGATATGGTGAGAACTGCTACACTCCTAGAATGGGAACATGGCACATGGGCATGCATCATGTTTTCATCCATTGCTTCCCAAAGATCACACCTTACAAATACGCCTACTGTGGCGATGCTTCAATGTAGCATAGTCAGGGAGGATTCCTCGAAGAACTCTCCACCAAAATACCCGAACTCTTGGTTTAACCTTGAGTTTCAACAGAGCGGACCAAAGGTGAACATCTGACAATGAAGTCCTTGTCGTCGCTCCTTCCTCTAGAGTGCAATGCTCACTATGAGTGACCAGAGCACGGTATGTTGTTTTGACTGAATATTCACCCGATCTTTGTAATGCCCATCTCAAAGTGTCTTCCACACCGAACAGCGAACACCCATAGCGGAATATTCAGTATAGCCGCTGCGTCCGGTGCGAAAGAAATTCCTCCTCACTGCCTCGACGCCCCACTGTCTGTGTTGATCAACGAGATTCGATACATGAGTCACTGGCTTGTTTCCTATTCTGCCCATCGGCTTCAATGTGGCCGTGTTGGGAATCCACCGATCGTCCCATATAGAGATCGTGGAGCCGTCACCCACTCGCTTCATCAATCCCCTTTGCAGCATTGTTTTCTTATATTGATCATCTGGTTCATTTTAGCACTGGAAAGAAGATTAATCTACAGTTCATTTACCTTTGATTTTTTAATTATTATTATCGTTCTTCTTCTCTAGTATTAGAGGGGGTCATCTCCCGAGAATTTATATTTGGAGACTTCTGCATAATTGGATTCTTACCTCTGATGCATTTACAAGAGCCTACAGAAGCTACTCAATTACTGAGCCGGGGCATGTGCCATGTAGAAGCGTGAAAATTGACTTCTGAGCACGGGTGCAACGGAGCACTTTATTTTGAAGTTCGAAAAACCACATTTTTACGGCTTGAATTTTTTTTCAAATTTTTGTGTGCATGAACATATAGCAATGCAGTATATCGGGCCAAAATTTCAATAATATACATGCTTATATGTAAAAGATGAAAAAAAAGACAATATGCATGGAAATTAGGGGCTTGTTTTTTGGTGTTTTGCGGCAGAAATTTTGTCTTCTTTGTGCAGCACGTAATACAACGTATTGTTGAACGAAATTTCACAGGTGCTTAGACCACATGCATGCGTATTCATTAAAAAAATCATTTTTTTTAATCTTTTAAGCAGTTCAAAATAGAGTGCTCTGTTATCTACCAACATGTGAACAGCCTGGACTTGGATGTGCCTTTACTGTGAGACCAAACCATAGCCAGGAAAGAGAAGGAGAATGCATCGGCTCTTCTTCACTCCACCTCCATAGCTCGATCCCCTTTCTTCTTACCCAAACCCTAAACCCACGGAGACCACAGCAAAGTAGCTGGGTTACCAGAGTGGATCATCGAAGAATACAGACTTGGATCGACAGAGAGAAGCTGCCCTTCCTCTGCTTATTACCTTTCCCCTTCCTCCAAACCCTATCTCTCGCTCTCTCTCTCTCTCTCTCTCTCTCTCTCTCCCTTCCCTTCCAGATCCGATCCCGAGATGCCAGTAGATCGAGCCCGTTACAGCTCACCAATGAGCAATGGGATTATTTAATGGTTGCTACATAGTGGTAACAGGAAAAATGATAATGTACTAGAGGGTGATGCAAGCCTTGTCGCGCCGTTTTTTAGAGATGGGGTGTTTTTTTTTCCTTTCCTTCACTTGTATTGACAGTAAAGTATGAACTACAGTTTCAGTACCATAAAAAGTGTGAAAGATAAGAGAATGGTGTGCTTCAGGTCAGGTTAGCATGAGTTTCACAGAGGCCGCCAATCTACATGTTTTTAGTTATTATACTTAAACGGTGTCAATGGCTTTGGATTGTCGATGAGCTTACAAAATGCACAATCAAAAAGAGGAAGTACTAATGTGTGATGATGCAAGGGGGAAAGAACCGAAGAAGCCTTTAAAGAGAACAGATAACAGATAATAGCGCAGCACATAACAATTGGATTCACTATTTATGAACTGACTTGTATCATTTTGTTCTTTTATGAAGACCCCAAGGTGCAGTCAAGAATTTCTTACTCTCAGTAAACACCATCTAACATATAGAATTCATAGAAAACAATGACTCAGAGTAATTGGCTAATTGCGGTGCAGTTCCAACTTCCAGAGAGTAACAATACAAAAAATATATTTAAAACCATCTTTTTTTTGGATACTTTTGTGGCTACTTTTATTTCCATTTTTTCATATAATTTTTGGCTCATCACAGATTGCGGCCGATTGCTTGTCATGTTATTGCTGAAATCCTTTGGAGACACCAGCTCTGAATCAACGAGTTCATAACGAAATACAATTTGTAATACTATTGATTCCAGTGATGCAATGTAAGATCCTCCACCAACATGTTTGTCTTCCAGTAATACGACAGAGTTAGGTACACATTGATAACTGAAACCAATTCTGCAATGGTGTAAAATAAGACACTTAACCAGATGCTCAGCTGATCAAACATACTACTCGTACAAAAGAAGACTGACACTTTCCCAAAAGATTTTTACAGCAGTAGAACTACACAATTTCTGCAGATGGCATAAGTTGCAACCAGCATAACCACACAAGGCTGCAACACAAGTACAGTACTGGAACAGCTGCTCAACAAACAAAAGAAGACACCTCCCCAAATGCCACGAGCAGCAAGCAGTGGAACCACAGAAGACACCAACAACACAAACAGACCAGGCGATGCAGGTAATGAACACAGTAGGAACAGCTACGAGGAAATGCAGCACTGTGCTCTTCGTTGATGGCGAACTTGTCACAGGCCGTCCAAAAGCATCCTTATATCCTTGTTCTTCACGTTGCATTCCTGTTTCAGAGAAAACAGAGCAAGGATCCAGATGGGCGTAATTAAGCACCAGGATACATTCGGTTGCCACTTTAAGCATCACAATATCCCCTGGACTAACAAGACAAGTGGCTACCTCAACGACAGTTAAATGTTAAGTGACGTTCAGAAATCTAAGACGATAAATTTGGTAAAGCGATATAATTTTTCACTTTTTATTTCCAAGAGCTACAGCAATAGAGGTTAAATGCTTTTAATATCCCAGCCTGACATATTTCCATTTTATTGTTTCTATTCCAACAAACCAAAACTCTGATTATAGGAGGAATGCCACACAAACATAAAGTAGCCAATGTTATCTTGGGACCAGCAATGTCATATAAAAGGAAATTCCACTGTATATCTGAATCAATCATAAACAAGATGAAGAGTACGTGTGTCAAATCTACCACTTGTATTCGAGTAAAAGAATATATGGTCCACTAGGCAACATTGCAAAAAAAAATATATATCAAGCTCATACATAGCTTGAGGTTCAAAATTGAGAAATAGGTTGTAAAAAGTTACACCATGATTATATTTAAGAAATAGGAAGCTAGCATATCAGGCTTGATGGGCTTATGACTATTTATGGGCAAGAAAACAGTGGTCAACATGATAACAGATTACCAAGGCTAGGAATCTTTCAGCTTTTAATCCTCTTATACATGATGTTTCATACTTTGGTAGGTCCAATTTGCAACTTTGCACGGATAGTTCAGAAAACTGTGATAGAAGTATACAACAGAATGAGAGATCCATGAGAAAAACAACAAACAAGTCACCTTTTAGCACCACTACAAATTGCTATTATGAAATTATAAAGGGAAGACCAAGTTGGAAGCATGATGTTTGATGCCAACACAAGGTTTAACAAAAGCAAGTGTTCCATGGAGTAGTTTGTCGTAGTCTGATACTTCAGTATATGTCCAGCAAACAATAACAATACTTTAATATAGAGCCCACAGAAGTGTTACTAGTTTCATTAAAACCAACTAAGGATGGCAATATATTGGTGATAGTTGGATTTGGATATATATAGTAATCCAAGTGGTAGTAGTAATAGGGAAGTAAATGCAACTGAGCTTGTACCCAAGAGAATTCTTTTCCTTCCCCGCAAAAAAAGAGAGAGAAAATTCTTTTCCTTAGGGATCCACTATGTTATAATATTTAAAGGAAATATTCAGTAATCTTTTAGCGACTTAAAAAGGAAATAAAATATGCATCCATCCATAAGGTCTACTTCTCTCATTTATCTTACCTATCCACAATATCCTTCACAACCAGCCCATTACGCACTGACGTCCACACGCAACGGTTCCCTACTATGACCAATTAATCACAAGTAGACACCTTGTAATGCTCCTCAGTACACAGGTGATTCCAGATCATCTTACATCAAGCTTTCACTAGTGTCGCCTCTAGTATTGTTAGATGGGCCAAGAAATTAATAAGGAAGTGATTTTAAACCATCTAAAAACAGGCATTCTCAATGCTGCGTGACTAGTATTGTTAAAAAAGGCCTAAGGAATCAATCACATATGTATTAGCACCCCACAACTATAGTAAATACCAAACAGTGAGATGCACGATGCGAATTGCAAAATTGAGTAAACTCTACAAGGACAGTATATAGATCACGAAAAGGGCAAAAGGACAGCAAACCTTGCAGGACTATCCATGAGTGCAGGGAAACTGGGAAGCCAGCTCATCACAAGAGGATAGATATCACCCAATTGTTGCTCCTCTGCTGTCATCTCGTACACTTTACGCAGCGTCCTGCGTTTGACATCCAAGTAGAGTGCGCATCGACCCAGCTCCAAGAATAAAAACTCATTATAGTCCCCCACATGGTTTATCAGGATATCGTCCGTAGGCTCATCGTCAAGCAAATTATCAGAGATTTCACACAAGCAAATGGTGTCCACCAGCAACCAGTTGTCCCCATTGTGGAGCCAGATGCTAAGTTGAAGGTCCTTGATATGGATGAGATAGACACCAGAAGCATCATCAGCCCGGGACAACATGGTGGTGCCTATTGGACTAAAACCCACCCCTTGTGGGAGCTGAATTGTCGATAAGCTTGAGGACACCAAATCCAGGACAACAATTTCATTGTCGGTCGGCAAATAGATTCTGTTGTCAACGAGCACGCCTTTGGGGCTTTTGCGTGGATACAGGAGGAGGTCCGAGGCCAAGGTAAGATGCTTGCGCCAGGCATCATCACCATTTTGCAGCATATACACATGCACCTTAGAATCTTCATGATACCTGGTACACTCCACCGTGACAAAAAAGTAGGACAATCCATCCCCTTCTTCTCTGAAGAAGAGTTGTCTAATAAGCCTGCAAATTCCATCCTGGACTTTGAGGTGTAATGCTGGGATGATGGCCGCACCTTTCTCAGAGCCAGAGCATAGCGGGCTGTGCACTTGAAATATAATTTCGGATCGGCCGTGGGCGTAATTCTGCCCCTGCGAGCTGGTGAGGACGCTGCCGTTCCAGCAGCCCACCACGTCGGTCCGCCCGTCCGAGTGAGTGTCGGGGCTGAAGCCTGCGGAGCGGCGCGCGCCCTCGTGGGTGTCAAGGCTGAAGCTTGCGCGGCGGACGACGGCGGCGAGATCCGGGGGCAGAGGCAGCACCGGGAGGAAGCGCGCGCCGCCCGGACGCTCCCTGTTCGCGAGGTAGAAGCCGAGGAGCCTGGGCGGGTGGAGCTCGCGGAAACGGCGCAGGAGCGCGCGGTCGGAGGCGTGGCTGAGCCAGCGCGTGCAGACGCCGGCGGCGCGGACGAGGCTGGTGGGGAAGCCGACGCGGACGATGATCTCTCGGAGGAGGTTGTCCTCGTCGAGCACCTTGGACACGCACGCCGGCGGCGGCGGTGCCTCGCCCTCCATTACTCCGCCGCTCCTTACATTCTGCGTGGAGGTTTCCATGGATTTGGATAGAATGGGGATACAGGCTGGTCGATGGAGAGTGAAGACTGAAGAGCCGACGTTTTTTAGGGGGTCGATCGAAAATATCTGCTATGTTCTCTATTCTTCAGTATTTTTTTTTTTAAGGTTTTTATCACTTATGTCACCGGTTGTGTCCCACTACTCAGTTTTGCCATTAAAAATTTCAACTGCTCAAAAATGCCATCACTTCATTAGACACATGCTCAAAAATGCCACTAAACACCATTATTGTGATCTCAAACCTCTTTTGCCATGTTATAATGACATAAACACCTGTGAACCAACATGCCAACTCTCCCTCTATCTCACTACAATAAAGTATGGGCCCCACTTGATCCCAACAGCGTTCTCATTTTTCTATAAAATTATTCGCTTGGTTACTCCTGACAAGTGGGGCCACAGATATCATTGTGAGATAGAGAGAACTGACATGTGGGTCTAGGCTTATTTTTGTCATAGAACATGATCAACGGGTTTGACGTAAAAATAACAGTGTCTAATGGCATTTTTGAGCAAACATCTAACAGAACGGTGGCATTTTTTAGATATCTAATGACATTTTTGAGCAAGCATCTCATGGATTGATGGCATTTTTGAGCAGTTGTAACTTCTAATGGCAAAACTGAGTAGTGGGACACAACTAGTGGCATAAATGATAAAAACCCTTTTTTAATAAGAAATTTTTCGATCTATTCATCTTTAATCATAACAGTACAACGAACACCAGAAATAATAAAAATTACATCCAGATCCATAGACCACCTAGCGACAACTACAAGCACTGAAGCGAGCGGAAGGCGCGTCACCGCCATTGCCCCTCCCTCGCCGGAGCCGGGCAATACTTGTTGTAGTAGACGGTCGGAAAGTCATCATGCTAAGGCTCCATAGGACTAGCGCAGCGAAACAGCAACCGCCTTCGATGAAGAATAGCGTAAATCAAAAGGATCCAACCTGAGAACACATGAACATAAACGTGCTACAACCAAATCCAAACAAATCCACCAAGAACGGATCTGCCGGAGACACATCTCCACACGACCACCGACAATACTAGACACACCATCGGGATATACACAAGAAGGAGTAGAGTTTTACTAGCGTGGTGAACGTAAAGGTCGGATGGGATCTCTGATGGACGTCGCCGCAATCTACGTGCCAAGTCAACTCTTCATCTTTGGCGCCATCACATTGGTCACCGACTTACCGACCACATCGGGCAGGTCGATTCTCGCAAAAAAATATAGGTTAGGTCGAGAAATATGCTTTGGACCAGATCATCAGTTAGCAACTTGGCGTATGTCGTGGATTCCCACAACGAGCAGGTTCTCCAAGGCCTGGCAGCATGTCGAAATGTTAGACCCACCCACCACTCCTCATGAGTCTAGAGCACCAACCGGTCTAGTAGACCATCTGAAAGATCGTGGATGTCGCCTAGAGGGGGGTGAATATGTGTTTTAAAATAATTACGGTTTAGGCTTGAACAAATGCGGAATAAACCTAGCGATTGATTTCACAAGCACAAAACCTACAACAACTAGGCTCACCTATTTGCACCAACAACTTATACTAAGCAAGATAAACAACTAAGTGATAGAAAGATATATGACAAGAAACAATATGGCTATCACAAAGTAAAGTGCATAAGTAAAGGGCTCGGGTAAGAGATAACCGAGGCACGTGGAGACAACGATGTATCCTGAAGTTCACACCCTTGCGGATGCTAATCTCCGTTTGGAGCAGTGTGGAGGCACAATGCTCCCCAAGAAGCCACTAGGGCCACCGTACTCTCCTCACGCCCTTGCACAATGCAAGATGCCGTGATTCCACTAAGGGACCCTTGAGGGCGGTCACCGAACCCGTACAAATGGCAACCCTTGGGCGGTCACCGAACCCGTACGCTCTGGCAACCCTTGGGGGCGGTCATCGGTACCCGTCAAATTGCTCGGGGCGATCTTCACAACGTAATTGGAGACCCCGACGCTTGCCCGGAGCTTTACACCACAATGATTGAGCTCCGAACACCACCAACCGTCTAGGGCGCCAAGGCACCCAAGAGGAACAAGCTCTAGGGTGCCCAAACACCCAAGAGTAATAAGCTTCTCAAACTTCACTTCCACGTATCACCGTGGAGAACTCAAACCGATGCACCAAATGCAATGGTAAGGGCACACGTAGTGCCCAAGTCCTTCTCTCTCATATCCCACCAAAGCAACTAATGCTAGGGAGGAAAATGAGAGGAAGAACAAGAAGGAGAACACCAAGAACTCCAAGATCTAGATCCAAGCGGTTCCCCTCACACAGAGTAGAAAGTGATTGGTGGAAATGTGGATCTAGATCTACTCTCTTTTTTCCCTCAAAAACTAGCAAGAAACCATGGAGGGATTGAGAGTTAGCAAGCTCGAAGAAGATCAACAATGGGGGAAGAACACGAGCTTAAAGGATAAGGTTCATTGGGGAAGAAGACCTCCTTTATAGGAGGGGAAAATCCAACCGTTATGTGCTCAGCCCACACACGAGCGGTACTACCGCTCAGGCGGAAGAAACAGGGAAAAGGAGCAACAAAACATGAACCTTGGGGCGGTAGTACCGCATATAAGCGGTACTACCGCTCACCCCAGCGGTACTACCGCTGGAGGAGCAGAACACGGGACTAAAAGAGGCAGGGCAGAGTAGTGTACAATGGCAGTAATGCAGTAGCGGTACTACCGCCCGACTGGAGCGGTACTACCGCTTAGGCGGAACTACCGTGCCTTACTGTTGTGCAACTACTGCTAAACCCGACACGAAAAGAGCAGGACCCAAAATCGAGATGGTAGAAGAGCGGCACTGCAGCGGTACTACGGCTGAGAGATCCAAGCGGTACTATCGCTTGGGCTCGCGGTACTACCGCTGGGACTAGACAAAAGCCACTCTCAAGAAGACAAGAACTGCCATAACTTCTGCATATGAGCTCCGAATTGAGAAAATTCAAGCTTGTTGGAAACAAGACGACGAGTAGCATCAAAACAACAACTGGTTATAGTAAGAAGAGGCAGGGGAGGTATGCCTAACAAAAAGAGGAGTGAAACCTCCAACCGAGAAGAACCGGCAAAACCTCCAACATCGAAAACATCATAGAAGATGCATGTGAACTCCATTTTCGATGAACTCGAGCTTGTCATCAAGATGACCATAAGCTCTAAGACTCACAAAGAGAACCAAACAAGAACCAAGAAAGATGATGCAAGGATGCAATGTTTGAGCTCTCAACGAACGATACGATCAAGCTACTCATCGAGAGCCCCCCTTGATAGTACGGCAATCGATCCTATAACCCGGTCTCCCAACTACCATCATGAGACCGGTAAAATAGAAAACCTATCAAGGGCAAACCTTTGCCTTGCACATGGTCCACTTGAGCTAGATGATGACGATCTTGACTTCCTCAAGTTGGACCACCTTTCTTGATTGTGTTGGCTTGATGAAGACTAGTTGATTGCTCCCCCATACTCCACTATGGGTGAGCCACTCTTCCGCACATCTTCACATGTCCATTGTCACCACAATGGACGGCAAGCTTCAAGCATTTGATCTCTTCATGATGCTCCACTTGAACTTGCACACCGCAACCATACCATGGGATCACTTGATCCCTCTCGGCACATCTTCTGCGCTTTGTGAGTTTATCAACTTGATTCATTCTTTACTTAATCTTGATCAACCTTGAATCTTTCCAATTCTCTTCATTTGGATGATGTCTCGAAGGTAGACATGAATGATCACTCAATCTTCTTCTTCAAGACATGCTTGCAATAAGCTCGACACTCACATGACCAATCTTTGGATAATTCCTTGAATGGCACCTTGGTTGACACAAACTCTCCTTGAAACCAACACATGTACTCCAAGAAAAGCCTATGGACAAAACCTTAAAATATAACTCAAGGCAACCATTAGTCCATAGAGATTGTCATCAATTGCCAAAACCAAACATGGGGGCACCGCATGTTCTTTCACCATCACCGCACACAGTATGCGCATGCTTTAAAAACCGCCGCCGCCATCTTCCATTGTCCATCTTCAAGAGAGATCAATGCATTAACCTTGTCTGACCCTTCTGCCGTCGAACCCATCACGAGGCCAGACATCACCACCCTCCAGCGCGCCCATCAACACGAGTCCATCGTCATGACCCCACTACGCCATGCCACCGAGACATGTCGTCGTAGATGTGTTAGATGCAACACCGCTCCACCACTTGTCCCTCTAGGCAACACCTGCTCCAAAACGATACCCCTAGGAGCGAGAACCTCGCCAAAGGCGCTGTCATCGTTCAATCCGGTAGATCCAGATCTAGGGTTTCCCTCAGAACAACCTGAGCAAGGTGACGCAGACTGCAAGGACGATGCCTCAACAAGGAAATGATGTCAAAGACGTCATCATGACCGAGCTCGACATGATTTTCACCGGTAGTCACACCACATTGATGTTGAGGAACGTAGTAATTTCAAAAAAATTCCTACTCACACGCAAGATCATGGTGATGCATAGCAACGAGAGGGGAGAGTGTTGTCCACGTACCCTCGTAGACCGAAAGCGGAAGCGTTAGCACAACGCAGTTGATGTAGTCATACGTCTTCACGATCCGACCGATCAAGTATCAAACGCACGACACCTCCGAGTTCAGCACACGTTCAGCCCGATGACGTCCCTCGAACTCCGATCCAGCCGAGTGTTGAGGGAGAGTTTCATCAGCACGACGGCGTGGTGATGATATTGATGTTCTACCGACGCAGGGCTTCGCGTAAACACCGCTACAGCATTATCGAGGTGGACTATGGTGGGCACCGCACACGGCTAAAAGATCAACTTGATCAATTGTTGTGTCTATGGGGTGCCCCCTGCCCCCGTATATAAAGGAGCAAGGGGGGTCCGGCTGGCCATAGGAGGAGGCGTGCCGGAGGAGTCCTACTCCCACCGGGAGTAGGACTCCCCTCCTTTTTCCTAGTTGGATTAGGACTTGGGGGGAAGGAGGAGAGAGGGGAAAGGAAAGGGGGGGTGCGCCGCCCCTCTTCCTTGTCCAATTCGGACTTGGGGGGGAGGGGCGCGCGGCTGCCCCTTGGCCGCCTCTCCTCTTCCTCCACTTGGGCCCATAAGGCCCAATAGCCTCCGGGGGGGTCCGGTAACCCCTCCGGTACTCCAGTAAAATCACTATTTCACCCGGAACACTTCCGATATCCAAACATAGGCTTCCAATATATCAATCTTCATGTCTCGACCATTTCGAGACTCCTCGTCATGTCCTTGATCACATCCGGGACTCCGAACAACCTTCGGTACATCAAAACATATAAACTCATAATATAACTGTCATCGAAACGTTAAGCGTGCGGACCCTATGGGTTCGAGAACTATGTAGACATGACCGAGACACGTCTCCGGTCAATAACCAATAGCGGAACCTGGATGCTCATATTGGCTCCTACATATTCTACGAAGATCTTTATCGATCAAACCGCATAACAACATACGTTGTTCCCTTTGTCATCGGTATGTTACTTGCCCGAGATTCGATCGTCGGTATCTCAATACCTAGTTCAATCTCGTTACCGACAAGTCTCTTTACTCGTTCCGTAATACATCATCCCACAACTAACTCATTAGTTGCAATGCTTGCAAGGCTTAAGTGATGTGCATTACCGAGAGGGCCCAGAGATACCTCTCCGACAATCGGAGTGACAAATCCTAATCTCGAAATACGCCAACCCAACATGTACCTTTGGAGACACCTGTAGAGCTCCTTTATAATCACCCATTTACGTTGTGACGTTTGGTAGCACACAAAGTGTTCCTCCGGCAAACGGGAGTTGCATAATCTCATAGTCATAGGAACATGTATAAGTCATGAAGAAAGCAATAGCAACATACTAAACGATCAAGTGCTAAGCTAACGGAATGGGTCATGTCAATCACATCATTCTCCTAATGATGTGATCCCGTTAATAAAATGATAACTCATGTCTATGGCTAGGAAACATAACCATCTTTGATCAACAAGCTAGTCAAGTAGAGGCATACTAGTGACACTTTGTTTGTCTAAGTATTCACACATGTATTATGTTTCCGGTTAATACAATTCTAGCATGAATAATAGACATTTATCATGATATAAGAAAATAAATAATAACTTTATTATTGCCTCTAGGGCATATTTCCTTCAGTCTCCCACTTGCACTAGAGTCAATAATCTAGTTCACATCGCCATGTGATTTAATACCAATAGTTCACATCACCATGTGATTAACACCCATAGTTCACATCAACATGTGACCAACACCCAAAGGGTTTACTAGAGTCAATAATCTAGTTCACATCGCTATGTGATTAACACCCAAAGAGTACTAAGGTGTGATCATGTTTTGCTTGTGAGAGAAGTTTAGTCAACGGGCCTGCCACATTCAGATCCGTAAGTATTTTGCAAATCTCTATGTCAACAATGCTCTGCACGGAGCTACTCTAGCTAATTGCTCCCACTTTCAATGTGTATCCAGATTGAGATTTAGAGTCATCTGGATCAGTGTCAAAATTTGCATCGACGTAACACTTTACGACGAACCTTTTTGTCACCTCCATAATCGAGAAACATATCCTTATTCTGTTGGAAATATGCCCTAGAGGCAATAATAAATTGGTTATTATTATATTTCCTTGTTCATGATAATCGTTTATTATCCATGCTAGAATTGTATTGATAGGAAACTCAGATACATGTGTGGATACATAGACAACACCATGTCCCTAGTAAGCCTCTAGTTGACTAGCTCGTTGATCAATAGATGGTTACGGTTTCCTGACCATGGACATTGGATGTCGTTGATGACGGGATCACATCATTAGGAGAATGATGTGATGGACAAGACCCAATCCTAAGCATAGCACTAGATCGTGTAGTTCGTATGCTAAAGCTTTTCTAATGTCAAGTATCATTTCCTTAGACCATGAGATTGTGCAACTCCCAGATACCGTAGGAATGCTTTGGGTGTACCAAACGTCACAACGTAACTGGGTGACTATAAAGGTGCATTACAGGTATCTCCGAAAGTATCTGTTGGGTTGGCACGAATCGAGACTGGGATTTGTCACTCCATGTAAGCGGAGAGGTATCTCTGGGCCCACTCGGTAGGACATCATCATATGCGCAATGTGACCAAGGAGTTGATCACGGGATGATGTGTTACGGAACGAGTAAAGAGACTTGCCGTTAACGAGATTGAACAAGGTATCGGGATACCGACGATCGAATCTCGGGCAAGTATCGTACCAATGGACAAAGGGAATTGTATACGGGATTGATTAAGTCCTTGACATCGTGGTTCATCCGATGAGATCATCGTGGAACATGTGGGAGCCAACATGGGTATCCAGATCCTGCTGTTGGTTATTAACCGGAGAACGTCTCGGTCATGTCTGCATGTCTCCCGAACCCGTAGGGTCTACACACTTAAGGTTCGATGACGCTAGGGTTATAAAGGAAGTTTGTATGTGGTTACCGAATATTGTTCGGAGTCCCGGATGAGATCCCGGACGTCACGAGGAGTTCCGGAATGGTCTGGAGGTAAAGATTTATATATGGGAAGTCCTGTTTTGGTCACCGGAAGAGTTTCGGGGTTTATCGGTATCGTACCGGGACCACCGGGAGGGTCCCGGGGGTCCACCAAGTGGGGCCACCTGCCCCGGGGGCCACATGGGCTGTAGGGAGTGCTCCTTGGCCTACATGGGCCAAGGGCACCAGCCCCACTAAGGCCCATGCGCCTAGAAGGGGAGAGGGGGCAAACCCTAAGGGCATATGGGCCCTAAGGCCCATACACCCTGCGCCTCCCTCTCCTCCCCCCACTTGGCCGCCACCCCTTGGCCATCTAGGGCTGCCGCCCCCTATGGGTGGGAACCCTAGAGGGGGTGCAGCCCCTCCCCTTCCCCTATATATATGAGGCCTAGGGGGCTGCCCATAACACGCGCGATTCAATCTCTCGTTGGTGTAGCCTCGCGTCTCTTCTTCCTCCTCTTCTGTGGTGCTTGGCGAAGCCCTGCAGGATAGCCACGCTCCTCCATCACCACCACGCCGTTGTGCTGCTGCTGGATGGAGTCTTCCTCAACCTCTCCCTCTCTCCTTGCTGGATCAAGGCATGGGAGACGTCACCGGGCTGTACGTGTGTTGAACGCGGAGGTGCCGTCCGTTCGGCACTAGGATCATCGGTGATTTGGATCACGACGAGTACGACTCCATCAACCCCATTCACTTGAACGCTTCCGCTTAGCGATCTACAAGGGTATGTAGATGCAACTCTCCTTCCCCTCGTTGCTGGTCTCTCCATAGATAGATCTTGGTGACACGTAGGAAAATTTTGAATTTCTGCTACGTTCCCCAACATATTCCACTAAGGATAATTTTGACCGTTGTCCAGTGATCTACTCCTAGATCACTATTGTACTCCCTTGCCAAAAACAATGTAGGGTATACAATAGATCTCTGATCAACAATATGTCATTCACATATACTTATCAGAAATGCTGTAGTGCTCCCACTCACTTTCTTGTAAATACAGGCTTCACCGCAAGTCTGTATAAAACTATATGCTTTGATCAACTTATCAAAGCGTATATTCCAACTCCGAGATGCTTGCACCAGTCCATAGATGGATCGCTGGAGCTTGCATATTTTGTTAGCACCTTTAGGATTGACAAAACCTTCTGGTTGCATCATATACAACTCTTCTTTAATAAATCCATTAAGGAATGCAATTTTGTTTGTCCATTTGCCAGATTTCATAAAATGTGGCAATTGCTAACATAATTCCGACAGACTTAAGCATAGATACGAGTGAGAAACTCTCATCATAGTCAACACATTGAACTTGTCGAAAACCTTTTGCGACAATTCTAGCTTTGTAGATAATAACACTACTATCAACATCCGTCTTCCTCTTGAAGATCCATTTAATCTCAATGGCTCGCCGATCTTTGGGCAAGTCAATCAAAGTCCATACTTTGTTCTTATACATGGATCTCATCTCAGATTTCATGGCCTCAAGCCATTTTGCGGAATCTGGGCTTCATCATCGCTTCCTCATAGTTCGTAGGTTCATCATGGTCAAGTAACATGACCTCCAGAACAGGATTACCGTACCACTCTGGTGCGGATCTCACTCTGGTTGATCTACGAAGTTCTGTATTAACTTGATCTGAAGTTTCATGATCATCATCATTAACTTCCTCTCTTGTTGGTGTAGGCATCACTTGAACTGATTTCTGTGATGAACTATTTTCCAATTCGGGAGAAAGTACAATTACCTTATCAAGTTCCACTTTCCTCCCACTCACTTCTTTCGAGAGAAACTCCTTCTCTAGAAAGGATCCATTCTTAGCAACGAATATCTTGCCTCCGGATCTGTGATAGAAGGTGTACCCAACAGTTTCTTTTGGGTATCCTATGAAGATTTACTTCTCCGATTTGGGTTCGAGCTTATCATGTTGAAACTTTTTCACATAAGCATCGCAGTCCCAAACTTTAAGAAACGACAACTTAGGTTTCTTGCCAAACCATAGTTCATACGGTGTGATCTCAACGGATTTAGATGGTGCCCTACTTAACGTGAATGTAGCTGTCTCTAATGCATAATTCCAAAACGATAGTGGTAAATTGGTAAGAGACATCATAGATCGCACCATATCTAATAAAGTACGATTATGACGTTCGGACACAACATTACACTGTGGTGTTCCAGGTGGCGTGAGTAGTGAAACTATTTCTCATTGTTTTAACTGAAGGCCAAACTCCTAACTCAAATATTTTACTTCTGCGGTCATATCGTAGAAACTTTTATTTTTGTTACGATGATTCTCCACTTCACTCTGAAATTCTTTAAACTTTTCAAATGTTTCAGACTTGTGTTTCATCAAGTAGATATACTCATATCTGCTCAAATCATCTGTGAAGATCAGAAAATAATGATACCTGTCGCGAGCCTCAATATTCATCGAACTACATACATCAGTATGTATGATTTCCAACAAATCTTTTGGTCGCTCCATTGTTCCGGAGAACGGAGTCTTAGTCATCTTGCCCATGAGGCATGGTTCGCAAGCATCAACTGATTCATAATCAAGTGATCCCAAAAGTCCATCAGCATGGATTTTCTTCATGCGCTTTACACCAATATAACCTAAACGGCAGTGCCACAAATAAGTTGCACTATCATTATCAATCTGGAAACCATTTCCAATACACATCGTCACTTCACCCTTAACTAGTCTCTGTTCATTCTGCAACTCATGTTTCGAGTTACTATTCTTAGCAACTGAACTAGTATCAAATACTGAGGGGTGGCTATTGTTGGGGAACGCAGTAATTTCAAAAATTTTCCTACGCACACGCAAGATCATGGTGATGCACAGCAACGAGAGGGGAGAGTGTTGTCTACGTACCAACGCAGACCGACTGCGGAAGCGATCACACAATGTAGAGGAAGTAGTCGTACGTCTTCTTCCCGATCCGACCGATCCAAGCACCGTTACTCCGGCACCTCCGAGTTCTTAGCACACGTTCAGCTCGATGACGTTCCTCGGGCTCCGATCCAGCAAAGCGTCGAGGAAGAGTTCCGTCAGCACGACGGCGTGATGACGATCTTGATGTACTACCGACGCAGGGCTTCACCTAAGCACTACAACGGTACGATCGAGGTGGAATTTGGTGGCAGGGGGCACCGCACACGGCTAAGGAACGATCTCAAGGATCAAGTTGTGTGTCTATGGGGTGCCCCCTGCCCCCGTATATAAAGGCCAGGGGCAAGGGGGTCGGCCGGCTAGGAGGGAGGCGCAGGGAGGAGTCCCACTCCTACCGGGAGTAGGACTCCTTCCCCCAAATCCTATTCCTAGTAGGACTCTTCGGGAGAAAGAGAAGAGAGGGGGGCCGGCCCCTTCTCCTAGTCCTAATAGGACTAGGGAAGGGGGGTTCGGCCGGCTAGCCTGTGGGCTGCCCCTTCTCTCTTTTCCACTAAGGCCCAATAGGCCCATTTGCCTCCCGGGGGGTTCCGGTAACCCTCCCGGTAATCCGGTAAAATCCCGATTTCACCCGGAACACTTCCGGTGCCCAAACATAGGCTTCCAATATATCAATCTTTACGTCTCGACCATTTCGAAACTCCTCGTCATGTCCGTGATCTCATCCGGGACTCCGAACAACCTTCGGTACATCAAAATGCATAAACTCATAATAACTGTCATCGTAACGTTAAGCGTGCGGACCCTACGGTTCGAGAACAATGTAGACATGACCGAGACACGTCTCCGGTCAATAACCAATAGCGGGACCTGGATGCCCATATTGGCTCCTACATATTCTACGAAGATCTTTATCGGTCAGACCGCATAACAACATACGTTGTTCCCTTTGTCATCGGTATGTTACTTGCCTGAGATTCGATCGTCGGTATCCAATACCTAGTTCAATCTCGTTACCGGCAAGTCTCTTTACTCGTTCCGTAATACATCATCTCACAACTAACATATTAGTTGCAGTGCTTGCAAGGCTTATGTGATGTGCATTACCGAGAGGGCCCAGAGATACCTCTCCGACAATCGGAGTGACAAACCCTAATCTCGAAATACGCCAACCCAACATCTACCATTGGAGACACCTGTAGTACTCCTTTATAATCACCCAGTTACGTTGTGACGTTTGGTAGTACCCAAAGTGTTCCTCCGGTAAACGGGAGTTGCATAATCTCATAGTTATAGGAACATGTATAAGTCATGAAGAAAGCAATAGCAACATACTAAACGATCGGGTGCTAAGCTAATGGAATGGGTCATGTCAATCAGATCATTCTACTAATGATGTGACCTCGTTAATCAAATAACAACTCCTTGTTCATGGTTAGGAAACATAACCATCTTTGATTAACGAGCTAGTCAAGTAGAGGCATACTAGTGACACTCTGTTGGTCTATGTATTCACACATGTATTATGTTTCCGGTTAATACAATTCTAGCATGAATAATAAACATTTATCATGATATAAGGAAATAAATAATAACTTTATTATTGCCTCTAGGGCATATTTCCTTCAGTCTCCCACTTGCACTAGAGTCAATAATCTAGATTACACAGTAATGATTCTAACACCCATGGAGTCTTGGTGCTGATCATGTTTTGCTCGTGGAAGAGGCTTAGTCAACGGGTCTGTAACATTCAGATCCGTATGTATCTTGCAAATCTCTATGTCTCCCACCTGGACTAAATCCCGGATGGAGTTGAAGCGTCTCTTGATGCGTTTGGTCCTCTTGTGAAATCTGGATTCCTTTGCCAAGGCAATTGCACCAGTATTGTCACAGAAGATTTTCATTGGACCCGATGCACTAGGTATGACACCTAGATCGGATATGAACTCCTTCATCCAGACTCCTTCGTTCGCTGCTTCCGAAGCAGCTATGTACTCCGCTTCACATGTAGATCCCGCTACGACGCTTTGTTTAGAACTGCACCAACTGACAGCTCCACCGTTTAAAGTAAACACGTATGCGGTTTGCGATTTAGAATCGTCCGGATCAGTGTCAAAGCTTGCATCAACGTAACCTCTTACGGTGAGCTCTTTGTCACCTCCATATACGAGAAACATATCCTTAGTCCTTTTCAGGTATTTCAGGATGTTCTTGACCGCTGTCCAGTGATCCATTCCAGGATTACTTTGGTACCTCCCTGCTAAACTTATAGCAAGGCACACATCAGGTCTGGTACACAGCATTGCATACATGATAGAGCCTATGGCTGAAGCATAGGGAACATCTTTCATTTTCTCTCTATCTTCTGCAGTGGTCGGGCATTGAGTCTTACTCAACTTCACACCTTGTAGCACAGGCAAGAACCCTTTCTTTGCTTGATCCATCTTGAACTTCTTCAAAAAAAATTCAAGGTATGTGCATTGTGAAAGTCCAATTAAGCGTTTTGATCTATCTCTATAGATTTTTATGCCTAATATGTATGCAGCTTCCCCGAGGTCTTTCATCGAAAAACTTTTATTCAAGTATCCCTTTATGCTATCCAGAAATTCTATATCATTTCCAATTAGCAATATGTCATCCACATATAATATCAGAAATGCTACAGAGCTCCCACTCACTTTCTTGTAAATACAGGCTTCTCCAAAAGTCTGTATAAAGCCAAATGCTTTGATCACACTATCAAAGCGGTTATTTCAACTCCGAGATGCTTGCACCAGTCCATAAATGGATCGCTGGAGTTTGCATACTTTGTTAGCTCCTTTTGGATCGACAAAACCTTCTGGTTGTACCATATACAACTCTTCTTCCAGAAATCCATTCAGGAATGCAGTTTTGACATCCATCTGCCATATTTCATAATCATAAAATGCGGCAACTGCTAACATAATTCTGACGGACTTAAGCATCGCTACGGGTGAGAAGGTCTCATCGTAGTCAACCCCTTGAACTTGTCGAAAACCTTTTGCGACAAGTCGAGCTTTATAGACAGTAACATTACCGTCAGCGTCAGTCTTTTTCTTGAAGATCCATTTATTCTCAATTGCTTGCCGATCATCGGGCAAGTCAACCAAAGTCCATACTTTGTTCTCATACATGGATCCCATCTCAGATTTCATGGCCTCAAGCCACTTTGCGGAATCTGGGCTCACCATTGTTGGGGAACGCAGTAATTTCAAAAAATTTCCTACGCACACTCAAGATCATGGTGATGCACAGCAACGAGAGGGGAGAGTGTTGTCTACGTACCAACGCAGACCGACTGCGGAAGCGATCACACAACCTAGAGGAAGTAGTCGTACGTCTTCTTCCCGATCCGACCGATCCAAGTACCGTTACTCCGGCACCTCCGAGTTCTTGGCACACGTTCAGCTCGATGACGTTCCTCGGGCTCCGATCCAGCAAAGCGTCGAGGAAGAGTTCCGTCAGCACGACGGCGTGATGACGATCTTGATGTACTACCGACGCAGGGCTTCGCCTAAGCACTACAACGGTACGATCGAGGTGGAATTTGGTGGCAGGGGGCACCGCACACGGCTAAGGAAAGATCTCAAGGATCAAGTTGTGTGTCTTGGGGTGCCCCCTGCCCCCGTATATAAAGGACCAGGGGAGGGGGTTCGGCCAGCTAGGGGGAGAGGGCGCAGGAGGAGTCCTACTCCCACCGGGAGTAGGACTCCCCCCCTCAATCCTATTCCAATTAGGACTCAAGGGGGGAAAGAGAAGAGAGGGGGCCGGCCCACTTCTCCTAGTCCTACTAGGACTTGGGGAAAGGGGGGGCGCCGGCCAGCTTGTGGGCTGCCTCTTTTCTCTTTTCCACTAAGGCCCAATAGGCCCATTAGCCTCCCGGGGGGTTCCGGTAACCCTCCCGGTATTCCGGTAAAATCCCGATTTCACCCGGAACACTTCCGGTGTCCAAACATAGGCTTCCAATATATCAATCTTTATGTCTCAACCATTTCGAGACTCCTCGTCATGTCCGTGATCTCATCCGGGACTCCGAACAACCTTCGGTACATCAAAATGCATAAACTCATAATAACTGTCATCGTAACGTTAAGCGTGCGGACCCTACGGTTCGAGAACAATGTAGACATGACCGAGACACGTCTCCGGTCAATAACCAATAGCGGGACCTGGATGCCCATATTGGCTCCTACATATTCTACGAAGATCTTTATCGGTCAGACCGCATAACAACATACGTTGTTCCCTTTGTCATCGGTATGTTACTTGCCCGAGATTCGATCGTCGGTATCCAATACCTAGTTCAATCTCGTTACCGGCAAGTCTCTTTACTCGTTCCGTAATACATTATCTCACAACTAACTTATTAGTTGCAGTGCTTGCAAGGCTTATGTGATGTGCATTACCGAGAGGGCCCAGAGATACCTCTCCGACAATCGGAGTGACAAACCCTAATCTCGAAATACGCCAACCCAACATTTACCATTGGAGACACCTGTAGTACTCCTTTATAATCACCCAGTTACGTTGTGACGTTTGGTAGTACCCAAAGTGTTCCTCCGGTAAACGGGAGTTGCATAATCTCATAGTTATAGGAACATGTATAAGTTATGAAGAAAGCAATAGCAACATACTAAACGATCGGGTGCTAAGCTAATGGAATGGGTCATGTCAATCAGATCATTCTACTAATGATGTGACCTCGTTAATCAAATAACAACTCCTTGTTCATGGTTAGGAAACATAACCATCTTTGATTAACGAGCTAGTCAAGTAGAGGCATACTAGTGACACTCTGTTGGTCTATGTATTCACACATGTATTATGTTTCCGGTTAATACAATTCTAGCATGAATAATAAACATTTATCATGAAGTAAGGAAATAAATAATAACTTTATTATTGCCTCTAGGGCATATTTCCTTCAGTCTCCCACTTGCACTAGAGTCAATAATCTAGATTACACAGTAATGATTCTAACACCCATGGAGCCTTGGTGCTGATCATGTTTTGCTCGTGGAAGAGGCTTAGTCAACGGGTCTGCAACATTCAGATCCGTATGTATCTTGCAAATCTCTATGTCTCCCACCTGGACTAAATCCCGGATGGAGTTGAAGCGTCTCTTGATGTGTTTGGTTCTTTTGTGAAACCTGGATTCCTTTGCCAAGGCAATTGCACCAGTATTGTCACAGAAGATTTTCATTGGACCCGATGCACTAGGTATGACACCTAGATCGGATATGAACTCCTTCATCCAGACTCCTTCGTTCGCTGCTTCCGAAGCAGCAATGTACTCCGCTTCACATGTAGATCCCGCTACGACGCTTTGTTTAGAACTGCACCAACTGACAGCTCCACCGTTTAAAGTAAACACGTATCCGGTTTGCGATTTAGAATCGTCCGGATCAGTGTCAAAGCTTGCATCAACGTAACCTCTTACGGTGAGCTCTTTGTCACCTCCATATACGAGAAACATATCCTTAGTCCTTTTCAGGTATTTCAGGATATTCTTGACCGCTGTCCAGTGATCCACTCCTGGATTACTTTGGTACCTCCCTGCTAAACTTATAGCAAGGCACACATCAGGTCTGGTACACAGCATTGCATACATGATAGAGCCTATGGCTGAAGCATAGGGAACATCTTTCATTTTCTCTCTATCTTCTGCAGTGGTTGGGCATTGAGTTTGACTCAACTTCACACCTTGTAACACAGGCAAGAACCCTTTCTTTGCTTGATCCATTTTGAACTTCTTCAAAATCTTGTCAAGGTATGTGCTCTGTGAAAGTCCAATTAAGCGTTTTGATCTATCTCTATAGATCTTTATGCCTAATATGTAAGCAGCTTCCCCGAGGTCTTTCATCGAAAAACTTTTATTCAAGTATCCCTTTATGCTATCCAGAAATTCTATATCATTTCCAATCAGCAATATGTCATCCACATATAATATCAGAAATGCTACAGAGCTCCCACTCACTTTCTTGTAAATACAGGCTTCTCCAAAAGTCTGTATAAAGCCAAATGCTTTGATCACACTATCAAAGCGTTTATTCCAACTCCGAGATGCTTGCACCAGTCCATAAATGGATCGCTGGAGTTTGCATACTTTGTTAGCTCCTTTTGGATCGACAAAACCTTCTGGTTGTATCATATACAACTCTTCTTGCAGGAATCCATTCAGGAATGCAGTTTTGACATCCATCTGCCATATTTCATAATCATAAAATGCGGCAATTGCTAACATAATTCTGACGGACTTAAGCATCGCTACGGGTGAGAAAGTCTCATCGTAGTCAACCCCTTGAATTTGTCGAAAACCTTTTGCGACAAGTCGAGCTTTATAGACAGTAACATTACCGTCAGCGTCAGTCTTTTTCTTGAAGATCCATTTATTCTCAATTGCTTACCGATCATCGGGCAAGTCAACCAAAGTCCATACTTTGTTCTCATACATGGATCCCATCTCAGATTTCATGGCCTCAAGCCACTTTGCGGAATCTGGGCTCACCATCGCTTCTTCATAGTTCGTAGGTTCATCATGATCTAGTAGCATGACTTCCAGAACTGGATTACCGTACCACTCCGGTGCGGATCTCACTCTGGTTGATCTACGTGGTTCAGTAGAATCTTGCTCTGAAGTTTCATGATTTTCATCATTAGCTTCCTCACTGATTGGTATAGGTGTCGCAGAAACAGTTTTCTGTGATGTACTATTTTCCAATAAGGGAGCAGGTACAGCTACCTCGTCAAGTTCTACTTTCCTCCCACTCACTTCTTTCGAGAGAAACTCCTTCTCTAGAAATGATCCATTCTTAGCAACGAATATCTTGCCTTCGGATCTGTGATAGAAGGTATACCCAACAGTTTCATTTGGGTATCCTATGAAGACACATTTCTCCGCTTTGGGTTCGAGCTTATCAGGTTGAAGCTTTTTCACATAAGCATCGCAGCCCCAAACTTTAAGAAACGACAACTTTGGTTTCTTGCCAAACCATAGTTCATAAGGCGTCGTCTCAACGGATTTTGATGGTGCCCTATTTAACGTGAATGCGGCCGTCTCTAAAGCATAACCCCAAAACGATAGCGGTAAATCAGTAAGAGACATCATAGATCGCACCATATCTAGTAAAGTACGATTACGACGTTCGGACACACCATTACGCTGTGGTGTTCCGGGTGGCATGAGTTGCGAAACTATTCCACAATTTTTCAAATGTACACCAAACTCGTAACTCAAATATTCTCCTCCACGATCAGATCGTAGAAATTTTATTTTCTTGTTACGATGATTTTCAACTTCACTCTGAAATTCCTTGAACTTTTCAAATGTTTCAGACTTATGTTTCATTAAGTAGATATACCCATATCTGCTTAAATCATCTGTGAAGGTGAGAAAATAACGATATCCGCCACGAGCTTCAATATTCATCGGACCACATACATCGGTATGTATGATTTCCAACAAATCTGTTGCTCTCTCCATAGTACCGGAGAACGGTGTTTTAGTCATCTTGCCTATGAGGCACGGTTCGCAAGTACCAAGTGATTCATAATCAAGTGATTCCAAAAGCCCATCAGTATGGAGTTTCTTCATGCGCTTTACACCGATATGACCTAAACGGCAGTGCCACAAATAAGTTGCACTATCATTATTAACTTTGCATCTTTTGGCTTCTACATTATGAATATGTGTATTACTATCTTCGAGATTCAACAAGAATAGACCACTCTTCAAAGGTGCATGACCATAAAAGATATTATTCATATAAATAGAACAACCATTATTCTCTGATTTAAATGAATAACCGTCTCGCATTAAACAAGATCCAGATATAATGTTCATGCTCAACGCTGGCACCAAATAACAATTATTTAGGTCTAATATTAATCCCGAAGGTAGATGTAGAGGTAGCGTGCCGACCGCGATCACATCGACTTTGGAACCGTTTCCCACGCGCATCGTCACCTCGTCCTTTGCTAGTGTCCGCTTATTCCGTAGTCCCTGTTTCGAGTTGCAAATATTAGCAACAGAACCAGTATCAAATACCCAGGTGCTACTGCGAGCTCTAGTAAGGTACACATCAATAACATGTATATCACATATACCTTTGCTCACTTTGCCATCCTTCTTATCCGCCAAATACTTGGGGCAGTTCCGCTTCCAGTGACCAGTCTGCTTGCAGTAGAAGCACTCAGTTTCAGGCTTAGGTCCAGACTTGGGTTTCTTCTCTTGAGCAGCAACTTGCTTACTGTTCTTTTTGAAGTTTCCCTTCTTCTTCCCTTTGCCCTTCTTTTTGAAACTAGTGGTTTTGTTAACCATCAACACTTGATGCTCCTTCTTGATTTCTACCTCCGCAGCTTTTAGCATTGCGAAGAGCTCGGGAATAGTCTTGTTCATCCCTTGCATATTATAGTTCATCACGAAGCTCTTGTAGCTTGGTGGCAGTGATTGGAGAATTCTGTCAATGACGCAGTCATCTGGAAGATTAACTCCCATCTGAATCAAGTGATTATTATACCCAGACATCTTGAGTATATGCTCACTGACAGAACTGTTCTCCTCCATCTTACAGCTATAGAACTTATTGGAGACTTCATATCTCTCAATTCGGGCATTTGCTTGAAATATTAACTTCAACTCCTGGAACATCTCATATGCTCCATGACGTTCAAAACGTCGTTGAAGTCCCGATTCTAAGCCGTAAAGCATGGCACACTGAACTATCGAGTAGTCATCAGCTTTGCTCTGCCAGACGTTCGTAACATCTGGCGTTGCTCCAGCAGCAGGCCTGTCACCCAGCGGTGCTTCCAGGACGTAATTCTTCTGTGCAGCAATGAGGATAATCCTCAGGTTACGGACCCAGTCCGTGTAATTGCTACCATCATCTTTCAACTTTGCTTTCTCAAGGAACGCATTAAAATTCAACGGAACAATAGCACGAGCCATCTATCTACAAGCAACATAAACAAGCAAGATACTATCAGGTACTAAGTTCATGATAAGTTTAAGTTCAGTTAATCAAATTACTTAGGAACTCCCACTTAGATAGACATCCCTCTAATCCTCTAAGTGATCACGTGATCCAAATCAACTAAACCATAACCGATCATCACGTGAGATGGAGTAGTTTTCAATGGTGAACATCGTCATGTTGATCATATCTACTATATGATTCACGCTCGACCTTTCGGTCTCTGTGTTCCAAGGCCATATCTGCATATGCTAGGCTCGTCAAGTATAACCTGAGTATTCTGCGTGTGCAAAACTGGCTTGCACCCGTTGTAGATGGACGTAGAGCTTATCACACCCGATCATCACGTGGTGTCTGGGCACGACGAACTTTGGCAACGGTGCATACTCAGGGAGAACACTTCTTGATAATTTAGTGAGAGATCATCTTATAATGCTACCGTCAATCAAAGCAAGATAAGATGCATAAAAGGATAAACATCACATGCAATCAATATAAGTGATATGATATGGCCATCATCTTGTGCCTGTGATCTCCATCTCCGAAGCACCGTCATGATCACCATCGTCACCGGCGCGACACCTTGATCTCCATCGTAGCATCGTTGTCGTCTCGCCAATCTTATGCTTCCACGACTATTACTACCGTTTAGTAATCTAGTAAAGCATTACATCGCGATTGCATTGCATACAATAAAGCGACAACCATATGGCTCCTGCCAGTTGCCAATAACTTAGTTACAAAACATGATCATCTCATACAATAAAATCAGCATCATGCCTTGACCATATCACATCACAACATACCCTGCAAAAACAAGTTAGACGTCCTCTACTTTGTTGTTGCAAGTTTTACGTGGCTGCTACGGGCTTAAGTAAGAACTCATCTCACCTACGCATCAAAACCACAACGATAGTTCGTCAAATAGACTCCGTTTTAACCTTCTCAAGGACCGGGCGTAGTCACACTTGGTTCAACTAAAGTTGGAGAGACAGTCTTCCGCAAGCCATCTATGTGCAAAGCACGTCGAGGGAACCGGTCTCGCGTAAGAGTACGCGTAATGTTGGTCCGGATCGTCTCAACCAACAATACCGCCGAACCAAAGTATGACATGCTGGTAGGCAGTATGACTTGTATCGCCCACAACTCACTTGTGTTCTACTCGTGCATATAACATCAAACCATAAAACCTAGGCTCGGATGCCACTGTTGGGGAACGCAGTAATTTCAAAAAATTTCCTATGCACACTCAAGATCATGGTGATGCACAGCAACGAGAGGGGAGAGTGTTGTCTACGTACCAACGCAGACCGACTGCGGAAGCGATCACACAACGTAGAGGAAGTAGTCGTACGTCTTCTTCCCGATCCGACCGATCCAAGTACCGTTACTCCGGCACCTCCGAGTTCTTGGCACACGTTCAGCTCGATGACGTTCCTCGGGCTCCGATCCAGCAAAGCGTCGAGGAAGAGTTCCGTCAGCACGACGGCGTGATGACGATCTTGATGTACTACCGACGCAGGGCTTCGCCTAAGCACTACAACGGTACGATCGAGGTGGAATTTGGTGGCAGGGGGCACCGCACACGGCTAAGGAAAGATCTCAAGGATCAAGTTGTGTGTCTTGGGGTGCCCCCTGCCCCCGTATATAAAGGACTAGGGGAGGGGGTTCGGCCGGCTAGGGGGAGAGGGCGCAGGAGGAGTCCTACTCCCACCGGGAGTAGGACTCCCCCCCTCAATCCTATTCCAATTAGGACTCAAGGGGGGAAAGAGAAGAGAGGGGGCTGGCCCACTTCTCCTAGTCCTACTAGGACTTGGGGAAAGGGGGGCGCCGGCCAGCTTGTGGGCTGCCTCTTTTCTCTTTTCCACTAAGGCCCAATAGGCCCATTAGCCTCCCGGGGGGTTCCGGTAACCCTCCCGGTATTCCGGTAAAATCCCGATTTCACCCGGAACACTTCCGGTGTCCAAACATAGGCTTCCAATATATCAATCTTTACGTCTCAACCATTTCGAGACTCCTCGTCATGTCTGTGATCTCATCCGGGACTCCGAACAACCTTCGGTACATCAAAATGCATAAACTCATAATAACTGTCATCGTAACGTTAAGCGTGCGGACCCTACGGTTCGAGAACAATGTAGACATGACCGAGACACGTCTCCGGTCAATAACCAATAGCGGGACCTGGATGCCCATATTGGCTCCTACATATTCTACGAAGATCTTTATCGGTCAGACCGCATAACAACATACGTTGTTCCCTTTGTCATCGGTATGTTACTTGCCCGAGATTCGATCGTCGGTATCCAATACCTAGTTCAATCTCGTTACCGGCAAGTCTCTTTACTCGTTCCGTAATACATCATCTCACAACTAACTTATTAGTTGCAGTGCTTGCAAGGCTTATGTGATGTGCATTACCGAGAGGGCCCAGAGATACCTCCGACAATCGGAGTGACAAACCCTAATCTCGAAATACGCCAACCCAACATTTACCATTGGAGACACCTGTAGTACTCCTTTATAATCACCCAGTTACGTTGTGACGTTTGGTAGTACCCAAAGTGTTCCTCCGGTAAACGGGAGTTGCATAATCTCATAGTTATAGGAACATGTATAAGTTATGAAGAAAGCAATAGCAACATACTAAACGATCGGGTGCTAAGCTAATGGAATGGGTCATGTCAATCAGATCATTCTACTAATGATGTGACCTCGTTAATCAAATAACAACTCCTTGTTCATGGTTAGGAAACATAACCATCTTTGATTAACGAGCTAGTCAAGTAGAGGCATACTAGTGACACTCTGTTAGTCTATGTATTCACACATGTATTATGTTTCCGGTTAATACAATTCTAGCATGAATAATAAACATTTATCATGAAGTAAGGAAATAAATAATAACTTTATTATTGCCTCTAGGGCATATTTCCTTCAACCATCGCTTCTTCATAGTTCGTAGGTTCATCATGATCTAACATCATGACTTCCAGAACTGGATTACCGTACCACTCTGGTGCGGATCTCACTCTGGTTGATCTACGTGGTTCAGTAGTATCTTGATCTGAAGCTTCATGATCATCATCATTAGCTTCCTCACTGATTGGCATAGGTGTCGCAGAAAATGTTTTCTGTGATGTACTATTTTCCAATAAGGGAGCAGGTACAGTTACCTCGTCAAGTTCTACTTTCCTCCCACTCACTTCTTTCGAGAGAAACTCCTTCTCTAGAAATGATCCATTCTTAGCAACGAATGTCTTGCCTTCGGATCTGTGATAGAAGGTATACCCAACAGTTTCCTTTGGGTATCCTATGAAGACACATTTCTCCGCTTTGGGTTCGAGCTTATCAGGTTGAAGCTTTTTCACATAAGCGTCGCAGCCCCAAACTTTAAGAAACGACAACTTTGGTTTCTTGCCAAACCATAGTTCATAAGGCGTCGTCTCAACGGATTTTGATGGTGCCCTATTTAACTTGAATGCGGCCGTCTCTAAAGCATAACCCCAAAACGATAGCGGTAAATCAGTAAGAGACATCATAGATCGTACCATATCTAGTAAAGTACGATTACGACGTTCGGACACACCATTACGCTGTGGTGTTCCGGGTGGCGTGAGTTGCGAAACTATTCCACAATTTTTCAAATGTACACCAAACTCGTAACTCAAATATTCTCCTCCACGATCAGATCGTAGAAATTTTATTTTCTTGTTACGATGATTTTCAACTTCACTCTGAAATTCCTTGAACTTTTCAAATGTTTCAGACTTATGTTTCATTAAGTAGATATACCCATATCTGCTTAAATCATCTGTGAGGGTGAGAAAATAACGATATCCGCCACGAGCTTCAATATTCATCGGACCACATACATCGGTATGTATGATTTCCAACAAATCTGTTGCTCTCTCCATAGTACCGGAGAACGGTGTTTTAGTCATCTTGCCTATGAGGCACGGTTCGCAAGTACCAAGTGATTCCAAAAGCCCATCAGTATGGAGTTTCTTCATGCGCTTTACACCGATATGACCTAAACGGCAGTGCCACAAATAAGTTGCACTATCATTATTAACTTTGCATCTTTTGGCTTCTACATTATGAATATGTGTATTACTATCTTCGAGATTCAACAAGAATAGACCACTCTTCAAAGGTGCATGACCATAAAAGATATTATTCATATAAATAGAACAACCATTATTCTCTGATTTAAATGAATAACCGTCTCGCATTAAACAAGATCCAGATATAATGTTCATGCTCAACGCTGGCACCAAATAACAATTATTTAGGTCTAATATTAATCCCGAAGGTAGATGTAGAGGTAGCGTGCCGACCGCGATCACATCGACTTTGGAACCGTTTCCCACGCGCATCGTCACCTCGTCCTTTGCTAGTGTCCGCTTATTCCGTAGTCCCTGTTTCGAGTTGCAAATATTAGCAACAGAACCAGTATCAAATACCCAGGTGCTACTGCGAGCTCTAGTAAGGTACACATCAATAACATGTATATCACATATACCTTTGCTCACTTTGCCATCCTTCTTATCCGCCAAATACTTGGGGCAGTTCCGCTTCCAGTGACCAGTCTGCTTGCAGTAGAAGCACTCAGTTTCAGGCTTAGGTCCAGACTTGGGTTTCTTCTCTTGAGCAGCAACTTGCTTACTGTTCTTTTTGAAGTTTCCCTTCTTCTTCCCTTTGCCCTTCTTTTTGAAACTAGTGGTTTTGTTAACCATCAACACTTGATGCTCCTTCTTGATTTCTACCTCCGCAGCTTTTAGCATTGCGAAGAGCTCGGGAATAGTCTTGTTCATCCCTTGCATATTATAGTTCATCACGAAGCTCTTGTAGCTTGGTGGCAGTGATTGGAGAATTCTGTCAATGACGCAGTCATCTGGAAGATTAACTCCCATCTGAATCAAGTGATTATTATACCCAGACATCTTGAGTATATGCTCACTGACAGAACTGTTCTCCTCCATCTTACAGCTATAGAACTTATTGGAGACTTCATATCTCTCAATTCGGGCATTTGCTTGAAATATTAACTTCAACTCCTGGAACATCTCATATGCTCCATGACGTTCAAAACGTCGTTGAAGTCCCGATTCTAAGCCGTAAAGCATGGCACACTGAACTATCGAGTAGTCATCAGCTTTGCTCTGCCAGACGTTCGTAACATCTGGCGTTGCTCCAGCAGCAGGCCTGTCACCCAGCGGTGCTTCCAGGACGTAATTCTTCTGTGCAGCAATGAGGATAATCCTCAGGTTACGGACCCAGTCCGTGTAATTGCTACCATCATCTTTCAACTTTGCTTTCTCAAGGAACGCATTAAAATTCAACGGAACAATAGCACGAGCCATCTATCTACAAGCAACATAAACAAGCAAGATACTATCAGGTACTAAGTTCATGATAAGTTTAAGTTCAGTTAATCAAATTACTTAGGAACTCCCACTTAGATAGACATCCCTCTAATCCTCTAAGTGATCACGTGATCCAAATCAACTAAACCATAACCGATCATCACGTGAGATGGAGTAGTTTTCAATGGTGAACATCGTCATGTTGATCATATCTACTATATGATTCACGCTCGACCTTTCGGTCTCTGTGTTCCAAGGCCATATCTGCATATGCTAGGCTCGTCAAGTATAACCTGAGTATTCTGCGTGTGCAAAACTGGCTTGCACCCGTTGTAGATGGACGTAGAGCTTATCACACCCGATCATCACGTGGTGTCTGGGCACGACGAACTTTGGCAACGGTGCATACTCAGGGAGAACACTTCTTGATAATTTAGTGAGAGATCATCTTATAATGCTACCGTCAATCAAAGCAAGATAAGATGCATAAAAGGATAAACATCACATGCAATCAATATAAGTGATATGATATGGCCATCATCTTGTGCCTGTGATCTCCATCTCCGAAGCACCGTCATGATCACCATCGTCACCGGCGCGACACCTTGATCTCCATCGTAGCATCGTTGTCGTCTCGCCAATCTTATGCTTCCACGACTATTACTACCGTTTAGTAATCTAGTAAAGCATTACATCGCGATTGCATTGCATACAATAAAGCGACAACCATATGGCTCCTGCCAGTTGCCAATAACTTAGTTACAAAACATGATCATCTCATACAATAAAATCAGCATCATGCCTTGACCATATCACATCACAACATACCCTGCAAAAACAAGTTAGACGTCCTCTACTTTGTTGTTGCAAGTTTTACGTGGCTGCTACGGGCTTAAGTAAGAACTCATCTCACCTACGCATCAAAACCACAACGATAGTTCGTCAAATAGACTCCGTTTTAACCTTCTCAAGGACCGGGCGTAGTCACACTTGGTTCAACTAAAGTTGGAGAGACAGTCTTCCGCAAGCCATCTATGTGCAAAGCACGTCGAGGGAACCGGTCTCGCGTAAGGTTGTCTCAGCCAACAATACCGCCGAACCAAAGTATGACATGCTGGTAGGTAGTATGACTTGTATCGCCCACAACTCACTTGTGTTCTACTCGTGCATATAACATCAAACCATAAAACCTAGGCTCGGATGCCACTGTTGGGGAACGCAGTAATTTCAAAAAATTTCCTACGCACACGCAAGATCATGGTGATGCACAGCAACGAGAGGGGAGAGTGTTGTCTACGTACCAACACAGACCGACTGCGGAAGCGATCACACAACGTAGAGGAAGTAGTCGTACGTCTTCTTCCCGATCCGACCGATCCAAGCACCGTTACTCCGGCACCTCCGAGTTCTTAGCACACGTTCAGCTCGATGACGTTCCTCGGGCTCCGATCCAGCAAAGCGTCGAGGAAGAGTTCCGTCAGCATGACGGCGTGATGACGATCTTGATGTACTACCGACGCAGGGCTTCGCCTAAGCACTACAACGGTACGATCGAGGTGGAATTTGGTGGCAGGGGGCACCGCACACGGCTAAGGAACGATCTCAAGGATCAAGTTGTGTGTCTATGGGGTGCCCCCTGCCCCCGTATATAAAGGCCAGGGGCAAGGGGGTCGGCCGGCTAGGAGGGAGGCGCAGGGAGGAGTCCCACTCCTACCGGGAGTAGGACTCCTTCCCCCAAATCCTATTCCTAGTAGGACTCTTCGGGAGAAAGAGAAGAGAGGGGGGCCGGCCCCTTCTCCTAGTCCTAATAGGACTAGGGAAGGGGGGTTCGGCCGGCTAGCCTGTGGGCTGCCCCTTCTCTCTTTTCCACTAAGGC
This sequence comes from Triticum monococcum, assembly GCA_034509565.1. Classification (NCBI taxonomy): domain Eukaryota; kingdom Viridiplantae; phylum Streptophyta; class Magnoliopsida; order Poales; family Poaceae; genus Triticum; species Triticum monococcum. Next base: position 751,622,188 of record CM067843.1, on the reverse strand, counting down.
CCAATAGGCCCATTTGCCTCCCGGGGGGTTCCGGTAACCCTCCCGGTAATCCGGTAAAATCCCGATTTCACCCGGAACACTCCCGGTGCCCAAACATAGGCTTCCAATATATCAATCTTTACGTCTCGACCATTTTGAAACTCCTCGTCATGTCCGTGATCTCATCCGGGACTCCGAACAACCTTCGGTACATCAAAATGCATAAACTCATAATAACTGTCATCGTAACGTTAAGCGTGCGGACCCTACGGTTCGAGAACAATGTAGACATGACCGAGACACGTCTCCGGTCAATAACCAATAGCGGGACCTGGATGCCCATATTGGCTCCTACATATTCTACGAAGATCTTTATCGGTCAGACCGCATAACAACATACGTTGTTCCCTTTGTCATCGGTATGTTACTTGCCCGAGATTCGATCGTCGGTATCCAATACCTAGTTCAATCTCGTTACCGGCAAGTCTCTTTACTCGTTCCGTAATACATCATCTCACAACTAACATATTAGTTGCAGTGCTTGCAAGGCTTATGTGATGTGCATTACCGAGAGGGCCCAGAGATACCTCTCCGACAATCGGAGTGACAAACCCTAATCTCGAAATACGCCAACCCAACATCTACCATTGGAGACACCTGTAGTACTCCTTTATAATCACCCAGTTACGTTGTGACGTTTGGTAGTACCCAAAGTGTTCCTCCGGTAAACGGGAGTTGCATAATCTCATAGTTATAGGAACATGTATAAGTCATGAAGAAAGCAATAGCAACATACTAAACGATCGGGTGCTAAGCTAATGGAATGGGTCATGTCAATCAGATCATTCTACTAATGATGTGACCTCGTTAATCAAATAACAACTCTTTGTTCATGGTTAGGAAACATAACCATCTTTTATTAACGAGCTAGTCAAGTAGAGGCATACTAGTGACACTCTGTTGGTCTATGTATTCACACATGTATTATGTTTCCGGTTAATACAATTCTAGCATGAATAATAAACATTTATCATGATATAAGGAAATAAATAATAACTTTATTATTGCCTCTAGGGCATATTTCCTTCAGCTATAAACACTAGTAAAGTACACATCAATAACATGTATATCAAATATACCCATGTTCACTTTGCCATCCTTCTTATCCGCCAATTACTTGGGGTAGTTCCGCTTTCAGTGACCAGTCCCTTTGTAGTAGAAGTACTCAGTTCCAAGCTTAGGTCCAGACTTGGGTTTTTTCACTTGAGCAGCAACTTGCTTGCCGTTCTTCTTGAAGTTCCCCTTTCTTCTCTTTGTCCCTTTACTTTAAACTAGTGGTTTTGTTTACCATCAACACTTGATGCTTTTCTTGATTTCTACCTTCGTTGATTTCAGCATCACGAAGAGCTTGGGAATCATTTCCGTTATCCCTTGCATATTATAGTTCATCACGAAGTTCAACTAACTTGGTGATGGTGACTAGAGAATTCTGTCAATCACTATTTTATCTGGAAGATTAACTCCCACTTGATTCAAGCGACTGTAATACCCAGACAATCTGAGCACATGCTCACTGCTTGAGCTATTTTCCTCCATCTTTTAGCTATAGAACTTGTTGGAGACTTCATATCTCTCAACTCGGATATTTGCTTGAAATATTAACTTCAACTCCTGGAACATCTCATATGGTCCATGACGTTCAAAACGTCTTTGAAGTCCCGATTCTAAGTCGTTTAAGCATGGTGCACTAAACTATCAAGTAATCATCATATTGAGCTAGCCAAACGTTCATAGCATCTGCATCTGCTCCTACAATAGGTTTGTCACCTAGCGGTGCATCAAGGACATAATTCTTCTGTGCAGTAATGAGGATAAACCTCAGATCGCGGATCCAATCCGCATCATTGCTACTAACATCTTTCAACTTAGTTTTCTCTAGGAACATAAAAATAAAACAGGGGAGCTAAACGCGAGCTATTGATCTACAACATAGATATGCTAATACTACCAGGACTAAGTTCATGATAAATTTAAGTTTAATTAATCATATTATTTAAGAACTCCCACTTAGATAGACATCCCTCTAATCCTCTAAGTGATCACGTGATCCAAATCAACTAAACCATGTCCGATCATCATGTGAGATAGAGTAGTTTCAATGGTGAACATCACTATGTTGATCATATCTACTATATGATTCACGCTCGGCCTTTCGGTTTCCGTGTTCCGAGGCCATATCTGTTATATGCTAGGCTCGTCAAGTTTAACCTGAATATTCCGTGTGTGCAACTGTTTTGCACCCGTTGTATTTGAACGTAGAGCCTATCACACCCGATCATCACGTGGTGTCTCAGCACGAAGAACTTTCGCAACGGTGCATACTCAGGGAGAACACTTATACTTTGATAATTTAGTGAGGGATCATCTTATAATGCTACCATCAATCAAAGCAAGATAAGATGCATAAAAGATAAACATCACATGCAATCAAAATAAATGATATGATATGGCCATCATCATCTTGTGCTTGTGATCTCCATCTCCGAAGCACCTCCATGATCACCATCATCACCGGCGCGACACCTTGATCTCCATCGTAGCATCGTTGTCGTCTCGCCAATCTTATGCTTCTATGACTATCGCTACCGCTTAGTGATAAATAAAGCATTACAGGGCGATTGCATTGCATACAATAAAGAGACAACCATATGGCTCCTGCCAGTTGCCGATAACTTGGTTACAAAACATGATCATCTCATACAATAAAATTTAGCATCACGTCTTGATCATATCACATCACAACATGCCCTGCAAAAACAAGTTAGACGTCTTCTACTTTGTTGTTGCAAGTTTTACGTGGCTGGTACGGGCTTAGCAAGAACCGTTCTTACCTACGCATCAAAAACCACAACGATAGTTTGTCAAGTTGGTGCTGTTTTAACCTTCGCAAGGACCGGGCGTAGCCACACTCAGTTCAACTAAAGTTGGAGAAACTGACACCCGCCAGCCACCTGTGTGCAAAGCACGTCGGTAGAACCAGTCTCGCGTAAGCGTACGCGTAATGTCGGTCCGGGCCGCTTCATCCAATAATACCGCCGAACCAAAGTATGACATGCTGGTAAGCAGTATGACTTATATCGCCCACAACTCACTTGTGTTCTACTCGTGCATATGACATCTACGCATAAAACCAAACTCGGATGCCACTGTTGGGAAACGTAGTAATTTAAAAAAAAAATCCTACGCACAAGCAAGATCATGGTGATGCATAGCAACGAGAGGGGAGAGTGTTGTCCACGTACCCTCGTAGATCGAAAGCGAAAGCATTAGCACAACGCGGTTGATGTAGTCGTACGTCTTCACGATCCGACCGATCAAGCACCGAACGCACGGCACCTCCGAGTTCAGCACACGTTCAGCCCGATGACGTCCCTCGAACTCCGATCCAGCCGAGTGTTGAGGGAGAGTTTCGTCAGCACGACGGCGTGGTGACGATGTTGATGTTCTACCGACGTAGGGCTTCGCGTAAACACCGCTACAGTATTATCGAGGTGGACTATGGTGGAGGGGGGCACCGCACACGGCTAAAAGATCAACTTGATCAATTGTTGTGTCTATGGGGTGCCCCCTGCCCCTGTATATAAAGGAGCAAGGGGGGTGCGGCTGGCCATAGGAGGAGGTGCGCCGGAGGAGTCCTACTCCCGGTGGGAGTAGGACTCCCCTCCTTTTTCCTAGTTGGATTAGGACTTGGGGGGGAAGGAGGAGAGAGGGGAAAGGAAAGGGGGGGGGGGCGCGCCCCCCTTCCTTGTCCAATTCGGACTTGGGGGGGGGGAGGGGCCCATGGTTGCCCCTTGGCCGCCTCTCCTCTTCCTCCACTTGGGCCCATAAGGCCCAATAGCCTCTGGGGGTTCCGGTAACCCCTCCGGTACTCCGGTAAAATCACTATTTCACCCGGAACACTTCCGATATCCAAACATAGGCTTCCAATATATCAATCTTCATGTCTCGACCATTTCGAGACTCCTCGTCATGTCCTTGATCACATCCGAAACTCCGAACAACCTTCGGTACATCAAAACATATAAACTCATAATATAACTATCATCGAAACGTTAAGCGTGCGGACCCTACGGGTTCGAGAACTACGTAGACATGACCGAGACACGTCTCCGGTCAATAACCAATAGCAGAACCTGGATGCTCATATTGGCTCCTACATATTCTACGAAGATCTTTATCTGTCAAACCGCATAACAACATACGTTGTTCCCTTTGTCATCGGTATGTTACTTGCCCGAGATTCGATCGTCGGTATCTCAATACCTAGTTCAATCTCGTTATCGACAAGTCTCTTTACTCGTTCCGTAATACATCATCCCGCAACTAACTCATTAGTTGCAATGCTTGCAAGGCTTAAGTGATGTGCATTACCGAGAGGGCCCAGAGATACCTCTCCGACAATCGGAGTGACAAATCCTAATCTCGAAATACGCCAACCCAACATGTACCTTTGGAGACACCTGTAGAGCTCTTTTATAATCACCCAGTTACGTTGTGACGTTTGGTAGCATGCAAAGTGTTCCTCCGGCAAACGGGAGTTGCATAATCTCATAGTCATAGGAGAATGTATAAGTCATGAAGAAAGCAATAGGAACATACTAAACGATCAGGTGCTAAGCTAACGGAATGGGTCATGTCAATCACATCATTCTGCTAATGATGTGATCTCGTTAATCAAATGACAACTCATGTCTATGGCTAAGAAACATAACCATCTTTGATCAACAAGCTAGTCAAGTAGAGGCATACTAGTGACACTTTGTTTGTCTATGTATTCACACATGTATTATGTTTCCGGTTATACAAATCTAGCATGAATAATAAACATTTATCATGATATAAGGAAATAAATAATAACTTTATTATTGCCTCTAGGGCATATTTCCTTCAATTGACCCCACAACTGTTTGAATCCGCGCGAAGCCACGCCATGAAGACATACGCAATCTATGGAATGCTAATAGAAGACCTACAGCTGGCCCTCAAAGGCCCCTCCATGCGCCACCGGCCGGGCAAAGACCGTGCTGCGACAAATCTGGACGGGACGCTACATCCGCGGCCACCGCTGCCACCCGTCACCAGGCAAAGCAGCACACACCCTCCAGGCCATGGAGGCGAGGGCCACCGCCGCATAGCCAAGGCTGCCGCCCTGACTGCCTCACACAACCACCCCACTTGAGCCGCCTTAGGAGAACCCACCGCGAACCGCCTGCCCGAGCTCCTACGGCACCGGGCCTGCCGCCACCTCGGCCAACGCACGCAGTAGTGGCGGCAAGGGATCTGGCAAGGTGGAGGATACTGGCACGAGGGTTGGAACCCCCGGCGTCGCCCCGGGGAGGTGGCGCAAAGGGGGGACTCTTGCCCTTTACTGATCAAACTTGCATAACCGGTATGACAAACTTAGTCAAGCTTAGTCTCAAATCAAACAGCCATGTAATCCCCATGTTTTACCGTACCAAGCTCGTGTCACGGACAATCAGAACCAAGCGACGACAAGCAGGTCGGGGCGGCTGCGTCCAATGAAGGGAGGAGGGGATCAAATGAGTTGGTTGTAGCCTAAGGCCAACTCCACCGCGTGACCCCAAACGGACGTCCGTTTTGTCCGTTTTTCTGTTCGTTTGGGTAGGGCAATGGGGTCGTGTCAGGGCCTGTCCTGGGATGCGGTGGTCGTGCGCCCAACGCACGGACGCATCTCGGCCGCATCCTGTCCGCATACTTTCTGTATGCAAGCCCTTAAACTTTTTGTCATCATTCATTCTTGGTACATGGGAATGCATAACCAAATTTTGACTAGAAAAAAGCAAGACCAAAGAAAACAAGAACCACAAGAATACATTTTAGAAGATATCCAACTTTCATAACTGCTCCTGTAAGTTGGATTAGTGCCTTCTCGATGCATTCATTGTTGATCTGTGGAGGAGCCGCCTTCATCTTGTGTGTTTCTTTTTTCTTCGAGTCTAAAGAAGTAGAGGTTGCTTCCTCGCATCTAGTCTCATGTCTAGCCTCTAATCTAGTAACAAGTGCACTTGTCTCATCTACAACCTCTATGCTAGCTAAAAGTGCACGAACATCTACTAAATTGCGCTCTATCAATATATCGATGTACTCTTCTTCCCAATACCAAAACTTGCATCCATTCTACACAACAAAATTTGAAGTTAGCACAACTAGTCAAATCTAGAGCACAAACCAAAGCTAAAAAAAGCACATAGCCCATCGTTTAAGCACTTGATGAACACCCATCCGAGATGTTCCGGCGTTGTAGACACGCGGCGCACGACCTTCTTTACGCAGTGGTCACACCTAATGAGTGGCAACGGTGCGCCGACGAGCTTTTAGGCTAGCACCGAGCCCGGCCGACCGCCATTCGTGTATCTGCCGGCGGACCACGGACGGTGTAGATCCGAGCGGCTAGAGGAGGAGCCACTGCCTGCATGTGGCCTTGCGGCCCTGCCATGGCCTTCCGGCCCGGTGCCAGGCCAGTCCATGGCGTGGCGCGCCCTCCCACAGCCGGGCGAGCTCAAGACCGACCGGATCCGGTCCAAATCCGGTCGGCGGGTGCGCAAAACAGGTGGCCGTGGTTGGGCAGCTCGGAGGCGCCGAGTGGAAGGGGCTGGGCGAGCGCGCGTCCGAGCTGCACAGCTACAATGGCAGCAGCAATGGCGGCGGCGGCGAGGGAAGAGTAGGGAAGAGTGAAGAAGAATGGAGGGTGTGCGGCCGGAGGGAGGGAGGGGGGCGGATAGAAAAGGACGCCCCTGTGCCACCGACGGGCGAGCCAGGGGAGGACACGCGCAGACGGCCCGCGCGTCCGTGTGATGTCCGTTTCACCCCAAAAATGACGCAAACTTGGATCGGAGATGGGTCGAAAGCGGACACAAAATGGACAAAAGTCCGTTTGCGCCTGGGCGCTAGGCCGTCTGATTCGTTCGTTTTACCCCAAACAGATGCGCGCGGACAAGATAAGGTCGCGTGGTGGAGTTGGGCCCCAAGGCCGGACGTACAGTTATACACAACCACAATACACGAATTGTCCGTCACCGCGACAAGGATTCTCAGTCATGCTTTGCCGGCGATCCTGAGCAGAACATCGCAGAGCTCCCTGGTCTTGGAGAACATGGCCATGTGGTCGGCTCCGGCGATCTCCTCGGCCTCCGTGCCGGGGCTGAGGTCCACCATCCAGCGCTGCATCTCCTCGGAGAAGGAAGCGTCCTCCATGGCCACCACGTACACCTTCTTCACCGACCCGTAGTTGGCGTCGGTGAGCAGCGTCTCGTCCTTTACCATCGCGTCGTCCACGAACAGGTGGCCGGGTCTCACCAGCATCGTAGCCAGCGTCAGATCCTGCGTGCCGGCCACAAAACCAATGTCAGCATCTTGTATGCCGTAGGTAAAACCCATGTCAGCATCGAGGACTAGAACATCTGGGACGAAAAAGATTGAGTTCTTGTTACCTCAGCTGGGCTTCGATCGTACAGTTTTGCTGCCAATAATTTGGGGCCGAACACGAGAGCAGGTCGAGGGCCCTGACTCGTCTCCAGAACCATCCTCTCGCTGTCCATGAAAAATTCCGGCGTGGTTCTTCTGGAGAACTGGCAAGAGTCACCAGAAATTAGCCAAGCATCGATCGGTGTCAATGGAAAACTTGAGGTTTGCTTACCTCTTCCATGGTGACGCCCATGTGCCTGCCGACGCACGGCATGCACGCGTCGAGGAACACGGCCGCGGCGACCTTGCGCGGGAGCCTCTCCATGGCGAGCGCGATGTTGAGCCCGCCGAGGCTGTGCCCGACCAGGACCAGCCTCTCGCCGGCGGGCGCCGCGGCCACGGCGTCGAGCAGCGGCCGCGAGTAGTCCTCGAAGGACGGCACCTCGTCCATGCGCGCCGGGTGCGCGCCGAACGCGGCCATGTCGAGCGCCGTGACGCGGAGCCCCGCGGCGCGCAGCATCGGCACCAGCTTGTACCAGCACCACGCGCCGTGGCCTAGGCCGTGGACGAGGATGAAGTGATCGCCGCCGCCGCCGCTCCCCTCCATCGGACCTCACCTCCGATGAGAACGAGAGAGAGACCGGCGCTATGTCACCGGCGCTGTGCGGCTCGTGGCTGCGGCTTCCGGACCTCTTTGCCGAGAGCAGTACTGTATCTCACTGGCATGTGAACGTGCCAATAGTGGTTTTGACCACGCCAACCTGAGTGAAGCGTCGTCTTTCCAGTAAGTCAAAGCAGGTTTTGATTGTATCCCTTGAGTAGTGGACATCAGTGAGCAGTCCCTATGACAAGCGTCGTCTTACCACCTCACAATTTTGATCGTATCCCTTGAAAAATACGGAGTATTTTTCTTTTTGTAGATTGACACATGATAATGCACTTGTCTTCTTGTGATGCTTTGCTGAAGAAAATTCTGAAAATTTATGCTAAACATGTGGATTTTGAGGTATTTTCGACCAAATGCAATAAATATGAATGTTTAACTCTATCTGTCGCTTTTTGTTTACAGACCGCGAGAAGCGATTTGTCTTGCCAATTAAATCTATTGTCAACTAACCGAAGGGAAAACTTAGAAGAAAAACTAGAAGAAAATGAAGATTACAACCGAACACCAAAGACGCCACTCACTCGACATATCCCCATGACAAGACAGAGTCGACACATACCACCGAGAAAAAGCTTCATGGAGCTGTCCACATGTGCCATCGGTGTCATGTGTCTACCACGAGCCCACGGAATCCAAGCCAGCCACACGCAGCAAGGCGACTTTATGCAAGGAGGAAGATCACTACATGATTCAAAATATCGGAGAGAAGGTTCGTATCGGTTTGGTTTCAACATATTGGATGTTGGATATCGGGTGATATATGATAGGATATAAAACATATCTGGATTATTTACATTACTCTTGATAAAAACATATCATGTTGTTTAGTTAAAAACATGCATCATGCCAAAAAAAATGGATTTAAAGACTATTAACTTGTTAATTAATAAACTATTTAAGAAAGATGCAGAAAATTCTTACTCTTAGATTAGAATCATGAGTCCCGCTTCACTACAAATATATACTTCACCCAACCTCTAGGTTTACTTCCACCTGCTATAACCAACTAGGACAGCTCCCTTGTTATGTTGGTTACTTCATTTTTCTTCTTGTTGTGCATCTTCTCAGTCTGGTTTTCTTTTTCCTAGGGTTTTTGTTTGGCCTCTTTCTTCTTCTTCTTTTTTCACTTGTTAAAATTCATGAACATTTTCTTAAACTCGTGAAACTTTTTCAAATACAAGAACTTATTATTTGAATCCATGAACTTTTTATAAAATGAGTGAATGTTTTTCAATTTCGCAAAAAACCCAAATCGATGAACTTTTTTCAACTTTGAAACTTTTTCAAATTCGCGAACTTATTTGACAAATTCATGAAGTTTTTTTCAAAACAAAGATTTTTTTTTCAAACTTGAGTACTTTATTTGTCAGATTCGGGAACTTGTTTTCCAAATCGATGAACTTTTTCCAACTTTGTGAACTTTATTCAAGTTAGTGAACTTATTTGTCAAATAGATGAACTTTTTGTCAAACTTGTGATTTTTTTCAAACTTTTTGTCAAATCCGTGAACTTATTTTCTAATTGATAAAGTTTTTTCAATTGCGATAACTTTATTCAAATTAGCGACTTATTTGTCAATCAATGAACTTTTCTCAAATTCGTGAACTTTTCTAACTAAATTTTGTTTTTTTTCAAATTGATGAACATTTTAAAGTTCATGATTTTTTTCAAATTCGTGAAATAAAATAAATCAGTGAACTTTTTAAAATTTTCCGAACTAATTTATCAAATGCATGTACTTTTTTGAATTTAATAAAAATCTATAAACGTGTGAACTTTTTTAAAATCCATGAACTCTTTTTTAAAAGATTTAAAAACCATCAACCGTTTTTTTAGTTAACAAAATAACAGAAGAGAAAACCAAGAAGTGGAGGAGCGAGGTACTTGGGTTGTGCTCCACTAAGGCGGGCCATTTTATATATGCACGTTCAATATTTTTGGAATACATTCTTAACATTTCATAAAACATAAATTTTCTGAAGTGTACCTTTTTATACACATTGTATATGTCAAAGACATTTTTTATACGTGTTTAACATTTTCTAAATACATGATTAATATTTTTGAAAAGTTATTTCTTATGTCTATTTTTTCCATATACATGATACATTTTCTGCATACATCGGAAACTTTTTTCTAATATGAATTCAATATTTTCAAAATACATGATTAAGATTTTGAAGACATATGCTTTGATGTTTTACTTTTTCAAACATAATGTACATTTTTCTTATACATCGAAAACAGTTTTTCTTAACCCGTTTACCATAATGCATGACTAATTTTTTTCAAATGTTTTATGAATAACACATATCTATTTTTAATATACATTTATAGAATATACGGATGTATAAATAAAAGAAAAAAATGAAAGAAAACCAAAAGAAAAAGAAAAGGCGTGGCTGTGAACTGTGGCACCTGCGCACTGGGCCGTCCAAGTCTCGTGGTCGACCAGGCGTAGCGTCCCTACGTCTCGCACTAAGCGAGAGATAGGTGCGCCCATGGTTTCCTATTTGATGCGTAAGTCGCGCCCTAGCGACCTAACGTGTAATCTGATGCGCCTTTTCTCAACGGTAAAAAAAGGAGAATGGTTAGGCTTTTCTTTTTTCAAGAAATTTTTTCGATCTATTCATTTTAAATCATGATTGTACAACGAACACTAAAAATAATAAAAATTACATCCAAATCCATAGCAGCAAGCGACGACTACAAGCATTGAAGTGAGTCGATAGCGCGCCGCCGTCATTGCCCCCCCCCCTCCCCGCCCACGCCGGAGTCGGGCATAACTTGTTATAATAGACAGTCGAAAAATCATTATGCTAAGGCCTCATAAAACCAGCGCAGTAGAACAGCAACCACCATCGATGAAAAACCACGCAAATCGAAAAGATCCAACCCAAAGACACATGGACAATAAATAGTTCCGAGCAAATCTATTGAGGACAGATTCGCCGAAGACACATCTTCACACGCTCACCAACGATGTTAGATGCACCACCGGAACAAGGGCTAGGCGCGAAGACCTTTATTTCATCTTCAGGGAGTCGTCACCGTTTCGCCTTCCTAAGCAAAACACAAACCCTAAACAAACTCAAAGGAACGACTAACAACGGAACCCACCCCCTCCGTCGGCCCTTACTAGGATCCACAGCATCCCCCATGGCCCTAGGGCCATTGCGGATAAGGCGGACCTGCGCCGGTGCCGGCGAGAGGCACGAAACCTAGCTTTTTTTATCTTGAGGAGGAGGAGGCGGCGGCTTACTACTCAAGCTTGGCTCAATTTGCCTAGGCTTTATTTATTTCATAGGGTAGGATTATCACAGAATATGAAACTTGTAGGAAATAAGATGACATGTATCTGAAATCCTGTGATTATGATTAGGAAAAAAAAGATATCATTTGGTTCACATCATAGAGTTTTTTTGATTGACTCTAGACTCATGTTTATTTTATTTTGAAATATGAAGAATACAATCTCTTTTCGAGTCTAAATATGAAGGATAAGAACCAATCCTATATAGGAATAGATATCCATTGCTATGAACCAAAATGTTGTAGAGGAAAATTTCCTACAAGCTCCAAACAGGCCTCAGTGGGCGAGCAGTCCTATTGATGGCCAGGCCCTATTTCGAACTTCGCTGGCCCAGTACAATAACCAGTCCGGCCCAATAAACCCAGTAAGCTGAGGTTACCCTGCTTCGCGAAACCCTAGCCGACGGACCCCCTTATATACCGCACGCTCTCGTTTCCCTTTCCTCCGCCTCCAGCTCCCAGGTTTGTTCCTCAATCGGCAGCTTGTTTGCCGGCGTTTCTCTGTTCTTGATACTTCCTCGCCTGTCTGGTTTTTGCTTGATCTGTTCCTAGGCTGTGATGATCAAAATACCTACCTATTTTCTGAGGGATTTCGATCCCCCTGCAGAGAAACCAATTCATTCTTCTGAGCCTTCCAAGATCTGTTCAGTTTCTTGATTTTTGCGCTCGATCTTATTTTGCAACCGATTCTGAAAAACCAGATTTGAGTTGATGGGATGATAATCTCTGGCAGAAAATCGTTTTTAGTGTTGACCAAAATTACAGACTACAATTATCTGATCAACTCTCGAATCTCGCTGAACCTCTCTGTTCTTTCGCCTCTCTGTATCTTCACCTGATTATCTTGGTTTCTGCGTTTTATCCTTTTTTTGACCGATTGGGGAAATTAGATTTAATTAATGGTTGATGTGATGATAATCTTTCGCAGAAAATCATATTTAGTGTTGACCAAATTACAGACTACAATTATCTGATCAACTCTAGAGTCTCAACCAATCTGTTATTTCGTTTCTCGTGAGCTTCGCCTGATATCTTTTCTCCTTGCGCTGAATTTCTTTGGTTACTTTCTTGCATCCGTGCACAACAAGCCGATGCTCTGGATGATTAGAGGAAGGAAGCATGGTAATGTGCACGGAGATGGACTGAATTGGTCTGCATGTCTGCTCGCCCTGACGCCTTCGGGCTTTGATCTCGCGGGCCTGGATTTGACCCACACTACCAGTTACCCCAAAAATATCGTTTAGTTTTCAGTAATCACCTCGTTTAATCTGTCGGTAGTCGATTTCTCTGTGGCCTGTTGGATTTGGTTAATTACCTCTGTAGATCTATAGGCCTCGTCAATGGCGCAAACTGTTTGAACATTGATCTCAGTACATCTGGGCTCGGTGGCTAATTAGCCAGTTACACACAGCAGCCACCACCATGGCAGCAATCTCTGTGTGAATGGTCAGTAAGCCCACCTATATCGACTTGTTTTGTTGTGCCAATTGAAGTAATGACTCTTTCTTGTGCTCACTTCTTTGATACATCAACTCACAATGCCATAACTGAACAGTTATTCTGCTTGATAGTACAAATGTAGTTACAGTATGATGATTTCATCAATTTAGCATCAAACTCAGAATTAATCATAATCTACTTGTAGTATTCTTGTTGTTTATTCGATTCAATACTCATTTTAGAACTTAGTAAGGCAATAAATTAGAGTCTCTGGTGCGCTTCTTATTAGCGTAATTCAGTGCTGTACGTTGCCAAGAGGAAACTTGGGCTATGATTCTGGCAGAAGCCATTTTTAGAGATGGCTTTTGCATTCAACTTGTCCATACATATCTTAGGAATGAACTGAATTTTGTTTGTATAGGTATATTAGGGATGCCGTGAGGTATCTGATGCTTGGTCTTTTTCATGGCCTTGTTTCTCGTTAGATTGGCAGACAGCAAGAAGGAAACGGGTTTTTGCGACACTGGCTGCTCTAGTACCAGGAGCTTTCTGTTACTATACCCCCGTTTACACCTATCAATGAATTGTTCTTTCTGCGGCCGGCTTCAGTATTTTGTCCATCAGTGACGATCAACACTCTTTAGATGCCTTGTATGATATATTATTGAACTGTGCTTATTCTGCATCTTTTTTAGTTCTTGGTTCTCTGTGATGATGAAAACAGATGACGAGTCTGATGTAATCCATTCTATTAAACCATGTGGACAATCGAGGCATTTGTCTGAGAGAGCTTAATAATTTTTTTAAATGACTGTTGCTGACATTATCAGGTAGTCAATTGTTGTCTGAACTATTTGATGATAATTTCATTGTGCATTCTGGGTGTCTTCATCATAACCATACCACATTTCTGCATTCACTGTGATGATCAATTTACATCATGCACTACCATCTGATCTCCCATTGCTATTTCCATAGTTTAGATATTTTTATATGATTAAACTTTCAGCTCTGGTAACATTTACCCAGAAGTCCACAGTGCTTTTTTCCTTCTATTTTATCTCGCTCGTTCTATTTGTTTCATTTTTCAGAAATGGATGTGATGATCCTTTCCCCAAATGATCGACTATGATTATACTGTGCGCAAATGTAATCCCATCAGGATTCCAAGCCAGAAATCTGATCCATCTTTTGTACTTTTGTTTTCCTTTTCATATTTTATTGTTGTCTTGTGGTTAGTATTTTGAATGCTAGGCAGGTTTCATTTCTCCAAATTATCATGCACTAGTATTACTCCAATCGTCACCACAAATCCAGTTAAGAGTATTATTATTTCTTCAACTTAGCATCAAACTCTAAATCAATAATCCTCTGTAGTTTCTGTTACTTGTTTTTCATTTGTTTCAATCTGAAACTTCTGAAGGCAATAAATTAGAGTCTCTGGTGCGCTTCTTAATAGTGTAAGTCAGCGCTGTACGTTGCCAAGATGTATCTTTGGGCTAAGATTCTGGCACAAGCCATTCTTTGAGATGGCTTTTGCATTCAACTTGTCCATGCATATCTTAGCACTTAACTGAATTTTGTTTGGAAAGGGGTATTAGGGATGCCATGAGGTATCTGATGCCTGGTCTTCTTTCATGGCCTTGTTTCTCGTTAGATTGGCAGACAGTTAGAGGGAAACAGGTTTTTGCGACACTGGCTGCTCTCATACCAGGAGCTTCCTGTTACTATACCCCTGTTTACATCAATCATTTGCTTCTTTTGTTCTCAGTGATGACCAACACTGATTAGATGACCGATTCATTCCATTCCATTAAACCATGGGGACAAAATGAGGCATTTGTCTGAGAGAACATGTTAGGAGTTGAAAACACTTTTTTTTTCACACCTGCCATTCTGTATGATGAAAACAGGTGACGAGTCTGATGTAATCCATTCTATTAAACCATGTGGGCAATCGAGGCATTTGTCTGAGAGAACATGTGCTTCTGTGCTATTTTCTCCGATTTATTTAACTTTGTGATTGTGAGGAGGACAATTGTTTTCTTACGATAAATATCTCCTACTCTTTCTGAAATTCAAATTGGCACAAATGGCACTCCCACAGGGTTTGTGACGACTCGCCTTGGAGATAGCGTTGAGGCAAATATTTAGTGGTGATGCTCATGTTGCGTCAGTTGCCTCCTCAACATGAGCCTCACATGTCATCTTTGTATCTACTAGTAAGCGTGCATGTACAATGCATGTCTTGTTAGACTTCAAATATGAATACTTTAAAGATTAAATTGTCAAATCCACATATACGTGCAATGATTTGGATGCATTCCATAAACTCTGCAAGTTTAAATTTCGATGAGGTCCCACAATGTACTGAGATTAAATACATCACCGACATCTAGCCCTATTGCCACTCGTATATTATAGCTATAAATTCCAAGACTTGTGAGGCATTACTGAATCAACATCAAAGGCATCCGACCCTTCACAGTTTCACCTAAAACAGTCTAAACCCCACTATATAAGTTTGAAGAGACACATCAACTGAATGTTCTTATAGATTTTTCATTATAAGATGGCAAGGTCTCAAATGAAATCACAATTTAATATTTGTTCTTCAGGAAAAGCTAGGAAGCAACCAAAAAATAGTGAGATAAAATAATAACACCAAAAAATATGTGCCAATAAATGTTAAGATAAAAGATCATAGTTTTAGCTCATGTTTTTCTTCATTCTACAGTTAAAGCTTAAAGAATAGATGATTTCAAGTTCTGAGTACAAATAACCATTGATAACTATGATATATTGAGTGCCTACTGACAAGTCAAAAATGAACTTTTACTATTTTCATCCCATCAAAAGTTCAAATAACCAGATCATGACATGTAGGTCAGAGATACACAAGAAATTCAAATGAGCAATAAAGTGGCGTAAACGAATCGAATAATCTAGATAGTACCTTTACAAGTGTGTTGTAAGTCTCAAACAAGTGGTCAGCAGCTGGACCAAACCTATGCAACCATGAAACCTCCATCATGTGGGTCCAAGGATGGATTTCCTACAATGACAAATAACTTCTATCTTATCACAACTCAAAAACACATGGAAAATGATAATCAGAGGTACAAATGATATTCATGTGTGGCTGTTTGTCTGGAATATAAAGACGAGATACATGGGGAAAATTACATAACGATACATGAGATATTCACCTCAGTGTATGTCATATTGAAGGATTTTACTGTTACAGGAAACGATTGCAAATGTTCCCTCAACTTCAGCTCTGTCTCGACATAGTCTTCGTTCGGATTATAGTCATACTGGGCAGCAGAGAATACCCTGTTAGTTCAAAAGTATACTGCAGTGCACTGTCAAGAAACTAACTAACACAATATGCATTGGAATTTCAGATAGAAGTGTATAAGTTGATTTTAAATTTATGACCAAATCACAACAGTACGAATACGGAAATAGGATCCAGTGCTGAATTTATACCTTTGAGGCTAGCTCCTGGACAAATCTGTTTGCAGATTTGACATCTATTTGGTATACTCAAGAGAGCTTCAACTCTAGTTCTGCTATATTAGACCTGCAAAATGATAATCAAAGGAATGAAATTGTGTTTTTTCTTGAAATTGCTTGTCAACTGGAAGTCACAAGATGGCAACATAGATCATACTATTTCGGAATTATATGGTTGCTAGAAATCTTCACCTTCCAAGACAAGAATATCGAATTGGGTGCACTTGCAGGGGGTAAATTGATTGTATTTGGACATCTTCAGGAAAAGGCTTGCACTCCTCTGTAAAAATCTGTGCATGTTTCTCTGGAATGGAACCTACAAGATGTACATCCTTTACTAACTGCTCATCAACACTACCAGGGAGCAATTTGTCAGGTAATTTATATGATTCAGATGCCCTAATACTGAGGTTAAAACATCATATTGTACTTTTTGTACAACAAAGTATATTTTGAGTGAGATAATCCTTTCTGCTTACAGTGCTGGAAAATGTTGGACTGAAAATAGCTACTGATTATCATAATATGACTGTAAAAATAGTCTTATCTACGATAGAAAATAGAGACTTATGTATGATACTATGCAAGAGCGTAATTGGTGGACAAACAAGTGACCAACTATGTTCTAGTTGCTAGCCCTTAAGTTGTCTTAAGATCTAAGAGAAGTAGTGGAAAACAGAAATGGAAAACCTACAGCATTTTGCCATCCAAAATGTAAAGGGCTGATCTGAGAGGCCAATCAAAAAGAAACATAAGAAAGTCCAAACAAAAGATAGCAATCTCACAATATGATATGCCTCAAGAGCATCATTGCCATGTAAAAAATGAAACATGATCGAAACCTTTTCCTGTCAGAAACTTTGCCCATACCTGCAGCAAAGTCCATATATCAATGATAAACAAAGCAGTGTGCATTTCTTCGTTCTTGAACAGTCAGAACAAGCACGGACAAAAATGTCAGAGGGATAACAGAGAGAGGGATGATAGCTGCTCAACACAGATCGTTTCTAAACCAACCACCGCCACATGTGGCCTCCGAGCTCCAATTCATTTCCATCGTCGTGAACTCCCTGGTACACATGTGCATCAATTATTTAAATAGAAGGACTATTTTCTCATTTATTGATTCTGTGTATGTAGCAAGAGAATTACAAAAAAGAAACGTGTGTGCCTGTTAATTGAAACTTTGTTAATTGAACTATTTTGACAAGCACATACTTATAATCATAGAGGCTGCATATGACACATGATCGTCAGCCATGCTCAAGGCACTCGGAACTGGCAATACAGATGGGCTTGTACCTTGATGGAGGTCATGTGAGTTCCCCAAACTGGTCGTCGGCTATGGGTTCATCGTTGGGAGTTGGGATTGGATTGAGATGCAGGACCACGTGCTGGCAGCAGCAGCAGGTGAGGAGGGTGGGTGGCCTGGCGACTGGAAACCATGGGATGGGTGGGGGCGGGCGCGAGGATCAGTAGCAGGGGTCCTCCGGTGGCGCGCTCAACATCAGATCGGGTAGGGCCGCAACGCCTTAGCCTCCGGCGGCGGCGGCAGCGAACGAGGAGGCAGACGGGTCCCACTTTGGTGCGCGAAATTCTGATCCCCGGGGAGGCGCCGGCGCCGGGCGGTGCAAGAGAGGCCCAGGGGAGGGCCTGAGAGGCAGCGGGGACGGCGGGGAGTGCGATGGGTGGTGAGGTGTGGGGAGGTTTTTTGGAGGCGCTAGAGATCTTGCGATGGTGCGAGGTGTTCTCTTCAAAAGCGATGCAAGGAGTTATTTTGGAGTAATTAGCGGCAACGTGGGTGCGGGCTGTGGAGAATGCCAACCATGTTTTAGTGCTAAACATTGGAGCCGTGTGGATCGTTGGATCAAGCAGTTTGAATGGATGAGACGAATTGGTTCTCCGCCCTCTCGTGTTTTTATAGCGGTAGTAGATTATTATTTGATCTAATACAGAAAAACTCTGTTTTTCATTACTATTCCTCTCTCGTTATACCCAGACCAAACTCATCAGAGATAAATACAGAGATATGAATTTGTTAGAACAAACAGTGAAGAAAGTGACGAACAGAGGACAGCGTTGTTGGGCGGTGGCAGCAATACTGATTTTAGAAGTCGGATTTATAGGAGATCAAGTTACTACGCAAATCCCAAAGTCTACTTTTGGATTTTTACGTGTTTCCCAATCCAAGACACAAGAAACCTAGCCCATGGGCCTATCGGTCCAAACGAACCGTGGTGAGGAAGAGGCCGAGGCCAGATCTCCGCCTCACTGGTTCAAAGAAAGGGCAGGAACTGCCGTCTGTGTTGCCTGGAAGTGAAAGAAAGGATGGGAGATGTTTCCCATGTCAAATCAAAAAAGAGGGATCAGACTTGGATCTCCCACTTTTTGGAATGTTCCAAATTCCACTTGAGCATCCAAATTTGGATCAATACCAGCAAAAAGAGGTAAAAGCATCTCAGGTACCCTAACTTGCACGGAATGTGATGTTTTAGTGCCAAACTTGTAAAATGGAACTCCACCATACCCCAACTTGCAGTGGATGTGATGATTTAGTCCCCGGCCCATCATAGCTCGACAAGTGGTAGCTAGGTGCTTGGACTGGTCAGCGCCCGCACTTTTGCAAATAACACCCTGTAGTCTTCTCTAATTAACGAACTCTTTGTTTGTATCTGCCATTGCCGTCGAGAGGAAACGCCGCTGCAGGGCAATCTCAGCAAATTTGACTATTTTGATCCGTGGACGAAATCAATTCACAAAATGAACTGCCCGTGAAACAATTTCACACCCCTGACCTTTTTGTGCAGCGCCCGCCACGACGGCGCCACACCCTATGGTGCAGCGCCTAGCTCGGGGGGCGTTGCACTTCAGTCCACCGTGGCAGCCCCTGGGCCCGCACCCAGCAGTGCAGCGCCTCCGAGCTAGGCGCTGCATCGTAATGTGCAGCGCCCGGCCCGCAGGCGCTGCACTGTGACTTAGATGCCAGCCGCCCGCTGCCCCCCACCCCACCCATTCGTTCCAGAGGAGTTACAAAACAGGCGGCCGGCGGCTTCCTCCTCTCCCCCTCTCAATCCCCTCTTAAAAAATCTTCAGATCTGACGATTTGGCCCGTGGATTCCTTCACCAATCCATTCTAGAAGGTACTTTTCTCCGATCTCCTTCTTTCTATCCATAGAATGTATGCTATTTCGGAGATTTGAGGAACCCTTGTTTGAATCTTGTGTGTATTAGATTTGGGGAATTTTTGTTTGAATCTTGCATGTATTAGATTTGGGGAACCCTTGTTAGACTAGAATGTGGTTTGGATACATAGGTTGACATGTTATTTATATAGTTTGGATACATAGGTTGACATTTTATTTATATGGAAAAGATATTTGTATTGAATCTTGCATGAGGTAGGCTTAGTTTAGTTTATTGAAATTACATTTGTATTGGCAAGAATGGTTTGGATACATATGCTTTGTATTTTGCATCTAGTAGGCGTACTTTAGTTTATTTGTATTCAAAAGATAATCGTGTTGACAAGAAAGCTTTCTTTCAAAATTGTTAGGATGGTTTGGCTTCTCGATGATCACTGGGACAAACAACACCGGTCGTACGCTATGGCGGTGGAGCAGCGGGTAATAATGAAAGTGGCATGTTTTATGAATTTCGTATTTATTTCAAACACAAATGCCCCATATGTAATGTTATGAATTGTTTGTTTGTAGGAGCTTGCACCTTTGAAGCTTCGTTCTCACGGGGTCACCCTTGGGTGGATGCGCTATGATGAGCGATACACACCGTATGTAAGGGAGACAGGACTTCTCCCTTTCATTCATATGGTCAGACGGTCGACCCCACCTAACAATGCTCCAGCACTCACCGCGCTTATTGATCATTGGCGGCCGGAGACACATAGTTTCCATCTACGGACCGGGGAGATGACAGTGACGCTCCAGGATATTGCTATGATCACCGGTCTTCCTATCGATGGGAATCCTCTATGTATGAGCACCGATTCCGATGGGTGGCGCGCGCAGATGCATGCCCTTATCGGTATGGTTCCTCCGGAGCCTCCGGAACCAGCAACAGAAAACAAGAAGAAGGAAAGAGTCGCAGCCGGTGCTACTTTCACGTGGATTACGGAGCACTTTGGTACTTGCCCACCGAAAGCTGATGAGGACACGGTCAAGACATATGCTCGTGTCTACATGTGGTATGTGATATCCAGGACTATGTTTGCTGATGGCACAGGCAAGAATGCTCCATGGATGTGGCTAAAGGCGTTGACCGTCTTCGATAGCAAATGGAGTTGGGGTTCGGCGACACTGGCTTACTTGTATAGACAGGTATGAAGTTGTTTCTTTTTCACTTCATTGCTACATTATGAATGCGATCTTGCTCTTAATTGAACCATGTTCTCTTTTATGTGCAGTTGGACGAAGCCTGTTGTAGGTCATCTGGAGGTATTGGTGGTTGTTTGCTCGCACTTTCCATATGGAGCTAGGAGCGTTTGCCGGTTGGACGTCCGAAGAAGGTGAAGTATGATGATTGGGACGACAAAGGCAACCTACTACGGCTACCCACTTGGGCTTACAAGTGGGATCTGATAAATGAGACGACAGATGATCCCTCCGTCATGTACAAGTTGTACCAGAGCGAGCTTGACGCGATCACGCATGAGCAGGTGAATTGACATGGCATAAGTGATTATGATGCTTCTCTTGCAACTCGATGTCAATTTTGCATTCTATCCCATTTTGCAGGTGATATGGGAGCTGTATGGAACAGGAGATAGTTTTGGTAACCCTTTAGAGTTCAGGTTGAATCCGATGTGCACTAGGGATAGGGATATCTAGCGTATGCGGTGCCCACTCATATGCAACTGGGCGGTTGAGCTTCACCTCCCACATCGAGTGCGCCGTCAGTTTGGTTTGTTCCAGGCACATCCGCCGAAGTGGGAGGACACGGACAAGTTGCTACACGCGTAAGATATAATTAACCTTGAGTACTTAATAGCTTCTCGGCGGTTTCGATGCTACTAATATTATGTTTCTAACTTGCAGGTTGGATAGGAAAAGGCAGCGGAAGATTAAGGATTGGGCCAAGCATCACAGAAAGTATGTCGTACAGTTTGCACTTAGTGTGGAGCAAGCTATGGCTGGAAAAGGAGTCCAGCTTCATGAGCACTGCCCTGTAGCGTTCAACAACTATCTCACATGGTTGCTTGCAAGTACCCGTGTGGAGGTATGCAAGCCGGCGTATGCTGAGGAGATTTTGGAAGAACCCACTGTTTTTGATGAGGTAGCCCAACACCAGTACAACGCATTAGTCAGGAAAGGCAACTCAGTGATCCCTTTAGCTCCAATGATGAACTTTGTGGTATTTGCCCTCTTTGCTTTTCATTCACACTATTCACATTTTCGCTTGCCTAACACGTTAATACCATTTCTGTTCATAGCGTGCCCAGATCAAGAAAGCAGCTGATGAGACCGAGACTATTCTTGAAACAACCCCGGCTGGCAAAAGCGATGGAGAAGGTGCACTTCGAGCATTCATCAAGGTTCACATCTCCTTCAAACTAGCACTTAACATGTGTTGCTACGCTCGATGTCTCATTCACTTGTACATGTTGCAGCGCCAGGGCCAAAAGTTAAGGCGGCTATCAAACCTTTTTGGTTGTCGTGACCCCGAGTATGTATCACCAGAACGGTCTAGGTCGGCGACACCATCAGATCCCGCTTCGGGTCAGAGCCATGGTGATCATTTGGAGGATGAGGATGTGGGTGTGGTCACCCAAGAGGTATGCCATGAGCATATATATCCAATTATTGATGCATTGCTAACTATATTCTCACACACGGTCTTTCCATATCTTTTGTTGATGCATAGGTTGTTGATGATGATATGACCTTGGGGACGTACCAGGCTAGGTCTGCATACATGCTAAAGCCTAGGAAGGGAATCAATAAGTACACACCTGAAGACTTCACCGAAAGAGGCAAAAGGACGGTCGGCATCTCGCGGATGGCGGCTTTGGATGACTATTTGGATGACGATGTCAATGACGTGGAGGAACCGGAGCCGGAGCGGGAGCATGTTCCTCTTCCTAGGAAGGTGAAGAAGTTAGCCAGCAAGAGGGGGGAGCAGCCAAAAAGCGCTCAAGGAACTAGCTCTTCTTAGGAACCAGCCATAGTCCTTTATTTGTGGTAGCTCTATGTTGAACTTGATCCTCTTTGTATGTCTTAGTTATGTTGAACTTGTAGTTGACGTCTTAGCAATGTTGAACTTGATCCTCTATGTTGCACTTGTTGTCTTAATAATGTTGAACTTGATCCTCTATGTTGAACTTGATCCTCTTCCTAGTAGGAAGCAAGGCCGCTTCGACCGATGCATCCTGCTTGTCTCCTACATCGTCCATTTCAAGAGCCCTCTTCATTAGCTTCACCACTAAAGCCCTCATCTTGATCATTCACATTGGCAGTCTCGACATGTTTAAACTGGTCTGGATCCTCGAGGGTGACCTCAACTCCCTGCTCAACCACATTGAACTCTGAACCATGACAATCACCCTCTGGGTGCACCAAGTCCCCCTCTCCCTTCCTCATCTCTACCTGATAATGACCAAGCTAAGCTACAGCCGCTGCAGCGCCTAGCACCGAGGCGCCACACTGTACAGTGCAACGCCCCAGGTCTAGGCGTTGCACATGTACTTAGCAAATTTTTTGGCACATGCACACATATTCCGATGAGGAGAGATAGTAGTTCACGACACATAGCAAGCAAAGAACTGTGACACATAGTAGTTCACGACACATAGTACTTCACGACACATAGTAGATCACGACACATACTAATTCATAATACATAGTACTTCATGACACATAGTAGATCACAACCAAATCGAGGAGGAGAGATAGTAGTTCATGATACATAGTAGTTCACAACCAAATCGAGGAGGAGAGATAGTAGTTCATGACACATAGTAGTTCACAACCAAATCGAAGAGCATAGTTTAGAGGATAGCACGATTATCGTCCACAAGCAAGTTGAAGATGACATAGCTCTATTGCGTAGAGCAAGGCCCCTTTCCCTTCTTCTTCTTCCTCTCTTCTTCATCTTCCTCCTCCCTTTTCCTTATGAGGTGGGCCTCCTTAACCACCCTCTCCATGAATATCTTTTCCTTCCTCTCTTTTTTTTTCAGCTGTAATTGCCTAAAGCTTCATGGTTCCTTCTTCAAAATCCTTTTGACGCTTCTTCTGTGCCTCCTCACATTTCCTCACCAATGCTTGCTCCCTAGACCACATCGCTTCTCTTCCTCTTTGTCTTCTCTTCCTCTCCGTCTCAAGCTCCTCTTCCTTTTTCTTCTTTAGCTTGGCTGCATCCTCCTCTCTAAGCTTCTTCGCAGCCTTCTCCCACCATCCCGCCATCTCATCTTCGCCATCCTCCTTCATTGTTGGTTTGTTGGGTTGGGAAGCCGCCATACCTACAATGAGTGAAACATAATGGGTAGTAAAGACAATACAAACAAATGGAAGCACATGTAAAAGAAGAACATATGAAAAAAAGAACATATGGAAAACAAGAACATTTGAACCATTATAGTTAGTGAGCAACATACGGAAATGGTCCATCGAGGTATCCAAACATTCCTCTATAACGACCTTGCCCTTGTCCATCACCACGGCCAAGTCCATCACCAAGGCCAAGACCATCACCACGGCCAAGACCATCACCACGGCCAACACCACCACCGCGAGCTCTACCACCACCACGGCCTAGACTACCACCACCACAGCCTCTTGTAAGTCCTAGTTGCCGACCTCTTTGTTGCCTAGATCCTCTTTGACTAACACTTGGTTGGCTTGGCACTTGTTGGCTACCACTTGGTTGGCTAGGCACTTGTTGGCTACCACTAGGTTGGCTCCCACTTGGTTGCCTTGGCACTTGTTGGCTACCACTAGGTTGGCACCCACTTGGTTGCCTTGGCACTTGTTGGCTACCACTAGGTTGGCTCCCACTTGGTTGCCTTGGCACTTGTTGGCTACCACTAGGTTGGCTACCACTTGGTTGGCTAGGCACTTGTTGGCTACCACGTTGTTGCCTTCGCACTTGTTGGCTACCTATTGGTTGGCTTGGCACTTGTTGGCTACCACTTGGTTGGCTCCCTTGTGTAGCTCCTTGTTGGCTAGTGCTTGCATCATTTTTCTTGGACCTTTTCCTTGGTTTCGTACATTTTCTTTTGTTGTGGCCATGACCTTTGCATTCCCCATAACGGGAGCTCTCACGAGGCTCTTGGAATTGATCGTTTCCCGCTTCGCGGCGGCCACCATGGCCCCATCCGTCCATGTCGCCTCTAAAACGCTTTGTTTTACGTCTACCACGTTTAACAACCTTCAACTCCGGATCCGGCCATAGTTGAACTCCATGGTACTCCGACCATTGTGATTGGTCAAAGTATGGGTGAAAGTGGGGAGCCCATGTTTTCTTGACCGTCATGATTGAGAACTCCAACTCCCTCACGGTGCGTGGGTGATTGATGTCCACATTTCTAACGCGACCGGCGGTATACAAATGTGAGCATGGGAGATGAAGCAACAATGGCCTCCCGCAAGAGCAATCACATTGTGTTAACGACACCTTGAAAGCCCGACCTCCATGTTGCCGGCCATCGTTTGTGGTTCCTCCTGGCTCTTTCACTTCATACTTCCGCTCTTCGTTGTCATATAATATAGCTTCTTCTGAGTCCGCCTTTCATGATTGAAATTCTAACCATTTATCAACCTTGGGTGGGAACTTGTACTTGTACTTGCACGGGTTCTCACCCGCTATCTGTGCATCAGTTTCCATTGAGTACTTTAGAAAGTACGCATTCATCTTGTCAAATGTGTATTGAACTATTGCCGTCACGGGTAATCCACGTGCACCTTTGAGCACCCTATTGAAGCATTCGGCCATATTGCTTGTCATTTGACCGTATCTTCGGCCATCTTCATCAAAAGCACGTGCCCACTTGTTCCGGTGTTGAATGTGCCTATTCATAAAGTCTTGACCCCCGTGATCAAGTTTTTTATGTGCGAGCAATTTGTTCAACAAAGTGGCGAACCGCTTCTCGGAGAAAGCAAGACAACAATCTTGAAGATCATCGGCCAACTCCTTAAGGCCACATGCCCTATAGAAGTTCGAACAAAAGTGCCTCATGCACCATCGATGGTGCAACGGAGCATGCCCGGGAATGTCAATCTCCACTGCGTTAAGAATTCCTGCATGCCGATCCGATATGACACAAATTTCCCTTTGAGCGGGTAACACCTTCGTCCTCAAAAGACGCATAAACCACTCCCAGTTGTCATTGTTCTCCGCCTCAACCAAAGCAAATGCCAATGGAAACACCCGGTTATTGGCATCACTTGCTATCGCAACCAACAAGGTGCCCTTGTATTGTCCGGTCAAGAACGTGCCATCAATGGCGATGACCGGCCTACAGTGTTCGAAAGCCCTCACGCATTGCTCGAACGCCCAAAATGCACGGCCAAATACTCGGACTTTCTTTCCTTCATAAACCGTTGTTTGGTGCCCATGAGGCTCGGCAACATGAACCATGCCTGGGTTTGTGGCGGCCATGGCTAACAACAACCTAGGGATTCGGTTGTATGCTTCCTCCCAAGTACCATACAACATCTTAAATGCGGCTTGCTTCGTCTTCCATGCCTTGCCGTACTTCACCTTGTAATGAAAGATGGCTTTCACAAGGTCAATGACATGTTGGACGCTCATTGTTGGAAGTGTGGATATTGAGTTGGAGAGCCTGTAAGCGATGAACTCAGACGTGAGTTGTCTGTGGTCTTGGGACACAATCTTGCCATCCACCCTTTTGCCTCGGCACATGTGAGGTGGCACACAACTCACTACGTGCCAAGCGGGACCTCCTTTCCATGGTCTTGCACGCACAATCCACGGACATATTTCATCTTCACATGCACATGCAACCGTGTAGCGCACATTGACGTCTGAATGCACCACCTTGTGTGGATGATAATGCGTAACCGAGTAGTTGTCGAGCCACATCTTCAATTCCAAGAAGGTTTCGAACTTACACCCTTTACCAATCCGGTTCTTGTCGTCTCCCAAATCATGGTGAGAGCTTGGCCTAACCCCAAGAGATATAGATTTGCCACCATCCACAACGGCTTCATCCTGAGACTAACATCCTTGAACAATGGTGTCTTGTGATCCCGACCGAATACCTTCTCGAAAGCTTCGGCCTCCTTCACCGTGAACCCCTCCTCATCAACTTGTTCATCGGGACCTTCGTCATCCGAATCCGATGCATATGCATGGGAAAAAGGGATGGAATGGTCCATTATCTCTTGCAAATGATATTTGTCAAGATCACCCACATTGTTGTCATGGAGATCAACTTCATTGTCATCGTCTGCATACTCATCATTGTCCTCTTGCAAAGCTTCATCTTGGTTGTTTGTAAACGAGCTCAATGTTGGCCTCACTTCTTGGGTCAAAAGAGGTTCAACAATTTCATCTCGCTTCAAGGGTGGGGGGCTACTAGCAACCAAAGGGGAGGGTTTCCGGTTCAAGTCCAAATGCAAATTTGAATAAACCTTCTTCGTTGCAAATAACTCAAGAGCCTTGTCAAGTGAATCGGCCACCGTTTCCTTGTATGCAACCCAACGTTGCTCCGAGTTGATACGCATTGTCTTCCAACGGATGTGCATTCCAAAACCTACATTATGCCTTCCCTCCAACTCAACGATATCACTAGGGTCCATCCAATTCAAATCTTTCCTCACTTGTTGCAAGAGCTCCGCATAGCTAGGACTACTATCAAACACCATATCTAGCTCATCCGTATCCGGTTCAATATTGCCTTTCAAGAAGGCGTCTTTGTCCCCATGATGAACAAACACACATGTTCTTCCCATCCCTATAAGCATTCAAACAACACAACATAACATTGCTTCCATGAGTACTAATTTAAGGATTAACACGGAATACAAACCCTAATATATATATATATATATATATATATATATATATATATCAAACAACAACCCTAACCCTAACCATAACCCTAACCATAACCCTAACAATAACCCTAACCATAACCCTAGCACCAACATAAGAACACCCATAAGAATAACCCTAACATACTAACAAAGCCTAATCATAGGAAATTGGCAAACAAAGATCTCACATCTCCATGCAAATCTCTAGATCCAAACAAAACTAGGGTTTCCCAAACTAGCATTACTTGGATCAAAACAAGGGGATCGGAGAAGATTACCTTGAGGGAGGGTATGACTTCGAAATCCACGGACAAATTCTTCAAACTTGCAAGTTTTGGGAGAGGATTTGAGAGGGGGAGAGAGTGGGAGAGGGGGCAAAGCTCGGGTTGGGGTGTGTGGGGTGGGGGGAGTGGGGCCCAGCCACTGGATAAGTCACAGTGCAGCGCCCGAACGCTAGGCGCTGCACATTACATGTGTGGCGCCTAGCTAGGAGGCGCTGCACTGCTGGGTGCGGGCCCAAGGACTGCCACAGTGGACTGGCGTGCAACGCCCCAGAGATGGGCGTTGCACCGTAGGGTGTGGCGCCTGCGTGGCGGGCGCTACACAAAAGGGTCAGTGCTGTGAAATAGTTTTACGGGCAGTTCATTCCGTGAATTGATTTCGTCCCAAGGTCAGTGTGGCGCCTCGGTGCTAGGCGCTGCAGCGGCTGTAGCTTGCAAACAGAATGTTTGCTCTCTGTTTAG
Organism: Triticum monococcum; assembly: GCA_034509565.1. Lineage (NCBI taxonomy): Eukaryota > Viridiplantae > Streptophyta > Magnoliopsida > Poales > Poaceae > Triticum > Triticum monococcum. Next base: position 751,594,034 of record CM067843.1, on the reverse strand, counting down.
CTCAGTCCAAGTGTGCAATGCCTCAGCTCTAGGCGCTGCACTATACAGTGTGACGCCTAGAGCCGTATAGTGTAGCGCCTAGAGCTGAGGCGTTGCACACTTGGACTGAGCTAAACAGAGAGCAAACATTCTGTTTGCAAGCTACAGCCGCTGCAGCGCCTAGCACCAAGGCGCCACACTGTACAGTGGAACGCCCAGTAGCTAGGCGTTGCACTATATAGTGAGGCGCCTCGGTGCTAGGCGCTGCAGCGGCTGTAGCTTAACTTGGTCATTATCAGGTAGAGATGAGGAAGGGAGAGGGGGACTTGGTGCACCCAGAGGGTGATTGTCATGGTTCAGAGTTCAATGTGGTTGAGCAGGGAGTTGAGGTCACCCTCGAGGATCCAGACCAGTTCAAACATGTCGAGGCTGCCAATGTGAATGATCAAGATGAGGGCTTTAGCGGTGAAGCTAATGAAGAGGGCTCTTGAAATGGACGATGTAGGAGACAAGGAGGATGCATCGGTCGAAGCGGCCTTGCTTCCTACTAGGAAGAAGATCAAGTTCAACATAGAGGATCAAGTTCAACATTATTAAGACAACAAGTGCAACATAGAGGATCAAGTTCAACATTGCTAAGACGTCAACTACAAGTTCAACATAACTAAGACATACAAAGAGGATCAAGTTCAACATAGAGCTACCACAAATAAAGGACTATGGCTGGTTCCTAAGAAGAGCTAGTTCCTTGAGCGCTTTTTGGCTGCTCCCCCCTCTTGCTGGCTAACTTCTTCACCTTCCTAGGAATAGGAACACGCTCCCGCTCCGGCTCCGATTCCTCCACGTCATTGACATCGTCATCCAAATAGTCATCCAAAGCCGCCATCCGCGAGGTGCCGACCGTCCTTTTGCCTCTTTCGGTGAAGTCTTCAGGTGTGTACTTGTTGATTCCCTTCCTAGGCTTTAGCATGTATGCAGACCTAGCCTGGTACGTCCCCAAGGTCATATCATCATCAACAACCTATGCATCAACAAAAGATATGGAAAGACCGTGTGTGAGAATATAGTTAGCAATGCAGCAATAATTGGATATATATGCTCATGCCATACCTCTTGGGTGACCACACCCACATCCTCATCCTCCAAATGATCACCATGGCTCTGGCCCGAAGTGGGATCTGATGGTGTCGCCGACCTAGACCGTTCTGGTGATACATACTCGGGGTCACGACAACCAAAAAGGTTTGATAGCCGCCTTAACTTTTGGCCCTGGCGCTGCAACATGTACAAGTGAATGAGACATCGAACGTAGCAACACATGTTAAGTGCTAGTTTGAAGGAGATGTGAACCTTGATGAATGCTCGAAGTGCACCTTCTCCATCGCTTTTGCCAGCCGGGGTTGTTTCAAGAATAGTCTCGGTCTCATCAGCTGCTTTCTTGATCTGGGCACGCTATGAACAGAAATGGTATTAACGTGTTAGGCAAGCGAAGATGTGAATAGTGTGGATGAAAAGCAAAGAGGGCAAATACCACAAAGTTCATCATTGGAGCTGAAGGGATCACTGAGTTGCCTTTCCTGACTAATGCGTTGTACTGGTGTTGGGCTACCTCATCAAAAACAGTGGGTTCTTCCAAAATCTCCTCAGCATACGCCGGCTTGCATACCTCCACACGGGTACTTGCAAGAAACCATGTGAGATAGTTGTTGAACGCTACAGGGCAGTGCTCACGAAGCTGGACTCCTTTTCCAGCCCTAGCTTGCTCCACACTAAGCGCAAACTGTACGACATACTTTCTGTGATGCTTGGCCCAATCCTTAATCTTCCGCTGCCTTTTCCTATCCAACCTGCAAGTTAGAAACATAATATTAGTAGCATCGAAACCGCCGAGAAGCTGCTAAGTACTCAAGGTTAATTATATCTTACGCGTGTAGCAACTTGTCCGTGTCCTCTCACTCCGGCGGATGTGCCTGGAACAAACCAAACTGACGGCGCACTCGATGTGGGAGGTGAAGCTCAACCGCCCAGTTGCATATGAGTGGGCACCGCATACGCCAGAGATCCCTATCCCTAGTGCACATCGGATTCATCCTGAACTCTAAAGGGTTACCAAAACTATCTCCTATTCCATACGGCTCCCATATCACCCGCAAAATGGGATAGAATGCAAAATTGATATCGAGTTGCAAGAGAAGCATCATAATCACTTATGCCATGTCAATTCACCTGCTCAGGCGTGATCGCGTCAAGCTCGCTCTGGTACAACTTGTACATGACCGAGGGATCATCTGTCGTCTCATTTATCAGATCCCACTTGTAAGCCCAAGTGGGTAGCCGTAGTAGGTCGCCTTTGTCGTCCCAATCATCGTACTTCACCTTCTTCGGACGTCCAACCGGCAAACGCTCCCAGCTCCCTATGGAAAGTGCGAGCAAACAACCACCAATACCTCCAGATGACCTACAACAGGCTTCGTCCAACTGCACATAAAAGAGAACATGGTTCAATTAAGAGCAAGATCACATTCATAGAAGTGAAAAAGAAACAACTTCATACCTGTCTATACAAGTAAGCCAATGTCGCCGAACCCCAACTCCATTTGGTATCGAAGACGGTCAACGCCTTCAGCCACATCCATGGAGCATTCTTGCCTGTGCCATCAGCAAACATAGTCCTGGATATCACATACCACATGTAGACACGAGCATATGTCTTGACCGTGTCCTCATCAGCTTCCGGTGGGCAAGTACCAAAGTGCTCAGTAATCCACGTGAAAGTAGCACCGGCTGTGACTCTTTCCTTCTTCTTGTTTTCTGCTGCTGGTTTCGGAGGCTCCAGAGGAACCATACCGATAAGGGCATGCATCTGCGCGCGCCACCCATCGGAATCGGTGCTCATACATAGAGGATTCCCATCGATAGGAAGGCCGGTGATCATAGCAATATCCTGGAGCGTCACTGTCATCTTCCCGGTCCGTAGATGGAAACTATGTGTCTCCGGCCGCCAATGATCAATAAGCGCAGTGAGTGCTGGAGCATTGTTGGGTGGCGTCGACCGTCTGACCATATGAATGAAAGGGAGAAGTCCTGTCTCCCTTACATACGGTGTGTATCGCTCATCATAGCGCATCCACCCAAGGGTGACCCCGTGAGAACGAAGCTTCAAAGGTGCAAGCTCCTACAAACAAACAATTCATAAGATTACATATGGGGCATTTGTGTTTGAAATAAATACGAAATTCATAAAACATGCCACTTTCATTATTACCCGTTGCTCCACCGCCATAGCGTACGACCGGTGTTGTTTGTCCCAGTGATCATCGAGAAGCCAAACCATCCTAACAATTTTGAAAGAAAGCTTTCTTGTCAACACGATTATCTTTTGAATACAAATAAACTAAAGTACGCCTACTAGATGCAAAATACAAAGCATATGTATCCAAACCATTCTTGCCAATACAAATGTAATTTCAATAAACTAAACTAAGCCTACCTCATGCAAGATTCAATACAAATATCTTTTCCATATAAATAAAATGTCAACCTATGTATCCAAACTATACAAATAACATGTCAACCTATGTATCCAAACCACATTCTAGTCTAACAAGGGTTCCCCAAATCTAATACATGCAAGATTCAAACAAAAATTCCCCAAATCTAATACACACAAGATTCAAACAAGGGTTCCTCAAATCTCCGAAATAGCATACATTCTATGGATAGAAAGAAGGGGATCGGAGAAAAGTACCTTCTAGGATGGATTGGTGAAGTAATCCACAGGCCAAATCGTCAGATCTGACGATTTTTTAAGAGGGGATTGAGAGGGGGAGAGGAGGAAGCCGCCGGCCGCCTGTTCTGTAACTCCTCTGGAACGAATGGGTGGGGTGGGGGTGGGGGGGGGGGGGGCAGCGGGCGGCTGGCATCTAAGTCACAATGCAGTGCCTGCGGGCCGGGCGCTGCACATTACGGTGCAGCGCCTAGCTCGGAGGCGCTGCACTGCTGGGTGCGGGCCCAGGGGCTGCCACGGTGGACTGAAGTGCAACGCCCCCGAGCTAGGCGCTGCACCATAGGGTGTGGTGCCGTCGTGGCGGGCGCTGCACAAAAAGGTCAGGGGTGTGAAATTATTTCACTGGCAGTTCATTTTGTGAATTGATTTCGTCCACAGGTCAAAATAGTCAAATTTGCCGGCAATCTCACCTCCCGCCGTCGCCCTAGCATCCAAGCTCCACCTCAACCCCGACGCGCCGTCCTCGATATTGCACGCCCCACCGGTCGTCCATCTGCCCTCGGCCGCTGTCGCTGCGTTAGTTCGCTTCGTCCATGCTCCTCTTGTAGACCTTCAGGCTCGCGCACCCGTGACCTTGCGGCAGGCCTCGACCGTCTGCTGCCTTGTTATGGATTAGAAGTTCAGTTATCCATGCTTGGCTTATCTAGTATGATTGCATCTTAGAAATTGAGTGACGTTAAAACTTTCTTCAGATGCTAGGAAATAACCGAGCCATCACTGGAATAGGCAACAGCTTGAACCAATATACGTACAATTTAAAACATGAATTTGCATTGGACATGGCCAACTCTACAAAGGTGAACGCTAAACTGTCCATGACCGTGAGCCTCTGTCGTCTACGCCCTGCTGCCTGGGAGCCGTGGCGAGGATTACGTATTTCTGTATGACCTTCTTGTCAATGGCGGACAGCTCGCCAGTGGTGTCCGGTGATTTCGCCACCACCGCCATGAACCAGGCCACCATGAGCAGCGTAAGCCATTGCTTGACATATGGCCTAGCAAGGAAGAGGACAACGCCACAACGGTGTAGGTAGGAGACGTCGGCGAGACCTGTGACATGCTGCCGAGCGCCTGGTCTACGAGCCAGGCTGGGCGAGGAAGGGACGGGAGATGGGCTTGCGGAGGAAGAGGATGCATGCGGACGGCGAAACCAGATGAAAGGGGTAGCCTTAATCTGTCTGATTAGCTGAAAATTAATATCCCCAAATTGCCCTCAAATTACAGTGCACGCTGTACTGCTAACCAAATTCGAGCAGTATACATCTCTTTGGGTCGTTGGCTCCCTCTTTATGCATTGTGTCTCTCTTTTAAGGATTCTTTCTGGGCGGTCGGAGTTTTCGAGTGGAAGAGACATGTTGAATGATTTGCTCCCGGGCCCAATAGTACCATTTGTCCGTGGAGGAATTTTTTCCCCAAACTCCAACGTTAACATATGCACAGTGTGTGATATTATAGGCATAGGAGAACTAAACTAAATAAATGCAGAGGGCATTAGGAATGAGAAACATAATCAGTTCTGTAGGTTCCGTATATATACGACTGTAGGAGTACCAAACGGCCAACAGGTTGCACTTGTCTGATTTTTCTCCTTGATCCGTGCTGGAGCTGCCAAGTTTATGCCCTTAATTTCATGTTGCTTGCCGTGATTTTCTGCAGATCCAGAGAAGCGGCAGAGAGTTCCCTCGGCATACAACCGATTCATCAAGTGAGTGATCAGTGGTTCATTCTAGTTCCCCGTTTTAGCTTGAATCTTCTCTCTGGCAAAATTCGTATGCATGATGCATGATTTCCTATGTACGTATGCAGAGACGAGATTCAGCGTATCAAGGCCAACAATCCGGACATCACCCACAGGGAGGCTTTCAGCGCAGCTGCCAAGAATGTAATTAACTTCATCTTCTCTATTTCTCAACACACATTTTGATCGGACCGGGTTTGATCTTTGATTTGTTCAATACTTTGTGTATTTATCACCGATCGTCTGCATGCATCAGTGTGCTCATTTTCGACACATCCATTTCGGTATTTACCACCTCCATGCTCCCTCCCGAAAAGGTTGTACTGCAGGTTAATTAGAGAAGACTGCAGGGTGTTATTTGCAAAAGTGCGGGCGATGACTACCTGGCTACCACTTGTCGAGCTATGATAGGCCGGGGACTAAATCATCACATCCACTGCAAGTTGGGGTATGATGGAGTTGCACTTTGCAACTTTGGGACTAAATCATCACATTGTGTGCAAGTTAGGGTACCTGAGGTGCTATTACCTCCAGCAAAAACATCTTGGAACAATGTAATGTGTCCGAAAAAGAGCGAAGTAGTTCACATGGGCAACTCCCGGCCCTACAATTAGTCATGTTAGATTCCATTTGTTAGAATAAATCTGAGATGCATAATTGATCTATCGAGGACCAAGCAATCACATGAGCTAGAAACCGAGATTTGTTAACGAGGTTACCGATATGGTTACATCTCCGGGGCCTGACTAAGGGCTCTCCTCCCCGTGACACCGTCACAATACCGCATCCTGGCCATCGGTACACACCGCGTGCTCCCCTGCGTGTCGATGCCGATTCCATATCCTGTCTACACACCGTATGAGTTCAAATTCAATTGTAACCTACCTTGTATAATAACATTCGACACAAGTCATCCTCGATGACTTGAATGGAGTCAATAATTAACCATAGTCCCTAGCAAAAGTCCATAAGCCTAGCATTGTTGGGGTGATATTTGGTGGCACGTTTGGATGGCTCCGTTGGAGCCTTTTGTTGGTTGCGTGTGTAAGTTTGTATGGTACTAATGACTTTCTGGAGGTGCTGGTACATCCAGAATGATGTTGTGCATATGAAACCTGTCCCACTAATGGTATCATGTAGGTTCTTGTAGCACTACTTGGACTCTCTCATTTGAATTAAGTCAAACATGCATACTGACCGTAGGAAAGGGAAGTCGATTTTGCAATATGAACCAAAGGTGCGTCGAGCTGGCCCTGTGGTCTCACCCTTGCCTGGACTCCACAAGGGCGTGACTGGGTCAAGCTGAATACAGACGGCTCATTTACAGAAGACGGTTCAGCTGGGGCGGGTATGATCTTCCGTAATGAAGCAGGAGTCGTTATCTTTTCTGCATGTAGACAATTGTTTGCTTGTCTGATGCGTTGGAGGCGGAACTTTGTGCATGCATAGAAGGCCCACCTCTTGCTGTACAGAGAAGTGACTCACCAATTGTTATTGAGATGGACTCGCTAACTGCGGTTGGCATGATCGAGAAGCGCGAAGAAGATAGATCCGTCTATGCATCTCTGGTGAAGGAAATCAAGTACTCCGTCTCATGATATAAGAGTGTTTTTGACACTACACTAGTCAAAAACTTGTATTCCCTCTGTGTGATCTAAACACTCTTATATTAGTTTATGAAGGAAGTATTTGTCAAGTCTTCGAGAAACTTGTATTACTCATGTAAATCATAGTCAGAATAGTCTGGCTAGTTTTGGTAGAACCGAAGGCAAAACCATGACGTGGATTGGTTCAGGCCCTTCTATGGTCATCGACTTGGTGATTGAGGATTGTAAGGACATTGTGAGTAAGCAATACAATTTTTTCACCCGCGAAAAAAGAAGTTTGTGTTTATTTGTGCTTATGTCAGTGATTCAATCTCCATTCAACGGGCTAAGACAAATCGTTTGCTTTCATTTTGAGAAGATCGACAAAGGAAGTCGCACTTTCATATTTGTTGCATTTGGATTGATTGAAAACACCTCGAATTCTGAAACTCGCGTGTTCATTTAGCATAAAGTTTCAAAATATTCTCAAGCAAAAGATCGTAAAAAGGCCACCACAACGTGGTCATGTGCCAATCTATAAACTAAGTGGAGTATTTTATGAAGGAAATGCGGACAGAATTGTAAGGTGGACTGATGACTCCATCGGCTGCCGTATCCAAATCTGCTTTCGCTTTTGACTGAAACTGATTGCCATGTGCCCATGCTGGTGAGATACCCTCGGCAAAGATATCTGCAGGCCGCTCGCCGGCGGCGGCATAGCCAGTCGAACTCTTGCCGGAGGTGAAACCCGATGGAGGGGAGCAGCAGCGGCAAGCACTTCATGCTCGTCCACGGCCTCTGCCACGGCGCGTGGTGCTGGTACAAGCTGGTGCCGATGCTCCGCGCCGCCGGGCACCGGGTCACCGCGCTCGACATGGCCGCGTCCGGCGCGCACCCGGCCCGCATGGACGAGGTGGCGTCCTTCGAGGACTACTCGCGGCCGCTGCTCGACGCCGTGGCCGCGGCGCCGGCCGGCGAGAGGCTGGTCCTGGTCGGGCACAGCCTCGGCGGGCTCAACATCGCGCTCGCCATGGAGAGGTTCCCGTGCAAGGTCGCCGCGGCCGTGTTCCTGGCCGCGTGCATGCCGTGCGTCGGCAGGCACATGGGCGCCACCACGGAGGAGGTGAGTAATTTTACACAGCTCAGAAGTCAGAGGAGCTGCATCGTAATCGATCCACCACGGTGACCATGCTGATTTCCTGCGATTCTCGCTAGATCATGAGACGGATCAAGCCGGATTTCTTCATGGACATGAAGAGGATGGCTCTGAACACGAGCCAGGGCCCTCGACCTGCACTCGTGTTTGGCCCAAAATTATTGGCAGCAAAGCTGTACGATCGAAGCTCAGCTGAGGTGATAGCAAGAATCCATTCTTTCCCGTCACAAATGTTATTTACGATGCTGACAGTGGTTTTACGTACGGCATGCAGGATCAGACGCTGGCTACGATGCTGGTGAGACCGGGGTGCCAGTTCCTGGATGACCCCACGATGAAGGACGAGGCGCTGCTCACCGACGCCAACTACGGGTCGGTGAAGAAGGTGTACGTGGTGGCCATGGCCGACGCCTCAAACTCCGAGGCGATGCAGCGCTGGATGGTCGACGACCTGAACCCTGGCACGGAGGCCGAGGAGATCGCCGGAGCCGACCACATGGCCATGTGCTCCGAACCCAGGGAGCTCTCTGGTGTCCTGCTCCGGATCGCCGACAAGTATGAATGAATTGATTGTCCACACAGTTGCGACTTGTACAACGTAATATCTTCGCTGAGAGTTAAGTTGGTCTTATAATACATTTTTTTTCTCAAATACACACAAGCATGCGTATCGTATATTAAAGAAAGATACAAAAGCGTTTTTAACACTCCGTACCATAAGATGGAGTACACCTTTTAAGAAAAACTTTGTTGTTTGTTACTACTTCTTTTCTTAGTAGGCGATGTTTTGTGGTTGTGCACATCCGTCTGTGAGGTTTGCGTTCGCCCTTCTTTATCTATAAAGGCTTGCCATACATGCCAGACTGAATTCAAAAGTTGTGTCAACGAAAAACATTTCTTCATCTCTGTCAGATTTCTGACTGTCGATCGCGTGTCACGATCCATGCAAAGCTCTGTTGCGTCCTACATATCTTAACATGCCCGCATTGTTTCCCAACACATTTCTTTTTTGAGAAAAGCTTGCTAGGCTTTATTGATCAGCAAAAATGTTTGCCGGAAAGGGGATTTGAAAAGGGCTGGTGCTTTGTCTCGATTATAGCGAGATGAAAGAACCCCTTGCCCTCAGCCACCAACCCCCTAAATGGCCTATCAGGGTGGGCTGGCTCCTAGGGCACATATTTCGGTTTATTACTTTATTTATTTATTTCTGAAATGTATACGTATTTGATCTAAATCTTAAAAAGTTAAATATTCATTTATAAAATGTTCATGCAATGTAAAAAATGATCGCGCAACCTTTACAAATGTCGACAGCATTAGAAAAAATGTTCTCGACATTAAAGGAAATGTTTATACAATGTCAAAAGAGATGTTTACATAGTTCAAAAAATATATGTGACATTTCAAAACTCTTCACATGTTTAAAAAAATGTATCATGCCATTTTAAATTATTCATACGATGTAAATAATCATCCAAGCTGTAATTTATTTTAAGCACCATTCATAAAAATATACGTGACATATTAAAGAAATACAATCACACATTTTAAAAAATGTTCGTAACATTTTTCAAAAAAATGTAAAACATGTTCTGGCAGTTTAAAAAAAGTTTCATGCCATTAAAAAGTGTATGACGTGTATTTTCTTTATCATGTATTCGAAAGAATGACCAAAACAAGTATTTGGAAAAAAAGTAAATTGTGTATTTCAAACATGTCCAAAGTGTGCCGGAAAAATGTTCCACATGTGTACTGAAAAAAGTAGACATGTGTAGTGAAAAAGAAAAATAAGTAGGAAAAGACCATAGAAAATCGGTGAAGAAACAAAGAAAAATAGAAAAATGATAAGGAAAACACATAGTATAAAAAGAAAAATAACTCAAGCTAGAGGCGCCACAGTACTGGGCCGGCCTAACGATAGGCGAGACCTAGTTAGGTATCACAACGGGCGAGAAAGAGCCCTGATAATTCAAAAGATCTAGCAACAAAATTTGTATGGGGCGATTGGCATTTGTTCGCAAGTGATCCTACTGAGATCCATAGCCAACGAGTTATAGTAAGCTCTGCGAAGGGAGTTACTAAGTTCCACATAACATGCATTCTTTGCAGGAAGGTGAAAATGGTAGGAAAAATCTAAGGATTGCACTGTAGTTTCTTTATTTTGGGTGGTATTTTCTTCTGTAATTGTCCTGTTACACGTGTACTGAAATGCTGCATGTATGGCCAGTTGTACTCTTGATATTTGAATGCACATGGAATCCTTAAGTTAAAGTTGACTCACGAAAACCCACCTAACTTTGTAAGACTAAAGTGTGGGTCAGCTTGTTGTGGGCCCACATGCCAGTCATAACGAAGTTGGGTAAGTTTTGAATCCCAGTCTCATATACATTCTCATTGTTGTGATTGTTTGTGTGCGGTTCTAAAATGGTGCCGGTTGGCCCTAGTGATGAATAGAGTGCCTAGAAGTTTGAGGTTTGAACAAACCAAAAATATTTGGTCAGGGATTATTGACCACGATGCCCATGATACTTCGGTTGTTGCTTATCTCCTTGTTGAGATCCTCTCCACTTGTAAAAATTAGTAAGTTAAACAATTCGTTGCACTTGTGAGCTCAAATGATCAAATTACAGCCAAAGATTGGCAATGTTGTTACTGCATTATAATAGGCAAATGAAAATTTTGAGGCATATGCATGAAGTATAAGATGCAAAACTCGGGTAAAATATACCGAAGATGTATTATTTAGGTGTCTTTTAGGGTATCTTATATTGCACTTTTCAATAGAAAATAAAAAGAACAACTACTTCTCCATCTGCAAAGATAGATACGATTTATGAGGGTACATCGATAGGCTTTAACACAAAGAAAAGAAATCACAAAGTAAAAATGATTGATAGTTTTGGTAGAAAAAGAAGTTAGGATAGTATACTATGGAAGAGTCTAGAACAAAATAGAAGTGTGTTTTAAGTTTCGTGCAAAATGTCCATAGGACTTAAGCCCAACCATCGAATTTTTTAGATAGTACACGTGGTAGAATATTGTGCAGCAACGAGGAAATCCGCCGGCCAACAACACTCACAACTGCCATCTGTCTACCATTGGATCGGCTTCATCCAATGGTTGTTTTTCCAAATTATTCATACATTATATAGTGGTATAGTTATAGAAATAAATGCACAGAAATGCTTAATCCACTTTGTGGGGGCGACATCATCAACATCATCATCGTGTTGGAGGCGGGTTCACAGAAACTTTCCATGCAGACTATTGGTGATGCTCATCATTGGCATACCGACCATAGGATGGAAAACCGAAGATGGGTGGTTTGCCGACCATAGGTTAGAAAACCTAGCTGAACCAACGACATGACAAAAAAATGGTTCTGATGCCTTGTCTGATCTGTTATGGCCAGTTGACCTTAGAAAGAAGCAGATGAAAACTTTGTGGTTGGACATACAATTTTTGGGCAAATCAGAGAAGACAGGGGTGGTGCAACGAAAATTTTAGACTGGCGATCTGTTGGTCTTGGCAATCTACTAGGACGTCTACAGAATATTCTTACATTTTCAAAATTCAACGGAACCGAAAAACCATCGATCACGGCCTCACTGTTGTAAGTTTTTTTCTTTAAAACTATGGTGACAATGTCTACTTTTAAATAAGGCAAAGGTTTTCCCATTTTATTGATATAGGATAAGTAAAACGCAACACATAACCTATCATAGTGCTAGAGCCTCTGTCCAACCAATATTACAAACAAATGCAAACCACACGAGTTCGACGACCACTCCCATGGTTAGGTAATGCCAGCAAAGCCAAGATATGCCTCATTTGTGGGCAGACTAGTGACATCTATCATGATACTAAGCTCCTGATTTGGAACGTTCTGGTGTGTCGAGAGCTGTGGGGGATGTTATGGGCCCTGCCTGTAAGGGTGTGTGTCGCCGGATCACCCTTTTTTTTGGTTTTGAGAAGGTATTGCATGTATTTTTTTTCTTTTTTATATTTTATCAATTTTAATATTTCAAAAAAAAATCATGCATGTTTCATGTTTTCCCTTTTCCATATTTTAACTCATGTATATTTATTATAATTTGTGAACATTTTAAAAGATGTACATTTTAGAATTCATGTTTTTTGGAATTTCATGAACATTTTTAAATTTGTACACCTTTTTCAAATTCATGAACATTTTGAAATCCACAAATAATTTAAATGCATGAGCATTTTTTAAATGTTGGTGTTTTTAAATTCACAAACTTTTTAAAAATAGGTGAACTTCTTCTGATTTAATGAACTTCAAATAAAAAACATGATAGACGGCTTTTTCTGAGCTAGCAGTGGACGAGCTAAAAGAAAAGCTAAGCTAGTGAGCGAGCGAGGGAAGAAGGAGCCGAGCTGATGGAGCATGAACTTTATCAGTCACCATGTGAGTATTATAGTACCAATTTCACAGTTTCAACATGGAATAAGAGCTCCCAAGTGGATTACACAACCATCACTGGCTGACACCAAGGCCAAAACGTTCAAGGACACCAGAACCATGCACCTAGCAACGACACCATCCTCTCATAATAAATGCCGCCTTCAATAGCCTAACACGATATACAAATTATTAAAAAACACCGCCAAAACATAATTAAAGTCCAAGCTAATATTGATAAAACCTGAACGAAAGTACCGACCATAATAATATGCTAGAAAAAAAAGAGTAAATCCCATGAGTGAAGAACTATGCAAGTGCAAACGAAGCGTGTGTTAGCCTCAAATAGAATAAGAAGGCCAACCTACATAATAGAAGGGCAGAGCTGGGAGTCGTCCATGTCCAAACAACAACAATATCTCGAGCGTGCAAGCCACTCGTATCGTGCCATCTAATTGCCTTCCAAAGCGGACACCCAAATGATACAATGCTCCTCTCGAGGCCATGGGCAAAACCATGACTCACCGACATACTACTATATCGCAGTGCAATTTAAGCAACATGCATGTGACACTAAGACATATTTGTCGTCCATATGAAGAGCCAGAGTAGGGTTTTCACCATTAACCAAGCAGAGGAGCATAGGACTATAATAACACCTTGAGAAAGGAACACGACACACCTGCAAGCACCACCTCTGACAAAATCGTCCAACACCGATTATGACTTTTACTTATCTCCCACACCCCTAACAAGGCAACATCGATGATGCAAAAAGTAGTTGGGTTGGGGCATGGGGTCGGGGGTTGGTCTCCTATGTGCCCAAAATATTTTTAAAGGGATATGAACAAAAAATTGTGAGGTGGACATGAGTTGGAATCAGAGCTGCGACTAATGTCAACTCCTCACCTGAAAAACGTTAATTCACGCAGGTTTGTTACGATTGGCTCAAGGAGGAAATGAATCCAGTTCCTTTGGATGTTGACCTAATGGTGAGGAAAGAAAGCGACCGATTGAAATGTTTTCGAAAACAAAGACCGACTATTTAAAAAGGGATAACCACTCTTTTTTCTATTCCTTTGTATCAAAAAAGACTCTTAGGCCTTCTTTGATTCATAGGATAGAAATGTTATTTGCCATGAGCCAATGGATGCAGTCAGATTCTGAAAACCACTTGCTTAAAGCTGCAAAGTATTCTTTAGCAAAATATAATAAGAAGGCAACAACATTGTCATCAATGTGTCAATCTACAAATATATTTTTTAAATGGATATGGACAAAATTGTTAGGTGGACATGAGTGGGAATAAGAGCTGCGAATGATGTCGACTCCTCACCTGGAAAAGTGATAATTCACTCTGGTTGGCTACAGGAACATGAAACCATGATTGGCTACTACATAGTGTAGTAGTGACAAGATTCCCTCGCCAAAGATATCTGCAAGCTGCAGGCAGGAGCTGAGGTGAAATCCGATGGAGGGGAGCGGCGGCGGCAGGCACTTCATCCTCGTCCACGGCCTCTGCCACGGCGCGTGGTGCTGGTACAAGCTGGTGCCGATGCTCCGCGCCGCGGGGCACCGCGTCACCGCGCTGGACATGGCGGCGTCCGGTGCGCACCCGGCGCGCATGGACGAGGTGGAGTCCTTCGAGGACTACTCGCGGCCGCTGCTCGACGCCGTCGCCGCGGCACCGGCAGGCGAGAGGCTGGTCCTGGTCGGGCACAGCCTCGGCGGGCTCAACCTCGCGCTCGCCATGGAGAGATTCCCGCGCAAGGTCGCCGCGGCCGTGTTCCTCGCCGCGTGCATGGCGTGCGCCGGCAGGCACATGGGCGTCACCGTCGAGGAGGTAGGCTAACCCTCCCAGAATCAAGCTCAAGGCCCTCGATGAGCTCACATGGCCATTTTTCCAGAGCTCAGATGTGGACAATCATGGCTAATTTCTCGCGACTGTTGATAGTTCTCCAGAAGAACCCCAGCCGATTTTTTCATGGACAGCAAGATCATGGTTCTGAACACAGATCAAGGCCCTCGGCCTGCCGTCGCGCTTGGCCCCAAATTGTTGGCAGCGAAATTGTACGATCGAAGCTCAGTCGAGGTAATATACCAACATAACAAAGAAAATCTTTGCTATTCATGTGAACTATTGAACCAACAAACAACCATTCTAGTACCATCATACTCAAAACATGGACGCAGGACCTGACGCTGGCCACGTTGCTGGTGAGGCCGGGCTGCCAGTTCGTGGACGATCCGTTGATGAGGGACGAGGCTCTGCTCACCGACGCCAACTACGGGTCGGTGAAGAAGGTGTACGTGGTGCTCAAGGACGACGCTTCCACCTCCGAGGAGATGCAGCGCTGGATGGTCGACCTGAGCCCTGGCACAGAAGCCGAGGAGCTCGCCGGAGCCGACCACATGGCTATGTGCTCCAAGCCCAGGGAACTCTCTGATGTGTTGCTCAGGACCGCCAACAAGTATGACTGAGGATGGTTGTGCACACCCAGCCGTACGTACAACAAGCATGCCAGACCAAATCCGAAAGGTCTGTTAGAAAAGGAATTCCAAAATCTAGTACATCCTTCAATCCGACTTAATGGATGCAACAAATGCCAGACTGAAGCATTAGGACAAGTACTGTCAAGGAGTTCACGGTTAAACTGTTAGTGGTAGGTTAAATCGATTGTTGTTTGAAGACCCGATCACCCCGTTGCTATTTTCCTGACTTATATATATATATATATATATATATATATATATATATATACAACATTAAATTATTTCTCACGCCTTTTGCATATAACATCATTTTATGCAAAAGGAGCTATTTCTCACGACTTATAACATCATTTTATGCAAAAGGCATTTGTTATATGCAAAAGGCACGCCTTTAACTCAGATTTGGGTTCGGTTCTCTGGTGCTCCCTCTGACCCTCTGGACAGCTTCTTGGTCACTTGGAGCCTGGGTTCTTTGATTGGCAGGACTGAGCAGGTGGATATGCAGTTCACTCGGGCTCATGGGGTGGCACGGCTGCTTGTCAGTGTAGCCAATATTCAGTTCTTGCCAGACGTGGTGCATTGGACTTACGCGGGTGTTGTATATCAGTTGGACGTTGAGTATGAGGATCCAAATCTTTTCAACGAGTTTGAGGATGATAACCCCATGGACACTTCTGAGGGTGGAGGGGGTTCGGGGAACCAGGATGATATAGCTAAGAGTGATGATGATAAGGCTAAGGGGCCTTCGGGGCAGTCTGATTCTGGTGACTCCGCCCCTGTTGGGACTTCCAGGACAGTTCCGACTACCACTCTTCAGCTTGGCTCTTTTGGAGCGTTCTCGGCTCCGCCGAGGGTGTCGTGTGAAAGGGTCCGTTCTACGTCCATGGTGCCCAGTATGCGGGTGTCGAGATCTGCCGATGGTGGAGGTGCTTCAGGGCAGGATGGCCCACCACCGGTTGTGTCCTCTCCTCCGGCACAGGCTGAGGCGGCCGAGCCGGTGGTTATGGGAGGAGAGGGCCAGCAGGAGGCTCGGCCCTCTGAGACTTCGAAGTTGGCGGTCCCAAGGGTCGGCGAGCCCCCTTGGTGAGGTCGCCGGTTTGCGAGGGAGCGGGCGCGCAGGAGGCCGTCGTTTCCCCTTCGGTTGCTCTGGAGGGCGGGCTGGGTGGTTCGGTTGCTGCGGCACCGGACTCCCTGGACCGCCCTAGGCTGAGGTCACCGGTCGTGGGCGTCGGCGGGGTGGCAGCCCCTGGGACCTGCGAGCTCTCATCGCCGTTGGACGTGGCTCCGATTGCCCCGGCGCTGGTCACCGCTGTTGGAGGACGGGTAGGAGGCTCTTCCCCTAGCGCAGCTTCCCGCGAGGAGGTCATCGCTTTCGGTGGGATCCCGGATCCTGTCTCTGCAGGGAGACGGGTCAGCGGGAGACTGCAGGAGCAGCCGGATGTTGATGACATGCAGCTCAGGTGCGCGCTGAGGGCGGCCAAGCTGCGTGACGTCGAGCTTTCTACTGGTATGTCCGTTAACAAATTTAATTCTATTATGCATTTTACCAATGATGAGATTGTGCAAAATGCGAATCAATTAGGAGTATCTCTGGGTAATAATGATCTAGAGATTTCTAAATCTATTAATGATATGCTAGATCTGGAAGCTGAACGAGCGTTAGATTTGATTCGTAACTTGGTGGCGGTTAGGCCGATGAACGAATCGGAGATTGATGCGCTTGGGGTTAGAGTTCTAGATGGCTTGTGTGCTGATCTTGATCCTGCGGTATAGGAGGCGGAGGAGGAGGATGAGTATGGCCTCCCTGAAACTTCTAACCTGGAGGATGAGTCTTTGGGGATTGATGAACATTCCGAACGTGCCGAACCCTCTGATGTTCACGTTAAGCCTAAACGGACCTGGAAACGGAAGGTTTATCCGGTGTCGGCAGCGCGTAGAAGTGCTAGGCTCCGTACCTCTAATTTTTTTTGATGAAATATGAGAGGCATCTTTTGGAACAGCAGAGGTCTTAAAGACTTGGCTAAAAGACGGTTTCTAGCAGAGGCTTCTCTTGAACATCACTTAGACTTTATTGCTTTGTCCGAGACTGGATGAGGTAATTTTTCTCCACAATTTCTTAACACCCTATCTGGGAGGGCTGATTTTGACTGGCACTGTCTCCCACCTCGAGGAAGATCCGGTGGGGTTTTACTTGGGGTTAAGTGCGAGACGTTGGAGGTTCAGAGTGTAGTGCTGGGTGAGTTTGCGGTAAAGTTTCGGGTCAGAACTAAAGCGGATGGGTTTGATTGGGTTTTGGTGGCAGTCTATGGGGCTGCGCAACCAGAACTCAAGCCAGATTTCTTGGCTGATTTGGTCCGTGTTTGCGGTAACGAGCAACTTCCCGTCTTAGTGGGTGGAGATTTTAACATTATTCGAAGAAAGGAGGAAAAGAATAATGATAACTTTGACGGCAGATGGTCATTTATGTTCAATACTATCATAGAAAGCTTGGATCTCAGAGAGATAGAGCTTTTGGGTAGGAAGTTTACTTGGGCAAACTCGCTACCGGTTCCGACTTTTGAGAAGCTCGATCGTGTTTTGGCGAGCGTCGATTGGGAACAGAAGTTTCCTCTGGTAACGGTGCAGGCATTGACACGCGGTATCTCGGATCACACACCGTTACTAGTCGACTCTGGAGCTCAAACTCATATGGGTAATAAGAATATTTTTTCCTTCGAACTTGCCTGGTTTGAAAGAGAAGGGTTCATTGAGTTGTTAGCTAGAGAGTGGGCTAAAGACTCGGGGGGAAGGTCACCCATTGAGCGGTGGCAGTGCAAGATTCGTCATCTTCGAAGGTTCCTTCGTGGATGGGCTAAGCACACGAATGGGATTTATAAGGCTGAGAAGGAAAGACTCCTTATGCTCATTCATTCCCTTGAGTTAAAAGCTGAAAACTTTATTTTAGATTCTTCCGAGCTGGAGTCTAAAGTGGAAGCCGAGTTGCGGTTGAAAGCACTTCTCCGCGAGGAGGAATTGAAATGGGCTTTGAGAGCTAAGGTTCGTAAGGTTGTCCAAGGAGAGGACAACACTCAATTCTTTCATATGATTGCTAACGGAAAGCATCGTAAGAAGAGGATTTTTCAATTAGAACAAGATGAAGGGACGATAGTTGGTCAGGAAAACCTGAAACTATACATTACCAACTATTATAAGCAGTTGTTTGGCTCTCCGGATGAGAGTTTTGTGTCCCTAGATGAGTCAAGAGTTGAGGATGTTTCCCAACTTGAGACGGAAGAGAATGAGATTTTGACTGCCCCTTTCACGGAGAAAGAGGTGTTTGAGGCTATTACACAAATGAAGAACAATAAAGCGCCAGGACCAGATGGGTTTCCGGCGGAGTTCTACAAAAAGTGCTGGCATTTTATTAAGGGTGACCTGTTGCCGATGTTTCATGATTTATTCAATGGTCAGCTTCATCTGTTCAAGCTCAATTTTGGAACAATAACTCTGCTTCCTAAGAAGACGGAGGCTATTCGCATTGAGCAGTTCAGACCTATATGTTTATTTAATGTCAGTTTCAAAATTTTCACCAAGGTTGGGACGAATAGACTCACGCAGATTGCGCATTCAGTTGTGCAACCGTCCCAGACCGCTTTCATGCCAGACAGAAATATCCTTGAAGGAGTGGTTGTCTTGCATGAAACGCTCCATGAGATTCACTCCAAAAAACTAGATGGTGTGGTTTTTAAAGTGGATTTTGAAAAAACATATGATAAAGTTAAATGGCCGTTCCTTCAACAGGCGTTGCGTATGAAAAGATTTGACAAGGCCTGGCGAGACCAGATTGAATCCTTTACGCAAAAAGGGAGTGTAGGGATTAAATTGAATGATGATATAGGTCACTATTTCCAGACACATAAAGGACTAAGGCAAGGAGATCCCATGTCACCGATTCTATTTAACATAGTGGTTGATATGTTATCTATTTTAATAGGTCAGGCTAAGGATGCGGGGCAGGTTTCGGGCTGGGTTCCGCACCTAGTTGATGGTGGTATTTCCATTCTACAGTATGCTGATGATACTATCATCTTTATGGAGCATGACTTGGTGAAAGCAAGGAACATGAAGCTTGTGTTGTGCTTATTTGAACAATTGTCTGGACTCAAGATTAACTTCCATAAGAGCGAACTGTTTTGTTTTGGGAGAGCTAATGAGGACCAGGAGGCGTATAAGCAATTGTTCAGATGTGAATTGGGTTCGCTACCGTTTACTTACCTAGGTATACCCATTCACCATCGTAAGCTGACGAACAAGGAGTGGAAATGCATCGAGGATCGTTTTGAAAAGAAACTGAGCTGCTGGAAAGGGAAGCTTATGTCATATGGAGGACGATTAATTCTGATTAATTTGGTCTTAACCAGTATGCCCATGTTTCTTTTATCCTTTTTTGAGGTCCCGGTGGGGGTCAGGAAGAGGCTAGACTTTTATCGATCTCGTTTCTTTTGGCAGAATGATGAGTTGAAACGAAAGTATAGGCTTGCAAAATGGGATATCATCTGTAGGCCGAAGGACCAAGGCGGTCTAGGCATTGAAAATCTAGAGATCAAGAATAGATGTCTCCTTAGCAAGTGGCTATTTAAACTCTCGTCCGAGATAGAGGCTACATGGGCTCAGATTCTGCGGAATAAGTATCTGCAGTCTAAAACTTTGGCTCAGGTGACAGTGCGCCCGAATGATTCTCCGTTTTGGAAAGGGTTGATGAGAGTCAAGCCCCTATTCTTTAACAGGACGAAAATCTTAGTCGGTGATGGGGCTAATACGAGGTTCTGGGAGGATACGTGGCTTGGGGAGATGCCTCTGGCACTTCAATATCCTACCCTGTATAACATTGTCCAACGTAGAGAAGCCTATGTTGCAAATGTCTTACAGTCCACGCCTCTCAATATTAGCTTCCGGAGGACGCTAGTAGGCCATCGGTGGGAGGCATGGCTTCATCTTGTACGAAGGTTGATGGATGTCCAGCTGTCTCAACAGCCAGATAGATTGTTTTGGAAACTGACTAAGGACGGCAGGTTCTCGGTTAAATCCATGTATCTGGATGTCATAAACACCAGTGTCATTCCTAGCTCGAAGCACGTCTGGAAAGTTAAGGTACCTTTGCGTATCAAAGTGTTTATGTGGTTTGTGCATAAACAAGTGATTTTGACAAAAGATAACCTGGCAAAACGCAATTGGGTAGGTTCTGCTAGGTGTAGCTTTTGTGATTGTAACGAAACTATAAGGCACCTCTTTTTAGATTGTCCGCTGGCTAAGATTCTTTGGCGTTCGATTCATATTGCTTTTAATATTACTCCACCTACCTCTATCAATATGTTATTTGGAACATGGCTTGAAGGGGTTAACTTGGATGTAGCAAGACACATTCGTGTTGGAGTGTGTGCCTTGTTATGGGCAGTATGGAACTGCAGAAATGATTTGGTTTTTAACAGAAAAACGAACTTTCACTTTTTGCAGGTTATCTTCAGGGCCACAGCATTGATCCGTATGTGGTCGTTACTCACTCCGACGGAGGCCAGGGGGCGTTTGGCTAATGCGTCTACTCGATGGGAGATGGTAGCTCGGGATATTTTCAACCGGTTTGGATGGCGGTCATGTAATAGGATAGGCATGTAGTGCTCCTATTTATTTGCCAGCCGGTTGTGGCGTTCTTGATTAGGCTCGCTGGAGCAGCTTGTTTTATTTTCGTACCTTCAGATTTTGTGACTACTTTTGTTCTTATTTATAGGCCGTATGCATCTTTCTGATGCAGAGGTCGGGGTAATACCCTTTTTCTAAAAAAAAATTCAAACTTTGTTGATCCAACCCCCACGCAATTTTAAATCTTTTCGAGATTTCCCGTCCCTGTGTGTCTCTGGAACTGATGTAATTTCCGTTTGCTTGAAAGGGGTTTAACTTGGTTAAAAGAAATCTTTTCAAAATTCAAATTCAAATATAAACACAATATATGGTATAAATAAAAAGTACATGAATATGTTACATATGGCCTCATATGTGCATTGCATCAAACAATTACACGGATGCAAAGGACAGAACCCACCAAAAAAACTCAAATAATCCGGAATAAAATAAAAAAGGAGAAGAAAAATCGATCAAAACCCCCAAAAACCAAAAGAAAAAACGAAAAAGCCAGAAAACCGGAGCGCACAGAAACGCTGCTGGGCCGGCCCGGGAGGCAGCGCCTGATTTGGGAGGAGACGTTCCCGTTGACGACGAGGCGCCTACAGTTACTTCGTAACGGAAACGGTCCCGGTGACAAACTCATGGCCGGCTTCGACAACTCCAACACCAGAGAAGAGGTGGCGGCGGCCAGCCGCCACAAGAAGAAGGCGGCGCCGGCTGCCAATCTTGCCAAGGATCTGTTCGGCAACGCCTATCCTTCTGCACGCGATTA
Source organism: Triticum monococcum (assembly GCA_034509565.1). Classification (NCBI taxonomy): domain Eukaryota; kingdom Viridiplantae; phylum Streptophyta; class Magnoliopsida; order Poales; family Poaceae; genus Triticum; species Triticum monococcum. The sequence continues at coordinate 751,572,443 of CM067843.1, read as the reverse complement.
CATAATGAGGAAGCAACAACTCAAGAGAATTGCGAGGGCCAAGGCCAGGGCGGAGGCGAAGGCGAACAGTGGAGCCTCCGGTGATGGCAATAAGGTGCAGCACGGAGCAAAGCTAGGTGGATATTATCACAACAATGAAGCATCGAGGAAGCAGCAACTTGGCATGTCGGGTAGATTTTGCAGGAACTAGATCATCGCCGGTGCGCGTTGCCGTACCCGTCTATTTTGGCAGTTACATAATATTATATTTGTATACAGGGCCATAGGGGCAAAAGAAAAATGAAACTTAAATTTGCAAAAACTTGACCGTTACATTACTCAGTTACCTTAGACCTAACTTTTTGCAAAATGTAATGTGGTAGTAGAGGAGAGCTGGGATTTTTCTTGTGTCTGATGGACTTTGAAGTTGATTCAAGTTTGGACTTGCTGGCCGTGCCTTTAATGTAGACTCTTAATGGGTACTTGATAAATGTATTGGAAGGGAGTTTTTGCGACCTACATAATCCCAATTTTTTTATATTACCTATTTGTATTTAACTATTTGTTGGCAGAGGAGATATGAGTTTTATTGATTTTGGCTGGATTAGTACCATCAGTCAGTTCGTAAGTGGTCAATACAAATTGGATTGTTATGAAAACATACACACCAATCTAGTATCACTAAAAGAAACTGCTAATAAGATGACAATCAACAGCAGAAAACAAACATGTACATGTAATTTTAAAAAGTTTAAATGTTGATTTTAAGCATGGCGTGCCCATGAAATCCTCACTGGTTTATACCCGAATGACAGCCATCTTCATCAGCAAAAAATAATAAACAATCTGCTCGATTGTTGAGAGCATTACATCCATGGACGAAGATTCCTAAAGAAGGAATTTAATTAGGTTGGAAATCAAATGACACTAACATATGTGGTACAAGGAGCCGTGTCGATCAGTAGCCACAAGTTCTTCCATTTAGTATTAGCAGCTCCATATGATACGTAAGGAGGCTGTCCAAAATAGGTCATCATGGGAAAGGGGTGACTCCCACGAGTCAATTAAGATCCAAACTGGATTTTCTACCGATCAGCAGTTGATCACCTTGCACCACGTACAGAAAAGTAAAGCTCACAATCAGGAGAGAAAGTCCAATAATAGAGCAGGTAATATCATTTGCAAGATGGACAATATAGTCAGAAACTCAGAATATATAATAAAAAAGATGATAACTATCACCGGTCACATACTGGACACAGGATGGCATAATAATGCACCATATGAGGCTAAAATTTTCATATAACATTAACACATATTAGTAGAATGAAAATAAATTTTATATGGCAAAAAGAAAACATTTGTCTCATGACATGTAGAAGAATACGATGCAAATAGATTAGTATGACCATAATATGTTTTTTTAAAGACCAAAATATGTCTTTGACCTCTGTCAGAAAAAGCATATACTTCTAGTAATAGTTTCAGATGGAGTAATATTCTTTGAGCAGATAGCTACACATTGCTAATGTGTAATCTACTGTCTAATCTCGGCTAACTCTACAGTAACAATAATTGAGCATTACAAATGTATATGCATTTTCAGTGGCTGTGCATTTTTTATGCAGTAGCTATTCTCACCCATGGTGACATTTCACGGAATTTTCAACTGTACCTGAATCAGTTCATAAGCTATTTTAGGTGTAAATGTCAATATAGTAGAGAATTCTCACCTGCTTTATGTTCAGTAGCACGCTCAATATTTTCCTTTCACAAGCCATAACCTGAATAACCACATGATTCATCAAGTAACTAATATTATTTAAAGAAAGTGCATGGAAATAGCAAATAGTAGCTGTAGTGCCTGTTAATTGGTCCACGCCAACTGCTATCAGAACTACTTCAACTCACATCAACCTGAACCCAAAGAGAGATTTAAAAGGGGCAGAGGGGAAGGTGTAACCTGGACTTGAAGGACAGTCCAAAAACAGATTCGATCTCCCAAAATAAGTAGAGTAGTATCAAACACTTGACAGGCCCTAATGATAATACTCTCTCAAGAGATTATTAGAAAGCGCATCAAGAGAAATCTCAAACGAGGGAGAAGACAGAAGGATGCCAGATTGACATGGACGGATCTGCACAAGAGGAAGCTTGAAATAATGATGAGAACCCATAGTGAGAAGGCCACATGGTTGGTGGAGAAGATGTTTGGTTCTGCTGCCCGAACAACGGGAGAGCACTGGGCGACGGATATATAATTATATATGTATTAAACAGGCGCACGAACTCAAGCAGGTGTAGGCTGCCAAAGCAATAACGTACCTCCACTAATCAACACCGCGAGTGGCGGACATCAACCGCTATGAAGGCTACCATGAGCTGATACTTGAATGCTTTCTTCAATGCCGGCAGATCGGCCATCGATCTGATTCTGCGGTCCCTTTCGCACGTTTCTACCGCTTCAGTTGCCGAGGTGTGCGAGGAGATCCACATCCTCTCTCCCGCATTGCTTCGCTCCACGTTGTCCGGCCGATGAAGAGGGCGATCTTCCGTTCGCTCGATCGCCATCTCTTTCTTAGATTGGACTGGATGTTTTTTTCCTTCTGAGCATACCGACCGCCATCTCCAGTAACGGTTGAGTTGCTCGATGGGCTTTGTCAAATGCTAGGCCCGCACGCTATTTTTCAGTCATACCCCCCGCACCCAAAGGCCCCAATTAATAAGAGAACGCCGATTTTGTTCCAGGAGCAGCGGCCCATTGGAGATGGCGATCAGAGGGTCAAGCCCAGCTGCTGGAAGTGTTTCACAGAGAAGCTGATCCAACGACCAAAAAACGCCCGGGAATAGATCAAATGGTCCAATATCCTGAGGGCGTGAGAAGCCTCCTAGAGTGCACAGTTATAATGTTTCTAGAAATGGAGCGCCAAAGAGGCAGCAACCCACCATGTCGGTGAACAAGGCCGCCCCTGCACAAGGTGTCGAGGTGCCGCCGTCTGCTGAGCAGGCTCCTCCACCGCCACCGAGCCTATACGACATCAACGAGTTCCCTGCGTTGAAGTAGTTGTAGATGATAGCTTTTCTTCCACATTCGCATGCTTGAAGCCTTTTGATTTATTTGTTGGCTCGTTTTTTACGACATTTGCTCGTGTAGTATTTTGTGAGGAAAGAACTTAATTAATCAGGGGAATAATTTTTTTTACTTGTGTATTGCTCAAATTTTCACCTCTTAAAGTTTCACTCTATTTAATGGATCTATCCTCTCTCTATCTTAAAAAATACTTGTGGGCACACTTTATCTATTCTCATAGTAAAAAAAAAGGAACACTTGAGTACATGTTGGCTCTCCTCCTAACAAATCAGTGTTCCTATTCTATTTTCAATCAAACATTATGAGTAATTGTTACCAAAAATAAAAGTATAGTGCCACTCAAGTTCGTAATCATCTACAAACTCTGTAAAGACTCCTTAGTTCTGCTTGTATAATATTAAAGGTGCAGTAGAAATTTTCCTACCGTTTAATGTAAAAATAAAAGCCACTGGTTTAGTGGACCCTACGTCTAGTGCTACACTAGCTAAATGACCATGCGTTGCCACATGACAATGAAAATAAATACTACTAATGACTGTTGTAATTCCTAAGAAAATAATAACAAATGTATTTGGCAGCTAGGGGCAGACTATTCCCCCATCATGATCGAGGCTATGGGTTCAAGAGAGTGAGCATCGAATAGAAGAGCAGCATCTCACTCGCAAAAGGAAAAAATAATAAGAATATGACATCATGTGGTATTCATTTTTATGGTGAGAATGGGCGGCACATATATTGTAGTGATTCAGGACTAATAATGTCTAACATATACGTTTGCCATCCTTATACACATCTATGGCATTGCCGGCCTTTTTCTATTCCTCTTCTCTTTCATTCACCCACTATCTCCACCTCTGCGTCATACAATTCAAAGCTTGCCACCTCTATCAATAGCGCATCCGGCTCACAATCTCCTCTTCTCCCTCCCCCCCTCCCTACCCCTCCAAAGTTTCTATAGCTTGTTCTTCGGAGTAAATGAGAAAAATATAATATAAGTAAACAATTCAAAACCTTCAATCATGGTATGCACATGATACATGATACTCCTCCTGCGACAATACGGGTAAATAAGTCACCGGCCAGTGAACAATTATCTCTTACTATATTTGATAATATGACAAAAACATCTCCTAAGGAAAACAAAGAAACATCTGAGACGCCTGTGGGATGTTCATGGCTGCATCTTGTAGTAATATACAGTTCGTCGAGGACACAACGGTGGCGGAGGCCAGAGGGCTACGAGACGAACTAATTCCGGCGAATGATATAGGTTGCAACAACCTGGTGATGGAGGCTGACTGCATGGAAGTAATCCAAGTGATGCTCAATGGAGGCAACTCACTAGTGCCGACAGCGGCTATCTACCAGGAGTGCTCTTTTATTTGTCGTAATTTTAATTCTGTTAATTTCCATCATTGTTCAAGGGAAGCCAATATGGCGTCGGACCTGTTGGCTAGTATGTCGGAGGACTCGGGAACTATTGTGTGGCAGTCTGATCCTTTCATTTTCTTGCTTGATACTTTGTCCAACGATGTAGCCCTGTTTACACATGAAATATACACCGCCATGATGTCATTTCCCTAAAAAAACATCCGGTAAGGAAAAAAAAGAATTCCAAAGATCTAGGAATAGTAATGAAATTTGTATCAACAGTATCATAAAGCGCGATTTCCTAAAGCAAATTGGCAAGTGATCCTACCCAGATTTCATATTTAACCACTAGACTCCAGGGTGCCGAAAAAAGTCATGATTTTAGGTTGGCTATTTCTCTTGGACCGCCTATGGCTATTTCTCTTGGACCATCTGAACACTAGGAAGAATCTGCGCAAGAAGCACATCCTCACCTATGATACTTGTCCAAGGTGCAACAACGCTGTCGAGGACCGGGAGCATTTGTTCTTCACTTGCCCCCGGCTGCTCGCCGAATCTGGTGCGCTACCGGCATAAGGCCACAGTTCAGCCCTATTCCGGAGATATTCACCACCTCCTTGCCGGATGCTTTGCCTCCCTTGATTCGTCCTTTTATGCTCCTCTTCATTCTCTGGAAAATCTGGGAAGCAAGGAACAAAAAGATTTTTCAAAGTGTCTCAAGACGGAAACACTAAAGGAACATGCCGGGTTCTGGCGTGATTTCCTCTCTTCAAGTAATATGTGAATTCTGTAAACATTCATTCTTTTGAAATATATTCATGTGGGGAGTTTCCCCCACCCCCGGGTGACCATTTCGAATACAAAAACTTGTGTAATATTAAAGGTGCAGTAGAAATTTTCCTACAATTTAATATAAAAATAAAGAAAAATGATAAAATCTCGAATGTTCGGATTTTAAGCATAACAATTCGAAGTTTTTCATGGCAACTTTAGTTCACGCGAGGTTTCAAACATGGCAATTTTCTGACAAAAACTAACTGGGACAAAGTTGTCATGTTTTAACAACTAAATTTGCCACCTCGCATCAACTAAAGTTGCCATGAAAGAACATTCGGGATGACATGCTTAAAATTTGAGCGTTCGGGATTTATCGGGGTCCAAAATAAAAGCCACTGGTTTAGTGGGCCCTCCGTTTGGTGCTACACTAGCTAAATGATCGTATGTTGCCACATGACAATGAAAACAAATACTTCGATCAAAATGATGGTTGTAATTCCTAAGAAAATAATAAGAAATGTATTTGGCAGCTAGGGGCAGACCATTGCCCCATCATGCTCGAGGCTATGGGTTCAAGAGAGTAAGCGCCGAATAGAAGAGTAGCATCTCACTCGCAAAAGAAAAAAAAAGAATATGACATCATGTGGTATTCATTTATATGGTGAGAATCATCGGCAGCACATATATTGTAGTGATTCACACTAATAATGTCTAACATATAAGTTTGTGATCCTTATGCACATCTATGACACTGTCGTCAACTTTCTTCTTCCTCTTCTCTTTCATTCACCCACTATCTCTACCTCTGCGCCTACAGTTCAAAGCTTGCCACCTCTAAAAATAGTGCATCCGGCTCACAATCTCGTCTTCTCTTTCCCTCCCTCCCTACCCCTCCCAAGTTTTTATAGCTTGTTCTTCAAACGGTCTGTCTAGGGTACATCTAGATGTGTCCTAGTTATTGCATATCTAAGTGACTCAGTTAGCACAAAAGAAAAAGAAAACACCCACACGAATCTTCACGTAAGATCAATGACACAGGACTTAGTTGTGCTTTGGCAAAACTGAATGAGAAAATATAATATAAGTAAACAATTCAAAACCTTCAATCATGGTAGGCACATGATACTCCTCCCCCATGCGTTGCCACCTGCGATAATACGGGTAAATAAGTCACCGGCCAGTGAACAATGACCACGAAAACATGTCCTAAGGAAAAAAAAAAGGAATCCCAATGATCTAGGAGTAGTAACGAAATTTGTATCGACTGTATCATAAAACGCGATTTCCTAAAGCAAATTGGCAAGTGATCGTAGCGAGATTTCATATCTAACCACCACGCCACCAACCCTACCATCGTATTCGTATCGTGCTGCTGGAGGACTTCCCTTCCTGGGAGTCAGATTGGATTCTCACCGGCCGGCCGGAACCTTAAACTCTCCTTGAGAGTTGAGACGTCAATGGCTTTGAGCCGGTGCGGCCGGGATTTGACGGCCGTGGCTGGCAAGAGCGACCCGGTGATCGGTCGCGATGCCGAGATAGATCGCGTGGTCTGCATCCTTTGCCGCCGGACCAAGAACAACGCCGTGCTCGTCGGCCCTTCGGGCGTCGGCAAGACGGCCATCGCAGAGGGCTTCGCACACCGCATTGCCGCGGGGACTGTCCCAACGGATTTGCATGGGGCGCGCGTCATCGAGATCGACATCGCGGCAATGCTGGCTGGTACATCATACCACGGCACATTTGAGGAGCGCTTCAAGGGCGTCCTCAAGGCGGCTGAAAACGCCAACGGCAAGGTGATCTTGTTCATCGACGAGATGCACATGCTTATCGGCGCCAGCCGGGTCTGCGACAGCAGCATGGACGCGGCCAACATGCTGAAGCTAGCGTTGGCTCGCGGACGCATCCGTTGCATCGGCGCGACGGCATTCGACGAGCACCGCAAGTATATTGAGAAGGATGCGGCGTTCGAGAGACGGTTCCAGATGGTGCAGATGGAGGAGCCGAGCACGCAGGCGACCGTTGCTATTCTACGAGGTCTAAGAGAGCGTTACCAAATGCACCACGGCGTGAAAATTCAACGTGCGGCTCTTGTTGCTGCCGCAGAGCTTGCTGGTCGCTATATCACTGGTGAGTATTCGCTTCTTTTGGAAAACGATAAGAATCGACTCCATGCGATGTTTGAGTCAAAATAATTCTCTTTTAATGATTTTTTGCTTGTTTTATTTATGTGTGTGTCAGGAGAAATTGCAACTTTCAGATTTTGTACCAAATGGCACGGATGCTTAACAAGAAAAAATTATTTATTGGGGAGAACTTATGAGTTATATTGTTGTTTGTAGGTCGTCAATTTCCTGATAAGACAATACATCTGATTGACCAGGCATGTGCGACAGCAAGGATGCATGAGTCACATTGTTTATGTGTGCATGTATTTAAAACTCGGTATTATCTAGATGGACGCCTATAGGATACGGTCTTCTCAGTGAACGCTCCCCGACCTGGCAGGCTATACAATATGGCCTCGATCTCCTGAAGAAGGGCATCATATGGCGTGTGGGGGATGGTCAAAATATCCGCATCTAGCGTGATCGTTGGGTGCGCCAAGGGAACCCTCGCGCCAACCCATCACACACAGCAGGGCACATGTCGGCTGAGGAGAGTTGCCAAACTCTTGGAGGCGGATGGGTCCGTGGCGTATGAGACCTCCTCCATCTATACATCCTGCCGGCGGACGTCGTTGTGATATCCAGTATTCACACCTCACCTCACGTCACCAACGACATTATCGCCTGGACGCTGGAGAAGAACAATATCTTCACTATTTGTTCTGCCTACCGGTTTTCCATGGACGAGCGTGAGCGTCCATCGGCCACCACCACGAGCAGGGCACCTGATGGTCGTCATGCCATCTGGAAGACCATAAGGGGGTGTCCTGCTCCCCCGAAGGTACGCGTGTTTGCTTGGAGGATTGTGACCAACTCACTAGCTACTTGGGCAAACAAATTCTCTCGTCACCTTGAGATATCTGACATATCTCCCATTTATGGTGTGGAACAAGAGGATGGGTTCCATGCGTTGTGCAGGTGTCCCCTTGCAAAGGAATTATGGCATGCCATGGCGCTCGATTGGCACATTCCGAGGGTCGAAGCAATCTACAACTCGGGCCCGGAGTGTCTCTTTAATCTCCTCGATCCTCTGGACAAGACGACGCGTATGATCGTACTGATGATGATGTGGAGGATTTGGTATGTGCGGAACGAGATAACACATGAGAAAAGGCCACCTGCTCCTGAAGCTTCTTGTCGTTTCCTGCATGGCTATATTAGCTCGAGCGGTACCCCAATGGCGATGTTGTGAAAAAAATGGTGCTCAATGCCCTCTCGGCAGCCTATAAGGCCAACGCTGAGCCTAAGGAAGAGCTGCGCTGGGTCCCTCCTGATCCGGGTTAGGCGAAGCTAAACACGGACGGGAGCTTCAATCCATCCACAGGTATGGCAGGAGGTGGTATGATCCTCCGGGACACACATGGGGATATCATCTATAGCGCTTGTCGGGAAATTCGTACATGTGATAACGCGCAGGGTGCCGAGGTAGCAGCGTGCTGGGAGCGGGAGCTGGCCCTTCATCGGACGGAGCTGCCCATTTTGGTCGAGCTTGACAACGCGGATGCGGTGTCACTGATCACAATCACAGCAAACTTCGAGGATCGATCAATGCATCACATATTGGTCAAAGAGATGAGGTCTGCTTCGGTACACCCCCCCCCCCTCGCTTAACGTATAAGGGCATTTTGGGCATACGGTGCTTAACGTATCCCGCACTGTATGCGGCGTGCCCATACAGGTAGAGCCGAGCGCACGGCTGGCTTGCATCTACCCTCTCCCCGTCGTGCGAAAAAAAACCATGACCTGCGTTGATCACGCGGCCCATTCCAACGTCGCCCCGCACCGCTGATCGCCGCCCTTACCCGCCGATCGTCGCCTTTCCCCGCCGATCTAGCCGTGACCACGCTGCCAATTCCAACGTCTTCCTGTCCGGCCGATCGCCGACCATTTTCCCCGTCTTCACCCGGGATCTGGCCAACGCGGACGTTGTTGGAGTCGCCCGCCGTACATGATGTCGCCTCCGTGCAGGTCGTCGCGGTGACGTGGCCTACGTGGATGCCGTCGCCGCCCGCAACTCCGTGATCAACCTCTCCGGAAACGTCCTCGCCGTTCGCAGCCACGGCCAGGCCGGCCGAAGTGCACGTGCACGCCATGTAAGCCGTCTAGTTTGTCAAAAAAATTGTATCTGTAAATAATTATGTGAAATCACTTGTTAGATAAGAAGTTGTCATCTGTATGATCGTAGTACATTTAATTTGATTTAAAATTGACAGATCAATTTTTATTATAATATTGCAGTGTTGGTTGTGAGATCATTCAATGGATAAAGAAACTGCATTTACGGATCTGTTTTTGGACACGAGTGAGTGGGATGGTAGCGATAGTGTTGATCGTACGAATGGTAATGATAGTAAAGATGATGATGATGGCAGCGACAATGAATCCCGGTCGTCGTACGATAATTTACCCGAGGAGGATTTTCAAAAGAAGGAGGATGGTGCTTGTAGTGAAAACGTAAGTGTCGTGTACAATCTTTTCGTCGGATGAAGAACCATATGGTACTTACATGTGCATATGATTTTTTTATGTGCAGGAGGATATTGACGTCCAGAACGAGGAAAATCATGATGTTGAATCTTTCGCGGATAACATAAGCCAGGTTCGGTCCAAAATTTAAGATGTCATTGAATAATAAAAACTTGTTAATGACAACTTACACTTGCTTATGTGAAATATTGTAGGCTAACTTTGATGGTTGAAGTGGTGATGATGAATATGAGCATGAGGATGGAGCTAATATGGACATCGAGGAAGTTGAAATCCAGCAACGTGCGCTGGAGACACGGTTGAAGGTTATGGGTATGACATTTGCATCACTATGGGAGGCCTACATGTTCTACAATAACTACGCCAAAGACCGTGGATTCAGTATCAGAAAAGATAAGGTGAAACGAGGAAAAGGACTTTCAACCACTGTTCGGTTAGGCGATACGTTTGCTCGAGGGCAGGAAAACGTCTCAGTAAAATTTTAAACCCGGAGGGCCGTACCCGCAGGCTAAGACCTGAGACTCGTTGCGAGTGTGGCGCACATTTAGTCGTGAAGTTGGACAAAGGACGTGGAGTTTGGTTCGTGGCAACTTTTATGGATGATCACAACCATTTGTTAGCTAGACCAGATGAGGTGGTATTTCTGCGGTCACATCGAGTGATGGGAGATCACCAGATAGCTGAGATCTTGGTGATGGAAGGCGCTGGGATCAGAAAGCATATCATCGTCGACAACTTCATTAGCAGGTATGGCTCGTATGATAAGTGTGGGTTTCTGAGACGAGACGTGTACAACCTATGTTGCCGAGAAAAAATGAAGTTGATTGCGAAGGGTGATGCTAACACGGCAATCGGGATTATGAGGAGCAGAAAGGAGAAGGATCCAGACTTTTTCTTTGAGTACGTGCTCGATAAGGAGGGCCGTTTGAAGAGCATGTTCTGGTGCGATGCACAGTCGTGGCGGGACTATCAGTTGTATGGAGATGTGACTGTGTTCGACAGCACGTATAAGATGAACAGATATGGTATGCCGTTCATCCCCTTTGTTGGTGTAAATAATCATCGTTGCACCACAGTTTTTGGTTGTGCCATTGTGTCCGACGAGACCGAAGCGACGTACGTGTGGCTGCTCCAGACATTCCTAAAGGCCAATTGTCAGAAAAAGCCAAGGTCAATCATCACAGATGGAGACACTGCAATGATACGAGTTATTCGGTTGGTTTTGGTTGATGTGTTGCACCGTCTCTGCTCATGGCACGTGGAAAAAAAACATGCAGAAGCACCTTAATTGCAAATCGCTAAATGAGTTCAGGGCACTCTTGTACTACTCCACCTCTCCAGCCAACTTTGAGGCGAGATGGCACGCTTTCGTCCGTAAATGGAAGACTGATAAAACAGAAGAGTGGCCGAGTAGGATGTACATGAAGAGGAGTCTGTGGGCATCATCATATCTGTCAGATGGTTTTTTTCTGGGTATGCGCAGTAATCAGAGGAGTGAAAGCCTTAACTCTTGTCTTCACCTTCACCTGGACGGCGGTATGACTATTGTTGACCTAGTTGTGCATTATGAGAATTGCATAGTTCGACTACGTGAGAACGAGGCGCATGATGACTGTGTTTCAAATCAGTCATTGCCACCATCAGTCACAGAATATAAGGATATTGAGAAGCATGCTGCCGAAGTATTCACTCGTTCCAATTTTTATATTCTTCAACAAGATCTGAAGAAGATGGGAGAGCTTGAGATTTTTGAAACGCTAGTGGGAGTTGACTGCCACACCTTCATCGTGATATGGAGAAATAACCGCAAATTTCAGTTCCGAGTGAATTATCAAGCTGAAAACTCTGAGAATACGATAGACTGCAGTTGTGGACGAATGCTTCGGAAAGGATTGCCTTGCAAACACATTCTGTATGTGTTGGTTCATCTGAAAATATCTAAAATATCTAAGTGTTGCATCCTTAAGAGGATGTCGAAAGTTGCGAGAGGTGGGCTGCCTGCACAGCGAAAGAGTGACATGTTTGGCTGGGATTGGATAGGGGCAGAGCAGCGTGCTCGCTATAGTCAACTCAGTATAACAGGAGCTGAAGCTTTTCATGTTGCTTCAAATGATCCATTCGTCTTTGATGAGTTGATGCAGTGTCTGCAGAATATAATAGCGAAGAAAAAGGTCCCTGATAATGATGCTGTTGGTAGTAGAAGAAATGTGCATGAGGAGCCATGTCAGCCGGAACAACATGTTGATGTCATAGGTGATCCCGTGAAAGTTTCCACGAAGGGCGCCCCTAAACAGAGCACGACAGAGCGGGCAAAGAAAGATCCAAATGTTACAAAAAATGGAAGACCAAAATCATTTTCTGAGAAAAAACCCGGTCCTCTTTGTGGCATTTGTAAGAAAAAGGGTCATCGACGGCAAACGTGCGCTGAGAATGAAAAGTAAGTTTTACATTATTTTAATTATTTTTTGGTTCTCTCTTTACAATTGTCTGATGAGTTGTTTACAATTTGTTATGTAGGAACCGGGCATAAAGATGAAGTATTCATAATCAATTGAAGGCACTCACAATTTTAGTTTATTTGTTTAAGGATAAGAGACATGTCACTTTGAGTTTATTCTTTAAGCCACCTTGTTCGATGGAAGGCACTGGCACTTTCAGTTTATTTGTTTAAGGATTAGAGACATGGCACTTTGAGTTAATCTTTATGCCACCTTGTTCGATGTTATGAGACACGCGATTTCTATTATTATGTGTGAAACATGATATATTTGTATGAGTGTGTTACTGCTGTCATGACTTTGTCAACTGATTAACATTTTTTAAATTTAATGATTGTGAAAAAAATATTTGAAAAAAAAGCCCAGCCGTGGCCGGGTGCGCGCACGGACAGTATACTACAACGCCTTCTGGGAGGCCTTTCGGCCGACGAGCGGGGAGGCCACGGCGTACAATAGGGCATTCATTAGTGTTCTGTAGCGAGCTTGTGAGAAGGCGAAGACGCGGGTATATAAACCGGTTGGCGCGTCTCTCCGCGGGCGAGGTGGGACTAAACTTAGTCGGCACAACGCGCCAGCGTCCCCATCCGCACAAGAAGAGGATCGGCCCACGCGCCAGACACGCGCCGACAGATCGCTATATTCTCCCTAGGGATCGTTGCATGTGCCCGTTGGGTGGAGCGGGACGAGACCTCTGCCACCGGGCGCGCGGCTGTCGGTCGGTCAGCTGCTGGGCCAGCAGACCCGCGCGTGGCGCATGGCGAATCACGCCAGCCCGCACTAGGTGGACTGCGCGGGCCCGCCACTGCCTCAGCTGTCGGCCACCGCACGGGCTGGGCTGGAATATTCGTCGGATCCAGCGCCGCTGCTGCCAGCAGAATCAACGTGGGAAATTGTGCAGGTTTTGTCCACATCGCGCCAACTCAGGACGACGGGGATATTTTTTAATAAATAAATGACCGCCGCGAGTAGAAACAACAACAGTACATATAACATCGCAGCCGCAAACTGATACATTTTAGGATAGCAAAAATATTACTTGCCCACACGCATTTAAATGTTTAGTCTCACACGAAAGCGATAAATAAAATGTGAAAAATTGTCGAAATCTATCCCAGTGCCATGTCGCATTACAATCGATTAAAGTATCCAACAACGGTAGGGAAACCTTCTACGGGACTAAAACCCTACCGATGATAATACCTATTCCTTCTCCATGATTTTAACAATTTTCATCTTGACCTTCTCTAATTTGTTCACCTCTGAAAAAATAATTTCCGCCACAATACGTGGCCTTGACTCATTAATCTCTTCCTGGTCAAATTCATGTGTCCAGCGATCTCCGTCCTAGTATTTTATGCACCACATCACAAAAAGTTCACAAGACACTCTGCAATAAACATGTGTGATCAGCTTAGGATATAGCATGCACTTCCTTGTACTCATTTAACTTACCCATCTTTTGTCTCGGCATTTTATACTTATTAATTGGCCACGATGAGACATCTGAAATTTTTTTTGATTCAAGAGTTGAGTTGGCCTCCATAATATCCTTAGAAATTTCAGCTCTCTGAAACAAATTACCAAACCAGAATTTAATGTATTACTCAATATTTTTCTGAATGCGAGTGTGAAAATTATAGCATACCAGGGTGGCAATCATATTGCGAATTCTTTGGCTAATTGCGCGCTTTAGAATTTGATTCAAGAACTTGAAACTCCTCCTTAACGGTGTGCATCACTATGGTTATCCAATGATTATCATTAACATGCATAGGAAAATATGCCTACATAGTAACCAAATGATGTTAGTGCAATTAAATAGTAATGTCTAATAAAAACAAATAAATATGAAAGCAATACCATGTCCCGTCTGAAATACTCATCCATTACTCTTGCGATGACTTTTGTTTTCTTTGTAACATGTTTTGAGTCTAAATCATTTACTGACTTGGTCTTTCCCCTTGCCCTACTCAACATAAATTTGGGGAACCACGTTGTTGATACGTAACGATCAGAAAAATCACGGTGTTGTAGGTGTTTACAATATGCATTGATGATCTGCATACATAGACAAAAAACTTCTATCAACTTGTGAAGTACAAATGTGAGATTTGTTAAAACCAAACTCATACTTACAGCGCCATGCAACCATTTAAACGTCAGGACATCATGAAGCATAGCTGGCGTGCATATGTCCCCATCTCGTGGCGGCATATCGACCACGGTTCGGTGTGCATGCTTCTTTGTCGATGCTAGAGTCTCAACAAAAACTCTGGCTGCCTCTATGTGATCCGGAGTCATATTAAGAGAACTTGCTAGAATTGAATGTGGTGACGATGCAAACAGATCTAAAACAATGCAGCTACGGTCATTAAAAATAATAAAAAATTTACATAACGCGTGAATGAATTATAAAGTAGTACTTGACTTACTTTTTTAACACGTTTCTTGCGGGTAATGAGAATGTCGTAGAGGGATTGGCAATATTTCGACTTTTTTCTTTTGCGCTTACCATCATTTTCCTGACTGCCTTCACCATTACCTATGTTGCTCTCTGCCGGGAAACTTTCAAACATGTCTTCGGACTTTGTTGGTGACAAAGCATCCATAGACTCACCAGAAATATCAGCATTCTGCGGGGTACGGGATATAGACGAAAAGTCTTTTGTACGTACAATTGATGCCGAAGATGGAGAGTTTCCATTATCGTCTACTCCCTCCGTTCCGAATTACTTGTCGCAGGTATGGATGTATCTAGATACATTTTAGTTCTAGATACATCCATTTCTGCGACGAGTAATTTGGAACGGAGGGAGTATAATGAAAGGATCAGTAGCTTCATCTTTACCCGGTATCGTCGCCGGAGCACCCGTGTTATCAACGGGCACGGAGGAGTGCAGCTGGGCAAGCCTCTCCGCCTATCTTCTAGGCATGAACTTGACATTGGTGCAAAGAAGTGTATGGCGGGAGAAGCCGTGGACCACACCCTATCCTAGGAGACCTAGCTGGTGCAAGCCTCGAATCTTTTTTCCAGCTGGTTGGGGTGAGGAGTGCAGCTGGGCGAGCCTCTCCGCCTATCAATAGTTTTTGGGCTCTTCTCATAAAAAATGAAAAAAAGTTTTGGGGCTCCGACCTCGAAATCCTAACCCAAGAAATCTCTAAGAAGAGCGATAAAAACAAGTACTTGGCCCAATTTTTGCGATAAGTCTAGGTGAAGGAGAATGAAGGCCATGAGTGCTCCTAATTGGCACCCTTCTCGTGGGTCGGCCCCATAAACGGGGTGAGAGATTGCTCGGTTTCCCTGGTTCACTCATTCCCTTTTTTGCTCGGTTTCTAGTTGACCGGTCGAACGTTCACTAGTGGCATGGTTAAACATTGACTTGAAAAAACACCCAAAAAAATTGTGAGTTTGTAAAAAGTTTAGGAATTTGAGAAAAAATGTACAAAAATGAAAGTTCATGAATTTGAAAAATCTTCATAAAATTGTAAAAAAAACCATGAAACTGAAAAATGTTCATAACTAAGAGCTTGCGGATTTGATTTCTTCATGAAATTCAAAAAATAGGTCACAAAATTTGTAAAAAGTTTGATAATTTAAAAAAACCCACAAAATTGAGAAAGAGTTAATGAATTTGAAAAAGGATGTGCATTTTAGCATGAAAAGAAAAAATGAAAAAAGATAACGGTCCAGGAAACCAAGACGACAAAAAGAAAAAGAAACCATCTAGAAGCTTCCCAAAACCAGGTTGAGCTTTTGCGCTGAACTTTCTTAGATGAGCCTTCCTATTGCGATCGGTGCCAGTTATTGAAGGAGCGCTCGCCCGCCGCCCGCTCGTAGGTCGGCCCAATAGACAGGCGCGCAGCTCTCTTGGTTCACTTGTTCCCTTGTTCGCTCGGTTCCTAGTTGACCGTTCGGCTGTTCACTAATGGCACCGTTGAACATTGACTTTTAAAAAAAGTTCAAAAAGAATAAAAAAGAGTCCATGAGTTTGAATAAGTTCATGAATTTGAAAAATCTATGAAAATGATAAACTTCATGAATTTGAAAAGCCTTCATATAACTATAGAAAATCATGAAATTGATAACTTCATAAAAAATAGTTTATGGTTTAGAAAAAAGATCGCTAAAAAATTCACAAAATTTGGGAAAAGGCTCCTGAATTCGAAAAGAAGTCTCCGCTTTAAGAAAAATAAAAAAACAAAGAAATTGAAAACTAAAAACCTGTCAAGGAGACCAAAATAAAAAATCGACTAGAAGCTCCGCTGCAACTGCCTTGCATGGGCCTACCTATTGTGGTAGGCGCTACTTATTGAAGGAGCGGCCGCGCGCCACCCACTGATGGGCCAGACCAATAACCAGGGTGAGTAGCTCACTCGATTTCCTGGTTCTCCTGGTTCTCTAGGTTCACTCGTTCCGGGTTCGCGCGGTTCCTAGTTGACGGCCTCGAAGCATCTCCGGTCGCCACCCTCGCCGCCGGTCGCCCTCGCCGTCGCCGTCTTCGTCTCCTGCGTTTATTGCCGACTCCACGCATGCACTAGCTTTTGCCTGCGAATGCAGCTCCGGTGGCAACGCTTGTCTCCGGTGGTGGCACTTGCATCCCAGCAAAAAAAAAGACACTTGCAGCTCCGGTGTGCGACGGCCGCAACTCCGGTGGTGACCGCCGCCAGTCGCAGGATGTAGCAATTTGTGTCACTAGATGCAGCGGTCGGTCCCTGCACATAGTCTCATTGATTTGTATCACTTTTGCCGCCGGTTACAGCACACACTAGATAGCCACCGGTCCCAGCATGGGGCATTGTCGGTTCCAGCACGGCACCCTGGCTTGCAGCAAAAAGCCTTGCTTGCGTCAGAACGGCGGACCTCTGGTTCCAGCTTTCCCATGCACCGGTTCCAGCACCGCTCGCTGCCGGTCGCAGCACAGCTCGCTAGCGTATAGCGGTGCTCGACGCCGAAGCTGGAACTGGCCAGTGGAGGAGCTACAACCGGCAAGGAATAGAGCTGCATCCGGCAAGGGGAAAAGCTGGAACCTGCGAGTGGTGGAGCTGCATCCGTTTGGGCGAAGCTGGAACCGGCTAGTGTCAGAACTGCAACCGGCTACAGTAGAGTTGCAAACGGCGAGTGGTGGAGCTCGAACAGGCTGGGTTTGCTCCCCCACAACTGCACGTCTCGCCCTCTGTCGCACCATCGCTTGCTGGCCGCAAAAGTGCGTGTTGTGGAGTCAAGATTAGACCGGGTGCGCAGCTCCCAGGGCACCGGTCAGCATCGCCTGCTTGGGCGGCGGTGGCCGACTACCAACAGTCGTGCGGCCCCTCTGCTTGGGCGGCGGTGGCCGGCTAACAGCAGGGCGGCCGGTCGGGCCTTCAAAACCGACGGCGGCGGCTCAAAAGAGAAAGTTTGGGGAGTCAAGATTAGACACCGTGCGGGGAGAAGAAAACGAGGTGCCAGTTGCCCTAGTCTTCGTTCGAGATAAGAAACGAGAAAGAAGGGACGGCTAGCTGGGCGTGTGGATGAGGTGGTGTAGTGTAACACGGACGCAACGATCGCTAACAATGACGCAGGCTCGGCCGCCTACAAACGTTTACCAATTTTCAATAGAGTTTTAGGATGTGTCTAGATCTCAGTCGACTTAGACTTTGCGAAGTCTAAGTCGATGACGTCATCCATTTTTTTTTTCTTTTCATAGCAGCGCCCTCCACCTTTGTAAGCAGTGTATTATCCATGCACGTGTATTGGCCGGTTGCATTCAATTCTTGTCTTGAGCTGGTCCCGTCTCTCTTTCTCTCTACCTTTTTCTTCTTTTATTTTTTCAATAAACTTGTCTCGCTGCATAGTTTCTTTAGGCTGTTTTTTTTTCTATTTGTTGGGTTTTCTTGTATTTTTATTTGTGATTTTTCTTGTTTTGTTGACAAACCATTGGAGGACCATAAAATATTCGCTCACTTGTACATAGAAGCTGAAGAAAAAGGTAAACAATGGAGAAAAAGCTAGAGGAAAGGATGTGCGAGTTGAATCATTCTGTATCATTAAAAATCATTTATCTAACAAACGAATAAAAAAACAATAGATAGTAAAAAAGAAAACCATGTACACTGTTTTTCTAAATTAAGTTGCGCCCTAACAATGGAAATGCAACAACGTGGGTTAGTCTATGTGTATGTGTGTGTGTGCGCGCGCGCGTAACCGGGTGGTGATATTTTAAAAAATAAGATGTATAAAAAACAAGAAGACATATTGCACGCATGGTGTATGTGGTGTTTGTATGTACTGATTGCACACAAAAGTTAAGGAATATTTATGAATTTGAAAAATTGCTCATGAATTCAAAAGTTGGTCGCAAATTTGAAGAGAGTTCACAATTTTTAAATTTTGACAAATATTACATGTTTTTTAAAAGATCATAATTTAAATAAAATTCATGTTTTTGTCTTAAAAATTAAGAACAGATAATGAAAATAAAAAAAGAAAGAAAACACATGAATATTTAAAAATGTTGTGAAAAGGTAACTGAAGGCTATCCCCTCTCACCATGAGTTGCAGTTGCGTTGGGAGTCATGCAATTGTTGTCGGGTTACAGCACTTCTAGTTGCATGTCTAGGGATGGACATGCAATTGGCTGATAAACCACATATCGACCTAGTTGTTGTCGCATTGTGGGACACGCAGTTGCTGTCGCACTAGGGTCATGCAGTTGCATGTCTCATGTTGGACATGCAACTAGCCGACAACCCCCTACTAGCTCAGTTAGAGTCACATTGAGGGCCATGCAGTTGCAGCCGGGTTTCAACACTTGAATTTGCATCGCCTAGTGATGGACATCAACTGGTCGACAACCCCCCTACTAGCCCATTTGCAGTCACGTTGGGGGCATGCGGTTGCAATTGGGTTCCAACACTTGCAGTTGCATGTCTAGTGATGGACATGCAACTGGCCGAGAACTCCCCTACTAGCCTAGTTGCAACCGCATTGGGGTCCATGTAGTTGCATGTCCAGTGATTGGCATGCAACTGGCCGATACCCCCCTACTAGCTCAGTTGCAGTCGCGTTGGGGGCCATGTAGTTGAGTCCGGTCCCAACACTTGTAGTTCCATGACTAGTGATGGACATGCAACTGGACGATAACCCCTTACTAGCCGAGTTGCAGATGCCTTGAGGGGCATGCGGTCACAATCATGTTTCAACGCTTGTAATTGTGTGTCTTGTGATGGACATGCAACTGGCCGACAACCCCCCTCCCTACTAGCCCGGTTGCAGACAGATTGGGGCCATGCATGCAGTTGCAATCTGGTTCACACTTGCAGTTGCATGTGTAGTGATGGACATGCAATTGGTCAACAACCCCTACTAGTCTAGTTGAAGTCGGGTTGGAGGCATGCAGTTGTGATCCGGTTCTAATACTTGTAGTTATATGTCTAGTGATGGGCATGCAACTAGCCGACAACCCCCCAACTAGCCCAGTTGCAGTCGCGTTGGGGCCACGCACATGCAGTTTGGTTCCAATACTTGCAGTTGCATGTCTGGTGATGGACATTCAATTGGCCGACATCCCCTACTAGTCTAGTTACAGTCGCCTTGGGGGGCATGCAGTTGCAGTCCAATTCCAACACTTGCAGTTGCGTTTATAGTGATGAACATGCAACTAGCCGGCACCCCCCTACTAGTCCAAATATCTTTTTCTTTCTTTCCAAATTTATGTGTGGCATCCTTACACAGGGGCCATATTAAACTTCTCTATATTGTTTCAATTTTATCACATGTCCCCGAGGAGACAACAATATCCTTTTCAGTTTGACTAAAAGATAATAAAAGAAAGAGGTAATAGTGTATATAAAGACAAACAAGAACATAAAAACAAATACACACGACGGCATGCGAACTTAGTGTCTAGAATGCATGGCTACCGAATCAACCGAGATATCACTAATTCTCCATCTACCGAGAAGATGACAAAATAAAAAATGGTTTTACATAAAATGGAGAAAACTATCACAAAAAAGAAAAAAATGTGAAGAAAATAAAAGGAACATATAAATGGAATAAAAATAAGAATAAGCAAAAACGGAATATAAAAGGGAACAAAATAAATGAATATAAAAAATAGGGAAGATGAATTGACAACAGTAACGAACAAAAACGAATATTTAAAAAAATATCATGTCAAACGATATGAACAAAACAAATTAAAAAAAGTGTATGGAGGAAGGATATACCCCCAGCCCCCTAACTCCTTGCAGTCAAACAAGCCCGGTTTACTACAAAAGGCAGTCAACAACAAATAAAGGGGAAAATGCAAAAATGGAAGGAACAAAAGGCAAAAAAAAAAAACTTTGGACCCGTTCAGCACGCCCCAACCAACAACAGGTCCGACAGAAAAAAATAAATCTAAAAGAACAAAAAAGAAAGAGCCCAAGCCGAAAAGAAACAAAAAAAAGCGAGTTGGTCACACGCCTTAGCATGTCGAAATGAGAAAACTCACAATCCAATGCGATTCTTAAAGCAAGTAACACAGACGGTTGACGACTTTATGAAGTCTAAGTCGTTTGAGATTTAACAGTACTGAAACTTAAAAAATGCAAAATGCGTGTCAAAATGTCCATTCTAAAAGAAATGAGATCTTCCATTTTTTATAAAATAAGAAATTAAAAAATAAAAATAGAAATACAAGTGAAAACATTTTTATACAAATAAAATGATAAATAAAACACTAAAATACAAAAGGAAAAAGGAAATATAAAAAAGAAAAAGGTACGTGTATACACACAGTGAGCTGCACTAATGTGATTCGTACTGTACACTCAAGCCCAACATAAAAAAAGAAAAATACAAAATGTTCGCATGGGTGACCTATGAGTGAGAAAATAAAAAAATAAAAAAGAGAATTTGGAAAGGACCTCAAGCCGCAGCCCACGGCTAGATACAGAATCAAAGCCCCTGAAGGTACGCTCTGCCCAGTGGACAAAGCCCAGTATGTTTTTGGACGAGAGGAATATCTACCTCAGCCACAAATCACAGATCAATCAAATTGTACAAAAATGTCGACTGAGAATTAGCACAACCGTTTATATATGTGTTGCATCACCACCAGTCGAACTCTCGTGGCTCGTCTACCAATCTTGCTGATCAAGTTGATCTGATGCAATTTAGTACCCATGGCACGAGCATCCAAAAAACAAGTCGTCACATTTTTCTTGCAGCAGAAGCTGATAGTGATAACCGATAAGCGTGCGATCAACGCCAATGTGCACTATAAATATCAGGCCGTGTACGCGGCAACAAACATCCAACACAAAACCAAACAGGTCTTACGCAAGAAATGGAGAGCACCCAGAGCAACACAAGCGTGATGAACCATTTCATCCTGGTGCACGGCCTCTGCCACGGGGCCTGGTGTTGGTACAAGGTGGTCGCGGCGCTTCAGGCAGCGGGGCACCGTGTCACGGTGGTCGACCTCGCCGCGTCCGGCGCTCACCCGGCGCGAATCGATGAGGTGCACTCGTTCGAGGAGTACTCCCAACCTCTGCTTGACGCAGTGGCCGCGGCGCCAGAGGGTGGCGGCGAGAGGCTGATTCTGGTTGGGCACAGCCACGGCGGGCTCAGCTTGGCGCTAGCCATGGAGAGGTTCCCCGGCAAGGTCGCCGCGGCCGTGTTCGCAGCCGCCGGGATGCCGTGCGTTGGCAAGCACATGGGCGTCACCACCGAGGAGGTATGTCAATTGTTTATGGTTTTCTTTTTCTTATTCTCTCTTGAGTGTTTTTTTTCTTCTTCTTTTCTATTTGTGAAAGAATCTCCGTTGAGTGTTTCTTTTTGCGGGTGAATCTCTGTTAAGTGTTGACCAAGATATCCACTATATGTACGAGTCCCGTATGTTGGTGAGGCCGGGAAGCTCGTCTTAGTCGAATATATACAAAATTTGATATGTTTCCAATATAACTTTAACAACAAGTTTATGTTGTAACATATGTATATTATATAATAGTCAATAAAATTACAACACTACGAAAATATTACCTCCGTAAATTTGTTGTCTTAGATAATTCTAATTATGGATGTATCTAACACTAAAACGTGTCTATATACAACCGTATGTAGAAAAATTTAAGAGAAATAATATGAAATGGAGGTAGTGTATTCCAAAATGAATATGTACATGTTTTTTAAGTATCTAATAATACCTCTATCCCCAATTAGTTATTTTAGTGTTCAATTTTTTTTTAGTTATTTTAGATTTGTCTAGATAAAAATGTATCTAAATATGTTGAGATACATATGTATCTCGACAAATCTAAGACAACTAATTTAGAACGGAACGAGTACTAATAAACTTTATAGGTAATCAAATTATAAATGTTTCTAGGAGGTTATATGAACCAATTTTTTGTTGGAATATAAAAGGTTGGTCTCTGACTCTGTAACTCCAATATTAATGCTAATGTTTAACTTATCTTGTGTTGATGCAATTAGTTCATGCGAAGAACATCATCGGAAGGACTCATGGACTGCAAGATGCTGCCAATCAATAACAACCACGATGCAGGGGTTGCAATGATAATGGGCCCAAACTTCTTAGCACGCAAGTACTACCAGCAAAGTTCACCTGAGGTGCACAACACGACTTAACATCCTATTGATCTGCCATAATGAACTAATCTCAACAACATGATTCTCCAAATATTCGCAAAAATAAATATACTAAGTCAATTAACTCTTTGCCTTACCCACTTTCAGTAGACCCATTATGTCATTCAATTCACAATGTTGATGCAGGATTTAGCCCTGGCAAAAATGTTGGTGAGACCGGGAAACCTGTTCATGGAGGATCCGGTGATGAAGGATGCAAGCCTGCTCACCGATACCAACTACGGGTCGGTGAAGAAGGTATACGTGGTAGCCAAGGCTGATGGCTCCAGCACCGAGGAGATGCAGCGTTGGATGGTGTTGTTGAGCCCCGGCACGGAGGTCGAGCAGATCGCGGGAGCTGACCACGCCATCATGAGCTCGAGGCCGAGGGAGCTCTGTGATGCTCTGGTCAAGATCGCCGACAGATTAAATACTTGCTAAATTGTACGATATATATCCCTGGAAATCATTGTATGTGTGTACACGATTTTCATCTAAAAATAAATATGTTCGGTGATACTATTAAATCAATGGAAACGATGTTAAGTAGTATTACCTTCATCCTAAAGATTTGTCTATCTACGAATGTATTTAACACTAAAACATATCTAAATGCATGTGTATTTAGACAAATGCAAGACAAATAATTCGAGACAGAGAGAGCAATACTTTTTTCCTGCGAGTAAGTTTGATACAAATATGTCAAATATGCTTCTGATCATGATGGGATTACTTACTGGAAACCATTCAAATAAAAGAAATTATGTGGAAGGTGTGGATGTTCCAAAAATATAGGACACCGATATTGGCCAAACGTTCGGCCCGGGGAGGGGCCAGACCGAACGAAACCTTCGGTATGATCATTACTCACCGACGATTGATTTCGTTCGATATAGGGAAACCCCCACAGCCTGAACTCCTCCTCAACGTCCATACCTACAGGACTTATCCCTATAAAAACTAATTGGAAAAAAGCCAAAAGTTAAACAAAAAGAAAAGACGAGATTTTTTCTATGACAAATAAAAGCCCAATTTTTGCTGTACTGAGAAATAAAATGTCATCAACTTTAAAAACAAGAAAATTGCCATGGGTAATAAGTTTTTTTTTGCAATGACCCAAAAGGAAAAAGTTGTGGCAACTTCCATCTGTACATACATGGTGCCAAAAAAAGATTAAAATTGTAAGGTAAATTTATTATGTAAGTGAAGACAAAATATTGTGGATTAAAAATTGCTATACATGCAGAACACAAAAAATGTACAAAAATGTTGTTAATTAACAATTGTTTTGTTTTGATAAGTAAATTTACCATGGTCCCATGAAGGTGGAAAATTCCCTTGAATGACTCAGATTTGCCACGGATGTATATTAAATTTGCCAATGTTGACAATTTTTTTTGCCATGAGCGCCTAAATTAAACTTGCCACGATGTTCAAGTAAATTTCCATTGGTAAAATGAAGGTAAATTTGATGTGGAAAAATTAAAAAGTGTGCCATGGTTGAAAAGCAATGAAACATGTCATGGTCCAAAAGAAGTGTAAAGTTGCCATGTTGTATAAGCTATATTTGACATTGTCCATAAAAGTAAAAATGCCGTGTCAAAAAATGAAAATTAAAAAAAATATGCCATGAGATTTTAAAATTAAATTTGCCTTGTATGATAATGTAAAATTTCCATGGCAATATAGGTAAATTTGCCATGCCAAAAAATGTAAATTGCCATGTACAGAATGTCTTGTTGTGTATACTAAATATTTTTTAAAAAAAATTTGCATGTCAAAACACAAAAAGAAAATTGCCATGGCAAATGCATACTAAGATTTGCCATGGTGTTTTAATTATAATTGCCATGCTTGTGCGAGAAAAAATTGTCATGTATGTATGCGTGTAGTATATTAACATCGTGTCGATGTAGTCATGACATCATAAATGATGAGGTCGATGTTGTCGTGATGATGCATGTCGATGCATGTACAACTAGCTAGTGTGAGTGCCAAAAAAATAGTGCCAGCGAAAAAAAATTATGGCGACGAAAAAAAATTAGAAATAAAAAAGAATACCCATGCAACTAAGTATTGATATGGAAGGGTTTGAGCAAAAAAATACACATGCAACTAATTATTTTTATGGAAGGGTTTGAGAAAATAATACGCATGCTAATAATATAGAATATAGTAGCAAAAGAGCCCGTACATTGTAACAAGAGAAGAAAATACCACACGTCCCTAACATAATAACCATGACTGAAGACCCCAAATAGGTCCCGTCTGTGTTGCGCATATCCTCCTTTCCATCCTCGTTGATGGTGGCCTCAGTGCTGACATGAACTCAACGCATTTGAATGTGGTCAATCCTAAGGTCTCTCTCTATCTCTCTCTTCACCTAAGGTGATAAATCTGCTTTCTTCCCCTGGAGGTTTTGACGACACATGCATGTGTCATTATAGACGGTTTCTTTTGTCTCTAAAATGATTTTGCGGAGGTGTTGATTTTCAATCCGGACCTACACCGGAAGAAAGAAAGATAGATCATGCGCGTTTATTAAGGCTGCACCCTAAATAGCATTCTAAAACGGTTAACCAGGCGGGTCGAGCTCCTGCCGGAGACGCTCTGCCGCCTGAAGCACCTCGAGCTGCAAGGAGCGCACAGGCCGAAAGGCCAGACGGCCGCGATGGCGATCGCCAACCTGCTCTGTTGTTGCCCGGTGCTCCATGACCTACGGATCAACCTCACCACACAGGAACATGATGCCTACAATAGACATGCCAGCAATCGAGATGAGGGCACTCACCAATTCTTGGAAAGGAAATTTTGGCACGACTGCGATAAGTCCATGGCTCATCTCGACCAATGCGGCGATTCCAAGCCGGCCACAGTATCACCAGAATTAGGCGTTGCATATGACGAAATTTCTGAAATTCCTAGTTTGAGTCGACACTTGCGGAGCTCACTCACGAGAGCGGGTCTGCAATTCCGGCTGGAGAAGTCAAACTGTTTTGGTGTCAAGTTGATCAAATTCTTCACCAAAAATGCGACGGTTGTTGAAGAAATGCAAATTGATGGCGGGAACGGAAAGTTGTTTGAACACATGAATCGCAAGGTTGAAACATGGATTGCCAGTTCATATGGCGTGTTCTGTGATCTCCTCCCATTCCACGCTTCACAAATTCTTGGAGCCGAGTCCAACCGAATGAAATAGCACCAAGAAGCTGGCTTCGGGAAGCTGTGGTCGCTGGTAGTGCAAAAATCTGGAGCAGCTTCGGCCCAGCTCCACCGAAACAAGAATCTGGAGTTCACCCGTATTACAACCAATATGCCACCGCCTAAGAATACATTTCAGTTGAGCTCCTCCACGTACAAAAAAGAATCGCTCGATTGAATCATTTTCCTCTCCTCTCACCCTCGTTGGCTGAGTTCGGCTGCCTCTAGCCAGCAAAAAGGGGCGCACGACAGGCCTGTTGCCTGCCAGCTGGGCTGCAATGCTACGAGGAGCTGCTGATGGAGCTGAACGTTTCTGCGATCGCTGCATGGAGTTAGAAGCAAGGAGGAAAAGCTGGTTATGAGAAGTTTTGAGAAGCATAGAGGAGATCCGAACACATCCTAAAAAGAGAAAGCTAGAAGTGCCTACCTTTGTGGTCTTGCCCCTTAAGAGACATCCCTACAGGGAATGAGATTTTTCATATGTATACTTTATTTATGAGAGGATGTGCTTTTCTAAAGAGGAAATTGTTATTTTCTGGTTTTGTTAGGGAGCCATGCTCTCATTTTCAATCAAGATCGTATCACCAAAGGGCACGTAGTTGATATGTCTAATTCTAGTGCCTTTTCGCTCATAATATGCAAGGTATACACAAAGAGGAAGAATTCCGCCAGCTGGAAATCTGGACCTGAAAAAGCTACGTCAGGCCACCTATTTTGCATAACTCCAAAAAAGCTGAAACTTCACGGAGATTTTTTTATCAAATATATGATGAATATTGAAGCAAATAACTACCAGAAGGGGCCCACCAGGTGGGCACAACACACCTGGGCGAGCCAAGGAGCCCAGGCGCGCCCTAGTGGGTTGTGCTCACCCAGGCCCACCTCCGATGCTCATCTTCTGGTATATAGGTCATTTTCACCTAGAAAAAAAATAATAAGAAGACTTTCGAGACGAAGCGCCGCCGTCTTGAGGCGAAATTTGGGCAGGAGCACTTATGCCCTTCGGCGGAGCGATTCCACCAGGGGAACTTCCCTCCCGGAGGGGGAAATCATCGTCGTCATCATCACCAACAACTCTCCCATCTTGGGGAGGGCCATACGCATCAACATCTTCAACAACACCATCTCATCTCAAACCCTAGTTCATCTCTTGTGTTCAGTCTTGTTACCGGAACTATAGATTGGTGCTTGTGGGTGACTAGTAGTGTTGATTACATCTTGTAGTTGATTACTACATGGTTTATTTGGTGGAATATTATATGTTCAGATCCAATATGCTCTTTAATACCCCTCTAATCTTGAGCATGATTATCATTTGTGAGTAGTTACTTTTGTTCTTAAGGTCACGAGAGAAATCATGGTGCAAGTAATCATGTGAACTTGATATGTGTTCGATATTTTGATAGTATGTGTGTTGTGATTCTCTTAGTGGTGTCATGTGAACGTCGACTACATGACACTTCACCATATCTGGGCCTAAGGGAATGCATTGTGGAGTAGCAATTAGATGATGGGTTGCGAGAGTGACAGAAGGTTAAACCCCAGTTTATGCGCTACTCCGTAAGGGACCGATTGGATCCAAAAGTTTAATGCTATGGTTAGAATTTGTTCTTAATACTTTTCTCGTAGTTGCGGATGCTTGCGGGAGGGTTAATCATAAGTAGGAGGTTTGGTCAAGTAAGAACATCACCTAAGCACCGGTCCACCCACATATCAAGTTATCAAAGTAGTGAACATAAATCAAACCAACATGGTGAAAGTGACTAGATGAAATTCCCGTATATCCTCAAGAACACGTTTCTTATTATTAGAGACTGTTTTGGCCCGTCCTTTGCCTCAAAAAGATTGGGCTACCTTACTGCACTTTTATTACTACTATCGTTACTTGCTCGTTACAAATTATCTTGCTATCAAACTACTCTGCTACTTACAATTTCAGCACTTGCAGACATTACCTTGCTGAAAACCACTTGTCATTTCCTTCTGCTCCTCGTCGGGTTCGACACTCTTACTTATCGAAAAGAGTTACAATTGATCCTCTATACTTGTGAGTCATCAGTAGTTCATAAGATCGACGTTTGTTTCTTATGCACTACTATAAGAAGAAGAAAATGTTTTGTGGAGAAGACAAAAGACATCTAGCATGGTTGTTTAGACAGTCTTTTCATATACATTGCATGTTCTCAAGAGAGAGAGAGAAAATAAAAGAGATTAAAGTTGGATCTATCTTCAACTTTTTTTAGAAACACCCGTAATATTATTCATAGTTGTAACATTATTTCTTATACAATGCATGTTCTTTACAGAGAAAAAAACAAAGCAGATTAAAATTTGGATCTAGCTTCAGCCACTACTAGGAAAAGGCCTACTAATGGCGCATCAGTTTTGCCTACTAATGGCGCACTACTGGTGCGCCATTAGTATCACGCCACTAGTATTTTTTACTAATGGCGCACCACCGGTGCGCCATTAGTATCTGGTATACTAATGGCGCACCAAGCAGTGCGCCATTAGTATAGAACACCATGCGCCATTAGTATGCCTGGTGCGCCATTAGTATCTGGTATACTAATGGCGCACCAAGCAGTGCGCCATTAGTATAGAACACCATGCGCCATTAGTATGCCTCCAGGGGGCCATATTTAACCATGTGCTTTGGCATACTAATGGCGCACTGTTGGGTGATGCGCCATTAGTGTGATTATCACAGTGCGCCATTAGTGTCTTGTGTGGTGCGCCACTAGTATGAATATCAGAGATTTTTTTCATTTCTGATATTTTCACAGGTTAAAAAATATTAGAGATAATATACAACACAGATC
The DNA here is from genome assembly GCA_034509565.1 of Triticum monococcum. NCBI lineage: Eukaryota > Viridiplantae > Streptophyta > Magnoliopsida > Poales > Poaceae > Triticum > Triticum monococcum. The sequence continues at coordinate 751,543,437 of CM067843.1, read as the reverse complement.
TGCTTAGCTTACATACAGGGGGGCATATGTAACGATGTTACCTGCGTCCACCAGATCATATCCAACACACAAGTTTCATCATATATACATACATAGCCAACACATAGTTCCATCGTTACATATTACAAAAGTTTCACAATGTTCATTCAACACCGTTATCCATCAATTCACAAAAGTTTCACATTGATACAAAATAAAAACACAAATGGAAAAGAAGCACTCCATCCATGCAAGCTTCCGTGAATTAAATCAAATCTGCAAAATGATAGACAAGAAGTTAGAAGAAGAAGAAGAAGAAGAGAAGAAGAATAAGAAGAATAAGAAGAAGACTATAAGCTTATTATGTAAACTTGATCATTTTGTGCTAACATAAGTAATTTTGGAGCTAACCTATAGGAAACTAAGCATATAAGCTCTAAGTTAGCATATTAGAGCCAACTTAGCTAAAATGAAGCTAACCTATGTCATTTTGGATAAGAAGAAGACTATAAGCTTAGTATGTAAACTTGATCATTTTGTGCTAACATAAGTAATTTTGGAGCTAACCTATAGGAAACTAAGCATATAAGCTCTAAGTTAGCATATTAGAGCCAACTTAGGTAAAATGAAGCTAACCTATGTCATTTTGGATAAGAAGAAGAATAAGAAGAAAACTATAAGCTTATTATGTAAACTTGATCATTTTGTGCTAACATAAGTAATTTTGGAGCTAACCTATAGGAAACTAAGCATATAAGCTCTAAGTTAGCATATTAGAGCCAACTTAGGTAAAATGAAGCTAACATATGTCATTTTGGATAAGAAGAAGAATAAGAAGAAGACTATAAGCTTATTATGTAAACTTGATCATTTTGTGCTAACATAAGTAATTTTGGAGCTAACCTATAGGAAACTAAGCATATTAGAGATAAATAGATAACTAAGTATATATATATATATATATATAATTTTGGAGATCTAACATACCTGACATAGTTCAGTTCTCATTGTTCTTCTCCTTCCTCAGCCTGATGCGCCAAGAGCGGCGAGGCGGTGGAGGCAGCTGTGGGATGTAGTCTTCTACCACAATTGGCGTGGTCATGTCGCCCAGCTGTGGGATCGCCGGCGCCACCACCGGTGCGTGGTAATTGTCTGGCACCACCACCATCGCGAGGCCACCCTCAGCCACCACCATCTCTTGCCCATGGTCAGCCACCACCATCTCTTTCCCATGGTCAGCCACCACCATCTCTTGCACCTGGTCAGCCACCACCATCTCTTGCCCTTGGTCAGCCACCACCAGCGCTAGGTCATCCTCAGCCTGATGCCCATCGTCATCCTGTAGCTCCTCATCCCCACTCTGCTCCTCTTCTCCCCCACTCCAGTCTGGATCATCCTTCTTGTTGTCTTTGCTGCTGCCAGAATCGCTGCTGCTTTCGCTAAGGCCAGAATCGTTGTTGCTTTTGCTACAGCCATAATCGCTGCTGCTTTGGCTATAGCCAGTGTCGCTGCTGCTGCTCCCATTGCCTGTCCAAATGCAACAATGACCATTAACAATCGATGTGAGACAAAGCCAAATGTAGAGGAATAAGAAGAGGCAGAACGCACTGGCATCTTCGTCTTCAGCGTAGCGCATGCGACACATAGTCGTGTTGAAAACCTTCACGATGAGCATTGTGGCGTCATCGTCTTACCTCAAGAGAAGAAAGTACCCGGTCCGCAGGTCGTAGGCACTGTAGAACTTCTCCCAGCCACGGCACAGGTACATGTGGCCCTCCCCGATCACCAACTCCACGTCCCACAACCTGCGAACCCCGCTGCCGGCCTGTCGGAGCTTCACATTATCTGGCGGATCTTCACCCAGCATCTTCATAAAAGTGTCAGGCAGCCTCTGCAATTTGGGACAAGGAGTGATGTAGCAAACAACAGAGTTATCATAATGAGATGGGTGAAGGGGAGATCTCTCGTTTTATATACCTGCCTCGTGGCTGATACTGAAGAAGAAAGTATGATAGTGAAGAACTCGAAAGCATCCAACTCGTACTCCGGTGAGGCAGAGCGGCGGTGGCTGCTTCCCCCATCTCTGATAAGCAGTAGAAGAGACCAATTAGTAGCCTTACAACATTATAGCAGCACAAATTTTGAGCAGAAGATAATCAACATTAGTCGCAAGTACCCCATATGTCCTATTTTTAGCAAAGTCATGCTAAAATTCACGGAAAATTTCAGCATGACCTTTGCTAAAAATAGGACATATGGAGTACCCGAATTTGCCGGAACGGAAGTTAATCGACATTCCGGCAAACTCAAGGGCCTCTCGGGGTACCTGCAAATTCATCACGACACAATGGTCTAGCAAGTCTGTACAAACATATAAAGAATAGAAAATTATAGTCTATGCATCATGAAAATTATAGTGTATGGATCATGGCATTTTTTATTCTACATTTTTATTCTATGGATCATGCCAGGAAATTATAGTCTATGCATTTTTTTAATCTCTGGATCATGATCCAACAAAATTGCCATCTCCCATGGAAAATATAGCCTATGCATCATGGAATTTATACTGTATGGATCATGGCATTTTTTTGTCTATGGATCATGATCTATAGAACATTTTAGTCCATGTCATTTTCTGAAACATATTTTTGCCATGGCAATTTTGAATCAATAGACATACTTCTCAAAAGAGGCATGATCAAATTCTGGTGCCCTTGACTTACTAGTATTTATCTCTATAAATGCAGAACTAATCTGACCACTATAAATGACCCAGAAGACAAACTGAAAATAGTTGTTGTTGCTGAACTAATCTGACCACTATAACCTGTTCATCATTCATCCATAGTTGTTGTTGCTGCTACAAGTTCAGGAAGCAACATGCCTAAATCCAGTGCTTGTTTGACTTGACTGAATTACCAACACATGGCACACAACACATTTATATTTTGTCAGGTCACACAACACATTTATATTTTGTCAGGTCACACAACACATGCCTGAGGAGGAAGACTGAATTTTCTACAGAAGCATCATCAGGTACACTTCAACATGTGCTAGCAGCAACAAATGGTCAATATTCATTCTTATTTATGGTCAATATTTATAACCTGTCAACAAATGGCAAGAATATTGAGTAACTACTGTAGTTTGATCTACTGCAAATAATCTGTTGCAATTTGATCTATTACATAAACATGGTTGATCTTCATTTTGCATAAACCTAGTTGAGTATTACAGAGCAATTGATAGCAAATTGACCTGGTTAGAATTCATACAGCAACAGTAACAGTTAACTGAACTTCTTTTGCATGCATTTATCACTCCAGAAAACTATCAGTAACAAGTGAGAAGCATCTGCATTTTCTTAGTGAACTTTTGAGTGCATTTATCACTTGTTGGAGTATGCTACAGCTTCTTCAAATCACAAACTCCTTTAGTTTACATCTCAGTTTTAGCAAACACTACAGTTTCAGTGAAGGAGTCATAACTGAATAACAGGCACTATAGTTTCTCTACAGTATTGGAACACTGAACATTTTCAGTATTGGCACTATAGTTCCTCTATAGCTTGACAACCAGTGTAAACTACTGTACTGAGAACATCAAATTCAAACTCATAGCAACAAATTGAACAGTGAGTAAGCCTGAAGATTCTTCTCTTGCAAACCCCCAACCCTAGCTACTTAATTCTCCAACCCCTTTTCCTTCTCCAAAATTCTCCAACCCCGAACCCTATAACACATCAGAAGGAAATCAAGAGGGGGAAGAGGGGGAAGCGGCTCGGGTGCTCACTAGGGAGGTCGAGGGCGACTCGGGGTAGCCGGAGCTAGTCGAGGCGCTGCGAATTCGGCGTCGAGCGGTGGCGATGGTGGCCGAGGCGGATGAAATCGGCGGGCGTCGAAGGGATGGCTCGAGGGTGTCCGAGCTCGTCCGGGTCCTCGTAGTAGAAGAGGAAGATGGCGGCGGTCCTCCTGGGCAGGCCGCGCGGTGTTGGACGGCGAGCACAAGGTTGACGCAGGCGGGGCCGCGGGGGGAGGGGGCGCTTGGGCGGGAGGACATCGAGGGCGCGGGCGCGGGTAGAGGGGGGACGACAAGGGAGGCGGCGCTCGGCTCGGGGAGGGGGCGTTGGGGGCGGTGGTGGTCGGGTGCGGCGGGGGAAGCGAGCACGGCCGGGGACGGCGAGCACGGGGGCGGTGGTGGTCGGTGGTAGTCGGGCGCGGGTGAGATGAGGCAGGGGAGGGATTAGATAGAAATGTGAGAAATTGGGGATTTTAGTGTGGGGGAGGCTTAGCAATGGCGCACCACCTAGCGGTGCGCCATTAGTATGTTTCTTTTTTAGATAGCAATGGCGCACCCCCGAGCAGTGCGCCATTAGTAATTTATTATTATTATTTTTGTTATTATTTTTGTTGCATCTAATAATTTTTTAGAAAATGAATATGAATATGAAACAGTAATATTTTTTTATAAATACAGTAATAATTGTTGTTTAACAACAATTGTAGTCTACACTTTTTTTATTTTTTAAAAAATGAATATGAATATGAAACGGGGGGTGCTCGTCGGCGGCGGTGGAGCGGGGGAGGGTGCGGGGGGTGCTCGTCGGCGGTGGTGGAACGGGGGAGGGTGCGGGGGTGCTCGTCGGCAGTGGTGGAGGGGGGAGGGTGCGGGGGGGTGCTCGTCGGCGGCGGTGGAGCGGAGGAGGGTGCGGTGGGTCGTCGGCGACGGTGGAGCTAGCGAGGGAGGGTGCGGGTGGGATCGAGATCAAGATGGAGGGGGATAGCGATCGAGATGAAGGGGCATCGAGATCGAGATGGAGGGGGAATCGAGATCGAGATGGAGGGGGATCGAGATCGAGTGTCCTCAGCAACAAGGTAGCCATGTCCCTGGGCGACGTGTAGTCTGGCGAGATGGGGACAACCGTGTTCTCCAACGACATGCGCGGCTAAAACCATTGGGCGGTGGTATGACTAGTCGTGTCCCTGGCATATGAAGTATCTACGCTGGCTCGTCTACTTCCGCTGCACTCCCGGAGTCCGTAACGATCGTTGATCACAACCCGTTATGCATTTTCATATTGTTCCCGGGTCATCGATGACGACATGCTCGGTGCGGGGTGCCTCCTAATTTTTTTATTTTTTTCCGCTTTTTCTGTTTTTCTTTTTTAAAATAATTGATGATTTAAAAAAAGTTCCAAATTTCTATATATTTGCGAATTTTGGAAAATGCATTCAGGAAATCATAAAATAATCATTTATTCAAAAAAAAATGTTCACATTTTTTCAGAAATCATAGAATGTTTGGGCATTTAAAAACTGTTTGTGATTTTGAAATAATGTTCGTATATTAAAAAAATGTTCACGATTTTGAACAATGTTCGCATATACAAACATTGTTCATGAATTTGATTTTTCTCCACGAATTCAACAATGTTCATGATTTTTATAAAATGTTCATTACTAGTTTAAAAAATGTTCATTACTAGTATAAATTTTTATACTAATGGCGCACCGTGGCACAGTGCGCCAATGGCGCACTATGCAACGGTGCGCCATTAGTAGTTTTGCAAAAAAGTAAAAAAAAATTACAGTAGTGGCGCACTCTATGGCTGCTGCCATTAGTAGTTCTAACTTCTAATGGCGCACTTTGCCTGGATGCGCCATTAGTATGTTTGAAAAAATGGAAAAAAAACATTTTGTTACTAGTGGCGCACCTTGTGCCTGGTGCGCCATTAGTGTCTTCCACACTAATGGCGCATCTCCACATGATGCGCCATTAGTATATAGTAATGGCGCACCACTTCTCTGGTGCATCATTAGTGTCAATTTCATCTTTAGCCCTTTTCCTAGTAGTGAGCTCATCTTCCAACCTGTGCAACATGGGATTAGGCCTCTATACCAAAGGAGACGGGATATCATTAGCATGCCTTTAGGTGCAGTAAGATCCCGAGTCTCAAACCAATATGGGGTCCATCAATTTTAAAGTCTCATGAAAAATACAAAGAAGGTTGGCCGATTTAAAGGTGGTAAGTAAGGGCAACTCTAGCCGATCCCCTAAAATCGGTTAGAAGAGTAACAAAATCAATTTACTCCTCTAACCAACCTCGGCACGACCCAGTAAAAGTTTCACACGCACCCTTCTCCCGCCCGTGTGGTTAGAATGGATTTCCGCAACCCATATGACACCCTGACGGCCACCATCACTGGTATGTCGCTACCTTAAACGACCCCCCGCACTGCCAACCGTATCAAAAAAAGGTTGGGGATGAAAAATCTTCTCCGGTCCATACACCAGCATCGAAGGCCAGTACTAAGGTCGGCGGGGTGGCCACTGCATCTCTGTCGATGATAGGCCGCCTTCCCGCTGCTCTCGCCGCCGGCATGCGGGCAAGGAAGCCGAGGGCCGCCTCGACGGCCCTCGCCACGGAGGCGAAGAAGAAGAAGACCAAGAAAGCAGCTCCGGTGCCTCGGCCTCATACGAAGCCTCGGCCACTGTCTCCAGCAACCCATACGGCCACTGCTCCGACGCGTCCGGCCGCCGCTGCCGACAACAAGGTTCGTGCCTGCCAAGTGGTCGATGAAATGCCTTCAAGATAGAAAAAAAATGCAATTTTCATTTGTCCTATACATTGTGCAGTGATCACTTGTGGCCGAAGGATTTTGTTGTTGTTGTTGTTGTTGTCGTCGTGCGGAGATGAACACATCCGAATTCTTGTCATGTTTCAAGAAGTCACATACGTTGGGCTTTAGAATGCAAATAAAGTCAAAGACCGTGCTATCATGTTCATGAATTCAACTAAAATGGATGATACTGTAATGAAATTTTGGGAGCTCACTCATGGGGAAATCTTGACCCAAATGGAGGTGTCTTTTCGGAATAGTGGTGGTGGCGGTGGCCTTGTGGACGATGGTGGTGGTGATGGTGGTGGCCATGTGGATGATGTGGTGGTGATGATGATGGTGGTGACGGTGTGTATAATTAAGGGTGGTGATGGTGCCGGTGATTTCTTTGGCGAGGATGGTCATGGATGTCTTTGGTTGGGCTCGGTCCGCGACATAAAATATGCTATGTTCCTGTGATTCTGGATCAAACTTGATCAATGTGATACCTTTTCGATGAACTATCCATGTTTAAATTTGAATATCTTGATCCGTGAAACCATATGCTCATTAAGGTTTATATGTTATGCATGTTTATTTCAAAATATTCGAATGATTTGATGATATAATGTGCAATTGTTTGAAGTCCATGCGGCTATGCTAAAAAAGTTGAGAAAAAAATTACTACTCTAAATGTTCGGGATCGGCAAGGTTCGTCCACCTTTAAAGGACTAAAATTTTACTCCTCTAAAGATATTGAACCGTTTACTCCTCTAATGGACAGAGGATCGACTAGAGATGCCCTAAGTTACCGAATTCTCTGTTGTGCCTATCTTCTAGGCATGAACTTGACATTGGCGCAAAGAAGTGCCTGGCGGGAGAAGCCATGGACCACATCCCATCCTAGGAGACCTAGCTGCACTAGTAGAAAAAGGGGCTTTCGTTCGGGCCTGGCCAGCCCATTAGTCCCGGTTCTTCCACGAACCGGGACCAATGGATGCATTCGTCCCGGTTCGTGAGCCTAGTGGGCCGGCTGGGGCCTCGTGGGAATTGGTCCCGGTTCGTATGGACCCATTTGTCCCGGTTCCAGGCATGAACCGGGACCAATGGCCCTCGCTCCTGGCCCACAAACATTGGTCCTGGTTCTTGGCTCGAACTGGGACAGAAGGTTGGGCTTTAGTCCCAGTTCCAGCCATGAACCGGGACAAATGAGTTGCCTATATATACCCCGTCGCTACAGCAGAGCACTCCACAGTGCTCTGTTTTTTCTGGCCGGCAAGGAGAGGGCATTTGGGTGCTCTAGCTCACCTCCTATGCACACGAGGTGTTCGATGAAATGCCCAAGCCATGCTAGTTAAGCTTTCTCCTCTCGAAGCTTGACCTCCAAGCTCCATTTTCCCCGAGATTTGTCTAGGTTTAGTGGTCCGTCACATCCCGTCCCCGTCTTCACCGCCGTCGATCGCCCGCGCCGATCTCGTCGCCTGCACCACTGTGGTGAGCCTCTTATCTTCTTTTGAAAGAAAAAAAATTCTTACTTTAGATAGATACTTGTCTAATTTTCTTACTTTTATTATTGCTTGTGCTTATATAGTGTGATGGTTTTGGTATCCGCCCCCATCGGCCCTCGTCCTGGCTATGATTCGGATGTGGTATATATTATCTTTTATAACTATTTGGTTCATTTATTGTTTATGACAATTATGCCCATCAAGTTGACATAGATTTCATTTATGCAGGAGGTAGTTGAACCGGAAATTCCAACCGACCCTATTGTCGAGAGGTTAAATTTAGTTGAAGAAGAAAACAATTACTTGAAGGAAAAAAATAAAAAAAATTGAGGAGGAGAAGATGATATTGGAGTTGCATGTTGCGGATGTCGTCAATGATCACAAGATCAAGATGGATGCAATGCGGTTGAAGATGAGAAAGATTAGAAAATATGCCATCCATACCGAGGCTTGGTATCATTATGCTGTTGGATCAATTTTTACCTTGGTTGTGATTATAATGACATTTATTGTTGCATTGAAAGGTTTCACATAGTTTCAATGTATGGTTTTGAAGGAAATATGCCCTAGAGGCAATAATAAAGTTATTATTTATTTCCGTATATCATGATAAATGTTTATTATTCATGCTAGAATTATATTAACCGGAAACATAATACATGTGTGAATACATAGACAAACAGAGTGTTACTAGTATGCCTCTACTTGACTAGCTCGTTGATCGAAGATGGTTATGTTTCCTAACTATAGACATGAGTTGTCATTTGATTAACGGGGTCACATCATTAGGAGAATGATGTGATTGACTTGACCCATTCCATTAGCATAGCACTTGATCATTTAGTTTGTTGCTATTGCTTTCTTCATAACTTATACATGTTCCTATGACTATGAGATTATGAAACTCCCGTTTACCGGAGGAACACTTTGTGTGCTACCAAATGTCACAACGTAACTGGGTGATTATAAAGGTGCTCTACAGTTGTCTCCGGAGGTACTTGTTGGGTTGGCATATTTCGAGATTAGGATTTGTCACTCCGATTGTCGGAGAGGTATCTCTGGGCCCTCTCGGCAATGCACATCACTTAAGCCTTGCAAGCATTGCAACTAATAAGTTAGTTGCGGGATGATGTATTATGGAACGAGTAAAAGAGACTTGCCGGCAACGAGATTGAACTAGGTATTGAGATACCGACGATCGAATCTCGGGCAAGTAACATACCGATGACAAAGGGAACAACGTATGTTGTTATGCGGTCTGACCGATAAAGATCTTCATAGAATATGTGGGAGCCAATATGAGCATCCAGGTTCCGCTATTGGTTATTGACTGGAGACGTGTCTCGGTCATGTCTACATTGTTCTCGAACCCGTAGGGTCCGCATGCTTAAGGTTTCGATGACAGTTATATTATGAGTTTATGAGTTTTGATGTACCGAAGGAGTTCGGAGTCCCGGATGAGATCGGGGACATGACGAGGAGTCTCGAAATGGTCGAGACATAAAGATTGATATATTGGACGACTATATTCGGACATCGGAAAGGTTCCGAGTGATTCGGGTATTTTTCGGAGTATCGGAGAGTTATGGGAATTCGCCGGGGAGTATATGGGCCTTATTGGGCCATACGGGAATAGAGGAGAGAGGCCAAAAGGAAGGAGGCGCGCGCCCCCCCTCTAGTCCGAATTGGACAAGGGGTGCAGCCCACTTTTCCTTGTTCCTCTCCCGCTCTTTCCTTCTCTCCTACTCCAACAAGGGAAGGAGGAGTCCTACTCCCGGTGGGAGTAGGACTCCTCCCTTGGCGCACCCTCCTCCTAGGCCGGCCGCCTCCCTCCCTTGCTCCTTTATATACGGGGCAGGGGGCACCCCATAGACACAGCAGTTGATTATTGATCTCTTAGCCATGTGCGGTGCCCCCCTCCACCATAATCCTCGATAATATTATAGTGGTGCTTAGGCGAAGCCCTACGACAGTAGAACATCAAGATCGTCACCACACCGTCGTGCTGACGGAACTCTTCCCCGACATTCTGCTGGATCGGAGTCTGGGATCGTCATCGAGCTGAACGTGTGCTAGAACTCGGAGGTGCCGTAGTTTTGGTGCTTGATCGGTCGGGCCGTGAAGACGTACGACTACATCAACCGCGTTGTACTAATGCTTCCGCTTTCGGTCTACGAGGGTACGTAGACAACACTCTCCCCTCTTGTTGCTATGCATCACCATGATCTTGCATGTGCGTAGGAATTTTTTTGAAATTGCTACGTTCCCCAACAGGTTTAACTAGATGCTCTGGAGAGCTATATGTTGTTCAATGAGAACAATGTATGTACTTTGTTTTGAATGTGATGATGAACATCTATTAATTTGGTCACTTATCTATCCATGAGAGCTATATGTACTAAATTGATGATGTGGCTTTGAATGGTGCATTTTATACACGAAGTGCATCCAGTTTTTGCCGTAAGCCTCTCTACTTTCTTGCACATGCTATGTAGGTGAAATGATGATCCCATGCCAACTTTCAACCTTTTTAGAGTTCATTTGTAGTGCTTTTCAATTTCAGGGTTATAGCTCAAAATAATCAGTAAATGCATGAAAAATAACAAATGAAGTCAGAAAGGGTTGAAAATTGATGATGTGGCTTTGAATGGTGCATTTTGTACATGAAGTGCATCCAGTTTTTGCCGTAAGCCTCTCTACTTTCTTGCACATGACATGTGGGTGAAATGATGATACCATGCCAACTTTCAACCTTTTCAGAGTTCATTTGTAGTGCTATTCAATTTCAGGGTCTTATAGCTCAAAATAATCAGTAAATGCATGAAAAATAACAAATGAAGTTAGAAAGGGTTGAAAATTGATGATGTGGCTTTGAATGGTGCATTTTGAACACATAAAAAGTATGGAGTTCAAATAAGTTCAAAAAAATGAAATCCCTTTGTGACAGACTAGTTTCCGTATGAAACCCTGATACTTCGAAAGAGATTATCCGTTTTGTACACGAAGTGCATCCAGTTTTTGCCGTAAGCCTCTCTACTATCTTGCACATGCTATGTGGGTGAAATGATGATACCATGCCAACTTTCAACCTTTTCAGAGTTCATTTGTAGTGCTTTTCAATTTGAGGGTCTTATAGCTCAAAATAATCAGTAAATGCATGAAAAATAACAAATGAAGTCGGAAAGGGTTGAAAATTGATGATGTGGCTTTGAATGGTGCATTTTGAACACAGAAAAAGTATGGAGTTCAAATAAGTTCAAAAAAAATGAAATCCCTTTGTAATAGACGAGTTTCCGTATAAAACCCTGATACTTCGAAAGAGATTGTGCATTTTGTACACGAAGTGCATCCAGTTTTTGTCGTAAGCCTCTCTACTTTCTTGCACATGCTATGTAGGTGAAATGATGATACCATGCCAACTTTCAACCTTTTCAGAGTTCATTTGTAGTGCTTTTCAATTTGAGGGTCTTATAGCTCAAAATAATTAGTAAATGCATGAAAAATAACAAATGAAGTTAGAAAGGGTTGAAAATTGATGATGTGGCTTTGAATGGTGCATTTTGAACACAGAAAAAGTATGGAGTTCAAATAAGTTCAAAAAATGAAATCCCTTTGTAACAGACGAGTTTCCGTATAAAACTCTGATACTTCGAAAAGATTGTGCATTTTGTACACGAAGTGCATCCAGTTTTTGCCATAAGCCTCTCTACTTTCTTGCACATGCTATGTGGGTGAAATGATGATATCATGCCAACTTTCAACCTTTTCAGAGTTCATTTGTAGTGCTTTTCAATTTTAGGGTCTTATAGCTCAAAATAATCAGTAAATGCATGAAAAATAATGAATTTCAGGGTCTTTCAGTAAAAAGAATTATCATAAAATAAAATAAATAAGTAATTTGAAACAAAATAATATAAACATTAATAAAATATATAAGTAGAAGCAAAATAAAATAAAATAAAATAAAATTTAATAACATAAATAAAATTTATGAAACTAAAAATATCAAAGTATTTTCTGTTCAAAACATTATAAGCAACCACTAAAATTTATGAAACTAAAATTATATAAAATTGATGCAACTAAAATTATCAAAGTATTTTCTGTTCAAAATCATTAAAAGCAAAAAGAATTTTCATAAAGAACTTTTTTTGTTAGAAACTTTAATAGCAAAAATAATTATCATAAAATAAAATAAATAAGTAATTAGAAACAAAATAAAATAAAATAAATAAGTATTTTGTTGTAAGTAGAAACAAAAAAATAAAGAAAAAAATAAAAAATAAAAAATTTGCCACCTACTGGGCCACCACAGCTTGAATACGACTAGAAACCCATCAATGGGCTGGGATTCAGGCCCGCAGAAGGCCCAGTAGGCCCATCAGACACAACAGTCACAATTAGGCATGTAAGCCTGCAATGGAGTGGAGCTCGAGAGGGGTGCGGCGGTGGGGCTTATAAACCACTGCGCGCCCCTCTCGACTAGCGAGGTGGGACTAAACTCCCACCACCACCCGGCTGTGCAAGGCCTTTGGTCCCGGTACGTGATACAAACCGGGACTAAAGGGGTGCATTGGTTCCGGTTCGTGGCACCAACAGGGGCCAATGCACCCTTTAGTCCCGGTTGGTGCCACCAACCGGGACCAAAGGCTGCTGAAAAGATGCCTTTGGTCCCGGTTGGTGGCACCAACCGGGACTAAAGGGTGCATTGGTCCCGGTTTGTGCTATGAACCGGAACCAATGCTCTGAGTATATAAGCAGGACTTGTGGAAAATTTCACTTCTCATCTCGCAGTTCCGCCCCGATGACGCCGACGACATCGACGCCACCAGGCTGCCGCGCGCCCCCGTCTGCCATCTCCGTCGTCGCCTTCACCCTTGCCCTGGCCTCGCCGCACCCTGCCCCGACATCGACGTGCCCTGCCCCGACCTCGTCGTTGCCGAGCCCTGCCTCGACCTCGCCGCGCCTCGCCGTCGCGCACGCCGTGCCCCGCCCCGTTCTCGCCGCTGCTCGCGTGCACTGTGAGCGCCTCACCGCACCGTTCCCCCTCCTCTCCCCCTTCTCCCCCGCGCCCAACGCCGCCGCTCGCCCCGATGCCGACGACGAAGCAGGCCCGCTGTTGACATATATATTTATTTTTTTGTTCATATTGTAGTAGTAGTAGATGATGATGATGTATGTATGTTCATATATATGCAAAAGTTAGGATTTTTTTCTGTTCATAGATTTTTTGGGGTGATATTATTGTAGAATATGCAAATGTTTGTATGTTCATATGCAAAGAATATGTAATTTTTTATAAAAAATTCTATGATTTTTTCTGTTATAATTTTGCTCATAGAATTTTTATTTTGTTCATAGAAGTTTTAGTTTATATATATGTTTGTATGCAAAAGTTAGGATTATTTTAGTTTATATATGTTTAGTTTAGGAAGAAGGAAAAGAAAAAGGAGAAGAAGAGGAGAAATAAATAAGAAGAGGAAAAAAGGAGAAAAAAAGAAGAGAAGAAGAAAGGAATAGAGGAGAAGAAGAAAAAATAGAATATTTTCTTCTTCTCCTCTATTCCTTTCTTCTTCTCCTTTTTTTCTTCTTATTTTTCCTCTTCTTCCTTTTCTTGTTTTTTTCCATGTATGTATAATTTATGTCCCGATAATTTCAACACGAGGGGGCAGGGGGGTCGATATACCCCCTCCCCGATAACATTATTTTCCCATGTATGTTTGTCATCGTTGTTGATATAACCCCCTCCCGGATAACTTCGACATGAGGGGCGGTCAATATGTATACCTGACAATCCACAAGTATAGGGATCGCAACAGTTTTTGAGGGTAGAGTATTCAACTCAAATTTATTGATTCGACACAAGGGGAGCCAAAGAATATTCTCAAGTATTAGCAGCTGAGTTGTCAATTCAACCACACCTGGAAACTTAATATCTGCAGCAAAGTGTTTAGTAGGAAAGTAATATGATAGTAGTGGTAATGGTAGCAAAAGGTAATGATAGCAAAAGTAATGATTTTGGTATTTTGTAATGATGATAGCAATAGCAACGGAAAATTAAATAAGCGAAGAACAATATATGGAAAGCTCGTAGGCAATGGATCAGTGATGGAGAATTATGCTGGATGCGGGTCATCATGTAACAGTCATAACCTAGGGTGACACAGAACTAGCTCCAGTTCATTGATATAATGTAGGCATGTATTCCGAATATAGTCATACGTGCTTATGGAAAAGAACTTGCATGACATCTTTTGTCCTACCCTCCCGTGGCAGCGGGGTCCTTACGGAAACTAAGGGATATTAAGGCATCCTTTTAATAGAGTACCGGAACAAAGCATTAACACATAGTGAATACATGAACTCCTCAAACTACGGTCATCACCAGTAAGTATCCCGATTATTGTCACTTCGGGGTTAACGGATCATAACACATAATAGGTGACTATAGACTTGCAAGATAGGATCAAGAACTCTCATATATTGATGAAAACATAATAGGTTCAGATCTAAAATCATGGCACTCGGGCCCTAATGACAAGCATTAAGCATAGCAAAGTCATAGCAACATCAATCTCAGAACATAGTGGATACTAGGGAGCAAACCCTAACAAAACTAACTCGATTACATGATAGATCACATCCAACCCATCACCGTCCAGCAAGCCTACGATGGAATTACTCATGCACGGCGGTGAGCATCATGAAATTGGTGATGGAGGATGGTTGATGATGATGATGGCAACGGATTCCCCTCTCTGGAGCCCTGAACGGACTCCAGATCAGCCCTCCCGATAGGTTTTAGGGCTTGTCAGCGGCTCCGTATCGTAAAACGCGATGATTTCTTCTCCCTCGATTTTTCTCTCCCTAAAACCAAATATATAGAGTTGGAGTTGGATTCGGAGGAGCTCCAGGGGGCCCACGAGGTAGGGGGTACACCTTAGGGGGGCAGGCGCTCCCCCCACCCTCGTGGACAGGTGGTGGGCCCCCTGGCCTTCATCTTTTGCAGGTATTTTTTATATTTTCTGAATAGATGTTCCGTGAAGTTTCAGGTCATTCCGAGAACTTTTGTTTCTGCATATAAATAACACCATGGTAATTCTGCTGAAAACAGCGTCACTCCGGGCTAGTTCCATTCAAATCATGCAAGTTAGAGTCCAAAACAAGGGCAAAAGTGTTTGGAAAAGTAGATACGACGGATATGTATCAACTCCCCCAAGCTTAAATCTTTGCTTGTCCTCAAGCAGTTCAGTTGACAAACTGAAAGTGATAAAGAAAAACTTTTACAAACTTTGTTTGCTCTTGTTGTTGTAAATATGTAAAGCCAGCATTCAAGTTTTCAGCAAAGATTATAACTAACCACATTCACAATAACGCTTAGGTCTCAAGTTTACTCATATCAATGGCATAATCAACTAGCGAGCAATAATAATAAATCTCGGATGACAACACTTTCTCAAAACAATCATAATATGATATAACAAGATGGTATCTCGCTAGCCCTTTCTGAGACCGCAAAACATAAATGCAGAGCACCTTTAAAGATCAAGGACTGGCTAGACATTGTAATTCATGGTAAAAGAGGTCCAGTCAAGTCATACTCAATGTAAACTAACAATAATGAATGCAAATGTCAGTGGTGCTCTCCAACTGGTGCTTTTTAATAAGAAGATGATGACTTAGCATAAAAGTAAATAGATAGGCCCTTCGCAGTGGGAAGCAGGGATTTGTAGAGGTGCCAGAGCTCGGTTTTGAAATAGAGATGAATAATATTTTGTGCGGTATGCTTTCATTGTCAACATAACAACCAAGAGATGGCGATATCTTCCATGCTACACACATTATAGGCGGTTCCCAAACAGAATGGTAAAGTTTATACCCCCCCTTCCGGCCACCAACAAGCATCAATCCATGGCTTGCTCGAAACAACGAGTGCCTTCAACTAACAAGAGTCCCAGGGGGAGTTTTGTTTGCAATTATTTTGATTTAGTTTGCATAAAGCATATGACTGGGCATCCTGGTGACCAGCCACTTTCTCGTGAGTGAGGAGCGGAGTCCACTCCTCTTGAGAATAACCCGCCTAACATGGAAGGTATGGACAGCCCTAGTTGATACATGAGCTATTCGATCATACAAAACAGGATATTTATTTGAAGGTTTAGAGTTTGGCACATACAAATTTACTTGGGACGGCAGGTAGATACCGTATATAGGTAGGTATGGTGGACTCATATGGAATAACTTTGGGGTTTATGGAGTTGGATGCACAAGCAGTATATATTCCCGCTTAGTACAGGTGAAGGCTAGCAAAAGACTCGGAAGCGACCAGCTAGAGAGTGACAACAGTCATGAACATGCATTAAAATTAATCAACACTGAATGCAAGCATGAGTAGGATATAATCCACCATGAACATAAATATCGTGAAGGCTATGTTGATTTTGTTTCAACTACATGCGTGAACATGCGCCAAGTCAAGTCTCTTAAATCATTCAGAGGAGGATACCTCCCTATCATACCACATCATTACCATTTTAATAGCATGTTGGCATGCAAGGTAAACAATTATAACTCATAGCTAATCAAGCATGGCACAAGAACTATGATCTCTAGTTGTCATTGCAAACATGTTTATTCATAATAGGCCGAATCAGAAACGATGAACTAATCCTATTTACAAAAACAAAAGAGGTCGAGTTCATACCAGCTTTTCTCATCTCAGTCAGTCCATCATATATCATCATAATTGGCTTTCACTTGCACGACCGAATGATGTGAATAATAATAATAATAATAGTGCGCGTGCATTGGACTAAGCTGGAATCTGCAGGCATTCAATAAACAAGCGAAGACAAGGCAATATGAGCTCTTTTTTTAGATCAACAATTATGCATATAAGAGTCACTTCAACAATTTAATTATGGTCTTCTCCTATCGACCCCCAAAGGAAAGAAAAGAAATACAACTATCTACACGGGAAAGCTCCCAACAAACAAAAGAAGAACATGAAATATTTTTGGGTTTTCATTTCAATTACTACTACCAGCATGGAAAGTAAACTAACTAAAAGCTACAACTATTTTTTTGGTTTTTCTTAAGGTTTATTAAACACACAAGAAGAAAGCATAAAAAGGAAATAAACTAGCATGGATGATACAATGAAAAAGTATGGGCACCGACATCTAGCAATGAGTGTGTGAACATAAATGTAATGTCGATGGGAAATACGTACTCCCCCAAGCTTAGGCTTTTGGCCTAAGTTGGTCTATGGCCACGGCTGGCCTGGCGGATATCCATAATAATAGTTGGGGTCGTACTGCGATGCAGTGGCTATTGCCTCCTGAGCTGCAGCGTGGCGACAAGCGGCCTCAGCCCTCCTCTCATACTCATATGCCTCCTCTCTGGTAAAAACATATCTTCCTTTTGCCTAATAATCAAAGAAGGCAGGAACAGGGAGAGTAATACGGACAGCACGCCGTCTATCAAAGATTAGTCGATACTGGAGAGGTGATTCATTCCTCTCAACAAACTAGTGGTGAACCATAGCATTAAAGTCTAGGTAAGTAGGAGGTAATTCAATATCATCTTCACATATGGCTATACCAAGAAAATTAGCTATGTGGGTTGCATAAATTCCACCAAAGAAATCTCCATTAAATCTATTAAGATGCAACCGACGTGCAACAATGGCTCCCAAATTATAAGATTTGTCTCCTAACACAGCGCTCCTAAGAATACTGAGGTCAGGCACACAAATATGACATGCTTCATCTTTACCATTAATGCATCTACCTATGAAGAGAGCAAAATAATGTATAGCAGGAAAGTGAATGCTCCCTATGGTAGCTTGTGTTATATCTCTAGATTCCCTGACAGTTATACTAGCAAGAAAATCTCTAAATTCAGATTTGCGAGGATCCCTGATACTACCCCATTGTGGAAGTTTGCAAGCAGTGGTAAAATCCTCTAAGTCCATAGTGTAAGAATTTTCATAAAGATAAAACAGGACAGTTGGAGAATTACGTGAAGATGAAAATTCAAACCTCCTCACAAAGGAACTAGTGAGATTGTGATACTGGCTGCACTTCTCTTCCTCGAAGCTCACAAGATCATCGTTACACAAATATGCGTTAAATTCTTCCTTAATTCCCGCTTGATCCATAAAGTTCTCAGAAGGTCATTCACAAGGACGCACTGGAGCGTCTCTTGGTGGCTCTTCATCAGCATCACGCATTGCAAGCCTGGGTCCTTGCTTTCTTAAAGAACCACCTTGGAACATTTTCCTAAGCATATTTCTTCCTCTAAAAAATTCTGAAAATTTTTAGTAACTTCAAAATAAAAGTAAACCAAACTCAATAATATTGATAGCAACTACTCCTACAAGTGCCTAGAGCCTATATCATGCATCAAAACTACTTGGAACCATATAAATTTGACATGCAAGCTCAATAACATGGTCACCTAGGCAGCACAAATTTGCAATGAATAAAGCACTAGAACAAAAACTAATTGGACCAATGGAGGAGTCACATACCAAGGAACAATCTCACCAAGCAGTTTTGTGAGAGGTGCTTTGAGCAAGGAGATCGAAAATGGCGGCAAAACAAGCTTGGACTCGGGTTTGAGCTGGTTATTCGTTTTTGTGGGAGGAAGAAGGAGTGCGTGGGTGAAAGGATAAGTGGACGAGGGCCACCATGGGCCCACGAGGCAAGGGGGCATGCCCAGGGGGTAGGGCGTGCCCTCCACCCTCGTGGCCAGGTGGATGACCCCCCTGTTGTGTTCTCAGTGCCCAATATTCTCAAATATTCTAGAAAAAATCATATTTAAATTTCAGGGCATTTGGAGAACTTTTATTTTCGGGATATTTTTTATATTGCATGAATAATCAAGTAACAGACAGAAAAATACTTATTTTTATTTTATTTAATATAAATAACAGAAAGTAAAAGTGGGGTACAGAGGGTTGTGCCTTCTAGTTTCATCCTTCTCATGCTCATCAAAAGGAATCCACTAACAAGGTTGATCAAGTCTTGTTAACGAACTCATTCCGAATAACATGGAACCGGAGAAATTTCGAATAATACTATGTTACCTCAACAGGGATATGCACATCCCCAATAATAAGAATATCATATTTCTTCTTGACAGTAGGAAGAGGAAATTCAAAACCTCCAAATATAATCGATGGAATTTTTCCAATAGAGTTGATACTATGAACTTGAGGTTGTTTCCTCGGAAAGTGTACCATATGCTCATTACCATTAACATGAAAAGTGATATTGCCTTTAGTGCAATCAATAACAGCCCCTGCAGTATTCAAAAAGGGTCTTCCAAGAATAATAGACATACTATCGTCCTCGGGAATATCAAGAATAACAAAGTCCGTTCAAATAGTAATGTTTGCAACCACAACAGGCACATCCTCACAAATACCGACAGGTATAACAGTTGATTTATCAGCCATTTGCAAAGATATTTTAGTAGGTGTCAACTTATTCAAATCAAGTCTACGATATAAAGAGAGAGGCATAACACTAACACCGGATCCAAGATCACATAAAGCAGTTTTAACATAGTTTCTTATAATGGAGCATGGTATAGTTAGTACACCGGGATCTCCTAGTTTCTTAGGTATTCCACCCTCGAAAGTATAATTAGCAAGCATGGTGGAGATTTCAGCTTCTGGTATCTTTCTTTTATTAGTAACAATATCTTTCATATACTTAGCATAAGGATTCATTTTGAGCATATCAGTTAATCGCATACGCAAAAAGATAGGTCTAATCATTTCAGCAAAGCGCTCAAAATCCTCATCATCCTTTTTCTTGGATGGTTTGGGAGGAAAAGGCATGGGTTTCTAACCCATGGTTCTCTTTCTTTACCATGTTTCCTAGCAACAAAGTCTTTCTTATCATAACGTTGATTCTTTGATTGTGGGTTATCAAGATCAACAGTAGGTTCAGTTTCTATATCATTATCATTACTAGGTTGAGCATCATCATGAACATTATCACTAGTTTCAGGTTCATTACCAGATGGTGTTTCAGCATCAGAAATAGAAATATCATTTGGATTCTCAGGTGTTTCAGTGATAGGTTTACTAGAAGCATGCAAAGTCCTATCATTTTTCTTTTTCTTCCTTTTAGAATGACTAGGTGCATCTACATTATTTCTCTGAGAATCTTGCTTAATTCTCTTAGGGTGGCCTTCAGGATACAAAGGTTCCTGAGTCATTCTACCAGTTCTAGTAGCCACTCTAACAGCATAATCATTATTCTTACTATTCAATTCATTGAGCAAGTCATTTTGAGCTTTAAGTACTTGTTCTACTTGAGTGGTAACCATAGAAGCATGTTTACTAATAAGTTTAAGTTCACCTTTAACATTTGCCATATAATCACCCAAGTGCTCAAGCATATTTGAATTCTATTTCAATTGTCTACCAAAATAAGCATTAAAGTCTTCTTGCTTAGCCATAAATTTATCAAACTCATCTAACCATGGGCTAGCAAATTTAGTAAATGGGATTTCAGCTTTATCATATCTATGGAGAGAATTTACCTTTACTACCTGTGTCGGGTTATCAAGACCATAAGTTTCTTCAATAGGTGAAGGATTAAGGTCATATGTTTCTTCAACAGGCGGTAAATTAAAACAATGTATTTCTTCAATAGGAGGCAAATTCTTAACATCTTCAGCTTTAATACCTTTTTCTTTCATAGATTTCTTTGCCTCTTGCATATCTTCAGGACTGAGAAATAGAACACCTCTCTTCTTCGGAGTTGGTTTAGGAATAGGCTCAGGAGTTGGCTCAGGAGGTGTCCAATTATTTTCATTTGTCAGCATATTATTCAATAAAATTTCAGCTTCATCCGGTGTTCTTTCCCTGAAAACAGAACCAGCACAACTATCGAGGTAATCTCTGGAAGCATCGGTTAGTCCATTATAAAAGATATCAAGTATTTCATTTTTCTCAAGAGGATGATCAGGCAAAGCATTAACTAACTTGAGAAGCCTCCCCCAAGCTTGTGGGAGACTCTCTTCTTCAATTTGCACAAAATTATATATATCCCTTAAAGCAGCTTGTTTCTTATGAGCAGGGGAATATTTAGCAGAGAAGTAATAAATCATATCCTGGGGACTACGCACACAACCAGGATCAAGAGAATTAAACCATATCTTAGCATCACCCTTTAATGAGAACGGAAATATTTTAAGGATGTAAAAGTAATGAGTTCTCTCATCATTAGTGAACAGGGTAGCGATATCATTTAATTTAGTAAGATGTGCCACAACAGTTTCAGATTCATAGCCATGAAAAGGATCAGATTCAACCAAAGTAATTATACCAGGATCAACAGAGAATTCATAATCCTTATCGGTAACACAGATAGGTGAAGTAGCAAAAGCAGGGTCAGGTTTCATTCT
This sequence comes from Triticum monococcum, assembly GCA_034509565.1. Taxonomy (NCBI): domain Eukaryota; kingdom Viridiplantae; phylum Streptophyta; class Magnoliopsida; order Poales; family Poaceae; genus Triticum; species Triticum monococcum. The sequence continues at coordinate 751,521,917 of CM067843.1, read as the reverse complement.
AGCATTTAGAGATTGCTGATTCCATTTAGCTAATAACCTCTTGAGTTCGTATCTATCTTTGCAAGCTAAAATAGCTAAAGAAGCTTCTTTATCAAAAACATAACTGTCGGTGTCAAAACCGGCGGATCTCGGGTAGAGGGTCCCGAACTGTGCGTCTACGCCGGATGGTAACAGGAGGTAGGGGACACGATGTTTTACCCAGGTTCGGGCCCTCTTGATGGAGGTAAAACCCTACGTCCTTCTTGATTAATATTGATGATATGGGTAGTACAAGAGTAGATCTACCACGAGATCAGAGAGGCTAAACCCTAGAGGCTAGCCTATGGTATGATTGTATGTTATGGTTGTTGTCCTACGGACTAAAACCCTTCGGTTTATATAGACACCGGAGAGGGTTAGGGTTACACAAGGTCGGTTACAAAGGAGGAGATATCCATATTCGTATTGCCTAGCTTGCCTTCCATGCCAAGTAGAGTCCCATCCGGACACGAGACGAAGTCTTCAATCTTGTATCTTCATAGTCTAACAGTCCGGCCAATGGAGATAGTCCGGCTGTCCGGAGACCCCCTAATCCAGGACTCTCTTAGTAGCCCCTGAACCAGGCTTCAATGACGAAGAATCCGGCGCGCAGTATTGTCTTCGGCATTGCAAGGCGGGTTCCTTCTCCGAATACATCATAGAAGAATTTGAATACGAGGATAGTGTCTGACCCTGCAAAATAAGTTCCACATTCCACCGTAGAGAGAATAATATTTTCACAGATCTAATTCACTGGCTTGTTTTGGCAGCATGACGTTATGTCATGGCCCGGTGATTATTCGAATTGTTTCCTTTAACCAGCCCCGCACATAACGCGAGGCAGTTTTTCGATACGTCTTGTCAAAGCAGAGATCGTGTCCCCTTATTACGGGATTCTCATCAATACGGGCGTCGGTAACCCAACCGCGCCATCAATTGCGGCGCTTGGGGGATAAGCGAGTTTTACCAGGCAAGTGGGGACGCTTAGCTTCGTCCGCACATATAAAGGGATAAGGATTCACCTTTCTATCCACGCCTTCTTCCTCCTTTGCTCATCCGTTTTCACACACTCGAGCTCTAGCGCCCAAGTCCGCTCTTCCCACCTCAACCTTCTCCAACCATGTCCAGAGCGGGAGGCAGGTGGATGGTCTCCTCCGTCACGGAGGGAGACATCAAAAAGCTACGCGGAGCTGGATACTTAGCCGCGAACATCACGCATCAGCTGCCCGCTGTGGGGCAGATCCTCCCTACCCCAGAACCTCACAAGAGGGTAGTTTTCCTTCACCACTTCCTCCACAGACTAGGGTTTCCCCTCCATCCATTCGTCTGTGGTATCATGTTCTACTATGGGCTGGACTTTCATGATCTGGACCCGAACTTCATCCTCAACATTTCGGCATTCATCATCGTGTGTGAGGCTTTCCTCCGCATCCGGCCCCACTTCGGCCTGTGGTTAAAGACCTTCAATATCAAGCCGAAGGTAGTACGAGGCCAACAAGCAGAATGCGGCGGAGCCATGGTGGGCAAGATGCCCAACGTCATATGGCTCGAAGGATCCTTCATGGAGACAATAAAGGGATGGCAATCGGCGTGGTTCTACATCACCGAGCCGCGCGACGCCAAATGGGCGGTAGCCCCTGAGTTTCGATCCGGATTCCCAACACGGCTCACTCCCTGGAAAGAGAAGGGCTTGTCGTGGGGTTCATCGATGGAGCTGGATGGACTCCAGAAATGTATCCGGAGTATGGCGAGCAAGAAGCTCAAGCTTGTCAACATAGTCCAAGTTATGCTCATCCGCCGGATCCTCCCGTGTCAACAACGGGATTTTACCTTGTGGGAGTTCGACCCGGCCCAGCACCAGACTTTGAGCGAGCTCTTCGATACGACGCACAAGGACGTCTGGAAGGTGCTGTTCAAGGGCGCCGAGGTCCCCCCTTATCTCACCGAGGACCGCGGACTAAGCGCAAAGCATCTAGCGCGTTCGGTGAGTTCAATACGTCCCGTAGGACATTTATTTTCCCTAGCCGAATTATGCACGGGGTCTAATCTCCATGCCTTTGATAGGACTGGGTGGAGATGTCGGGGCAGATTAACTGTCCGGCCCCTTTGCCCGAAGACACTGCGAGCGCTCTCCTGATGGAGATGCTGGCTCCGGCTCCTTACAAGGTGCTGGAGAAGACCAAGAAGGCCAAGGGAACCCGAAAGAGTTCCCGACGCCAGGTGTTATCGGACTCATCGTCCGATAACTCTGCGGCACACTCTTCCCCTGAAGACAGGGAGGAAGAAGAAGATGCCCCCCCTCCAGGCGGGGGAGACAAGAAAAGGAAGGCCGCCCCAACTGGGGAGGCCGAAGGGTCCAAGAAGGGGAGGACTCTCCTTCCGGACAGTTCCACCGCCGCCGACGAGGGCGAAGACGAGTGGTTGCCCCGGGCCAAGCCCCCGGGGAGATCGTAAGTATTCGGATACCAGAGTAACTCATAGAATTCCTTTGTCGCACTGCTTTCCCTAATGCCGAACATGATTATGCAGGCCGCCGCGAACCAGTATTGATGTATCATCGGACGGCTCCCTGGGCTCGTCGGACATGGATAGCGATCCAGTCCCGACCACCACCTCCCCCCATCCTGCCGACGATGCCGAGGTGTTGTCTCAAGAGGCACCGGATCGAAGGGAGACAGTCCCGGAATCGCCTCAAGGCAACCTTCCAGACTCTGGGAGCCGAGGGGACGGGGCCCTTGAGAGCTCCGAGTTCGGCCCTCAGCCGAACACCGCGCCGGAACCTCCAGCGGTTCCAGGCTCGGGCAGGCGGCCTCCTTCTAAAAGGGGCAAGACGCCTGTACCGGTGACCTCTGTCCATCCAGAGGCGCCGGACCATCTGCTGGAAGCGCTTCGACGCGCTTCCATCGATGAGGAGCACCGCACTATCATGAGTGTGGTGATCCAGAAGGTTCAGTCCGCCAAGAGCGGATTGACTGAAGCCTATGCCAGCCTTCTAACAGGCTTTGAGGTAAGTGTTTTGAAATGTAGTAGAAATATTACCGCATAGACAGTAGCCCCTGATGCTTTGTTCGGTGTTCATAAAGAAAACCCGAACAGAGGATCAAATAATATCGCAGGAGTCTAAAATAATTGTGTCAATATGCATATGCAAGCTTCGCTGCTGGCGTCCGCCACACTGACTGCGGAGGTCGCCGTACTGAAGCAGGACCTCGAGGGGTCCAGGAAAGAGCTCGGCCTTCCTGAGAGGCAGCTCGAGGATAACAAGGGTAAGTAATACCCTGTCTATAGATATGTGTATATAAAAGAAGACGCGGTTGCAAAATGATAGGATCATTGTATGTTTGCCAGGGGCCACGACCGAGGTGGCGACCCTGAAGCAAGCGCTAACCAAAGCCGAAGATAAAGCGGCCAAGGAGCGCACCGAGCAAGAGAAGCACGAGGCTCGTGTGGGCGAGGTGCAGCAAGAGCTCCAGGCTCTCGTGACGAAGCACGAGGCATTGTAGCTTGACTCGAAGACGCGAGAGTCTGAGCTTGCTGCGGCCCTTGAGAGCGCAAAGAGTGCCAAGGCCGAGGCCCAGAAGGCCCTCCAGGAGATCGACGCAATGAAGAAGATAGCGGCGGGTAAGGCATTCTATATGCAGAGCAAGCATGTAAAAGTAAATTACCGATTACTTACTCGAATTCGGAGCTCTCCAGGAGTATTCACAGATTTTCCCCACATCGTGTCGGATGCCGCGCAGTTTTACCAGGCCGAGGAGGGAAGCTCAACGGAGAAACTATTCTGGTCTCAGTATACTGGGACCGAACACCCAATGCCTCTGAGCGACCAGCTAAAGCAGCTGGTCGAGCTGCACAAGGCGGCCGAACAGGCCATGAAGGGCCTTATAATCTGGCTGTGGCCTGGCGACGTCCTTCCGAACAGCTACTTCGGCCTGGTGAGGCGGCTTGTGGATGCCTGCCCACGGCTGGAGGTCATCAAGCGGTCCGTCTGCATCGAAGGTGCACGCCGGGCTTTCGCCCGTGTGAAGGTGCAGTGGGCCAAGCTAGACGCTGTGAAGCTGATCAAGGAAGGGCCGCCGCAGGGCAAGGGGCATCGCACCCCCGAGATTTATTATGAGGGTGTCCTGAAGGGTGCCCGTCTTGTAGTGAACGAATGTTCAAAGGATGTAATATTTGAGTAAACTTGCTCGTGCGATCCAGTATGATGAAAACTTGTTTCATATGCGCTATGCAACGCTTGTGTGAATTTAAAATATTACCTTCTGTTTGGCCGTTTATCCAATCTGAGAGATGGCTAGTCCTCGGCTTCTGCCCCCATGCCACGAGTGTTGGGGTGTTCGGGATAAACCTGAGCACTCTTGTTCCTATATTTGGGTCCTTCGAGGGAGGTGCTCAACACAACGAACAAGGAAACCGGACTAATAATGCTTTATCACTCTCACTTAACCATAGAATTCTATAATTTTAAATTTCGACGAAGCCCCTGGTATTCGGAGGGCCGAATTCGGGGCGCGATACACGCCTGTAAGCCGGACAGGGCCGGCCCCTCGCCCTAAGCGGCATAAGTCTTTAGGGACTCGAAAAACCTCGCCGAACAGCGACCAGTCTCTTGCCTTATCATGACAGTCAGTTTTAGCTTTCTCTACTAAGGTGCTAAGCCCGGCAGAACCGGGGCACAATCACAGTAGTTCTCCTAGCGCTACCTTAGCCGATAGAGCGGAACGCAAGTTACCAAAACATAGGGGCTGGGCAAACCCAACATTTGACCAAAGACATGATTCGGAGCTGATGTATATAATGCTATAAGTTCGGGGTGCCGCACTTGTGAAAGTGTTCGAACTTTTCACACCCTATTGTGGGGTACGTAAGCCCCTGGTGTATTGGTCGTACCAGAGTGTACGATTGCAAGGCGTCATTAATGAACACATAGATATATATATATATAACAAGAATGCAATAATAGTTGTAATGTCATGCATTGTTTATTAAAAAATTGCGTTAAAGCAGAGTGATACAGATAGTGCGATAAGCAAAGAGTAGGACTATGTCCCTTCCAAGGGCAAGCTGAGGAATGATATTAAATTGAATATTTCACTCGTTACTGTAATCAACCTGGGAATTCCGTGGTATAACATAGATGTCTGCCTCCTTGGTTGCTGCATCATGTGTTCGGCAATAGTGCTGCCGGGCAGTGTTTCCAGAGATTAAGGTCGTGAAAGAAAAAGAAAAATAACCGAACGGGAAGCCCCTAGTGCGGTTTAGGCCGCGTCTTGGGGTGTGCCGCTGTTGTGCCCCCCTCCCTACCTGTGCCCATGGTATTTTTAATGCGTAATTATGTACGCGTGGCACGAGTTTCGCCGCTGGGCTGGGACTGGGGTGGCTGCCGTATTGCTACGCGAGCTCAGATCGCGCCAGGTGGTCTATTTGCCGATTGCCCCGAGCGCACTTGAAGGTGTCCGGGATGTGAAGCACCAAATTGGTTGATTGCCTTGAGAGGCTGCTTTGCGTTTCAGCTGTGAGGGATGTGGTGTGCTCCTCTGTTCGGAGAGAGCGCTCTGTGTTTCCATTGACTGTAATAACTCCGCGAGGTCCTGGCATCTTGAGCTTGAGGTATGCATAATGCGGTACCGCATTTGTCGGGGGTGCTGATCCCACGGACACCTATGGGACCACGGCGGACCGGGGCCCCTTTCGGTTCGGCAGGGGGCGGAGAGAGCGCAAAGAGCAGATCGAGGCGAACGCACGAGCGACGCGATCGGTTTACCCAGGTTCGGGCCACACGGATGCGTAAAACCCTACTCTTGCTTTGGATTGTATTGTGTTCTTGCTCGGGAGCGATGAATGCTATAGTACACTTGGATGGCTAGCGAGACCGAGCGTGAGAATGATCCCCCCCTCCTCCCCACTGTTGCGCATGGGCCTCCTTTTATATGTCAAAGGGGTCACCGACAGGTGGCAATAGAGGTGAGGGTAAAAATGTAAAAGAGGTGGTAGTTGGCGCCACCGCTTACTACAGTTGTATCATGCCTAACCCTGACGGCAGGGGACAAAGGCATTAAATGTCTGTCTGTGTCGCCTAGACGGTGCAGAAAGGGACCATCAGGGGCGCCACCGTTTGCCACGATGGCTATCTTGTCAGCGCGTGCTTGCCACCGCATGCCCCTGGCTGCACAGCCTCCCACCACGTACGCCAGGAACGGTCCCAGAGCGACACGTTGGTGGGTGAGCTGGAGCGCGGGCTGCGGAGTAGTAGCTTGCCGCGGCAAGCGCCTTGCCGCGGATGTTGTCTTGTCGCGTCCGGGAGCTTGTCGCTCACTGGGACTTGCCGGGACACATGATGCGTTGCGGCAAGTTCCTTGAGATGTCTTGGTTGGCCTCCCCGGCAAGCTCCTCTTGCCGGGGTCTTGTCTCCTTCCCGGCAAGCTCCTCTTGCCGGGGTCTTGGATACTTTGTTCTTGAATGGCTCCAAAGGAACCACGGAGGACCTTGGCGGTCGCCCGGCAAGCCTTGCCGCGGGACGCTGCGACTACCCGTGCACAAGTTCGAGATACTAAGGTACCCCTACTTTAGTACACCGACAGGAGCCCCGGGCCTGGGCCATACACGGTGCCGCGCGCTGTTGGGCCAGGCCCAAAACAGTGCACGGGCACGTGCGGCCTAGGTTACGCCATAACTCACTCCGCATCCACCGCGCCCTCCCCGCACGGCACGCGTCAAACGTGGCATCGTGGGAGAGATCATGGGCGGTTTTCGAGGTGTCCACTCCCCACGATCACGGGGTGGGGAGAGGTCGCCCCATCCGTCGCCTCGGTTCTGCACGCCTGCCACACGGCTCCCATGCGCTTGGGGTCGCGGACGGTGGAGGCGGGAAACTGGGCCATTGCGGGTCGAGGTAGCAGGTCGGCCCCAGCTCCCTGCTCTTCCCGTGTCTTGATTCACTGAGCGGGGCGGCCGAGCCCCCACCTCGCTCCTTTATAAAGAGCGGGAGGGGAGGACGGAAGCCCGCATTCTCTCATCTCCTCCTTCCTTCAGCTTCTGCTCCCCTTTCTCTCATTCGCCATGGAGAAAGGGAACCCTGGTCCTTCATCGGTGGCGGCGAGGGTCGCCACCAGACAGCGCATCCCTCCCTCTCCCGCACCCGTGGTGGCAGAGCCAGCCGTAAGGGGAAGAGGGAGGGGGCGAGGTCGTGGACGAGGTCGAGGACGAGGCCGAGGAGCTCGGGGAAGAGGTGGACGGGGCGGCGCGCCGGCTTCGCCTCCGCCGGCGGTTCCTCTTCCCGCGGCGGTCCATATTGGGGACGACCCTTGCGAGTTCTTCGTCAGGCTGCGCCGGGCGCCTCGTCGTCACCTCCGGCTCCCAGCTCCGTTTGCGAGCGCGATGGAGTTGGACCCGCCCGAGACACTGAGACTGCACATGAGGGGCTGTGGGATCAGCGGCACGCGAGTCCGCGTTGAAGTCCCAGCCCCCGGTGTGATGTATCTTGGTCGAGGGTGGAAGACGTTCGCCCATATCCACAGCCTAACAGGGGGGCTCACCCTCCATTTTAAGTTGATGGAGGGCGATCTCCTCTCCGTCAAGGTCCTAGGGTGCTTCGGCACTCGGGCAAAGTGCTGCATGGACAGCTCCTCCGATAGCGAAGACTCCTCCTCGAGCGAGAGTGACGAGGAGGAGAGCGGCAGGGACGATGAGGGTAACGGGCGGCAGGATGACGGGTCCGACTAGGTGTCGGGCACCGCTCCGCGCGGCACCGGCGACCCCATCATCCGTGTCGCCGGGTCCTTGAACTCCCCGGGGTCGTCCCCTTGGGCGGCTGGCGTAGGGAGGCTGCAGAAGAGGAAGAGGGCTGGCGGCAAGGCCGTCAAGTCAGAGTACGAGGGCGTGGTGCCCTCGACAGCGTGCTGACGTCCTGCCGCCTCGTCTTCGAGCCCCGCTTCCGGTGCCGCCATCACCGTCCAGCCTTCGGACGGCCCCCGGGATGTTCTCTTGGTGTCTTCTGGCACCCGTAGCTCGCCTAGGCGCCCCTTTTGCCCTTTTCGCCTCCTTGACCTACCTCCTGAAGAGAGGGACAAGAAAGGGATTACGAGCATCTTATCTTTTTAATTTGTAAGCCTTCGGGCCTTAGTTGCATTTAAAACTTGTAATCCTCTCTTTCATGTTTTTCATCCTCTATGGACTGTACCTGAGTGGAATGTTTTTTTGATGAAAAGGGGATGCTTGCCGGGTCATTTGTCTCGCGGGTAGAACCCACGTCAAGGAGCAAATCCTTGGTATCTTTCAGATAGACACTTCTTCCCCGGCAACAGGCCCTGCCGTCTTCCCACGTCGCTCGATCTTTCTCACGCTTTTGACGGAGGCAGGGACGAGGCGGGTGCGGCCCCTCGTTTCATCCCTTTGCTGCCGTGACTATGACCAAACTTGGCCCCAGGAGCGAGCCCCAGGGCCTAGAGTTAAGGGAGCATGGTAGTTTTCAGGAAGAAACGAGGTTTCGTATTCCCCAGTCCATAAGAGAATGCATGATGAGGGATGAAAGACTTATCTGAGATTGCAGCCCCCGGCAACACTAGCTTGCCGTGGGTGAATCTTGGTACTTGCAGCCCCCGGCAACACTAGCTTGCCGGGGTCCAGATGCCGGTACGTCCTTCTTCTCCTTTTCGCCCTCAGGCGGTCCGGCAAAGATATGCGAGCCCTGCGAACCAAGGGAAACGAAAGAAAGGCAAAGGGACGCACACTCGACCTCTAAGTTAGGGGTTAGCCGCTGTTAAGCACTATCAACCCTAACCAAGGACGAGACTCGACCTAGCATGCATGCTGTAACTCAGGGCGCCGGTGCTTCATTTACTTGTGCTCAGGGTCTGCGCCTGGCTTTGTACAAAGGATTACATGCAACAGCGACAAGACATATACAAAAGGGTGGTTGCCAGACAGGGTCCGACAACCGCGCCTTACGGGTAAAACTTACGAAGATGCTCGATATTCCAGGAGTTGCTCACCGGAATGCCATCTTCGGTCTCAAGGCGGACAGCGCCAGGCCTAGTGACTCGTTTCACCCGGTAAGGGCCTTCCCACTTTGGCGTCAACTTGTTGGAATTCTTGGCGGACGGAACGCGCCGAAGAACAAGGTCGCCTTCCTCGAAGCTTCTGGCTTTAACTTTGCGGCTATGGTAGCGGCGCAAAGCTTGCTGGTAGCGAGCAGCTCGTACAGCAGCCTGAAGACGATCTTCCTCAAGGAGCAGCGCGTCATCTTCACGCAGCTGCTCTTGCTCAAGCTCATCATAAGCGAGCACTCGAGGTGACCCGTATAAGAGTTCCGTGGGGATAACTGCCTCCGCTCCATAGACTAGAGCGAAGGGTGTCTGGCCAGTGGCTCGATTTGGCGTCGTCCTGATCGACCAAAGAACCACCGGCAGCTCCTCGATCCAGTTTCTTCCGCACTTGCGCAACCTGTCGAAAGTTCTGGTCTTGAGCCCGCGCAGCACTTCAGCATTTGCCCTCTCCGCTTGACCGTTGCTTCTCGGGTGAGCAATAGAAGCGAAGCAGACCTTGGCGCCAAGATCTTGGACGTACTGCATGAAGGTGCGGCTCGTAAATTGTGTACCATTGTCGGTGATTATCCTGTTAGGGATTCCGAAACGGCAAACAATCGACCTGAAGAACTTGACTGCTGACTGTGATGTCACCTTCCTCACTGGTTCCACTTCCGGCCACTTTGTGAACTTGTCGATTGCGACGTCCAAGTACTCAAAGCCCCCGACAGCTCGGGGAAAGGGGCCGAGGATGTCGAGCCCCCAGACCGAAAATGGCCAGGATAAAGGGATCGTCTGGAGAGCTTGAGCTGGCTGGTGTATCTGCTTGGAATGGAACTGGCACGCTTCACACTTGGTTACTTATGCAGTTGCATCCTGGAGGGCTGTCGGCTAGAAGAAGTCTTGCCGGAATGCTTTTCCGACAAGAGCTCTTGCGCTAATGTGGTGACCACAAACCCTGGGGCTTGCCGGAGCAGACTGCTCCTCAGCATTCTGGGTGTTGATCTTGGGGACCTTTTTGGCGGCGGCTTCGGGAAGCTCTGCCGGGAAATAGTCGCCAGAAATCAACTTCCCCTTCTTGCTCTATCCAGTTGGTGGTGTTACAGACGGCTGAGTCAGCTTGAGCACAAAAATCCCTGGTTCCACAGGTAATTTAAGTGCAGCGCACTTTGACAGGCCATTGGCAATGTCATTCTGAGCTCTTGGGACATGCTCCATTTGCAGGCCGTCAAAGTGTTCTTCTAGCTTTCTCACTTCGTCAACGTAAGCTTCCATTAAAGGACTCTGGTAATTCTTGTTTACTTGGCGGACGACAAGCTATGAGTCACCCCTGACAATGAGCTTTTTAATCCCAAGTTCTGCCGCGATCCTGAGACCGGCAAGCAAGCCTTCATACTCTGCGTGTTGTTTGTCGCTTGCTCCTTGGGGAAGTGCATCTGGACTATGTACTTGAGGTGCTCTCCGGTGGGTGCGATAAGCAGCACTCCGGCACCGGCGCCTAGCAGCGAGAAGGCACCGTCAAAGTACATAAGCCACTCTTTGTTTGCTTCCTTGGCGGGGATGCTCGTCTCCGGAATTTCTTCATCTGGAGTTGGCGTGCACTCTGCTATGAACTCTGCCAATGCTCTGCTTTGGATCGTTGATGTACTCTCAAATTTGAGGCCAAAGCTTGACAGTTCCAGTGCCCACTCGACAATCCTGCCTGTTGCTTCTGGATTTTTCAATATCCTCTTCAGCGGAAAGCGAGTGACAACCGTGATCTCATGTGCTTGGAAGTAATGGCGCAGCTTTCTCGAGGCCATGAGAAGGCCAAAAAGCAGCTTCTGCACACCAGAGTACCTTGACCTAGCCCCCTGTAAAAGGGAGCTGACAAAGTAAACTGGGCGCTGCACCATTTTCTTCTGTATCTCCTCTTGCATCTGCGCAGATCCATCCTTGTCGGGACCAGAGCTTGTCGGGGAAGCCCCCTGCTCGTCGCCGGATGTGCTTGCCGCGGTTGCTGGCTCGTCATCTGCCTCCCTCTCCGCTACTAATGCAGCACTAACCACTTGATTGGTTGCCGCTATGTACAGCAGCAACTTCTCTTGCGGCTTAGGTGCAACAAGTGTTGGAGTGGAGGACAGGTATCTCTTCAAGTCCTGCAGCGCGACCTCCGCTTCCGGAGTCCATTTCAGTGGACCTGCCGTTTTCAAAATTTTGAAAAATGGCAGGGCGCGCTCGGCAGACCGAGAGATAAACCTGCTGAGAGCAGCCACGCAACCAGCAAGCTTCCGTACATCCTTGACGCGCTTTCGAGCTTCGATCTTCTCAATGGCCTTGATCTTGTCGGGATTGGCTTTGATTCCCCGCTGAGACACAAAGAACCCGAGAAGCTTGCCGGAAGGGACTCCAAACACACACTTCTCGGGGTTGAGCTTGAGGTTGATCTTGCGCAGATTTGCAAAAGTCTCTTCTAAATCTTGGGTCAGAGTTGCCCTGTCCTTGCTCTTGACCACTATATCATCCATGTAAGCTTCTACATTTCTGTGTATCTGTGGCTTCAAAGCGACATGGACTACTCTGGCAAATGTTGAACCAGCATTCTTTAAACCAAAAGGCATCCGTACGAAATAGTACGTGCCACATGGAGTAATGAATGCGGTTTTCTCCTCATCCTCTTCTGCCATGAAGATCTGATGATATCCTGAATACGCGTTAAGAAATGAAAGCAAATCACATCCGGCTGTGGAGTCAACAATCTGGTCAATGCGCGACAAGGGAAATGGATCTTTGGGACAAGCTTTATTAACATCAGTAAAGTCAATACAAAGCCTCCATTTTCCATTTGGCTTGCGCACTACCACAGGATTGGCCAACCACGTGGGATGGAGCACTCCTCTGACAAGGCCTGCTGCTTCCAATTTCTTGATTTCTTCTGCTATGAATTCTTGGCGCTCCACTGCCTGTTTTCTGACCTTCTGCTTGACGGGCCGCGCATGAGGACAAACAGCAAGATGGTGCTCAATTACTTTCCTGGGAACACCGGGGATATCAGACGGTTGCCATGCAAACACGTCGACATTCGCCTGCAGGAAAGCAACGAGCGCGCTTTCCTATTTAGGGTCAAGCGTGGCACTGATGGTGAAGGTACCACCAGTGCCGTCCTCCTTGGCGGACACCTCCTTGGTATGTGGTGGAGCTGCCATTGTCTTCTTACACTTGCCGGTGGAGCTCGATGGTGCGTCCTCGACGGTAGCGCAGCACTCCGAAGAGGTGCGCTTGCCGGAGTGGGCATCAGAGCTCTTGCCGGACTTGGTCTTCTTCTTCCCCCCGGGAGCTTCAGCGGCAAGCGCCTTGCGGTCTGTCGCAGCAGCTGCTTCCCGGTAGATTTTGTCGGCGCAGATAAGGGCATCCTTCTTGTCGCCAGGGACAGAGATGACGCTTATCGGGCCTGGCATCTTGAGCATGTTGTATGCATAGTGAGAGGCTGCCATGAACTTGGCGAGTGCTGGACGGCCAAGTATCCCATTGTAAGGCAATGGGAGATCGGCAACGTCAAAAGTGACCCTCTCCGTTCTGAAATTCAACTCGCTGCCAAATGTCACCAGCAACGTGACCTTCCCTTTCGGCCTGCTCCTTCCTGGGTTAATTCCTTGGAATGTACCGGTTTCTTCGAGCTCGCTGTCTGGGATCTGGAGTTTCTGGAGCACAGCGGAGGAGATCAGATTTAAGCCGGCCCCGCCGTCAACTAGCATCTTAGTGACTTTGAGGTTGTGGATTGTTGGCGAAACCAACAACGGCAAGCACCCGACCGCAGTTGTGCGATCAGGGTGGTCCTCAATGTCAAAGATGATAGGCGTGCTGGACCATTTCAGAAGTTTGCGCGACTCGACAGGAGGCTCTGCCGCATTAACTTCCCGCAGCCACTGTTTGAGTTGGCGGTGGGAAGTATGCAGAGAAGCACCGCCGTCAACGCACAAAACTTCTGTAGCTTTCTGAAACCCCTGCTCACTGTTCTCAACATCATCCATGTCTTCATCTTCGTCTTCGTCTTCATCTTTGTCGCAGCCACGGGGAGGTCTGTCTCCTTGCCGCTGCTTGGCCTTGCTGTAGCGTCCTCCCTGGCCAGCGCGCTTCTTGCCGGCCTCTCCACCGCCTCCTTGGGCTCTCTCCTTGTCGCGCCACTCGTACTCAGCTTTTTGTTGCTGGACAAGCTGCTCAACCTTCTTGCAGCTCTGGAGATCATGGCCCTTGATGCGGTGGATCTTGCAGCATTGCTTGTCGGAGCCGCCCTGCTTGTCGGCGGCCGCCACAGCTTGGCAGTTGGTGCATGCGGAAACCTCCTTGCCGGAGCTACCAACTTTGGCTTGCTTGGCGGCGCCGTCATTGCCGGACTGCTCAACGACTAGCACCTCTTCGCCCTTCTTCTTCCTGTTGCGCCTCCGGTTTTTCTTTGCCGGGGCGGCATCCTCACTGTTAGATCCTCCTGCTCCAGCGTCCTCTCCGAGGAGTTTCCTCCCTTCTTCAGCGCATCCACACTTGTCGGCCAGGGCGTAAAGCTCGCTGACGTCTCTGATCCTGCTCATCGCCATCTCCTCTCGCATCCTGCGGTTGCGCACGTTCTGATGGAACGCGCTGATAACCGCGGCAGGGTGGATGTCTGGGATGTTGCGCTGCACACGGCTGAACCTCTGAATATACTTGCGCAGGGGCTCTCCTTCCTTTGGGGCAAGCAGGTGAAGGTCACTTTCCTGGCCATGTGGCTTGTGGCCGCCTGTAAAGGCGCCGACAAACTGATGGCACAAGTCCGCCCAAGAGGATATGGAGTTGTCCGGCAAGTGCATGAGCCAGGATCTGACTTCGGACTTCAGCACGAGCGGGAAGTAGTTGGCAAGGACCTTGTCGTCTCACCCCCCGGCAGCTTGCACCGCAATGGTGTAGATGCTGAGGAACTCTGACGGGTGCGACTTGCCGTCGTACTTCTCAGTCACGTCTGGCTTGAAGTGTTTCTGGCTGGGCCACTGGACTTGCCGCAGCTCACGGGTGAACGCAGGGCAACCTACCGCGTACGGCAAGTCGCCTGGTTCTCTGGGCGCATGCATGTCGACAGAAGGCCTAGTGCGCAGGTCTGATTGACGCCGCGCTTCTCTTTGCCGCTCGATGCGGGTACGAGCATCTTCTTGTTGTCGCTCGTGAAGAACTTGGCGCTGATCGCGACGAGCTCGCGGGTCTGATGACGCGGTGGAGTCGATGTCATGGCGGATCCGACGAGTCGGCGATCTTGGCCTTCGGGGCGGAGAGTGCACAGTGGTTGCACCCTCGCCGGTCTTGTTGCCACCGGCTCGCACCTGGCTGACTTGCCGCGGCAGCGATGCGCTCGGCTGCCGTGGGTTGTCACCGTTGGCGAAGCCGATGAGACTCTGGATAGTGGCCCTCCAGTCGTCGATCTTTTCTGGTGCTGGAGGGTAATCTATGAGCAGTTGGGCCCGTGCCAACGCTTCTGCTGGAGTGGCGGGCGGTGGCGGCGAACGGTGCGAGGAGCGAGATATGCTCGGACTTCTAACTACGTTAGAAGGAGCAGTATCTCGTCCAAGTGACCGTGCCACACTCGTGCCAGCATGATGGCGTGCATGCTGGTCTTGAGCGCTCCGGGATCCGCCAGCTTGATCTTGGCCCAGCAAGCATATGGTACCGTGAGTACCATGACGCTGCTGGTCTCGCGCTTCCTGAGATGGGCGCGGTGCGTGTGCGGACGCCAAGGTCTTGGAATGCGCTCGGTCGTTGTGGGAGCCGACCGCGCCGCCGATGTGCAGCGCAGCCTTGTCCTTGGACCTGGCAGCACCATGATCCTCCTCATCGGCGCCCGTTCTTCCGCCGGTGCCCACCCCACCAGCCGTTCGCCTTGGCGATGGTGGGCTCGGCGCAGACGGAGCAGTTGCCTCCGAAATCTTCTTCTTCGGCGGCATGTTGATGAAGATGACGAAGATTCGGCTCATGCAAATGCTGGATCAGGTTCGCACAATCTCGACGCACCCCTACCTGGCGCGCCAAAGATGTCGGGGGTGCTGATCCCACGGACACCTATGGGACCACGGCGGACCGGGGCCCCTTTCGGTTCGGCAGGGGGCGGAGAGAGCGCAAAGAGCAGATCGAGGCGAACGCACGAGCGACGCGATCGGTTTACCCAGGTTCGGGCCGCAAGGATGCGTAAAACCCTACTCCTGCTTTGGATTGTATTGTGTTCTTGCTCGGGAGCGATGAATGCTACAGTACACTTGGATGGCTAGCGAGACCGAGCGTGAGAATGATCCCCCCCTCCTCCCCACTGTTGCGCATGGGCCTCCTTTTATATGTCAAAGGGGTCACCGACAGGTGGCAACAGAGGTGAGGGTAAAAATGTAAAAGAGGTGGTAGTTGGCGCCACCGCTTACTACAGTTGTATCATGCCTAACCCTGACGGCAGGGGACAAAGGCATTAAATGCTTGTCTGTGTCGCCTAGACGGTGCAGAAAGGGACCTTCAGGGGCGCCACCGTTTGCCACGATGGCTATCTTGTCAGCGCCTGCTTGCCACCGCATGCCCCTGGCTGCACAGCCTCCCGCCACGTACGCCAGGAACGGTCCCAGAGCAACACGTTGGTTGGTGAGCTGGAGCGCGGGCTGCGGAGTAGTAGCTTGCCGCGGCAAGCGCCTTGCCGCGGATGTTGTCTTGTCGCGTCCGGGAGCTTGTAGCTCACTGGGACTTGCCGGGACACATGATGCGTTGCGGCAAGTTCCTTGAGATGTCTTGGTTGGCCTCCCCGGCAAGCTCCTCTTGCCGGGGTCTTGTCTCCTTCCCAACAAGCTCCTCTTGCCGGGATCTTGGATACTTTGTTCTTGAATGGCTCCAAAGGAACCACGGAGGACCTTGGCGGTCGCCCGGCAAGCCTTGCCGCGGGACGCTCCGACTGCCCGTGCACAAGTTCGGGATACTAAGGTACCCCTACTTTAGTACACCGACAGCATTGAATCTAGCAAATGCGGTTCGCCCGAGCAGCGCGTGATAACCACTGCGGAACAGGACTATATCAAAGATTAACTCTTCGCTTCGGAAGTTATCCAGGGATCCGAAGACCACTTCCAGTGTAATTGAGCCTGTGCAATGGGCCTCTACACCTGGAATGACGCCCTTAAAGGTCATTTTTGTGGGTTTGATCCTTGAGGGGTCTATACCCATTTTGCGCACTGTGTTCTGATAAAGCAGGTTCAGGCTGCTGCCGCCGTCCATAAGGACTCGAGTGAGGTGAAATCCGTCGATGATTGGGTCTAGGACCAGTGCGACGAATCCGCCATGACGGATACTAGTGGGGTGGTCCCTGTGATCGAAGGTGATCGGACAGGAGGACCAAGGGTTGAACTTTGGGGCGACTGGCTCCAACGCATACACGTCCCTGAGCGCACGCTTCCGCTCCCTCTTGGGGATGTGGGTTGCGTATATCATGTTCACCGTCCGCACTTGCGGGGGAAACCTCTTCTGTCCTCCAGTGTGCAGCTGCCGGGGCTCCTCCTCGTCATTTCTATGCGGCCCCTTGTCCTTGTTTTCGGCAATTAACTTGTCGGCCTGCTTGAACACCCAACAATCCCTGTTGGTGTGATTGGCTGGCTTGTCTGGGGTCCTGTGTATTTGACACGAGCGATCGAGTATACGGTCCAAGCTGGACGGACCTGGCGTACTTTGTTTGAATGGCTTTTTCTGCTGACCGGGTTTAGAGCCTCTGAATCCGGTTTTGACTGCCGTATCCTCAGAATTTTTGCTGTTAATGCAGTGCTTATGCTTGTTGCGACGTGACCTGCTATTGCAGTCCTTGGTATCTAAGGTACCATGGTTCTTTGATATGTTATTACTGCGAGCCAGCCACCTGTCTTCTCCCGAACAAAAGCGGGTCATGAGCGTCGTGAGAGCTGCCATAGATTTCGGCTTTTCCTGACCAAGGTGCCGGGCTAGCCACTCATCTTGGATGTTGTGCTTGAAAGCCGCTAAGGCCTCCGCATCCGGACAGTCGACGATTTGATTTTTCTTTGTAAGGAACCAAGTCCAGAATTGCCTGGCCGACTCTTCTGGTTGCTGAATTATGTGGCTCAAATCATCGGCGTCTGGTGGTCGCACATAAGTGCCCTGAAAGTTGTCGAGGAATGCGGCTTCCAGATCTTCCCAACAGCTAATGGAGTCCGCTGGCAAGCTGTTAAGCCAATGCCGCGCTGGTCCTTTGAGCTTTAGTGGGAGGTATTTGATGGCGTGTAAGTCATCTCCGCGGGCCATGTGGATGTGGAGGAGGAAATCCTCAATCCATATTGCGGGATCTGTTGTGCCGTCGTATGATTCGATATTTACAGGTTTGAAACCTTCTGGGAATTGATGTTCCATTACTTCGTCTGTGAAGCATAAGGGGTGTGCGGCGCCTCTGTATTGGGCTATATCGCGGCGCAGCTCGAATGGGTCTTGCCCGCTGTGTTCGGCCCGGCCGGATTTGCTTTTACTATATCCAGCGTGACGTTTGTCGTCTAGCAGAGTGGTGCGCCCTCGTGATCCGTAGATCGATCTTGTATGCTTTGCCTTGTCCTCCAATATGTCTCGCATGTCTGGCGTATCTCCCCATGCCTTTTTATTTGAATGGCATTGGGGTGGAGGCTGAGCTTTTGGCTGGAATGCCTCTCTATCGCGGCCACAAGGTGGCCGATCAGCCGTATCATACGCTTCTTCCTCCAGTCGAGGTAGTAACCTGCGCCTTGGGTAACTCTTGGAGGGGCGCTCGAGTTTATATTCCTCGGCCGCGAGGACTTCAGTCCATCTGTCAGCTAGAAGATCTTGATCAGTTTGAAGCTGCTGCTGCTTTTTCTTCAGGCTATTTGCCGTGGCCATAAGCTGGCGCTTGAAGCGCTCTTGTTCGACGGGATCCTCTGGGACGGCAAATTCATTGTAGCCGAGGCTTGCCTCGTCTTCGGAGGGGGGGATGTAATTGTCATCCTCCTCCTCTCCGTCTACCGCTCTCTCAGGAGAGCTGGCTCTTTCATCCCCTTGCTCTAAATCTTGCTGGAGGGGATTGTTGTTGTCTTCGTCACTATCCGGAGTGTTATTATCTCCTATGTCGGTATCACCACTTTTGCTTTGGCAGGACTTAGAGTGGCGCCGCTGACGTCGGCGCTTGGGCTGCTTCTTGGAGGGGTCATCCTCCGCTATCTCGTCGCCATTGCCTTCGTTGGGTGTATCCACCATGTATATGTCATATGACGAGGTGGCTTTCCAGTGCCCTATAGGCGCCGGTTCATGTTCGTCTCCTACATCGTCGTCCATACCGTCGATGTCTTCGGAGTCGAAGTCGAGCATGTCGGTTAAATCATCGACAGTGGCTACAAAGTGGGTGGTGGGTGGGCGTCGAATTTCTTCGCCGTCCGCGTCCCAATCCTGTTGGCCATAGTCTGGCTAGGGCTCTCCTGACAAAGAGAGAGAACTTAGTGAATTCAAAATGTTGCCGAAGGGCGAGTGTTGAAAGATATCTGCGGCGGTGAATTCCATGATCGGCGCCCAATCGGATTCGATTGGAAGGGGCGCGGATGGTTCGGAGTCCGGAAATGGGTCCGGCACCTTGGAGTCACGGGCTGCGCAGAGGGTTAGGCAGGTGTTCGGCTCGATCGCCGTTGAGACTGCAGCCTATGAGGCGGTGTCTAACCACCTGTCCTCGATTGGCGCAGTTTTCTCCGAGCTAAGGGTTGGAGCTGATGCGGGCGCGGCCTCTGGGGTACTGTTCGGCGACAGAGCTAGGTCATACCCATCATGACAGTGCGGCACGCCTGGCTGTGGCTCGAATCCGTCGAAGATCAAGTCTCCGCGGATGTAACTTTGAATCTGCTCCAGAAGGCCAAGCGAATTAGCCCACAGTGCAAAGCCACTGAATACGAAGATCTGTCCGGGGAGAAAAGTCTCACCCTGGACCGCATCGCTATCGATGATAGTAGGAGCCATCAAGCCTAACGGCGATGACACAGAGGAACTCTCAATGAAAGCACCAATGTCGGTGTCAAAACCGGCGGATCTCGGGTAGGGGGTCCCGAACTGTGTGTCTAGGCCAGATGGTAACAGGAGGCAGGGGACACAATGTTTTACCCAGGTTCGGGCCCTCTTGATGGAGGTAAAACCCTACGTCCTGCTTGATTAATATTGATGATATGTGTAGTACAAGAGTAGATCTACCATGAGATCAGAGAGGCTAAACCCTAGAAGCTAGCCTATGGTATGATTGTATGTTATGGTTGTTGTCCTACGGACTAAAACCCTTCGGTTTATATAGACACCGGAGAGGGTTAGGGTTACACAAGGTCGGTTACAAAGGAGGAGATATCCATATTCGTATTTCCTAGCTTGCCTTCCATGCCAAGTAGAGTCCCATCCGGACACGAGACGAAGTCTTCAATCTTGTATGTTCATAGTCTAACACTCCAGCCAATGGAGATAGTCCGGCTGTCCGGAGACCCCCTAATCCAGGACTCCCTCAATAACCCTTAGGAATAACAGGTAAGTCTTCATCATCAATTTCATCAGTATTATCATATTCAATATTTTCACTCTCTCTAACCCTAGCAAGTTGTTCATTAAGAAATTCACCAAGTGGCACAGTAGTATCAAGCATAGTAGTTTCATCATAAGTATCATGCATAGTAGAAGTGGCATCATCATTAACATGCGACATGTCAGAACGAATAGCAGAAGCAGGTTTAGGTGCTGCAAGCTTACTAAAAACAGAAGGTGAATCAAGTGCAGAGCTAGATGGCAGTTCCTTACCTCCCCTCGTAGTTGAGGGATAAATCTTTGTTTTTGGATCTCTCAAGTTATTCATAATGATAAGCAGATATAAATCCCAAGTGACTCAAAGAATAGAGCTATGCTCCCCGGCAACGGTGCCAGAAAATAGTCTTGATAACCCACAAGTATAGGGGATCGCAATAGTTTTCGAGGGTAGAGTATTCAACCCAAATTTATTGATTCGACACAAGGGGAGCCAAAGAATATTCTCAAGTATTAGCAGCTGAGTTGTCAATTCAACCACACCTGGAAACTTAATATCTGCAGCAAAGTGTTTAGTAGCAAAGTAATATGATAGTAGTGGTAACGGTAGCAAAACGTAATAATAGCAAAAGTAATGTTTTTGGTATTTTGTAGTGATGATAGCAATAGCAACGGAAAAGTAAATAAGCGAAGAACAATATACGGAAAGCTCGTAGGCAATGGATCAGTGATGGAGAATTATGCCGGATGCGGTTCATCATGTAACAGTCATAACCTAGGGTGACACGGAACTAGATCCAGTTCATTGATATAATGTAGGCATGTATTCCAAATATAGTCATACGTGCTTATGGAAAAGAACTTGCATGCCATCTTTTGTCCTACCCTCCCGTGGCAGCGGGGTCCTTACGGAAACTAAGGGATATTAAGGCCTCCTTTTAATAGAGTACCGGAACA
Organism: Triticum monococcum; assembly: GCA_034509565.1. NCBI lineage: Eukaryota > Viridiplantae > Streptophyta > Magnoliopsida > Poales > Poaceae > Triticum > Triticum monococcum. Next base: position 751,501,401 of record CM067843.1, on the reverse strand, counting down.
AAGCATTAACACGTAGTGAATACATGAACTCTGTCGGAGTAAATAGCCATGGGTAGCCTAGCCGGCTTCCCCTGGCCCATCAGAAAAAATTACGAGCCCGTCCGGCTCTCAAGAAGACTCAAGACCTGGGGCCGCCTCCCCCCTTTGCCGGCTATCTTCTAGGCCGGCTTCGGGGGCGGCCCGCCCTTTACCCTCATGAAGGAAGTCGTGGGAGGGCCGACTACAGGAAGCCGGCTGCGACAAGGCCGACTCCAAGAGGCTGGCTCCCATAAAGCGGTCAAAGCCGTACCCGCAGAGTACGCGTCCACCCCGCGATGATGAAGCAGGGCGTGGCTACAGTGGAGTCTGCCACCCCCGAAACCCGGAGCACGCCTGGTACAGTGCGCCGTACGGGTGGCCACGACCCGTCCGGCGCGGCACTGTTGCCACGGCGGCCCCGACGCCGTCCACGACTGGCCACCAGCGTGGCCCCCGAGGCGGCGGGCCCCTTTGGGCAGAGAGATATCAAAGGCGGCTGCACCTTCCCCCAAGTCGGCCCGATGAGGAGCCGGCTCCCCGTAGCCGGCTCGCCATCATCCTCGACGGAGACGCCCATTAAAGAGACAAGATACGACGGGGCTACAGTAATCGCCCGCCAAGGCGGCGATACTGTAGCCACGCTTACCCTGACCAAGCCTGCGTCAACCGCCCGGAGCAACAGTAACCAGCCACCGACCAGGCCCTGGATAGTGGGGCCTGCCTGTCGACCAGGGAGCCGGCAGCCGGCGGGACCCACCAGTCGGCGGGCCCCAGCAGCCGGCGCAGAAGCCGGCGAGCACAGTCACAGACAGCTGGGCCCCGCGCCCAGCTGGTTTACCATTGTACCCCCGGGGGGGTAGGCCTATATAAACCACCCGGTGCACCCATGCAAAGGGTTGGACTCTCAAGCTAGACTTAGACACCACACAAGGAGAAGAGGCAAGCTAGCTGTGCCTTTCTTCCTCCTTCCACCCAAACAGCTCCAGGAGCATTGTGTAGCTACTTATTCATTTAGTAATCATGCGGAGACCCCGCCGAGCAGCAGTAGGGGTGTTATCTCCCCGGAGAGCCCTGAAGCTGGGTAAGATTCGCCGGCGTGCATGTCTTCGCCTTATCCCGTTTCCAGGCACCGGCGATGTTTTATTGGCTCCCACAATGATAAGCCACCCGTTGGCATATGTCGCACCTACCACCCGACAAACTCCTCAAACTATGGTCATCACTGGTAAGTATCCCGATTATTGTCACTTTGGGGTTAACGGATCATAACACATAATAGGTGACTATAGACTTGCAAGATAGGATCAAGAACTCTCATATATTGATGAAAACATAATAGGTTCAGATCTGAAATCATGGCACTCGGGCCCTAGTGACAAGCATTATGCATAGCAAAGTCATAGCAACATCAATCTCAGAACATAGTGGATACTAGGGATCAAACCCTAACAAAACTGACTCGATTACATGATAGATCCCATCCAACCCATCACCGTCCAGCAAGCCTATGATGGAATTACTCATGCACGGTGGTGAGCATCATGAAATTGGTGATGGAGGATGGTTGATGATGACGATGGTGACGGATTCCACTCTCTAGAGCCCCGAACGGACTCTAGATCAGCCCTCCTGAGAGGTTTTAGGGCTTGGCGACGGCTCGGTATCATAAAATGCGATGATTTCTTCTCCCTCGATTTTTTCTCCCTGAAACCAAATATATAGAGTTGGAGTTGGAGTCAGAGGAGCTCCAGGGGGCCCACGAGGTAGGGGGCGCGCCCCCACCCTCGTGGACAGGTGGTGGGCCCCTTGGCCTTCATCTTTTGCAGGTAGTTTTTATATTTTCCGAATAGATGTTCCATGAAGTTTCAGGTCATTTCGAGAACTTTTATTTCTGCACATAAATAACACCATGGTAATTCTGCTGAAAACATCGTCAGTCCGGGTTAGTTCCATTCAAATCATGCAAGTTAGAGTCCAAAACAAGGGCAAAAGTGTTTGGAAAAGTAGATATGAAGGAGACGTATCAATACCCCCTCTCGACCGTGATAACTTATACCACGGGAGCACCCCCCGGCACTCTCGCTTGACCAAAACTCTCGAGGACACCCAAACCCTAGAAAAAAACGATGCCGGTCTCCTACCCCCTCCCGCCGCGCCACTACCCAATCGACAAACTCTCTTGAGGGCACCCAAATTTACCAAGTTAAAAGAGCGTTGTCGTTGAGACCACCCCAAACCCTAGAGAAGCGTCGAGGCCAGGCCACTAATATGATTCATTATTGTGCTTAGCTAGCTAGTTCAACGTTTGCCACTAATATATCCATCTGTCATGTTTGAATAATAATTGCCATGTTGTAAATATTTGCAAAAACTATGGATCCGCACCCCCGAGATGAAGCACAAGAAGCGGTGTTGGGGGAGATAATCGCACACGAAAGTGATGTCGTCTTGTCGTTTCTCCACGACACATGCACCGATGGTCTAGAAAGACATGATGAAGAAGCAGGCTACGACGACAATGATCAAACAATGTAGAGGAAGGACACCGTGATGACGGCTCCGGTGACCGAATGGAGGGGGAAGGACACCGTGATGACGGCTCCGGTGACTGAACGGAGTCCGGCTAGGTATATATATTAATTAATTAAGCATGTGCTGACTATAGCTAATTGATGCATTAATTGTTTTTGGTATGTACACATATTAACTCTCTTCTTTTTCTTATTTTCTAGCCCTCCGGATTGAGAAACACTTCGGTAACGAGACGAGGCCCGAAGAGAAAGTTGCGCTCGGACGAAAGGTACACGATCATCGAAATTGATCACGCTGGCCAACCGATTGAACCCCTCCGGACCAAGCAAAAATTCAATGCTCAGTGCGGGGTTCTAGTTAGGGACAAGATCCCGATCAGCATCGAGCAATGGTTGAAGCCTAAGGACAAAGACTCCCAGGTGTCTTATGTCAGCGATAGGCAGAAAGCTGTCTTATGTCACCTTCCCGCCAGAGGAGGATCCGGAGAATCCAGTTAAAAAGCAAATGATCAAGGCTTATGCTCTTAAGAAGATGGCTGAGCTATTCAGGAGGTGGAAGAATGAGCTGAAATCGTTGTTTGTCGACCAAGACAAGACTCCAGAATTCATCGACCGATTTGAGAAGATCAAAGATCAGTGGCCCGCATTTATCACCAAAAAGAAATCTAAGAGAGCAGTGAAGATGTCAGCGAAAAACGAGAAAAATGTTGCAAAGAAGAAGCATCACCATCGCACGGGGTCAGGTGGCTTCCTAAAAGCCCGGCCGTTGTGGGACAAGGCTGAGAATGACCTCATTGCTAAAGGGATCGAACCAGAGACGCGACGCTGGCCAGACCGTTGCAGTACTTGGTTCTTCGGGGTTGGGGGAAAATTGGACCCTGTAACAAGGAAGTGCGTTTGGACCAACGAGTAGTTGAACACACCCATCGAGAAGCTTCAGGAGTATATCAAAAAGGCGCAGCAAGGGACGTTCGTTCCGGACAGAGAGAATTACGAGCTCACAGAGGACCTCGGGAATCCTGAGCACCCCGGGCGGACATGAGGGACGCCAGGATCCCTTTCGTGGAAGGTTGGATTTCCCGACGCAGGCGGTTACAAACGCCGGGAGAGGAAGAAGAAAAAGGAGTTGACCCAACTACAGGCGCTGCACGCAAGGGTACAAGCGCTACAGGAACGAGACGAGGCCCGCAGCACGTGACCTGCCGAAGCTGCTACACGCGAAGCTACCCCGCCATCTCAGCAGAGAAGCAGTGTGGCTTCCACGGAGCTGCTTCAGCAGCCTGTCTTCATGGCTCCTGCTAGCTACCCCGTGGATGCTATCACAGAGTCTCAGAATTGCCACCTTATGACGCAGTGGATGGAATTCAAAGTCAAGGCGGCTGTTGGCTCTGTTGCACCTCCTGAACATGGCGCAACTTTTCACTGCCGGCCGATTCCAGAAGGATATGCTAGGGTGATGGTGGATGAAATCACAGAAGGATTTGAGGACCTCCAGCTTAACCACCCTACGGGTGACGGGGAGACTCGGCTGGGTTCTTGTCTGAAGACTCCATGCTTATGGTGGAAGGAGCTCATCAACCTTCCGAATTGGACGCCTCCACCTCCTCCTCCTCCTCCTCCGGCGAGTCAGGGAACTCCGCCTCCTCCTCCGGCGAGTGATCAGGACACTCAGCCTCCTTCTCCGGCGTGTGGCGGCACTCCCCCTCCTTCTCCGCCTGCGTCGGCGCGCCCGAGCAGCCACTAGCCTCCTTCTCCGGCGCGTGGTGGCACTCCGCCTTCTTGTCCGCCTGCGCCGGCGCGCCCGAGCAGCCACCAGCCTCCTCCTTCTTCGCCTCGCCAGCAAGGGCGGAAGAGACCCGCCGCCGCCCTGGCTGTTCCGGCGCATCATAGTCCTTCTCCTTCGCCTCGTAAGCAAGCACGAAAGAAGAAAACCGCAGCCGCTCCGTTTGCTCCGGCGTCTAGCAGTACAGCCAGAGGCAGGCAATACAGATTCGGTCCACCTCTCAATCCTCTAGAGAAGTTACAATACGAGAGAACCATGGGAAGAAAACGCGAAGATCGTGGAAAAAGAAGTGAATGACTTCTTTGAAGGGGTGAAAGCAAAGAGACATCCACCTCCGGAAGAGAAGGTAGACCGGGTGAAAGCAAAGCGCACACTCGATGCCCTGAGGAAACCACCAAAGTCTCCGCCAAAAACCAACTATGAGTGCATTACTACAAAGGTATATATCGAAGCGAAGTGGTTGGGAAATACTATCAGTGATCGAAGGTTAGCAAAACGACGAGTTGGGAAAAAATTGCCCAGCTCAGCGAACAAGCGGATCAATCGTGCCCCCCGCTCAAGGTGTCTAGCGATATCGTCGCTAATGATCCGGGGATGGTGCCAGGTTATAGCAATCTTGAAGATTACCTGCCCAACGATGTACATTATGATTTCTTGGAGGTGGAAGAACACCAATACCATTATGGGAAGCCTCTTGTCAAAGATGAAAAATCTCTAACAATGATGATGCGAAGATTCCATGATTGGTACATGAAAACCTGCAGAGAGTCTGGGGGGACGAATACTTTGTATCTGAGAGTTAAAGAGGAGCACGATGATGTCTACTACACAACCTTCTTCTTGTAGACGTTGTTGGGCCTCCAAGTGCAGAGGTTTGTAGGACAGGAGCAAATTTCCCTCAAGTGGATGACCTAAGGTTTATCAATCCGTAGGAGGCGTACGACGAAGATGGTCTCTCTCAAGCAACCCTGCAACGAAATAACAAAGAGTCTCTTGTGTCCCCAACACACCCAATACAATGGTAAATTGTATAGGTGCACTAGTTCAGCGAAGAGATGATAATACAAGTGGTATATGGATAGTAGATAATGGTTTTTGTAATCTGAAAATATAAAAACAGCAAGGTAACTAATGGTAAAAGTGAGTGTAAACGGTATTGCAATGCGTTGAAACAAGGCCTAGGGTTCATACTTTCACTAGTGCAAGTCCTCTTAACAATAATAACATAATTGGATCACATAACTCAACATGCAACAAAGAGTCACTCCAAAGTCACTAATAGCGGAGAACAAACGAAGAGATTATGGTAGGGTACGAAACCACCTCAAAGTTATTCTTTCCAATCAATCTGTTGGGCTATTCCTATAAGTGTCACAAACATCCCTAGAGTTTGTACTAGAATAACAACTTAAGACACAAATCAACCAAAACCCTAATGTCACCTAGATACTCCAATGTCACCTCAAGTATCCGTGGGTATGATTATACAATATGCATCACACAATCTCAGATTCATCTATTCAACCAACACATAGAACCTCAAAGAGTGCCCCAAAGTTTCTACCAGAGAATCACGAAGAAAATGTGTGCCAACCCCTATGCATAGGTTCATGGGCGAAACCCGCAAGTTGATCACCAAAACATACATCAAGTGAATCACGTGGTATCCCATTGTCGCCACAGATACGCATGGCAAGACATACATCAAGTGTTCTCAAATCTTTAAAGACTCAATCCGATAAGATAACTTCAAAGGGGAAACTCAATCCATTACAAGAGAGTAGAGGGGGGAGGAAATTGATAACCCACAAGTATAGGGGATCGCAACAGCTTTTGAGGGTAGAGTATTCAACCCAAATTTATTGATTCAACACAAGGGGAGCCAAAGAATATTCTCAAGTGTTAGCAACTGAGTTGTCAATTCAACCACACCTAGAAACTTAGTATCTGCAGCAAAGTGTTTAGTAGCAAAGTAATATGATAGTGGTGGTAGTAGCAACAAAAGTAAAGACAGCAAAAGTAATGTTTTTGGTATTTTGTAGTGATTGTAATAGTAGCAGCGGAAAAGTAAATAAGCGAGAACTAGTATATGGAAAACTTGTAGGCACCGGATCAGTGATGGATAATTATGCCGGATGCGGTTCATCATGTAATAGTCATAACATAGGGTGACACAGAACTAGCTCCAACTCGTCGATGTAATGTAGGCATGTATTCCGTATATAGTCATACGTGCTTATGGAAAAGAACTTGCATGACATCTTTTGTCCTACCCTCCCGTGGCAGCGGGGTCCTATTGGAAACTAAGGGATATTAAGGCCTCCTTTTAATAGAGAACCGAAACAAAGCATTAGCACATAGTGAATACATGAACTCCTCAAACTATGGTCATCACCGGGAGTGGTCCCGATTATTGTCTCTGCGGGGTTGCCGGATCATAACACATAGTAGGTGACTATAGGCTTGCAAGATAGGATCAAGAAGTCACATATATTCATGAAAACATAATAGGTTCAGATCTGAAATCATGGCACTCGGGCCCTAGTGACAAGCATTAAGCATAGCAAAGTCATAGCAACATCAATCTCAGAACATAATGGATACTAGGGATCAAACCCTAACAAAACTAACTCGATTACATGATAAATCTCATCCAACCCATCACCATCCAGCAAGCCTATGATGGAATTACTCACGCATGGCAGTGAGCATCATGGAATTGGTGATGGAGGATGGTTGATGATGACGACGGCGACGAATCCCCCTCTCCGGAGCCCCGAATGGACTCCAGATCAGCCCTCCTGATAGGTTTTAGGGCTTGGCGGCGGCTCCGTATCGTAAAACGCGATGATTTCTTCTCTCTCATTTTTTTCTCTTCGAAAGCAAATATATAGAGTTTGAGTTGGCGTCGGAGGGTTTCTAGGGGGCCCACGAGGTAGGGGGTCGCGCCCTAGGGGGGCGCCCCCCACCCTCGTGAGAAGGGTGTGGGCCCCCTGGTCTTCATCTTTGGCGAGGATTTTTTATTTTTTTCTAAGATGTTCCGTGGAGTTTCAGGTCATTCCGAGAATATTTGTTTTCTGCACATAAAACAACACCATGGTAATTCTGCTGAAAACAGCGTCAGTCTGGGTTAGTTCCATTCAAACCATACAAGTTAGAGTCAAAAACAAGGGCAAAAGTGTTTGGAAAAGTATATACGACGGAGATGTATCAACTCCCCCAAGCTTAAACCCTTGCTTGTCCTCAAGCAATTCAGTTGACAAACTGAAAGAAAGAAAGAAAAACTTTTACAAACTCTGTTTGCTCTTGTTGTTGTAACTATGTCAAGCCAGCATTCAAGTTTTCAGCATAGATCATAACTAACCACATTTGCAATAATTCTCAGGTCTCATAATTACTCATATCAATAGCATAATCAACTAGCAAGCCATAATAATAAATCTCGGATGACAACACTTTCTCAAAACAATCATAATATGATATAACAAGATGGTATCTCGCTAGCCCTTTCTGAGACCGGGAAACATAAATGCAGAGCACCTTTAAAGATCAATGACTGACTAGACATTGTAATTCATGGTAAAAGAGATCCAATCATAGTCATACCCAATATAAATTAACAATGATGAATGCAAATGACGGTTGTGCTCTCCAGCTAGTGCTTTTTAATAAGAGGGTGATGACTCAACATAAAAGTAAATGGATAGGCCCTTCGCAGAGGGAAGCAGGGATTTGTAGAGGTGCGAGAGCTCGGTTTTGAAATAGAGATAAATTGTATTTTGAGCGGTATACTTTCATTGTCAATGTAACAACTAAGAGATGGTGATATCTTCCATGCTAAACACATTATAGGCGGTTCCCAAACAGAATGGTAAAGTTTATACTCCCCCTCCACCAACAAGCATCAATCCATGGCTTGCTCGAAACAACGAGTGCCTCCAACATACATCAGGTCTCAGGGGGAGTTTTGTTTGCAATTAATTTGATTTAGTTTGCATAAAGCATGGGACTGGGCATCCCGGTGACCAGCCATTTTCTCGTGAGTGAGGAGCGGAGTCCACTCCTCTTGAGAATAACCCGCCTAACACGAAAGATAAGTACAACCTTGGTTGATACATGAGCTATTCGAGCATACAAAACAGAATGTTTATTTGAATTAGAGTTTGGCACATACAAATTTATTTGGAACGGCAGGTAGATACCGCATATAGGAAGGTATGGTGGACTCATCTGGAATGACTTTGGGGTGTAAGGGATTGGATGCAAAAGCAGTATTCCCACTTAGTACAGGTGAAGGCTAGCAAAAGACTAGGAAGCGACCAACTAGAGAGCGACAACAGCCATGTACATGCATTAAAATTAATAAACATTGGATGCAAGCATGAGTAGGATATAATCCACCATGAACATAAATATCGTGAAGGCTATGTTGATTTTGTTTCAACTACATGCGTGAACATGTGCCAAGTCAAGTCACTTAAATCATTCAAAGAAGGATACCACCCCATCATACCACATCATAATCATCTCAATAGCATGTTGGCACACAAGGTAAACCATTATAACTCATAGCTAATCAAGCATGGCACAAGCAACTATGATCTCTAATTGTCATTGCAAACATGTTTATTCATAATAAGCTGAATCAAGAACGAGGGACTCATCATATTCACAAAAACAAAAGAGGTCGAGTTCATACCAGCTTTTCTCATCTTAGTCAGTCCATCATATATCATCATAATTGCCTTTCACTTGCACGACCGAACGGTGTGAATAATAATAAGAGTGTGCGTGCACTGGACTAAGCTGGAATCTGCGAGCATTCAATAAACTGGAGAAGACAAGGCAATATGGGCTCTGGGTTAATTCAACAATAATGCATATAAGAGCCACTTCAACAATTTAAATATGGTCTTCTCCTACTGACCCCAAAGAAAAGAAAAGAAATAAAACTATTTACACGGGAAAGCTCCCAACAAGCAAAAGAAGAACGGGAAATATTTTTTTGGGTTGTCTTTTTAATTATTACTACTATAGCAGAAAAATAAACTACTACTAATTTTTTTGGTTTTTCTTAAGGTTTAGCAAACACACAAGAAGAAAGCAGGAAAAAGAAAATAAACTAGCATGGATATTACAGTGAAAAAGTATGAGCATCGGCATCTAGTAATGAGTGTGTGTGTGAACATAAATGTAATGTCGGTGAGAAATACGTACTCCCCCAAGCTTAGGCTTTTGGCCTAAGTTGGTCTATGGCCACGGCCGGCCTGGCGGATATCCATAATAATAGTTGTTGGGGTCGTACTGTGATGAGGAGGAATAGTGTTGGGGAACGCAGTAATTTCGAAAATTTTCCTACGCACACGCAAGATCATGGTGATGCACAGCAACGAGAGGGGAGAGTGTTGTCTACGTACCAACGCAGACCGACTGCGGAAGCGATCACACAACGTAGAGGAAGTAGTCGTACGTCTTCTTCCCGATCCGACCGATCCAAGCACCGTTACTCCGGCACCTCCGAGTTCTTAGCACACGTTCAGCTCGATGACGATCCTCGGGCTCCGATCCAGCAAAGCGTCGAGGAAGAGTTCCGTCAGCACGATGGCATGATGACGATCTTGATGTACTACCGACGCAGGGCTTCGCCTAAGCACTACAACGGTATGATCGAGGTGGAATATGGTGGCAGGGGGCACCGCACACGGCTAAGGAACGATCTCAAGGATCAACTTGTGTATCTTGGGGTGTCCCCTGCCCCCGTATATAAAGGTTGGAGGGGAGGGAGCTGGCCGGCCAAAGGAGGGAGGCGCAGGAGGAGTCCTACTCCTACCGGGAGTAGGACTCCCCCCTCCAATCCTAGTCCAACTAGGAATCCTTCAAAGGGGAGAGAGAGAGAGGTGGCCGGCCCCTCTCCTAGTCCTAATAGGACTAGGGAGAGGGGGGGAGGCGCAGCCCTATGTGGGCTGCCCTCTCACCTTTCCGCTAAGGCCCATGTTGGCCCATTTGGCTCCCGGGGGGTTCCGGTAACCCTCCCGGTATTCCGGTAAAATCCCGATTTCACCCGGAACACTTCCGATGTCCAAACATAGGCTTCCAATATATCAATCTTTACGTCTCGACCATTTCGAGACTCCTCGTCATGTCCGTGATCTTATCCGGGACTCCGAACAACCTTCGGTACATCAAAATGCATAAACTCATAATAACTGTCATCGTAACGTTAAGCGTGCGGACCCTACGGTTCGAGAACAATGTAGACATGACCGAGACACGTCTCCGGTCAATAACCAATAGCGGGACCTGGATGCCCATATTGGCTCCTACATATTCTACGAAGATCTTTATCGGTCAGACCGCATAACAACATACGTTGCTCCCTTTGTCATCGGTATGTTACTTGCTCGAGATTCGATCGTCGGTATCCAATACCTAGTTCAATCTCGTTACTGGCAAGTCTCTTTACTCGTTCCGTAATACATCATCTCACAACTAACATCTTAGTTATAATGCTTGCAAGGCTTATGTGATGTGTATTACCGAGAGGGCCCAGAGATACCTCTCCGACAATCGGAGTGACAAACCCTAATCTCGAAATACGCCAACCCAACATCTACCATTGGAGACACCTGTAGTACTCCTTTATAATCACCCAGTTACGTTGTGACGTTTGGTAGTACCCAAAGTGTTCCTCCGGTAAACGGGAGTTGCATAATCTCATAGTTATAGGAACATGTATAAGTCATGAAGAAAGCAATAGCAACATACTAAACGATCGGGTGCTAAGCTAATGGAATGGGTCATGTCAATCAGATCATTCAACTAATGATGTGACCTCATTAATCAAATAACAACTCTTTGTTCATGGTTAGGAAACATAACCATCTTTGATTAACGAGCTAGTCTAGTAGAGGCATACTAGTGACACTCTGTTTGTCTATGTATTCACACATGTATTATGTTTCCGATTAATACAATTCTAGCATGAATAATAAACATTTATCATGATATAAGGAAATAAATAATAACTTTATTATTGCCTCTAGGGCATATTTCCTTCAGTCTCCCACTTGCACTAGAGTCAATAATCTAGTTTCACATCGCCATGTGATTTAGCAGCAATAGTTCACATCACCATGTGATTAACACCCATAGTTCACATCGTTATGTGACCAACACTCAAAGGGTTTACTAGAGTCAGTAATCTAGTTCACATCTCTATGTGATTAATACCCAAAGAGTACTAAGGTGTGATCATGTTTTGCTTGTGAGATAATTTTAGTCAACGGGTCTGTCACATTCAGATCCGTAAGTATTTTGCAAAATTCTTTGTCTATAATGCTCTGCACGGAGCTACTCTAGCTAATTGCTCCCACTTTCAATATGTATCTAGACCGAGACTTAGAGTCATCTAGATTAGTGTCAAAACTTGCATCGGCGTAACCCTTTACGACCAACCTTTTTATCACGTCTATAATCGAGAAACATATCCTTATTTCACTAAGGATAATTCTGACCGCTGTCCAGTGATCTACTCCTAGATCACTATTGTACTTCCTTGCCAAATCAGTGCAGGGTATACAATAGATCTGGTATACAGCATGACATACTTTATAGAACCTATGGCCAAGGCATAGGGAATGACTTTCATTCTCTTTCTATCTTCTGCCGTGGTCGGGCTTTGAGTCTTACTCTACTTCACACCTTATAATACAGGCAAGAACTCTTTCTTTGACTGCTCCATTTTGAACTACTTCAAAATCTTTGTCAAGGTATGTACTCATTGAAAGAACTTATCAAGCGTCTTGATCTATCTCTATAGATCTTGAAGCTCAATATGTAAGCAGCTTCACCAAAGTCTTTCTTTGAAAAACTCCTTTCAAACACTCCTTTATGCTTTACAGAATAATTCTACATTATTTCCGATCAACAATATGTCATTCACATATACTTATCAGAAATGTTGTAGTGCTCCCACTCACTTTCTTGTAAATACAGGCTTCACCGCAAGTCTGTATAAAACTATATGCTTTGATCAACTTATCAAAGCGTATATTCCAACTCCGAGATGCTTGCACCAGTCCACAGATGGATCGCTGGTGCTTGCACATTTTGTTAGCACCTTTTGGATTGACAAAACCTTCTAGTTGCATCACATAGAACTCTTCTTTAATAAATCCATGAAGGAATGCAATTTTGTTTATCCATTTGCCAGATTTCATAAAATGCGGCAATTGCTAACATGATTCGGACAGACTTAAGCATAGATACGAGTGAGAAAAACTCATCGTAGTCAACACCTTGAACTTGTCGAAAACTTTTGCGACAATTCTAGCTTTGTAGATAGTAACACTACTATCAGCGTCCGTCTTCCTCTTGAAGATCCATTTATTTTCTATGGCTTGCCGATCATCGGGCAAATCCATCAAAGTCCATACTTTGTTCTCATACATGGATCATATCTCAGATTTCATGGCCTCAAACCATTTCGCGGAATCTAGGCTCATCATCGCTTCCTCATAGTTCGTAGGTTCATCATGATCTAGTAGCATGACTTCCAGAGAAGGATTACCGTACCACTCTGGCGTGGATCTTACTCTGGTTTACCTACAAGGTTCGGTAGTAACTTGATCTGAAGTTACATGATCATCATCATTAGCTTCCTCACTAATTGGTGTATGTGTCATAGAAACAGTTTTCTGTGATGTACTACTTTCCAATAAGGGAGCAGGTACAGTTACCTCATCAAGTTCTACTTTCCTCCCACTCACTTCTTTCGAGAGAAACTCCTTCTCCAGAAAGTTTCCGAATTTTAGCAACAAAAGTCTTGCCTTCGGATCTGTGATAGAAGGTGTATCCAATAGTTTCCTTTGGATATCCTATGAAGACGCACTTCTCCGATTTGAGTTTGAGCTTATCAGGATGAAACTTTTTCATATAAGCATCGCAACCCCAAATTTTAAGAAACGACAGCTTAGGTTTCTTGCCAAACCATAGTTCACACGGTGTCGTCTCAACGGATTTAGATGGTGCCCTATTTAACGTGAATGCAGATGTCTCTAATGCATAACCCCAAAACGATAGTGGTAGATCGGTAAGATACATCATAGATTGCACTATATCCAATAAAGTACGGTTATGACGTTAGGACACACCATTATGCTGTGGTGTTCCATGTGGCATGATTTTGTGAAACTATTCCACATTGTTTTAATTGAAGACCAAACTCGTAACTCAAATATTTTACCTCTACGGTCATATCGTAGAAACTTTTATTTTCTTGTCACGATGATTTTCCACTTCACTCTGAAATTCTTTGAACTTTTCAAATGTTTCAGACTTATGTTTCATCAAGTAGATATACTCATATCTGCTCAAATCATCTGTGAAGATCAGAAAATAATGATACCTGTCGCGAGCCTCAATATTCATCGGACCACATACATCAGTATGTATGATTTCCAACAAATCTGTTGCTCGCTCCATTGTTCCGAAGAACGGAGTTTTAGTCATCTTGCCCAAAAGGCATGGTTCGCAAGCATCAAGTGATTCATAATCAAGTGATTTCGAAAGCCCATCAGCATGGAGTTTCTTCATGCTCTTTATACCAATATGACCTAAACGGCAGTGCCACAAATAAGTTGCACTATCATTATTAACTTTGAATCTTTTGGTTTCAATATTATAAATATGTGTATCACTATGATCGAGATCCAACGAACTTGTTTCATTGGGTGTATGACCATCGAAGGTTTTATTCATGTAAACAGAACAACAATTATTCTCTGACTTTAATGAATAACCGTATTGCAATAAACATGATCAAATCATATTCACGCTCAACGCAAAAACCAAATAACTCTTATTTAAGTTCAACACTAATCCCGAAAGTATAGGGGAGTGTGCGATGATGATCATATCAATCTTGGAACTACTTCCAACACACATCGTCACTTCACCCTTAACTAGTCTCTGTTTATTCTGCAACTCCCGTTTCGAGTTACTAATCTTAGCAACTGAACTAGCATCAAATACTGAGGGGTTGCTATAAACACTAGTATAGTACACATCAATAACATGTATATCAAATATACTTATGTTTACTTTGCCATCCTTCTTATCCGCCAATCATTTGGGGTAGTTCCGCTTCCAGTGATCAGTCCCTTTGCAGTATAAGCACTTAGTCTCAGGCTTAGGATCAGACTTGGGCTTCTTCACTTGAGCAGCAACTTGCTTGCTGTTCTTCTTGAAGTTCCCCTTCTTCCCTTTGCCCTTTTTCTTGAAACTAGTGGTCTTGTCAACCATCAACACTTGATGTTTTTCTTGATTTCTACCTTCGTTGATTTCAGCATCACGAAGAGCTTAGGAATTACTTTTGTCATCCCTTGCATATTATAGTTCATCACAAAGTTCTACTAACTTGGTGATGGTGACTAGAGAATTCTGTCAATCACTATCTTATCTGGAAGATTAACTCCCACTTGATTCAAGCGATTGTAGTACTCAGACAATCTGGGCACATGCTCACTAGTTGAGCGATTCTCCTCCATCTTTTAGCTATAGAACTTGTTGGAGACTTCATATCTCTCAACTCGGGTATTTGCTTGAAATATTAACTTCAACTCCTGGAACATCTCATATGGTCCATGACGTTCAAAACGTCTTTGAAGTCCCGATTCTAAGTCATTAAGCATGGTGCACTAAACTATCAAGTAGTCATCATATTGAGCTAGCCAAACGTTCATAACGTCTGCATCTGCTCCTGCAATAGGTCTGTCACCTAGCGGTGCATCAAGGACATATTTCTTCTGTGCAGCAATGAGGATAAACCTCAGATCACGGATCCAATCTGCAACATTGCTACTAACATCTTTCAACACAATTTTCTCTAGGAACATATCAAAATAAACACAGGGAAGCAATAACGCGAGCTATTGATCTATAACATAATTTGCAAAATACTACCAGGACTAAGTTCATGATAAATTTAAGTTCAATTTAATCATATTACTTAAGAACTCCCACTTAGATAGACATCCCTCTAATCCTCTAAGTGATCACGTGATCCAAATCAACTAAACCATAACCGATCATCACGTGAGATGGAGTAGTTTTCAATGGTGAACATCGTTATGTTGATCATATCTACTATATGATTCACGCTCGACCTTTCGGTCTCCGTGTTCCGAGGCCATATCTGTATATGCTTGGCTCGTCAAGTATAACCTGAGTATTCTGCGTGTGCAACTGTTTTGCACCCGTTGTATTTGGACGTAGAGCTTATCACACCCGATCATCACGTGGTGTCTGGGCACGACGAACTTTGGCAACGGTGCATACTCAGGGAGAACACTTCTTGATAATTTTAGTGAGAGATCATCTTATAATGCTACCGTCAATCAAAGCAAGATAAGATGCATAAAAAGATAAACATAACATGCAATCAAAATATGTGACATGATATGGCCATCATCATCTTGTGCCTTTGATCTCCATCTTCAAAGCATCATCATGATTTCCATCGTCACCGGCATGACATCATGATCTCCATCATCTTGATCTATATCAATATGTCGTCACATGGTCGTCTCGCCAACTATTGCTCTTGCAACTATTGCTATCGCATAGCGATAAAGTAAAGCAATTATTGGGCGCTTGCATCTTATGCAATAGACAGACAACCATAAGGCTTTTGCCAGTTGCCGATAACTTCAACAAAACATGATCATCTCATACAACAACTTATATCTCATCACGTCTTGACCATATCATATCACAACATGCCCTGCAAAAACAAGTTAGACGTCCTCTACTTTGTTGTTGCAAGTTTTACATGGCTGCTACGGGCTTAAGCAAGAACCAATCTCACCTACGCATCAAAACCACAACGATAGTTTGTCAAATAGACTCCGTTTTAACCTTCGCAAGGACCGGGCGTAGCCACACTCGGTTCAACTAAAGTTGGAGAAACAGTCACCCGCAAGTCACCTATGTGCAAAGCACGTCGGGGAAACCGGTCTCGCGTAAGCGTACGCGTAATGTCGGTCCGGGCCGCTTCATCCAACAATACCGCCGAACCAAAGTATGACATGCTGGTAGCCAGTATGACTTATATCTCCCACAACTCACTTGTGTTCTACTCGTGCATATTACATCAAACCATAAAACCTAGGCTCTGATACCACTGTTGGGGAACGCAGTAATTTTGAAAATTTTCCTACGCACACGCAAGATCATGGTGATGCACAGCAACGAGAGGGGAGAGTGTTGTCTACGTACCAACGCAGACCGACTGCGGAAGCGATCACACAACGTAGAGGAAGTAGTCGTACGTCTTCTTCTCGATCCGACCGATCCAAGCACCGTTACTCCGGCACCTCCGAGTTCTTAGCACATGTTCAGCTCGATGACGATCCTCGGGCTCCGATCCAGCAAAGCGTCGAGGAAGAGTTCCGTCAGCACGACGGCGTGATGACGATCTTGATGTACTACCGACGCAGGGCTTCGCCTAAGCACTACAACGGTATGATCGAGGTGGAATATGGTGGCAGGGGGCACCGCACACGGCTAAGGAACGATCTCAAGGATCAACTTGTGTATCTTGGGGTGTCCCCTGCCCCCGTATATAAAGGTTGGAGGGGAGGGAGCTGGCCGGCCAAAGGAGGGAGGCGCAGGAGGAGTCCTACTCCTACCGGGAGTAGGACTCCCCCCTCCAATCCTAGTCCAACTAGGAATCCTTCAAAGAGGAGAGAGAGAGAGGTGGCCGGCCCCTCTCCTAGTCCTAATAGGACTAGGGAGAGGGGGGAGGCGCAGCCCTATGTGGGCTGCCCTCTCACCTTTCCGCTAAGGCCCATGTTGGCCCATTTGGCTCCCGGGGGGTTCCGGTAACCCTCCCGGTATTCCGGTAAAATCCCGATTTCACCCGGAACACTTCCGATGTCCAAACATAGGCTTCCAATATATCAATCTTTACGTCTCGACCATTTCGAGACTCCTCGTCATGTCCGTGATCTTATCCGGGACTCTGAACAACCTTCGGTACATCAAAATGCATAAACTCATAATAACTGTCATCGTAACGTTAAGCGTGCGGACCCTACGGTTCGAGAACAATGTAGACATGACCGAGACACGTCTCCGGTCAATAACCAATAGCGGGACCTGGATGCCCATATTGGCTCCTACATATTCTACGAAGATCTTTATCGGTCAGACCGCATAACAACATACGTTGTTCCCTTTGTCATCGGTATGTTACTTGCTCGAGATTCGATCGTCGGTATCCAATACCTAGTTCAATCTCGTTACTGGCAAGTCTCTTTACTCGTTCCGTAATACATCATCTCACAACTAACATCTTAGTTATAATGCTTGCAAGGCTTATGTGATGTGTATTACCGAGAGGGCCCAGAGATACCTCTCCGACAATCGGAGTGACAAACCCTAATCTCGAAATACGCCAACCCAACATCTACCATTGGAGACACCTGTAGTACTCCTTTATAATCACCCAGTTATGTTGTGACGTTTGGTAGTACCCAAAGTGTTCCTCCGGTAAACGGGAGTTGCATAATCTCATAGTTATAGGAACATGTATAAGTCATGAAGAAAGCAATAGCAACATACTAAACGATCGGGTGCTAAGCTAATGGAATGGGTCATGTCAATCAGATCATTCAACTAATGATGTGACCTCGTTAATCAAATAACAACTCTTTGTTCATGGTTAGGAAACATAACCATCTTTGATTAACGAGCTAGTCTAGTAGAGGCATACTAGTGACACTCTGTTTGTCTATGTATTCACACATGTATTATGTTTCCGGTTAATACAATTCTAGCATGAATAATAAACATTTATCATGATATAAGGAAATAAATAATAACTTTATTATTGCC
The DNA here is from genome assembly GCA_034509565.1 of Triticum monococcum. Classification (NCBI taxonomy): domain Eukaryota; kingdom Viridiplantae; phylum Streptophyta; class Magnoliopsida; order Poales; family Poaceae; genus Triticum; species Triticum monococcum. The sequence goes on along the minus strand of CM067843.1, from coordinate 751,483,173 downwards.
TCTAGGGCATATTTCCTTCAAATAGTTGGGATCATACTGATGTGCAGCGGTTATTGCCTGCTGAGCTGCAGCATGGAGTCGAGCTGCCTCTGCTCTCCTCTCGTACTCTTCTGCCTCCTCTCTGGTAATAACATATCTTCCTTTTGTCTATGAATCAAAGAAGGCAGGAGCAGGGAGAGTAATACGGAAAACACGTCATTTATCAAAAATTAAACGATATAAGAGAGGTGATTCAGGCCTCTCGACAAACTGGTGCGAAGCCATAGAGTCATAATCTAAATATGCAGGAGGCAACTCCGTATCGCCCTCATGAATGTCTATCTCAAGAAAATGAGCTATGCGGGTTGCATAAATTCCTCCAAAGAAATCTCCATTATGTCTATTATGATGCAACCTATGAGCTACAATGGCTCCCATATGATAAGATTGGTCTCCTAACACAGCACTCCTAAGAATGCTGAGATCAGGGACACACATGTGACATGCTTCATCCTTAGCATTTATGCATCTACCGATGAAGAGAGCAAAATAATGTATAGCAGGAAAGTGAATGCTCCCTATGGTAGCCTGCGTTATATCTCTAGATTCCCCCACAGTTATACTAGCAAGAAAGTTTCTAAATTCAGATTTAGGGGGGTCCCTAACACTACCCCATGATGGAAGTTTGCAAGCAGAAGTAAAATCCTCTAAGTCCATGGTATAAGATTTGTCATAGAGATCAAACATGACTGAAGGAGAATTACGCGAAGATGAATACTCAAACCTCCTCACAAATGAACTTGTGAGATCATGATACTGGGGGCATTTGTTAGCCTCAAAATCCTCAAGACCGGCATTGCGCAAATATGCTTTGAATTCTTCTTTAATTCCCGCACGGTCCATAAAATTTTCCGACGGCCATTCGCAAGGCCGTACTGGAGCGTCTCTTGGTGGATCCTTGTCAGCATCGCGCATAGCAATCCTGGGTCCTTGCTTCTTAGAGGAACCACCTTGGAACATCTTCCTAAGCATATTGTTTTTCTCTGAAAAATTCTAAAATTTTTAGTAACTTCAGAATAAAAGTAAACCAAACTCAATAAAACTGATAGCAACTACTCCTACAAGTGCCTAGAGCCTATATCAAGCATTAGAACTACTTGGAACCATATAAATTTGACATGCAAGCTCAAGAACATGGTCACCTATGCAGCACAAATTTGCAAAGAATAAAGCACTAGAACAAAAACTAATTGGACCAACGGAGGAGTCGCATAACAAGGAACAATCTCCCCGAGCAGTTTTGCGAGAGGTGCTTTCAGCAAGGAGATCGAAAATCACAGCAAAAGTGGCTGGAACTCGTGCTTGAGTTGGTTTTTCGGGTTTGTGTGAGACAGAGGAAGAAGATGGGTGCTGGGATAATTGGAGGAGGGCCACTGTGGGCCCATGAGGCAGGGGGCGCACCCTAGGGGGGCGCCCACCACCCTCGTGGCCAGGTGGCAGCTCCTCCCGCGGTAATTTTTGCACAGTAAATCCTCAAATATTCCTGAAAAAATCATATTAAATTGGCATGTCATTCTGAGAACTTTTATTTTCGGGATATTTTTATGTTGCACGGATAAGTCAGGAAACATACAGAAAAATATTATTTTTACTTTATTTAATATAAATAACAGAAAGTAAAAGTGGGGTATAGAAGGTTGTGCTTCTAGTTTCATCCATCTCATGCTCATCAAAAAGAATCTACTAACAAGGTTGATCAAGTCTTGTTAAGAAACTCATTCCGATAATCATTAAACCGGAGAAATTTCGAATAACACTAAGTTACCTCAACGGGGATATGCACATCCCCAATAATAAGTATATCATATTTCTTCTTGACAGTAGGAAGGAAATTCAAAACCTCCTAATATAATCGATGGAATTTTTCCAATGGAGTTGATACTATGAACTTGAGGTTGTTTCCTCGGAAAGTGTACCGTATGCTCATTACCATTAACATGAAAAGTGACATTGCCTTTGTTGCAATCAATAACAGCCCCTGCAGTATTAAGAAAAGGTCTTCCAAGAATAATAGACATACTATCATCCTCGGGAATATCAAGAATAACAAAGTCCGTTAAAATAGTAACGTTTGCAACCACAACAGGCACATCCTCGCAAATACCGACAGGTATAGCAGTTGATTTATCAGCCATTTGCAAAGATATTTTAGTAGGTGTCAACTTATTCAAGTCAAGTCTACGATATAAAGAGAGAGAGGCATAACACTAACACCGGCTCCAAGATCACATAAAGCAGTTTTAATATAATTTCTTTTTATGGAGCAAGGTATAGTAGGTACTCCGGGGTCTCCAAGTTTCTTTGGTATTCCACCCTTAAAAGTATAATTAGCAAGCATGGTGGAAGTTTCAGCTTCCGGTATCTTTCTTTTATTAGTAATGATATCTTTCATATATTTAGCACAAGGATTTGTTTTCAGCACATCAGTTAATCGCATACGCAAAAAGATAGGCCTAATCATTTCAGCAAAGCGCTCAAAATCCTCATCATCCTTTTTCTTGGATGGTTTCGAAGGAAAAGGCATGGGTTTCTGAACCCGGGGTTCCCTTTCTTTACCATGTTTCCTAGCAACAAAGTCTCTTTTATCATAACGTTGATTCTTTGATTGTGCGTTATCAGGATCAACAGAAGGTTCAACTTCTACATCATTGTCATTACTAGGTTGAGCATCATCATGAACATCATTATTAATATTTTCATTAGGTTCATGTTCATTACCAGATTGTGTTTCAGCATCAGACATAGAAATATCATTTGGATTATCAGGTGGTTCAGCAATAGGTTCACTAGAAGTTTCCACAGTTCTATCATTTTTCTTCTTCTTCTTTTTAGAAGAACTAGGAACATCAATATTATTTCTTTGAGAATCTTGCTCGATTCTCTTAGGGTGGCCTTCAGGATACAAAGGTTCCTTAGTCATTCTACCAGTTCTAGTAGCCACTCTAACAGCATATCATTTTTCTTACTATTCATTTCATCAAGCACTTCTTTTGAGCCTTAAGTACTTGTTCTACTTGAGTGGTAACCATACAAGCATGTTTGCTAACAAGTTTAAGTTCACCTTTAATATTAGCCATATAATCACCCAAGCGTCTAATCATATAAGCATTTTCTTTTAATTGTCTACCAAAATAAGCATTGAAGTCGTCTTGCTTAAACATAATGTTATCAAACTCATCCAAGCACTGACTAGCAATTTTAGTAGGAGGGGCTTCAGCTTTATCATATCTATAGAGAGAATTTACCTTTACTACCTGTGTCGGGATATCGGGATCAGGAGGTTCTTCAGTAAATAAAGAATTGAGATCATATGTTTCTTCAACAGGCGGTGAATTAAGACCATGTATTTCTTCAATAGGAGGTAAATTCTTAACATCTTCTGCTTTAATACCTTTTTCTTTCATAGATTTCTTTGCCTCATGCATATCTTCGGGACTGAGGAATAGAATACCTCTCTTCTTCGGAGTTGGTTTAAGAATAGGCTCAGTAATTGGAGCAGGAGCTGGCTCAGGAGGTGCCCAATTATTTTCATTTGTCAACATATTATTCAATAGAATTTCAGCTTTGTCCAGTGTTCTTTCCCTGAAAAGAGAACCAACACAACTATCCAGGTAATCTCTGGAAGCATCGGTTAGTCCATTATAAAAGATATCAAGTATTTCGGGTTTCTTAAGAGGATGATTAGGCAAAGCATTAAGTAGCTTGAGAAGCCTCCCCCAAGCTTGTGGGAGACTCTCTTCTTTAATTTGCACGAAGTTGTATATTTCCCTTAAAGCAGCTTGTTTCTTATGAGCAAGGAAATATTTAGCAGAGAAGTAATAAATCATATCCTGGGGACTACGCAGACAACCAGGATCAAGAGAATTAAACCATATCTTAGCATCACCCTTTAATGAGAACGGAAATATTTTGAGTATATAAAAGTAATGCGATCTCTCATCATTAGTGAACAGGGCAGCTATATCATTTAATTTAGTAAGATGTGCCACAACAGTTTCAGATTCATAGCCATAAAACGGATCAGATTCAACCAAAGTAATTATATCAGGATCAATAGAGAATTCATAATCCTTATCAGGAACACATATAGGTGAAGTAGCAAAAGCAGGGTCGGGTCTCATTTTATCTCTAAGTGATTCTTTGTTCCATTTAACTAATAACCTCTTAAGCTCGTATCTATCTTTGCAAGCTAAATTAGCGGCAGAAGATTCCATATCAAAAAGATAGCCCTCAGGAATAACAGGCATATTTTCATCATCACTTTCATCATCGTATTCTGATTCAATAATTTATTTTTCTCTAGCCCTAGCAATTTGTTCATCAAGAAATTCACCAAGGGGCACAGTAGTATCAGGTGTAGAAGCAGTTTCATCATAAGTATCATGCATAGCAAAAGTGGCATCATCAATAACATGCGACATATCAGAACGAATAGCAGAAGCAAGTGTAGGTGTCGCAAACTTACTCATAACAGAAGGTGAATCAAGTGCAGAGCTAGATGGCAGCTCCTTACCTCCCCTCATGGTTGAGGGATAGATCTTGGTTTTTGGATCTCTCAAGTTCTTCATAGTGTCCAACAGATATAAATCCCAAGTGACTCAAAGAATAGAGCTATGCTCCCCAGCAACAGCGCCAGAAATTGGTCTTGATAACCCACAAGTATAGGGGATCGCAACAGCTTTCGAGGGTAGAGTATTCAACCCAAATTTATTGATTCGACACAAGGGGAGCCAAAGAATATTCTCAAGTGTTAGCAGCTGAGTTGTCAATTCAACCACACCTGGAAACTTAGTATCTACAGCAAAGTGTTTAGTAGCAAAGTAATATGATAGTGGTGGTAGCAGCAACAAAAGCAAAGACAGCAAAAGTAATGTTTTTGGTATTTTGTAGTGACTATAACAGTAGCAGCGGAAAAGTAAATAAGCGAGAATCAGTATATGGAAAACTCGTAGGCACCGGATCAGTGATGGATAATTATGCCGGATGCGGTTCATCATGTAACAGTCATAACATAGGGTTACACAGAACTAGCTCCAATTCGTCAATGTAATGTAGGCATGTATTCCGTATATAGTCATACGTGCTTATGGAAAAGAACTTGCATGACATCTTTTGTCCTACCCTCCCGTGGCAGCGGGGTCCTATTGGAAACTAAGGGATATTAAGGCCTCCTTTTAATAGAGAACCGGAACAAAGCATTAGCACATAGTGAATACATGAACTCCTCAAACTATGGTCATCACCGGGAGTGGTCCCGATTATTGTCACTTCGGGGTTGCCAGATCATAACACATAGTAGGTGACTATAGACTTGCAAGATAGGATCAAGAACTCACATATATTCATGAAAACATAATAGGTTCAGATCTGAAATCATGGCACTCGTACCCTAGTGACAAGCATTAAGCATAGCAAAGTCATAGCAACATCAATCTCGGAACATAATGGATACTAGGGATCAAACCCTAACAAAACTAACTCGATTACATGATAAATCTCATCCAACCCATCGCTGTCCATCAAGCCTACGATGGAATTACTCACGCACGGCGGTGAGCATCATGAAATTGGTGATGGAGGATGGTTGATGATGACGGCGGCGACGAACCCCCCTCTCCGGAGCCCCGAACGGACTCCAGATCAGCCCTCCCAAGAGGTTTTAGGGCTTGGCGGCGGCTCCGTATCATAAAACGTGATGATTTCTTCTCTCTCATTTTTTTTCTCTCCGAAAGCAAATATATAGAGTTGGAGTTGGCGTCGGAGGGTTTCCAGGGGGCCCACGAGGTAGGGGGCGCGCCCTGGGGGGGCACCCCCGACCCTCATGAGAAGGGTGTGGGCCCCCTGGTCTTCATCTTTGGCGAGGATTTTTTATTGTTTTTTCTAGGATGTTCCGTGGAGTTTCAGGTCATTCCGAGAATATTTATTTTCTGCACATAAAACAACACCATGGTAATTCTGCTGAAAACAGAGTCAGTCCGGGTTATTTCCATTCAAACCATACAAGTTAGAGTCCAAAACAAGGGCAAAAGTGTTTGGAAAATTAGATATGATGGAGACGTATCAAAAACATCATAGGATCCAACTAAAACAGCAAAGCTCGCGATACATCAAGATCGTGCCAAATCAAGAACACGAGAGAGAGAGAGAGAGAGAGAGAGAGAGAGAGATCAAACACATAGCTACTGGTACATAACCTCAGCCCCGAGGGAGAACTACTCCCTCCTCGTCATGGAGAGCTTCAGGATGATGAAGATGGCCACCGGAGAGGGATTACCCCCTCCGGCAGGGTGCCGAAACGGGTCTAGATTGGTTTTCGGTGGCTACTGAGGCTTCTGGCGGCGGAACTCCCGATCTATTGTGCTCCCCGGTCGTTTTAGGGTATATGGAGATATATAGGAGGAAGAAGTGCGTCAGGGGGGGCACGAGAGGCCCACGAGGGTGGAGGGCGCGCCTAGGGGGTGGGTGCGCCCCTGCCTCGTGGCCTCCTCGTAGATCCCCTGACGTGCACTCCAAGTCTTCTAGGCTTCTTCTGATCCAAAAATAAGTTCCATGAAGTTTCAGGTCAATTGAACTCCGTTTGGTTTTCCTTTTCTGAGATATTCTAAAACAAGGTAAAAACAGAAACTGGCACTGGCACTGGGCTCTGGGTTAATAGGTTAGTCCCAAAAATCATATAAAATAACATATAAATGCATACAAAACATCCAAGGTTGATAATATAATAGCATGGAACAATCAAAAATTATAGATATGTTGGAGACGTATCAGCATCCCCAAGCTTAATTCCTGCTCGTCCTCGAGTAGGTAAATGATAAAAACAGAATTTTTGATGTGGAATGCTACCTAACATATTTATCCATGTAGTTCTCTTTATTGTGGCAAGAATATTCAGATCCATAAGATTCAAGACAAAAGTTTAATATTGACATAAAATAATAATACTTCAAGTATACTAACCAAGTAATCATGTCTTCTCAAAATAACATGGCCAAAGAAAGCTATCCCTACAAAATCATATAGTTTGGCTATGGTCTATCTTCACCACATAAATATTTAAATCATGCACAACCCCGATGACAAGCCAAGCAATTGTTTCATACTTTTGATGTTCTCAAAATTTTTCAATCTTCACGCAATACATGAGCATGAGCCATGGACATAGCACTATAGGTGGAATAGAATGGTGGTTGTGGAGAAGACAAAAAGGGAGAAGATAGTCTCACATCAACTAGGCGTATCAACGGGCTATGGAGATGCCCATCAATAGATATCAATGTGAGTGAGTAGGGATTGCCATGGAACGGATGCACTAGAGCTATAAGTGTATGAAAGCTCAACAAAAGAAACTAAGTGGGTGTGCATCCAACTCGCTTGCTCACGAAGACCTAGGGCATTTTGAGGAAGCCCATCATTGGAATATACAAGCCAAGTTCTATAATGAAAGATTCCCACTAGTATATGAAAGTGACAACATAGGAGACTCTCTATCATGAAGATCATGGTGCTACTTTGAAGCACAAGTGTGGTAAAAGGATAGTAGCATTTCCCCTTCTCTATTTTTCTCTCATTACTTTTATTTTTATTTGGGCCTTCTATTTTTTATGGCCTCTTTTCTCTTTTTTTTATTTGGGCTTCTTTGGCCTCTTTTATTTATTTATTCTCGTCCGGAGTCTCATCCCGACTTGTGGGGGAATCATAGCCTCCATCATCCTTTCCTCACTAGGACAATGCTCTAATAATGATGATCATCACACTTTTATTTACTTACAACTCAAGAATTACAACTCGATTCTTAGAACAAAATATGACTCTATACGAATGCCTCTGGCGGTGTACCGGGATGTGCAATGACTCATGAGTGACATGTATGAAAGAATTATGAACGGTGGCTTTGCCACAAATACGGTGTCAACTACATGATCATGCAAAGCAATATGACAATGATGGAGTGTGTCATAATAAACGGAACAGTGAAAAGTTGCATGGCAATATATCTCGGAATGGCTATGGAAATGCCATAATAGGTAGGTATGGTGGATGTTTTGAGGAAAGTATATAGTGGGTGTATGATACTGGCGAAAGTTGCGCGGTACTAGAGAGGCTAGCAATGGTGGAAGGGTGAGAGTGCGTATAATCCATGGACTCAACATTAGTCATAAAGAACTCACATACTTATTGCAAAAATCTATTAGTTATCGAAACAAAGTACTACAAGCCTGCTCCTAGGGGGGTAGATTGGTAGGAAAAGACCATCGCTCGTCCCCGACCGCCACTCATAAGGAAGACAATCAATAAATAAATCATGCTCCGACTTCGTCACATAACGGTTCACCATACGTGCATGCTATGGGAATCACAAACTTTAACACAAGTATTTCTCAAATTCACAACTACTCACTAGCATGACTCTAATATTACTATCCTCATACCTCAAAACAATTATTGAGTATCAAATTTCTCTTAGTATTCAATGCACTTTATATGGAAGTTTTTATTATATCCCTCTTGGATGCCCATCATATTAGGACTAGTTTCATAACCAAAGCAAACTACCATGCTGTTCTAAAGACTCTCAAAATGATATAAGTGAAGCATGAGAGTTCATCTATTTCTACAACATAAAACCACCACCGTGCTCTAAAAAGATATAAGTGAAGTGCTAGAGCAACAACAAACTACTCCGAAAGATATAAGTGAAGATCAATGAGTACTTAAATAATTATTTAGCTATGTGAAGACTATCTAACATTTAATAATTTCAGATCTCGGTATTTTATTCAAACAGAAAGCAAAGCAAAAGAAAATGACATTCTAAGAATGGCAGACATCATGTGAAGAAGCAAAAACTTAGGATCAACCGAAACTAACCGATAGTTGTTGAAGAAGAAAGGTGGGATGCCAACCGGGGCATCCCCAAGCTTAGACGCTTGAGACTTCTTGAAATATTATCTTGGGTGCCTTGGGCATCCCCAAGCTTGAGCTTTTGTGTCTCCTTAATTCCTCTCATATCACGGTCTCCCTAGATCTCAAAAGCTTCATCCACACAAAACTCAACAAGTACTCGTGAGATAAGTCAGTATAAATCAATGCAAAAACCTTGTCATCCTCTACTGTAGAAAATCACAAAAATTATTATTCAACATCTCATACTAAATGCCTCTGCATATTTAATAGTCCTATCCTCAAATAGAATCATTAAGGAAACAAACATATGCAAACAATGCAAGCATAACAGCAATCTGCCTAAACAGGACAGTCTGTAAAGAATGCAGCTATATCCATACTTCCCTAACTCCAAAAATTATGAAAGAAAATTCCCACTGTATTAAATTTATCATAGCTTAATATGAAAAATGTTTCAACATTTTATCACATTCTGACTTTTCTAGGGAATTATTGCAACAGCGGTAAACTTTCTGTTTTCAAACAGCAACATGAAGACTTGTAAAAAGGCATTGTAAAGGCTATCAATGCCACTTTTGTTGAAATAAAAGATGCAACACATTGTTCTAAATAACAAAAAGCAAATACTAACAAAATAAATTGACGCTCCAAGCAAAACAAATATCATGTGGTAAATAAAATTAGCTCCAAGTAAAGTTACCGATGAACGAAGACGATAGAGGGGATGCCTTCCGGGGCATCCCCAAGCTTAGGCTCTTGGTTGTCCTTGAATATTTCCTTGGTGTGCCTTGGTCATCCCCAAGCTTAGGCTCTTGCCACTCCTTATTCCATAATCCATCAAATCTTTACCCAAAACTTGAAAACTTCACAACACAAAACTTAACAGAAAACTCGTAAGCTCCGTTAGTATAAGAAAGCAAATCACCATCATAAGGTACTGTAATTAACTCATTCTAAATTCATATTGGTGTAATATCTACTGTATTCCAACTTCTCTATGGTTCATACCCTCCGATACTACTCATAGATTCATCAAAATAAGAAAACAACACATAGAAAACAGAATCTGTCAAAAACAGAACAGTCTGTAGTAATCTGGATCAAACGTATACTTCTGGAACTCATAAAATTCTCAACTAAATTTATGGAAGTGAGGAATTTATCTATTAATCATCTTCAAAAAGAATTAACTAAATATCACTCTCCAATAAAAAGTGGCAGCTATTCTCGTGAGCGCTAAAGTTTCTGTTTTTTACAGCATGATCAACAAGACTTTCCCCAACTCTTCCCAAAGGTTCTACTTGGTGCAAACACTAATTAAACACATAAAACCACATCTAAACATAGTCTAGATGAATTATTTCTTACTAAAAATTAACAAAAAGCAAGGAACAAAAATAAAATTGGGTTCCTCCCAACAAGCGCTATCGTTTAACGCCCCTAGCTAGGCATGATGATTTCAATGATGCTCACATAAAAGATAAGAATTGAAACATAAAGAGAGCATCATGAAGAATATGACTAGCACATTTAAGTCTAACACTATTCCTATGCATAGGGATTTTGTGAGCAAACAACTTATGGGAACAAGAATCAACTAGCATAGGAAAGCAAAACAAGCATGACTTCAAAACTTTAAGCACATAGAGAGGGAACTTGATATTATTGCAATTCCTACAAGCATATGTTCCTCCCTCATAATAATTTTCAGTAGCATCATGAATGAATTCAACAATATAACCATCACCTAAAGCATTATTTTCATGATCTACAAGCATAGAAATTTTATTACTCTGCACACAAGCAAAATTCTTCTCATGAATAATAGTGGGAGCAAACTCAACAAAATAATTATCATGTGAGGCATAATCCAATTGAAAACTAAAATTATGATGACAAGTTTCATGGATGTCATTATTCTTTATAGCATACAAGTCATCACAATAATCATCATAGATAGCAACTTTGTTCTCATAATCAATTGGAACCTCTTCCGAAATAGTGGATTCATCACAAAATAAAGTCATGACCTCTCCAAATCCACTTTCATCAATATAATCATCATAAATAGGAGGCATGCTTTCATCATAATAAATGTGCTCATCAAAACTTGGGGGACAAAAAATATCATCTTCATCAAACATAGCTTCCCCAAGCTTGTGGCTTTGCATATCATTAGCATCATGGATATTCAAGGAATTCATACTAACAATACTGCAATCATGCTCATCATTCAAAGATTTAGTGCCAAACATTTTAATGCATTCTTCTTCTAACACTTTAGCACAATTTTCCTTTCCATCGTACTCATGACAGATATTAAAAAGATGAAGCGTATGAGACAAACTCAATTCCATTTTTTTATACTTTTCTTTTATAAACTAAACTAGTGATAAAACAAGAAACTAAAAGACTCGATTGCTAGATCTAAAGATATACCTTCAAGCACTCACCTCCCCGGAAATGGCGCCAGAAAAGATCTTGATGTCTACTACACAACCTTCTTATTGTAGACATTGTTGGGCCTCCAAGTGCAGAGGTTTGTAGGACAGTAGCAAATTTCCCTCAAGTGGATGACCTAAGGTTTATCAATCCGTAGGAGGCGTAGGATGAAGATGGTCTCTCTCAAGCAACCCTGCAACCAAATAACAAAGAGTCTCTTGTGTCCCCAACACACCCAATACAATGGTAAATTGTATAGGTGCACTAGTTCAGCGAAGAGATGATGATACAAGTGGTATATGGATAGTAGATAATGGTTTTTGTAATCTGAAAATATAAAAACAGCAAGGTAACTAATGGTAAAAGTGAGTGTAAACGGTATTGCAATGCGTTGAAACAAGGCCTAGGGTTCATACTTTCACTAGTGCAAGTCCTCTCAACAATAATAACATAATTGGATCATATAACTATCCCTCAACATGCAACAAAGAGTCACTCCAAAGTCACTAATAGCGGAGAACAAACGAAGATATTATGGTAGGGTACGAAACCACCTCAAAGTTATTCTTTCCAATCAATCTGTTGGGCTATTCCTATAAGTGTCACAAACAGCCCTAGAGTTCGTACTAGAATAACACCTTAAGACACAAATCAACCAAAACCCTAATGTCACCTAGATACTCCAATGTCACCTCAAGTATCCGTGGGTATGATTATATGATATGCATCACACAATCTCAGATTCATCTATTCAACCAACACATAGAACCTCAAAGAGTGCCCCAAAGTTTCTACTGGAGAATCACGACGAAAACGTGTGCCAACCCCTATGCATAGGTTCATGGGCGGAACCGGCAAGTTGATCACCAAAACATACATCAAGTGAATCACGTGGTATCCCATTGTCACCACAGATACGCACGGCAAGACATACATCAAGTGTTCTCAAATCTTTAAAGACTCAATCCGATAAGATAACTTCAAAGGGGAAACTCAATCCATTACAAGAGAGTAGAGGGGGAGAAAACATCATAGGATCCAACTATAATAGCAAAGCTCGCGATACATCAAGATCGTGCCAAATCAAGAACACGAGAGAGAGAGAGAGATCAAACACATAGCTACTGGTACATACCCTCAGCCCCGAGGGAGAACTACTCCCTCCTCGTCATGGAGAGCTCTGGGATGATGAAGATGGCCACCGGAGAGGGATTTCCCCCTCTGGAAGGGTGCCGGAACGGGTCTAGATTGGTTTTCGGTGGCTACGGAGGCTTCTGGCGGCGGAACTCCCGATCTATTGTGCTCCCCGATTGTTTTAGGGTATATGGAGATATATAGGAGGAAGAAGTGCGTCAGGGGGGGCACGAGGGTGGAGGGCGTGCCCCCTGCCTTGTGGCCTCCTTGTAGATCCCCTCACGTGCACTCCAACTCTTCTGGGCTTCTTCTGATCCAAAAATAAGTTCCGTGAAGTTTCAGATCAATTGGACTGCGTTTGGTTTTCCTTTTCTCTGATATTCTAAAACAAGGTAAAAACAGAAACTGGCACTGGGCTCTAGGTTAATAGGTTAGTCCCAAAAATCTTATAAAATAGCATATAAATGCATATAAAACATCCAAGGTTGATAATATAATAGCATGGAACAATCAAAAATTATAGATACATTGGAGACGTATCACACGACCTCGTTGGAATTGATTTGTTGACTGTTCCATTTGAGGACTTCTTCCAGTGGTTCAATCAAAAGTCCCTCGATAAATTAATGGTCACTTGCTACTGTCTGTAAGTACTACTTCTATCATTAAGTCTCTACATATAGCTCAGCTCTTTCATTGCATGTATATATGATTATCCTCACTATATTATGCAGATTGAAGATCGTCGCAGAAAAGCAGAAATGTATGATATTGGGTTCATTAACACAAATCTCATAGATAAATTTGAGGTTGAAAAGAACGCCGATGATGCTGAGGCCAACTTGCTCAAATCATTGATAGTAAATCAAAACAAAGATAAAATACTCTTTCCTTACAACTTCGAGTGAGTGTTACTGTCTTGTGCATATTCGGTTTGCCTTATTACTCGAGCGAGGTTATAGTAATGTAATTGATGAGTTATGCATGCGTGCGCAGCTTCCACTATATTCTCCTGGATTAAGCTTGAGCAGGGACTAGTAACCGTCTTAGACTCGAGACGAAAAGCTCCCGAGACCTATGCAGACATGACTAAAATGCTCGAGAAGTAAGTTCAATCGATCATTATCGCACCATATCGGCAACTTTTTGTTCATTTCCTGATATCAAGTAATTGTTTTTTTTGTCTCGCGGGGTTTGGAAAGTATTCACCGCACAAGCTTCGGGACTGTCGGGGGAGCTGCGATGGACATACCCGAAAGTAAGTAGTACTAGCTAGCTAGTTCCGCGCATCTCGATCCCGTTGATTCTAGCTACTTTCATCAATGCCATTTATAATGCTTCATTATCAGTTTGATTGACCTCTATTTCTCGTAAAGTGCTTGTGGCAGGAACAAGGGAATTATTTCCGTGGATACTATGTGTGCGAGTTCATCTAAAACGCGACTTGCAAAGATAAGTGGGGCTACTCTAAAAGACAATTTGATGTGCATAAGCAATAATATTCACAATTTCATTTTATTACACCATCATTTATGTTGAGTTTCACTCATATATATGTATTAACCACCTTCTTCAAATTAGACGTGGGAGATGCGGAATGAACTCCTACCAGAAGATCGCATGAAAGCAATTCAAGAGGAATTAGGGGGATTCTTTCTTGACCACGTCATCTTGTGGAACTTGATTTCAGATGCTAGGGGATTGTAACAGATCTTACATATTGTATATGTATGTGGCCAGTAGCGTCGGATAGATAATACGAAAACTTCTTGTTCGACCAATCTCTCGGAGAAGGAGAGGTCGATCACTTCTCTCGGTATGCATGACGAAATTCTGTACTTAATGGTTTCCTTCATTTTCTTACTAGCTAGCGTGTTGAGAGCCTCTCTATACGTATAGTATAGTACGTAGCGTCGACCAAGCACGGAGATAAGAGAGGACACTTCTCTCTATTAATTAATTAGCTACCTAACACAATATGTGAAACACCTTAATTAACCATACAAAAACCCAAATCCATCCCCCTTTCAGAAAAAAAAACCCAGCCCCTGAACAGCTGATGCGTGGATGCCTATTGGTCCCGGTTGGTGCCACCAACCGGGACTAAAGGCCCTCCTGCCTGGGCTAGCCACAGCGGCCACGTGGAGGCCCATCTGTCTCGGTTCGTATAAGAACCGGGACTAAAGGCCAAGGGCATTAGTAACGACCCTTTAGTCTCGGTTCCGCAACCGGGACAGATGGGCCTTATGAACCGGGACAAATGGCCTTGTTTCTACTAGTGCTGGTGCAAGCCTCGAATCTTTTGTGCCAGGTGGTTGGGGCGACGACTGCTGCTGGACAAGGTTCTCCACCTATCCATAGTTTTTGGGCTCCTACCTCAAAATCCCAACCCACGAAATCTCTAGAAAGAGCAATAAAACAAGTACTTGGCCCAATTCTTGGGGTAAGTCTAGGTCAAGGAGGATGAAGGCCATGTGTGCTCCTAATTGGCACCTTATGTGCTAGTGATAGAAGGAGCGCCCGCATGCCGCCTGCTCATGGGCCGGCCGAATAAACAGGGTGAGCAGCTCACGCGGTTTCCCTGGTTCACTTATTTGGTTTCTAGTTGAGCAGTCGAACGCTCACTAGTGGCGTGGTTGAGCATTGAATTTAAAAAATTCAGAAAATTCAGAGAAAGTTCGTGAGTTTGAAAAAAGTTTTGGAATTTGAGAGAAATATATAAAAAAATGAACAAGTTCATGGATTTGGAAAAACTTCATAAAATTCTAAAAAAAATCATAAAATGAAAAACATTCGTAACTTCAAAAGAGCTCGAATATTTGAAGTTTTTCCATGAATTTGAAAAAATAGCTCACAAAATTTTAAAAAGCCCGCGTATATGAACAAAAAAATAGGTCCATGAAACCAAAACGTCAAAAAGAAATAGAAACCAACTAGAAGCTTCCCAAAACCGGTTGGCACGGTTGAACATTGCCTTTTCAATTTTTTTTCACAAAATTCAGACAAAGTTCGCGAGTTTTGACAAAGTTCATGAATTTCACAAAACATTATGAAAATGATAAAAGTTCATGAATTTGAAAATTCTTCATATAATTAAAGAAAATCCTGAAATTGAAAAAGTTGATAACTTTAAAAAGAGTTCATGGCTTTCAAAAAAGTTTGATAAAATAAAATAACAAAATTTGCAAAAAAGTTCACGAATTTGTAAAAGTTATGCGCTTTAAGAAAAACACACAAAAAATTAAAACTAAAAACTTGTCAAGATGACCAAAAGAAAAAAAAGGAAAAAATAAATCGACTAGAAGCTTCCCAAAACCTGTTTGGAAGCATCTGACCTGAACGAGCTTCTCCATTAAAACTGCCTTAGATGGGCTACCTATTCAATCGGTGCCACTTATTGAAGGAACGCTCGCACGTCGGCCGCTCGTGAGCCGACCCAATAACTGGGGCTAGTAGCGCACTCGATTCCGTGGTTCAGTCGGTTTACTCGTTGCGGGTTCGCACGGTGCCTAGTTGGCAGGTTGACCATTTTTTGAAAAACAATCAGTGAAAATAAAAATGTTTATAGATACTGAAAAAATCGTGAAAATTTTTAAAATTCATAAATTACAACAAATCATGAAAAAAATCACAAATTTGAGAAAAGTGCACACAATCATGAAATAAAAAGGTTCAAGTATTTCTGAAAAGTTAGTTGATTTAATAAAAGGTTCGTAAATTTGAGAAAAACTTGACGAATTAGAAAAAGTTTGCACTTAAAAAACACAAAGGAAATGAAAATTTAAAAGGAAAAAACCAGGTCCAAGAAAAAAACCAGACCATAAGTTTCCCGAAACTTGCTCGGAAGCTACCTAAAACAAGATCGAGCTTCTCTGCTACAGCCGTCTTAGACGGGAATGCCCATTGCGGTCGGCGCAAGAGCATTCACGCGCCATTCACTCATGGGACGACCCAATAAACGGTGGAGCAGCTTGATCGGTTCACTCAGTTCACTTGTCCCTCGTTCATTCGGTTCCCAGTTGACCATTGACCAGTGGTGCAGTTGACCATTTCACTTTCAAAAAAGTCCACAAAATTCAAAAAAGTCATGAGTCTATTAAACATTTGTGAATTTGAAAACCAATAAAAAAAGCTGATGACTTTGAATAAAGTCCATATTTTAAAAACAAACTGAAATTGGAAATGTTCATAAATTTGAAAAATCATGAATTTGTAAAAAGTTCATGATTTTTTTAAAAAAGTCAGAGATGCAAAACAATTGTTCACTAGTTTATTAGAAAAACCGTGAAATAAAAAAGTTCACAAAATTTGAGAAAAGTCCGCGCTTTGTGCAAAAAGAAAATCAAAGAAATGAATATAAAAAAACCATTCCAGAAAACTAAGACGAAAAAAATAAAAATAAATGTTTGAATGCTTCCCAAAACCTGCTGCGAAGCTTCTGGAAGCTTTCCAAAACCGGGACGAGCTTCTCCGCTACAGCTATTTTTAGATGGGCCTGCCCATTGTGCTCGAGTTTGGGTGCCACGAACGGTGTGATCGAAAAAAGGAGTTAAATTGGCCGAACGCAAGGTCGACGGGGTATGTGCGAGGTTGCGAGAACACTTTAGCTGGCGCTTAAGACATTGAATACGGTTTGGCGAGGGCGTTGGTGTAAGAGTGAGCTGTAGACCTAAACAAGCTTGGCAGAGGTTCGTGAAGATGAAGAGAAGAAGAACAGAGAGCGGATCAAGTTAGAATATCGGGATTCTACCCTATTATTTCCAACAAAAGGAGTTCTAAAGGATTGAGCTGTAGACCTAAACAAGCTTGGCAGAGGTGTGTGAAGATGGAGAGAAGAAGAACAGAGACCATGTGCACTTCCTTCTATGAATGAGGAATTCTTTGGGCCAATGGGGGACAACAACAAAAAACCGCCAACATTGAGGACATGAAACAGTTCATCTCCACATGTGCATTTCCTTCTATGGATGACCTTCACGGTGATCACAATGCGGACATGATCAAACACATGTAGCTGCGGATCACGAGAGTGCCCGACACATAGCTCCGGCGGATCAGTATAATTGCAGCTAATCTATCAACTCTTCAAAGAGAACGGAGGATGTGGTGGCAAACCAAAGATATCGGCACCAGAAAGGAGATTGTTCCGCTGTCTTTGTTGTTTGTTCATACAGGAGAGACATTAAAATTGCTATGTCTAACAAAATTAGCCTGCACATTTAGGCCCCGTTCGGGAGCTCTCCACGGCCAGCTTCCTGAAAATAGCGGAGTGAAGCCAACCGAACGCTTCAGCTCCGAGAAGCCAGCTCCGGGAGAACAAGAGCATTGCAGTGTTATTTTCTGGAGCAGCTGAAGCCGAGCTTCGCGAAAACGTGAAGTAGGAGTTGCTCAAAATTACATACGACAGCCCTTCCGAAGTGCCATAGACGAAACGTTTTCTCGCTACACCCCAATATGAATCGTTTTCTGCAGCTACAGCCTGGCCCGAGCGTGCCGAACGCTCGCTGGCTCCCCGAGAAGCTAGCTAGCACTGGCTTCACCAGAGGCTGGCTCGTTTGGGAAGCCTCCGAACGGAACATCCCTCCAAATTTGTGGGCAATTACTTCAGCTGACAAAGTGGTACTGACGTGTACAAGCAGAACGGGACATCCCTCCAAATTTGTTTAGCTAGATTCTTTTCCTAATAATAAAGTACGGATTGACTTCGTGGGTTCACCGTCACAATACATTTCTTTCCGTGAATTTACGCTTTTAGTTTTTTCCTTCAACACGTCTATATTTATTTTCTATATCCAAGGTGGTACTAATCTATCGATATATCCCCGCTGCGTTGTTGTTTTTGTCCGCTCCGTCTCCCCGCTTGTGTTTGTTTCCTACACGATACACCAATCTCCACAACCCTAGCTACCGCCTCTAACCATCCAATAAATACTGGCTCTTGAAAGAGAAGGCAAAAGGTGGGTCCGACGGTAGAGGCGGACTAGCAGATGGGACCATCGGACGAGAGGAGGCATACGATGAGGCAAATTTCACAGGGTGCTTCGCCCCTCCTGCCGACCGTGAGCGAAAAGGATGGAAGAGGAGGCCTAGGCGGCAAACATTCGGAACCACTTGAGAAGTGAGTCCCAGAGACCCGTGGCGCTGTCTGGCAACGCTCGAGACCGTTTGTCGCCTATGCGCCTGCTTAATCTATCGAGTGAACTAGCAGTTCCTGATTGGAGAGGAGGAAGAAGGGAACACGAGGACGAGACGACCGAGACATCCGTTGTCTAGCAGCAGACGATGGGTTTGACGAGGACATCGGGCATGCCGCGTGCGTCCGGTAATTGTGTCCGGCGAGCGTGACGTGCGATACGCGCTCATGTGCACCACTCGGACGGCAAAGCATGCTGGCTGGCTGCATGCGTCTCCGTTGTTATGTGCATGACGTTTATCCAGCATGCTAGGCTTGGTGTGCGTAATTATCTGATGGTCTGCTCTCTACACAAGCCATGGTCCTTCAGCATCAAGAACAACATGCATTAGGAAGGAAGCATCCCTGGGGTTTTTTGTTCGCTTCAGTGCTCTGGTACGCATCTCTAATTGTGTGGCTGCATAGTAGGAGACGAGAGGTGGGCTGTGACTTGAACATATGGTCTGGTCATCTTGGTGTCATTTGTGAACTACAGTGGCTATATTTCTTTGTGTTAAAAGAAGCACAGAGTAGATATAGATAATAAACATAGGAAGTAACATGAGGGAGAATTCAAAGTCATAGCTTCAGTTCAGGGTATCGAGCATATATTTTACAAATTCCTTTTTTTCATGGAATATATTTACAGATTCAATTCAATCCTAGGAAACATCAAACGTGTTAATATGAATTCCTCCAAGAAAAGATAAGTGTCTATAATTTTTTTTTGATGAAATACGTTTTGATGCGAGTGCCACACAAAAAATATATTTCTTAACTAAAAAGTATATATGAGCAGATTATGCTTGCTGCATTATTATTTTTGAATAGATGCTTTCTGCAACTATCACACTCGATTGGTTAGCTTGCTGCTGCTATTACTTCAGATTAGTTGATATTGCTATTTATTTCATGTTCTACTTTTAAATTTTAGAATGTACCAATAGTCATCTAAAGAATGAATCCATTTACTGGGAATCATACACATGCATGTCCTAATCAACGATCCATCCATTGTCTTATGACATAGTTGCTCGACCTGGCCCATTCATAGGAACCGTTGTTTTTTTTTCTATTACAACGCACGGACATTTATGCTATTTTTCAGTAATGTTCACATCTGCCTTGCGTCACCACCAGTCAAAGTCTCGTGGCTCGTCTACCTATCTTGTTGATCAAGTTGATCCGATGCAATTAGTACTCGATCCCGAATATAAAATTTTCTTCTTTTGACCCATGGGCACGAACGTCCAAAAGCAAGTCGTCACATTTTTCTTGCAGCAGAAGCTGATAACTGATAAGCGTTCGAGCAAGCCCAATTTGCACTATAAATATCGGTCCGTGTGCGCGGCAACAAACATCCAACGCAAGAAATGGAGAGCACCCAGAGCAACAGTGTGAGGAGCCATTTCATCCTGGTGCACGGCCTCTGCCATGGGGCTTGGTGCTGGTACAAGGTGGTCGCGGCGCTCGAGGCCGCGGGGCACCGCGTCACGGCGATCGACCTCGCCGCTTCGGGTACCCACCCGGCGCGCGTTGACGAGGTGCACTCGTTCGAGGAGTACTCGCGGCCGCTGCTCGACGTGGTGGCCGCGGCGTCGGCGGGTGACGGCGAGAGGCTGATTCTGGTCGGGCACAGCCACGGCGGCCTCAGCTTGGCGCTAGCCATGGAGAGGTTCCCGGGCAAGATCGCCGCCGCCGTGTTCGCGGCCGCCGCGATGCCGAGCGTCGGGAAGCACATGGGCGTCACCACCGAGGAGGTATGTCAATTCTGGATGGTTTTCTTTTTGTTATTCTCTGTTGAGTGTTGACCAAAACATCCCCTCTCTATGTCAGTTCCCTATGTTGGTGAGGCCGGCAAGCTCATCATAGTCAAATATACAAAATTTGATATGTTTTCAATATATAACTTCAACAACAAGTTTCTGTTGTAACATGTGTACATTTTATAATAGTCGATAAAATTACAACACTACAAACATATTACCTCCGTCCTAAATTAGTTGTATTAGATTTATCTAGATACAGATGTATCTAACACTAAAACATGTTTAGATACATTCGTCTTTAGACAAATTTAAGAAAACTAATATGGGATAGAGGGAATGTATTCCAAAATGTATATGCACATGTTTTTTCAAGTATCTAATAGTACCTCCGTCCTACATTAGTTTTTTTTTAAGATTTGTCTAGATACGGATGCATCTAAACACGTTGAGATACATCTGTATCTAGACAAATCTAAGATAACTAATTTAGAACGGAATGAGCACTAATGAAAGTTATAGATAATCAAATTATAAATGTTTGAAGGAGGTTATGAACCATTTTTCGTTGGAATATAAAGGTTGGTCTCCGACTCTGTAACTCCAATATTAATGCTAATTTTTATCTTATCTTGTGTTGATGGAATTAGTTCATGCGAAGAACATCATCGAAGGGACTACTCATGGACTGCGAGATGCTGCCAATCAATAACAACCAGGGTGCAGGAGTTGCAATCATAATGGGCCAAGACTTCTTAGCACACAAGTATTACCAGCAAAGTCCACCTGAGGTGCACAACACGATTTAACATCCTATTGATCTCCCATAATGAACTAATCTCATCAACATGATTCTCCGAAATATTCGCAAAGATAGATATACTATAGCAATGAACTCTTCGCCTTACCAACTTTTAGCAGACCCAGTGATTCAGTTCACAATGTTGATGCAGGATTTGGCCCTGGCAAAAATGTTGGTGAGGCCGGGAAACCAGTTCATAAAGGATCCAGTGATGAAGGATACAAGCCTGCTCACCGATGACAACTACGGGTCGGTGAAGAAGATATATGTGGTAGCCAAGGCTGATGGCTCCAGCACCGAGGAGATGCAGCGTTGGATGGTGATGTTGAGCCCCGGCACGGAGGTCGAGGAGATCGCCGGAGCTGACCATGCCATCATGAGCTCTAGGCCTACGGAGCTCTGTGATGCTCTGGGCAAGATCGCCAACAGCTTAAATACTTGCTAAAGTGTACGATATATATCCCTGGAAATCAATGTATGTGTGTACACCGTTTTCATCTAAAAATAAATATGTTCAGTGATACTATTAAATCAATGAAAACGATGTTAAATAGTATTACCCTCGTCCTAAATTACTTGTCTTAGATTTGTCTAGCTACGGATGTATCTAACACTAAAACATATCTAAATATACATATGTATCTAGACAAATGCAAGACGAGTCATTTGAGACGAAGAGAGCAATTTTTTTTCTGCGAGTAAGTTCAACACAAATATGTCCAATATGCTTCTGATCATGATGGGATTACTTACTGGAAACCATTCTAATAAAAAAAACTCTGTGGAAGCCAGGTGTTGATGTTCCAAAAAGATAGGACACTGATATTGGCCAAATATTCGGTCTGGGGAGGGGCCAGACAGAACGAAACGTTTGGTACAATCATTACTCCTTGACAATTGATTTCGTTCGATAGGGAAACCCTCACAACCTGAACGCCTACTCAACGCCCCTACCTACAGGATGTATCCTTGTAAAAGATAATTGGAAAAAGCCCAGTAGTTAAACAAAACGAAAAGATGAGATTTTTTCTATGACAAATAGAAGTCCAGTTTTTTTGTGCTAAGAAATAAAATGCCATCAACTTAATAAACCAAAAAGTTGCCATGGGTAAAAAGTTTTTTTGCAATGGCCCAAAAGGAAAATTTTGTGGCAATTTCCATCTGTACATACATGGTGCCAAAAAATCGATTAAAATTGTGAGGTAAATTTATAATGTAAGTGAAGACAAAATAATGTGGATTAAAAATTGCTATACACGCAGAACACAAAAAAGCGTACAAAAATGTTGTTAAGTAGTAATTGCCGTGTTTTGATAAGCAAATTTACCATGGTCCCATGAAGGCAGAAAATTCCCTTGAATGACTCAGATTTGCCATGGATGTATATTAAATTTTCCAATGTCGACAAAAATAAAATTGCCATGGAAAAATAGAAATAAAAGTTGTCATGAGCGCCTAAATTAAACTTGGCATGCATGTTGAAGTAAATTTCCATGTTAAAATGCAGGTAAATTTGTTGTGAGAAAATTAAAAAGTAAATTGTTCCATGGTTGAAAAGCAATGAAACATGCCATGGTCCAAAAAAGTGTAAAGTTGCCATGTTGTATAAACTACATTTGACATTGTCCATAAAAGTAAAAATGCCGGGTCAAAAAATGAAAAGTAAAAAAATATATGCCATGAGTGTTTAAAATTAAATTTGGATGTATGATAAAGGAAAATTTCCATGGCAATATTGGTAAATTTGCCATGCCAAAAAAAATGTAAATTGCCATGTACAAAATGTCATGTTGTGTATGCTAATTTTTTTTTAAAAATTGTTGTGCATGTCAAAACACACAAACAAAATTGCCATGGCAAATGCATATTAAGATTTGCCAAGGTGTTTTAATTGTAATTGCCATGCTTTGAGTGAGAAAAAATTGCCATGTATGCATGCGTGTAGTAAATAACATCGTGTCGATGTAGTCATATCATCATAAATGATGAGAGTCGATGTTGTTATGATGGCACATGTCGATGCATGTACAACTAGCTAGTGTCAACGCCAAAAAATTGTGCCAGCGAAAAAATGTGGCAACAAAAAAATAACAGAAACAAAAAAGAATACCCATGCAACTAAGTATTTGATATGGAAGGGTTTGAGAAAAAGAATACACATGCAACTAATTATTTTATATGGAAGGGCTTGAGAAAATAATACGCATTCTAATAATACATAATATAGCAGCAAAAGAGTCTGTGCGTTGCAACGAAAAAGAAAAAAATACCACATGTCCCTAACACAATAACCATGACTGAAGATCCCAAATAGGTCCCATCTGTGTTGCGCATACATGCATGTGTCATTATAGATGGTTTCTTTCGTCTCTAAAATGATTTTGCGGAGGTGTTGATTTTCAATCCGGATCTACACCGGTACGAAAGAAAGACGGATTGTGCATGTCGCTTAAGTTGCACACTAAATAGCATTTTTAAAATGTTCAACAAACAAAACAACATTGTATTAAAATTCTACACATTTTTTAATTAATTTCCAAATATAATCTGTCAAAATTGGAGTTAGGGTTTAAACTATATGGGTATATGTTTAAACCATTTTAATCTTCCTAATAAAACATTATTTTCTACATCGACTGATGGTTGTTAACTAAAATATAAGGGTGCTTTCTGCATGGCTCCTCTCTTTAGATTAATGAAGCCATCAACTGGTTAGGATACAATGATGCTAAATTACAAAGGCAAAAAATTGACAAAAACCGAAAGATTACATGCATATCTCACTACGACCAAGAAGCAGCAGCGAGCAGAGCATGAGAGAAACGAAGATCAAGCCACCGGAGATCATGCACAGCCAGAACCGCAGAACAGAAGCACTCCAATGACAACAATTGATGTGGACAGAAAGAACCAGGTCCTTGAAGGAAACCGTCGACTTTGCCGCCCGCCGCTTCGGACCACTCCCAAAGGGGAGACCACTATATCCCTTTCATCCAGACGTGCCACACACAGGGATTCCCACCATTGGCCGGCAACCCACAAGCAAACAAGGCAAGGAGGCGCTAAAAGATGCGGAACGACGAACTCGTCACCAACAAAGCTCACAACCAGGAGAGCTGAGCACCGCCGCCGCCACCAACCACCATGCAGCAGGACCGCATTCCCCGACCACCCTATGAACGACGCCTCCAAGAAGGACCGAGACGCAAGAACACCTCCGATGTCTGGCCAAGAGGTTTGGGTCACTCCTGTACCGCCCGAGAGGGGTGACGCGAGAGCCAGGGGAGTCCTGCACTCATCCCATTATTAGTAGGTAGTAAATGTAGGCAACTTAGAGAATCTCCAACAGACGCGTTATATAAGCGCCGCATTGAAAAATTAGTGATTTTTGTGCGCACTATTGTTTCGGGCGCTCCAGCGGAGGCCTAAAAACCACGCGCGCGGCGTAACTAGTTCAGCGCGCGGGTCGAAATGCCATCACGCGCCGTTTATTTGCAACGCCCACTCCCGCGCGCTGGACACTCGAGCGCCTGCTCGCAACTTCCACCTACCCCATCCAGCCAGACGCCGCTACCCGCGCCACCCCATTTGTCTCGGTGACCGTTCTGGCGCTTTCCCGGCCTATCCCCGCGCCGCCGCTGCTTCCTTCGTCTCTCTCTAGTCGCCGCCACGCCTCGCGCGAGGCATTCCTCCGACGAGCAGCGCCTGGCCACCCACTGCCGCTCGTCGCCCATAAGGTGTTCAACAAAACGCTTGCAAAGTATGTATTGCTTCAACTTCACATTTTTTTACATGAATTTAGTGCATGTTGTTTGTAGTTTTTATAGCCTAGTTTAAATTAAACATTGCAGACGAGTTCGTCATATGATTCTTCCGAAAAAGAATTTGATATTGAAGAGGAGGAGGATCTTGCAATGATCCTAGCTATGCACATCAACAAAAAACCGAAGCACGGTGGTTCGGTTATGGGTCGGCGGAAAATTTGGAGGAATAGAATCGATGCCGACAATAGGTTGATCAGGGACTATTTTGCGGATCCTCCGGTGTACCTCGACTCGTACTTCCGGCGCCGTTTTAGGATGAGCACCGAGTTGTTCAGGCGCATTGCAGAGAAACTAGCGAGTCATGACCGATTTTTTTTTGGCAAAGGAGGAATGCCGCCGGAGAGCTCGGGCATAGCACCTTTCAGAAGGTGACAGCAGCTTTGCGTATGTTGGGATACGGTATCCCCGCTGATCTAGTTGATGATCACTTGGCCTGTTGGCCATGGGTGAGAGTCAAGCCATCATGTGTATCAAGCGCTTCGCAGTCGGAACTGTGCAAGTGTTTTGCCAGCAGTATTTGAGATCTCCCAATGCCGAAGATACCGCAAGGCTATTGGAGATGAACAAAGCTCGCGGCTTCCCAGGTATGCTTGGCTCAATAGATTGCATGCGTTGGAGTTGGAAGAATTGTCCTAAGACATGGCATGGCCAATTTCATGGCCAAAAAAGGGGTTCCACTATAATCCTTGAAGCGGTGGCCGATCAAGAGACTTGGATTTGGCATGCTTTTTTTAGAATGACTGGATCTTTTAATGACATCAACATTGTTAATCGGTCATCACTGATGAATAAAATTGTAAATGGTGAACTGTCACCGGTGTAGTTTGTAACAAATGGTCGTACATACAACTATGGCTACTATCTTGCGGATGGCATCTACCAAAAATGGCCAACATTTGTGAAGCCGTTGAAAAAACCAGAAGGTAAGAAAAATCTTGATTTCCACAATGCTCAGGCAGCGGCTAGAAAAGATGTGGAGAGAGCTTTTGGGATTTTGCAAGCCCAATTTGCTATTGTGAGAGGACCGGCTAGATTTTGGGATCAAAAGATACTTTGGTACATCATGCACACTTGTGTGATCATGCACAACATGATCGTCGAGAACGAGCGTGGCCAAGATGTAGACTACTCTCACTATGATCTCTTGAGACATACCGTGCAAGTGCGGCGGAGGGCTGACAGGGTGGCCCGTTTTGTTGCCTCATATCATGCCATTCAACGTGCCGAAACGCATGATGATCTTCAAAACGATCTCATCAAGGAGTGGTGGGCATGGAATGGCCGACAAAATGCATCATGATTTGTGCGTTTGATGTTGTATTGTTGAACTATTTGTTATACTGAACAATAAACTATTTGTTTGAGTTGTAATAACAAAATAGAACTATTTATTGTTGATTTATTTTGTTTGTGTTTGATCTTCTTGATTGTGTTTGGAGTGCATATGTTGTTTGTGCGAGAGCGCGCGTGCGTATTTTTGCAGCACCCGCTGGAGCTACTCATGCGCTCTAATGTTTACAGCGACCGCTGGAGCCAGCGCTTCGCGCCGCACAAAAACAGGCGATCGGCGCGCTGCAAACGCTTTTTTAGTGCTCCGCGCGTTGGCCGATTGTTGAAGATGCTTTTACAAATTTGAATACGAACATACATGCCTATTGATTTTCGAATAAATATGGTTGCAAGTATATCCACACAAAAAAGGTGGTATAAATAAAGTTACGTGTGTTTTAAAGAAAATCTAATCGTGTCGGGTTTAAATTAGCCTCCGAGCCCGAGGGGAACAAAGCCTTTTCCCATATGGTGTGCCGGAGTAGATAGGGTGCTTTTCTTGGAGCCTCGGCGATAGTGTTTAATAATATCGATGATCCGGCGACACTGGAGCCTCTGGATATTCGAGAGGGACTGGCTCTGGCAGAAGATTTGAATCTAAATCAACTACAGCTTGCTTCGGACTGTGAAGGAGTGGTACGAGATGTGAGGTGTGGAACTGCTGCTAATTTTGAAGCGATCGTCAATGAAATATAATTAAATTCAATGTCTTTCAATTTTTGTAATATAGTCTATGAAAGTAGGAGCTCGTGTATAGCGGCCTGCTCCGACCAAATACTTGTAACACCTTTCCTTTTATAAATGAAAAAAAGAAACTGCTCCAACAACGTTTCGTTAAAAAGTAGGAGCTCAAATATTGAGGCTCACAATCTAACGAAGTACGTATTAAGGTTAGGGCTTAGCCGTCATGTTTGGTTGGGTCAACCCGGTGGTATTCATTTCATTCCTGTAAACATTATGATGATTTGAATAAAGCTTCGCGAGATTGTCTAAAAAAACCTAGCCCAGCTGGGTCGAAATACCCTCTCCAGATTTCCGATCGGCAAACCGGAATCAAACTAAACTCGAAGCCGACGTACGTCCCCATCCGGGCAGATCGCATCGCATCGCCGCCGACGGTTTAGACGATGGCAACCGCGACCGGCTGTCCGACCTCCCCGAGACCCCGACTACCTCCTCCGGCGCATCATCCACTTCGCCCCAGCCAAGGAGGCCACCTCCACGACCGCGCTCTCGCGGCGCTGGCAAACGCCGCTCTGGCGCTCCTCTGGCGCCGTAAACCTCGAGACGCGCGTCGAGGACTACGAGTACCGCGACCGCTACGGCGGTTATCGTGAAGAAGACAAGGCCATCTTCTTCTCCCGCCGCGACGCCTTCCTCTCCGCGGCCGTGGCGGCGCTCGACGGCGCCCAGCACGTCACGAGGCTCACCTTGCGCCTCGAGTCCGAGCGCGAGCGCGACAAACCGGTCGGCGAGTTCCTGCACAATGATGAAGACGACCGGAGGTGGTCCGACCGGGACCACAGCGTGATCGCCGTCTTGCTCTCCCACCGGGCGGCGCGTCGCATCGAGGAGCTCCGGTTCATCGCCAATGACTGGAGCAGCGACACGTACCACGACGGCGAGATCTGCTGCTGGAATCGGGTGGGTGTATACACCCTCACCCTGGACTCCCTGCCGTCCAATAACCTCCGCGTGCTCGACCTCACCAACTGCTCGGGGCTCTACCTGCCGACCCATGCCGCCGCGGTCATGCTCCCGCGGCTATCATCGCTCCGACTCAGGCACTGCACCCAGTACCTTGAATCTCTTCAGGAAGTCATCGACGTCGCGCCGGCGCTCACAGTGGTCCGCCTCGAGTCCGTCCTTATCAAAATGACAGACGACGCGACTTCACAATGCGACGCCGCCCAGGATTGGGGCTACGACGGTCTCCCGGCTCCCAAACAGGCCGCACGCTGCCGCCTCCGATGCCCAGCGGCCACTGTGCTCGCGCTCGAGGGCTGCAAGTGGGAGGAGGATGAGAACCTGAGGCGCCGCCGTCACCACGGATACTACGACGATGACAAGACCACGCCCCTCATCGCGGTGGAGATCGACTCACCGAGGCTGCGTCGCTTCCGGTACATGGGGCTTCTCCGGCCATTCACATTCAGTCCACGGCCGCCGGAGTTGGAACAAGTGGACCTGCATTTTTTCACGGAAAAAAAGAGGAACATGGATCCATGCGGCAACCTTGAAACCTTCTGGCGATTCGTTGGGAGCTTCACCAGCACCAAGAAGATGAATCTACGGCTGAACCACCTTGAGGATGTGGCCGTGCTCAACGAGGCGAGGCGGGTCGAGCTCCTGCCGGCCTTCCGCCGCCTTGAGTGCCTCGAGCTGGAAGGGGTGCGCAGGGGGAGAGGCAAGACAGCGGCGGCAGCCATCGCAAACCTGCTCCGCTGTAGCAATGCACTCCATGACCTCAGGATCAACCTCACCACGGAGCACGAGGACGCCTACAAACAAGAACGGTACATTACTGAATTCTTTTAATGGAAATTTCGACACGACCGCGACAAGTCCATGGATCGTTTCGACTGTTGTGACGATTCCTTTTCTTCGGAAGGAGATAAAGAAACCATCAGTGTTGCCTATGACGATGTACCTGAAATCCCAGGCTTGAGTCGACGCTCCTTCGAATGCTTGCAGAGCTCGCTGAGGAGAGTGGCCTTGCAATTCTTGCCGGAGAAGTTGAACTGTCTCGGTATCAAGCTGATCAAATTCTTCGCTGAGAACGCAATGGTTCTTGAAGAAATGCACATCGATGCTGGAAACGGAAAGTTATGCGAGCATGTGAATCACAAGATTGAAACATGGATCACCCATTCATCCAAAAGCAGAAAGTTAGGAGGCCCAAGCTTTATGATCTTACCCTTCAAGAGATGATGACTCTACAAAGAATGCGAGAATTTTGATATGTTATTAAAGGTAGTACTGTTTTTCCTAAGAAGGATTATTTTTGACATTGTTTGTTTTGAGGTTGCTTATCACATACACCATGTGGTTACTAAGAAGGAATTGTTATTTCCTACGAGCTGGACGCGGCAACAATGTGGTGGCACGGTAATTCAGTGTCTTACACAGTGCTAGTCAATATTTGACCAGAATCAACGAAAAGAAAGAAGATAGCAACTGCACATCTTTGTTCTACCCTGCTATGTCAATATCAAGACAAAATCGCAAGTTCCAAAAATATATACTACTAAAACAATGCCCGTGCGGTTGCAACCGGATATAAATATTCTAGTACGTTAGCTTGTGATTTATCTGTCAATAATAATGTGATTGTGTAAATAAATATTTATCAAATTCTGACCATGAATTACCTTATATTTTAATTAAAAGTTTGGTAGGTAAATTAAAATAGAATTGATTCAGAAGATAAGTAAATTAAGGTAATTGATTATCATATAAATAGAAGGTTGGACGAAGAGATGGTGAAAAGAAAGGTGAAATGAGAAATTCTTTTTAAGTAGTAGAGACATGCGTAATGAAGACTTTGACGACTACTTGTAATTAGTTGAAAGACTCTCATCATCTGACAATCGAAGGTCAACTGCCAACCACTTAACTATGTACATAAACATATTACTTTTCACTCTCCATTACGCATGCAATTTGGATGGGCGTGGATGGACACGCAATTGGTTTAAAAGTGCACAAGTTGTTTCTGCCAGCAAAGACTGAGTCCTTTGTCAACTCTTCTGTCGATAGAACCTACTATAGTTGATGCTTCACAATCTACCCAAGGTTTGATACGGGAAACGTGTCTTAATTTTAATTTTACATCTGCATCAAGATGTGAATTTATTTGGCAACTAGTTGCGCGGAACTGATCACGAGTTTGAAATTCTTCTTAGAGTGGGAGTGTTTGTCGTTATTTGATCGCCACGTCCGTTGTGTTCATCGCTCTACTGCTGCCACACCGTCCCCGTCCGTGCGCATGGGTGCTTGATTTAGGCCAGACCGGGCTGGATCTGCCGGCGACCTTGCAGGCTTCTTGGTCAGTGATATTTTGGGGATTTGTGTTTTGGCGGGAAAACCCTCGGACCAGCTTAGTAGTTGGGGCAGCAGCGTTACGTTGAGATTTTAAGGTGGATCTCAAGGTACCGATGGAGTGGTTAGGGAGACTTCTATGAGATTTTACTCCTTAATTATTGGCTTCATTTCTCAGCCACGTCTGTGTGGTGAAATCCTAGCTATGGATTTCCATCTCAAGATCAAGGTGCTGTTCTACTCAAATATATGATGCCTTTTTCAGTAGTACCAGGCTGCTAGCAATAATAATTCTGCAGTTCCCGCATTTTGAGTGGTTACTGAATCCACTCTCTGTGTCTCTCGTCTTCTTCATGTCCTATGAGCTGGCCGACACGCTAAGGGCATGTACAATGCATGTGCTTAGGCCGAGCGCTAGGATCAAATTCCTGGCCGTTAGGTGTGATTCCCGGCCGCTAGCGTCGATGCCAGGGAAGTCCTCGGACGCTCCGGCTTTTTCGTTGTAGGATTAACCAATCTCTCCGTTCTTTTCTAACTGGCCTAGCGCCTGCTAGCGTTGTAGGGATGGACTCTAATGCGGGCGCTACAAAGAAAAATATTTTATTTAATTCCTGCTAGCGCCCATCTAAGCGCCGAGCATTATTGAAGATGCCCTAATTCAGTATCTTACGATACTTGTCGATGATTGCACAATGTCAATGAAAAATAAGAATATGCTCCAAAAAACATGTGTGTGATCGAGGATACGCCTGGATTCTTCCATATAACTACTGTGTTGCCTCTTCATCTAACCAACACATATATGTTTGAATTAGGGACTGAGACTTTGGTGCCTGATTTTAATCAGCTGGTGGATGATCGAGCAACAAACTAAAATATACACGTCCATAAATATATGAATTTTCACTCGGTGCAACTTGCATGCAGGGGCGCCGGGCATTTTTAATCAGCTAGCTGTGTATCCGTCAGAAAATACACAGGTTGCTCCTTTCAGCCGAACAAGTCCTTTGTCTTTTTATTTTTGAGGGGAACAAGTCCATTGTCTTTTTATGTTTGAGGGGAACAAGTCCTTTGTCTTTTTATTTTTGAGGGGAACAAGTCCTTTGTCTTTTTATTTTTGAGGGGAACAAGTCCTTTGTCAACTCCAGAAGATTCATTGTATACTTCATTCATCAGCGCATATTATTAGTCACAACAAACTTATGTTAATCTTATAACATACATATGGCGGTTGGTCATCATGATGCTGCCGACGGTTGGACCTCATCATGCTGCTGTTTGGAAGGACAGACGGAAACAAACACCACTGGTGTAGGAATCAAAAAGCTGTTTCCGTCTCAAGAACTAGTCATTTAACCAAAGGATTTTTTGGAGTTGCCCATTTTTTGCAGGTTATCCGCACAGTTTCATATTTGATCCACATGTGGTACTTCCTCCTCCTAGTGGAACAGTGGATACATATGGATTTTGGACGCAATCGTCTGATGGCAGTTATATATACCGGCCATTTTCCACCAGGGTGGCTAGCACATTTTACACTTCAAATAGATGTGTAATAAAATCCGGTTGTGTGCATCACTTCGTTGCAGAGGCCGGGATGCCCACCTTTCATAAAAAAACCTGTAAAATTCGAAATTTCGCTACTCAATGCTTCAGTTTTCATTCATGCTTATATTATTTAAAGACTACGAGGACGGGCACATGCATTATTGGTTTAGAAACCGTCAAAAGAACAAACCCCTTGCAACCTCTGCTTTATAAGAACTTCCCGTATGCTTCATATACGCAACCATGCACGCTAGCATTCTCAATCTGTTTTTCTCTGGTGTGTTGGTTAGACAAACTTAAGTTAACGCTAGCATTTTCAGTCGCGTGACCACTATGGATCGGCCAGCAGCAAGAAGAGCTAGCGGTGCGGTCGCCATGACGGTGCTGCTGCTCCTGCTCCTGCCGGCGCCTGCCTCGTCTCTGGCGGGGGCGGCGGTTGGGGTAATCGTCCGCTCGCCTTTCATGAAAAGGGTCGCGAGCATCATCGTCAAGGAGGTAGCAAGCGCGGGCGCGTCCGCTCTGACGAAGGCCCTCCGCAGCTCCAACAAGGCCGGCCAGCTGGGCTCCGATGCCGCGGACGACGCCGGCATCATACTCTACAACGTCTCCGTCGGACAACAGACCTTCTCCGGCGTGGTCGACATCTTCAACGACTTTTTCTGGCTGCAGTGCCCGCCCGCTCCGGCGCAAGTGCTCTCCGCAGTCCCCTGCATCAGCGACACGTGCTCCAGCGTGCTCAGGAAGACCACTAACGACGACTGCATTGACACAGCCAGCAGCTGCCTGTACGCTTACGGGTCACCCGACGATGGCAGCTACAGCACCGGCTACCTCGGCTATGAGAAGTTCACCTTCGGTGCTGGGACCGGGACGTCGCCCGTCTCCGGGAGCGTGGTGTTTGGCTGCAGCACCCAGAATACGGTGAAGGACGGCGCCATTGGGTTCAGCAAGGGCCCCCTCTCCATCCTGTCACAGCTACACATCACCAGGTTCGGATTCTATGTTAAGAGAGAAGAAAAACTATCAACGTCATCATTATTATGTGACATTATATATGTTATAAGATATATAAGAGAGAAACAAAAAACTAACAAAATCATTCAAGATGTTGATATATACTATTGATAAAACTTGGTCAAACTTTATAAAAGTTTTTAAAATAAAGGTTGTCATTACAAGAGCTTCAATCCAGTTAGTAATGTAAAAACGCTTTTATATTATAGGGTGTGTCTAGGGCACATCTAGATGACATAGGACTTAGATATGCAATACTTATTGCACATCTAAATGTGCTTTAGCAAAACTGTATATTATATTATGGGACCGAGTGGGTAATTTTGAATCATGACTTGTGCATGCATCTGCAGGTTCTCCTACTTCCTGACACCCGACGACTCCAAGAGCTCGAGCTCCACCAGCGTGGTCCTGCTGGGCGACCAAGCCGTGCCGCAGACTAAACGTAGCCGCTCCACACCATTGCTAAAGAGTAACGTGTACCAGGACTTGTACTACGTTAAGCTCACCGGAATAAAGGTTGACGGTGAGTCGCTAAAAGGCATCCCGGACCGAGCGTTCGACTTCGCGGCGGATGGCAAGTCCGGTGGGGTGGCCCTGAGCACCACCATCGCCCTCACCTGGCTCCAGAGTGACGCCTACTATGCCGTGAAGCAAGCGCTAATGAGCAAGATAGACTCACCGGCCGTGAAAAGCAACAATGAGTTGGACCTGTGCTACGACACCAACTCTGTGGCCAAGCTCAAGTTCCCCAAGATAACTCTGGTATTTGATGGAGTGGACTCACCCGGGATGGACCTCACAACGGTGCACTACTTCTACAAGGACACCAACACCGGGTTCCAGTGCCTCACCATGCTGCCGATGCCCAAGGATTATCCTTTAGGCTCCATCCTAGGTAGCATGCTGCAGGCGGGCACCAACATGATCTACGACATCGGTGCCCGGCAGCTGACCTTCGAGAAGGCGGCGGCGGCGGCGGCCCCACAGGTGCCACTCATGGCGATAGTCTCTCTCCTTGCGTGGGTGCTCCTCTTCTAGCTA
Source organism: Triticum monococcum (assembly GCA_034509565.1). NCBI lineage: Eukaryota > Viridiplantae > Streptophyta > Magnoliopsida > Poales > Poaceae > Triticum > Triticum monococcum. The sequence continues at coordinate 751,449,114 of CM067843.1, read as the reverse complement.
GGTAGTGTGTCAGCGCTCAATCCTCCTGATTTAAATACTACCAGTGTTCGGTCCCTTAGCTAGTACAAAACTTTTAAGGTTGTGTTGACATAAAATATGCAGATATATAGTCTGCCTTAGGCCATGATAGTAAGACTAGCTGCGGTGTTTACGTATGGTTAAATAAGGACATAATGAATTCAAATGTCCATGTAAGATGCTTGCGTCGAGATATGAGAATATATATTGTCAACATATTATCTGTAGCATGTTTGTGAAACATGATGGTGCATAAACCGACCTCCCCACCAATGCAAGAAAAAGAGGGGATATGGATGTTTTACTTTGATTGACTTCATTTAGATGTTGTTCATCACAATCCAGAAAATGAATTCATTTTGTGATGCGGGTTTTCCCAATCTTCACTATTTGACCAATGAGGGAGAAGGGCGAGTTGGGACAAAGGTTGAGAAAACACGAAGCGGAGATAAATAGCAGAGCCTACTAGGGATGAACCCAAGAAGAAGTACCTATTGGTCAAGTCTTTGGATCCCAATGGTATAATGATTGAGAATTGTATATTTCATGTACTAGTATTATGGTGCATGATGTGTATTGAGATTTGTGCGTACCTGATTATTGAATTTGTTTGAAATCAAACAGGACTTGTTTCATATGGAGTACTATGTGTGCCAAGAGGAAGGAACACACCAGGCGACGACTTGTCTCGCTCCTCGTTTATGCGTCTCGATCGATGGCATCCAGCTCTATTGGTTATAGGGGAATCAACCCCATCTGTTATTCCTACATAAAAAATGCTACACACACGGACTATTACCCTCCCCCCCCCCCCCCCCCCCCCCCACTTTGATTTGCACCCAATCAAAAAAGCCCATCTCAGCCTCTCTGTGAACCCTGTAAAAGAGATGCACATGTGTGTAGCATTGCTGTTCCTACATTAATGTAGTGGAGAAGATGAACGGGAGTGGAAGAAGAAGAGATAGAGTTGGGACAGTTAATTGGGGACATTGACTTGGTCATAGCACCGCAGCCAAAGAGCCGGTTAGGCAACTATTTGTACGTGGGTGCTATAGCTTGCTCCAAAAGAGCCATGTAAGGTAACCTGACTAATGGGTTGTTCTTTGCAAACTGAACTGTTGTGGACAGTAGGAAGTAGTGGGGATCAATTTCTTAAGAATGTAAGATTACTCCAGCGTCTACTCACTAAATCATGTTCACATGACGATTAAAGAAGCCGGACTTATTGCAATGCAATTGTATATATATGCACGGATCAGTGGAACACCATCCTGGCATCTCCTACTGAGGGACGGCTGGTTGAAGAAGCTTCAAGCCTCCTCCTCCTCCTTGATATCTTGTACCAGCAGGCGACAGGTGCTCCATTGTTATTCCTTCATTAATTTAGTGGAGAAGAGGAACAGGAGTGGAAGAAGAAGAGATAGAGTTGGGAGAGTTAATTGGGGACATTGACTTGGCCATAGCACCGCAACCGAAGAGCCATTTAGACAACTATTTGTACGTGGGCCCTACAGCTCGCTCCAAACGAGCCATGTAAGGGGAATCGGATTAATTGGTTGCTCTTTGCAAACTGAATGATGAGGTGGCATAAAGTTGATGTGGAGAGTGTGCAAGGTCAGAGGATAGATAGTGGTGGGGATCAACTTCTTATGTAAGATTACTTTAGCGGCTACTCACTCAATCACGTTCACATCACGATTATAGAAGCTGGACTTATTGCAATTGCATATGAACGCATCATTCGAACACCAATTCTTTTGTACCTAAGTGCGCACAGATAATGAATGGAGAGGACAGATCCACACGGTTGGACATGCGGACGTAGGGAGGGTGATGTGCGACCAGTGGCGAAGCCATGCATGAGCTGTGCAGTCATTAGACTACACGGCTTTTCCAAGAACATCATACAATGAGTATATATCATGCAGAAAAAAATTCATAAATACACACATATGACTACACAAGTTTGAATTGACTACACATGAATGAAATCCTGGCACCGCCACTGTGTGCAACAGTGCCTTACCATGTGGTGATGCCCTCAATGGACTGGGCCATGGCCAACGCGAGCAGGCAGTCGCTGAACACATCCAGGTTTGAGGAGGGCGACGCCACGGGCGGTAGATACTGTTGGAATTTTGCTAGTAGGCCTTTGGCCCAAAGCCCAACTAAAATTCTGAAATTCTCTTGGCCCATTCATGCACACATGTGAGTGGAGTGAGTGAGGCTAAAGTTTAGTCCCACCTTGGAAGTTGAGAGAAAGTTGCACCTCTTTATAAGGTGAGCTCTTCTACCACTTGTATGAGCATGAGAAGAGGAGACCTACACGCGCGCTCCTCCTCCTCGCTCGCCTCGCCACGCCTCTAATTAATAATTTATATAGCCAGGGAGACGTCTAGCCTAGCCGCCGCCGCTTCGTATGGTTTCTCATCACCGTTCCAGATCATTGCGCCGCCAAGCTAGTCTTCTCCATCCCTCCTTCCGGCGTGCACCGCGAGAAGGGACAGCAGGCCTCCGGAACCCCGCCTCTCGTGATTCTGTACGGGAGAGGGGCAATCAGGTTTTTGGGGAGCGCACTCGCGCGACTGCTGGCAGCGACGACTTCGCGAACGACGACTTCTTCCCCGACCTCGGTAACCTCATCCTCGACGACATGGGCGACAACATCAACGCCGGCGGTGCTGCACCCGCTGCACCGTATGTGATTCTATCCTTCCTGTTCGAGATCGTGGTAGAATTCATGTTTCTAGTATGTGCCCTAGATGTGATATGTTCATCTACTATGCTAGTTCGCATGATTAGTTTAATCTCTGCTGCTGTGGTCATGATTTATATTCTGTTTATTCGGATTAAATCTCGTAGTAATTTGCTCATATTTCCAACAATCCAAAAACCTGATTATAGGCAATTTACTCTGAGTGGTTTTGCTGCGCATCTGAAACCGCCTGCCTTTAAGGGGGCGCAATATAAGAGGTGGCGCACAAGAGCAGTCTACTGGTTTCAGACCATGGGCTGCTATGATGCCATCAAGGGCAAGCCTGAGGGCGATCTTAATCCAGCACAGCTGGAAGCTTTTGAGAAGATCGATACCCTCTTTAAAGGCGCTCTTCTGAGTGTTCTTGATGACTCCATTGTGGATTCGTATATGTCGTTTGACAACGGCAAGGACATGTGGGCTGCACTCGAGGCCAAGTTTGGTGCCTCGGACGCCGGCAGCGAGTTGTATGTCATGGAGCAATTCTATGACTACAAGATGACTGATGAGCGCCCTGTTGTACAGCGGGCTCATGAGATACAGTCGCTCGCAAAAGAACTTGAGTACTTCATGTGTGTGTTGCCGGAGGCATCATTGCCAAGCTTCCACCTTCGTGGAACAATTTTGCTACTTCCCTGAAACACAAGACAGGAGTTTTCCGTTGCGGATCTCATTGGTACTCTTGATGTTGAAGAGAAGGCGAGAGCAAAGGACACACGTTCTCGAGTTGCTGAGGGAGGTTCTAGTGTGGTACAGAAGAAGAACTCCCAGCCCAACAAGTTTAAAAACAATAAGAACAAAACTCAGGGCAAAGGCAAGTTTGATACAAAGAACAAGCCATCACATTCTACCAACTTCAAGAAGAATTCTCATAAGAAGGGGAAGGGACTTTGCCATGTCTGCGGTCATCCTAATCACTGGGCTCCGAAGTGTCCTAACCGCTTTGAGGAGCGCGAACATGAGAAGAGCGGCAAGTCCGCTAATGTTGTCATCGGTGATACTGATATGAAGGAATCAGGGTACGGTATTTTTCCTACCATCCTTTCAGTATTTCAATCCCCTGATTGGTTAATTGACACCGGTGCCAATGTACATGTTTGTGCTAACGCCTCCATGTTTTCTTCTTACCAGGCAACAGGGACTTCACCCGTGCTGATGGGGAACGGGTCACATGCCATCGTTCGAGGTGTTGGTACGATCGATCTGAAGTTTACTTTGGGGAAGACTGTGCGTCTAAAGAACGTTCATCATGTGTCGTCCATCAATAAAAATCTCGTTAGCAGTTCCCGTTTATGTCGAGATGGTTTTAAGTTGGTTTTCGAATCCAATAAAGTTGTAATTTCTAAGTGTGGGCAATTTGTTGGAAAAGGCTATGAGTGCGGAGGCTTGTTCCGCCTATCTTTGTCAGATATTTGCACTAAAGTTATTAATAATGTTTGCCACAATAATGAGTCTGATATTTGGCATTCACGACTCTGTCATATTAACTTTGGTTGCATGACACGGTTAGCCAATATGAATTTAATTCCGAAAATCTCTACTGCCAAAGCCTCCAAGTGCCAAGTATGTGTGCAAGCTAAGCAACCTCGCAAGTCCCATAAGACTGCAAAGGCAAGAGACTTGGCGCCACTAGAGCTTATACATTCTGATCTTTGTGAGATGAATGGCGTGTTGATAAAAGGTGGAAAGAGATACTTCATGACGTTGATTGATGACTCCATTGGATATTGTTATGTGTATCTTCTGAAATCAAAAGATGAGGCTTTGACTTTCTTTAAAAACTATAAAGTTGAGGCAGAGAACCAACTTGATTGAAAAATTGAACGGCTTAGGTCCGATCGTGGTGGAGAGTATTTTTCCAATGAATTTGATCTGTTTTGTGCGGAACATGGTATAATCCATGAGAGGACGCCTCCCTACTCACCCCAGTCAAATGGGGTAGCCGAAAGAAAGAACCGAACTCTAACTGATATGGTTAACACCATGTTAGACACTTCGGGTCTATCCAAGGAATGGTGGGGGGAGGCGCTAATGACTGAGTGTCATGTCCTAAACCGAGTTCCCACAAAGCATAAGACCATGACTCCATTTGAGGAATGGGAAAGGAAAAGGTTGAAAATCTCTTACCTACGTACTTGGGATTGTTTGGCGAAAGTCAATATACTAATTCCCAAGAAGCGCAAGCTTGGACCAAAAACCGTGGATTGTGTTCTTCTGGGCTATGCTTTTCATAGCATCGGCTATAGATTTTTGATAATAAAATCTGAGGTATCCGACATGCATGTTGGTACGATTATGGAATCAAATGATGCAACTTTCTTTGAGGACATATTTCCTATGAAGGATATGTCGAGTTCATCAAATCAGGAGATACCTACTCCATCTAGTGAGGAATTCACTGTAATTCCTGAACCCACCATTGCGATGGAACACGTTGAGAATCCTGTTGAGGGTAACAATGGAACTCCTGTGAGGAGTAAGAGACAGAGGACTGCAAAGCCTTTTGGTGATGATTTCATTGTGTACCTCGTGGATGACACACCCAGGACTATTTCAGAAGCCTATGCATCTCCTGATGCTGACTCTTGGAAGGAAGCTGTACGTAGTGAGATGGATTCCATCTTAGCTAACGGTACCTGAGAGATCACTGACCGTCCTTATGGGTGTAAACATGTAGGATGTAAGTGGGTGTTGAAGAAGAAGTTTAGACCTGATGGTACGATTGAAAAGTAAAAGGCACGGCTTGTGGCCAAGGGTTATACCCAGAAAGAAGGTGAAGACTTCTTTGATACTTACTCACCCGTGGCTAGACTGAGCACAATTCGGGTGCTGCTATCACTGGCTGTCTCACATGGTCTTCTCGTTCATCAAATGGACGTTAAGACGGCTTCCTTTAATGAAGAGTTGAAGGAGGAAATTTACATGGATCAGCCAGATGGTTTTGTAGTACCTGGTCAGGAAGGAAAGGTGTGCAAGTTATTAAAGTTTTTATATGGCCTTAAACAAGCTCCTAAGAAGTGGCATGAGAAGTTCGAAAGAACATTAACTGATGCCGACTTTGTAGTAAACGATGGTGACAAGTGCGTGTACTATCGCTATGGTGGGGGCGAAGGAGTTATTCTTTGTCTGTATGTCGACGACATATTGATCTTTGAAACCAAACTTGATTCAATCAAGGAGGTTAAGGATTTTTTATCTCGCTGTTTTGAGATGAAGGATTTAGGAGTAGCTGATGTTATCTTAAACATCAAGCTGTTGAGAGATGAGAATCGTGGGATCACACTACTTCAGTCTCATTATATGGAAAAGGTCTTGAGTCGTTTTGGGTATAGCGACTGCACGCCTTCTCCAACTCCATATGATGCTAGTGTGTTGCTTCGAAATAATCAAAGAATTGCTAGAGATCAACTGAGGTATTCTCATATTATTGGCTCGCTTATGTATTTGGCGAGTGCCACGAGGCCTGACATCTCTTTTGCTGTGAGCAAGCTGAGTCGGTTTGTGTCAAAACCGGGAGATGATCATTGGCATGCGCTTGAGAGAGTTATGCGCTATTTGAAAGGCACCGCGAGCTATGGGATTCACTACACCGGGTATCCAAGGGTACTGGAGGGTTATAGTGACTCAAACTGGATATCTGATGCTGATGAGATTAAGGCCACAAGTGGTTATGTTTTTACACTTGGTGGTGGCGCTGTTTCCTAGAAGTCTTGCAAGCAGACCATCTTAACGAGGTCAACTATGGAAGCAGAATTCATAGCATTAGACACTGCCACTGTTGAAGCAGAGTGGCTTCGTGAACTCTTGATGGACTTACCTATGGTTGAAAAACCAATACCCCTATCCTGATGAACTGTGATAATCAAACTGTGATCGTCAAGATAAACAGTTCTAAGGACAATATGAAGTCCTCAAGGCATGTGAAGAGGAGACTAAAATCTGTCAGAAAATTAAGGAACTCCAGAGTTATTACGTTGGATTATATCCAAACGTCGAAAAACTTGGCAGATCCATTCACAAAGGGTCTATCACGTAATGTGATAGATAATGCATCGATGGAGATGGGTTTGAGACCCACCGCATGAGTTGTCCATAGTGGTAACCCACTCTATGTGATCGGAGATCCCGTGAAGTAGAAGTGGGAGACAAGTTGTTGGTCAGCTGGGAGGAGAGTATCCCTATATTAATTATCCCACTCCGTGAAGATGCAATACTCTTCTGATCTGCATGGCAGGTTGATACTTATCTTAATGTGTTCCAAGTGGCTTATTCGGGTAAGTAGAGATGTTGTCCTGCAGAACATCTTCTGAGGAACACACCTATATGAATTTGACTGTCAATGTCGCAGTTTGTGAGAATTGGGTGTTCTCTAATTAATTCATGAAAGGCCCTGGAGTATGACGTATACGCTCCACCCGCGGGGAAGCATTGCGGCAGCCCAGTATCGGTCAAGAATTTGTGTGAAACTAGTTTCACAGAAAACTTGTAGTTCAAGGCATAATCCACTATTCAAGTTGTGATCTAGTGTAGCATAAATTTCTAAGTGGAAGTTCAACTTCACGGTCTCCACTAAGCCCCGATATATAAAACAATGTTTTGGAACTAAATGATGAGATGTGCCAATGAGACTTTGTGGGGGATTGTTAGAATTTTACTAGTAGGCCTTTGGCCCAAAGCCCAACTAAAATTCCGAAATTCTCTTGGCCCATTCATGCACACATGTGAGTGGAGTGAGTGAGGCTAAAGTTTAGTCCCACCTTGGAAGTTGAGAGAGAGTTGCACCTCTTTATAAGGTGAGCTCTTCTACCACTTGTATGAGCATGAGAAGAGGAGACCTACACGCGCGCTCCTCCTTCTCGCTCGCCTCGCCACGACGCGCCGCGGGTTGCGGGATTGAGCCGAGCCGAGGACAGAGCTATGCACGTTGTCTATATTTTTGCTGCATGGGAAAATTAATGAGTCATTAATTAATAATTAACAGACGCGTTAATTACTAAACCGTTTTCGATTCTTTTGGATCGTGACGACTCGGACGTGGGGTTTACTCCCACGACCTACCTGGCCCGCCCGCAATATATAGTCAGGCAGACGTCTACCCTAGCCGCCACCGCTTCGAATGGTTTCTCATCACCATTCCAGATCATTGCGCCGCCAAGCTAGTCTTCTCCATCCCTCCTTCCGGCGTGCACCGCGAGAAGGGACAGAAGGCCTCCGGAACCCCGCCTCTCGTGATCCTGTACGGGAGAGGGGCGATCAGGTTTTTGGGGAGCGCACTCGCGCGACTGCTGGCAGCGACGACTTCACGAACGACGACTTCTTCCCCGACCTCGGCAACCTCATCCTCGACGACATGGGCGACAACATCAACGCCGGCGGTGCTGCACCCGCTGCACCGTATGTGATTCTATCCTTCCTGTTCGAGATCGTGGTATAATTCATGTTTCTAGTATGTGCCCTAGATGTGATATGTTCATCTGCTATGCTAGTTCGCATGATTAGTTTAATCTCTGCTGCTGTGGTCATGATTTATATTCTGTTTATTCAGATTAAATCTCGTAGTAATTTGCTCATATTTCCAACAGATACGCGCTGGAGGTGGCGTCTCCTACTGAGGGACGGCTGATTGAAGAAACTTCGAGCCACCTCCTCCTCCTTGATATCTTGTACCAGCAGGCAACGGGTGCTCCATTGTTATTTCTTCATTAATTTAGTGGAGAAGAGGAATAGGAGTGGAAGAAGAGATAGAGTTGGGAGAGTTAGGGGCTGTTTGGATTGTGACTATCTTTGCCATATATTGGCACATGATTTTTGCTACACTTGACTTAATTGAGTTACTCAAATTGTTAGCCACGTTTTGGCTTGCCTAAGGAAATCTTGTCACACTTTTGTCTCTATGACATGTAGGGTTCACTGCTCATAAAAAAATATTCTTGCCTTAGGTGTGGCTAGAACCAAACACCTACCTAACTTAGTCAAACTTACCTAAAATTAGGTGTGGCAAAGTGTGGCAAGATGTGGCTAGAAACCAAACAACCCCTTAGTTGGGGACATTGACTTGCCATAGCACGGCAACCGAAGAGCCAGTTAGCTAGGCAAGGCAACTATTTGTACATGGGCTCTACAGCTCGCTCCAAAAGAGCCATGTAAGGGGAATCATATTATTTGGTTGCTCTTTGCAAACTGAATGATGATGTGGCATAAAGTTGATGTGGACACAGTGTGCATGATGAGAGAGGATAGATAGTAGTGGGGGATCAACCTCTTAAGAATATAAGATTACTCCAGTGTCTACTCACTAAATCACGCTCACATGACGATTACAGAAGCTGGAATTAGCAATTGCATATATATGCACGGATCATTGGAACACCTTCCTTGCCGTGTCGTTCGAGCTTTCCATCTCGCGCATCAACTCCTTGTGAATCCACATCGGTCCGTGCGAGAACTCACAATACAGCTTGTCAAGAAGCAGAGCGTTGCGGGGCAAGAACATGGCAAGCATCCTCTGCGCCCTGCCGCCTTGGTAATGCACCAGGTTGATCCTTCTGACCCGGCTCCTCAAGCACGGCGCGATCGGTACGATCGCCCTCAGCGCGTTGTCCAGGCCGTCGTACTGGTTGTAGTGAAGATGGTGAGCGCCGAGGAGGTGGTGGTTCTGAAAGTAGTGTTGATAGCGCCCCTCATGGTGTGTTTCCGGAGGCGGTGGTTCGAAGAAGAGAGTTAGGCGCTCAAGGTTTGGGGCTGCCTCGAGAATTGTGTTTGTCGAGGCGACGATGACATGGCCAGGGTCGTTGTGCAACGCACGTCCGTGTAGCTGGAGGTAGCGGAGGCTCGGGAACGCGGGAAGCGCCAGAAAGCAGGAGCCCATGCAAACGGAGGACAGGTGAAGGTATTTCGCCAACGTGAACTTTTGCATGAAGGAACTGAGCATGGCAAGCTGTTCCGGTGACGATGTCTCATCGAAGCGGACTGCGCAAATGTCCAGCTTGCATGACGGAAAACCACCGTCGACGTTCCCCGGCACGGTGAGAAACGAGTTGCCCGGGACACCGCCACGGTACTCTATCTCACTTTTCCGGGGGTTTCCACTTTGTTAGTCCCGTTTGCATTCCTCTTCATCACCATTTTAAATTAGTGCGTTAAAAGAAAATTGACCATTACAACAGTTCATGATCATTTAGAGCAGGTACAATAAGCTGATATAAGCAAGCTATATTATGTTGAGTTGAAGGAGAGAAAAGAGAAGCGGGTTAGAACAAGTACAATGGCAGGCTTATAGCCCGCTTACATGACGATTTTATCTATGTGAAGGAGACATACATGAAAAAGTAAGAGGAGTGGGCTCTAATTAGGTATCAACAGCGATATCTGTAATTCACTATTTCAAACTATTAATAATTTTGCCAAAAATGGGATTAACAGAAAATCTTAGTAGGAAAGAAATGAAATTAAATAGAGTCGGAGCTTAAAGTGAAAGACACATTGTACAACTTCAGCTAGCATGAATTACTATTCTGGAAATTTGCCCATTTATAAATTACACCAAACAAAAAATTGTGTTATAACCAAAGTTACGGGGAAACAAGATGAAGTACTTACAACAGATTTGTTGTTTCCAGTGGTTGTTTATGGTTATGGTTTGTTGCAAAAGCTAATATCCCTTTCCAGAAGTTACTTTAAGAAGATCAAGATTTATCACGAGGAAAATAAATAATCTCCATGTGTTTCCTTGGAGACTGGATCAAGGGAATATGAGGCGGAGAAGACCAAAGGTGTACAATAAAAATAAAACCATAGGGAATTCCTTTAAACTATTTTTGCTCCGTCTGAAACAGAATGAAGAAGATGACAGTAAATCAAACCTTCAACAAAAATCATGTTCTGAATGCAAGGATGAAAAAAAAAGATTGCTAGAGAAATACTGACTGGCCGTGGAACTGCTATTTCCAACAGTGTCTCAAGAAGATCAGGGTTTATTGCAAAATCTAGATCCCCTTTCCAAAAGTCACTTCAAGAAGATCAAGTTTAACCACAAGGAAAACAAAATAATCTCGTTATATTCCATTGGAGACTAGAACACCACGGTACATAATGCAACTATGACCACGGAGTTCAATTCTCGTTAACTATCATTTTTTTCACAGAAATAGAACCCCAAATACGATAGTAGATCAATCATTTAAACAAAAAAACAAATTCTGAACCCAAAAACGAAAAAAAAAACCATAGAAAGCTTAGCTTATTACTATTATGACACAGAAGAAAAGTGCGACGAAGTTCTCTCTTTTGTAACTCCCTCCGGTCCTTTTTACTATTTTGAACTCCCACTATTTTGACACAGAAGAAAAGTGCAGTCTAAGATGACTTATTCATCTAGACGGAGGGAGTATCCTTTTGTACTCCCTCCGGTCCTTTTTACTCCGCACATTAGCTTTGACTGAAGTCAAAGTTTGCTAAGTTTGACCAAATTTATATTAGAAAATATTAACATCTATAACATGTAATAAATATAATATAAAAATATATTCCGAGATGGATCTAATAATAAATGTGTTGTTATGTGAATGTTAATAATTTTTTGTATAAACTTGGTTAAAGTTGGATGAGGTTAACTTCAGACAAACCTAATATGCAGAGTAAAAAGGACCTGAGGGAGTACGTTGGAGACTGGAAGACAAGGATACAAAAAATATGACCACGGGGAATAAAAGGTGGAGTGTGTATGTATTGTAGTTAATGCATATTAAAGCACTGACAATCATGATTTTTTGAGGAAAACAAGTGTGTTCCATTGATTGGACAGTTTTGCATCCTACGAAATTTGTTAACCGAAGGGAGTATATGTATATTTCTACAGAGTACCTTTTATTCATGTCTCCTGTATGTAGGATGTATCCGTGAGGATCTAGGAAAGTAAGAGTGCAATATATAGTTGCACTATCTTGTACTGCGTCAATTATTTTGGATCGCAGGGAGTATTGTTTATTCTATTTTCCTACTGACTCCACCTTTTTTTTTCCTAATTCCTTCCGCCACCATCTCCTCCCCTCGGTCACCACGGTAACTCGATAAAGAGTTGGAGAGGTCGAATCAAGTCACACATCTTAGGGCAAGCAAATGAACACATTTTACAGAAATCTGATAATACGCACAAAGGTTTACGAAGAAAAAAAAACACGGGTTGGCTAGCTGTAAAAATTTATCTCACTTCCAACCCTTTCCATTTTGCGACACACCTGTATCATTGATGACCCAAATACTTCAAGCAACCAAAATTATCATTTTCATCAAGTAAGGGTCCCATCAAATTTCAACTTCTTAAATTTTAAAAAAATCAAGCAAGTTCTATAAGTTCAGATAAATTATCTCAAAAAATTAACTAATTATTACATTATCTTTAAAAAATGTTACACCCAGCATTACCACGCACATAGGTTTGACATATAGTATCTACAAATTCATACACACATCTCCCAAAGTTAACGCGACAAATTCACTAACATATATAATCACTATTTCAACAAAGATTAAAGTGGGATTATCCACGATAGCAAGAGGACAAAAACAGGGAAAACATTTCATGATATATCACATACAAATGAACAATAGTGTGACAAGTGTGTATTTTAAATGCACAGGTTAGAGTCTCAAAGCAGAAATCGCTTCGGGCCTGAAGTCGATCCTAAGCCCTAAGACCCTCCTCACCTCCGCAGGTGTCAACAGCCATGTCAGATGCCCAGCATTGTCACCCCAGAAGTCCAGTATCTCAGACACGCGCTCGAAGTTCAGGATGGTCGACATCTGGGAAAGCCTCGAGAACTTGTCTCGCACTGGCCTCTGTGACATCTCCGAGAAATGGTTGATCAGGGAGCGAACCTCCTTGTCGAGCTGCAGGCCACCAAGCTGGCTGAACCTCTTCTGCATCATGATAACCTCAAGCCTCTTGACAATGAAGTCGATGACCAGGTGCACAAAGGAATCGTAGTTGTTCGATGTCATCATTGGCTGGAGCCATGTAACGTTAGTGTCGACTGCAAGGAGAAGCTTCTGCACCCATGGGTCGTTCACCTCATTTTCCCCGTATTCGGCATCATCCAGCTCATAGCTAACAGTGGTAACCGTGTCAAGGACAGGACGAATGCGAGGCGCAATAGATGCCACTAAGTGCTCCAGCCCAGAATAAAGGATCTTCTTGTAGGAAGCATTGATTTCACCTAGCTCCGATAAACAGGACTTGATCTTCTCTCGGTCAGCAGGAGCATGGAAAATCTGTGATGAAAAGCAGCAGAGCAATTCAGTTGTCAGAGATGACTAAAAGACCATTGAGATTAAGTTACCATAGCTCAATCAAACCATTAGCTGTTTCACATAAGATCGAGGACTTGACGAACAACACATAAGAGCCATACAATTTGTAAGTGAGTTAATTGCTCCAATAATTTCAAAAGAGAATATTTTTCCTCCAATCTCTTTACTTGTCACTTTGGATATGGATACAGTACAACAGATACCTTGAGCATTAGTTCCTCTTCTTATTACCAAACAAAATTTAAACAAACTCCCCCTTATTATTACCAAAAAATAAATATATTAAACTGTAAAAAAGTTGGAAGGGAAACTGTAATCATGTGTAAGAATTTATGATGGACAATCTAGTAAATAGTATAATATGATAAGATCATTTCCATGTGAACAATCTAAAAATACTTATGTACATTGGTGGTCAAAGTTTCAAAACATTGATTGCATGCATAAAAGGATGAAATCCGCTTGCAAACATAGGAATACCACGTAAGATTTTGCAAACAAGATATTCCATTAATGTGTGTTTGCAATGTGAACAGATTTTAAACACGCACATACTCTGTAATCACATTGATTTGGGGTAAACCACATGTTCTAAAGTTGTTGTTTGAAGTAACACACTATGTTTCAGAAGTGGCCAGTTGACCGCAAGCACAATAGCTAACACCCAAATATAAGACGTCACCTAGGGGAAAACACTATAAACCTGACAATCAAGCGTCTCATGATCAATGCTCCTAGTCTTATTTCATAAATATAGAAATTCAATTTGAAGATAGCTCGTCAAAAGATTCAGCCAAGGCATAAGGTTTTCAATTTGCCAGAATGGAGTATATATGGCAATGTGCTTTACTGGGGTATCCAATTTTATTCTTGTAATATTGTTCTTCAATTATCTCTGTTTCTTAATTCCTTCTTTCTAACCAGCGATTTGTGTAAATTATGTTATTTGTCAACTTGAAGTGCTGAGGAGAGGACTATATTTCAACTGCAATCTCCTTGCAGTTTGTAAATCTTTTTTTTTTGTTTTGCAGTATGCAAAAACCTAAAGGAATCAACATTAATAACATGAATTTGTTTGAATCATCAAGATATTGATTTTAGATGATTGTGAGACAGGCATTCGCAATGAATATTTAATTGACAATGCTATTTCCGTTGCAAGATTTTTCTGACAAATGCAAAGATGATTCAGTTAAGCTTATTTGATGTAGATATATTTGTTCAGCACTGAATCATTTAAGCTGTTTTGTTGTAGGAAGGCTGTTTTAGTTTCAACGGAGGGCTCCTAGGCAGCATGGTGCAGAGCAAGGGTTCAGGGTTGTCACCTGTAATAGTATACCTATGTTTACGAATATTAATTTACCCTACTAGAACTGTTTAGCTGACACTGAAGCACTAGTAATGTTAGGTGGAACAACCCCTGACACAACATTAGGTCAGGCTGCACAGCTGGGAGAGTAATGAAAACTTGTCGACGCCATGGATGTACTATATCTTTTAGGCATGTATAAAGCATAATACAAATATACAATAATCTTTGGTACTATTATCTTCTGTTGAAGTTGAGATTTATAAGCAAATAGTTACACCTTTTTCGTTTGTTGTTGCTTGCAGTGAGTTCCAGATAATATGTGATATTATTACTTTTCATTTAAATGTAGTTCAATAATCAGAAGTATCAGAAGGAGATGCTCGTGAGTCATCAGGAACCTTCAGTCCACCAACGAAGATTGCAAAATAAAAAATCGTGGGTTACATGCAAACTGATGTGTGTAATCGTCCAATTAACAAGACTGAGAAATTGTGCCTACTACTATCATTTATGTTACAACTATGCAGACATGCATTTTCCAGAACCATGTGTTGTTACTTTGCACTTTGCAGGAGACAGCAGAACACATGTGCTGGGTCTCTTTGAGTTGAGGACAACAATCGAAGTTTCTATCCATGCCAATCATGTTGATCATCATGTCCAAAGATATTAAAGTTCATAAGAGGATTTGTGGTGTATCCTTTGCAAGAATGAATATAATGGTACTGTGGATACCAGTAAACGTGTTTCGTAACTGCGATGTTATGTTATTACACAAATTTACTGGTTCATCAAATTGGTCATAAATTGATAGTAACCATAAGCACATGACATGGAAATTGCATTGGAACTATTGAAACCCTTAAGTATATAGAAAGGTCCTTAAGAGACAGTAACGGTATAAGAATTTATAAAACTGGTATTTAATCTGATACAGATGTGAGGGAACTATTTCAGTTTACTTGGCATATTGATCAAGCACATGGAATAAAGTGAATGGTTGAGATCATTTTCTGTCTATAAATGTATTGGGAACAGGATAAGAAGTTAGTGAGCTCATAGCTTCTTGTTCTTCTATCGATATGGCAGCAGTCATCACATTATCATAGCCACTGGCCCACAACTTTGATTAGCGTCGAGTAAACAAGTTTACAACCACAAAAATATGAGAAGTGCCTAAGGATTTATCAACACAGCAACTAGTTGGAGCTAACTAAGCTTGCAGTTCAAAGAAGGTGCATGCAACCCTTAACATTTCAAACAGTCTGTGTCTGTTCAGACAGAATGATACTACTAACAGTACTTTCTAGAGAATGTCACCATATTGTGGGCTTCTACTTTAAAAAATGGCAACCTAGAACACACAGAAGAAGCATACTATCGAATTGAGTTCATCTTAATTAAATGTGTACAGAGCTTAACTGCCAAATCCGTGCCAGTGTTTGACATACACAAACAGGTAGAAGGAGACAAAAATAAACTCACCTCTGCACAGAGCTCCTCGACCTCATGGCGGAGTTTCAGGACATATTCTGAGCTCACATCCATGTTGTTCAGCGCAGTTGCAATCTCCTCCCCGGTCTTCTGAACTCCAACACCACCTAAGAAGAGCTTTGCGCCCAAGTTTGGCTCCCTCATTCTCCACTGTAGTGCCTCCTGGAACTCATTGCTTAGTAGGCTCGTTGCCCCACCAAGCACAGCAAGTAGCGAGTTGATGCTTGCAGTGAATGCTGCCCGCCGGCAGCAGCTCTGCAGTAGAAAGAACACATCGTCGACCATTGAGGTCGTGAGACCATCAGGCACTGGCTCATCAATCTGGATGGCCTTCCTTATGTTTTCCACCATGAAGAACTCCTCCAAGATCACATAATACCCAGTCAAATCCTTCTCCATTTTATTGAAGCTACCATTACGGAAGGCTTTCATTGCTTGCGGACCGAGTTCAGGCTTGACATCCCTCAGTCCACGGATCTTGTTCACCATAAACTCAGTATAGTCTTCACCCAGTTGTGTCAATGCAAGAATCTCCTCTAGATAAATCTCAACCTCCCTGGGGTCAGGCCCTTCACTACCACCTGCGGCATTGGCGACAGAACCCATGACCGAGAGAAGATTCTTGGTATAGGAGTTTATATCTGACGAAAGACGGGCAAGCTTTCGGTAATCAGCATAGCGACGAAGGATCTGGGTGCCCCTCGAGTCGCATTCCTCCTGCAGCTCGATGATGGCATAGGCAACACCATCCTCACCCCGTAGCTCACGAAGCACCGCGTCATTCTCCTCAACAGCGAGCACAATATCCTTGAAGAGACGGGTGAGGCAGCCAACGAAATCAGGGCGCTCCGAGGTAGGCTGGGTTGCAGAGATTAGGTCGGTGAGGTGCTCGAAGTCTGCGCGGGCGCGGAGGGCGACCACCTTCTTGAGGTAGGCGACGTAGACCTGGAGGCCCTCGGGCGCGAGGTCGAGGAGGGGGAAGAGGCGCACGAGGCGCAGCACGGCGGGGTGGTCCTGGGCGTCGACCGCGGCGGAGAGCCTCCGGCGCGCGAGGCCCTCGAGGCGGCGCTTGATGTCGAGCAGGTCGCGGCGGAGGTCGTCGTCGGTGGGGAACCGCGCGTCGATGGCCAGGAACTCGTGCGCGGCGGTGGCGGCGGCGGCGAGGTCGTCGGCGGCCAGGGCGCGGCGCGCGGCGTCGAGCGCGCGGGAGCGGTCGAGGGCCGCCTCGGCGCGGGCCAGGGCGGACTCGGCGCGCGAGTGGGCCGCATCGAGGTGGCGGACGCGGGAGGAGAGCGCCTCGGCGAGCGCCGCGGTGGAGGAGGAGGACTCCCTGAGGGCCGCGGCGTCGGAGGCGGCGAGCGAGAGGAGCGGCGGGGCGGAGCGGAGCAGGGAGGCGGCGGCGCGGTCGAGGTCGGGGCGGCGGGCGAGGAGCGCGTCGAGGCGGGCGTCGAGGGCGCGCTGGTAGGCGACGCACTCGTGGAGCAGGCGGGTGGCGGCGCCGGCGTCGGTGAGGCCGCGGAGGGCGGCGAGGGAGGCCGGGTCGCCGAAGTCCAGGGACGGGGCGGCGTCGGCCGACGCGTCGGCGGCCGCCGATGAGTCCGGGCGAGGGGAGCGCGGGGTGGGCGCGGCGGACGGCACGGCCATGGCCGCCGGGGAGCAGGGTGGATCTCAGTGAGATCAGATGTGCGGGATCTGGCCGCGGTGGGGGGTTGCTGCAGCGTGGGAGAAATTGGTGTTCATTTTCAGTGTCGCTTTGGCCGTGTATGAAAACGCCCTCTCTTTTTTCAGTTTACATTCATTGTGATTTTCTGTAAATTTTATTTTGCACACTTACATCATCCTTGACTTCTCCTTTGCATAGCTACAACAAAGTATTAAATACTCCTTCCGTTTTTTGAATATAAATTTTCTTTAGAGATTGCAATTGCAGAGAAGTTGTTGAGCAAGGTGACGATGAGAGGCCTTCGCCATCTATGGTGTTGGTTCCGACCTGCCATATGCCACTCATATCTGAGTTGGACTATCTTCTTATCTGTCGAATATTTCTTGCAGTTTCTCTTCCAATAGCCCTTCTCGTTACAAAAGAAACATTAAGTATCGGTACAGTGCCACCCTTAGGCTTTCCACTTGCGTTGGTCTTACCGGCACTCTTGGATTTGCCCCTTTTCATGACCTTGTCCTTCTTAAAACTGGTCGTTTTGTGCATCATCATCACACGATTGACGTCCTTATGTATTCCACGTATTATGCAGTCTTGAGCATGTTGAAGAACTCATTCACACTCTTGTTCATCCAATTCATGGTATAATTCATGATAAAGCCATTACAGCTAAGTGGGAGGACGCGAAGACAAGATCAACTGTCAGCTCGGATGAAAATTTGCTCAAAGCCTCCAAATGTTGATCCCGTGAGAACTAGGGTCTCACATGTCCATCAACCAGGACCATGACAGTCCCACTTGGCACATCAGCATCGGTTACCTCCCGGTAACACAAGGCTAAACCGCCTTTGAGGTGGCATGCAGATCTTCATCAAGATCCAAGACTGAGGGGATTTCCTCCTTGCAACAAGCGTCTCCTCCCTGCAGGCAAGTAGCTTGAGGAGGGGCGCACCCTTGCTGACAACAACATCCACAAGGAGTCTATCATTCACATTGCCTCTCAACAATGTGGAGAAATGCAGATCTTTGTCAAGACGTGCCCTCAAGATACAGATCTTTATGAAGACAATCACTAACAAGAACATCACACTAGGAGAGTACTCTCACACCATTGACAACGCCAAGGCCAAGATTACTTCACGAGAGCAGCCAAGGACTATGTGGCTTCCTCGCACCAATAGCTTCTTCGGCATCGGTACCCCCTTAAACGGCTCCTGCCCTGACAATGACCCGTCAACGCCACCCAACATGGCCTACGAGCGTGACAGCTACATCTATCACAACCTACAGTGGTGAGGCTAGTTCACAGGCCTGCCGCAACCTGCAACGGAGTGGGTGAGCTGTCGTGCGAAGAGCACCACCGCACGACGGTTAGATGAAGACCAGGGTGAATCATCACCCCTTTTTACTAGGCACATGACACCTCACCATCGACGTGTCACGTAAAAGGGCTTCACCAACATGCAATGTGACAAGATAGGTGCCTCACCTACCCGACAAGGGTCCGGCAACACATATACCCGCATTTAATGTGGTAGGAACACAGTTGTACTCGGCTAATGTGGTAGCCCCTTGTGTGACTACAAAAGGAGGACCCTAACCACCTAAAAGAGTTGAAACATTT
Source organism: Triticum monococcum (assembly GCA_034509565.1). Classification (NCBI taxonomy): domain Eukaryota; kingdom Viridiplantae; phylum Streptophyta; class Magnoliopsida; order Poales; family Poaceae; genus Triticum; species Triticum monococcum. The sequence goes on along the minus strand of CM067843.1, from coordinate 751,429,943 downwards.
CATACCATGGCACACCACAGAGCTAGGGCATTTGTTGCTCCTGACAATAGCCGCACTCTCTTCTTCCTCCTCAAGCACTTCAGAGAGAAGGACTCTATCTCATCCAATGTAATCACCATCATCCTCTAGTTAATACAAGCAACAGAACGTAGGGTGTTACGCTTCTGAGTGGCCGAACATGGGTAAAAACTATTGTGTCACCTTTTGCTCATCATCATGAGTTAGGGTTAGACTGTGAGTGTGGCAGCCCCTCTCCAAGCAAAGAGGGGGTGTCCCTCGCTCCCAGGTGTAGTGCTCGCACACACGACACCAACTGATTCCAGTACCTAGTTAACTTGAGTAAGTGCCGACTCACCGAATTTCCTTTTTTCATCTTACACTTGGACAATGCCTTGGATATCTCATATCTTTCAGCTCTTGCCTACCGCCCAAACAAAGTTGTCAACTACACAATTATCTCATAAGCATTATAGTTTTCAAAACGTTTTTGAAGTTCTGGCTCCATGGGTGCAAGGATGATACACTGTACTGCTTTGTAGTCGTTACTCTTAGGATGATAAACATTTTCATCATCCTGAGTGAAGTCATCTAGTGGAGCGTCAACGAGAATCTGCTCTAGAATGTGTTCTTTCTTGGCACCTTCGAGGACAATCCTCTGATTACGGTGCAAACCTGTAAAGTTGTTGCTAGTTGCAACTATTTTTTTCGAAGAAAAGGGAGCTGTGCAAAGGTGGGATTGCATGCCATTTTATCTACAACGAAAATGCAAACACACTTAGAGACTTGTTCATAATTTATGCATCTCAAAATAATAATTAATTAGAGTATGCTCTCAGTAAAATCAACATCCCTCATTATTGATTATTGGCGATTCAAGATCCACGACTCACTTACTCCAACATTGATGTGACATCACCGATGACAGAATAATGAGATCAGTATGTCAGCATGATGATCATATCTCGTATGATTCTTGGTCTACTTTCGATGGGTATGTTCCGAACTTCAAGACGACCTTGAACTCATGAAGACAACCAAGTGGTTTGTTGTGCAAGACGGTGCTGCACTTTGATGAAAACTAATTACTTGATATTTTTTGTGAAGGATCACCATATAAAACACGTCTATCGCACATTAAACAAGCTGCATAAAAATGGATTAACATCACAAGCAATTTGTTATTTAGTGACATGGTATAGCCCCTTATGTTCAAGAAGTTTGGATCGTCGTCGAAACCTTCTTCGTGAAATCCTGTCATGGCGGTGTTTTTTAGGATTTTTTTGTTGTGGCAGCAGTTTTTGTTATGCCTGTATGTCGGTGTATTAAGAATGGGGTCCTTAATTCCCCATACTTATGCATATGGAATAGTAGCCTTCCCGATGGCAAGGCTTGTTGAAGGATAACAAAAGCCGAACTCAAGACTAGATTATAATAACTACAAAGGAGGTCTCCAAAACAGAGATTAGAAATATTGAAGATACAGCTCGAAGACCAGGCAAGATCCTTGCCGAGAAGAGCTCGCCAAGATTCCAGCCCGACAAGCTCCGAGCCCGGCAAGAAACCCACTACCATGCCACCGTTCCACCTCATCGGTCAGGTCGTCACTTGTCGATTAGGTGTCGAGCGGGGCAGGTAGTTAGGTGAGACTTATCTGGGCACGTGACAGCTCATCACCGAAGATACAACTTTAATGACACCCGCCCAAATGATGTGTCAAATGAAAAAAAAGGTAGATGGGCGAACGACATAGAAGGAGAGACCAACCTTGCCGGAGAGCTCCATCCACAAGACACCTCATATTGCATTCAATGCATTTGTCTAACCCATCAGAGTTAGGTGTTTGGCACTGTAGCCACTATCTGCAGTGTGTATTTATCATTTTGCCATTACGGTGACCCCTTAGTCTATAAAAAGAGGCCCATGGTTACCTTAACAAAGGTCGAAACCCTGTCCATTTGCACGCGTAGCAGCACTTCCTAGGCACCTTACCGGACGTGCGCTCCTTGTAACTAGACTCATACAGTACGCTTCACAGCGGTCCGAATCTGGGTTACCTCGTGTGTTCCTACTAATCCTGCTCTTTGTGCTTGTTCATCCCTCTAGTCGAACCGCAAAGGGATCACCATGATCCCATAGATGGTCGTACGCATGACACTGTCGTGGCAGTTTTTTTCAACAAGAGACCCTTGTTGTGGCATCAGTTTCAATTCTCTGATGTGGCAGTACTTTTACAGCAAAAAAAAAACTCTACCGTGGTAGCAACTTCAAAATCGCTACCCTACAGTCACACAACTGTTCTTCTCCATGTGTATAATCTTTTTGCACGACGTTTCTTCAACCTCATATTGGTGTATAACTCCCTGTTCACATACGGCACCAAGTCGAGGTCCATTGGTGCATGATTATCACTTGTCGCCACTCGTTGACACGTAGGTCAACAAGTAAACTAAAAGACACTCATATTGGTTCCTATCAATTGTCGTACCACGACTCGCGGGTCATGAAAAACATTAGAACATATTGCATTTCATATGAACACATTGCTTCACAAAGGCCTGGTAATCTGGTGCAACAATGCATTTCAGGTTAGTTTCTTGTGAAGATGACTTAATACCAAAAGGAAGTTACATATTTGTTGATGTTCTTACGGTACTCATTTTAATAGCTTTTCCATGTATAATGGTGCGATTATGTAGGCAGTTCACTCCGGCCTTTTCCATGTATTAGTTTGCCAGCACTATAGAGGTTGGAAACAATCTTCATAGTTTGATTGCCAATTGTTTGATACTAGAGCTCATTCTAAACTATATCAGTCACGATTCATTGTTTTCTACTCTAGTGAGATGCCAAAGGAAAAAGATGGTTATCTGGTTTTTACTAGCAATAGACGAAAATAATACATGGGCATCTTCAAGTATGTGCATTACGTTCACGTGGTTCTACTGATATTATTTTTGTTGCAGACGGAAGAAAATGGAACATGAAGTTGATGAGGCAGGTAATGCTCCTCACGTCCTTGGCTTAGCTCAATCAAATTGTACAGTGACATGGGAGGTCATGAATTCGTAACATGTGATGAAACTGGGAAATGGAGTGTATATTTTTATTCTGCCATAATGTGATCCTACAAACACGCTGTCATGCCCAGAGTCACAAAACACGGAGCCGAATCCTTTGACATACTGTATCTGACATTGGCCCACTGACACATGAGGCCTGGTCCATATGTCAATGAGCTGACAGCACGTCAGGGGGGCCGTGTCCCAAAAACACAAGCATGACACGCCCACTGATTTCTTTTGAATTCACCTTATCAGTATATTATAGAACATCTCACGAACACAAAAATTCCAGTAATTCCTTTAAAAAAATATATGTAGCGGAAGCTGACAGTATTGTCTTTTGTGTCTGCCTAAGGGGGTTCTTTGAACATGTCCGAAGAATTCACAATTATTGCATTTTCATCATAAGTGGATGGTTGAGGTTGTAAACGTTTGTAAAGTGGAATTTCTGCTCGAGGGCGAGGATGCGGCGAGGAGAAAAAAGAAAAAGATGGGTGTATGTTTGGTCTTTTTTTTTTTTGCAAGAAGTCGAGAGAATGGTAGTGATAAATACTCTGTTGGTTCCCGATTAGCGTTTGTAAAAACAAGGAAGCAAAAAAAAGTCGAGAGCAAAGATCGAACTCCGGATCTGGTGATTATGGGGAAGCGAACTAATCCACTCGACCTGCGAGGCGACTCGCCAAAACCCTAGAAAAACAGCTACATATACTGAGTTTATATTTCGCTTACCTATTTAATATGTTTCCCTTCCGCAAGTGAAAAGTGATCGGTTCCGCGCCGCCTCCCTCCCCAGGAGCCGCCGCCGCCGCCGCCCCTCCCAGCCGTCGCCTCCGCCCCCGACCTCGCCGCGTCCCCTCCTCCTCCAGCGACGAGGAGGAGCGGCCGGTGCCCCCGCCCCCGAGCAGCTACTGCCTCCCCGTAAACTCATCCGCCACAAATCCACGGCCGCGGCATCGGGCGGGGATGTTGCGGCAGGAGGAGAAGCTGCGGTGCACCAAGGAGCCCTTCATCGAGGATGTCGGCACCCGAAGGATGTAAGGATACTGCTTCCCACCCCCTTGCGCCGTCGTGCTCGCCGCTCACTGACCCATCGCCCCGCTTCGCTGCAGAAAGAGCATGCGGTTCAGCATGTTCTCCGGCAAGGAGATACGCCAGTCCGCGGAGGCGCAGGTCTGGAACAACCGGATCTACGAGCCCAACATGAAGCCGGCGCCCAACGGACTGCTCGACACGCGGATGGTAATCTCTCGCCCCATCCTCATTGATCAATTCAGGGATTCATCTCTGCATCCGCCTGAACGATTCAGGGATTCATATGTGCTCTAGACAGGCATGCCACTCTGTTTGTGCAATGCGTTGTATTATCGATTTACCGTGGCAAATTCCAGGGAGCTGCGAACAAGCAGGGGGAGTGCGGCACCTGCCATGGTTCGTACACCGAGTGCCCAGGCCATTTCGGTTACCTGAAGCTCGCGCTGCCGGTTTTCAATGTTGGGTTCTTCAACAATATCCTGGATGTAGTCAAGTGTATCTGCAAGGTAACTAACACCGAGGAGAAGCTTACATGTCTTGGGGTCTGTGATTGGATATGTTGTGGTTCTTATAATTGTTACCCCGTGCCTTTGCAGGGTTGTAGCAGGGTCCTTCTTGTGGAGAAAGACCGCCGAGAGTTTCTGAAGAAGATGCGACAACCTAGAGCAGAGCCACTGGTCAAATTTGCCCTCATGAAGAAAGTGAGGGACAAATGCAAGCTATCCCGTTGCCCCTGGTGTGGATTCATAAATGGCAAGCTTCCTTCTAATACTCCTATTCTCCCCTATGTTGCTTGTCGCATGTAAATTTCCCTTGGGATTTCCTAGTAATGAATGAACTGGTTGGATGTACAGGTGTAGCTAAGAAGGGCAGAATGGGCTTGGTAATTGTTCATGATTGTAGCAAAACTTTGGATGGAAGTACAGAAGAACTCCGGTCTGCGTTATCACACAAGAAGGAGAAACTAGCCATTACTTCAATTCACACGTTGGACCCTGCAACTGTTCTATCTCTTTTCAGAAGAATGATTGATGAGGTGGATGCCACTCTGTTTTCGTCTTACAAGAGTATTTATTACTTTCAGCCGATTACCGTAGTACATAGGACATATGTTTATTTCCTGTGTTTTTTACTATCACACTTTGATATTCTGCAGGACTGTGAATTGCTAAACCTTGGTGATAGGCCTGAGAAACTTATCATTACAGAGATCGCAGTGCCACCTGTGCCTATCCGTCCTTCCGTTTTTGTTGGTGGTGGTGGTGGTAGAATGAGGTTTGTTCTTTGGCACCTTGAACTTATATAACGGCGTTTCATCGTAACCACATGAATGTCATTAAATTGTCTTGCTTCTCGCAGCAATGAAGATAGTATTACTTGCATATTGAAGAACATTGTTAATACAAATTCCATCCTTAAGGGGACCCTTCAAAGTGGTGAACCGCTCGCGAAGTGCTTTGTAAGATTACCCAGAGTCCTTCACTCGTTTTCCTTTCATTTCTCTTATATTTACCACTGTTTTCTTTGCCTCTACGGAGTGCTACATATGTGCTATCTGAAATTTTCATTGCATTCTAGAAAACTAGTCTTCCTTTATTTGTTCATGAAATGCCCAACTTGAGAGCTGATTGTTGGATACGATGATGAGGTCTGCTCAAGAGACACTTTAAATATTTGTTGGCTGTATGGAAGTGCTGCTCAGGAAATATGATTTATACACGGCGTGAGATAAATAGACATTTTTGCTAAGATAATTGAATATTTACTAATAACTTTAATCATTAGTGATGACTTACCATCCATCTGCCTGTATGGGCTGGTAGCTGGTGCATTATCAACATCACACTCCAAACAATTCTGTAATTTAGACATATAAAACGGCAAGATATTTTACACATTCTCTTCTAGATTATGTACCTAAGTAACTAACTCAGAAGTGCTGTTAGAAGCGGAAATCTGATGACATATTTATGCTGTAATATTTGCATCATGATCTTTTCCAATCTTGCATTACTTTAATCTGATTAAAGTGTAATTTCATTAGGAAACTCTAGCTCAGTTTTCTCCTTTGTTTCTTTCAAGGATTGCTGGCAACACCTTCAACTTCAAGTTGTTGAATATATCAATAGTGATGCCCCCTGTCTTATTGACTCACAACACCGTGGCCTTATTCAACGACTCAAAGGCAAGACAGGCCGTTTTCGTGGGAACTTGTCTGGAAAACGTACGGAGTACACTGGAAGGACTGTCATATCTCCTGACCCAAATTTGAGGATAACAGAGGTACTTGTCCATATATGGTCGATGTTCTTTATGTTCCCTCTCCAGTTATAGAAATTTGAGTATAACAGAGGTACTTTCCATATTTGGTCGATGTTCTTTATGTTAACTCTCCAGTTGATTTTGTATGTCATCACTAATTCAAACTTATAGGTGGCTATTCCTATTTTGATGGCTCGAGTCTTGACTTATCCTGAAAGAGTTTCATACTATAACATAGAGAAGCTGCGTCAATGTATACGAAATGGACCACACAAACATCCAGGGGCAAATTTTATATTACAACCTGATGGAACGAAGCTGTAAGTTGTAATTTTCTGAATTATTTAATTTTAACAAGTTCACCTTTCATACTTTGCTTGTGGACTACATTTTAGGCACTTAAAGTACTGTGATAGAAGGATTGCTGCTCGGGATTTGAAATATGGCTGTATAGTCGAAAGGCATTTAGAAGATGGCGACATTGTCCTCTTCAACAGACAACCGAGCTTGCATAGAATGTCAATCATGTCACACAGGGTATAAATTGCTCTATTTTCTTCTTCAAGAAAACACAACAGCTTTGCGTTTCAAAGCATTGATAGAAAAGGAGAGTTTATGTACATGCCTGATTACACTGTACTTGTTGTACTAAATGATTTGTCTCACCTTTGGTTCCTTTTTATATTGAGTTCAGGCAAGGATAATGCCCTGGAGAACACTAAGATTTAATGAGTCTGTATGCAACCCTTACAATGCCGATTTTGATGGAGATGAGATGAATTTGCACGTCCCACAGACAGAGGAAGCTCGTACTGAAGCACTTATGCTTATGGGGGTAGCACTTGCAAACTCTTCTTTTTTAGTTTAATATTTTTGTTTTGCTTTGGATGCACTAACACTAGTTTGATACCTGATATTTAATTTCACAGGTTCAGAACAATTTATGTACCCCTAAGAATGGGGAAATACTGGTTGCTTCCACGCAGGACTTTTTGACATCTTCTTTTCTGATCACGAGAAAAGACTCCTTCTATGATAGGTCTTCCTTTACTCTCTTATGTTCATATCTTGGAGATGCAATGGAAAATATTGATTTGCCAACACCAGCATTAATTAAGGTAATATTTTCTTTGCATTATTTTTCTTTATGGCTATATGTTCTCCATGCTTTAATGTTTATTGCAAGCATCAAAGTAGTTATATAAACAGTTATGCCATTTGTGCTTCTTCTAATGTTTGTTAAAAGTAGATACATCATAAAATAGCTAATAAATTTGCAAAGTATTAATATGGAAACGAGGCGCCCTCACTCTGAGTTGCTACTTCTTTTCGGAAAGCAAGTTTCAGCATTTTTATTGTTAACAAGAGACTTTAAATGGAGCATGTTTTTTCTTGTTACTCTGGAATGACTATTTATCTGCTCTTTTGCAGCCTATTGAGCTTTGGACTGGTAAACAACTATTCAGTGTGTTAGTACGTCCTAACGCATTTACAAAGGTCTATCTGAATCTTGGTGTTAGAGAGAAAATCTGTACGAAGAAATGCGCTCTTACTGTCGAAGATAAGACATCTGAAGCAGTACATGATGCAATGTGTCCGAATGATGGTTTTGTCTACTTCCGAAACAGTGAACTTTTATCTGGGCAAGTTGGGAAGAAAACTTTAGGTGAGAACATTTTATAAGTTTGTTTTGATTTCTAGTTCAATGATTCATCTAAAGAACCATTTCTTGGGATTAGAAGGTTGAACTACTGTTCTAGTTTTGTATGCGTCTTCTTAATAAAATGTTCTGTTTGTACTGCATAATTTTTCTTTTCATTGTAATGCTTCAGACTATTTTATTTACATGCCTGAGTTGAAAATTGTTTACTTGATGTAGGAAGAGTAGTTTTTCGTCTTATCTTGTAAAATAAACTATGTATGTTCCACCCAAGTAGCAAACTGTTATTAGTCTACGCTACCATGCTTCACTTCTGTGCAATAGCCGAACCTTACTTTGCAATGATTTCGCTCTTGAACACGCCCCGAAGCGCATGTCATATTTCATTAGAAGGAGAACGCCAGGAAGGCGCAAAATACAACTATAACTAAATAACAGAAAAAAGCACAGAGAAAAGAAGTGATGCAAGAGCATCGAAAGTAAGCTAAGCTAACAAACTAACAGAGCTACCAAAAGACAACCAGAGAGTGGTCAAGGAAAACCCACTCCCCAGCTCAAGCTACCACTGCATCTGGAGGGCTAGCGTGCAGTGGGAGCAGGCAAAGTGCCTTTGCTCCTGCCAACTTTCAGAACTTCAGCTGGCTGTCTGACCATGCATCCTTGAAGACGGCACATTTCTCCTGCGCCAGTCTCCAAAGAGTGAGTGATCAATGATCTGGAGGCCCTCACCTTATCTCCTGGATACGACGTAGTTTGTAAGGAGATGGGAGATCGTTTCATCCTCCTGGCTTCACAGAAGGCATTCTCGTCTGGATGTTGTAAGCCATATGCTCCAAACATTGTGCAGTCCAATAGCAATTGGCTGCCCCTAGCCAAACAAATATCTTGCACTTAAGAGGCGCCCAACATTTGCGATGATAATCTCTTTTTAGCTTTTTTCTGCTTGCTAGTTTCTTTTTGGTTTTCATGGCTTCTTATTCTTTATTTCTTTTGCAGTGTTAGATAGATAATTCTTGTTTTTTGGGGCTTTTGAGCATTCTGTTTTGGGATTTACTTGTATCTTTGCGTCATTTTGACATACTCCTTAATGTTAAATGACACACATTTTGATGCACGTTGGAGAAAAAAATTCAGAAATTATACTACAGAGTTTAGGATGTAAGTGCAAAGCTCAGGATTGGACCTTGGATTTGTTTTTTTGGAGGAAATGGGACCTTGGTATTATTGATGTATGCCAATTTATTGACTGTATGAAATAGTGCATTGTGTGGTCATATCTAAATTATCCGTGTCAATCTAGATTCCAGGACATCATGTACCGTGTTCTTGGGATATTTCCTTCTTTTTCAGGAGAGTGTTAGTTATTCATTGTCATAGCTCTGTCATGATGTACTCTCATGAATCATGCCATAAACCACATATACCAGATGGTGTGCATTTCAGCACTCACATTAGCAAACAGTATTATTCATTTGGCCTAGTATTTGTTATTTTCACTTTTCTTGACAGATTTGAAAGCAAACCAAAATTTGATTGACGTTTTGTCTCCAGGTAATGGGAATAATGAGGGCATGTTCTCCGTTCTTATAAGAGATTATAATTCTCACGCTGCAGCAAGCTGTATGAATCGTCTGGCAAAGTTTAGGTGAGACTAGTTCAAAGATTTGTACAACATTATCCTTTCTTAATTATTTGTAATTTTGTACCATACTACTAATTTTCTCTTATCCATTTGCTCAAGAGAATAAAAATGTGAAGGCACCATCTTTAATTTCTTCTAACTTGTATGCAAATATATTTCTTTTTCTTATTTACTTCCTGAGATCATACGTAAAGGCACCATCTTTACTTTCTTCTAACTTGTATACAAATATATTTTCTTTTTCTTATTTACTTTCTGAGATCATACCTAGTACACATTTTTTTCCAAATTCATATAGTGCAATTCTCATTGAAATTTTGCAGATTATCAATTGTATAGTTGCTTATTTCAATTGTGATTGTAAATTGCTATGCGAAACTAGTTTATGAAAAGTTTGTCCTGATCCAAGCTATTTACCTTTTCTCCTGCAGTGCAAGGTTCATAGGGAATCATGGGTTTTCAATTGGTGTGGATGATGTCCAACCAGGAGAAAGTCTAAATGAGAAAAAGGGGAAAACAATAGGAGAAGGATATCAAGAATGCCATGAGCTTATTGCTCAATATTCAAAGGGTGCACTCAAACCACAACCAGGATGCAGCAGAGCTCAAACATTGGAGGCTCGGATATCTGGTGTACTAAATAAATTAAGAGACACAGCTGGAGATGTAAGTTCTAACTGGTTTTCTTGGTCCATCCCGATTCCTTAACCAATTAGCTTCTGATTGTTTTTCTAGCCTGATCCTTTTTATACAACTATATATTAGGGGTGTTCAATTACGGGTTGGCAAACCCAACCAACCTGGCTGCTTGATACTCTAGTACAACCGTAGGTGTACTGTTCACATCAGCTGCTTGGAGAAAGCCGTTTTTGAACACGCTATATTGTACAAGTTGGAAAAACTTTGCGTCAGATTCCTTCAGTCTAACATTTGATATTATGTTTGCAGTATCACAACTTTGCAGTTTTACCCAGCAAATTTTCCTTGTACAGATCTCTTTTTGACTAGCCTAATTTTTTCAATACACAAGTTTCTTATCACTAGCCTAATTTTTATTAAAGTGAGGATTTAGTGAAAGTATCGATAAATGATTCAAGTCCACTGGCGAACCTGTTGTGTCCATTTTCAATTAATCATACTTGTGCATTGAATGACTTGTGTTGAAACTTATTTTTTCAGCACTGTATGAGTACACTTCACTGGAGGAACAGCCCATTGATTATGTCTCAGTGTGGATCTAAAGGTTCTCCAATCAATATCAGTCAGATGGTTGTATGTGTTGGTCAACAATCAGTTGGAGGACGCCGTGCCCCAAATGGTTTTATAGATCGAACGCTTCCTCACTTCCCTATAAATTCAAAGACCCCCGCGGTAAGAACAGGACTAAGAAATATGATTTGCTCATTTGTGCAACCACTTTTTGTTTTCGTATGCCATGCACCACACACTTGAAAATTTGCTGAATGGTTATGTGAATCTTTATTTTGTTGAGGGCCCGTCAACTCTGTTGCAGGATATCCTGTAGAAAGATTCAGACTGTTAGGGCAAAATTAGCCAAGTACCATCACGAAGTTGTATAAATTCGAAAATTCCATCCACCCTGAGGATGACTTGTGAGGCATGTCCGCATAGGGCCCATGTCAGTGACACGTCGGATGATATTTTTCAACTAGTTTTTATCAATGACAGTGAGCAATCCATTTGTTCGTATAGTAGTAGTGTATTATTTGCATACGGCATTACATGAAATGACATTTGTAGTCAGAATTTACTAATTGATCTTTAATCTTTTTTTCTTTTCTACTTAGTCCAACTGCCATTTTATTTGTATTCAGTGTGTGGGATCATATTATTGTGACAACACATATGTATGTTCTCTTCAGCTAAGTTATTTTCTTTGTCTTCCATTTGCAGGCGAAAGGTTTTGTTGCTAATTCATTCTATACCGGTTTGACTGCTACAGAGTTTTTCTTCCATACAATGGGTGGAAGAGAAGGTCTTGTTGACACAGCGGTAGGTCTAAATCTAGATCATATTTTGGTTGCATACTACAGTATTACATATCAAAAATTTGTAGTCTATTTGAGCATAAAATATTGCTTCTTTGTACTAGACTCTATTGGTTTCCTCTGTTTCTGATTTGTAATTTAGTTCACTGATTGGGCCAGCCTGACAGCTTAGAATGTGCAACTTTTAAAGATCAGATTATAACATTTCAGCTTACTAGTTATTTCAGTAAAGGGAAAGGGTAATCCCAGCCCCATCAAAAGGCAAGATACAGTAAGAAGACATCATCAAACTTCTAAAACCTGGAGTAGCATACATCAAAACTTTATTTTTTGGTATCTGCAACAACCTACCAACTATGTCAGACTTGACTTGGTAGTTATTATATGCTAGCAATGTGACATTATTTGGTACTCCCTCTGATCCAAAAATAAGTGTCATGGTTTTAGTTCAAATTTGAACTAAAAGCACGACACTTATTTTGGATTGGAGAGAGTATTATACTAACCTGGGGGCATATCCATTGTCCAATAGCCTATAGACATGAACTACGACATGTCTTACTTTTCACTGGACTGATGTGGAATACATTGGACACTGCCAGTTGACTCAATACACCTTCTGGATACTTCAAATAACCTTTTTCTTTCAAAAACGTAGATATATCATTTTATTTCTTAGTTGGAGCCTGATATCTGTTTTTTTTTCTTGTGAACTTCTAATCATAGGTCAAAACAGCAGAAACTGGATACATGTCCCGTAGGTTAATGAAGGGTTTGGAAGATCTCTCAGTTTTCTATGATCAGACAGTCCGCAACGCTAGTGGTGGTATAGTTCAATTCGTCTATGGAGATGATGGCATGGATCCTGTAAAGATGGAAGGAAAAGGTGGCAATCCCTTGAATCTCGACCAATTGTTTATGAAAGTCATGGTTAGTTTTAACATACATGAATACTTTCTTAGATTGATAAAGGAAAGTGTGCCTTGTGCTCTGTTCATTGACCAATGATGTCTTGACATTGTAGGCCACATGTCCTCAAAGGGGACATGAAACATTATCTCCTGAGGCAATCTCACAAATGTTAAATGATAAGCTCTCCGAACAAGACCCCTCAGCTGGTGGTTGTAGCGATAGGTTCAAGGAATTGTTAACAAAATTTGTCGGGAATCGCATCAAAATGCTGAGAAACACAAGGCGGGCACTTCACCTAGATGAAGATCATGTGGGAAGGAAGGACTCCAGCATTGAGGAGTGCGTTGCTGCTAATATTTCTGGCATATCTGCAAAACAACTGCAGGTATGTATCATACTTTTGCATTTACTAATTCATAATTGCTTTGCCGAAGTGCTGTAATCTTAGACACATCGCTTATATCCAGTTAGGCTTTGCTGTTGCTGGGGGTATGGGTGTAGCCTGAGCCTTAGGCTTGTACCTAAACTTCTTTTGTCTATCAATGTATGATGTATTGAGGCACAAATCTTCCATTTTTTTCTCCAAGAAGAAAAAAAATCCAGTCAGACTTTAGATCTCTCATTTAAATGCATGAGATTATCAACTTTTCTACCAGCAAGTAGATCAGTATGGTAACGGTTTACTGTTATGGTCCTTTTTGGTGTTCATTCATGCGTTTAGAGTTAAGCAACTGCATAAGTTGCATGCTGTATTGATCTACTTGTCAAGTTCGTAGGTTTTGTAAATTTCTTATATTAAACAAGCTGGTGGTTTATGCTTGTTGCTTGCCCCGTAAAATGTGCCTTGCTTTTTCTGTCGATGTCAATACCAAACTAGCAACCACTCCTAAATTAATTGAATGTAAATTTGTGAGTCTCTTTCAAGCACTTCAACTGTGATATGCTCACCAAACACTTCCTGATGCAACATTTTCCTAGTTTTGTTGAGAAATGAATCTTTTGTAATACACAGTACCACAGTAGGTAAGACTGGTTTTAGATCCGCTCCAAGGATTGTTATTTATAGTTTGTCCATGCATTTTGTTCTTGTGTCGGTCTGCTACATGACTTGTTTTTCCTTTTCCTGGCTCAGGTTTTTCTTGATACTTGTTTATCTCGTTATCACTCAAAAATAATCGAGGCAGGAGCATCAATTGGTGCAATCGGGGCTCAGAGTATTGGGGAGCCTGGGACCCAGATGACACTGAAAACCTTTCATTTTGCAGGAGTAGCCAGCATGAGTATCCTTTCTGTGCTATGTATTTAAGGAAAACTGTGGTGTTTTATAACATGCTGAAGTGGGGCATATTTAGTTTCTTATCTGAAACTTTTTATTTAGGGGGCTGCTCTTTTCATTTATAGTTTAACAAATATAACATGATACTGTCAACAGTTCGAACAAGGAGGTTTTATGCCGTCACTATTAATATGGTACGATGTTGTGGCATACAAAGTCCGTAAATATAAACACATGATGTTGAATTCACTAGATTAATCATTTCCTTTATACTCCCTCTGTAAACTTTTATAAGATTGTCACTAAGTACTTGTTTCCTTAATGAACACCAATAAAGATGTTACACTTGGAGTTCCTCGCATCAAGGAAATCATCAATGCTGCTAAAAAGATAAGCACACCTATTATCACTGCAGAACTTTTGTCTGGGCAGGATGAGTCATTTGGCGTAAAGGTGAAACGTTGTATCGAGAAAGTAGTGCTGGGCGAGGTATATTTTTTCAGAATTTCTTTTAAAATTTTACGCGCACATAAAGAAAGTTTGGCTGCTTGCACTTTCCTCCTGTTATTCTTTTTAAAAGAACATGTTGCATATATTTAGTCCATCCATAGCTGCAAAGATAGATTATTTGTCATTTCCCAGGTATTAAATTATTTTGCATTATAGAAACTTTACAGGAGGCCCTGATAGTTATATTGTATTATACACAATTCACAAAATATGTGGATGGCCATGTTCAAAGGGCCTGGGGGGGGGGGGGGGGGGTTAGGTTTTGCAAAGAGAACTACAAAGGCCTGAAAAGGACAGTCTAAAACAAGTTTATAGCAAGAAATTCAATCCCAGAATCGAGGAAGTTTGGGCTTTTGTTATTGATGCCGAAACTTTTATTTGTATTTGGCTGTTTTTATGATATTAAAATAACAAATATAATTATATTTTTTGTACGAGTAATGTTAATAACTGTTACTTTAATAGCAAAATATTGCACTGTTAACATGTGTTGGCTTGAAGTGGAGATTATTCAATGATTTATCTTGGTTTTAGTTTGTCTGGTTCTGTAGTCCTTGCATCTCTTTTTCTACATGAGCATGGAAATGAAGAAAAAGCTATTAGTGTAGCAGATATATTTTGTAAGGAAGCACTCAACTTGCTGAGAAGCCTTGTAATGCCTGAACAGGTGGCAGCAGCCATAAAGATTGTCTTGAAATCAAGCCAGCCAAATTTGGTTGTGAAACTTGATATGCAACGAATAGAAGCTCAGGGGTACGAAGGAATCAATGCCGACTCTGTGCAGCTATCAATAATAAATTATCCAAAACTCAAGTTAAAATCTCAGGTATGAATAACGCTTTGAGTTTGATGTGATACGTCCAATACGTTCTCTGTGGTTGTAATCATGGTATATGATATTCGCAGCATGTTCGTGTAATTGATGAAGCCAAGTTGAGAATATATCCAGATGGAACAGATAGATCCAAACTCCAGTTTGAGCTGCACAATCTCAAGTCCATGCTTCCAAAAGTGATTGTGAAGGTAAACATGGCGCGCTATGTTTTTTTTGGGGTACCATTATTAGGATGTTGCTGACAGTTTTAATCAATTCAGGGTATTCCAACTGTTGAAAGAGCTGTTGTCAACCCTGTTAAAGGACGTGACAAAACCATCGAAAGATATAACCTGCTGGTTGAAGGGTAAGACTTTTACTATTTATTCAGCTTTGGTGGCATGTAGTTTGCTGCCGGTGAGGAGCTTGTTGTTACCTTTGCTGGAAAGTGTCAATCGCAAGAGCGCTCTCTAAAAAACTTCATGGACTGTTTCTCATTCCGTTTGAAAAAAGAGAGATCATAAGCTTTCTAATTTCTTTCTTTGTCAACCTTCATTCAATGATGTGTTGAAATATTTTAGCGAATTGCTTCTGGGAATTGTTTATAACCCTTGCTGTGAATATTTTTGTGAGATGATATATGGTAACCAAGTACATTCATTGTGTATTACAGAACAAACCTGTTAGCAGTATTGGGCGCTCCAGGAGTCGACGCTATGAAAACAAAAAGTAATCACATCATGGAAGTGAACCAGACACTCGGAATCGAAGCCGCAAGGAGATCTATCATCGATGAGATTCAGTATACATTTGAGAGCAACAACATGATCATCGATCTGAGACATATGATGCTTCTCGCAGATCTGATGACATACAAGGTACAGTAGTAATCATTGTCAATCATGAAACTTTGATCTTACAGTTGCAACACCCTCCATCTTTTGGCCTGCCTCATGTCCTTGGACGACTAACGAAACATGCTGCCCGCGTTGATGCTCTGAGCAGGGCGAAGTCCTGGGCATCACGAGGTACGGGATTGCGAAGATGAAGAGCAGTGTGCTGATGCTGGCCTCTTTCGAGAAAACCTCGGAACATCTGTTCAATGCTTCATATGCTGGGCGCGAGGATCAGATAGACGGAGTCAGTGAGTGCATTATCATGGGCATACCCATGCAACTTGGCACTGGCATTCTCAAAGTTAGGCAAAGGTATGTGCTTGGATGCGATCTGACCTTAAATTTCTCTATGTGTTCCGAGATAACCAAGAAAAAAAAGACTAGACAGCAGTAATATTGTTGCAATATGAATCCACTCTTAAGCGACAAGATAAGCATATGTATGAATTTTGTTTGTTTTTTGCTTGCAGGCTCGAGAGTTTGCCTGAATTCAAGTACCAGCCTGCTCCGATCATGTCGTCATAACACAGAGGCATACCGCAGTGAAAACACATCCATCCGGAGCTGGAAGTTGGAGCAGCATAGATAGGGCTGTAGGTAGTTTCGAGGCGCCATGGCATGCCATGGGGGAATTCAAGGACATTTTTGGACAGGACCCGTGGCCACCTCCATTTTTGGACAGCATAGATAGGGCTTTAGCTTAGATAGGAGAACAGAAAACAAAGATGATCATTTATACCAGTATTAGAGTATTGATTATATCTTATCGATCTCCATTAAAGGTAGATGCTGCTTGTTACTACCTGATATATACCCCCTCCGTTTCTAAATATAAGTCTTTTTCGACATTTCAAATGGACTACAACATACGGATGTATGTAGACATATTCATCCATTTTACTTCGTATGTAGTCACTTGTTGGAATCTTTAAAAAGCCTTATATTTGGGAACGGAGGGAGCACTTTCTTTCTTCCCTTGTATGTGTTAATTTTGGTGGCGTGCCAAAGTTGACGAGCTTGCGTGTTGTTCGTTGTTACTCCCAAGTTTTATAAGACGTTTTAGGATTCGTTGTTCATTTCTCTGCACGTTAAGAAATTTTGGTCGTTTCCACTGCTCCTCGCTCACTCAATCAGTTCCCGTCGCTCTAGCCGCACTCCACCAAATCCCTAGCTAACCTCTGACGTAGTGGCGCCGCACCTTCCTCTCGGCCATGTTGCCCCCCTTCTTCTCAGGCGTCACTCTCTCTGTCTCTTCTTCTTGTCCGCGTCGCCTCTCCCTCTTGCCCGCATCGTCTGTGTCACCTAGGATGAGCCAAAGTTGAAAGGAACGACGGCCTTTCCTGCTCGACGAAGGTGGCGCTCATCTTCACCCTCGACCTGCAGAGGAGCGCCGCTGCTGGGCGTTGCCATCCCCGACGGGCTCTCTCCGTTGAAGGGCACCTGTTGGTACCCTGCCGCCGCTACGAGTTCCCCGTCGCCAGCCCCCAGGTCGCCCCCAAGATTGAGCTCCCCGCTCGACCTGCAAGGTTTACATCGTTATTTTTCTTTCATTCATTGTCTACGTGGGTGGACTCTGGAATAGATGGATGCAGATGTACTCCAAGCCACTGTGGCCAAGAATTGCTCGCGCTGTGGCTCGTGCAGAGGAGCTCTCCTGGAAGTGACACTTTCATGATGATAATTGTGACAAAAATGACAAAAAATTATGATAGAAAATGAGATCTTCGTCCTGGATGGGCTGGAGGCGTTCCTGCATGACGTTCTTTGGACCGTTCACAACGTAAAAAATCATCGTAGAAGGATTTTTTGGGGGATTTCTCGGTATATGGTGGGTGGTCGGGTCCGAGCGAAGCAGGGGTGGTTTGCGTGTTTCTCTCGTACGCGCATGTGCGAGCGCAATACTGAACTTGAGCGAGCCCTTCGCATTACTGAATCCGAAAAATCCCTCGCATTAGTAAACTCTAGGGCTAGGTGAATGATTTTTCATTGATGTCCCCTCTACGGGCTAAACCTTATGGCTTATATCCATGCCAGGAAGGGTATCTAGGGTTACAAGGTCGGTGGCTAGAAACTAGGCGGCGGTAGAGATCCTGGAGTATACGTCAAGTCTTCAGGAGAAGCAGTCTTGATCACGCCTCCTCCGTGCGGCCTCCGGAGTCCATCTTGACCATGAATGAGGAGTTGTCGGCCCGACCCGAAGAGCAATGGGCCGACTGGGTTAGTACCCCTTATCCAGGACACCGCCAATAGGGAAACTAAAGGATATTAAGACCTTCTTTTAATAGAGAATGGAACAAAGCATTGACACATAGTGAGTACATGAACTCCTCAAACTACGGTAATCATCGGAAAGAATCTTAATTATTGTCACCTTGGGGTATGCATACGGTAACACATAATAGGTGCGTATAACTTGCAAGATAGGATCAAGAACTCAAATATATTCATGAAGACATAAAGGGTTGAAATCATGGCACTCGGGCCCTAGTGACAAGCATTAAGCATAGCGAAGTCATAGCAACATCAATCTCAGAATATAGTGGATACTAGGGATCAAGCCCTAACAAATAGACTTGATTACATGGTAAATCTTATCCAACCCCATCACTGCCCATCAAGCCTACTAAGGAATTACTCATTCCCAGTGGCGAGCATCATGAAATTGGTTATGAAGAAGGGTTGGTGATGAATCCCCCTTTCCGGAGCCCCGATGAGACTCCAGATCTGGCCTCCCGTTGAAGAAAAGAAGGTGGCGGCAGCTCCGTATCGTGAAACACGATGGAACTTCTTCTCTTACTTTTTCTCGGGAAAATAGGAATCTATAGGTTTGAGATTAGGGTCAGCGTAGCCACATGGGCCCCACAAGCTACATGGGCACGCCCAGGGGGTGGCCGCGCCCATGTGGCTTGTGGGCCATTGGTGGGTCCTCTCATGTGGTTCTTCGCTCCAATATTTTTTATATATTTCATAAAAAAATCAGAAAGTTTCGTCCAGTTTTGATAACTTTTATTTCTAGACAAAAACAATACCATGGCAGTTCTATTGAAAACAACGTTAGTCCGGGTTAGTTTCATTCAAATCATGCAAATTAGAGTCCAAAACAAGAGCAAAAGTGGTTGGAAAAGTAGATACGACGGAGATGCATCAACGGCTAAGAATCTGGCAGATCCCTTTACGAAAGGGTTATCATAGATTGTGATAGAAAATACATCGAGGGAGATGGACATGAGACCCACATAAGTTGCCATGGGGCTAACCCAACCTAGGTGATCAGAGTTCCCATGAATTAGGATCTGGGAAAACAATCTAGCGGTCAACTCAAGAGAGTACCCTTACTAGCCCACTTCATTGGAGATGCAATACTCTCGTAATCTGTAAGGCAGTTTGACTTTGTTTTAATGTGTTCTAAAGCTTGTGTAAGCAAGATGCTATCCTACAGAGCGATCTTTGGAGGAACACACATATGTGAGCCCGACTACTGGTCACAGTCTATGAGCCAGGGTAATCTCTAGAAAGCTCACGAGAAGGTCAGGAGTATGAATAATAAGCTCCACCTGTGGGGTTTAGCCTTCGGCAACCACATATCTGTTGGGGAACGCAGTAATTTCGAAAATTTTCCTACGCACACGCAAGATCATGGTGATGCACAGCAACGAGAGGGGAGAGTGTTGTCTACGTACCAACGCAGACCGACTGCGGAAGCGATCACACAACATAGAGGAAGTAGTCGTACGTCTTCTTCCCGATCCGACCGATCCAAGCACCGTTACTCCGGCACCTCCGAGTTCTTAGCACACGTTCAGCTCGATGACGATCCTCGGGCTCCGATCCAGCAAAGCGTCGAGGAAGAGTTCCGTCAGCACGACGGCGTGATGACGATCTTGATGTACTACCGACGCAGGGCTTCGCCTAAGCACTACAACGGTATGATCGAGGTGGAATTTGGTGGCAGGGGGCACCGCACACGGCTAAGGAACGATCTCAAGGATCAACTTGTGTGCCTTGGGGTGCCCCCTGCCCCCGTATATAAAGGTTGGAGGAGGGGGAGCCGGCCGGCCAGGGAGAGGAGGCGCAGGGGAGTCCTACTCCCACCGGGAGTAGGACTCCTCCCTCCAATCCTAATCCTATTAGGACTCCCGGGAGGAAAAGGAGAGAGAAGGGGGGCCGGCCCCCTATCCTAGTCCTACTAGGACTTGGGGAAAGGGGGGGGGGGGCGCCGGCCAGCTTGTGGGCTTCCCTTTTTCTCTTTTCCACTAAGGCCCAATAGGCCCATTAGTCTCCCGGGGGGTTCCGGTAACCCTCCCGGTATTCCGGTAAAATCCCGATTTCACCCGGAACACTTACTATGTCCAAACATAGGCTTCCAATATATCAATCTTTACGTCTCGACCATTTCGAGACTCCTCGTCATGTCCGTGATCTCATCCGGGACTCCGAACAACCTTCGGTACATCAAAATGCATAAACTCATAATAACTGTCATCGTAACGTTAAGCGTGCGGACCCTACGGTTCGAGAACAATGTAGACATGACCGAGACACGTCTCCGGTCAATAACCAATAGCGGGACCTGGATGCCCATATTGGCTCCTACATATTCTACGAAGATCTTTATCGGTCAGACCGCATAACAACATACGTTGTTCCCTTTGTCATCGGCATGTTACTTGCCCGAGATTCGATCGTCGGTATCCAATACCTAGTTCAATCTCGTTACTGGCAAGTCTCTTTACTCGTTCCGTAATACATCATCCCGCAACTAACTCATTAGTTGCAATGCTTGCAAGGCTTAAGTGATGTGCATTACCGAGAGGGCCCAGAGATACCTCTCCGACAATCGGAGTGACAAATCCTAATCTCGAAATACGCCAACCCAACATCTACCTTTGGAGACACCTGTAGTACTCCTTTATAATCACCCAGTTACGTTGTGACGTTTGGTAGTACCCAAAGTGTTCCTCCGGTAAACGGGAGTTGCATAATCTCATAGTCATAGGAACATGTATAAGTCATGAAGAAAGCAATAGCAACATACTAAACGATCGTGTGCTAAGCTAATGGAATGGGTCATGTCAATCAGATCATTCAACTAATGATGTGACCTCGTTAATCAAATAACAACTCTTTTGTCCATGGTTAGGAAACATAACCATCTTTGATTAACGAGCTAGTCAAGTAGAGGCATACTAGTGACACTCTGTTTGTCTATGTATTCACACATGTATTATGTTTCCGGTTAATACAATTCTAGCATGAATAATAAACATTTATCATGATATAAGGAAATAAATAATAACTTTATTATTGCCTCTAGGGCATATTTCCTTCAGTCTCCCACTTGCACTAGAGTCAATAATCTAGTTTCACATCGCCATGTGATTTAACAGCAATAGTTCACATCACCATGTGATTAACACCCATAGTTCACATCGTCATGTGACCAACACTCAAAGGGTTTACTAGAGTCAATAATCTAGTTCACATCTCTATGTGATTAACACCCAAAGAGTACTAAGGTGTGATCATGTTTTGCTTGTGAGATAATTTTAGTCGACGGGTCTGTCACATTCAGATCCGTAAGTATTTTGCAAAATTCTTTGTCTATAATGCTCTGCACGGAGCTACTCTAGCTAATTGCTCCCACTTTCAATATGTATCTAGACCGAGACTTAGAGTCATCTAGATTAGTGTCAAAACTTGCATCGGCGTAACCCTTTACGACGAACCTTTTTATCACGTCCAGAATCGAGAAACATATCCTTATTTCACTAAGGATAATTCTGACCGCTGTCCAGTGATCTACTCCTAGATCACTATTGTACTCTCTTTCCAAATCAGTGCAGGGTATACAATAGATCTGGTATACAGCATGACATACTTTATAGAACCTATGGCCAAGGCATAGGGAATGACTTTCATTCTCTTTCTATCTTCTGCCATGGTCGGGCTTTGAGTCTTACTCAACTTCACACCTTATAATACAGGCAAGAACTCTTTCTTTGACTGCTCCATTTTGAACTACTTCAAAATCTTTGTCAAGGTATGTACTCATTGAAAGAACTTATCAAGCGTCTTGATCTATCTCTATAGATCTTGAAGCTCAATATGTAAGCAGCTTCACCGAAGTCTTTCTTTGAAAAACTCCTTTCAAACACTCCTTTATGCTTTACAGAATAATTCTACATTATTTCCGATCAACAATATGTCATTCACATATACTTATCAGAAATGCTGCAGTGCTCCCACTCACTTTCTTGTAAATACAGGCTTCACCGCAAGTCTGTATAAAACTATATGCTTTGATCAACTTATCAAAGCGTATATTCCAACTCCGAGATGCTTGCACCAGTCCACAGATGGATCGCTGGTGCTTGCACATTTTGTTAGCACCTTTCGGATTGACAAAACCTTCTGTTGCATCATATACAACTCTTCTTTAATAAATCCATTAAGGAATGCAGTTTTGTTTATCCATTTGCCAGATTTCATAAAATGCGACAATTGCTAACATGATTCGGACAGACTTTAAGCATAGATACGAGTGAGAAAATCTCATCGTAGTCAACACCTTGAACTTGTCGAAAACCTTTTGCGACAATTCTAGCTTTGTAGATAGTAACACTACTATCAGCATCCGTCTTCCTCTTGAAGATCCATTTATTTTCTATGGCTTGCCGATCATCGGGCAAGTCAACCAAAGTCCATACTTTGTTCTCATACATGGATCATATCTCAGATTTCATGGCTTCAAGCCACTTTGCGGAATCTGGGCTCACCATCGCTTCTTCATAGTTCGTAGGATCATCATGATCTAGTAGCATGACTTCCAGGACAGGATTACCGTACCACTCTGGCGCGGATCTTTATTCTGGTTGATCTACGAGGTTCAGTAGTGTCTTGTTCTGAAGTTTCATGATCATCATCATTAGCTTCCTCACTAACTGGTGTAGGTGTCACAGAAACATTTTTCTGTGATGTACTACTTTCCAATAAGGGAGCAGGTACAGTTACCTCGTCAAGTTCTACTTTCCTCCTACTCACTTCTTTCGAGAGAAACTCCTTCTCCAGAAAGTTTCCGAATTTAGCAACAAAAAGTCTTGCCTTCGGATCTGTGATAGAAGGTGTATCCATAGTTTCCTTTGGATATCCTATGAAGATGCACTTCTCCGATTTGAGTTTTGAGCTTATCAGGATGAAACTTTTTCATATAAGCATCGCAACCCCAAACTTTAAGAAACGACAACTTTGGTTTCTCGCCAAACCATAGTTCATAAGGCGTCGTCTCGACGGATATAGATGGTGCCCCTTTTTAACGTGAATGCAGCTGTCTCTAATGCATGACCCAAAAACAATAGTGGTAAATCGGTAAGAGACATCATAGATTGCACTATATCCAATAAAGTACGGTTATGACTTTCGGACACACCATTATGATGTGGTGTTCCAGGTGGCGTGAGTAGTGAAACTATTTCACATTGTTTTAACTGAAGACCAAACTCGTAACTCAAATATTTGTCTCCGCGATCAGATCGTAGAAACTTTATTTTCTTGTCACGATGTTTTTCACTTCACTCTGAAATTCTTTGAACTTTTCAAATGTTTCAGACTTATGTTTCATCAAGTAGATATACCCATATCTGCTTAAATCATCTATGAAGGTGAGAAAATAACGATATCCGCCACGAGCCTCAATATTCATCGGACCACATACATCGGTATGTATGATTTCCAATAAATCTGTTGCTCTCTCCATAGTACCGGAGAACGGTGTTTTGGTCATCTTGCCTATGAGGCACGGTTCGCAAGTACCAAGTGATTCATAATCAAGTGGTTCCAAAAGTCCATCAGTATGGAGTTTCTTCATGCGCTTTACACCGATATGACCTAAACAGCAGTGCCACAAATAAGTTGCACTATCATTTGCATCTTTTGGTTTCAATATTATGAATATGTGTATTATTAAGATCGAGATCCAATGAACTATTTTCATTGGGTGTGTAACCATATTAGGTTTTATTCATGTAAACAGAACAACAATTTATTCTCTTACTTAAATGAATAACCGTATTACAATAAACATGATCAAATCATATTCATGTTCAACGCAAACACCAAATAACACTTATTTAGGTTTAACACTAATCCCGAAATTATAGGGAGTGTGCGATGATGATCATATCAATCTTGGAACCACTTCCAACACACATCGTCACTTCACCCTTAACTAGTCTCTGTTTATTCTGCAACTCCTGTTTCGAGTTACTACTCTTAGCAACTGAACTAGCATCAAATACTAAGGGGTTGCTATAAACACTAGTAAAGTACACATCAATAACATGTATATCAAATATACTTATGTTCACTTTGCCATCCTTCTTATCCGCCAATCACTTGGGGTAGTTCCGCTTCCAGTGACCAGTCCCTTTGCAGTAGAAGCACTTAGTCTCAGGCTTAGGATCAGACTTGGGCTTCTTCACTTGAGCAGCAACTTGCTTGCCGTTCTTCTTGAAGTTCCCCTTCTGCCCTCTGCCCTTTTCTTGAAACTAGTGGTCTTGTCAACCATCAACACTTGATGTTTTTCTTGATTTCTACCTTCGTTGATTTCAGCATCACGAAGAGCTTGGGAGTTGTTTCCATTATCCCTTGCATATTATAGTTCATCACGAAGTTCTGCTAACTTGGTGATGGTGACTAGAGAATTCTGTCAATCACTATCTTATCTGGAAGATTAACTCCCACTTGATTCAAGCGATTGTAGTACCCAGACAATCTGAGCACATGCTCACTAGTTGAGCGATTCTCCTCCATCTTTTAGCTATAGAACTTGTTGGAGACTTCATATCTCTCAACTCGGGTATTTGCTTGAAATATTAACTTCAACTCCTGGAACATCTCATATGGTCCATGACGTTCAAAACGTCTTTGAAGTCCCGATTCTAAGCCATTAAGCATGGTGCACTAAACCATCAAGTAGTCATCATATTGAGCCAGCCAAACGTTCATAACGTCTGCATCTGCTCCTGCAATAGGTCTGTCACCTAGCGGTGCATCAAGGACATAATTCTTCTGTGCAGCAATGAGGATAAACCTCAGATCACGGATCCAATCCGCATCATTGCTACTAACATCTTTCAACATAATTTTGTGACGCCCCCGATTTAATCATACACTAATCATACACGCAAACGTGTACGATCAAGATCAGGGACTCACGGGAAGATATCACAACACAACTCTACAAATAAAATAAGTCATACAAGCATCATATTACAAGCCAGGGGCCTCGAAGGCTCGAATACAAGAGCTCGATCATAGACGAGTCAGCGGAAGCAACAATATCTGAGTACAGACATAAGTTAAACAAGTTTGCCTTAAGAAGGCTAGCACAAACTGGGATACAGATCGAAAGAGGCGCAGGCCTCCTGCCTGGGATCATCCTAAACTACTCCTGGTCGTCATCAGCGGGCAACACGTAGTAGTAGGCACCTCCGGTGTAGTAGGAGTCGTCGTCGGCGGTGGCGTCTGGCTCCTGAGCTCCAACATCTGGTTGCGATAACCAGGTAGAAGGGATAGAGGGAAAAGAAGGAGAAAGCAACCGTGAGTACTCATCCAAAGTACTCGCAAGCAAGGAGCTACACTACATATGTATGCATTGGTATCAACTGGGATAAGGCTATTATATGTGGACTGAACTGCAGAAAGCCGGAATAAGAGGGGGATAGCTAGTCCTTTCGAAGACTACGCTTCTGGCAGCCTCCGTCTTGCAGCATGTAGAAGAGAGTAGACTGAAGTCCTCCAAGTAGCATCGCATAGCATAATCCTAACCGATGATCCTCTCCTCGTCGCCCTGTTAGAGAGCGATCACCGGGTTATATCTGGCACTTGGAAGGGTGTGTTTTATTAAGTATCCGGTTCTAGTTGTCATAAGGTCAAGGTACAACTCCGGGTCGTCCTTTTACCGAGGGACACGGCTATTCGAATAGATAAACTTCCCTGCAGGGGTGCACCACATACCCCAACACGCTCGATCCCATTTGGCCGGACACACTTTCCTGGGTCATGCCCGGCCTCGAAAGATCAACACGTCGCAGCCCTACCTAGGCACAACAGAGAGGTCAGCACGCCGGTCTAAACCCTATGGCGCAGGGGTCTGGGCCCATCGCCCTTTGCACACCTGCACGTTGCGTACGCGGCCGGAAGCAGACCTAGCCTAGTGGCTTTCCAGTCCAATCCGGCGCGCGCCACTCAGTCGCTGACGTCACGAAGGCTTCGGCTGATACCACGACGCCGGGATACCCATAACTGCTCCCACGTAGATGGTTAGTGCGTATAGACCAAATGGCCAGACTCAGATCAAATACCCAGATCTCGTTAATCGTGTTAAGTATCCGCGAACACCGACCAGGGCCAGGCCCACCTCTCTCCTAGGTGGTCGGAACCTGCCCTGTCGCTCCGCCACAAAGATCCACACAGAGGGCCGTCGGGACAAAGGTCCTTTCAGCCCCCAATCCGTGAATCACTCGCGGGTACTCCTCGAGCCAACCCGACTTTGGTCACCACATGTATCAGGTTTAAAGTATATATTATATACCCGTGATCACCTCCCGAGTGATCACGGCCCAATAGTATAGCATGGCAGACGGACAAGAATGTAGGGCCACTGATGATAAACTAGCATCCTATACTAAGCAGTAGGATAGCAGGTAAAGGTAACAACAGTAGTAGCAAGGGCAGGCTATGCAGCAGTATAGGATTAACTGAAAGCAGTAACATGCTACACTACTCTAATGCAAGCAGTATAGAAAAGAGTAGGCGATATCTGGTGATCAAAGGGGGGGCTTGCCTGGTTGCTCTGGCAAGAGAGAGGGGTCGTCAACTCCGTAGTCGTACTGGGTAGCAGCGGCGTCGGTCTCGGTGTCTATCGAGAGAAGAGGGGGGAAGAAACAATGAATACAATGCAAACAGATGCATAACGATGCATGACAAGACAAGTAACGGTGTTAGGGGTGCCCTAACGCGGTAGTAGGTGATACCGGTGAAGGGGGATAACATCCGGGAAAATATCCCCGGTGTTTCGCGTTTTCGGGCAGAGGAGCCGGAGGGGGAAAGTTGCGTGTTTGCTATGCTAGGGATGCGTGACGGACGAACGGGCTGCGTATCCGGGTTCGTCTCGTCGTTCTGAGCAACTTTCATGTACAAAGTTTTTCGATCCGAGCTACGGTTTATTTTATATTAATTTTAAAAGATTTAAATCATTTACTGGAATTTAATTAATTTAATCAACATTATCCAGAATAGTAAATGATGACGTCAGCATGACATCATGCTGATGTCAGCAGTCAATTGTGTAGTTGACTGGGTCAACTAAGTGTGGGGCCCACATGTCATTGGTTATTTAATTAGCAGACTAATTAAACAGGGTCAATTAGTTTAATTAGTGGTTAGGTTAATCTAATCTGGTTTAATTAGTTTAATTAATTCTTTAACTAATTAATTAATTTAATTATTATTTATTTAATTAATTAATTTTATTTATTATACTTTTTAAAAAAAAAAACGTTCTCAAGGGGCGGGGCCCAGCTGTCATAGGCCCTGTGGGCTATCGGGCGCGCGGTTGCCGCGGGTGCGGGCGCTGGGCGTCGGCGCCCGACTGGGCGAGCGCCCAGATCGGCGGGCAGGGGGGGGCCAGCCACGGGCGTGGCGAGGCCGCCGGCGTGGCCGCCGGCGCCCACGACGCCGGCCAAGGGAACGGAGGGCGGCACCACGGGAGGCGGTGACGGGCGTCCAGCGCGGCAAGGCCTCGCGCGAGAGGAGGAGAGTGGGGCGGTCGGAGCTGGCCGCGGACATGGCGGCGTCGCCGGTGCAGGGGGGTGCAGGAACGGGGCAAGGCGAACGGCGCAACAGCGGGTCGCGCGAGGCTGGGCACAGCGGCCATGGGGGTGTGGCACGCACGGGGGCGAGCAAGTGGAGGCCGGGGCGTGCGCTTGCGAAGGAGGGCGCGGTGGCCACGAGCGCTGGGCGTGAACGAGGCGTCGATGCGGGCGGCAGAGCACGGCGACGGCCGTGCAGCGCGTGCGGTGAGCGCGGTGAGAGTGAGGCGCAGACGGACATGGAGCAGGGGAAGAGAGGAGGAGAGGCTGGGCTCACGGCGGAAGCGTAGAGACGGGGGCAATGGGGCGCGGGGAGGATGCCGGAGACGACGAGCGATGTCGGGGAGGCAGACCGGCGGGGATGAGGAGGTAGTCCGGCGAGGAGGCGCGGGCTCCGGGCGCGGCGTCCTGGCGCGGGACGGAGAGGTTGTCGCGGCGACGGGCAACGGGAACGGGGGGTGCAGGGCGGCGCGGGATCGGGAGGTCGCCCCGATCCAGATCGGGGAAAGGCGAGTGGGAGGAGTGGGACGAGGGGGGAAGTGGGTGGCGGCTAGGGTTAGTGGGGGGGGATAAGGGAGGCGTGGGGGGGGGGGGGGCTGGGCCGTGGGGTGGGCCGGTGGCCGAATGGGCCGGCCAGTTTGGTCGGCTGGCCCCGGGAGGGGGGGGGGG
Organism: Triticum monococcum; assembly: GCA_034509565.1. Taxonomy (NCBI): domain Eukaryota; kingdom Viridiplantae; phylum Streptophyta; class Magnoliopsida; order Poales; family Poaceae; genus Triticum; species Triticum monococcum. Next base: position 751,401,329 of record CM067843.1, on the reverse strand, counting down.
GCTTCTCTCTTTTCCTTTTTTTTTGTTTTATGTTTTCTTTTATTATATCTTTATTTCTTTATTTTAATTGCATTTCAATTTGGTAAAATATACACTTAGTATCTAATTTAGTATTTTGACTTAGCCCATAGTCACAAAAAGTCTAGACCCCCAAATAACTTAGTTTGACATTTTATTAATTATAAAAGTTATCCAAATAATCATTTTTACTACTGTTTTATTCATCTCATAGTATTTAAACATTTTATAAATGTGTGGTTCTTCCCCAACAATTATCTATGCAATATTTGGTTCACTCCGAACATTTTAGTTTTAATATTTGAAATTTTTTATTGTTTGCCTATTTTTTTAATTTGAATTTGAATCGGTTTTGAACTAACTCGAGATTAGCAACTATAAACGAGGTGACATGGCATCATTAGCAGAGGTTACTATAGCTTGATTATCCGGGCGTTACAAATCTCCTCCACTACAAGAAATCTCGTCCCGAGATTTAGGAGGTAGAAGGAAACAGTGCAGGGTATTCATCGCGAAGACGATCCTCGCGTTCCCAAGTGGCTTCGTCTTCAGAGTGATTCGACCACTGGACTTTGAGGAATTTGATCGCCTTCTGACGTGTGCGGCGTTCAGCTTGGTCAAGAATGCGGACCGGATGCTCTTTATAAGAGAGGTCCTGCTGCAATTCGAGCACTTCATGATCCACCGCTCGGATTGGATCCTTGAAGCAACGGCGGAGTTGTGACACATGGAACACCTCGTGAACCTGAGAAAGGTTCGGCGGAAGCTCCAGTTGATATGCCACCTTTCCACGCCTTTCGAGAATAGTGAAGGGACCGATATAGCGAGGAGCTAGCTTTCCCTTGATCCCGAAGCGGTGAGCACCCTTCATTGGTGTAACTCGAAGATAAGCCTTTTCGCCAGGTTGATAGACCATGTCTTGGTGATGACGGTCATACTGACTTTTCTGACGTGACTGAGCAGTCTTGAGATTCTCGCGAATAATGCGAACTTGTTCTTCGGCCTGTTGGATAATATCCGGACCGAAGAGTGGACGTTCCCCAGTTTCTGACCAGTTCAGAGGGGTTCGGCACTTTCGTCCATATAACACTTCGAAGGGGGACATCTTCAGACTAGCTTGATAGCTATTATTATAAGAGAACTCGGCATATGGAAGAGATTCCTCCCATTTCTTGCCGAATGAGATTACACAAGCCCGAAGCATGTCTTCGAGAACTTGGTTGACACGTTCAACCTGTCCTTGCGTTTGAGGATGAAACGCAGTACTGAACGACAGGTGAGTTCCCATAGCTTCTTGGAAACTCGCCCAAAACCTTGAAGTGAATAAGCTGCCACGGTCTGAACTGATAACCAATGGAATACCGTGAAGTGAAACAATTCTGGCCATGTAGAGAGTAGCAAGCTGACTAGCAGTGATTGTCTCTTTGACCGCAAGAAAATGGGCAACTTTGGAAAGCCGGTCAATGACGACAAGAATAGCATCATTACCTTTCTGCGATTTGGGAAATCCAGTGACGAAGTCCATTTCAACATGGTCCCATTTCCATTCAGGAATAGAGATAGGTTGCAGAGTTCCAGCAGGCCTTTGATGCTCTGCTTTGATTCGGCGACAAACGTCACACTCAGCAACATAACGAGCAATGTCCTGCTTCATATTAGACCACCAGAATCTTTGACGAATATCCTGGTACATCTTTGTACTACCAGGATGGATGGACAGAGGCGTATCATGGGCTTCTTGCATAACCCCTTTAGTTTTATCCAGGTTTTTCTTCGAACAAGGTACCACTAGGCGGCCTTTGAAATACAAGGCGCCATCGTCAGCAACAGTGAAGAATGAGGGCTTTCCTTTTTTGAGGTCTTAATCTTGAGGACTTCATCGTCACACTTCTGTATCCATTTGATGGTGTCCACAAGATCTGGTTTCGCAACCAGGGTATTGAGAGAACCCTTGGAAACAACATGGAGGTTCTGTTTGGGGAAACCTTCGGGAGGGGGAGCGAGTGATCCCGGAGGAACAATATGGAGGTTCAGCCTTCTAAATTCTTCAACAAGCGATGGGTGAACTTTGTGAACCTGGAGGTGGTTACAGTAATACTTGCGGCTCAAGGCATCAGCCATTACATTAGCCTTTCCGGGGGTATAGGATATACCCACGTCAAAGTCTGCAACAGTCTCCATCCATCTTTGCTGACATAGGTTCAAATCCGGCTGAGTAAACAGATACTTCAGACTTTGATGGTCGGTGAAGATCTCGCAACAATTACCGAGAAGGTAATGTCGCCACTGCTTCAGTGCATGAATGACAGCAGCAAGCTCGAGGTCGTGAACTGGGTAGTTTTCTTCATGAGGGCGCAGTTGACGAGAGGCATAAGCAATCACCCTGCGCTCTTGCATTAGGACACAGCCTAATCCTTGACGGGAAGCGTCGCAGTAAATGACGAAGTCCTTCTTAGTATCAGGTGGAGCAAGTACGGGGGCAGAAGTCAACTTGTCTTTGAGCGCCTGGAAACTATCCTGACACTTGTCTGTCCAGTCAAACTTGACACCCTTATGTAATAGATTAGTCAGAGGCCTGGCAATCTTGGAGAAGTTCTCGACGAATCGACGGCAATAGCTGGCGAGACCGAGAAAACTTCGGACTTGCTTGACGTTCTTCGGGGGAGTCCAATCGAGAATAGCCTGAACTCGTTCAGGGTTGACGGCAATACCATCCTTGGAGATGACATGCCCAAGATAGGTTACTTCGGGGAGCCAGAATTCACACTTGGAATACTTAGCATACAGTTGATGCTCTCGAAGTTTTTCCAGCACAAGACGAAGATGTTCAGCATGCTCCTCCTTGTTCTTGGAAAATACAAGGATATCGTCCAAATAAACCACGACGAACTTGTCGAGGTAATCCATGAATATATAATTCATCAGACGAGAGAAGGTGGCTGGAGCATTCGTTAAGCCGAATGACATGACGGTGTACTCGTAAGATCCATACCGAGTAACGAAGGAGGTTTTTGGAATGTCCTCTTCACAAACACGGATCTGGTGGTAACCCAACCTCAAGTCGAGTTTGGAGAACACTGATGAGCCAACCAGCTGATCATAAAGATCATTGATCCGAGGGAGTGGGTATTTATTCTGAATGGTAGCTTGGTTTATAGGACGGTAGTCTTGGACTAATCGGTTTGTCCCATCCTTCTTCTTAACAAAGAGAGAAGGTGCTCCCCAAGGAGAGCAACTTGGACGAATGAAACCTTTGACAAGAGATTTGTCGATTTCCTCCTTAAGCTCAATGAGTTCATGCGGCGGCATCTTGTAGGGTCGTTTAGCTATAGGGGTAGTGCCGGGTTTCAAGTCGATGATGAATTCGACAGCTCTAGCAGGAGGAATCCCTGGAAGTTCTTCTGGGAAGACATCTTGGAATTCACGAACGACGGGAATGTTTTCAATGCCCTCGAGTGGTGCAGTGTTCAACGCATTCAAGGCATAAAGTCGTGCCTCGGCGTTCTGAACTAGATGAGCTTGGTAAGCTATTATTTCGTCAGAAGGGTGTAGCAGATGGACGACCTTAGTGGCGCAAACTATAGAAGCAGTATGCGCTTTCAACCAATCCATTCCCAGAATGAGGTCTATGTTAGACGACTTCAAGATAATGGGAGAGGCATAGAATTCCAGCCCTTCGATTTCCACGGGGACATCGATGCCAACCAATGAGGTTTGACATTGTCCCACGGGGGTTTTACCAATACCGAAGTGTTCATCTCCTCACATTTAACGTCATGCTTGTATGCAAAATCTTCTGACATGAATGAATGCGATGCTCCTGAATCGAATAAAACAGATGCAGGTACTGAGTTTACGAGGAGTGTACCCATCACGGTAGCAGGCTGGTCTTGGGCTTCGTTCAGATCAACATGGTTGGCATGAATGCGACCATAAGACTTGGCATTGTTGTTGCGGGGCTGGTTGTTTCCACGGCCAGTTGCTGGAAGGGCCAGTTGATTCTGTTTCTGGTTGCATTCCCTAGCACGGTGCCCTGGTTGTCCACACCTGAAGCACAAACCATTCTCGGGAGTAGGAACAGGAGCTTGGGGTGGTGGAGCTGGAAGCCTTGGCTGCCTAGTTGGAGCAGTAGGCAGACGAGGTGCAGCATAGGACTGCCTTGGGGCAGGTGCATTCGGCTGGTACATGCTGTTGGGAATCCATATCTTGCGCTTCTGCGAGGACGGGCCCGAAGATGAGCCCGTGTCACGGCTGCGCCTGTGAGAGCTCTGGTATTCCTGCAGACCAGTTTCGACATTGATGGCTTTGTTCACCAGAGTGGCGAAATCAGCAAAGTCATGCACTAGAAGTGCGAGTTTGATGTCAGCTTGAAGGCCATCCCGGAACTTCTCCTGTCTGCGTGCGTCAGTTGCAATGTCCTCTTCAGCATAGCGGGACAAGTCCAGAAACTCCCGCTGATAAGCTTCCACCGTTTTGTTGCCTTGGGTGAGGTTGCGGAACTCACGTTTCTTCCGGTCCATGACTCCCTGAGGGATGAAGCGAGCACGGAAGGCAGCTTGGAAGTCTGGCCAGGTGATGATTGTCCCAGCTGGCAGGGTACGCCTGTGGCTGTCCCACCATTGAGCTGCAGGTCCTTTCAGGAAGAATGAAGCAAAGGTGACATAGCTGGCAGGGGCTACATCAGCAGACTCCATCTCATAGGTGATGTCACGGAGCCAGTCATCAGCATCCAGAGGCTGAGTTGAGCTGCGGTACACAGTCGGGTTCAGGCGCATGAAATCCTGCAGAGTCACTTGGGTTGGCTGCTGGTTCATATTGGGGCGAGGGAACTGAGCCATAATATTCTCCATGAACTGACGATTCAGCTCAAACTGTTGCATCATCCCAGCCATGTACTCAGGCGGTGGTGGGGGGTTGCCACCACGACCACGACCACCTGGTCTAACCATCCTGCTAATATTTAACAGGGGTAGTTCAGCATTTAGCAATTTTGCAAAGACAAGAATCATTCATGAAGAAACATGCACAACGAAAGCAGCACGATAGATACTACATAGTAGTCGGCATATCTTACAACAGAGACCATGCATAGAGTTCGTTACACAGGGTTCGGTACAAAGTCTAAGACATCATAGGCGGCACACAGGCTCGCGACGAATGCATCTAACACTAACAAGCAAGTCTACATCAGTCCCACGCGGTACTGTGGAGGTAGGTGTAGCCCGACAACTGGTAGTGACGCGAAGGAAAGACCTCCACGTGAGTAGCCTGGGGTCCGCGGATACTCTGGTGCGGAACCCGATGCGCAGGTGGCAGGAGAGGACCAAGTGCAGGAGAGTAGCCTCCCACATCTGGCCAGCCGACGCCCTGGGGCATCACGGTCCTGGCGGGGTAGATCGCAGAACGCGACAGATCACCAGATCGGACAGAGGGGTGTAACAGCGTCAGAGCACGATACAGGTGCTGACGGGTGGTGTACAACTCGTGTCGAAGAGCTCGGTTAGCTCTATCCAGCCCATCAGCATGCAGAACCAGGTCCTGATGGTAGAAGGGCTCTCGGGTGACAGTGGAGTAGGCCGCAGTGTAGTAACCCTCCGCACCAATATCAGATGCGATAGCAATGTGCCTGAAGGGGGAGGTGTCCAACTCCTGATACTCACCACGAAGACGTGTCAGAGCAGCATAAGCAGCATCGTGGACCGCCATATCGATAGTCACTCCAACACCATGAGCAGTGTGCAGCACAGTAGTGGAGTCATACTCCCGAGAGTAGAGGTGGACGACGGCACGGTACTGCTCCTGGTTGAAGTCCTGATACTCCTCATAGACGGTGTACTCAGGGTGCCAGCGATAACCCAGATAGGTCATCATCTCAGCTAGCACGGCAGGTGATCCCGAGGCACCAATGGCCGTCGTGTGGCGCACGACCTGCCTCGTGGGTTCCATCTGAAAACCAAGATGTTTTCACAGGAGTCAAATGACAAGGTGGACAATGTTCAAATACTACTCTAAAGAATAACTAGGGCTTATCCAACTTTGGGGTGAATGTCGTAACGGGATCCTAGTGTCAGAGTTAGTAAATTCGTTTAACCCGAGTAGAAGAGAGATCAGAGTCCCAGAGTAAGGATCGAGGAGTAAAAGATCCTAATATCACCCGATGGCGACGTGGGCCCGTAAGGCACACAGCCAGGTTAGTAAAAAGTTTTGCAATGTCTAGACTCGACTTCGGCCAAGAAGTGTGGAAGGGGGATTCCTACAGGCAGTCGGCTCTGATACCAACTTGTGACGCCCCCGATTTAATCATACACTAATCATACACGCAAACGTGTACGATCAAGATCAGGGACTCACGGGAAGATATCACAACACAACTCTACAAATAAAATAAGTCATACAAGCATCATATTACAAGCCAGGGGCCTCGAGGGCTCGAATACAAGAGCTCGATCATAGACGAGTCAGCGGAAGCAACAATATCTGAGTACAGACATAAGTTAAACAAGTTTGCCTTAAGAAGGCTAGCACAAACTGGGATACAGATCGAAAGAGGCGCAGGCCTCCTGCCTGGGATCATCCTAAACTACTCCTGGTCGTCGTCAGCGGGCAACACGTAGTAGTAGGCACCTCCGGTGTAGTAGGAGTCGTCGTCGGCGGTGGCGTCTGGCTCCTGAGCTCCAACATCTGGTTGCGATAACCAGGTAGAAGGGATAGAGGGAAAAGAAGGAGAAAGCAACCGTGAGTACTCATCCAAAGTACTCGCAAGCAAGGAGCTACACTACATATGTATGCATTGGTATCAACTGGGATAAGGCTATTATATGTGGACTGAACTGCAGAAAGCCGAAATAAGAGGGGGATAGCTAGTCCTTTCGAAGACTACGCTTCTGGCAGCCTCCGTCTTGCAGCATGTAGAAGAGAGTAGACTGAAGTCCTCCAAGTAGCATCGCATAGCATAATCCTAACCGATGATCCTCTCCTCATCGCCCTGTTAGAGAGCGATCACCGGGTTATATCTGGCACTTGGAAGGGTGTGTTTTATTAAGTATCCGGTTCTAGTTGTCATAAGGTCAAGGTACAACTCCGGGTCGTCCTTTTACCGAGGGACACGGCTATTCGAATAGATAAACTTCCCTGCAGGGGTGCACCACATACCCCAACACGCTCGATCCCATTTGGCCGGACACACTTTCCTGGGTCATGCCCGGCCTCGGAAGATCAACACGTCGCAGCCCTACCTAGGCACAACAGAGAGGTCAGCACGCCGGTCTAAACCCTATGGCGCAGGGGTCTGGGCCCATCGCCCTTTGCACACCTGCACGTTGCGTACGCGGCCGGAAGCAGACCTAGCCTAGTGGCTTTCCAGTCCAATCCGGCGCGCGCCACTCAGTCGCTGACGTCACGAAGGCTTCGGCTGATACCACGACGCCGGGATACCCATAACTGCTCCCACGTAGATGGTTAGTGCGTATAGACCAAATGGCCAGACTCAGATCAAATACCCAGATCTCGTTAATCGTGTTAAGTATCCGCGAACACCGACCAGGGCCAGGCCCACCTCTCTCCTAGGTGGTCGGAACCTGCCCTGTTGCTCCGCCACAAAGATCCACACAGAGGGCCGTCGGGACAAAGGTCCTTTCAGCCCCCAATCCGTGAATCACTCGCGGGTACTCCTCGAGCCAACCCGACTTTGGTCACCACATGTATCAGGTTTAAAGTATATATTATATACCCGTGATCACCTCCCGAGTGATCACGGCCCAATAGTATAGCATGGCAGACGGACAAGAATGTAGGGCCACTGATGATAAACTAGCATCCTATACTAAGCAGTAGGATAGCAGGTAAAGGTAACAACAGTAGTAGCAAGGGCAGGCTATGCAGCAGTATAGGATTAACTGAAAGCAGTAACATGCTACACTACTCTAATGCAAGCAGTATAGAGAAGAGTAGGCGATATCTGGTGATCAAAGGGGGGGCTTGCCTGGTTGCTCTGGCAAGAGAGAGGGGTCGTCAACTCCGTAGTCGTACTGGGTAGCAGCGGCGTCGGTCTCGGTGTCTATCGAGAGAAGAGGGGGGAAGAAACAATGAATACAATGCAAACAGATGCATAACGATGCATGACAAGACAAGTAACGGTGTTAGGGGTGCCCTAACGCGGTAGTAGGTGATACCGGTGAAGGGGGATAACATCCGGGAAAATATCCCCGGTGTTTCGCGTTTTCGGGCAGAGGAGCCGGAGGGGGAAAGTTGCGTGTTTGCTATGCTAGGGATGCGTGACGGACGAACGGGCTGCGTATCCGGGTTCGTCTCGTCGTTCTGAGCAACTTTCATGTACAAAGTTTTTCGATCCGAGCTACGGTTTATTTTATATTAATTTTAAAAGATTTAAATCATTTACTGGAATTTAATTAATTTAATCAACATTATCCAGAATAGTAAATGATGACGTCAGCATGACATCATGCTGACGTCAGCAGTCAATTGTGTAGTTGACTGGGTCAACTAAGTGTGGGGCCCACATGTCATTGGTTATTTAATTAGCAGACTAATTAAACAGGGTCAATTAGTTTAATTAGTGGTTAGGTTAATCTAATCTGGTTTAATTAGTTTAATTAATTCTTTAACTAATTAATTAATTTAATTATTATTTATTTAATTAATTAATTTTATTTATTATACTTTTTAAAAAAAAAACGTTCTCAAGGGGCGGGGCCCAGCTGTCATAGGCCCTGTGGGCTATCGGGCGCGCGGTTGCCGCGGGTGCGGGCGCTGGGCGTCGGCGCCCGACTGGGCGAGCGCCCAGATCGGCGGGCAGGGGGGGCCAGCCACGGGCGTGGCGAGGCCGCCGGCGTGGCCGCCGGCGCCCACGACGCCGGCCAAGGGAACGGAGGGCGGCACCACGGGAGGCGGTGACGGGCGTCCAGCGCGGCAAGGCCTCGCGCGAGAGGAGGAGAGTGGGGCGGTCGGAGCTGGCCGCGGACATGGCGGCGTCGCCGGTGCAGGGGGGTGCAGGAACGGGGCAAGGCGAACGGCGCAACAGCGGGTCGCGCGAGGCTGGGCACAGCGGCCATGGGGGTGTGGCACGCACGGGGGCGAGCAAGTGGAGGCCGGGGCGTGCGCTTGCGAAGGAGGGCGCGGTGGCCACGAGCGCTGGGCGTGAACGAGGCGTCGATGCGGGCGGCAGAGCACGGCGACGGCCGTGCAGCGCGTGCGGTGAGCGCGGTGAGAGTGAGGCGCAGACGGACATGGAGCAGGGGAAGAGAGGAGGAGAGGCTGGGCTCACGGCGGAAGCGTAGAGACGGGGGCAATGGGGCGCGGGGAGGATGCCGGAGACGACGAGCGATGTCGGGGAGGCAGACCGGCGGGGATGAGGAGGTAGTCCGGCGAGGAGGCGCGGGCTCCGGGCGCGGCGTCCTGGCGCGGGACGGAGAGGTCGTCGCGGCGACGGGCAACGGGAACGGGGGGTGCAGGGCGGCGCGGGATCGGGAGGTCGCCCCGATCCAGATCGGGGAAAGGCGAGTGGGAGGAGTGGGACGAGGGGGGAAGTGGGTGGCGGCTAGGGTTAGTGGGGGGGGGGGGATAAGGGAGGCGTGGGGGGGGGGCCGGCTGGGCCGTGGGGTGGGCCGGTGGCCGAATGGGCCGGCCAGTTGGGTCGGCTGGCCCCGGGAGGGGGGGGGCTTCTCTCTTTTCCTTTTTTTTGTTTTATGTTTTCTTTTATTATATCTTTATTTCTTTATTTTAATTGCATTTCAATTTGGTAAAATATACACTTAGTATCTAATTTAGTATTTTGACTTAGCCCATAGTCACAAAAAGTCTAGACCCCCAAATAACTTAGTTTGACATTTTATTAATTATAAAAGTTATCCAAATAATCATTTTTACTACTGTTTTATTCATCTCATAGTATTTAAACATTTTATAAATGTGTGGTTCTTCCCCAACAATTATCTATGCAATATTTGGTTCACTCCGAACATTTTAGTTTTAATATTTGAAAATTTTTATTGTTTGCCTATTTTTTTAATTTGAATTTGAATCGGTTTTGAACTAACTCGAGATTAGCAACTATAAACGAGGTGACATGGCATCATTAGCAGAGGTTACTATAGCTTGATTATCCGGGCGTTACAAATTTTCTCTAGGAACATATCAAAATAAACACAGGGAAGCAACAACGCGAGCTATTGATCTATAACATAATTTGCAAAATACTACCAGGACTAAGTTCATGATAAATTTAAGTTCAATTTAATCATATTACTTAAGAACTCCCACTTAGATAGACATCCCTCTAATCCTCTAAGTGATCACGTGATCCAAATCAACTAAACCATAACCGATCATCACGTGAGATGGAGTAGTTTTCAATGGTGAACATCGTTATGTTGATCATATCTACTATATGATTCACGCTCGACCTTTCGGTCTCCGTGTTCCGAGGCCATATCTGTATATGCTTGGCTCGTCAAGTATAACCTGAGTATTCTGCGTGTGCAACTGTTTTGCACCCGTTGTATTTGGACGTAGAGCTTATCACACCCGATCATCACGTGGTGTCTGGGCACGACGAACTTTGGCAACGGTGCATACTCAGGGAGAACACTTCTTGATAATTTAGTGAGAGATCATCTTATAATGCTACCGTCAATCAAAGCAAGATAAGATGCATAAAAGGATAAACATCACATGCAATCAATATAAGTGATATGATATGGCCATCATCATCTTGTGCTTGTGATCTCCATCTCCGAAGCACCGTCATGATCACCATCGTCACCGGCTCGACACCTTGATCTCCATCGTAGTATCGTTGTCGTCTCGCCAATCTTATGCTTCCACGACTATCACTACCGCTTAGTAATTGAGTAAAGCATTACATCGCGATTGCATTGCATACAATAAAGCGACAACCATATGGCTCCTGCCAGTTGCCGATAACTCGGTTACAAAACATGATCATCTCATACAATAAAATCAGCATCATGCCTTGACCATATCACATCACAACATACCCTGCAAAAACAAGTTAGACGTCCTCTACTTTGTTGTTGCAAGTTTTACGTGGCTGCTACGGGCTTAAGTAAGAACTCATCTCACCTACGCATCAAAACCACAACGATAGTTCGTCAAAGACTCCGTTTTAACCTTCTCAAGGACCGGGCGTAGTCACACTTGGTTCAACTAAAGTTGGAGAGACAGTCTTCCGCAAGCCATCTATGTGCAAAGCACGTCGAGGGAACCGGTCTCGCGTAAGAGTACGCGTAAGGTTGGTCCGGATCGTCTCACCCAACAATACCGCCGAACCAAAGTATGACATGCTGGTAGGCAGTATGACTTGTATCGCCCACAACTCACTTGTGTTCTACTCGTGCAAATAACATCAAACCATAAAACCTAGGCTCGGATGCCACTGTTGGGGAACGCAGTATTTTCGAAAATTTTCCTACGCACACGCAAGATCATGGTGATGCACAGCAACGAGAGGGGAGAGTGTTGTCTACGTACCAACGCAGACCGACTGCGGAAGCGATCACACAACGTAGAGGAAGTAGTCGTACGTCTTCTTCCCGATCCGACCGATCCAAGCACCGTTACTCCGGCACCTCCGAGTTCTTAGCACACGTTCAGCTCGATGACGATCCTAGGGCTCCGATCCAGCAAAGCGTCGAGGAAGAGTTCCGTCAGCACGACGGCGTGATGACGATCTTGATGTACTACCGACGCAGGGCTTCGCCTAAGCACTACAACGGTATGATCGAGGTGGAATTTGGTGGCAGGGGGCACCGCACACGGCTAAGGAACGATCTCAAGGATCAACTTGTGTGCCTTGGGGTGCCCCCTGCCCCCGTATATAAAGGTTGGAGGAGGGGGAGCCGGCCGGCCAGGGAGAGGAGGCGCAGGGGAGTCCTACTCCCACCGGGAGTAGGACTCCTCCCTCCAATCCTAATCCTATTAGGACTCCCGGGAGGAAAAGGAGAGAGAAGGGGGGCCGGCCCCCTATCCTAGTCCTACTAGGACTTGGGGAAAGGGGGGGGGCGCCGGCCAGCTTGTGGGCTTCCCTTTTTCTCTTTTCCACTAAGGCCCAATAGGCCCATTAGTCTCCCGGGGGGTTCCGGTAACCCTCCCGGTATTCCGGTAAAATCCCGATTTCACCCGGAACACTTACTATGTCCAAACATAGGCTTCCAATATATCAATCTTTACGCCTCGACCATTTCGAGACTCCTCGTCATGTCCGTGATCTCATCCGGGACTCCGAACAACCTTCGGTACATCAAAATGCATAAACTCATAATAACTGTCATCGTAACGTTAAGCGTGCGGACCCTACGGTTCGAGAACAATGTAGACATGACCGAGACACGTCTCCGGTCAATAACCAATAGCGGGACCTGGATGCCCATATTGGCTCCTACATATTCTACGAAGATCTTTATCGGTCAGACCGCATAACAACATACGTTGTTCCCTTTGTCATCGGCATGTTACTTGCCCGAGATTCGATCGTCGGTATCCAATACCTAGTTCAATCTCGTTACTGGCAAGTCTCTTTACTCGTTCCGTAATACATCATCCCGCAACTAACTCATTAGTTGCAATGCTTGCAAGGCTTAAGTGATGTGCATTACCGAGAGGGCCCAGAGATACCTCTCCGACAATCGGAGTGACAAATCCTAATCTCGAAATACGCCAACCCAACATCTACCTTTGGAGACACCTGTAGTACTCCTTTATAATCACCCAGTTACGTTGTGACGTTTGGTAGTACCCAAAGTGTTCCTCCGGTAAACGGGAGTTGCATAATCTCATAGTCATAGGAACATGTATAAGTCATGAAGAAAGCAATAGCAACATACTAAACGATCGTGTGCTAAGCTAATGGAATGGGTCATGTCAATCAGATCATTCAACTAATGATGTGACCTCGTTAATCAAATAACAACTCTTTTGTCCATGGTTAGGAAACATAACCATCTTTGATTAACGAGCTAGTCAAGTAGAGGCATACTAGTGACACTCTGTTTGTCTATGTATTCACACATGTATTATGTTTCCGGTTAATACAATTCTAGCATGAATAATAAACATTTATCATGATATAAGGAAATAAATAATAACTTTATTATTGCCTCTAGGGCATATTTCCTTCAATATCAGTTGACAATAGGCGAAAGTTCTGCACCTAAATTAACAATTCAAGACATAGTCCATTGTTCAATTGTGAAGAAGTCTAATCTTGTTGCTCTAGGTGGAAGTTCAACTAAACACTCTCCACTGAAAATTTTGGTGTATCAAAACATTATTCGAAACAGTTGACAAACTTGTGTGCCTCGAGATCCGGTGGGAGATTGTTGGATTATAGATGGGCTTTGGCCCATATAAGACAACAATACATGATCAATCTCTAAGGCCCATTTAGGTGCATGACAAGTGGTAGGAAGTTTAGTACCATACTGCTACAGTAGTAAGAGTGAGGCCCATTTAGGTGCATTTGGGAGCTTGGGAAGAGGAGTTGTACACACGCGCTCCTCCTCCGCCACCCTCTTCGCCTCGCCTCCTCACGACGCGACGCGCACCGCGGGTTGCGGGAATGAGCCAAGCCGAGCCTTATTTTTACCGATTAGGAATGGTTAATTAATTAACGAGTCGCTAACGGAAATGCCACTATCCAAGACGTTGGACCCTGGGTTGTTCGTGGACTCGGTCGTGGGCCTAAGCCAAGGCCATCTACCCAACTGTCTATATAAGGAGGCGTTGGCCTCTGGAGTGAACCCTAACTCACTCACTCCCTCCTACATAACCCTAGCTGTCATCTACTGTTCCTCTCTCTTTGCTACTTCCGGTGATCCCACCCTGACGACCGCGTGCATGGTTGGTCGGGAGAGCAGGTGCCTCTAGAACCTTGTTGTTCGAGATCCTGCCCGTAAGAATGACAGTAAGGTTTTTGGGGAGCGTCTTGGAGCGACTACTCCCGATCCATCCCTGTCTCCGCCCTCCTCTCCTTCCACTACTTCCCCTGCGTCGACACCATGGCCGCCACCGCCACCACCACCACCAAGAAGAAGGCCATGAACGACGTCGAGGCCGCCGCCGTGTTAGCTTGGCCAACCAGAGGGTATGATTTTTTATCTCATTTACTCTTTCATGTTCTAGCCATATATGTTGTGTTCATATATGTTTCGATTTTATGTACTACACGTGCTCATATGCTTAGGTATCGGTATATGAGTTGCATACTGTGATTGCCATGCTTACTGTTTACTCCTGGATTAGTTGACCACAACCTCCTGAAGGGCACAATGGGGGCGGTCCTGGGAGATGACAAATGTGGGTTTATTGCTGGAGACAACGGGGAAATTGACTATTACGCGGATGTTCTGATGGCGGAAGCTTCAGGTGCAGAGGGCGGGATGTAATCGCCTTATTATTAACTCGGACAACTGGAGGTGATTGAAACCATGTAGGATGGAGGACGGTCTGCAGGTGCGGCGGCAACAATTTTCGATGATTGTTTTCATTACACTTATGATTTCATTAGCACTAGATTCGAACACTGTAATAGATAAGCAAATAAGGTAGCTCACGAGCTTGTCGGATTCGCTGCATTTTCTTTCACTTCGGATTGGTTCGAGCAGCCTTTAAATGAATTTGTAATGATCCTCACAAACGATGTACTGGTTATTTCTAATGAATAAAGTTTTCATTTGTTGCAAAAAAAAACTCCTGGATTAGTTTAATTGAAAAGGTGCTTATATTTCCAACAAAAACTATATACCCATTTTAATTGAAGGGGTAACTTCAAATCTCAATCGAAATATATAAACTTTTAATACAAAATACTGCATTACTCTTTTTGATTAAAGGGGTTGTAGGAAGCAAAGTTCTTCGAGCAATTGAAAAATAGAAAAGATGATTATAATGTCATGGATACTCCCGAGGGTTTCTTTTTTTTTCTTTTGCAATTGGACCCTGCATATCTATGCATTCATCAACGGAACTCTTTGTTGGTTAGCTCATTGCCATATATGGATCCTCCGAAATCTTAAAATTACTTAAAAAATGTGATCGCCATATTAGCATGCAGATTAAAGGGTCCAATTGCAACAACAACAAAAATGCTTTTGGATGATTCTTCATGACATTTTAAGCATCTTTGCTATTTTTCAATTGCTTGATGAACTTTGCTTTGGTACACCCCTAAGAAAAGTTTACAGATTTTGATGCAAATTAAAGATGGAGATTAAGAATTACCTCTTCAATCAAGAAGGATAATACAGTCTTTTGTATTGAAAAAAGATCTATTCGTATATATGCATCCATCAACAGAACTCTTTGTTGGCTAGCTCACTGACCACCCAACCTTCCATCTCACGCATCAACTCCATTTGAATCCAATGCGGCCCCTCCGCGAATCCGCAATAGAGATTCTCAAGAACGGCGGCGTTGCGGAGCAAGAACCCGGCCAACGTCCTCTGCACCCTGCCGCCTTGGTAATGCACCAGCTCCATCTTCCTCACTCGGCTCCCCAGGCATGGCGGCACCATCATCCCGGGTGTCGTACCGGCAGTAGTGGAGACGGTGCGCGTCAAGGAGCTCCCCCTCGCTACCGCCGCGGACGTAGGCGTGGTGATCGAGCCCTGAGTGCCACTCCGTTTCACGGGGCGCTTCGAGTGGCGGTGGCGCCTCTTAGAAGAAAAGGGTCAGTAGCTCTAGGTTCGGGGTTCGCCGGAGGATGCTGCTCGTCGTGGCGATGACGATGGCGGGGTCGCCGTCGCGCGGCACGCGTCCGGCCAACTCGAGGTGGCGAAGGGCGGGGAGCACGGGGAGATCCACGAACCACGAGCCCATGCGAGCGGAGCACAACTGGTGGTGCTTCGCGGTCGAGGCCAGCTGATGCAGGAACGAACCCAGCTTGACGTGCTCCCCCGCCTCCTCGAGCGGGCAGATCGTGCAGATGTCGACCTTGCACGATGTGACGGACGGAAGGCCGCCCACGGTGAGGACCGAGCTGTCGGGGACGGCGCCACGGTACTCGAAGGAGTCGAGCTCCGGCGTGTCGACGGCAAGGCTGGATAGGTTGTGGCAGCACCGGAGGGCGAGGCTGCGGAGGTGTGTGCTGTCGAGGAGGGAGAGCGCGGTCACCGTGCCACAAGCCTCGAGCGTCAGGTCGGCGAGGCGCGGACAGCCGGAGATCAGCCTCTGCACATCGTCCTCCTCCTCGTCTCCGTGGATGTGGGTGAGGTGGAGGGCCTCGAGAGCTGGCAGGCTGACGGCTGCCCGCGGGGAGAGCCTGCAGTAGCCTAGACGGAGCGATCGCAGCGCGGCGCAAGAGAAGAGCCCCCTCAGGACGGTGTAACGGCGGATTCCACGATCGAGCTGCCGTCTCCTCATCGTCGCTGGACGGGACATCGTCTTCGGGGTGCGCGCGGACAGAACGGTTGTCGTCGGGGTCGTCAGACTTGGGAGGCTTCCAGGCGACGGCTTGATCCTCAACAAGGCTCACACAACATTGCATTCCAGTACAAAAGCTACAAAAGCTCACACCCCTCAAACTCAGTCACTGTAATGACAGTATTTTGTTCTGAAGTACAAGCTTTTCGCTCTCTTTCTTCTTGTATTAAACAACACCAGGAAGGCTCTTGTCCCAAACAACATCAGGAAGGCATCCACCAATGCTTGGTTTATCCAACCAGTGGAAGAAGAAATCTCGTACAGGAACAAGCATCCACGAACGCCTCCAATCTTGCAAAGAAAAAGCAGAGTATCCATGTAACATCCAAACAGAAAACAATCAAATTTGATTCAGAGAACGGAAAATTACCAATCAATGGCTGCACTTGCGATGTCTCATTCCCATATTGTCGTCGCTCCATGGAATCCAGCGCGGTGTCTCCAGCTCGCCGTCGTACGACAGCTACCTGTACGAGACGGAGGAACCAAAAGACGGCGGCCTCACCTGAATGCAGAAGCCCGCGACGAGCCCTAGCTGTCTGTGCTCATAGCCATGGCGCGTGGAGGGGAGGAGGAGCAGAAAACTTGGCGGCGGCGGAAGAAAGGAAAAGCGGTTGCGGGAGAGGAGGGCGTCGGTGACGTCGGCGATGAACCGCACCTTGTTGTGGTCGCGTCGGCCATCGCAGCCGTAGCCCAAGCTGCCCAACACGGGCCGTCCCAGCGGCTCCATGGACATGGAGACGGTGTGGACGCTGGCCATGACGTGGCGCCACCGCGACGAGAGCGTCGCGGCGCGAGCGGCCTCCGTGGTTTCGAGGAAGGAGAGGATGTGACCGAGTATGCTGCCGCGGAGGTTGCTCAGGCGGTCGCTTCCGGCGTCGGCGGCGATCTGCGAGTCCCATCGCGCGCGGCGCCGATCGATCTGCGAGATGCGGAAGTGTATCCGCGTATAGAGAAATAACCGACGTTCTCTTCCCAAACACGTACTCGAAAGGGAGTATATACGGTTGTTGGATAACTATTCGATTTCTTCTGAAAACTTTCCTAAAACATTTCCCACATTAGATCAAAGATTAACGGATTAATGTCTGTTTATCCATGTGATTACAAACTCCTTAAATTTCTATTTCTATAAAAAGCTGAGTTGATGATTATGGTTTGCCGGTCATCCTTTATTTATAACCATTCGATTTACATCCAACGCATCTGCGATAAACTATGTCAGTTTTGCAAAAAGACCCCGCACTCCACACCTTGTTTGTAGATAACCCCTGCCTCTTGCGTTCAACCATCTTTCCCTCTCACCTCATCTAGCCATCTCAGAAAAAAAAAGAAGGATGCTCTCGGCGCCGTCTGCCTCCAACGCCTCTCATGCCTTCTCTCAGGCCGCATTGCGGACCACCACCACGACCCCCTCTTCCTCGCAGTCTCCTCCGCCCCCTTTCAAGTCATCCCGGGTTACATTCACGGTGGTCTAGCAAAAATAAACAAAATCGATACTCAAAAAAAAAAATCTTAAAGATCATTTTCTTGCAAAAGCACAAGAAGTGTTATTTCTTCATGAAGTTTTGGATGCAGGTTGAGCACTTGAACGCTTTTGTTTGCAAAAGATATTTTTTTTATCTATTTTGCCTATATTTACTCTTCACCCGGATACTTGTGAGCTCTAGAGAAGAATGAATATCCGAAGAAATCTATCGATATTTGTTACACATGAGATGATTCCCACATACTTTGTCAAATAAACAACTCCCGAATGAATGTATTTTGTGTTCCACAGGCATCTTACTAGTTTAGGACAGTAAAACTTATCCAAAAGCGAGCCGTCACAACAATTTACGTTTCTAGCCGTCCGTTCGCAATATAGACGTTTTTAACCGTTGGATCTTTTGTGTACAAGCATCTGCCATATCTTGACTCTGCTGTTCTATGAACTGCTGTTGCAGAGGCCAAAACGACGGCCTGTGGTAAATTGGGCCGTCGGACAACCCATTCCAGCGTTTTGCTAAAGGATGTCCGGCTTCACTAAAGAGGACTCTGCCCACTGCAGCCATTCGATTTGGCTTACCGGTAGTATACTGCTAGCCACGAATGTTGCATCTCCTCCACGCCTGACACGAACAGCACCACGGACATGCTCCGCCATGGCGCTGCTGCCCATCGACCTCACGGCCGAGCCCCACACCCCTTCCTATTCTAAGCGCTACCATCGACCCAGCGTCTTGTGCATATCATAGCATACATGATGGACCCAATTGCCAAGGCATATGGAACTCAACTCATCTGCACACACTCATCAACTGTCTTGGGACATTGAATGCATGGCTGACAGATCTGACCGCAAGGCTTTATATTCCTCAATCAAAAATATGTCTGATGAACGTTTCACATTCAGGGATAATATTGTGCGCATCAATGGGCCGAGAAACCGGGGTTAGTCGGGAATATTGTGAAATGGTTTTCTAGAAACATGAAGGGCATGATTTGGTCCCTGGCCAATGGGCGCAGGCTAAAGCTTTGCCCCGATAACAAACTCCCATTCGTCGTGTTTTTGTCAAAGTAGAAAGACATCCTGCTATTTGACCTGTCCTTGTTAGTATAATATCGGGCATCCTGATATTTCATTAGTTATAAGGACATTCTGCTTTGAAATAGCAGATGTAGTTTGGTGTCTTTGTGCTTGTGCACGCTTGGGTGCTGCACTTCAAGTGGCGGAGGTTTACTGATGTCTTCGTGGACGCTCCGATAGTAGTGAGGGCAATGCTAGTGAATGTGATCGGTGAGCCAAGTTATGAACTTCCTTGTGTTGAAGCCCATGTGCAGTGAGCCCTAACATGTCTAGTAAATACACATATCAGTGTATAGAAGTGTGGATGTCGTCCACTTGCCTTTTACAGTTCCTATTTCCCATATAGATCGGGGAGTAGCCAGGTAACGCGGACCCCCCGGGAGCGCTTGCGCGACATCTGGGCCGACCCATATCCGGGTTTCGAGAGCCTTTCTTCCATCAGTTTTGGGAAGATTTTAGAAATTCACAAGTATTTTTCCTCAACTTCTTTTCTTTCGGTTTTCTCAGTTTTTGCATATTTTCTTTTTCTTTTCCCTTTCTTTTCATTTTTCATTTTTATATTTTAATTTGATTTTTAAAAATTCGTTAATGTTTTTGCAATCTCACAATTTTTGGGACTTGTGAACATTTCTTGATTTCACGAATAGTTTATGAATTCATGAATGTTTCTTGAAATTCATAAATATTTTTTTAATTCAGGAGCATTTTTTCAGGTCACGAGAATCTTTTGAAATTCATGAAATTTTCTGAGATTCACAAATATTTCTTTAATTTTGGTCATTTCTCTGAGATCCGTGATTTTTTTGTATTCACAAACTTTTGTACCACCACCCCATATAAAATGGTGGATTATACCATGGTCGTCGTGCTTAGGTGCACTAGTTTTCACATTTGGATTTGTTCCATTATTAGTGGAACTAGAACCATCATTAGGGTTAGGGGGAGTAGAAGTAGATGCACCATTTTTTTGCGGGAAAACATCTGATCTATTCATCTTCAATCATGGCAGTACAACGAACACTAGAAATAATAAAAAATACATCCAAATTCATAGACCACCTAGCGACGACTACAAGCACTGAAGCGAGCCGAAGGCGTGCCGCCGTCATCGCCCCTCTATCACCGGAGCCGGACAGAACTTGTTGTAGTAGACAGTCGGGAAGTCGTTGTGCTAAGACTCCATAGGACCAGCGCACCAGAATAGCAACCATCGCCGATGAAGATGTTGGGGAACGCAGTAATTTCAAAAAAATTCCTACGCACACGCAAGATCATGGTGATGCATAGTAACGAGAGGGGAGAGTGTCGACCACGTACCCTCGTAGACCGTAAGCGGAAGCGTTATCAGAACGCGGTTGATGTAGTCGTGCGTCTTCACGATCCGTCCGATCTAAGTACCGAACGTACGGCACCTCTGAGTTCAACACACGTTAAGCTCGGTGACATCCCACGAACTCCGATCCAGCAGAGCTTCGAGGGAGAATTCCGTCAGCTCGACGGCATGATGATGGTGATGATGATGATGCTACCGACGCAGGGCTTTGCCTAAGCACCGCTACGATATGACCGAGGTGGATTATGGTGGAGGGGGGCACCGCACATGGCTAAAAGATCAACTGATCAACTTGTGTGTCTATGGGGTGCCCCCTCCCCCGTATATAAAGGAGTGGAGGAGGAGGAGAGGCCGGCCCTCCTAGACGCGCCCCAAGGGGAGTCCTACTCCCACCGAGAGTAGGACTCCAACCCTTCCAAAAGTAGGAGTAGGAGAGAGGGAAGGAGGAGAGAGGGGGAAGGAAAGGGGGGCGCCGCCCCCCTCCTTGTCCAATTCGGACTAGATGGAGAGGGGGTGCGCGGCCTGCCCTAGCCGCCCCTCCTCTTCTCCACTAAGGCCCAATAGGCCTATTACACTCCCCGGGGGGTTCCGGTAACCCCCGGTACTCCGGTATTTGTCCGAACTTGCCCGGAACCTTTCCGAAGTCCAAACATAGTCATCCAATATATCGATCTTTATGTCTTGACCATTTCAAGACTCCTCGTCATGTCGGTGATCATATCTGGGACTCCGAACTACCTTAGGTACATCAAAACACATAAACTCATATTACTGATCGTCACCGAACTTTAAGCGCGCGAATCCTACGGGTTCGAGAACTATGTAGACATGACCGAGACTCGTCTCCGGTCAATAACCAATAGCAGAACCTGGATGCTCATATTGGTTCCTACATATTCTATGAAGATCTTTATCGGTCAAACCGCATAACAACATACGTTGTTCCCTTTGCCATCGGTATGTTACTTGCCCGAGATTCGATCGTCGGTATCTCAATACCTAGTTCAATCTCGTTACCGGCAAGTCTCTTTATTCATTCCGTAATGCATCATCCCACAACTAACTCATTAGTCACATTGTAGAGCATCTTTATAATCACCATCGAAGACACCTATAGAGCATCTTTATAATCACCCAATTATGTTGTGACGTTTGATAGCACACAAGGTGTTCCTCCGGTATTCGGGAGTTGCATAATCTCATAGTCTGAGGAACATGTATAAGTCATGAAGAAAGCAGTAGCAATGAAACTGTAATGATCATCATGCTAAGCTAACGGATGGGTCAAGTCAATCACATCATTCTCTAATGATGTGATGCCGCTTATCAAATGACAACTCTTTGTCCATGGCTAGGAAACTTAACCATCTTTGATTAACGAGCTAGTCAAGTAGAGGCATACTAGTGACACTCTGTTTGTTTATGTATTCACACATGTACTAAGTTTCCAGTTAATACAATTGTCGGTGTCAAAACCGGCGGATCTTGGGTAGGGGGCCCCGAACTGTGCGTCTAAGGCGGATGGTAACAGGAGGCAGGGAACACGATGTTTTACCCAGGTTCGGGCCCTCTTAATGGAGGTAAAACCCTACGTCCTGCTTGATTTATTCTTGGTGATATGAGTATTACAAGAGTTTATCTACCACGAGATCGGAGAGGCTAAACCCTAGAAGCTAGCCTATGGTATGATTGTATGTTGTCCTACGGACTAAAACCCTCCGGTTTATATAGACACTGGAGGGGGCTAGGGTTACACAAGGTCGGTTATAAAGGAGGAGATATACATATCCGTATTGCCTAGCTTGCCTTCCACGCCTAGTAGAGTCCTATCCGGACACGGGAAGAAGTCTTCAATCTTGTATCTTCATAGTCCAACAGTCCGGCCAAAGGATATAGTCCGGCTGTCCGGAGACCCCTTATCCAGGACTCCCTTAGTAGCCCCTGAACCAGGCTTCAATGACGATGAGTCCGGCGCAGTGTTGTCTTCGGCATTGCAAGGCGGGTTCCCCCTCTGGATACACCACAGAAGAGTTCGAATAAAAGGATAGTGTCCGACCCTGCAAAATAAGTTCCACATACCACCATAGAGAGAATAATATTTCCACAAATCTAATCTGCTGACACATTTTGGCAACATGACATCATGCCATGGCTCGGTGATTATTCGAACCGTTTTTCTTTAACTAGCCCCGCACATAACGTGAGGCAGTTTCTTGACACGTCTTATCAAAGCAGAGACCGTGCCCCCCTTATTACGGGATTCTCATCAATACGGTCGTGGGTAACCCAACCGCGCCTAGGACTCCTAGATTTTAGGCAAGTCCCAAACGGCCACGAGGAGGACGCTTGATATTCACCCTCTTTATAAAGGGACAAGGCTTTTACTTTTTTCCTCCCATGCTCAATCGAATCCTTCCCCCGCCTCAAGTTCTAACACCCAAAGCCCAGGTCAGGTGCTTCGGACCTTCAATCATGTCCGGATCCAGCCTCCAGGGTCGGTGGATGCCCTCCTCCATCATGGAAGAGGATATCAAGAAGTTGAGGGAGGCAAGATACCTGACCGCCGAAGTCTCGCATCGGCTGCCTGCCCGAGGGCAGGTCGTCCCTACTCCTGAACCCAATGAAGACGTTGTGTTTATCTCCCACTTCCTCCGAGGACTAGGCCTCACTCTGGATCCCTTCGTTAGGGGTTTGATGTTCTATTACGGGCTTGATTTCCACGATCTAGCCCCGGATTCCTTTCGCCACATCTCGGCATTCATTGTCATATGTGAGGCCTTCCTCCGCATTACTCCTCACTTCGGCCTGTGGCTCAAGACCTTTGATGTGAAGCCGAAGATGGTCGAGGGGCAGTATGCAGCGTGCGGGGGTGCATTAATAAGCAAGATAGCTGGAGCTCCGTGGCCAAAAGGTTCCTTCCCAGAGGTGTCCAGATTATGGCAACGGGAGTGGTTCTACGTCACAGCTCCCAGAAGTGCCAAGTGGGTAGCTTCCCCCGTCTTTCGCTCGGGCCCTCCACCACAACTGATGTCATCGATCAGTAGGGGGCTGAGCTGGGGTCCAGCCAAGGATGTGCCCATACTGCAGAGCCGCATCCAGGATCTCTTCGGGGGAGATTTTAATTTGGTTATGGTAGTGCAAGTCATGCTGGTTCGTCAAGTCCAGCCTTGCAAACGCCGGCCCCTCCGCTTGTGGGAATTCAACCCAGAAGGACCGCGCACTATTCAGAATTTCCTCGGCCTGACACACAAGGAGATGTACAAGTCATTCTTCGGACCCCAAATAGAGTGTCCGGACACCTCCGAGGATGTGGGCCTAAGCAGCAACCGCACCGCGGCCCCCAGTAAGTAATCGTCTAGCCGAACACACTATCTTTCATCTATCATGACGTCATTCTAAAGAATCACTTTTTGACCAGGACTGGATAGCAAAGGCGAAGATGATCCGGTGTTCGCCCCCCCTTCCCGAAGGCTTGGACAATCTGGTGCTGGAAAAGATGCTCGAGCCAGCACCTTGCTCGGTGCCCTCAAAAGAAGATGAAGGGGGGAATAAAGAGGGCGAAAGCGGGCCTCCACCGCTACCTATTCCAACCGAGGGAACGAGCGCCTCTGTGAGGGAGGATGGCCAAGGGAAGGAATCTGACATTCCCTCGCCCCGGGGGGAGGAAGAGGACTACCTCTGATGATCCGGAAACCAAGGCTTCCAAACGGGAGAAGAAAACTCCACCAGAGGGTCCCGCCTCAGAGGGTGCTCTTGCCGCACAAGGTCCGTGCGGGGATCATCCCTCTAACGGGCTGTAAGTAATCAAAAAGTACTTCATAGTGAAGATATACTACCTTACTTCTGAGGAAGATAACCGAAGCATTTATCTTGCAGTTGGATCTGAGCCCTTCTCAGCAGAGCTCGTCTTCGGGGGATCTTCTTCCGGAGATGATGGAGAGTGAAACGCCTCCCCCGGACTCCCTAGCTCAAGAAGCGGGCGACCTTGAAGTGTCATCACGGAGAGTTTCTCCGGATCCGGCAAGGCCAGAAGGTAATCCCATGGTCACCCGGAGCCCTCAGTATCCGGCTCTTGAAGAGAGCAATCAAAAGAGTCCGGCACCATCTGGTATGCGGTCGGACGTACTGAAGAGTCTGCTAGAGCGAGCGACTATTTCAGAAGAGCACCGTACATTAATGTGTACGGCGATTGAAAGGATTTCGTCCGCCGAAAATGGGTTGCATGAAGCCTTTATGAGTCTACTGACGGGCTTTGAGGTACGTGAAATGATATACATTTGTGATGGTACCGCACATTTTAGGTGTGCCCTGTGTAGATAGTAGCCCCTGAGACTCTGGTTGTCGCCGAAAACAACGACGAACAGAGGATCGTAGTCCAGGTAATAACCAGACCGCCTTTATGTGCAGGTGTCTGAAGCTCCAGTGGCTAGCCGGACTGATGGGGTTGCCGAACTAAAACGGCGACTAGATGCGGTGGATGCCGACATCGAGCTTGTTAACAAGCGGCTTGACGAGGCATAGGGTAGGTGATATTTATAGTGAATGTCACATAGTGAGAGTAGCGTGATGCCAGTATCTTTAATATGTTGTGACTGCAGATGGAGCTGCCACCGTGGAGGCCTTGCGGGCGGAGCTTGCCCGAGCCAAGGAGCAAGCAAGGAGTAGTAATGCGGCCTCTTTGAAGGTGGCCGAAGAGTTGAGAGCCGAGAAGGCCGCACATAGCGAGAGCAAAGAGAAAATGGCCAAAATGGCTGTGAAGTTAAAAGACACTGCCGACCGCTGCCAGTTTCTTGAAGAAGAAAGCCGGGCGAAGGCTACGGACCTCGAAAAGGCCACAATGGCGACCAAAGACACCCGCTCTGCAATGAGAGCAAAAAAGTAGGAACTGCGTGAAGCCAGGGATATTGCGGTTGGGAAGCCCTTTTTGCTACGGAGGAAGTTCGGCGATCCGCGGTATGCCCCTCTGGATCGGCCGTGGAGTTCGACCGACGCATATATGGACTTAGCGGCGAGCGCTGTCGATGCGGCCGAATACTTCCGAGATCAAACAGATCGTGAAGTGGACAAGCTGTTCTGGTCGCAATTTAACGTTCCAGAGCGTCCTCTTCCATTGACTGATCAGCTTGCCGAATGGGCCGAACTCAATAGATTGTCCAGACTCGCCATGAGGTCTGTCGTGGATCATCTGTGGCCGGAAAAGCCAAAGCCGAACAACTATTTTAGCTTGGTGCAGCAGTTCCTTGGTGCGGTGCCACGCATTAATGCGATGAAGATGTCGGCGTGCATAGAAGGCTCGCGGATGGCCCTTGCCCGTGTCAAAACATACTGGGCAGAGATGGATGCCACCACTGCCGCGGCGCAGGGTTCGGCCATAGGCCGAGTGGCTGCCGAGCACTATTTTGAAGAAGTTCTTGAGGGCGCTCGTTCGATAGAGGCCCAGTGCTCGAAGAATGTTATGTTTGAGTGACATGTTTTCCCATTGTAGAAACAATGTTTTGTTGAATTTATCAAGGCTGTATTTATACTTTTGCCCGAAAGTATTGTGATGCCTCCTGTGCGGCCGTTTATGTATACATGTATATAACCTGAAAGATTGCAGTCGTCGGCTTCAGCCCCCACGCATATAATGAGGGGGTGTCCGCAGAAGACGCGTATTCACACTTAATCCAACATCTTGGTCCTAATAAGGAGGTGATAGCGCAACGAACTAGGCAACCGGACTATAATGCTTTAACACTTTCACTTAGCCATAGGAGTTTGATAGTGGGGCTACTAGATAGCCCCTGGTGGCTCCGCACTCATCCGGATTCGGGGTGCGTACATGCCTGGCCAGGAAACGGCCCTTTGTTAATGCGGAGAAATCCCGAAGATTCCAACAAGTCATCGAGTGGTTGACCAGTCTCACGTTATATCATGACAGTCAGTTTTCGGCTTTCTCTACTGAGGTACTCGTCCGGATGAACCAGGGCACAATCGCAGTAGTTCTCCTGGTGCCGCCTTAGCCGATAGAGCGGAACGTAAGGCAGCAAAACACAGGAGCCAGGCAAACCCAACATTTGACCAAAGACATGATTCGGAGCTGATGCATATAAGGCCAAACTCGCGACGCCGAACACTCCCTAAGGTATTCGGTCTTTATGGTGTAAACTAGGTCTAAAACAGCACCCTTTGTAATAAGCCCCTGGTGTCCAGGTACGTGCATTATTCTGGCGTGGCCACATGCCAAGACGTCAGCATCCTTCTCGATTGTACTGAGAAACCGAGGGATGTAAATCAACAAGAGACAGTAAAAAAGGTTTACGCAGGGTCTTAATCTACAAAGAATCCTTGGAACGGGTCCTTGCTGCACGTCTGCGCCTGTGTCTCCGTTGTCCCGTATCCTGGACGGGTGTAGCATGATGGTCATATGTATTAATTACATATAGCTGAGCCGGACTCGTCTAGCCATGTCCGTGGTCTTAACGACCTGTCAAATGCTTGAGTTGGTGATGCCGCTTAGTGTGCGGCGGCCAAGGCGGCCGCACCGTCTTCGGTGTGCAAGGAGCGCTCAATATTTCCATTTACTGTAATGATGCCGCGTGGACCGGGCATCTTGAGCTTGAGGGAAGCGTAATGCGGTATTCCGCTAAAGCGAGCGAAAGCTTCGCGTCCGAGTAGTGCTTGATAGCCACTTTGGAACGGAGCAACGTGGAAAGTTAAATTTTCGCTGCGGAAGTTATCAGGGAAGCTGAATATAACCTCTAGTAGCAGGGAGCCCCTTGTAGTGAGCCTCCGGGCCTGGCGTTACTCCTTTAAAGGTAGCATTGCTGCAGCGGATTTTCGTTGGGTCTATCCCCATTTTGCGGACTGTGTCCTGATATATCAGATTTAAACTGCTGCCGCCGTCCATCAAGACTCGGGTGAAGTGGTATCCGTCAATTATTGGATCTAATACCAAGGCAGCCCATCCTGCACGCCGGATACTTGCCGAGTAATCCCGATGGTCTAAGGTGATCGGTTGGGACGACCAGTGGCGGAGCTCCGCGGTGATAGGCCCTGGGGCATGTTCCTCGAAAGGTGCCGCTTTGTTTCTCCCTTTTATCACGTGTAACACGTTGACTGTTTTGACTTCTGGTGGGAATTTCTTCTGTTCCCTTGTGTTTTGTTTGCGAGGCTCATCCTCGTCTTCACTCAATGTATCCTGCCCCTTGTGTTCGGCATTGAGCTTTCCAGACTGTTTGAAGACCCAACATTCTCTGTGGGTGTGATTTGCAGGCTTATCCGGGGTGCTATGGATCTGACATATTTGGTCCAGAATTTTGTTTAGGCTGGACAATTCGTCTCTGTTGCCTTTGGAGGGCAGCTTCTGTTGCCCTGGCCGAGAGCTTCTAAATCCGGCGTTTACCGCCATGCTCTTCGGGCTGTCTTCTTTATTCCGGCGCTTATTCTTGCTGCGTCGTGATTTCCCGTTTCCATCCCTGACTTCGGATGTACTTGGGTTGCTGGTGCTGCATCGGGCTAACCAGCTGTCCTCGCCCGCGCAAAAACGGGTCATGAGGCTTGTTAATGCTACCATTGTTCTCGGCTTTTCTTGACCTAGGTGTCTGGCAAGCCATTCATCTCGAACGCTATGCTTGAAAGCTGCTAAGGCTTTGGCGTCTGGACAGTCAACTATTTGGCTCTTTTTAGTGAGGAACCTGTTCCAAAGTTTTCGGGCTGACTCACCGGGCTGTTGAGTTATATGAATTAAATCGTCTACATCCGGTGGACGGACATATGTCCCTTGAAAATTTGCCCGAAAGGCGTCTTCGAGCTCTTCCCAGCTTCCGATGGAGTTTTCGGGGAGGCTTTTAAGCTAGTGCCGAGATGGCCCTTTGAGCTTGAGGGATAAGTACTTGATGGCGTGGAGATTGTCTCCTTGGGCCATATGGATGTGGAGGATGTAGTCCTCAATCCAGACCCCAGGGCCTGTTGTTCCATCGTACGCCTCTATGTTTACGGGTTTGAATCCCTCTGGAAATTCATGGTCTAGCACATCGTCGGTGAAACATCGAGGGTGTGCGGCACCCCTGTATTTGGGCGTACCGTGGTGTTCGGATGTTTGTTGTGTTGCATTGTATGTTGGAGCGCGTCTGCGTGGTCCATAGATGGATCTGGTTGCGCCGTCCTTTTGATGTGAGCCCTTACGCGGATCGCGTGCGGCGTCGTTTGCCGCTTTATGTTGGCTCTAACGCTGGGTCTGTATGATCGTTATTTCTGCCGAGGCGGGATTTGGAGCGGCGTTTACGCCGCCGCTTTTACTGCTTCTCGAGGGAACCACCCTTCGCTGCGTCCTTCCGTTCCTCATCGTTATTTTCTTTGGGTGTGTCCACCATGTATATGTCATGTGATGAAGTGGGCGTCCAGTGCCCTGTGGGCAATGGTTCCTCTTCGTCTCCCGCATCGTCGTCCATACCGTCGATGTCTTCGGAGTCAAAGTCGAGCATGTCGGTTAAGTCATCGACAGTGGCTACTAAGTGGGTGGTGGGTGGGCGGCGAATTTCTTCGTCATCCGCATCCCAATCCTGCCGGACGTAGTTAGGCCAGGACTCTCCTGATAAGGAGAGAGACCTTAATGAGTTCAGTATGTCGCCAAAGGGTGAGTGCTGAAAAATATCCGCGGAGGTGAACTCCATGATCGGTGCCCAATCGGATTCGACAGGAACGGGCGCAGGCGGTTCGGAGTCCGTGGCCGGAGAAGGATCCGGCAGTTTGGCAACACGGCTCTCGTGAAGGGTAAGGTCGATATTCGGTTCAATCGCCGTAGAGGATACGACCTCCGTGGCGGGGTCTATCCACCCGTCCATGGATGGCGCAATTGGCTTGGGATTGAGGGTCGGAGCGGCTGCCGGTGCGATTTCTCGAACACTGTCCGATGGTAGAGCTAGATCGTACTCATCGTGACCGCATGGCGCACAAGGAAGGGGCTCGAATCCGTCGAAGATCAAGTCTCCGCGGATATCGGCTGTGTAATTTAAGCTTCCAAACCTGACCTGGTGGCCAGGGGCGTAACTTTCGATCTGCTCCAGATGGCCAAGCGAGTTGGCCCGCAGTGCGAAGCCGCCGAACACGAAGATCTGTGCGGGGAGAAAAATCTCACCCTAGACTACATCGCTATCGATGATAGTAGGAGCCATCAAGCCTAACGGCGATGACACAGAGGAACTCTCAATGAAAGCACCAATGTCGGTGTCAAAACCGGCGGATCTCGGGTAGGGGGTCCCGAACTGTGCGTCTAAGGCGGATGGTAATAGGAGGCAGGGAACACGATGTTTTACCCAGGTTCGGGCCCTCTTGATGGAGGTAAAACCCTACGTCCTGCTTGATTTATTCTTGTTGATATGAGTATTACAAGAGTTAATCTACCACGAGATCGGAGAGGCTAAACCCTAGAAGCTAGCCTATGGTATGATTGTATGTTGTCCTACGGACTAAAACCCTTCGATTTATGTAGACACCGGAGGGGGCTAGGGTTACACCAGGTCGGTTACAAAGGAGGAGATATACATATCCGTATTGCCTAGCTTGCCTTCCACGCCAAGTAGAGTCCTATCCGGACACGGGACGAAGTCTTCAATCTTGTATCTTCATAGTCCAACAGTCCGGCCAAAGGATATAGTCCGGCTGTCCGGAGACCCCCTTATCTAGGACTCCCTCAACAATTCTAGCATGAATAATAAACATTTATCATGATATAAGGAAATATAAATAACAACTTTATTATTGCCTCTAGGGCATATTTCCTTCAGAAGAGTAGCGTAGATCGAAAGGATCCAACATGAAGACACACGAACGATGAACAAATCCGAGCAAATTCAGCAAAGACAGATCCGTCGGAGAGACACATCTCCACACACCCACCGAAGATTAGATGCACCACCGGAACGGGGGCTAGACGGGGAGAACTTTATTCCATCTTCAGGGAGCCGCTGCCGTATCGCCTTCCTGAACAGGACACAAACCCTAACAAAACTCGAAAATACATCTTAAAAACGAGGCCCTCCCACCGGCAAGGGCCGGGATCAACCACGCCTCCATGGCCCTAAGGCCACCGGAGACGAGGCTAACCAGCGGGAGGCGAAGGAACCACTACAAAAAATACACTTCCGTGATGATACGTGTTTGTCACAGTAGGTCTCTTTTTTTGTCATGCATGTACATCCATGACAAATTTATGACAGAATCAAGATAGTCATACATGTGCTTGCGTAGAAGTGTTCCATGACATTACCAAAATTATCATCACGGAGTGTCCACTTCCATGACGATAAATCGCGCGTCACAGAAGTGCTTTCGTCAAGGGTGACCGACACGTGGCATCCACCGTAACGGAACGGCGTTAAGCTATCGGGTCGGGTTTTGGATCCGATAACCCATTAACAGCCCCGACCAATGGGGATTTTCCACGTGTAAAATCATCATTGGCTGGAGGAAACACGTGTCGGCTCATCGTTGGGACAGATGTCAACCACTCATTGGACGGAAGGCGCCTATGATACGTCGACACATGGCACGGCCCAATAGAGGCCCATTCCTGTGAAAAGGCCGGCCCATTTGACTTGGTCAAAAGGTGGCGGGCCGGCCCATGGAAAGCCTGTTAACGGCTGTTGGGGAACGTTGCAGAAAACAAAAATTTTCCTACGGTTTCACCAAGATCCATCTATGAGTTCATCTAGCAACGAGTGATCGGATGCATCTACATACCTTTGTAGATCACGAGCGGAAGCGTTCAAAGAACGGGGATGAGGTAGTCGTACACGACGTGATCCAAATCACCGATGACCAAGCGCCGAACGGACGGCACCTCCGCGTTCAACGCACGTACGGAGCGGATGACGTCTCCTCCTTTTTGATCCAGCAAGGGGAGAGGAGAGGTTGAGGAAGATGGCTCCAGCAGCAGCACGACGGCGTGGTGATGATGGAGCTTGCAGTACTCCGGCAGGGCTTTGCCAAGCTCTATGGAGGAGGAGGTGTTGGAGAGGGAGAGGGAGGCACCAAAGGCGTGGTATGAGAGGCCCTCCTTCCCTCACTATATATAGGGGGGCCTAAGGGGGGCGCCGGCCCTAGGAGATCCAATCTCCTAGGGGGGCGGCGGCCAAGGGAGGAGTCCCTCCCTCCCAAGGCACCTAGGGGGTGCCTTCCCCCTTTGGGACTCTTCCCATCTTAAACCCTAGGCGCATGGGCCTCTTGGGGCTGGTGCCCTTGGCCCATGTAGGCCAAGGCGCACCCCCTACAGCCCATGTGGCCCCCGGGGTAGGTGGCCCCACCCGGTGGACCCCCGGGACCCTTCCGGTGGTCCTGGTACAATACCGGTGACCCCGAAACTTGTCCCGATGGCCAAAATAGCACTTCCTATATATAATTCTTTACCTCCGGACCATTTCGGAACTCTTTGTGACGTCCGGGATCTCATCCGAGACTCCGAACAACATTCGGGTTACTGCATATACATATCCTTACAACCCTAGCGTCACCGAACCTTAAGTGTGTAGACCCTACGGGTTCGGGAGACATGTAGACATGACCGAGACGACTCTCCGGTCAATAACCAACAGAGGGATATGGATACCCATGTTGGCTCCCACATGCTCCTCGATGATCTCATCGGATGAACCATGATGTCGAGGATTCAAGCAACCCCATATACAATTCCCTTTGCCAGTTGGTATGTTACTCGCCCGAGATTCGATCGTCGGTATCCCAATACCTTGTTCAATCTCGTTACCGGCAAGTCACTTTACTCGTACCATAATGCATGATCCCGTGACCAGACACTTGGTCACTTTGAGCTCATAATGATGATGCATTACCGAGTGGGCCCAGTGATACCTCTCCGTCATACGGAGTGACAAATCCCAGTCTTTATCCGTGTCAACCCAACAGACACTTTCGGAGATACCCGTAGTCTACCTTTATAGTCACCCAGTTAAGTTGTGACGTTTGGTACACCCAAAGCACTCCTACGGTATCCGGGAGTTACACGATCTCATGGTCTAAGGAAAGGATACTTGACATTAGAAAACTCTAGCAAACGAACTATACGACCTTGTGCCATGTTTAGGATTGGGTCTTGTCCATCACATCATTCTCCTAATGATGTGATCTCGTTATCAATGACATCCAATGTCCATAGTCAGGAAACCATGACTATCTGTTGATCAACGAGCTAGTCAACTAGAGGCTTACTAGGGACATGTTGGTGTCTATTATTCACACATGTATTACGATTTCCGGATAACACAATTATAGCATGAATAAAGACAATTATCATGAACAAGGAAATATAATAATAATGCTTTTATTATTGCCTCTAGAGCATATTTCCAACAGTCTCCCACTTGCACTAGAGTCAATAATCTAGTTACATTGTGATGAATCGAACACCCATGGAATTCTGGTGTTGATCATGTTTTGCTCTAGGGAGAGGTTTAGTCAACGGATCTGCTACATTCAGGTATGTATGTACTTTACAAATATCTATGTCTCCATCTTGAACATTTTCACGAATGGAGTTGAAGTGACGCTTGATGTGCCTGGTCTTCTTGTGAAACCTGGGCTCCTTGGCAAGTGCAATAGCTCCAGTGTTGTCACAAAAGAGTTTGATTGGCCCCGACGCATTAGGTATGACTCCGAGGTCGGTGATGAACTCCTTCACCCAAATTGCTTCATGTGCTGCCTCCGAGGCTGCCATGTACTCCGCTGCACATGTAGATCCCGCCACGACGCTCTGCTTGCAACTGCACCAGCTTAGTGCCCCACCATTCAAAATATACATGTATCCGGTTTGTGACTTAGAGTCATCCAGATCTGTGTCGAAGCTAGCATCGACGTAACCCTTTACGACGATCTCTTCGTCACCTCCATAAACGAGAAACACTTCCTTAGTCCTTTTTAGGTACTTCAGGATATTCTTGACCGCTGTCCAGTGTTCCTTGTCGGGATTACTTTGGTACCTTCCTACCAAACTTACGGCAAGGTTTACATCAAGTCTGGTACATAGCATGGCATACATAATAGAACCTATGGCTGAGGCATAGGGGATGACACTCATCTCTTCTATATCTTCTGCCGTGGTCGGACATTGAGCCGAGCTCAATTTCACACCTTGCAGCATAGGCAAGAACCCCTTCTTGGACTGATCCATATTGAACTTCTTCAATATCTTATCAAGGTATGTGCTTTGCGAAAGACCTATGAGGCGTCTTGATCTATCTCTATAGATTTTGATGCCTAATATATAAGCAGCTTCTCCAAGGTCCTTCATTGAAAAACTCTTATTCAAGTAGGCCTTAATGCTGTCCAAGAGTTCTATATCATTTCCCATCAAAAGTCTGTCATCTACATATAATATGAGAAATGCTATAGAGCTCCCACTCACTTTCTTGTAAACGCAGGCTTCTCCATAAGTCTGCGTAAACCCAAACGCTTTGATCATCTCATCAAAGCGAATGTTCCAACTCCGAGATGCTTGCACCAGCCCATAAATCGAGCGTTGGAGCTTGCACACCTTGTTAGCATTCTTAGGATCGACAAAACCTTCCGGCTGCATCATATACAATTCTTCCTTAAGGAAAACATTAAGGAACGCCGTTTTGACGTCCATTTGCCATATCTCATAATCATAGTATGCGGCAATTGCTAACATGATTCGGACGGACTTCAGCTTCGCTACGGGTGAGAAAGTCTCATCGTAGTCAACCCCTTGAACTTGTCGATAACCCTTAGCGATAAGCCAAGCTTTATAGATGGTCACATTACCATCCGCGTCTGTCTTCTTCTTAAAGATCCATTTATTTTCTATGGCTCGCCGATCATCGGGCAAGTCAGTCAAAGTCCATACTTTGTTTTCATACATGGATCCTATCTCGGATTTCATGGCTTCTAGCCATTTGTCGGAATCCGGGCCCGCCATCGCTTCTTCGTAGTTCGAAGGTTCACCGTTGTTTAACAACATGATTTCCAGGACAGGGTTGCCGTACCACTCTGGTGCGGAACATGTCCTTGTGGACCTACGAGGTTCAGTAGCAACTTGATCTGAAGTTTCATGATCATCATCATTAACTACCTCTCTAGTCGGTGCAGGCACATCAGGAACATTTTCTTGAGTTGCGCCATTTTCCGGTTCAAGAGGTAATACTTCATCAAGTTCTACTTTCCTCCCACTTACTTCTTTCGAGAGAAACTCCTTCTCCAGAAAGGATCCATTCTTGGCAACAAAGATCTTGCCTTCGGATCTGAGGTAGAAGGTATACCCAATAGTTTCTTTAGGGTATCCTATGAAGACGCATTTTTCCGACTTGGGTTCGAGATTTTCAGGTTGAAGTTTCTTGACATAAGCATCGCATCCCCAAACTTTTAGAAACGACAGCTTAGGTTTCTTCCCAAACCATAATTCATACGGTGTCGTCTCAACGGATTTCGACGGAGCCCTATTTAAAGTGAATGCGGCAGTCTCTAAAGCATAGCCCCAAAAAGATAGCGGTAAATCGGTAAGAGACATCATAGATCGCACCATATCTAATAGAGTGCGATTACGAAGTTCGGACACACCATTACGCTGAGGTGTTCCAGGCGGCGTGAGTTGTGAAACTATTCCACATTTCCTTAAGTGTGTGCCAAATTCATGACTCAAGTATTCTCCTCCATGATCTGATCGCAAAAACTTGATTTTTCGGTCACGTTGATTCTCAACCCCACTCTGAAATTCCTTGAACTTTTCAAAGGTTTCAGACTTGTGTTTCATTAAGTAGATATACCCATATCTACTCAAGTCATCAGTGAGGGTGAGAACATAACGATAGTCACCGCGAGCCTCAAGACTCATTGGACCGCACACATCAGTATGTATGATTTCCAACAAGTTGGTTGCTCGCTCCATTGTTCCTGAGAACAGAGTCTTGGTCATTTTACCCATGAGGCATGGTTCGCACGTGTCAAATGATTCATAATCAAGAGACTCTAAAAGTCCATCTGCATGGAGCTTCTTCATGCGTTTGACACCTATGTGACCAAGGCGGCAGTGCCACAAATATGTGGGACTATCATTATCAACCTTACATCTTTTGGTATTCACACTATGAACATGTGTAGCATTACGCTCGAGATTCATTAAGAATAAACCATTCACCATGGGAGCATGACCATAAAACATATCTCTCATATAAATAGAACAACCATTATTCTCGGATTTAAATGAGTAGCCATCTCGAATTAAACGAGATCCCGATACAATGTTCATGCTCAAAGCTGGCACTAAATAACAATTATTGAGGTTTAAAACTAATCCCGAAGGTAAATGTAGAGGTAGCGTGCCGACGGCGATCACATTGACCTTGGAACCATTCCCGACGCGCATCGTCACCTCGTCCTTCGCCAGTCTCCGCTTATTCCGCAGCCCCTGCTTTGAGTTACAAATGTGAGCAACCGCACCGGTATCAAATACCCAGGAGCTACTACGAACACTGGTAAGGCACACATCAATCACATGTATATCACATATACCTTTCGTTTTGCCGGCCTTCTTGTCCGCTAAGTATTTGGGGCAGTTCCGCTTCCAGTGACCATTTCCCTTGCAATAAAAGCACTCAGTCTCGGGCTTGGGTCCATTCTTTGGCTTCTTCCCGGCAGCTTGCTTGCCAGGTGCGGCAACTCCCTTGCCGTCCTTCTTGAAGTTCTTTTTACCCTTGCCCTTCTTGAACTTAGTGGTTTTATTGACCATCAACACTTGATGTTCCTTCTTGACTTCTACCTCTGCTGATTTCAGCATTGAAAATACCTCAGGAATGGTCTTTTCCATCCCCTGCATATTGAAGTTCATCACAAAGCTCTTGTAGCTTGTTGGAAGCGACTGGAGGATTCTGTCAATGACCGCGTCATCCGGGAGATTAACTCCCAGCTGAGTCAAGCGGTTATGTAACCCAGACATAGTCAGTATGTGCTCGCTGACAGAACTATTTTCCTCCATCTTACAGCTGAAGAATTTGTCGGAGACTTCATATCTCTCGATCCGGGCATGATCTTGAAAAACCATTTTCAGCTCTTCGAACATCTCATATGCTCCATGTCTCTCAAAACGCTTTTGGAGCCCCGGTTCTAAGCTGTAAAGCATGCCGCATTGAACGAGGGAGTAATCATCAACATGTGTCTGCCAAGCGTTCATAACGTCTTGGTTCTATGGGACGGGAGCTTCACCTAGCGGTTCTTGTAGGACATAATCTTTCATGGCAGCTATGAGGATGATCCTCAGGTTCCGGACCCAGTCCGTGTAGTTGCTGCCATCGTCTTTCAGCTTGGTTTTCTCTAGGAACGCGTTGAAGTTGAGGACTACGTTGGCCATTTGATCTACAAGACATATTGTAAATATTTTAGACTAAGTTCATGATAATTAAGTTCATCTAATCAAATTATTCAATGAACTCCCACTCAGATAGACATCCCTCCAGTCATCTAAGTATAACATGATCCGAGTTAACTAGGTCGTGTTCGATCATCACATGAGACGAACTAGTCAACGTCGGTGAACATCTTCATGTTGATCGTATCTTCTATACGACTCATGCTCGACCTTTCGGTCTTCTGTGTTCCGAGGCCATGTCTGTACATGCTAGGCTCGTCAAGTCAACCTAAGTTTTTGCATGTGTAAATCTGTCTTACACCCGTTGTATGTGAACGTCAGAATCAAACACCCGATCATCACGTGGTGCATTGAAACAATGAACTATCGCAACGGTGCACAATTAGGGGAAACACTTTCTTGAAATTATTATGAGGGATCATCTTATTTACTACCGTCGCTCTAAGTAAACAAGATGCAAAACATGATAAACATAATATGCAATCAAATAATAATAGTGACATGATATGGCCAATATCACATAGCTCCTTTGATCTCCATCTTGGGGCTCCATGATCATCTTGTCACCGGCTTGACACCATGATCTCCATCATCATGATCTCCATCATCGTGTCTCCATGAAGTTGCTCGCCAACTATAACTTCTACTACTATGGCTAACGCGTTTAGCAATAAAGTAAAGTAATTTACATGGCGTTTCTCAATGACACACAGGTCATATAAAAATAAAGACAACTCCTATGGCTCCTGCCGGTTGTCATACTCATCGACATGCAAGTCATGATTCCTATTACAATAGCATGAACATCTCATACATCACATATAGATCATTCATCATTCATCACAACTTTGGCCATATCATATCACAAAGCACTTGCTGCAAAAACAAGTTAGACGTCCTCTAATTGTTGTTGCAAGTTTTACGTGGCTGAATTAGGGTTCTAGCAAGAACATTTTCTTACCTACGTGAAAGCCACAACATGATTTGTAAACTTCTATTTACCCTTCATAAGGACCCTTTTCATCGAATCCGCTCCAACTACAGTGGGAGAGACAGACACCCGCCAGCCACCTTATGCAACTAGTGCATGTTAGTCGGTGGAACCGGTCTCACGTAAGCGTACGTGTAAGGTTGATCCGGGCCGCTTCATCCCACAATACCGTTGAACCAAGATAAGACTAGTAGCGGCAAGAAAGTTGACAACATCTACGCCCACAACAAATTGTGTTCTACTCGTGCAAGAAGAACTACGCATAGACCTAGCTCTGATACCACTATTGGGGAACATTGCAGAAAACAAAAATTTTCCTACGGTTTCACCAAGATCCATCTATGAGTTCATCTAGCAACGAGTGATCGGATGCATCTACATACCTTTGTAGATCACGAGCGGAAGCGTTCAAAGAACAGGGATGAGGTAGTTGTACACGACGTGATCCAAATCACCGATGACCAAGCGCCGAACGGACGGCACCTCCGCGTTCAACACACGTACGGAGCGGATGACGTCTCCTCCTTGTTGATCCAGCAAGGGGAGAGGAGAGGTTGAGGAAGATGGCTCCAGCAGCAGCACGACGGCGTGGTGGTGATGGAGCTTGCAGTACTCCGGCAGGGCTTCGCCAAGCTCTATGGAGGAGGAGGAGGTGTTGGAGAGGGAGAGGGAGGCACCAAAGGCGTGGTATGAGAGGCCCTCCTTCCCCCACTATATATAGGGGGCCTAAGGGGGGGCGCCGGCCCTAGGAGATCCAATCTCCTAGGGGGGCGGCGGCCAAGGGAGGAGTCCCTCCCCCACAAGGCACCAAGGGGTGCCTTCCCCCTTTGGGACTCTTCCCATCTTAAACCCTAGGCGCATGGGCCTCTTGGGGTTCGTGCCCTTGGCCCATGTAGGCCAAGGCGCACCCCCTACAGCCCATGTGGCCCCCGGGGTAGGTGGCCCCACCCGGTGGACCCCCGGGACCCTTCCGGTGGTCCCGGTACAATACCGGTGACCCCGAAACTTGTCCCGATGGCCGAAATAGCACTTCCTATATATAATTCTTTACCTCTGGACCATTCCGGAACTCTTCGTGACGTCCGAGATCTCATCTGGGACTCCGAACAATATTCGGGTTACTGCATATACATATCCTTACAACCCTAGCGTCACCGAACCTTAAGTGTGTAGACCCTACGGGTTCGGGAGACATGTAGACATGACCGAGACGACTCTCCGGTCAATAACCAACAACGGGATCTGGATAACCATGTTGGCTCCCACATGCTCCTCGATGATCTCATCGGATGAACCACGATGTCGAGGATTCAAGCAACCCCGTATACAATTCCCTTTGCCAGTCGGTATGTTACTCGCCCGAGATTCGATCGTCGGTATCCCAATACCTTGTTCAATCTCGTTACCGGCAAGTCACTTTACTCGTACCGTAATGCATGATCCTGTGACCAGACACTTGGTCACTTTGAGCTCATAATGATGATGCATTACCGAGTGGGCCCAGTGATACCTCTCCATCATACGGAGTGACAAATCCCAGTCTTGATCCGTGTCAACCCAACAGACACTTTCGGAGATACCCGTAGTCTACCTTTATAGTCACCCAGTTACATTGTGACGTTTGGTACACCCAAAGCACTCCTACGGTATCCGGGAGTTACACGATCTCATGGTCTAAGGAAAGGGTACTTGACATTAGAAAACTCTAGCAAACGAACTATACGACCTTGTGCTATGTTTAGGATTGGGTCTTGTCCATCACATCATTCTCCTAATGATGTGATCTCGTTATCAATGAAATCCAATGTCCATAGTCAGGAAACCATGACTATCTGTTGATTAACGAGCTAGTCAACTAGAGGCTTACTAGGGACATGTTGGTGTCTATTATTCACACATGTATTACAATTTCCGGATAACACAATTATAGCATGAATAAAGACAATTATCATGAACAAGGAAATATAATAATAATGCTTTTATTATTGCCTCTAGGGCATATTTCCAACAACGGCCTGTTCGCATATAGCCCATTTACAGCCCGCTAACCCAAGGCCCGTTACGCCCTATCCGAATTAGGCCTAGTAGCGTCATCTAGGCCATCCAATATGATTCCAGCCTGTTTTCACTTCTGGCCCATGTATGGCCCATGACGTATTTCGGCCCATATGGGGCCCTATGTAACTCTTGGCCTATTAACGGCCCGTGGTGAAACTGGCTCGTAATGAATAGTGTATCACTTTACACCCATTAACGGCCCGTGGTGAAACTGGCCCGTAATGAACAGTGTATCACTTTATACCCATTAACGGCCCGTTATTCCGTTGGGCCGTTTCCAGCCCATGTTATCTTTCGGCCTTCTGAGAGCCCATTTATTCTTGGGCTCATTTCCAGCATTCGTTTACTTACGGCTCGTTACTGTCATTTTCTGCTTGTGGGCCAAATTTAGCCCGTGGTTACAGTCGGCCCGTTTATGGTCCGTTAATACGTTGGGCCGTTTTCATAGCGTCATCAAATACGGCCTATTAACGATGGCCCGTTACAGTCGGCCCATGAACGGACGATTCCAACTCTAGCCCATTTACGGCCATAATGCGGCCTATTATTGGCCCATGTTTGGCCAATCGATCATACGGCCCGTATAAGGCCCATTGATGATACGACCCGTAGAAGGCCCATTGTTTCTACGGCCTGTAGAAGGCATACTGTTTCTACGGCCCGTAGAAGGCCCAATGTTTCTATGGCCTGTAGGAGGCCCAATGTCACTACAGTAAATATTAGCCCAAGGTTATTGTGGCCTAGTTTTAAAAAACAGGTTATTGCAGCCACTAGTTAACCACGGAAAAAGAATTGCAATGACTACAAGCAAACAAATAAACAAGACAACAAGGAAATAAATAAGCAAGCAACTAACGCTAGGCTATCACGGCTATTACACATATTACATCCACTGGGCATCAAAGTTCGCCACCAGTGCAAATATAGGGAACAAAGCAGCATATCATATACACTGGCCGTCAAAATTGGCCACCAGTGCAAATAAACGTGGCAGCAAAACAAGAACATAACTGAAACAAATTCAGAAGAGCTCAAGAAACGTTATCCTG
This sequence comes from Triticum monococcum, assembly GCA_034509565.1. Taxonomy (NCBI): domain Eukaryota; kingdom Viridiplantae; phylum Streptophyta; class Magnoliopsida; order Poales; family Poaceae; genus Triticum; species Triticum monococcum. Next base: position 751,360,484 of record CM067843.1, on the reverse strand, counting down.
GGTATCCACCATGCTAGCAATAAGCTTAGCAAGCTGATTAGCTTTGTCCTGTTTGGCGCTAAAATCCTCCAACGCTTGTTGTTGCACCAGAAAGTATGCATCTGAATGCTCCAGGGACTTCCGCAGTCCTTCCGCTTTTTGTCGCAGCACAGCTGATCGATGTCTTTCAGCTTGTAGTTGAGACTCAAGAAACCAAACTGATTCAGACAGTGAGTTTGAATAGCTTGTGCAAGCGGTAGTGGCCAGTAACTCCAACACTAAACGAAGATAGGATGTGTCACTATCCTGAACCTTATCTGTATTACTTCCTTTACCGTTGCTTAATAAGGCACTCTTCCCCAATATTCTATCAGCACTCTAAAAGAGGAAACAAGCAGACACATAACAAGTTTAGCATGTACTAGTATATGAAACTCATTTCGGTGAACCAGTTCATTAGTAAGGTGGACAGGATTAAACTACCAAGTCTTCTATTGCCAAGTACTAGTACATAATAAAAGCATCAAACAAACATATATCTATGTCCTATGGTAGCAATGGAATCTTAAATTAGAACAGTTGTTCTTCAGGTTTAGGCACTTGTTCTACATGAACAGAGTACAGTAAGACACAAGAATATAATACTTAAAAATAGAAAATGAGCTCATAGACCTTACCACATTCTTGGTTTGGGACCAGTACAGAACAAGGCGTTCCCAGTCATCGGCCAGTAAATGTGTCTCAGGAGAATGTAAGGGAATTTGATGAGTTTCTTTGCCAGTGAAGTACGTTTTCTTCAGGTAATTCCGATACTGCCACCAAGCATTCTTGAAGATAGCAGAGGTATTAGCATAGGTTACCTCATCCTGAGTTTCCAAATCGGTCCTTCTCTATAGAGAAAAATGGGAAAATTTACTGTATTATAACCATCATGGAGGTAGGATGTATGGGACGAAGCAAAGTAATTGCCATGAATAACATTACTTACACATAACTCCTGGACAAACACCTACAACTGGCATTTTCCTTCATCTTCAGTATAATATTTCCAAGATGGGAAGATACACACATACGATTTAACAACATCAAATGCGATAGATGCTAAACTATGACTAGCTGGTTGTGCTTCCTCCACAGGAATAGGTGTACTAACTGGTGGAGTTGGGGTTCGCCATGATAGTACTAGCCCTTTGGGCACTGGAGCTTCCTTACTAACTGCTCTTGTTTGGGAGCTCTGTGGTGGAGATGGTGCTGTGTCAACAGGAACTGGGTTACTATCGGCTGGGGTTGGGGTTAGATTGGGTGAAGCTGGTTCTCTGTCCATCATAGTAGGGGTACAATCTGCGAGAGTTTGGGTTATGTGTGGTAGGGTTGGTTCTTGTGCATGTACAACCGGGGTGCTATCTCCCCCAAGAGGTAGCACTGTTTTATTTGAAGATCGCGTTTTTAGTCCGCTAGATACTGGCATCACCCGCTCCAATTCAAATGGCTGATAAACAGGAAGCATAGCTGAATGTACAGACATTGTATGAGAGACAGATGCAATAGATAGTATGGAAAAAAGAGGGCATGAAATAGTTGACATGTATATTGTTTAACTAAAACGGATAACATGACATAATTTCACATATATGATGTCTATCTAAACTGGATAGCATAGCATCATAATTCAAATATATGATGAATAACTAAACATGATCGCATGACATAATTCACCTACATGTTATCTAAGTAATCAGGATCGCATCATTTAATTCACATATGTGATTTATATGCTAAACAGAGGGCATTCGATATGATGTCTGAACTAAGAACATGGTGTTGAATATTGTGTATATGATGTCTAAACTATGCAATGCAAGACACCGTATGCATGATATGAGCAGTATAACCATGTCAAGTTAGAGCATACACCTCAGTGGGGGAATAGGACTGGTCATCTGTCTTTGAATCCATCTCTGAGGAGCTATCGGGACCCAACAAGAGATCTGCTTCGACAGGTAGCACTGTCTGCTCTGAAGGCCTTGTTTTCACTCCAGATTTTTCCATCTCCCACCCAAATGGCTGATTCACAGGAAGAGTAGTTTAATGTACAAACATTGTCGACAAATGGAAATGTAATGAAGAAAAGGATGTGCAAGATATCATTCAAATATATGATGCCTGGTTAAACAGGATGGCATTGCATATTTCACATATATTATGGCTGGCTAAAAGACATGAGACTGCATAATTCCCATATATGATATAGAAACTAAACAGGTGGCATTACATAACATGTCTAAACTAAGCAGATGGCATATATGATGTCAAAAGTAGGCACTACAAGGCAACACATGCATGATATGACTAACATCATCATGCCAAGGTAGAGCAAACACCTTGGGGGGTAAATAGGAGTGGTCAGCGGCGTCCGAATCCGCCTCAGAACATATATCTTCCTCTGGATTACAATCTGGAGAGGGGTGGGGAGGGTTTGCCATTGAACCCACCATGGAGCGATGTCTGCATGACATTGTATTGCTGTGCAAAACTCTTCTCTTTTTCTCTACATGTTCAGCATGACTGTGTACAATATCTGACATGCATACGAAAAAAATATGGTGAGATTATGTAAGGAGAGCATGCAGAAATTTAGAGTGATGGTAAAAACCAGTGGATCGATGTTTTTTCGTTGAACCAAAATAGCCCTAATGGATCGACGTGAATGTATAGTAATAAGTGATGCAACAAGTGTACAAGCTCTTTGCCGTAGTCGTGTCGACCTCAGCATCATTGGGTTGGTCGCTGAAGCAGTTGAGGCAGAGGTGGCTGTCGGAGGTGTGGAGGAAGATCTGAGGGCAATGTAGACGGCGTCCAGGGCACTGCTCTGTTTTGATGGATCATTCTGTCGTTGGAGCAGCTCCGGTGAGCCGTAAGACGTCAAGGCTGAAGCAGCACAAGCCAGGCATCGTCAATCTCAAGTGGGATTCTAATAGCATCTCCAATAGATGATGTAAAATGGATGTAAAATTAACATCACCAAAAACCACCTGACTACAACAGATGAGGTAAAACTGTTGACTCTGAACTTAACTGTCGAAACTAAAATTTACTGTGGAATCTGAATGCTACTGTCGAATTTGAACGCAATGGTGGCAGAGAGGCACTTGACATGTAGTTTAGGGAGGGCCTGCAGTTCATCTTCAACCTGCACCCCCCCTGAGCCGCCAGCCACCACCGGCCGAACCGCCGGCCCCAGCGCCGCCCCGAAACAACTCGCCACCGCTGCCCCGGCCAGCCCTCTAGGCCCCCGCCCCCACCCTGAACCCTAAGATAGATAGTGGGGTACCTCTCCGGCGAGCCCCCGTCCCCACAGCGGGTGGTTCTTCCTTAACTCTGGCGAGCCCCCCCAACCCCTGAAAATCGACTGACCAAAAGTCGATTCAGTCGACTGAAGTGTGGCTTAATCAGAGCAGAGCAGCAGCATGAGCGAGGAGGAGAGCAGCAGCAGCAGCAGCTGGGCGAGCGAGCGATCGAGCGAGAGCTGGAGCAGTAGCAGCACATCCGGCTGGTATGGACGCCGCCACAGAAGGGGCCTCGCACTGGGGGAGAGCCACCATGGAGATGTCGCCCGCGGCGCCGGCTTCAAGATATTCGCTCCATGGGGGTGCGGGATGGAGCACCGTCGGTGCTGGGAGGTTGAGTTAAGGAGAAGGTGCGATGCGATGAGTGTACAACCTCTTTGGTGGCGCCGAGTAGGCCTCGGCTTCGTCCGAGGAGTCGGTGAGGATGCTGCGGTTCCGGTGGAGCAGGTTAAGGCGGCGCTGTGGGGATGGAGCAGCCGCGATAGACGAGGCGATTGTCGGAGAAGCTCCTTGGAGGTGGAGGATGGGGCGGCTGAACCGGCGGGACGACGAGATGGACAACGGATCCTCATCCGTGGAGGTGGACGAGGGACGTCGAGCTGTTGCGGTGGACGACGTCATCGGGGAAGAGGCTTCGGCTGGGCAGCGGTGACGTGGCGGATGGAGGAGGGTGGGGTTTCGCGGCTGGAGCGGAGAGGTTATGGCGGCTTGGGATTTCGAATGGCGAAAAGGGGGCGATGGGAGGGGGTGAAGCATGACTTAGGAACGCGCTTGTCCAAAATGTATGGTGTGTTACAAAAGTACCCCCCACCGATTTGAACTAGCGGCCCTTTCGGCTCAGGGTTAGAAGGGGGATTTCGCGTGTCGGGATTTGGCAGCTGGAGGGACTTTTCGCACGTGTTGTAATTTCGGGATAGCAAGACGCGGGTTGTGAAGGCGCCAGTTTTGGGAGCACGATATCTGAATTTTTGGGATATAACAAGACGCGGGTTGAATTTTAGGGACAAGCCTAACATGTAGTAATATTGTACTTGTACGTACCAAATCAATTCACACTTCCCTCAACCAAAAAGAAAACGAAAAAATAAAACTATTCACACCACACAAAGAGAGAGTCTTGCCCTGTTTTACTATACAAATGCTATTCAAAGCTACTCCCTCCTTCCATCTATATAGGGCCTAATGCGTTTTTCGATGCTAACTTTGACCAAATATTAGAGCAATGATATATGACATGCAACTTACACAAAGCATAGCGTTAAATTCGTCTGTGAAAGGTTCTTTCAATGATATAATTTTCACATTGTGCATGTCATGTACTATTAATCTTGTCAATAGTTAAAGGCGGTCTTAAAAATCTCATTACGCCCTATATAGATGGAAGGAGGGAGTATGAATCCATGTTATGTCCGATTAAAAATTTTCGCTTGCTGTATAATGCATGTAACCTACTCATACCAACATTTTAGTGCATTCCAAATGTCTATACCACCACTGCAATTCGAACTAAATTTGAATTAATTTCTCTATTTCAATAAGAATCTACAATCATGATTGTTGCCAACTTCAACCATCATAGTTTCCTTGCTATCCGTCAGATATAAATCAGACGGCCTATAATGCAGGATGGCAGGCACACCATCATCAACAACTCCGTTTTTATAAGAGTAGAGATAAAATATATTAAATGTAGTATACCATGTTCATAACCACATCATATGTATCACCGCTATATATATTCACACATCTGTCGGTTTGAAACACTATGATAAATTCTTCAAATATCCGAATTTGCTTTTTATAATGAAGTATATATGATCTCTATTCATCTTTTACACCCACACAACCCTCTTATCTTTGTAGCTAGCGCTAACTTTCTCTTGTGCATGTACATGCCCGCACCCCTCTCACCCTCCCTCACCATTCTCTAGCTCCATCGTGCAAATTCGTCTTTTCACTTTAGGTCGTTCACCCACGGTATGTGTAGGCCCCCAGCTCCTTCTTTATGGCACACATCGATCGATATGCCTCTCTAGCCAGGTGTGCCTAGCACAAACACAAGCTTCCCCTCTTCTCTTGTCACCGTCCATGCCTCACTCCCACCACTCTTTTCATCGTTCTCGTACTCACACACTCCTCCCCCTCGATATAGTATGCCTCTCGTACCACCTCCTACATGCATCCCTCTCTCTCTATCCTTCTTCTCGTGCCTCATTTGCTTCTAACACACACATGCATGTATACCGATCGATCTCCCAACATATACCTAGATCGACTTTAACTACCCCCCATAAATCGACGTACCTCACAAGTTATGTCTCTCCTTTCTCTTACAAAGGGCGATTGATCTTCCTATGTAGTTACGTCTGCTTACCACAGCCACATCGTCCCCCCTCATCATTCGTGCAGGCCTCCTGACCCGTCTCTCACACGCATGTGCACAGACAACAAGCAGTCATCTCCTCTCTTATTGATATTGCGGGCGTGCACTCCGTTTGTCTAGCAAGCCTATCCCACCATTTGTTAGAAGCAAATCCACTACCACCCCCTCCAACACTCTAGCTCTGTCTCTCTCCCAACCTTATTCATCTCATGCACATATGCATGGATGCCAATCGATCTCCCTTAATACATGAGGCAGATCGATCTCCTTAATACATGAGGTAGACCTCTCTCCTCCTCCACACATATACCAGCCATTGTACCTCTATAGTTAATTGGGCCTCCCTCTTCCCCCACCACACACCGATAGTCGAGCGCTGCAGGTAGGTATCCATGCCACAGAGACAAACTGCACATGTCCCATCTCACGTTCCAGTAGGCCAACCACTCTATATCTTTGACGTGGGCACACACAAATTCGATGGCACTCTTTATCGATCGCGCGCGGACACCCACCCACGCCCCCCACACACACCATCCCTCTCTTCGATTCTATGGACACCTCAAGCCGATGATACCTCCACTCTCTTCTCGTGGATCGCCCCCTCTATATATATGTTATATCCATGACTCTATTCCACACACATTGCATATGTTAATTTTTTTGATTGACCCCCCCCCCCACAAAAAAACTCTCAAGAACCCACACACTATATCTCTCTCACACAACCCCACGCAAGTGGTGTACATATACAAGAAGAGAATAGGTGCACCGTGCACGTACTCACGCTTCATGCCAAGCCACACCCGCGCGGGTACACGGTGGAGCTCATTTCTTTATGAAATGGTAGCCCACGTGCTAATTTGAACGCCTGTAGCAGTTGTTTACCTAGGGAGGTCGTGTACCACGCGTGCATGAAACAAAGTTCGACTTGACGCGTTGCCGCGTTATTTTTAAATAAAGTTATAGCGCTCAATGGCACATACACAGAATATAAAATGATTTTTATGGAGGAAAAGGTAGTCCGCTCTTCAGAGTATCTCACACAAGGCTCCGGTGGCCTCTCTCTCTCACCGTTGGTCACTGATCCGACCGCATCCCATCCGCCGGGGGAAAGGGAGTGCGGTGGCCTCTCTCTCTCTCTCACCGTTGGTCACTGATCCGACCGCATCCCGTCTGCCGGGGGAAAGGGAGTGCGGTGGCCTCTCCCTCTCTCTCACCGTTGGTCACTGATCCGGCCGCATCCCGTCTGCCGGGGGAAAGGGAGTGCGGTGGCCTCTCTCTCTCTCTCAACGTTGGTCACTGATCCGACCGCATCCCGTCCGCCGGGGGAAAGGGAGGAAGTGCATCGTTTCTCCGTTCGACGGCACCGAGGCAGCACGTCTCGATCTGCGGTACACGCCGTTCTCTCTGACCAAGATCCAGCGCGGCAGGGCCTACGCCACCTGCTCGTAGATTCCGCCCGCCGCCGCTCACCTAGTTACATCCCGACGACTTCCAGGTATCCCCTCCGGCGTTGCTCCACTGCCCGTTTTCCCACATCGTTGCATGTGGATCTTCCATAGTTCTTTGCCCAAAACGTAGCTCGTCCGACGTACTTTCCATATTGCATTCTCGTCCTCACACCGTTTTAGACAAACACAACCGTGTTGTTATCTTCCCTTAGGACAAGGAATATGCTCTTTTTTTGTCGTCGCATGTGTCATCAACTGTTATTGGCCAGTAATTGTTTCCTTTCTACCTCTTTTTTGCAAACAGGGCTATCCATTTCACGTCGTTGCTATTGCGACATTTTGGTGAACTGCACAAATCACTTTTTTCTTAAGAGTGTTTTGTGCAGTTGTACTAAAATGTCACACGGGCAACGTCTCTATATTTTAGTGCGACTGCACAAAGGGAGATTGGTTTTGCTCTATCCTCCTCATCCAACTCCGAGCCTAATCTTCTCCAACTAGTTAGTCTTAAGAGAGACTGCAAAGGTGACCGGCTTCTATTTGTGTGTTTATTGTTTCATCAGCAGTCCTCTATTATCATAATCACACTTGATATCTTTGGAACAGGGACGCTCAGCTCTATTTTAGTGGAACTGCACAAAATGATCGGAATGTTGCATGCTCCAGACAGCTACTTTTTTTCCCAACATGCCTTGTTGATTTAGACAGAGCTGGGGGGACGTTGCCGCCAATGAAAGCATGGATCAATTTTAATTTAACACCTTCTCACAACTTTGTCTTCAGTTGTGATCTCTGTTGGAAAAGGCAATGCCTAGGCGGCGCTTAGGCACGCCTAGGCACTAGGCAATGGCCAAACGCCTCGCCTAGGGCATAAATGGAGGTCTATGCAGGGCAAGCAAAGAATTTCCTACCCAAGCAAGAAATCATGCCACATACTGCACTGATATGCCAAACGGGTTATATTCCGATGGCAGTAGACGGTAATTAACTTATTTATATGCCCTAAACTAATATCAGCACCCATATAATAATCACAAATACACTACGAGTAAAAACTATGTTATCGCCTAGGCCACGCTTACGGCGCTTAGGCACCGCCTAGGCACTAGGCGAAGGCCAACCGCCTCGCTTACGCCTACCGCTTTTTCCAACCTTGGTTGTGATGTAATTATTAGCTCTGATCTGCTAATAATTGACATGCATTAGCAAGGAAGTTAGTTTTTTTATTGTTTTCGAAAGAGCATCGATGGCAAGACACGCGAAACAAAAGCTGAAAGCTCACACCATTGTACAATTTCATGTCGCTGGAAAATTATTTGTATAGTACGTCAATTATGTAAACAGATGATGGAAGCTTGATAGCATTGCCAGAAGCCTCTTCATCATCCGGGTCCATGTGCCATGCACAAAATTATACTCCTTCGTTCCTAAATATTTTTCTTTTTACAAATTCCAAATGGGCATATTTTAGAGTGCAGATTCGCTCATTTTGCTTCGTATGTGTACTCCCTCCGTTCCTAAATATTCTATTCGTCTTAACAGAGATTTCAACAAGTGACTACATACGGAGCAAAATGAGTGAATCTACACTCTAAAATATGTCTATATACATCCGTATGTCCCAGTCCATTTGAAATCCCTAAAAAGACAAATATTTGAGTAGTCACTCGTGGAAATCTCTAGAAAGACAAATACTCCAGAGTATATTTAAGAACCGAGGGGGTAGTGCACAACCGCATGGGAGACTCAGCCCGGTCGTTGCGCCGCATTAATAGTGAGTAATGAGCAGTCAAATCATAAGCCCCACCTTTCCCACTGTAAGTTGCTCTGAAAAAGCAACCATCAATACACTCTTCTTTGAATCCGCTCATACTACTCCATCCGTCACTGTTTATACAGCACGCTTCAGAAAAAAGAAAAAAAATCTATGGGACCAAGGCGACTAGCGATCGGCCTGAAAAATAGCATTGGTAGTTATAGCACGGCGTCTATTACTAGAGGGAATAATGCGTACACACATGCATGCAGTGCTTCCACCCCGGGTACACACATGCATGCACTCCGTAGTAGTACAGTACATGGAAAGAAAATTGTGGACTTGATTGCGGTTACCACGCCCTAATTAATTGAGCATTATACCAAACGCGTCTAAAGTCTCTCTGGTGGTGGAAATGCATTGAGAGAAATGCATCATAATGAAGCGCACCCTATAAACTGTGACAGAGGGTGGAGTAGTATGAAGGTGCAAAACCAAGTACGCGTACTACTGCGTTTGGCTCTTCGCCCCTTCGTGAAGTCGAACAATGATGGTACTCCACATGTTGGGTACTACAATGTATGCCTCTGACAATCTGACACCGAATGGACCGATGCATGTCCACCGAGGGTAGGTTGCATTAGTCAAAAGGCGTAAGCGAGCTTCACCTTGTCCTGCAAGCTTCTCCTTGTTCTGCGAGTTGACGAGACACACCAAAAAGTAGTGCTAGTCCATACTCCCTCCTTTCCGGTTAATATGGCTTAATATTTTTTGCGGGTAAATGAGAGAGCTTTATTCATATATAAGTATTCTTAGGACGATCAGCCAAGACACTGGTCACTAGGAAGCGAGGTACCCCGCAAAAAAAGAAGTAGGAAGCGAGGTGTTTCATCAAGCCAGCTCTCGGCCACATTCAAAGTGTAGCAAGCACGGTTCGCACGAAGATGCGCCGCAAGGTTTGCTGACCTGTTTACATGCTGAATAACAAAAAAAAGAGGAAATATTACAGAGCGCTACTATCTGTAACAGGATATGAGCTAGAATTAAGCGAGAATTGTGGCGAGTGTTCCATGCAATCAACTTCCATTATCACATGCGAGAACCCTCGAAGAGAACCAAATGTGTTGAAGATTGCTTTATCACATTTTAAAATTATAATAAGATTGCAGACGCTTCTCCATCCAGTTCCTAGTACTAGTATAGTACGTACCTTTATGGACTATAGTAGTAGTACTAGTAAACTTTGCGGAGTTATTTACCAGCAACCACCACATTATGGGCTAGGGTAACAGATCAGTACCACAATTGAGGCAGGTCACACAAAACCACCAGCAATGGGGCTAATCTGTAACGCGGAGCACTGACGCTGCGTTTTAGCCCAGAAAACAGCGAATCTGACAGGTGGGTCCCGCCTATCGGGCTGACGTGGCGCGTGTTGACGGACGCCGTTAGACGGCGAGAGACAGCCGTTTCGGCGCGCCCGTTTAAGTGGCCGCACCGGTCGGTGTTCGAACCAGACCGGCCTGTTCATCACTCTCGCTCTCCACTCTCTCGACCCCGACGACCGCCGGCGCCGGCACTATCGAGTCGCCGCCTTTCGCCGCTCCGCCATGGTTTCTTGGAGCGAGCCGTCCTCGAGCTCTTCTTCGGATGACGAGGAAGTCACTAGCCAGGTATGCGTGTTCGCCTCTCGCCTCCCCCGCGGATTAGGGTTCATCCCGCTAGGGTTAGGGTTCATCATTTGGGGATTTTTTACCAGGCCGCTGATTTGTGCAATTTGTGTGCTGGTTAGCTTCCTAGGACTATCTCTTGCTATGAATGGAGTGGCATTGCTCACGACCTGTCGTCTCGTTGTCTGCATCAAGCACCTTGCGCCAGGCTTGTTGCATTTGAATCTGTGGACACAGGCAGACGATTTCTTGCGTGTGCTGAGGAGAAGGTATGTTGCTTCTGTTGCTTCTGTCGATGTAATAGTTGTTGCCCATAATCTATGCATATACAATCTTATAGATGGAAAAAATTATATATGCTTTTATAATTGGTTCTGCCCATAATTTGTGCATACAATTTTGACAATATATCTAATAATTAAGAGTGATGTAATATTTGATTTAGGCACCAATTGATGCATAGAATATAATTCAGTGGATAGAACTAAACTAAAATTCAGTGGATATAACTGAACTACAATTTAGTGGATAGAACAAAGTAGAGAGTGTACAGAGTATTATAGAATTTGTGCACATTTCATACAATTTCTTATTGAGAACATATTTATTTAATTGTAGGCAGAACTAAAGTGCAATTATCTGGAGTGGATAGACCCAGAGTGGTCAGTGGCTATGCAGTTCACCCTGACTGAATTGTGGAGCATGTATAACAAAGAAATCGATGACAGGCTGAAAGAAAATGTTGAGCTTGGTGAAAGAAATTACAAACTAGTTGGAGAAAAGAGGAAGATGGAGGAAGATCTGAGGTTTTTCAAATTGGACTTTGCAAAAATGGTTGCTGACAAGGAGGATGCTATCACAGAGCTGGGCAATGTTAGGTTGGCTCTAAGTGATCTCAAAGAGGAGATGGAGAAGAAGAAGCTGGCAGACCATGGTTGTACCAATCTTCATCAGGTACTTAGGGCAAAGGCAGAGAAAGAGAGGGACCAGCTAGTGGCAGAGAGAGACCAAGTTGTGACAGAAAGGGACCAACTAAAACAAGAGAAGAAAAAACTGGAGTACATGATTGCAGATCTGCTCAAACAGAAACATGGGTACAAGGACAAGATCAAGAAGTTGAAGGAGATATGTGATGATTTTTAAGTATGTATTGTGGTGTGGTTTAGGGTAGCACTGCAGTTGATTTGAATGTGCTGTTATGCACTTAATAAGTTGTAATGCTTTATGTATCTTTATGTCCAAGACTTGTGTTGTGTACTCTGAAGACTTGTGTTGTGTACTCTTAAGAACTAATGTCCAACTTATTATCATTGCATCTTTGGATCAATGGCCTACTTATTAATGTATTTTGTTTGTATCAAATGAAATGTTTGTAGTTGTCCATACAGGATATATTACTAACAGGAACTGAATCCCTGCCAGCCTGGGTCTCCAAATTGTCCATACTATTTGTCCATACTGTTTGCTCAAAATTTATTTTGCACACAACATATATTTGCACAGAACATCTATTTGCACAGAATTTTAACAGCAGGAGATAAACATAGATAACTTCAAAGTGCCATACATAGGTTCACAACTCCATACATAGGTTTTAACAAACATAGGTTCTGAGTTCCATACATAGGTTCTGAGTGCCATACATAGGTTCATAATGTCATAAATAAAGTGATGTAATGCCTGATTTAGCACACACAGACTTCAAATTTGAGCATTTAGTAGTTCCCACTGGCATAGAAGTACCCCTCCATCCTCTTGCTCATGTACTTTGTCCTCTTTGGCCTACTGCCTGCAGGCTGGCTAGTAGAAGCTTCTGCAGAACTTCTTGGAGGCTTGAACCTTTTTGCACCCCTTCCAACAGCAGTGGAAGATCTTGCACCTCTACCAGCAGCAGTAGGAGAAGAGCTAGCACCCCTTCCAGCAGCAGGAGTAGTAGCAGACCTTGCTCCCCTTCCAGCAGCAGCAGGAGTAGTAGCAGACCTTGCTCCCCTTCCAGCAGCAGCAAGAGTAGTAGCATACCTTGCTCCCCTTCCAGTAGCAGCAGGAGAGGAGTTTGTAGTAGATGATGATGGTGCACCCCTAGCACTTCCAGTAGCTGATGAAGCTGCACCATGGTGCCATTCTGGTACAGTCCTGTTTGCCTGTAATCAAAAAATTAAACAACTTTATAATGATCAGTCAATAGAAATGAACATTCAAGTGATTTCAAAATGAAAATACCATGTGCTTGTTCTTCTTGATTTGCAGATCAGGCCTCAATGGCTTTGGACAACTTGTGTACTTGTGTCCTTGCAGCTTGCAGTTCCCACATGTTATAGTAGCCATCCTAGATGTCTGCTTTGCTTGAGGTGGCTCAAACCTTCCTTTTTTCCTTTTCTCTTCTGCTGGCCCTTTCTTGTCATCTTTGAACTGTGGTGGTTCAATGTCAGGTGTTGGAGTTTTCACCCAGCTATCTGGACCAGGAACAGGGTAAATCACTGGCTTATATGCCTCCAAGTACATAGATTTCTTGAAAAACACATTGATATGATCCTCTGGCAGCTGTTTAGACCTATAGATGGCAGAACAAGCATGGTTGCAAGGAACTCCAGTGATGTCCCATTTCTTGCACCCACATGTCTGTCTGTTTGTGTCAACACCATAGGTCTTGTCTCCACTATTGACTTGGAAAAGTCCTGGGCCAGCTATGAGTGCTTTGCAATCCCTTGCATACTTCTTGTTCATCTCCAACTTCTCTGCATAGGTTGGTGCAATCTCCCATCTAGCACATTTTCCACCCTCTCTCTTCTGGTGGAACCTCACTAGCAACTTGTCCTTGATCCCATTGATCATTGTGACAATTGGCTTGTTCCTTACATCTAGAATGTACTTATTAAAAACTTCACTTAAGTTATTCACCACTAAATCAGTTTTGCAATTAGTGTCCATTGCATGCCTAGACCAAGCTTTAGCAGGAATTCTTGACATCCACTCCCAAGCAGCAGTGCACTCAGCCTTCATGCTTTCCATGGCCAAATTGAAGTCATGTTCAGTGTAAGCATAGGCAGCTGCATCCATGCATCTCTTCAAATCCTCTCCTCCAAATCCTGCTCTCTGGAAGTTTGCATAGATGTGCCTCAAACAGTACCTATGATGGCAGTTTGGGAATACTGCTGTCACTGCATTGAGTAGACCCTGCATGAAAGTGATTTTAAATGATTGTATATGATTTTATATGAGTTAATATGATTTTATATGATTTTATATGAGTTAATATGATTTTAAATGATTTTATATGAGTTAATATGATTTTATATGAGTTAATATGATTTTATATGATTTTAAATGATTTTATATGATTTTATATGATTTTAAATGATTTTATATGATTTTATATGATTTAAAATGATTTTATATGATTTTATATGAGTTAATATGATTTTAAATGATTTTAAATGATTTTATATTATTTTATATGAGTTAATATGATTTTAAATGATTTAATATGATTTTATATGGGTTAATATGATTTTAAATGATTTTATATGGGTTAATATGATTTTATATGAGTTAATATGATTTTAAATGATTTTATATGAGTTAATTAGATTTTAAATGATTTTATATGGGTCACCCTAGTCACCCTAGGCTATCTATGCCTAAGTGTCGACAAGAAGGGTTACGACTCGACACCTACCAACTAGTCATGATGGCATCACTTTGATGATGGATGTGTTTTATGATACCACATGGGTCACCCTAGGCTATCTATGCCTAAGTGTCGACAAGAAGGGTTACGACTCGACACCTACCAACTAGTCATGATGGCATCACTTTGATGATGGATGTGTTCTTTGGTACCACATGGGTCACCCTAGGCTATCTATGCCTAAGTGTCGACAAGAAGGGTTACGACTCGACACCTACCAACTAGTCATGATGGCATCACTTTGATGATGGATGTGTTCTTTGATACCACATGGGTCACCCTAGGCTATCTATGCCTAAGTGTCGACAAGAAGGGTTACGACTCGACACCTACCAACTAGTCATGATGGCATCACTTTGATGATGGATGTGTTCTTTGATACCACATGGGTCACCCTAGGCTATCTATGCCTAAGTGTCGACAAGAAGGGTTACGACTCGACACCTACCAACTAGTCATGATGGCATCACTTTGATGATGGATGTGTTCTTTGATACCACATGGGTCACCCTAGGCTATCTATGCCTAAGTGTCGACAAGAAGGGTTACGACTCGACACCTACCAACTAGTCATGATGGCATCACTTTGATGATGGATGTGTTCTTTGATACCACATGGGTCACCCTAGGCTATCTATGCCTAAGTGTCGACAAGAAGGGTTACGACTCGACACCTACCAACTAGTCATGATGGCATCACTTTGATGATGGATGTGTTCTTTGATACCACATGGGTCACCCTAGGCTATCTATGCCTAAGTGTCGACAAGAAGGGTTACGACTCGACACCTACCAACTAGTCATGATGGCATCACTTTGATGATGGATGTGTTCTTTGATACCACATGGGTCACCCTAGGCTATCTATGCCTAAGTGTCGACAAGAAGGGTTACGACTCGACACCTACCAACTAGTCATGATGGCATCACTTTGATGATGGATGTGTTCTTTGATACCACATGGGTCACCCTAGGCTATCTATGCCTAAGTGTCGACAAGAAGGGTTACAACTCGACACCTACCAACTAGTCATGATGGCATCACTTTGATGATGGATGTGTTCTTTGATACCACATGGGTCACCCTAGGCTATCTATGCCTAAGTGTCGACAAGCAGGGTTACGACTCGACACCTACCAACTAGTCATGATGGCATCACTTTGATGATGGATGTGTTCTTTGATACCACATGGGTCACCCTAGGCTATCTATGCCTAAGTGTCGACAAGCAGGGTTACGACTCGACACCTACCAACTAGTCATGAACAAGTAAATGAACTAAATGAACAAGTAAATGAACTAAATGAACAACTAAATGAACAAGCAAATGAACTAACCTTCTGTCTATCAGACATGAATGTGTACTTTCCAAACTGGCCCTCTTCACTTTCCCCTAGAGCATACTTTAGCTGTGTCAAGAACCAGGACCAGTTAACTGTATCTTCAACTTCAACCACTCCAAAGGCAATGGGGTACATATTGTTGTTTGCATCCCTTCCAGTGCTAGTATCTGTGCACCACTAGTCAATTTGATGAAGCAGCCATCTAGACCTATGAATGGCCTACATCCATTCAAGAAGCCCTCACAACATGCATTCAAACTGAAAAATAGACCATGGAACCTTGGTCTAGCAGTAGGATTTTCTCTGGTTCCACTAACAGTAGTGACAATGCACCTAGATCCAGGATTTGTAAGCTTCACAGTCTCCAAATAGTCTCTCAGCCTCTTATATTGCTTCTTGTGATCACCAAGCACAATCTCTTTTGCTTTCTTCTTAGCCCTCCATGCCATCATCCTAGGAATCTCAAGCCCAAATTGCCTCTTTGCCTTGTCAACAATAGCAGGTACAGTAGTGTTGGGATCTGATCTGATGGTCTCAAGCATTTTGTTGCCAAGCCACCTTGAACTAATCCTAGTTTTCTCAGACTGGGTGGGACATGTGTGCTCCAACCTCATCTTCTTAATGCAGAAAGTGGGCTCATTTGTTATCTGTGCTGCTACCATGTGTGCTCCAACCTCTTCTTCAACTGCTGGTTCAATAACTAACTTTCCCTTTCTAACTGTCAGTGACAATGTCTGGGTGCTCTCAAATTGTCTCAGCATGTGAATTACTTCAATGTTGCCTTTAATCACACAAACTCCTTGCAGCCCCATATTTTCATCTTTCAAGTAGCAAAGACTGTCATCCTTACAGTATCCATTGCTGACCATTACATTGACCAAACTACCATAAGTGATTTCTCTTTCAGACATCTTAACAAGAGCATACTTCTCTCCAGGAAACTGGAAATAGATTGACCATAAATCTTCAGGCCTAAAATAGACATACAAATGAATATTAACAAGTCAATTGTATTAACATAACTGACCATTATATCTGACAATTATAATGAACTATTTTAAATTATAGTAACTGGCAAATCAGTACTAACATTACTATCAGTGTAAGCAAAATTTTAAATTACAGTAACATGACAATGCAGTGTAAGCAATTCAGGCCTAAAATAGACATATATTAACAAGACAATATCTACAAGCCTAATATAGCTCAGATTGGTTACAATGCAGTGTAAAGCATTACCATAAATGAAAACTACAGTGTGATTTTCTCCAAAAATTCAGAACCATACAATACTACTAAGATAACTGAACCCTAACTAAAGATGTGATAGTCGACAAAAATTCAGGACTACAATCACTTCTAAATGACTAACAAATCAATGTTCAAAACAGATCCTGCAGTAAGGAGGAAAGATTGAAGCCCGGTGACGATGGGATGATCCTGTAGTCGATAAACATGGCCAAATGATCCTGCAGTAAGAACATATTTTGAAAGATTCAGATTACCTAGCTGAAGATGGGACGAACGGGAGCACATCCGCGGGACCAATCTGCGAAGCTGCTTCCTCGGTACCATGCTCCGGCGACAGGACCGCCGCCGCGGCAGACTCTGGATCTAGGTCGCCGCCGCCATCGGTGTGGGGGCCGATGACCCCGCATTGCGAGCGCAACAGCTTCTGCCCTGAAGTAGTACCAAGGCCCTCGCCGCTGAGTGCGGCGTCGCCGCTTCCGTCGACTCCGTGTGCGCCGTCGCCGCCGGAGCTGGTCGCCATCGGAGCGGAGCGGGGAAGGACTGAAACGACTGGATTGAATCGAGCAGGGGAAGGGAACGGCTTGACCTCGTAGACGGGCGCGCCGAAACGGCCGTCTCTCGCCGTCTAACGGCGTCCATCAACACGCGCCACGTCAGCCCGACAGGCGGGACCCACCTGTCGGATTCGCTGTTTTCTGGGCTAAAACGCAGCGTTAGTGCTCCGCGTTACAAATTAGACCCATTGTTGGTGGTTTTGTGTGACCTGCCTGAAATGTGGTACCGATCTGTTACCCTAGCCCATAATGTGGTGGTTTTCGGTAAATAACTCAAACTTTGCGCTTGGTTGTTCGGGAAGTCGAACAATAATAGCACTAGTAGTATAGTGTATGCTTCTGGCAATCTGACACCGAATTAACTGTTGCACGTCCACCACCTGAGTGAGGGAGAGCTTGCATTAGTCAAAAGTTTCTCCTTGTCCCGCGAGCCACCGCGCGCAAGCTTCTCCCACCCTGCAACCTTCTCCTCGTTCGGCAAGTTGACGGGACACAGCAAAGTAATGCTAGTCCATGCTGCTTCCTCTCCGGTTAATATGGCTTAATTTCAAACAAGATAAATACACTGTCTGTCACTATATATTTGTAAAAATACGGTTAGTGGACTTCATAATACGCTCATTGCGATCAATATATATATTTTCCAGTGTCTATACGGTCACTAGCTCACCCTGACTGAGTATGTGTGTGCATGCACGTGTAGGTTGAGCACTTGAGCGTGACCGTGTGTGTTCCGTCGTGTGCTTGGACATGCATGCATTAGGGCGTCGCACGCATTTTTCCGTCCATGTGTACGTGTGACTGTTGCATACACGTAGGGGAGTACGTGTAGGGGCCACTAAGGAGCAGTCAAATCACACGGTAAGTTAGTCGGAAGAAGCAACCATCATTTCACTCTTGAATGACACGTACGCAATATAAAATGGTTGATATGGAGATAAAAAGAAAACCACTATATATACACTAGGAGGAGCCTAAACTACAAGCCTGCTTGCTTAGGTTGCTCTCTTCACAAGCATAGAACGACGGGCTTGATCCCGCAGCTAAGGGAAGGGAACAATGTTCTGCGTAGACGCGGTCGACATTGGCGAGGGAGAAAACCCACGATCGGTGCGTCCCAATCGGGGTCACCGCGGTATGGACCGCCGCCGCGTCCCAACCACCCTTCTAGCTATAGCCCGACGTCCCAGGTAGTCCATCTTCCTTTTGGAGCCGGCTTGCTCCACTGCCGTAGCTCCATGTCCATGTGGATCTTTCTCTACTTCTACCGGCTTCTATTTGTGATGAGTTTATGTCTCATGAACTAGTGCCAGTACTATTATTCTAATCACATTTCTTCAATATCTTTGCCATCAGGGATGCTCAAGTTGATTTTAGTGGAACTGCACAAAAGCATCATATGATCCGAGGGTGCCAGCCGTCTTTCCTTCCCGACATGGAAAGTGCTATGGAACAAGAGGTACTAGAAGGTGGAGAACCAAAGAGTGTTGCTTCTATTGTTGCTGACATTCTCACTAAAGAATCTCCCTCTAGCACATTCCTTCGACAGGTTCTACCTGGCCAGGAAATTAAATCATGTTTAGGGTTTAGGGTTTAAGTCGTAGTGATCCCATCAGTAGTTTTTCTATTGTACACGCTCTCACAACTTTTTTATTTAGTTGTGAAGTAAATATTGGCTATGATCTGTGAATATTGAGATGCATCAGCATGCGTGTTAGTTTTCCTTTGTATTTGATGGAATGTTGTAACGGGGCAACCTTGGAATAGGAATGAAAATGGAGTGGAAAAGTTTCCGTTTTTCCAGAGAAAAAATGGAAACAGAGGGAAACAAACGCTTCGTTTCGTTGGATCGCGCCATCGAGCAAAACCAACATTTAAATCACGTCTGTCGTGTTCGTGTGTCACCCTCCTCCATGGCTCGACCCCACACAGTCACTCGGCATGCCACTCACCGCAAACCGAGTAGTATACCATAACTTTCCCACCTGCTTATCGATGGATCGCGCCATGGAGTACTAGCACTACTAGAAGAGATTGACGAGTTGGGGGAGGACAGCTAGCTGTAGCACGGACTCCCAAGAACTTACTACTGGAAGAGATCACACATGTTGTAGCCGGCTATTGCGACCTTTGAACGCGGAGCAGCCGCGTGCACCCGGAAGCGGCGCGGGCGACACTCTCTCGGCCGGCGCGTCGCGATCAATGCCGGCACCAGTGAGAGGTCGCGTCCGCTCTGGCCGGGCATGAATGCGGCACTGACTGTTTCGGGCGGGAAGCACGCGCGGGTGATGAAGAGGGTTCAGGTTGGTCAGGACCGTCCGTGGCAGCGGTCCGGACGTGCGCAAACAAGAGATGACGTACGTTAATATTGCTGCGTATATAATTAACAACGTAAATAATGTGCCAGTTGGACAAATATGATTGGAGATGGAGATGGAAATGGAATTTTACGTAAACACGGATATGCATGTCTATGTCTCTGTGTGTGTGCACGACGACTCTCGCGACCTGGAAGCGGGTGTCGTGGTTCTAAGTCTGACAGTGAGGTAGGGGGGTATGTATGAGGAGGCTAGACCTTAGCTATTGGGAAGTTGTAAGCACGCAAGGTTTACGAGTTCAGGCCCTTCTCTGAGGAAGTAACAGCCCTACGTCTCGGTGCCCGGAGGCAGTCGATTGGATTATGCGTGAGTAAGATGACAAGGGTGCAAACCCTTGATACTGAGGAGGGGGGTGGCTTATATAGAGTTCGCCAGCCCTCTCCAGTCCTCAGTAATGCAGGGTTTAAGGTACATTTAAGGAGGGCGTTACTGATAACGTCCCTAATAAAGCGTCATAATGATCATAAAGGCTACTTAATAACCGACCGTTTGCCCACGGAGTGACTTGAGGTCTTCTGGCAGTCGAGTGGTTGGCTCCTTGGTCGAGTGTCTTCAATCCATCGAGTGGGATATCTTCAAGTTGTCTGAAAGGTGACTTCCTCTAAGGATGTCCTTCGGTAGGGCTCTTAGGACGGGTCCGTGTCCCTACCGTAGGTACATGACTACATCATTAGCCCCCGAACGGATCGAGGCTGGAGTGGAAAAAGAGGTTAGGGACCTTTTCATCCGACCCCTCGGGTTATTATGGGTGCTGCATTCTGGGTCGACTGTCACGGATGACATCATTAACCTTTTTCAGTCGTCTTGATCTGTTCCAGGTCTTTCGTCGAATGGATTTCTTCACCTGCGAGGCATCGAGCGCTGGCGTGCGCGGGATTGCCGTTTCGTCAAGTTGTTCTGTAGCTGGCGGAGATCGCGGGATTCAGATTTTTTGGGAAGCGTGCGGAACGGGGGCGGCCGCAGTAATCGGGAGCGACAGTGGGAAGGCTCCTCGATCCCCGCGCCACCTTTTTTGCCACGTATAGTGCGCGCGCCTGCCACGGGATTTGACTGGATAGCTCGGGCCTACCTGCCAGCCACTCGGGAGCGGCCCCTTATAAATAGTTGGCCCGGAGCCCCTCTTCAGTACGCGTGTTCGTATCTTCCTCTTCCTCCTCTGTTTCTCCGTTGTCTCCTCTGCTTCCTTCGCTCTCGCCCCGCCACCACAAAACCAGCCCGAGACCTCGCCGGCGACAATGGTGAAGGGCAAGACGACCGCACTGGAGCGCGCAAAGAAGGCGGCGGCGGCGGGGAAGGGAAAGAAGTCCGCGCGCGGGGGTTCTTCCTCTCGGACGGCCCTGCCCAAGGGGTGGATCCAGGGCGACTGGATGCCTTCGGTGCTTCGTCAGGAGGACCTCGACGACCTGGTCGAGGGAGGAGTCATCCCCCACAAGGCGGCGCGTCTCCCGGGGAGAGAAATCGAGCCCCAGCCACGCGACGGTGAGCGCGTTCTCCTGGCGACTCACATCGACCGTGGTTTCTCTCTGCCGCCCCACTCTTTTTTCCGCAATTTCCTGAACTTCTTCGGGGCACAGCTGCACCACTTCACTCCGAACTCCATAGTCTACCTTGCTGCTTTTATTTCTATGTGTGAGGCGTTCCTGGGGTGCCGCCCACACTAGGGACTTTTCAAGCACATCTTCACCATTCGTTCTCAGTCGATGAAGAAGGCTAAGTCGAGTGAGGAGAGGACACAGGTGATCCAGCTGTGCGGGGGTTTGGCGATCCAGACAAGGGGGAAAAGTTGTTTTCCCTCCATCACCTTTCCGGAGTCAGTTCGCGGGTGGCAGGCGACGTGGTTCTACTGCCAGGATCAAGTGACCCCCGGGCAGTCGACTGGACTTCCACCCTTCACCCTCGACCGAGCCGAAAAGCCAGCTTCTCTGAAGGTGACGCCCGAAGAAAAGGCCCAGGTCAAGACACTGGCAGGTCGAGTGGTCGAACTTGTCCGCGAGGGCGTGACAGGGATGGACCTGCTCGAAGTCTTCCTCAAGAGGAGAATCCAACCACTCCAGGCCCGGGACCACCCGATGTGGCTGTACTCCGGCCTCGAGGACTCCACTCGGATCCACCCGGAGGAGGTCACCGATGAGATGTTGGAGGGGTGGCTGTCAAGCATTACAGGGAACAAGGACAACCCCCGAGGAGCTAGGAGGGTCATTCCACTCGACAGCTCATATGAGGTCGACCAGGTATGTCTTTATGTTTCCGACTGAAATCTTGCTTTCTGCATTGGTCTTCTTTTGAGCGAGTCGACTGACTTTCCATTTTGCCTGCTGTCTTTCAGGCGACTACTGACATGTATTCGACGCCCAACGGGGCGCAGGGGTCGACTGAGGAAGGTGAGGGGAGCGGAGGTGAGAGCGGGGACGACCAGGGCGAGTGGGAGTCAGACGGCGAAGGAGAGGAAGGCGATGACATCTTCTCCAGCGAGGAGGAGGAGGAAGAGGCCGAACCTCCCCGCCCAGAGAGGCGATCCAAGCTCGTGCACGACCCGGCGCAAGGACGTGGTCAGGCGACTGCCTCCGCCGGGCCATCGTCGAAACGCCCTCGGACCTCTTCTCCAACACCGACTGGGAAGGTTCCCAAGCAACCGCGCACGACGCAGTCCAAGCCGCCCAAGACTCTGCCGAAGATGAAGATAACTGTCCCTGTCATCTCCGGGTAACAAGCCTTGACTTCTCTCGTCGATTGGAGGACAGATCCTCAGTCGACTCATTGTGCTGAACTGGCTAATTCTTCGAAATTTGCAGTGCTGCTACCTCCGAGGTCTCAGCCAAGGATGGCGACCAAGAGATGGGGGACGCTGCAACCTCCAACCCTGGTATGATCATCGACGTTTAGTTTTTGAGTTGGCTTGGTTGTTTCTTGCAATTCTGGTCGATTGAAAGTTCTTCTTGCAGCTCCTCCTCAAGTTATCGACCTCCCGGATGACGATGACAACGAGCCGCTGAGGATAGGGAGGACCAAGAGGCCGTCGACTGACAGGGCTCCCCAGCCTGCTCCGGCGCCTAAGGCCGCGGCTCGGGACGGCGGTGATGCCCCTCGGGCCTCTGTGTCCTTCGCCAATCCCCTGTCGAGTGCGCAACCCTCGGCGTCGGCTGCCAATCCGACTGCCAATCCCCTGTCGAGTGCGCAGCCCTCGGCGTCGACTGCCGATCCGACTTCACTCTTTGTCGCGTACTCCGTCCCTGAAGACGAAGTGGCCGCTGCGAAGGAGGCCATACGCCAGGCAGGGGTCATGATGGAACAGGTGAAGAAGGCTCGGGAGGCCAGCCAGGCGGCTTACGACGCGAGTTCGGCGCTTCAGAGTAACGTCCAGGTCAGTTGACTTGATGTTTGTTTGTTTGAAGAGTCTTTCTCTCTCTCTTTCTTTTCTTTTCGAAGATCTTTGTATCCGTACTTGTACACCCAGTGGGTGTGTTTCCTCTTTGGTCGAACCAGTGGGGGCACGCTGAGTGCACCCACTGGGTGTAGTCCCCGAGACTACGGTGGACTGCTGGCAGTCGACTGTAGTCTGTATATTGTGTTTGTGAATCCGCACTTCTTCATTCGGTTTGGTCTGCCAGGTCGCCATTGTTCCTTAGTTACTCGGAAGCAACTTATTTCGAACGTCTGTCGGTTGGTTTTTCCTTTTGCAGAGATCCTGCGAACTTGCCGCGCGTTATGCTGAACTGGAGAAACAGAAGATTCAACTGGACCTTGATCTAGAGCTGGCCAGGACGGAGTTGCAGAAGGTCAGGGAGGGCGCCGCAGGTAAAGCGACTTTGTCAACTGATTTTGTTTTCAGACTTGGGCGTTCCTTTGCTGTTTCTGATTCAATCGCCATTTCTTTGTAGGAGAATTGGAAAGAGCTTTGGCGAGGAAGGACCAGGACCTGGCTGTTGCCCGCAAGGCGGCTGACGACAAGATGGCTCTGGCCGAACAGAAGCTGGCTTCGGTCGACCTGTTGGAACAATAGAACATTAGGTTGCAGACCGCTCTGACTGATGCCAACAAGCTGACTGCCGGTTGGAAGAAGAAGAACCTCCTCTTGGGCGAGGAGATGGAAGGCATCGCCCGTAGGAGGGACGACCTGGAGAGCTACCTGAGGAGCCTCGCCAAGAGGCTGTACATCAAACTTGAAGGTGCACGTCTAATTTTGACTGTTTTGTACTTTTTGTGTCGACTCAATCTTGCGATCGTTGGCTTATCTTTAGGTCTTGTGTGCAGAATTCTGTCAGAACTTCGAAGAGGAGACCGGGCGAATCGAAACGGATCTGGACCCAATCAATTCTCCGGTGAAAGACGATACTGCCATGAACCTGCTCCGACTGGAATCTCGAATCGACGGTGCCGTGGATTACTTGGCTCGACTGAAGGTTGCCGTGTCGCGGATCGACTCGACACTTTGGCCAGAATCCGTGCTCCAGAATGATCTCGAGTCTCTTATGGTTCGACTTGACAAAATCCCCGATCGAGTGTAGGAGTGGAAGAAGTCCTCTGCCCGGTGTGGTGCTGACGTGGCTCTATCCTTAGTCCGCGTTCATTGCAAGGAGGCGCGAGAAGAAAAGCTGGCCGCCATCCAAGTCGCCAATACCAAGAGGCACAGCTTCCAGGACTTCATGGAGACCTTCATCGCTGTAGCTACTCGCATTGCGGACGGAATCGACCTGGATGAGTTCGTCGCTCCTGCCAGCCCTCCTCTTGAGGAGTGAGAAAACTTTTTATGCTTTTCCTTAAATTAGCCTCGGAATGCCGAGTGGACTTGTAATCGTTTAAACTCTGCCGAGCCGAGGGCTCGAGTACTTTAATTCAGGGCCCGGGGCCTTTTAAGCTTTATCCGAACTTTATTTTTGCTGAATGTCTCCGTGGTCTGGAACTGTCGTGAGAGGCTTGATGGCCGACCCCCACCCTGTCGTTGTACATTGTATTTGTGGCGGAGCTCTCAGGAGAAGGTGGCAGTCGACCCACACTCCGTTGTTGTACATTGTATTTGTGGCGGAGCTCTCCACTCGGTAGGTTTTTCAAACTTAGGCGAGTGTCTGACTGCAGCTAAGTCTCTTCGTGGAGAACTTAGGCGAGTGCTGAACTGCAGCTAAGCCCCCGAGTGGGAGGATTGCTCTCAACTCGGTGGGATTTTTCAAACTTAGGCGAGTGTCTGACTGCAGCTAAGTCTCTTCATGGAGAACTTAGGCGAGTGCTGAACTGCAGCTAAGCCCCCGAGTGGGAGGATTGCTCTCCACTCGGTGGGATTTTTCAAACTTAGGCGAGTGTCTGACTGCAGCTAAGTCTCTTCGTGGAGAACTTAGGCGAGTGCTGAACTGCAGCTAAGCCCCCGAGTGGGAGGATTGCTCTCCACTCGGTAGGAATTTTCAAACTTAGGCGAGTGTCTGACTGCAGCTAAGTCTCTTCGTGGAGAACTTAGGCGAGTGCTGAACTGCAGCTAAGCCCCCGAGTGGGAGGATTGCTCTCCACTCGGTAGGATTTTTCAAACTTAGGCGAGTGTCTGACTGCAGCTAAGTCTCTTCGTGGAGAACTTAGGCGAGTGCTGAACTGCAGCTAAGCCCCCGAGTGGGAGGATTGCTCTCCACTCGGTAGGATTTTTCAAACTTAGGCGAGTGTCTGACTGCAGCTAAGTCTCTTCGTGGAGAACTTAGGCGAGTGCTGAACTGCAGCTAAGCCCCCGAGTGGGAGGATTGCTCTCCACTCGGTAGGATTTTTCAAACTTAGGCGAGTGTCTGACTGCAGCTAAGTCTCTTCGTGGAGAACTTAGGCGAGTGCTGAACTGCAGCTAAGCCCCCGAGTAGGAGGATTGCTCTTCACTCGGTAGGATTTTTCAAACTTAGGCGAGTGTCTGACTGCATCTAAGTCTCTTCGTGGAGAACTTAGGCGAGTGCTGAACTGCAGCTAAGCTCCCGAGTGGGAGGATTGCTCTCCACTCGGTAGGATTTTTCAAACTTAGGCAAACCGGATTCGCAGCTAAGTCACCCACTGGGGGATTTCGGATACATTAAACAGTGACAACAATTATTGGAACACTCTTATTTCTGATAAAAATGACCCTTAGGAGTTTTTCTTATTACATCTGGTTTAAGAGCGGACTTAAGTGTAAAAGGGGCGGAGAAGCTCCGCGTTCCAAGCTCGAGGTTCGTCGATTTGTCGATCAACATTGTAAAGGTGGTATGCTCCGTTGTGGAGGACTCTGGTGATGATGAAGGGGCCTTCCCAAGTGGGAGCGAGCTTGTGAGGTTTCTGTTGATCCACTCGGAGGACCAAATCTCCTTCTTGAAAGGCTCGACTCTTCACATTCCGGGCGTGGAATCGACGCAAGTCCTGCTGGTAGATGGTCGATCTGATCATTGCCATCTCCCTTTCTTCCTCCAAGAGGTCGACTGCGTCTTGCCGGGCCTGCTCTGCTTCATCTTCGGTGTAAAGTTCAACTCGAGGCGCATTGTGAAGGAGATCGCTTGGCAGGACGGCTTCGGCTCCATAAACCAGAAAGAACGGGGTCCTTCCAGTCGACCGGTTAGGGGTAGTCCTTAATCCCCACAACACTGACGGGAGCTCGTCGACCCAAGCGCCTGCCGCGTGCTTGAGATCGCGCATCAGCCGAGGTTTTAGCCCTTTGAGAATCAGACCATTTGCTCTCTCAGCTTGTCCATTCGACTGGGGATGAGCGACTGAGGCGTAGTCGACTCGTGTGCCTTGAGAAGCGCAAAATGCCCTGAAATCGTCCGAATCAAAGTTTGACCCGTTATCAGTGATGATGCTGTGTGGGACTCCATATCTGAATGTCAACCCTTTGATGAAACTGATAGCGGTGCTCGCGTCAAGGCTCTTTATGGGCTTAGCTTCGATCCATTTGGTAAACTTGTCGACTGCCACAAGCACGTGAGTGAACCCACTCCTGCCCGTTCTCAAGGGGCCAACCATGTCCAATCCCCAGACGGCAAAGGGCCAGACGAGCGGAATGGTTTTCAGGGCTGGCGCGGGCTTGTGTGACATGTTGGAGTAGAACTGGCAGCCCTCGCACCTGTCGACTATCTCTTTCGCCATCTCATTTGCCCTTGGCCAATAAAATCCAGCTCGGTATGCTTTAGCCACGATGGTTCGAGAGGACGCATGGTGACCGCAGGTTCCCGAGTGGATATCGTTGAGGATTATTTGACCTTCTTCTGGCGTTATGCATTTCTGGCCAACTCCGGTCGCACTTTCTCTGTACAGCTGTCCCCTTATGACTGTGAAGGCCTTAGACCGGCGGACGATCTGTCGAGCCTCCTCCTCGTCCTCCGGGAGTTCTTTCCTTAGGATATATGCAACGTATGGTATCGTCCAGTCGGGGGTGATTGTCAAGACTTCCATGATCAGGTCGACTACTGCAGGTACTTCAACTTCAGTCGGGTCCGCGGCACTTTTCGGCTGCGGGGCTTCTTCTGTGAAAGGATCTTCTTGTACTGACGGCGAGTGAATGTGTTCCAAGAACACGTTGCTTGGAATGGCTTCTCTCTTGGAGCCTATCTTTGCCAAGTCGTCAGCTGCCTGGTTTTTCAGTCGGGGGATGTGGTGGAGTTCCAACCCCTCGAACTTCTTCTCTAGCTTCCGTACTGCATTGCAGTATCCAGTCATTGCTGGACTCCTGACGTCCCATTCCTTCATCACTTGATTAACCACCAGATCTGAGTCGCCATAGACCATGAGGCGACGGACGCCGAGTGAAATGGCCATGCGCAACCCATACAAAAGTGCTTCATACTCTGCTTCGTTATTGGAGGAATCAAAGTGAATCTGGAGAACGTATCTGAGCTTATCTCCTCGGGGGGAGACCAGAACTACCCCCGCGCCCAAACCATTCAACATCTTGGATCCATCGAAGAACATAGTCCAGTGTTCCGAGTGAACTTGAGTCGGAAGTTGCTGTTCAATCCACTCGGCGATAAAATCCGCGATTGCTTGAGACTTGACGGCTTTCTTTGCTTCAAACTTGATGTCTAAAGGAAGGAGTTCAATCGCCCACTTGGCCACTCGACCAGTTGCATCTCTGTTATGCAGGATCTCCGATAATGGGGCGTCGCTGACGACTGTAATGGAGTGGTCAGAGAAATAATGTGCAACTTTCTTCGTGGTCATGTAAATCCCATATACAAGCTTCTGGTAGTGGGGGTATCTTTGTTTTGAAGGGGTCAAAACTTCAGACACATAATAAACAGGGCGTTGAACTTTGAAGGCCTTCCCTTCCTCTTCTCTCTCGACCGTAAGTACTGTACTGACAACTTGTCCCGTGGCTGCAATATAAAGCAGCAGAGGCTCTTTGCTGATTGGAGCAGCTAGCACCGGCTGGGTGGAGAGCAGAGCTTTGAGCTCTGCAAACGCTGCATCAGCTTCTGGAGTCCATTCGAACTTGTCAGACTTTTTCATCAGTCGGTAAAGAGGCAACGCTTTTTCACCGAGTCGAGAGATGAATCGACTTAAGGCGGCCAAGCAGCCTGTAAGTTTTTGGACATCATGCACACGTACGGGATGCTTCATCCGGAGTATGGTTCCAATTTTTTCAGGATTGGCGTCGATTCCCCGTTCGGAAACGAGAAAACCGAGTAGCTTGCCACCTGGAACTCCGAACGTGCATTTTGACGGATTGAGCTTGATATCGTACCTCCTGAGGTTGGCGAAGGTTTCAGCAAGGTCAGCCCGTAGGTCGGAACCTTTCCGGGACTTGACTACGATATCGTCCATGTAGGCCTCCACATTCCGACTGATTTGAGTGAGTAAACACTTCTGGATCATTCTCATGAATGTGGCTCCGGCGTTCTTGAGGCCGAACGGCATGGTGACGTAACAGAAGCATCCGAATGGAGTGATGAAAGCTGTTTTGATTTCGTCGGGCCCATACAGACGGATCTGATGGTACCCGGAATAGGCATCTAAAAAAGACAATCTCTCACATCCCGCAGTTGAGTCGACAATTTGGTCGATGCGAGGGAGAGGAAAATGATCTTTCGGGCAGGCCCGATTGATATGCTTGAAATCAATGCACATGCGGAGTGACTTGTCCTTCTTGGGGACCATGACAACATTGGCGAGCCACTCGGAGTGGTAGATCTCTCGAATGAACTCAGCTGCTAAGAGTCGAGCCAATTCTTCGCCGATAGCTTGTTTTTTCTGGACGGCGGACCGCCGCAGATGTTCCTTCACGGGTTTGAACTTTGAGTCGACTCGCAGGCGGTGCTCAGCCAGCCCCCTGGGAACTCCGGGCATGCCAGAGGGTTTCCATGCGAAGATGTCCCAGTTCTCACGGAGGAGCTGGATGAGCGCTTCTTCCTATTTGGAGTCGAGCGTTGTTGAGATGTGAGTCGGAGCTGCGTCGGGGTCGGTCGGGTGAATGTGGACCGTCTTTGTTTCGCCGGCCGACTGAAAAGCTGATTCGGAGGCAGGCTTCTTAGCCCGCAACAATTCACTCGGGTCGGCAGTCTTTTGGTACTCTTTCAGCTCGACTACTGCCATCTGAGCGTCGGCGATCTTTGATCCCTTCTGGAAACATTCTTCTGCTTTCTTCCAGTTGCCTGTAACAGTGATCACACCTTTGGGACCAGGCATCTTTAATTTAAGATACACGTAGCATGGTCGAGCCATGAAGCGTGCATAAGCCGGCCTGCCCAAGATGGCGTGATAAGCACTCTGGAAGTCCACAACTTCAAACGTTAACTTTTCCTTGCGGTAATTCTTTGAATCACCGAAAACCACATCAAGAGCAATCTGGCCGAGTGACTCGGCTTTCTTCCCAGGAATGACTCCGTGGAAGCTCATGTTACTGGTGCTGAGTCTGGACATCGGAATGCCCATTCCTTTCAAGGTTTCCGCGTACAGTATGTTCAGGCCACTGTCGCCGTCCATCAGGACTTTGGTCAGTCGAGTGCCTTCGACAACTGGGTCGACCACCAAAGCTTGCCTCCCAGGGGTGGCAATGTGCGTTGGATGATCGGATTGGTCGAACGTGATGGCCGTCTGGGACCACTTTAGGTAACTGGGAGTTGCAGGGGCAACCATGTTCACCTCCCGGTTTATGACTTTCAGTCGACTTTTGCTTTCGACATCGGCAAAAATCATCAGGGTGGAATTGACCTGGGGGTATCCATCGTCGCTATCATCCCTGTCCTCAACCCTGTCCGGCTCTTTCTCTTTATCCTTGGGCTGCTTGCCCTGAAACTGTTGGATCAGGAGCCGGCATTGTCGAGTGGTATGTTTGGGGTAAATAAAATTACCTTCTTCGTCTTTCTTGGTGTGGATGTGACATGGCAAATCCAAAACATCATTCCCATCCTGATCCTTGACTTTCTTGGGCTTCCAAGTGCCCTTGGGTTTCCCCTTGAAGTTTCCCTGGGCCACAGCCAGGGCCTCCCCGGGAGCGGCTGGCTCGGCCTTCCGCTTCTGCTTCCGACTGGAGTTTCCTCCGGTTTCTTGGGCGACTGACTTAAGTTTGCCGCTTCGGAGTAGGTCCTCGTCTTCTCCATTAGCGTACTTGGTGGCAATCTCCATCATCCGATTAAGGGACATCTCTCCGGTCCGGCCAAATTTCAGATTCAACTCCCTGTACTTGACTGCTTCCTTGAAAGCGCAGACTGCTTGATGGTCAGGCACGTTCTCGACCGAGTGGTGCAGTGTGATCCATCTCTGGATGTATTCCCTCAGTGTTTCATTTGGCTTCTGTACGCAAGACCGCAGCTCCGTAAGGCCTGCAGGGCGCTTGCATGTCCCTTCGAAGGGTGTAACAAACACTCGGGAGAGATCCTCCCAAGTGTAAATGCTGCTGGGCGCCAGCTGATTCAGCCACGCCCTAGCTGAGCCTTCCAACATGAGGGGTAAATGCTTCATGGCCACCTCGTCGTTGCCGCCGCCGATCTGCACAGCCACTCGGTAATCCTCGAGCCACGTGTCAGGCTTGGACTCGCCGGTGAACTTGCTGATTCCAGTCGCCAGCCGGAAGTTGGGTGGGATCACCGCGGCTCTGATGGCTCGACTGAAACACTCAGGCCCCGAGGCGTGTGCCCTGCTACCGGTGGGCGTATCCCTGTTGTGGCCCTCTCGATGAGCCCTGTTCCTGTCCACCAGACCTTGAACGAGGATGGATCTCGCGTCAAAGGCTGGGTCCCTGGGGTCGACTGGGATCCTCTGCCCAGTGTGATGAGGGCGCCTGTCGTCTCGATGCTGAGGTGCATATGATCCACTCCGCGGAGGAGGGGACGGCACCCGACGCCCATCATCACGGTCGAGTCGGTGACCATATTGCTCGTTCCCCCTATACCGATCCCGACGGTCTCCATGCCCCTCACGCCTCGGGGGTGATCTCGGGCTGTGAGCCGACTGGACGGTCTCCGTTGCGACGGATCGACTGTGGATCCTGTCCCGCGACTGAGAGACGGCGGAATTCTGATTCCCCGCTGCTCGGAGCAATGCTCTGATCTGCAGCAATCCTCTTCCGGCCTCCGACTGGGAGGGCTGGATCGACTCCGCTATGCGGGCCGCGGCAGCTAGGTTCTGAACCGGAGTTCGGTACACTTGTGGTGGCGGGAAGAGCTGCCGTCGACTGGGTTCGGGTGCCTGCTGGCGTCGACTGGACTCGGGAGCCTGCTGGCGTCGACTGGACTCGGGAGCCCGCTGACGCGCCCGCTCGTCGAGAGCCCGCTGTAGATTCTCCAGTCGAGTGCGCTCGGCTAGATTAGCCAAGTGCGCATCCTCCAAGGCCCGGGCCTCGGGGGTTTCTCCAACAATAGGTGTGTAGAGCGCGTCCATGTTCCGGCGACGAAGCTCCTCCTGTTGCAACGACGTAAGAGGCTCGGGGAGGTATTCGTCGTGAGGGTGCGACGGATCGCCCCTGTCGGCACCATCGTCAGCGCGAGGGAATCCGGGGGGACTGCGTGTCCCCTCAACCGCCAGGACCTCCGCCAGGGGGTCGCTGCTGTCGCACTCGGAAGCGGACTCCATGGAGCCAGTCGACAGATCGAACAGGCCGCAGAGGGATTCGTCAGGCTCAATTGCAGCGACCTACTGGGTCGCCGACTGGCGGGCCACGGCGTGCTTCATCCACCGCTGGAGCCTCGACCGACCCGAACGCTTGCGCTAGCGGGAGACAGGACGGGGAGATGGCACGGGAGTCGATCGATATGGGGTCGATGGCTGCCTCAGGAGGACGCCACGGACGCACGCGCGGAAGTGCGTCGCACCGCGGACGGGGAGCGCGTCGACGTCAAGCGGCGCCTCCTGGAGCCAAGCGGAGTCGTCGGCGATGAAAGCAAGTCGGCCGAGACGGATCTCGCGGCCCTCCGCCAAAGCTTCGCAGGAAAACATGATCGAGTGGATCAGAAAAATCGCAACTTCTCCAATTAGGCGCTAAGACTAAGGCCCCACGGTGGGCGCCAACTGTCGTGGTTCTAAGTCTGACAGTGAGGTAGGGGGGTATGTATGAGGAGGCTAGACCTTAGCTATTGGGAAGTTGTAAGCACGCAAGGTTTACGAGTTCAGGCCCTTCTCTGAGGAAGTAACAGCCCTACGTCTCGGTGCCCGGAGGCGGTCGATTGGATTATGCGTGAGTAAGATGACAAGGGTGCGAACCCTTGATACTGAGGAGGGGGGTGGCTTATATAGAGTTCGCCAGCCCTCTCCAGTCCTCAGTAATGCAGGGTTTAAGGTACATTTAAGGAGGGCGTTACTGATAACGTCCCTAATAAAGCGTCATAATGATCATAAAGGCTACTTAATAACCGACCGTTTGCCCACGGAGTGACTTGAGGTCTTCTGGCAGTCGAGTGGTTGGCTCCTTGGTCGAGTGACAGTTCTTGGTCGAGTGTCTTCAATCCGTCGAGTGGGATATCTTCAAGTTGTCTGAAAGGTGACTTCCTCTAAGGATGTCCTTCGGTAGGGCTCTTAGGACGGGTCCGTGTCCCTACCGTAGGTACATGACTACATCAGCGGGGGCGTGTTTTTGATCGAGTTTTCTTTCTTGGTACGTTAGAAAATCAGTTTGTCTAATTCACATCCAGATGTTATTTAAGGATATCACATCTAAGCTCCCACAAGTATATAATGTAGCAACAAGAAACAAAAAAAACTAGGAAAAAACCACAAACAGAATGGACATCAACTTATATGTGACATAACTATGTCACATCTAGATGTGTCCTAGACAGACCCTTAAAAAATTGTCCGCCAGCTTTCGTTTCTTTTTTCCGGGAACGCGCGTATTCTATTTAAAACCACTGCTATGGAGATATTTTTTTACTCCATTATAGCCTCTTGTTTGATAGAGTTTCTCGCGTCTCGCACTCTCACCCTCTCCATATCAAAACAAGATGACAGTGTCCACTCTATCTCTCTCCTCACCGGTGGTCACAGATCTGGCCGAATCCCGTCCGCTGCGGGAGGTGAGGAGGTGCAGCATTGACGTTGTCACCATCGGCGACGGAGGACGCCGATGCGCACTGTCCTCTCGGAGCCGGCGCTGGCGCGGACGAAGATCCTCCGCGCCCTTGTTCGTTGTCGTCGTGTAGGCAGATCCCACCCGCCCGCCTAGACGACATCTCGCCCACCTGAGGTATAACTTCTTGTACTGGTCCAGCTCCCCAGGTCGCTGCGTGCGGGTTTTCTTCTATGCGACTACTCCCCAGCTCCCCATGCATAGTAGCTAGGGCTCGTACGATGGTCCAACATCTCCTACTAGTACTATTATAGAGGAAATGCCACTCAAAAAGTTGTCCTGATTTATGCCTCGGTGGAGGTATACATGTTGTTTCGACAAAAAGTACATGGTGGATGTGCGGTCATTGTCCATATGGTGGTAGTACTATCACTGGTTAAATGAAGAAATGCTTTTTTTCTCGGGTATCCTGGTTTAGTTCCCATCAAGATAATTATGATGCTTTTGTTTGTTGGTGTACTTTTCATTAATTATTATTGACAATTGAGATGTCGTTGCTATCCCTTTTTTATATTTTTGGAAACAGCGATGCGTGTCTCCATACTTGGGCATGTCTTCCTCAATTTTAGTGGAACTTCACAAAATTGGATGGCCATTGTTGTTCCGCCTCACTGTCCTCTGCCACATGGTTCTTCCTTCCTCGAGCTTGATTACTGAGAAGAAATAGACCACAGTGAGGATTTGTCGAACTTCTTAGGTGCCTCACCCAAACTTGATGCCAAATGGATGATGCATCACCACGATGACCTATCGATGCTCATGGTTGCGCCTCATCGTTGCGTCGGCTGGTGAAGCTGATCGATTTTTGACGAAAAACAAGCTGTCTTCCATCAGTGCTCTTTGCTTGTTACGCACAAAGATGATATCCTTCATCAGTTCACATTGGTTGCGTTGGAGACGCAGTCGTCTTTCATGTTGGTGCAATTTTCGCTAGGGTTTTACGACAGGTGGGCCCAAAATGTGGCTGGCTCACCTGTCATACAGCCAACCGCAGGTGCAGTGAAGGCACCGGAGCTCAGTCCGTACTATAGTAGTATATATATATATAAGCGGGAGCCTCAGCGCTTGTTCGCTAGGGCTTGCACTCTCCACACGCTCGCCGCACTACATATATGTTACTCCCTCCGTTCCGGATTACTTGTCTTAGATTTGTCTAGATATGGAGGTATCTAGCACTAAAATGAGTCTAGATACATTTGCTAGGGTTTGCTATATTCATAGTCTCTCACCCTCTCTTCACCAGATCTAAACAAGACTGTGTTGGCCTCTTGTCTCTCTCTACCCCCTCACAGCTGGTGAAGGAGGCATCCATATCCTGTCGCGCCGGGAAGGGGAGGAGGTGCAGCGTTCACTCTATTGCCTTCGGCGAGGGAGACAATCCACTGCAGGCTGCGTTGTTCTCTTTCACCTAGCGCCTGTGCGGGAGGGCCACCGACCCCTTCTTCCTCGCTGCCATACTTAGTGTGGGCATATCCGCCCTCCCGCCGCACACCTTGCCACATCCCGACGACCCTAAAGTATAAGTTTCTTTGAAACCGTCGTTGCTCTAGCTGCATGTGGATCTTTTTCGATCTTTAGTCGAATCTAGGTCTTGGTTCAAAGAGGAAAGAAGGGTGCAGTGGGCTGGAGCAAGAATCTAGGACGTGGTTCAATGAGGAAAGGAGGGGCGGAGAGTAGTATAGACTGGCTATCTAGCCGCTTTGTAGGTCGAAAAGGGAAAAGGGGGTAACCCAGTACACATATCTGTAAGGAACTGATCTCTTTGTTGAAAAGGGAAAGAAACTGGGGGTCGGGTAGTTTGTGCACGACTTGATTTGCTGCCCTCACATAGGAAGAAGGTTCAAAGAGAACAAATATGGGACCAACGCATATATGCTGCTTGGCTACATACTCTGCATCACCCATTTATACGTGTGGACGCACATGGTGCTGGCATGTCCCATGCAACTATTTTGCTGTTGTTAATCTCAGAATTAACTGTTGATCTGTTTTAAAAGAATTTCTCTGTTAATATGAATCAATGCAACCGTTTTAGAAATGCTACTGTCCTATACTTTGTTTTCCATCAAGATAAGGTAGATGCTTCTTTTTGTGGCCGCATGTTTCATCCTCCTTTATTGGCCAGTAATTGTTTTCTTTTTTGCCTCTTAAAATAGGGATATCTATTCAACTTGTTGCTATAGAAAACTTAAATGTCACACCAGCAACTTTGCTTGATTTCAGTGCAACTGCACAAAACTTGATTGGATTTCCTATTCGTGTTGCTAGATTCGTATTTTATGTTGGTCGTCTCATGAAAGGTCAGTACAGGCCTTCATCCACATGATTGTGCAGTGTGCTTTGAGATGCTGTGCTACTTGTATTGGTACTATTTTAAATAAATGATGAATTGAAGCTATTGTATTGCTGTCTTTTCCCATTAAGTAGTGCAGAAAAATGGGACCAACCCAGACATGATGCTTGTTGCTTTGTTACAACAAATTCAGCATCACCCCCTTTATAAGCCAGTAAGTGATGCCACTCTCAGAATTAACTACTGAATCTTATTTCAAAACTGCAACACTTGTTAGGGATTGGCGGGATTACCATTTTTGTGGCCGCATGTTTTATCCTCCTTTATTAGCCAGTAATTGATTCCTTTTTTGCCTCTGTTTATACAGGGATATCTATTCAACTTGTTGCTATTGTGACATTTTGCTTCGCTACGCGAAACACTTTGCTTGATTTTAGTGCAACTGCACAAAACGAGATTGGATTTCCTATTCGTGTTGGTAGATTTGTACGTGATCTTGTGTGCGTCATGACAGGTTGGTACTTGCCTTCATCCACATGATCGTGTAGCGTGTTTTGAGATGGTGTGCTACTTGTATTGGTACTGTTTTAAATAAAGGATGAATTGAAGCTATTGTATTGCTGTCTTTTCCCATTAAGTAGTGAACAAAAATGGGACCAACCCAGACATGATGCTTGTTGCTTTGTTACAACAAATTCAGCATCACCCCCTTTATAAGCTTTGTCGTTCTTTATACATGTTGAAACAAGGCATTGTTAAGATAATGTCTCAGTCAATATGAATGAATCACACTGATGGAGAATTGCTACTCTCCTGCTTTGTTTCCCATTAAGATAAAGTAGATCAGTAGATGTTTTTCTTCTGGGAGTACAAGTCATCAACCGTTATTTCTTAGTAATTGTTTCCCTTATACCTATTGTTGCTTACAGGGATATCAAAATTAAAGCTCGGTTTTATTCCAACTTCGATTTTAGTTGAACGGCACAAAAGGAGCCAATGTGTAAGGCAAACTGCTGCATTACTGGGTCTAGTTGGTCGTTCCACTTTGTAGAAAGAAGCAGTCACTGTTTGCGCTACATTACAAAAGGAATGACCAAGAAGCTTTACCGAGTATTATTAGACACCAGTGACATGATTAGTCTGCAGAGACCATTGGCAATTTAACAATACGTGGAGTGCCCTGGGCAAAAAGTGCCCAAACAGGTATAAAAGCTATGACAGGACTCCACGATCATAGGCATTACATATTTTGAATGGGAAAAGCTTGTCAAAGTTTAATCATTGATGTTAGGAAGAAGACGTTAGTTTAATATATTGGAATTGGAAAACCTTGTCAAAATTTGCTCATTGATGTTAGCCAGAAGACATGCATTTGATATTTTTGAGTGGGACGCCCTTGCTGTGAGCAGCGTCGAGTGTTGTTTCCTATTAATGTGTTCAGTTTAGAAGTAAATAGTTACTCTGCTGAGATATTCCCGTGTTAAGAGTTTGTTCTGAATATTGTCTATGTAATGCCAGGCCTTGTGTTTGATTGCAAAGTTGAGCTTGGAATGTTGTGGCATGCGGCATCACGAGCTGTTCACCGTGCCTCCTGAGAATAATGCTTCGTATTGTTTTGCATGTCGATCTAATGCCAGTGATTTGCTTGTTAAGAAGATCATCCTCTTTTGTTGTTTCCATGCTTAAGAAGTTCATCGTCTGATGTTTCATTCATAGCCTATACGACAAGTCGGGTAGGTTAGACGTGAAACCATATGATCTTCCGACCAACTCATGATATTAGGCCATGATTGGATCGTCGTTTTCCAACCAAAACCGCTTGTAAAACTGACGCTTGTAAATTAAAGCAGATGGTCTCGGGCGAAGGCGCTTGGTTGGTTGATTTCGACTAGTAAAATATCAGAAGTACTTGACACACGATAAAAACGCTGAACGACACTCAGACGATTGCTAATCCAGCCATTAGCTGCTGTTTCAGCATTGCCCATGGATGGCATGATACGCACCTCGTGCATGTATCGTCTGGTAATGTCGTCCATACAGCGGTGCTTTTAAAATATACACTGGTCTCTCAAATTACACGCGTAACCCGCCGGTTTTACTTACAGACCTCGGGCCCTCGGTTTCATTACGCCTGTATTTTACGCGTTGTTTTTGATGACGAGTAAATTACACTTGTATGTTAATATAGGTTTGAAATAAACCAGAGCTCCCAAGCGCGGCCTTACTGTTTCATGCCGTCTCAGTTTCTTGAAGGTGCTCATAGGTGTCCGATGATCCTCGCTTCCTGAATGAGTAGCGGGCGCTGTATCAGACCATCCATAGGGCCCGCGAGGCCCTCTCCATTGTCCTTCAAGTTGTTGCACTCGCCGTGGCGCCGAGCATTGTTAACATCGTCAATGAACATGAGGATTCAGGAGATGACTTTATTTTGACTGGATGACACTAGGGACCCACTAGGGCCATAGCCGTACGTACGCAAGTGCCTCCTTATTATGTACAACTATATTTTTTTTGCTTTCTCCTGGTTTCCTGACATCACGGTCCCACACCATTGTCAACCTATGTAGTCAATATAAACGAGAGAATTGCACAAGGTGCGGCCGACAACTGGGACCAAGTAGCTCAAGTAGTATTTGTGTTTTTAAGGCGTGAGCACTACAAAGTTTTTCTTGGCGATGATTTCATTGTTGTTCAGAGGAGAGTAGGGTATTAACTGGGCGGGCTGTGGCCCATCTAGCCCAAGCCAGATATCCAGCCCAGATACTAATTTTTCCAAGATGAAAATGGCTAGCCCAGCTATACGTATTTTTGAGGAATACCAGGCAAGGTCAACTTGTTATTCTCCGCCCCGCTGGGCTACAAATCTTTCCTAGGAGGGATGCATTAGGCTTAACAGGAAAATGGGCTTTAAATAATAATAAATGGGATGTAATTATAAAAACTGGGTAGTAACTATAAAAAAATGCACCAAACACAAAATTAGTTTATAAAATATTATTTATGGATTTTGAAAATCTTAATTTTTCATTGTTGCGCGCGCAATGTTTCATTGGATTTTTACATAATACAAATTTATAATTAATCTGACTAGAAATTTCAGGATAAAAATATTTCGGAGCCCATCAAAATGTGATTTTTTTATTGAATTCTGTCTTCAACGGTTGGTTGAAATTATTAATCATTGTCCTAGCTAGAAAATGGGCTGTACTTTTAACAAACTGTAAATGGACTGTTGTAAATTCCATTAGAATTCCAAAATGGGTTGTACATTCTTACAAAACGCAAATGGGCTATAAGTTCTCTGACACACACTTGTGGGCCTACTAAGTGACGCGTTCCCTAAAAAAATAAGTTGACGAGTATGCAAGGCTTTGCCAACTTATTATAGTCAACACACGGTTCTAGCAGCAGTGGCCGTTGGATGTCTATCCAACGGATGTCGTGCTTCTTCTTCAATCTCGGATATTCATAGCTTCGGCCGCCCAAAAAATGATTCCTCCCCCTGACATCTGGGACGCATCGTTTCGGAGGCTGACCTGTGGGCCTACTAAGTTGGAGCGTACCAAGGGCTTTGTCAACTTAGTCAATAGTAAACGTTTCTAGCTTCAGTGACCGTACGATGTCCATCCAACGGTCGTAGTGCTTCTTCAACCTTTGGTCTTCTTGGTCCAGCTGCCCAAAGTAGCGCCGGTCATGCCGCCTGCTCCTGCCCCCCGTGGCCAGCTGTGCTGCCGCGGAGGCCTCACCGCCCCCATACTACTCCCAGTGCTGGCCAGGCCATCCCTCCACTCACCCACACCCCCTATTATTCTGCGGCGACGACAGCCTCACACCGCAGCCGAAATAGTGAACCCCCGTACTCCTCTCCATGCGCGCTTCCACTGCTGCGTCTTCCCCGGCTCCGCGTCGTCCCCTTCCTAGGCCTCGCCGTCGTCCAGACCACCGCCCTGGTGCTATCGGCGCGGCGTGGTCAATTGGGTCAACGACCGACTTCCATCGGAAGAGTACTGTACGTGGAGAGGCTGACAGCTCGGTCCAGGCGGCCGCAAGGAAGTGCCTCCTTATTACGTGCAAAATAATTATTCCTCCACCTTACAGCAGGGACCCACCGGACGGGCCACCTTATTTCGCGAAAAAAACGTTTCCCCCCTGACTGGTCGAACCCATCGGACGGGCCAGCGTATTTCGCGAAAAAAACGTTCCCCCCGCTATCAGCTCGGACCCACCGGAAGTGCCTCCTTATTACGCACAAAAAATGAATACCCCCTGCTAGCTGGGACCCACCATGGTGAGAGGCTAACTTGTGGGCCTACTGAGTTGACTGGGACGGGGGCCTTTGTCAACTTTATTCAATATGAACGATTCTAGCTCCAGTGACCGTACGATGTCCATCGAACGGCCGTAGTGCTTCTTCAACCTCTGGTCTTCTTGCTCCAGCCGCCCAAAGCAGCGCCGGTCGTGCCGCATGCTCCTGCCTCCCGTGGCCGGCTATGCTGCCGCGGAGGCCTCACCGCACCCTACTATTCCCACCGCTGGCCAGGCCCTGCGGCGACAGCAGCCTCACACCGCAGCCGAACCAGTGAACCCTCGTACTCCTCTCTGCGCGGGCTTCCACTGCCGCGTCTTCCCCGGCTCCCTGTCGTCCCCTTCCTAGGCCTCGCCGTCGTCCACCGCCCTGGTGCTCTCGGCGCGGCGTGGTGAACGTGGTCAAGGAACGACTTCCATCGGACATGGACTGTACGTGGAGAGGCTGACAGCTGGGTCCACGGCCGCAGCAAGGAAGTGCCTCCTTATTACGTGCAAAATAATTATTCCTCCACCTGACAGCGGGGACCCACCGGACGGGCCACCGTATTTCGTGAAAAAACGTTTCCCCTTGACTGCTGGGACCCACCAACTACACCTTCGCACGCAAGGAAGTGCGTCCGGGCAAAAAAAACAAAACGATTCGCCCCTCTGACTGCTGGGACCCACCAGCTACATCTTCGCACGCAAGGAAGTGCCTGACAATCGGGACCCACCTGGTCGAAGCGTACGTAGCGTTGTCATTCTGGTCGCGATCGTGTACGTACATATATACTGGTCGATGTAGAGGCACACACGTCTCGTAGTAGGGGCGCGCACGTAGCATGTACACGTACGTACAGCGGCCAGGGTGCAAGAAAGAAAATATGACCACGTATGTGTACTTACGGGCGGGGTCTCGAACGCCTACTCGCGCATACGTACGGCGAGGGCTCGTGTACATGGCTGGGTCGGAACGGAGAAACAACGTCGTCGTCATGTTCATGGGTAGGCAACGGAATGCGTCGTGTTCATGGGGAGGCAACGGAATGCGTCGTGTTCATGGGGAGGCAACGGAATGCGTCGTGTTCATCGGGAGGGTTGGACGGAACAGGCGATGGAAAAGAGGCCTGGCGTACCGCAGAACGGAGGAAACGGCCTTCTGTTCGACCGGCCACGTTCGAAACGGGATCCTGTTCATCGGGAGGGGTGTGGCGTACCGCAAAACGGAGGAAACGGACCTCCTACGGTCAAAACGGGGGTCCTGTTGATCGAGAGGGGTGTGGCGTACCACAAAACGGAGGAAACATACTTGTGTTGGAGCGCTACGGTTGAAACGGGGGTCCTGTTCATCGGGAGGGGTGTGGCGTACCGCAAAACGGGACTCCACGGGATACTGTTCATCTCCACCGTCGACCTCCTCCAGCCTCCACGGGCTCCTGTTCATCCAGCCTCCACGGGCTCCTGTTCATCCATCCTCCACCGCGCGCTACTCCACCGGCTACTGTTCAACCACCCCTCCACCATC
The DNA here is from genome assembly GCA_034509565.1 of Triticum monococcum. Classification (NCBI taxonomy): domain Eukaryota; kingdom Viridiplantae; phylum Streptophyta; class Magnoliopsida; order Poales; family Poaceae; genus Triticum; species Triticum monococcum. Next base: position 751,319,086 of record CM067843.1, on the reverse strand, counting down.
TACTGTTCATCCAGCCCTCCACACCACGGGGTCCTGTTCAACCACCCCTCCACGGGCACCCCTCCACCGTCTACTGTTCATACAGCCCTCCACACCACGGGGTCCTGTTCAACCACTCCTCCACCGTCTACTATTCATCTAGCCCTCCACACCATGGGGTCCTGTTCATCCACCCCTCCACGAGCACCCCTCCACCGTCTACTGTTCATCCAGCCCTCCACCACACCACGGGGTCCTGTTCATTCAGAGGCAATGCCACCGCTCACTGTTCATTCAAACCCCCCGCAACACTCACTGTTCATCCCATCGATCGGCTTCAGTTAGCAGCAGTAGCGAAGGAATCGCTCGATCGGGTTCAGTTAACAGCCATCGATCAATCGCTCGGGTTCAGTAACGCGTAGCCTGCAGTGCAATTGCCCGGGTTCAGTAACACGTAGCCTGCAGTGCAATCGCTCGGGTTCAGTTAGAGCCCAATGCCTCGCTCGGGTTCAGTTAGAGCCAACGCCTCGCACACACGCGCGTACGTGTATGAGAGAAACGCGCATCGCTCGGCCCCCGGCCTCCCACCGTAACTAGGAACTCCCCGAAATTCCCCCCCTCGCTTCTACCATGGTTTTTTCCGTCATGGACGACCCAAAGAATGTCATGCAGCTGCGCCTCCGGCCCGCCCAGGACGAAAAGCCCATTTTCTGTCATGATTTTTTGTCATAGAAGTAGGAGCCCACCACATCTATGATGATACCGGGTTTTGTCACAATTATCGTCATAGAAGTGTCATATGTATGACAGAAAAAAAATTCGTTTGGCCCAAAATGTCACGGATGTGTCTTTTTTTTGTAGTGAGCCCTAATTTTTATGGGGAGGAGCGGTTGCTTGAGCCCAAGTAGATGCACCATTTCTACCACTAGATGCATCATTGCTGATAGGTTCTTTAGCTCCTTTCTCATTTAATTCATGATTTTTTAGATTCTCAATCATTTTAAATTCAGAGCATTTGTAAAATTCCTGAACACTTTTTACATTCTCAAACACTTTTGTTTCATTTTTTTCTGAAAGCATTGACAAAAAAATAAAGAACAGCATGCAGCGCGAACGACATGCAAGCAAGCAGCAGCGGCGAATGCTACGTAGAGCATCTTTAGCAGACCTCTTATAACGCGGACCCTTATAATGTGTTTACAGTTCGCGGAAAACACGCTTTGAGGGCCAGTTTTAGCTGCGGCCGAACAGACCCCTCAAACTTAAACTGTAAAACCGAATATTCGCTTATATTCTTTCCTCACGCCTTCTTCTTCCTCTCGTCCATGCCCATGGTCAGCTAGTTTGCTTCCACGAAACCGACAAACAATGCACGAAACGGCCAAATACGGAGCCGCCGGCGACCAAATATGAAACGCACGAAGTGGCCAATCCAGGTGCTAGCCAGCTCCTCAGTCGGGGCAGCCAGAGCTAGCTAGCTCAGCTCGAATCGATCCAGAGCTAGCTAGCTAGCTCCTTCGTCGCCGAAGCGAGAGAAGCAGCCGGGGCGGATGGGCAGGGCGGCGTGGATGGCAGACGCAGACGGGCTGCCGGCGTCCAGGGACGGGCGGGGCAGCATCCGAGACGGCGTGGACGGCAGACACGGAAATTTCCATGGCAGTTGGGCTCCCGTCAACTATTTTCTCTCGATACAGGGCACCGTAAAAGTGGATGTGAAAACTATGTTTTTGCGGATTGAGAAAAGTTTTTATCATACTCCTTAAAAAATTACAGATCAAAGGTGTATAAGAGATCTGTTCGGGCAACTTTTTCCGCCCGCAACTGAAAGCCGGTCGTTATTTTTATTTTACAATTTGGTGGAATATATTGGATTTTCTCTCATAGACCTGGCCCGAAAACGCTCGCGAGGGAGGATTGAAGCGAACGTTTCAAGTGTATCCCCTCGCCCCGAGTTAATTGCACAGAAGTATCATAATTGGGGCATCACATGCAGATTGGTACCACGATTGCTAATTTTTGCGTGTCAGTACCAACATTGGTCCAAGTTTTTGCAAAAAGGCTAAAACGCTGATTTATACGTATTGACGCTGTATCCAACAGCTCGGGCCCACCCGTCAGGTGCCACGCTGGCCAATCAGCGCGTGCCCACGCGCTGACTAGGACGAGCCGCTCTCCAACCCGGTCCGGTCGCACTGGTTTGCCCCCACCGCACCATTCTCACGGTTAGCAGGTGAGACCCGTCCTGATGGATGACACGTGGCATTCACAAATCACAAAGCATCTAATCTCTCTCCCCCTTGATTTTAAGTGGGGGGTGGGGGATGCTTTGAGATCTGTAAATGCCATGTGTCATCTATCAAAATGGGTCTTGCATGAGACATGGTCTCATAGAATTCTTTTCCGTACATATGGCCACCGCCTGCGCTCGACAAGGCCAGGGCTACGACGGCCAGAGGTTCACGCTGGCCATGCAGGCATCCACGAACAAGGAGAATAAGTGCACGCACTAGACCCTCATGGCCTCCTCCGTAGAATCCAAACTAGCCCATCAAGTGAATTGCCTTTTTACAGGATATATTAGTGTGGGGCGGTGAGGAAAAGTCAATTTTCTCAGCCAATGGTGTAAACAGTTGGTAGTACAAATTTAGACCGGGTTATAAATTGTTCTGCATGTTAGAGCAACTCTAGAAGAGTCGATATATTAGGTTCAATCAGGGATGGATGTTACTTGTTGGAATGTACTTAAGTAACATATGCTTAAGAAAGCTGGTCAATTATCAGTTGAATACAATATACTATTTATATTGGAAAAACTACTTGGATATACTGATTATTGGAAGGAGCTAGATCATATAGTTAGATTACAGCCCTAACGTTGATCTATGTAATTAGAGGAATTTACACTCTATTATGTGCTAGAAGAACGCCCGTGCGTTGCAACAGAGCCACATTAACTTTATAAGAGTTCATTATTAATATTCTCATACATATCAAGTGAAATTGGCGATCTTTTTTTATCATCAAATCCTTACACAGACATTCTCTCCCTCCCTCTTCCTCACACTCTCTCCCCCTCTCCCTCCCTCTCTCTCTCTCTAACACACACACACACACACATTTCCATCTTATTGGGTATGGGACCATAATCCATCTATTTCACACACACACACATACACACACACACATGCTAGTGCATAACAATATGGATTATGTGTATTATATTTGCCACCACAACTAAGGGAATTAATTTCATGTAAATCGGCCAGCCACAGCTCCAAGAATACGCGAAGGAGGTGGCCCGGGTCGGCGTCGGCGCCGTCCGGCGCGGGCCACGGGCCCGCTTCCAAGTGCGTCTGCGCGCCGGCCACCCACGCCGGGTCCTTCAAGTGTCGCTTCCACTGCACCAACTCCCAGGGTCACGGCCACGGCTAGGGCCAGGGAAGCCGCCCTTGTTCGCCCCCTTCACCGGCCATGGCCAACGCCGTGCCGCGGCACCCGGCCTCGCCATCCTCGTCCTCCGGCACCGTCGCGACCCCGTGACGTAGCCCAAGCATCGGCCTCGAGAATGAAGAACGCTCGACAAGGAAGAGGGAAGGGAAGATCATATACATGTCATAAGAAAGGGAGTTTATTTACTCCTCCCTTGATGTATTGTTTCCTTTGTTTGGAGATTGATTACCATCCATGAGTTAAGGTATGGTTAATGTGATTGAGCGATTTTTCTGAAAATCAAATATTTATTTTCTAATTAATGTTATTGAGTGATCTAAGGTAAGGTTAATTAATTTAGATTTGATCTTTAGAGATTGTTCGTGATTGATTCTACATGACTAAATAACTTGCGCGAGTATGGAAAGTTCTGATCTGTTCAGATTTCTTTCATTGTGTGAGAGGGTGACGCGAAAATAAACTGATGAAGTCGGAGAGGAGACGAAAAAAATCTACGAAAAAAACCAGCGAAGGTGGGAGGAGGTACAAAAAAACCATGGAAGGTGAAACAAAAAAAACCTGAAAGCGAGACTACCAACCGCTCCATTAAAAGTAGAGATAAGAGGTGGACTCTTTGGAAAGACAGTATAAGAAGGTCTCTACCCCTAGCCTTAAATATGCGATTTGTGAGCGGCACCACGGATAAGCGCAGAGGAATAGAGGGTAGACCACAAACCCTAAATTTTCTAACAATGAACCCACTATAGTCATAGGTATTCATTTTTTTGTCGAAAAGTATGTATCCCTAGCGTCTACAATGTACACGTCCAGGAAAAAACGAAACTAACAACGCAATGGCATACCATCTGACCATGCATCCCAAAACAAGCAGTAGCCCACCCACCTCTGGTTCTTTCCCTCCTCATAATATCCGGTCCAGTAGCTCATCAATATCTCACTCTCCATGTCCCAACCTAATTCCGGCTTATCCACTTACTAGTAAGATGTCTCAACATCGAAATGCATTGATCCGGGTCATCTCATGTTTAACAAATATTGATAGGTTTCTTCGGATATTCATTCTTCTCTAGAGCTCACAAGCATACGGGTGAATAGTAAATGTAGGAAAATAGATAAAAAAATATCTTTTGCAAACAAAAGCGTTCAAGTGTTCAACCTGCATCCAAAACTTCATGTAACACTTATTGTGCTTTGCAAAAAAAGATCTTCAAAAAAAATATTTTTTGAGTATCGATTTTGTTTATTTTTTCTAGACAGCTATGAATGTAACTCAGGATGACTTGGAAGGGGGCAAAGGAGATGGCGAGGAGGAGGGGGTCGTGGTGGTGGTCGGCAATGCGGCCCAAGAGAAGGCATGAGAGGCGTTGGGGGCAAACGACACCAAGAGCAGCAACCTCTCCAGATTCTTCTTATTTTGTCATGAGATGGATAGATGAGGTGAGTGGCAGGGGGTTATCTACAAATGAGTAGTGGAGTGCGGGGGTCTTTTTGTAAAACTGACATAGTTTGTCTCAGATGCGTTGGATGTAAATCAAACGGTTGTAAATGAAGGATGGCAGGCACACCATCATCACCAACTCAGCTTTTTATAAGAGTAGAGATCCATTCTCTGGTGCAAGGGATGGCAATGGGTCGGGTTTGGGGCGGATGGAGCTGGTCCAAATCCAACCCATGACCCATCTTCCTACTCTCTGCCCATCCACCAAATTATCCATAGGCACAACTTGTGCCCATGCCCAAACCCGCTGGATACCCACATACCCATGGAGATCCATGGGCATAGGAAAGTCAACATGAAGCCTTCCCAAAGATCAAATTAACTCAACATCATTCACTCACAAATGTCAACATAAGCTACATGCATAAGTAGGTAACAAGTAATGCGATGAATCCTTAAGTGTGACATACTAGAGGTTGATTTTGCAGCATATAACTTATGGCACCAGTTGCATATTGCCTGCCATTTCCCATTGATTCGTTCTTTCTACTGTCACTGGCATATGGCCCAACATGTCATACGGGTATCCGTTGGATATCCATGGAGCACAAACTATAACCGTGCCCAACCCAGCTGTTTGCGGGTATCCATATCCACGAACCCATGGGCAGAAATGTGCTCCATACCCTTGCCCAGCCGGGTCGGGTATCCAGATCCATGGATAAAATTGCCATCCCTAGGTGCAACGCAAGTAGCCCTGATCATAGAGGTTGATCGCACGAGGCGAGATACGAACCAGCGTATCTCCAATACCCTTTTTTTCAAGAAATACGTATATCTAGCCTATTACTATGCACATATTGATGAAAAAGGAATTAACAATGCATTATCTCTTTCTTTCTTTCTCTCTCTTACTTTCTTTCTTTCTTTCTTTCTTAACGGTCGTTGTTTCACATGGTCAAACGAGCAGCAAAATCCAACCCACACGAAGATTGATCATGTCTTTTGTTGTAACAGTTGGCAGATGTTGTTCCCGGCAACGCACCTTCAAGCCCTTCCCACTATGTGCTCCAACCACTGCCCATGTTCCTCCAAGGAGACACATCAGCATCAAATACCACCTTCTTTAAGTTTGAGAAATTCTAGCTCAAGCTGCATGGCTTCCAAGAAACAGGCCGCATGGATCAAGCCAATTCTCATCGTTGACGTGCCGCGCAGACTCCATACTCGACTGTGCCGCACTACAAAATCCCTCAAGAAGTGGCATCAAGAGAATGTGGGCAATGTCAAAATCCATCTTAAGATCGCGATTGAGGGAACCCCGCGTATGAATAGAAAGTCCAAGATGCTAGCTCTATATGCAATTCAGAAAACTTTCATGAGGCAACGTTCCAGATTGACGTGGATCAAGAAGGGGCACACAAACACTAGAATTTTCCACATCACACAAGTGCCCGACGTCGCAAGAAGTTCGTCCAAATGCTCCAAAAAGCCTTGGGGGAGTTGCAATTAAAAAGGACAATAAGGAGGCTAAGGCCGTGTTATGATCCTCTCTAGCTTCTAACTCCACCAACTCCACAGATGAATTTGTCCAAAACGCTTGGGCTCCAAGAAGCTAAATTCTCGAAGCTAACCTATCCTGTAGTGTAAAACCGAGAAGCCAGGAAAGCCCAGCTCCACGTAAACAAGAAGGAGGAGTTCGCAATATTTACAGCTAGTTGCCACCGCTAAAGGAAACGGTTTGTCTAAAATGCACGATCGATCCCCTCGCCAGGCGCCAAGTATATCTAGCCTATTACTAAAGAAAATTTTACCTGATATCATCTTCCCAACACAAAGTGCCTTTGTCCCAGGTAGGTTAATTACGGATAATGTGTTGGTGGCTTATGAATGTTTTCATGCAATAAAAAAGAAGACACATGGTTCCAACGAGTTCTGTGCAGTAAAATTAGACATGCTCAAGGCTTATGATCGTGTTGAGTGGCATTTTTTAAACCAAGTCATGCTGAAACTTGGATTCCATCCACTTTGGGTGGAGATGATAATGGAGTGTCTCCTCGGTTAGTTACAGAGTGAGATTTAACGGCTGTGAGACAGATGAAATTGTGCCAACCAGAGGACTAAGGCAGGGGGATCCCTTGTCACCATATTTGTTCCTTCTGTGTTCTGAAGGCCTGTCATGTCTACTAGCTCATGAGGAGGAAATTGGGGGAATAGAAGGAGTCCGGGTCTACAGAAATGCACCTTCTATCTCTCACCTTCTTTTCGCGGATGACTCACTAATCCTCATGAAAGCTAATACTCAGAATGCAAACACTTTGAAAAGAGTTTTGGACATGTACTATGGTAGCTCTGGGCAATTGGTAAGTACGGCAAAATCTAGTATAATTTTTAGCCCTAGCACAAGGGTGCATACTAGAGAATAAATTTGCAATACTCTTGACATACTGACAGAAGCACTTTCAGATAAATACCTTGGTTTGCCTACTATGGTAGGTGTTGATAGAGGGACTGTTTTCAGCATCTCATTGACAGAGTCTGTCAGAGGATAAAGGGTTGGAAGGAGAAGGTACTATCTATGCAAGGGAAGGAAATTTTGATGAAAGCGGTGGCTCAAGCAATCCCCACATATGCAATGTCAGTGTTCAAATTACCTAAAGGGATCTGTAAAGCTATTACTCATGATATTGTAGGTTTTTGGTGGAGAGATAATGAGGAGAAAAAGAAAATTCATTGGTTTGCATGGTGGAAGATGTGCATCCCAAAGAAGAATGGAGGCATGTGGTTTAGATACCTACACAATTTCAATCTTGTTTTATTAGCAAAATAGTGTTGGCGACTACTCCAGAATCCTGAATCTTTGTGTGCACAGGTCCTTAGTGCAAAATATTATCCGAACGGTAACATTCTTAATGCGGGACCAAAGAAAGGCTCCTCTTTTACTTGGCAGAGCATTGTGATGGGCATACAAACTTTTAAGGGAGGATGTATCTGGCGGGTGGGCAGAGGCTCACATATAAATATTTGGAATGATCCTTGGATTCCAAGGAGCGAGTCACGGAAAGTTATCACACCTAGAGGAGCTACGGTGTTGGGGAAAGTAGAAGAATTGATAGACCCGCATTCAGGCAAGTGGGATGAAGAGTTGCTGCGACCAGTTTTCAATCCAGTAGATGTCTACAGAATTTTGCAAATCCCACTTCGGGTGGAGATGTTGGAGGATTTCATAGCATGGCATCATACAAAATCTGGATCATTCTTAGTCAGATCAGCATACCATGTTGAGTTTGATCATCAATATGGGAAACAATGGAATAGGACGGATGGTCAGGGAAGTCATCGAGAAAATGATATATGGAAACAATCTGGAGGATGCGAATTCCTGGAAAAATAAAACACTTCATTTGGAAAGTTCTCAGGGGCGTCCTACCGTGTCGAGGGATATTGGCAGGGAGGCACATACCAACATCAGCACAATACCCGATCTGTGTAGTAGGTATGGAGGACTCCCAACACTGCTTGTTTACATGCCAAAGGGCCCTGAGTGTCTGGACCCAGCTTGGGGTAAGGGAGGAAGTAGAATGTGTTGTTGCCGTAGACTGATTAGGTGCAATCACAATGGAGGTTCTAATGAGACGCCAGGCAATGGTGGGTGACCTCCCCTTAGTGGAGCTTATGGCGGTGGGCAGTTGGTATATCTGGTGGCAGCGCATGCAATATGTAAAAGGAGAGGAGATAAGATCGCCTGGACGTACTGTTATTTCGATCAAAGTATTGGCCACAAATTTTGTGCGGGCTGAAACCCCAAATCAACCTACCCGGGGACGTGATCACATGTCAAAAAAGCCAACAAATTGAAGAGTTAAGATAAATGTTGATGCATCGTTTTGCCCAGAGAATATGACGGGAGCTACTGGGGCAGTAGCGCGAGATGATAGAGGAGAATTCATTGCTGCAGCATCTTGGTTTATACCGCATGTTACTTCAGTTGATCCGGCGGAGGTGGAGGCTATCCGTAATGGTCTGATCCTGGCAGCAAATATTGGATGTAACTCTCTTATTCTGGAATCGGATAGCTCAAATGCGGTTGACATTATTAACCAGGAGGGTTACTTGGGCCAAGATGTGTCTATATATATGGAGTGCAAGCATTTGGGTGCTGATTTCTCCAAAGTGGATGTGATCCATTGTTTTCGGGAGGCAAATAGTGTTGCTGATACTATAGCAAAGAATGATCTTAGTTCTAGATCATCTATGGTGTGGGACGATGTTATGCCCGGCTTTATTTCTCTTCAAGTTGTAAACCGTCTCGCTGTTGTTTAAGAAATAAAGTCTATTACCTGTCAAAAAAAGTATACAGGCTAGCCCGAATTGGGCTGCCACCAGCCGGCCCAAAGTGGCTCTCAGCAGGCCAACACCCTCCCAGCTGGGCTACATCGGTGGGATACGCTAGCATTGCTCCGAACGCTTGGGAATCGCTAGGTGGAGCACTGGAGCGAGAAGCGACGCCGAGAAGCTGAATTCGTGGAGTTTGTAGAGTTTGGAGAGGTTCTGAACACGCCCTACTCAACCATTTCTAGTCACACCTTGGAATCCCCGTACCCCGCTCAACAAGTCTAAATTGGGATAAGCTTGGCTATACATCGTCTGACCTATCAGCCCTTTCTATGAGCTTGAAATTAAAAATGTGGTCTCCTTGCTACCCTCCATTACAGCGCCATGGACGGATTCATCTGAGCTTTTTTAACTCCTGCTGGGAAATTATTAAGGAGGATGTAACTGTTACCATCCTCCACCTTGCAAGTAGGAATGGCGACTATGCAAACCTAATCAATTATGCCAACATTTTTCTACTCCCTAAGTCCGTTGATGTGCAAAAAAGTGGGAGCTTTTTGTCCAATCAGCCTCATCCACTGCATCTCTAAAATATTCTCCAAGCTCATTGGCACTAGAGTCATGCTGGTGCTTGCCAGCATAGTTTCAAACAACCAGAGTGCCTTCTTCCAAAAACGTTGCATTCATGGTAAATTTCCCCATGTTCAAAACCTCATCAAAGCCTTGCACGCAACTCCTACGAGCAGTGGCCGGAGCGTCAGGGCTCCCGCGGTGACAGTGTTGCTGTGGATGGTCGTTCGATCTGGGCGGCTAGATTTGGAGCTTTGAAGGTGGTCTAGTTGGTGCACATTTTGTCAGTTAAAGTATCGTGGGGCAAATCCGAGTGAAGACCTTGTCTTTAGCCGGTGGCTGGAGCCGATGATGGCGATGCACTGGTGCCGTATACTTCTTGAAGGCATCATCGAGGTGAAGCCCCTACCTCCTTCCGCTACATCCGGGGGAAACCCTAGACCAGTCGATCGGATGACGACTGCATTCTTTGTGTCCTTCCCCCATTAGGGGAGTCATTCTTCAAGGTGTGCATCCGCTGAGAGACCAGTGGAAGGTTTCAGCGGTGGAGTGGCATTGCATGTAATGCATAGATGACATGGATTCTTGGCGGTGTGGCGCAACAGGGTCTCAGCAACGGGTGTGTGATGTTGGACATGCGTTGGGAGGTGGCATTGTCTCGCGTCGTGGCGGCGTGATAACCCACAAGTATAGGGGATGGCAACAGTTTTTGATAAGTAAGAGTGTCGAACCCAACAAGGAGCTAAAGGTAGAACAAATATTCCCTCAAGTTCCATCGACCACCGATACAACTATACGCATGCTTAATGTTCGCTTTACCTAGAACAAGTATGAAACTAGAAGTATTATGTAGGTGTTTTTGGATAGGTTTGCAAGATAATAAAGAGCAAGTAAATAAAAAGCAGGGGTTGTTTAGATAAAGACACAACTAAATTAGTTTTAGTAGAGAGCTTGTTGTTACGAGAAAGTTATTTGTCCCTAGGCAATCGATAATTAACTAGACCGGTAATCATTATTGCAATTTTATATGAGGGAGAGGCATAAGCTAACATACTTTCTCTACTTGGATCATATGCACTTATGATTGGAACTCTAGCAAGCATCCGCAACTACTAAAGATCATTAAGGTAAAACCCAACCATAGCATTAAAGCGTCAAGTCCTCTTTATCCCATACGCAACAACCACTTACTCGGGTTTGTGTTTCAGTCACTCACGCAATCCACTATAATCGAATCATGAACGTATTGCAACACCCTACAGTGGGGATCCCTCACCCTTGCACGACACAGAGAGCACCATAGGATAGCACCAATAATAAAACATGCAACTCAAACAATCTTGATCATCAAATAGCCCATAGGACAAAACGGATCTACTCAAACATCATATGATAGCCATACATCATTGGAAAATAATATATAGCGTTGAGCACCATGTTTAAGTAGAGATTACAACGGGTAAGAGAGAGGTTACACCGCTGCATAGAGGGGGGGGGAGAGTTGGTGATGATGGCGGTGAAGTTGTTGGTGAAGATTGCGGTGATGATGATGGCCACGGTAGCATTCCGGCGCCACCGGAAGAGAAGGGGAGAGGGGGCCCCTTCATCTTCTTCTTCCTTGACCTCCTCCCTAGATGGGAGAAGGGTTTCCCCTCTGGTGTTTGGCCTCCATGGTGTGGGAGGGGTGAGAGCCCCTCCGAGATTGGATCTGTCTCTCTGTCTCTCTCTGTTTCTGCGTTCTCAGATTCCACCCTTTCACCTTTTATTCTATTCCCGGAGATCCGTAACTTCGATTGGGCTGAAATTTTAACACGATCTCTATCTGGATATAAGCTTTCTTGCGGCAAAAGAGGGTCAGGGGCACGCCCCCTGCCTCGTGGCCCCCTCGGGCATCGTCTCGCGTTGGTTTTTCTTCCCAAAAATCACATATATTCCAAAAAAAATCTCCGTCAGTTTTTATCCCATTTGGACTCTGTTTAATATGGATTTACTGCAAAACAAAAAACATGCAACAAACAGGAACTGGCACTGGGCACTGGATCAATATGTTAGTCCCAAAAATAGTATAAAAAGTTGCCAAAAGTATATGAAAGTTGTAGAATATTGGCATGGAACAATCGAAAATTATAGATACGACGGAGACGTATCAACATCCCCAAGCTTAATTCCTGCTCGTCCTCGAGTAGGTAAATGATAAAAAGGTAATTTTTGATGTGGACCTAGCATAATCTTGCTCATGTAATCTAATCATGACATGAATATTAAGACACGAGTGATTCAAAGCAATAGTCTATCTTTTGACATAAAAAACAATAATACTTCAAGCCCACTAATAGAGCAATCATGTCTTTTCAAAATAACATGGCCAAAGAAAGTTATACCTACAAAATCATATAGTCTGGCTATGCTCCATCTTCACCACACAAAATATTCACATCATGCACAACCCCGATGACAAGTCAAGCAATTGTTTCATACTTTTGGTGTTCTCAAACCTTTTCAACTTTCACACAATACATGAGCGTGAGCCATGGACATAGCACTATAGGTGGAATAGAATGGTGGTTGTGGAGAAGACAAAAAGGAGAAGATAGTCTCACATCAACTAGGCGTATCAACGGGCTATGGAGATGCCCATCAATGGATATCAATGCGAGTGATTAGGGATTGCCATGCAACGGATGCACTAGAGCTATAAGTGTATGAAAGCTCAAACTGAAACTAAGTGGGTGTGCATCCAACTTTCTTGCTCATGAAGACCTCGGGCATTTGAGGAAGCCCATCATCAGAATATACAAGCCAAGTTCTATAGTGAAAATTCCCACTAGTATATGAAAGTGACAACTCAAGAGACTCTCTATATGAAGAACATGGTGCTACTTTGAAGCACAAGTGTGGTAAAAGGATAGTAACATTGCCCCTTCTCTCTCTTTCTCTCATTTTTTATTTTTATTTATATTTTTTCCCTTTTTTGGTGGGCTTCTTTGGCCTCTTTTATTTTTTTGGGCTTCTTTGGCCTCTTTTATTTATTGTTAAAGTTCGGAGTCTCATCCCAACTTGTGGGGGAAACATAGTCTCCATCATCCTTTCCTCACTAGGGCAATGCTCTAATAATGATGATCATCACACTTTTATTTACTTACAACTCAGTATTACAACTCGATGCGAAAACAAAGATATGACTCTATATGAATTCCTTCGACGGTGTACCGGGATGTGCAATGATCTAGTGTAGCAATGACATCAAAAAACAGACAAGCCATGAAAACATCATGCTAGCTATCTTACGATCATGCAAAGCAATATGACAATGATGCTCAAGTCATGTATATGATGATGGAAGTTGCATGGCAATATATCTCGGAATGTCTATGGAAATGCCATGATAGGTAGGTATGGTGGCTATTTTGAGGAAGGTAAATGGTGGGTTTAAGGTACCGACAAAAGTTGCACGGTACTAGAGAGGATAGCAATGGTGGAAGGGTGAGAGTGCGTATAATCCATGGACTCAACATTAGTCATAAAGAACTCACATACTTATTGCTAAAATCTATTAGTCATCGAAACAAAGTACTACGCGCATGCTCCTAGGGGGATAGATTGGTAGGAAAAGACCATCGCTCGTCCCCAACCGCCACTCATAAGGAAGACAATCAATAAATAAATCATGCTCCGACTTCATCACATAACGGTTCACCATACGTGCATGCTACGGGAATCACAAACCTCAACACAAGTATTTCTACTAATCCACAACTACCCACTAGCAGACTCTAATATCACCATCTTTATATCGCAAAACTACTGCAAGGAATTAAACATATCATATTCATTGATCTACAAGTTTTATGTAGGATTTTATGACTAACCATGTGAATGACCAATTCCTGTCATCTCTCTAAATAGATATAAGTGAAGCAAGAGAGTTTAATTCTTTCTACAAAAGATATGATCATGCTCTAACAAATATAAGTGAAGCAAAAGAGCATTCTACAAATGGCGGTTGTCTATGTAAAGAGAAACATGCAATCCAAACTTCAAATGATATAAGTCAAGCACATGAAGCATTCTATAAAGCCATATGTCGGTGTCAAAACCAGTGGATCTAGGGTACGGGGTCCCGAACTGTGCGTCTAGGCCGATGGTAACATGAGGCAGGGGACACAATGTTTTACCCAGGTTCGAGCCCTCTTGATGGAGGTAAAACCCTACGTCCTGCTGGACTAATATTGATGATATGGGTAGTACAAGAGTAGATCTACCACGAGATCAGAGAGGCTAAACCCTAGAAGCTTAGCCTATGGTATGATTGTATATTCGTCCTATGGACTAAAACCCTCCAGTTTATATAGACACCGGAGAGGGCTAGGGTTACAAAAAGTCGGTTACAATGGGAGGAGATCTACATATCCATATTGCCAAGCTTGCCTTCCACGCCAAGGAAAGTCGCATGTGGACACGGGACGAAGTCTTCAATCTTGTATCTTCATAGTCTAACAATCCGGCCAAAGGTTATAGTCCGGCTATCCGGACACCCCCTAATCCAGGACTCCCTCAGTAGCTCCGGAACCAGGCTTCAATGACGATGAGTCCGGTGCGCAGATTGTCTTCGGCATTGCAAGGCGGGTTCCTCTCCAAAAATCCGTGTACATGTTTGAAATAGTGTCCGGCTTCTTGTGAATGTTGCGCTCCTTGGCTTCTACGCCCAATAATGGCCACTTTCCACGTGTCGAGCGAAGGTGAAAAGCCAGGGTGTTTTTACATTTACCCCCCTAGCTGTGTGAATGAGCTGCCTATTAAAAGGACGAGGATTCAGATCCAAGTCACACCATCCTCCCTTGGCGAGCCTTCATCGGAGCGCATCCGATAGAGATCCATTCCATCATGGCCGGTCGATGCAGCTCCTCCTCTCGCTCCCCTAGCCCCAAGCCTGGAGATTGGAAGAGATGTTCCGTCCCGCACAGCAAATTGGTGATGCTTCAGACCAATGGATTTCTCCCCCCAGCATATATGGTCCCGGTTTGAGCCGGGTTCGCCACCTATAATGGCGGAGAGCAAGCGGAGAGCTTTCCCAATCCCTCCAAGGGAAAGCGGGTATGCCTTGTCCCTCATTTGGTAAGAGGGCTCGGATTTCCAATTCATCCGTTTCTCCGGGGGCTCCTGGAGTTCTACGGCCTCCAGTTGCACAACCTTATGCCTGCCTCCATATTGCATATCGCGGGATTCGTAGCCCTTTGCGAGCTATTTTTGGGCTGTAAGGCTCATTTCGCGCTGTGGAAAAAGTTGTTCTGCCTTGTGCCCCATTCTCAGAAGGGGTCAATATATCAGGTGGGTGGAGCCGAAGTGTGGCGTATCGCCGGGACCGGATATCTATCCAGAACCCCAAAGAAGACGTCCGAAGACTGGCCTTCAAAATGGTTTTATATAGAAGATGTCCCTCTCCCGGATCCTATTCGAATCGGCCTTCCTGAGTTCGACAACGCTCCTTTGAAGAAGCGCCGGAGCTGGCGTCCATGAAGCTCCCAGGGGGAAGATGACAGGGACGTTCTTTACCTGATGAGCCGGATAAGTTTGTTAGCTCGATCCGGATTGACCATGATCGAGGTCATGGCCACATGTATTATGCGGGGGGGGGGGGGGTTGCAGCCGCTTCAGTATAGAGGCCACCCCATGTGGGATTTCAACGGGGAGGATGACGCCACCCGCTCCAGTCGTAAAGGGCCGGGATCGGTTGCTGATCTAATAAAGATCTTACCCACTTTGTACAAGGAAGAAGAGGAGGAATTCCTCCGCGTCAACCCGCAGGGTGGATTTTCTATGTACAATCCTCCGAGCTGGGTAAGCGGAAACTTTTTCTCGCCCATCCACTTCATATTCCCATAGTTAAGTATTCAGTCTAGCGATTTCAACACAGGAGCTGCGCCAGGCTGTAAGGGAGATAAACAACCCCCCTCCCCAACCCGAGGACCCGGAACGGTCCCTTGACCCGGCCTCCCAGGAGGATCCGGACATATCTGTGGAGCTGATCGATGGGGTATTTAACCAATTGAGCAATGACAACGCTCTGGTGGACATTACGGCCGATTACCCTGGGCTACTTCCAGCCTCACAGTTAACTGAGACCGAAGTCCCAGCACTTTGAAAAAGGATCCGTCCTTGCGTGCTTTTGATTACCGTATAACAACCGTGTTTTGCAGGGGAGGTCCTCGAGGCGGAAGGCCGAGCCTGCGGCGACTAGCCAACAAGGGGCTGCGAGGCCAGGCAGGCTGAAAAGACCCGCAGTCCGGATTGAGACACCGGCGCAGCGGTACAGCGCGTCGTCTTTATTCCAAGACATTATTCTCAGAGGCATATTAACGCCCATGCCTTCTTTTTACGAAAAAGAGCGCTCGCCGGACTATACCCGGAGAGGCTACTAATCGCGCCTCCACCAGCCAGGCTCCAAGGCTGGATTCGGAGGCGGGAACGAATACGAGGCGTGCGCCGGGCGCTCCTCCGACGGAGGATGCGGATAAACTGTCCGCCACCAATTCCAAGGTGGAAAGTGCCATGAACCGCAGGCGTCGCCGGACTGTTCTTCGTGACGCTTGTTTCTCCCAAGAGGCATTGGATGCCTTCAACTCGGGAGCTGCGTACCTCCGTGCCACTCAAAATGGTCTAGCCAGAGCCACAAAGCAGTATGTAAAAGACATACGGGTGAGAAATTTTGGTGGTTATATATATCAGTAGCCCCTGAGACTTGAAACAGTTAGAATAACTGATTTAAGGATCATTTTTTATGCAGGTTCTTACATAAAAGAATACCCAACTGTCCCAGGAGCTGGAAGAGTGCAGAGCCCAACTTCAGGTCGCACTGGCCACAGCAGGGGAGCCAAAAGAGACCCCCTCTGGTAATATATCCTTCGAATGATAAGTATCATATATAGTGCGGCGTATATGCAGATCTGACGATAAAATTGCAGATGACGCTGTAGTAAATTCGGATAAGCAACAGCTCCTACGCCAGCTGAAGGCCAGTGAGAGTGTGCCTACGAGGGTGAGGCAGGAGAAGAATGATCTCGTAGATGCCAACACCAAGCTGGGCGTGGAACTAAAGGATGTCCGTGCCCAACTGTCGGACTCCATTAAGGAGAATCGGCGGCTTCGACGCGGCATATTTAGTAAGTGCTTGAACGAACTTTGAAGAAGAGTTCGGCGAGGAAGTTGGCTGACAGAGTTATGCCTGTAGGTATGCTAACAGGTCGTCCTGCAGAGGAAATGCCCGGTTCTACGGGTGACCTTCTTCCCGAGCTCTCGCAACTACACGAACGAGTTCGACAGGTGATGCAAGGCGTCGCCCAGGCCTTGTGGCCATCCGTCTCCATGCCCGAAGGCCTTGGAGAACTTGCAGAGAAGCTGAAGGGAGCGCGGTGGTGCTTCCGATTATGGAAGATATCGGCCTGCCGTCAGGGCGCGAGGGAAGCCTGGGCCTAGTGAAGATGCGGTACACGAAGGCTGACCGAAACCACATGGCCGAGGTCGGACCTGTGGGGCCCGATAGGAAGGAGATCCCTGTGAGCTTAGTGTACGGCCGAGTAGAATTGGCCGCAAAGTATTCCCAACAGGACTATAGATTAGACAGCCTATTGGATGGTATTGAAGAGGAATTCAACCAGTCAAATTGACTATGTAATTTAAAGTGACATGTATAATGCCTTCTAGCCGGATTGTAGATCGTTTGTCGTGGCGGACCTTTTCGCTTCCAGCTTGGGACCCGACGGTCCGGAGTGTATCCGAATACCCTCTCGGTTATGTAAGAACCGGGGCATGCGTGGAGACCAGGCGTAGGGGTCATTAGTGCTTGAACAGACAAGTGCCCAACTAGTTATGTTATATTACATGGTTAGTAAGAAACATCTTCCACGGAGAATAGTTCCCTAGGAGGCATGCCCTAAAGTGCATGTCCGGACTGCGAGAAGAGACGCAGAAAAATATCTGGGGGCGCATAAGTAAATAAAAATCATCTTTAGTTCACCGACCGAATATTCCCTTAAGAACGCTAGCTTTCGGCTTCGCCCAGTCTGAGGTACACATCCGGCTGACCCAGCAGTAACAATCGCAGAGGTGCTCCCCTTATGCCCTAGCCGAATTAACGGGAACGTACGGCATAAATACAAGAGCGATGCAACACAGCTTGGCCAAAACTTAAGTCATATCGATGCATATAATGGTGAATAAAGGGTACATGCGGAAGGATAACACATATGTTGGGCATAAAGCCCGTATGAATAAGCTTCTGTTAAAGAAGCCCCAAGGTATAATGAGCGCGGATAGCACGCCAGTTGCGTGCAAACAAGGCACGAATGGGCCCCTAAAGGTTGTGAGAGAAAAGAAAAGGAGAAGGAGAAAAATGTAAGACAGATAGTGTATAAAAAATGGACAGAGGAAGGAGACGAACATAGAGTCCGGCGTTAGGCGTAGAATCTTCGGAGTCGGGCTGCGTTCCATGGGTTCAGCTCGAGTCGATTATCTGATGCATCCCGCAGACGGTATGCTCCACCAGTCAGGACTTGGTCAATGATGAAGGGACCTTCCCATTTGGGCTTGAGTTTGTCCTTTTTCTTATCCGGCAGGCATATAACTAAATCGACAACATTGTAAGTTTTGGCCCGTACTTCTCTGCTTTGGTATCTTCGAGCCTGCTGTTGATAGAATGCGGAACGGGTTTTTGCCACGTCACGCTCCTCCAAGGCGTCCAAACTGTCCTGCCGATCGAGCTCGCCTTCCCTTTCTTCGTACATGCGCACTCGAAGTGAGTCATGAATGACGTCGCAGGGCAGAACCGCCTCTGCGCCGTATACCATAAAGAATGGTGTGTATCCGGTAGTGCGATTCGGCGTAGTCCGCAACCCCCAGAGTACAGAGTCGAGCTCCTCTACCCAATGCGTGTTAGATTCCTTGAGGGGCCGCACTAATCTGGGTTTGATGCCGCTCATGATAAGACCATTTGCTCACTCGACCTGACCGTTAGTTTGTGGGTGATAGACTGAAGCATAATCGAGCTTGATGCCCATGTTTTTGCACCAGAGTTTTACCTCGTCGGCCGTAAAGTTCATGCCGTTATCAGTGATGATGGTGTGGGGGGCGCCGTAACGGTGTACGACCCCGGATATGAAGTCTATCACCAGTCCGGATTCGGCCGTCTTAACAGGCTTGGCTTCTATCCATTTGGTGAACTTATCCACCATGACCAGTAACTATTTTTGCTTGTGGGTTCCTCCTTTAAGGGGTCCAACCATGTCAAGCCCCCAGACCGCGAAAGGCCAGGTGATGGGGATGGTTTGGAGGGTGGTGGGTGGCATATGGCTTTGGTTAGCAAAAAGCTGGCAACCAACGCATCGTTGGACTAAGCCTGAGCGTCTGCCCGGGCCATCGGCCAATAGAAGCCTATAAGGAAGGCCTTGCTTACAAGGGCCCGGGCCGCCGCGTGGTGACCGCCGAGTTCGGCATGAATTTCAGCCAGAAGATTCCGCCCTTCCTCTTCGGAGATACACCTTTGAAGGACTCCGGTGGTGCTTTTCTTATAAAGCTCTCCCTCATGGACTTTATAGGCTTTAGATCGCCGCACTATGCAGCGTGCCTCATTTTGGTCCGCGAGAAGTTCCTACTTAGTTAGGTAGGCTAGGAATGGTTCTGTCCACGAGGCTATGGCTGCCATTATTACGTGGGCTGAAGGTGTTATTTCGTTGGCAGAGCCTCCAATTATGTCAGAATGTTCGGTGTCGGGTAGTGCGGTTGGGTCTGGGCTGTTATTTCCGGGTTCCCTTTCCCATACTACAGATGACTTGAATAGCCTTTCCAAGAAGATGTTGGGAGGGACGACATCGCGTTTTGCGCCGATGCGTGCCAGGACGTCTGCTGCCTGATTGTTTTCCCGGGCTATATGGTGAAATTCGAGCCCCTCGAACCGAGCTGACATTTTTAGGATGGCATTGCGATAAGCTGCCATTTTCGGATCCTTGGCATCAAAGTCTCCATTTATTTGGGTTATCGCGAGGTTCGAGTCCCCGCGCACCTCTAGGCATTGAATGCCCATGGATACTGCCATTCGGAGACCATGTAGAAGGGCCTCATATTCGGCTGCGTTGTTGGAGTCCGTATACATTATCTGGAGTACGTATTGAACTGTATCTCCTGTTGGGGACGTCAAAACGACGCCAACCCCCAGACCAGCCAACATTTTGGAGTCGTCGAAGTGCATGATCCAGTTGGAATATGTGCCGTACTCTTTAGGGAGTTCGGCTTCCGTCCATTCGGCGACGAAGTCGGCCAAAACTTGCGACTTAATAGCTCGCCGTGGCTTGTAAGTTATGTCGAACGGGAGGAGCTCAATGGCCCATTTGGCAATCCAGCCCGTTGCGTCGCGGTTGTTTATAATATCATTAAGTGGTACTTCCGAGGCTACCATTATCGAACACTCTTGAAAGTAGTGTTGCAGCTTCCGGGACGCCATAAATACCGTGTACGCTATCTTTTGATAATGCGGGTACCGTGACTTGCATGGAGTAAGGACAATGGACACATAGTAAACCGGCTTTTGAAGGGGGAATTTGTGTCCATTCTTTTCTCGTTCGACGACGAGCACTGCACTTACAACTTGATGAGTTGCCGTAATGTATAATAGCACTGGTTCGCCAATGTTTGGCGTAGCCAGGACTAGGTTTGTTGCCAATATGGCTTTTATTTCGTCGAGTCCGGCCATGGCGGCATCCGTCCACTCGAAGTGTCCGGTGCGCCGGAGGAGGCGATAAAGGGGTAATGCCTTTTCTCCCAAGCGGGAGATAAAGCGGCTTAGAGCCGCCACACATCCGGTCAATTTTTGTATTTGTTTGAGGTCCTTTGGGATGTCCAGTTGTGACAGAGCTCGGATCTTGGCTAGATTTGCTTCAATTCCTCTACCGGATACAATGAAGCCCAAGAGCTTTCCGGCTGGTACGCCGAAAACACGTTTTTCCGGGTTGAGCTTGATGTCGTATGTTCGGAGGTTATCGAATGTGAGCCTCAAGTCGTCTACTAGAGATTCCACATGCTTGGTTTTGACGACCACGTCATCTACGTATGCCTTGACTGTTTTGCCGATCTGGTTTGCCAGACATGTCTGAATCATGCGCTGATATGTTGCGCCGGCATTTTTGAGCCCGAAGGGCATTGTGTTGAAGCAGAATGGGCCGTACGATGTGATGAATGCCGTTGTGGTTTGGTCTGGCTCTGCCATCTTAATTTGATGGTAGTTGGAGTATGCGTCGAGGAAACACAATGAATCGTGTCCTGCGGTAGCGTCGATGATTTGATCGATGCGGGGGAGGGGGAAGGGATCCTTTGGGCAGGCCTTGTTGAGGTCCTTAAAATCGATGCACAAGCGCCAGGATTTG
Organism: Triticum monococcum; assembly: GCA_034509565.1. NCBI lineage: Eukaryota > Viridiplantae > Streptophyta > Magnoliopsida > Poales > Poaceae > Triticum > Triticum monococcum. The sequence continues at coordinate 751,297,903 of CM067843.1, read as the reverse complement.
TCCTTCTTTGGTACCATCACCAGGTTTGCTAGCCAGTCCGGATGTTTTATGTCTCTGATGAATCCGGCCTCCAATAGCTTGGCTAGTTCTTCTCACATGGCTTGTCTCTTAGGTTCGGAGAAACGCCGAAGAGCCTGCTTGACTGGCTTGAATCCTTTTAGGATATTTAGGCTGTGCTCGGCCAGCCTGCGTGGGATTCATGGCAACTGAAGGGTGCCAGGCAAAAATGTCCCAGTTCTCGCGTAGGAACTCTCGTAGTGCGGCGTCGACATCAGGGTTTAATTGTACCCCGATGGAAGCTGTTTTTGTAGGGTCCGTTGGATGGACTTGGATTTTGACTATTTCGTCCACCGGTTTAAAGGACGTGGACTTGGATCTTTTATTGAGTATCACGTCGTCCCTGTTTACCGTGGAGCGCAGCGCAGTCAGTTCCTCGGCTGCTAGGGCTTCGGATAGTGCCTCGAGGGCCAGTGCGGCTGTCTTATTTTCGGCACGGAGTGCTATGTCCGGATCACTAGCAAGAGTGATGATTCCGTTGGGCTCGGGCATTTTAAGCTTCATGTACCCGTAATGGGGTATGGCTTGGAAGATTATAAACGCCTCCCGCCCTAATAAAGCGTGGTATCCGCTACTGAACGGGGCCACTTGGAACGTGACCTCTTCGGACCTGTAATTATCCGGCGTGCCGAACACCACATCTAGTGTGATTTTTCCTGTACAGCGTGCTTCCCGACTGGGGATTATTCCTCTAAAGGTTGTGCTGCTTCGCTCGTGCGGTTCCAGTCTATTTCCATTTTTCAAAAGGTTTCCTCATAAATGAGGTTCAATCCGTTGCCACCGTCCATGAGTACCTTGGTGAGTCGAAAGCCGTCCACTATTGGACTGAGGACCAATGCGGCTGGTGCTCGGGCTGTTCGGAATTTAGGTTCGTCACTGGCATTAAAGGTAATAGCCGTGTCACTCCATGGGTTTATTGTTGCCACGTGGTAGACTTCGGCAAGGCTGCGGAGTGTTCGTTTTCGCATATTATTTGACGTGAAAGTCTCGAAGATTGTTAATACCGTACTGGTATCCCTGGGCTGGTGCTCTGTGGCTTCTGGGGTTAGAAGATCTTCGCCACTTTTGGCCATCTGCCGAAGTATCCAACATGCTCTAAGGCTATGAGTTGGTGTGGCGCCCTCTGCACTGTGAATTTTACAGGGTCCACTGAGCCATCCCTCCAGTACGGTTCCATGCCCTGTAGAGGGTTTTTGCCTTTTGGTGTTGGGTGTCTGACGATAATGCACCCTTTTATTTCGGACTGGGTTTGTATTTAGTGCCGGATTATCCCAAAATTTTATTTCGGTTTTCCAAGGGCTTTCCATCGCACAGTACTTCCGTACTATGGACGCCAAGTCGACAAGGCGTGTAATTTCATGGTGACTTATGGCATTGAGGATTCCCTTGTCCGTGCAATTATTCCAGAAGAATGAAATTGTGTCTTCCTCGCAGCAGTCCTTTATCCTGTTAATGACCAGGAGGAATCTGGCCCAGTAATGGTGTACTGTTTCTTCGGGCTCTTGCCTAATTTGGGATAGATCGCTTATGTTTGGGTGGGTGGGTGGAATTGAATCCAAAACCTCACCCAATCTGAGACTCAGGGGCCAAGGAGTTTCCGAACTCAAAAGTTTGGATTCTTGGATGTTTTCCAATGAATCTGGCCCGCTGCCTGACTCTAGGTTCAGGTCTTGAGTGACGTCCTCCCCTCCACGGATATCCGGCTTGGAGGGATCGGGAATCCAGACATAGCTAGTCCTTAAGATAGATGAGGGGTCGCCGCATTATTCCTCCGCCACTGCAACGTGATGGGTGACCTGGGGAGAGTTGATCTCTCTCAGATCGGGTTTAAGCCCAATTTGATCGTAGTCTGTAGCGACTCCCAGGGCGGCGATGCGATCCAAGAGCTCGTTTAGGGAAGAGAGCTCCATTGGATCTAACTGCTCGGTGAGTTCCGAGTTGACGTGAAGGTTGCTTTCGATGACCCGAGAAGTCATCGTCGGCGCAGCGGCCGAACAGGCGGTCATAAGAAAACCACCTAGCCAGAGAGTTTGGCCGACAAGCAAAGCTCCCTTAACGGCGCCGTCTTTAAAGATGGGATGAGGCATCCTTCCTGATGGCGATAGCACAACAGAACTCTCAATGAAAGCACCAATGTCGGTGTCAAAACCGGCGGATCTCGGGTAGGGGGTCCCGAACTGTGCGTCTAGGCCGGATGGTAACAGGAGGCAGGGAACAGAATGTTTTACCCAGGTTCGGGCCCTCTTGATGGAGGTAAAACCCTATGTCCTGCTGGATTAATATTGATGATACGGGTAGTACAAGAGTAGATCTACCACGAGATCAGAGAGGCTAAACCCTAGAAGCTAGCCTATGGTATGATTGTATATTCGTCCTATGGACTAAAACCCTCCGGTTTATATAGACACCGGAAAGGGCTAGGGTTACACAAAGTCGGTTACAATGGGAGGAGATATACATATCCATATTGCCAAGCCTGCCTTACACGCCAAGGAGAGTCCCATCTGGACATGGGACGAAGTCTTCAATCTTGTATCTTCATAGTCCAACAGTCCGACCAAAGGTTATACTCCGGCTATCCGGACACCCCCTAATCCAGGACTCCCTCACCATACTCAAAAGATATAAGTGAAGTGAAATGAGCATTCTATAAATCAACCAAGGACTATCTCATACCAGCATGGTTCATAAAAGAAAAATGAAAACTAAATGCAAAAGACGCTCCAAGATTGCACATATCACATGAACGAAACGAATCCGAAAACATACCGATACTTGTTGAAGAAAGAGGGGATGCCTTCCGGGGCATCCCCAAGCTTAGACGCTTGAGTCTTCTTGAATATTTACTTGGGGTGCCTCGCGCATCCCCGAGCTTGAGCTCTTGCCTCTCTTCCTTCTTCTCACATCGAGACCTTCTCGATCATCGAACACTTCATCCACACAAAACTTCAACAGAAAACTCGGTAAGATCCATTAGTATAATAAAGAAAATCACTACTCTAAGTACTATTGCAAACCAATTCATATTTTGTTTTTGCATTGTGTCTACTGTATTATAACTTTTTCATGGCTTAATCCACTAATATAAATCGATAGTTTCATCAAAACGAGCAAACTATGCATCAAAAACAGAATCTGTCTAAAACAGAACAGTCTGTAACAATCTGAACATTCACCATAGTTCTGATACTTGAACAATTCTGCCAAAATTAGGAAAAATAAAAAATTTATATAGAAAGACAGTGCAAAAAGAATCAGAACCATTTGACGTTCGAGCTAAAAATGTAAAATCGCGCACTACAGCCAAAGTTTCTGTCCTGCACCATATAGACCATCAAGCAAATGTAAACATCCTAAAGGCAAACCTTGGCACATTATTTTTATAATACAATGGAATTGTACAAGGGGATAATTATTTTTATTGAAAAGTTTTTGTAATCAAGATTCACAAAGTTGCCGTGAGCATGAACTAAGTTCAAGGAGCTCTCCCACTTCAACAATACTTGTCTTTCTCACTTTTACTTTCCTTTTTGAAAAAGTTTTGGGTTCCCCTCTTTATTTTTGTTGTTTTTAAACTATATGAAAGCAATCAACAGAAATAATTGACTCTCTAAAACTTCCGGGTTGTCTCCCTGGCAGCACTTTCTTTAAAGCCATTAAGCTAGGCATATAGTGCTCACGTAATGAATCCACCCAGATCCCAAGGTATATCAAAGCAAATTTTAATTAACAATGATTTGTAATTTAGTAGTGAGCACAAAGTAACATATATCATGCAACAACGAAGTCTAACTCTCTTCCTATGCATCGGCATGTCATAAAAGAACAATTCATGCACATAAAGTAAAGGCCAATGCATAATATAAACAGTTTCTTGCAATTTTATCGTGTTGGAAACATAGAGAGGTGGATATATAGTTCCTCTCTCATAATAATTGCAAGTAGGAGCAGCAAGCACATGCATATTATACTCATCAAAATCATCATGTGCAACTGTAAAAGGCAACCCATCAATGTAATCCTTAATAAAAGCAAACTTCTCCGATATAGTGTAATTGGGAGAATTCAAAAAGATAATAGGACTATCATGTGTGGGTGCAATAGCAACAATTTCTTGTTTAACATAAGGAACTATAGCAAGTTCATCTCCATAAGCGTAATTCATATTGGCATCTTGGCCACAAGCATAGCAAGCATCATCAAAAAGGGATATTTCAAAAGAATCAACGGGATCATAACAATCATCATAGCATTCATCCTTCGGTAAGCACGAAGGGAAATTAAACAATGTATGAGTTGAAGAGTTACTCTCATTAGAAGGTGGGCACGGGTAGCTAATTCACTGTTCCTCCTTTTGTTCTTCGCTCTCCTCATCATCTTTTTCATCCAATGAGCTCACAGTTTCATCAATTTCTTCTTCCATAGACTCCTGCAAAACATTAGTCTCTTCTTGGACAACAGAGACTTTCTCAATAAGCGCATTAATATAGGAATTATATTCATAATTATCATAGCAATATTTCAATATAGCCAAATTTTCAGGCCTATAAACATCATCATCAAAAGCTTCATACTTTTCAAACAAAGATTCAATTTCATAAGCACCCTTAAAAGCAACAAATTCTTCTATTTGTTCCACATCATAGTAATCATATATACCATTAGCATAAGAAGCTAAGTTTCATTATCATTAAATTTGCATGAAAAGGGAAGGTGTGGAGCCTTCATCCTAGAGCAACAAGTATAATCATAACTCAAGCATACTTGCCGAGCATACCACTTCAATATATAAATTTGATACCATAATAGTTTCCCTTTTTGTGTCAAGCGATAATCCCTAAAGTATTCACGTTGATCCAACATTACTCCAATTAGCAAATTGAATGGGTTTTTCTCAGGATTATCAAAGTAGTACATAATTTCTATCACATAACGAGCATCGAGGGTTTTAGGAGGTTCCTCATCTCCATGAGTAGCAAGTACACCTAATTTTTTTGGTATTTCGTGTTCCATATCCATAACTACAGATAAGGAACAACCAAGAACAGAAAATAAAAATTACTTAGTGATAAAGCAAACAAGCACACACGGGAATATTCACCCCACGCTATTGCTCCCCCGCAACGGCGCCAGAAAAAGGTCTTGATAACCCACAAGTATAGGGGATCGCAACAGTTTTCGATAAGTAAGAGTGTCGAACCCAACGAGGAGCTAAAGATAGAACAAATATTCTCTCAAGTTCTGTCGACCACCGATACAACTCTACGCACGCTTAACGTTCGCTTTACCTAGAACAAGTATGAAACTAGAAGTATTATGTAGGTGTTTTTGGATAGGTTTGCAAGATAATAAAGAGCAAGTAAATAAAAAGTAGGGGCTGTTTAGATAAAGACACAACTAAATTAGTTTTAGTAGAGAGCTTGTTGTTACGAGAAAGTTATTTGTCCCTAGGCAATCGATAACTAGACCGGTAATCATTATTGCAATTTTATACGAGGGAGAGGCATAAGCTAACATACTTTCTCTACTTGGATCATATGCACTTATGATTGGAACTAGAGCAAGCATCCGCAACTACTAAAGATCATTAAGGTAAAACCCAACCATAGCATTAAAGCGTCAAGTCCTCTTTATCCCATACGCAACAAACCCCTTACTTGGGTTTATGTTTCAGTCACTCACGCAACCCACTATAATCGAATCATGAACGTATTGCAACACCCTACAGCGGGGATCCCTCACGCTTGCGCGACACGGAGAGCACCATAGGACAGCACCAATAATAAAACATGCAACTCAAACCAATCTTGATCATCAAATAGCCCATAGGACAAAACAGATCTACTCAAACATCATATGATAGCCATACATCATTAGGAAATAATATATAGCGTTGAGCATTATGTTTAGTTAGAGATTACAGCGGGTAAGAGAGAGGTTACACCGCTGCATAGAGGGGGAAAGAGTTGGTGATGATGGCGGTGAAGTTGTTGGTGAAGATTGCGGTGATGATGATGGCCACGGCAGCGTTCCGGCGCCACCGGAAGAGAAGGGGAGAGGGGGCCCCTTCGTCTTCTTCTTCCTTGACCTCCTCCCTAGATGGGAGAGGGGTTTCCCTTCTGGTCCTTGGCCTCCATGGCGTGGGAGGGGCGAGAGCCCCTCCGAGATTGGATCTGTTGTTGGGGAACGCAGTAATTTCGAAAATTTTCCTACGCACACGCAAGATCATGGTGATGCATAGCAACGAGAGGGGAGAGTGTTGTCTACGTACCAACGCAGACCGACTGCGGAAGCGATCACACAACATAGAGGAAGTAGTCGTACGTCTTCTTCCCGATCCGACCGATCCAAGCACCGTTACTCCGGCACCTCCGAGTTCTTAGCACACGTACAGCTCGATGACGTTCCTCGGGCTCCGATCCAGCAAAGTGTCGAGGAAGAGTTCCGTCAGCACGACGGCGTGATGACGATCTTGATGTACTACCGACGCAGGGCTTCGCCTAAGCACTACAACGGTACGATCGAGGTGGAATTTGGTGGCAGGGGGCACCGCACACGGCTAAGGAACGATCTCAAGGATCAACTTGTGTGCCTTGGGGTGCCCCCTGCCCCCGTATATAAAGGTTGGAGGAGGGGGAGCCGGCCGGCCAGGGAGAGGAGGCGCAGAGGAGTCCTACTCCCACCGGGAGTAGGACTCCTCCCTCCGATCCTAATCCTATTAGGACTCCCGGGGGGAAAAGGAGAGAGAAGGGGGGCCGGCCCCTTCTCCTAGTCCTACTAGGACTTGGGGAAGGGGGGGGCGTGCGGCTAGGCTGTGGGCTGCCCCTTCTCTCTTTTCCACTAAGGCCCAATAGGCCCATTAGTCTCCCGGGGGGTTCCGGTAACCCGCCCGGTATTCCGGTAAAATCCCGATTTCACCCGGAACACTTCCTATGTCCAAACATAGGCTTCCAATAAATCAATCTTTACGTCTCGACCATTTCGAGACTCCTCGTCATGTCCGTGATCTCATCCGGGACTCCGAACAACCTTCGGTACATCAAAATGCATAAACTCATAATAACTGTCATCGTAACGTTAAGCGTGCGGACCCTACGGTTCGAGAACAATGTAGACATGACCGAGACACGTCTCCGGTCAATAACCAATAGCGGGACCTGGATGCCCATATTGGCTCCTACATATTCTACGAAGATCTTTATCGGTCAGACCGCATAACAACATACGTTGTTCCTTTTGTCATCGGTATGTTACTTGCCCGAGATTCGATCGTCGGTATCCAATACCTAGTTCAATCTCGTTACCGGCAAGTCTCTTTACTCGTTCCGTAATACATCATCTCACAACTAACATATTAGTTGCAGTGCTTGCAAGGCTTATGTGATGTGCATTACCGAGAGGGCCCAGAGATACCTCTCCGACAATCGGAGTGACAAACCCTAATCTCGAAATACGCCAACCCAACATATACCATTGGAGACACCTGTAGTACTCCTTTATAATCACCCAGTTACGTTGTGACGTTTGGTAGTACCCAAAGTGTTCCTCCGGTAAACGGGAGTTGCATAATCTCATAGTTATAGGAACATGTATAAGTCATGAAGAAAGCAATAGCAACATACTAAACGATCGGGTGCTAAGCTAATGGGATGGGTCATGTCAATCAGATCATTCAACTAATGATGTGACCTCGTTAATCAAATAACAACTCTTTGTTCATGGTTAGGAAACATAACCATCTTTGATTAATGAGCTAGTCTAGTAGACGCATACTAGTGACACTCTGTTGGTCTATGTATTCACACATGTATTATGTTTCCGGTTAATACAATTCTAGCATGAATAATAAACATTTATCATGATGTAAGGAAATAAATAATAACTTTATTATTGCCTCTAGGGCATATTTCCTTCAGTCTCCCACTTGCACCAGAGTCAATAATCTAGATTACACTGTAATGATTCTAACACCCATGGAGCCTTGGTGCTGATCATGTTTTGCTCGTGGAAGAGGCTTAGTCAACGGGTCTGCAACGTTCAGATCCGTATGTATCTTGCAAATCTCTATGTCTCCCACCTGGACTAAATCCCGGATGGAGTTGAAGCGTCTCTTGATGTGTTTGGTTCTTTTGTGAAATCTGGATTCCTTTGCCAAGGCAATTGCACCAGTATTGTCACAGAAGATTTTCATTGGACCCGATGCACTAGGTATGACACCTAGATCGGATATGAACTCCTTCATCCAGACTCCTTCGTTCGCTGCTTCCGAAGCAGCTATGTACTCCGCTTCACATGTAGATCCTGCTACGACGCTTTGTTTAGAATTGCACCAACTGACAGCTCCACCGTTTAAAGTAAACACGTATCCGGTTTGCGATTTAGAATCGTCCGGATCAGTGTCAAAGCTTGCATCAACGTAACCTCTTACGGTGAGCTCTTTGTCACCTCCATATATGAGAAACATATCCTTAGTCCTTTTCAGGTATTTCAGGATGTTCTTGACCGCTGTCCAGTGATCCATTCCTGGATTACTTTGGTACCTCCCTGCTAAACTTATAGCAAGGCACACATCAGGTCTGGTACACAGCATTGCATACATGATAGAGCCTATGGCTGAAGCATAGGGAACATCTTTCATTTTCTCTCTATCTTCTGCAGTGGTTGGGCATTGAGTCTTACTCAATTTCATACCTTGTAACACAGGCAAGAACCCTTTCTTTGCTTGATCCATTTTGAACTTCTTCAAAATCTTGTCAAGGTATGTGCTTTGTGAAAGTCCAATTAAGCGTCTTGATCTATCTCTATAGATCTTTATGCCTAATATGTAAGCAGCTTCCCCGAGGTCTTTCATCGAAAAACTTTTATTCAAGTATCCCTTTATGCTATCCAGAAATTCTATATCATTTCCAATCAGCAATATGTCATCCACATATAATATTAGAAATGCTACAGAGCTCCCACTCACTTTCTTGTAAATACAGGCTTCTCCAAAAGTCTGTATAAATCCAAATGCTTTGATCACACTATCAAAGCGTTTATTCCAACTCCGAGATGCTTGCACCAGTCCATAAATGGATCGCTGGAGTTTGCATACTTTGTTAGCTCCCTTTGGATCGACAAAACCTTCTGGTTGTATCATATACAATTCTTCTTCCAGAAATCCATTCAGGAATGCAGTTTTGACATCCATCTGCCATATTTCATAATCATAAAATGCGGCAATCGCTAACATAATTCTGACGGACTTAAGCATCGCTACGGGTGAGAAGGTCTCATCGTAGTCAACTCCTTGAACTTGTCGAAAACCTTTCGCGACAAGTCACGCTTTATAGACAGTAATATTACCGTCAGCGTCGGTCTTCTTCTTGAAGATCCATTTATTCTCAATTGCTTGCCGATCATCGGGCAAGTCAACCAAAGTCCATACTTTGTTTTCATACATGGATCCCATCTCAGATTTCATGGCCTCAAGCCACTTTGCGGAATCTGGGCTCACCATCGCTTCTTCATAGTTCGTAGGTTCATCATGATCTAGCATCATGACTTCCAGAACTGGATTACCGTACCACTCTGGTGCGGATCTTACCCTGGTTGATCTACGTGGTTCAGTAGTATCTTGTTCTGAAGCTTCATGATCATCATCATTAGCTTCCTCACTGATTGGTATAGGTGTCGCAGAAACAGTTTTCTGTGATGTACTATTTTCCAATAAGGGAGCAGGTACAGTTACCTCGTCAAGTTCTACTTTCCTCCCACTCACTTCTTTCGAGAGAAACTCCTTCTCTAGAAAGTTTCCGAATTTAGCAACAAAAGTCTTGCCTTCGGATCTGTGATAGAAGGTGTATCCAATAGTTTCCTTTGGATATCCTATGAAGACACACTTCTCCGATTTGGGTTCGAGCTTATCAGGTTGAAGTTTTTTCACATAAGCATCGCAGCCCCAAACTTTAAGAAACGACAACTTTGGTTTCTTGCCAAACCATAGTTCATAAGGTGTCGTCTCAACGGATTTTGATGGTGCCCTGTTTAACGTGAATGCGGCCGTCTCTAAAGCATAACCCCAAAACGATAGCGGTAAATCAGTAAGAGACATCATAGATCGCACCATATCTAGTAAAGTACGATTACGACGTTCGGACACACCATTACCCTGTGGTGTTCCGGGTGGCGTGAGTTGCGAAACTATTCCACAATTTTTCAAATGTACACCAAACTCGTAACTCAAATATTCTCCTCCACGATCAGATCGTAGAAACTTTATTTTCTTGTTACGATGATTTTCATCTTCACTCTGAAATTCTTTGAACTTTTCAAATGTTTCAGACTTATGTTTCATTAAGTAGATATACCCATATCTGCTTAAATCATCTGTGAAGGTGAGAAAATAACGATATCCGCCTCGAGCCTCAATATTGATCGGACCACATACATCGGTATGTATGATTTCCAATAAATCTGTTGCTCTCTCCATATTACCGGAGAACGGTGTTTTAGTCATCTTGCCTATGAGGCATGGTTCGCAAGTACCAAGTGATTCATAATCAAGTGGTTCCAAAAGCCCATCAGTATGGAGTTTCTTCATGCGCTTTACACCGATATGACCTAAACGGCAGTGCCACAAATAAGTTGCACTATCATTATTAACTTTGCATCTTTTGGCTTCTACATTATGAATATGCGTATCACTATCTTCGAGATTCAACAAGAATAGACCACTCTTCAAAGGTGCATGACCATAAGAGATATCATTCATATAAATAGAACAACCATTATTCTCTGATTTAAATGAATAACCATCTCGCATTAAACAAGATCCAGATATAATGTTCATGCTCAACGCTGGCACCAAATAACAATTATTTAGGTCTAATATTAATCCCGAAGGTAGATGTAGAGGTAGCGTGCCGACCGCGATCACATCGACTTTGGAACCGTTTCCTACGCGCATCGTCACCTCGTCCTTTACTAGCGTCCGCTTATTCTGTAGTCCCTGTTTCGAGTTGCAAATATTAGCAACAGAACCAGTATCAAATACCCAGGTGCTACTGCGAGCTCTAGTAAGGTACACATCAATAACATGTATATCACATATACCTTTGCTCACTTTGCCATCCTTCTTATCCGCCAAATACTTGGGGCAGTTCCGCTTCCAGTGACCAGTCTGCTTGCAGTAGAAGCACTCAGTTTCAGGCTTAGGTCCAGACTTGGGTTTCTTCTCCTGAGCAGCAACTTGCTTGCTGTTCTTCTTGAAGTTTCCCTTCTTCTTCCCTTTGCCCTTTTTCTTGAAACTAGTGGTTTTGCTAACCATCAACACTTGATGCTCCTTCTTGATTTCTACCTCCGCAGCTTTCAGCATTGCGAAGAGCTCGGGAATAGTCTTGTTCATCCCTTGCATATTATAGTTCATCACGAAGCTCTTGTAGCTTGGTGGCAGTGATTGGAGAATTCTGTCAATGACGCAGTCATCTGGAAGATTAACTCCCATCTGAATCAAGTGATTATTATACCCAGACATCTTGAGTATATGCTCACTGACAGAACTGTTCTCCTCCATCTTACAGCTATAGAACTTATTGGAGACTTCATATCTCTCAATTCGGGCATTTGCTTGAAATATTAACTTCAACTCCTGGAACATCTCATATGCTCCATGACGTTCAAAACGTCGTTGAAGTCTCGATTCTAAGCCTTAAAGCATGGCACACTGAACTATTGAGTAGTCATCAGCTTTGCTCTGCCAGACGTTCATAACATCTTGCGTTGCTCCAGCAGCAGGCCTGTCACCCAGCGGTGCTTCCAGGACGTAATTCTTCTGTGCAGCAATGAGGATAATCCTCAGGTTACGGACCCAGTCCGTGTAATTGCTACCATCATCTTTCAACTTTTCTTTCTCAAGGAACGCATTAAAATTCAACGGAACAATAGCACGAGCAATCTATCTACAATTAACATAAACAAGCAAGATACTATCAGGTACTAAGTTCATGATAAGTTTAAGTTCAGTTAATCAAATTACTTAGGAACTCCCACTTAGATAGACATCCCTCTAATCTTCTAAGTGATTACGTGATCCAAATCAACTAAACCATAACCGATCATCACGTGAGATGGAGTAGTTTTCAATGGTGAACATCGTTATGTTGATCATATCTACTATATGATTCACGCTCGACCTTTCGGTCTCCGTGTTCCGAGGCCATATCTGTATATGCTTGGCTCGTCAAGTATAACCTGAGTATTCTGCGTGTGCAACTGTTTTGCACCCGTTGTATTTGGACGTAGAGCTTATCACACCCGATCATCACGTGGTGTCTGGGCACGACGAACTTTGGCAACGGTGCATACTCAGGGAGAACACTTCTTGATAATTTTAGTGAGAGATCATCTTATAATGCTACCGTCAATCAAAGCAAGATAAGATGCATAAAAGGATAAACATCACATGCAATCAATATAAGTGAAAAGATATGGCCATCATCATCTTGTGCTTGTGATCTCCATCTCCGAAGCACCGTCATGATCACCATCGTCACCGGCGCGACACCTTGATCTCCATCGTAGCATCGTTGTCGTCTCGCCAATCTTATGCTTCCACGACTATCACTACCGTTTAGTAATAAAGTAAAGCATTACATTGCGATTGCATTGCATACAATAAAGCGACAACCATATGGCTCCTGCCAGTTGCCGATAACTCGGTTACAAAACATGATCATCTCATACAATAAAATCAGCATCATGCCTTGACCATATCACATCACAATATACCCTGCAAAAACAAGTTAGACGTCCTCTACTTTGTTGTTGCAATTTTTACGTGGCTGCTACGGGCTTAAGTAAGAACTCATCTCACCTACGCATCAAAACCACAATGATAGTTCGTCAAATAGACTCCGTTTTAACCTTCTCAAGGACCGGGCGTAGTCACACTTGGTTCAACTAAAGTTGGAGAGACAGTCTTCCGCAAGCCATCTATGTGCAAAGCACGTCGAGGGAACCGGTCTCGCGTAAGAGTACGCGTAAGGTTGGTCCGGATCGTCTCACCCAACAATACCGCCGAACCAAAGTATGACATGCTGGTAGGCAGTATGACTTGTATCGCCCACAACTCACTTGTGTTCTACTCGTGCAAATAACATCAAACCATAAAACCTAGGCTCTGATGCCACTGTTGGGGAAGGCAGTAATTTCGAAAATTTTCCTACGCACACGCAAGATCATGGTGATGCATAGCAATGAGAGGGGAGAGTGTTGTCTACGTACCAACGCAGACTGACTGCGGAAGCGATCACACAACGTAGAGGAAGTAGTCGTACGTCTTCTTCCCGATCCGACCGATCCAAGCACCGTTACTCCGGCACCTCCGAGTTCTTAGCACACGTACAGCTCGATGACGTTCCTCGGGCTCCGATCCAGCAAAGCGTCGAGGAAGAGTTCCGTCAGCATGACGGCGTGATGACGATCTTGATGTACTACCGACGCAGGGCTTCGCCTAAGCACTACAACGGTACGATCGAGGTGGAATTTGGTGGCAGGGGGCACGGCACACGGCTAAGGAACGATCTCAAGGATCAACTTGTGTGCCTTGGGGTGCCCCCTGCCCCCGTATATAAAGGTTGGAGGAGGGGGAGCCGGCCGGCCAGGGAGAGGAGGCGTAGGGGAGTCCTACTCCCACCGGGAGTAGGACTCCTCCCTCCGATCCTAATCCTATTAGGACTCCCGGGGGGAAAAGGAGAGAGAAGGGGGGCCGGCCCCTTCTCCTAGTCCTACTAGGACTTGGGGAAGGGGGGGGCGCGGCTAGGCTGTGGGCTGCCCCTTCTCTCTTTTCCACTAAGGCCCAATAGGCCCATTAGTCTCCTGGGGGGTTCCGGTAACCCTCCCGGTATTTCGATAAAATCCCGATTTCACCCGGAACACTTCCTATGTCCAAACATAGGCTTCCAATATATCAATCTTTACGTCTCGACCATTTCGAGACTCCTCGTCATGTCCGTGATCTCATCCGGGACTCCAAACAACCTTCGGTACATCAAAATGCATAAACTCATAATAACTGTCATCGTAACGTTAAGCGTGCGGACCCTACGGTTCGAGAACAATGTAGACATGACCGAGACACGTCTCCGGTAAATAACCAATAGCGGGACCTGGATGCCCATATTGGCTCCTACATATTCTACGAAGATCTTTATCGGTCAGACCGCATAACAACATACGTTGTTCCTTTTGTCATCGGTATGTTACTTGCCCGAGATTCGATCGTCGGTATCCAATACCTAGTTCAATCTCGTTACCGGCAAGTCTCTTTACTCGTTCCGTAATACATCATCTCACAACTAACATATTAGTTGCAGTGCTTGCAAGGCTTATGTGATGTGCATTACCGAGAGGGCCCAGAGATACCTCTCCGACACTCGGAGTGACAAACCCTAATCTCGAAATACGCCAACCCAACATCTACCATTGGAGACACCTGTAGTACTCCTTTATAATCACCCAGTTACGTTGTGACGTTTGGTAATACCCAAAGTATTCCTCCGGTAAACGGGAGTTGCATAATCTCATAGTTATAGGAACATGTATAAGTCATGAAGAAAGCAATAGCAACATACTAAACAATCGGGTGCTAAGCTAATGGAATGGGTCATGTCAATCAGATCATTCAACTAATGATGTGACCTCGTTAATCAAATAACAACTCTTTGTTCATGGTTAGGAAACATAACCATCTTTGATTAACGAGCTAGTCTAGTAGAGGCATACTAGTGACACTCTGTTGGTCTATGTATTCACACATCTATTATGTTTCCGGTTAATACAATTCTAGCATGAATAGTAAACATTTATCATGATGTAAGGAAATAAATAATAACTTTATTATTGCCTCTAGGGCATATTTCCTTCAGTCTCCCACTTGCACTAGAGTCAATAATCTAGATTACACTGTAATGATTCTAACACCCATGGAGCCTTGGTGTTGATCATGTTTTGCTCGTGGAAGAGGCTTAGTCAACGGGTCTGCAACGTTCAAATCCGTATGTATCTTGCAAATCTCTATGTCTCCCACCTGGACTAAATCCCGGATGGAGTTGAAGCGTCTCTTGATGTGTTTGGTTCTTTTGTGAAATCTGGATTCCTTTGCCAAGGCAATTGCACCAGTATTGTCACAGAAGATTTTCATTGGACCCGATGCACTAGGTATGACACCTAGATCGGATATGAACTCCTTCATCTAGACTCCTTCGTTCGCTGCTTCCGAAGCAGCTATGTACTCCGCTTCACATGTAGATCCTGCTACGACGCTTTGTTTAGAACTGCACCAACTGACAGCTCCACCGTTTAAAGTAAACACGTATCCGGTTTGCGATTTAGAATCGTCCGGATCAGTGTCAAAGCTTGCATCAACGTAACCTCTTACGGTGAGCTCTTTGTCACCTCCATATATGAGAAACATATCCTTAGTCCTTTTCAGGTATTTCAGGATGTTCTTGACCGCTGTCCAGTGATCCATTCCTGGATTACTTTGGTACCTCCCTGCTAAACTTATAGCAAGGCACACATCAGGTCTGGTACACAGCATTGCATACATGATAGAGCCTATGGCTGAAGCATAGGGAACATCTTTCATTTTCTCTCTATCTTCTGCAGTGGTCGGGCATTGAGTCTTACTCAATTTCATACCTTGTAACACAGGCAAGAACCCTTTCTTTGCTTGATCCATTTTGAACTTCTTCAAAATCTTGTCAAGGTATGTGCTTTGTGAAAGTCCAATTAAGCGTCTTGATCTATCTCTATAGATCTTTATGCCTAATATGTAAGCAGCTTCCCCGAGGTCTTTCATCGAAAAACTTTTATTCAAGTATCCCTTTATGCTATCCAGAAATTCTATATCATTTCCAATCAGCAATATGTCATCCACATATAATATTAGAAATGCTACAGAGCTCCCACTCACTTTCTTGTAAATACAGGCTTCTCCAAAAGTCTGTATAAATCCAAATGCTTTGATCACACTATCAAAGCGTTTATTCCAACTCCGAGATGCTTGCACCAGTCCATAAATGGATCGCTGGAGTTTGCATACTTTGTTAGCTCCCTTTGGATCGACAAAACCTTCTGGTTGTATCATATACAATTCTTCTTCCAGAAATCCATTCAGGAATGCAGTTTTGACATCCATCTGCCATATTTCATAATCATAAAATGCGGCAATCGCTAACATAATTCTGACGGACTTCAGCATCGCTACGGGTGAGAAGGTCTCATCGTAGTCAACTCCTTGAACTTGTCGAAAACCTTTCGCGACAAGTCGCGCTTTATAGACAGTAATATTACCGTCAGCATCAGTCTTCTTCTTGAAGATCCATTTATTCTCAATTGCTTGCCGATCATCGGGCAAGTCAACCAAAGTCCATACTTTGTTTTCATACATGGATCCCATCTCATATTTCATGGCCTCAAGCCACTTTGCGGAATCTGGGCTCACCATCGCTTCTTCATAGTTCGTAGGTTCATCATGATCTAGCATCATGACTTCTAGAACTGGATTACCGTACCATTCTGGTGCGGATCTTAGTCTGGTTGATCTACGTGGTTCAGTAGTATCTTGTTCTGAAGCTTCATGATCATCATCATTAGCTTCCTCACTGATTGGTATAGGTGTCGCAGAAACAGTTTTCTGTGATGTACTATTTTCCAATGAGGGAGCAGGTACAGTTACCTCGTCAAGTTCTACTTTCCTCCCACTCACTTCTTTCGAGAGAAACTCCTTCTCTAGAAAGTTTCCGAATTTAGCAACAAAAGTCTTGCCTTCGGATCTGTGATAGAAGGTGTATCCAATAGTTTCCTTTGGATATCCTATGAAGACACACTTCTCCGATTTGGGTTCGAGCTTATCAGGTTGAAGTTTTTTCACATAAGCATCGCAGCCCCAAACTTTAAGAAATGACAACTTTGGTTTCTTGCCAAACCATAGTTCATAAGGTGTCGTCTCAACGGATTTTGATGGTGCCCTGTTTAACGTGAATGCGGCCGTCTCTAAAGCATAACCCCAAAACGATAGCGGTAAATCAGTAAGAGACATCATAGATCGCACCATATCTAGTAAAGTACGATTACGGCGTTCGGACACACCATTACGCTGTGGTGTTCCGGGTGGCGTGAGTTGCGAAACTATTCCACAATTTTTCAAATGTACACCAAACTCGTAACTCAAATATTCTCCTCCACGATCAGATCGTAGAAACTTTATTTTCTTGTTACGATGATTTTCAACTTCACTCTGAAATTCTTTGAACTTTTCAAATGTTTCAGACTTATGTTTCATTAAGTAGATATACCCATATCTGCTTAAATCATCTGTGAAGGTGAGAAAATAACGATATCCGCCTCGAGCCTCAATATTGATCGGACCACATACATCGGTATGTATGATTTCCAATAAATCTGTTGCTCTCTCCATATTACCGGAGAACGGTGTTTTAGTCATCTTGCCTATGAGGCACGGTTCGCAAGTACCAAGTGATTCATAATCAAGTGGTTCCAAAAGCCCATCAGTATGGAGTTTCTTCATGCGCTTTACACCGATATGACCTAAACGGCAGTGCCACAAATAAGTTGCACTATCATTATTAACTTTGCATCTTTTGGCTTCTACATTATGAATATGCGTATCACTATCTTCGAGATTCAACAAGAATAGACCACTCTTCAAAGGTGCATGACCATAAAATATATTATTCATATAAATAGAACAACCATTATTCTCTGATTTAAATGAATAACCGTCTCGCATTAAACAAGATCCAGATATAATGTTCATGCTCAACGCTGGCACCAAATAACAATTATTTAGGTCTAATATTAATCCCGAAGGTAGATGTAGAGGTAGCGTGCCGACCGCGATCACATCGACTTTGGAACCGTTTCCTACGCGCATCGTCACCTCGTCCTTTGCTAGCGTCCGCTTATTCTGTAGTCCCTGTTTCGAGTTGCAAATATTAGCAACAGAACCAGTATCAAATACCCAGGTGCTACTGCGAGCTCTAGTAAGGTACACATCAATAACATGTATATCACATATACCTTTGCTCACTTTGCCATCCTTCTTATCCGCCAAATACTTGGGGCAGTTCCGCTTCCAGTGACCAGTCTGCTTGCAGTAGAAGCACTCAGTTTCAGGCTTAGGTCCAGACTTGGGTTTCTTCTCCTGAGCAGCAACTTGCTTGCTGTTCTTCTTGAAGTTTCCCTTCTTCTTCCCTTTGCCCTTTTTCTTGAAACTAGTGGTTTTGCTAACCATCAACACTTGATGCTCCTTCTTGATTTCTACCTCCGCAGCTTTCAGCATTGCGAAGAGCTCGGGAATAGTCTTGTTCATCCCTTGCATATTATAGTTCATCACGAAGCTCTTGTAGCTTGGTGGCAGTGATTGGAGAATTCTGTCAATGACGCAGTCATCTGGAAGATTAACTCCCATCTGAATCAAGTGATTATTATACCCAGACATCTTGAGTATATGCTCACTGACAGAACTGTTCTCCTCCATCTTACAGCTATAGAACTTATTGGAGACTTCATATCTCTCAATTCGGGCATTTGCTTGAAATATTAACTTCAACTCCTGGAACATCTCATATGCTCCATGACGTTCAAAACGTCGTTGAAGTCCCGATTCTAAGCCGTAAAGCATGGCACACTGAACTATTGAGTAGTCATCAGCTTTGCTCTGCCAGACGTTCATAACATCTTGCGTTGCTCCAGCAGCAGGCCTGTCACCCAGCGGTGCTTCCAGGACGTAATTCTTCTGTGCAGCAATGAGGATAATCCTCAGGTTACGGACCCAGTCCATGTAATTGCTACCATCATCTTTCAACTTTGCTTTCTCAAGGAACGCATTAAAATTCAACGGAACAATAGCACGAGCAATCTATCTACAATTAACATAAACAAGCAAGATACTATCAGGTACTAAGTTCATGATAAGTTTAAGTTCAGTTAATCAAATTACTTAGGAACTCCCACTTAGATAGACATCCCTCTAATCTTCTAAGTGATTACGTGATCCAAATCAACTAAACCATAACCGATCATCACGTGAGATGGAGTAGTTTTCAATGGTGAACATCGTTATGTTGATCATATCTACTATATGATTCACGCTCGACCTTTCGGTCTCCGTGTTCCGAGGCCATATCTGTATATGCTTGGCTCGTCAAGTATAACCTGAGTATTCTGCGTGTGCAACTGTTTTGCACCCGTTGTATTTGGACATAGAGCTTATCACACCCGATCATCACGTGGTGTCTGGGCACGACGAACTTTGGCAACGGTGCATACTCAGGGAGAACACTTCTTGATAATTTTAGTGAGAGATCATCTTATAATGCTACCGCCAATCAAAGCAAGATAAGATGCATAAAAGGATAAACATCACATGCAATCAATATAAGTGAAAAGATATGGCCATCATCATCTTGTGCTTGTGATCTCCATCTCCGAAGCACCGTCATGATCACCATCGTCACCGGCGCGACACCTTGATCTCCATCGTAGCATCGTTGTCGTCTCGCCAATCTTATGCTTCCACGACTATCACTACCGTTTAGTAATAAAGTAAAGCATTACATTGCGATTGCATTGCATACAATAAAGCGACAACCATATGGCTCCTGCCAGTTGCCGATAACTCGGTTACAAAACATGATCATCTCATACAATAAAATCAGCATCATGCCTTGACCATATCACATCACAACATACCCTGCAAAAACAAGTTAGACGTCCTCTACTTTGTTGTTGCAATTTTTACGTGGCTGCTACGGGCTTAAGTAAGAACTCATCTCACCTACGCATCAAAACCACAACGATAGTTCGTCAAATAGACTCCGTTTTAACCTTCTCAAGGACCGGGCGTAGTCACACTTGGTTCAACTAAAGTTGGAGAGACAGTCTTCCGCAAGCCATCTATGTGCAAAGCACGTCGAGGGAACCGGTCTCGCGTAAGAGTACGCGTAAGGTTGGTCCGGATCGTCTCACCCAACAATACCGCCGAACCAAAGTATGACATGCTGGTAGGCAGTATGACTTGTATCGCCCACAACTCACTTGTGTTCTACTCGTGCAAATAACATCAAACCATAAAACCTAGGCTCTGATGCCACTGTTGGGGAACGCAGTAATTTCGAAAATTTTCCTACGCACACGCAAGATCATGGTGATGCATAGCAACGAGAGGGGAGAGTGTTGTCTACGTACCAACGCAGACCGACTGCGGAAGCGATCACACAACGTAGAGGAAGTAGTCGTACGTCTTCTTCCCGATCCGACCGATCCAAGCACCGTTACTCCGGCACCTCCGAGTTCTTAGCACACGTACAGCTCGATGACGTTCCTCGGGCTCCGATCCAGCAAAGCGTCGAGGAAGAGTTCCGTCAGCACGACGGCGTGATGACGATCTTGATGTACTACCGACGCAGGGCTTCGCCTAAGCACTACAACGGTACGATCGAGGTGGAATTTGGTGGCAGGGGGCACCGTACATGGCTAAGGAACGATCTCAAGGATCAACTTGTGTGCCTTGGGGTGCCCCCTGCCCCCGTATATAAAGGTTGGAGGAGGGGGAGCCGGCCGGCCAGGGAGAGGAGGCGTAGGGGAGTCCTACTCCCACCGGGAGTAGGACTCCTCCCTCCGATCCTAATCCTATTAGGACTCCCGGGGAGAAAAGGAGAGAGAAGGGGGGCCGGCCCCTTCTCCTAGTCCTACTAGGACTTGGGGAAGGGGGGGCGGCTAGGCTGTGGGCTGCCCCTTCTCTCTTTTCCACTAAGGCCCAATAGGCCCATTAGTCTCCCGGGGGGTTCCGGTAACCCTCCCGGTATTCCGGTAAAATCCCGATTTCACCCGGAACACTTCCTATGTCCAAACATAGGCTTCCAATATATCAATCTTTACGTCTCGACCATTTCGAGACTCCTCGTCATGTCCGTGATCTCATCCGGGACTCCGAACAACCTTCGGTACATCAAAATGCATAAACTCATAATAACTGTCATCGTAACGTTAAGCGTGCGGACCCTACGGTTCGAGAACAATGTAGACATGACCGAGACACGTCTCCGGTCAATAACCAATAGCGGGACCTGGATGCCCACATTGGCTCCTACATATTCTACGAAGATCTTTATCGGTCAGACCGCATAACAACATACGTTGTTCCTTTTGTCATCGGTATGTTACTTGCTCGAGATTCGATCGTCGGTATCCAATACCTAGTTCAATCTCGTTACCGGCAAGTCTCTTTACTCGTTCCGTAATACATCATCTCACAACTAACATATTAGTTGCAGTGCTTGCAAGGCTTATGTGATGTGCATTACCGAGAGGGCCCAGAGATACCTCTCCGACAATCGGAGTGACAAACCCTAATCTCGAAATACGCCAACCCAACATATACCATTGGAGACACCTGTAGTACTCCTTTATAATCACCCAGTTACGTTGTGACGTTTGGTAGTACCCAAAGTGTTCCTCCGGTAAACGGGAGTTGCATAATCTCATAGTTATAGGAACATGTATAAGTCATGAAGAAAGCAATAGCAACATACTAAACGATCGGGTGCTAAGCTAATGGGATGGGTCATGTCAATCAGATCATTCAACTAATGATGTGACCTCGTTAATCAAATAATAACTCTTTGTTCATGGTTAGGAAACATAACCATCTTTGATTAACGAGCTAGTCTAGTAGAGGCATACTAGTGACACTCTGTTGGTCTATGTATTCACACATGTATTATGTTTCCGGTTAATACAATTCTAGCATGAATAATAAACATTTATCATGATGTAAGGAAATAAATAATAACTTTATTATTGCCTCTAGGGCATATTTCCTTCATCTGTCTCTCTGTCTCTCTCTGTTTCTGCGTTCTCAGATTCTACCCTTTCACCGTTTCTTATATTTCCGGAGATCCATAACTCCTATTGGGCTGAAATTTTAACACGATCTCTATCCAGATATTAGCTTTCTTGCGGCGAAAGAAGGGCACCAACCGACTTACGGGGTGGCCACGAGGGTCAGGGGCGCGTCCCCCTGCCTCGTGGCCCCCCTCGGGCATCGTCTCGCGTTGGTTTTTTCTTCCCAAAAATCACATATATTCCGAAAAAAAATCTCCGTCAGTTGTTATCCCGTTTGGACTCCGTTTGATATGGATTTACTGCAAAACAAAAATTTGCTACAAACAGGAACTGGCACTGGGCACTGGATCAATATGTTAGTCCCAAAAATAGTATAAAAAGTTGCCAAAAGTATATGAAAGTTGTAGAATATTGGTATGGAACAATCAAAAATTATAGATACGACGGAGACGTATCACGGCGTCGACGGTAGGCTTGGCAAGGTCTATGCGTCGATATCTGTTCCGAAGATGGATCGCGGAAACGGTGGCGTCGGTCTCTAAAACGCGCGCATGCGTTGCCCGTTGAGAGACCGCTGGACCGGTTTGTGCCCTCACCCTGCAGTTGGGCGGCTTGGTTGAGGCCTCCAGATTTGGATATTAGGCGTTGGTGTGAGTTCTGAACGTGCGGCCCTGATCATGTGCACCTCCTTCATCAAACTAGTAGGAGTTGCCACAGATGTTGTGAGGAAGAAGTTGGCCTCAGACTTATTGATGTATTACGTCGTCAGACTTCTTTGAATAATTAATAACAAATGCTTGTGTGCATCTTTGATGTAAAGGCCGGAGGTTTCAACCTCTTTTTCAAAAAAATTGTGATGCAGGCTATAAGGTTGGCTATTAAACTAATACTTTTTTAAGCACCTCTTTTTCCTTTTCTATGCATTTTATTGTATTTTCTTAGAAGTACGCATATAGTTAGTCTCTTGCATGATAGTCCACTCTCCGGCTTTTTAGCAGCCCTGTGTGTAAATCTTCGTAAGCCGATACGTGACGGGCTAGGTGTAAACCGAGTGTCTACTCTTGGTCAATGTTTTATGAAATACATAAACATATTTGAAATCTATGAACATATTTTGATTTAAGGACAGTTGTTGGATTCATGAATTTTTTTTTTTTTGAAATTCACGACATTTCGAGATTCGCAAACATTTCTTTTGTATTAGTGATCATTTTTTAGACCCATGAATGGTTTGTATTCACAAACTTATTTTAAAATCATGACAATTTAAAAGAATGGAAATATTTTTTAAAAGTCACGAACATTTTTGTAATTTGTGAACATTTGTTCGTAATCCAAAACATCTTTTAATTTGTGAACATTTTGTGAGTCTTTGATTTTGTTTTGAATTTAGAGCATTTTTCAAATTCCTGAACACTTTTTTATTCCCGAAACTTCTTTATAATTCCTAGATTTTTTCTGTGGTTTTTCTCTCTCAAAGCATGGAAAAAATGAGCAGTAAAGATGCTCGCATTATTCTGAATTTATTTCAGAATTTTCGGCGATGCATGTTCGGTGGAAGGAGACGTCCCGTCGACTTCGAGACGCTTATGATGAATTCGTCAATCTCAAGATGTTATGTTGTCTCACTCTCTCGAAGGTGCAAATAAAGATAGGATGTGCTTGTGTTCATAGAGGATGAGCAGATAAACACCCACATTTGCATCTTGGCGTGGCGGCGGCGATGGGATGCTCTTGGAGTGTGGCGGTGTTTGACTCCTGTGAATTTGAAAAGGATGGTGGAGGATCTGTCCACCTGTTGAAGGACGGGTTGGCATTGGCCCCGGAGCCATCATTGAAGAGGCTTGGAGGTCTCCTCCAGCCGATGTTTCTTATCGGGTTAGATCCAGCCTTCTGGAGTTGGTAACTACCACAGCTTGTTAAAGCCTCCTGGTTAGGGGTTTCTACAACGACAAGATGTGGACGAGCTTCTTGTGATCTCCTTCTTCGGTATCGGTGAAGGTCGTGGGTGATTGATATTTGCAGCGATGGCTGTATACAGCAGTATAACCGCTTGTATCTTTCTTGTCTTGTGTTGCTCGTGTCTATATCATCTCTGTATCATTACTATTGTGAGTAATGTATGCCTACAAGTGTACATCTTCAAAAAGAAAAGTAAGCGCAAGCACCTAACGTTGCACGGGCCAGGCCCAACAATTCTCGGGAGATTTGACGCGAGCGTAAAAACGTGTATTCACCGCGTAGGATTTCTCAAAAGAAAATATCACCGCGTAGGTCGTGCAATATATATGAGGTCCTGGTTCCCCAAAAAAGAAAACGAATCCGTTCCTCTTCTTGAAAAAAAAGACAAAACACGCATCGCGATCGCGATCGGCCGATCGCATCGCCGCTCTTGCCGACGGCGTAGACGATGGCCGGCGGCGTTGACCGCCTGTCCGACCTCCCAGACGAGCTCCTCCTGCGCGTCCTCCACTTCGTCCCAGGCAAGCAGGCTGCCGCCACGACCGCGCTCTCGCGGCGATGGCGCTCGCCGCTCTGGCGGTCCTCAGGCGCCGTAAACCTAGAGACGGACGTCGAGGACTGGGGCTACTACTTGTACAACTTCAATGATAAGAGTGGAGAATCGGACGACGCCCTCTTCTTTTCCCGGCGCGACGCCTTCGTGTCGGCGGCCGAGGCGGCGCTCGATGCCGCCGACGTCCCCGTCACGAGGCTCACCCTTCGTGTCACCGGCCACAACTCGATCGACTTGTTCCTGAACGGTGACAGGCATGAGAAGTTGCCGTCGTCGTCGCGGCACCAGGGCGCGCTCGCCAAGCTGCTCTCCCACCGGGCGGCGCGCCATGTCGAGGAGCTCCGGCTCGACGCACACGACGCCTACTCGGATGACCAGGCCAGTCTCAGCTCCCTCGGCCACTACGTGTTCAACCTAGGCTCCGTGCAGTCGGAGAACCTCCGCGTGCTGGACCTCACCAACTGCCGCAAACTCGTTCCGCCGGCCACCGGGATCGTGTTCCCGCGCCTTTCGTCTCTGCGGCTGCACCATGGTACCGTACGGCTCAACGCCCTCCAGAGCCTCATCTACGCCGCGCCTGCACTTGCCACCGTCCACCTTGAGTCCCTCATCATCTCACCACCAACAGCAACAGATAGGGAGTCGGGCTCTTGGCAGGAAGCCTTTAAAACTCCAACTCTACCGCCCGCAGAAGCCCTGCTCCGTCTCCCTGCGGCCACCGTGCTCGTCCTGGACAGCTGCAACTGGAAGGACAAGGATGGCTGGCGATACCACTACACAGCGAAACGACACTACATAGAGGACAAGGCCGGCGTTGTCCCCGTGGAGATCGACGCGCCAAAGCTACGTCGCTTCAGATATAAGGGGATTCTCCGGCCGTTCTCACTGAGCCCGCGGCCGCCGGACTTGGCACATGCCGACCTGCATTTTGTCCCGCGCGCCGGTGACGATAGAGTGAACAAAATTCTGCGCGGCGAGGCCAACCTCGAGACCTTTTGGCGATTCCTTCACAACTTCACGGGCATCAAGGAGCTGAAGCTAAACGTAAACCCCCACATGGACATGGCTGTGCTCAGCGAGGCAAGGAGGGCCGAGCTACCTGCATTCTCCATCCTCGAGCACCTTGAGCTGCACAGTAAGGCGGCGGCAGTGGCGATCGCGGGCCTGCTCCGCTGCTGCCCCAAACTCCGCAACCTCCGGTTCAACCACACCGCGGAGCAGCAGTGCACCACTTCCCACACTATTGGCACGCCAAAAAACTCTCTCTAGAAAGGAAGTTTAGTGCTGACCATGACAAGTCCATCGATCTTCTAGCCTGCTATCTGAAGTTCTGAACTCGAACATGACAAGTTGTGTGAGCATATGATGTACAAGGTTGAGAGATGGATTTCTGATTCATCGGTTAGGAGAAAGCCTGGAGCGTCAAGCTTTGTTGTGTGGCCCTTAAGAGATGATTCGACTTGTAATAATGAGAATTTTGCTGTAATTATTTCCGAATCATTGAGCGGGCTATTGGTTATGCTTCTAGCATTTCGTTACCGAAAAATCAATCTTGTAATGAGGTAATTTTGCATTTCGGTTAAAATCAGCGATACAAAACAAAATTGAGCCCGTTTCAAACTTTTGTGTAATTTCCTTATATATTGATGATGTTGGATGTAAGTTCATACCAAAAGGTCTGGTCATCCTAAAGGAAGTTCAGTGCTGACCGTGACAAGTCCATTGATCTTCTAACCTGCTATCGAAACTCGGACCTGACTGCAGTGTCACCTGTAGGAAACAGCACCGCCAACTCTCATCAGAGCCAGCACTCGTTCGATGTCTAGGGAGCTCTTTGGCTTATTGTCTTGGCGCCAAGCTGATAAAATTCTTCGCCGAGAACACCATGGTATTTAAAGAAATGTTTATGGAAGAGGAAACACGAAGTTGTGGGAGCACATGAGCTACAAGGTTGAGAAATTGATTTCTGATTCGTCCATTAGGAGGAACCCTGGAGCTTCAAGCATTGTTGAGTTGCCCTTAAGAGGTGATTTTACTATTAATAATGAGAATTATGTAATTATTTCCCAACCTTGTATTTGAGCAGGCTATTGGTTTCACTTCTAACATTAATTTCAATACCAAAATTTTCATCTTGTAAGAGGTAATTTTGCATTTTGGTTAAAATATTTTGGGTTTGCTAACTCACATCTAGATGTGAAATAAGTATATCACTTTTAAATTTTAAACCAAGATTCGCGTCTTCTTTTTAGCATGGGCTCATGAAGCGTGTGTCTGCTTCGGCCCACGTGCCTGGGCCTTTTTCCTTGAAATTTTTGTTTTCTTTTCTATTATTTGATGACGGTTGTCGGTCCGTTGCAGCACTTGTGAGTGCCCTTTTTTTGCAATTCTATTCTTTGTATATGCATAATACGGTGTTTGTGTGTTTTTTCTACGCATTTGCTAATTATAAGTCACATTAAGTTGTCCATCACATAATTGAAGGCTGTAAAATTTGTGCAAAACTGTTTTGATTTGTCTTGTCGCCGTGCCTCGCCTTATTCTAGTGAAACTCTGTTGGGCTGTTTTTTACACAGCGTCGCAGTTTGTCTTTTGTCCCGGTGTTTGTGTCTATACGAGTGTGGGTATATGGACTCTGTTTCATGTTTTTTTTGAAAATGAGGTTAATCCCCAGCCTCTGCATCAGAACGATGCATACACGACTCTATTTCATGTGCGTTGGTGCCTCATTGTTTTTTTATCTATTTTTTGTCTGGGCATAGGCCTTTCAGTGTTGTTTTTCATATGGGTGTGGACAAAATTAAATGAGTCAAGCATGTTTTTCTCCATTTAATTATACATTTGTTTTAATTTTATGAATTTTTAATTCACCTTTTAGGGTGTAAATTGGTGGACCCATTTGCATGTCCATCCCTGGTATGTAACTCGGCTCACCTTTTCTCCTAAGTTGCAAATCCATCCTTTGATATGCAACTAGCCTTAACTCATTTTTGTCCCAGTTTTAAGTCCACCATCGACGTCTAACTAGGTTTCCTTTATTTACTAATTGCAAGTCAACATTTCAATACGCAACTGGGGTAAACCCACTACAAGTCATAGTTATCAATAATGCTACATCTACGTAAAAAGGTACAAACATGCCTAATCTAAATCCCCCCCCCCCTATTTTAAGAGTGGTGGGCCCTTTCACCCTCTCCCTCCAATCCTAGCCCACCACGTTGTTGTTTACGTTAAACACTGGTGGAAAAAGGGCCTTTGGTCGCGGTTCGCAACTGCCATTAGTCGCGGTTGCGCAACCGCGACCAAATAGGCGCGACTAAAGGACCCCCACTTTAGTCGCGGTTGCTTAAGAACCGCGACTAAAGGCCCGTCCACGTGGGCGCCAGGCGGCCGTCGGGGCGGAGGACCTTTAGTCGCGGTTCTTCTGGCCAACCGCGACTAAAGGCCGCCACAGGTTTAGGGTTTTAGCCCCCTCCCCCCCCTAAACCTGTTTTCTGTTAATTTGTATTGTTTTATTTCTTTTGTGCTTTATTTTAATTTTGAAGGAGTTTCACATATTCTACGGTACTACATACATGCATATGAATGTACAATTTCAAACAAATTTGAAATTAGAACCAAAAAGAATTCAAGAGGAATATACAATATATATTCAATATCATCGGATGACCATATACAATTTTAAACAAGTTTCCATACATAATTTAATGCATATAAAGTTCTACGTCCTCGTAATGGTGTTCTCCTTTAGAATGGAGGACTTCCCTGCTGAACCATCCAGCTAGTTCCTCTTGAAGTGGTCGGAAGCGAGCTTCTGGACTAAGCATCATCCGGAGGTTATTCCTCTGAGCATTGGTATCACTCGGAACCCGCTCAGAGGTGTATCTCCGGATCATCTCACAGACATAGTATCCACATAGATTGGTCCCCGCTGGCTGAATATCCCCAGCATTCTTAGCCTTTGACCTTTTGAATTCTAGCTCTTTTTTGAATTCACCGACCTTTGTATCTACGAACCGTCTCCAAACCCTACGAGGCAAAGAAAATTAAATGAACAAGAGAGTTATTAGTTACTTGATATTAGGAAATGAACGAAATAGGCCGATCGATATAGAGCGCAAATGAATGAAAATAATTACTTCTGCAGCATTCTTCTCATGCCGCCCCAAAGCTTTGGATCCATATTCAGAGAGTCGTGGATGAGACATTCTGAGGTGTCAACTTTAATTACTAGCAGAATCCAATGAAACCTGCGGACACGATACATGCACAGTACGTCATGCATAACTCATCGATTAGCCGGCCACATACCATGCATGGAGTAAACAAAAGAGAATGTGCTCAAGACAGAAACACTCACCCAAAATGGTAAGGAAATAGAATATCACTTTTGAGTTCCTGCTTTGTAAGAAACTGCCACAGGTCTGCCTCCATGTCGGCGGGGTGATGCTCCAACACATATCCATTAACGATGTGTGGGTCAATGAACCCAACATCATGGATGTTCCTTACTCTGCATTCCTTAATCTTCATTCTGCATGTATAATAGCGGACACAACAATATAGTTAGGACATATATATAGTGCAGGCAATATGAACGAGATGGGGTAGAAATAAATCACTTACAGAACGTAGCAACTGATGATAGATTTGTCGAGCTCGCGCAGATTGAAAAGCTGGAACAATTCACTCAGATGAATTTGTACATAGTAATGTTTGAAGTGATGCTCATATCTAACTTCCGCATAAATATATTCTTTGGCGTTTTTATTTTTTATGTAACCCTTGTACCATTTCAGCAGACCTTTCATTTGTGGAGGTAGATCCTTTTCCTGCGCAGGCTCGACGAGAGGCCCATTCTTCACATATGTAATTACTACCTCCTTCACTGGCGCCTCATCAAGGCCTAACAGTTCACGAAGAGTAATACCTAAGTTGGCCGCATGTTCTCTGGCACTCGTTACAGTCAATCCATGTGCTGCCGCAGCTGCTATGATATCGGGGTCATCCGGACCGGCGGCTTTCACTATAAGCGGGGCAATCGATTGTTTACTTTGTTCCCCGAGCTGGGCAACTCGTTTCCCGTTTTTTTACTTTCTAATTCCGTTTTCTCGGCCTCCTCCAAGGCTTTGTTCTCCTGGTTCTCCGCCCGCTCTTTCTTCTCCTTCAACATGAGTGCCTGCCTACGAAGTTCACGTGCATAGTCGTCAGGCAGATTCTTCGCGGCTTGGGACGGTGTGCTCAAAAATGACTTAGCCCACTTATTTTGCTCATCAGAAAATACTGGCTTGGGCTCGGGCTCTCTTTTCTTCTTGCAGTCCGCCTTCCATTTGTCATGATCAGCAGCCGCGGCCGCGGCAGTTTCCTCGGCACTACGTTCCCAAGGCCTTGTGGGGAGAGGCTTCAGTGATGGCTCCGGTACCTTTGTGGTCTTAGGTACATAAGGGTCCGAGTTAATAATCCAGGACTGCTTCTGCTTCTTTGCCGGAGGTGGATTGGGGGGCGGCGTCTGATCACCCGCCGGACGTTGTGGACTGGGGGGCGTCGGCTGATCACCCGCCGGACGAGGACTGGGGGGCGGCGTCTGATCACCCGCCGGACGAGGACTGGGGGGCGGCGTCTGATCACCCGCCGGACGTTGTGGACCGAGGGGCGTCGGCTGACGTGACGGAGGTGTAGGTGAACCACCACCACCACCACCACCACCACCACCGCCGCCACCGCCACCGCCACCACCGTAGGGGGGTGGACTTGTTGTCCTTGGCGCCTCGCCTGGAAACTTGATAAACTTCTTTTGCCATAGAATGAAATGGCGCTTGACATCTCCAAGTCTTTTCTCCCCTTCAGGTGTAGCAATGTCAATCTCCAGGTCCTCAAACCCTTGGACTATGTCCTCCACCGTGACACGAGCATAGCCATCTTGAATGGGCTTGTTGTGGTGGAGTGCTCCAGGTAAACATGGTAAAGCACTGCCGATGGCTACCTTCATGGACATGTTCCCGATAGGATAATACAGATGACATTCTTTCATCTTCTTTATATCGTCCACGGGGTAGCGAGGAGGCTCCGGTGCAGTAATTTCGATCGTCGGTGCATCTGCATCAGCCGGTGGGGCCTCCGTGGAAGCCACGCTGCTTCTCCGCTGCTGGCTTCCGAGATCCGCTGGATCATCTTCATGCTGCGCCCGAGCTGCATCTCTTTCGGCTACTAGTACACTCACGGTTTTCTTCATCACATCCATTTCCGATGCCAACCGCGCCACAACATCTGCTTCCCGATCCATCTTTCTCTTACGGCTTCTGTAACCGTACGGGTCATCGTTCTGGGGGAACCCTATTTTCCACGGAATGTGCCCCATGCCTCGTACACGTCCTCCGTGTTCAGGATTCCCGAGGGCTTTTGTCAGCGCGTCGTTCTCTCTGTTGAACTTGATCTTCCCCTCTTGAGCATCCCTCATTGCGTCAATAAGGGCTTGGGTGGGTTTAATTATTTTGCCCCGGTAAACACACTCCCCTGTCTCCGGGTTCAGCGTTCCCCCATGCCCGTACCACCAGCTTTTGGCCCTTGGGTCCCATCCCTTCGTACCTGGATATAATATTGAAGAAGGATGGCGGGAACACCAACTCGAAACTGACAAGACATTGGATCACATCGTTCTGTAACCGTGGTAGAACTTCTGGATTGATTACCATCTGAGAGATTGCATTGAGGAATGCACATAGCTTCACAATGGCTACTCGAACATTTTCCGGCAGGAGCCCCCTCAAAGCAATCGGAAGCAATTGCGTCATAATCACGTGGCAGTCGTGAGACTTCAGGTTTTGGAACTTTTTCTCCGCCATGTTTATTATTCCCTTTATATTGGACGAGAATCCAGACGGGACCTTCATACTGCTCAGGCATTCAAAAAAGATGACCTTCTCTTCTTTGGTCAGAGCGTAGCTGGCACGACCTTGAAACCATTCCGGATGCCGGTCATCAGGGTCTTTCAAACGTTGCTGGTCCTGTCGTGCTTCCTTTGTATCATTTGTCTTCCCATACACGCCCAAGAAGCTTAGGAGGTTCACGCAAATATTCTTCGTAACGTGCATCACGTCGATTGCAGAGCGGACTTCTAGGACTTTCCAATATTCTAGCTCCCAGAATATAGATTTCTTCTTCCACATGGCTGCGTGCCCGTCAGCTCCCTTCGGAACTGATTGTCCGCCAGGACCCTTTCCAAAGATGACTTTCAAATCCTTGACCATATCAAATACCTCAGCACCAGTGCGTTCCGCAGGCTTCGGCCGGTGATCTGCCTTGCCGTTGTAATGCTTTCCTTTCTTTCTTACTGGATGAATTTTCGGAAGAAATCGACGATGCCCAAGGTACACGTTCTTCTTACAATTTGGCAAATGTACACTTTCAGTCTCATGTAAGCAGTGCGTGCATGCATTGTATCCCTTATTTGACAGTCCCGAAAGGTTACTAAGAGCAGGCCAATCGTTGATGGTTACGAAAAGCAATGCTCGTAGGTCAAATTCCTCTTCTTTGTGCTCATCCCACACACGGACACCAGGTCTGCCCCACAGCTGTAAAAGTTCATCAACTAATGGCCTTAGGTACACATCGATGTCGTTGCCGGGTTGCTTCGGACCTTGGATGAGCACTGGCATCATAATGAACTTTCGCTTCATGCACAACCAAGGAGGAAGGTTGTAGATGCATAGAGTCACGGGCCAGGTGCTATGGCTGGAGCTCTGCTCGCCAAAAGGATTCATGCCATCTGTACTTAGACCAAATCTTATGTTCCTTGCGTCAGCTGCAAAATCTTTGAACTCTCTGTCGATCTTTCTCCATTGCGTTCCATCTGCGGTGTGTCTCAACTCCCCGTCCGACTTACGGTCCTCTTTGTGCCATCGCAACAACTTGGCATGCTCTTTATTCCTGAACAGACGTTTCAACCGTGGTATTATAGGAGCATACCACATCACCTTGGCGGGAACCCTCTTCCTGGGTTTCTCGCCCTCAACATCGTCACCAGGGTCATCGCCTCTGATCTTATAACGCAATGCAGTGCATACCGGGCATTCATTCAAATTCTCGTATTCACCGCGGTAGAGGATGCAGTCGTTGATGCATGCATGTATCTTCAGAACCTCTAAACCTAGAGGGCAGACAACCTTCTTTGCTTCGTACGTACTGGCGGGCAACTCGTTATTCTTTAGAAACATATTCTTCAACATTTTCAGCAAGTTTTCAAATGCCGAGTCAGCTACACCTGCCTGTGCCTTCCATTTCAGCAAATCCAGTGTGCAGCCCAGCTTTTTCAGACCATCATCGCATCCGGGGTACAACGACTTTCTGTGATCCTCTAACATGCGATCCAAATTCTCCCTCTCCTTTTCAGTTTCGCAGCGTCTCCGTGCATCAGCAATGGTCCGACCAAGATCATCAACGGTCTCATCACGTGCCTCTTCTTCACCTTCACCTTCCCCTTCACCTTCAGCATCCTCCATGAAAGTATCACCGAAATGAGCAAGATAGCTTTCATCGATGAAATCATCCCCTTCTTCATCTTCTTCCATTATAACCCCTCTTTCTCCATGCTTGGTCCAACAATTATAGCTTGGCATAAAACCGTGCCGAAGCAGGTGCAGGTGAACTTCTCTTGAGGAAGAGTAACCCTTCTGATTCTTACAGTCAACACATGGACAGATAACAAAACCCTTCTGCTTGTTCGCATTAGCCACTACGAGGAAATCTTTCAAACCCGTAGTGAACTCGCGGGAGAGTCGGTTACCGTACATCCATTGCCGATTCATCTGCATTATTATAATATAAAATATATAATTAACCATCATGCATTTGTTAAACTAACTAGCTATAAACAATAGAAATTAAACAATGAACAACACACATGCATATTTTATCAATGACACACATGCATGAAAGGTTCAAGTTGCTAACCGCAATCGAGGAGGAAAAAATAAATGAGGAACCTCAAGTGTGGCTCCAACACTTCATATCATGTTTGTTTCACGCTCTTGGGGCATTTCATCAAACACCTTGTGTGCATAAGAGGAACCAAAAGCAAATCTACACCCCCTTGTGAAGCTTGCGAAGAGAAGTGGCACCAAATGGCTAAGTGAGTGTGCTGAACTGGTATATATAGGGGAGGAGCTTTAGTCGCGGTTGGCCTGGCCAACCGCGACTAAAGGCCTTTGGGCACCTTTAGTCGCGGTTGGCCTGGCCAACCGCGACTAAAGCCCCTCACGTGCACCAGCTGGCCACCGAGCGCCCTGGGCCCAGGCCTTTGGTCGCGGTTCGTCTGCCGAACCGCGACTAAAGACTTCATTAGTCGCGGTTCCTACAGTTTCGCGACTAATGGGGCTGGACGGAAGCCTCTTTTTCTACCAGTGAAATCATGCATGTGTTTTCTATAGGTGTAGCGGTACTCCATGATTATTCATATTTTTTTATCGAAAACTATGTATATACCTAGACCTACGTAGAATATATTTTTCCTGAGAATTTGATCTATGTAGATATTTTACGTGTTTTTTGTGCGAAGACGTCCATGGAAGATTAGGATTGAGCCTAGGGGAAGGAAGAGGCCCACCGTTCTGAAATTCAGGAGGTAGAGATAATTAGCGAACAAGATTTACCTAAAACTTTGTAAGTTTATGTAAGGATTATTGAAACAGACGCGTGTACGATTCGGTTCCTGGTTCCCTCAAAAAAAGAAGAAGCAATAAAGAAGGAATCCGTTCCTCCTGAAAAAAAGGCAACAGGCCCGTATCACGATCGCGATCGGCCGATCGCATCGCCGCTCTTGCCGTCGCCGTAGACGATGGCCGGCGGCGTTGACCGGCTGTCCGACCTCCCCGACGAGCTCCTCCTGCGCGTCCTCCACTTCGTCCCAAGCAAGCAGGCCGCCGCCACGACCGCGCTCTCGCGGCGATGGCGCTCGCCGCTCTGGCAGTCCTCAGGCGCCGTAAACCTAGAGACGTACGTCGAGGACTGGGGCTACTTCATGTCCACGTGCAACGATAAGAGTGGAAGATGTGACGACCGCCTCTTCTTGTCCCGGCGCGACGCCTTCGTGTCCGCGGCCGAGGCGGCGTTCGACGCCGCCGACGTCCCCATCACGAGGCTCACCCTTCGTGTCACCGGTCACACCTGCATCGACTTGTTCCTGAACGGTCACTGGGATGTGAAGTTGCCGTCGCCGTGGTCTCCGGACCACGGCGTGCTCGCCAAGCTGCTCTCCCACCGGGCGGCGCGCCGCGTCGAGGAGCTCCGGCTCGACGCATACAACGTCTACTCGGACGACCAGACCAGTAGTCTCAGCTCCCTCGGCCTCTACGTGCTCAACCTAGGCTCCGTGCAGTCGGAGAACCTCCGCGTGCTGGACCTCACCAACTGCTGCGAACTCGTTCCGCCGGCCTCCGCGGTTGTGTTCCCGCGCCTTTCGTCGCTGCGGCTGCACCATGGCACCGTGCGGCTCGACGCCCTCCAGAGCCTCATCTACGCCGCGCCTGCGCTCGTCACCGTCCACTTTGAGTCCCTCATCATCTCACCACTAACAGATGGTGTGCCGGACTATAGTTTGCCCAACCAGTCGATCTACCGCCAATGGAAAGCCTACGCTCCACCTCTGCCGCCCGCACAAGCCCTGCTCCGTCTCCCTGCGGTCACCATGCTCCTCCTGGATGGGTGCAACTGGAAGGACAAGGATGTCTCGCGACGAGACTACATAGCGGACAAGGCCGGCGTTGTGCCCGTGGAGATCGACGCACCGAGGCTACGTCGCTTCACATATAAGGGGCTTCTCCGGCCGTTCGCACTGAGCCCGCTGCCGCCGGACTTGGCACATGCCGACCTGCATTTTGCCCCGCATGCCCGCGATGATAGAGTGAACAAAATACTGCCCGGGCACAAGGAAACCAACGAGGATCCATCCCGCGGCGAGGCCAACCTAAGGACCTTTTGGCGATTCCTTCACAACTTCACGGGCGTCAAGGAGCTGAAGCTAAACGTAAACCATCTCGAGGACATGGCTGTGCTCACGGAGGCAAGGAGGTCCGAGCTCCTACCCGCATTCTCCGTCCTCGAGCGCCTTGAGCTGCACAGAGTGCACAGGCCCCAAGGTAAGACGGCGACAGTGGCGATCTCAGACCTGCTCCGCTGCTGCCCCACACTCCGTAGCCTCCGGATCAACCACACCGCGGTGCACCAGTGCACCACTACCCACACTATTGGCACCACGGAAAACTCTTCCATCAATCATTTAGCCCGCTATCAAAACTCGGACCTAACGGCCGTGTTACCCGAAGAAAACACCACCACCAGCTATGATGAGGTCTCTGATATCCCTGGCTTGAGCCAGCACTCTTTTGACTAATTAGGCAGCTCTTTGGTGAGAGTGGGCTTGCACTTCCTGCTTGGGGCGGCGAAAGCTGATAAAATTCTTCACCGATAACGCCATGGTTCTTGAAGAAATGTTCATTGACGGCGGAAACACGAAGTTGTGTGAGCGCATGATGTACAAAGTTGAGAGATGGATTTCTGATTCATCGGTTAGGGGAAGCCTGTAGCGTCAAGCTTTGCTGTGTGGCCATTTGTTTTGATGTAATCATTTCTGAACCATTTGTTTGAGCGGGCTATTGGTTCGCTTCTAACATTTCAGTACCGAGGTATCAATCTTGTAAAGAGTTAATATTGCATTTCGGTTGAAATATTTCAGCAATACAAAAAAAAGAGCCAGTTTCAAACTTTTGTGTAATTTCCTTATCTTGTTGTTGGATTGAAGTCTGAGTTCATACCAAAAGTTCCGACCATTTGGCCAAATTGAAAACTAAAATTCCATTTGTTTTAGTTTGCCACAAATATTTCTGAAATCAAAGGCTATGTCAGAACTGTTGGCTCGTGGTTATGTCTAAGAAAATTCTCTATATGTCATCTTAACATTCGCGCCAACGAACTTTCCACGACAACATTCGCGCCAACAAACTTTCCACGACGCGTGGTGCTGGTACGGGTGGCTGCCTCCCGGTTCTCCACAAGGCCACAACTACGACGACCAGAGGCTCGCGCTGGCCATGCAGGTATCCACGAACAAGGAGAATAAGCGCATGTACGAGGTCCTCATCTGTTCTGTAGCCCCTGAAATGCATACTATTTTACAACATGGGTTTGTTTTGGGCGGTGAGGAAAAGCAATTTTCTTTCTCCAAGGGCCATTGGCCGAATCTTATTAGACTATGGGAAAGGGTATAGCAGGAAACAGTCTAGGCGGACTAGAGCTGGAAACCCACTGAACAAGGCCGCCGAACAGGAGAAAAAAAAAGAGAAAAAACACCAGAGGAGGCCTGCTCACATGAACTAGCTAGACAGATGCAGGAAGGTCACAGGTGCAACCCGCAGCTGTCCACACTCTGATGTCTTCCCGCACCATGTTGAGAAGACAAGAACCCTGTCTGCAGTATTTTCGCAAATACGCAAAACTTGCATAGCATTTCATTGTACCTTGTCTGCAGTAATGGCGACTTGATCGAAAATCCACGAATTACGCTCCTTCCAAATTCTCCAGTGCAGCAGAATGGCAATGGTGTCAAAGTTATGGCGCATCTCTTTCGGGATCACCGCCCTGGACCACAACCAACAATCCTCAGTGCTTCTGAATTGATCATCCGGCCCTTGGAAATTTGCCCCGGTCCAGCCTCTGAAGAGCCTCCAGACCTACTAGGTGAAATGGCAATGCACAAAGAGATGTCTGCGGTCATCTGAAAGGCAAAGAGGGAATGGGCCACTGGAAGGCCCCACTCTGTGTTCCAGGTTGTTCGCCGTAAGACACCTACTATGCACAGCCAACCACATGAAAATTTTCATCGTGGCAACGCCTTGGATTTCCAAATCGGCTTGTGGCAAGTGAACTGTGCATTTTTCTTAATTAATTTATCATAGTGTTACAATGATTCGTAAAAAAAGCTAATCTCCTGAGGTACATTTGACCACACCCCAATGACTGCCATTGCGTGCCCAACCTTGTTTGTGGCAAGTGAACTGCACGTTTGCCACAAAGAAAAGTTGCTACATGCTTTTAACAAAGAACTGGTTAATAGCACTAAAAGAATGTACGTGACATTTTTAAAAATGTTCACCTGTTTTCAAAAAATGTGCATACTTTTATTTTAAATGTTATACGCCCTTCGTCCCATAAACGTCTTACATTATGAGACGAAGGGACTAGTGCTTAGTCGGCCCACTAGCCTCGCCCAGAGGCGAGACCAAGGGAACTCTCGCATTACTAGGCGTATGACTAAGGGAAAATGCTTAGTTTTCCCAGCTCCTTTAATTAACGCATGTCCTGCATGGGCCCACAACATGCACACCTTATCACTTCACCCTTTCCTCTTTCGGCTTCCCCGTTCTTCCCTCGACGTTTCTCTCCATTACAAAATCCTCTCCTTCCACCTCGCCTCATCCTTCCCCCTTTGCCTCCATGTGCCTCCCAAGATAAATGAGGTAGAGCGCCCTTATGAAGGAATCACGTTGTTGTAAACTCAGATGGTCCTATTGTGAGAGGGAGGTGGGTGCGGCGAGTCCGGGCGGCGAGCATGGACGCCGGAGCCCAGTGCACGGAGTTGTGAGCACGAATGCCGACAAAACATGAGATGTTGTGAGGGTATGTTGCTATGAAGCGGCGGATGCTACAATGCAACACTCGCTCTGTTGCTCATGGTACTGTGACCGCCTTGCTGGCGCTGCAACCATCGCCGACACTCTAATCAGAAAATCTCGCCGGTGAGGCGGTGACGGATGGCTGTAAGGCGGCACCTGATCATGGAACCGCATGATCTCGTCAGCGCTGCACCGAGTGATCTCGCCTCGACAATACTGTTGTTGATTGTCGGGTGTTGTGACCCGACCAATGCTACATAGGGACAACCCACAGATTCTCCAAGGACTATGCCGCAAGAGGGGGAGTGGGGAAGCATCAACTTGCTGCAAGGGCAGTGTTGTGAACCGACACGGTTGTTGTGGAATGCGGGTGGCTCTGGCGCCGCTAGCCACGGCTGATGACACGATGATGCGTTGTAGCATGCCAATTCAGTGTAGCTGGCAAGGATGGCGATGTTCGATGCTGCGTTGCAGCAGGCGGTTCGCTTCTTCAGTGGTGATCACATCTGTACAGCTGGCCAAATGCCAAGGAAAGAGCGGGGGAGGGAAAATCAGGGATAAAGGAGACATGCGCCGGAAAGGATGAGGGAGAGGACGAGTTTTGCTACACCTACTTGCATTTCCTACGTATTTTTTTAATTTGTTTGGATTCCTTACCACATACGTTACGTGATAATTTCTTACGTAACTAGATGATTCCCCGCGCATTGCGGCGGGGACCTTAGCTTATAAGTTGTTGTAAAAATGTATTTATCTTACCAGAAACATTTTGAATTTGGCAATTAAATTATTTGATGGAAGGTTAGTATCTAAAGTACGAACTGAACTAACCCCGGCATACATTTCAATCTATAGTAAGAGGGTAAGGAAACAACTTTACCTCATTCTTCTATTAATTTTATGATGAGAAAGGAGATGAATATGTCTCTTGATCTTCATCGCCATGTTCGGCTAATGCCTGAAACACAACACAATTAAGAAGACAATGAATTGTTCATTTTCTCCTAAAGTTTTTTTTTGCTAAATCATCAAATCACTAATTGCAATTCCTGAAAAAAAATCATCAATTATATCAGCCACAAAATTACAAAAAGTAACTGAGAGAATAATGAATTGTTAATATGAAATTTAAAAAGAAATAGTCGTTGCTTCTGTAATCTAAATTAATATCTTTCTGATTCGCAGCGCAATCCCTGTTGCAACTCGCAAGAACCCATGCACCGCCTACAGCTGCACTACGGAGAAGAAAGAATATAAGCAAGGTGGGGGAATAAAACATGGGACAAATAAATACAACACGAACTAAGTCTTGAAGGTACACGTTGGCTAGTTATTGATGGTGATTTTGCACTCGAACCTCTTCTGTGAATAGCAGCAGCAGTCATGATTTGCACACATCTACAGGAAATATCAAATTCTGATGCATACGAAGCAACGGCCAGGTAAGCAAGAAACTTCACACGTCCCATGGAATCAAAAATCAAGGAAAATATCTTACCAGTCATCTGATCTTCATGTGATATCCAAGCCCACTTGACACGGAAGCCGGATTGCTTGGGGGATAATTAGATGAATCTTTGAAGGAAGATGTATGTACATCTTTTTTTTTGAGAGGTCCTGTGATGTTCATGACGACATACCCTTCATCTTTTGACCCAAGATGTGTGTGGAAAAGCACGGCGAGAGAGCCGTTTCTCTGCTTCTTCGTCCAGCCAGAAAAAAGTGCACATATAGATAAGAGTGTCTCATAGGCGGTGTTGGAGTCATCGGAGAAAAGGGTTGAGGCAGGTGGAATTGATGCGCCGGTGGACAAACCCATGAGATGAAGAAGGTAAAGTGTCTAATGAAGATGATGGGATTTAGTGCAGAAGGTGAAGAGAGAGAGAGAGAGAGAGAGAGAGAGAGAGAGAGAGAGAGAGGGAAATCACTCGGTGGCTGAGCAATTGAGAAGACAAAAGAGAAAAGTGTTGTGGAGAAGGCATGCAGTCACAGCCCGGGCATGCAATTACTAAGTTCAGCTGCCTTGCATGCATACAGTTGAAAACGGAGGCACCGATGGGAACATGGCATCTGATGTGGCACGTACGCTGAGGTGGCATAGCTGCATGTTAAGAGAAATCAAAATAGTGAGAATCTTCTATTTAGATATTATAGATTATAGATTAGTGTTACGTAATGAGGTGGCAACAATTAATTGAAGGGGCGAGCCGGTGAGCCCCACAGTGAAATTCAAGGGATGGGTTAGTAGTAGATTAGGGGAAAGGGGATTTCGTATGGGGACTGCTACGCGTCTGCTGGCGGATCTTTTAAAAAAATTGGCCGGGTCGCTAGCCCCCAAATCTAGCGTCTTTGAAAGACTGACGGGCATGCTAGCTTTTGTAACAAATATCATGTTGCGAAAATGTCTGTAGAATTTTTTTGCAATAGAGTTTATGTTATAAAATATATTTTGCAATTGAGATCGTATTGCGGAAACATTTGTGGAGTTTTTTCTGCTAGAAATGTCATATTTGCGGAATTTTTTTTTGCAACAAAGATCAAGTTGCGGAAATGTCTATAGGTTTTTACGCAACAGATGTCATATTGTAGATTATTTTTTGTAACAGAAAGCATGTTGCAAAGATTAGATTATTTTTGCAATAGAAAGCATGTTGCAAAGACGAACAAAGAAGAAACAAGAAACGAATGGCTCTCAGTCGTTAGTGTTTTTTTAGCGTGACCTGTTATTTTCTTAAGCGTTATTTGTGTAATAAAGGTCATGCTGTAGAAAAATATTTTACAACAGAGGTTGTGTTACTGATTTTTTTTTCACATTTCTGCAACATAGATGATGTTGCGGAAAGATTTTTACAATAAGGATGATGTTGCGAAAAACAATATGAAAAATATAAAGTTATATACATGCGGGTCACTTGTTGGTGCTTCATATGTTTGCAACATAGCCTATGTTATAAACTTGTGTGTGCAACATGCCCAATGTTACAAAAGTTGTTGAACTGTCTTACATAGCGTTACGTGTTGTATGATTAAAATTAAATCGGACGGTCATGGAGGTGGTGGATACTAGCGACTCATCCGTTGGTTGGAAGGTAACATTTCCCATTTCGTATGGCTTATTCGTAATTGTAGCAACGACTGAATAGACGTAATCGAACGGCAGCGTGTTACGCAATAAAACAGCACCCGACCTGGCTGA
This sequence comes from Triticum monococcum, assembly GCA_034509565.1. Taxonomy (NCBI): domain Eukaryota; kingdom Viridiplantae; phylum Streptophyta; class Magnoliopsida; order Poales; family Poaceae; genus Triticum; species Triticum monococcum. Next base: position 751,256,559 of record CM067843.1, on the reverse strand, counting down.
TCCCTTGCTCAGGATCAGCCGGATGACGCCTAGCATCCACTGTGTTTGAACTAAACTAAAGAATTGGACGCGCTTCGCTGTGTTGCTGGTGTTATTGAGATTTCGTAAAAGAAAACAACTGATTTGGAGTGTGGGGAAGATGATGAAGTGTGCAGGTGTTTTGATGAGATTTATTGACGGCGTGGTTCTGTATTATCTGCTAATCAACTTAGACTGCTCACAGTGGGGAGTAACATAGAGTAGTAACTTGCTGATGTTACTAGTCTATGTTACTACCTCCATAGTGGGTAGTAACGTATGAGTGGTATCATGAAAGAGTTTATTTATTAGGCTATAGACTCATGATGTCTTGAATGTGTGATGTTACAGTAACTATCTAAGTTACCACAAACCCCTCTCTCCTCGTTAATTAGCTGCCACATAAGCAATCTTGTATTGAGATGTGTGATGTTACTAGTTAAGTTACTCCCATTGTGACTAGTCTTATACTTATGTGGGAAAGTTTCTCGCGCTAGTGGCTGCATATATTATATTGATGCTACAATGCCACGTCACGTGCTGGTGCTTTTTTTGAAGTGTTTTTGAAGTCTGGTTGAGAAATCATTGACCCAATCAAAACTGTGGTCAAATTCAAAATTGAATAATTTAACTGAATGACAGAGCTTTTTGAAAAATCGTTCACCTAGTCTGCGTAAACCAAATCTAAAATTGAACACCTCAATTGAATAGAAGGATTCCAAAATTAGGGAGTATAGTTAATTAGAACATTATCACAAATCCAGGTGTTTGCAACTGCAAATCCATCAACGGAACTCCTTGCTTGCCGTCTCATTCACCACCCAGCCCTCCATCTCGCGCATCAATTCCCTCTGAACCCACTCCGGCCCCTCCGCGAGTCCGCAGTAGAGCTGCTCAAGAACCGGCGCGTTGCGGAGCAAGAACCTGGCCAGCGTCCTCTGCGCTCTGCCGCCCTGGTACTGCAGCAACTCCGTCTTCCTCACCCGCCTCCCGAGGCACGGCGGGACCACCGCCGGCGCGTAGTCGAGGGTGTCGTACCGGGAGCAGTGCAGATGGTGCGCGTCGAGGAGCTCCCCCTTGCTATGCCCAGCGTCGGCGAAGTGGCCGTCGGCGCGAGGCGCTGCTTCAAAGAAAAGGGACAGGGACTCTAGGTTTGGGGCCTGCATAAGAATGCTGCTCATCGATGCGGCGACGGCGACGGGGTCATCGCTGCGCGGCACACTTCCGTTCAGCTCGAGGTGGCGGAGGGAAGGGAACGCCGGGAGATTCACGAAACAGGAGCCCATGCGGGCGGAGCATAGGTGGAGGTGTTTCGTGGTCGAGGCCAACTGCTGCAGGAACGAGCCAAGATTGGCGAGCTCCTCCTCCGAAGTGGCCTCCTCGAGGATGTCGATCTTGCACGATGTGACGGCTGGGAAGCCGCCGCCGCCTCCACGCACGGTGAGGAATGAGTCGTCGGGGACAACGCCGCGGTACTCCAAGGAGTGGAGCTCTGGTGCGTCGACGGCGAGCCTGGCCAGCTTGTGGCAGCACCGGAGGGCCAGCCTACGGAGGCGCGCGTTGTCCAGGAGGGAGAGTGCATTCACCGTGCAGCAGGACTCGAGCGTCAGGTCCGCAAGTATCGGGCAGGCGGAGATGAGCCTCTGCAGGTGCTCCTCCTCGTCGGCGACGTGGGTGAGGTGGAGCACCTCGAGCGACGGCAGGCTGATGGCCACCGGCGGGGAGAGCCTGCAGTAGCCGAGGCGGAGGGATCGCAGCGTGGCGCAGGAGAAGAGCCCACTCAGTACGGTGTACTCCAGGGACGGCCGATTCCACGGTCGAGCAACCCTCTCGTCGTCGTCGTCGCTGGACGAGACATCGTCTTCGTCTTCGTCATCGGGGCGCACCCCGTGGGAATGGTCGTCGTCGGATTCGGGAGACTTCCTCGGCGGATTCACAGCGAAGGCTCGAACCTCGACCGGGCTATAGGCGGCGACATCGGCATCGTCATCGGCATCGGCGTCGTCCAAGCGGTCGTAGCGGCCGCAGGCGGAGTCGCGGCCGAAGCGGAGGTCGAGGTCGAACTCGGGGGCGGCATGCCTCAGGGCGTAGGAGAGGCACAGGTCCACCCCGGACTTGTCGTCGTACTCGTACCCTTCCAGGGACACGCGGAGCGCTCGCAGGGGCACCGCGGCGGCGGCTGGGTACGGGCGCCGGTCGCGCGAAAAGAGGGCGGCATTGACGGCGGCGATGAGGCGCCGCGCCACGCCGCGGTCGTACATGCTGCCGCGGTCGTAGATGAAGTAGGGCCGCTCCGGCTGCTCCAGGGAGACGGTGTGGACGCTGCCCAAGACGTCGCGCCACCGCGACGAGAGCGCCGCGGCGCGGCCGGCCTCCTTGGCGTCGAGGAAGGAGAGGATGTGGCCGACCACGCCGTCGCGGAGGTTGCTCAGGCGGTCACGTCCGGCGTCGGCGGCGTGACCCATCGCGCGCGGCGCCGATCTTCGAGATGCGTCCGGGATGCGAAAGTGCATCTGTCGTCTAGTCGTGTTGAGAAGTAACCTGCGCTCTCTCCTTCGAAACACGTATACGGACGGAGTCTAAACTCATTACGGTCACGTATACGTTCTTTTCCGCGTCGATGTCATGTCTCTGCGCTTTTGTGGGTTTTTCTTCTTCTTTTGGGATCACTCAGCCTTCCCAGTGCAAAACAAAGATGTTAAAGTGGATGAAAATTTTAGTGCAAAAGTAGCAAAACAATCATTAAGAACTTTTTCTAATGACTCTAGTCCTACGAATCAAACAGTCTACACCAACTTAGGAACGTTGCTTTTCTTTCCCCTCTCGCAATCAAACTAGCGAAAGCCTTTCTCCCCTTGATCTTCGCCGGCGAGCCCGTGGACTCACCTCCCTCCGCATGCCGCCCCAGCGGCCAGTGGCGGGGAGAGATATCTGGTGCCTCGACTCCGACTAGTAAACAGGTAGAGTTTTAGTCCTTGCAAGGTCGTTGCTCAGATGGACGGTGGAGCTTCTTCAAAATCAGTTTTCTAGACTCCGATCCTTCTCAAATTCGTTCGTCAGGGTGGAGTAGATGGAGCTCTAGCATAGACTTTTGCGACCTCCTCGGGGCGGTGAGAATAGGGATTCTCGTCAGGCGTAAGCAATGACAAATTCTTGTGTCAGATTCTTCAGATCAATTCAAGGATACAACGGCAACGACTATGGCTCCGTGACGATGGTTCTTAGGTTCATGTGCACGAAGACTTCTCAACTGTTATTAACAAAGTCATACTGACTTTGGTATTGGAGTGGCGATAGCGGCGCATCGGCAACTCATTCTAACGGCGGCAATGATCGTTCAACGGTCTATGGATCTTGACGTAATTTTGAATTTCGGAAGAAAAAAGAAGTCCACGGTGTAGGAAAGAAACCCCAATGATTCAGATCCTCCAAAACAAAAACAAAACAAAAAAAAGCACCCTCGGTTCTGTTCGTGTTCGTTGTCCAGTCAGTCTCCGAGCCGACTACAAGTCCACCGTTCCCAAAACAGAGGAACCATTGTATATACACTACAAATCGAAGTCCCAATCCCATCGGTGGCCTGAGATCGCAATCGCTCTTGCCGCACGATGGCCGGTGGCGTCGACCGCCTATCTGATCTCCCCGACGAGCTCCTCCTGCGTGTTCTCCGCTTCGTCCCAGCCAAGCAGGCCGCCGCCACGGCCGCGCTCTCGCGGCGATGGCGCTCGCCGCTCTGCCACTCCTCTGGCGCCGTGAACCTCGAGACGTTCGTCGAGGGCTACGAGTACGACGACGACTACAGCTCCCGGTACGGGCGAGACGAGCGCAAAGAAGCCGCCAAGGCCCTCTTCTTCTCCCGCCGCGACGCCTTCGTGTCCGCGGCCGTGGCGGCCCTCGACGCCGCCGACGTCCCCGTCACCAGGCTCGCCCTGCGCCTCGAGTACAGCTACCTCGACTCGATCTGGACGTTCCTGGACCTGGACCCTGACAGGTACAGTGGGTCGCCCGCGCGGGACGCTACGTGCTCGCCAGCCTGCTCTCCCACCCGGCGGCGCGCCGCGTGGAGGAGCTCCGCCTCGTCGACGTCGAATACGACGGCAGCCGCGGCCGCATCCACGACCGCCAGGAAGGCGAGGTCGATGTCGCTCTCAGCTTTGGTGGTCTGGTGGGCGTCTTTGCGCTCAGCCTCGGCGCCCTGCCGTCCGAGAACCTCCGCCTGCTGGACCTCGCCAACTGCTGCGAACTCGTCCCGCCGCCGCCGGCCGCTCCCGTCGTGTTCCCGCGGCTCTCGTCGCTACGGATGCGCCATTGCACCACGCGGCTCGACACCCTCCAGAGCCTCATCGACGCCGCGCCGGCGCTCGCCGACGTCTGCCTGGAGTCCGTCGTCTTCGCCCAGCATGACGACCGATGCCGGCCACCTCAAAAAGCCCTGCTCCGCTTCCCGGCGGCCACCGTGCTCGTCCTGGAGAGGTGCAACTGGGTGCACAAAGATGGCCCCTACTATAAGTACATCGAAGCCGAGAAGGCCGCCGCCGCCGCCGCCGCCGTCCCCGTGGAGATCAACGCGCCGAGGCTGCGGCGCTTCAGGTACAAGGGGCTCCTCCGGCCATTCTCGCTGAGCCCGCGGCCGCCGGACTTGGCGCATGCCGACCTGCATTTTGTCCCGCGCGGCCGCGATGAACGGGGGAATAAAATTCTACGCGGCGACAGGTTCAACTTCAACATGATGAGTCTCGGCCATGGCCGTGGCAGCAAAACCGGCTCGCGCGACCTCGAGCCCTTGTGGCGATTCCTTGGCAACTTCACCGGCGCCAAGGAGCTGAAGCTGAGCATAAACCCCCTCGAGGACATGGCCGTGCTCAGCCTTCCCCATCCTCGAGCGCGTCGAGCTGCACGGAGTGCACCGGCCGAAAGGCAGGACGGCGGCGGTGGCCATCGGCAACCTGCTCCGCTGCTGCCCCGCGCTCCGTGACCTCCGGATCAACCTCACCGCGGAGCACCACTACCCAAAGTATCTGCACGACCAAGACCTCTTCCTGGAAAGCAAGTTTCGGGCCGACGGGGACAAGTGCGTCCACCTTCGCAACCGCTGCCGTGCCTCGCCGAACCCCGCGGCGGTTTCGCCCGGAGGAGACGACGGCGGCGCTAACTACGACGAGGTTTCCGAGCTCCCTGGCTTGAGCGAGCGCTCGTTCGACTGCTTACGGAGCTCGTTGAGGAGAGTGGGCTTGCAGTTCCGGATGGAGGAAGAGGTGGACTGTCTTGGCGTCAGGCTGATCAAATTCTTCGCCGAGAACGCCATGGTTCTTCAAGAGATGTTTATCGACGGCGGAAACGGGAAGCCGGGCGAGCACATCACCGGCAAAGTTGAGAGATGGATTGCTGATTCATCGTGCATCACGAGGAAGCCCGGAGCGTCGAGCTTTGTGGTGTTGCCCCTGATCAGGTGATTCTACTAGTACTAAGAGCATCTTCAACACCCCCGCTATACGCCGCGCGCAAAAAACCTGTTTGCCGCGTGCGCTGGGCTGGTTTGGCGCGCCCGCCTGCGCCGGCTCCAGCAGCCGCGCTATAATGCAGCGCGCGCACGCCGCTCCAGCAGAGCGCAAAAATACAGCGCGCGCGCCGCACAAACCACATGTACATGTATTCATATGAGCAAAAATGATCAAATATATATGATATTTTAGACAAAAATGAACATGTGAAATTTGACACAAATAAGTTGATGAATAAAAGTTCATGCCCACAAGTTCATCCAACCAAGTTCAAAATCATGCCCACAAGTTTATCCAACCAAGTTCAAATGCAAACTAAAATTCAAGACATGAAAGACACATCAATCTTCATCTTCCTCGTCTTCGTCTTCGTCCTCATCTTCCAAAGACGACTCTTCCGCCTCCGAAGATGAATCTTCCTCCCTCTCCTTATCACGCACCGCATCATATGAAGCTCCGACGGTGTTGGCAAGATTTTCAACGGCATCTTTATGGGAATGTGTGTGAGAAGCCATGGCGGCCGGAGGTGTACCCATGCCTCCCATGAGAGAAGCAAAACTCATGCCTCCCATGGCGGCCATAGCGTCGGAGGGTGCTCCAAAGCCTCCCATGGCTGCCGAAGGTGCACCCATGCCTCCCATGGCGGCCGGAGGTGCACCCATGCATCCCATGTCGGCCGGATGTGCACCCATGCCTCCCATGGCTCCGAAGCCACCCATGCCTCCCATGGCGCCGAGGCCACCGCCACCCATGGCGCCGAAGCCACCGCCACCCATGGCGCCGAGGCCACCGCCATCCATTGCACGAACCATGGCTCTTTTTTGGATCAAGACTTCTTCACGTGAAAGATTGACAAACTCCTTTTGCGCCTCATTGAGGTTAGATGTGTCCAAGAAGAACAAGTGCTTCTTCCATTCCAACAACTTAGCTCGCTTCTCGTTGCTCACTTTCCTCTCCTCCAAAGCCACCTTTCTCTCCTCGGCCGCCACCCTTCTCTCCTCGGCCGCCAACCTCCTCTCCTCGGCCACGGCATCTTGGTTCCTTGCCATTTTCCTCACCTCATTGGCTTCGACCCTTGCCTTCACAATAGCTTCCATAGCATTTTTGAGCTCATCATCGCCTTTCCTCTTCTTCTTTTGGGTTTGGTCTTTCTTGCACCCATCCGGTCGTTTTGGCTTCGAGTATGAAACCGAGTTGGGTGTGGGGCTTCTCTTGCCGTCATCACTTGATGCATCATCCTCCTCATCATCATTACCATTCTCAATTGCTAGCTTCCGTTTGTTGCTCAATTTCAAATCCTCCAAACCAACACGCTTCTTCCATTTCTCATCATCCTTTAACACTTCATAGCAATGAGGCAAGGTAAAGACCCTGCCTTTCTTGATCTTCCCCTTCTTGGTTGTCCTTGTCTCTTCTTTGAACAAGTTTTGTGCAATGTTGTGCTACAAGAAAAACAAAACAAGTTAGCACTTCGGTCACCAAAAACAAGTATGATGAACATATATGAGATGCCACTTACTCGATCATCCTCATTTGTGCCACTTGGGTTAATCTTGTCAACTGCCTTTTGTACGGCCGTCCACTTTTGACAATCCGCGTTGATTGTCGACCATCGGGACCGAAGTGATCTCTCAGAGCGGTCAATTCCACTCAAGTTTTGAGCATCGTAGTGTTCTTTCATTCGCCCCCAATACGCGTCTCTACTTTGAACACCTTCAATGGATGGATCCCTCGACACTTGCAAATAAGTATGGCATAGTAACTTGTCATCGTTGGTTGAGTAATTGCCCGCTCTTCCTTTCGGCGCCTCGACAATTCCCTCACCCTCCTCGTCCACCTCAAACTCATGGTCTTGGAAATGGATGTCATTGGTTTGAGACCAATGCGAATTGTTGGACCCAACACCCATAGTGGACATGTATGCATCATCGTTGAGACTACAAAGTTTTTTGAACAATGCAAATAAGCTATCTATATGTGATGATGATGCATTGAAAAAATTAGAAGAAAAGAAAAGTTGGAAATTTTTTCACCTTGGGGGCATTTCGTCGAACACGTGGTGCGCGTCGGCGGCCGGCTCAACGAGTGAGCTCGCCGGCGCTTCAGAAGCCGCCGCGGCCGTCGAACGCCCTGCAAGCTTTTCCCCCCTCGCCTTTGTGATGCCGGAGCCGTCCGCCGCCTTGTTCTTCTTCGCGGATGTTTTGCCCTTCTTCGTCCGCGCCGCATTGGGTACTTTCTTCGACGGTGCGGCGGCGGCACGGGATGGCGCCGGCGCGACGCCACCCGGCGCCGTGGTCATCCGCGGCGGCAAGAAGAGGCTGCGCGCGAGGCCGACACTCGGTGGAGCTCCGGCGGTGGCGACGCCAGCGCTCGCCGCGCTAGGGTTTCCGGCGGCGGCGGCGGCTGCGTCGGCGGCGGCGGCGGGGTCGCGGCTGTACAGCGGGGTGAGCGGGGCGCCGGTGTGCGCGTCCATGGGTGGGTGGCAGGGCACCGGCGCCGGCGCGCGCGAGGCGTAGGACGAGGTGAGGAGAGAGTGCGGCGCGAGCGCTTGACGGTGCCGCGCGCTGTAGCTGGCGCCCCAAATACACCGCGCGGATAAGTGTTTTTGTCCGCGCGCCCAACCCGTCATAGCGCGCGCGCCGTTTTTGCGCGCCCGCTGGAGCGACCCGCCGCGTTGCGCGCGCGCTAAAACGGCAGAATTTGCGGCACGGCGCTAGTTTAGCGCGGCTGTTGAAGATGCTCTAAGAGCATCTCCAACAGACGCTCTACAAAGCCGCGCGCAAAAAAACTTTACAGCGCCAAAATAGCGTTTTAGCGCGCCGGATAACTGGACATCTTCAGCAGACGCCCAAAAATATACTGCCCAGCTACATCTCCAATAGACGCCCAAAATTAATCTCTCGCGCCTGTACCCAGCTCACCGCCCGTGGCATGCTCGCCGGCATGGTCATGGCCACGCGCCGCCCCCGTGGCCTGCTCGCCGCCGTGGGCGTGCCCTGCAGCCGCCGTGGCCGTGGCCCACAACCGCCATGGCCGTGGGCGTGCTCCTCCCCAGGTAGCCCTGCCGTGGCCGTGGCCTGCTCGCCCTGCCGCCGCCGTGGCCGTGGCTGCGCCCGCGCCCCGCCGCTCGTGGCCGCAGCCTGCTCACCGCGCCCGCGCCCCGCCCCGCCGCCCGTGGCCGCGCCCTCGCCCCGCCGCCCGGGACCGCGGCCTGCTCGTCGCGCCCGTGCCCCGCCGCCCGTGGCCGCTGCCTGCTCGCCCCACCGCCCCGCCGTGGCCGTGGCCTGCTCGCCCTGCCGCCCTGCCGTCGCCGTCGCCTGCTCACCGCGCCGCCCTTGCTCGCCGCGACCCGCCGCCCCGCCGTGGCCGCGCCCACGCCCCGCCGCCCGTGGCCGCGCTCCTCCGGCCCATGCCGCCGTCGTGGCCGTGGCCGGCTGGCGGGCTGGCGTGCGCACGCGAGGAGGCCGGCGGCGGGCGCACGCGAGGAGGCTGGCAGGCGGGCGGGCGCACGCGAGGAGGCTGGCGGGCGGGCGCGCGCATGCGTGGGATGTTCGGCGCGTTGAAGCTCACGCCCCAAATATACGGCTTCGGGTCCAGTTTCTTCGTGCGCGTTGAACATTTTTTAGGGCGTGCTCTATTATACAGCGTCCGCTGGAGTGTTATTTCTAGCTCCGCGCGCGTTAAACTTGCGATTTTTTAGGCGCGATGCTGATATTGGGCGCCTGTTGGAGATGCTCTAATAAAAATGGGATTTTTGATGTAATTATTTCCCCAATTGTGTGTAGTGTGTGTGAGCCGGCTATAGCTTTCGCTTCTAACAGTTCGAATACAATATTTTAAATGGGTAATTTTACATTTCAGTTAAAATATTCAGCTAATTTGAGCCAGCTTCAAGCCTTTGTTTAGTTTCCTTGAATTGATGTTGGACTTATGTCAAGATTATTAACCCACTCACCGCAGTTCCCCATTTGTATTTTCTACTCTTGCGCTTCGTTCAGCAAGCGCTCGTCTGCGTGGATGCTTTGTATTCGCCAGTGATTCGAGTACCGTCGACAAACGGCGTTTAGTTATGCATGCCCCTGCTTCAGTATTGTGCCAATGTTTCATAGCCGCTGTAGTCCTCGTGGCAGGGAGGGACGCAACACTTGTTGGATTCTGTGCTACGGTGACGAGCGTTGTAGCCATGGCCGCTAGGTGTCTTGTGCATTTGGCGGCGACGGCAATCTTTTATTCATTAAGGACAATTTTCCCCGCAAAATTTTGCCCCAAATTTCTGTCGATGCGTGCTAAAGTCATTAGGGGTGAATGCCAAATTTAATATTGGACCATTATCCAAATGGTTATTGGAACAGAGATTGTTGCCATGCTCTTTGATATTGGTTTTAATGTACAATTACAATGTCTCTATATGTGTCTGATTTTGGATTTTTGCCATGACTCTCCCCTGATGGTCGTGTAATGCAGATTTTTGTCATGACATCTTTGTGTATGTGATGGATCATATTTGCCATTCTTTCAGTATCTTGCCCAGGATGTATTTTCCTTGGATCATATGTGTGTGATATAGTTTTTGTGCCATGCTCTTCTATTCTTTGTTTAGTGCAAATTTTGCCATGCCATTATGTGTGTGATTTTTTATTTTTGCCATGTTGTCATGTATGTAGTAGTTGGTATTGTTGGCATAGACTCGAATGTTGTGTTCTAAAGAATTGTTCTTTTTCAGGATAATTATTTTTATGCCTCTAGTGTGTTTTGGCACTAGTTTCCAAAAACACACGGTTCTGCCCAAGTCACTTCGCTCCTCTTATGTTTTTGCCATTTGACCACCTTTAGACCATTTGACCGTCACTTTCAAAACTTCATAACAAATTCATATTAACTTAGAAGCATGTGAATAAGATATCAAAATGTTCAGAAAAACGTCATCTATATTTATATGTGCATGTCATTTTCATTCATGAAAAAATTGTTGGTCAAACATTTTTAGGCTTAATATAACATTAGTAATAATAGTAACCTTGTGTGGTTTAAACAACACTTATGTCGTGAATACAAATGACATGCACATATATGTGATGTTTTCTTCATATTTTGATATCTTAATTGTATCTTCATGAGTTAATATTAATTTGCGATAAAAATTTCAAAGTGACAGTCAAATGGTCAAAGAGCAAAAAGCGGAGCGAAGTGGGCAGAACCAGGTGTTTTTGAAAACGAGGGTCAAAACAGCCGAGTGGGACACAATTAGGAACATAAAATTAATTATCATTTCTTTCTACCATAACTGTTGACACATAAGAGAGCTTCAATTCTAGCGAGCTTACTATCAACTAGAGAGTAACGCGCATTTTACTGCAGCATTTTAACCTGTGAAAATAATTCTCTGTTTCCTCCGAACACGAATTCATATTCTGCGTCGTGATTCATACTATATTTTACGATGTCGTGATTCATAATCTATTTCACCGCGCCGTGATGCATATTCCGTGCATAACGCAGAACTGGTTGAGCAAACACGGAAAAACATGGAATTTGGGCCAGCCATGTAGGATAACCCTTTTTGTTTTGCGGAGGTTCTTTTTCGTTTCTTTCTTTTATATTTTTCTCTTTATCTATCACCTTTTTTAATGTTTGATTTTGAGTTTTTTAATTTTTTATTTTTAAAATTATTTAAATTTTTATGAATACTTTTTCCAATTTGGGAACATACATAAAATTCGTGAACATTTTTTGCGGAGGCGATCGAGCAAACGTGGTAACCCAGAGGCGTGATTGGCTGGTCATGTACGATGATCCTTCTGGTTTTGGGAAGTTCCATTCGGTTTATTTCTTTTCTTTTCTTTACTAGGTTTCTTCTTTTCCTTTTTTCTTTACTAGGTTTCTTCTTTTCTTTTTTCTCTACTAGATTTCTCTTTTCTTTTTTCTCCATATGTTTTTTGTTTTCCTATTTTTATTTACATATTATTTTTATTTCTTATTTTCATGTCTTCATTTAATAATTCGCAAAAATATATGTTTTTAAAACTTATGAATACTTTCTTAAATTTGGGAACATACTATAAATTACTGAATGTTTTTCTAATTTATGAAATTATAAAATTTGATGGTCTTTTTCATATTTTTGAAATTTAAAAATCACAAGCATTTTAAATACGCAAAAATATATGTTATACCATATAAAAAATTCATGATTTTTTTCTAGAAGTCATACTTTTTAGAATTTGAATATATATTCATTATCATGAACATTTTTTGAATGCATGAATGTTAAATAAAATATTGTGAACATATTCTAAAATTTTAAAAATATCATGAATATTTTTGGAAAAAATTCAAAGCTTTTCAATAGAAAAAATAGATGAAATAAGAAACCTAGAAACATGAAATCTCCTCACAAACATTTTTCCTACCTTATCCCTTGGCGGTTAGGGTAAACTCTCCTCTAAGGGCTTCGTCGGCAAGTCTGTGGAGTCGTCACCCCACTGCTTGCCGTTCCGGTAGCTGGTGATGGGGAGGGGAATCTTGATGCCTCCACTCCGGTTAGTAGTTTCAGTTATGGTATTTTTAGTCCTCGCAAGTGTGGCGCTCGAACAGATGGCGACGCTTCTTCTTCGAGTTTGTCTTCCCGACTCCAATCCTCTCGAGTTCGTCCATCTGAACGTAGTCGACGGAGCTCCGACATAGATTTTTGCCGTCTCCTTGGACAATGAAGTTATGATTTCTTCTCTTGTGGCAAGATTTGATGGCAGGTTCTCTAGATCTATTAAGAAGGGTTCAACTGTAACAAATGTGGAGCGCTGGTCCTTAGGGCCATGTGCACGAAGACTTCTTGTTTGTCATCGACAAAGTCAAGCCGACTCTAGTAGGGGAGCGATCACAACTACGCGTCGACGGCTCATTCTGACTGCAGCAGTGATCGTTCAATGATTTCAAATCTAGAAGTAAATTTTTATTATGTTTGAGGTGCTTTGTACTTCTGATGTACTTTTTAATAGTAGATCTCGATCATTTTTTGAAAGAAAAACAAATGATGCAGTGGTCGTTTGATGATATCAGAATCTTGATGTAATTTTTATTATGTTTCAGGTGTTTTGTACTCTCGGTTAATATTTTAATATTAGATCTCTATCTTTTTTAAAGAAAAAAAAATGCTCCATGCGTACTATATCTTACTGTTCTTTAGACAAGTGGAGGTTCACACATGGAGAGCGTCGTCAAGAAACCGGAGCGCCACTTCGTGCTGGTCCACGGCCTCTGCCACGGCGCGTGGTGCTGGTACAAGCTGGCCACCATCCTGCGCTCCGCCGGCCACCGCGTCACGGCGCCCGACCTTGCCGCGTGCGGCGCCAGCCCGGTGCGCGTCGACGAGGTGCGCTCGTTCGCCGAGTTCAGCCGGCCGCTAACCGACGCCGTGGCCGCGGTGCCGCCGGGCGAGAAAGTGGTGCTCGTCGGCCACAGCTACGGCGGCTACAGCCTCGCGCTGGCCATGGAGGCGCACCCGGACAAGGTGGCTGTCGCCGTCTTCGTCGCCGCGGCCATGCCGGCCGCCGGCTGCCCCATGTCACATCTACTCTCGCAGGTACCGACTGAACTTCTAGTACTGACGTGATCTTCCACTCGATTGGTTAGATCCATCGATACGATCGATGACAATCTTTTGAATCTTCTCTGCCATTTCGTTCCAGATCATGGAGGAAACCGCGACGGACGCCGCCACGGACAGCGTGCCCGCGGTGATCGGCGCGGCAGAAACGTTTCTCCTGGGCCCCGAGCGCCTGTCGCGGCGGCTGTACCAGCGAAGCCCGGCCGAGGACCTGGCGCTGGCGACGGCGCTGGTGAGGCCGGCGCGGTGGTTCCTCGGCGACGCGGCGATGACGGAGAGCGTCCTGACCGCCGACAGGTACGGCGCGGTGAGGCGCGCGTGCGTGGTCACCGAGGAGGACGCGACGTGGGCGGCGGAGTCGCAGCGCCGGATGGCGTCGCGGTGCCCCGGCGTGGAGGTGGCGGCCGTCGAGGGTGCCGACCACATGCCCATGCTCTCCACGCCCCACCAGCTCGCCGCGGTCCTCATGGAGATCGCCGACAAGTACATCTGAGCTAGCCATCAGCTCATCGCCGGTACTGGCTGCCGTTTGCCGTTCGCCGGCGACAGCTAAAGAAGTGTAGAAATGGACTAGCAGTACATTATTCCAAAGCCATGTCACAATCAAAAATACTTTTCGTAGAGCACAACCACCACTCGTACAAAAGTGGAGAAATGGACGTGATCATGTGGCGTGGACTACCACCGCACTTGTCCTCCTTGTGTCGCGATCCAGTCCAGGGGATTTGTACCAGCGAGAGAGAGTTCGTTGGCCCGGATGGAGAGCGCGGCCGGCGAGGAGCGGCCGCGGGGCCACCGGTTCGTGCTCGTGCACGGCGTCTGCCACGGCGCGTGGAGCTGGTACAGGGTGGCCATGGCCCTGCGGTCCGCCGGCCACCGCGTCGACGCGCTCGACATGGCCGCGTGCGGCGCCAGGCCGGGGCGCGCGGAGGAGGTGGGCTCGTTCGAGGAGTACAGCCGGCCGCTGCTGGACTCGCTGGCGGCGCTGCCGCCCGGGGAGAAGGCGGTGTTGGTGGGCCACAGCTACGGCGGCCAGAGCCTCGCGCTGGCCATGCAGGCGCACCCGGACAGGGTCGCCGTCGCCGTCTTCGCCTCCGCCGCCATGCCGGCCGCCGGGAAGCCCCTCAAGTTCGTCTCGGAACAGGTGAGCGCCGCGCGCGCCCACTCGATCCACAGCTCCTCCCCCCCACCATGAACGAACCTAACACAACACTCGATGTAGTTTGCGCAAGAAAGGGGCCCGGGTTTCTTCATGGACAGCGTGATCGAGACCACCGGCGGCGACGACCCGGAGCGCGCTTGCAAGACGTTCCTGCTCGGGCCGGAGTACATGGCGCGGCGGCTGTATCAGCTCAGCCCGCCCGAGGACCTGACGCTGGCGACGATGCTGGTGAGGCCGTCGCGGCAGTTCGTGGACGACGCCGCGATGAACGGGGAGGGGGTCCTCACGGCGGAGAGGTACGGCGCGGTGAGCCGCGTGTACGTGATCGCCGAGGAGGACGCCTCGTGGTCGCCGGAGTTCCAGCGGCGGATGGCGTCGTGGACCCCCGGCACGGAGGTGCGGGGGCTCCAGGGGGCCGATCACATGCCCATGTTCTCCAAGCCCAGGGAGCTCTCCGACCTCCTCGTGGAGATAGCCGACAAGTACGTCTGAATCAGCAGCAAACTTCATCTTCAGCTATGAATTCTGATTTTTGAATAATTCTTCAGAGAAATCAAGAGATGTTTGGTTAAAAGTTCAAACCGCAGCATCATCGAACAAGAATATGTTCTCTGTCCAAACAATAAGTCCATATATGTGTGTAACAACAAGATTATGATACAGAATCATTTCTGTTACATTTCTCTTGATCTTGACAAAACCTTGATACCCAAGACTTGTAAAAAGAAAACTTCAGACATGAATGTCACCAAGAACATCGATACAGAAATATTTATTTATGTTACATTTCACTCCTTGGCTAAACAAAACCATGACCTACCGGAGCGAAATTACAAGCTAGTGGATAAAAGGTCCAAGGGTCATGGATACAAAACTGTGTGTGTATCTACAAGATCAAACATCAACCATTAGGCTGAAGGAATCCGCCATCGCAAAGAACTCTTCCTTAACCGATCTCCATGCCGACTCCGGCGCCTGGGCATTCAAGGTGTACAGTTTGCCGTCTCTCGCGCAGCAGACCGCCACATTGTGCCGTCGAAAAGAAGGGCTTTCGACTCGGAACTCTAGCTTGTAGTATTTCACATTGTTCACGGTGTCTTCTCTCAATGCAGCATCAATGAGAGTAGCACTGATATCTGGGTTCCGTTTTGTCCTTGCGATCCTTCTCAGCACCACTTCCCCAACATCTTTAGGACCACCGAAAGACTCGATCCTGTTCCAAGAATTTCAATGCTACTTTAGAGAACACTATGACATAATAGCGGTACACTCTACTCATTTTCAGTGGAAGAGTAACGTTAATGTGACAGGAATTTTATGATCATGTTTCAAACATGAACTCAAGTTTACTATTAAAGCAGCAGGAAGATTCCTTCGCTAAGATAGAAATGCTAATGCTCATTTCAATAAGAAACCGAAATCACATATATGTATACTTACGAGAAGTCTTGTGGAACGGTCGACACAATGACGCTGACATTGAGCTCCCCGTTGGATCCCGGAGGGCCAAAAGCCGCCACCGGTCCACTGACGTTCCGAGGTCGAGATGGAGAACTCCCACTTGTCAATGGCGGAGGGTCTAGTGATCTCTGCAGCTCTGCTTTCTTAATTTGATTGTATAGTATTGTTTGGTCTCCAACCCAGTTTGCTGGATAGATGAACTCTGCAGAGTTCAGAGAAATTACAGTTAATAATCTGGCATAACTAGCGTATGTATACAAGTATTTCATAGAAGATATTGCACATGATGAATCTTATCGATGCTAGGAAGCATCCACACTCGCCCTATTGTCCTAGACCGGGGAAAACATTCCACGGAAGGAACATCCAAAACATGTTATCTTGTTGAGAATCTGCCACGAGATGCCATCAATGATCAGTGGTGCTGACATGGAGCACATGTGGCATTCAGCTCCTGGCCCTAAACGCAGCAGCAGATAGCTCATAATCCACCCAAACAATCCCATTGGAGGCATGACATAGCAGATGGGTGTAGTAGATTGTAGCTGCAAGGACCACATTTTTTGTAGCCACTCATGTTTGTGGCACAAAGGACAAGAATCATTTTTCAGTAGAAAAAAATACAGGGAAATGTCTAACTGAAGGTGCCCCTCAATGTCATATTCCAGAACCAACCAGAACAAAAGGGCAGGCTAATCTGTGGCACAAAGGACAAGGTTCAATTTCTTGTAGAAAAAAGACATATAGGGAGATGTCTAAACTCTAAACTGAAGGTGCCCCTTTGCCCATTGGTCCGATGACATATTCCAGAACCAACAAGAACTAAAAGACTAGGCTAATTCTGGAATTATATAATTTTCTTCTTCTTTTTCCTCTAGTGAGCAGGGAGTAAGTAAAGGTAATTCAGGAATTATACGCTTTTCTTCTTCATTTTTCTGTGGGTGGGATGTGAACACAACACAACTAATTGGCATCACTAGTTTATGTACTTTTTTGGTGGGGGCACAAAGTTGCAATTTGATAGCAACATGCACAAGCAGGGTTGCCTTGAATTTTATTTGGTGGCTGATGGCAGGAGCATCAACCCGGACCGAACACCAAATTTCCAGAATGCCAGTCAAATCAGCTTTTCTCAAATCGACACGCTTATTTTTCCTCTTTCGTGGCTGGTTACTACTAATTTTATTCTGAAAAATGCTTGAGCTGTTGATGCCATCAGCATCAAGCATTGTAAACGTGCGCTCAGAGAAGTCTCAGTGCGAATAGTTGAGCATGATAACCCGGCCCGGTCAATGTGAATGATTAAACGTGCATTCAGAGAAGTCTCGGTGTGAAGTGCATAACCACTAATCTCATTCTGAACAAAACTTGAGTTGCCAATGCTGTCAGCAAGCATTCTAAAACGTGCGCTCAGTGACAACAGAGCATGAATTCATGAATGATTATTGCCGTGAACCATGTTGATTCGAATGGGTTACAGTGTATGGCCTAGCATCGGGAAGCTTTGAGCTCGGCAGAATTGGCAAAATGGCGTGATGGATGACAAGGACGGCTCAACCCCTTGAGGAGAAGAGAATGGCAGCAGCTCAATTTGCTCAACCAAGAATTGATAAGCAGGAGAGGAAGGAAGTCAGTACCGAATCCGCTGTCGGAGTCGAGGCAGCGGGTGAATCCGCCGACGGGGTAGAGCACGTCGAGCCGGAGCGAGCGGCCGAGCTCCGGGGAGAGGCCGAGGAGGAAGCTGGTGACGCCCCCGAAGTTGGCCCCCACGGCCGCGGCCGCCGCCGTGCTCGCCCCCACCACCAGCCGCCGCCGGAACACCGACGCCAGCGCTGCGAACTCCTGCGCCGGCGAGCCCGAGCACCGCACCGGCGCCACGCCCCCGCGCCGCCCCCTACGCCGCCCACCGCCCAGCGCCGGGTGCTGCTGGTGCCGCCTCGGCGCGGCCGCCGTGTCCATCGCCGAGTGGAACGGGAATGATTGCGGCCTCCGGTGGGCTTGGTCTTCTTTGCCGCGGCGCGCGCGGTGGCCGGAGCCACGCGACGGAGAGAGGGAGGAGGAATGTTTGGCGAGCTGCCGAACTGCTGCTGGTGCGCGTGTTTTATTCTGGCGAGAGGTTTTCACCGGCGGGCGGACGGAGCTTCGCTGGGAGTGGGAATGGGAACGGGACTGCGTGGCCGGCTGGCGGCCGATGGAGCGAGCGCTTCTGGGCTCTCCGTCCAGCACACGCAGCTATCCGACGAGATCGGATCCGGGTGGCGTTGGACTGGACTGACACGCGCACGGGACGCGGGCGGGCACGGGCCGGTGGTCAAGTGCGGGATGAGTTTCGCCTCCATTTGTCGCGCTCCGCGTTTGACGAAGGCTGATTTTTACGATGCACCGACCGGCCTTTCCTCAAACTTTCAGACAGATGGGTACGTGCATCTCTCTCCAAAGTCTTTTTCTAAGCTCGTTTCTGCCCGGAAGAAAAAACTGTGGTGCTACTAGTCAATCTACCGTACTATACTGCTAGGCTCCGGTGCGCCAGCCCAACTTTCGGCCGGTCTGTCGCTAGCCGCCCGATATGTGCGTGACCAACCATGCGATCCCGCACAAATCTTCTGCCCCCCCTTCGTCCTCTGCACATCTTGCGGGGAGAAAAAAAAGGAACGCGGCATGCCACATGCCTCTGCATCTTGCTCGCCGTCTTCGCCGGTTGCAACTCACCGCCGTCATATCTCGCCGTCAAAACAAAGGTCGATGCAGCTCCCCCGTCATTCTCGTCCATCAACGATAGTAGCAAAACAAATTGCCGGATGCAACTCTCCATGTTGCCTGTTCGTGTTGGTCTCATCACCGGTTCCAGCAAAAAAATTGCCGGATGCAGCAAAATTGACACATGGTTCCAGCAAAAATACCTCTCTCCCAACTACACCTCTGCCGGTCGTAGCACTATGCACTGCTGGTTCCAGCTCTCGGCAAAGCCGGTTGTAGCTCCCCCGAGTGCCAGTTCCAGTGGCGTGCCATCGCAGCTCTGGGGCAGTCGGTTCCAGCAAAAAAAATGTCGATTTGCAGCAAGGACGGATGCTGGTTCCAGCATTTGGGCGTCATGGTTCCAGCTCACGGCCGAGCCGGTTCCAGCATCCCATGTCGCGCCCATGGTTGCATGTTGCTTTTCATGTTTATACATTACCCCACCTCTTTCACATTTGTTAAAACATGATAGCCTACTTTTTAGAGTGCAATCAAGTTCGACCTCCTGGTCGGTGGTGAACAACGAGGTGGAGCCCTTAATGCATGACATGTAGCAACCGTTGGTGTGGGGAAGAAACCACACTGGAGCGGTCAGGATCAAGGTTGGTGTGATTAGGCGCCGGGGAGCCAAGGGAGCTTAGGACGAACGCTTGATCAAGTGCAGGCAGCGGCCGAATAGGATGTGCCGAGGTGGTGGCATTGACGAAGGCGAGGATTTTTTTTTTAGAAAAGGAGGATGATCCCCGGCCTCTGCATCTGGGCGATGCATACGGCTACTTTATTAATTATTATCATAAAACCTTACAAAGCCATACAACAGTAAGACTAAAGCCACCGTCTAAGCAACAACTGTCGCTACACCTATCCAATTGATGAAGGGGCGCAGATAGTCTGGGCCTAATACCAAACAGACATCGCAGCCAAACTTAAACATCTAAGACCTGAGGTCCCAACCAGGACGCCTGCCGGGTATGGGGCACCTACCAGTCCGGCGCACTCCTCAACCAGGACGCCTGCCGGGTATGAGGCCGCCGCAGCCACCTGCCACAAAATCCATCTTCAGAGCTGTACTGTTGCATGTACCGTGCCAGGTCTCTCTGCCATCGATGCCACCACGACGCCCGACAGCGCCGTCCTCCTGCGCGAGTCCATCCTCCCACAGCGAACTCCGAATCTGCACTGCGCCACGCCGTCAAGATCCGTCACCATCAGTGTGTAGGATGAAGCACCGCTCCACCAAAGAATCCGTCCTCTGGTCCCTCGATCACGTGTGTACCTCCAAAAATGACGCCCCCAAGGGAGGAACGACACCAGAGCGCCGCCGTCATCCGATCTAGGGTTTCCCCCGGAGGTAGCAGAGAGTGGCCTTGAACTTCTCCACGGCGATGCCTTCAAGAAGGGAACGACGCAGATAGCGCTGCCACCGCCGGCCTTAGCAGAAGCCGAACGCAAGTTTTCACCCAGATCAGTTCGAAGGAATTCAACTCTCGTGCACGGGCCGCCGTCACCACCAGCACCACCAGGCAGACTCTGGAGTACCGGCAGATCAGCGAGCCACCGGCACCACCGCATCCAGATCGCCGGCCACGTCGGGCCGCCGCCATCACCCGCGCCGTCCGGGTCAGAGACGAAGCTGCCGACCGCGCACAGGGACCGCCGCCGAGATCCCAGCGCCCGCCACCGCTTGTCGACGCCAACCGCCGCCCGAGCACTGGCGCCACCGTGGAGCCATCAGATCGGGGAGGGAGACGTCGCGCGCCGACCATCCTCGCGGACCCCGCCGCACGCCCGAGCGCCGGCGCCACCGCGGCGCCATCAGATCGGGAGGAGGAGGAGCCCGCGCCTCGCCGCCCCACGCAGACCACGCCGCCGCCATCATCGCAGCGCCACCAAAGGGGAGCCCCGCAGATCCGCTGGCGACCCGACCTGCCGCCGAGCCGAGCGCTGCCGCGAGGGCCGGCCGTCCCGCGCCGCCCAGGAGCCTCGCGAGGAGGGAGGGAGCCCTGCCGCCGCCGCCGCACGCGCGGGCTTTGCCCGGCGGCGTCCCCTGGCGGCGGCGAGGGAGAAGGAAGGCGAAGGAAGGGAGCGGCGGCGGCGATCTAGGGTTCCGCCTGGGCCGCTCGCGGGAGTGGCACGGGCGAAGGCGACGATGGTATAGGAAATGATAGTTTAAACTTTAAAGGCGAGAGGTAAAAAGAAGCGAGGGAGATAGAAGAAAAAATGATAAACAAAAGTAAGCAAAGGAAGAAGATAAAGATGGACCATTAGATCAGTTTACAAAATCCCGTCGCAAAAAAAAAGGTCAGCTTGCAAAATCAATCTTTAGTTTAACATCACCGCAAACATGATTTCTCACATAATGTTTCAGAAGGCGGTGTGCCACCATGCGTGGCATGGCTAGTACATTCTTACGTCTAAAGCATAAATTTGATATGTGGTTCCGGGGTGTGTCTAGGGCACATTTAGATATGCCCTAATTATTACATATCCAAGTGACTCAATCAAATTAAAAAGATAAAAGATAAAGAAAAAAAGAAATGATTGCACGAATCGTAGTATAAAATCAATGACATATGACTTAGATATGCAATATTTAGAGCACATCTAGATGAGCTTTAGCAAAACTATTCCCTTTAATAGAGTTGTATATTTGGCCACACATATGCGTATATCAGCATACTTTGTTGCATACATGTATTGATCAGTTCATATCCTGACACATCTTTATCGACGGCACTATGTTCTAGCTAGCTAAGGTATGTACTTTCCTTCTCTCACTTTTTTCAGAACGTACCTATTGTTCTAGAAAGATATGTCAAGAGGGGTCAATGGCGACGACTGCGGCTATTGGGCGCTGATCCTTAGGGGCGCCCGCACGAAGACTTCCCGATTATCATCGATAAGGTCAAGCCGGCTTTAATAGTGGAGCGGCGACAATGGTGCGTCGGTGGCTCATACTGGCGGAGGTAGTGGTCGTTTGGTGGTGTAGGGTTCTCAATGAAATTTTGATTATGTTTAGGATGCTTTGTATTTTTTATGAACTTTTATAATAAATCTGGATCATTTTGTGCAAAAACGTAATCAGGTTCCATGTCTGGTCGGCCACATTCGTGTATGAAATGTATCCTTCTCAATATAAATTGTGAAAACTGGTATATGGACACGGTTAGTTGACTACTAATCTTGTGTTAAAATCTAACCACAAATTTTGAATCCAATGATTAGATTATTTGGATGATGTGGCTTAATGTGGTACCTCTTTGGTACCGTATTCGCTTTCTGTATATTTTAGATCCAACAATTAAGATAATTTGAATGTTGTGGCTTAAGTGGTACCTCTATCAGACCCTATATTTTTCTTTTACAATATATTTAGATTTATATTATACAAAATAGTTATGTCTTATGGGTAATCCGTTTCCACACCCTATCGACCACATTCGTATATGAATATAACCTTCTCAATACAAATGGTGAACATGTTTGCACCAATACGGTTAGATGACTAATAAACTTGCATTGAAATCTAACCACAGATTTTAGATCGAATGATTAACTTAATTTTGATGATGTGGCTTAACTTGGTACCTCAATGATACTTTGTATTTTGCTTTTAGTATATATAATAGATCAATATAAATCATGAACGTGATTACATTGACATGGTTAGATGACTAATAGTTCTGCATGAAAGTCTAGCCACAAATTTAAGATTCAACGATTAGGTTAATTTGGATGGTGTGACTTAATGTGATACCTCTATGAGACCCTGTAGTTTGCTTTTAGTATATAATGATAAATAAATAGATAGACAGATGGAATAGATAGAGGATAGAATAGATAGACAGACAAACAGATAGACAGACAGATAGATAGATAGACAGACAGACAGACAGACAGATAGATGCTACCCACACTATCCGACAAACATATACTTCCTCCGTTCCAAAATAGATGACTCAACTTTGTACTAACTTTAATACAAAGCCGGGTCATTTATTTTGGAACGGAGGGAGTATCTCGTAGCTATAAGATGAATGCTCGCGATACCTAGTACAAAGTTTGACCATGCCAAACATCGTACACGTCTTTATAGTCTGCAACAAACAAGTCTATTGTTTAATTATGAGTTAAATTAAGGACAGACGTGGATCTTTGCATAATCACACTATAATATACCCCCCCCCCCTATAAAGAAATATAAAAGTATTTAGATCACTAACGCTCTTATATTTCTTTACGGATAGAGCACCAGATAATATACTACCTGAATCAAACATGTCTTTTCTTAGGATTCATTTGCACTACCTTCAATAGGAACATTTGAATCCACTCTAATCACTCAGGAAAGAATCTTATGTTTCTACTACATAAGCACTTCAGCGACCGAACTCTTTCGTCTAGCGGACTATGCGGGGCAGGCGTCTGACCCTGGCACCCCCGCCAGCATCTGCCGGGCCGATGACGTCGCCGGCGACGGAGGTCTCGTCTGGTTCGAGGTTCTCTTGCCTGGGATCGGAAATTGAGTCCTCCGACGAGGAGGATGCGCAGGCTGTCGGCGTGCAGCTAGCACTAGAAGTGCTTCGAGAGGATGCTGGAGGTGGGAAGTGGACCACAGTGGATCGCCGGAAGAAGAAAACGGAGGCGGAATTGGTCCAGGAATTCTGGAACGATGCAGGCTTCCCGACGCCGGCGTCTCGCTTCTGGGAGCATCGGTCGCCGGTGTCGCCGAGGGAGTCTTTGATTCCTGATGGATCGGGGATCGACGACGCTGAGGGATCAGAGATCGCAGGTTCGAGGTCACCGTCGGGATCGGTGGCCCCGGAGTTTGTCGGTTGCAAGCCTGTGTTGACGCTGGCCGGTATGAGGATGGCCCGGCCGCCGCGTATGGGGGCTTGGCGAGGACCCCTGCCGCCGCGCCGGGTGACGCCTCCACCGGTGCTGGGGTAGTTCTTAGACGCGGCCAGGCGGAGCCCCACCTCGACAAATCGGCAGTGTACACCGGCGACGCAAACTTCGCCGGGATCTAAGGTCGTTCGGGAGCCGGGTTCGGGGCCGAGATCACTGGGAATTCAAACTCATGTGGCCTCGGGCTTTGGGCCCATGCATGCAACGACGGAGACGGGCCAGGCAGTGTTTTCCTGGGCCTTTCTGAAGCCGGGTATGCGGGCGATCTGGGCAGGTTTCCCTAATCAGCAGACCGCGATCACAGCAACTCCATCGCTCAATTCATCGTCGCCCTCGTCCGCCGCCGAACCTCTGCACACCGCACAGTCACCGACTCCAACTCCGGCTCCACCCCCAAGCGCCAGGGTCTTTGCCCGCTCCTACGCGGCGGTCGCGGCGACGCTTCAGCGCCCCATGGCGGGCATTCCTCTGACGGCGCGTGGCTCCGTAGCCTCGGGAGGGCCAAACCCTCGTGCCCCTTCGATCGTGGGGCCGACTCCCGCTCCTTCGCGTCCTCCGGCTCAGGCGCCGGGATACTCCGGTCCTCCACATCAGCAGCGGGGTCCAGCGCTGGTCTACAGCTATGGCCCACCACTGCAGCAGCCCCCTGGGTATGGCCAGGGAGGGTAGTATGCCTTGACGTACGGTACGGTCGTCGCCGGAGGGCAACCGTCCATGTATGGGGTTCCGCCAACTTGGGTATCCGCCCCTCCGCTATTCCATCCCGGTGGGGTTGTGGCTCAGCCGGCTCAAAAACGAAAAAAAGAAGCCGCCTCAGCAGGAGCAACACCATGCGGGCGGAGATTTGCAACATGGTTTTCATCACCCCCCGCAGCATGTGCCAGTTCAACAACAATTTCAGCAGCAATCCATACCGCAGCAGCACATGCAATCATTTCAGCATAGGCAATATCAACAGGTTGTGCAGAATACGCCACACGGCTCTGCTACTGTCGATGTCACACCGTTGGCTGCTCCAGTGTCTGATGTGCAGGTGGATACAGTGCCCAAGTACAAGGCTAAGAAAGGGATACATTGCTGGAAGTGTGCGGTTGATACACATGCAGCGAAGGATTGCACTGTGCAACACTACTGTTATATTTGTGACAAAATCGCTCATCCAACGCTGCAGTGTTCGGTTCTCAAACTCCCTAGACCCAATGCTTTTGTTTCGGGAGTTGGTGCTGAGGAGATGCACTTTGTCAAGTTGCCTGATTGCATGGTGAAAGATCACTTAGCACCAACACAGTCTTCGATCGCCCGAGTTCAGGTTACCGGTTTAATGGTACCGTCTAGTATTGTTGAGAGCCAGATTGCTAGGAGATGCCCGGTACATGATCAATGGAAGTGGGAGGCTATTCAACACGGGCATGATGCATACCTTGTTAGCTTTCCGTCTTTCGAGGACTTGGACAGGGTGGATGGTATACAGATGACCATTCCATCTGTTAATTCTCAGATGACCGTTACCGCATGGAGGTCTCAGGAGGTCCCACATAAGCTAGAGCTCCAGAAGATTTGGCTCCATGTCGAGGGGGTTCCCCATACGGTGCGCCATTTTTGGGGCTTATGGGCCGTGGGTACTTTGATGGGCAAGACCTTGGACGTGGATCTTATTAGCCCGCGTCGCCGTGGAGTTGTTCGTATTCTCGTGGGTATGACTAACTCTCAGATTTTGTCAAAGGACAAGGACGACGCTGGGCCTTTTGTTGCTTCAGATGTGGTGGTTAAGCACAAGGGCTACACGTTCACGTTCAGGAGGGAGCCGACAGGATACATTCCGGACCCTGACTTTGTCCCGTTCATTTGGAGACGCAAGGTTGATGATGCTGACGATGATAGCGGCGCTAAGGAGAAGGATGATGAGATGGACACTTCGGAACACACTGGAAATCCTTCAAACCATCCGTCGTCTAGTTTAGCCCCGAAGGATAACACTCATGTGACTCAAGTTCAACGCCGGGAACTGTCGAGTGCTGGATCTGGTGGTGCAACAAGAGGTGGTCCTGTGCTTTGGGCGGTTACTCCGTTTAACTCTTCGCCGCAGACGCCAAGAGGCATGGAGCTTGTCGTGAATGTTAGAGTCAACTCTACTTTGAGTAGTTCTCTCGAAAGATCGCCGCGGGATCATACACATGAGTCGTCCTCAACTTCTTCACCGCGCGCTTTGTTTGCATCGCAGCCGGCGCCGCATTCTCAGCCGGCATCATTGGAGTCCACTGCCCTCCAGTCGGTGCAAGCCACCGGTGGCTCGGCGGGGTGCCCGAAATCTTCTTCAGTGCACCTACAACCTGCTGCGAAGGTAGCGTCGCAGCCGCCGCCGACGTGGACGGCGGCGGCCAAGCCGGTCGTCTTCAAGCCGGTGCAGGCCACCCGAGGCATAGTGGGACGTCCGGTCACGCCTGTGATGAGCCGGCAACCCATGGCTTCGGTTGAGGCGGACAAGCAGGCAGCTCACGTGGAGCAAGACAAGCATGCAGCTCACGTAGAGCTAGACATGCATGCTTTTAGTGGGCTTGGACGTGAAGGCCTACCCCAGGGTGTGCATGTGACGCCCGGATAATTAAGCTACAGTGAACCTCCGCTAATGAAGCCACGTCACCTCGGTTACTGTTGATAAACTCGCGTCAGTTCGAAACCCGTTCAAATTCAAATTTAAAATGAAGTCAAACAACAAAAGTTTTTAAATGTTAAAACTAAAATGTTCTAAATGTGGCAATTAAATCATAGGTAATATTGGTAGAGAAACTACAGAAAAATAAAATAATTAAATGCACCATGATAATTAAAACAGTGGCTTAAACAGATAATTAAATGCATTTTATAAATATTAAAACATTAAACTATTTTATTAAGTATGAGAAATTCATGTGGCAATAGAGTATTTATAAACACTAAATTAGGGGCTAGTGGTATATTTTATAAAACTAAAAGTAAAGTAAAAACTAATATGAAAACAGAAACTATAAATAAAATAGAAAAAAAAGACAAAGCAAAAGCAAAAGGAAAGAAGGAGACCCCCCTGATGGGCCGTGGCCCAGCTGGCCATCGGGCCCCCAGGCCGGCCCAATCCCCCCTGTATAACCCCCTCCCCACCAAACCCTAACCCGTAACCCCCCCACTCCCCTCGCCCCACTCCCCTTGCCCCCCCCACGATCTGGATCGGGGGCGCTTCCCCCTCGACCCCGGCGCCCGCGTCGACCGCCATCGCCGACCCCACCGCTGGTCCCCGACGACGGCACCCCACGACCCACCTCGCCGGAGAACCCCCCTCGCCCGATGAATCGTCCTCCTCCCCGGACCCCTCCCACTCGGCTGGTTCTGGATCGGGGAGGGGCTCGACCCCGCGCCACCCGTCGCCGCCGTGCTCAGCCACAACGTCGACGCCGCTCCACCGCCCCTCCCTCACCGGACCGTCCTCGTCCTCCTCCCCGAACGGCCACCACGAGCCCGCGTCGCCTCTTCGCCGACCTGTCTCCGTCGTCATCGCCCGGCCCCTGCTCCCCGCTGCCCGTGCCCTACACCAACTCGTGAGGCCCCCTTTCCTTCCTCCTTTCCCGCGGCCACCCCTGGTCACCGCGCGCCCGCGTCGTCCCGCATGCCACTTGCACCGCCGTTGCCGCGTCCTCGGCCGCACCCTCTGCTACGCCCGACCGAGCACCCCCGGCGCCGCTCCACTGCAGGCGCGCGCCCGCCGCCCCACGTCTCCCTCCTGCCGCACGCGTGCTCCAGCGCCCCTGCCGCGCGCCTGCTGCTGCTTCCCCGCGGGCCTCGCCCTGCCTTCCCGCTCGACCGCGCCCACGGTGCTCCCCACCTCTGCGCCGCATCCCCTGCCGCGGCCTGCTTGGCCCTCAGGTCGCTGGCCGCCGCCCTCTACCATCGCGGCCGCACACCGCCGATTCACCGCACAGCTGCTTCTGGCGACCGACGCCGGCGCTCGCTGGCGCGACCCCTCGCCCGTGGCCTCGGGCATGGGCGCCCACGCCCACGCCCGCCCCCTGTTTCGCCCAGCGCCCGATTGGCTAGCCTGGGCCTCTGACCACAGGGGCCCATGCCCCTGGAACGTTAAAAAAAAGAGAGAAAAGAATTTAAAAATAATAATAAATAAAAGTAATAAAAAACAATTAATTCATTAATTAATAATTAAATTAATTAATTAATTATTTAAGTTAATTAATCATGTTTAATTAATCTAATTAACTAGTTAGTTTAATTAAATAGTCATTAGTTTAACTAAGACCTAATTAACCTAAACAGTGTATGACAGGTGGGTCCCACTGGACCCACATGTCAGTTTGACTCAGCCAACCCTGTTGACTGCTGATGTCAGCATGACATCATGCTGATGTCATTAATCTGTTTTTCGAATTAATTTAAATAATTAATTAAATTCCAGAAATTAATAAAATCTTTAGAAAATCATATCTTTTAATCCGTAACTCGGATTAAATTAATTTCAACATGAAAGTTGCTCAGAACGACGAGACGATTCCAGATACGCAACCCGTTCGTCCGCCACACCTCCCTAACCTATCGAACTCGCAACTTTCCCCCTTCGGCTCCTCTGCCCGAAAACGCAAAACACCGGGGATACTTTCCCGGATGTTTTCCCCCTTCGCCGGTATCACCTCCTACTGCGTTAGGTCACCCCTAGCACGGCGTATCACCATGTTATGCTTTGTGTTGCTTTGATTCCTCTGTTATTTATTATGTTCCCCCTCTGTTACTTTTTCCGGTAGACCCCGAGACCGCTGCCGGTACCCCTGTGATCGACTACGGTGTTGACGACCACTCTCTCTTGCCAGAGCAACCAGGCAAGTCCCCCCTTTTATCACCAGATACCGCCTACTCTTCTCTATATTGCT
This sequence comes from Triticum monococcum, assembly GCA_034509565.1. Lineage (NCBI taxonomy): Eukaryota > Viridiplantae > Streptophyta > Magnoliopsida > Poales > Poaceae > Triticum > Triticum monococcum. Next base: position 751,228,266 of record CM067843.1, on the reverse strand, counting down.
TGCATTAGAGTAGTGTAGCATGTTACTGCTTCCCGTTAATCCTATACTGATGCATAGCCTGTCCTTGCTACTACTGTTGTTACCTTTACCTGCAAACCTAATGCTTAGTATAGGATGCTAGTTTATCATCAGTGGCCCTACATTCTTGTCCATCTGCCATGCTGTACTATCGGGCCGTGATCACTCGGGAGGTGATCACGGGTATATACTATATACTTTATACATGATACATGTGGTGACTAAAGACGGGTAGGCTCGTAGGAGCACCCGCGAGTGGATCTTTGAGGCGGAGCGACAGGGCAGGTTCCGACCACCTAGGAGAGAGGTGGGCCTGGCCCTGTTCGGCGTTCGCGGATACTTAACACGCTTAACGAGATCTGGGTATTTGATCTGAGTCTGGCCATTTGGTCTATACGCACTAACCATCTACGCGGGAGTAGTTATGGGTATCCCGACGTCGTGGTATCAGCCGAAGCCTTCGTGACGTCAGCGACTGAGTGGCGCGCGCCGGATTGGACTGGAAGGCCACTAGGCTAGGTCTGCTTTCGGCCGCGTTCGCAACGTGCAGGTGTGCAAAGGGCGATGGGCCCAGACCCCTGCGCCATAGGGTTTAGACCGGCGTGCTGACCTCTCTGTTGTGCCTAGGTAGGGCTGCGATGTGTTGATCTTCCGAGGCCGGGCATGACCCAGAAAAGTGTGTCCGGCCAAATGGGATCGAGCGTGTTGGGGTATGTGGTGCACCCCCGCAGGGAAGTTTATCTATTCGAATAGCCGTGTCCCTCGGTAAAAGGACGACCCGGAGTTGTATCTTGACCTTATGACAACTAGAACCGGATACTTAATAAAACACACCCTTCCAAGTGCCAGATACAACCGGTGATCGCTCTCTCACAGGGCGACGAGGGGAGGATCATCGGTTAGGATTATGCTATGCGATGCTACTTGGAGGACTTCAGTCTACTCTCTTCTACATGCTGCAAGACGGAGGCTGCCAGAAGCGTATTCTTCGAAAGGACTAGCTATCCCCCTCTTATTCCGGCATTCTGCAGTCCAGTCCACATATGATAGCCTTATCCCAGTTGATACCGATGCATACATATGTAGTGTAGCTCCTTGCTTGCGAGTACTTTGGATGAGTACTCACGGTTGCTTTCTCCTTCTTTTCCCTCTATTCCTTCTACCTGGTTGTCGCAACCAGATGTTGGAGCCCAGGAGCCAGACGCCACCGTCGATGACGACTCCTTCACCGGAGGTGCCTACTACTACGTGTTGCCCGCTGACGACGACCAGGAGTAGTTTAGGAGGATCCCAGGCAGGAGGCCTGCGCCTCTTTCGATCTGTATCCCATTTTGTGCTAGCCTTCTTAAGGCAAACTTGTTTAACGTATGTCTGTACTCAGATATTGTTGCTTCCGCTGACTCGTCTATGATCGAGCTCTTGTATTCGAGCCCTCGAGGCCCCTGGCTTGTAATATGATGCTTGTATGACTTATTTTATTTGTAGAGTTGTGTTGTGATATCTTCCCGTGAGTCCCTGATCTTGATCGTACACGTTTGCGTGTATGATTAGTGTACGATTAAATCGGGGGCGTCACAGTGCAGCCATGCATAGTTGAACCTACGACTATTGTTCTGTCTCAGTTGGAGCCAGACGTGTCCGCTGCTGCTCTTGGGTCTCAGGCAGAGGTGGACGTATTCGCCTCACCCATGCCTGCAGTCAGGCCATCTTTGGCAGCGGCGCCACGTGTACCGGCGGTCGAGATTGCCGGGGAGGGGGTTGCTACTCCACCCTCATCCCCTCCTCCGGCAGCAGTGCATGCGTGACATCCTTCACCGGGGTGACATCCACACGCCGAAGTGGCCATCATGCGGTGGCCGATGATGGAAGGACAGACACCGATGAGGACTCTTTGACCAAGGCTATGCGGCGTAAAGCTCTGCAGAACCTTGACAACCAAGGTACTTCGTCATCGCCCAAATCATTTTTATCTTTTTCTACTACATCCATTGTTGCTAAGTTAAATAATGTGGGTGTTAGTCTAGGAAATAATGAGAATGATATTTCTGTTTCCGCAAACGCTTTGAGTCATTTGGAGTATGACCGATTGAAGGTTACTCCACGAGTTTCTAGCAAATCTTTTATCTCACATCTAGATGAGGAGGAGATGCATGCCACATCAGATGGTCAGCTACTCGCTCATGTAGTAGGGGAGGTTTCAGACGTGGGTTTGGAGGAACCCGGGCTTAGTTCATGGATTGAGCTTACAGCTTCCGGTCGTAAATCCAAGTCCGATCGGTCGAAAAAAGGTCGTAAACCCTCTAAAAGGGCGAAAATTTCTAAATCTCCTATTGTTTCCTCATGAATGGCATGTTCTTTAATAGCAGAGGTCTTGGTGACTTGGCTAAACATATATTCATTGTGGAATGTAATAGGGAGTACAATTTAGATTTTTTGGCTTTATCTGAAACGGGAAGACGTGATTTCTTAGTAAGTCTGCTTAACCGCCTTTCTGGCGGGATAGATTATAACTGGATTTCACGACCACTTCGAGGTCGTTCTGGAGGCATTTTACTCGGCGTTAACACATAGACTATGGATGTTTTGGCTAGTTCGGAAGGAGAGTTTCATATTAAACCCCATATCCGAAACAAAGTTGACAACTTCACATGGACCCTCGTCGCCGTGTATGGGGCAGCCCAGGATGAACTGAAGGCCGTTTTTCTCCGTGAACTGGTTAATCTAGCGAAAGATAATCCCTACCCCATTCTTATTGGTGGGGATTTTAATTTGCTATGATTTCCAAGTGAGAAAAGCTGAGGTAGGTTTGATAATCACTGGCCTTTCCTTTTCAACGATGTCATAGACAGTCTAGATTTGTGAGAGGTTTCAATGATTGGAAGACAGTTCACTTGGGCGAACAGTCTTCCGGAGTCGACATATGAGAAACTAGATCGCGTTTTAATGGATACCCCCTGGGAATCCAAATTCCCTATGGTTTCTGTTCGTGCTCTTCCTCGTATAGAGGCTATCTCAGACCATGCACCCATCCTCTTAACCACTAGATCGCCACGTCCACAACACCGACGCAACTTCAAGTTTGAACTAGGTTGGTTGCATCGAGATGGATTCTATGAAATGGTCAAGGAGGTGTGGGATAAACCGGTTGCCGGGCCTACCCCAATACACAAATGGAACAACAAAATGCATGCATTACGTAAGTTCCTTCGTGGTTGGGCTAGGCACACTGCGGGTATCCTCAAAAAGGAGAAGCTTCGTCTTTCATCCATTATTGATGATTTAGAAGCTTTAGCAGAGATTAGAGCTCTCTCTGACCTCGAATTAGAGATCAAGAGTCAATCGAATGCCAAGTTAGCTCGCATGTTGCGCGAGGAGGAACTCAAGTGGTACCAACATTCAAACTCTCAGTTTATCCTCAAAGGTGATTCGAATACGAGATATTTCCATGGTGTCGCCAATGGTAGACACCGGAAGAAACTTATTCATTCCCTACAACAGGAGGAGGGCATGATTGAAGGGCATGAGCAACTTAAGTCTTATATCACTAGTTATTATAAAAATCTATTCGGGACTCCTCAGGAAGGAAACTTCTCGATGGATGAGTCTCGAACAGATGACACCCCCAGGTTTCTGATGCGGAAAATAGCCTTCTAACAGCTCCATTTCCTGAGGAGGAAGTTAGAAAGGCAGTTTCCCTAATGGAGCATAACAAAGCACCGGGTCCAGATGGTTTTCCCGCTGAGTTCTACCAGAACTTTTGGGAGGTTATCAAACATGATCTCCTACTCTTGTTTGGCTGCCTTCATGCTGGTCAACTAGAGTTGTTTCGCTTAAACTTCGGTGAAATTATTTTAATACCTAAGGTTAATGAGGCTGAAAGGATACAACAATATCGTACAACATGCCTCCTTAATGTTAGCTTTAAAATCTTCACTAAGGTAGCGACTATTAGGCTCAATTCGGTTGCTGAACATGTGGTTCGTCCTTCTCAAACTGCTTTTATGCAAGGCAGGAACATCCCAGATGGGGTTGTTGTCCTTCACAAAATAGTTCATGAATTGCATCGAAAAAACTGAATGGGGTGGTTCTTAAAATTGACTTTGAAAAGGCTTATCACAAAGTCAAGTGGTCTTTTCTTCAACAGACTCTCAGAATGAAAGGATTTTCTGCAGAGTGCCGCGCAATGATCCATAGTTTTGTGGCTGGAGGTAGTGTTGCCATTAAAGTCAATGATGACGTTGGCAACTATTTCCAACCAAAGAAAGGATTGCGACAAGGTGACTCAATATCGCCCATGCTATTCAATATAATGGCGGATATGTTAGCGGTCATGATTGAGCGTGCCAAGGTTGATGGCCAAATTAATGGGGTAGTGAATCATCTAGTGGATGGTGGCCTTTCTATCCTTCAATATGCCGATGATACGATTCTCTTTATGGATCATGACCTCGAGAAAGCAAGAAGTCTGAAATTAATTTTATCAGCATTCGAGCAACTCTCAGGGCTTAAGATAAATTTCCATAAAAGTGAACTGTTTTGCTTTGGCGAGGCTCAAGACGAGGCCCATCTGTATGCCGACCTGTTCGGATGCGGGTTGGGCCAGTTTCCGATCACTTATTTGGGTATACCGATACATTATCGAAGACTCACAAATGCTGAATGGAAACACGTCGAGGAGAGACTACAAAAAGGCTTAGCAGTTGGAAAGGTAAACTGCTATCTCTGGGTGGGAGGTTGGTCCTCATAAATTCAGTACTAAGTAACACAGTACTGTATATGATTTCCTTCTTCCAATTGCCGAAAGAAGTTTTACATAGATTGGACTACTTCCGATCAAGATTCTTTTGACAAGGAGATAGCGAGAGAAAGAAATATCGGCTGGCTAAATGGAGTGTGGTTTGCCATCCCAAGGACCAAGGCGGGTTGGGAATTCATAACCTTGAGGTTAAGAATAGGGCCCTCCTTGGCAAATGATTATTTAAGTTGTTGACCGAAGATGGTGTATGGCAAACCCTCCTTAGGAGAAAATATGTGGGTTCAAAGGCGATATCCCAGGTATACTCGAAGTCTGGGGACTCTCATTTTTGGGCGGGATTAATGGCAACGAAGAAATATTTCTTCCGCTATGGGTCCTTCTCAATTAAGAATGGCTCGGAAATTAGATTCTGGGAGCATAAGTGGTTAGGTAATGCTACTCTCCGAGAACAATATCCAGCTCTATACAATATTGTACGTCACAAGGGTGATACTATTGCCAAGGTTTTGGAATCATTTCCGCCCAATGTGACTTTCAGAAGGGATTTAATTGGACCTAGACTCCAATCGTGGAACATATTACTTCAACGATTATCCACGGTACAGTTGTCACAGGGGTCCGATTTATTTCGTTGGAACCTACATGGGAATGGGCAATTCTCAGTGGAGTCTATGTATAGAGCTTTGATCCAATCTGACGTGCCAGTTGATAATAATAAGAAGATCTGGAAGATGAAGATACCTGTTAAGAATAAAATCTTTGCATGGTATCTTTGTCGCGGAGTCATTCTTACTAAAGATAACCTTATTAAGAGGAATTGGCATGGAAGTACGCAATATGTATTTTGTTCGCATGATGAGACAATAAAACATTTGTTCTTCCAATGTAAATAATTGGCTCGTTCTATATAGTCAGTCAGCCAAATAGCTTCTGACTTGTACCCTCCTCGTAGTGTTGCTAATATATTTGGCAACTGGTTACATGGGATTGATCATAAGTTCAAAATTCTACTTAGGGTGGGAGCGCTTGCCGTGATTTGGTCGCTTTGGCTATGTAGAAATGATAAGATTTTTAATGATAAAAGTACTTCGCTTATGCAGGTTATCTACAGATGTACTGGGACGCTTCGTTTATGGTCCTCTCTACAACGAGTGGAGAATCAAGACCTGTTTACGGAGGTGTGTACACGATTGGAGGCTACGGCGAGGGATACTTTTACCCAACATGAGTGGCAGCATGATCTTAGGATTGGGCCACCGACGGTTTAGGCGCTATACAAATATACATTTTTCTTTGTATTTTGCCTTCCTTTTTATATTATTTTTCGATTGTCGTGAGGACATTGTTGGCTATGTGCATCTTAGTTATGCAGAGGCCAGGTGTTACTTAAACCTTTTAAATAATAAAGCGCCCCTTTTCGAAAAAATACAATTTCAATCGTTCATGTACTATAAAGATGTCACTGAACACTAATCCTGTACACTTTTATCAGAAATGTTAAGAATTTGACGTTCGCTGGTTAAGGATGGCAAATCAAATGTGTATACGGCACGGCAAATCATGGTGAAGAGCTGGACATGACGGATCTGCCATTTAAAAGGAAATTGATATCTTCATGCTAACATAATTTGCCATAAAATATGTTCGGTTTGCCATACCTAAAAATCTAACGTTCGCTGATTATTAAATACCCTTTTTCTATTCCTATGTTTTGGGAATTTGGAAATAAAACACAACAGTCAAAAGATCTGTAAACGTCAAGCATCTAATTGATTGACGATGCGAATAAAGAACAAGGTACTTTTCCTGGATGCCACGCGCTGTCTCTTTTCTTTCCCCTCCCTTTGCATCACACACAAAATGAGCAAGACCCCAAAGATGAAGACAGGTCGCCCAATACGGCAGACGCGCACGCCTAAATAGATATAGATATAGATATAGATATAGATTTAGGTATAGGTAAATAAATAAATAAATAGATAGGTGGAATAAATAAAGGATAGAATAGATAGATAGATAGTCAAATGGACAGACGGATGGAAAGTCAGACAGATAGATGCTACCCACACTATCCCACAAACATATGTCTCGTAGCTATAGGATGAATGCTGGGGATACATGGTACAAAGTTTGACCATGCCAAACATCGTACATCTCTTTGTAGTCTGCAAGAAACAAGAACCGGGAGATATGTAGATATATCCTAAAGAAATGATGTAGTACGTACGTAAGCCATAGATATCTTGTGAAATAAATTTGGCTATGACTAGGTGTGATTTGAAGAAAGCTAATGTTGTAGCCATAAGGAAATTATTAGATAATCGAGGAGAGCTATGGTGGCATAAATCCAACGCATTACTGCACCTCTGAACCCCTAGAATATACATGAATCACATCTTGGCTATATATATGCGGATATTGGAAGGGGAAGGCGCAACCAAACAAAGCATAGGCATGGCCATGGGAGCATGGTGGGCGATGAAGAAGAGCTTACTAGTGAAGCTGAGTGTGTATCTGCTGATCATCGCCATGGGTAACTGCGCTCGGGATAACCCTGACTCCGTTGCCAACCGCCCTCGTACGTGATAATTTCTTTCTGTTTTTTCATTCTTTCTCTCGGTCGACCGTAATTCTTGGCTAATCATGGCAACCGGTCATGGGGTGCAGCCGTATCTATATACACCTGCGACGACATTAGCGAGACGTGGCACGGAGGGTTGTGCGCCAAGCACGGCACCTGTAACAAGCCGTGCCGCGCGGAAGGGTACGACTCGGGCTTCTGTGCCGCCTTCCCCTTCCTGTTCTACTGCTGCTGCAAGAAGAACTGTCCCGAGGCTCTGCAGCCACGCAGGAGGAGCTTCGTGTGCGGATAATAGTCTACAGTATTAGCGTACATGCCATGTACTAGTAGTATGGATGCGTGCATGCGTGGTTGCTGAAATAAATAAATCTCATTTCAGACCGTGTGCGTGCCTGCCTATTGATGGCAAAAAGAATCGTCATTGTAATTTGTTGGAACTGCTAGCTATTTCTCAGTCACCAAGAACTGTCCACCAAGTTTTTTTGGGGGGGGGGGGGGGGGGGGGGGGAGGGGTCAAATAAGAGTTACATCGTTCACTAGATGTGGAACTAAGAACCCAGGTGGTTCATCAGTCCAACTAGTCTTACACTTATTACAAAAGCTGAATTTAGCTAGTTCATGAGCTACCAAGTTTCCTTCACGAAAACAATAAGAAAAGATGACCTTTCCTATCGATGTAGATAATTCAGTCACCAAGAACTGTCCACCAAGTTGCATACACAAGGTCAATTCATTGTAATCTAGTGGATAAGGTTAATAAAAACTGCTCTGCGTACGATAGTTTTCTCGTCCGACCAGTACGACCAGAGAGCATATCATCTCTAAGTGCTATGGCCCACAGACTGAATTATCTACAATTGTCTCTAATCGTACAGTGTCGGACGAGCATCCTGTCGTACGTATAGCAAGGTCGATGGTTAATCGGTACTGCACCCCAATAATTCTAGCCGGCCGGAGGGCTCCCTTTTAAGGTGTTTTTATTAGTTATGTTAAAGCATCTACAGCCGGACTTGGTAAATTCGGCCCCTCAAACGCCCATGGATGTCTCAAATTAGCGACTTTGCATCTGTCTCACTCATATTTTATTCCCTAAATTCATACAAGGCATGCAAAAAGAATCCTACTACATCGACATACTACCCTAGCTACTCTTTGTCGCTGGAGATGTCCAGGACGGCGGTGCAGGGCGCCGGCTGGACGGGCGGGTAGGAGGGCTCCGGCTGATCCTCCTCCGGCTCGACCTCATCCATGTAGGCGAACATCTCCGCCTCCTCCGCGGCGTTTTGCCTCCACAACCGACTCAGACCGAAGGGAATTGAGGATGGCCTGTCGTGGTTCTAGGATTGACAGTAGAATAGGGGGGTAGGAATGTAGAGGCAAGATCCTAGCTATGGAGGAGTTGTACAAGCAAGTTTTACGAGTTCAGCCCCTTCTTGGAGGAAGTAACATCCCTACGTCTCGGAGCCCGGAGGCGGTCGACTGGACATATGCGTGTGAATTACAGAAGGTGCGAACCCTTGTCTCGGAGGAGGGGGGTGGCTTATATAGAGTGCGCCAGGACCCCAGCTAGCCCACGTTACAAAGGGTTCAATGTACATTAAGGCAGGGCGTTACTGGTAACGCTGGTAATAAAGAGGTATAAATGATCTTTAAGGTTGCAGAGTGAATGACCGACCGTTGTCATCCTGAGTGATGTTAGGCCTTCTACACTCCGAGTGGTTTCTCGTATCGTCGAGTGGTTGTTCGCATAGTCGAGTGTCTTCTATACTGTCGAGTGGAACATAGCTTCCCGGTCGAGTGGATGGTGATTTTGCTCCGACCTCTTCTGGTTCCTTTAGAGATGTCCTTGGGGAGGGTATCTTGGACAGATCCATGACCCTACCCTAGGTACATAGCTTCATCATTAGCCCCCGAATGGATCAGGGTTTGAGTGAGGAAGGAGTTGGGAACACTTCCGACTCATTCTTTGTGCTGTGAGTATAACTTGTTCTAGAACAATGAACCGAGGAGACAACATCAACTTCTTTTTCAGTTGCCTTGGCCCATTCTAGTTTTTGTCAAATGAACTTTCACGGTAGAATTCCGAATGATAATGTGGAGGATGTTTTCGGTCTCACCAGTTGCTCTGCTCTTCGCGGATTTCGCGGGATTCGAATTTCGGGAAGCGCGCCAGACGGGCGAGGCCATGGTAATCGGGACAGATTAGGCAGGTCTCCTCGACCTCCGTGCCATCTTTTTCGCCACGTACTACGCGCGCGACTGTTGCGGGATTTGTTTAGATCGCCTGGGCCTACCAGTCAGTCACTTGGGGAATGACCTTATAAAAGGCACCGCACCGGGTCTCTGCTTCGTGCGCTCCCATTCTCTTTTCTTCTTCCTCCGACCTCTCCACCACGCTCGCTTCTGCTCCCATTGCCGGACCCTCGCTCGAACTCGATCCGTCGCCATGGGGAAAGAGAAGACGGTGGCGCTGGAGCGCGCGAAGAAGGCGACCACGAAGGCGAAGGGCAAGCGGACCAGCCGGGGCGGATCCTCGTCGAGATCCGGCCTGCCGCCGGGCTGGATCCAGGGCGACTGGATCCGCTCGATGATCAGCCAGGATGACCTCGACGACCTGGTGGAGGGGGGACTGATCCCCACAAATCGGCGCGGCTTCCGGGGAACGAGACCGAGTCGCAACCAAGGGAGGGTGAGTGCGTTCTCCTCACCACCCATGTCGATCACGGATTTTCTCTGCCTCCCGATCCTTTCTTTCGGGGCCTTTTGAACTTCTTTGGGGCTCAGCTCCACCACTTCACTCCAAACACCATAGCCTATCTGGCTGCCTTTGTGTCAATGTGTGAAAATTTCTTGGGCTGTCGACCGCACTGGGGCCTCTTCAAACATATCTTCACCTGTCGCTCCCAGTCGGTCAAAAAGGCCAATCCGAGTGATGAGAGGACGCACGTGATCCAGATGTGCGGGGGCCTGGGGATCCAGATGAGGAACAAGAGCACCTTCCCGGCGATGATCCTTCCCGACTTAGTCCGCGGCTGGCAGCCGACTTGGTTTTACTGCAAGGATCAGCCGACCCCAGGTCAGTCGACCGAACTTCCTCCCTTTTCCCTGGCTCGAGTGGAGAAGCCCTCCTCCTTGAAGGTGGTTCCCGAAGAGAAGGCGCAGGTCAAGGTGTTGGTCGAGCGGGTCGTCCAACTCGTTCGCGACGGGGTGACTGGGATGGACCTGCTGGAGGTCTTTCTCGGTCAATGCATCCAACCGCTCTAGGCTCGTGATCATCCGATCTGGATCTACTCTGGACTCGAGGACTCTACTCGGATTCACCCAGAGGACGTCAGTGAGGACATCTTGGAGAAGTGGCTGATGGGAATCACCAGCAACAAAGACAACCCCCGGGGGCCTAGGAGGGTAATTCCATTCGACCACTCGCGTCAGCCGGAGCAGGTATGATTCTTTTTTTCTCAAATATCTTTCCGATTCACTGTGAGACACCTTGTTGATGGTCGACTGTACTCCTTTTGCTCGTTGTTCTTTCAGGCTCTCATTGACATGTACTCGATGCCCAACGGAGTGCAGGAGCAAGACGTCGAAGAGGGAGCAGCGGGGGCGAGAGCGGCGAGTGGCACTCAGATGTAGAGGAGGACAAGGAGAGCAACGACTCGAGCGATGATGAAGAAGTTGACTCACCTCCTCGTAGAGAGAGGAGATCCAAGCACGCACACGACCCGGCGAGCACCCCGGACCTGGCGACTGCGCCGACTGGGCAGTCTTTGAAGCGCCCCCGGACATCTTCTCCAGCGCCGATTGAGAAGGCCCCAAAGCAGCCCAAGGTTGTGCCGCCTCCAGCTCCAAAAGCACCGAAGGCCACCTCCTCCAAACCGCCCAAGGCTTTGCCCAGGATCAAAGTGACTGTCCCTACCATCTCCGGGTAATCATCTAACTTGTTCTTTTCGTCGACTTGAGTAACAGAACGTAACCAACTGAGTACGGACACTTGCAGTGCTGCTACATCGGGAACCTCTTCCCTCCAGTATCGAGACGAGGAGATGGAAGACGCAGTTACCTCTAACCCAGGTATAAACTCTTATGATCGTGTTCTTGATTCCTTGGTCGACTGCATTATAGTGGTTCACTTGGGGTCGAATGATCTGTCTTGCAGCTCCACCCAACGTCATCGATCTTCCAGATGACGATGAAGATGTGGCTCTTAAGCCCAGGAAGAGCAAGAAGGTAGCAGTTGGCAGGATGTCTCAGCAAGGGCCAACAACAACACCACCCGTCCGTCAACCTGAAGACGCGGGCAGGGCCTCTGTAACCTTCGCTGCACCCTTGTCGAGTGAGCACCCTGCACCGTCGACTGCACCGGTGATTCCTTCAGTCGTCCAACTCCACGCCATGGAGCTCCAAGCTGCCACACCTGGGTCATCTGCTCTCTTTTTCACCAACTACCCCGTTTCGAACAACCAGTCAGAAGCGGCTGCGGAAGCCATCCGTCAAGCTGACGTGATGATGGAGCGGATGAAGACGGTGCATGAGAACAGCTAGGCTGCTTATGACGCCAGCGCTGCTCTCCGGGCCAATGTCCAGGTAAGTAGACTTTCAACCGACCTTGCTCTATCAGGATATGCTACCCGAAATTTTTTCTTCTATACAATCTCCTGTTGTTTGCGTCAAATCAGTGCACCCACTGGGTGTTTTATTGTCTTTGGTAGTTGCATTCTTCCACTCGGTCTGGGCGAGTAGGATCTGAACCGGTGGGGGCACGCCAAGTGCACCCACTGGGTGTAGTCCCCGAGACCGCAGTCGACTGCTGGCAGTCGACTGGGGTCTGAGTTTTACCTTCCTTTCTTTTCTTCCACTCGACCCGGGCGGACCGGTCGAATGAGATCGGAACCGGTGGGGGCACGCTAAGTGCACCCACTGGGTGTATTCCCCGAGACCGCAGTCGACTGCCTGCAGTCGAATGGGGTCTGAACAAATTTTTTTGACTTGACCCGGGCGGACCGGTCGAGTTTGGTCTTAATCAGCGGGGGCACGCCAAGTGCACCCGCTGGGTGTAGCCCCCGAGACTGCAGTCGACTGTGTGCAGTCGGCTGGGGTCTAAGCGAACTTCTTTAGGTTTTATTCACTCGGAAGTAAACAACCTTTGATCTTGTCGACTGACCCGTCTTTTGCCTTCTGCAGAAGTCTTGTACTCTTATTTCCAAGTTTGCTGAACTTGAGGAGAAGCAGAGGCAACTCAACCTCGACTTGGAATAGGCCCAGCAAAATCTGAAGAAAGCTCAAGACGAAGCTGCTGGTATGGAACGTAACTGCCTGTTGACTTTCTTTCAATATATTTCTTCGATCTCTTGTTTGATTCGATTGCTTCTTTTGCAGAGAAAATGAAGTTGGCTCTGGAGAAGAAGGACTCGGACCTCGCCGCCGCGCAAAAAGCAGCCCAAGATAAAACTGCTCTCGTAGACCAGAAGCTGGCTTCAGTCGGAACGCTGGAAGGGGAGGTGAACATGCTGAAATCTTGCCTCAATGAATCTAACCGTGAAGTGACTAGTCTGAAGAAGGACAAGGTTTCCCTGAATGAAAAGTTGGAGTCCGTGATCTGCAAGAGGAATGACACGGAAGCTTATCTTAGGACTCTTGCCAAGAAGCTCTATCTCACGCTGGAAGGTATTTCTTTTAAACCGACTATGCTGATGCTTGCGAACGGATCCTGCTCGGTCGACTCACTAATTTTTGGCTGCAAAATTCTGCCAAGACTTTGACGAGGAAACTGGAAAGGTCGAGACGGGTTTGGACCCTATCGCTTCTCCAGTTTGCAACGAAACTGCAATGAACATGCTCCGACTGGAGTCCCGTATCGCCAGCGCCACAAGCTACCTCGTGCACCTGAAGGAGGTAGTCTCCCGAATCGACTCACCGCTTTGGCCAAGGGCGACGCTTCAAATGACCTGGAATCCCTGATGGCTCGACTGAACGAGATCCCTGACCGAGTGCAAGAATGGAAGAAGTCCTCCGCCCGGTGTGGTGCTGATGTGGCGCTGTCCTTGGTGCGAGTCCACTGCAAGGAGGCTCGTGAAGACAAGCTGGCTGCGATCAAGGTTGCAAACACCAAAAAGCATGACTTCCAGTCCTTCATGGAAACTTTCATCGCTGCTGCTACTCGGATCGTGGATGGGATCGACCTAGATGAATTCGTCGAGCCTGCCAGCCCTCCTCCCGCCGAGTGAACAAACTTACGAGACTTGAATCTGCTTTAAATTTGCCTCGGAATGCCGAGTGGTTGCTGTAACCGTTAAAATCCTTAGGGCTTGATGCTCGAATACTTTTGGTTTGCTGCTTGGAACTTTAGGATTTATCCGAATTTGGTTTATCTCCGAATACGCTTGCGTTTTGCCTTCGAATGGACTTTGTGCTGGAGATGCAGCTCTGAAGTGGTGGCTCCAGTCGACCTGCGCTTCGTCGTCCTTGCGGATAGGGATGGAACGCATATTGTACTTGTGGCGTAGCTCTGAAGGGGAAGGTTGCAGTCGACCTGCACCTCGTCGTCCTTGCGGATAGGGATGGAGCGCACGTTGTATTTGTGCCGTAGCTCTGAAGGAGAAGGTTGCAGTCGACCTGCACCTCGTCGTCCTTGCGGATAGGGATGGGGCGCATGTTGTACTTGTGCCGTAGCTCCGATGGAGAAGGTTGCAGTCGACCTGCACCTCGTCGTCCTTGCGGATAGGGATGGAGCGCACGTTGTACTTGTGTCGTAGCTCCGAAGGAGAAGGTTGCAGTTGACCTGCACCTCGTCGTCCTTGCGGATAGGGATGGAGCGCACGTTGTACTTGTGGCGTAGCTCCGAACCTCCGAGTGGGAGGGTTGCTCCCCACTCGGTAGGATTTTACAAACTTAGGCGAGTACTGGACTGCAGCTAAGCCTCCGAGCGGGAGGGTTGCTCTCCACTCGGTAGGATTTTTTAAACTTAGGCGGGTACTGTACTGCAGCTAAGCCCCCGAGTGGGAGAGCCTAGGTGAGTACCAGACTGCAGCTAAGCCCCCGAGTGGGAGGATTGCTCTCCACTCGGTGGGATTTTTTCAAACTTAGGCGAGTACCGGACTGCCGCTAAGCCTCCGAGTGGGAGGGTTGCTCTCCACTCGGTAGGATTTTTTAAACGTAGGCAGGTACTGGACTGCAGCTAAGCCCCCGAGTGGGAGAGCCTAGGCGAGTACCAGACTGTAGCTAAGCCCCCGAGTGGGAGGACGGGTACTGGACTGCAGCTAAGCCCTCGAGTGGGAGAGCCTAGGAGAGTACCAGACTACAGCTAAGCCCCCGAGTGGGAGGATTGCTCTCCACTTGGTGGGATTTTTTCAAACTTAGGCGAGTACCGGACTGCCTCTAAGCCTCCGAGTGGGAGGGTTGTTCTCCATTCGGTAGGATTTTTTAAACTTAGGAGGGTACTGGACGGCAGCTAAGCCCCCGAGTGGGAGAGCCTAGGCGAGTACCAGACTATAGCTAAGCCCCCGAGTGGGAGGATTGCTCTCCACTCAGTGGGGTTTTTTCAAACTTAGGCGAGTACCGGACTGCCGCTAAGTCTCCAAGTGAGAGAACTTACGCGAGTACTGGACTGCAGCTAAGCCCCCGAGTGGGAGGATTGCTCTCCACTCAGTGGGATTTTTCAAACTTAGGCGAGTACCGGACTGCAGCTAAGTCTCCAAGTGAGAGAGATTAGGCGAGTACTGGACTGCAGCTAAGCCCCCGAGTAGGAGGATTGCTCTCCACTCGGTGGGATTTTTTCAAACTTAGGCGAGTACCGGACTGCAGCTAAGTCTCCGAGTGAGAGAACTTAGGCGAGTACTGGACTGCAGCTAAGCCCCCGAGTGGGAGGATTGCTCTCCACTCGGTGGGATTTTTTCAAACTTAGGCGAGTACCGGACTGCAGCTAAGTCTCCGAGTGAGAGAACTTAGGCGAGTACTGGACTGCAGCTAAGCCCCCGAGTGGGAGGATTGCTCTCCACTCGGTGGGATTTTTTCAAACTTAGGCGAGCACCGGACTGCAGCTAAGTCTCTGAGTGAGAGAACTTAGGCGAGTACTGGACTGCAACTAAGCCCCCGAGTGGGAGGATTGCTCACCACTCGGTAGGATTTTTTCAAACTTAGGCGAGTACCGGACTGCAGCTAAGTCTTCGAGTGAGAGAACTTAGGCGAGTACTGGACTGCAGCTAAGCCCCCGAGTGGGAGGATTGCTCACCACTCGGTAGGATTTTCTTTTGAACTTAGGCGAAACGGATTCGCGGCTAAGCCCACCCACTGGGGGATTTTAGAGGTAAATAAAAGCAACAACAATCATGCGAGAAGACTGAAAAGCTCTTTTCTTTGACGAACAAGTTACAAAGGTACTTCTTATTACATTTTATTCGAATGAGTGCTTAAGTATAAAAGGGGCAGAGCAGCTCTGCGTTCCAAGCCCGTGGCTCGTCTTTCTGATGCTCAACACTGTAAAGATGGTATGCTCCATTGTGGAGGACTTTGGTGATGATGAAGGGGCCTTCCCAAGCCGGGGCGAGCTTGTGAGGTTTCTGTTGATCCACTCGAAGAACCAGGTCTCCTTCTTGAAAGGCTCGACCCCTCACATTTCTGGCGTGGAATCGACGCAAGTCTTGCTGATAAATGGTCGACCGGATCAAGGCCATCTCTCTTTCCTCCTCTAAGAGATCGACTAAATCTTGCCGGGCCTTCTCTGCTTCCTCTTCGGAGAAGAGCTCGACTCAGGGTGCGTTGTGGAGCAGGTCACTTGGCAGAACAGCTTCGACTGCATAGACCAAGAAGAAAGGAGTTCGTCCGGTCGATCGATTAGGAGTTGTCCTTAAACCCCATAGAACTGACGGAAGTTCATCAACCCAAGCACCTGCTACGTGTTTGAGATCATGCATCAGTCGGGGTTTCAGTCCTTTGAGAATTAGGCCATTGGCTCTTTCTGCTTGTCCGTTCGACTACGGGTGAGCGACTGAGGCATAGTCGACTCGTGTGCCTTGAGAAGCGCAGAAAGCTCTAAACTCATTAGAATCAAACTTCGACCCGTTGTCCGTGATGATGCTGTGTGGAACTCCATATCTGAATGTCAATTCTCTGATAAAACTGACAACGGTGCTGGCCTCAAGGTTCTTGATAGGTTTAGCTTCGATCCATTTGGTAAACTTGTTGACTGCAACGAGCACATGAGTGAAGCCGCTCCTACCAGTTCTCAGTGGTCCAACCATATCCAGTCCCCAAACAGCAAAGGGCCAGATGAGGGGGATGGTCTTTAGGGCTGACGCTGGCTTGTGAGACATGTCGGAGTAAAACTGGCAGCCTTCACATTTGTCGACTATATCTTTCACCATTTCATTTGCTCGTGGCCAATAGAATCCAGCTCGGTATGCTTTAGCCATGATGGCCCGAGAGGACGCATGGTCCCCGAGTGGATGCCATTGAGGATCATTCGACCTTCTGGTGTTATGCATTTCTGACCGACTCCAGTCACGCTTTCCCTGAACAGTTGGCCTCTTATCACAGTAAAGGCCTTGGATCGACAGACGATCTGTGGAGCCTCTTCCTCATCCTCTGGGAGTTCTTTCCTAAGGATGTACGCAATGTACGACACTGTCCAGTCGGGAGTAATGGCCAGAACCTCCATGATCAGGTCAACCACGGCTGGGACCTCGACTTCAGTCGGGTCTGTGGCGCTCTTAGGCTGCGGGGGCTCTTCAGTAAAAGGATCTTCCTGAACTGTCGGCGTGTGAATATAATCCAAAAACACATTGCTGGGAATGGCTTCTCTCTTGGAACCTATCTTTGCCAAGTCATCGGCTGCTTGATTTTTCAGTCGGGGTATGTGATGGAGCTCTAACCCCTCAAACTTCTTTTCCAGCTTCCTCACCGCGTTAGAGTAACCACTCATGGCTGGGCTTCTGACGTCCCACTCCTTCATCACTTGATTGACTACCAAATCTGAGTCGCCGTAGACCATGAGGCGACGGACGCCGAGTGAGATGGCCATATGCAACCCATATAAGAGTGCTTCATATTCAGCCTCATTATTGGAAGAATCAAAGTGAATCTGGAGGACGTATCTGAGCTTATCTCCTCGGGGGGATACCAGTACTACCCCAGCACCAGAACCATTCAGCATTTTGGATCCGTCAAAGAACATGGTCCAGTGCTCCGAGTGAACTTGAGTCGGCAGTTGCTGTTCGATCCACTTGGCGAGGAAACCTGCTATTGCTTGGGACTTGATAGATTTCTTTGCGTCAAACTTGATATCTAAGGGAAGGAGTTCAATTGCCCATTTCGCCACTCGACCAGTTGCATCTCTGTTGTGCAGAATCTCTGACAATGGAGTGTCGCTGATGACTATAATAGAGTGATCAGAGAAATAGTGTGCAACCTTCTTCGTGGTCATGTAAATCCCATAGACGAGCTTCTGGTAGTGCGGATATCTCTGCTTTGACGGAGTCAGGACTTCAGAAATATAATAAACTGGGTGCTGAACTTTATAAGCTTTTCCTTCTTCTTCTCGCTCAACCGTAAGTACGCTACTGACGACTTGTCCAGTGGCTGCTATATAAAGCAGTAAAGGTTCTTTGCTGATTGGAGCAGCAAGCACCGGCTGGGTGGAAAGCAGGGCTTTTAGCTCTGCAAATGGCGCATCAGCTTCTGGGTCCACTCGACTTATCTGAATTCTTCATTAGTCGGTAAAGAGGCATCGCCTTTTCACCGAGGCGAGAAATGAATTGACTTAGGGCGGCCAAGCAACCAGTAAGCTTCTGGACATCATGCACACGCACATGGTGTTTCATTCGGAGTATAGCACCCACTTTCTCTGGGTTAGCATCGATCCCTCATTTGGAAACTAGGAAACCGAGTAATTTTCTGCCCTGGACTCCAAACGTGCACTTTGATGATTTGAGCTTGATATCATACCTTCTGAGGCTGGCAAAAGTTTCAGCAAGGTCAGTCAGTAGGTCGGAACCTTTACGTGACTTGACCACAGTGTCATCCATGTATGCTTCCACATTCCGACTGAAGTGAGTGAGCAGGCACTTCTGAATCATCCGCATGAATGTGGCTCCAGCATTCTTCAAACCGAATGGCATTGTGACATAACAGAAGCACCCAAACGGGGTGATGAAAGATGTCTTTATCTCGTTGGGTCCGTACAGGCGGATCTGGTGGTACCCGGAGTAGGCATCCAAAAAGGACAAACGCTCGCACCCCGCAGCCGAGTCGACTATCTGGTCGATGCGAGGGAGAGGAAAGTGATCTTTTGGGCAGGCCCGATTGATATGCTTGAAGTCAATGCACATGCGAAGTGAGTCGTCCTTCTTTGGGACCATGACAACATTGGCCAACCACTCGGAGTGGTAAATCTCTCGGATAAACTCAGCTGCCAAAAGCCGAGCCACCTTTTCACCAATTGCCTTTCTCTTCTGTACGGCAGACTGTCGAAGATGTTCTTTGACTGGTTTCACTTTTGGGTCGACTCGCAAACGATGCTCAGCCAGTCCCCTGGGAACACCCGGCATGTCAGAAGGCTTCCATGCAAAGATGTCCCAGTTCTCACGGAGGAACTGGATGAGCGCTTCTTCCTATTTGGAGTCGAGTGTGGTTGAAATGTGAGTCGGAGCAGCATTGGGGTCTGTCGGGTGAATGTGAATCGACTTCGTTTCACCAGATGACTGGAATGCTGAATCTGTGGCTGGCTTCTTGGCTCACAACAAATCACTCGGATCTGCATTTTTCTGGTATTCTTGCAATTCTACCACGGCCATCTGAGCATCGGCGATCTTTGAACCCTTCTGGAAGCACTCTTTTGCCTTTTTCCAATTACCAGAGATAGTGATCACCCCTTTGGGACCGGGCATCTTCAATTTGAGGTACACGTAACATGGTCGAGCCATAAAACGTGCATAAGCTGTCTTGCCCAGAATGGCATGATAGGCACTCTGGAAATCCATAATTTCAAATGTCAACTTTTCTTTGCGGTAATTCTTGGAATCACCGAAAACTACGTCGAGAGCAATCTGACCGAGGGATGCAGCCTTCTTGCCTGGAATGACCCCATGGAAACTCATATTGCTTTCACTGAGTCTGGACATTAGAATGCCCATTCCCTTCAACGTCTTTGCATATAGTATGTTTAGGCCACTACCACCGTCCATCAGGACTTTTGTCAGTCGAGTGCCTTCGACCACCGGGTCGACCACCAGTGCTTGCCTCCCAGGGGTGGCTATGTGCGCTGGATGATCAGACTGGTCGAATGTAATGGCAGTCTGTGACCACTTCAAATAACTGTGTGTCACCGGAGCGACCATGTTCACTTCTCTGTTGATGACTTTCAGTCGACTTTTTCTCTCAACGTCAGCAAAAATCATCAGAGTGGAATTCACGTGGGGATAACCATCATCATCCCCTTCCTCATTCTCAGCCTTGTCTGCTCCTTCTCCTTTTCCTTGGGCTGTTTCTCTCAGAATTGCTGGATTAGGAGCCGACACTGCCGAGTGGTGTGCTTCGGGTAAATGAAGTTACCCTCTTCATCTTTTTTGGTGTGGATGTGGCACGGCAGATCCAACACGCCATTTCCATCTTGATCTTTTACCTTCTTGGGGTTCCACGACCCTTTGGGCTTCCCCTTGAACTTTCCTTGAACCACAACCAAGGCTTCACCAGGAGCAGCCGGCTCGGCCTTGCGCTTCTGTTTCCGACCGGAGTTTCCTCCTTCGGCTTCGTGGGCGACTGCTTTGTGCTTGCCACTCCGGAGTCGTTCTTCTTCTTCAACATAGGCATACTTGGTGGCAATCTCCATCATCCGAGTCAGAGTCATATTTCCTGTCCGGCCGAATTTCAGATTCAACTCCCGATACCTGACACCTTCCTTAAAGGCACAAATTGCCTGATGGTCAGACACATCCTCCACCGTGTGGTGTAGGGTGATCCATCTTTGGATATAATCCCTCAAAGTTTCATTCAGTTTCGGAACACAACACTGTAATTCCGTCAAACCTGCCGGCCGGTTGCAAGTGCCCTCGAATGTTCTGACAAACACTCGGGCGAGATCTTCCCAAGTATAAATACTGCCAGGTGCCAACTGATTCAGCCATGCTCTAGCCGAGCCCTCCAACATCAGAGGAAGGTGTTTCATGGCCACTTCATCATTGCCGCCACCAATCTGGACAGCCACTCGGTAGTCTTCAAGCCAAGTGTCAGGCTTGGACTCACCAGTGAACTTACTGACTCCAGTCACCAACCTGAAGTTGGGGGGAATCACTGCAGCTCTGATAGCTCTGCTGAAGCACTCTGGACCTGAGACATGCACCCTGTTGCTGGTTTGCAGATCCCTGTCATGGCTGAAAGTGCGTTATATCGACTAGAGGGGGGGGGGGGGTGAATAGGCGATTTTTATGAAAGTCTTCAAAACATGGAAGTTTCAAAGACAAACGATAGAAATAAACCTATTACCATGCAGCGGAAGTTAGACTACACTAGATAAACCATAGTCATGTATTCAATGAAGTGAAAGGACAATGACTAATAGAAGCTAGGTAGTAAGGATCAGGCAGGAAGATATTAAGAAGCCAAACAGATCACACAGTCACTCAGTGAAGACAAAAGATAGAGCAAATATACAATGACTTCACACAGAGTAACAGTAAGTAAAGAGAAGGGAAGGATGAAACCAGTGACTCGTTGAAGACAAAGATTTGTTGGACCAGTTCCAGTTTGCTGTGACAACTGTATGTCTGGTTAGGGCGGCTAGGTATTTAAACCAAAGGACACACAGTCCCAAACACCCAGTCCTGAACACGCAGCTCAGGACACCCAGTCCTCACCGTATTCCCCTTGAGCTAAGGTCACACAGACCTCGCCCAATCACTCTGGTAAGTCTTCAAGGTAGACTCCCAAACCTTCACAGACTTCGTTCACCGGCAATCCACATTGTCTCTTGGATGCTCAGAACGCGGCGCCTAACCGGCTGGAGGATGCACAGTCCTCAAGTGTAATAAGTCTTCAGATCACTCAGACAAGAAGACTTAAGTGATGCCTAATTCTCTTTGGTTATGGGTGGTTAGGGCTTTATCCTCGCAAGGAATTCTCTTTCAAAGGCTTCGAGGTGGGTTGCTCTCAAACGACAAAAGCCGTACTCTGAATCTGAGCAACCAACCGTTTATGGTTGTAGGGGGGGGGGGGGCTATTTATAGCCACTTGGCAACCCGGCCTGATTTGTCCGAAATGACCCTGGGTCACTAAGGAACTGACATGTGTTCCAACGGTCAGATTTCAAACTCACATGGCAACTTTACTTGGGCTACAAGCAAAGCTGACTTGTCCGACTCTGGACAAGATTTGCTCTCATAGTCTTCACTCGAAGACATAGGTTTTTGTTTAAGCATCACTTCAGTCATTCTGACTAGTTCTCTTGGACCCCACTTAGCAGTACGGTGGTTCCTATGACTCAACACAGAAGAAAAAGAATTACGAAAGATCTAAGTCTTCGAGCTCCATAGGCTTCATGCGGTGTCTTCTCTTGTCATAGTCTTCAATGTGAATATCTTCATATACCACCTTTGACATCAATGTCTTCATACATTTTTAGGGGTCATCTCTGGTGGGAAAACCGAATCAATGAGGGACTTCTACCTGTGTTATCCTGCAATTCTCACATCACATTAGTCCCTCAACTAGGTTTGTCGTCAATACTCCAAAACCAACTAGGGGTGGCACTATATGCACTTACAATCTCCCCCTTTTTGGTGATTGATGACAAACTAGTTGAAGTTTTCAACGGGGAATATAATGTGTGAAATTTTAAATGATAAGGAATTGTCTTCATAAGTTGCAAGGGCTCCCCCTGAAGATGTGCATATAAGTAATTTGCGTTTGGAATGCAAATGCACATGGCAGGTTGTGCTTGTGGAGATCCACTTCAACTTATGATGAAAATCCACTATGCATGTGAAAGTATGTGAAGATAATGACATTCATAATGGAAAATGGACGTCTGCAAAATGATCTAAGTGCGGAATTTATCGTCACACATGCGGAATTTATCATCGCAACACAAGGTGGCAAATAAGTAGCAGACGACCATCAAGTTTAAGTGTTACAACTCAAAGAACCAAATGTTTCAAAACGAGAGTTGTAAGCACGAAGCAAAATATAAAACACCCGCCCATATGGACCCGCTTGAAGACTATCAAACTCATATGCTTCTCCCCCTTTTGTCAGTAAGGACCAAAAAGGTTTAAAGACATAGAGCCTCTACTCGTTCCCATGAGGAGTAGGTGAAGCAGCAGGGTCGTTGAGGATGTTTGGCGGTGCAGACGAACTTGGAGCAGTATCGACATGTGCGGAAGGAGGCGGCGATGAAGTAGCATCGTCTTCATCCTCGATCACTCTGGCATTCACGGTTGCAGTAGAGGATGAGAACTCAGAGTCTTCTAGTGATGGAGTTCGTCGCAGCACAGCCCTTCGAGGAGGTGTGGAGTCAAACTTGAAGCGCTCAGTGAAGCCATCCTCTTGCAGATCATCTTCAGAACACAGCAGCGTCAGCCCTTTCCATGTGCGTCGAGAGGTTTCATGGGCAACGAAAGCATTCTTGGTGGCAAGATTGCGAATGTGATTAACATCCACCAAGAGGCTTTGCATCTGACGCTTCAGCCAGTCATGATGCCTGTCCTGTTTCTGATGAAGAGCCACAAGAAGCTCTCGGTCGTTGAGAACACGAGTGCGCTTCTTGGGTCGTGGAGCAGTTGTGCTGTCAGTGGCTTTAGTGAGAGAAGGGTGTGGTGCACGTGTAGTGCCAGCCAAAGGATACACCCGAGCGACTGCTTCAACACCTTCAACGTTCTGAGTGAAACTCTGATGCTCTGCATTTTGAAGACTTAGAGGTTCCTTGGCAGGCTCAGGATAGATGGCTTCAGTAGACATATCCACATCAGGCAAGAAGATCCGATGGTTGCGGGCAGATGGCTGATATGAGATAGCAGAGTGAAGTTTGATCAGCCGCATTACCCAAGGGGCGTAGAACTTCAACCCGAACAGATCAGAGCCAGATGCAGCAAGTTGGCGAATGAAGAAATCCTGTGTATTGAAGCATTTTCCATGAAGAATATAGAAGACCAAAGTCTTCATTGCACCTTCTAGCTTGGCATGGGGAGAATGTCCTTTGATTGGCCAGAGAGTTCGCCTTATGATATGATAAATGGTCCTTGGCAGATACTCAAGGTCTTCAACAAGGAACTCCGTGGGATAAGCAGCATCTTGGGGCAGTGGCTTCATCATACTGAGCATCTGACTCATATTGGGTTCAGTCTTCTGAAAGATGCTCTCAATAGCTTCACTGTGAAGCTGACAACCATGCTCATAGAGATCGCCAGGAGTGGGCAAGCCAGTGAGCTCAATGATGTCAAAGGCTTTGGCTTCGTGATGAACGTTTCCAGTCATCCACTCCAGGACCCAAGTCTTCGGATCTCTATTATATCCGCGGATGTGAAGTGTGGCATAGAATTGGAGCAGCAGCTCTTCATTCCAATGCTCTTGGTCGGTAACGAACGGCAGCAGTCCAACTTCCTTGAAGCAATCCAAAGCTTCTTCCAGACAGGGCAGACTAGCTATAGCTTCAATGTCAAGGCGCTTGTGTGGGAAGAAGCGACCTTAGTTGTAAAGAATGCATGAGTAATAGCTTCGCTGCTGATAGCTCCAGAACCGATCAGATGATATTCTTTCCCTAGAGTAGGGGTTCCTGGAGCTATTGAAGAATGTGTTGTCTGCTCTGAAGCCATTGATGTTGAAGGAGCCAGGTGCTGATGCAGGACCTGGGAACCTGGGCAATCATGGGATTGGCTTTTGTACCTGAGGCCTGTGCTCAACATGATAGTCGAATTGGGGACCGACAGCTGACACAGGAACAGAGGCAGCAGGATCAGTGGCTTCGCTAACTTCTGGTGTTGTTGGGGGTGAGGGATCCACATTAGCTTCAGCCATGACAGCGTCAGTGGCTTCAGTGGTGTTGGTGGTGGCAGCCTCAAGATTTTCAACCTCCACTTCACGAGCTGGAGGGTCGGTCAGGATCACGTTCTCCTCGAGAACGGCTTCTTGGTGGGGCAGGGGAGTAGCAGCTTGTGGAACTTCTTCTTCCGCGGCTGATGCAGCCGGATTGTCTTCAGCAGAGACTTGAGGCCTTGGACCTTTGCGAAGCCTGCGCAATGCGGGCGACGCCTGTAGAGCTGGAGTGGGCTGGGCCTCATAGTCTTCTTCCTCTTGTGGGTGATCTGCCCATGAAGCATCCTGTGCAATTGGCGTCAGTGGACGACCAATGCTGATGAGTTCGTTGTTTTCAATCTGAGGAAGAACTGCACCATCTTCTACATGGCCATGTTGACCAATGTCTTCAGCACTAATGGGATCAGCTGCGGGAAAGTCTTCAGCTTCATGAGCCTCTGTGGAAGCAGGCTCATCGATTGTCAGTTAGCGTTCAGCTTCAGGATAGACCATTGAAATAGGTTCAACTATCAAAGGCTATCTGGGAGCAGCCCGATCTTTCTTGGTCTTCCTCGTCTTCTTGGAGGGGGCAGTAGGAGAGGCTTCAGGATGTTTCCTCTTCCTGGCTTCAGCCTCAGCAGTCCTTGTCTTCTTGAGCTCTGAAGCGGTTGACCGACTTTTTGGCTTCAAGCCAGTCAGTCTAGTTGGGAAGACAATCGGAACTGCTTCCTGCCTTGGTGCGTCGGGTTCAGCCATAGCAGGCTTCTTCTTCTTCTTTGCGGCCCATCCTGGGGTCAATGCCAGGACGCCCAAGGGCCTTGCGCTTTTCAGCCTCATTGTAGGCTTGCACACATCTGTCAGCCAGAGCCTTCATGCGCTCACGCGAACCCTGAGCTTCTGCACGTTTCTTCAGAAAGGCTTCCTTGAGCTCATGCATCATGATCTTGAAGTTCTTCACTTCTTGCACACTGAGCTTGGCCATATGCTTCTTGAACTGAGCCTTTTCATAGTCAATCTTCTGCTTCAGTTCAACAACGCGCTAGGCGATGGCTAACTCTGAAGCAATGGCGCCATGGAAGGCGACACTAAGGCCAATGGGTAGTTGGAGATCGTCGAAGCTAATGTTTGGCATGTCAAACCACTCATCAATAAAGTTATGAATGATTGATACATTGAAGAGCGGCAGATTATTGAAGATTTCTGCTTCTTCTTTGCTCTTGATGAGTTGCTCAAGAGCGTCATCTGCAAGATCTTCATCACTTGATAGATCGATGGCTTCATTGCGCAGAATGGCAGCAGCAGTTACTCTTGGCCGGTGTGTGTCAGAGGCATCTTGACCTTCTGGGGCTTGGAGACGCGTGACAAGTCTTCAGACTGCACACTGTCTTCAGGAGGTGCTGTTGCCAGTGGCTTCGCCCTTGAGATTTTTGGTGAAGGGGCAGGCTTTGAAGCTTTGGGCTTCTTCAACTTCTTTGGCGTCGGTGCTTCAGGCGCTTCATCTGATTCAGCGTCAGCTGCAGGCTCATTCACGGCTGTCCCTTGAACCAAGATATGGGTGATGAGACCTGCCAGGTTGTAGAAAGGACCGACGACATTGGGTTCCGCATCGCGTGTGCCGTCAGCCCTTGGAGCAGAAGGACCAAGGTTGAAGTCTAATCCAAGAGACTTCTTGTTCTGCTTCGCTGAGTTCTTGGCAAACTAGAAGTTGCGCTTGAACAGATTGTCGTCACGGCACCATAGTAGTGACGATGGGTGTGCATCTGCAGGCTGTGGCCCACGGACCATGCAGGGATAGAAGCCTTGTTCAATGGCTTCTTCTCTGGACCTGGGTTGAAGATTCTTGTATAGGATGTCTCCCCACGGTCTCTTGATGGCATTTTTCTCAGCATATTCCTGGGTCACAAACCGGTATTTGAACCATTGTTCTGCCCAATATCTTTGAATCCATTGGATTCGGGTCTTGCGCTGATTATAATCCTCTTCAGGATCTGTCTTGTACAGCTCTGAGAGGTCATCAGGCAAATCTCATGATGTTCCCCCACGACGCTGTCTGCCACCCTTCCTTACTGACTTCTCTGCAGCCATGAACTTCAAACTGAAAGGCTTCAAAACATTCAAAGGCTTCAAAGGTTTTCTCTTACTGGACAAATAGGAACGGGCTTCGGGAGAATTTGAGTGATGCTGTAAGAATTCTGCAAATGAATGCAGACTATGAGAACCAAGGGATTCTCCCACAGACATGTACCTGTGACAGCATTAATATGCGAGGGAAGGGGAAGAGGTCATATGCATTCTCAGAAGATTTTGAAGATAAATCAGTTTAGAAGACATTGACCTCATCGTGCAAAGACATTCACTCATAGATAAGGAGTTGGTTCCAGATTTGTACGAATCCAGAGATCCGTACAAGTGAGGAATCTAACTACTTGTGAAGCATAAGTGAATATACTAGGCATGTTATGAGATGCAGTAGGAAAGAGATCCAACTTGTGTGAATAGAAACTTCTTATGGTAGAAAGTGACAAAGCCATAGGATCAAAAGGGGCCGTAAAAAGAAGTTTTATTTACCACACTGGGAACTGCTAGACGGAGTGGAAGAGGAGGCCGAGCAGTTTGATCTTCTGTGCCCTAACTTGGCGACGGAGGACACCTACGGCGACGGCGGAGAGGACGATGTCCGCAGTCGGCGTGAAGACAGCGTCGGAGAGGTTGCGGCAGTGAAGTGCTTCGTCGCCGGCGTAGTCGAGGGCTAGCGGTGGCGCTAGGGTTCATGCGAGAGTGGAAGAAGAGATAATGACCACTGTGAAGGGTGTATTTATAGGTACAGGGCGGCACTACGTTATTACACAGGTGCCCCTAGCAATTCACATCTAAGATGCAGTATATTGGGGTTTGTTCCACGTCCCAGGCACGCCTGGATTGTCGGGTGGTCGTTCCTACTTCTCCGGTTTTCATGTGGAGGAATGAGCATTGAAAACGGACTTAATGTTTGTCTCTGTATCTTCTGCTGACAAGGACACAGAGAAGACATTCGACAGTTTCAATAGAATGCATATGACTTGGAGAGATAAAGTTTGAGATAGAAAGCACAGAGAGGTTAGGGTCCGACCACATTCACTTAGATCAAAAGATTCAACAAGAAGACATAGCTATAAGTGAATGCTGTAGAGGACAGAACACCAGTATATATATATAATCAACATAGTGAAGATAATCATGAAAACATGTTGAGATTGAAACCAGACAAATGTGAAGACATAGCAAGGTAACGCCATGAGTGAAACACTTCAAATAGAACATTTGGTGGTGGCGTTACCCATCGTATAGGAAGTATTAGACCCAGACATGGTGCACAATTATCGTGGCGCTCCGAAGTCAAATTCCACTTTAATGTATTCACACTTAGAATGTATGTCTTCATTGATTGAAGATATACTTTACTTCGTGTGTTGCACATCTAAGTCATCAATATGCATAAGGGTTAGGATGTGTGCCTGATCACAGGACATTTGAGGATTCCAGGATATTTAGCTCACACCGTAACTTGCAAAATCTCTTCTCATCCAAGGGCTTGGTGAAGATATCTGCCAATTGCTCTTTAGTGTTGACGTGTATGATATCAATATCTTCTTTCACAACATGATCTCTGAGAAAGTGATGACGAATTTCAATGTGCTTTGTCTTCGAGTGCTGAACAGGGTTGTTGGCAATCTTGATGGCGCTTTCGTTGTCGCAGTAGAGTGGCACTTGCTTCAGATGAATGCCATAGTCCTTGAGGGTTTGCTTCATCCACAGAAGCTGAGCGCAGCAAGATCCAACAGCAATGTATTCAGATTCAGCAGTCGAGAGAGATACACAGTTCTGCTTCTTTGAAGACCAACATACAAGTGATCGTCCCAGAAAATGACATGTGCCTGATGTAGACTTGCGATCCACCTTGTCACCAGCATAATCAGCATCCGAGAATCCAACCAGATTAAACTCTGAGCCCTTTGGTTACCATAATCCTGGAGTTGGGGTGTGAGCCAAATATCGAAGAATTCGCTTCACAACTACGTGATGCGACTCCTTTGGTGCCGCTTGAAATCGAGCACACATGCAAACACTAAGCATAATATCTGGCCTAGATGCACATAGATAAAGCAAAGAACCAATCATGGAGCGGTATACCTTTTGATCGAACTCTTTACCATTGTCGTCAGGACCCAGATGATGCTTGGCTGGCATTGGCGTCGTGAACCCTTTGCAGTCTTGCATACCGAACTTCTTAAGGCAATCTTTGAGATACTTCTCCTGAGATATGAAGATGCCGTTGCGTTGCTGTCGTATTTGAAGACCGAGGAAAAACTTCATCTCTCCCATCATGGACATCTGATATTGCTCTTGCATCATATATCCAAACTCTTCACTGTACTTCTGATTGGTGCAGCCGAAGATAATGTCATCCACACATATTTGGCACACAAACAGTTCACCATCATATGTCTTCGTGAAGAGAGTGGGGTCGAGGGAACCAGGTATGAAGCCTTTGCTCTTCAGGAAGTATTTGAGTGTGTCATACCAGGCCCGAGGGGCTTGTTTGAGGCCATACAGTGCCTTGTTGAGCTTGTATACCATATCAGGATGTTTTGGATCTTCAAAGCCAGGTGGTTGTGCAACATACACTTCTTCTTCAATCTTTCCATTGAGAAAGGAGCTCTTCACATCTATTTGATAAAGAAGTATGTTGTGATGATTTGCATAGGCCAGCAGTATGCGTATGGTTTCAAGTCTAGCCACATGAGCAAATGTTTCATCGAAGTCAATGCCTTCCACTTGAGTATATCCTTGAGCAACTAGACGAGCTTTGTTTCTGACAACTTGACCATGCTCATCTTGCTTGTTGTGGTATATCCATTTTGTGCCTATTATGTTGTGCTTCCGAGGATCAGGATGCTTGACCAGTTCCCATACATTATTCATCTCAAACTGTTGAAGCTCTTCTTGCATAGCTTGAATCCATTCAGGTTCCATGAAGGCTTCTTCTACTTTCTTGGGTTCTGTTATTGATACGAATGCGAAGTGCCCACAGAAATTTGCCAGCTGAGTTGCCCTTGATTGAGTGAGCGGACCAGGTGCATTGATGCTATCAATTATTCTTTCAATCTGCACTTCATTGGCAACACGAGGATGTACAGGGCGAAGACTTTGCTCTTGCTGATCATTGTCGTTGTTGGAGGGATTGTCTTCAGGTTGAGCATTGTCTTCAGGTTGATCTGGTGCGGAGATGATGAGTTCCTCTTCAGGACGAGCTTCAGAAGGTATGATTTCTCCAGTTCCCATTAGCTTGATTGATTTACTAGATGGAACTTCATCTAGCACATTTGGCAGGTGCTCTCTTTGTGAGCCGTTAGTCTCATCGAACCGCACATCCACGGTTTCAACCACTTTATAATGAAAGAGGTTGAAGACTCTGTAGGAGTGCGAATCCTTTCCATATCCAAGCATAAAACCCTCATGTGCTTTTGGGACAAACTTTGAAGTGTGATGTGGGTCCTTGATCCAGCACCTTGCGCCAAATACTCTGAAGTAACTGACATTTGGCTTCTTGCCAGTGAGGAGCTCATATGATGTCTTGTTCAGAAGCTTGTGAAGATAAACACGATTGATTGTATGGCATGCAGTACCAATGGCTTCAGGCCAGAATTTTCTTGGAGTCTTGTATTCATCTAGCATTGTTCTGGCCATCTCAATGAGTGTTCTGTTCTTGCGTTCGACTACGCCATTCTGCTGTGGCGTGTACGGGGCTGAGAATTCATGTGTGATGCCCAAGGTATCAAGATATGTATCAAGGCCAGTGTTCTTGAATTCAGTGCCATTGTCACTTCTGATGTGCTTTATCTAGGCGCCATAGTTGTTCATTGCTCGATTGGCGAAGCGTCTGAAGACATCCTGCACTTCAGTCTTGTAAAGGATTATATGCACCCAAGTGTATCTTGAGTAATCATAAAAAATGACAAAGCCATAGAGACAAGCAGTAGTAGTAAGAGTTGAGTAATGAGTGGGACCGAAAAAATCCATGTGAAGCAGCTCGAAGGGTCGAGTAGTAGTCATGATTGTCTTCGAGGGATGTTTGGCCCTCGTCATCTTTCCTGCTTCACAGGCACCGCATAAGTGATCTTTCTTGAACTTGACGCCCTCGATGCCTATGACATGCTTCTTCTTTGCAAGGGTGTGGAGGTTCCTCATGCCAGCATGCCCAAGCCTCCGATGCCAGAGCCAGCATTCTGAAGCTTTTGCTAGAAGACATACGGCAAGCTGTGGTCCTGCTGAGAAATCTACCACGTACAGATCATCTTTCCGATACCCTTCAAACACTAGAGACTTGTTAGATTCCATTAGAACAAGGCAACGATATTTTCCAAATATTACGATCATGTTCAAATTGCATAGCATTGAGACAGACATTAAGTTGAAGCCACGGGATTCAACAAGCATGACTTTATCCATGTGTTGATCCTTTGAGATTGCAACTCTACCTAGACCCAATACCTTACTTTTACCAGTGTCAGCAAATGTGATGTGGCTCTTGTCGGATGGACGTAAGGTTGAGTCCATCAGAAGGCTTCTTTTGCCAGTCATGTGATTTGTACACCCACTATCAATAATCCATTCTGTAGACGCTGGTGTCGTACCCTACAGTGCAGTTAGGGGGATAGGCTTCACGAAGAGAGTTGTGAAGCAAAAACATTTGACGAACCAGTGGGTTATGAAAGCTTAGATCCAGATTAGGACTGATAGGGAGAGTAGCAAGCGATTCAGGAACAAAGTACATAGTAAGACCATTCGGGCATTTGATCTTGCGCCCTACAAGATGTTTAAGGTCCCCATCCATAGCGTCAGACGATTTTGGTTTTCTGCTGGAGACCTTTCCCTGCAAAAGAGAGTTAAGCCTTCTTAACCACCCACATCTTCAAGGGTGGCTTAGAAGCGATAAGTCTAAGTGCAGCGTCTGAAAACTTTGGCTTTGGGGCTCTAGCAAAAAGTCTTGCAGGTGGACAATAAAACTCATAAGAATAAGCAGAATAGTTTTTGGTCTTATGAACATGGCGGTTCGATGAACCGCGCTCATATTCATAGGCCTGAGTATGGTTTCCCTGCAAAACATTTGCATTAGTGCGACTCAGGTGAGTCCTCTGTCTGTATGAAGCCTTTGGGCCATATGAAGCCTGTGGTCTGGGGTTTGTCTTCTTCATCTATGGTGTCATGATGACATTCACAGGAAGATTCTCCAAACACCTTTTGGGCACCCAGATCTTCTTCATAGGCGGTCCATTCCTGTAGTTAGTACCAATGTACCTGGCAAACACTTCACCATTCTGATTCTTAAATAGTTTATAGGTTGCATCAAAGGATTCATCAATGACAATGGGGTTAGCACAAGTGAAGCCAGATAGACTGGATGGATCTGCTGAAGGTTCCTTTGCAGCAACCCATGTGGTTTTGGGATACTGCTTGGGCTTCCAGTAAGAGCCATCAACATTCATTTTCCTTATGAACCCGACACCCTCTTTCCTCGGGTTTTGGTTCAGAATCTGCCTTTTGAGGACATCACAAAGTGTTTGATGCCCTTTAAGACTTTTGTACATCCCTATTTCAAGCAATGTCTTCAACCTAGCATTCTCATCAGCAATCGCAGTAGTATCCTCAGTAGAGGGGTTAGTTACCACATCAACAGTTGAAGATATTGCAACAGTAGCAGCAGAAGAACATTCAGCAACAGAAGCAGCATTATCACGCTCAATGCATTTAAGACATGGTGGTTCAAATCCTTCCTGAGCGGAACTGATCTGTTCGGCGCGAAGTGACTCATTTTCCTTTTGAAGATCTTCATGAGCCGCTCTCAATTTCTCAAGATCTTGCTCCCTTTGAAGATAATCATAGGAAAGCTTTTCATGAGTTGTTGAGAGCATTTCATGACGACTTTCAAGTTCCTCATACTTAACGTGAAGATTTTTTATGTCTTCAATTAAGGATTCAGATCGAGTCATTTCAGCGCCCAACAGATCATCGCTTTTGTCTAACAGTTTTTGAATATGTTCCATGGATTTCTGTTGTTCAGTTGCGATTTTAGCAAGTGTTTTGTAGCTGGGTCTTGAATCACAATCAGAGTCATCGTCACTAGATGTTTGATAGTGAGTAGTGCGTGTGTTTACCTTGGCACCGCGTGCCATGAAGCAGTAGGTAGGAGCAGAGTCGTCCTTGTCATTTGCATCGGCGTCGGTGGTGAAGTCATTGTCTTCAGTGTTGAAGATGGACTTGGCAACGTATGCTGTAGCCAGACTTGCAACACCAGAATCAGACTCCTCCTCAGACTCCACCTCCACCTCCTCAAACGCGGACTCCTCCTCTGAATCCATTTCCTTGCCAACAAACGCATGTGCCTTGCCAGATGAGCTCTTCTTGTGTGATGAAGACTTTGAGGAAGACTTGGAAGAAGACTTTGAGTATTTCTTCTTCTTCTTGTCATCAGAGTCATATTCCTTGCTCTTCTTCTTCTTTCTGTTCTCATTGTCCCACTGCGGACACTCAGAGATGAAGTGGCCAGTTTTCTTGCACTTGTGACATGTTTTCTTCTTGTAGTCATGAGCAGAAACTTCATCATTCCTTGAGCTTCATCATGAAGACTTTCTGAAGCCTTTCTTCTTGCTGAATCTTTGGAACTTCTTTACAAGCATAGCAAGTTCCTTTCCAATGTCTTCAGGATCATCAGAACTGCTGTCAGATTCTTCTTCAGATGAGGAGACAGCTTTTGCCTTCAGGGCACGAGTTCGCCCATAGTTTGGACCGTAGATATCTCTTTTCTCAGAAAGCTGAAACTCATGTGTGTTGAGCCTCTCAAGTATGTCGGACGGATCGAGTGTCTTGAAATCAGGTCGTTCTTGAATCATCAGGGCTAGGGTGTCAAACGAACTGTCAAGTGATCTCAGTAGTGTCTTGACGACTTCATGCTTGGTGATCTCAGTGGCGCCGAGGGCTTGAAGCTCATTTGTGATGTCAGTGAGTCGGTCAAATGTGAGCTGGACATTCTCATTGTCATTTCGCTTGAAGCGGTTGAAGAGGTTGCGAAGAATGCTGATTCTCTAATCTCTCTGGGTTGACACGCCTTCGTTGACCTTGGAGAGCCAGTCCCAGACCAGCTTAGATGTTTCCAAAGCGCTCACACGGCCATACTGTCCTTTGGTCAGATGACCACAGATAATGTTCTTGGCAGTAGAGTCCAGTTGAACGAACTTCTTGACATCAGCAGCAGTGACACCTTCTCCATCCTTGGGAACGCCGTTCTTGACGACATACCATAGGTCGACGTCAATGGCTTCAAGATGCATGCGCATCTTATTCTTCCAGTAGGGTTATTCAGTTCCATCGAAGACGGGGCACGCAGTGGAGACTTTAGTTATCCCTACAGTCGACATAGCTAAAACTCTAGGTGGTTAAACCGAATCACACAGAACAAGGGAGCACCTTGCTCTGATACCAATTGAAAGTGTGTTATATCGACTAGAGGGGGGGGGGGTGAATAGGCGATTTTTATGAAAGTCTTCAAAACATGGAAGTTTCAAAGACAAACGATAGAAATAAACCTATTACCATGCAGCGGAAGTTAGACTACGCTAGATAAACCATAGTCATGTATTCAATGAAGTGAAAGGACAATGACCAATAGAAGCTAGGTAGTAAGGATCAGGCAGGAAGATATTAAGAAGGCAAACAGATCACACAGTCACTCAGTGAAGACAAAAGATAGAGCAAATATACAATGACTTCACACAGAGTAACAGTAAGTAAAGAGAAGGGAAGGATGAAACCAGTGACTCGTTGAAGACAAAGATTTGTTGGACCAGTTCCAGTTGCTGTGACAACTGTACATCTGGTTAGGGTGGCTAGGTATTTAAACCAAAGGACACACAGTCCCGGACACCCAGTCCTGAACACGCAGCTCAGGACACCCAGTCCTCACCGTATTCCCCTTGAGCTAAGGTCACACAGACCTCGCCCAATCACTCTGGTAAGTCATCAAGGTAGACTCCCAAACCTTCACAGACTTCGTTCATCGGCAATCAACAATGTCTCTTGGATGCTCAGAACGCGACGCCTAACCGGCTGGAGGATGCACAGTCCTCAAGTGTAATAAGTCTTCAGATCACTCAGACAAGAAGACTTAAGTGATGCATAATTCTCTTTGGCTCTGGGTGGTTAGGGCTTTATCCTCGCAAGGAATTCTCTCTCAAAGGCTTCGAGGTGGGTTGCTCTCAAACGACAAAAGCCGTACTCTGAATCTGAGCAGCCAACCGTTTATGGTTGTAGGGGGTGGGCTATTTATAGCCACTTGGCAACCCGACCTGATTTGTCCGAAATGACCCTGGGTCACTAAGGAACTAACACGTGTTCCAATGGTCAGATTTCAAACTCACACGGCAACTTTACTTGGGATACAAGCAAAGCTGACTTATCTGACTCTAGACAAGATTTGCTCTCATAGTCTTCACTCGAAGACATAGGTTTTTGTTTAAGCATCACTTCAGTCATTCTGACTGGTTCTCTTGGACCCCACTTAGCAGTACGGTGGTTCCTATGACTCAACACAGAAGAAAAAGAACTACGAAAGATCTAAGTCTTCGAGCTCCATAGGCTTCATGCGGTGTCTTCTCTTGTCATAGTCTTCAATGTGAATATCTTCATATACCACCTTTGACATCAATGTCTTCATACATTTTTAGGGGTCATCTCTGGTGGGAAAACCGAATCAATGAGGGACTTCTACCTATGTTATCCTGCAATTCTCACAAACACATTAGTCCCTCAACTAGGTTTGTCGTCAATACTCCAAAACCAACTAGGGGTGGCACTAGATGCACTTACAATGGCCCTCTCAGTGAGCTTTGTTTCTGTCGACCAAGCCCTGAATGAGAATAGATCTTGCATCAAAGCCTGGCTCCCTGGGGTCGACTGGAATACCTCGCCCAACACTGTGAGGGCGTCTGTCTTCCTGTTGCCGAGGCACGTATGACCCACTCCTTGGGGGAGGCGTGGGCTCTCGACGACGATCATCACGATCGACTCGGTGATCATATTGCTCATGGTTTCTGTACTGATCTCGTCAATCCCCACGTCCCTCACGCCTCAGGGGCGATCTTGGGCTATGGTTCAACTGAACTGTGTCTGCAACCACGGATCTGCTATGGATCCTATTCCGCGACTGAGATACGACTGTATTCTGTTCTCCCTCCGCCCGGAGCAAGGCTCGGATCTGCACCAGACCTTGGCCAGCTTCTGACTGGGAAGGTTGGATCGACTCCGCTATCTGGGCAACAGCTGCTAGATTCTGGATCGGGGTTCGGTATACCTGAGTCGGAGGTGGAAAAAGTAGGCGTCGACTGGATTCGGGAGCACGCTGCCGAGCGCGATCGTCGAGTGCGCGCTGGAGGTTCTCCAGTCGAGTGCGCTCAGCCAAGTTGGCCAAGCGCGCCTGCTCCAAGGCCTGGGCCTCAGGGGTTTCTCCAACTATAGGAGTATGTAGTGCATCCATGTTCCGGTGGCGAAGTTCCTCCCTCTGCTGCGAAGAGAGGGGTTCGGGGCATTACTATTCATGAACGCGCGACGGATCGCCGTTCCCATCGCCTCCATCTTCACCGGTGAAGCCAGGAGGACTACATGGTCCATTAACCATCAAAACTTCTGCCGCTGGGTCGCTGCTGTCGCACTCGGATGCGGTCTCTATGGAGCCAGTCGACAGATCGAACATGCCGTAGAGAGTTTCGTCGGGCTCGATTGTCGCGACTTGAGGGGTGGCAGACTGGGGAGCCGCCGCATGCCTCACCCAACGCTGAGGCCTCGACCGACCGGAACGTTTGCTCCGGCGGGCCACAGGGAGGGTGAAAGTTGCTGGAGCCGACTGATACTGGGTCGATGGCTGCCGCAGGAGGACGCCGCGGACGCACGCGCGAAAGTGCATCGCCTCGCGGGCGGGGAGTGCGTTGACGTCGAGTGGAGCCTCCTGAAGCCAAGCGGAGTCGTCGGCGACAAACACGAGTGCGGCAAGACGGATCTCGCGGCCCTCAGCCAAACCTCCGCCTGAAACCATGATGAAGGGGATCGGAAAAATTGCAACTTCTCCAACAAGTCGCTAAGACACCTGCCCCATGGTGGGCGCCAATTGTCGTGGTTCTAGGACTGACAGTAGAATAGGGGAGTAGGAATGTAGAGGCAAGATCCTAGCTATGGAGGAGTTGTACACGCGAGTTTTACGAGTTCAGGCCCTTCTCGGAGGAAGTAACAACCCTACGTCTCGGAGCCCGGAGGCGGTCGACTGGATATATGCGTGTGAATTACAGAAGGTGTGAACCCTTGTCTCGGAGGAGGGGGTGGCTTATATAAAGTGCGCCAGGACCCTAGCTAGCCCACGTTACAAAGGGTTCAATGTACATTAAGGCAGGGCGTTACTGGTAACGCTGGTAATAAAGATGTATAAATGATCTTTAAGGTTGCAGAGTGAATGACCGACCGTTGTCATCCTGAGTGACGTTAGGCCTTCTACACTCCGAGTGGTTTCTTGTATCATCGAGTGTCTTCTATACTGTCGAGTGGAACATAGCTTCTCGGTCGAGTGGATGGTGATTTTGCTCCGACCGCTTCTGGTTCCTTTGGAGATGTCCTTGGGGAGGGTATCTTGGACAGATCCATGACCCTACCCTAGGTACATAGCTTCATCATGGCCCACTGCTCCGTCTACAGATCCCCATCGCCAGCGTCCCCCACGTCCTCCTCCTCCTTCTCCGGATCAACTGCATTCAGAGGTAGCCCCACGGCGATTCCGGGTTTCACGCCTAGCCCGATTCTGCTCAAGGAGCTCAAGCCGGCGCTTCGGCATCAGAAAGGGATCGCTCCTTACCTGGCCGCATGGGGGCGTGGCTACTAGGCGGACAGGTGGAGTGGAAAGTGGCGGCGGCAATGGATAGGAGGGGGAAATGTGGATCGATGGTAGGGTTTCGGTGTCGCCGGTCGACTTAAATAGCCGGGCAATGCATTACGCGGCCCACCGGAGCGGCGCCACTGGTCCGACGGAGGAGATGAGCTTCAGACCGCTGGGTTTGAGGGCGTTTCCGGTTGGGACCCCAGTCCGATGTGGCGGGCGCGCCCGGGCACCCCCATATCCGCCCCATGTTTGGGCTGGATATGGGGGGTGCCGGTCAGCACGGGCGTATGAGGGCCGTTTGAGAGGCCCGTCTGGGTCAAAAAATCATGACCGGGTGACCCACCCGGGTGTATGAGGCTTCACTAATAAGACAGACAGGGATATGTTTCCATGCTTAGGATAGTGCACTGATGAGTGCTTTTTAAGATGTTTCCATGCTTAGGATAGTGCATTGATCAGTGCCATTTGCTCATGGGCAAGTGCCACTGATCAGTGGCACTTGCTATTGGGCAAGTCTCCTGATCAGTGGCACTTGCTGTTGGGCAAGTCTCCTGATCAGTGACACTGATCAGTGGAATTTTCCGAAGAGTAAGTGCCATTGATAAGTGGCATTTGGCAAAGAGTTTATGCACTGATCAGTGGCATTTTCTCTTGGGCTAATGTTTCTGATCAGTGCCATTTGCTGTAGTGCTAGTGCAACTAATCGGTGGCATTTGATAAGTGGTATTTGGCAAAGAGTTTGTGCACTAATACTTGTCATCTTACCTGACAAGATATTTAAGAGTGACTGGGATGTGGCTGGTGGAGGAGCTCAGGTGGTGGCCGAAGCTGAGGGCGTTGAGGATTTCATCCCCATGAACAGATGGCTCAGGACGGTGTACCTTCCTGGCAGGATCGCCTTCATGAGCCTGCCTCGTTCAAGGGGACGCTCTCCAAGGCAGGTGTCGGTGTCAAAACCGGCGGATCTCGGGTAGGGGGTCCCGAACTGTGCGTCTAGGCTGGATGGTAACAGGAGGCAGGGAACACGATGTTTTACCCAGGTTCGGGCCCTCTTGATGGAGGTAAAACCGTATGTCCTGCTTGATTAATATTGATGATATGGGTAGTACAAGAGTGGATCTACCACGAGATCGAGGAGGCTAAACCCTAGAAGCTAGCCTATGGTATGATTGTTGTCTATGGAGTTGATGAAATTGTCCTACGGACTAAAACCCTCCGGTTTATATAGACACCGGATAGGGTTAGGGTTACATAGAGTCGGTTACAATGGTAGGAGATCTTGAATATCCGCATCGCCAAGCTTGCCTTCCACGCCAAGGAAAGTCCCATCCGGACACGGGACGAAGTCTTCAATCTTGTATCTTCATAGTCCTGGAGTCCGGCTGAAGGTATTGTCCGGCTACCCGAACACCCCGTAATCCAGGACTCCCTCAGTAGCCCCTGAACTAGGCTTCAATGACGACGAGTCCGCCGCGCAAATTGTCTTCGGCATTGCAAGGCGGGTTCCTCCTCCAAGTCTTTCATAGAAGATTGTTAATACCAAGGGTAGTGTCCGCCTCTGCAAAATAAGTTTCCACATATTGCCACAGAGAGAATAATATTAACACGAATCCAATCTGCTGATGTACTCCGCAGTGCACCATCACACTACGGCCAAGTCCTGTACTCGAATCGTTTTTACTTTTTCACCTCAGCGTGTTTTGCGAGGCGGTTTCCTTGGCACGTCTTGTCAAAGCAGAGATCGTGTACCCTTTTTACGGGATTCTCATCAATACAGACATGGGTAACCCAACCGTGCCATTTATCACGGCGCTCGGGAGGCAAGTGAGTTTTATTGGGTAGGTGGGGACGCATAACCGCATCCGCCTATATAAGGGGATAAGGATCCACCCTTTTTACCTACGCCTTCTTCCTCCCTTGCCTATCCATCCCTCGCGCACTCGAGCTCCAGCGCCCAAGCCCGCACATCCCACCTCAACCTTCTCCAGCAATGTCTGGAGTGGGAGGCAAATGGATGGTCTCCTCCGCTACGGAGGGTAAAGTAAAAAAGCTAAGGAAGGCCGGATACCTGTCCAAGGACATCGCACACCAGCTTCCCGAAGAGGGGCAGCTTATCCGCACCCCAAGGCCCCATGAGAGGGTCGTGTTTCTCCACCACTTCCTCCGCGGACTAGGTTTTCCACTCCACCCATTTGTCCGGGGGCTCATGTTCTACTATGGCCTGGATTTCCACGATCTGGCTCCAAACTTCATCCTCAACATCTCGGCGTTTATCGTCGTGTGCGAGGCCTTTCTCCGCGTCCGCCCCCATTTCGGCCTCTGGCTCAAGACCTTCAACGTTAAGCCCAAGGTGGTGCGCAGCAGCCAGGCGGAGTGCGGAGGCGCTATGGCGGGCAAGATGGCCAACGTCCTATGGTTCGAGGGCTCTTTCGTGGAGACCCTAAAGGGATGGCAAGCCGGGTGGTTTTATATCACCGAGCCACGTGATCCGGAATGGACCGCAGCCCCTGAGTTCTGATCCGGACCCCCCACGCGGCTTATGTCCTGGAAAGAGACGGGCCTGTCGTGGGGTGACGAAAAAGAGGTGACCGGATTGAAAACATGCATCCAGTCCCTGGTGAACAAGCCAGTCCGGCTTGTTAATATAATCCAGGTTATGCTCGTCCGCCGGATCCTCCCGTGCCAACAACGGGATTTTAATCTGTGGGAGTTCGACCCGGCGCAGCACCAAACTCTCAACAGGCTCTTCGACACGATGTATGAAGACGCCTGGAAGGTGCTATTCAAGGGCACCGAGGCTCCCGCATCCGCTTCCGAGGACCGCGAATACAGCTCGCAGTGTCACGCTAGCAAGGTATGCCATCTACACCCTTCACAGGATGTTAATCCTTTTGTCATAGTTTGACACTATGCGGGATCTAAACTCCCTTTCCTCTGACAGGCCTGGCGGGTGATAGCCGAGCCGATTAACTGTCTGGCTCCACTGCCCGAAGATCCAACCCCAGCTTTACTGGTGAAGCTGCTGGCCCCGACGCCTTATGTGGTGCCGGAGAAGAAGGTCAAGAAGAAGAAGACCACGGGGACTCGAAAGAGTGCCCGCAACATGGTGGTGTCGGACTCGTCATCTGACGAGTCCGAGGCGCCCTCCTCCCGCGAGAACGAGGAGGAGGAAGAAGAAGACTCTCCCTCTCCAGTGGAGGGAGGAGAGAAGAGGAAGGTCGCCCCAATGGGGGAGGCCGAGGGGTCTAGAAAAAGGAAGACCCCTCCGCCGGACTACGCCCCTGATGCCGAAGAGGGAGAAGAGGAATGGCCGGACAGGGCCAAGCGTCCGGCAAAATCGTAAGTGTTCAGATACCAGAGTAACTCATGATATTCCTTTTGTTGCACAGCTTCCCCTAATGTCGAATATAATCATGCAGCCCGCCCCGGGCCGCACTCAACGAGTCGTCGAGCGGCTCCCTAGATTCATCGGACGTGAACTCTGTTCCGCCCGCTGTCTCCCCCCGCACTGCGGATGACACCGAAGTGGCGTCGCACCGAGCTCCGGGGCATGAGGAGGTGGTCCTGGAGGAGCCACAAGGCGACCTCCTGGACCCCAGGAGTGAAGGGGACAAGACCCCCCAGGGCTCCAAGTCCGGCCTTAAGCCGGACACCGTGCCGGAATCTTCAACGATTCCGAACCGCGGCAGGCGAACTCCCTCCAAGAGGAGCAAGCCTTCCGAGCCGGCAGCCTCCGTCCAACCGGAGGCACCGGACAATCTGCTGGAGGTGCTTAAAGGTGCCTCCATCGACGAGGAGCACTATGATTACGGTGATCCGGAAGGTTCAGTCCGCCAAGAGCGGGCTGAATGAAGCTTGCGCTGGCCTCCTAACAGGCTTCGACGTAAGTAAAAATATGTAAAAATATTACCGCATAGATAGTAGCCCCTGATGCTCTGTTTGGTGTTCGGAAAGAAAAGCCGAATAGAGGATCTATGAAATTTCGCAGGAGTCTAACAATAAAGAAGTCAATATGCGTATGCAGGCTTCGCTGCTAGCCACTGCCGCACTGACTGCGGAGGTGGATACCCTAAAATAGGGACTCGAGCGGTCTGAGTAAGAGCTCGGCCGTGCCAAGCAGCAGCTCGAGGAGAAGGAAGGTAAGAAATACCTTATAAAAATGTGCCTATAGCGAGGCGTGATTGCAAAAAATAGCAGGATTGTACTGCTTATTGCAGGGGCCACGACTAAGGTGGCGACCCTCAAGCAGGCGCTGGCCGAGGCCGAAAAGAAAATGGCCGCGGAGCGCACCGAGCGAGAGAAACTTGGGTCTCAGGTCGGCGAGGTGCAGCAAGAGCTTCAGGCTCTCATGAAGAAACATGAGAGTTTGGAGCTTGAGTCAAAGACCCAAGCGTCCGAGCTCGCGACGGCCCTTGAGACTGCCAATTCTGCCAAGGCCGAAGCCTAAAAGGCTCTCCGAGACTTGGAGGATGTGAAGAAGATAGCAGCGGGTAAGGCATTCTTTATGCAAAGCAGAAACATAAAAGTAAACTACTTGTTACTTACCCGAATCCGGAGTTCTCCAGGGGCCTTCGTAGATCTTCCCTGCAGCGTGTCCGATGCCGCCGCATTCTACCGAGCTGAAGAGGGCAGCTCGACGGAGAAGGTATTCTGGTCTCAGTATGCTGAGGCCGGACACCCTGTGCCCTTGAGCGACCAGCTGAAACAGCTGGTCGAACTCCACAAGGCGGCCGAACAGGCCATGAAGGGCTTCATAGTTCGGCTGTGGCCCGGAGAGGCCTTGCCTGGGAGCTACTTCGGGCTGGTGCGGCGGCTGGTGGAGGCCTGTCCAAGGCTCGAGGTCATCAAGTGCTCTGCCTGCATCGACGGTGCCTGTACGGCCCTTGCCCGTGTAAAGGTGCACTGGGGTAAGCTGGACGGTGGGAAGCTTGTGACGGACGGGCTGCCGCCGGGGAAGGAGCATCGCAAGCCGGAGAACTACTATAAGGATGTTCTTGCAGGTGCGTGCCTTGTGCAGATGAGTGCACCAAGGATGTAATTTTTGAATGAATTCGCTCGTGTTTATCCTGTGCGCTAAAAACTTGTTCATGTGCGCTAAGCAATGCTTATTGAATTTAAAATATTATTTTCTGTGCGGCCGTTTATCAAAAATTGAGAGATGGCCAGTCGTCGGCTTCTGCCCCCATGCCACTAGTGCTCGGGTGTTCGGTGATAAACCTGGGCGCTCTTTTTCCCATGGTTGGGTCCTCCGAGGGAGGCGCTCAGCATGACGAACCAGGCAATCGGACTATAATGCTTGAACACTCTCACTTAGCCATAGAACTTTATAATTTTAAATTTCGGCGAAGCCCCTAGTTCGGAGGACCGAGTTCGGGGCGCTATCCACGCCTTGGCTGGGGTTATCTAGCTCCTCGCTCGAAGCGGCATAAGCCTTTAGGGACTCGAAAAACCTCTCGAACAGCGACCGGTCTCTCGCCTCATCATGACAGCCAGTTTTAGCTTTCTCCACTGAGGTGCTTAACCCAGCTCAACCGGGCCACAATCGCAGTGGTTCTCCTAGTGCTACCTTAGCCGATATAGTGGAACGTAAGGCACCAAAACATAGGAGCCGGGTAAACCCAACTATTGACCCAAATCATGATTCGGAGCCGATGCATATAGTGCTATAAGTTCGGGGTGCCGCACTTGTGAAAGTGTACGGACTTCTCATGTCATATTAATGGGTACTAAAGCCCCTGGCGTATTTTGCCGTACCACAGTGTACGGGTGCAACATGTCATAAACATATATATGAAAAGATGATAATGCAAAAAATAGTCAGTAAGCTTTGCATTGTTTATAAAGAGGCTATTTATCAAAGCCGAACGATACAAGTGGTGCGATAAGCAAAAAGATATTGGACTATTTAGTATGTCTTGACCAGGGGCAGGCCGCGGAGTTGTATTTAGAACAGGTATACCGCTCGTAACAGAGACCACCTGGGAGTTCCATAATGCGGCATGGCTTGTCTACCTCCTGGATCTTGCATCATTTGTGCGGCAGTCGAATCGCCGAATAGGCCGTCCGAAGTATGGAGTCCTGAAAGTAAGAAAAAGTTGAAAAAAGAATCCGACAACCCCTAGTATGTTTTAAGCCGTATTTTGGGCACGCCGTTATTGTGCCCCTTCCCCTGTGCCCATGGTATTTCAAGGGCGTAGTTATGTACGCGAGGTACTAGTTTCGCTAGGTCGCGAAGGCTGGGGTTGGGGCCGCATTGCTATGCTTGCTCAGAGTGTGCCAGGCAGTCTTGCTGTAGGTTACTCCGGGCGCGCTTGGCAGTGTCTGGCTTTTTAATGGCCGGACTAGAGAATTGCCGAAGAAGGCTACTTTGTACCTCCGCTGCGAGAGCCGCCGTATGCTCCTCCGTACGGAGGGAGCGTTCGGTGTTTCCGTTGACCGTGATTACTCCTCGAGGGCCTGGCATCTTGAGTTTGAGATATGCGTAGTGCGGCACCGCATTGAATTTTGCGAATGCGGTTCGTCCAAGGAGGGCGTGATAGCCACTGCGAAACGGGACTATATCAAAGATTAACTCTTCGCTTCGGAAATTATCCGGGGATCCGTATACCACGTCAAGTGTTACTGAGCCTGTACAGTTGGCTTCTACACCTGGTATGATGCCTTTAAAGGTCGTTCTTGTGGGTTTGATCCTTGAGGGGTCTATGCCCATTTTCCGCACTGTGTCCTGATAAATCAGGTTCAGGCTACTACCGTCGTCCATGAGGACTCTTGTGAGGTGAAATCCGTCGATGATTGGGTCAAGAACCAATGCGGCGAAGCCGCCATGACGGATGCTAGTGGGATGGTCCCTCCGATCAAAAGTGATCGGGCAGGAGGACCATGGGTTGAACTTTGGGGCGACTGGCTCCATCGCGTATACGTCCCGTAGCACACGCTTCTGCTCCCGCTTGGGAATGTGGGTTGCGTATATCATGTTCACCGTCCGCACTTGTGGGGGAAAACCCTTCTGTCCATTGTTGTTCGGCGGCTTGGGCTCCTCGTCGTTGTTGTGCCGCCCCTTTTTATTTTCGGCTCTTAACTTGCCCGCCTGCTTGAACACCCAACAATCCCTGTTAGTGTGATTGGCTGGCTTTTAGGGGGTGCCATGTATCTGGCACAAGCGATTGAGTATTCGGTCCAAACTGGACGGGCCCTGAGTATTCTTTTTGAATGGCTTTTTCCGCTGTCCGGATTTATAGCCTCTGAATCCGTCATT
This sequence comes from Triticum monococcum, assembly GCA_034509565.1. Taxonomy (NCBI): domain Eukaryota; kingdom Viridiplantae; phylum Streptophyta; class Magnoliopsida; order Poales; family Poaceae; genus Triticum; species Triticum monococcum. The sequence goes on along the minus strand of CM067843.1, from coordinate 751,183,706 downwards.
GACTGCCGTGTCTTCATTGCTGTCGCTGTTAACGCGTCGTTTTTGTTTGTTCTGACGTGTCCTGCCACTTTTGTCCTTGGTATCCAAATTACCAGGGTTCTTTGATAAGTTGTTACTGCGAGCTAGCCAGCTGTCTTCACCCGCGCAAAAGTGGGCCATGAGTGTCGTGAGGGCTGCCATGGATTTCGGCTTTTCCTGTCCCAGGTGCCGGGCAAGCCACTCGTCGCGGATGTTAGGCTTGAAGGCTGCTAGGGCCTCTGCATCCGGACAGTCGACTATCTGGTTTTTCTTTGTTAGGAACCGTGTCCAGAATTTTCTGGCCGATTCCTCTGGCTGCTGAATTATGTGGCTTAAGTCGTCGGCATCCGGTGGTCGCACGTAAGTGCCTTAGAAGTTGTCGAGGAATGCGGCTTCTAGGTCCTCCCAAGAACCGATTGAGTCTGCTGGCAAGCTGTTAAGCCAATGCCGGGCCGGGCCTTTAAGTTTGAGCGGGAGGTATTTGATGGCGTGTAGATCATCGCCGCGTGCCATGTGGATGTGAAGGAGATAATCCTCGATCCATACCGCCGGATCTATTGTGCCATCGTATGATTCGATGTTTACGGGTTTGAAACCCTCTGGGATTTTATGCTCCATTACTTCATGCATGAAGCATAGCGGGTGTGCGGCGCCTCTATACTGGGCTATATCACGACGTAGCTCGGAAGAGCTATGTCTGTTGTGTTCGGCCCGGCCGGATTTGTTGTATCCGGAGTAAGGATCATCGTCACATGCCTTAGGGCGCCTGCGCGATCCGTAGATCGATCTTGTTTGTCTTGCCTTGTCCTCCAGTATGTCTCGCAGGTCTGGCACATTTTCCCGTGCCTTAGTTGAGTGGCGTCGGGGCATGGCTTGGGTGGAGGGTCGAGAGACCTCTCTGTCACGGCCGCGAGCTGGCCGGTCTGCCATGTCATGCGCTGGTGATGTAGGTGCTTCCTCCTCTGATCGGGGTAGCGGCCTGCGCTTTGGGTAACTCTTGGAGGGGCGTTCGAGTTCATACTCTTCGGCCGCAAGGACTTCAGTCCATCTGTCAGCTAGCAAATCTTGGGCAGCTCTAAGCTGCTACTACTTTTTCTTGAGGCTGCTTGCCATGGCTAAAAGCCTGCGTCTAAAACGCTCTTGTTCGGCGGGGTTTGATGGTATGACGAATTCGTCGTCATCGAGGCTTGCCTCATCTTCGGAGGGAGGCATATAGTTATCATCCTCAACCTCTTGGTATGCCGCTCTCTCATGAGGGCTGGCTTCTCCATCTTCCTGTGCCGAATCTTGCTGAGGTGGGTGTTCTTCGGCGCTGTTCGGGGTAGTATTATCTCCCGTGCCGGAATCACCATTTTTGCTTTGGCAGGATTTAGAGCGGCGCCGCTGATGCCGGCACTTTGGCTGTTTCTTGGGGGTGTCCTCCCCCACTGTTCCATCGCCATCTCCATCTTTTAGAGTATCCACCATATATATATGTCATAAGACGAGGTGGCCTTCCAGCGCCCTATAGGGCTGGTTCCTGTTCGTCTCCTACATACCGTCGATGTCTTCGGAGCCGAAGTCAAGCATGTCGGTTAAATCATCGACAGTGGCTACAAAGTGGGTGGTGGGTGGGCTTTGAATTTCTTCGTCGTCAGTATCCCATCCTCGCTGACCGTAATCCGACCAGGGCTCTCCTGATAAAGAGAGAGACTTAAGAGAATTCAGGATGACGCCAAAAGGCGAGTGCTGAAAGATGTCTGCGGCGGTGAACTCCATTATCGGCGCCCAATCGGATTCGATTGGCAGGGGCACGGGGGGTTCGGAGTCCGGGGAGGAGTCCGGATCCTCGGAGTGACGGATCATGCAGAGTGCGGGGCTAGCGTTCGGCTCGATCGCCTTTAAGATCGCAGCCCCCGAGGTGGCGTCCAACCGCTCATCCTCCATTGGCGCAATAGGCTCCGAGTTCGAGGTCGGAACCGATGCGTGTGCGGCCTCCAGGACACTACCTGGAGGCAGAGCTAGATCATGCCCCTCGAGATAGTGCGGCGCGCTTGGCCGTGGCTCAAACCCATCGAAGATCAAGTCTCCGCGGATGTCAGCCGTGTAGTTTAAGCTTCCAAACCTGACTTGATGGCCAGGGGCGTAGCTCTCGATCTGCTCCAAGTGGCCAAGAGAATTGGCCCGCAGAGCGAAGCCGCCGAAGACGAAGATCTGTCCGGGGAGAAAAGTCTCACCCTGGACCGCATCGTTGTTGATGATCAAAGGAGCCATCGGACCTAACAGCGACGACACAGAGGAACTCTCAATGAAAGCACCAATGTCAGTGTCAAAACCGGCGGATCTCGGGTAGGGGGTCCCGAACTATGCGTCTAGGCCGGATGGTAACAGGAGGCAGGGAACACGATGTTTTACCCAGGTTCGGGCCCTCTTGATGGAGGTAAAACCCTACGTCCTGCTTGATTAATATTGATGATATGGGTAGTACAAAAGTGGATCTACCACGAGATCGAGGAGGCTAAACCCTAGAAGCTAGCCTATGGTATGATTGTTGTCTATGAAGTTGATGAAATTGTCCTACGGACTAAAACCCTCCGATTTATATAGACACCGGATAGGGTTAGGGTTACATAGAGTCATTTACAATGGTAGGAGATCTTGAATATCCGCATCGCTAAGCTTGCCTTCCACGCCAAGGAAAGTCCCATCCGGACACGGGACGAAGTCTTCAATCTTGTATCTTCATAGTCCTGGAGTCCGGCTGAAGGTATTGTCCGGCTACCCAAACACCCCCTAATCCAGGACTCCCTCAGCAGGGCCACGAGGAAGGGCGCTGGAGCCACTGTGCTTCTACCAGCAAATCAAGAAAAACGAGGATCTCGCCATGCTCGTCGTCCCTCGCAAGTTCGTGAAGGTGATGAACACCTGGCTGGTCATCAAGCGGCTTCCGCGCGTGGTCAGGCTGTCGGTGAACAAGCGGTGCGTGTTCTGGGTGCAGGTCCAGAACTTCGAGGGGCACATGGTGCTTGGCCGGGGCTGGAACTACTTCTGCCGCCGCCACTGGATCGTCCCCGGTGACCTCATCGTTGTGCATCTCAGGACCCGGACTGAAGGTTCAGATCTACAACCACGACTCCTCGGTCATGTGCTGGTTTCGTTGCAGCAAGCACAACTGCGTTGGTGACATTAAGCATGCTATGTAGTTAAGTTAAGTAAGGTGTTAGTGTTGAACTTTTATGGTGTGTGGCTAGACTTATGGTACTTCTGCTGGGAACTTGTTCATATTTTGGCCAGGAGCAGCACCCTGGCGTGGAGCAGGGAAGGAGGATCCCCCTCCTATTAATCTTAAATAGGCTATCATTTCCTTGCTTGCTTTGTTTGATTTCAGTTGGTTGCTTGCTTTGTTTGATCTCATATGTGCTTGTTGTTGTGCTGATCATGTGGTGGTAAGGCCACCACATTTGAATGGGGCGAGCAGAACACAAACGTTGTTTGCAACCAAATAGCTGAAGTTTGCATCTACTCACACCCTAAGCACAAAAACGGCAACCAAACAGCAGGGGGGGTAAGTGCCCCTTCATGCGATACAGGTAACCAAGCAGGTTGCATCTGCTGCATATGAGGCTACATTTCAAGAACCTGGCTAGCTGGAGATGGACATGCTATGCAGGAACTGTAGCAAACCGGAACCAAACACGCCCTATACTACTCCCTCCCCTACCTATAAATATATAATGTTTTGGTAGGCTATATCATGCCATGAGAAAACAATTCTTTTTATTTGAACCATGCGAGAGAGAGAGAGAGAGCTACATGTCCTTTCTTTTATTTTGAATATATAATTCTACTACAACAAGGTTTGTCCGGCTCTGGTGAGGGGTGGGGGCGATGATGGCGGTGCGCCTTCGTCTTGCTCCAAAATGACTCTAATCCTCGCTAGATGCTCTATGGAGTTTGGTGCAATTTCTATTACTTTTTATGTTTTTTTGTAATAACATTATGTTTGATGAATAGATCTGAAGAATGGTGTTGCTTTTCATGTTTATACATTACCCCACCTCTTTCACATTTGTTAAAACATGGTAGCCTACTTTTTAGAGTCTAATCAAGTTCGACCTCCTGGTCGGTGGTGAACATAGCTAAGGTGGAACCCTTGATGACACGTAGCGACGGCCAATCAAAGGTTGGCGTGGGAAAGAAACCACACTGGATCGATTAGGATCAAGGTTGGTGTGGTTAGGCGCCCGGTTTAAGCGGTTTATCAGAGCCAAGGGAGCTTAGGACGAACGCTTGATCCAGTGCAGGCAGCAGCCAAATAGGATGTGCCAAGGTGGTGACGTCAACGACGGCGAGGATGGTATAGGAGATGATAGTTTAAACTTTAAAGGCAAGAGGTAAAAAGAAGTGAGGGAGATAGAAGAAAAAATGATAAACAAAAGTGAGCAAAGGAAGAAGACAAAGATGGGCCATTAGATCAGTTTACAAAATCCCCTCGCAAAAACAAAAAAGGTTAGCTTGCAAAATCAATCTTTAGTTTAACATCACCGCAAACATGATTTCTCACATAATGTTTCAGCTGAAGGCGGTGTGCCGCCATGCGTGGCATGGCTAGTACATTCTTATGTCTAAAACATAAATTTGATATGTGGTTCCGAGGTGTGTCTAGGCCATATCTAGATGTGCCCTAATTATTGCACATCTAAGTGACTCAATTAAATTAAAAAGAAAAGGATAAAAGATAAAATAAATGATACCATGAATCTTAGTATAAAATCAATGACATATGACCTAGATGTGCAATACTTAGAGCACATCTAGATGAGTGATAAGTCTTCACCGTATCTATTATTTTTTATTGTTTCATGCCAATATTATATCACTTTCACATACTTTTGGCAACTTTTTATATGATTTATTGGACTAACCTATTGATCCAGTGCCCAGTGCCAGTTCGTGTTTTCTACATGTTTTTTGTATCGCAGAGTATTCATATCAAACGAAGTCCAAATGCAATAAAATTTCACAGAGAATTATTTTGGAATATATGTGATTTTTTAGAGTTGGAATCACCGCAAACGGAGGCCCACACAGCCCACAACACACCAGGGCGCGCTAGAGTCCCCTGGCGCACAGTGGTGGGTTGTGCCCTCCTAGAACATCGATTGGAGCTCTACTTTGGGCGCAACGAAGCTTATATCCAGAAAAAAATCGTGTAAAAATCTCAGCGCAATCGAAGTTACGGATCTCCGGGAATATAAGAAACGGTTTTCGGCCAGATATGGGAAACGCGAAACAGAAGAGGACAGAGAGGAAGATCCAATCTCGGAGGGGCTCCCGCCCCTCCGGCACCATGGAGACCAAGGACTGGATGGGGAACTCTCCTCCCATCCAGGGGGAGGCCAATGAAGAAGAAGATGGAGGGGGTCTCTCTCTCCCTCACTTCTGGTGGCGCCGGAGTGCCGCCAGGGCAAGGATCGTGACGGCGATCTACATCAACAATCTTGCCACCGTCAACACCAACTTTCCCCCCCTCTATGCAGCGGTGTAACACCTCTTACCCCCACTGTAATCTCTACTTAAACATGGTGCTTACCTCCATATATTATTTGCCAATGATCTATGGTTATCCTATGATGTTTGAGTAGATCCGTTTTGTCCCATGGGTTAATCGTGATCTTGGTTGGTATGATTGTATATTTTATTTATGGTGCTGTCCTACAGTGGCCTCCATTCCCGCGCAAACGCGAGGGGCCCTCCCTGTAGGGTGTTGCAATATGTTCATGGTTCGCTTATGGTGGGTTGCGAGAGTGACAGAAACTTAAACCCGAGTAACTGGGGTATGACCTATGGGAGTAAAGAGGACTTGATACTTACTGCTATGGTTGGGTTTCACGACCTTAATGATCTTTAGTAGTTGCGGATGCTTGCTAGATTTCCAATCATAAGTGCATATGATCCTAGTAGATAAAGTATGTTAGCTCATGCCTCTCCCTCATATAAAATTACAAGAATGATTATCGGTACTTGTTATCGATTGCCTAGGGACAAATAACTTTCTTGTTGACAAAAGCTCTCTACTAAAACTAACTTAGTCACGTCTTTATCTAAATAGCCCCTAGATTTTATTTACGTGCTCTTTATTATCTTGCAAACCTATCCTATCACACCTACAAAGTACTTCTAGTTTCATACTTGTTCTAAGTAAAGCAAACGTCAAGCGTGCGTAGGGTTGTATTGGTGGTCGATAGAACTTGAGGGAATATTTCTTCAAACTTTAGCTCCTCGTTGGTTTCGACACTCTTACTTATCGAAAGAGGCTACAATTGATCCCCTATACTTGTGGGTTATCAAGACCTTTTTCTGACGCCATTGCCGGGGAGCAATAGCGTGGGGTGAATATTCTTGTGATTGCTTGTTTGCTTTATCACTGAGTAGTTTTTATTTCCTGTTCTAAGTTGTTCTCTATCTTTAGTTATGGATATGGAACACGAAACACCAAAAAATTAGTGGTACTTGCTACTCATGGAGATGGGGAACCTCCTAAAACCCTCGATGCTCGTTATGTGAAAAATATTATGTACTACTTTGATAATCCTGAGAAAACCCCAGTCAACTTGATAATGGGAGTAACGTTGGATCAACATGAATACTTTAGGGATTATCGGTTGACACAAAAGGGAAACTTTTATGGGATCAAATTCATATGTTGCATCGGTATGCTTGGAATTTATGTCAGAGATATGATTTGACTTGTTGCTCTAGGATGAATGCTCCACATCTTCCCTTTTCATGTGAACTTAATGATAATGAAACCTTGGCTTCTTATGCTAATGGTATAATTTGTTGCTTTTAAGGGTGCTTATGAAATTGAATCTTTGTTTGAAAATATGAAGCTTTTGATGATGATGTTTATAAACCTGAAAATTTTGCCATCCTTAAATATTGCTATGATAATTATAAATACAATTCCGATATTGATGAACTTATTGAGAAAGTCTCCACTGTCCAAGAAGAGACTAATATTCTGCAGGAGTCTATGGAAGAAGAAATTGATGAAACTGTGAGCTCATTGGATGAAAAGGATGATGAGGAGAGCGAAGAACAAAAGGAGGAAGATCGGATTAGCTACCCGTGCCCACCTTCTAATGAGAGTAACTCTTCAACTCATACATTATTTAATTTCCCCTCGTGCGTACCAAAGGATGATTGCCATGATAATTGCTATGATCCCATTGATTCGTTTGAAATATCCCTTTTTGATGATGCTTGCTATGCTTGTGGCCATGACGCCAATATGAATTATGCTTATGGAGATGAACTTGCTATAGTTCGTTATGTTAAGAATGAAATTGTTACTATTGCACCCACACATGATAGTCCTATTATCTTTTTGAATCCTCCAAACTACACTATATCGGAGAAGTTTGCTCTTGTTAAGGATTATATTAATGGGTTGCCTTTTACCGTTACACATGATGATTTTGATGAATATAATATGCATGTGTTTGCTGCTCCTACTTGCAATTATTATGAGAGAGGAACTATATCTCCACCTCTCTATGTTTCCAACACGAAAAAATTGCAAGAAATTGTTTATACTATGCATTGGACTTTACTTGATGTGCATGAATTGTTCTTGTATGACATGCCGATGCATAGCAAGAGAGTTAGACTTCGCCATTGCATGATATATGTTGCTTTGTGCTCACTACTAAATGCCAAATCATTGTTGATTCAAATTGGCTTTGATATACCTTGGGATCTGGGTGGATCCATTACTTGATCACTTTATGCCTAGCTTAATGGATTTAAAGAAAGCGCCGCCAGGGAGACAACCCGGAAGTTTTAGAGAGTTATTTATTTCTGTGAGTGCTTTTATAAAGTTTAAAAACAAAAAATAGAGGGGAACTTAAAACTTCACAAAAAGAAAAGTGAAAGTGAAATAGACGAGCACCATGGAAGCGGGAGCTAGCCTTGAACTTTGTTCATGTAGCGACCCGACCTCAGACCGACAAGTCTCTGTGCTTAAGTGTAATCCCTGGATCGGTATGCTGACACAGACAGTACTCGAGGATTTATAACAGAGGTAAATCACATGTATAAAGTAACGTAAATACTATTACCTCAATCCAAATAGCGGAAGTAACAACAAGGTTGTGGATTCCCATCAACACCAACGGCAAAGTTGAGTGTAGAAATCGTAACCCTAACGTATCACTTACTCGTCGTAAGATTCCTGCAACATGAGATGTTGCAGCCATGTAGGTCAGTACATTGAATGTACTGGCAAATTCACACCATAGGATAATGAGGAAATAATAGCTATCACTACATGCATATTTGGCTGGTGGAGGCTCTACGGTTATAATGTTTTTGCAAAAAGCCAATTTTTTCCTACAAAAAAGGAATATATTTTATTTAACTATCATGGTAGTTGTTAAACATTGAGAAGGTTCCTCCAACTCAATCCCAATTAAAAAGTAATTAACATCCCAACAAATTAATTTAGAGTGATGAGATCAACATGGTAATCCAGATCCAGATACTCAAGATGTCCATAACTGGGGACACGACTAATCATGATTAGTTTGTACACTCTGCAGAGGTTTGCGCACTTTTCCCCATAAGACTCGATCTCCTCCATTAGATTTCTCGCACTTCATGATGTTTGAGAAACGTATGACTGAGACACCGTCTTTCAGAAGCATTAACTCTAACCCCGGGTAGACAGTACCAACCTACATCCCCTACATCTGCTAGCCTACCACTGGAAGAGGCCATGCAACTTACTCCACTATGCTAGAGCCCATAATAGCTTGTGGCTGCACATGGAAGTTTCTAGCATGAATAATCTTATGATCCCTTTGAGCCTGGGTGGCATTCCATAGGGTGATCACACGGGTACTCCGGGATATCCTAGGACAACACTGGATTCTCCAGGTGTCCGCAACCAATCCACCTAGATGTGTGTTTAAATAGCCACCTTAAGTTAACCATTAATTAACAAACTCACATCAGTCATGGATGCACTCAAACCCAATCCACGTCTACGAGCATAACATGGCAGTACAAGCATAATGTAGAAGTAACTCCCAAGGGATTGATAATAAAAAGGCAATAGGTTCTACCTCATCATCTACTTCCCAATACCCACATGTTAATCAGATCCTAACCATGCCGTGTTTGAGGATTGAAACTAATGCACAAAACTGGGTAATAAAGTGATATGATCAAAGGGTGAACTTGCCTCGTACTGTTGTGAAGATGATTCACACTCATAACTCCTGATAGTTCCACTCGTCTCACTCCGGTCAATCTATCGTGAGCAAGCAATAGTAACCACACATAAGCAATCACTCAAAAGATCGGGAAGAACGAAGAAGACAATTCAGAAAACATCAAAACCAAGAAAATAACTCTTGCAACATAAAACAATTTCTAACAGTACCTAAATTATGTGAATTTGGCCTTCTCAGAAAGTTTAGGTCAAGAGCTTCGATTTGCAAAAAGAATCAACTGAATCGGATTTATAAAACTCGAGTTACGGTCAAACGAAGTTCAAATACAAATCTTCTTGAATTCAAAATTTAAACTTTCAAAAATACATGTTCAAGTTGTTTTACTGGAAAGAGGGGATCATAACGAAGAAGTGGGCGTTGGTTTCAACTAATTCCGACTAACGAGCAAAAAGTAGTGATCGTTTGAAGTACATGTACTAAACTGTAAATAAAATATTCATAGATGGGTCCTTGGCCGAAAATAAAATAAAAATAAAAGGCTAAGGAGCGAATGCTCGCTACGGAACCCTAAGGAACGAATAGTTTGCTAAAAAGAACTAACCTAGCGAATGTTCGCTAAACAAATCTAACCTAATGAATGCGTTCACTGAAAGACCTAAATGAATGAACGATCACTGATTAGTTTAACCTAAATAAATAAACCAGATCTAAAGTAAACCGAAACTTAAAAATAAAACCGGCCAAACCAGGGCGGTTCTTTACTGGGTCACAGCGGCGGGTCGGCGGATCCGGCGAGCTCCGGCGAGGTTGCAGGGCGTGGTGGTGGCGAGCAGCGAACGGGCGGCTGCGGCGCTAGGCTGCGGGGCTAAGCGGCGGCGGCGAGAAGTGCGTCGGTGGAGCAAAGAGCGGCGCAGGGCGGCGGAGTCGTCATCGTCGTCGGCTGACGAGTGCGGCAGCGGCGGAGACTTAGGAGGAGGAGACAGAGAGAGTGGCGGGGTCCGGGCTTATATAGAGGGGGGCGAGGGGTTGCGTGGAGGAGGGGCCAATACGGCGGTGGAGTCCGGGCGGAGCGCGGACGTCGAGGCGGCGGCGATTGCGGCAGCGTTCGGGACTCTGTCGTAAGCTGGTAGCGAGGCGGACAGGCTGGCTGGGCTGGGCTACGGCCTGGTGAGATGCTGGGCCGACCCAGTTCGGGGAAGGAGTTTTTTTAAAATCATTTTTCCAGACTAACAAAAATAATGAAAACAAAATAAATAAATATATTATATAGGCATATAATATATCAAAATTTTTAGAAAAAGATTTCCTACAACCTGAACATTTGTCTAACGTCAAATAAAATCCACAAAAATTTAAATAAAACAAAGAGTGCTACAACTACAATAAAACCTAGTAAAAATCATTTTTAAATTACCAAAATAAATTCAAATTTATTTCATTCCACTTTTCTAATGTAGGGAATCATTTTACCCTATTTTCCATATATTTTATTTTTGGAGAAAAATAATTTGAATAAAACCAAATAACTCCAAATTGAAAATAATTTCAAAGGAACCTTGAATTTGATTCTTTTAAACTTCCAACTCATATTTAATATGTTTTTGACGAAGTCATTTTATCTTTTCTCGTGAAAAACATTGAGTTGCTTGAAGTTTCGGAATTTGAAATATTTCCAAATGAAATTCAAATCTTTTCAAAACCCCTTTTCATTTAATTAAATGGAAGAAGTCATATCATCTTCACTCTAGGGTTTTGTATTTTGAAAAGAATTTGAACTCATGGCAATCGGAAAGCAAAGGTGAAAGTTTGGGAAAGTCATTTCATTCCCTCTCATTTAACTTTCAAAAAGTTTTCGAATTTCACTCAATTTCACACAATCAATCACACAACAATCAAACAAACAATCAATCTATTTATTTATTTATTATAACATTCCAAAATTTAGAATTTTGGGATGTTACAAACCTACCACCCTTAAAATGAATCTCGTCCTCGAGATTCAGAGAGGCTAGAAAGAAATAGGTTAGGGTCGGGTCTTCTCAAAATCCATCGATCATCACAGAGGGTCTGGGGTGCTACCACCCTTAGAAGCATTGTTACGGTTCCATCAAAACTCATATGCTCCATCCTTATTCTTGAAAGTGTCAGTCTTCTTAGATTCTCGAGAAAATTCCTTTTCTGGGCTCTTTCGGTAGTGGCATAACCTTTTTCCTCAATTCCTGTGTCCTCTTCATCTTGGTACGGGTCTTCTGTGATCGGGTCTTCTTAGCTGACGGGTCTGGCGCCAATACTAAAAAACTGTTGATATCTCATGGTGGTCAACAATTTATGGCTTCTCCTGCAGGAAATGGGTCTTGGTTGAACCTCACCGTATGACCTACGGTCGGCAAAAGCTACCTTGTACAAGGGAAAATACATATACCATTCTAAGGTTCAAACAAGGTTTAATATCGTCGTCTCTCTACTATAGGCAAGTCACTCAGATTTACCAATCCCATATAGCAAGGCGAATAATAAGAGTAAGTCGGTATGGTGATCAATCCATCCCGCACCCAAATCATTACCTTGTATATGGTTTAGCGAATCTCATATTCTAACACTCGGTCATCCTCACCAGCATTGCAGAATTTCTCTTGTCGATGAACTGGGTTCGGGAAAAAAATTCACTGATTCTGCAAGCGAAAGAAACACCTATCGTTCCTTCACAACTCTTAGGTTTTGCGTAAACTCCTATAAGATCGTCTGTTGATGAAGCCGTAACTCCTTCCAGGGTTTTTCCTTTAGCAAGAGTGTGCTTGCTTCTTGGCAGGTCCTGGGGCCTGTGGGTTATGGCCCATCTCATCACTTGTAAACCTTGAACTCATCCTCGGGGCAACTGATCATTATTCCGACATCTAGCTTCCTAGCATACTTAAAATCCATCCAATTGTACTGTATCTCTCCCTTCTATTGGCACCAAACTAAGACGTGATTGCTCAGACTCATCATGGAGTTACAATTGCTCCTTATTACCAACATTATACCTCCTTTATATCCAATAGTACTTCATCCCTTCATACTCTTGGGATATCCCACATATCGAGACAAAACTCATACTTATTTTGTCTGAAATCCACTCCGTGGCATATCATTCTCCTTTCCATGGGTCAAGTGTCCTCACATGGTACTACCACCCTTAAAATGCACAACTTCTTCCGTAGACCATATTTCTCATATCCTCGAAAATGGTCAAAATCTCTCTTCATAGAGTAACTACTCATAAAATCCAAATCAGTACCAACAATGCTTACTTCATTAATTCTCAAATTATCACAATCTCCTGCATTTCCATTACATGCCTCAACTCGACACCTCAATAATAAAGAAATGTTCTCCCTACTACTACTATACATCTCGTTGCAACTCAACTATTTATCACAAGTCTCCTTCTCTTTGGGACAATCTCTGGCAATGTGCCCCACTTCACTACAACGGAAACATATTACTTCTGACAAGTCTCGAGGTTTCCTTGTGATTTCAAAGCCTCCTTGGGTCCTTGGCTTCCTTTTTGGGCAACTGCTGAAGTAGTGCCCTCACTCCTTGCACCTAAAATAGGTGATATGACTCAGGTCCTTCCTGGAATCCAATCTATTTTTCTTCCTGGACTTTTCCATTCCAATGAGGGCTTCTATTTCCTGTGGGTTGATACGTCTCCGTCGTATCTACTTTTCGAAACACTTTTGCCCTAGTTTTGGACTCTAACTTGCATGATTTGAATGGAACTAACCCGGAGTGACGATGTTTTCAGCAGAATTGCCATGGTGTTATTTATGTGCAGAACCAAAAGTTCTCGGAATGACCTAAAACTCCACGGAGCGTATTTTTGGAAATAATAAAAAATACTGGCAAAAGATCATGGCCAGGGGGCCCACACCCTAGCCACGAGGGTGGTGGCGTGCCTGCCCCCCAGGGCGCGCCCCTACCTCATGGGCCCCCTGGAGCTCCTCCGACCTCAACTCCAACTCTATATATTCGTGTTTGGAGAGAAAAAAAATCAGAGAGAAAGATTCATCACGTTTTACGATATGGAGCCGCTGCCAAGCCCTAAACTCTCTCGGGAGGGCTATTCTGGAGTCCGTTCGGGGCTCCGAAGAGGGGAATCCGTTGCCATCGTCATCTTCAACCATCCTCCATCACCAATTTCATGATGCTCACCGCCGTGCGTGAGTAATTCCATCATAGGCTTGTTGGACGGTGATGGGTTGGATGAGATTTATCATGTAATCGAGTTAGTTTTGTTAGGGTTTGATCCCTAGTATCCACTATGTTCTGAGATTGATGTTGCTATGACTTTGCTATGCTTAATGCTTGTCACTAGGGCCCGAGTGCCATGATTTCATATCTGAACCTATTATGTTTTCATGAATATATGTGAGTTCTTGATCCTATCTTGCAAGTCTATAGTCACCTACTATGTGTTATGATCCGGCAACCCCGAAGTGACAATAATCGGGACCACTTTCGGTGATGACCTTAGTTTGAGGAGTTCATGTATTCACTATGTCTTAACGCTTTGGTCCGGTACTCTATTAAAAGGAGGCCTTAATATCCCTTAGTTTCCGCTAGGACCCCGCTACCATGGGAGGGTAGGAAAAAAGATGTCATGCAAGTTCTTTTCCATAAGCATGTATGACTATGTTCGGAATACATGCCTACATTACATTGATGAATTGGAGCTAGTTCTGTGTCACCCTAGGTTATGACTGTTACATGATGAACCGCATCCGGCATAATTCTCTATCACCGATCCGTTGCCTATGAGCTTTCCATATATTGTTCTTCGCTTATTTACTTTTCCGTTGCTATTGTTATCATCACCAAAAAATACCAAAAACATTACTTTTGCTACCGTTACTTTTGCTATCGTTACCACTACTATCATATTATTTTGCTACTAAACACTTTGCTGCAGATATTAAGTTTCCAGGTGTGGTTGAATTGACAACTCAACTTCTAATACTTGAGAATATTCTTTGGCTCCCCTTGTGTCAAATCAATAAATTTGGGTTGAATACTCTACCCTCGAAAACTGTTGCGATCCCCTACACTTTTGGGTTATCAAGACTATTTTCGGGCACCGTTGCCGGGGAGCATAGCTCTATTCTTTGAGTCACTTGGGATTTATATCTGCTTATCATTATGAAGAACTTGAGAGATCCAAAAACCAAGATTTATCCCTCAACTATGAGGGGAGGTAAAGAACTGCCATCTAGCTCTGCACTTGATTCACCTTCAGTTTTGAGTAAGCTTGCGGCACCTAAACCTGCTTCTACTATTGATTTTGATATGTCGCATATTATTGATGATGCCACTTCTGCTATGCATGATACTTATGATGAAACTACTTCTATGCCTGATACTACCGTGCCACTTGGTGAATTTCTTGATGAACAACTTGCTAGGGCTAGAGAGAATGAAATTATTAAAACTGATAATACTGATGAAAGTGATTATGAAGGCTCTCCTAATAAATATGAATTACCTATTGTGCCTGAGGGCTATGTTATGGATGAAGAAACTAAAAGAGACTTTCTTGCTTGCAATGATAGAAGTGATCTTAAAAAGTTATTAGCTAAGCTTAAACAAAAAACTCTGAATGCTAGAATGAAATATGATCCTGCTTATGCTACTTCACCTATCTTTATTACTAATAAGGATTATGAATTCTCTATTGATCCTGATATAATTACTTTGGTTGAATATGATCCTTTTTATGGCTATGAATCTAAAACTGTTGTGGCACATCTTACTAAATAAAATGATATAGCCACCCTGTTCACTAATGATGAGAGAACTCGCTACTTTTATATCCTTAAAATATTTCCGTTCTCATTAAAGGGTGATGCTAAGATATGGTTTAATTCTCTTGATCCTGGTTGTGTGCGTAGTCCCCAGGATAGAATTTATTACTTCTCTGCTAAATATTTCCCTGCTCATAAGAAACAAGCTGCCTTAAGGGATATATATAATTTTGTGCAGATTGAAGAAGAGAGTCTCCCACAAGCTTGGGGGAGGCTTCTCCAATTACTTAATGCTTTGCCTGATCATCCTCTTAAGAAAAATGAAATACTTGATATCTTTTATAATGGACTAACCGATGCTTCTAGAGATTACCTAGATAGTTGTGATGGTTCTGTTTTCAGGGAAAGAACACCGGTTGAAGCTGAAATTCTATTGAATAATATGTTGACAAATGAAAATAATTGGATACTTCCTGAGCCAACTCCTGAGCCTACACTACAAAAAAATACACTTCCGTGATGATACGTGTTTGTCACAGTAGGTCGCGTTTTTTGTCATGCATGCACATCCATGACAAATTTATGACAGAATCAAGATAGTCATACCTGTGCTGTAGTAGAAGTGTTCCATGACATTACCAAAATTATCATCATGGAAGTGTCCACTTCCATGACGATAAATCGCGCGTCACAGAAGTGCTTTCGTCAAGGGTGACTGACACATGGCATCCACCGTAACGGAACGCCGTTAAGCTATCGGGTCGGGTTTTGGATCCGATAACCCGTTAACAGCCCCACCAATGGGGATTTTCCACGTGTAAAATCATCATTGGCTAGAGGAAACACGTGCCGGCTCATCGTTGGGACAGATGTCATCCGCTCACTGGACAGAAGGCGCCTATGATACGTCGACACGTGGCACGGCCCAGCAATGGCCCATTCCTGTGAAAAGGCCAGCCCGTTTGACTTGGTCAAAAGCTGGCGGGCTGGCCCATGGAAAGCCTGTTAACGGCCTGTTCGCATATAGCCCATTTACAACCCGCTAACCCAAGGCCCGTTACACCCTATCCGAATTAGGCCCAGTAGCGTCATCTGGGCCATCCAATATGATTCCAGCCCGTTTTCACTTCTGGCCCATGTATAGCCCATGACGTCTTTCGACCCATATGAGGCCCTTTGTAACTCTTGGCCCATTAGCAGCCCGTGCTGAAACTAGCCCGTAATGAATAGTGTATTACTTTACACCCATTAACGGCCCATGGTGAAACTGGCCTGTAATGAACAGTGTATCACTTTATACCCATTAACGACCCTGTCGGGGGTGCTGATCCCACGGACACCTATGGGACCATGGCGGACCGGGGCCCCTTTCGGTTCGGCAGGGGGGGTGGAGAGTGCACGAAGAGCAGATCGAGGCGAACGCACGAGCGACGCGATTAGTTTACCCAGGTTCGGGCCGCACGGATGCGTAAAACCCTACTCCTGCTTTGATTTGTATTGTGTTCTTGCTCGGGAGCGATGAATGCTACAGTACACTTGGATGGCTAGCGAGACCGAGCATGAGAATGATCGTCCTCCCTCATTTGTTGCGCATGGGCCTCCTTTTATATGTCAAAGGGGTCACCGACAGGTGGCAACAGGGATGAGGGTAAAAAAGTAAAAGAAGTGGTGGTTGGCACCACCGCTTACTACAGTTGTATCATACCTAACCCTGACGGCAGGGGACAAAGGCATTAAATGCCTGTCTGCGTCGCCTAGACGGTGCAGAAAGGGACCGCTAGGGACGCCATTGCTTGCCATGATGGCTATCTTGTCAGCGCCGCTTGCCACCGTGTACCTCTGGCTGCATAGCCTTCCGCCACGTACGCCTGGAAGGGCCCCAGAGCAACACGTTGGCGGATGTGCTAGAGCGCAGGTACAGGACGGAAGCTTGCCGCGGTTATCATCTTGCCGCGTCCAGGAGCTTGTCGCTCACTGGGTCTTGCCGGGACACGTGGTGTGCTGCGGCAAGTTCCTTGATATGTCTTGATTGGCCTCCCCGGCAAGCTCCTCTTGCCGGGGTCTTGTCCCCTTCCCGGCAAGCTCCTCTTGCTGGGGCCTTGTCTCCTTGGTTTTGGATACTTTGTTCTTGAATGGCTCCAAGGGAACCACGGAGGGTTTTGGCGGCCACCCGGCAAGCCTTGCCGCGGGACGCTGCGACTGCCCGTGCACAAGTTCGGGATACTAAGGTACCCCTACTTTAGTACACCGACAGGAGCCCCCGGGCCTGGGCCATACACGGTGCCGAGCGCTGTTGGGCCAGGCCCAAAACAGGGCATGGGCACGCGCGGCCTAGGTTACGCCGTAACTCACTCCGCATCCACCGCGCCCTCCCCGCACGGCACGCGTCGAACGTGGCATCGTGGGAGAGATCGTGGGCGGTTTCTTTATTAGGAAAGGCGGAACGTCCGCCACCTCCCCCTTTATAAGCAAGGGGAAGCAGGGGTAGTGCGCCCACTCGCCCCATTCCAATCTCAGAACACTCTGCCCCGCCTCCGTCTTCTCAAAGCAACAAGAGAGCAGCCTCCCGCCCCCCCCCCCATCGCCACCAGCACTACCAACGCCGTCGGCCTCCGCCACCACATTCGCCATGGCCCCGAAAGCCGACAAGGCGAAGGCCGTGAAGTCGACCGAGGCGCAGCGGCTCGCGGCGCTACGGAAGGAGCGAGCCATTCCTCCCCCCCAAGCTCGGCGCCAAGGAGCTGCGGGAGTATTATTATCTCTTCTGGTCGACGGAGACGCGAGCTCATCTGCGGACCAAGGTGCTACCGGCCGCTGCTCACGCGACGGCTCCGGACGGGTACCCCTTCTTTGCCGTATTCTTCTACTGCGGGCTCTGCCCGCCCTTTTCCGAATTCTTCTGTGATATCATGAACACATATGGCTCTGCCTCCTTGATTTCACCCCCAACGCCGTCCTCACCATGGCAGTTTTTGCGCACCTTTGTGAAAACTTTGTCGGAGTCCACCCTAGCGTAGCTCTTTTCCGCCATTTCTTCATTCCCCGGGTAGAGAGAGGAGAGCCCTTGTCCGGTGGAATCGCCTGGGTCTCTAGGACCGGCAAGAAGGACTCTTATTTGGAGGAGTGGAGGGCTGATTAGTGCTGGATTGTCGAGGAGAGCCCGCAGCCATTCACCGCCCGACGCCAAGTAGCAGCAGTACGCGGCAGTGACTGGAGCGACATGGCCCTGGAAGACAGCAGGCTGAAGATTGCCGTCACCAGGATCCAGCGCCTCAGGCTTGCCGGACTCACTGTAGGCGCCGTTGGCGCAGACTTTCTTCGCCGTCGCATCGCCCCCCTGCAGGAACGGAGGAGGCCTGCCTGGGAGTTCAAGAACGCGACAGATATCATGAGGCTGCGCTCGGGCCTCAACCTCAATTTCACTGTCCTTGAGCTCAACAGAATACTGCAGGAGCTCTTCAAGTACGATTCAGATCACCCCGAAGTCTTCAGGTTGCCGCAGGGCGTCGTCCCTTTGTGCAACAACTCTGCGCTTGACCGCATCAGGGCAATGATGCCACTGTGCGACTCGCACGGACTCGTGCCCACTTGGCAAGAGCCCGAAGACGAGGTCGTGCAGCAGTTCTTCGACAACCTGGCAGAGGTGCCAATCCGCGCCGACGAGAAGGACGGCCTCATCCGTGACACCACCGAGGCGGAGTTGGCGTACATAGCCACCAGGTTGGAAGAGGCGGCGGCTGCCGCAGCGGCAGGCGAGTTCGGGTTTACCTTGGAGGAGGCGGCGGCAAGAGAGGTGGAAAATCGTGCCGAGCGAGAGGAAATCTCCGGCAAGAAAGAGCTTGCCTGGCAAGAGGAACTTGCCGGCAAGGAAGATCTTGCCGGGCGTGACGCCGAGCCGAGCGAGCCCGCCGAGGATGCGAGCGGCTCGTTGGAGATCGACTCCTCCTCTACTTCGTCCTCAGACAGCACGCCGCCAGCAGCATCTCCGTCCCCTCCAAGAAGGCGTCTCCGCAAGGCCGGGAATGTAGCGAGGCGGCAGGCGGGCCGGCAGTCGCCGCGCCGCACGACGCGCTCCACCGCGGCAAGCACCGTTGCCGCTGGAGTGCCCCATGCTGCTGCTTCAACTGGAGCGGGGTCTTCCCGGACTGCCGCTTCTGCTCCCGCCAAGCGACCAAGGGAGCCTACTCCTCCACCCTCCCGCGCCGGACGCGGGCCGGATTTCGACTTCTCCGCGTTCAGCTCCGACGAGGAAGAAGAAGAAGAGTAAGTTTTCCTTACTGTACTTGTAGTTCTTCAATCTTTGCTGTTTTATCTCGTATCTCACTTGCTTTTCCCTGAATCTGTTCCTTTTTAGGACTCTGGCTCAGAGGGCAGCAAAGAGAGCCAAGGCCCCGATGATTGTCATCGAGGACGAGCCCACCGCGTCGGCAGGGGACGCGCCCGAGACAAACTTGCCGGACCCATCGACTGATCTTCAGAGCAGCCCCAAGCGTAAGTGTCTTGTTTACTTCCCGCTGTTGGGCGCGCACGAAGATCCTTGCTGTGCTGATACTTGTTTGTTTGACTTGTGCAGGAGCAGAGTAGCCTCACCAGGAGAGCCTGGAGGCCGCTCCCGAAGCGCCAAGGGGGAGTCCTCCGGCGAGGGAGAGGTCTCCGGCAAGGGAGTGCTCTCCGGCAAGGGAGGAGACTCCGTCAAGGGAGGAGCCCCCGGCAAGGGAGGAGCCCCCGGCAAGGGAGGAGCCCCCGGCAAGGGAGGAGCCCCCGGCAAGGGAAGGGTCTCCGGCAAAGGGCAGCGCCAGCGACCCCTCGGCGATGGAGACCACTACTGCCGAGCCCGGCACAGGTAATTTCCTTGCTTCAAACTCCCCTTGGCTTCTTCATCTTCTTGATTTTCTCTTGGATTTTGCTCGCATTTTGCTTGAATTTTCTCCCCCCTTCCGGCCGTCAGATCCATCTGCTGCCGAGCCAATGGAGACTGAAGTCGCCGCCGAGGAAGCAGCCGGCACCGGCGAAGAGGCCGCCAGGGCTGCCGCCGCGGAGGCGGGCGGGGAGTGTGGCGGTCGTACTGGCGACCCGGAGGCCGCAGGAGCGCCAGGCGCTGCTCCGACCACCGACTCCTCCGCCGCTGCCGCCGCGCCAGGCTCCGAGGAGCCCCAGCCTGGCGTCTACCTGAAGGCTGGCGAGGACATCTTCATTAACCTTCCCTGGGCGTCAAGCTCCAGGGCGCCGGTCGAGGGAGAGATGCTTGACGAAGAAGTGATTGCCTCCGCCGGGCTAAAACTGGTCGACGCGCCAAGCAGCAGCAGCAGCGAACCCGAAGAGGAGCGTCTGCTGCGGAAGTTGGTGGCGCTCTACCGCACCCGGCAGGCCTAGCTGGAGTCCCGTGAAGCACTCGTTGCGAAGGCGGGAGCCGACATCGAGAAGCGCGCGGAGGAGCTCTGGGGCGCCAACCAGGAAGCTCTCTGCTCCCTGGCAAAGGAGCGGGAAGATCTTGCCAAAGCGCAGCAGGCCTTCCTCCTCGAGAAGGCCGACGTCGAAGAGCGCCAACGTCTTGCCGCGGAGAAGTTGTCTTCGCAGGAGGGTGACTTGGCGCAGCGGAAGGTCCACCTCGACAGCCACGAGGAGGAACTTGCCGCGCGTGAGCGAGCAGTTGGCGGAGCCCTCAAGCAAGCCGAGGACGCCGCCGCAGCTGCTGAGGCCGCCAAGGCTGATCTGGAGCTGAAGGTGGTGCAGCTGGAGGCGGGCCTCAAGGCGAGCGGCGACGAGCTTGCCGTGCTCAAGCTTGAGCGGGAGGACACCAACAGCTACTCGGAGCTGCAGGCCCTTTTCGCCGAGAAGGGCAAGGAACTGGACGCCGCCAAGAACTCCAACGCTGATCTGGAAGTGAAGCTGGCGGTTCTGACCAAATATCTGGATGGCGCCAAGGAGCAGGAGGCGGCATTGAAGGAAGAAGTCGAGGCCGGCAAGGTGCTGCTGGCAAACGCTGCTGCCGCCCAGAAAACCTTGTCGGAGAACATGGAGCACTGGACGAAGGGTCTGGTGAACGTCGCCGCAGATGTCGACAAAGAGCTGGCGCAATTGTGGATGGTGGATCTCGGGTACTCCTCCGATGAGAACCTCCGACCCAGCGCCAAGCTTACTCTGTTCTTCAAAGGCGTGGTGACGGCGCTTCAGCGACTCCGGGAGCAGATCCCAAAACAGCTTGCCGACGAATCACGCAAGATTTGCGCGGGAGCTCTCCAGAAGGTGCTGATGAAGGTGGCCTTTCGCAACCCAGGCCTCCGCCTCACCAACGTCCTCCGAAGCTTGCCGCCAGATGCTGATCTGGAGGAGCTCAAGGCCCTTGTCGCACCTATTGTGGACAGGGTGAGCGGAATCAGGAGGGTTGAAGGCGACCGCGTAGACTAGGCCATCCATCTTCTTCTTTCCTTGTCACTGTCAATCATGTTATGAAAAACAGTCTGTTAGAACTGCGACAAGTTATTTTGTAATATACTCTATCCTGGGTAGTAATTGCTATGTTATTTCCTTTACTTGACTCTTTCCTTTGTATGTTTTTACCCTACGCTTTTAGGGAACTTGCCGGCGCAGGCACCTTTGCCGCGAGCGCTGAGTGCGGAACGTCAGCAACCTGCTGGCGGTGCCGCATCCGACAAGAAACCTTGTCGCGGCTAGCCGCAGCTCACTTAAGTTGTTGAGCGGACTCGAAACAACAGTAAGGGCGCAACTAGCTACGAGTTGGTTCCTCCGCGCACAGGTTTTCCATACAAAGCACGGTCGTTCAAGGAAAATAACTTAAAAATTTAAAGGAAATTTGATTGCTCAGACTTTGGCAACTTATCTTTTTTTTGTTACTTGCTTCCCGGCAAGGCGAAAATTTCTTGAACGACGCCTGGTCCATATCGTATCTTCTCCCTTCCCCCCCGGCAAACTTGTGCGCGAAGGAACCTCCTTTTCCTTGTGAAAATGAAAGAGGACGAAATAACAATATGGAGCTTTAAGGCTCGTTATTGCTTACCGGGGGTTAGTGCTGCACAAATTGTCAGATAATACATGCAAAATTTAAAAAGCATGAAATCGACAAGGTGTGCTGAGCACATGGTCTTTATGCACGGGATCTGTGCCCGGCTTTGTACAAAGGATTACATGCAACAGCGGCAAGACTTGTACAAAAGGTGGTTGCCGGAACGGGTTCTGGCAACCGAGCCCTACGGGTAAAACTTGTGAAGATGCTCAATATTCTAGGAGTTGCTCACTGGCACGCCTAGTGACTCGTTTCACCCGGTAAGGGCCTTCCCACTTCGGCGTCAACTTGTTGGAATTCTTGGCGGACTGAATGCGCCGAAGAACAAGGTCGCCTTCCTCGAGACTTCTGGCGTTAACTTTGCGGCTATGGTAGCGGCGCAAAGCTTGCTGGTAGCGAGCGGCTCGCACAGCAGCCTGAAGACGGTCTTCCTCAAGGAGCAGCGCGTCATCTTGCCGCAGCTGCTCTTGCTTAAGCTCATCATAAGCGAGCACTCGAGGCGACCCATATACGAGTTCCGTGGGGAGAACTGCCTCCGCTCCATAGACTAGAGCGAAGGGTGTCTGGCCAGTGGCTCGATTTGGCGTCGTCCTGATCGACCAAAGAACCACCGGCAGCTCCTCGATCCAGTTTCTTCCGCACTTCTGCAGCCTGTCGAAAGTTCTGGTCTTGAGCCCATGCAGCACTTTAGCATTTGCCCTCTCCGCTTGACCGTTGCTTCTCGGGTGAGCAACAGAAGTGAAGCAGACCTTCGCGCCAAGATCTTGGACGTACTGCATGAAGGTGCGGCTCGTAAATTGCGTACCGTTGTCGGTGATTATCCTGTTAGGGATCCCGAAACGACAAACAATCGACCTGAAGAACTTGACTGCTGACTGTGCTGTCACCTTCCTCACTGGTTCCACTTCCGGCCACTTTGTGAACTTGTCGATTGCAACGTACAAGTACTCAAAGCCCCCGACAGCTCGGGGAAAGGGGCCGAGGATATCGAGCCCCAGACCGAAAATGGCCAGGATAAAGGGATCGTCTGGAGAGTTTGAGCTGGCTGGTGTATCTGCTTGGAATGGAACTGGCACGCTTCACACTTGGTTACTTGTGCAGTTGCATCCTGGAGGGCTGTCGGCCAGAAGAAACCTTGCCGGAATGCTTTTCCGACAAGGGCTCTTGCGCCAATGTGGTGACCACATATGCCTCCATGTATCTCTGCCAACAGCTTCTGTCCATCTTCCCGGGGAATACACTTCAATTTCACACCATTGAGTCTTCTTCTGCACAGTGTGTTATTGACAAACTGATACATACTAGACTGCCGGGCTACTCTTTCCGCTTCTTCTTGCTCTTCGGGAAGTTCTCCTGTCTGAAGGAAACGGACAATCTGCTGCGCCCCTGTTGGAGCATGTGGCTCGACAACAAGGACTAAAGGCACATCTGCTGCTGTGGGAACATCCGCTTCTACGGCAAGAGTCTGCGGTTCTGCCGGAGCTTGTCGTTCCCCGGCAAGCTTGCCGGAGCAGAACTTGTCGGGAGTGTCTGCTTCAACGGAACAAACCCTGGGGCTTGCTGGAGCAGACTGCTCCTCAGCATTCTTGGTGTTGATCTCGGGGACTTTCTTGGCGGCGGTTTCGGGAAGCTCTGCCGGAAAATAGTCGCCAGAAACCAACTTCCTCTTCTTGCTCTGTCCAGTTGGTGGTGTTACGGATGGGTGACTCAACTTGAGCACAAAAATCCCTGGTTCCACAGGTAATTTAAGTGCCGCGCACTTTGACAGGCCATCGGCAATGTCATTTTGAGCTCTTGGGACATGCTCCATTTGCAGCCCGTCAAAGTGCTCTTCTAGCTTTCTCACTTCGTCAACGTAAGCTTCCATTAAAGGACTCTGGTAATTCTTGTTTACTTGGCGGACGACAAGCTGTGAGTCACCCCTGACTATGAGCTTCTTAATCCCAAGTTCTGCCGCAATCCTGAGACCGGCAAGAAAGCCTTCATACTCTGTAGTATTGTTTGTCGCTTGCTCCTTGGGAAAGTGCATCTGGACTATGTATTTGAGGTGCTCTCTGGTGGGTGCGACAAGCAGCACGCCATCACCGGCGCCTTGCAGCGAGAAGGCACCGTCAAAGTACATGAGCCACTCCTTGCTTGTTTCCTTGGCGGGGATGCTCGTCTCCGGAATTTCTTCATCTGGAGTTGGCGTCCACTCTGCTATGAACTCTGCCAATGCTCTGCTTTGGATCGTTGATGTACTCTCAAATTTGAGGCCAAAGCTCGACAGTTCCAGTGCCCACTTGACAATCCTGCCTGTTGCTTCTGGATTTTGCAATATCCTCTTCAGCGGAAAGCGAGTAACAACTGTGATCTCATGTGCTTGGAAGTAATGGCGCAGCTTTCTCGAGGCCATGAGAAGGCCGAAAAGCAACTTCTGCACACCAGAGTACCTTGACCTAGCCCCCTGCAAAAGGGAACTGATGAAGTAAACTGGGCGCTGCACCATCTTCTTCTGTATCTCCTCTTGCATTTGCGCAGATCCATGCTTGTCGGGACCAGAGCTTGTCGGGGAAGCCCCCTGCTTGTCGCTGGATGTGCTTGCCGCGGTTGCTGGCTCGTCATCTGCCTCCCTCTCCGCTACTAACGCAGCACGAACCACTTGATTGGTTGCCGCTATGTACAGCAGCAACTTCTCTTGCGGCTTAGGTGCGACAAGTGTTGGAGTGGAGGACAAGTATCTCTTCAAGTCTTGCAGCGCAGCCTCCGCTTCCGGAGTCCATTTCATTGGACCTGCCTTTTTCAAAATTTTGAAAAACGGCAGGGCACGCTCAGCAGACCGAGAGATAAACCTGCTGAGAGTAGCCACGCAACCGGCAAGCTTCCGTACATCCTTGACGCATTTTGGTGCTTCGATCTGCTCAATGACCTTGATCTTTTCGGGATTGGCTTCGATTCCCCGCTGAGACACAAAGAACCTGAGAAGCTTGCCGGAAGGGACTCCAAACACACACTTCTCGGGGTTGAGCTTGAGGTTGATCTTGCGCAGATTTGCAAAAGTCTCTTCTAAATCTTGGATCAGAGTTGCCCTGTCCTTGCTTTTGACCACTATATCATCCATGTAAGCTTCTACATTTCTGTGTATCTATGGCTTCAAAGCGACATGGACTACTCTTGCAAATGTTGAGCCAGCATTCTTTAAACCAAAAGGCATCCGTACGAAACAGTACGTGCCACATGGAGTAATGAATGTGGTTTTCTCCTCATCCTCTTCTGCCATGAAGATCTAATCGTATCCTGAATATGCGTCAAGAAATGAAAGCAAATCACATCCGACTGTGGAGTCAACAATCTGGTCAATGCACGGCAAGGGAAATGGATCTTTTGGACAAGCTTTATTAACATCAGTAAAGTCAATACAAAGCCTCCATTTTCCATTCGCCTTGCGCACGACTACAGGATTGGCCAGCCACGTGGGATGGAGCACTCCTCTGACAAGGCCTGCTGCTTCCAATTTCTTGATTTCTTCTGCTATGAACTCTTGGCGCTCCACTGCCTGTTTCCTGACCTTCTGCTTGACGGGCCGCGCATGAGGACAAACGGCAAGATGGTGCTCAATTACTTTCCTGGGAACACCGGGGATGTCAGACGGTTGCCACGCAAACACGTCGACATTCGCCCACAGGAAAGTAATGAGCGCGCTTTCCTATTTAGGGTCAAGCGTGGCATTGATGGTGAAGGTACCACCAGTGCCGTTCTCCTTGGCGGACACCTTCTTGGTATGTGGTGGAGCTGCCATTGCCTTCTTATACTTGCCGGTGGAGCTCAATGGTACGTCCTCGACGGCAGCGCAGCACTCCGAGGAGGTGCGCTTGCCGGAGTGGGCATCAAAGCTCTTGCCGGTCTTGGTCTTCTTCTTCCCCCGGGAGCTTCAGCGGCAAGTGTCTTGTGATCTTTTGCAGCAGCTGCTTCTCGGTAGATCTTGTCGGTGCAGATAAGGGCATCCTTCTTGTCGCTAGGGACAGAGATGACACTTATCGGGCCTGGCATCTTAAGCATGTTATATGCATAATGAGAGGCTGCCATGAACTTGGCAAGCGCTGGACGGCCAAGTATCCCATTGTAAGGCAATGGGAAATCGACAACGTCAAAAGTGACCCTCTCAGTCCTGAAGTTCATTTCGCTGCCAAACGTTACCGGCAATGTGACTTTTCCTTTTGGCTTGCTCCTTCTCGGGTTAATTCCCTGGAATGTGCCGGTCTCTTCGAGCTCGCTGTCGGGGATTTGGAGTTTCTGGAGTACAGCGGAGGAGATCAGATTTAAGCCGGCCCCACCGTCAACTAACATCTTAGTGACCTTGAGGTTGCATATTGTTGGCGAAACCAACAACGGCAAGCACGCGACCACAGTTGTGCGATCAGGGTGGTCCTCAATGTCAAAGATGATAGGCGTGCTAGACCATTTCAGAAGTTTGCGCGATTTGACAAGTGGTTCTGCCGCATTGACTTCCCGCACCCACTGTTTGAGCTCGCGGTGAGAAATATGCAGAGAAGCACCGCCGTCAATACACAAGACTTCTATAGCTTTCTGAAACTCTTGCTCACTATTCTCAACATCATCCATGTCCTCGTCGTCGTCTTCGTCTTCATCCTTGTCGCGGCCGCAGGGAGGTCTGTCTCCTTGCCGCTGCTTGGCCTTGCCGCGGCGTCCTCCCCGGCCAGCGCGCTTCTTGCCGGCCTCTCCACTGCCTCCTTGGGCTCTCTCCTTGTCGCGCCGCTCGTACTCAGCTTTTTGTTGCTGGACAAGCTGCTCGACCTTCTTGCAGCTCTGGAGATCATGGCCCTTGGTGCGGTGGATCTTGCAGTACTGCTTGTCGGAGCCGTCCTGCTTGTCGGCGGCCGCCACAGCTTGGCAGTTGGTGCATGCGGCAACCTCCTTGCCGGAGCTGCCAACTTTGGCTTGCTTGGGGCCACCGTCGTTGCCGGACTGCTCAACGACTAGTACTTCCTTGCCTTTCTTCTTCCTGTTGCGCCTCCGGTTTTTCTTTGCCGGGGCGGCATCTTCGCTGTCAGATCCTCCTGCTCCAGTATTCTCTCCGGGGAGTTTCCTCCCTTCTTCAGCGCGTGCACACTTGTCGGCTAGGGCGTACAGCTCGCTGACGTCTCTGATCCTGCTCATCGACATCTCCTCCCGCATCCTGTGGTTACGCACGTTCTGATGGAACGCGCTGATAACCGCGGCAGGGTGGATGTCTGGGATGTTGCACTGTACACGGCTGAATCTCCGGATATACTTGCGCAGGGGCTCTCCTTCCTTCTGGGCAAGCAGGTGGAGGTCACTCTCTTGGCCATGTGGTTTGTGGCCGCCCGTAAAGGCGCCGACGAACTGATGGCACAAGTCCGCCCAAGAGGATATGGAGTTATCTGGCAAGTGCATGAGCCAGGACCTAACTTCGGGCTTGAGTCCCAGCGGGAAGTAGTTGGCAAGGACCTTGTTGTCTCGCCCCCCGGCAGCTTGCACCGCAATGGTGTAGATGCTGAGGAACTCCGACGGGTGCGACTTGCCGTCGTACTTCTCCGGTACGTCTGGCTTGAAATGCTTCTGGCTGGGCCACTGGACTTGCCGCAGCTCACGGGTAAACGCAGGGCAACCTACCGCGTATGGCAAGTCGCCTGGTTATCCGGGCGCATGCATGTCAACAGAGGGCCCAGCGCGCAGGTCTGATTGACGCCGCGCTTCTCTTCGGCGCTCGATGCGAGTACGAGCATCTTCTTGTTGTCTTTCGTGAAGAACCTGGCGCTGATCGCGACGAGCTCGCGGATCTGATGACGCGGTGGAGTCGCTGTCGTGGTGGGTCCGGCGAGTCGGCGATCCTGGCCTTCGAGGCGGAGAGTGCACAGTGGTTGCACCCTCACCGGTCTTGTCGCCACCGGCTCGCGCCTGGCTGGCTTGCCGCGGCAGCGATGCGCTCGGTTGCCGTGGGTTGTCACCGTTGGCGAAGCCGATGAGACTCTAGATAGTGGGCCTCCAGTCATCGATCTTGTCCGCCGCTGGAGGGTAATCTAAGAGCAGTTGAGCTCGCGCCAAGGCTTCTGCAGGAGTGGCGGGCGGCGGCGGCGAACAGTGCGAGGAACGAGATATGCTCGGACTTCTAACTGCGTTAGAAGGAGCAGTACCTCGTCCAGGCGACTGTGCCCCGCTCGCGCCAGCATGTTGGCGCGCATGCTGGTCTTGAGCACACCGGGATCCACCAGCTTGATCTTGGCCCAGCAAACGTATGGTACCGTGAGTACCATAACGCTGCTGGTCCCGCGCCTCCTGCGATGGGCGCGGTGCGTGTACGGACGCCGAGGACTTGGAGTGCGCTCGGTCATTGTGGGAGCCGACCGCGCCGCCGATGTGCAGCGCAGTCTTGTCCTTGGACCTGGCAGCACCATGAGCGTCCTCATCGGTGCCCGTTCTTCCGCCGGTGCCCACTCCACCAGCCGTTCGCTCTGGCGATGGTGGGCTCGGCGCAGACGGAGCAGCTGCCTCCGAAGCCTTTTCTTCGGCGGCATGTTGATGAAGATGACGAAGATTCGGCTCGTGCGAACGCCGGATCAGGTTCGCACAACCTCGACGCACCCCCTACCCGGCGCGCCAAAGATGTCGGGGGTGCTGATCCCACGGACACCTATGGGACCACGGCGGACCGGGGCCCCTTTCGGTTCGGCAGGGGGGCGGAGAGTGCACGAAGAGCAGATCGAGGCGAACGCATGAGCGACGCGATCAGTTTACCCAGGTTCGGGCCGCACAGATGCGCAAAACCCTACTCCTTCTTTGATTTGTATTGTGTTCTTGCTCGGGAGCGATGAATGCTACAGTACACTTGGATGGCTAGCGAGACCGAGCGTGAGAATGATCGTCCTCCCTCCTCTGTTGCGCATGGGCCTCCTTTTATATGTCAAAGGGGTCACCGACAGGTGGCAACAAGGATGAGGGTAAAAAAGTAAAAGAAGTGGTGGTTGGCACCACCGCTTACTACAGTTGTATCATACCTAACCCTGACGGCAGGGGACAAAGGCATTAAATGCCTGTCTGCGTCGCCTAGACGGTGCAGAAAGGGACCGCTAGGGACGCCATTGCTTGCCACGATGGCTATCTTGTCAGCGCCGCTTGCCACCGTGTACCTCTGGCTGCACAGCCTTCCGCCACGTACGCCTGGAAGGGCCCCAGAGCGACACGTTGGTGGATGTGTTGGAGCGCAGGTACAGGACGGAAGCTTGCCGCGGCAAGTGCCTTGCCACGGTTATCATCTTGCCGCGTCCAGGAGCTTGTCGCTCACTGGGTCTTGCCGGGACACGTGGTGTGCTACGGCAAGTTCCTTGATATGTCTTGATTGGCCTCCCCAGCAAGCTCCTCTTGCCGGGGTCATGTCTCCTTCCCAGCAAGCTCCTCTTGCCGGGGCCTTGTCTCCTTGGTTTTGGATACTTTGTTCTTGAATGGCTCCAAGGGAACCACGGAGGGTTTTGGCGGTCACCCGGCAAGCCTTGCCACGGGACGCTGCGACTGCCCGTGCACAAGTTCGGGATACTAAGGTACCCCTACTTTAGTACACCGACAGACCCGTTATTTTGTTGGGCCGTTTCCAGCCCAAGTTAACTTTCGGCCTTCTGAGGGCCAATTTATTCTTGGGCTCATTTGCAGCATTCAGTTACTTACGGCCCATTACTGCCATTTTCTGCTTGTGGGCCAAATTTAGCCCGTCGTTACAGTCGGCTCGTTTGTGGACCGTTAGTCTGTTGGGCCATTTTCCTAGCATGACCAAATACAGCCTATTAACGGCCCATTATGGTCAGCCCATAAAACGTACGATTTCCATTAAAGGCCCGTACAAGACCCATAAATGAGTCGGCGGCCCATGGATCCTACGAGACGTAGAAGGCCCATGGATCCTACGAGACGTACAAGGCCCATGGATCCGACGGCCCATGAAGGGCCATGGTCGGGCGAGTTGGCCCCCGTTTGAACGATATAGCATATTCAAAGAATTATCCTACTAAATACTATCACCTCTAAAAAGCATACACTATACAACAAAGAGATCAAGGCATAGAAAGGTAGAATAATCCTACACTATACAATAAAGAAATTACAGCCGATTATACCCACGGGGCATTATGGTTCGGCACAGGTGATAATAAAGCATACACAAACAACAAATTACATACACGGGGCAAATACAACTCATACATCATGGACGCGTATAAACTTAACTCCATTTGAACTAAAATCTCTTCAGAAAATAGGATTGGCCGGATTCAGATAGCACAAATTTCAGTCTGCAAAATCACCAATTCCTTCATGGTTACCTCAGTGTCTTGTTTCATTTTTTGACTCCTGCATCTAATACCTGCATGTCCAGTCTCAACTTGTTGATTATACATTGACAATCATGTACACATTGTCTTGCCACCTCTAGTTGATGCTCGAGAACATCAGCACATTCCAATTCCAATCCATAATCATTCGGTAACGGCCATGCTGCACTGCTCGCATATCTTTGTGTTGATGTCACTTCATCCTGAAATGTTTCTGTAAGTACACATGACTAGGGCAAAAATATAGTTACAACAGTGAAGCGAACAAGACACTATTTGTACTCCCTTCGTTCCAAATTACTTGTCACAGAAATGGATGTATTTAGAACTAAAATACATCTAGATACATCCATACCTGCGACAAGTAATTCGGAACGGAGGGAGTACTACATGGAAAACAGGACTAACAATAATGTTACACGTCACTTTAGAAAAATTACACGTCATGAAGCATAAGCAGGTGATATTTTAAAAATTATAAAAAAGATAGTCTGTGCAGCCTGCATACAGAAATCCCTCTTAGCTCAGCAGAGGAGCATGATGTTGGGGCCCAATTGAAAACACGGACAAGTTACAAATTTAGACAGCACATTGCGTATAAGTAAGCAAGCAGTTGGCCATTATGTGCCTCAATTAAAGTCTTAGGGAGCATAATGAATAGCAGAGGGTTTCATACAAACATACTACAGCAGGCAAAACTATGCAATCATTAGCGTAGTATAAACTAGATTGTGAGCCTCATGCAATAATATTTGGTTAATAGACTTCAAAGCTTCAGGCACACTTCGGCAGAGTAATTAAATGGTAAGGCCTTTAATTATGTCAACTAATAGTGATACAAGTACCAAGCATCAGGCATGATTATTTGGGCATCTCCTTAACTGAGGACAAATAAAGCAATTGAAAAGAGAAAATTAACTATGCCTGAAACAAACAAGGAATTGAACTGTTGAGTTGCATACAGTGACTTACCTTAGCAGGTTGAAGAGGCTCAGCGCAGCTCCTACTTCTCTTGCAAGGCTCCTTCCTAACATCTTGTACTTGGAAATCCTCAATCTTATCTTCATTGCACCCCCTCTGCAAGGTGACACAAACTAGTTACTTGTCTCCTTGGAAGATAAATATGCATACTTTCCAGTCTGTGAACACAAAAGAATGAGATTATAACAAAACAACACCACATAATGAAACATGCCGCATCTCTTGCACTTGCACACAATGAAATGAGCATTTACTATGTCTGCACTATGTAGAAACTAGGCATACCTTCGAACTGGATCTCTAGGTACTCTTGGAGAGCCTACTGTAGTGTACAGCCGAACCTTTATGTCACCTATGAGTTATTCAAGGCCCCACTACAGCATCCCTTAGTGTTTAAATCGTTGACAAGCTCTGTTAGAGTGTTAGGTCAAGAACAACAAGTAATCAAAATAAACAGTCCTAGTATGGCTGGCTGATGCAAACAAGCAATTGAACATATGTGTGAGCAAATCTTACATATCAAGAAAAGAAGCAAAGAAGGAGGCTTAAAGACCATCACTTAACTGACCAGATTTAAGGGGAATTTAAACATCATGTGGAACGTATGAACTAACATAAACATTGCATATTCCAGATTCTACAATGGAATGCACATGTATTAGGTTATGCCATGTATGATGATGCCTAAATGTACATATAGCAGGCATGAGTGATTCATCATTGCACGCACAATTGAATTGCAGGTTAAGGGCCAGTTCAATTCCGCCTTTTCAGGCCATATTGTCGAAATAAGCCATAAAAGATGTAAAGAAGTCATTTTTGAGTTATGGGCTTGGGCTTAACTAATTTCGCTTTGGAGGGGGGTGTTTCGGGTAGAACCTCACTAAAAATTGAAGGGAAGTGGAATAGTGAAATGACTCTATTGTCTGCCTATATTACACTCAAAATGCAACTGCCGACGCCCGTATCAAACCTGACCCTCAAGTAAAAACAAACACGCAAGCATTCATTGCCCTGCCCGCTTGCATCTCCTCTCTCCTTTCCCTCTACCTCGATCCCCTTCCTGCAGCACTAGGGTTCCTCCAGCGAGCCGTCACCACTGGTCCCATCTGGCGTGTTCCTCGACGATGCTATGTCCAGCTAGGCTACATGGCCGGCGGGTAGGAGCAAATCACCCTGGCTGCTCCTCCCTCTGGTGCCGCCCCTCATTCTCATGGTCTCCAGTAGCTGCTCCATTGTGGTTCGTCCAACGCACTACTCCGGCGGGCGCTGCACAACTACGGCTGATGCCACACTGCGGCAGAAGGCACCTTATTCCCCCTCCCCTCCTCCCAAGCCATGGCCTTGAGGTGCTGCTGAAGGATGAGCTCATCCAACAAGGTGAGGATCTCCTCTGATTTTTTGCCAAATTTTCATTCTGATCCACTATACCATGAATTGCTATGAGCTGCTTCTGCTGCTATATGATGCATTGCTATGAGCTGCTCCTACTGCTGCTATATGATGAATTGCTATGAGCTGCTGCTGCTGTATGATGAGTTGGTATGAGCTGCTGCTGCTATATGATGAATTCCTATGAGCTGCTGTTGCTATATGATGAGTTGCTACAAGCTGCTCCTGCTCCTGCTGCTGCTATATGATGAATTGCTATGAGCTGCTCCTGCTGCTGCTATATGATGAATTGCTATGAGCCGCTACTGGTATATGATGAATTGCAGACTGCTGCTGCTGTATGATGATTTTCTATGAGCTGATGCTGCTGCTATATGATGCGTTCAGGTGGTGCTGCTATACGATAATAACCAGCCACTTGGACCATCAAATTTCAATAAATAATTGTTCTTCATTTAAATGTGGGTCATGCGTTCTTCGTTTAAATTAGGCAATGGGATCTCTATGGAAAACATTGACCAAAGTAGATTGTGCCAAGTAGATGGTATCTTTGTATTTGCATTTTGAGCAAATAGTGATGGTCTGTTTTCCTATCATATTAATTACTGCACTGGGTTCAATTTGTGATGTTTGCAAGTCAAATTAATTTCCATATGGGCAGCAAAATGAAAACAAATAATGCAATCTATACTTTCCACTGATCATACCAAAGATAAGCTGAAAACGCAATGAAAAGAACTGGTTGGCTTATTACATGGAGCTTATACTCACAGGTGCCTATTTTCTTAGGATAACTCGCAATAACTGTCCCTAAGAAACTTGGCTAATAGAACTGGCATACAAATAACATGTCACGATGATTGCAATGGAGGAGTGACGTACCATAGCACACTATATAGCACTCTAAGGGAGCCTAATGTAGTGCACTGGAATTCCTACATGCCACCTACGATTTTGTGTAATGTACTGCCCCTGTTCCTAAATATATGTTTTTGTAGAGATTCCGGTATGGACCACATACAGATGTATATAGATGCATTTTCGAGTGTAGATTCACTCATTTTGCTCCGTATGTAGCCTATAGTGGAATCTCTAGAAAGACTTATATTTAGGAACGTAGGTACGAGGTAGTATCATGTATGACATCTACATATCTAATTTAGCAGCCAGTAGTAGAAATCATTGTCTGCACATAGGGATTACTGATCGAAAATCCTAGCAAAGCACGCTGGCAGGCACAGAACAATACAAGAGAGAGAGAGACGCGCTTACAAGATCATAGCAATGCCTCAGTCCAGGATCTTGGTTGGCCAAGCTATTAGATCCAGAAGAAACATCGTCCTTGTAGTTTTTGCCAGCTGCATAACAGGTAACAGCGACCGGTTAGTATATTTGAAGTACATCGGGAAGGTGATGCTGGACGGGTTTAAAGGTGACAAGTACCTAGGCCGTGGCGGGTGCTTGGCATCTCTCCAGACGGTGGGAATCAGGTTAGAAACATGGAGGGTGATGACGCTGCGCTGGCTGTTGGGGTCCGGTAAGGAGATCTAGAACCGTCGAGTTGGGTGTTTGTGGAGCGGCTCCGGTAGGGTGGACTATGGTGAGGGCGAAGTGGATTTGTGGCCGTGGATGAGGGCGTAGGTGAAGCTGCTCCGGTGGTTGGGTTAAGGATGGTGTCGACGACGCGGATCTGCGGCCATGGACGGGGCGTCAGAAGCTGCTCCGGTGGTTGGGTTAAGGATGGTGTCGACGATGGGGATCTGCGGCCGTGGACGGGGCGTCAGAAGTTGCTCCGGTGGTTGGGTTAAGGGTGGTGTCGACGATGCGGATCTGCGGCCGTGGATAGGGCGCCAGAAGCTCCTCCGGTAGGTTGGATGAGGGTGCGAGGAAGCGGATCTGAGGCCGTGGACTTGTGAGTGGGCAAAGCGGCCCCGGTAGGGTTGAGAATGGTATAGGCGAAGCTACTTCGGTAGGGTTGACGATGGTGTCGGCAAAGCGGCTCCGGTAGGGTTGAGGAAGGTGTCAGCGAAGTGCCTCCGGTAGGGTTGAGGAAGTTGTCGATGAAGAGGATCAGAGGCCATCGACGGGGGCATTGGTGGGGCGGCTCCGGGGGGTGTGGACGAAGTGTCTCCGGTGGGGACTACGAATGAGCCACTGCAGATGCGTGGAGGTTGACGAGAGTACCGGCGAAGCAGATCCGGCGTTGTGGACAAGGCCGACACTGAATGGGTTGTGCTACAGTGGTGGATGAGTAGTCTACTTGTTTCTAGGGGAGGTGGGAGGGTAGATGCGGCCGGAGAAGCATATCCGGCGAGGCGGATGCCACTGGCAGTGAATGGGCTATGGTACTCCGGTGGATGAGCAGTCTAGGGTTTCGAGAGGGGAGGGGAGAAAGGGCGATGAAGTACGGACGTCGTGATGTAAGATGCTCTAGTGCTGTGGAGTTAGTCGTTTTTGCGGGAGGGGGAGAGGAAATGGGGGTGCCGTGTAGTGGGGGAACCGGAAGTTACCAAAGCAACCCCGACATATCATGTAGATGAGGGCGGTATTGTATGTAACATCCCAAAATTCTAAATTTTGGAATGTTATAATAAATAGATAGATTGATTGATTGTTGACTGTTGTGTGATTGATTGACTGAAAGTGAGTGATATTCGAAACTTTTGAAAGTTAAATGAGAGGGAATAAAAGGACTTTCACAAACTTTCATCTTTTCTTTTTGATCTCTGTGAATTCAAATTCTTTTCAAACACAAAACCCTGGAGAGAAGATGACATGACTTCCTCCATTTATTTAAATGACAAGGGGTGTTGAAAATATTTGAATTTCATTTGGAAAATATTTCCAATTCTAAAACTTTATGCAACTCAATGATTTTCACGAGAGGAGATAAAATGACTTCTTCAAATTATATGAAATATGAGTTGGAAGTTAAAAGGATCAAATTCAAAGTCCTTTTGGGAGTTATTTTTCAATTTGGAATTATTTGGGTTTTATTCAAATTATTTTTCTCCAAAAATAAAATATATGGAAATTAGGGTAAAATGATTCCCTACATCACAAAATTGGAGAGAAATAAATTTGAATTAATTTTGGTATTTTTAAAATGTTTTTATTGGATTTTATTAGACCGGTAGCATTGTTTGAATTATTTGAGCTTGTGTGAATTTTATTTAATGCTAGAAAAATGTCGATGTCGTAGAAAATCTTTTTCTGAAAATTTTGATATATTATATGCCTATATAATATTTTAGTTTATTTTGTTTTTGTTATTTTTGTTGTGTGTGAAAAATGT
Organism: Triticum monococcum; assembly: GCA_034509565.1. Taxonomy (NCBI): domain Eukaryota; kingdom Viridiplantae; phylum Streptophyta; class Magnoliopsida; order Poales; family Poaceae; genus Triticum; species Triticum monococcum. The sequence goes on along the minus strand of CM067843.1, from coordinate 751,147,659 downwards.
TTTTTTTAAATAATAATAATAATAATAAAATCTTTTCCGTCGACTGGGCCGGCCCAGCACCCAACCGGGCCAGGCCAAGCCCAGTCCAGCCGAGCCGTCCTCGACCTCACGCAGGAGGCCCTGCCACAGACTCCTCGCCGCCTCTCTCCTTGCCCCTCCCGCAAGCCGTCCGTCGCCCCCGGCTCTTAAATAGCGGAGCCGCCCCGCCTCTCTCTCCTCCCTCGCACTCCCGCGCCGCCGCGCTCGCACACCGCCGCCCGAAGCTGCTGCTGCCTCCTGCTGCTGCGCCGCCCGCTCGCCTCGCCGCGCCCTTCGCCGCCGCCGCCGCGCCGCATCCCCGTCGCATTGCCCTCGCCGCCCTGCACCGCTTCCACCGCCGTCGTCGCATAGCGCCGCCCCGAGCCGCAGACGCCGGAAACCGCCGCCGACGACGACCCGTGGATCGAACCGGTATAGCCGTTGCTTCGACCCGGTTTATTTAGGGTTATCTCAGTTTTTCTTTAAACCCGGTTGTTCTTTTTTTGTTAATTAGTAATCGTTTTCCAGTTAGTAGTTTTAGTGAACGAATTCACTGTTTAGTCCTAAACAGTGAACATATTCGTTCGTTAGTGTTCTGCAGTGAACGTTCGTTGTTTACTATTTTTTTCTTTTCTTTTTAATTTTGACCAGGGACCTATCTGTGAAGGTTTTATTTACAATTTAGTTCCTAATCTTAAAATGGTCATTACTTTTTACTCGTTAGTCCAAATCCAACAAATCCAACGCCCACTTCTTCGTTATGATCTCCTCTATCCAGATAAACCACTTAAACATGTTTTTGAAAAGTTTAAAATTTGAATTAGATCAGATTTGAATTCAAACTTCGTTTGATCATAACTTGAGTTTCGTAACTCCGATTTAGTTGATTCTTTTTGCAAATCGAAGCTCTTCACCTAAACTTTCTGATAAGGCCAAATTCACTTAATTTTGGTACTATTAGAAATTGTTTTATATTGCAAGAGTTATTTGCTTGGTTTTGACGTTTTCCGAATTGTTTTCTTTGTTCTCTCCGATCTTTGAGTGATTGCTTATGTGTGGTTACTATTGCTTGCTTATGATAGATTGACCGGAGTGTGACGAGTAGAACTATCAAGAGTTTTGAGTGCGAATCATCTTCATCAACATTGTAGGCAAGCTCACACTTTGATCATATCCCTTTTCATACCCAGTTTTTATGCATTAGTCTCAACCCTCAAACATTGCATGAGTAGGATTGAAAACATGTGGGTATTGGGGAGTAGTTGAGGTAGAACCTATTACCTGTTTATTATAAAACCTTTGGGAGTTACTCTACGTTTGCTTATTATTGCTATGCTATGCTAGTAGACATGGATTGGGTGAGGGTATCCATGACAGATGTGAGCTTTGCTAATTAATGGTTTATTTAAGGTGGCAACCTAAACACACATCTGGGTGGATTGAGGCACCTGGGTATTCCAGCGATTGCCTGTTTTCTTTTGGACCGCCACCCAGGCTCAAAGGGATCATGGGATTATTCATGCTAGAAACTTCCGTGTGCAGCCACAAGCTACTATGGGCTCTAGCATAGTTGACTAAGTCGTGTGAACTCTTACAGTGGTAGACTAGCAGATGTAGGGGATGTAGGTGGTACGGTCTACCCATCGTAAGGTGCTAGCCCTTCAGAAAGACTATGTCTCGGTCATCCGTTTCTCAAACACCATGTAGTGCGAGAAATCCAACAGAGGAGATCAAGTCTTGTGGGGAAAAGTGCGCAAACCTCTGCAGAGTGTATAAACTAATCATGATTAGCCGTGTCCCCGGTGATGGACGTTTTGAGTATCTAGTACTTGGATTATCATGTGAATCTCATCATGTGACTTTAAATAATTTTGTTGGGTTTAATGATGTTACTTAATTGGGATTGAGAATGTTGTCAACCATTCTCAATGATCAACAACCACCATGATAGTTAAATAAAATGTATTCCTTTGTAGTAGGGAAAAATTGGCTTTTCGCAAAAACCTTATAACCATAGAGCTTTTCCACCAGCCAAATATGCATGTAGTGATAGCCTTTATTCATCATTCTCTATGGTGTGAATTTGCCAGTACATTCAATGTACTGACCCTTTGTGGTTGCAACGTCTCATGTTGCAGGAATCTTATGACAAGTAAGTGATACATTAGGGTTACTATTTCTACACTCAACTTTGTCGTTGGTGTTAATGGGAATCCACAACCTTGTTACTTCCGCTATTTGGATTGAGCTAATAGTATCTTACGTTACTTATACATGTGATTTACCTCTGTTATAAATCCTTGAGTACTGTGTGTGTCAGCATACCGATCCAGGGATGACACTTAAGCACAGAGACTTGACCCATTCGGGTCGGGTCGCTACATTGTAACTGTTGGTCTCCGTGCACCAAGGACAAAAGGGGGATTTCACATGCTAAAGACTAAGGTGGCGGAAATTTTAGAAGGAGGCGGGAGATTTTGCCGCCCGCGAGATCATTCGTATCCAGTTTCAACTAATTTTGGACCGTGCTAGCGGGATGGTCATGCTAGACTGGTGTGAAGTCCACCCTAGAAAAAAATACAATAACTCAGAATGATGCGCCGATAACTTGGACGTTCACACGGGCGCGGCCAATCGTACGGGTGTAGTGGCGCGTTCACAAAAAAGGGATCAAACGCTCAGCCTATGTATTTCTCGTGTAAATAGATAATTTAGTGCCATTGGTTATTTACTTTAAACATAATGCATTGACATGTTAGTGTAGAGGCGCACAAAAAGAAATGGATATTGTAGTCAGCTACTTAAAAGTGTTACCTCATATGATTACATAGCCTCCATTTCATAAATTGCATACCCGTTGAATTCATATATGAATATTACATATATTACTTCAAAATAGAAACTTAAATCATCCAAGACTAATGAATTTTAATGCAAGAGTAACAATGGTGCATGTACATGGTATCTACATTGGTTGTTTGAAGAAACATCACTGTAACTTTGGCATGCACAACTGAAAAGGTTTATTTAAATAGAAAAAAAATGTGATATGTGATTGTCCAATCTTTATAGCGTTGAATCGATATTGTACCTTTGGCCACGATACGAAGTAGATATTGACTTATGTTCAAGCGATGCACATCCACCATCGCTAGATAGTGACACGTGAATGAATTGTGCAATCTCTCTCACACTTATACATATCTCATTTCCTTGTGGGCATCAGAATCACACACGCGCACTTCGTGTATTTCTCTCCCTCCGTCAGGGTTAAATTCATCTTTCTACCCCGTCCTACAAGTCTCTCACATAGAAACACACACGCTCTCTATGTCTAACACGCCCACCCCTTTAATTCTGCCCACCCATAGCCACTAATGTCTCAAAGTATAATAATGTCTCTCACACATATGCTATCTACCTATCCCTTAATATAGCTAGATATGTGTCACACAAACTCCTTCTCCCTACTAGCAAGATGCCCATGCGTTGCACGGAACATCAAGATGCATTTGTATGAGAAGTTTATCTTGTGGGAGAAAATGATGAACGAGGGAATGCCTTATTTGAAAATGCGGAGAGGGGTGTGGGTATATTTTTGCAAAATTGCCATAGTTTCCTTCCTGTCCGTCGGATATAAATCGGATGGCCTATATTGCAGGATGGCGGGAACACCATCATCACCAACTCTGTTTTTTTATAAGAGTAGAGATATGTGAGTGTCACTGCCCCCCCCCCCCACACACCCACACTTCCCAACACCGATGGAGTAGGGTGACACCTCGATCTTGATACTAATCTATCGACTGGCTTCTCTCTCAAACACACACACACACACTACCCGGCACCGAAGGAGTAGGGTGGCACATCGATCTTGATAATAATCTATCTAGTCCTCTTTTAAACACACACACACACACACTAGTTGTGCCTCTGTGCCTACCGCGCACACTCTCGATACGTCTTTTTCTCCCTCCCCCCCAACAATGATGGCAGAAGGGTGAAACTCGATCTGATCATAATCTGTCAATTGGTTTCTCTCTCAAACATTGTGTCTCGGTGCCTCGCTCGGTAGCCCCCTCGATATGTAGACTTCTCGCGCGCGCACAGTTGTAGTGACGATGACGCTGAACCCAGTGTGCCTTGTTTTTACCGACCTCATGTGATAGTTTTCACCCTGTTTTCTGTTAATTAACAAGGCAACCTTTTCTTTGTTACTACTAGTGAATCTGAAATCATTCGGGGCGGACATAAAATATATCACTTCAACCCAATTATCGTAACAACTATTTTAAAAGAAATTAGCTAGCTGCCCGTGCGTTGCACGGAACATCAAGATGCATTTGTATGATTAGTTTATCTTGTGAGAGAAAAGGTTGAACGAGGGAAGGCCTTATTTGCGAACATGGAGAGACGTGTGGGTATATTTTTGCAAAATTGCCATAGTTTCTTTACTATCCATGAGATATAAGTCCGACGGTCTATATTGCAGGATGGCACGCACACCATCATCACCAACTCTGTTTTCTACTCCCTCCGTCCGAAAATACTTGTGATCAAAATGGATAAAAAGAGATGTATCTAAAACTAAAATATGTCTAGATACATTTCCTTTTATCCATTTTGATGACAAGTATTTCCGGACGGAGGGAGTATTTGTCTTTTTAGAGATTTCAACAAGTGACTATGACCGGACCTTACCAACATACTCGAAAAAGTAGTCCATAATTTTGATGTTACCCTCTTTTCTTGGCAGTGCAGTGCCATCTGGATACCTCATAAATAAATAACGTACTACATGATACTAATATATGATACATGGTGCAGGAGTACTAAGTATTATTAATACAGTTTTGCTAGAACTTATCTAGATGAGATATAATTTGGTCTCATTCATCTTTTATGTGATGCTATATAAGATGCGTGTGTGCTGACGTGGGTTGTATTTGTTCTTGTGCAACAAACTGACCATTGCATGTCATGTTTGATAGTCTCAAGTCATTAAAAGCATACAAGCCCCACATCTCTACTTGGTTGATTCCTCTATTTATGTCAAAAAATAAGAAACAACGTGAGAGTTAATGCACCACGCCTATGTGTTTACTAGTATTTGATTCCTCATTGCCTGCCACCCTAATCGGCCTCCATGGCCAGAACCTCTTTCAAGCACTGGTGGCCCTGCGACTGCCCGCCGACGCCATGAAGAATGTCCACCTGGAGGTCGCGCTTGCCGCGAGGCGCCTCGCCCTGCAAGAATTCGTCGACCTACACATCCACATGTACGAGGAAATCGTGTACATAGGTATCGACAAGGCCAGTGAGGACGCTATGACGTTGGCCTTCCTCAACCGGCTGGAAGCCTTGGATGCCTTTGCTGAGAAGCACCTCGACCTCGCCACAAAAGCCACCGCTGCTTAGCCGCCGGTCGGTGGCCCGGCGCACTAAGTTGAGGAGGAGGAGGTCGTACGTTCGTGGATCCATCTTTCTTCTTGCCTTTTGTAACCACCACTGCGATCGCATCATCGTGGCCTTAATTCTTATTGTGCTGTTGCATTCTCGTTCCAGTCAATACCGACATGTGCGATCCCTTTGCTTAATTATATGCATCACTGTAACTAGTACTCCATCCGTCAATTTATAAGTTGTGCTTACCTTTTCCATCAACTTCATGCAATGCGCGGGCATCTTGCTAGAAACACTGGAATATGTCTATATAATCCGTATGTGATAGTCCATTTGAAATATCAAAAAAGACAAATATTTAGGTACGGAGGGAGTAATATATTAGGTGTATATCAAAACAATAGTGCTTTCTTTCAAGTTTGTGAACAAATACTCCTATTCTACTACTCCCTCCGTTCCAAAATAGACGACCCAACTTTGTACTAATTTTGTACTAAAGTTAGTACAAAGTTGAGTCATCTATTTTGGAACGGAGGGAGTACTTTGGATCCATCGCAAGCACGGGCACATTGCTGGTAAAAGGAAAAGGCATGCCGCGTTCGCGTCGCACCCCCACACGCCCGAGAATCAGGAGTACAACACGGCCCGTCCGGCACGACACATAGCTTAGGGAAGGCGTGTTGCCTAGCACTTTCGCTTTCATGTGGGACCGCCGTTGAGCAAATCGACACCCCGCCCGCTGCCGGGTTGGAAAACAGAAACGAGGGGAAGATCTAGCTGTAGCACATAAGCCAAGAAATTTGGTGTCAGACGGGGCTCATTGATAGAGTAGGAGCATTCCGTACTAGTACTACTCATACTAGTACCAATTTTGTACTCCTAATACTATATTACTAGTACTACCACTATACAACTACTAGTAGGTACGTGCACGGCACAACTAAGCTTTGGAAAATTTATTAGTTCTTCAAAACGAGAGAAACAAGGGGCTGTTTGGTTTTAGGACTAGTATTCCCATACTTTGCCACACATTTTGGCCAAATTTGCCTAAGGTTAGTTCATCAAAATGAGAGCCACAAGTTGGCAAGCCTAAGGGAATCTTGCCACACTTTGTGTGTATGCCATGTGAGGCTCAAGTGTGGCTTGCCTAAGGTGTGGCTTGAACGAAACACTCACCTAAGTTAATCAAACTTGCCTAACCTTACATTCCACCAGATTTTGCCACATGTTAGAATCCAGAAAGCTCCACATGTAGAAGCATACTGTACAAACCACCAGAATCTCCTGTGTGCAATGCACGTTTACCTTACTAGTACTAGTTGGTAGTAGTAAGAAACAAATTCCAGTTTTGGCACGAGCTCGTACTGCAGGAGCACCACAAGGCCTGCCGCAGGAGTTACATTTCCCTCTCGGGGCCCACGTGACCGAACTTCGGTGGCTTTAGTGCCCGGCCTATGAGTCAATGACATGCGGACCTTAACACTACAAGAAATATGTCAACTTATGACCTTCTGTCAGTGACCCTCGAAGAATTGATCATAAATTTATGACCATTTTAGACCAATTGGTCAAAAGCTGTTCAGGGGGCTCCAAACCCTAAACCATTGCGACCATTTTGGTCAGAAAGGTCGTAATTTCCTTACACGAAATGGTCACAAAGCAAACAGTGCTAGTCCGCTGCCTTATTTCTAGTTGTTAATGACCAATATAGATGGTCATAGCCTTATAGATTGTGGTGGGTTGTGATGACTAGGCGCCATCTCATCAGTTTTGCCTATGTGTCATGTCCATGTGGCAGTTTTTGCCCTAGGTTGTGAAGCAACCTATATTTCTATCATTCCCAAAATTCCCAAAAAAATCTCATAAATTCTTTGGGGCATATCTTCATCAAATATGTAAAAATCCTTCCTTGCCTAGTTCAAAACTAATTCAACAATATTCATTTTCCTATTCTGTTCACAACAACACTTTATGAAGGAAGTGCTATTTATATATTTTTGCTTGCCCTCAGAATTTTTGGGCACTCTTTCCTATCCAAATCATTACCTCATGACAAAATTCAGCTCCATTTGCCTAGCAAATCTTCTTCGGCAAATTTCCAAAGTTTTTGTCCACCTAGAAGCATTGTGAAGGAAGTACCTTTTTTATATCTCTAAATGACATGAAATTTATACAGTTCCTGCATATGCCCAAATTATCACCCTCCTCCAAATTGCAGCTCAGTCAAATCTTCTATGTGAACCCAGGTTCAATTTATATTTTATGGCCAAATTGGCACGTTGCAAAGCAAGTGTTATATAGACCCCTCCTATTACCCTCAAACTTTTCGGGCACTCTTCCATACCCAAATCATTGCCACGTGATAATATTCAGCTCAATTTTCCTAGTAAATCTTTCTTGGGAAATTTCCAAAGTTTCTACCTTGAGAGAAGCTTTGTGAAGTAAGTACTAGCTAGGCTTACACAAATGATCTAAAAATTTACCAGCGCATGACCATACCTATGTAACTTACCTGCACCAATTTTGAGCTCATTTCATTCATCCAATCTCTCTCACTAGTTTTCCCAAGTTTTTGTCCATAGAAGAGCATTGTGAAGGAAGTACTACTTTGGCATGTCCAAATGGTATCAATTTTCTACAATGCGTTCCTATGCCCAAATAACCATCCTCCACAAAATTTCAGCTCACTCCATTCATTATTTTGAGCCCAGCTTCAACATTCATATTTTTGTCCAGCGTGGTACTTTGCAAAGCAAGTACCACCTAGGATCCTCCTTTTGAGCTCAAAATTTGTGAAGACATTCTCCTTATTAGATGATCATCCTTAGCCAAAACTCACGCCCATTGGCCATGTGCATTTTCCGTACCGCTAATCAAACACTTGGCTGCTAATTCATGTTTGAGCATCGATCGGTCTCCTCGTGAGAATCTTATATTGTAATTTTCTTCATAGCACCAACCTGGTGAGTGCCCAACCCACTAGACATGCCTAGGCCGCCCAGAACACATGGCAACATTACGGTCACGCGGTGACCACGCGATGGGCATGCGAGTTTACGCGCTCTAGAGTTGGGGCCCTCGGCCACCGCCCAAACCTCGACGTATCGCCACCAAACCATGTATTTATGATTAAATAGGTCCTTATGTAACTAGAAATGATTTTTGGAAAAATAAATGGCAAACTATGAGGCAGCTGCAGTTCAAATTTGACCCGCTTCCACCTGAATCGGCGGAAATTTGTCTTTTTCACGAGAGGTGGATCAAAACATTTTACACCCAACCATTTTGTCAATTGTGCATTAAATATGGACTAGTATTTTATAAAAATGATTTGGTCCAATTTTGCAACAATTATTTGGGAGGTCCTTCACAAAAAAACCTCCTTTCGGGCACTCGAAAAATGGAAAATGGTTTTTTCGTCCAACGAAAATGAAAACTTCCTTAGACAACATTGTTTGCCATTCCAATATGCACTCTTGTGCACAATATGAGATCATTTGAACAAACTATGCCATGAATGTGGCCATAAGATTGATCATTTGTCTTGAAAGCCATTGATCTCCACACATGATAGCTCGTTTCTGAGAACACTTTTTTATAATAATTGCCGTATTACAAGTTTGTTATTTTTCCTAGGAACTTGGCCACATATGATGACACAATGCAAAGGTTTCCCAATTTTTCGATTTTTTTTTAATTTTTATGCCCGTTTCAAAATGCGGTCAAAACGGCGGGAATGACCGTTCCTAGCTAGTGGTTGAATCTTGGAATTTTGTTGGTGTTTCTCTGATTAAAAAGATACTTATGTACCTAGAAATGATTTTTGGAAAAAATAAATAGCAAACTATGAGGCAGCTGCAGTTCAAATTTGACCCGCTTCCAACTGAATCGGCAGAAATTTGTCTTTTTCACGAGAGGTGGATCAAAACTTTTTACACCCAACAATTTTCTCAATTGTGCATTAAATATGTCCTAGTATTTTATAAAATTGATTTGGTCCAATTTTGCAACAATTATTTGGGAGGTCCTTCACAAAAAACCCTCCTTTTGGGCACTCGAAAAATGGAAAATGGTTTTTTCGTCCAACGAAAATGAAAACTTCCTTAGGCTACATTGTTTGCCCTTCCAATAGGCACCCTTGTGCACAATATGAGATCATTTGAACAAACTATGCCATGAATGTGGCCATAAGATTGATCATTTGGCTTGAAAGCCATTGATCTCCACACGTGATAGCTCGTTTCTGAGAACACTTTTTTAAAATAATTGCCGTATTACAAGTTTGTTATTTTTCCTAGGAACTTGGCAACATATGATGACACAATGCGAAGGTTTCCCAATTTTTTGATTTTTTGTTTGAATTTTTTATGCCCGTTTCAAAATGCAGTCAAAACGGCGGGAATGACCGTTCCTAGCTAGTGGTTGAATCTTGGAATTTTGTTGGTGTTTCTCTGATTAAAAAGATACTTATGTACCTAGAAATGATTTTTGGAAAAAATAAATAGCAAACTATGAGGCAGCTGCAGTTCAAATTTGACCCACTTCTAGTTGAATCGGCGGAAATTTGTCTTTTTCACGAGAGGTGGATCAAAACTTTTTACACCCAACAATTTTCTCAATTGTGCATTAAATATGGCCTAGTATTTTAGAAAAATGATTTGGTCCAATTTTGCAATAATTATTTGCGAGGTCCTTGACAAAAAAACCTCCTTTTGGGCACTCGAAAAATGGAAAATGGTTTTTTAGTCCAAAGAAAATGAAAACTTCCTTAGGCAACATTGTTTGCCATTCCAATATGCACCCTTGTGCATAATATGAGATCATTTGAACAAACTATGCCATGAATGTGGCCATAAGATTGATCATTTGGCTTGAAAGCCATTGATCTCCACACGTGATAGCTCGTTTCTGAGAACACTTTTTTAAAATAATTGCCGTATTACAAGTTTGTTATTTTTCCTAGGAACTTGGCCACATATGATGACACAATGCGAAGGTTTCCCAATTTTTTGATTCTTTTTTGAATTTTTTATGCCCGTTTCAAAATGCGGTCAAAACGGCGGGCTTGACCGTTCCTTGCTAGTGGTTGAATCTTGGAAAAGATTTGGTGTTTCTCTGATTAAATAGATACTTATGTACCACGAAATGATTTTTGTAAAAAATAAATAGCAAACTATGAGGCAGCTGCAGTTCAAATTTGACCCGCTTCCAGCTGAATCGGCAGAAATTTGTCTTTTTCACGAGAGGTGGATCAAAACTGTTTACACCCAACCATTTTGTCAATTGTGCATTAAATATGGCCTAGTATTTTATAAAAATGATTTGGTCCAATTTTGCAACAATTATTTGGGAGGTCCTTCACAAAAAAAACCTCCTTTCGGGCACTCGAAAAATGGAAAATGGTTTTTTCGTCCAACGAAAATGAAAACTTCCTTAGACAACATTGTTTGCCATTCCAATATGCACTCTTGTGCACAATATGAGATCATTTGAACAAACTATGCCATGAATGTGGCCATAAGATTGATCATTTGGCTTGAAAGCCATTGATCTCCACACATGATAGCTCGTTTCTGAGAACACTTTTTTATAATAATTGCCGTATTACAAGTTTGTTATTTTTCCTAGGAACTTGGCCACATATGATGACACAATGCGAAGGTTTCCCAATTTTTTAATTTTTTTAATTTTTTATGCCCGTTTCAAAATGCGGTCAAAACGGCGGGAATGACCGTTCCTAGCTAGTGGTTGAATCTTGGAATTTTTTTGGTGTTTATCTGATTAAAAAGATACTTATGTACCTAGAAATGATTTTTGGAAAAAATAAATAGCAAACTATGAGGCAACTGCAGTTCAAATTTGACCCGCTTCCAGCTCAATCGGCAGAAATTTGTCTTTTTCATGAGAGGTGGATCAAAACTTTTTACACCCAACAATTTTCTCAATTGTGCATTAAATATGTCCTAGTATTTTATAAAATTGATTTGGTCCAATTTTGCAACAATTATTTGGGAGGTTCTTCACAAAAAAACCTCCTTTTGGGCACTCGAAAAATGGAAAATGGTTTTTTGCGTCCAATGAAAATGAAAACTTCCTTAGGCTACATTGTTTGTTATTCCAATAGGCACCCTTGTGCACAATATGAGATCATTTGAACAAACTATGCCATGAATGTGGCCATAAGATTGATCATTTGGCTTGAAAGCCATTGATCTCCACACGTGATAGCTCGTTTTTTAGAACACTTTTTTAAAATAATTGCCGTATTACAAGTTTGTTATTTTTCCTAGGAACTTGGCCACATATGATGACACAATGCGAAGGTTTCCCAATTTTTTGATTTTTTTTGAATTTTTTATGCCCGTTTCAAAATGCAGTCAAAACGGCGGGAATGACCGTTCCTAGCTAGTGGTTGAATCTTGGAATTTTGTTGGTGTTTCTCTGATTAAAAAGATACTTATGTACCTAGAAATGATTTTTGGAAGAAATAAATAGCAAACTATGAGGCAGCTGCAGTTCAAATTTGGCCCGCTTCCAGCTGAATCGGCGTAAATTTGTCTTTTTCACGAGAGGTGGATCAAAACTTTTTACACCCAACAATTTTCTCAATTGTGCATTAAATATGGCCTAGTATTTTAGAAAAATGATTTGGTCCAATTTTGCAATAATTATTTGGGAGGTCCTTGACAAAAAAACCTCCTTTTGGGCACTTGAAAAATGGAAAATGGTTTTTTCGTCCAAAGAAAATGAAAACTTCCTTAGGCAACATTGTTTGCCAGTCCAATATGCACCCTTGTGCACAATATGAGATCATTTGAACAAACTATGCCATGAATGTGGCCATAAGATTGATCATTTGGCTTGAAAGCCATTGATCTCCACACGTGATAGCTCGTTTCTGAGAACACTTTTTTAAAATAATTGCCGTATTACAAGTTTGTTATTTTTCCTAGGAACTTGGCCACATATGATGACACAATGCGAAGGTTTCCCAATTTTTTGATTTTTTTGAATTTTTTATGCCCATTTCAAAATGCGGTCAAAATGGCGGGCTTGACCGTTCGTAGCTAGTGGTTGAATCTTGGAAAAATTTTGGTGTTTCTCTGATTAAATAGATACTTATGTACCTAGAAATGATTTTTGTAAAAAATAAATAGCAAACTATGAGGCAGCTGCAGTTCAAATTTGACCCGCTTCCACCTGAATCGGCGGAAATTTGTCTTTTTCACGGGAGGTGGATCAAAACTTTTTACACCCAACCATTTTGTCAATTGTGCATTAAATATGTCCTAGTATTTTAGAAAATTGATTTGGTCCAATTTTGCAACAATTATTTGGTAGTTCCTTCACAAAAAAACCTCCTTTCGGGCACTCAGAAAATGATTAAAAATAGCTAGAAAGATCAGAAATGCATTAAAATTGTTCCTTATCCATAAACTGTGGTCTAACCCTAGTGAAAATTTGTGTGGTGCCATTTTGCAAAATATTTTGAATAGCTACTTCACAAAATCCCTCTATTTTTAGTACTTAGACACTTTTTAAAATCACTGCATTTTCGACCAATCAGGACTCTTCCCACGGATCGATGACATGGCGCCCATCCATCCATCCATCCATCCATCCATCTCTCCATCCCACATCCATCCATCCATACATCTACAGAAAAAAAGGAAAATAAAATGAAAAAGAGATACCCCCACTCGCAGCCCAAACCCTAGGTCAGATCCCATCGACTCCCCCCCATCGCACCCCTCCTGTCCTCGCAGCCGCCGCCACCTCCTCCCTCGATCCAGTCCTCTCCCCGGCCTCCTTTCCCCGATCCAGTTCTCTCCCCGCCGCTCCCACCCACCGCCGACCTCGCAGCCCTTCTGACCACCACCGCCGACCTCGTCCCTCCCTCCCCTCACCATCTCTCCCTACCCTATGCCCTAGATCGAGTCGAGCAGGTCGGTCGACGCGCTAGGGTTCCGTTTGGTCAGCTCCGCGCCGGCTCTCCGGTTGGCCGCCCGCCCGACGATGGATCTCCAGCCGCTCTCCCACCAGGCGCTCTTCGCGGCCGTCCGATACGCGGACGCCGAGGCCGTGCGCCGCCTCCTGGCCGGCGCCGAGGAGTCCGCACTCTACGTCACGGTGGAGCCCGGCGCACTCGAGGTCGTGCACCTCCTCCTCCCGCTCTACGACCTCGAGGCCGCCAAGCTCCGCTCCCGCCTCGACCTCGACGCTTTCCACGTCGCCGCCAAGCAAGGGCACACTAGTGAGCCCCTCTTCTCGCTCGATTAGTAGCTCGGGGTCTTCTTCAAGTTCGCCTGCGGGGTGAGTTGCCCGAGCATTGTCCCGCCCGTGCTAGCTGCATGTTTAAACTTCGCAGTAGGTTCTCTCCTGAGCATTATCCGATGCAGGATATGTCATCCGTACGCGCTGTGCTTTGATCTGATTGGTTCTAGCAGTTATGTTGTTTTCGAGTGGATTTAGGCACTGCCTGTTAGATCCAGTGCTTTGCATTCCCCAGTCGTGTCAGGCGATGGGTTGCATGCTGATGATTACTGCTAGGTCCATGCTAGTGATTATTTTGTATGGATGATGATACTGGCGTTCCTTCTTTTTTGCAAGTACTTTTTGGGCAAGTCGATAGACTCCGTTGCTCCATCTGTACATAATTCTGTTTGTGTTCGTTGTAGTGGTAATTATGGCTTTAATAGTTATTGAAGATTGCACCTGTAAATCTAGATCTACTTGGATCCTGGTGGCTTCTTTTGCCAAGCAATAGCATGTGCTTATTAGTTGCAAGCTATATTGGTTTGCTCTGCTGCCATGTTAATTTTTTGTTTCCCCTTTGTGTTAACCACCTTGTGCTGTTGTACAGAAACTTTATTGAGAAATTGTCAGTTAACAGTATTTTTCTTCTAGGCCATCGGGGGATCTCTGGCGGCAGCACAAGGAGCAGAGTAGCGGAACAGCAGCACTGACATGGGCTTATATATTGTTGGCTTGTAGCATAAACTGTTGGAACGATAGCATAAATTGTTCAGCGTCTTGACACACTAATGCAATCGTACTGACAATTGGTAGTAACCAAAATCGTATAAAGGCAGTCTGCTCTCTCTTTAAATTATATTTCATAAACTATATTGAACCACTGCAGCTGCTATAGATTTGAGATTCACATCTTTTTACATTGCCTGCTCTAGGAAGTTACTGTCGTGTAGTTAGTCTTCTTGCACTGCATTTGTACAATTGTATATTATTGCCACTACTAGGTGATTCCTTGAATTATGCAGTCTGTTGTAACATACCAGTTTGATGGAATGCCTATGGTCTAAGGAGATAAACATTGGTATCCAGAATAGATCTACCTAAACCAACAGGCCCAAAACATGCATATCCCTTTAATCTGCATTAGTGCATCTAAGTGGTTAGTGTATTGTAAGCTACATCCATGGAGCAGTGAAATAAGCTGACGCTGTATAACGTGCAGCTAGCTTGCTGTTTAGACATTTTCCCGTTTTTAAGTATTACTTTTCTCTACATCTTTGAATTGGATCGTCGATCTTTCCTGGAGTTGATTTTGCGCTAGAGCTTCTAAAACTAACCAGTCCAGGGAAGAACTTCTTTCTTATCTTCATACATTCTGGACCTTTTCACTACCCTCAATTCACTTTCTACAACACGACAATTTTAAAAATGCTAGCCGAGCAATGTTTTAGGAAGCATAATGCTAGTGGGATCTACTCGGTTCATGCTTACTTTGGTCTGCATGACAGTCCTATACGAAGTGCAATTTTGTACTGCTTTCTTCAAGGTTTAGGGTCCAGGCATATGGCTCACTGTTCGTACTGTTGCAATGCAGCAGCTTCAGCTTCGCCTGCTAGTCGTCTGTGCCGGATGCCGCGCCCGGGCCACTGGTGGCCTCGAGGACGACGCCCAGGCTAAGGCATACGAGGGCGCACCACCACTGTATGACAGGACCAAGCACATGGTCATCCCTGACACGCTAAAGTACGTCAGCGTTGGACTGCCTTCTAGATCTTGGCATGTGTCTTGTATGTGTGTTTGATGTTGACGTTGCTTGTGGTTTTGCAGGGTTCTGAGGCTGCAGCCTGCGCACAGGTACTTCCTGCCTGGCCAGCTCTCCAAGGAGGTCAGATGGAACTACGCTGACACCATCAGGGTAAGCTATTTCATTGTGCTGTTTGTTCAGTGCTCACTAGTTGCTAGTGTTCGACTGCTACTAGTGGGTTAAGATTAGTCTTTTATAATTGTTTTCTTAAGGATGAGTTACTGGGGCTGTTCAGGCCATGACTCGAAATTGTAATTGTTTTCTTGAGGATGGGCAATCTTGTATAGCTGAAAGTGATACATTCTTTGAAAACTCAGCTTCTACTATTCACCTTGTAGATTTTTTATTCTGCAACATATTTGGTTTTGTCTGATTAAAAAATTGGTCATGCTCACGAGCAGTATATATGCACTTGGTTGGTTCATTGTTGGCAGTTTAGCTACACAAACTGACTGACATTGCACAACAAAATGTAGCAAATTTGCTAGCAATCCTTCTTTCTCTCGTATAGAAGTACATGCTATCTAACGTGAGCAAAATCATTGCGTAACTATAGGTACATCATATGACTAATTTACACAGAATACTGATACTCGACCCCATGCATTCAGTTTTAGAACTTGAAACTAATTAACCTGTGGAAACTAACCTGACTAGTAGCTTCTTTGGCTTCCAGTTTACAACTTCCAGGATATCAATCATTCATTCTCAAGTTGCTGCTGGCAGCTACAAGTCGCCTTTTTCTGGAATTTTCATGTTCTTTTTTTGTGTGTATATGCCTTCCTCTTCGATTTTGAGCTTGTGATTGAGGTCAATTGATGGTGGTGGTTGTGCGATGCAGATGTTCGGGATGGCGGAGAAGGAGATGGAGTACCGGGTCGAGCTTTTCAACCGGTGAGTGATGAGCCTTCTAGCTGCTGTACTACCACCAGTCCACCACCTGGGTGGGGCTTGTGAGATCAGATCGCTTGTGAGATCAGATCGCTGGTTGATGCAATGAATTGTGGTTATCGCAGGCAAATTTGGGGCTGAGGAAAGAATACGAGGAGCAACTTCTCTCTGGTCTGGTCGTTGGAACTTCAGGACAAGGTACGTAGCATCCCCATCTCCCGCCCTCTCTTTCTCTGCTTACAAATGCCGCTAAATTAAGGAATATTTGATGCAAATCTTGGCTGTGTAAGGAATTCAAGAGGGATTTGTATGAACAAGTCCAGTTTTTTTAGTTAGTACCAAACAGAGAAGATGCGGTCCAGATTGGCCAATTTTGCTGCTACCACATGGATTTGTATCTATGCAACCATCTTCCCACTGTTTGTGTTGTTTGGATTGCAAGAAATTCAGCTTTGGGTGACCTGCACTTAGTTTAATTTCTTTGAATAATCAACCGTATTGTTTCTGTATTGTTTTGCTGCTGTATTGTTTCTCACTCATGATTGATCTACTGCCAGGTGAAGGTTTTCAAATGTTGAAGGAGGAGGACAATAGGAACTTCTGTGATGTCTTGTCATCTATTTTCTTTTCTTTCTTGTAGAATAGTTCTGTTTGGCACTTACTGGTTGGATGTAAAGATATGTACTGCTAGAATGAATGCATGTAAATATATTTTGGGCTCCTATAATATTTCATGTTGCTTTGAAAATGTATCGGAACTGGGCTAGGCCCAAGATAACTTGTAGTGTGATGTGTTGGAATGTCAATGGCATAATAAAAGAAGTTGGATTGGATCAATTATTTCGGCCCAGCCCAAGATATATTGAACAATTATTTTTGAGGGGAAAACTTGAGAGGCCCAGCAAAGAAATGGCCCAGAAAAAACAAGACCAAAAAAATCTGTCAAAAGGGATAGGCAAAGAAATTTAAAAGGCTGAATTACTGGGCCAGGCCCATGTAGCTAGTGAAAATTAACAGAAATAAATATATATTGAAAAGGCCGAATTGTTGGGCTAGGCCCATGTAGAAAATCGAATTGGACCGGGCTGAATCTTGTGCCATGTCAGATTGCCACGCTGGATGCCTACGTGGCATGGGGAGGTTGCTAGTGACCAAAACGCCACAGTAGACGTATTTTGCTCATAAACGTCTACGACCATTCCAGAAGAAAGGTCGCTATAGTCAGTTTACGACGGCCAGCTTTTGACCTTATGTTTTTGGTCACAAAAAGGTCACAAATGGAAATTTGTGACCATACAGTGACCAATAGTGGTGGTCACAAGTTGACATATTTCTTGTAGTGTAAATGCGGCTGGCCCACATGTCATTCTCATGGTGGTGGCGTGGTTCGCGACTCACTCGTTCGAGATGAACCGGCCAGTGGTGGCGTGGCCGTGGTGAGGGTGCCACAGCTGGGCGTCGGGGCGTTATGAGGCGTAGATGGCCACACCGGTGGGTACTACCTGTAGTACTCCCTCCGGTCCTTTTTACTCTGCATATTAGGGTTGTCCGAAGTCAATATCATCCAACTTTGACCAAGTTTATATAAAAATTTATAGACATTCACATAACAACACCAATATCATTAGATTCATCTTCGAATATATTTTCATATTATATTTATTAGATATTATAGATGCTAATAATTTCTAATATAAATTTGGTCAAACTTAGCAGAGTTTGACTTTCGGCAAATCCAATGTGCAGAGTAAAAAGGACCGGAGGGAGTACATAAGTACTCCAGCTGAGGATTGATGCCCGGGACGAAATGTGTCACAGCCGCTGGATGAAAATTCGATGGTGCGGGAGTACGGATTGGAGCATAGCAGCGGAGCAGGCAAACCGCGTCCAATCGGGTGTGTCTGTGGTAGAAAGTTGATGGTCGCCGCAGTTCAGCTGGCCCGCATGTCATGCACACAAAGGCAGAGGAGCGGTGGGGACGAGAGGGATGAGGGGCACGTCGGGGGGATGAGGATCCCCTGACGCGAACAATCCTACCATTCTGTCACTGACATGTGGGACCCATAAGCATGGGTCCCACCTGTCAGTGAAGGAAAGGCAGGGCAAGGCAGTGATAGCCATGTCAGAGGATCCATGTCCACGTCGGGGGACGTCGTGCCATGGGTTGGAGCGGCGTCGTGGGAATCGCGTGTGGGTGTGGCAGTGGTAGAAACAACAAACGTGATGGTCGTCGTGGTTCAACTTCCATGGACAAGCTGTCATGTCTGCTGACACATGTATATCAAAACTAGAGTGTTTATATTTCAAGCACGTGAACAAGTATTATTCTACTACTTTGGATCCATTGCACCTACCTTTGAGTCAATAACATGTGGACTCGATAGGTGACTGGTCCACATGTAATGCTCCCTTAGGCAGAGGGGCAGTGGGGCCAAGAGGGGTGAGCCGCAGGTTGGGGGACGTGTGGTTTCATGGGTTCAAGCGGCGTCGTGGGAATCGCGGGTGGCTGTGGTAGAAACTTGATGCTCGCCGCATTTTAGGTGGCCCACATGTCATGCACACAAGCTGTCATGTCTACGGACACATGCACTGCATACCGATCACTGGAAGGAGTAGCAGAGAAAGCTATATATGCGGATAAATAGTTCCTTATAGTCAAGCGGACCCACGCTACTACTCTGTTCCAAAGACATGCACACCATCGAAATAGTCCATCTATATCAATATCCACTGACAGGGAATAATTTTTTTACAAGAGAGGAAATAGTTCATCCATCCATAATGCCCTGCTGCTGGTGCAGCCTTTTCTTCTTCTTCTTCTTCTTCTTCTTCTTCTTCTTCTTCTTCTTCTTCTTCTTCTCATTCTCTATGGGAGACGGCTTCGCAACAAGCTCTTTGGACCTTGCAGCTATCTCGAAACTCATGCGGGCATCGAGGGCGGCATATTTTATCCGCTCGTACGTTAAGGGATAATTCTACCATCCAGACGACCTTAATGCCACCGTCTCATCACCCTTCTGAAGATTTGTACCAAGCACAAAATTTGCTACGTCGAATAGGGATGGTGTCTATTTATCACAAACTTCTACAGGAATTTTGATTCTGGTTTGTACGTCAGTGATGCCTTTCAAATCAAGGTTGTACGGCTTCAGCTTCTGTTTGTCCCCTTCGATGGCTGCCCCACAGAAGTATACGTCCTCCTGAGACAAGAAATCTTGAAGCTCACGTGGTATGGAGGGCGAGTGTATGATGTGGAACACCAAAACATCATCTTCGTGGCACAGCTGAAGGACGGCGGCGCACTGGATCTTCCCAGGGGCACGCTCCGTGTACTCTGCGTCGAGACCGATGACCCTCATCTCTACCTTTTTGAGGGAGTTGGATACAATGTTGATCCACTACTGAACAACCCTTCGACGACGACATGTTGGACGCTAAAAACCAGCATCTCGATCTCTTCCGCCATTTGGAACCGCTGGAACGGAGGGCTATGGTTTGGAGAATTAGGATTAGATGGCTAGTCTAACTGAAGTAGTAGATGATTATTAAAAGAGGTTAAAACAATGTGAACATAGTGGGGTTTGGATGCAAATGAAGACGAAGGGGAGGTGAAGAAGCCGAGGAGAATCGGTTCCCGATGGAGAAGTAAATGGGAGAAGTGGCGTGCAGGCAGTTGATTAGACGGCTAGGTAGACTAAACGAAAAGGCTATGCGGGTAGACTGATGAGTCGTACCTGTTCGTGTACGTGCCCATCCTTCCTGATAGGTGGGACCTATGCAAAATTATAAAAAAATATGTCATAGTTTTTTTAGCGCGTGAGTGGGAGACACAACATTCTCTGGTTAAGGAATACCCCCTCCGTTTAGGTGAGTATAATTCACCTTATGAAAATCAGGTTTTCCCAAAACATTTAGTTGTGGAGCATTAACTTCCTGCTCGATCCCCTCCCAGCCTCGTTAGCCGGCGTTCTCTTCCTCTGCTGTCGTGTTCTACCTTTCCATTTTTCCTCTTCTCAAGTGTGGAACGATCTGCATGCCGTCCTTGATGCACCAGAATGACCACTGCATGCATCGTGGCAGGGCGTTGATTGGGCATGCACGAGAATTTGGTCCTGCTCGCAATATGGATGATACCTGAACGATGAAGTGAACAGGCATGCTAGCACGGGAGACCTATTTCCGCTATACAATACTGGAGTACTCATGTTCCTACTACTACTACTAGTAGTAGTAGTAGTAGTAATAGTAGTAGTAGTAGTAGTAGTACAACTGTGGTACACCTGATGGTCAAAATACTATTCATCCGGTCCTCACAGTGAAGTGACAACATCCTGCGCCTGACACTAGTCCAGGCGGCGTGTTCGGGTTACCAAAGTCAGCCTCAGCCTGTGCACTGTGCAGTCTGTCACCGCCACTGTACAGCACATTGGCGCCTCGCCTCGTCTCCTTCTCCGCTCCCATAGCACCACTCCATCTCCATCACCTTCTCCGTCTCCGTCTCCGTCTCCGTCTCCATCTCACTGTGCCCCTGTGTACCGTTGCCTCACTCGCCTCCCCAGTACCACTATTCCCTCGCTAGACGCTCCAGCACCGACATCCTTCTCCCCCGTAAATCAAGCCACCTTCCAAACTCCACCATGGCCGAACACGAACCGCGTAGCATCCATATGAGCCGCGATTGGAGCAATCTCCCCAATGACATCCTCGACCTATGTTGTTCGTGTATGGATATGTTGAGCGCCCTGCAGCTGGCTGCATGCTCGAGGGACATGCACACGGCCATCATCGAAGCGAGGCCTAAGCTTTTCAAGACACCCTGCTTGCTGCTATCTGGTCTTGCGAGATTGGCTCACCATGATACGGAGGCGTGCATGATGCCCCTCGACTTCAATCCGATCTCCATTAGCCGAAACTTCTTTGCACGTATGTAGTGGGTTGCCGTACATCATTTCCCTCGACATCGATCTGATCACCATCGCCCGAAACTTCTTGGCAGGTATGTACTGGGTCGGCATGAACTCCCACTGGATGGCTGCCTTCAGCGAAGACGGTAAAAAGTTGGTGCTCGTGAACTTCCAGACCTCCCATGAGATCATCCTTCCTCCGTTGGATTATATAGAGTATTACCATCGCGGTCCAAGTCATCTAGATTACTACGTCAGTTGGACGGACCTTGTTTTGCAGAAGATTGTAATCTGCCAAGTGCCCACACGACATGCGAATTACGCAGACTTCAAGCTAATTGCCTTGTTCGACCGCGGACTCGCCTATCTTTACGTCGGTGCCTTATTTAGCTGGAGACAACTCGGCTCGCAGTGGATCATTGTGAAAGCTGATACACACTTCTGTGATGCTATTGGACACAATGGCATCATCTACGCGATCGACAAAGCATATGGCACCACGTATTGCTGGGACAGCGCGTGTAAGTTGTTTCTGTCTCATGTTAAAGATGACGCCATGACACTATTTGAAATTTTTGTGATGATTGGCATATCCCTGTTTGAGCAGAATTTGAGTAGAACTATGGCAATGTATTAAAGACGCCATAAATCAGCTATATTTGGAATGAGTTAATTCATGCGATTGTGACCATGTCATTACAGCCAATTTGTACCCTGAATAATCAAACGGTTAGGAATATATGGATATTATCCTTATTTTACAGTAATCTATGTACTACTACTAAATATGAGTGTGTATCAATGGCCATGTTAGTTTCCTCATTTTCATGATGTAGAAACATGCACCACACTGTTGGTTTCATCTAACCATACATTATGGAAGTAAATGTGCATATGGAGACCTCTATATTTGGAAGTAGTGAAATCGTGCAATGCTTACCATGTGTACATACCTATATTCGCGCTTCAGCAATCAATGGCTAGAATAATATCCTCACAAAAATTTTGCACACAGAACACGAGTATATAACAATGCATGGTCTGTTAGTTACCTTGAAGAATTTTTTTGTGAGGACAGAACATGATTACATAACATGCATGACATGGTAGTTTCCTGTGAAGAATCGATTGCGAGATAACATGGGTATAACCATGCATGGCACTTCTATATTTTTGAACCCAGTATACATTTCCCTGTATTTTCCTCCCAGTTCCAACAGGGACATATCAATGTTGTTTCTTGCATTATCCTACTCATACTCTGAACAATGCTGGTCTTACATTAACAATGCATGTCCTTTTTGATATGATGCAGTGTCCCTACAGTTACTGCCCTTTGTAATCACACCACCTTTGCCAAAAATAGGGAAGCACAGCTGGTTCCTCGCTCGATCAGACGACGGCAAAAGACTGATGATCACTCGGACACATGAGCCGAAAAAGTTATATTGCAAAAACCCCACTGTATGCAAGCACCGTGTACTACGTGAGTATCTGGACAGTGGTTGTTACGTCTATGAGCAGGATACCAGCTTGTTGGGGCCTTTAGGATTTTTTAGTTGGAGGCGGGTAAACAGCCTTGGTTCACACTCTCTATTCCTCGGACTCAATTATCCGATTAAGCAGGAGATCACCGTTGGCAAGGACCTTGATGGCAGAGAGGCTTTGTTTGCTATGGAAAACTGTGTCTACACGGCGAGACCTAGGAGTTGGGGAGCAAACTCCCCTGATTGTCAACGATACAGCCTGCAGCCAAAAGAAGGTGAGAATGACAAAGGCATCCGGATTAACTTTGATCCTTGGATGTCTCAATTACGACAGGCAGTGATGTGGTTCAAGCCTTCAGGTTGATAGGTAATTGGGTTGTTGCATCAAAAGGGTGGAGTACTGGTGTCTCCGGATCACTGGTCGCTGAAGCAGGGCTGCAAATTATGATGGTGTTGGATCATCTCTTCGAATGACTTTGTTGTCTTTGCTGCTGGTTCTAGATGGGTAGTTCTTTCTTTTGTTATGCATATTCCTTGTCATTTGGTCATCCTCGTCTATGTCACTCTTATTATGTAATAGTTGCTTCTGTTTAGAATGTCATTCTCGTGTGGATCACGAGAGTCTGAGTGCTACAGATGGGTGCGTTTTGGTGTTGTAGCAAGACTTCTTATGAACTATCATGTCTTGCTGTTTATGTCAGTAGTAGTCACTAGTCAGTGTTTGAATGTTGTATATATCGTTGTTTCGAACTGTTTATTGTCTCGAACTACTAGTGGGCTAAATGAGGGCATCACCATTCTCCAGTGTTCAGAGTATATCTCATTTCTTCAAGTTATATAATTTGAGCTCAGTGTCTTTTTGATGATGTACACTTGTTTGGGCCAGTGAGGTGTCGTTGAATATGGGTCGAGTAGTAACGCAATGCCAAACAGGTCAATTATGACTCTCAGGCCGGGCTCTCAAAAGATCCTGAAAAAAAAGGCCGGGCTCTCCAAAAAAGTAAGAATAAGGACTCTTAGGCCGACATGTGGGCGCCACCGTTGTTTTCATGCGCTTGCGCGCCGAGAGCATATTGGCGCGTGCTCGAAATTCATGCTACCTTTTCATCCCCAATCTCCCGCCCCTCCCCCACCTCTGAAATCTCGATTCCTACTCCAGTTCCCCCAAATCCCCCTCCTGTACTCCCTGTACTCAAGCGCACTATCATGTCGCCGGTCAACGCGGACCTCCGAGCTGAAGATCCTGAGGTCCGTCCTGCCTTCGGTCACTGCGTGCTATCGCTCAACAGTGGCATGGCGGCGCTTGACGACCAGTTTGCCGACAAAGTGCTGATGGTAACCATCAACGGCGACCGGCCTCCTGTCTCTCCGTACGACCTTGTCAAAGCTCTTGGCATTGCGCACAAGATCCAAATAAGTGACTTGCTAATTGAAGTCTGTCCGCCACCGGCTGATTTCTTCGTCAGGTTCCGGACAACTTTCGACTGCAGTCGTGTGTTCGAATCTTCCCGGCGTTTGTTCTGCGATGGCGCGTTGGTGAGCTTTGATCGGTGGCACCTAGGATGGGGCTCGGTGCCCTCTGAGCTTGAGTTTTTAACAAAGCTTACCTTCCACAGCATGCCTCGACGTGCTTGGAACAACGAGTCCATGAACGAGCTTATCAACGACCTTGGAGGTGAGCTCGTAAGTATGTTTGTTTCTCTAGATAGCTGGGCTCTGATGGTTATGGCATGGATGAAGAAGCCGTCCACCATACCGAAGGTGATTGGTGTTGAGATGCCGTTGCAGGAACCGGGGTTGTACTATTTGTCGCCACCAAGGCCGCTGCGGACCACGTTAGGGATGTAACTATATCGAGTGTTCGTGCATGTCGAAGAACTGGTCAATCCATCAATCAAAGTCCTGCCGCCACTGGTGCCAGGGTTCGTTGACGACGTCCATTACATGAGCCAACGTCAGACTTTCCCCGTGTTGCTCGGAACGATGGATGGCACAGGGCCTATTCCATCGTGCAGCGGAGGCCACTGCTTCTTTGGGAGAAGAGGCAGGGCTGGCTACCTGGATGTGCTCTAATTTGAGGTAACAATTGAATCTTGTCAGATACTAGTTAAATCCGAGCTATGGGTGTGAAGCAGTGATATGCCAATACATTTGATTGTGACTTGTTCTAATTTTGTACCTGAACTTTTTTTAGAAAGGGTTGTACGTCAACTTAATGTGCTAGCAGAACTTATTGTGTTGTCTGCTGTATTCTTTGCACAACATTCAAGATATTTCCCTGTCATTGATAAAGACGATGAACCGTTATGTACGACTTCGTTGGTTTCAACATAGCCCTTCCTGTAGCGATCCACTGCTTCCATCCGGATTGTGCCACCTGCATGAAATTTTTGTATGCAAGTTCAGTG
The DNA here is from genome assembly GCA_034509565.1 of Triticum monococcum. NCBI lineage: Eukaryota > Viridiplantae > Streptophyta > Magnoliopsida > Poales > Poaceae > Triticum > Triticum monococcum. Next base: position 751,122,491 of record CM067843.1, on the reverse strand, counting down.
TGCTATGATGTTCTATATGATTGTGTCAACTATATGAGTTTTTACTCAGCATCAGCAATGCATATGGCTGAAAGATGTATTTACGAGCATCGACCGATGGGTCTCTATCTCTCTCACACACACACGCACGCACACACACACGCACACACGCACAAGTGGGGCCCATTGAATTATTTATTTGCTCGTGACAGCTTAAATTAGGTTCCACTGTAATCTAACTTTTTTCTTAAGTTATTAATTGAGCTCGGTGACTTCAAAAAGTTGTACAGAAGCCTTGTTTGGGCCTTTTCGGCGTCGCTGAATGTGGGCTGAGTAACCATGTTAGGTTGTATTGTACTACACATGCCTTTTTTCAACATCAGCAATGCAATTGGGCCGACAGTTGTACACAATATCCGGGTCAACTTGTTATTCTCCGCCCTGTTGGGCTGCAAACTTCCCTAGGAGGTATGCATTAGGCTTAACAAGAAAATGGACTTTAAGAAATAATAAATGGGATGTAATTATAATAATTGGACAGTTACTATGCACCAAACACGTAATTAGTTTGAAAAATATATTATTTTTGGAATTTGAAAATTTTAATTTCATTACTTGTTGCATGCGCAATATTTCGTTTGATTTTAACGTAATACAACTTTATTTTGAAATTATATTTAACCTGACTAGAAATTTCGGATCCATCAAAATGTGGGAATTTTTTTGAATTCTGTTTTGAGCGGTTGTTTGAAATTATTAATCGTTGTCCTAGCTAGAAGTTGGACTATACTTTTAACAAACTGTAAATGGGCTGTAGTACATTCCATTAGAATTAAAAAATGGGCTGTACATTCTTACAAATCACAAATGGGCTATATGTTCCTTACCAAATCCGAGTTGTGGGCCTACTAAGTTGACGCGTACCAAGGGCTTTGTCAACTTAGTCAACATAAACGATTCTAGCTGCACTGATTGTACAATGTTCATCCAACGGCCGTAGTGCGTCTTCAACCTCTGGTCTTCTTGCTCCAGCCGCCCAAAGCAGCGCTGGTCGTGTCGCGTGCTCCTGCCTCCCGTGGCCGGCTGTGATGCCGCGGTGGCCTCACCGCCCCGTACTAGTCCCACCGCTGGCCAGGCCATCCCTCTACTCACCCACACCCCCTGTTATTCTGCGGCGACGACAGCCTCACACCACAGCCGAACCAGTGAACCCTCATACTCCTCTCCGCGCGGGCTTCCACTATTGCATCTTCCCCGGCTCCGCGTCTTCCCCTTCCTAGGCCTCGCCGTCATCCACACCACCGCCCTGGTGCTCTCGGCGCGGCGTGGTTAACGTGGCCGACAGCTGGGTCCAGGCGGCTGCAAGGAAGTGCCTCCTTATTACGCGCAAAATAATTATTCTCCACCTGACAGAAGGGACCCACCGGACGGGCCACCTTATTTCGCGAAAAAATGTTTCCCACCTGACTGCTAGGACCCACCGGACGGGCCAGCATATTTCGCGAAAAAACGATCCCCCCGCTGTCAGCTCGGACCCATCGGAAGTGCCTCCTTATTACGCACAAAAAATGAATACTTCCCCTGCTAGCTGGGACGCACCATGGTGGGAGGCTGACTTGTGGGCCTACTAAGTTGACTGGGACGGGGGCCTTTGTCAACTTTAGTCAGTATGAACGATTCTAGCTCCAGTGACCGTACGATGTCCATCCAACGGCCGTAGTGCTTCTTCAACCTCTGGTTTTCTTGCTCCAGCCGCCCAAAGCAGCGCCGGTCGTGCCGCATGCTCCTGCCTCCCATGGCCGGCTGTGCTGCCGCGGAGGCCTCGCCGCCCCCTACTATTCCCACCGCCGGCCAGGCCCTGCGGAGACGGCAGCCTCACACCGCAGCCGAACCAGTGAACCCTCGTACTCCTCTCCACGCGGGCTTCCACTGCCGCGTCTTCCCCGGCTCCCCGTCGTCCCCATCCTAGGCCTCGTCGTCGTCCACCTCCCTGGTGCTCTCGGCGCGGCGTGGTCAACGTGGTCAAGGAACGACTTCCATCGGATGTGGACTGTACGTGGAGAGGCTAACAGCTGGGTCCACGGCCGCAGCAAGGAAGTGCCTCCTTATTACGCGGAAAATAATGATTCCTCCACCTGACAGCTAGGACCCACCGGACGGGCCACTGTATTTCACGAAAAAAACATTTGCCCCTCACTACTGGGACCCACCACCTACATCTTCGCACGCAAGGAAGTGCGTCCGGGCAAAAAAAATATTCGCCCCCCTGACTGCTGGGACCCACCAGCTACATCTTCGCACGCAAGGAAGTGCGTCCGGGCAAAAAAAACGATTCGCCCCTGACTGCTGGGACCCACCAGCTACATCTTCACACGCAAGGAAGTGCCTGACAGTCGGGACCCACCTGGTCGAAGCGTACGTAGCGTTGTCATTCTGGTCACGAACGTGTACGTACATATATACTGGTGGATGTAGAGGTACACACGTGTCATAGTAGAGGCGCGTACGTGCCGTAGTAGAGGCGCGCACGTAGCATGTACACGTACGTATAGCGGCCAGGGTGCAAGAAAGAAAATACGGCCACGTATGTGTACATACGGGCGAGGTCTCGACCGCCTACTCGCACATACGTACGGCCAGGGCTCGCGTACATGGCTGGGTCGGAACGAAGAAATAGCATCGTTGTTGTGTTCATGGGGAGGCAACGGAATGCGTCGTGTTCAAGGGGAGGCAATGCAATGCGTCGTGTTCATCGGGAGGCAACGGAACGCGTGGGAGCCAACCGGCTGGGTCGGAACGGAATGCGTGGTTGTGTTCATTGGGAGGGCTTAGACGGAACAGGCAATGGAAACGAGGTCTGGCGTACCGCACAACGGAGGAAACGGCCTTGTGTTCAACCAGCCACGTTCGAAACAGGATCATGTTCATCGGGAGGGGTCTGGCGTACCGCAAAATGGAGGAAACGGACCTCCTACAGTCGAAACCGGGGTCCTGTTGATCGGGAGGGGTGTGGCGTACCGCAAAACAGACGAAACGGACCTCCTACGATCGAAACGGGGGTCCCGTTGATTGGGAGGGGTGTGGCGTACTGCAAAACGGACGAAACGGACTTGTGTTGGAGCGCTACGGTCGAAACGGGGGTCCTGTTCATCGAGAGGGGTGTGGCGTACCGCAAAACGGGACTCCACGGGATATTGTTCATCTCCACCGTCGACCTCCTACAGCCTCCACGGGCTCCTGTTCATGCAGCCTCCACCGCGTGCTAGTCCAGCGGCTACTGTTCAACCAACCCTCTACCGTCTACTGTTCATCCAGCCCTCCACACCACATGGTCCTGTTCATCCACCCCTCCACGGGCACCCCTCCACCGTCTACTGTTCATCCAGCCCTCCACCACACCACGGGGTCCTGTTCATCCAGAGGCAACGCCACCGCTCACTGTTCATCCAAACCCCCCCCCCCCCCCGCAACGCTAACTATTCATCCTAGAGGCAGCATCGATCGGCTTCAGTTAGCATCAGTAGCGAAGGAATCGCTCGATCAGATTCAGTTAACAGCCATCGATCGATCGCTCGGGTTTAGTAACACGTAGCCTGCAGTGCAATCGCTCGGGTTCAGTTAGAGCCCAACGCCTCGGTCGGGTTCAGCTAGAGCCAACGCCTCGCACACACGCGTGTACGTGTATGAGAGAAATGCGCATCGCTCAGCCCCCAACCTCCCATCGTAACCGGGAACTCCCCGAAATTTTCCTCCCCCTCGCTTCTACCACGGTTTTTTCCGTCATGGATGGCCCAAAGAATGTCATGCTATATGTCCAGCTTGTTTCCTAGTGATCCGTGCCTCTTTTGAGGATGATTAGTAAGAGTGGTTTGTTATGCTTGTTGTGATTAATCCATCCATGTCTTTACTTGTTATGTTGGAGGACCCTAGGTTGACTCAATCGAGCCTAACTTTTGCATAGTTGCTGTTTTGGGCAGATCATGAACTCTTTTGCGATTTTGCCGGAGCTATTGCTAGTGATCCATGCATGCTATGCCATTGTTCTTGCCATGTCTAGCTAGCATTTTGTGCCTTCTTTATGGATATATGCTTGCCTTGCCATGACTTGCACCGTAGTGAGTGCATCGAGCTCGTTTACATGCCCCCGTGAGTTATATTTCAGCATGTCCCAGTTTTCACTAAGTCTGAAAACTGATTGTGTTTCATCGATGTTCGTGTGCTCGGTAGAGTATTTTGTGAACCCTTTTGGCCCCAGGTCATTTTGGGTGTTTTGTTTAGCTTGTTGAGTAGCTCCATGGCATGCTCTTACTTACCATGTTCAGGTTTTGCATCATGTTGTTTTGCTGCTCCGAAGAGAGCATCGTGGTCTGAAATTTCAGACTAGCGTTAATTTCGCTAAGTCTGAAATCTGTTTTGCTTATTCAGTTTTGCCATGCTTGTTTTAAGCCCTTAATTGATGAATTTTCCTATGCCTCCGTCCTGGTGATTTGTTAAGCTTCTTGAGTAATTCACTGCCATGCAATTTGTTTTCATGTTTGGTGGCTGTAGCATGTTCATTTTGTTGCATTTAGGAGCCTACTTGCTGTAAATCGCAGATCGGTTTGTTTAGTAAATCGGTTGCCATTTCTAAACCGTAGCTCCGATTGCCATGATCTTTATATCGTTTTCAGGGGATTTCTTCCCCTCTATCCAGTGGCACACTTGGTTTTCCAAGTTGAGGCCAGATTCATGCATTTCCTATCACGTCTTGCATTTTGCATCCCGCATCGCATCCCGCATAGCATATCATCTTTGCATCTTATTGGTTGCCCTTGCACGTGGTTGATTGTATCCTTGTTGCTTGTTTATGTTGTTGGGTAGAGCCGGGAGACGAGTTTGCTAACGAGGAGCCCATTGAGTTTGCTTTTGAGGATCCAGTCAACTCTAACAACTGTGCAGGCAAGATGATCACACCCTTGAAATCACTACTATCTTTGCTATGCTAGTATGCTCGCTCTTTTGCTTTGCCAATGCTACGATGCCTACCACTTGCTTGTGAGCCTCCCAATTGCCATGATTGAGCCTCTAACCCACCTTTGTCCTAGCAAACCATTGATTGGCTATGTTACCGCTTTGCTCAAGCCCCTTCTTATAGCGTTGCTAGTTGCAGGTGAAGATTGGAGCCGTTCCTCGTTGGAACCTTTATTTACTTGTTGGGATATCACTATATTGCTATGTTATCTTTATTCATCTATATACTTGGTAAAGGGTGGAAGGCTCGGCCTCTCGACTAGTGTTTTGTTCCACTCTTGCCGCCCTAGTTTCCGTCATATCGGTGTTATGTTCCCGGATTGTTGCGTCCCTTACGCGGTTGGGCTATAATGGGAACCCCTTGATAGTTCGCCTTGATTAAAGCTTTTCTAGCAATGCCCAACATTGGTTTTACCATTTGCCACCTACCCCTTTTTACCTTGGGTTTCCGGAGTCCGAGGGTCATCTTATTTTAGCCCCCCGGGGGCCAGTGCTCCTCTGAGTGTTGGTCCACCCTAGAGCACCGTGCGCGGCCGTCCCTTGGCAACTTGGGTTACGTTGGCTCCCGTACGCTTAGCTTATCTGGTGTGCCCTGAGAACGAGATATGTGCAGGTCCTATCGGGATTTGTCGGCACAGCGGGTGGTGTTGCTGGACTAGTTTTGACCTGTCGAATCATCTTGTTGTACCGGGATACCGAGTCTGATCGGTGGGTCCTGGGTGGAGGTCTATTCCTTCGTTGACCATGAGAGCTTGTTATGGGCTAAGTTGGGACCCCCTGCAGGGATTGATCTTTCGAAAGCCGTGCCCGCGGTTATGGGCAGATGGGAATTTGTTAATGTCCGGTTGTAGATAACTTGAACCTTAAATAATTAAAATGAATCAACTGAGTGTGTTGCCGTGATGGCCTCTTCTCGGCGGAGTCCGGGAAGTGGACACGGCGTTGGAGTTATGTTTGCGTAGGTGCTCTATATAGTTTTCCGCTCGTGCTTTGCCTCCTCTTCTCGCTCTACTTTGCGAATAAGTTAGCCACCATATATGCTAGTCGCTTGCTGCAGCTCCACTTACATTACCCCTTTCCTTCCTATTAAGCTTAAATAGTCTTGATCGCGAGGGTGCGAGATTGCTGAGTCCTTTGTGGCTCACAGATTACTATTACACCAGATGCAGGGACCGATGATACCTCTCCGGATGGCCCGCTCAAGCTGAAGTGGGAGTACGACGAGGACTCTCAGCGTTACTATGTGTCGTTTCCTGATGATTAGTAGTGGTGCCTATTCGGGGTTAGATTCAGGGCCTAGTCGCTTGTTGGGGGTCTTTTCTATTTTGGCGCCGTAGTCGGGCCATGAGTGATTGTATGATGGATGTTAATTATGTACTTTGATGTGACATGGCAAGTGTAAGCCAACTATGCTATTATTTCCCCTTTATATTATATATGTACTTGGGTTGTGTAATGATTCCCGACTTGCGACATTGCTTTCAATGCGCCTATGTCTCTAAGTCGTGCCTCGACACGTGGGAGACATAGCCGCATCGAGGGCGTTACAAGTTGGTAATCAGAGCCTTCCCCGACCTTAGGAGCCCCATTGCTTGATCGGTTTTAGCAGCCGAGTTGTGTCTAGAAAAAATGTTTTGAGTCCTTAGGAATTATATATCGAAGAGCTTAGGAATTCTTTTTACTTCCCAGTCTCCTCATCGCTCTGGTAAGGCATCCTGACGTAGAGTTTTGACTCTTCTCTTCTCAAATTTCACTAAAAAAAATTTTAGGATCACGCGAGTATTTTGGTTTTGTTCCGATGGCTTGTGATGAGAATACTGTCTTGGTGCCTCCTGTCAGGGGTTTAGTGGAAGTGTCCCGGGGAGTTGAGCTCTGAGGTGTTGTCATCATAATTCTATCGTTGCAATTCTGGTATACTTGAGATATGTGCGTGACATCGAAAATCTCCTTTATGCAGTTCGTTGGTGAGATAACCTCGACGCCACCCAGTACTGGGGCGGGAGTTCGGGAGTATCGCCATAACTTGTATAACGGATGCTTTTCAAAGGTTGAGATAGATGGTTTCCGAAGGTTTCTTGGTTATGTGTTGAAGGATGGATGCAGCTGGATGTAGGATTTGCTAGCTTGGGTGAGATATTATGCTTCCCCTGTATCCCCAACACCTGATTGCATAACCGGAAAGTTTCGGGAGTCTCATAGGTGGGAATTCAAGTAGCCTTAGGATATCTTTCCAACAGATGTGTGATATGAAATTGGGGTTCGACGTCTAGTGGTTCGCCTATTCACGGTCGATTTTACAGTGGCCTTGTTGTGTCTTAAAGAGTCCTTGGCTATGCTGACTCGGGGACACTTCGTATGTCATGTGCACTGCCTTGTACATGATGGTGATGTACGGTCGAGCCTGTGTAGGTCCTACCACGAACACTTCGGACGAAATTTCTATCATGTGTTTGTTCCGGCTTATTCCGCAAGCCAACCCTTGGTTTTATTTCGAGTTGTGGTATTCGTTCTTCTTCGATGTCATATGTTGATTCCATCCCTCGTTGATGTACCTCTTCTACCTGATTCTTTGTGGCTTCGCAATTTAGGAATATGTGACCACTTCAAGAGAAGTGCATTCGTTCATTTTGTTCGGATGTGAAGACTTTATGTTGCAATTTTTCATTCCGTTGGATTCAGCTTCAATATTTCTCTATTTGTGTGCTAACAGTGGTCAACCTCTTCAGGATGGCTCCCGCTAAGAGCACCAGTCAGAACCAGAATCAAGATCCTCTGCCACCGCCGCCTCCTCCGGAAGCATGGCAAGCTATGATGGCTGCTACTAATGCAAATACTCAGCTGATCATGCAAATCATCCAAGAGTGGAATCAAAGCAGTCAAGCGAATCAAGGCAACAACCAGAACCATTTTGCAACTCTGAATCAGTTCCTCGCAAATGGTCCAAAGACGTTCAGCAACTGCGTTGAGGGTACCGATGCTGATGATTGGTTAGTCGATCTGGGCAAGCATTTTGAATGTAGCAACGTCAGACCTGAAGATTTCGTCAAGTTCGCTTCTTTCCAGCTCAAGGATCAGGCCGTAGAGTGGTTTCAGCAGTACCGGGATTCCAGAGGTGGATGTTTGATCACTTGGGATGATTTCCGTCGTGATTTCCGCGCTCATCACATCCCTCAAAGTGTGACTAAAAGCAAACGTGAAGAATTCCGCAATCTGAAGCAAGGCTCTTTGTCTGTCTATGACTACAACAAGTTGTTCCAGAAGCTCGCCCGTTTTGCCAAGCAGGATGTTCCTGATGAGAAGAGCATGATCTATCAGTTCAGGGGTGGTCTTCGTGAAGAAATTCAGCTCGCTCTTGTCCTCTTCGAGCCGCTAAGATACGATGAGTTCTACAACATGGCACTGAAGCAAGAGGCTGCTCAACTAAGGTGTGATGCTTCCAGGAAGCGAGTTAGAGACACTACGTCTTCTTCCTCTACTCAAGTGGCCAAGCAGCAGAAGTATTGGCTTCCTCCTCCGTTCCGTCAGCCATATCAGCAGAAGAGCAAAGGTGGCAGTGGTTCATCCCACCCACCCAACCCAGGCTTTCAGAACAAGAGTTCGTCTCAAGCTCCAAGATCAAGTGCTCTGTACCACCGTCCGCTCTCAGAGGTCACGTGCAACAAGTGCCAACAGAAGGGTCACTACGCCAACAAGTGTTTCAACCAGAGGCGTCTTCCTCCTCCTCCTCCTGTCAGATCGGCAAGTACTGTTGTGGTCAAGCATAATCCCAAGGACGCCAAGGTCAATATGGTGAATGCAGCTCAGGCAGAGGATTCATCAGATGTGATCATGGGTAACTTTCCAGTTAATTCTATTCCTGCAAGAGTTCTTTTTGACACGGGTGCATCGCATTGTTTCATGTCAAGATCTTTTGTTTCCAAGCATGACTTCGTTTCAAAGATGTTGGGTAAACCTATGGGAGTGGTTTCTCCGGCTAAGTCTATGAGGGCTACGTCAATAGTCCCGGATATTTCTATCATATTGGGTGATTTCAAGTTCTTGGCTTCTCCAATGGTTCTTCGCAATTCTGATATCGATCTTATTCTTGGGATGGACTGGCTCTCTAAACATAAAGCTCAGCTTGATTGTGCGGCCAAGCAGATTCAACTGACTCATTCGTCTGAGGAAGTGATTGTCTTTGCTGCTCGGGATAATACCATCCGGTTGTTCTCTCTCAATGAAAAGGGTGAATTGGATGCTATTTCGCAGATTCCGGTTGTTTGTGAGTATCAAGATGTCTTCCCTGAAGAACTCCCAGGCATGCCTCCAAACCGGCCGGTTGAATTTGTTATTGAACTTGAGCCCGGTACGGAACCTGTGTGCAAACGTATCTACAAGCTCGGCCCCGAAGAGTTGAAGGAGTTGAAGAAACAACTCGATGTTCAAGAAAGAATGGGTCTCATTCGGCCTAGTACTTCTCCGTGGGGTTGTGGTGTTCTTTTTGTGAAGAAGAAGGATGGAACGGACCGACTTTGTGTTGATTATCGTCCTTTGAACAAGAAGACCATCAAGAACAAATATCCACTTCCCAACATCAATGAGCTGTTCGAACAACTCAAGGGTGCCCAAGTATTCTCCAAGCTTGATCTCCGTATGGGTTATCACCAAATTCGCATTCGTGAGCAAGATATTCCAAAGACGGCGTTCAGAACAAGCTATGGGTCATATGAATACACTGTTATGTCTTTTGGCCTCGCCAATGCTCCTCCGACGTTCTCTCGCATGATGAACTTCATCTTCAACCCCTACACCAACGACTTCGTTTTGGTCTATCTCGACGACATCCTGGTTTTCTCGAAGAATAAGGAAGATCATGCCAAGCACTTGCGTTTGGTTCTTGACAAGCTAAGAGAACATCAATTCTACGCCAAGTTCTCCAAGTGTGAGTTTTGGCTCGATGAGGTTCTTTATCTTGGCCATATCATCTCTGCCAAGGGCATTTCCGTGGATCCTGAGAAGGTGTCTTCAATCGTTAATTGGGAACCTCCTCAGAATGTGAAGCAACTCCGTAGCTTCCTCGGTCTTGCAAGTTACTGCCGAAGATTCGTTGAAAACTTTTCCAAGATCGCGAAGCCTCTCTCAAATCTTCTTCAGAAGCATGTCAAGTACGTTTGGTCTCCGGAGTGTGATATCGCTTTCAACGCTTTGAAAGAGAAATTGATCACTGCTCCAGTTCTAACTCCGCCTGATGAAACCAAGCCGTACGAGGTCTTTTGTGATGCCTCTCTCCAAGGTCTCGGTGCAGTACTGATGCAAGAGAAGAAAGTTGTTGCTTATACCTCTCGCCAGTTGAAGCCTAATGAGAAGAACTACCCCACTCATGATCTCGAGTTGGCGGCAGTTGTGCACGCATTGTTGACTTGGAGACATCTTCTCTTGGGAAGGAAAGTGGACATCTTCACTGATCACAAGAGTCTCAAGTACATCTTCACTCAGCCTATTCTCAACCTCGGGCAGACTTGATGGGTCGAAATGATTCAAGAGTACAATCCGAGTATCGAGTATACTCCAGGCAAGGCTAATGTGATTGCTGACGCTTTGAGCAGAAAAGCATATTGCAACATTCTGATTCTCAAGCCTTATCAACCCGAGCTTTGTGAAGCTTTCCGCAAACTTAATCTGCAAGTTGTTCCTCAAGGTTTCCTCGCCAACCTTCAAGTTTCTCCTACCTTGGAAGACCAGATTCGCCAAGCCCAGCTTCTTGATGCTATGGTGAAAAAGGTGAAGATTGGTATTGCAAAGAGTCAGTCCAAGTACAAGTGCTACCGACTTGATGACAAGGACACTCTCTTCTTCGAGGATCGAATTGTTGTGCCCAAAGGTGAACTTCGTAAAGTGATCATGAATGAGGCTCACAACTCTCTCCTCTCCATCCACCCTGGGAGCACGAAGATGTATCAAGACCTGAAGCAAACTTATTGGTGGACTCGAATGAAGCGCGAGATCGCTCAATTCGTGAATGAATGTGATGTCTGAAGAAGAGTGAAAGCAGAACACCAAAGGCCAGCAGGTCTCCTCCAACCTCTTGCCATTCCAGAATGGAAGTTTGACCACATTGAAATGGACTTCGTGATTGGGTTTCCAAAGTCCAAGCGTGGCAATGATGCTATATTCGTTGTCATCGACAAGCTCACCAAAGTGGCTCATTTCCTGCCTATCAAAGAGTCAATCACTGTAGCTCAATTGGCGGAGCTCTATACCTCTCGAATTGTCTCTCTGCACGGTATTCCTCAAGTGATATCTTCAGACCGTGGCACCATCTTTACCTCCAAGTTCTGGGATTCTTTTCAGAAGGCCATGGGCACCAGCATTCGCTTCAGCACTGCTTTCCATCCTCAAACAAGCGGTCAAGTCGAGCGTGTCAACCAGATTCTTGAAGATATGCTCAGGGCTTGTGTTATCTCCTTCGGCATGAAGTGGGAGGATTGTCTTCCTTATGCTGAATTCTCGTACAACAACAGTTTCCAAGCTAGTTCCGGCAAGGCCCCATTTGAAATTCTGTATGGTAGGAAGTGCCGTACACCTCTCAACTGGTCTGAAACCGGTGAACGTCAGCTGCTGGGTAATGACCTGATCACAGAGGCAGAAGAAATGTGCAAGGTCATTCGTGATAACCTCAAAGCAGCCCAATCTCGTCAGAAGAGCTACTATGACAGCAAGCATCGTGATTTGGCCTTCGAGATCGGAGATCATGTCTACCTCCGCGTCTCTCCTATGAAAGGGACTCGCCGCTTCGGTATCAAAGGGAAGCTTGCCCCCAGATACGTCGGGCCTTTCAAGATCATCAGCAAGAGAGGCGACCTCGCCTATCAACTCGAGCTTCCTGCAAACTTTGCCAATGTTCATGATGTGTTCCATGTCTCGCAACTCCGTAAGTGCTTCAAGACGCCTGAGCGCACCGTCAACTTCGAGGACATTGAGCTCCAAGAAGATCTCTCTTACCGTGAGCACCCAGTTGCAATCCTTGAAGAGACTGAATGCAAAACTCACAACAAGTCAATCAAGTTTCTCAAAGTCAAGTGGTCACACCATTCCGACCGTGAAGCTACCTGGGAATGCGAGGATCACCTCCGTTCTGAGTACCCGGAGTTCTTTCAGTCCTAGATCTCGGGACGAGATCTTTTCGTAGTGGTGGAGTGTTGTAACGCCCCATATGTAACCTTCCCGAATTGTACTCCAACTCTTGCCGTTTCCGGCATTAAGTTATATTTAATTCTCGGGTTCGGGTCTTTGTCTCCGTGTGTTGTTTTCGTTTTTCGTGCATCTCATATCATGTCATCACGTGCATCGCATTTGCATACATGTTCATCTCATGCATTCGAGCATTTTTCCCGTTGTCCGTTTTGCATTCCGGCGCTTCGTTCTCCTCCGATGGCCATTTCTAGCTTTCTTTCGTGTGTGGGGATTAAACATTTCCGGATTGGGCCGAGACTTGCCATGCGGCCTTGGTTTACTACCGGTAGACCGCCTGTCAAGTTTCGGGTCATTTGGACTTCGTTTGATACTCCAACGGTTAACCGAGGGACCGAAAAGGCCTCGTGTGTGTGCAGCCCAACACCCCTCCATTTTGGCCCCAACCCACCAAACTCTGCTCCAACGTCTCGGTCGTTCGATCACAATCGTGTGGGCGAAAACCGCACCTCATTTGGACTCTCCTAGCTCCCTCTAGGTTTATAAATAGACTCCCCGTTTTTCGGATCTCTCCCTCCACCCGAAACCCTAAAAATTCCCTCCACGCGCCGGACATTGTCCGTCCGGGCCGGACGCACCAACGCCACCACTCCCACGCCGCTACGTGGCGCGCAGCCACCGCCTCCCACCGAAGCCCGCTCAGGCCCGAGCCGGGCCCCCGCGGCCCAGCCGCTCCCGCCGCCGCCCGGGTCGTCTCCCTCCTCCAGCCCGGCGCCGCCCCTCCGTCACGCCGCCACAGCTCGCCCTCGCCGTCCGAGCTCGCCGCGCCGTCCCCAGGCCGAGCTCGCCGCGCCACCCATCGCTGCCGCCCGACGCCTCCTCCTCGTCGCCCCGCCGCGCCCGGCGACGGATCCGGTCACCGCGCTGCTGGATCTCGCCGGCCCCAGCCACCACCGCCTCGCCGGAGCTCCATCCTCGCCGGTGAACAGGATCCGCCGCCGCCTCGGGTTCCGTGAAACCCTAGATCTGAGAGAGGTTGAATTTTTTCGTCTAAGTCCCAGTTTTTTCTCAGATCCAAGTGCTCATCTTTGACCTGCCATATCTTTGCACCCGTAGCTCCGATTTGGGCATATGATATATCAAAATCTTCGTCTCGACGAGTACATCATTTCATTCCATTGCATCAGTTGCATTTGAGGTCATCTCGGTGCCCAAAATGCTGTTGGAAGGAGGCATCATGAGTTAAATTGCAGACCCATTAGTTCATCATGCACTTTTGTCATTTTTGCCATGTTTAATCCGTGCATGATATGCCTGTGCCCCTTTGGGATGAATTGTTAAGCATGTTGTCTTCTTTCCAGAGGTGCCTCCCATGCATTTTTAGGTTGTGTGTGTTGGCTTGTGCAAGCTTGCAAAGTAGGGTACCTGAGTTTACTGATTTCAGGGACTTAGTGAAAATCACTAAGTCTGAGACGTTTTAGTTCACGATGCTATATGTCCAGCTTGTTTCCTAGTGATCCGTGCCTCTTTTGAGGATGATCAGTAAGAGTGATTTGTTATGCTTGTTGTGCTTAATCCATCCATGTCTTTACTTGTTATGTTGGAGCAACCTAGGTTGACTCAATCGAGCCCAACTTTTGTATAGTTGCTGTTTTGGGCAGATCGTGAACTCTTTTGCGATTTTGCCGGAGCTATTTCTAGTGATCCATGCATGCTATGCCATTGTTCTTGCCATGTCTAGCTAGCATTTCGTGCCTTCTTTATGGATATATGCTTTCCTTGCCATGCCTTGCACCGTAGTGAGTGCATCGAGCTCGTTTACATGCCCCCGTGAGTTATATTTCAGAATGTCCCAGTTTTCACTAAGTCTGAAAACTGATTGTGTTTCATCGATGTTCGTGTGCTCGGTAGAGTATTTTGTGAACCCTTTTGGCCCCAGGTCATTTTGGGTGTTTTGTTAAGCTTGTTGAGTAGCTCCATGGCATGCTCTTACTTACCATGTTCAGGTTTTGCATCATGTTGTTTTGCTGCTCCGAAGAGAGCATCGTGGTCTGAAATTTCAGACTAGCGTTAATTTCGCTAAGTCTGAAATCTGTTTTGCTTATTCAGTTTTGCCATGCTTGTTTTAAGCCCTTAATTGATGAATTTGCCTATGCCTCCGTCCTGCTGATTTGTTAAGCTTCTTGAGTACTTCACTGCCATGCAATTTGTTTTCATGTTTGGTGGCTGTAGCATGTTCATTTTGTTGCATTTAGGAGCCTACTTGCTGTAAATCGCAGATCGGTTTGTTTAGTAAATCGGTTGCCATTTCTAAACCGTAGCTCCGATTGCCATGATCTTTATATCGTTTTCAGGGGATTTCTTCCCCTCTATCCAGTGGCACACTTGGTTTTCCAAGTTGAGGCCAGATTCATGCATTTCCTATCACGTCTTGCATTTTGCATCCCGCATCGCATCCCGCATAGCATATCATCTTTGCATCTTATTGGTTGCCCTTGCACGTGGTTGATTGTATCCTTGTTGCTTGTTTACGTTGTTGGGTAGAGCCGGGAGACGAGTTTGCTAACGAGGAGCCCATTGAGTTTGCTTTTGAGGATCCAGTCAACTCTAACAACTGTGCAGGCAAGATGATCACACCCTTGAAATCACTACTATCTTTGCTATGCTAGTATGCTCGCTCTTTTGCTTTGCCAATGCTACGATGCCTACCACTTGCTTGTGAGCCTCCCAATTGCCATGATTGAGCCTCTAACCCACCTTTGTCCTAGCAAACCATTGATTGGCTATGTTACCGCTTTGCTCAAGCCCCTTCTTATAGCGTTGCTAGTTGCAGGTGAAGATTGGAGCCGTTCCTCGTTGGAACCTTTATTTACTTGTTGGGATATCACTATATTGCTATGTTATCTTTATTCATCTATATACTTGGTAAAGGGTGGAAGGCTCGGCCTCTCGCCTAGTGTTTTGTTCCACTCTTGCCGCCCTAGTTTCCGTCATATCGGTGTTATGTTCCCGGATTGTTGCGTCCCTTACGCGGTTGGGCTATAATGGGAACCCCTTGATAGTTCGCCTTGATTAAAGCTTTTGTAGCAATGCCCAACATTGGTTTTACCATTTGCCACCTACCCCTTTTTCCCTTGGGTTTCCGGAGCCCGAGGGTCATCTTATTTTAGCCCCCCCGGGCCAGTGCTCCTCTGAGTGTTGGTCCACCCTAGAGCACCGTGCGGGGCCGTCCCTTGGCAACTTGGGTTACGTTGGCTCCCGTACGCTTAGCTTATCCGATGTGCCCTGAGAACGAGATATGTGCAGCTCCTATCGGGATTTGTCGACACAGCGGGTGGTGTTGCTGGACTAGTTTTGACCTGTCGAATCATCTTGTTGTACCTGGATACCGAGTCTGATCGGTGGGTCCTGGGTGGAGGTCTATTCCTTCGTTGACCGTGAGAGCTTGTTATGGGCTAAGTTGGGACCCCCTGCTGGGATTGATCTTTCGAAAGCCGTGCCCGCGGTTATGGGCAGATGGGAATTTGTTAATGTCCGGTTGTAGATAACTTGAACCTTAAATAATTAAAATGAATCAACTGAGTGTGTTGCCGTGATGGCCTCTTCTCGGCGGAGTCCGGGAAGTGGACACGGCGTTGGAGTTATGTTTGCGTAGGCTGCTCTATATAGTTTTCCGCTCGTGCTTTGCCTCCTCTTCTCGCTCTACTTTGCGAATAAGTTAGCCACCATATATGCTAGTCGCTTGCTGCAGCTCCACTTACATTACCCCTTTCCTACCTATTAAGCTTAAATAGTCTTGATCGCGAGGGTGCGAGATTGCTGAGTCCTTTGTGGCTCACAAATTACTATTACACCAGATGCAGGGACTGATGATACCTCTCCGGATGGTGCGCTCGAGCTGAAGTGGGAGTACGACGAGGACTCTCAGCGTTACTATGTGTCGTTTCCTGATGATCAGTAGTGGTGCCTATTCGGGGTTAGATTCAGGGCCTAGTCACTTGTTGGGGGTCTTTTCTATTTTGGCGCCGTAGTCGGGCCATGAATGATTGTATGATGGATGTTAATTATGTACTTTGATGTGACGTGGCGAGTGTAAGCCAACTATGCTATTATTTCCCCTTTATATTATATATGTACTTGGGTTGTGTAATGATTCCCGACTTGCGACATTGCTTTCAATGCGCCTATGTCTCGAAGTCGTGCCTCGACACGTGGGAGACATAGCCGCATCGAGGGCGTTACACTTTTTTTGTAGTGCTATTCCTAAACCAACTCCGAAGAAAAGGGGTGTTCTATTTCTCAATCCCGAAGATATGCAAGAGGCAAAGAAATCTATGAAAGAAAAGGGTATTAAAGCCGAAGATGTTAAGAATTTACCTCCTATTGAAGAAATACATGGTCTTAATTTACCGCATGTTGAAGAAATATATGGTTTTAATCCATCACATATTGAAGAAACACATGGTCTTGATAACTCGACACAGGTAGTAAAGGTAAATTCTCTCTATAGATATGATAAAGCTGAAATCCCATTTACTAAGTTTGCTAGCCCAT
This sequence comes from Triticum monococcum, assembly GCA_034509565.1. Classification (NCBI taxonomy): domain Eukaryota; kingdom Viridiplantae; phylum Streptophyta; class Magnoliopsida; order Poales; family Poaceae; genus Triticum; species Triticum monococcum. The sequence goes on along the minus strand of CM067843.1, from coordinate 751,105,778 downwards.
GCTTAGATGAGTTTGATAAATTTATGTTTAAGCAAGAAGACTTCAATGCTTATTTTGGTAGAGAATTAAAACGCAATGCTGATATGCTTGAACACTTGGGTGATTATATGGCTAATGTCAAAGGTGAAATTAAACTTATTAGTAAACATGCTTCTATGGTTACCACTCAAGTAGAAAAAGTACTTAAAGCTCAAAATGATTTTCTCAATGAATTGAATAGTAAGAATAATGATAATGCTGTTAGAGTGGCTACTAGCACTGGTAAAATGACTTAGGAACCTTTGTATCCTGAAGGCCACCCTAAGAGAATTGAGCAAGATTCTCAGAGAAATAATATAGATGCACCTAGTCCTTCTAAAAGGAAGAAAAATAAAAATGATAGGACTTTGCATGCTTCTAGTGAACCTATTGCTGAAACACCTGAGAATCCAAATGATATTTCTATTTCTAATGTTGAAACACAATCTAGTAATGAACATGAAACTAGTGATAATGTTAATGATGATGCTCATGTTGATGCTCAACTAGTAGTGATAATGATGTAGAAATTGAACCTGCTATTGATCTTGATAACCCACAATCAAAGAATCAATGTTATGATAAGAAAGACTTTGTTGCTAGCAAACACGGTAAAGAAAGAGAGCCATGGGTTCAAAAACCCATGCCTTTCCCTCCCAAACCATCCAAGAGAAAGGATGATGAGGATTTTGAGCGCTTTGCTGAAATGATTAGACCTATCTTTTTGCGTATGCGATTAACTGATATGCTCGAAATGAATCCTTATGCTAAGTATATGAAAGAAATTGTTACTAGTAAAATAAAGATACCGGAAGCTGAAATTTCCACCATGCTTGCTAATTATACTTTTAAAGGTGGAATACCAAAGAAAATTGGAGATCCAGGAGTACCCACTATACCATGCTCCATTAAAAGAAACTATGTTAAAACTGCTTTATGTGATCTTGGAGCAGGTGTTAGTGTTATGCCTCTTGATATGTCTCCAACGTATCTATAATTTTTTATTGCTCCATGCTATATTATCTACTGTTTTGGACATTATTGGGCTTTATTATCCACTTTTATATTATTTTTCGGACTAACCTATTAACCAGAGGCCCAGCCCAGAATTGATGTTTTTGCCTATTTTAGGGTTTCGAAGAAAAGGAATATCAAACGGAGTCGAAACGGAATGAAACCTTTGGGAACATGATTTTTGGAACAAACAAGATCTAGGAGACTTGGACCCTACGTCAAGCAACCAACAGGGAAGCCACGAGGTAGGGGGGCGCGCCTACCCACCCCCCCTAGGCGCGCCCTCCACCCTCGTGGGCCCCCTGTTGCTCCATCGACGTACTCCTTCCTCCTATATATACCTACGTACCCCCAAATGATCAGATACGGAGCCAAAAACCTAATTCCACTGCCGCAACTTTCTGTAGCCACGAGATCCCATCTTGGGGCCTGTTCCGGAGCTCCGCCGGAGGGGGCATCCATCACGGAGGGCTTCTACATCAACACCATAGCCTCTTCGATGAAGTTTGAGTAGTTTACCTCAGACCTTCGGGTCCATAGTTATTAGCTAGATGGCTTCTTCTCTCTTTTTGGATCTCAATACAATGTTCTCCCCCTCTCTTGTGGAGATCTATTCGATGTAATCTTCTTTTTGCAGTGTGTTTGTTGAGACCGATGAATTGTGGGTATGTGATCAAGATTATCTATGAACAATATTTGAATCTTCTCTGAATTCTTTTATGCATGATTTGTTATCTTTGCAAGTCTCTTCGAATTATCAGTTTGGTTTGGCCTACTAGATTGATATTTCATGCAATGGGAGAAGTGCTTAGCTTTGGGTTCAATCTTGCTGTGTCCTTTCCCAGTGATAGTAGGGGCAGCAAGGCACGTATTGTATTGTTGCCATCGAGGATAAAAAGATGGGGTTTTTATCACATTGCATGAATTTATCCCTCTACATCATGTCATCTTGCTTAAGGCATTACTCTGTTTTCATGAACTTAATACTCTAGATGCATGTTGGATAGCGGTTGATGAGTGGAGTAATAGTAGTAGATGCAGAATCGTTTCGGTCTACTTGTCACGGACGTGATGCCTATATACATGATCATACGTAGATATTCTCATAACTATGCTCAATTCTGTCAATTGCTCAATAGTAATTCGTTCACCCACCGTAAAATACTTATGCTCTTGAGAGAAGCCACTAGTGAAACCTATGGCCCACGGGTCTATCTTCATCATATTAATCTTCCAATACTTAGTTATTTCCTTTGCTTTTATTTTACTTTGCATCTTTATCATAAAAATACCAAAAATATTATCTTATCATATCTATCAGATCTCACTCTCGTAAGTGACCGTGAAGGGATTGACAACCCCTTATCGCATTGGTTGCGAGGAGTTATTTGTTTTGTGCAGGTACTAGGGACTTGTGAACGGAATTCTGACGCTCCTGCTGAAGAACCCCCTATCTTACATACAAAAAAATTCCGTATTGGTAGTGGTAATATTATTGGAAAAGGAGTTATCCAAGATTTCTTTACTTGTGTCGGTGCTTTGCCTTCTATGGGTAGTTCTATCCTTCATAGAACTAGTAGTCTTGCGGACTCTATTGCCATGCATGTAGTTGAACTTGAAAGACAATTCATGCGCGTTCACTGTCGGTGTCAAAACCGGCGGATCTCGGGTAGGGGGTCCCGAACTGTGCGTCTAAGGCGGATGGTAACAGGAGGCAGGGGACACGATGTTTACCTAGGTTCGGGCCCTCTTGATGGAGGTAATACCCTACGTCCTGCTTGATTATTCTTGATGATATGAGTATTGCAAGAGTTGATCTACCACGAGATCAAAGAGGCTAAACCCTAGAAGCTAGCCTATGGTATGATTGTATGTTGTCCTATGGACTAAAACCCTCCGGTTTATATAGGCACCGGAGGGGCCTAGGGTTACACAAGGTCGGTTACAAAGGAGGAGATATACATATCTGTATTGCCTAGCTTGCCTTCCACACCAAGTAGAGTCCCATCCGAACACGGGACGAAGTCTTCAATCTCGTATCTTCATAGCCCAACAGTCCGGCCAAAGGATATAGTCCGGCTGTCCGGAGACCCCCTAATCCAGGACTCCCTCAGTAGCCCCTGAACCAGGCTTCAATGACGATGAGTCCGGCACGCAGTGTTGTCTTCGGCATTGCAAGGCGGGTTCCTCCTCCGAATACACCATGGAAGAGTTTGAATACAAGGATAGTGTCCGACCCTACAAAATAAGTTCCACATACCACCGTAGAGAGAATAATATTTCCACAAATCTAATCTACTGACATGTTTTGACAGCATGACATCACGCCACGGCCCGGTCATTATTCGAACCATTTTTCTTAACCAGCTCCGCACATAACGCAAGGCGGTTTCCTTGACACGTCTTGTCAAAGCAGAGATCGTGTTCCCCTTATCACGGGATTCTCATCAATACAAATGTGGGTAACCCAACCGTGCCTGTTGGTATGACTCCTAGATCTTAGGTAAGTCTCAAACGGCCACGAGGAGGACGCCTGATGTTCACCCTCTTTATAAAGGGGACAAGGCTTTTTCTTTTTTCCCTCCCGCGCTCAATCGAATCCTTCCCCCGCCTCGAGTTCTAACACCCAAAGCTCAGGTCAGGTGCTTCGGACCTTCAACTATGTCCGATCCAGCCTTCAAGGTCGGTGGATGTCTTCCTCTGTCACAAAGGAGGACATCAAGAAGTTGAGAGAGGCCAGATATCTGACCACCAAAATTTCGCATAGGCTGCCCGCCCGAGGGCAGGTCGTCCCTACTCCCGAACCCAACGAGAGCGTTGTGTTCATCTCCCACTTCCTCCGAGGACTAGGCCTCGCTCTGGATCCATTTTTTAGGGGTCTTATGTTCTATTACGGGCTGGATTTTCACAATCTGGCCCCAGATTCCCTTCTTCACATCTAGTCATTTATTGTCGTATGTGAGGCCTTCCTCCGCATTACCCCTCACTTCGGCCGGTGGCTCAAGACCTTCGATGTGAAGCCGAAGATGATCGAGGGGTAGCACATAGCGTGCGGAGGTGCTTTAATAAGCAAAATCGCTGACGCTCCATGGCCAGAGGGTTCCTTCCCAGAGGTGTCCGGATTGTGGCAGCGGGAGTGGTTTTACGTCACAGCTCCCCGAAGTGCCAAGTGGGTAGCAGCCCCCACCTTTCGCTCGGCCCCCCCACCGCAACTGATGTCATGGATCAGCAGGGGGCTGAGCTGGGGTCCAGCCAAGGACGTGCCAATACTGCAAAGCCGTATCCGAGATCTCTTTGAGAGAGATTTCAGTCTGGTTATGGTAATGCAAGTTATGCTAGTTCGCCAAGTCCAGCCTTGCAAATGCCGGGCCTTCCGCATGTGGGAATTCAACCCGGAAGGACCGCGTGCTATTCAGCATTTCCTCGGCATGACGCATGAAGATATGTACAAATCATTCTTCGGACCCGAAATAGAGTGTTCAGACACCACCGAGGACGTGGGCCTGAGCTACAATCGCCCCACTGTCCAAGTAAGTAATCCCATGTCGAACCTGTTGTCCTTTTATTTATCATGGCATCATTCTAAAGAGCCGCCTTTTGACTAGGACTGGATAACAAAGGCGATGATGGTCAGGTGTTCGGCCCCTTTCCTGAGGGCTTGGACAATCCGGTACTGGACAAGATGCTCGAGCCGGCACCTTATCCAGTGTCCTCAAAGGAAGATGATGGGGGGAATAAAGAGGGCGAAAGCGGGCCTCACTCGCTACTTATTCCAGCCAGGGGAATGAGCACCTCCACGAGGAAGGACAATCAAAGGGAAGAATTTGACATTCTCTCTCCCCGGTGAAGGAAGAGGACTACCTCTGAAGATCCGGAAACTAAGGTTTCCAAACAGGAGAAGAAGTCTTCATCAAAGGGTCCTGCCTCGGAGGGTATTTGAGGGAGTCCTGGATTAGGGGGTGTTCGGGTAGCCGGACTATACCTTCAGCCGGACTCCTGGACTATGAAGATACAAGATTGAAGACTTCGTCCCATGTCCGGATGGGACTTTCCTTGGCGTGGAAGGCAAGCTTGGCGATGCGGATATTCAAGATCTCCTATCATTGTAACCGACTCTATGTAATCCTAACCCTATCCAGTGTCTATATAAACCGGAGGGTTTTAGTCCGTAGGACAACTTCATCAACTCCATAGACAACAATCATACCATAGGCTAGCTTCTAGGGTTTAGCCTCCTCGATCTCGTGGTAGATCCACTCTTGTACTACCCATATCATCAATATTAATCAAGCAGGACGTAGGGTTTTACCTCCATCAAGAGGGCCCGAACCTGGGTAAAACATCGTGTTCCCTGCCTCCTGTTACCATCCGGCCTAGACGCATAGTTCGGGACCCCCTACCCGAGATCCGCCGGTTTTGACACCGACAGTATTCTTGCCGCACAATGTCTGCGCAGGGATCAGCCCTCTACCGAGCTGTAAGTGATCGAAAAGTACTTAATAGTGAAAACATCCTACCTTACTTCCGAAGACAATAACCGATGCTTATAACTCGTAGTCTGGATCGTAGCTCTTCTCGACAGAGTTCATCTTCGGGGATCTTCTTCCGGAGATGATGGAGAGCGAAACGCCTCCCCCGGACACCCCGCCTCAAGAAGCGGGTGACCTTGAAGTGTCGTCGCGAAGGGTATCTCCAGATCCACTAGGGCTAGAGGATAACCCTTTGGCTACCCGGAATCCCCAGTATCCGGCTCCTAAGGAGAGCGACCGCAAGGGTCCGTACAGTGTGCGGTCGAACGCGCTGAAGGATCTTCTAGGGCAAGCGGCTGTCTTGGAAGTGCATCGTACGCTAATGGGTATGGTAATTGAAAGGATTTCATCCGCTGAAAGTGGTTTGCATGAAGCCTTTATGAGCCTGCTGAAAGGCTTCGAGGTACGTGAAATAATGTATGTTTTTAACAGTACCGCATACGTTAGGTATGCCCTATGCAGATAATAGCCCCTGAGACTCTGGTTGTCGTCGAAAACGGCGGCAAACAGAGGATCATAGTCCCATGTAATAACCATACCGCCTTTATGTGTAGGTGGCTGAAGCTCTGGTGGCTAGCCGGACTGATGGGTTTGCCGAGCTAAAGCGGCAACTTGATGCGGCAAATGCCGACATCGTGCTTGTCAACAAGCGGCTTGACGAGGCACAGGGTGAGTGATTTCTCTGGTGATCATCACATAATAAGAGTAGCATGATGCTAGTATCTTTAATATGTTGTGACTGCAGATGGAGCTGCCACCGTGGAGACCCTTCGGGCGGAGCTTGTCCGAGCCAAGGAGAAAGCAAGGAGTAGCAATGCGGCCGCTTTAAAGGCGGCCGAAGAGTTAAGGGCCGAACAAGCCGCACATTGCGAGAGCAAGGAAAAAATAGCCAAGATGGTTGTAGAGTTAAAAGATGCCGCTGACCGTTACCAGCTTCTTGAAGAAGAAAACCAGGCAAAGGCGACGGACCTGGAGAAGGCCCGGGTGGCTGCCAAGGAAGCCCGCTCCAAAATTAGAGTGATGAAGGAGGAGCTGAATCAAGCTGCAGATATCGTGTCTGGGAAGCCCTTCTTGTTGCGGACTAAGTTCGGAGATCCGAAGTATGCTCCTCTGGACTGGCTATGGAGTTCTACGGACGCGTACATGGATTTGGCTGCAAGTGCTGCTGATGCGGCCGAGTACTTCAAGGATCAGAAAGGTCCCAAAGTGGAAAAGTTGTTTTGGTCATAGTTTCACGCTCCAATCCATCCGCTGCTGTTGAATGAGCGATTGGCCGAGTGGGCCGAGCTCCATAGGTTGTCCGGACTTGCCATAACGTCCGTTGTGGATCACTTGTGGCCGGGATGGCCAAGGCCGAATAGCTACTTTAGCTTAGTGCAACAATTCCTTGGTGTTGTGCCACGCATTGATGCTATAAGAGATCGGCGTGCATAGAAGGTGCGTGGATGGCCCTTGCCCGTGTCAAGACATACTGGGCAGAGATGGAGGACACCACTATTTTGACACAGGGTTCGACAGTAGGCCGAGTGGCTGCCGAGCACTACTTTGAAGAAGTTCCTGAAGGCTCTCGTTCGATAGAGGATCAGTGCTCGAAGAATATTATTTTCTAGTGACATGTATTCCCATTGTACAAACAATGTTTTACTAAATTACCAAGGTTGTATTTATACTTTTGCCCGAAAGTACTATGATGCCTCCTGTGCGGTTGTTTATGTATATATGTGTATAACCTGAAAGTTTGCAGTCGTTGGCTTCCGCCCCCACGCACATAATGCGGGGGTGTTCGCAAAAGATGCATATCCACACTTGATCCAACGTCTTGGTCCGTTAAGGAGGTGATAGCGTAGTGAACGAGGCAGTTGGACTATATTGCTTTAACACTTTCACTTAGCCATAGGAGTTTGACAGTGGGGCTACTATATAGCCCCTGGTACTTTTGCGCTCGTCCGAATACGGGGCGCGTACATACATGACCAGGAAATGACCCTTCGTTAATGCGGAGGAATCCAGAAGATTCCGATGAGTCATCGAGTGGTTGACCAGTCTCTCGCTATATCATGACAGTCAATTTTCGGCTTTCTCTACTGAGGTGCTCATCCGGATGAACCAGGGCACAATCGCAGTAGTTCTCCCAGTGCTACCTTAGCTGATATAACGGAACGTAAGGTACCAAAACGTGGGAGCCGGGCAAACCCAACATTTGACCAAAGACATGATTCGGAGCTGATGCATATAGGGCCAAACTCACGACGCCGAACACTCCCTAAGGTGTTCGGTCTTTATAACATATACCGGGCTAAACAATGCCCTTAATAAGAAACCCCATGTGTCCAGGTACGTGCAAAATTCTGGCGTGGCCACATGCCAATAATGCCAACATCCTTCTCGGTTGTGTGGAGTATCCGGAGGATCTGAGCAACAAGAGAGAGTAAAAAAGGTTTACGCATGGTCTTAATCTAAAAAGAAACCTTTGGGCGTGTCCCTGCTGCACGTCTGCGCCTGTGTCTCCATTGTGTCGTGTCCTGGACGGGTGTAGCACGATTGTCATCTGCAAAAGGAAAGAACTTAGGTGAAAGTTGCCGTGCCAAAAAGAAGAGTTGGTTATTATCAATGAACTATCAAAATTCAAGAGAAGCCAAATTGAGCCAGGCTGGCCCTGGTTACACGCGGGAAGCCCCTGGTATCGTTTATGAGGGTTTGATCATCAAACCCGTCTCATGTACATGTGATGGAACGCCGGAGTCGTCTAACCGTGTCCATGGTCTTGACGTGGGAAGCGTTCAGTATTTCCGCTAACCGAGATGATGCCACGGGGACCGGGCATCTTAAGCTTGAGAAAAGCATAATGTGGTATTGCGTTAAAACGAGCAAAAGTCGTTCTTCCGAGTAGTGCTTGATAGCCACTTCGGAATGGGGCAATGTGAAAAGTTAACCTTTTGCTTCGGAAGTTATCGGGAGAACCAAATACTACCTCTAGTAGTAGAGAGCCCGTACAGCGGGCCTCTTGGCCTGGTATTACTCCCTTGAAGGTAGTACAACTGTGGCTTATTTGTGTCGGGTTTATCCCTATTTTGCAGACTGTGTCCTGATATATCAGATTTAGATCACTACCGCCGTCCATGAGGAGCCTTGTGAAATGGTACCCATTTATTATTGGGTCTAACACCAAGGCCGTCAGTCCTTCACGTCGGATATTTGTATCATGATCCCTATGATCAAAAGTGATCGGGTAGGCCAACCAGGGGTTGAACCTAGGGGTGACAGGCTCTATGGCGCGTGTGCATTGGAGTGCATGATTGCTTATCCTCTTTGTCACATGGATCACATTTACTGTTTTAACCTCTAGTGGGAACTTTTTCTGTCCTCCGGCGTTTTGCTGGCGAGGTTCATCCTCGTCTTCGCTTGGTGTCTCTTCCCCTTTGTGTCCAGCGTTTAGCTTACCGGCCTGCTTGAAGACCTAACACTCTCTGTGGGTATGATTTGCATGTTTGTCTGGGGTGCCGTGAATCTGACAGAGTTTGTCAAGAATTTTGTTTAGGCCAGATTGTCCTTCTCTGCTGCCTTTGAAAGGCCTTTTCCGTTGACCTGGTCGGGAGCCCCTGAATCCGGCGTTGACCGCCATGTTATCTAGGCTGCCTTCTTTAATTCGACGCTTATTTTTGTTGTGTCGTGGTTTACCATTACCATCCCTGACTTCGGATGTGCTTGGGTCGCTGGTGCTGCTACGGGCCAACCAGCTGTCCTCGCCCGCACAAAAGCGGGTCATGAGGCTTGTTAGGGCTGCCATTGTTCTTGGTTTTTTCTTGACCGAGGTGTCTGGCAAGCCATTCGACTCGGACACTGTGTTTAAAAGCTGCTAAGGCTTCGGCGTCCGGACAGTCGACGATTTGGTTCTTCTTAGTGAGGAACCTGTTCCAAAGCTTTCGGGCGGACTCTCCAGACTGTTGGATTATATGACTTAAATCGTCTACATCCGGAGGTCGGACATAAGTCCCTTGAAAATTGGCCCGAAAAGCGTCCTCGAGCTCCTCCCAACTTCCAATTGAGTTTTCAGGGAGGCTTTTTAGCCAGTGCCGAGCTGGCCCTTTAAGCTTGAGGGGCAAGTATTTAATGGCATGGAGATCGTCTCCGCGAGCCATAAGAATATGGAGGATGAAATCCTCTATCCAGACTCCAGGGTCTGTGGTTCCGTCGTACGCCTCTATGTTCACCAGTTTGAATCCCTCTAGGAATTTGTGATCCAACACCTCATCAGTGAAACATAATGGGTGTGCGGCACCCCTGTATTGGGATGCGCCATGGTGTTCGGACGGTTGTAGTATTCGGTGTTAGTTATGTACTGTAGCGCGCTTCCTAGATCCATAGATGGATCTGGTCGCACCGAATTTTTGGCGCAAGTTCTCACGTAGGTCGTGTGTTGACTTGTGCGCGACTTTGTTAGCCGCTCTATCGCGTTCACAGGGTGGTGGATCCGGCCGGTTGGCCGTATCACTTTTCGGTTGTATGGGCTCTAAGGCCTCATCATTGAATTCCGGTAATAGCTTGCGCTTTGGGTAACTTCCACCATACTTTGTTACTTTGTTCCACTTGCTATTGAGCGTATCTTGTGCGACCTTGAGCCTTTGCTTCTGTTTCTTCAGGCTCCTCGCTGTGGCAATAAGCCTTCTGCGGAGGTTTTCTTGCTCCAAGTGCGTTTCCGGGATGATGTGTCCATCTTCGTCCGGACTATTTTATTCCCCAGACAGGGTTTGATGAGGCTTATCCTTGGCGTCGTTGTGGTCGGAGGTCGGATTCGTACTATGTTTGCAATTTGCATCTTGATCGTGCTTTGCCGCTGGGGTGGTGCAGTCATCGTTTCTTCTAGAGTCGACTGGACTGTTATTTCCTCTTGCGCTGTTATCGATGTTTTTGCTATGGCGGGACTTAGAGCGGTGCTCCTGACGTCGGTGCTTGAGTTACTTCTTGGAGGGGTCATCCTCCGCTGTCTCTTTGACATTGCCCTCTCTGGGTGTATCCACCATGTATACGTCATGTGATGTAGTGGCGGTCCAGCGCCCTATGGGCGGTGGTTCCTGTTCGCCTCTTGCATCGTCCTCCATACCGTCGATGTCTTCGGAGTCGAAGTCGAGCATGTCGGTTAAGTCATCGACAGTGGCTACTAAGTGGGTGGTGGGTGGGCAGCGAATTTCTTCGCCGTCCGCATCCCATTCTAGTCGGACATAGTTCGGCCAAGGTTCTCCTGACAGGGAGAGAGACCTTAATGAATTTAGCACATCTCCGAAAGGTGAGTGCTGAAAGATGTCCGTGGAGGTGAACTCCATGATCGGCGCCCAGTCGGACTCTACGGGCAGGGATGTGAGTGGCTCGGAGTCCGTGGCCGGAGATGAATCCAGTTGTTCGGCGACACGTCTCTCGTAAGGGGTGAAGTCAGTATCTGGCTCTATCGCCACTGAGAGTGCGGCCTCCATGGCGGGGTCTATGCCTCACCCTGGACCGCATCGCTAGCGATGATCGAAGGAGCCATCAAGCCTTATGGTGATGACACAGTGGAACTCTCAATGAAAGCACCAATGTCGATGTCAAAACCGGTGGATGTCGGGTAGGGGGTCCCAAACTGTGCGTTTAAGGCGGATGGTAACAGGAGGCAGGGGACACGATGTTTACCCAGGTTCGGGCCCTCTTGATGGAGGTAATACCCTACGTCATGCTCAATTATTCTTGATGATATGAGTATTACAAGAGTTGATCTACCACGAGATCAAAGAGGCTAAACCCTAGAAGCTATTCTATGGTATGATTGTATGTTGTCCTATGGACTAAAACCCTCCGGTTTATATAGGCACCGGAGGGGGCTAGGGTTACACAATGTCGGTTACAAAGGAGGAGATATACATATCCGTATTGCCTAGCTTGCCTTCCACGCCAAGTAGAGTCCCATTCAGACATGGGACGAAGCCTTCAATCTCGTATCTTCATAGCCCAATAGTCCGGCCAAAGGATATAGTCCGGCTGTCCGGAGACCCCCTAATTCAGGACTCCCTCATGCACCCTTGCATACAAAGGATTTTCCTAGAATTTTCTAATGTTGAGCATTCTTATGTTAAGCGTGCCGCTACGATCTTTTTGGCTCATGAGTCCAGATTCATAATAAAAGAGGCCAAAGAAATCTTTGCGCATTATAGGTTGGACGCTTGCCGTCCTCCCATAGAGGCTATCCTTTTTTATCAAGAAGAAATAATGTGTTTTCAATCCCTAGACTATGTTGATTTCAATGAAAATCTTAGAAAAAGGGTTCCTACCAATGTTTTAGTTGATAGAATTTCTGAAGTTAATGATGATTTGGCCATTCGAAATAATGAACTAGGATATTCTCTTGAGTTTAGGCTCACAAAGTTCTGTCAAAAGAATACTTATAATGATGAATTGGTTGTGCAATACAAAGGGCCAAAAGAGGAACCTATAGCTCCCAAGGTTGATCTTGGGGACTTTTGTCCCATTAAATTTAGCCCCTTTGATTACTTTTGCTTGCCTCAAAGAAAACTTGCTGCCGAACGTAGAGAATATGAAAAGAGTTTTAATGATCTATCTTACTATTATGGCAATACCTAGATCTATCATTGCTTTTTATGCCTAGCTAGGGGCGTTAAACGATAGCGCTTGTTGGGAGGCAACCCAATTTTATTTTTATTCCTTGATTTTTGCTCCTGTTTAGTAATAAATAATTTACCTAGCCTCTGTTTTGGTTGTTTTTTGTGTTTAATTAGTGTTTGTGCCAAGTAGAACCGTTGGGAAGACTTGGGGAAAGTCTTGTTATCTTTCTGTAAAAAACAGAAACTTTAGTGCTCACGAGAACTGCTGCCATTTTTATTTGGAAAGTGCTATTTAGTTAATTCTTTTTGCAGATGATTCATAGATAAATTACTCACGTACAGGAATTTATTGTAGAATTTTTGGGGTTCCATATCTTGCGCTAGTTACAGATTACTACAGACTGTTCTGTTTTTGACAGATTCTGTTTTCCGCGTGTTGTTTGCTTATTTTGATGAATCTATGGCTAGTAAAATAGTTTATAAACCATAGAGAAGTTGGAATACAGTAGGTTTAACACCAAAATAAATAAATAATGAGTTCATTACAGTACCTTGAAGTGGTCTTTTGTTTTCTTTCGCTAACGGAGCTCACGAGATTTTCTACTTTAAGTTTTGTGTTGTGAAGTTTTCAAGTTTTGGGTAAAGATTTGATGGATTATGGAACAAGGAGTGGCAAGAGCCTAAGCTTGGGGATGCCCATGGCACCCCCAGGATAATATAAGGACACCTAAAAGCCAAAGCTTGGGGATGCCCCGGAAGGCATCCCCTCTTTCGTCTACTCCTATCGGTAACTTTACTTGGAGCTATATTTTTATTCACCACATGATATGTGTTTTGCTTGGAGCGTCTTGTACGAATTGAGTCTTTTCTTTTTAGTTTACCACAATCATCCTTGCTGTACACACCTTTTGAGAGAGCCATACATGATTTGGAATTTGTTAGAATACTCTATGTGCTTCGCTTGTATCATTTGAGTTATATAGTTTTGCTCTAGTACTTCACTTATATTTTTTAGAGCACGGTGGTGGAATTGTTTTATAGAAATTATTGATCTCCCATGCTTCACTTAGATTATTTTGAGAGTCTTAAATAGCATGTTAATTTTCTTAAATAATCCTAATATGCTTGGTATTCAAGAATAGTAAAAACTTTCTTATGAGTGTGTGATACGTCTCCAACGTATCTATAATTTTTGATTGCTCCATGCTATATTATCTACTGTTTTGGACTATATTGGGCTTTATTTTCCACTTTTATGTTATTTTTGGGACTAACCTATTAACCGGAGGCCCAGCCCAGAATTGTTGTTTTTTGCCTATTTCAGTGTTTCGGAGAAACAGAATATCAAACGGAGTCCAAATTGAATAAAACCTTCGGGAACGTGATTTTCTCACCAAACGTGATCCAGGAGACTTGGACCCTACTCCAAGGAGTCAAAGAGGAGGTCACGAGGTTGGGAGCACGCCACCCTGCCTCGTGGGCCCCTCGATGCTCCACCGACGTACTCCTTCCTCCTATATATACATACGTACCCCCAAACGATCAGAACAGGAGCCAAAAACCTAATTCCACCGCCGCAACTTTCTGTATCCACGAGATCCCATCTTGGGGCCTGTTCCGGAGCTCCACCGGAGAGGGCCGTCATCACGGAGGGCTTCTACATCATCCTAGCCCCTCCGATGAAGTGTGAGTAGTTTACCTCAGACCTTCGGGTCCATAGTTAGTAGCTAGATGGCCTCTTCTCTCTCTTTGAATCTCAATACAAAGTTCTCCCCCTCTCTTGTGGAGATCTATTCGATGTAATCTTCTTTTTGCAGTGTGTTTGTTGAGATCGATGAATTGTGGGTTTATGATCAAGTCTATCTATGAATAATATTTGAATCTTCTCTGAATTCTTTTATGTATGATTGGTTATCTTTGCAAGTCTCTTTGAATTATCCATTTGGTTTGGCCAACTATATTGGTAGTTCTTGCCATGGGAGAAGTGCTTAGCTTTGGGTTCGATCTTGCGGTGTCCTTTCCCAGTGACAGAAGGGGCAGTAAGGCACGTATTGCATCGTTCCCATCGAGGATAACAAGATGGGGTTTATTTCATATTGCATGAATTTATCTCTCTACATCATGTCATCTTGCTTAAGGCGTTACTCTATTTTTAACTTAATACTCTAGATGCATGCTGGATAGCGGTCGATGAGTGGAGTAATAGTAGTAGATGCAGAATCGTTTCGGTCTACTTGTCACGGACGTGATGCCTATATACATGATCATGCCTAGATATTCTCATAACTATGCTCAATTCTGTCAATTACTCAACAGTAATTTGTTCACCCACCGTAGAATACTTATGCTCTTGAGAGAAGCCACTAGTGAAACCTATGGCCCCCGGGTCTATTCTCATCATATCAATCTCCATCACTTTAATCTTGCTTTTCTTTTTACTTTTCCTTTACTTTTTACTTTGCATCTTTATACCAAAAATACCAAAAAATATTATATCTATCAGATCTCACTCTCGTAAGTGACCGTGAAGGGATTGACAACCCCTAATCGCGTTGGTTGCCAGTGCTATTGTTTTGTGCAGGTACGAGGGACTTGAGCGTGTCCTCCTACTGGATTGATACCTTGGTTCTCAAAAACTGAGGGAAATACTTACGCTACTCTGCTGCATCATCCCTTCCTCTTCGGGGAAAACCAACGCAAGCTCAAGACATAGCGGTGTGTTGAATGCTATGAGAAGTTTGATGCTTGATAATTGTTTTGAGATATGAAGATGGTGACATTAAAGTTGTGCTAGTTGAGTAGTTGTGAATTTGAGAAATACTTGTGTTAAAGTTTGTGATTCCCATAGCATGCACGTATGGTGAACCCTTATGTGATGAAGTCGGAGCTTGATTTATTTTTTTATTGTCTTCCTTATGAGTGGCGGTTGGGGATGAGTGATGGTCTTTCCCTACCAATTTATCCCCCTAGGAGCATGCGCTTAATACTTTGCTTTGATAACTTGTAGATTTTTGCAATAAGTATATGAGTTCTTTATGACTAATGTTGGGTCCATGGATTATACGCACTTTTCTTCCTTCCACCATTGCTAGCCTCTCTAATACCGCGCACCTTTCACCGGTATCATACACCCACCATATACCTTCCTCAAAACAGCCACCATACCTACCTATTATGGCATTTCCATAGCCATTCCGAGATATATTGCCATGCAACTTTCCACCGTTCTGTTTATTATGACACACTCCATCATTTTCATATTGCTTAGCATGATCATGTAGTTGACATCGTATTTGTGGCAAAGCAACCATTCATAATTCTTTCATAAACGTCACTCTTGATTCATTGCATATCCCGGTACACCACCGGAGGCATTCATATAGAGTCATATTTTGTTCTAAGTATCGAGTTGTAATTGTTGAGTTGTAAGAAAATAAAAGTGTGATGATCATCATTATTAGAGCATTGTCCCAATGAGGAAAGGATGATGGAGACTATGATTCCCCCACAAGTCGGGATGAGACTCCAGACGAAAAAAATAAAAAAAAAGGAAAAAGAGGCCATAAAAAAGAGAAAAGGCCCAAATAAAAAAATGAGAGAAAAAGAGAGAAGGGACAATGCTGCTGTCCTTTTACCACACTTGTGCTTCAAAGTAGCACCATGATATTGATGATAGAGAGTCTCTCATTTCGTCACTTTCATATACTAGTGGGAATTTTTCATTATAGAACTTGGCTTGTATATTCCAATGATGGGCTTCCTCAAAATGCCCTAGGTCTTCATGATCAAGCAAGTTGGATGTGATACGTCTCCAACGTATCTATAATTTTTTATTGTTCCATGCTATTATATTATCTGTTTTGGATGTTTATGGGCTTTTCATGCACTTTTATACTATTTTTGGGACTAACCTATTAACCCAGAGCCTAGTGCCAGTTTCTGTTTTTTCCTTGTTTTAGAGTATCGCAGAAAAGGAAAGTCAAACAGAGTCCAATTGACCTAAAACTTCATGGAACTTATTTTTGGAACGAAAGCAACTCGGGAGACTTGGAGTCCACGTCAAGGAAGCTTCGAGGAAGCCACAAGGTAGGGGGCGCGCCCTCCACCCTCGTGGGCCCCTTGTGGCTTCCCTGACGCACTTCTTCCTCCTATATATCTCCATATACCCTAAGACGATCGGGGAGCACAATAGATCGGGAGTTCCGCCGCCAGAAGCCTCCGTAGCCACCGAAACCAATCTAGACCCATTCCAGCACCCTGCCGGAGGGGGAATCCCTCTCCGGTGGCCATCTTCATCATCCCGGTGCTCTCCATGACGAGGAGGGAGTAGTTCTCCCTCAGGGCTGAGGGTATGTACCAGTAGCTATGTGTTTGATCTCTCTCTCTCTTCTGTTCTTGAGGTGATACGATCTTGATGTATCTCGAGCTTAGATATTATATTTGGATCCTATGATGTTTTCCCCCCTCTACTCTCTTGTAATGGATTGAGTTTCCCCTTTGAAGTTATCTTATCGGGTTGAGTCTTTAAAGATTTGAGAACACTTGATGTATGTCTTGCCGTGCGTATCTGTGGTGACAATGGGATATCACGTGATTCACTTGATGTATGTTTTGGTGATCAACTTGCGGTTTTCGCCCATGAACCTATGCATAGGGGTTGGCACAAATTTTCGTCTTGACTCTCCGGTAGAAACTTTGGGGCACTCTTTGAGGTTCTATGTGTTGGTTGAATAGATGAATCTGAGATTGTGTGATGCATATCGTATAATCATACCCACGGATACTTGAGGTGACATTGGAGTATCTAGGTGACATTAGGGTTTTGGTTGATTTGTGTCTTAAGGTGTCATTATAGTACAAACTCTAGGGCTGTTTGTGACACTTACAGGAATAGCCCAACGGATTGATTGGAAAGAATAACTTTGAGGTGGTTTCGTACCCTACCATAATCTCTTCGTTTGCTCTCCGCTATTAGTGACTTTGGAGTGACTCTTTGTTGCATGTTGAGGGATAGTTATGTGATCCAATTATGTTATTATTGTTGAGAGGACTTGCACTGGTGAAGGTATGAACCCTAGGCCTTGTTTCAACGCATTGCAATACCGTTTACGCTCACTTTTATCATTAGTTACCTTGCTGTTTTTTTATATTTTCAGATTACAAAAACCTTTATCTACCATCCATATACCACTTTGTATCACCATCTCTTCGCCGAACTAGTGCACCGATACAATTTACCATTGTATTGGGTGTGTTGGGGACACAAGAGACTCTTTGTTATTTGGTTGCAGGGTTGCTTGAGAGAGGCCATCTTCATCCTACGCCTCCTACGGATTGATAAACCTTAGGTCATCCACTTGAGGGAAATTTTCTACTGTCCTACAAACCTCTACACTTGGAGGTCCAACAACGTCTACAAGAAGAAGGTTGTGTAGTAGACATCAGGATGCACACCCACTTAGTTTCTTTTGTTGAGCTTTCATATACTTATAGCTCTAGTGCATCCGTTGCATGGCAATCCCTATTCACTCACATTGATATCTATTGATGGGCATCTCCATAGCCCGTTGATACGCCTAGTTGATGTGAGACTATCTTCTCCCTTTTTGTCTTTTCCACAACCACCATTCTTTTCCACCTATAGTGTTATATCCATGGCTCACGCTCATGTATTGCGTGAAGATTGAAAAAGCTTGAGAATGTCAAAAGTATGAAACAATTGCTTGGCTTGTCATCGGGGTTGTGCATGATTTAAATACTTTGTGTGGTGAAGATAGAGCATAGCCAGACTATATGATTTTGTAGGGATAACTTTCTTTGGCCATGTTATTTTGAGAAGACATGATTGCTTTGTTAGTACGCTTGAAGTATTATTATTTTTATGTCAATATTAAAATTTTATCTTGAATATTTCGGATATGAATATTCATACCACAATTAAGAAGAATTACAATAAAATTATGCCAAGTAGCACTTCACATCAAAAATTATCTTTTTTTATCATTTACCTACTCGAGGACGAGCAGGAATTAAGCTTGGGGATGCTTGATACGTCTCCAACGTATCTATAATTTTTTATTGTTCCAAGCTATATTATCTGCTGTTTTGGACATTATTGGGCTTTATTATCCACTTTTATATTATTTTTGGGACTAACCTATTAACCGGAGGCCCAACCCAGAATTGTTGTTTTTGCCTATTTTAGGGTTTCAAAGAAAAGGAATATCAAACGGAGTCCAAACAGAATGAAACCTTCGGGAACGTGATTTTTGGAACAAACAAGATCCAGGAGACTTGGACCCTACGTCAAGCAACCAACAGGGAAGCCACGAGGTAGGGTGCGCGCCTACCCCCCCCCCCCCCAGGCGCGCCCTCCACCCTCGTGGGCCCCCTGTTGCTCCACCGACGTATTCCTTCCTCCTATATATACCTACGTACCCCCAAACGATCTACGGAGCCAAAAACCTAATTCCACCGCCACAACTTTCTGTATCCACGAGATCACATCTTGGGGCCTGTTCCGGAGCTCCGCCGGAGGGGGCATCCATCACGGAGGGCTTCTACATCAACACCATAGCCTCTCCGATGAAGTGTGAGTAGTTTACCTCAGACATTTGGGTCCATAGTTATTAGCTAGATGGCTTCTTCTCTCTTTTTGGATCTCAATACAATGTTCTCCCCCTCTCTTCTGGAGATCTCTTCGATGTAATCTTCTTTTTGCGGTGTGTTTGTTGACACTGATGAATTGTGGGTCTATGATCAAGATTATCTATGAACAATATTTGAATCTTCTCTGAATTCTTTTATGTATGATTGGTTATCTTTGCAAGTCTCTTCGAATTATTAGTTTGGTTTGGCCTACTAGATTGATCTTTCTTGCAATGGGAGAAGTGCTTAGCTTTGGTTTCAATCTTGCTGTGTCCTTTCCCAGTGACAGTGGGGGTAGCAAGGCACGTATTGTATTGTTGCCATCAAGGATAATAAGATGGGGTTTTTATCATATCGCATGAATTTATCCCTCTACATCATGTCATCTTGCTTAAGGCGTTACTCTGTTTTCATGAACTTAATACTCTAGATGCATGCTGGATAGCGGTCGATGAGTGGAGTAATAGTAGTAGATGCAGGCAGGAGTCAGTCTACTTGTCTTAGACATGATGCCTATATACATGATCATACCTAGATATTCTCATAACTATGCTCAATTATGTCAATTTCTCAACAGTAATTCGTTCACCCACCGTAAAATACTTATACGCTTGAGAGAAGCCACTAGTGAAACCTATGGCCCCCGGGTCTATCTTCATCATATTAATCTTCCAATACTTAGTTATTTCCTTTTCTTTTTTTTACTTTGCTTTTATTTTACTTTGCATCTTTATCATAAAAATACCAAAAATATTATCTTATCATATCTATCAGATCTCACTCTCGTAAGTGACCGTGAAGGGATTGACAACCCCTTATCGCATTGGTTGCGAGGAGTTATTTGTTTTGTGCAGGTACTAGGGACTTGCGTGCAGCCTCCTACTGGATTGATACCTTGGTTCTCAAAAACTGAGGGAAATACTTACGCTACTTTGCTGCATCATCCTTTCCTCTTCAAGGAAATCCAACACAGTACTCAAGAGGTAGCACCTCTCTCTTTATATCGTAGACTTGATTTGAATAAGTTGACACCTACTGAAATATCTTTGCAAATGGCTGATAAATCAACTGCTATACCTGTCGGTATTTGTGAGGATGTGCCTGTTGTGGTTGCAAACGTTACTATTTTAACGGACTTTGTTATTCTTGATATTCCCGAGGACGATAGTATGTCTATTATTCTTGGAAGACCCTTTTTGAATACTGCAGGGGCTGTTATTGATTGCACCAAAGGCAATGTCACTTTTCATGTTAATGGTAATGAGCATACGGTACACTTTCTGAGGAAACAACCTCAAGTCCATAGTATCAATTCTATTGGAAAAATTCCATCGATTATTTTTGGAGGTTTTGAATTTCCTCTTCCTACTGTCAAGAAGAAATATGATATTCTTAGTGTTGGGGATGTGCATATCCCTGTTGAGGTAACCTAGTGTTATTTGAAAATTCTCCGGTTCCATGTTATTCGGAATGAGTTTGTTAACAAGAGTTGATCAACCTTGTTAGTGGATTCCTTTTGATGATTATGAGATGGATGAATTTAGAAAACACAACTCTCTGTACCCTCTTTCTACTTTTTGTTATTTATATTAAATAAAGTAAAAAATATTATTTTCTGTCTATTTTCTGAATTATTCATGCAATAAAACATACCCCGAAATTAAAAGTTCTCCAAAGGCCCTGAAATTTAAATATGATTTTTTTTGGAATATTTGAGAATATTTGGCACTGAGAACATAGCAGGGGGGCATCCACCTGGCCACGAGCGTGGAGGGCGCGCCCTACCCCCCTGGGCACGCCCCCCTGCCTCATGGGCCCACGGTGGCCCTCCTCCATTTATTCCTGCACCCACACACTCCTTCTTCCTCCCAGAAACAGCACTAACCAGCTCAAACCCGAGTCCAAGCTCATTTTGCTACCATTTTTGATATCCTTGATCAAAGCTCCATTCAAAAAACTGCTTTGGGGGATTGTTCCTTGGTATGTGACTCCTCCATTGGTCCAATTAGTTTTTGTTCTAGTGCTTTATTCATTGCAAATTTGTGCTTCCTAGGTGACCATGTCCTTGAGCTTGCATGTCAAATTTATGTGGTTCCAAGTAGTTTTGATGCATGATATAGGCTCTAGGCACTTGTAGGAGTAGTTGCTATCAATTTTGTCGAGTTTGGTTCACTTTTATTTGAAGTTACTAAAAAATTCAGAAATTTTTCAGAGGAAGAAATATGTTTAGATAAATGTACCAAGGTGGTTCTTCAAGGAAACAAGGACCCAGGCTTGCAATGCATGATGCTGATGATGAGCCACCAAGGGACGCTCCAGTGCGGCCTTCTGAATGGCCTTCAGAGGACTTCATGGATCGAGCGGGAATTAAGGAAGAATTTAACACATATTTGCGCAACGCTGATCTTGTGAGCTTCGAGGAAGAAAAATGTCGTTAGTACCACTATCTCACTAGTTCCTTTGTGAGGAGGTTTGAATTTTCGTCTTCACGCAATTCTCAGACTGTCCTGTTTGATCTCTATGAAAAGTATTATACTATGGACTTAGAGGATTTTACCACTGCTTGCAAACTTCCACAATGGGGTGCTAGTGAACCTCGCAAATCTGAATTTAGAGATTTTCTTGCTAATATAACTGTGGGGGAATCTAGAGACATAGAACAAGCTACCATAGGGAGCATTCACTTTCCTACTGTACATTATTTTGCTCTCTTCATAGGTAGATGCATTAATGGTAAAGATGAAGCATGTCACATGTGTGCCCCAGACCTCAGTATCCTTAGGAGTGTTGTGTTAGAAGATAAATCTTATAATTTGGGAGCCATTATTGCACGTAGGTTGCATCTTAATAGATTTAATGGGGATTTCTTCGGTGGAATTTATGCAACCCGCATAGCTAATTTTCTTGGTATAACCATACATGAGGATGATATTGAGTTGCCTCCTGCTTATTTGGATTATGAGGCTATGGTTCGTCATCAGTTTGTTGAGAGGAACGATCAGTTCCTCCAGTACCGACTAATCTTTGACAGACGACGCACCTATCACGTCGCTCTCCCTGCTTCTACTTTCTTTGACTTTCAGGCAAAAGGGAGATATTTTATAACCAGAGAGGAGGCGGAAGAGTATAAGAGGAGAGCTGAGATAGCTCGCCTCCAAGCTGCAGCCCACGATGCAATGACTGCTGCATCTCAGTACGACCCCAACTACAACTTTGGGTATCCGTCAGGCCATCCGTGGCATTAGACCAACTTAGGCCAATTGCCTAAGCTTGGGGGAGTACGTATTTCTCGCTGACATTACATTCACACTACTAGGAAAAGGGCTATAGATGATATGGCCACTAATGGCGCACCAGACATGTGGTGCGCCACTACTATATAGTAATGGCGCACCATTAGTCGGTGCGCCATTAGTAACAATTTTTTTTATTTTTCCAAAAATTCTAATGGCGCACCTCCTACACAGTGCGCCACTACTATTTTTTTTTGCAAAACTACTAATGGCGCACCTCAAGCTGGTGCTAATGGCGCATTTGTCTATGGTGCACCATTAGTAACCTGGGACCAGCTAGATATTTTCGACAGCCACACCTACACACTCACTTTCCCCACTTCATTCTCTCCACCTCCTCCTCCAAGCTTGTGTCGGCTGCCTCCTCCTCCTCACCTCATTTGCACCATAGATTCATCAAAATTAAGTGGTTAAATTACCTTTTTTGATAGGTAAGTAAGGGGAAAGCTATCTTTATGTTGTAGATCTACTTTTTTCACCCTAGCTCGCTCCAACAATGTGCACATGCACATTTTATGGCCTTGCTAGATCTATGTATGTTTGTGGTGTTGCATATGTTTGTGGTGTTGCATATATGTTTGTGTTTGCAGGTACCGGTATTTGAAATGCGATAGTTGCCAATATTTTGTCGGAATGTTGATTCATTTCCGTTTCGACGATAATTTTGGCACTATGCATTCTTTTTTGTCCTATTTTTAGGGAAAGTCATGCCAAAAATTTTCTTGGTACTAAAATATCGTTTTGCTCTACCCCGCAGCCGATCATTGTCCGCACGATGACCGAAGGCATCATGAATAGGTTTTTGAGCTCCGCGAAGGCCGAGATGCTTAAAAAGAACGAGACGGAGATAATATGTCCGTGTCGAAGATGCAAGCTGAAGAGCCTTATTGCGGACCCGGATTCCGGGCAGGTGCGGGACCACCTGCTCTTGCTTGGTTTCATGGATGGCTATCGGTGGCAAGGTGATGAAGATGACTATGAAGTCGTCCATGGGGGCGGGCAAGAAATGAGGGAGGGCAGCAAGATAATCACCACGGCGAGGGCGGGCGAGAAGACGAAGAATCTTTAGGACATGATCACGACGGTGATGTTGTACACATTCATCATGTAGAAGATGCCGAACATGATGATGAGGAAGATCAAGACGAAGGGCATGATCATGAAGATGAAGATGTCAGAGCAGACGACGATGGAGGATGGGTGCAGGACCCTCATATTCAAGATTCGCTTCTCAAGAAGACGGATAACGCAAGAGCTGCCACCCGAGAGAAAGCCAAGCTGGATCAACTGGAGATAGATGCGGTTACTCCATTGTATGAAGGATGCAGGCCCGAGGATACCCGCCTGAAAGTAATGCTCATGCCTCTGGAGATGAAGGTAAAACACAAAATGACCGACGCATGCTTCGACGAGAACATGTCATTCTAGCACGAACGTCTTCCCAAGGGGAACAAGTGCCCGACCAATTTCGAGGAGGCGAATAAAATCGTGTGTCCTCTGGATTTACGCACGTGAAATACCATGTGTGCATGAAAAATTGCATCATTTATCGGGACGAGCACGCGGAGTCTACCATATGTCCAGTGTGCGGCGTCACTCGATACAAGAAGAGGAAGAAAGCTCCTCGAAAAGTGGTGTGGTACTTTCCGATCACTCCTTGTCTGCAGCGGTATTTCGCGGACCCTAAGGTAGCAAAGCTCCTGCGTTGGCACGCGGATAGGGAGGAGAAGAAGAGGGAAGATGACGGAAATGATCCGGAGATAAATAAAAAAGACAAGATGTTGAGTCACCCTAAGGATGCGAGCCAGTGGCAAGCATCGAACTTCGAAGACCCATAATTTGGGAATGATCCAAGGAACATCGTGCTGGGCGTGAGCACTGATGGAGTCAATCCGTTTGGCAGCCATAGAAGCACACATAGCACCCGGCCTGTGTTTGTGTGGATGTACAACCTTCCCCCCTAGTTGTGCATGAAGAGGAAGTACATTCACATGAGTATGCTAATTGAAGGGCCGAAACAACCAGGGAACGACATCAATCTGTATCTGGGGCTGCTGAAAGAGGAGCTAGACACCCTGTGGAAAACGCCAGCCAATACGTGGGACGCCGCAGAGAAAGAAAATTTCCCTATGAGAGCCGCACTGCTCACGACGGTGCACGACTATCTCAGTTACGGATATCTCGCGGGGCAGGTGGTCCACGGATTTTCTGGATGCGTCAGGTGCATGGATGACACAACGTATCGCCAGCTAGGTAGAGATCCCGGGTCTTCGAAAACCGTGTTCATGGGACATCAAAGGTGGCTTCGCGACGATGACCCATGGAGAAAACGCAAGGATTTGTTCGATGGTGAAACCGAACCCCGAAGACGCCCGCGTACGAGGAGCGGCGAGGAAATAGACGTGCTGTTGAAAAATTGGAAAGATTACCCACTACCGGGAAAGAAGCAAAAGGCGCCAGAGCCGGGAAAGAAGCGAAAGGCACCAGAGCCGCTGCTGAAGGTATGAAAAATGAGGTCTGTTTTCTGGGACTTGTCGTACTGGAAGATCCACCGTGAGCCTCACAGCCTTGATATCATGCATATCACGAAGAACGTGTGCGAGAGTCTGCTTGGTACCCTGCTCAACATGCCAGAGAGGACCAAAGATGGGCTGAAAGCAAGGGCAGACTTGAAATCAATGGGCATCAGGGAGGAGCTTCACGCTAATGATGATGATGATGAGGCGAAGCAGGACACAGAAAGTCGTCGCAAAGGCAAAAAGGCCAAGAAGAACGGAAGTGACTACCCTCCCGCGTTCTTCACTCTAAGTCAGGAGGACATCGAGCAGTTTTTCACCTGCCCCGTAGGAGTAAAACTTCCTTACGGTTATGCGGGGAAGATAAGCAGATACCTAGACCCAATGAAGCAGAAGTTCAGCGGGATGAAGTCTCACGACTGTCACATGCTGATGACGTAGATACTTCCAGTTGCAATCCGTGGGATCATGGACGCGCACGTCCGTGAAACGATATTTGGACTATGCAACTTTTGCCTCGGTGTCTCTCAGAAGTCGGTTGGCGTGAGGCAACCCAGAAGGCTACAGGAAGAGATCGTGGTGATACTATGCGAGCTTGAGATGTACTTCCCACCCGCATTCTTCGACATTATGGTGCATCTGCTGGTCCATATCATGGAGGATATCATCCAACTCGGGCCGACGTTCCTGCACAGCATGATGCCGTTCGAAAGGATGAATGGTGTCATCAAAGGATACGTTCGCAACATGTCACGTCCAGAGGGAAGCATAGCCAGGGGCTTTCTGGCCAAAGAGTGCATCTCCTACTACATGAATTATCTAGGCATCGAGAACCCCGTTGGTCTGCCCGTCAACAGGCACCTCGGCAGGCTCGCTGGATGGGGTCACCATGAGGGTCGCCGCGAAATGCATGTCGACTTTGAGGGTCGACTCGCCGACTTTGAAAGAGCAAACCTAGTCGCGCTACAACACATAGACGTGGTCGATCCTTGGGTGGTAGAGCACAAAACCTTTATTGAGAAGACGTACAATGATCGAGGCCAACAGAGGATGGACGGAGATATAATCAAAGAGCACAACTCATGTTTCACACGTTGGTTCAAGCAGAAGCTTCTGACGTACCCTTTACATGAGGATTCTTCCACGGAATAACAACTCATATTCGCCTTGTCACAGGGCGCCGAGCACAACCTGATGACCTATGAGGCGTACAATATCAACGGCTACACATTCTACACCGAGGACAAGGACATGAAGAGAGATGGTTATCAGAACTCTGGGGTAACGATGGAATCCTACACCGGTAACGATAAGGACAGATACTACGGAAGGATCAAGGAGATCTGGGAGCTGAGCTACACTGGAGAGAAGGTCCTAATGTTCCGTGTCAGATGGGCCAAGAGCGTCCTAAAAGAAGACCGGTATTTCACCACCATGGTTATACCGAAGCCAAATCCAAGACCGAGGGCGCAAACGTCACCGTGAAAATGAGCCATGGGTACTGGCTTCCCAAGTGGACCAATGCTTCTTCATTACCGACCCGTCAAAGCCTAGTCGTGTTGTCGTGAGGAGAGGCAAAAGGAAGATCATCGGAATGGATGGAGTCGCCAATGAGCAAGACTTCAACAAGTATGGCGACCCGAAGATGGAACATGATGACGACGATGAAGTAGCAGCAGCATACACCACAAGAAGAAGCAGGACCACCCTACCTAAAGGACGTTCGTTCCACAGAAGAACTCCGTTTGCGAAAAAGAAGGGCAAGAAGATTGTGAACAGATAGCTAGCTAAGATCGATTGTATTTAAATCGTAGTCTTCATCTCTCGATTGTATTACATGGGCACTTTTTGAACTCATGAATATTTTTAAATTTCATGGGCACTTTTTGAATTCATGAATATTTTTTCAAATTTGATCTCTATCCCCCTCCATCACAATCGGTATCCCCCTCCATCTCGATCTCGACCCCCCCCCCTCCCGCACCCTCCCCCCACTAGCTCCACCGCCGACGACGACCCACCGCACCCTCCCCCGCTCCACCGCCGCCGCCGACCCACTGCACCCTCCTCGGCCCGCTCCACCGCCTCCGAGCACCCCCCCACACCCTCCCCCGCTCCACCGCCGCCGACGACCCACCGCCGCCGAGCACCCCCCGCACCCTCCCCCGCTCCACCACCGCCGAGCACCCCCATTTGATGATATTTTCAAATAACTAATTTGATAATATTTTTTAATATTCATAAAATAATTATTACTGTTTTTATAAAAAATATTAAAAATAGCAACAATAATAATAATAATAATAATAATAATAATAATAACATACTAATGGCGCACCGCTCAGGGGTGCGCCATTGCTATCTAAAAAACATTCTAATGGCGCACCGCTCGTGTAGTGCGCCATTGCTATCTAAAAAAACATTCTAATGGCGCACCGCTCGGGTAGTGCACCATTGCTATCTAAAAAAAATTCTAATGGCGCACCGCTCGGGGGTGCGCCATTAGTAATCATCCCCCCTAGCTCTAACTCACCTGACCCCTTCCTTCCTCCCTCTCACCAGATCCACTTCCTCCCCATTCTCTGCCCCGACCCCTGACCCATGACGCCGCCGCCCCCGCCGCCCCCGCGCCCCCTACGTGCGCCGCCGCCCACGCGCCCTCGCGCCCCCACCACTGCAGCTCCCCGCATCGCCGACCCCACGACCAACCAAGGCATCCCCGCATCCTCCCCGCGTCCCCGCCATTGCCGACAGCCTCCCCGCATCGGCCCCTACCCTGCGCCGCCTCTACCTCAGCCCGGGCACGGGGTGCAGGACGACGACCGCGGCCACCGGCCTCCCCACGACCAATCGAGGCATCCCTGCATCCCTTCGACGCCGCCGCTGCCACCGACCCCGACCCCTCCGGCGACCGGCCACGCCCGCCCAGGTACCTCTCCTCCTTCCTCCTTCCTCCCTCTCCACCCTTCCTCCCCATTCCCTGCCCATGAATGATTTTAGCACCACACATATTGTTCCCCGCGTATAAGGAACAACACTAAATGTTTTTACGATGAATGGTTAAAAGAATCCATTTACTCTAGATGTTTAGATGCTTTGTCTTGTGGGTTGGTGGGGTGTAGATGATACATCAAGCTTGGTCCCTGAATGATTTTAGCACCACACAAAAATCCTGCACCCCGATCGTTTGGCAACCTAGCTGTTGCTAGCAGTTGGCCGTATGAGCTTGTACTTGCTGACACCCAAATGTATGTATTTCCACGATCGAGTAAATCACAGGGCAGGTCAAGGCAAGACAGGACGACCCTTTTCAAAAAAAGAAAGACAGGACGATGTGGTAGTTACTAACGAGCTTGAGACACTCACTAAGACGAGGGAAGACAAACTATTAACGAGCTTGATTACCCTGCATGTGGAAATAAGATAACATGTTTAATTGGGTCATGTACTGTGCTTGTTCCTTAGCTATTTAGGTTGCAAAAAGGAATTTGAAAGTATTCCTTGTTAGGCTCCCAGCCACCAAAGCAAATCCTAAAAGTTTGGCTGGAACCATATGCATTCGTTGGCTCCTTGTCACAAAAGGAAGGGTGGTATTCTTGCTCTTTTAAGAAGTAGTAGGCCTGGCCACCATCATCAGTCTTAGTACAGCTCGGAAAGTACACCTTGTTGCATAAATCTCTTCCGCAAGCTAGCCTCGCAATTAGAGCATTTCTTCTGTCCCAAAACACGGCAGCATTCTCCATCTCTTCCAAATCCATCCAAACCATCCAAGACTGATCAAGCTTAAGTACTCTGATGAACCCAAACCATCCTTTCCACTCCGCTAGATAGCTATAGTTCAACTCCTGAATTGTATACACATAGTCACTTCCATGTATTGGTTGATCTGGCTTGTCAAGGACCTTCCACTCCATCTTTTCCACGTTCAAGTCCACGACTCCGAGCCTGCCATTCATGTCTAGGAATAATAATAACTAGTTTGTTTTGAAGTTGTTACCCAACTAATTAAGTGACTGACAATATCACCAACAGTTATTTGTATTCAAATCACATCTATTATTTTGTTATTTTTGTTCTGATATTAATTGTGCTTCTATTAAAAGAATTGGGAATTACTCACTGTACTAGAACTATGTAGGTTCACTTTGAGAATGTAAGCACCTATTATTGCTACTGATATCATTGGCTCATTGCTGCCTTTGTGCAATGTAGAACTGTTAAGATTGATTTGGAGGATTCAAGATTCCAAGATTCTGTGAAGCTCTTTTGACATTTAAAGCTCAGAATTGAAGGTACTTAATAAACTCAAAAGCATTGATGATAACTCTTGTTGCCTAGAAACAGAGGTTGTTTACATATTGCATTGCTGGTGTTTGTTTATGTTCAGAGTTTAAGCATGTGTAGTGTAATGTAGTGTAGTGTAGTGTAGTGTAGTGAGCTTGTTCTAGTGTAAAATAAGACTAGTATGGCCCTGGCCACAATCTGTCAACGTTAGCCTTCTATGATTTTCAAAACAAGTTAACTGCATTCAGATCTCTTGATGCTCAAAACCTGTCAATTTCTATCAGCTTTTGATCTATCGAGTTGATATTCAGTCAAGTAGATGTCAAACTTGACACATAAACAACAACTTTAATAAACAGAGAGACAAGATGTAGGGTTTTTAGCTGCTGCCACAACACAAAGTCTATAAATGCTGAAGTTGTCAGTATTAATTATCAAATCATTCAGAGTAGATGATGCAAACAATCAACATTCAGTTTTGACCATAACAGTACACTTGCTCAGAGTTTAAGCATGTGTAGTGTAGAACTGCTCTACTAGTGTAAGTCATCTTACAATAAGCAGTACACTTGCTCGGAGTTTAAGTTTACTGAACCTATTCATTTTTGTGGACTTAGTGAACATGATAAGACAAGCCAGATGCTCTATTTTTAATTAACAGTAATCCATGATCAACAATAGTTTCTTTCACTAATTTTCAGTTAACAGCAATCCATGATTTTTTTTCAGCTAAAACTATTGATGATTTTTTGTTGGGTGACCTATTAGATCTAGAATGGAAGCTCACATAAGTTGAGCTGATTTTTGTCCATATGAAAGCAGAGGACCATATGGTCTGTGGCCTTTTCATCCATATGAAAGTAGAGGCCCTTGAGTTTCCTGGGTTTTGTCTCCAACCATCGTGTCGTGATGATTTTGCAGGTACCCGAGAGGCCCTATAGTTTGCCAGAATGTCGATTAACTTCCGTTCCGGCAAATTCGGGTACTCCATATGTCCTATTTTCGGCAAAGGTCATGCTGAAATTTTCCGTGAATTTTAGCATGACTTTGCTAAAAATCGGACATATGGAGTACTTGCTACTAATGCATGGGCCGGGGTATCTTAGTACTTAATTAAGTAGGATCAACTGCCTCTTGTGTTATGCATGGGCCTCGGCGTCGACAAACCCTAAATGATAAAACATTGGCTTTTAGGGTGCCTCGGTGTCTATAAGAACCTAAATGATGAAAGCTTAGGCTTTTAGGGTGCCTCGGCGTCGACAAACCCTAAATGATAAAAGCTTAGCTTTTAGGATGCCTCGGTGTCTACAAACCCTAAATGATGAGACCATGATCTTGTTCCTTGACAATAACCAACTTTTTGACCAAACTTTTTTCCTATTTAGAGTGAAACATGGCCCACAACAATGAGGCCGGCGGTTCGGGCGGCAAGCAATTCTGGGAGCTGTCCCAGGAGATGGAGGAACAACCTCACCGCTATGAGGACACCGCGGAAGACACCGATCCTGACTACACAACCCCTAGTGGCGTCGGGGATACGCCAAATCTGGAGGCACCTTCACCAGGGTAGTTCATAAGTATGGCAAGCACGTGTTCACCCACAATACAATGTTCTACTGCGTCAAGCAGCCGCCTGGCGGTCAGAAGGATGCCTACTATGCCCTCCATCACATGCGGTCGATCGTACGGGACCATAATCACCTTCTGCTACCAAATAATCTCAAAGATTGGGCCGCGAGCTTGTCGGCAATCCAGGACGCGGACATCAGACAAGAATTCTTTCACATCCAGTAGGAGTTTGCGGAAATCATCCATCAAGATGTCCTTCGTACCTCGGGGCAGTTCAACCTCAGAAATCAACCGTCCAACAGTGAGATAGACACAACGCTACAAATGCAGTCTGACAACGCCCGTGATTTCATGACCATCATGATAGACGGCGGCTTCATCCATGCTCCGGTCCCTTGAGTCGAGTCCAAAGTAGTGATGCTATGTGTAGTTCTGAAACATCGATTGGCTCATGTTGTAATTAAACTTTAATAAACTTGTATGTCTCTTTGGTTTGGACAGTCGTTCAACTTAGATGTAAACGATGCTATTAATGTCTTGCTTTCTATTCCGATCCTTTTGTTGCATACTTATATATTGCTTATGTATTGTCTGTGAATTTCTACTAACGTTTTGTTTGGCTAGTGCATAGAGATGCCGTCGTATGTCATGTACAAGGGTAAGGTTCCCGGAGTCTACAACGACTGGGAGGAGTGACGGAGACAGGTTCGCCGTTTCAGCGGTAACAGTTACAAAGGGTACACCACTAGGGCGGAGGCGGAATCTAGATACGCGCGCTATCTAGCGGGAGAGAGGAGGGAGTGTTGGAGGAACCGGATGAAGACCAGTTTCATCGCGATTATGCTCATCGTGATGACCGCAACTCTCTTCTATGTGATGGTAGTTTATGTTGGGGAACGTAGTAATTTCAAAAAAATTCCTACGCACATGCAAGATCATGGTGATGCATAGCAACGAGAGGGGAGAGTGTAATCTACGTACCCTTGTAGATCAACAGCGGAAGCATTGACGCAACATAGAGGAAGTAGTCGTATGTCTTCCCGATCCAACCGATCCAAGCACCGTTACTCCGGCACCTCCGAGTTCTTAGCACACGTACAGCTCGATAACGATCCCCGGGCTCTGATCCAGCAAAGCATCGGGGCGGAGTTCCGTCAGCACGACGGCGTGGTGACGATCTTGATGTTCTACCGTCGCAGGGCTTCGCCTAAGCACTGCTACAATATGATCGAGGTGGAATATGGTGGCAGGGGGCACCGCACACGGCTAAGGAACAATCTCAATGATCAACTTGTGTGTCTAGGGTGCCCCCTGCCTCCGTATATAAAGGAGCCAAGGGGGAGGGGCGGCCAGCCAGGAGGAGGGCGCAGGAGGAGTCCTACTCCTACCGGGAGTAGGACTCCCCCCCAATCCTAGTTGGAATAGGATTCCCCGAGGGGGAAAGAGAGAGAGGGGGGCCGGCCACCTCTCCTTGTCCTAATAGGACTAGGGGAGGGGGGAGGTG
Organism: Triticum monococcum; assembly: GCA_034509565.1. NCBI lineage: Eukaryota > Viridiplantae > Streptophyta > Magnoliopsida > Poales > Poaceae > Triticum > Triticum monococcum. Next base: position 751,073,813 of record CM067843.1, on the reverse strand, counting down.
CGTGGCCACCTTGGGCTGCCCCTTTCTCCTTTCCACTAAAGCCCATCAAGGCCCATATGGCTCCCGGGGGGTTCCGGTAACCTCCCGGTACTCCGGTAAAATCCCGATTTCACCCGAAACACTTCCGATGTCCAAATATAGGCTTCCAATATATCAATCTTTATGTATCGACCATTTCGAGACTCCTCGTCATGTCCGTGATCACATTCGGGACTCGAACTAACTTCGGTACATCAAAATGCATAAACTCATAATAACTGTCATCGTAACGTTAAGCGTGCGGACCCTACGGTTCGAGAATAATGCAGACATGACTGAGACACATCTCCGGTCAATAACCAATAGCGGGACCTGGATGCCCATATTGGCTCCTACATATTCTACGAAGATCTTTATCGGTCAGACCGCATAACAACATACGTTGTTCCCTTTGTCATCGGTATGTTACTTGCCCGAGATTCGATCGTCGGTATCCAATACCTAGTTCAATCTCGTTACTGGCAAGTCTCTTTACTCGTTCTGTAATACATCATCCCGCAACTAACTCATTAGTTGCAATGCTTGCAAGGCTTATGTGATGTGCATTACCGAGAGGGCCCAGAGATACCTCTCCGACAATCGGAGTGACAAATCCTAATCTCAAAATACGCCAACCCAACATCTACCTTTGGAAACACCTGTAGAGCTCCTTTATAATCACCCAGTTACGTTGTGACATTTTGTAGCACACAAAGTGTTCCTCCGGGAAACGGGAGTTGCATAATCTCATAGTCATAGGAACATGTATAAGTCATGAAGAAAGCAATAGCAACATACTAAACGATCGTGTGCTAAGCTAATGAAATGGGTCATGTCAATCAGATCATTCAACCAATGATGTGACCTCGGTAATCAAATAACAACACCTTGTTCATGGTTAGGAAACATAACCATCTTTGATTAACGAGCTAGTCAAGTAGAGGCATACTAGTGACATTAAGTTTGTCTATGTATTCACACATGTATTATGTTTCCGGTTAATACAATTCTAGCATGAATAATAAACATTTATCATGATATAAGGAAATAAATAATAACTTTATTATTGCCTCTAGGGCATATTTCCTTCAGTCTCCCACTTACACTAGAGTCAATAATCTAGATTACACAGTAATGATTCTAACACCCATGGAGCCTTGGTGCTGATCATGTTTTGCTCGTGGAAGAGGCTTAGTCAACGGGTGTGAATATTCAGATCCGTATGTATCTTGCAAATATCTATGTCTCCCACCTGGACTAGATCCCGGATGGAATTGAAGCGTCTCTTGATGTGCTTGGTCCTCTTGTGAAATCTGGATTCCTTTGCCAAGGCAATTGCACCAGTATTGTCACAAAATATTTTCATTGGACCCGATGCACTAGGTATGACACCTAGATCGGATATGAACTCCTTCATCCAGACTCCTTCATTTGCTGCTTCCGAAGCAGCTATGTATTTCGCTTCACATGTAGATCCTGCTACGACGCTTTGTTTAGAACTGCACCAACTGACAGCTCCACCGTTTAATGTAAACACGTATCCGGTTTGCGATTTAGAATCGTCCGGATCAGTGTCAAAGCTTGCATCAACGTAACCTCTTACGGTGAGCTCTTTGTCACCTCCATATATGAGAAACATATCCTTAGTCCTTTTCAGGTATTTCAGGATGTTCTTGACCGCTGTCCAGTGATCCACTCATGGATTACTTTGGTACCTCCCTGCTAAACTTATAGCAAGGCACACATCAGGTCTGGTACACAGCATTGCATACATGATAGAGCCTATGGCTGAAGCATAGGGAACATCTTTCATTTTCTCTCTATCTTCTGCAGTGGTCGGGCATTGAGTCTGACTCAACTTCACACCTTGTAACACAGGTAAGAACCCTTTCTTTGCTTGATCCATTTTGAACTTCTTCAAAATCTTGTCAAGGTATGTGCTTTGTGAAAGTCCAATTAAGCGTTTTGATCTATCTCTATTGATCTTTATGCCTAATATGTAAGCAGCTTCACCAAGGTCTTTCATTGAAAAACTCTTATTCAAGTATCCCTTTATGCTATCCAGAAATTCTATATCATTTCCAATCAGCAATATGTCATCCACATATAATATCAGAAATGCTACAGAGCTATCACTCACTTTCTTGTAAATACAGGCTTCACCGAAAGTCTGTATAAAACCAAATGCTTTGATCACACTATCAAAGCGTTTATTCCAACTCCGAGAGGCTTGCACCAGTCCATAAATGGATCGCTGGAGCTTGCGCACTTTGTTAGCTCCCTTTGGATCGACAAAACCTTCTGGTTGTTGGAAATATGCCCTAGAGGCAATAATAAATAAGTTATTATTATATTTCCTTGTTCATGATAATCGTTTATTATCCATGCTATAATTGTATTGATAGGAAACTCAGATACATGTGTGGATACATAGACAACACAATGTCCCTAGTAAGCCTCTAGTTGACTAGCTCGTTGATCAATAGATGGTTACGGTTTCCTGACCATGGACATTGGATGTCATTGATAATGGGATCACATCATTAGGAGAATGATTTGATGGACAAGACCCAATCCTAAGCATAGCACTAGATCGTGTAGTTCGTATGCTAAAGCTTCTCTAATGTCAAGTATCATTTCCTTAGACCATGAGATTGTGCAACTCCCGGATACCGTAGGAATGCTTTGGGTGTGCCAAACGTCACAACGTAACTAGGTGACTATAAAGGTGCACTACGGGTATCTCTGAAAGTGTCTATTGGGTTGGCATGAATCGAGACTGGGATTTGTCACTCCGTGTGACGGAGAGGTATCTCTGGGCCCACTCGATAGGACATCATCATAATGTGCACAATGTGATCAAGGAGTTGATCACGGGATGATGTGTTACGAAACGAGTAAAGAGACTTGCCGGTAACGAGATTGAACAAGGTATCGGGATACCGACGATCGAATCTCGGGCAAGTATCGTACCGCTGGACAAAGGGAATTGTATACGGGATTGATCGAATCCTAGACATCGTGGTTCATCCGATGAGATCATCGTGGAACATGTGGGAACCAACATGGGTATCCAGATCCCGCTGTTGGTTATTGACCGGAGAACGTCTCGGTCATGTCTGCATGGTTCCCGAACCCGTAGGGTCTACACACTTAAGGTTCGGTGACGCTAGGGTTATAGAGCTATTAGTATGCGGTAACCCGAATGTTGTTCGGAGTCCCGGATGAGATCCCGGACATCATGAGGAGTTCCGGAATGGTCCGGAGGTAAACAATTATATATAGGAAGTGCTATTTCGGCCATCGGGACAAGTTTTGGGGTCACCGGTATTGTACCGGGACCACCGGAAGGGTCCCGGGGGTCCACCGGGTGGGGCCACCTGCCCCGGGGGGCACATGGGCTGTAGGGGTGTGCGCCTTGGCCTATATGGGCCAAGGGCACCAGCCCCAAGAGGCCCATGTGCCAAGAGATAAGGAAAGGAAGAGTCCTAAAAGGGGAAGGCACCTCCTAGGTGCCTTGGGGAGGAGGGACTCCTCCCTAGCCGCACCCTTCCTTGGAGGAAGGACCAAGGCTGCGCCCCCCCTTCTCCCTTGGCCCTATATATAGTGGGGGGAAGGGAGGGCAGCCCAATCTAAGCCCTGGCGCCTCCCTCTCCCTCCCGTGACACATCTCCCTCCTCCCGCAGCGCTTGGCGAAGCCCTGTTGGAATCCCGCTACTTCCACCACCACGCCATCGTGCTGCTGGATCTCCATCAACCTCTCCTCCCCCCTTGCTGGATCAAGAAGGAGGAGACGTCGCTGCTCCGTACGTGTGTTGAACGAGGAGGTGTCGTCCGTTCGGCGCTAGGATCATCGGTGATTTGAATCACGACGAGTACGACTCCATCAACCCCGTTCTCTTGAACGCTTCCACGCCCGATCTACAAGGGTATGTAGATCCACTCCTCCCTCGTTGCTAGATGACTCCATAGATTGATCTTGGTAACACGTAGGAAAATTTTGAATTATTGCTACGTTCCCCAACAGTGGTATTAGAGCTAGGTCTATGCGTAGTTACTATGCACGAGTAGAACACAAAGTAGTTGTGGGCGTCGATATTGTGCAATATGCTTACCGTTACTAGTCCAATCTTGATTCGGCGGCATTGTGGGATGAAGCGGCCTGGACCAACCTTACACGTACGCTTACGTGAGACCGGTTCCACCGACTGACATGCACTAGTTGCATAAGGTGGCTGGCGGGTGTCTGTCTCTCCCACTTTAGTCGGATCGGATTTGATGAAAAGGGTCCTTATGAAGGGTAAATAGCAATTGGCATATCACGTTGTGGTCTTTGCGTAGGTAAGAAACGTTCTTGCTAGAAACCCATAGCAGCCACGTAAAACATGCAAACAACAATTAGAGGACGTCTAACTTGTTTTTGCAGGGTATGCTATGTGATGTGATATGGCCAAAGGATGTGATGAATGATATATGTGATGTATGAGATGATCATGTTCTTGTAATAGGAATCACGACTTGCATGTCGATGAGTATGACAACCGGTAGGAGCCATAGGAGTTGTCTTAATTTATTTATGACCTGTGTGTCAACATAAACGTCATGTAATTACTTTACTTTATTGCTAACCGTTAGCTGTAGTAGTAGAAGTAATAGTTGGCGAGACAACTTCATGAAGACACGATGATGGAGATCATGGTGTCATGCCGGTGACGATGATGATCATGGAGCCCCGAAGATGGAGATCAAAAGGAGCAATATGATATTGGCCATATCATGTCACTATTTGATTGCATGTGATGTTTATCATGTTTATACATCTTATTTGCTTAGAACGACGGTAGTAAATAAGATGATCCCTCATTAAAATTTCAAGAAAGTGTTCCCCCTAACTGTGCACCGTTGCGACAGTTCGTTGTTTCGAAGCACCACGTGATGATCGGGTGTGATAGATTCTAACGTTCACATACAACGGGTGTAAGAAAGATTTACACACGCGAAACACTTAGGTTGACTTGACGAGCCTAGCATGTGTACAGACATCGCCTCGGAACACAGAAGACCGAAAGGTCGAGCATGAGTCGTATAGAAGATACGATCAACATGAAGATGTTCACCGATGTTGACTAGTCCGTCTCACATGATGATCCGACACGGCCTAGTTGACTCGGATCATGTAATCACTTAGATGACTAGAGGGATGTCCATCTGAGTGGGAGTTCATAAGATGAACTTAATTATCCTGAACATAGTCAAAAGGTCTTCGCAAATTATGTCGTAGATCGCACTTCAGTTCTACTGTTTAGATATGTTCCTAGAGAAAATTTAGTTGAAAGTTGATAGTAGCAATTATGCGGACTAGGTCCGTAAACTGAGGATTGTCCTCATTGCTTCATAGAAGGCTTATGTCCTTAATGCACCGCTCAGTGTGCTGAACCTCGAACGTCGTCTATGGATGTTGTGAACATCTGACATACACATTTTGATAACTACGTGATAGTTCAGTTAAACGGTTTAGAGTTGAGGCACCGAAGACATTTTGAAACGTCATGAAACATATGAGATGTTTTGAGGGCTGAAATTGAGATTTCAGGCTCGTGCCCACGTCAAGAGGTATAAGACCTCCGACGATTTTCTTAGCCTACAAACTAAGGGAGAAAAGCTCAATTGTTGAGATTGTGCTCAGATTGTCTGAGTACAACAATCGCTTGAATCAAGTGGGAGTTGATCTTCCAGATGAAATAGTGATAGTTCTCCGAAGTCATTACCACCAAGCTGCTAGAGCTTCGTGATGAACTATAATATATCAGGGACATATATGATGATCCTTGAGATTTTCGCGATGTTTGACACCAGAGAAGTAGAAATCAAGAAGGAGCATCAATTGTTGATGGTTGGTGAAACCACTAGTTTCAAGAAGGGCAAGGGCAAGAAGGGATACTTCATGAAACGGCAATTCAGCTGCTGCTCTAGTGAAGAAACCCAAGGTTGAACCCAAACCCGAGACTAAGTGCTTCTGTAATTAAGGGGAACAGCCACTGGAGCAGAATTACCCTAGATACTTGGTAGATTAGAAGGCTGGCAAGGTCGATAGAAGTATATTGGATATACATTGTGTTGATGTGTACTTTACTAGTACTCCTAGTAGCACCAGGGTATTAGATACCGGTTCGGTTGCTAAAGTGTTAGTAACTCGAAATAAAAGGTATGGAATAAACGGAGACTAGCTAAAAGTGAGCTGACGATATGTGTTGGAAGTGTTTCCAATGTTGATATGATCAAGCATCGCACGCTCCCTCTACCATCGAGATTGGTGTTAAACCTAAATAATTGTTATTTGGTGTTTGCGTTGAGCATAGACATGATTGGATTATGTCTATCGCAATACGGTTATTCATTTAAGGAGAATAATGGTTACTCTGTTTATTTGAATAATACCTTTAATGGTCTTGCACCTAAAATGAATGGTTTATTGAATCTCGATCGTAGTGATACACATGTTCATGCCAAAAGATATAAGATAGTAATGATAGTACCACCAACTTGTGGCACTGCCACTTAAGTCATATCGGTATTAAACGCATGAAGAAGCTCCATGTTGATGGATCTTTGGACTCACTCGTTTTTGAAAAGTTTGAGGCATGCGAACCATGTCTATTGGTGTATATGCATGAAGAAACTCCATGCAAATGGACCGTTTGGACTCACTTGATTTTGAATCACTTGAGACATGCAAATCATACCACATGGGCAAGATGACTGAAAGCCTCGGTTTCAGTAAAATGGAACTAGAAAGCAACTTGTTGGAAGTAATACATTTTTGATGTGTGCAGTCCAATGAGTGCTGAGGCGTGTAGTGGATATCGTTATGGTCTGACCTCACAGATGATTTGAGTAGATGTTGAGTATATTTACTTGATGAATCACGAGTCTGAATTATTGAAAGGTTCAAGTAATTTCAAGGTGAAGTTGAAAGATCGTCGTGACAAGAGGATAAAATATCTATGATATGATCATAGAGATGAATATCTGAATTACGAGTTTGGCACAGAATTAAGACATTGTGGAAATTGTTTCACAACTAATGCAGCCTGGAACACCATAGTGTGATGGTGTGTCCGAACATCATATCTGCACCCTATTGGATATGATGCATACCATGATGTCTCTTATCGAATTACCATGATAGTTTATGGGTTAGGCGTTAGAGACAACCACATTCACATTAAATAGGGCACCACGTAATTTCGATGAGATGACATCGTATGAACTATGGTTTAAAGAAACCTAAGCTGTCATTTCTTAAAAGTTTGGGGCTGCGACGCTTATGTGAAAAAAGTTTCAGGCTGATAAGCTCGAACCCAAAGCGGATAAATGTATCTTCATAGGACACCCAAAACAGTTGGGTATACCTCCTGTCTCAGATCCGAAAGCAATAAGGGATTGTTTCTAGAATCGGGTCCTTTCTCGAGGAAAAGTTTCTCTCGAAAGAATTGAGTGGGAGGATGGTGGAGACTTGATGAGGTTGTTGAACCGTCTCTTCAACTAGTGTGTAGCAGGGCACAGGAAGTTGTTCCTGTGGCACCTACACCAACTGAAGTGGAAGCTTATGATAGTGATCATGAAACTTCGGATCAAGTCCCTACCAAACCTCGTGGGATGACAAGGATGCGTACTACTTCAGAGTGGTACGTAACCCTGTCTCGGAAGTCATGTTGCTAGACAACAATGAACCTACGAGCTATGGAGAAGCGATGGTGGGCCTGGATTCCGATAAATGGCTCGAGGCCATAAAATCCGAGAGAGGATCCATGTATGAAAACAAAGTGTAGACTTTGGCAGAACGGCTCGATGGTCGTGAGGCTGTTGAGTACAGATGGATTTTAAAAGGAAGACGGACAATGATGGTAAATGTCACCATTAAGAAAGCTCGACTTGTCATTAAGATGTTTCCCGACAAGTTCTAGGAGTTGACTACGATGAGACTTTCTCACACGTAGCGATGCTAAAAGTCTGTTGGAATTATGTTAGCAGTTACTGCATTATTTATGAAATCTTGCAGATAGGATGTCAAAACATTGTTTCCTCGGCGATTTTCTTGAGGAAAGGTTGTATGAGATACAACCAGAAGGTTTTGTCAATCCTGAAAAATGCTAACAAGTATGCAAAGCTCCAGCAATCCTTCTAAGGACTGAAGTAAGCATCTCGGAGTTGGAATGTACGCTTTGATGAGATGATCAAAGATTTTGGGTTTATACTAAGTTTATGAGAAACTTGTATTTCCAAAGAAGTGAGTGGGAGCACTATAGAATTTCTGATGAGTATATGTTGTTGACATATTGTTGATCAGAAATGATGTAGAATTTCTGGAAAGCATATAGGGTTATTTGAAAAGTGTTTTTCAATGGAAAACCTGGATAAAGCCACTTGAACATTGAGCATCAAGATCTATAAGGATAGATCAAAACGCTTAATGGTACTTTCAAATGAGCACATACCTTGACATGATCTTGAAGGTGTTCAAGATGGATCAGTCAAAGAAGGAGTTCTTGCCTGAGTTGTAAGGTATGAAGTTAAGACTTAAAGCTCGACCACGGCAGAATAGAGAGAAAGGACGAAGGTCGTCCCCTATGCTTAAGGCGTAGGCTCTACAGTATGCTATGCTGTGTACCGCACCTGAAGTGTGCCTTGCCATGAGTCAGTCAAGGGGTACAAGAGTGATCCAAGAATGGATCACAGGACAGCGGTCAAAGTTATCCTTAGTAACTAGTGGACTAAGGAATTTTCTCGATTATGGAGGTGGTAAAAGAGTTCGTCGTAAAGGGTTACGTCGATGCAAGATTAACACCTATCCGGATAGCTCTGAGTAGAGATACCGGATACGTATAATGGAGCGACAATTTAGTATAGCTCCAAGTAGAACAGTTATTTGGAATAGCACCAAATAGAACGTGGTAGCTACATCTAGGAGATGACATAGAGATTTGCAAAGTACATACGGATCTGAATGTTGCAGACCCGTTGACTAAAACCTCTCTCACAAGCAACATGATCAAACCCAGAACACATTAAGTGTTAATCACATAGTGATGTGAACTAGATTATTGACTCTAGTAAACTCTTTGGATGTTGGTCACATGGCGATGTGACCTGTGAGTGTTAATCACATGGCGATGTGAACTAGATTATTGACTCTAGTGCAAGTGGGAGACTGTTGGAAATATGCCCTAGAGGCAATAATAAATAAGTTATTATTATATTTCCTTGTTCATGATAATCGTTTATTATCCATGCTATAATTGTATTGATAGGAAACTCAGATACATGTGTGGATACATAGACAACACCATGTCCCTAGTAAGCCTCTAGTTGACTAGCTCGTTGATCAATAGATGGTTACGGTTTCCTGACCATGGACATTGGATGTCATTGATAATGGGATCACATCATTAGGAGAATGATGTGATGGACAAGACCCAATCCTAAGCACAGCACTAGATCGTGTAGTTCGTATGCTAAAGCTTTTCTAATGTCAAGTATCATTTCCTTAGACCATGAGATTGTGCAACTCCCGGATACCGTAGGAATGCTTTAGGTGTGCCAAACGTCACAACATAACTGGGTGACTATAAAGGTGCACTACGGGTATCTCTGAAAGTGTCTGTTGGGTTGGCACGAATCGAGACTGGGATTTGTCACTCCGTGTGACAGAGAGGTATCTCTGGGCCCACTCGGTAGGACATCATCATAATGTGCACAATGTGATCAAGGAGTTGATCACGGGATGATGTTTTATGGAACGAGTAAAGAGACTTGCCGGTAACGAGATTGAACAAGGTATCGGGATACCGACGATCGAATCTCGGGCAAGTATCGTACCGCTGGACAAAGGGAATTGTATACGGGATTGATCGAATCCTCGACATCGTGGTTCATCCGATGAGATCATCGTGGAACATGTGGGAACCAACATGGGTATCCAGATCCCGCTGTTGGTTATTGACCGGAGAACATCTCGGTCATGTCTGCATGGTTCCCGAACCCGTAGGGTCTACACACTTAAGATTCGGTGACGCTAGGGTTATAGAGATATTAGTATGCGGTAACCCGGATGTTGTTCGGAGTCCCGGATGAGATCCCGTACGTCACGAGGAGTTCTGGAATGGTCCGGAGGTAAAGAATTATATATAGGAAGTGCTATTTCGACCACCGGGACAAGTTTCGGGGTCACCGGTATTGTACCGGGACCACCGGAAGGGTCCCGGGGGTCCACCGGGTGGGGCCACCTGCCCCAGGGGGGCACATGGGCTGTAGGGGTGTGCGCCTTGGCCTATATGGGCCAAGGGCACCAGCCCCAAGAGGCCCATGCGCCAAGAGATAAGGAAAGGAAGAGTCCTAAAAGGGGAAGGCACCTCCTAGGTGCCTTGGGGAGGAGGGACTCCTCCCTAGCCGCACCCTTCCTTGGAGGAAGGGCCAAGGCTGCGCCCCCCCCTTCTCCCTTGGCCCTATATATAGTGGGGGGAAGGGAGGGCAGCCCAATCTAAGCCCTGGTGCCTCCCTCTCCCTCCCGTGACACATCTCCCTCCTCCCGCGGCGCTTGGCGAAGCCCTGTTGGAATCCCGCTACTTCCACCACCACGCCGTCGTGCTGCTGGATCTCCATCAACCTCTCCTCCCCCCTTGCTGGATCAAGAAGGAGGAGACGTCGCTGCTCCGTACGTGTGTTGAACGCGGAGGTGCCGTCCGTTCGGCGCTAGGATCATCGCTGATTTGAATCACGACGAGTACGACTCCATCAACCCCGTTCTCTTGAATGCTTCCGCGCGCGATCTACAAGGGTATGTAGATCCACTCCTCCCTCATTGCTAGATGACTCCATAGATTGAGCTTGGTGACACGTAGGAAAATTTTGAATTATTGCTACGTTCCCCAACACCGGTTGCATCATATACAACTCTTCTTCCAGAAATCCATTCAGGAATGCAGTTTTGACATCCATCTGCCAAATTTCATAATCATAAAATGCGGCAATTCCTAACATGATTCGGATAGACTTAAGCATCGCTACGGGTGAGAAGGTCTCATCGTAGTCAACCCCTTGAACTTGTCGAAAACCTTTTGCGACAAGTCGAGCTTTATAGATAGTGACATTACCGTCAGCGTCAGTCTTCTTCTTGAAGATCCATTTATTCTCAATTGCTTGCCGATCATCGGGCAAGTCAACCAAAGTCCATACTTTGTTCTCATACATGGATCCCATCTCAGATTTCATGGCTTCAAGCCACTTTGCGGAATCTGGGCTCACCATCGCTTCTTCATAGTTCGTAGGTTCATCATGATCTAGCAGCATGATTTCCAGAACAGGATTACCGTACCACTCTGGTGCGGATCTCACTCTGGTTGATCTACAAGGTTCAGTAGTATCTTGTCCTGAAGTTTCATGATCATCATCATTAGCTTCCTCACTAATTGGTATAGGTGTCGCAGAAACAGTTTTCTGTGATGTACTACTTTCCAATAAGGGAGCAGGTATAGTTACCTCATCAAGTTCTACTTTCCTCCCACTCACTTCTTTCGAGAGAAACTCCTTCTCTAGAAATGGTCCATTCTTAGCAACGAATGTCTTGCCTTCGGATCTGTGATAGAAGGTGTACCCAACAGTCTCCTTTGGGTATCCTATGAAGACACATTTCTCCGATTTGGGTTCGAGCTTATCAGGTTGAAGCTTTTTCACATAAGCATCACAGCCCCAAACTTTAAGAAACGACAACTTTGGTTTCTTGCCAAACCATAGTTCATAAGGCGTCGTCTCAACGGATTTTGATGGTGCCCTATTTAACGTGAATGCGGCCGTCTCTAAAGCATAACCCCAAAATGATAGCGGTAAATCAGTAAGAGACATCATAGATCGCACCATATCTAGTAAAGTACGATTACGACGTTCGGACACACCATTACGCTGTGGTATTCCGGGTGGCGTGAGTTGTGAAACTATTCCACAATTTTTCAAATGTACACCAAACTCATAACTCAAATATTCTCCTCCACGATCAGATCGTAGAAACTTTATTTTCTTGTTACGATGATTTTCAACTTCACTCTGAAATGCTTTGAACTTTTCAAATGTTTCAAACTTATGTTTCATTAAGTAGATATACCCATATCTGCTTAAATCATCTGTGAAAGTGAGAAAATAACGATATCCGCTACGAGCCTCAATATCCATCGGACCACATACATTGGTATGTATGATTTCCAACAAATCTGTTGCTCTCTCCATAGTACCGGAGAACGGTGTTTTAGTCATCTTGCCCATGAGGCACGGTTCGCAAGTACCAAGTGATTCATAATCAAGTGGTTCCAAAAGTCCATCAGTATGGAGTTTCTTCATGCGCTTTACACCGATATGACCTAAACGGCAGTGCCACAAATAAGTTGCACTATCATTATCAACTCTGCATCTTTTGGCTTCAACATTATGAATATGTGTGTTACTACTATCGAGATTCATCAAAAATAGACCACTCTTCAAAGGTGCATGACCATAAAAGATATTACTCATATAAATAGAACAACCATTATTCTCTGATTTAAATGAATAACTGTCTCGCATCAAACAAGATCCAGATATAATCTTCATGCTCAACGCTGGCACCAAATAACAATTATTTAGGTCTAATATTAATCCCGAAGGTAGATGTAGAGGTAGCGTGCCGACCGCGATCACATCGACTTTGGAACCGTTTCCCACGCGCATCGTCACCTCGTCCTTCGCCAGTGTTCGCTTAATCCGTAGTCCCTGTTTCAAGTTGCAAATATTAGCAACAGAACCAGTATCAAATACCCAGGTGCTACTGCGAGCTCTAGTAAGGTACACATCAATAACATGTATATCACATATACCTTTGTTCACCTTGCCATCCTTCTTATCCGCCAAATGCTTGGGGCATTTCCGCTTCAAGTGACCAGTCTGCTTGCAGTAGAAGCACTCAGTTTTAGGCTTAGGTCCAGACTTGGGTTTCTTCTCTTGAGCAGCAACTTGCTTGCCGTTCTTCTTGAAGTTCCCCTTCTTCTTCCCTTTGCCCTTTTTCTTGAAACTAGTGGTCTTACTGACCATCAACACTTGATGCTCCTTTTTGATTTCTACCTCCGCAGCTTTCAGCATTGCGTAGAGCTCGGGAATAGTCTTGTTCATCCCTTGCATATTATAGTTCATCACGAAGCTCTTGTAGCTTGGTGGCAGTGATTGGAGAATTCTGTCAATGACACAACCATCTACAAGATTAACTTCCATCTGAATCAAGTGATTATTATACCCAGACATTTTGAGTATATGCTCACTGACAGAACTGTTCTCCTCCATCTTGCAGGTATAGAACTTATTGGAGACTTCATATCTCTCAATCCGGGCATTTGCTTGAAATATTAACTTCAACTCCTGGAACATCTCATATGCTCCATGACGTTCAAAACGTCGTTGAAGTCCCGATTCTAAGCCGTAAAGCATGGCACATTGAACTATCGAGTAGTCATCAGCTTTGCTCTGCCAGACGTTCATAACATCTGGTGTTGCTCCAGCAGCTGGCCTGGCACCCAGCGGTGCTTCCAGGACGTAATTCTTCTGAGCAGCAATGAGGATAATCCTCAAGTTACGGACCCAGTCCGTGTAATTGCTACCATCATCTTTCAACTTTGCTTTCTCAAGGAACGCATTAAAATTCAACGGAACAACAACACGAGCCATCTATCTACAATCAACATAAACAAGCAAGATACTATCAGGTACTAAGTTCATGATAAGTTTAAGTTCAATTTAATCAAATTACTTAAGAACTCCCACTTAGATAGACATCCCTCTAATCCTCTAAGTGATCACGTGATCCAAATCAACTAAACCATAACCGATCATCACGTGAGATGGAGTAGTTTTCAATAGTGAACATCGTTATGTTGATCATATCTACTATATGATTCACACTCGACCTTTCGGTCTCCGTGTTCCGAGGCCATATCTGCATATGCTAGGCTCGTCAAGTTTAACCTGAGTATTCTGCGTGTGTAAAGACTGGCTTGCACCCGTTGTAGATGGACGTAGAGCTTATCACACCCGATCATCACGTGTCTGGGCACGACGAACTTTGGCAACGGTGCATACTCAGGGAGAACACTTCTTGATAATTTAGTGAGAGATCATCTTCTAATGCTACCGTCAATCAAAGCAAGATAAGATGCATAAAAAGATAAACATCACATGCAATCAATATAAGTGATATGATATGGCCATCATCATCTTGTGCTTGTGATCTCCATCTCCGAAGCACCGTCATGATCACCATCGTCACCGGCACGACACCTTGATCTCCATCGTAGCATCGTTGTCGTCTCCCCAATCTTATGCTTCCACGACTATCACTACCGCTTAGTGATAAAGTAAAGCATTACATCGCGATTGCATTGCATACAATAAAGAGACAACCATATGGCTCCTGCCAGTTGCCGATAACTCGGTTACAAAACATGATCATCTCATACAATAAAATTTAGCATCATGTCTTGACCATATCACATCACAACATGCCCTGCAAAAACAAGTTAGACGTCCTCTACTTTGTTGTTGCAAGTTTTACGTGGCTGCTACGGGCTTAAGCAAGAACCAATCTCATCTACGCATCAAAACCACAACGATAGTTTGTCAAATAGACTCCGTTTTAACCTTCGCAAGGACCGGGCGTAGCCACACTCGGTTCAACTAAAGTTGGAGAGATAGTCGCCCGCAAGCCACCTGTGTGCAAAGCACGTCGGGGGAACTGGTCTCGCGTAAGCGTACGCGTAATGTTGGTCCGGGTCGTCTCGTCCAACAATAGCGCCGAACCAAAGTATGACATGCTGGTAGGCAGTATGACTTGTATCGCCCACAACTCACTTGTGTTCTACTCATGCATATAACATCAAACCATAAAACCTAGGCTCTGATACCACTGTTGGGAAACGTAGTAATTTCAAAAAAAATCCTACGCACACGCAAGATCATGGTGATGCATAGCAACGAGAGGGGAGAGTGTAATCTATGTACCCTTGTAGATCAACAGCAGAAGCTTTGACGCAACATAGAGGAAGTAGTCGTACGTCTTCCCGATCCGACCGATCCAAGCACCGTTACTCCGGCACCTCCGAGTTCTTAGCACACGTACAGCTCGATGACGATCCCCGGGCTCTGATCCAGCAAAGCGTCGGGGAGGAGTTTCATCAGCACGATGGCGTGGTGACGATCTTGATGTTCTACCGTCGCAGGGCTTCTCCTAAGCACTGCTACAATATGATCGAGGTGGAATATGGTGGCAGGGGGCACCGCACATGGCTAAGGAACGATCTCAATGATCAACTTGTGTGTCTAGGGTGCCCCCCTGCCTCCGTATATAAAGGAGCCAAGGGGGAGGGGGCGGCCGGCCAGGAGGAGGGCGCAGGAGGAGTCCTACTCCTGCCGAGAGTAGGACTCCCCCCCCCAATCCTAGTTGGAATAGGATTCCCCGAGGGGGAAAGAGAGAGGGGGGGCCGGCCACCTCTCCTTGTCCTAATAGGACTAGGGGAGGGGGGAGGCGCGCGGCCACCTTGGGCTGCCCCTTTATCCTTTCCACTAAAGCCCATCAAGGCCAATATGGCTCCCGGGGGGTTCCGGTAACCTCCCGGTACTCCGGTAAAATCCCGATTTCACCCGGAACACTTCCGATGTCCAAATATAGGCTTCCAATATATCAATCTTTATGTATCGACCATTTCGAGACTCCTCATCATGTCCGTGATCACATCCGGGACTCCGAACTAACTTCGGTACATCAAAATGCATAAACTCATAATAACTGTCATCATAACGTTAAGCGTGCGGACCCTACGGTTCGAGAATAATGCAGACATGACTGACACACATCTCCGGTCAATAACCAATAGCGGGACCTGGATGCCCATATTGGCTCCTACATATTCTACGAAGATCTTTATCGGTCAGACCGCATAACAACATACGTTGTTCCCTTTGTCATCGTATGTTACTTGCCTGAGATTCGATCGTCGGTATCCAATACCTAGTTCAATCTCGTTACTGGCAAGTCTCTTTACTCGTTCTGTAATACATCATCCCACAACTAACTCATTAGTTGCAATGCTTGCAAGGCTTATGTGATGTGCATTACCGAGAGGGCCCAGAGATACCTCTCCGACAATCGGAGTGACAAATCCTAATCTCGAAATACGCCAACCCAACATCTACCTTTGGAGACACCTGTAGAGCTCCTTTATAATCACCCAGTTACGTTGTGACGTTTGGTAGCACACAAAGTGTTCCTCCGGGAAACGGGAGTTGCATAATCTCATAGTCATAGGAACATGTATAAGTCATGAAGAAAGCAATAGCAACATACTAAACGATCGGGTGCTAAGCTAATGAAATGGGTCATGTCAATCAGATCATTCAACCAATGATGTGACCTCGTTAATCAAATAACAACACCTTGTTCATGGTTAGGAAATATAACCATCTTTGATTAACGAGCTAGTCAAGTAGAGGCATACTAGTGACATTAAGTTTGTCTATGTATTCACACATGTATTATGTTTCCGGTAAATACAATTCTAGCATGAATAATAAACATTTATCATGATATAAGGAAATAAATAATAACTTTATTATTTCCTCTAGGGCATATTTCCTTCAGTTTAGATGATCGATATCGACTTGTAATGTGAAGACAAACTCGCTACTCGCGGTCTCGAGACTTGTAATATTCTATCTTTGTTCGGTCTTTTGAATTCGGAGACTAATATGATGATTTGTATTTGGAGACTAATCTTCTATTGTATTCGATGAATCTGCTGTTGTTGTGTGGTGTTGTCTAAATTCTGTCCAATAATATATTTTGTAACCTGTGAAAATATCAGAGAAGAAAAAAATCCCTAATATTCATACTAGTGGCGCACCACTCAAGACACTAATGGCGTAGTGTAAAAATGTCACTAATGGTGCATCACCCACTAGTGCGCCATTAGTATGCCAAAGCACATGGGTACATATGGCCCCCAGGGAGGCATTCTAATGGCGCACTGTGGGCTAAACTAATGGTGCACTGCGTGGTGCACCATTAGTACACCAGATACTAATGGCGCACCAGTGGTGCGCCATTAGTATTTAATTCTAATGGCGTGGTGCTAGTGGCGCACCAGTAGTGCGCCATTAGTAGGCAAAACTGGTGCGCCACTAGCATGCCTTTTCCTAGTAGTGTCATGTTCACACACTCTTTGCTAGATGTCGGTGCTCATACTTTTTCATTGTAATATCCATGCTAGTTTATCTCCTTTTTATGCTTTCTTCTTGTGTGTTTTTAATTAGTTTACTTTCCATGCTTGTAGTAGTAATTAAAAAGAAAACCCAAAAAGATTTCTTGTTCTTCTTTTGCTTGTTGGGAGCTTTCCCGTGTAAATAGTTTTATTTCTTTTATTTTCTTTGGGTGTCGATAGGAGAAGATCATGATTAAATTGTTGAAGTGGCTCTTATATGCATTATTGTTGATCTGACAAAAGAGCCCATATTGCCTTGTCTTCTCCTGTTTATTGAATGCTTGCAGATTCCAGCTTAGTCCAATGCACGTGCACTATTATTATTATTCACATCATTCGGTCATGCAAGTGAAAGGAAATTATGACGATATATGATGAACTGATTGAGATGGGAAAAGCTGGTATGAACTCAACTCTCTTGTTTTTGTAAATATGATTAGTTCATCGTTCCTGATTTAGCCTATTATGAATAAACATGTTTGCGATGACAATTAGAGATCATAGTTTCTTATGCCATGCTTAATTAGCTAGGAGCTTATAATGGTTTACCTTGCGTGCCAACATGCTATTAAAATGGTTGTGATGTGGTATGATAGGGTGGTATCCTCTTTTGAACGATTCGAGTGGCTTGACTTGGCACATGTTCACGCATGTAGTTGAAACAAAATCAGCATAGCCTCTACGATATTTATGTTCATGGTGCATTATATCCTACTCATGCTTGCATTCGGTGTTGATTAATTTTGATGCATGTTCATGACTGTTGTCGCTCTCTAGCTGGTCGCTTCCCAGTCTTTTTCTAGCCTTCACCTGTACTAAGCGGGAATACTGCTTGTGCATCCAATCCCATAAACCCCAAAGTTATTCCATATGAGTCCACCATATCTACCTATATACGGTATCTACCTGCCGTTCCAAGTAAATTTGTATGTGCCAAACTCTAAACCTTCAAATAAATATCATGTTTTGTATGCTTGAATAGCTCATGTATCAACTAGGGTTGTCTGTATCTTCCATGTTAGGCGGGTTATTCTCAAGAGGAGTGGACTCCGCTCCTCACTCATGAGAAAGTGGCTGGTCACCGGGATGGCCAGTCCCATGCTTTATGCAAATCAAATCAAAATAATTGCAAACAAAACTCCACCTGGGACTCTTGTTAGTTGGAGGCACTCGCTGTTTCGAGCAAGCCATGGATTGATGCTTGTTGGTGGACGGGGAGTATAAACTTTACCATTCTGTTTGGGAACCGCCTACAATGTGTGTAGCATGGAAGATATCACCATCTCTTGGTTGTTATGTTGACAATGAAAGTATACCGCTCAAAATAGTATTCATCTCTATTTCAAAACTGAGCTCTGGCACCTCTACAAATCCCTGCTTCCCTCTGCGAAGGGCCTATCTATTTAATTTTATGTTGAGTCATCCTCCTCTTATTAAAAAGCACCAGTTGGAGAGCACCGCTCTCATTTGCATTCATTGCTGTTAGTTTACATTGAGTATGACTTGACTGGATCTCTTTTACCATGAATTATAATGTCTAGTCAGTCCTTGATCTTTAAAGGTGCTCTGCATTTATGTTTTGCGGTCTCGGAAAGGGCTAGCGAGATACCATCTTGTTATATCATATTATGATTGTTTTGGGAAAGTGTTGTCATGAGATTTATTATTATTGCTCGCTAGTTGATTATGCCATTGATATGAGTAAACATGAGACCTAAGAGTTATTGTGAATATGGTTAGTTTATAATCTTTGCTGAAAACTTGAATGCTGGCTTTACATATTTACAACAACAAGAGCAAACAGAGTTTGTAAAAGTTTTTCTTTATCACTTTCAGTTTGTCAACTGAATTTCTTGAGGACAAGCAAAGGTTTAATATTGGGGGAGTTGATACGTCTCCGTCGTATATACTTTTCCAAACACTTTTGCCCTTGTTTTGGACTCTAACTTGCATGATTTGAATGGAACTAACCCGGACTGACGCTGTTTTCAGCAGAATTGCCATGGTGTTATTTATGTGTAGAAACAAAAGTTCTCGGAATGACCTGAAACTCCACGGAGGGTATTTTTGGAAATAATAAAAAATACTAGCAAAAGATCAAGGCCGGGGGGGCCCACACCCTAGCCACGAGGGTGGGGGCGCGCCTGCCCCCCTGGGCGCGCCCCCTACCTCGTGGACCCCCTGGAGCTCCTCCGACCTCAACTCCAACTCTATATATTCGTGTTCAGAGAGAAAAAATCAAAGAGAAGGATTCATCGCGTTTTATGATACGGAGCCGCCGCCAAGCCCTAAACTCTCTCAGGAGGGCTGATCTGGAGTCCGTTCGTTCCTCCGGAGAGGGGAATCTGTCACCATCGTCATCATCAACCATCCTCCATCACCAATTTCATGATGCTCACCGCCGTGCCTGAGTAATTCCATTGTAGGCTTGCTGGACGGTGATGGGCTAGATGAGATTTATCATGTAATCGAGTTAGTTTTGTTAGGGTTTGATCCCTAGTATCCACTATGTTCTGAGATTGATGTTGCTATGACTTTGCTATGCTTAATGCTTGTCACTAGGGCCCGAGTGCCATGATTTTAGATCTGAACCTATTATGTTTTCATCAATATATGAGAGTTCTTGATCCTATCTTGCAAGTCTATAGTCACCTACTATGTGTTATGATCCGGCAACCCCGAAGTGACAATAATCGGGACCACTCCTGGTGATGACCGTAGTTTGAGGAGTTCATGTATTCACTATGTGTTAATGCTTTGGTAATATCCCTTAGTTTCCAATAGGACCCCGCTGCCATGGGAGGGTAGGACAAAAGATGCCATGCAAGTTCTTTTCCATAAGCACGTATGACTATATTCGGAATACATGCCTACATTAAATTGATGAATTGGAGCTAGTTCTGTGTCACCCTAGGTTATGACTGTTACATGATGAACCGCATCCGGCATAATTATGGTTTTATATATGATACGCTCTATCACACATAAGCTTATTATATCTTCCTCAAAACAGCCACCATACCTACCTATTATGGCTTTTCCATGGCCATTCCGAGATATATTTCCATGCCACTTCCACCGCTTTCGTTCGATGACTTGAGCATTCATTGTCATATTCCTTTGCATGATCATATAGCTGACATAGTAGTTGTGGCTCAGCCACCGTTCATCATTTTTCATACATGTTACGCTAGATCATTGCACATCCTGGTACATGCCAGAGGCATTCATATAGTGTCATATTTTGTCATAGGTATCGAATTGTAATTTTCATTTCTTTTGAGTTATAAGTAAATGGAAGTGTGATGATCATTATTATTCATTTTTAGAGCAGTGCCCCAGTGAGGAAAGGATGATGGAGACTATTATTCCCCCACAAGTCGGGATGAGACTCTGGACAATGAGAGAGAAAAGGAAAAGAAAAAGAAAGAAAAAGAAAAAAAATAAACAAAGAGAGAAGGGGCATTATTAGTATCCTTTACCATACTTGTGCTTCAAAGTAGCACCATGTTTTTCGTATGGAGAGTCTCCTACGTTGTCACTTTCATATACTAGTGGGAATTTTTCATTATAGGATTAGATGCACACCCACTTAGTTTTCATATTGAGCTTTCATACACTTATAGCTTTTAGTGCATTCGTTGCATGGCAATCCCTACTCCTCATGTTGATATCGATTGATGGGCATCTCCATAGCCCGTTGGTTAGCCGCGTCGATGTGAGACTTTCTTTTTTTTGTCTTCTCTATATTTACCCCTATCATCATACTCTATTCCACCTATAGTGCTATATCCATGGCTTGCGCTCATGTATTGCGTGAGGGTTGAAAAAGCTGAAGCGCGTTAAAAAGTATGAACTAATTGCTCAGCTTGTCATCGGGGTTGTGCATGATAAATACTTTGTGTTAAGAAGACAGAGCATGACAAGACTATATGATTTTGTAGGGATAACTTTCTTTAGCATTGATATTTTGAAAGACATGATTGTTTGTTTGGATGCCTGAGTATTGATGTCTTTATGTCAAATTATAGACTATTGCTTTGAATCACTTATGTCTTAATATTCATGTCATTACTAGATATATGATCAAGTTTATGCTAGGTAGCATTCCACATCAGAAATTATCTTTTTTATCATTTACCTGCTCGAGGACGAGCAGGAATTAAGCTTGGGGATGCTGATATGTCTCCGTCGTATCTATAATTTTTTATTGTTTCATGCCAATATTATATCACTTTCACATACTTTTGGCAACTTTTATATGATTTATTGGACTAACCTATTGATCCAGTGCCTAGTGCCAGTTCTTGCTTTCTGCATGTTTTTTGTATCGCAGAGTATCCATATCAAATGAAGTCCAAATGCAATAAAATTTCACAGAGAATTATTTTGGAATATATGTGATTTTTCAGAGTTGGAATCACCGCAAACGGAGGCCCACACAGCCCACAAGACACCAGGGCGCGCCAGAGGCCCCTGGCATGCGGTGGTGGGTTGTGCCCTCCTCGACGTCGATTAGAGCTCTACTTTGGGCGCAAGAAAGCTTATATCTGGAAAAAAAATAGTGTAAAAATCTCAGCTCAATCGGAGTTACGGATCTCCGGGAATATAAGAAATGGTTTTCGGCCAAATCTGGGAAACGCGAAACAGAAAAGGACAGAGAGGGAGATCCAATCTTGGAGGGGCTCCCGCCCGTCCGGCGCCATGGAGACCAAGGACTAGAGGGGGAACTCTCCTCCCATCTAGGGGCGAGGCCAAGGAAGAAGAAGAAGGTGGGGGGCTCTCTCCACCTCGCTTCCGGTGGCGCCGGAGTGCCGCCGGGGCAAGGATCGTGACGACGATCTACATCAACAATCTTGCTACCGTCAACACCAACTTTCTCCCCTCTATGCAGCAGTGTAACACCTCTTCCCCCCGCTGTAATCTCCTTAAACATGGTGCTCAACTCCATATATTATTTCCCAATGATCTATGGTTATCCTATGATGTTTGAGTAGATCCATTTTGTCTTGTGGGTTAATTGTGATCTTGGTTGGTATGATCGTATATTTTATTTATGGTGCTGTCCTACGGTGCCCTTCGTTCTCGCGCAAACGCGAGAGGCCCTCGCTGTAGGGTGTTGCAATATGTTCATGGTTCTCTTATGGTGGGTTGCGAGAGTGACAGAAACTTAAACCCGAGTAACTTGGGTATGACATATGGGAGTAAAGAGGACTTGCTACTTACTGCTATGGTTGGGTTTCACGACCTTAATGATCTTCAGTAGTTGCGGATGCTTGTTAGAGTTCCAATCATAAGTGCATATGATCCAAGTAGAGAAAGTATGTTAGCTCATGCCTCTCCCTCATATAAAATTACAAGAATGATTACCGGTACTTGTTATTGATTGCCTAGGGACAAATAACTTTCTTGTTGACAAAAGTTCTCTACTAAAACTAACTTAGTCATGTCTTTATCTAAACAGCCCCTAGATTTTATTTACATTCTCTTTATTATCTTGCAAGCCTATCCTATCACACCTACAAAGTACTAGTTTCATACTTTTTCTAAGTAAAGCGAACGTCAAGCATGCGTAGAGTTGTATCGGTGGTCGATAGAACTTGAGCGAATATTTGCTCTACCTTTAGTTCCTCGTTGGGTTCGACACTCTTACTTATCGAAAGAGGCTACAATTAATCCCCTATACTTGTGGGTTATCAATGAGCTTTAGCAAAACTGTTCCCTTTAATAGAGGTGTATATTTGGCCACACATATGTGTATATCAGCATACTTGGCTACATACATGTATTGATCAGTTCATATCTTGACACATCTCTATCGACGGCATTATGTTCTAGCTAGCTAAGGTATGTAGTTTCCTTCTCTCTCTTTTTTCAGAACGCAACTATTGTTCTAGGAAGATATGTCAAGAGGGGTCAAAGGCGACGACTGCGGCTATCTGGCACTGATCCTTAGGGGCACCCGCACGAAGACTTCCCGATTATCATCGATAAGGTGAAGCTGGCTTCAGTAGTGGAGCGGCGACAACGGTGTGGCGGTGGCTCATACTGGCGGAGGTACTGGTCGTTTGGTGGTGTAGGGTTCTCAATGAAATTTTGATTATGTTTAGGGTGCTTTGTATTTCTTATGAACTTTTATAATAGATATGGATCCTTTTGCGCAAAAATGTATTCAGGTTCCATGTCTGCTCGGCCACATTCGTATTTGAAATGTATCCTTCTCAATACAAATTGTGAACACTGATATATGGACACGGTTAGTTGACTACTAATCTTGTGTTAAAATCTAACCACAAATTTTGAATCCAATGATTAGATTATTTGGATGATGTAGCTTAATGTGGTACCTTTGGTACCCGTATTCGCTCTTTGTATATTTTAGATCCAACAATTAAGATAATTTGAATGTTGTGGCTTAAGTGGTACCTCCACTAGTAGAAAAAGGGTCAAATGTTCAGCTCATTAGTCCCGGTTTGTATTTGAGTCGGCACTAATGTGACCATTAGTGCCAGTTCCAATGGCTAGGCGGGCCGCTCTCATTGGTACCGGTTCGTGCCGAACTTTTAGCACCGGTTCGTGCCACGAACCGGTACTAAAGAGAGTGATGGCAGGATGTTGTCAGTCTGGGGCCCCTCCAGCACCTTTAGTACCGGTTCGTGGCATGAACCTGTACTAAAGGTCGTCCTATATAAACCCTTCGTCCACCCGCGATCGAGCTCGCTCTGTTTTTTCCCTTTCCCCTCTCCTCTCTGTTCTTCCCCTCTAACTCGAGCTCATCACACATTTTGCCCAAATTTTGTCAAGATTTGAAGCCCCCATCCATGAAGGAAATTTTCCCTAGAGGCAATAATAAAGTTATTATTTATTTCCTTATATCATGATAAATGTTTATTATCCATGCTAGAATTGTATTAACCGGAAACTTAGTACATGTGTGAATACATAGACAAACAGAGTGTCCCTAGTATGCCTGTACTTGACTAGCTCATTAATCAAAGATGGTTAAGTTTCCTAGCCATGGACATATGTTCTCATTCGATGAACGGGATCACATCATTAGAGAATGATGTGATGGACTAGACCCATCTGTTAGCTTAGCACTATGATCATTTAGTTTATTGATATTGCTTTCTTCATGATGTATACATGTTCCTATGACTATGAGATTATGCAACTCCCGAATACCGTAGGAACACTTAGTGTGTTGTCAAACGTCACAACGTAACTGGGTGATTATAAAGATGCTCTACAGGTGTCTCCAATGGTGTTTGTTAAGTTGGTATAGATCGAGATTAGGATTTGTCACTCCAATTGTTCGAGAGGTATCTCTAGGCCCTCTTGGTAATGCTCATCACTCTAAGCCTTGCAAGAAATGTGACTAATGAGTTAGTTGCGGGATGAAGTATTACGGAACGAGTAAAGAGACTTGCCGGTAATGAGATTGAACCAGGTATGATGATACTGATGATCGAATCTCGGGCTAGTAACATACCGATGACAAAGGGAACAACGTATGTTGTTATGCGGTTTGACCGATAAAGATCTTCGTAGAATATGTAGGAACTAATATGAGCATCCAGGTTCCGCTATTGGTTATTAACCAAAGATGAGTCTCGGTCATGTCTACATAGTTCTCAAACCCATAGGGTCCGCACGCTTAACGTTCGATGTCGATTGGTATTATGAGTTATGTGATTTGATATACCGAAGGTTGTTCGGAGTCCCGGATGAGTTCACGAACATGACGAGGAGTCTCGAAATGGTCGAGACATAAAGATCGATATTGCAAGGCTATAGTTAGACATCAGAAAGGTTCCGAGTGATTCGGGTATTTTTCGGAGTACCGAGGAGTTACAGGAATTCACCAGGAGAAGTAATGGGCCTTATTGGGCTTTAGTGGAGAGAGGGGAGAAGGGCCAAGGGTGGCGCGCGACTCCCCCCTGCCCAAACCGAATTGGACAAGGGGTGGGGGCGCGCCCCCCCTTTCCTTCTCCCTCTCCCTCTCTTTCCTTCTCTCCTACTCCGAATAGGAAAGAGGGGGATCCTACTTGGACTGGGGAGTCCTAGTAGGATTCCCCACACCTGGCGCGCCCCCTTAGGGCCAGCCACCTCTTCCCTCCCCTCCTTTATATATGTGGCCAGGGGGCACCCCATAGACACACAAGTTGATTGTTAAGTGATGTGCGGTGCCCCCCTCCATAGATTTCCACCCCGGTCCTATCGTTGTAGAGCTTAGGCGAAGCCCTACGTCAGTAACTTCATCATCACCATCATCACGCCGTCATGCTGACAAAACTCTCCCTCGACCTCAGCTGGATCTAGAGTTCGTGGGACATCACCGAGCTGCATGTGTGCAGATCGCGGAGGTGTCATACCTTCGGTGCTAGGATCGGTCGGATCGTGAAGATGTACGACTATATCAATTGCGTTGTCATAATGCTTCTACCTACGGTCTACGAGGGTACGTGGACAACACTCCCCTCTCGTTGCTATGCATCACCTAGATGGATCTTGCGTGGGCGTAGGAAAATTTTGAAATTACTGCGTTCCACAACAGTGGCATCCGAGCCAGGTCTATGAGTAGATGTTATATGCATGAGTAGAATACAAAGCAGTTGTGGGCGTGAGTATATACATATAGCTTGTCGTCACTAGTTGATTCTTGATTCGGCGGTATTGTTGGATGAAGTGGCTCAGACCGACATTACGCGTACGCTTACGCGAGACTGGTTCTACCGGCGTGCTTCGCACACAGGTGGCTAGTGGGTGTCTGTTTCTCCAACTTTAGTTGAATCAATTTCAATGAACAGGGTTCTTTCTGAAGATCAAAAAGCAATCACTATACTACGTTGTGGTTTTGATGTGTAGGTAAGAACGGTTCTTGCTAGAAGCCCATAGCAGCCACGTAAAACTTGCAACAACAAAGTAGAGGACGTCTAACTTGTTTTTGCAGGGCATGTTGTGATGTGATATGGTCAAGACATGATGTGATATAAATTGTTGTATGAGATGATCATATTTTGTAAACAGTTATCGGCAACTGGCAGGAGCCATATGGTTGTCGCTTTATTGTATGAAATGCAATCGCCATGTAATTGCTTTACTTTATCACTAAGTGGTAGCGATAGTCGTAGAAGCAATAGTTGGCAAGATGACAACGATGCTACGATGGAGATCAAGTTGTCAAGCCAGTGGCGATGGTAATCATGACGGTGCTTTGGAGATGGAGATCAAAGGCACAAGATGATGATGGCCATATCATATCACTTATTTGATTGCATGTGATGTTTATCCTTTATGCATCTTATTTTGCTTAGTACGGCCGTAGCATTATAAGATGATCTCTCACTAAATTTCAGGGTACAAGTGTTCTCCCTGAGTATGCACCGTTGCTGCAGTTCGTCGTGCCAAGACACCACGTGATGATCGGGTGTGATAAGCTCTACGTTCACATACAACGGGTGCAAGCCAGTTTTGCACACGCAGAACACTCGGGTTAAACTTGACGAGCCTAGCATATGAAGATGTGGCCTCGGAACACTGAGACCGAAAGATCGGGCGTGAATCATATAGAAGATATGATCAACATTGTGATGTTCACCATTGAAAACTACTCCATCTCACGTGATGATCAGACATGATTTAGTTGATATGGATCACGTGATCACTTAGATGATTAGAGGGATGTCTATCTAAGTGGGAGTTCTTAACTAATATGATTAATTGAACTTTAATTTATCATGAACTTAGTCCTAGTAGTTTTTGCATATCTATGTTGTAGATCAATAGCTCGCGTATAGCTCCCCTGTTTTATTTTTGATATATTCCTAGAGGAAAATAAGTTGAAATATGATAGTAGCAATGATGCGGACTGGGTCCATGATCTAAGGATAATCCTCATTGCTGCACAAAAGAATTATGTCCTTGATGCACCGCTAGGTGACGGACCTGTTGCAGGAGCAGATACAGACGTTATGAACGTTTGGCAAGCTCGGTATGATGAATACTTGATAGTTTAGTGCGCCATGCTTTACGGCTTAGAACCGGGACTTCAAAACCTGTTTTGAACGCCACAGAGCATATAAGATGTTTGATACATCTCGAACGTATCTATAATTTTTGATTGTTCCATGCTATTATATTATCTGTTTTGGATGTTTAATGGGCTTTATTATGCACTTTTATATTATTTTTGGGACTAACCTATTAACTGAAGGCCTAGTGCAAATTGTTGTTTTATTGCCTATTTCAGTGTTTCATAGAAAAGGAATCTCAAACAGAATCGAAATGGAACGAAACCTTCGCGAGGATCTTTTTTGGAACAAACGCAATCCAGGAGACTTGGCGTGGAGGTCAAGGAAGCAACGAGGCAGCCACGAGGTAGGGAGGCGCACCCAGGGGGTAGGCGCGCCCCCCACCCTCGTGGGCCCCACGGAGCTCCACCGACCTACTTCTTTCGCCTATATATACTCTTATACCCTGAAAACATCCAGGGGAGCCACGAAACCACTTTTCCACCGCCGCAACCTTCTGTACCAGTGAGATCCCATCTAGGGACCTTTTCCGGTGATCTGCCGGAGGGGGATTCAATCACGGAGGGCTTCTACATCAACACCATAGCCTCTCCGATGATGTGTGAGTAGTTTACCACAGACCTTCGGGTCCATAGTTATTAGCTAGATGTCTTCTTCTCTCTCTTTGGTTCTCAATACAAAGTTCTCCTCGATTTTCTTAGAGATCTATTCGATGTAATACATTTTGCGGTGTGTTTGCCGAGATCCGATGAATTGTGGATTTATGATCAAGTTTATCTATGAAAAATATTTGGTTCTTCTCTAAATTATTATATGCATGATTTGATATCTTTGCAAGTCCCTTCGAATTATCGGTTTAGTTTGGCCTACTAGATTGATCTTTCTTGCAATGGGAGAAGTGCTTAGCTTTGGGTTCAATCTTGCGGTCTCCTTTCCCAGTGACAGTAGGGGCAACAAGGCATGTATTGTATTGTTGCCATCGAGGATAAAAAGATGGGGTTTATATCATATTGCTTGAGTTTATCCCTCTACATCATGTCATCTTGCCTAATGTGTTACTCTGTTCTTATGAACTTAATACTCTAGATGCATGCTGGATAGCGGTCGATATGTGGAGTAATAGTAGTAGATGAAGAATCGTTTTGGTCTACTTAACACGGACATGATGCCTATGTTCATGATCATGCCTAGATATTCTCATAACTATGTGCTTTTCTATCAATTGCTCGGCAGTAATTTGTTCAGCCACCGTAATATATGCTATCTTGAGAGAAGCCACTAGTGAAACCTATGGCCCCGGGTCTACTTTACATCATATAAGTTTCCGATCTATAATTCTAGTTTACTATTTATTTTGCAATCTTTACTTTTCCAATCTATACAACAAAATACCAAAAATATTTATCGTATTATCTTTATCAGATCTCACTTTTGCATGTGGCCGTGAAGGGATTGACAACCCATTTATCGCGTTGGTTGCAAGGTTCTTGATTGTTTGTGCAGGTACTAGGCAACTTGCGTGTAGCCTCCTACTGGATTGATACATTGGTTCTCAAAAGCTGAGGGAAATACTTATGCTACTTTGCTGCATCACCCTTTCCTCTTCAAGGGAAAACCAATGCATGCTCAAGAGGTAGCAATGTTCCAAGAGCTGAAATTGGTATTTCAGACTCATGCCCGAGTCAAGAGGTATGAGACCTCTGACAAGTACTTTGCGTACAAGATGGAGGAGAATAGCTCAACCAGTGAGCATGTGCTCAGAATGTCTGAGTACTACAATCGCTTGAATCAAGTGGGAGCTAATCTTCCAGATAAGATAGTGATTGACAGAGTTCTCTAGTCACTATCACCAAGTTACTGGAACTTCGTGATGAACTATAATTTGCAAGGATGACAAAAACGATTCCCGAGCTCTTCGTGATGCTGAAATCGACGAAGGTATAATTCAAGAAAGAGCATCAATTGTTGATGGTTAACAAGACCACTAGTTTCAAGAAAAAGGGGCAAAGGAAAAGAAAAGGAACTTCAAAGAATGGCAAGCTAGTTGCCACTCCCGTGAAGAAACCCAAAGCTAGACCTAAGCCTGAAACTGAGTGCTTCTACTGCAAAGGGAATGGTCACTAGAAGCGGAACTACCCCAAATACTTGGCACATAAGAAGGGTGGCAAAATGAACAAAAGTATATTTGATATACATGTTATTGGTGTGTACTTTACTAGTGTTCATAGTAACCCCAGGGTATTTGACACTGGTTTAGTTGCTATGATTAGTAACTTGAAACAGGATTTTCAAAATGAACAGAAACTAGTTGAGGGGTGCGGTGACGATGTGTGCTGGAAGTGATTCCAAGGTTGATAAGATCACCGTCGCACACTCCCTTTACCTTCGGGATTAGTGTTGTACCTAAAATAAATGTTATTTGGTGTTTGCGTTGAGCATAATATGATTGGATCATGTTTATTGCAATATGGTTATTCATTTAATTAAGTCAAAGAATAATTGTTATTCTGTTTACATGAATAAAACCTTATGTGGTCATACACCCAAGGTGAATGGTTTATTGAATCTCGGTCGTAGTGATACACATATTCATCATATTGAAGACAATAGATGCAAAGTTAATAATGATAGTGCATCTTATTTGTGGCACTGCCATTTAGGTCATATTGGTGTAAAGCGCATGAAAAAAACTCCATGCTGATGGGCTTTTGGAATCACTTGATTATGAATCACTTGATGCTTGCGAACCATGCCTCATGGGCAAGATGAATAAAACTCTGTTCTCCGGAACAATGAAACGAGCAACTGACTTATTGGAAATAATACATACCAATGTATGTGGTCCGATGAGTGTTGAGGCTCGCGGTGGGTATCGTTATTTTCTGACCTTCACGGATGATTTGAGCAGATATGAGTATATCTACTTAATGAAACACAAGTCTGAAATGTTTGAAAAGTTCAAAGAATTTCAGAGTGAAGTGGAGAATCATCGTAACAAGAAAATAAAGTTTGTACGATCTGATCGCGGAGACGAAATATTTGAATTACGAGTTTGGCCTTCAATTGAAACAATGTCGAATAGTTTCGCAACTCACGCCACCTGGAACACCACAGCGTAATGGTGTGTCTGAACGTCGTAACCGTATTTCATTACATATGGTGCGATCTATGATGTCTCTTACCGATTTACGACTATCATTTTGGGGTTATGCATTGGAGACAGCTGCATTCACGTTAAATAGGGCACCATCGGAATCCGTTGAGATGACACCTTATGAACTGTGGTTTGGCAAGAAACCCAAGTTGTCGTTTCTTAAAGTTTGGGGTTGCGATGCTTATGTGAAAAAATTTCAACCCGATAAGCTCGAACCCAAATCGGAGAAATGTGTCTTCATAGGATACCCAAAAGAGACTGTTGGGTACACCTTCTATCATAGATCTGAAGGCAAGATATTCGTTGCTAAGAATGGATCCTTTCTAGAGAAGGAGTTTCTCTCTAAAGAAGTGAGTGGGAGGAAAGTAGAACTTGATGAGGTAATTGTACCTGCTCCCTTACTGGAAAGTAGTTCATCACAGAAATCAGTCCTGTTGATTCCTACACCAATTAGTGAGGAAGCTAACGATGATGATCATGAAACTTCTGATCAAGTTACTATCGAACCTCGTAGGTCAACCAGAGTAAGATTCGTACCAGAGTGGTACGGTAATCCTGTTCTGGAAGTCATGTTACTTGACCATGACGAACCTACGAACTATGAGGGAGCGATGATGAGCCCAGATTCCGCAAAATGGATTGAGGCCATGAAATCTGAGATGGGATCCATGTATGAGAACAAAGTATAGACTTTGGTTGAATTTCCCGATGATCGGCAAGCTAAAGAGAATAAATGGATCTTCAAGAGGAAGACGGACGCTCATAGTAGTGTTACTATCTTCAAAGCTCGAATTGTTGCAAAAAGGTTTTCAACAAGTTCAAGGTGTTGACTACGATGAGATTTTCTCACTCGTATCGATGCTTAAAAGTCTATCCGAATCATGTTAGCAATTGCCGCATTTTATGAAGTCTGGCAAATGGATATCAAAACTACATTCCTTAATGGATTTATTAAATAAGAGTTGTATATGATGCAACCATAAGGTTTTGTCAATCCTAAAGGTGCTAACAAAGTGTGCAAACTCCGGTGATCCATCTATGGAGTGGTGCAAGCATCTCGGAGTTGGAATATATGCTTTGATGAGTTGATCAAAGCATATAGTTTTATATAGACTTTTGGAGAAGCCTGTATTTACAAGAAAGTGAGTGGGAGCTCTCTAGCATTTCTGTTATTATATGTGGATGACATATTGTTGATCAGAAATGATACTGAATTTCTGGATAGCATAAAAGGATACTTGAATAAGAATTTTTCAATGAAAGACCTCAGTGAAGCTTCTTACATATTGGGCATTAAGATCTATAGAGATAGATCAAGACGCTTGACAAGTTTTTGAAGTAGTTAAAAATGGAACAGTCAAAGAAGGAGTTATTTCCTGTGTTACAAGGTGTAAAGTTGAGTAAAGACTCGAAACCCGACCACGGTAGAAAATAGAAAGAGAATGAAAAGTCATTCCCGATGCCTCAGCCATAGGTTCTATAAAGTATGTTATGTTGTGTACCAGACCTATTGTGTACCTCACCAAGATTTTCGCAAGGGAGTACAATAGTGATCTAGGAGTATATCACTGGACAGCGCTCAAAATTATCCTTAGAGGACTAGGGAAATATTTCTCGGTTATGGAGGTGATAAAAGAGTTCGTCGTAAAGAGTTACGTCGAGGTAAGCTTTTGACACCTATCTAAATGACTCTAAGTCTCGATCTACATACATATTGAAAGTGGGAGCAATTAGCTAGAGTAGCTCCGTGCAGAGTATTGTAGACACAGAAATTAGCAAAATACATATGGATCTGAATGTTGCAGACCCATAGACTAAACTTCTCTCACAAGCAAAACATGATCACCCTTTGGGTGTTAATCACATAGAGATGTGAACTATATTATTGACTCTAGTAAACCCTTTGGGTATTTGTCACATGGAGATGTGAACTAATCACATAAAGATGTGAACTATTGGTGTTAAATCACATGACGATGCGAACTAGATTATTGACTCTAGTGCAAGTGGGAGACTGAAGGAAATATGCCCTAGATGCAATAATAGAGTTATTATTTATTTCCTCATATCATGATAAATGTTTATTATTCATGCTAGAATTGTATTAACCGGAAACTTAGTACATGTGTGAATACATAGACAAACAGAGTGTCCCTAGTATGCCTCTACTTGACTAGCTCGTTAATCAAAGATGGTTAAGTTTCCTAGCCATGGACATGTGTTGTCATTTGATGAACGGGGTCACATCACTATAGAATGATGTGATGGACTAGACCCATCCGTTAGCTTAGCACTATGATCATTTAGTTTATTGCTATTGCTTTCTTCATGACATATACATGTTCCTATGACTATGAGATTATGCAACTCCCGAATACCGGAGGAACACTTAGTGTGCTATCAAACGTCACAACGTAACTGGGTGATTATAAAGATGCTCTACATGTGTCACCGATGGTGTTTGTTGAGTTGGTATAGATCGAGATTAGGATTTGTCACTCCGATTGTCGAAGAGGTATCTCTGGGCCCTCTCAGTAATGCTCATCACTATAAGCCTTGCAAGAAATGTGACTAATGAGTTAGTTGTGGGATGAAGTATTACGGGACGAGTAAAGAGACTTGCCGGTAATGAGATTGAAGATCTTCGTAGAATATGTAGGAACCAATATGAGCATCCAGGTTCCGCTATTGGTTATTGACCGGAGATGAGTCTCGGTCATGTCTAGATAGTTCTCGAACCCGTAGGGCCCGCACGCTTAACGTTCGATGATGATTGGTATTATGAGTTATGTGATTTGATGTATAGAAGGTTGTTCGGAGTCCCGGATGAGATCACGGACATGACGAGGAGTCTCGAAATGGTCGAGACATAAAGATCGATATATTGGAAGGCTATAGTCGGACATCGTAAAGGTTCTGAGTGATTCGGGTATTTTTTGGAGTACCGAGGAGTTACGGGAATTCACCGGGAGAAGTAATGGGCTTATTGTCGGGGTAAATAGCCACGGATAGCCTAGCCGGCTTCCCCTGGCCCCTCAGAAAAAATTGAGAGCCCGTCCGGCTCATAAGAAGACTCAAGACTTAGGCCGACTCCCCCCTAGCCGGCTACCTTCCTAGCCGGCTTGGGGGCGGCCCGCCCTTTCTACCCCCATGTAGAAAACTATGGAGGGCCGGCTACGACATGGCCGGCTGCGGCAGGGCCGGCTATGACAAGGCCGGCTATGGCACGGCCGGCTACCGCCGGGCCGGCTCCGATAAAGTAGTCAACGCCGTACCCGCGATGTACGCGTCCACTCTGCGATGATGAAGCGGGGCGTGGCTACAGTGGAGCCTGCCACCCCCAAAACCCGGAGCACGCCTGGTACAGCGCGTCGTGCGGGCAACTGCGGCCCGCCCGGCGCGGCACTGTAGCCTCGGCGGCTCCGACGCCGTCCTCGACGGGCCGCCAGCGTGGCCCCCGAGGCGGTGGGCCCCTTCGGGCGGAGAGATGCCGAAGGCGGCCGCCCCCCCTCTCAAGCCGGCGAGACAGAGGGCCGGCTTCGCGTAGCCGGCCTGCCGCCTTCCTCGAAGGAGACGCCCATTAAGGAGACAAGGTGCGGCGGGGCTACGGTAATAGCCCGCCAAGGCGGCGTTACTGTAGCCACACTTACCCCGACCAAGCCTGCGCCAACAAACACGGAGCAACAGTAACCGGCCGCCGACAAGACCCTGGCCGGTGGGGCCGGCCTGTCGACCCAGGAGCCGGCAGTCGGCGGGACCCACCAGCCGGCGGGCCCCAAAAGCCGGCGGAGAAGCCGGCAAGCATAGTCACCGACAGCTGGGCCCCGCGCCCAGTCGGATTACCATTGTACCCCCGGGGGGTAGGCCTATATAAACCCCCCGGTGCACCCATGCAAAGGGTTGAACTCTCTTTCTAGACATAGACACTTACAAGGAGAAGAGGCAGGCTGTGCTAAGCCCTTCTTCCTCCTTCCATCCCAAACAGCTCAAGGAGCATTGTAGCCACCTGTGAACTTAGTAACCATGCGGAGACCCCGCAGAGCAGCAGTAGGGGTGTTATCTCCCCGGAGAGCCCTGAAGCTGGGTAAGATTCGCCGGCGTGCATGTCTACGCCTCATCCCGTTTCCAGGCACCGGCGACGTTCTTTTGGTCCCCGCAATGATAAGCCACCCGTTGGCATATGTCGATCCTACCACCCGACATTTGGCGCCCACCGTGGGGCCAGGTGCACCGTCGTCCGGAGACCTGTTCTGGACGGGAACCCTTTTCCTTCCTCGCGGGCGCAGCCAGCCTGGCTCGCCCGATGGCGCTTGCCGCGACGCGCTGCATGGCGTCGCTGACGCCTGCGCGGCTAGCGGCCTCGCCCGCCTCTTCGACAAGGCCCGCATCTCCGACGAGCTCGCTGCCGATGCGGGCACAGATCACCTCGCCAACCTCCTCAGCCAGCTCCACGTCTCCAGCGAGCCCGCTGCAGACTTGGAGTCGGTTGGCTCCACCGACCCGATGCCCGTCGACTCCGACGCGGCATCCTACGACACCTTCCCCGCCAACGTCACGGTCTACAACGACCCGCTCCCTCCGGCTGGCGATCGCGATTCCGATGCCCCCGAGGTGATGGTTATCGGCCTCGACGGCCCGACTGACGAGGGCGCCCGCGACTCCCCGCGCGCGGCAGCCCAAGACTTGTCCGTCCCCCTCCCGGCTGACGCCAGCGACGAAGTTCTGGAGGCACGCCGCCTCGCCCTCCTCGCGGAGGGCCGGTGGCTGGCCTCCGTAAGACGCCTCACCGAGGCCTACCAGCGCGAAGCTGACCGCGCCGCCTTCGGCACGCCGGCTCCGGCTGGCCCTAGCCGGGCCGGCGCTGTCAGGCAACGCGGCGCCGTCATCGCCGACACGCTTGGCATGGACCGCCCGGTCTACGCTACCCCGCTCGAGAACCTGCGCGCCGCCCAGGCGGCCGTAGACGAGCTAGACGGCTTGGAAGCCGAAGATCTCCCCCATATGACGCGGCGCATCCAGCAACTAATCGATGCGGCCGCACGACGGCACGAGGCCGACGCCTGCGCGGGGAGCCCTCCCCCGTGCCGCGAGCACGGCGCGACCTCCCGGTCGCCGACTACCAGCTACACGCGCGCGCGGCGCGAGGAAGAGCCGGCTTCCAGTCGAAGCCGGACCCAAGTCTCCACCGAGCGAGACGCGGACGGCCGCCCCCGAGCCATGGAATGGCGGGGCACCCCGCCTCCGCCTCGAGCTCGCGGAGAAAGATATCCTACCCCGCCTCCAGTGGCTCACCCGACTCTCAGCGGCCGGCTCGGTCGCCGGGAGGGAATCGGCGAAAACGACACCCGCCACCGGATCGATCGCCTGGCCCGATCCCTGGCGCTAGAAGAAGAAGACGATGTCGGCCCGCCTTGCTTCGGCCCCCGCATCCGCGACGAGCCCTTCCCCAAAGGGT
The DNA here is from genome assembly GCA_034509565.1 of Triticum monococcum. Lineage (NCBI taxonomy): Eukaryota > Viridiplantae > Streptophyta > Magnoliopsida > Poales > Poaceae > Triticum > Triticum monococcum. The sequence goes on along the minus strand of CM067843.1, from coordinate 751,037,825 downwards.
TCTCGCTCCCAAGAGACACGCCCAAGTACAACGGCTCGGTGAAGCCGGAAGACTGGCTGACCGACTACTCCACAGCCGTCAGCATCGCCAATGGCAACCGGCGCGTTGCCGTAAAGTACGTGCCCCTCATGCTGCAGGGCACGGCGCGGACTTGGCTTAACAGCCTTAAGCCGCTCAGCATCAACAGCTGGGTGGACTTCACTGAAGCCTTCGTTCGCAACTTCACCAGCACCTACAAGCGGGCTCCCAAGCCCAGACAGCTCTCCCTGTGTGTACAGGGCCCAGCCGAGTCCACTCGCGACTACCTGACGCGTTGGGCCGAGCTCCGCAACTCCTGTGAGGGGGTGCACGAGGTGCAAGCCATCGAATACTTCACAGCCGGGTGCCGAGAGGGCACCCTCCTCAAGCACAAGCTTCTCTGCGATGAGCCGACTACCCTCGACGAGCTCCTAAACATCGCTGACAAGTACGCCACCGCCGACTCCTCGATGAAGACCGAGCTCCGGGTGGACGCATCCAGAAAGGTACTCAATCCGGCGCCCAAAGCGCCGGCTGGAGACGGCGGCCGACGCCAACACCAGAATGATCAAAAATGCAAGGGCCCTGCGCCGCCTCCCGCCAGTCGGCAGGTTGCCACGGTCGAAGACGCGCCGCCTGAAGGGCGGCCCGCACCCAAGAAGCCTAAGGGCGGTCGGCCGGCTTGGCAGCCGGCCTTCTCCTACGAGCAAACCCTTGATGCCCCGTGCAAGTTCCACAGCGGCGCGAAGCCGTCCAACCACACGACCCGCAAATGCAACTGGCTTGCCCGAATCTCGAAGGGCGAAGGGCTCACGTCGACTCCGCCTGCTGGCCCGCCGCCGCCGGCTCCGCCGCCCAAAGCCGCCCGGCCCGCGGTCGACGCCGTGCAGGACGAGTTCCCCGACGAGCAAGCGTCTTATGTCATCTTTACGAGCCAGCCCGAAGACCGGCGCAGCAAGCGCCGAGAGCAACAGGAGGTCAACATGGCCGCCACCAGCCCAGCCGGCCGCATGCACTGGTCGGAGAAACCCATCAGCTGGAGCCGGGCCGACCACCCAGAGGTGATGCCATCCCCCGGCTCCTACGCACTGGTCCTGGAGGCCACCCTCGCTACGGATACGCGCGCCGCACGCTTCTCCCACGTGCTGATCGACGGCGGAAGCAGCATCAACATCCTGTACCGCGACACCATGGAGAAGCTGGGCGTCAAGGCCAAGCAACTTGCGCCGACTCGAACGGTGTTCCACGGCATCGTACCCGGACTGTCCTGCGCCCCCATCGGCAAGCTCAAGATCGATGTACTCTTTGGGGGCAAGGATCATTTCCGCCGGGAAGCAATCTGGTTCGAGGTGGTGGACCTGGATAGCTCTTATCATGCCTTGCTTGGCCGACCCGCCTTGGCCAAGTTCATGGCGGTCCCCCACTATGCTTACCTCAAGATGAAGATACCGAGCTCCAAGGGTGTCATCACCATCGCCGGCGACTACAAGAAGTCCGCCGACTGCGCCGCGGCCAGCAGCCGGCTGGCCGAATCCCTCGTGATCGCGGCCGAGAGGAAGACGCTGGACCGGGTCGTGGCCCTGGCCAGCAAGCAGCTAAACCAACCCGCCGACTCCAAGGAGTATGATGCCCAAGGATCTTTCCAGCCGGCCAAGGAGACCAAGAAGATACAGCTCGACCCCGAGTGCCCCGAGAGGTTCGCCGTCATTGGGGCGAGCCTGGATAGCAAATAGGAAGGCGAGCTCGCCGATTTCCTCCATGAGAATCGGGATATCTTTGCATGGTCCCCCAAGGACATGCAGGGTGTTCCGAAGGATTTCGCCGAGCACAAATTGCACGTGCGGGAGGATGCTAAACCAGTCAAGCAGCCCCTCCGCCGACTGTCAGAAGAGAAGAGAAGGATCGTAGGGGAGGAGATAGCCCGGCTCCTTGCAGCCGGCTTCATCATGGAAGTTTTCTTCCCTGAATGGCTCGCGAACCCGGTTCTCGTGCTGAAGAAGAATAACAAGTGGCGCATGTGTATAGATTACACGAGCCTCAACAAAGCCTGCCCAAAAGATCCCTTCGCTCTGCCCAGGATCGATCAAGTGATAGACTCCACAGCCGGATGCGAGCTGTTGAGCTTTTTGGATGCCTACTCGGGATACCACCAGATCAAGCTGAACCCGGATGACCAACTGAAGACCGCCTTCATCACGCCGTTTGGGGCCTTCTGCTACCTGACCATGACGTTCGGCTTGAGGAATGTCGGGGCCACGTTTCAGCGTTGCATGCAGAAGTGCCTCCTCACGCAGCTCGGCAAGAATGCCCACGTTTACGTGGATGATGTTGTGGTGAAGACGAAGAAGCGTGGCACTCTGCTGGAAGACTTGAAGGAGACATTCGAGAACCTGCGCCGGTTCCGAATCAAGCTCAACCCAGAGAAATGCGTGTTCGGAGTGCCAGCCGGCCAGCTCCTAGGCTTCCTGGTCTCTGAACGCGGCATAGAGTGCAACCCTGCGAAGATCAAAGCCATCGAGAGGATGGCGGTCCCAACCAAGCTCAGAGAGATTCAGAAGTTCACCGGGTGCCTGGCCTCTCTTAACCGCTTCATCAGCCGGCTCGGAGAAAAGGCTCTCCCCCTCTACCGCCTCATGAAGAAGAGCACTCACTTTGAGTGGAACGACCAGGCCGACCAAGCTTTCCACGAGCTGAAGAAAGTGCTGTCCACGCCGCCTGTCTTGGCGGCACCGACTGAGAAGGAGCCCATGCTCCTATATATTGCCGCCACTAGCCGGGTGGTCAGCACCGTCATTGTGATCGAACGCCCCGAAGAAGGCCGAGCCCAGCCGGTCCAGAGACCGGTTTATTACCTGAGCGAGGTGCTGTCCACCTCGAAACAAAATTACCCGCACTATCAGAAGATGTGCTATGGCGTGTACTTCGCCGCCAAGAAGCTGAAGCCGTACTTTCAAGAGCATCCCATCACGATCGTATGCACTGCCCCGCTTGCCGACATCATAGGCAGCCGGGATGCATCCGGCCGGGTGGCCAAATGGGCCATCGAGCTGGCCCCCTACACCATCTTCTACCAACCCCGCACCGCCATCAAGACGCAAGCGCTGGCCGACTTCCTCGTCGACTGGGCCGAGACCCAGTACTTACCACCGGCGCCCGACTCCACCCATTGGCGCATGCACTTTGACGGATCAAAGATGCGCACCGGCTTGGGAGCCGGCATCGTCCTTACTTCTCCAAAGGGCGACAAGCTCAAATACACGCTGCAGATCCACTTCGCCGCCTCCAACAACGTAGCCGAGTACGAGGCGCTCATACACAGGCTCCGGCTGGCCAAGGAGCTTGGTATTCGCCGGATCCTGTGCTATGGCGACTCGGATTTGGTGGTGCAGCAGTCTTCTGGCGACTGGGATGCCAAGGACGCGAACATGGCGAGCTACCGTTTCCTAGTACAGCAAATCAGCGGATACTTCGACGGATGTGAGTTCCTCCACGTGCCGCGGGCCGACAACGAGCCAGCTGACGCCCTGGCCCGAATAGGCTCCACGCGGCAAGCAATACCAGCCGGCGTCGCCCTGCAGCGCCTCCTCAAGCCTTCAATCAAGCCGTCTCCGGAGTCCGACTCCATTTTCGTGCCGCCTAACGCCGAGGGGGCCGGGTCCGGCTCGAAGAATCAAGCAGCCGGCCCAGGGACTTCAATATTCGGCTCGGGAACTGCCGCACCCGGCCCGGGGACTGCAGCAGCCGGCCCGGGGGCTGCAGTAGCCGGCCCGGGGACTTCTTCAGCACAGGAAGCGGCGGCCGACTCCAGCGCTGCACTGCCCAACCCACCCACCCTGGTGGCTCTGGCCACATTGGTGGCTGAGGAGGTCGCCGCCCCATCATGGGCCCAAGCCATCCGCAACTTTCTGGTGAACCATGACCTGCCGGCTGACAAAAACGAAGCAAGACAAGTTCAGCGCCGGGCTGGAGCATACACAATCGTCAACAGAGAGCTTGTCAAGCGCAGCGCCACCAGAGTCTTGCAGCGATGCGTCGAGCAGGAGAAAGGCATCGCGATCATCAGGGATATACAAGAAGGAGAATGCGGCCACCACGCCGCATCAAGATCACTAGTCGCCAAAGCCTTCCGCCATGGTTTCTTCTGGCCGACTGCTTTGGACGACGCCAAAGAGCTAGTCAAACACTGCAAAGGCTGCCAGCTTTTCAGCTCGCAGCAACACATGCCGGCTTCGGCACTCAAGACCATTCCCATCACCTGGCCCTTTGCCGTCTGGGGATTGGATATGGTGGGCCCATTCAAGACGGCGCGCGGCGGCATGACACATTTGCTCGTCGCCGTTGACAAATTCACCAAGTGGATCGAGGCGAAGCCGATCAAGAAGCTGAATGGGCCGACTGCAGTGACATTCATTGCAGATATAACAACCCGGTACGGCGTACCGCACAGCATCATCACCGACAACGGCACGAACTTTGCCAAAGGTGCCCTGGCACGGTTCTGCGTTGCGCAAGGTATCCGGATGGACCTTGCGTCAGTCGCCCACCCGCAGTCAAACGGCCAAGTGGAGCGAGCAAATGGCCTCATTCTGTCCGGCATCAAGCCTCGACTGGTCGTACCCCTGGAGCGTTCAGTCGGCTGCTGACTCGATGAGCTGCCGGCTGTCCTATGGAGTCTGCTCACTACTCCCAACAGATCAACCGGCTTCACTCCCTTCTTCCTTGTATATGGTGCCGAGGTGGTCATCCCAACAGACATCGAGTTCGACTCGCCTCGGGTAACCATGTACACGGAAGCGGAAGCCAAAGAAGCACAAGAAGACGGCGTCGACCTGCTGGAAGAGGCCCGGCTGTTAGCCCTCAGCCGGTCCGCTATCTACCAGCAGGGTCTGCGCTGCTACCATAGCCGGAGGGTGTTGGGGAACGCAGTAATTTCGAAAATTTTCCTACGCACACGCAAGATCATGGTGATGCACAGCAACGAGAGGGGAGAGTGTTGTCTACGTACCAACGCAGACCGACTGCGGAAGCGATCACACAACGTAGATGAAGTAGTCGTACGTCTTCTTCCCGATCCGACCGATCCAAGCACCGTTACTCCGGCACCTCCGAGTTCTTAGCACACGTACAGCTCGATGACGTTCCTCGGGCTCCGATCCAGCAAAGCGTCGAGGAAGAGTTTCGTTAGCACGACGGCGTGATGATGATCTTGATGTACTACCGACGCAGGGCTTCGCCTAAGCACTGCAATGGTACGATCGAGGTGGAATTTGGTGGCAGGGAGCACCGCACACGGCTAAGGAACGATCTCAAGGATCAACTTGTGTGTCTTGGGGTGCCCCCTGCCCCCGTATATAAAGGTTGGAGGAGGGGGAGCCGGCCGGCTAGGGAGAGGAGGCGCAGGGGAGTCCTACTCCCACCGGGAGTAGGACTCCTCCCCCCAATCCTAATCCAATTAGGACTCCCGGGGGGAAAAGGAGAGAGAAGGGGGGCCGGCCCCTATCCTAGTCCTACTAGGACTTTGGGGAAGGGGGGGCGCCGGCCAGCTTGGGCTTGTCCCTTTTCTCCTTTTCCACTAAGGCCCAATAGGCCCATTAGTCTCCCGGGGGGTTCCGGTAACCCTCCCGGTATTCCGGTAAAATCCCGATTTCACCCGGAACACTTCCTATGTCCAAACATAGGCTTCCAATATATCAATCTTTACGTGTCGACCATTTCGAGACTCCTCGTCATGTCCGTGATCTCATCCGGGACTCCGAACAACCTTCGGTACATCAAAATGCATAAACTCATAATAACTGTCATCGTAACGTTAAGCGTGCGGACCCTACGGTTCGAGAACAATGTAGACATGACCGAGACACGTCTCCGGTCAATAACCAATAGCGGGACCTGGATGCCCATATTGGCTCCTACATATTCTACGAAGATCTTTATCGGTCAGACCGCATAACAACATACGTTGTTCCCTTTGTCATCGGTATGTTACTTGCCCGAGATTCGATCGTCGGTATCCAATACCTAGTTCAATCTCGTTACCGGCAAGTCTCTTTACTCGTTCCGTAATACATCATCTCACAACTAACATATTAGTTGTAGTGCTTGCAAGGCTTATGTGATGTGCATTACCGAGAGGGCCCAGAGATACCTCTCCGGCAATCGGAGTGACAAACCCTAATCTCGAAATACGCCAACCCAACATCTACCATTGGAGACACCTGTAGTACTCCTTTATAATCACCCAGTTACGTTGTGACGTTTGGTAGTACCCAAAGTGTTCCTCCGGTAAACGGGAGTTGCATAATCTCATAGTTATAGGAACATGTATAAGTCATGAAGAAAGCAATAGCAACATACTAAACGATCGGGTGCTAAGCTAATGGGATGGGTCATGTCAATCAGATCATTCTACTAATGATGTGACCTCGTTAATCAAATAACAACTCTTTGTTCATGGTTAGGAAACATAACCATCTTTGATTAACGAGCTAGTCAAGTAGAGGCATACTAGTGACACTCTGTTGGTCTATGTATTCACACATGTATTATGTTTCCGGTTAATACAATTCTAGCATGAATAATAAACATTTATCATGATATAAGGAAATAAATAATAACTTTATTATTGCCTCTAGGGCATATTTCCTTCAGTCTCCCACTTGCACTAGAGTCAATAATCTAGATTACACAGTAATGATTCTAACACCCATGGAGCCTTGGTGCTGATCATGTTTTGCTCGTGGAAGAGGCTTAGTCAACGGGTCTGCAACATTCAGATCCGTATGTATCTTGCAAATCTCTATGTCTCCCACCTGGACTAAATCCCGGATGGAGTTGAAGCGTCTCTTGATGTGTTTGTTCCTCTTGTGAAATCTGGATTCCTTTCCCAAGGCAATTGCACCAGTATTGTCACAGAAGATTTTCATTGGACCCGATGCACTAGGTATGACACCTAGATCGGATATGAACTCCTTCATCCAGACTCCTTCGTTTGCTGCTTCCGAAGCAGCTATGTACTCCGCTTCACATGTAGATCCCGCTACGACGCTTTGTTTAGAACTGCACCAACTGACAGCTCCACCGTTTAAAGTAAACACGTATTCGGTTTGCGATTTAGAATCGTCCGGATCAGTGTCAAAGCTTGCATCAACGTAACCTCTTACGGTGAGCTCTTTGTCACCTCCATATATGAGAAACATATCCTTAGTCCTTTTCAGGTATTTCAGGATGTTCTTGACCGCTGTCCAGTGATCCATTCCTGGATTACTTTGGTACCTCCCTGCTAAGCTTATAGCAAGGCACACATCAGGTCTGGTACACAGCATTGCATACATGATAGAGCCTATGGCTGAAGCATAGGGAACATCTTTCATTTTCTCTCTATCTTCTGCAGTGGTCGGCATTGAGTCTTACTCAACTTCATACCTTGTAACACGGGCAAGAACCCTTTCTTTGCTTGATCCATTTTGAACTTCTTCAAAATCTTGTCAAGGTATGTGCTCTGTGAAAGTCCAATTAAGCGTTTAGATCTATCTCTATAGATCTTTATGCCTAATATGTAAGTAGCTTCCCCGAGGTCTTTCATCAAAAAACTTTTATTCAAGTATCCCTTTATGCTATCCAGAAATTCTATATCATTTCCAATAAGCAATATGTCATCCACATATAATATCAGAAATGCTACAGAGCTCCCACTCACTTTCTTGTAAATACAGGCTTCTCCAAAAGTCTGTATAAAGCCAAATGCTTTGATCACACTATCAAAGCGTTTATTCCAACTCCGAGATGCTTGCACCAGTCCATAAATGGATCGCTGGAGTTTGCATACTTTGTTAGCTCCCTTTGGATCGACAAAACCTTCTGGTTGTATCATATACAACTCTTCTTCCAGAAATCCATTCAGGAATGCAGTTTTGACATCCATCTGCCATATTTCATAATCATAAAATGCGGCAATTGCTAACATTATTCTGACGGACTTAAGCATCGCTACGGGTGAGAAGGTCTCATCGTAGTCAACTCCTTGAACTTGCCGAAAACCTTTTGCGACAAGTCGAGCTTTATAGACAGTAATATTACCGTCAGCGTCAGTCTTTTTCTTGAAGATCCATTTATTCTCAATTGCTTGCCGATCATCGGGCAAGTCAACCAAAGTCCATACTTTGTTTTCATACATGGATCCCATCTCAGATTTCATGGCCTCAAGCCACTTTGCGGAATCTGGGCTCACCATCGCTTCTTCATAGTTCGTAGGTTCATCATGATCTAGCAGCATGACTTCCAGAACTGGATTACCGTACCACTCTGGTGCGGATCTCACTCTGGTTGATCTACGTGGTTCAGTAGTATCTTGTTCTGAAGCTTCATGATCATCATCATTAGCTTCCTCACTGATTGGTATAGGTGTCGCAGAAACAGTTTTCTGTGATGTACTATTTTCCAATAAGGGAGCAGGTACAGTTACCTCGTCAAGTTCTACTTTCCTCCCACTCACTTCTTTCGAGAGAAACTCCTTCTCTAGAAATGATCCATTCTTAGCAACGAATGTCTTGCCTTCGGATCTGTGATAGAAGGTATACCCAACAGTTTCTTTTGGGTATCCTATGAAGACACATTTCTCCGCTTTGGGTTCGAGCTTATCAGGTTGAAGCTTTTTCACATAAGCATCGCAGCCCGAAACTTTAAGAAACGACAACTTTGGTTTCTTGCCAAACCATAGTTCATAAGGCGTCGTCTCAACGGATTTTGATGGTGCCCTGTTTAACGTGAATGCGGCCGTCTCTAAAGCATAACCCCAAAACGATAGCGGTAAATCAGTAAGAGACATCATAGATCGCACCATATCTAGTAAAGTGCGATTACGACGTTCGGACACACCATTACGCTGTGGTGTTCCGGGTGGCGTGAGTTGCGAAACTATTCCACAATTTTTCAAATGTACACCAAACTCGTAACTCAAATATTCTCCTCCACGATCGGATCGTAGAAACTTTATTTTCTTGTTACGATGATTTTCAACTTCACTCTGAAATTCTTTGAACTTTTCAAATGTTTCAGACTTATGTTTCATTAAGTAGATATACCCATATATGCTTAAATCATCTGTGAAGGTGAGAAAATAACGATATCCGCCACGAGCCTCAATATTCATCGGACCACATACATCGGTATGTATGATTTCCAATAAATCTGTTGCTCTCTCCATAGTACCGGAGAACGGTGTTTTAGTCATCTTGCCTATGAGGCATGGTTCGCAAGTACCAAGTGATTCATAATCAAGTGGTTCCAAAAGCCCATCAGTATGGAGTTTCTTCATGCGCTTTACACCGATATGACCTAAACGGCAGTGCCACAAATAAGTTGCACTATCATTATCAACTCTGCATCTTTTGGCTTCTACATTATGAATATGTGTATCACTACTATCGAGATTCAATAAGAATAGACCACTCTTCAAGGGTGCATGACCATAAAAGATATTATTCATATAAATAGAACAACCATTATTCTCTGATTTAAATGAATAACCGTCTCGCATTAAACAAGATCCAGATATAATGTTCATGCTCAACGTTGGCACCAAATAACAATTATTTAGGTCTAATATTAATCCCGAAGGTAGATGTAGAGGTAGCGTGCCGACCGCGATCACATCGACTTTGGAACCATTTCCCACGCGCATCGTCACCTCGTCCTTTGCTAGCGTCCGCTTATTCCGTAGTCCCTGTTTCGAGTTGCAAATATTAGCAACAGAACCAGTATCAAATACCCAGGTGCTACTGCGAGCTCTAGTAAGGTACACATCAATAACATGTATATCACATATACCTTTGCTCACTTTGCCATCCTTCTTATCCGCCAAATACTTGGGGCAGTTCCGCTTCCAGTGTCCAGTCTGCTTGCAGTAGAAGCACTCAGTTTCAGGCTTAGGTCCAGACTTGGGTTTCTTCTCTTGAGCAGCAACTTGCTTGCTGTTCTTCTTGAAGTTCCCCTTCTTCTTTCCTTTGCCTTTTTTCTTGAAACCAGTGGTTTTGTTAACCATCAACACTTGATGCTCCTTCTTGATTTCTACCTCCGCAGCTTTCAGCATTGCGAAGAGCTCGGGAATAGTCTTGTTCATCCCTTGCATATTATAGTTCATCACGAAGCTCTTGTAGCTTGGTGGCAGTGATTGGAGAATTCTGTCAATGACGCAGTCATCTGGAAGATTAACTCCCATCTGAATCAAGTGATTATTATACCCAGACATCTTGAGTATATGCTCACTGACAGAACTGTTCTCCTCCATCTTACAGCTATAGAACTTATTGGAGACTTCATATCTCTCAATTCGGGCATTTGCTTGAAACATTAACTTCAACTCCTGGAACATCTCATATGCACCATGACGTTCAAAACGTCGTTGAAGTCCCGATTCTAAGCCGTAAAGCATGGCACACTGAACTATCGAGTAGTCATCAGCTTTGCTCTGCCAGACGTTCATAACATCTGGCGTTGCTCCAGCAGCAGGCCTGTCACCCAGCGGTGCTTCCAGGACGTAATTCTTCTGTGCAGCAATGAGGATAATCCTCAGGTTACGGACCCAGTCCATGTAATTGCTACCATCATCTTTCAACTTTGCTTTCTCAAGGAACGCATTAAAATTCAACGGAACAATAGCACGAGCCATCTATCTACAATCAACATAAACAAGCAAGATACTATCAGGTACTAAGTTCATGATAAGTTTAAGTTCAGTTAATCAAATTACTTAGGAACTCCCACTTAGATAGACATCCCTCTAATCCTCTAAGTGATCACGTGATCCAAATCAACTAAACCATAACCGATCATCACGTGAGATGGAGTAGTTTTCAATGGTGAATATCGTTATGTTGATCATATCTACTATATGATTCACGCTCGACCTTTCGGTCTCCGTGTTCCGAGGCCATATCTGTATATGCTTGGCTCGTCAAGTATAACCCGAGTATTTTGCGTGTGCAACTGTTTTGCACCCGTTGTATTTGGACGTAGAGCTTATCACACCCGATCATCACGTGGTGTCTGGGCACGACGAACTTTGGCAACGGTGCATACTCGGGGAGAACACTTCTTGATAATTTTAGTGAGAGATCATCTTATAATGCTACCGTCAATCAAAGCAAGATAAGATGCATAAAAGGATAAACATCACATGCAATCAATATAAGTGATATGATATGGCCATCATCATCTTGTGCTTGTGATCTCCATCTTCGAAGCACCGTCATGATCACCATCGTCACCGGCGCGACACCTTGATCTCCATCGTAGCATCGTTGTCGTCTCGCCAATCTTATGCTTCCACGACTATCACTACCATTTAGTAATAAAGTAAAGCATTACATCGCGATTGCATTGCATACAATAAAGCGACAACCATATGGCTCCTGCCAGTTGCCGATAACTCGGTTACAAAACATGATCATCTCATACAATAAAATCAGCATCATGCCTTGACCATATCACATCACAACATACCCTGCAAAAACAAGTTAGACGTCCTCTACTTTGTTGTTGCAAGTTTTACGTGGCTGCTACGGGCTTAAGTAAGAACTCATCTCACCTACGCATCAAAACCACAATGATAGTTCGTCAAATAGACTCCGTTTTAACCTTCTCAAGGACCGGGCGTAGTCACACTTGGTTCAACTAAAGTTGGAGAGGCAGTCTTCCGCAAGCCATCTGTGTGCAAAGCACGTCGAGGGAACCGGTCTCGCGTAAGAGTACGCGTAAGGTTGGTCCGGATCGTCTCACCCAACAATACCGCCGAACCAAAGTATGACATGCTGGTAGGCAGTATGACTTGTATCGCCCACAACTCACTTGTGTTCTACTCGTGCATATAACATCAAACCATAAAACCTAGGCTCGGATGCCACTGTTGGGGAACGCAGTAATTTCGAAAATTTTCCTACCCACACGCAAGATCATGGTGATGCACAGCAACGAGAGGGGAGAGTGTTGTCTACGTACCAACGCAGACCGACTGCGGAAGCGATCACACAACGTAGATGAAGTAGTCGTATGTCTTCTTCCCGATCCGACCGATCCAAGCACCGTTACTCCGGCACCTCCGAGTTCTTAGCACACGTACAGCTCGATGACGTTCCTCGGGCTCCGATCCAGCAAAGCGTCGAGGAAGAGTTTCGTCAGCACGACGGCGTGATGACGATCTTGATGTACTACCGACGCAGGGCTTCGCCTAAGCACTGCAACGGTACGATCGAGGTGGAATTTGGTGGCAGGGGGCACCGCACACGGCTAAGGAACGATCTCAAGGATCAACTTGTGTGTCTTGGGGTGCCCCCTGCCCCCGTATATAAAGGTTGGAGGAGGGGGAGCCGGCCGGCTAGGGAGAGGAGGCGCAGGGGAGTCCTACTCCCACCGGGAGTAGGACTCCTCCCCCCAATCCTAATCCAATTAGGACTCCCGGGGGGAAAAGGAGAGAGAAGGGGGGCCGGCCCCTATCCTAGTCCTACTAGGACTTTGGGGAAGGGGGGGCGCCGGCCAGCTTGGGCTTGTCCCTTTTCTCCTTTTCCACTAAGGCCCAATAGGCCCATTAGTCTCCCGGGGGGTTCCGGTAACCCTCCCGGTATTCCGGTAAAATCCCGATTTCACCCGGAACACTTCCTATGTCCAAACATAGGCTTCCAATATATCAATCTTTACGTGTCGACCATTTCGAGACTCCTCGTCATGTCCGTGATCTCATCCGGGACTCCGAACAACCTTCGGTACATCAAAATGCATAAACTCATAATAACTGTCATCGTAACGTTAAGCGTGCGGACCCTACGGTTCGAGAACAATGTAGACATGACCGAGACACGTCTCCGGTCAATAACCAATAGCGGGACCTGGATGCCCATATTGGCTCCTACATATTCTACGAAGATCTTTATCGGTCAGACCGCATAACAACATACGTTGTTCCCTTTGTCATCGGTATGTTACTTGCCCGAGATTCGATCGTCGGTATCCAATACCTAGTTCAATCTCGTTACCGGCAAGTCTCTTTACTCGTTCCGTAATACATCATCTCACAACTAACATATTAGTTGTAGTGCTTGCAAGGCTTATGTGATGTGCATTACCGAGAGGGCCCAGAGATACCTCTCCGACAATCGGAGTGACAAACCCTAATCTCGAAATACGCCAACCCAACATCTACCATTGGAGACACCTGTAGTACTCCTTTATAATCACCCAGTTACGTTGTGACGTTTGGTAGTACCCAAAGTGTTCCTCCGGTAAACGGGAGTTGCATAATCTCATAGTTATAGGAACATGTATAAGTCATGAAGAAAGCAATAGCAACATACTAAACGATCGGGTGCTAAGCTAATGGGATGGGTCATGTCAATCAGATCATTCTACTAATGATGTGACCTCGTTAATCAAATAACAACTCTTTGTTCATGGTTAGGAAACATAACCATCTTTGATTAACGAGCTAGTCAAGTAGAGGCATACTAGTGACACTCTGTTGGTCTATGTATTCACACATGTATTATGTTTCCGGTTAATACAATTCTAGCATGAATAATAAACATTTATCATGATATAAGGAAATAAATAATAACTTTATTATTGCCTCTAGGGCATATTTCCTTCAGAGGGTCCGCCCAAGATCCTTCCAGGAGGGCGACCTTGTGCTCCGGCTGATCCAGCGAACAGCCGGCCAGCACAAGCTCGCAGCCCCCTGGGAAGGCCCCTTCATCATCAGCAGAGCCTTGGGCAACGACGCCTACTACCTCATCGACGCGCAGAAGCCGAAGGCACGCAAGAGAGACGACTCCGGCAAGGAGTCGGAGCGACCGTGGAACGCAAATCTCCTTCGAAAGTTTTACAGTTAAAGCGCAGTATGTGTCATGCCCACTTTTTTATTTAGTATGATACAGTAGGCTCCCCGAGAAAGACTCGGGGACTGCCACCCGTTGTTTTATGAATGAAAGTTATCATGCGTATGATATTATCTTTTCATTTATTTTGTCCGGTACCGGGCCCGACGAGTCGGCCCGGGGACTGGCCGACTAGAGTTATATTAAAAGCCCTACCCACAGTCAGACAAGTAATGTGTCGACACCCAGGCTTGGCTCTTGCCGAAATCGCAGCTCGAAGAACCGACTGCCCGGCTGGCAAGAGCCACCAGCCGGAAAGGGTGCGCACATGAAAAACGGCTAGGGACCAAATAGGCTCGCATATATAACAAAAGCCGGTTTGCTGCCTCCCGCCGACCGACTACCAGAGTAGCCGGCCGGCCGGCTTACATTCAGTCTACTTCAAATCCAAGAAAACTCAAGTACTTGCCTTCCCAAAGAGGGAAGGCGGCAAAGGAAAGAGCCTAAGGACAAAAAGTACACTCGGATGAACGCCAACACATGCATATATTAATATATTACACAAAAAGCCTCCAGAGAGGTCGACATTCAGCATTGTTCGATACACCCCCAGTGGGTGGAATTGCAGAAACTTAAATTTGTCCAAAAAGAAAGACAGGGCGAAACGAAAGGCAGATCAAGCCAGCGGGGCCGCAGACGAGCTGGATTAGGCGACGGAGGTAGTCGTGCCGGCTGAAGGAGCGGCCGGCTGGCGAACCTCGGCTTGATCGTCGTCTCCGGCAGAGGGCGCGCTCCTGCGTGGCTCGTTGCTAGAGGCACGATCGGCTGGGGGACGGTCGGCCACCCCACCAGTCGGCTCGGCGTCTTCGCTGTCCTCTTCCTCGTCGTCCTCACCCTCGTCGCTAGAGGCGATCTCTTCCGCCAAGTCCTCGCCGTCCACCGGGTTCAGCCCGAACCATTCCTCCGGCTGGGCAGCGCCATCGTCGTTGAGCTCCGGCGCGAAGACGCTGGTGTCGGTGCACTCGGCGATCGTCGAGGCGCGCTGCGCGATCGCCGGCCGCACCTCCTCCAGCTCGGCGTCGGCTTCCGACCGCCACGTCCGCAGCTGGTCCAGGCTCAGCCCCGGGTACCACGCGCGGACGAACTCCAGCGCCCGCCCGGCTCCAAGACGGGCCGCGGACGCCTTCCAGGCCTCGAAGCGGCCGACTGCGACTTCGAGCCAGTCGGCCGTCCCGCTTGGGGTCCGGGGAATTGCCTGGCCGGGCCAGAGCGCGGCCAGCATTGTCGCCCCGGCGCGTTGGAGCTGGCGGAGCAACCGGTGGGCCGGCTGCAGCCACGCCTGGACGGCGATAAGCTGCTCCGACAATGTCCGGTTCGCATCCGGCGGAATCACGACCCCGGCTTGACGGCGCTCCTCGCGGTAGGCTTCGATGGCTTGGGCGGCAAGGACAGACTGGCCGGGGAAGTACTCTGCGCAAGACAGCAAATACAAGTCAAAACAAAACCATAGGCGGCCGGCGAACGGAAGAAGAGCAAGAAAGACAGCCTACCGTCAATGAGATCCTCGACCCGGCCGAAGCCTTCTTCCAGCGCCTGGCGCGTCTCGGCCCAGCTCGCCTCCCTGGCCCCGAACTCCGCCCTCAGGGTAGCCTCGTCGTCCTACGCCTTTTGCAGGGCTGCCTTGTGGCTCTCCTCTTGGTCGGCCAGTTTCGTCGCCAGGCGGTCGCGCTCTTGAGCCAAGTCAGCGTACTCGGCGTCCTTGGCACGAAGTGCGGCCTGCACCATGCCGAGTTCCCTCCGCAAGTCGGTGTTGGCCTCTGCACGAGCAAGAAATAAAGAGAAAAATCAGCAAAGGGAAAGTCGTCAAGTAAGATCCGACCCGACTGCTCTGCAGTCGGCCCGGATCTCGGGGGCTACACCCAGTGGGTGCGCTGCCGCGCCCCCACAAGAAGTTAACAATGACAAAACACTTACGCCGGCTGCTGGCGAGGTCTTCGGTCCTCCGGCTTAGCTCCCGAGCCTGGGAGTTGAAGGCGGCCGCGCGAGAGTTGTGATAATCCTGAAGATCAGAAAAAAAAAGTCAACATAGTCGTCTAGTAAGATCCGACCCGACTGCGCCGCAGTCGGCCCGGATCTCGGGGACTACACCCAGTGGGTGCGCTAGCGCGCCCCCACGGAAAAAATTCAAAGGACCAGAGCGGTCAAGGAGTGAAGACTTACCCGGATTGCAGACCACGTCGACAGAAACTCCTGAGTGAATTGCCTCAGGAGGCCGGCCTGTGCCTGCAGCCGGCTCCGAACCTCTTGGGACGCGACGTTCAGCTCGCCGCTCCCTCCGCTGGGAGTCCACCCGGACGTGGCGGAGCTGGCCGCCTCCAGGGCGTCTGCCGTCCGCTCGGCTCCCGCGGCTCGGCGCGTGTCCAACGGGGCCGTGCCCCCTCCGGCGGGCCGGCCCGCCGCCGGCTCGATCTCAAGGCCGGCTCCGGCCTCGGGTGCAGCCCGGGCCGGCTCCTCCGGCACCGCCGACGATCGGCCGCCTTCGCCTGCTCCGGCTGGCGCTGCTGGCGACGTCCTCTCAGCGGATCCCTCGACGACCTCGCCCCTCTGCACCGGCGGCTGCTCGGGGATAATCTCCTCCGCCGTGCGCAGAGGGACGTCCGGATCCAAGGTCTGGAGGGGGATGGCGAGCAGCGGAGTCTGGCTGCGCGCGCCTTCCACCTCCGCCTCCACGGCCGCCCGCTCCGATGGAGCCTCGGCCGCCGCGCTCGCTCGCCCTGGCGCCGTTTGGGCGGCCTCTCGCTCCGCCGTCGCCCGCTCCGCCGCCTGCCTCCCTCGGCGCGCCTCGCGTGCGTTGCGCTGCGTGGTTGCGTCAAGTTCGGCGCGGGGGTCTACTCGGCGGGACCCTGAAGAACCGGCGCTCGGCCCGACCACGGAGCCGGCTGGGCCTCGCTCGAGGGAGAGCGGCGCCCTGCCCAGGAGATCAGAAAACATTCAAGGAAAGAAAACTTCAGAATGACAAGCATGCAGGCGGCTACTAGACTTACGCGGAAACTGACGGGGGCTTCTTCACCACCTTCCGGAAGCGGGCCGCCTTCGCCGCCGCCTCCTTGCGCTTTGTGGCCGTGGCGGAGGCCTTCGGTTTCTTCGGCCAGCTTTCGAAGAGCGGGAGCGCGGCCCGGCGTTTTCCCTTCCCGCCACCAGTAGTCGGCGCGGCAGACGAGCTCGCGCCGCGCCGGTCGGTTGCCGGCTGGCGGCGCGGGAGTTCTTCGGCTTCAAAATCGTCCGGCCAGTCGTCGAAACTGGTCGAGAGCCCGGTGCCGCCGAGCTCGGCGGCACCCCCCGTGGCGGCGTCCTCCATGGCGACGGCGGAGAGATCCGGGTCGTCGGGGTCATCCACCGTGCGGTCCGGGGCGTACTCTCGGTCGACTCCGGCTGCCCCGGCTAGCAGCGGGAGGAGAGGATTCTGATGAAGGGAAAAGAGAAAAAATGGTCGCCTGGTCAGAGGCCGGCTAACCCAAGCCGGCAGACGACGAGAGGAAAAGCTTACCACAGGCGGAGGCTGGGCGCGGGAGTACGGCGCCTTGCCGAATTGCCACTCGTCGGTGAGCTTCAAGTTGGCGATGTAGTTCGCCATCAGAGCCACCTCGGCGTGGGGCATCTCCCAGGTGCTCAGCTGGCAGGGATCGAACCGGCCGCTCATCTGGCACATCATGTGCGGCCGGCTTTGAAGAGGCAAGATCCGGCGCTCGACGAAGGCGGTTACCAGGTCGGACGCGAGCAGACCTTCCGACTGGATCATCACCCGAAGCCGGGAGATGGAAGCGTTCCCCGCTGGAGACAGGGACTTCGACCGGTAGCCCCAGGTCCGCCGCTTCCCAGTCGGCGGGCCGGCTACGTAAGCCGGCAGATTGACGTAGTCGCCGTGCCGGGCGACGTTCTTGACGTAGAAGTAAGACTTCTTCCACAAGTTGACCGACTGGATCAGAGGAATGTGGGGGGAAGGGTTGTCGTTGCTGGCCCTCTTCATCGCGATGAAGGCGCCACAGGGAGCCGGCACGCCGGCGGAGACGGTGCCGAGCTTGTTCTGGAACAGTTCCGCCCAGAGCTCCAGCGTCGGCAGCACCCCCAAGTACCCTTCGCAGAGCGTGACGAAGGCCGAGAGTTTGAGCACTGCGTTGGGCGTGACGTGGTGCGGTTAAAGATTGTGGAACTCAAGAAATGACCGCATGAAACTGCTCGCCGGGAAGCCGAAGCCCCGGAGGAAGTGCGTGCGGAAGACGACGCGCTCGCCTTCCTCCGGCGCCGGCGAGACCTCCTTCGCGGGCGCCAGGCGCACCTGCATGAGGTCGGCGGCGGGCAGACGCCGGGTCTGGCGGAGGAACTCGATGTGCTCGTCGTGGACGTTGGACCCGTCCCACGAGCTCGACAAAGCCAGCGACATGGCGGCGTGGGAGGGCTACGGCGCGAAGCTGCGTCGAGCGCGAAGAAGAGCAAGAAGAAGAAGAGCAGGGGGGATGGGGAGCGGGGGAGCGAACAGGCCCGTGCCTCTCCCCCTCCCCTCCTACTTGTAGGCGCGTGCGCCGGAGACGAGGAGGCGCGGCGTGGGGGATCGTGGGGATCGATCGTGCCCATCTCCCCCACGCTCGCGTTAATTACGCGCCTTGATGACGCGGGGTAACGGCCGCGGGGAGGCGAGCAGCCCCCCTCGGGCCACAGAAGATCTGCGCCCGGGCCGAGGCCAGGGAGTGGCGGGCCCGGGCCTGCGGCGGCGTCCCGTCGCGCGCGTGCGACGGCAGGACTTCCCCGCCACGTGGCTCGTCGTGGGGCCCGCGGCTGGCCCGCGGGTCAACCACGGTCGCCCTAATAAAGAAAAGCGCTCTGAAGTCGGCTGCAACGACGCAGTCGGCCCCTCATGGTATGAAGCCGGCCAAGCTTCCCGTCCTTCCGTCTGCCGTGAAGCTCGCCCGCCTTCGGGGACTACTGTCGGGGTAAATAGCCACGGGTAGCCTAGCCGGCTTCCCCTGGCCCCTCAGAAAAAATTG
Source organism: Triticum monococcum (assembly GCA_034509565.1). Lineage (NCBI taxonomy): Eukaryota > Viridiplantae > Streptophyta > Magnoliopsida > Poales > Poaceae > Triticum > Triticum monococcum. The sequence goes on along the minus strand of CM067843.1, from coordinate 751,018,903 downwards.
AGAGCCCGTCCGGCTCATAAGAAGACTCAAGACTTAGGCTGACTCCCCCCTAGCCGGCTACCTTCCTAGCCGGCTTGGGAGGTGGCCCGCCCTTTCTACCCCCATGAAGAAAACTATGGAGGGCCGGCTACGACATGGCCGGCTGCGGCAGGGCCGGCTATGACAAGGCCGGCTATGGCACGGCCGGCTACCGCCGGGCCGGCTCCGATAAAGCAGTCAACGCCGTACCCGCAATGTACGCGTCCACTCTGCGATGATGAAGCGGGGCGTGGCTATAGTGGAGCCTGCCACCCCCAAAACCCGGAGCACGCCTGATACAGCGCGTCGTGCGGGCAACTGCGGCCCGCCCGGCGCGGCACTGTAGCCTCGGCGGCTCCGATGCCGTCCTCGACGGGCCGCCAGCGTGGCCCCCGAGGCGGTGGGCCCCTTCGGGCGGAGAGATGCCGAAGGCGGCCGCCCCCCCTCTCAAGCCGGCGAGACAGAGGGCCGGCTTCGCGTAGCCGGCCTACCGCCTTCCTCGAAGGAGACGCCCATTAAGGAGACAAGGTGCGGCGGGGCTACGGTAATAGCCCGCCAAGGCGGCGTTACTGTAGCCACGCTTACCCCGACCAAGCCTGCGCCAACAAACACGGAGCAACAGTAACCGGCCGCCGACAAGACCCTGGCCGGTGGGGCCGGCCTGTCGACCCAGGAGCCGGCAGTCGGCGGGACCCACCAGCCGGCAGGCCCTAGAAGCCGGCGGAGAAGCCGGCAAGCATAGTCACCGACAGCTGGGCCCCGCGCCCAGTCGGATTACCATTGTACCCCCGGGGGGTAGGCCTATATAAACCCCCCGGTGCACCCATGCAAAGGGTTGAACTCTCTTTCTAGACATAGACACTTACAAGGAGAAGAGGCAGGCTGTGCTAAGCCCTTCTTCCTCCTTCCATCCCAAACAGCTCAAGGAGCATTGTAGCCACCTGTGAACTTAGTAACCATGCGGAGACCCCGCAGAGCAGCAGTAGGGGTGTTATCTCCCCGGAGAGCCTTGAAGCTGGGTAAGATTCGCCGGCGTGCATGTCTACGCCTCATCCCGTTTCCAGGCACCGGCGACGTTCTTTTGGTCCCCGCAATGATAAGCCACCCGTTGGCATATGTCGATCCTACCACCCGACACTTATTGGGCATTAGCGGAGGGAGGGGAGAAGGGCCAAGAGGTGGCGCATGCCTCCCCCCTGCCCAAACCGAATTGGACAAGTGGTGGGGGCGTGGGCCCCCTTTCCTTCTCCCTCTCCCTCTCTTTCCTTCTCTCCTACTCCAAATAGGAAAGAGGGGGGAATCCTACTTGGACTGGGGAGTCCTAGTAGGATTCCCCACACCTAGTGTGCCCCCTTAGGGCCGGCCACCTCTTCCCTCCCCTCCTTTATATACGTGGCCAGGGGGCACCCCATAGACACACAAGTTGATTATTAAGCCGTGTGCGGTGCCCCCCTCCATAGATTTCCACCTCGGTCATATTGTTGTAGATCTTAGGCGAAGCCCTACATCAGTAACTTCATCGTCACCGTCATCACGCCATCATGCTGATGAAACTCTCCCTCGACCTCAGCTGGATCTAGAGTTCGTGGGACGTCACCGAGCTAAATGTGTGCAGATCATGGAGGTGTCATACCTTTGGTGCTAGGATCGGTCGGATCGTGAAGACGTACGACTCCATCAACCGCGTTGTCATAACGCTTCCGCTTACGGTCTACGAGGGTACGTGGACAACACTCTCCCCTCTCGTTTCTATGCATCACCTAGATGGATCTTGCATGTGCGTAGGAATATTTTGAAATTACTACGTTCCCCAACAATCCATTCAAGTGATCACAAAGGTAAGCAACTTTGTCCTTTCATCTCTCATTGTTAGATTAGCTCTCGCAATGCTTTATATAGTCATTATTTTGTGGGTTTCAGTAATTTGGGAGGAATTATATATGTGGTAGTTTATTTGATTTATATGCAATTTGAGCTCAAAATAACTCTTAGTTCGCATATGTAGGGGCGGTTTACTTAGTGCCTTCCCGTCTCTGTCCTAACCACCGTCGATTGTCCACACCGTCCTGTCGTCGGCACCGCCTTGCGGGGTGAGCCTCTTGTTCTTATCTCTTTTATATAAAAAATCATATTTTGTGTGATTTAGATATATAGTTACTTGTATAATTATCTTACCCGTATGTTGTTTGTTGTTCATGGTGCCATGGTTTTGATATCCGTCCCCGTCGGCCCTCATCCGGGTTATGATTCGGATGTGGTATATTTTCTTTTATAACTATTTTGTTGCATTTCATGTTTATGACAAATTATGCCCATCAAGTTGACACAGATATTTTTATCTAGGAGATATGTGAACCGGAAATTCCAACCGACCCTATTGTCGAGAGGTTAAATTTAGTTGAAAGAGAAAATGAGTATTTGAAAGAAAAGTTGAAAAGAATTGAGGGGGAGAAGATGGAATTGGAGTTGCATGTTGCCGATGTCGCCGATGATCACAAGATCAAGATGAAGAAAATGCACTTGAAGATTAGAAATATTAGAAAATATGCCATTGATAGTGAGGCTTGGTATCATTATGTTGTTGGATCAATTGTTACCTTAGTTGCAATCTTGATCGCATTTGTTGTTCCATTTAAATGCTTTAGCTAGAGAGTTATTTATATGTTTGCTTTATGAGAATAAGTGTTGTATGAACTTTATGTATGAACTTGTATTAATTTGGTCTATTCGGTGTTGTGTAATGAAGATGAGCCAGCAATGGATGTACGATGACCGATGCTCTCCCCAATAAGGCGTGCATACTTTTGTGATTGCGGCTCAGGAAAACAAGCGGGCGGATGGTTTTATGCCTTGTCCATGTGCTGGCTGTAAGAATGATCACAATTACTCTAACTCAAGAACCATTCACGTCCACATGTTTGAGTCCAGTTTCATGCCCCACTATAATGTTTGGACCAAGCACGGAGAAAGAGGGGTTATGATGGAAGACAATGAAGAAGAAGAGGACGACGATAGCTACCCTGGCCATGGGTTCCCTGAATACGATGATACAACAATGGGGGAAGAAGCTGAGCCGGCAATGAGGGAAGAAGCTGAAGAAGAGGCATCAGATGAGCCAACTGATGATCTAGGTCAGGCCATTGCCGATGCAGAGAGAAACTGCGAAAGTGAAAAGGAGAAGAAGAAGTTGCAGCGCATGTTAGAGGATCACAAGAAATTGTTGTTCCCGAATTGCGAAGCTGATAAGAAAAAGTTGGGCACCACACTGGAATTACTGCAATGGAAGGCAGAGAATGGTGTATCTGACAAGGCATTTGGAAAGTTGCTGGTAAAATTAAAGAAGATGCTTCCAAAGGACAATGAATTGTCTGAGAGTACGTACGAAGCAAAGAAGGTTGTCTGTCCTCTAGGGTTAGAGGTGCAGAAGATACACGCATGCCCTAATGACTGCATCCTCTACCACGGTGAGTACTCAGATTTGAACGTGGGCCCGGTATGTGGTGCATTGTGCTATAAGATTAGCCGCGATGACCCTAGTGATGTCGAGGGCGAGTGCCCCAGGAAGAAGCAGATTCCCGCCAAGGTGATGTAGTATGCTCCTATAATACCATGGTTGAAACGTTTGTTCCTAAACAAAGAGCATGCCAAGGCGATGCGATGGCATAGAGAATACCATAAGAAAGACGGGAAGTTGAGAGTACCCGCTGATGGGTCGCAGTGGAGAAAAATCGAGAGAAAGTACAGGAAGGAGTTTACAGGTGCAAGGAACGTATGGTTTGGTCTAAGCGCAGATGGCATTAATCCTTTTGGGGAGCAAAGCAGCAACTATAGCACGTGGCATGTCACTACTAGGGAAAACCTTATACACACAATCTTAGCAGCAGTGAGGTTCAAAAACAGACGCTACTACAAATTAGCAGTAGCGAGCTTCAGAAGAACGCGCTACTAATATCCAAGTAGTAGTAGCGCTCTAGGTGAAACGAGCGCTACTACAACAATTGCCACGGTGTTGCCTCTAGGCTAGATATAGTAGTAGCGCCCTTCTCCTGGACGCGCTACTGCTAAATTAATTATTAGAAGCGTTTTTCTTTAAAACTCGCTGCTGCTAAGTATCATCCCCTCTTGAAACTAATTAAGTTTAGTCCCATACTGCTAAGCGAACAAGGTGTTTACCACCTTAAATATGTTACTTCTCAAACTATCTCAAGCACTTGGTCTTCATTGAACTGTATGTGTAGGATTTTTGGCTGCAATATGAATCTTCGCCTGTGCTATACAGGTACGGTGAGGATTCATGTTGACTATTTAGATCCTACACAAAAATATCAATGATGACCAATGTATATTTTTTATGTTTTTACATGCTTAGCCTTAGCAGTAGCATTTTTTCAGGACAAAGCGCTACTGATATTGGGCTTAGCAGTAGCGCGCTCCTTGTACCCATGCTACTGCTATAGCAAAACAAAACACGCCCCCCCCCCACCGCATGCTCATCTCTCAATCGTCCCCCTCCTCCTGACGCTGGCAACTGCGGTTAGGGTTTCTCCTCCGCCACCGCACGCCACAACCACCGCCGCCACAAGTAATGCTCCTCCACCCTCTCGCCGCCCCTCTGCTAGCTGCTCCTCCACCCTCTCGCCGCCCACTCTATCGCCGCCCGTGAGCTCTGTCCGGGCACCTTTGACCGACTGCCCTCGATCCCCTTGCCGGCCGCTGTTCTCGCCCCCTCTCGTAGGAAAGTCACCGGCCTTCCCCTCGTCAGCACCCCCGACCGAGGTCACCATGCCATTCCCCTCCTCGTCAGCACCCCCCGAGGGCTGCCCTATACCTAGATGCAGTGAGGGCTTACGAATTTCATATGGATAACTAGATGCTTTTGCTTTTCTATAATAAGTTATTTTTGCAAAATGTAGGTGCCAATTTAGTTGAAATGCTTTGGTAGGTGGTACAAGTATTTAGTTTGCAAGTGCTAAGTTAATCCCAATTAAATTTGCCACTTGTTTTTTTAATCAATTATCTTAGGCAATAGGGGCCAAATTAGATGAAATGTGTCTTGGTAGGTGGTACCTTGATTTGGTAGATAACTTATTACAGATCTTAGGATTATACCTTTAGTAGGGGCCAAATAGTTTTTTCGGCAATAGGTGCCCCTGAAATGCTTTCGTAGGTGATACCTTGTCATCTTATATGTTACTAGATGTTAGGATTATAATTGTCCATCAAATTGCTTCTCGCGGATGAATCTCTTCATCTACTCTGAAAATATAACTGAAGAAGAACCAAAAATATCACATGCTACTGTTTTTCTTTCCTGTGAAGTGGATCGTTAATCCTTTGCTCATATTGCTTTAGAAAAATGGCGCCACCACCACCACCATGTCAACTATGCAAGTCAAGGTGCGCCAGCAGCCTTGCAACTGGCAAGTTGTTCGGCATCTACTTTCAGCCGAGTTTTCGTCATGAGGCGGTAAGAAATTATATGAAATGTAACAACTATTTTATTTTTAGTGTTGGCATTACTGCATTGTGTCATTTTGCTTTTTTACACAGATCATCCCATGCAATGTGAGGTTGAAATTCAACAAGCTGACGGGAGACACTATGACATTTGAGGCTCCTGGGGGGTCGTACACTACGGAGGTCGAGAAAGGACGCAATATGTCGCAGATTGGAGGAGATGGATGGGCCCATTTCCTCGCCCGCATGCGTCTTACTAGTTGTGAGTTGATCAGCTTCTCCTTCAGAACAGAAAGACCCAAGCTGGTGGTCATTTATATCAACCTGGTGGAAGATGATGAAGATGACGAAGATGATGAAGATAATGAGGACCCACTCGATGAAGATGATGAGGACCCACTTCATGAAGCCATCGTAGCTCAAAGAATGAGGTTGAGCGAGGAAGAGGTGTGCAACCTATGGGACATAATTCTGCCACGTGATGACTTTGTCAGGGTGCCATTCGTGACCCGCCTGACAAGTACCATGGTCGATCGGCATGATATGATATGTTATACTTACAAATGCAAATTACCAATGATATGCTTAGTGTAGAGTCCAATGATATGCTTTAGTGTAGAGTCCGATCACATGCTTATTAGTGTAGAATCCAAGGAACTATTAATAGTGTAGATAATCCATATATACTTATTAGTAGAATTCATGCTTAGTACAAATGTGTAGTACTGTGTATTTTGATAGTGTAGAAATCTATACTTAATAGAAATATATTTGCAAAAGTATGTGCGAGGCTATTTATTAATTGATATGTTTTTCTTATTCAGAAATTGCCAAAGAGCCTATCTGTAAGTTGTCGTATCGAGCCTGATGAAGAAGGCTCAGCTGGACTATGCCTTACCGCAAGGGGCTCCATCACCACCTATACTTACGCATGGACACGGACGGTCGCACACACTTAAACTCGGTTGGGTGGAAGAGATTCCTCGTTGGAAAGAATCTTCGTGTTGGACAGGCCATCCTAATTACTATCAGGAACACTCACCGCCCAGGCTTGCAGATGATGATCGTCGTCGATATCATCTAGAACTACATATGTGTGTGTGGCTATATCATCTAGAACTACATATGATGATCGTCGTCGATATCATCTAGAACTACATATGATGATCATCATCAATATCACCTTGTACTGCTTGAGGATGCATGTTGACAATATATGAAATTGTTATCTAGTACTCCCTCCGTTCCAAATTACTCGTCGTGGTTTTAGTTCAAATTTGAACTAAGACCACGAGGAGTAATTTGGAACAGAGGGAATACTACCCAATACCTATAATGCTTTATGAAATTGATATCTAGTAGTACCTAGTATCTGGAAATTGCAGGTTATTGAAACTGAAACGGGGTAGGAAGTGAGGGAAAATGATGAAAGATATAGCAGTAGCGCGGGGCCAGGAAAGCGCTACAGCTAACTATTAGTAGCGCGTTCTGGAAAAGCGTTGCTGTTATAGTCAGTATTAGTAGCACGAGTACACACCGCGCTACTACTAACAGTTAGCTGTAGCGCCATAGTAGTAGTGCGGCTGCCCGCGCTACTGATAGCCTCAAAACCCGTGCTACTACTAGGGTTTTTCCTAGTAGTGTGTGACTCTATGTATGTATAACCTTCCTCCTTGGTTGTGCATGAAGCGGAAGTTCATTATGATGCCAGTGCTCATACAAGGCCCTAAGCAACCCGGCAACGACATTGATGTGTACCTAAGGCCATTAGTTGAAGAACTCTTACAGTTGTGGAATGGAACAGGTGTACGTGCATGGGATGAGCACAGACAGGAAGACTTTGACCTAAAGGCGTTGCTGTTCATGACCATCAATGATTGGCCTGCTCTCAGTAATCTTTCAGGACAGACAAAGAGGGGATACTGCGCATGCACGCACTGTTTGGAAGATACTGACAGTATATATTTTAATAATTGTAAGAAGAATGTGTACCTGGGACATCATCGATTTCTTCCAAGCAGGCATCCCGTAAGAAAGAAAGGCAAGCATTTCAAAGGTGAGGCGGATCACCAGACGAAGCCTCGCCACCGTACTGGTGCTGATCTACATGATATGGTCAAGGATTTGAAGGTAATCTTTGGAAAGGGTCCTGGCGAACAACCTGATCCAAATGATGCTGACGGACGCGCACCCATGTGGAAGAAGAAATTTATATTTTGGGCTTAGCCCTATTGGAAAGACCTAGAGGTCCGCTCTGCAATCGACGTGATGCATGTGACGAAGAATCCTTGTGTGACCCTGCTTGGCTTCTTGGGTGTGTATGGGAAGATAAAAGATACACCGGAGGCACAGGAGGACCAACAACATATGCACGGAAAATACGGCATACATCAGGGTCATGCCAGCTACGCTCTTACCAAAGAAGAGAAGGAAATCTTCTTTGAATGCCTGCTCAGTATGAAAGTACTATCTGGCTTCTTGTCGAATATAAAGGGAATAATAAATATGGCAAAGAAAAAGTTCCAGAACCTAAAGTCTCATGACTGCCACATGATTATGACGCAACTGCTTCCGGTTGCATTAAGGGGGCTTCTACCGAAAAACGTTTGATTAGCCATTGTGAAGCTATGGGCGTGTTTGGTTGCCTGCAGGAGGCCCAACCAGGCCCGCGCGGGAAGGGAATGGGCTGATTGGTTGCCTGGTTTTACTACTGGGCCTGCATAGCACGAACCTTAAAGCACCTCTGGCCCTGGCTCGCTGGGAACCCAGGAATCGGCAATTTCTCTGGAGCCAGGCCGAGCGGAAGCGCAGCGAGCAGGCCCCTGCACGAGGAGAAATGGAAGGGATGCGAGTTGTTTACGTGGTGACTTCTTCAACCTCCAGTAAGCTCCTCCCTAATCTCATCTCTTCCATGCCCCTCTGATCTACACAATGGCGCTTCGCTTCGAGGTAAGCTCTACATGAAAAAGATGCACCTCGATGCTACGGTTCCATTCAGGCGATCGGTTCGTAGTATCGTCGGTTGTAAGTTCTTAATCTTGTGTTCCCATTTGGAGCTATTCTGGACAAAAAATTTCAGATTCGCCGTGCATGATCGATCATTTGAAATTTCCTTTGACCAGCAACCTAATCTCGTAGTTCCTCACAACATTCGTGTTGTAAGTTTTTGGTTTCAACGATCGTAGCTTCATCTCTCTATGAACAGCAGTCTACTGCACTGACGCTGCCATGTCGAGCTCCTCTGTCCTCTACTCAAAGCTCTCCTATTCGTTCCTCTCGACGCCGAAGTTGTTCCCCTTGATCTCCTTGCCCACGTCCTACTACACTTGAGCTGTTTCTCGGCCTACTCTCGTCCTCCTACTACACTAACGCCGCAATGGCGCGCACACTGCTTCCTTGTGTCCTCTGCCTTCATGCACACTCCAATTCACCGCACCGCCGACGGGGTCGACATCTTGGCCTCCTCTCTCTCTCGCCCTACTACACTGGAGTCGTTCCCGGCGTCGATCATCTCGGCCTCCTCTCTCATCCACTGCACTAACGATACCATGTCGCGAGCACTGCATTCTCCTCTGTCCACTGTCTTTGCGCGAGCACCGCAACTAGTTCACCGACGGTGTCGCTCACGGTGCCGCCGACGGGTCTCGTGGTTCTAAGTCTGACAGTAGTGTAGGGGGGTAAGTATGGAGAGGCAAGATCTTAGCTATGGAGAAGTTGTAAGGACGCAAGGTTTACGAGTTCAGGCCCTTCTCGGAGGAAGTAATAGCCCTACGTCTCAGAGCCCGGAGGCGGTCGACTGGATTATGTGGGTATGAGTTACAGAGGTGCGAACCCTTGTCTCGGAGGAGGGGGTGGCTTATATAGAGTTCGCCAGGACCCCGGCCAGCCCACGTTACTGAACGAAATATGCCCTAGAGGCAATAATAAAGTTATTATTTATTTCCTTATATCATGATAAATGTTTATTATTCATGCTAGAATTGTATTAACCGGAAACATAATACATGTGTGAATACATAGACAAACAGAGTGTCACTAGTATGCCTCTACTTGACTAGCTCGTTAATCAAAGATGGTTATGTTTCCTAACCATGGACAAAGAGTTGTTCTTTGATTAACGGGATCACATCATTAGGTGAATGATCTGATTGACATGACACATTCCATTAGCTTAGCACCCAATCGTTTAGTATGTTGCTATAGCTTTCTTCATGACTTATACATGTTCCTATAACTATGAGATTTTGTAACTCCCGTGTGCCGGAGGAACACTTTGTGTGCTACCAAACGTCACAACGTAACTGGGTGATTATAAAGGTACTCTACAAGTGTCTCCAAAGGTACATGTTGGGTTGACGTATTTCGAGATTAGGATTTGTCACTCCGATCGTCGAAGAGGTATCTCTGGGCCCTCTCAGTAATGCACATCACTTAAGCCTTGCAAGCATTGCAACTAATGAGTTAGTTGCGGGATGATGTATTACGGAACGAGTAAAGAGACTTCCCGGTAACGAGATTGAACTAGGTATTGGATACCGATGATCGAATCTCGGGCAAGTAACATACCGATGACAAAGGGAACAACGTATGGTGTATTGCCGTCTGACCGATAAAAATCTTCGTAGAATATGTAGGAGCCAATATGAGCATCCAGGTTCCGCTATTGGTTATTGACCGGAGATGTGTCTCGGTCATGTCTACATTGTTCTCGAACCCGTACGGTCCGCACGCTTAAGGTTTCGATGACAGTTATATTATGAGTTTATGAGTTTTGATGTACCGAAGGAGTTTGGAGTCCCAGATGAGATCGGGGACATGACGTGGAGTCTCGAAATGGTCGAGATGTAAAGATCGATATATTGGACGACTATATTCGGACATCGAAAAGGTTCCGAGTGATTTGGGTATTTTTCGGAGTACCGGAGAGTTACGGGAATTCGCCGGGAGAAGTATTGGGCCTTATTGGGCCATACGGGAAAGAGAGAGGGGCTTCCTAGGGCAGGCCACCCCCCCCCCCCAAGGCCTAGTCCTAATTGGACTAGGGGGAGGGGTTGCGCCCCTTCCTTGTTTCCTACTCCTACTACATGGAAGGAATCCTAGTTGGGCTAGGAAAGGGGGAATCCTACTCCCGGTGGGAGTAGGACTCCCTAGGGCGCGCCATAGAGAGGGCCGGCCCTCCCGTCCTCCACTCCTTTATATACGGGGGCAGGGGGCACCCCATAGACACACAAGTTGATCCATGTGATCATATTCTTAGCCGTGTGCGGTGCCCCCTTCCACCATAGTCCTCGATAATATTGTAGCAGTGCTTAGGCGAAGCCCTGCGACGGTAGTACATCAAGATCGTCACCACGCCGTCGTGCTGACGGAACTCTTCCCCGACACTTTGCTGGATCGGAGTCCGGGGATCGTCATCGAGCTGAACGTGTGCTAGAACTCGGAGGTGCCGTAGTTTCGGTCCTTGATCGATCGGGCCATGAAGACGTACGACTACATCAACCGCGTTGTCATAACACTTCCGCTGTCGGTCTACAAGGGTACGTAGATCACACTCTCCCCCCCCCATTGCTATGCATCACCATGATCTTGCGTGTGCGTAGGAAAAATTTTGAAATTACTACGTTCCCCAAAAGTGGCATCCGAGCCTAGGTTTTATGTGTTGATGTTATATGCACGAGTAGAACACAAGTGAGTTGTGGGCGATATAAGTCATACTGCTTACCAGCATGTCATACTTTGGTTCGGCGGTATTGTTGGACGAAGCGGCCCGGACCTTCATTACGCGTATGCTTACGCGAGACCGGTTCTCCCGACGTGCTTTGCACATAGGTGGCTTGCGGGTGACAGTTTCTCCAGCTTTAGTTGAACTGAGTGTGGTTACGCCTGGTCCTTGCGAAGGTTAAAACAGCACCAACTTGACAAACTATCATTGTGGTTTTTGATGCGTAGGTAAGAACGGTTCTTGCTAAGCCTGTAGCAGCCACGTAAAACTTGCAACAACAAAGTAGAGGACGTCTAACTTGTTTTTGCAGGGCATGTTGTGATGTGATATGGTCAAGACGTGATGAGATATAAGTTGTTGTATGAGATGATCATGTTTTGTTGAAGTTATCAGCAACTGGCAAAATCCTTATGGTTGTCTCTCTATTGCATAAGATGCAAGCGTCCAATAATTGCTTTACTTTATCGCTATGCGATAGCAATAGTTGCAAGAGCAATTGTTGGCGAGACGACCACGTGATGACACATTGATATAGATCAAGATGAAGGAGATCATGGTGTCATGCCGGTGACGATATAGATCATGACAGTACTTTGGAGATGGAGATCAAAGAAGCAAGATGATGATGGCCATATCATGTCACATATTATGATTGCATATGATGTTTATCTTTTATACATCTTATTTTTGCTTAGTTTGACGGTAGCATTTTAAGATGATCTCTCACTAATTATCAAGAAGTGTTCTCCCTGAGTATGCACTGTTGCGAAAGTTCTTCGTACTGAGACACCACGTGATGATCGGGTGTGATAGGCTCTACGTTCAAATACAACGGGTGCAAAACAGTTGCACACGCGGAATACTCAGGTTATACTTGATGAGCCAAGCATATACAGATATGGCCTCGGAACACGGAGACCGAAAGGTCGAGCGTGAATCATATAGTAGATATGATCAACATAGTGATGTTCACCAATGAAACTGCTCCATCTCACGTGATGATCAGACATGGTTTAGTTGATTTGGATCACGTGATCACTTAGAGGATTAGAGGGATGTCTATCTAAGTGGGAGTTCTTAAGTAATATGATTAATTGAACTTAAATTTAGCATGAACTTAGTCCTGGTAGTATTTTGCAAATTATGTTGTAGATCAATAGCTCGCGTTGTTGCTTCCCTGTGTTTATTTTGATATGTTCCTAGAGAAAATTGTGTTGAAAGACGTTAGTAGCAATGATGCGGATTGGATCCATGATCTGAGGTTTATCCTCATTGCTGCACAGAGGAATTATGTCCTTGATGCACCGCTAGGTGACAGACCTATTGCAGGAGCAGATGCTGACGTTATGAACGTTTGGCTAGCTAAATATGATGACTACTTGATATTTTAGTGCACCATGCTTAACGGCTTAGAATCGGGACTTCAAAGACGTTTTGAACGTCATGGACCATGTGAGATGTTCCAGGAGTTGAAGTTAATATTTCAAGCAAATACCCGAGTTGAGAGATATGAAGTCTCCAACAAGTTCTATAGCTAAAAGATGGAGGAGAATCGCTCAACTAGTCAGCATGTGCTCAGATTGTCTGGGTACTACAATCGCTTGAATCAAGTGGGAGTTAATCTTCCAGATAATATAGTGATTGACAGAATTCTCTAGTCACCATCACCAAGTTAGTAGAACTTCGTGATGAACTATAGTATGCAAGGGATGACGAAAACGAATCCCGAGCTTTTCATGATGATGAAATCGATGAAGGTAGAAATCAAGAAAGAGCATCAAGTGTTGATGGTTGACAAGATCACTAGTTTCAAGAAAAGGGCAAAGGGAAAAAGGGGGACTTCAAGAAAAACAGCAAGCAAGTTGCTGCTCATGTGAAGAAGCCCAAGTCTGGTCCTAAGCCTGAGACTAAGTGCTTCTACTGCAAAGGGACTGGTCACTGGAAGCGGAACTACCCCAAGTGATTGGCGGATAAGAAGGATGGCAAAGTGAACATAAGTATATTTGATATACATGTTATTGATGTGTACTTTACTAGTGTTTATAGCAACCCCTCAGTATTTGATGCTAGTTCAGTTGCTAAGAGTAATAACTCGAAACGGGAGTTGCAGAATGAACAAAGACTAGTTAAGGGTGAAGTGACGATGTGTGTTGGAAGTTGTTCCAAGATTGATATGATCATCATCGCACACTCCCTATACTTTCGGGATTAGTGTTGAACCTAAATAAGTGTTATTTGGTGTTTGCGTTGAGCATGAATATGATTTGATCATGTTTATTGTAATACGGTTATTCATTTAAGTAAAAGAATAAATTGTTGTTCTGTTTACATGAATAAAACCTTATATGGTTACACACCCAATGAAAATAGTTCATTGGATCTCGATTGTAGTGATACACATATTCATAATATTGAAACCAAAAGATGCGAAGTTAATAATGATAGTGCAACTTATTTGTGGCACTGCCGTTTAGGTCATATTGGTGTAAAGCGCATGAAGAAACTCCATGTTGATGGAATTTTGGAATCACTTGATTGTGAATCACTTGATGCTTGCGAACCATGCCTCATGGGCAAGATGACTAAGACTCCGTTCTCCGAAACAATGGAGTGAGCAACAAACTTATTGGAAATTATACATACTGATGTATGCGGTCCGATGAGTATTAAGGCTCGCGGCAAGTATCATTATTTTCAGAACTTCATTGATGATTTGAGCAGATATGGGTATATCTACTTGATGAAACATAAGTCTGAAACATTTGAAAAGTTCAAAGAATTTCAGAGTGAAGTGGAAAATCATCGTAGAAAGAAAATAAAGTTTCTATGATCTGATCATGGAAGAGAATATTTGAGTTACGAGTTTGGCCTTCAATTAAAACAATGTGGAATAGTTTCACAAACTCATGCCACCTGGAACACCACAGCATAATGGTGTGTCCGAACATCATAACCATACTTTATTGGATATAGTACAATCTATGATGTTTCTTACCGATTTACCAATATCGTTTTGGGATCATGCATTAGAGACAGCTGCATTCGCATTAAAAAGGGGCACCATCTAAGTCCGTTGAGACGACACAATATGAACTATGGCTTGGCAAGAAACCAAAGTCGTCGTTTCTTAAAGTTTTGGGTTGCGATGCTTATAAGAAAAAGTTTCATCATGATAAGCTCAAACCCAAATCGGAGAAATGTGTCTTCATAGGATACCCAAAGGAGACAGTTGGGTACACCTTCTATCACAGATCCGAAGGCAAGACATTCGTTGCTGAGAATGGATACTTTCTAGAGAAGAAGTTTCTCTCGAAAGAAGTGAGTGGGAGGAAAGTAGAACTTGATAAGGTAATTGTACCTTCTCCCAAATTGGAAAGTAGTTCATCACAGAAATCAGTTCTAGTGATGCCTACACCAATTAGTGAGGAAGCTAATGATGATGATCATGTAACTTCAGATCAAGTTACTACCGAATCTCATAGGTAAACCAGAGTGAGATCCGCACCAGAGTGGTACGGTAATCCTGTTCTGGAAGTCATGTTACTAGACCATGACGAACTTGCAAACTATGAGGAAGCGATGATGAGCCCAGATTCCGCAAAATGGTTTGAGGCCATGAAATCTGAGATGGGATCCATGTATGAGAACAAAGTGTAGACTTTGGTTGACTTGCCCGATGATCGGCAAGCCATAGAAAATAAATGGATCTTCAAGAGGAAGACGGACGTTGATAGTAGTGTTACTATCTACAAAGCTAGAATTGTCGCAAAAGGTTTTCGACAAGTTCAAGGTGTTGACTACGATGAGAGTTTCTCTCTCGTATCTATGCTTAAGTCTGTCCGAATCATGTTAGCAATTGCCGCATTTTATGAAATCTGGCAAATGGATAAACAAAACTGCATCCCTTAATGAATTTATTAAAGAAGAGTTGTATATGATGCAACCAGAAGGTTTTGTCAATCCTAAAGGTGCTAACAAAATATGCAAGCTCCAGCGATCCATCTATGGACTGGTGCAAGCATCTCGGAGTTGGAATACACGCTTTGATAAGTTGATCAAAGCATATAGTTTTATACAGACTTGCGGTGAAGCCTGTATTTACAAGAAAGTGTGTGGGAGCACTACAACATTTCTGATAAGTATATGTGAATGACATATTGTTGATCGGAAATAATGTAGAATTATTCTGCAAAGCATAAAGGAGTATTTGAAAGGAGTTTTTCAAAGAAAGACCTCGGTGAAGCTACTTACATATTGAGCATCAAGATCTATAGAGATAGATCAAAACGCTTGATAAGTTTTTTTTCAATGAGTACATACCTTGACAAGATTTTGAAGTAGTTCAAAATGGAATAGTCAAAGAAAGAGTTCTTGCCTGTTTTACAAGGTGTGAAATTGAGTAAGACTCAAAGCCCGACCACGGCAGAAGATAGAAAGAGAATGAAAGTCATTCCCTATGCCTCAGTCATAGATTCTATAAAGTATGCCATGTTGTGTACCAGATCTATTGTATACCCTACACTGATTTTGGCAAGGGGGTACAATAGTGATCTAGGAGTAGATCACTGGACAACGGTCAAAAGTATCCTTAGTGGAATAAGGATATGTTTCTCAATTATGGACGTGACAAAAAGGGTTCGTCGTAAAAGGTTACGTCAATGCAAATTTTGACACTGATCTAGATGACTCCAAGTCTCAATCTGGATATGTATTGAAAGTGGGAGCAATTGGCTAGAGTAGCTACGTGTAGAGCATTGTGGACATAGAACTTGCAAAATACTTACGGATCTAAATGTGACAGACCCGTTGACTAAAATTATCTCACAAGCAAAACATGATCACACCTTAGTACTTTTTGGGTCTTAATCACATAGCGATGTGAACTAGATTATTGAATCTAGTAAACCCTTTGGGTGTTAGTCACATGGAGATGTGAACCAATCACATAAAGATGTGAACTATTGATGTTAAATCACATGGCGATGTGATCTAGATTATTGACTCTAGTGCAAGTGGGAGACTGAAGGAAATATGCCCTAGAGGCAATAATAAAGTTATTATTTATTTCCTTATATCATGATAAATGTTTATTATTCATGCTAGAATTGTATTAACCGGAAACATAATACATGTGTGAATACATAGACAAACAGAGTGTCACTAGTATGCCTCTACTTGACTAGCTCGTTAATCAAAGATGTTTATGTTTCCTAACCATGGACAAAGAGTTGTTATTTGATTAACGGGATCACATCATTAGGTGAATGATCTGATTGACATGACCCATTCCATTAGCTTAGCACCCGATCGTTTAGTATGTTGCTATAGCTTTCTTCATGACTTATACATGTTCCTATAACTATGAGATTATGTAACTCCCGTGTGCCGGAGGAACACTTTGTGTGCTACCAAACGTCACAACGTAACTGGGTGATTATAAAGGTACTCTACAGGTGTCTCCAAAGGTACATGTTGGGTTGACGTATTTCGAGATTATGATTTGTCACTCCGATCGTCGGAGAGGTATCTCTGGGCCCTCTCGGTAATACACATCACTTAAGCCTTGCAAGCATTGCAACTAATGAGTTAGTTGCGGGATGATGTATTATGGAACGAGTAAAGGGACTTGCCGGTAACGAGATTGAACTAGGTATTGGATACCGACGATCGAATCTCGGGCAAGTAACATACCGATGACAAAGGGAACAACGTATGTTGTTATGCGGTCTGACCGATAAAGATCTTCGTAGAATATGTAGGAGCCAATATGAGCATCCAGGTTCCGCTATTGGTTATTGAACGGAGACGTGTCTCGGTCATGTCTACATTGTTCTCGAACCCGTAGGGTCCGCACGCTTAAGGTTTCGATGACAGTTATATTATGAGTTTATGAGTTTTGATGTACCGAAGGAGTTCGGAGTCCCGGATGATATCGGGGACATGAAGAGGAGTCTCGAAATGGTCGAGACGTAAAGATCGATATATTGGACGACTATATTCGGACATCGGAAAGATTCTGAGTGATTCGGGTATTTTTCGGAGTACCGTAGAGTTACGGGAATTCGCCGGGAGAAGTATTCGGCCTTATTGGGCCATACGGGAAAGAGAGAGGGGCTGCCTAGGGCAGCCCCCCCCCCCCAAGGCCTAGTCCGAATTTGACTAGGGGGAGGGGCTGCGCCCCTTCCTTGTTTCCTACTCCTACTACATGGAAGGAATCCTAGTTGGACTAGGAAAGGGGGAATCCTACTCCCGGTGGGAGTAGGACTCCCTAGGGCGCGCCATAGAGAGGGCCGGCCCTCCCCTCCTCTACTCCTTTATATACAGGGGCAGGGGGCACCCCATAGACACACAAGTTGATCCACGTGATCATATTCTTAGCCGTGTGCGGTGCCCCCTTCCACCATAGTCCTCGATAATATTGTAGCAGTGCTTAGGTGAAGCCCTGCGACGGTAGTACATCAAGATCGTCACCACGCCATCGTGCTGACGGAACTCTTCCCCGACACTTTGCTGGATCTGAGTCCGGGGATCGTCATCGAGCTGAACGTGTGCTAGAACTCGGAGGTGTCGTAGTTTCGGTGCTTGATCGGTCGGGCCGTGAAGACGTACGACTACATCAACCGCGTTGTCATAACACTTCCACTGTCGGTCTACAAGGGTACGTAGATCACACTCTCCCCCTCGTTGCTATGCATCACCATGATCTTGCGTGTGCGTAGGAAATTTTTTGAAATTACTATGTTCCCCAACAGTTACGAAGGGTTCAATGTATAGTAAGGCAGGGCATTACTGATAACGCTAGTAATAAAGTGTTATGATGACCATAAAAGCTACTTAATGACCGACCATTAGCGTGCGGAGTGACTTTAGGTCTTCTGGCCGTCGAGTGGTTGGATCTTGGTCGAGTGATTGCTTCTTGGTCGAGTGTCTTCGAGTCTGTCGAGTGGAACACCTCCAAGTCGATTGAAAGGTGATTTCTTCTAGAGATGTCCTAGGGTAGGGCAGTTAGGACAGGTCCGTGACCCTACCCTAGGTATATAGCTCCATCATTAGCCCCCGAATGGATCGAGGTTTGAGTGGGGAAGGAGTTGAGGACTTCTCCTACTCATTTTCCATGCCGTGAGCATATCTTGTTTCGGATCAACGGACCTGAGTGAGGACAGCAACTTCCTTTTCAGTCGCCTTGATCCATTCTTAATTCTTCGTCGAGTGAGTTTCTTTACTTGTAAGGCTCCGAGTGACGGTGCGGAGGAGATCTTTGGTCTAACAAGTTGTTTGCTGCCCGCGGATTTCGTGGGATCCGAATTTTGGGAAGCGCGTGGGATGGGGGAGGCCGCAGTAATCGGATGGGATAGAGAGGAGCCGCCTCGATCCCCGCGCCACCTTTTTCGCCACGTATCGCTCGCGCGGTCGTTACGGGATTTGACAAAGCCATGTGGGCCTACCTGTCAGCCACTCGGAAGCGGCCTCATATAAGGCGTTGGACCGGAGTCTCCCGAACAGTGCGCCCCATTACCTCTTCTCCTCCTCACGCCTCTCCACTGCGCTCGCTCTCGCCCCGGCGCCACCGCACCGCACGCGTCTTGTCGGCGATAATGGTGAAGGAGAAGACAGCGGCTCTGGAGTGGGCAAAGAAGGCGACGGCGAGGTCGAAGGGGAAGGCGACGAGCCGGGGCGGATCTTCCTCGCGGACTGGCCTGCCGAAGGGTTGGATCCAGGGCGACTGGATCCACTCGAGGATCTCCCAAGAAGACCTCGACGACCTGGTCGAGGGAGGGTTGATCCCCTACGGCTCGGCACGGCTTCCGGGGAAGGAATCCGAGCCGCAACCCCGGGAGGGCGAGCGCATTCTTCTTGCCACCCACGTCGACCGTGGGTTTTCTTTGCCTCCTCATCCTTTCTTCCGAGGGTTTCTGAACTTCTTTGGGGCTCAACTCCACCATTTTACCCCCAACTCAATCGTTTATCTTGTTGCGTTCATTTCCTTGTGTGAGAACTTCCTGGGTTGTCGGCCTCACTGGGGTCTTTTCAAGCATATTTTCACTTGTCGCTCCCAGACAGTGAAAAAGGCTAATCCGAGTGACGAGAGGACCCAAGTGATCCATATGTGTGGGGGTCTTGGCATCCAGACGAGGGGAAAAAGCTCCTTTCCGGCCATGATTCTTCCCGACTCAGTTCGCGGATGGCAGTCGACCTGGTTCTATTGTAAAGACCAGCCGACGCCAGGGCAATCGACTGGCCTCCCTCCCTTTACCATGGACCGAGTGGAAAAACCCTCCCCTTTGAAGGTGCTCCCGGAGGAGAAGGCGCACGTGAAGGTGTTGGTCAACCGAGTGGTCCAGCTCATTCGTGACGGGGTCACTGGTATGGATCTCTTGGAGGTCTTCCTTCAGCGGCGCATCCAGCCTCTCCAAGCCCGAGACCATCCGATGTGGATGTATTCGGGTCTAGAAGACCCCACTCGGATCCACCCGGAGGAGGTCGACGACGACACACTGGAGAAGTGGCTGTCGAGCATTACCGGGAACAAGGACAATCCCAGAGGAGCTAGGAGAGTTCCCCCATTCGACCAGTCACGTGCACCAGAGCAGGTCTGATTCTGAGTCTTTGCTTGTAATCTGAATTCACTCGGGCAGCTGTCTGTATTGCGTCGACTGACTTTGTCCTCCCTGCTTTCTTTCAGGCCATTATTGAAATGTATTCGATGCCCAACGGGGCGCAAGAGCAAGCTCTAGAAGGTGAGGCGAGCGGTGGCGAAAGCGGCGAGTGGACTTCCGATGGTGAAGGGGATGGAGGAAGCGACGACTCAAGTGATGGGGAAGAAGTCGAGTCGCCTCCTCGCATAGAGAGACGATCCAAGCTTGACCAGGATCGGCCGAGTGCCCGCGACATGGCAACTGCTCAGGCTGGTCAGTCTTCGAAGCGTCCTCGGATCTCTTCACCAACCATGACTGAGAAGGCGCCAAAGCACCCCAAAGTTGCAGAACCGAAGACTCGGAAGGCGCTGCCGAAGATCAAGATCGATATCCCTATCGCCTCCGCGTGAGTGTCTCTCCTTGTATTCACTCAACACTCCGCGCTATTTGTTTTTCTTGTTTTAACTGGACGAACTTTGGAATTGTCAGTGCTGCCACTTCCGGGACCTTAGCTTACAGGGATGATGATGAGGTGATGGAGGATGCGGTCACTTCTAATCCGGGTATGAATTCTGCCATACTGTCTTTGTTCAGTCGATTCAACTGCAATGCGCACCATTGGGTGACGTGATTTTGGCAATTGAACTTTGCACAGCTCCCAACATTATTGACCTCCCTGATGATGATGAAGAGCCCGAGAGGCCTTTGACGAGGAAGAATAGGCGAGCTCCTGCAAGCGAGGCGCCACAGTCGACGCCGAGGGCGGAACCAGTCGTTCAGGACACTGGTGACGTCAATCGGGGTTCTGTTACCTTCGCCGAGCCCCTATCGAGTGCCTTGCCTTCTTCATCGGCTGCTCAGGCCCCTGTCGACCCGCCTTCAGTTTTTGTGACTCATCATGTCCCAGAGGACGAGGTGAATGCTACTAGGGAAGCCATACGCCAGGCGGGCATTATGATGGAGAAGATGAAGACGGTGCGGGACGCCAGCCAAGCCGCCTATGATGCCAGCTCGGCTCTCCAGAGCAACGTTCAGGTTAGTCGGCTATCTGAAGATTATTTTCAAAAATCTTTGCATCTGTACACCCACTAGGTGCGTCGATTGAAGTTTTGGACTAGTGGGGGCATGCTGAGTGCACCCACTGGGTGTAGTCCCCGAGGCTACGGTGGACTGCTGGCAGTCGAATGTAGTCTTTGTATTTTGTCGAGTAAAAACCGAACTGGTAGTTTGTTTCTTCCGCTCGATCCGGTCGAGTGGAATCAGAACCGATGGGGGCACGTAAAGTGCACCCACTGGGTGTAGTCCCCGAGACCGCGGTCACCTGCTGGCAGTCGACTGTGGTCTGAGTTCTACTTTGTCTCTCTTTTTTTCTTTTTTTTTGAACTCAACTCCGGCGGACCGGCCGAGTGGAATCAGAACCGGTGGGGGCACGCAAAGTGCACCCACTGGGTGTAGTCCCCGAGACTATGGTGGACTGCGGGCAGTTGATCGTAGTCTTAGCACTTAATGTCTTTGAAGTTTTTTGCTGTGGAATAATTTCTCCCCTTTGATTTTAGAAATCTTGTGATCTTGGAGCTTGCTTCACTGATTTGGAGAGGCAACAGATTCAACTGAAACTTGACTTGGAGCTGGCCAGGACAGAACTGCAGACGGTCAGAGACGGCGCCGCTGGTAAGACAAGTTTGTCGACTGGTCAGTTTTCGGCTCGAGCATCCTTCTGCTATTTCTGAATCAATCATCATTTCTTTGCAGAAAAACTAAGGGAAGCTTTGGATAAAAAGGATCAGGATTTGGCTGCTGCCCAGAAGGAGGCTGACGACAGGACCGCTTTGGCCGAACAGAAGTTGGCTTCAGTCGGCCAGTTGGAAGAAGAGAATACCAGGCTGAAGGCTGCTCTGAATGACTCCAACAAGGAGTGCTCGCGCTGGAAGAAGGCGAATCTCGTTCAAGGCGAGAAAATGGAAGGCATTGCTCGCAGGAGGGATGACCTGGAGAGCTATATGAGGAGTCTTGCCAAGAAGTTGTACATCAAGCTTGAAGGTGCACATTCTGTTCCGGCTGATTTTTTTTTGTCGACTCAGTGTATGAAAATTCACTTATCCTTGGATCGTGAATGCAGAGTTTTGCCAGAACTTTGAAGAGGAGACTGGGCGGATCGAACCAGGTTTGGATCCAATCAACTCTCCTGTGAAAGATGAAACTGCCATGAATCTGCTCTGACTGGAATCTCGCATCGATGGTGCTGTGGATTACCTGGCTCGTCTGAAGGTCGCCATGTCACGGATCGGCCCAGCGCTTTGGCCAGAGGCTACGCTCCAAAACGATCTTGAGTCTCTGATGACTCGACTTAACGGAATCCCTGACCGAGTGCAGGAGTGGAAGAAGTCTTCTGCTCGGTGTGGCGCTGATGTGGCTCTGTCCTTGGTTCGTGTCCACTGCAAGGAGGTGCGACAAGACAAGCTGGCCGCAATCAAGGTCACCAACACCCAGAAGCACGACTTCCGAACTTTCATGGAGACTTTCATAGCTGCCGCCACTCAGATTGCCGATGGCGTCGACCTGGATGAGTTCGTCGAGCCTGCCAGCCCTCCTCCCGCGGAGTGAACAAACTCTTATGTCCCACCTTAAATTTGCCTCGGAATGCCGAGTGGTTTTTGTAACCGTCAAACTTTTTCGGGTTGCATGCCCGAGTACTTTGATCTGTGATCCGGAACTTTTAGTATTTATTTGAACTTGGTTTACCGTTGAATATCTTTATGAATCTCCTGCCGAGTGAACCCATTCTTCATTCGAGACAACTTTCTGTACTCGCAGCGCAGCCCCGAAGGAGAGGGAGCAGTCGACCCATGTCTTGTGTTTGTGGCGAAGCTCCCCAGGGGAAGGCGGCGGTCGACCCACACCCTGTTACTGCAGAGTGGGACAGAGCGCACATTGTATTTGTGGCGAAGCTCTCCAGGAGAAGGTGGTGGTCGACCCACACCCTGTTACTGCAGAGTGGGACGGAGCACACATTGTATTTGTGCCAAAGCTCTCCAGGAGAAGGTGGCAGTCGACCTGCCCCTCGTTGTCCTTGAGGATTGAGATGTGTTTCGTACTTAGGCGAGTATTGGACTGAAGCTAAGCCCCCGAGTGGGAGGATTGCTCTCCACTCGGTAGGATTTTTTCAAACTTAGGCGAGTGCCGGACTGCAGCTAAGTCTTCTAGTGAGAGAACTTAGGCGAGCACTGGACTGCATCTAAGCCCCCGAGTGGGAGGATTGCTCTCCACTCGGTAGGATTTTTCAAACTTAGGCGAGTGTCTGACTGCAGCTAAGTCTCTAAGTGGGAGAACTTAGGCGAGTATTGGACTGCTGCTAAGCCCTCGAGTGGGAGGATTGCTCTCCGCTCGGTAGGATTTTTCAAACTTAGGCGAGTGACTGACTGCAGCTAAGTCTCTAAGTGGGAGAACTTAGGCGAGTACTAGACTGCAGCTAAGCCCCCGAGTGGGAGGATTGCTCTCCACTCGGTAGGATTTTTCAAACTTAGGCGAGTGCCTGACTGCAGCTAAGTCTCTAAGTGGGAGAACTTAGGCGAGTACTGGACTGCAGCTAAGCCCCCGAGTGGGAGGATTGCTCTCCACTCAGTAGGATTTTTCAAACTTAGGTGAGTGCCTGACTGCAGCTAAGTCTCTAAGTGGGAGAACTTAGGCGAGTACTGGACTGCAGCTAAGCCCCCGAGTGGGAGGATTGCTCTCCACTCGGTAGGATTTTTCAAACTTAGGCGAGCGCCTGACTGCAGCTAAGTCTCTAAGTGGGAGAACTTAGGCGAGTACTGGACTGCCGCTAAGCCCCCAAGTGGGAGGATTGCTCTCCACTCGGTAGGATTTTTCAAACTTAGGCGAGTGCCTGACTGCAGCTAAGTCTCTAAGTGGGAGAACTTAGGCGAGTACTGGACTGCAGCTAAGCCCCCGAGTGGGAGGATTGCTCTCCACTCGGTAGGATTTTTCAAACTTAGGCGAGTGCCTCACTGCAGCTAAGTCTCTAAGTGGGAGAACTTAAGGGAGTATTGGACTGCAGCTAAGCCCCCGAGTGGGAGGATTGCTCTCCACTCGGTAGGATTTTTCAAACTTAGGTGAGTGTCTGAGTGCAGCTAAGTCTCTAAGTGGGAGAACTTAGGCGAGTACTGGACTGTAGCTAAGCCCCCGAGTGGGAGGATTGCTCTCCACTCGGTAGGATTTTTCAAACTTAGGTGAGTGCCTGACTGCAGCTAAGTCTCTAAGTGGGAGAACTTAGGCGAGTACTGGACTGCAGCTAAGCCTCCGAGTGGGAGGATTGCTCTCCACTCGGTAGGATTTTTCAAACTTAGGCGAAACGGATTCGCAGCTAAGCCCCCGAGTGGGAGGCTGGCTCGTCACTCGGTAGGAAACTATTTTTACAAACTTAGGCGAAGCAGATTCAAAGCTAAGTCACCCACTGGGGGATTTCTTACGCAAACAAAAACATTAATAATCACTGGGAAAATTATAACGCTCTTGTCTTTGATAAATAAACTATAGGAGTTTTCTTATTACATCTCATCCGAGTGAGAATTCAAGTATAAAAGGGGCGGAGTAGCTCCGCATTCCAGGCTCATGGCTCATCCATCTGGCGATCAATATTGTAGAGGTGGTATGCTCCATTGTGGAGGATCCTGGTGGCTATGAAGGGGCCTTCCCAAGTAGGAGCGAGCTTGTGTGGTTTCTACTGATCCACTCGGAGGACTACGTCTCCTTCTTGGAAGGCTCGGCTCTTCACGTTTCTGGCATGGAATCGACGCAAGTCTTGCTGATAGATGCTCGATTGAATCAAGGCCATTTCTCTTTCTTCTTCTAGGAGGTCGACTGCGTCTTGCCGGGCTTGTTCTGCTTCATCTTCAGAGTAGAGCTCGACTCGGGGAGCATTGTGAAGCAGGTCACTCGGTAAGACTGCCTCGGCTCCGTAGACTAGAAAGAATGGGGTTCTTCCGGTCGATCGATTCGGGGTTGTCCTCAATCCCCAAAGGACTGATGGGAGCTCGTCGACCCATGCACCTGCTGCGTGCTTGAGATCACGCATCAATCGGGGTTTCAATCCTTTAAGAATTAGGCCGTTTGCCCTTTCTGCTTGACCATTCAACTGGGGGTGAGCGACCGAAGCATAGTCAACCCGAGTGCCCTGAGAGGCGCAAAAGGCCCTAAACTTGTCGGAATCGAAGTTTGACCCGTTGTCCGTGATGATACTGTGCGGAACTCCATATCTGAATATCAACTCTCTGATGAAGCTGATAGCGGTGCAAGCATCGAGATTCTTGATAGGCTTGGCTTCAATCCATTTGGTGAACTTGTCGACTGCTACCAGCACATGAGTGAAGCCGCTCCTGCCTGTTCTCAGTGGTCCAACCATGTCCAGCCCCCAAACAGCGAAGGGCCAGATGAGTGGAATGGTTTTCAGGGCTGACGCGGGCTTGTGCGGCATATTGGAGTAATACTGACATCCTTCACATTTGTCGACTATCTCTTTTGCCATCTCATTGGCCCTTGGCCAGTAGAACCCCGCTCGGTATGCTTTAGCCACAATGGTCCGAGAGGACGCATGATGACCATAGGTCCCCGAGTGGATATCGTTAAGGATCATCTGACCTTCTTCTGGTGTGATACACTTCTGGCCGACCCCAGTCGCGCTTTCTCTATATAACTGTCCCTTTATGACTATAAAGGCCTTGGATCGGCGGACGATCTGTCGAGCCTCTTCTTCGTCTTCTGGGAGTTCTTTCCTTAGGATGTACGCGATATACGGTTCTGTCCAGGCGGGCGTGGTAACCAACACTTCCATGTTCAGATCGACCACAACTGGAATTTCAACTTCAGTCGGATCCGTGGCACTCTTTGGCTGCGGGGCCTCTTCAGTGAAGGGATCCTCCTGGACTGATGGTGTGTGGATGTGTTCCAAAAACACATTGCTGGGAATGGCTTCTCTTTTGGAACCTATCTTTGCCAAATCATCAGCTGCTTGATTTTTCAGTCGGGGTATGTGATGAAGCTCTAACCCCTCGAATTTCTTCTCCAGCTTTCTCACTGCATAGCAATAACCAGTCATGGTTGGACTTCTGACATCCCATTCCTTCATCACCTGATTAACCACCAAATCTGAGTCGCCATAGACCATGAGGCGACGGACGCCGAGTGAGATGGCCATGCGCAACCCATATAAAAGTGCTTCGTATTCTGCCTCGTTATTGGAGGAATCAAAGTGGATTTGGAGAACATATCTGAGTTTATCTCCTCTGGGGGAGACCAACACCACTCCGGCACCGGAACCACTCAGCATCTTGGAGCCATCGAAGAACATAGTCCAATGCTCCGAGTGAATCTGGGTCGGCAGCTGCTGTTCAATCCACTCGGCGACGAAATCTGCGATTGCTTGGGATTTGATAGCTTTCTTTGCCTCAAACTTGATATCTAGGGGAAGGAGTTCAATCGCCCATTTTGCCACTCGACCAGTTGCATCCCTGTTATGCAGGATCTCTGACAATGGAGCGTCGCTGGCGACTGTAATGGAATGATCAGAGAAGTAGTGAGCAACTTTCTTTGTGGTCATATAAATCCCATATGCAAGCTTCTGATAGTGAGGATATCTTTGCTTTGATGGGGTCAAGACTTCAGAAATATAATATACTGGGCGCTGAACTTTGAAGGTTTTCCCTTCCTCTTCCCGCTGGACCGTAAGTACCGTACTGACGACTTGTCTTGTGGCTGCAATGTAAAGCAGCAAAGGCTCCTTGCTGATTGGGGCAGCAAGCACCGGCTGGGTGGAGAGTAGAGCTTTGAGCTCTGCAAACGCTGCATCAGCTTCAGGAGTCCACTCGAACTTGTCGGACTTCTTCATCAATCGGTAAAGAGGCAATGCCTTTTCACCGAGACGAGATATGAATTGACTTAGGGCGGCCAAGCAACCAGTAAGCTTCTGGACGTCGTGCACTCGCACAGGGCTTTACATTCGGAGTATAGTGCCAACTTTTTCTGGATTGGCGTCGATTCCTCGTTCAGAAACGAGAAAACTGAGTAACTTTCTGCCAGGGACTCCGAATGTACACTTTTATGGATTAAGCTTGATATCATACCTCCTGAGGTTGGCAAAGGTTTCAGCAAGGTCAGTCAGCAGGTCGGAACCCTTCCGTGACTTGACTACAATATCATCCATGTGTGCTTCCATGTTTCGACTGATTTGAGTGAGTAAACACTTCTGAATCATCCTCATGAATGTGGCTCCGGCATTCTTGAGGCCGAATGGCATGGTAACATAACAGAAGCACCCGAATGGAGTGATGAAAGCTGTCTTGATCTCGTCAGGTCCATACAGACGGATCTGATGGTACCCAGAATAGGCGTCTAAGAAAGACAGTCGCTCACATCCCGCAGTCGAGTCGACTATCTGGTCGATGCGGGGGAGGGGAAAATGATCTTTCGGGCAGGCCCGATTGATATGTTTAAAGTCAATGCACATGCAAAGTGACTTGTCCTTCTTGGGGACCATGACAACGTTGGCGAGCCACTCGGAGTGGTAGATTTCTCGAATGAACTCTGCTGCTAAGAGCCGAGCCACCTCCTCGCCAATAGCTTTTCTCTTTTGGACGACGGACCGTCGAAGATGTTCCTTGACATGTTTTACTTTTGAGTCGACTCTCAGGCGATGCTCGGCCAGCTCCCTGGGAACACCTGGCATGTCAGAAGGCTTCCATGCGAAGATGTCCCAGTTCTCATGGAGGAACTGGATGAGCGCTTCTTCCTATTTGGAGTCGAGTGTTGTTGAGATATGAGTCGGGGCGGCGCTGGGGTCGGTCGGGTGGATGTGAGCTGTCTTCGTGTCGCCAGTTGACTAGAAAGCTGACTCTGTAGCGGGCTTCTTGGCTCGTAACAGATCACTCGGGTCTGCAGTCTTCTGGTATTCCTGCAACTCCACCACTGCCATCTGTGCGTCGGCGATCTTCGAACCCTTCTGAAAACATTCTTCCGCTTTCTTCTGATTGCCCGTAATGGTGATCACACCTTTGGGGCCAGGCATCTTCAATTTGAGATACACGTAACATGGTCGGGCCATGAAGCGTGCATAAGCCGGCCTGCCCAAAATAGCGTGATAGGCACTCTGGAAGTCTACAACTTCAAATGTCAACTTTTCTTTGCGGTAATTCTTGGAATCACCGAAAACCACATCAAGAGCAATCTGGCCGAGTGATTCAGCCTTCTTCCCAGGAATGACTCCATGGAAACTCATGTTGCTGGCACTGAGTCTGGACATCGGAATGCCCATCCCCTTCAATGTCTCAGCGTATAATATGTTCAAACCACTGCCACCATCCATCAGGACTTTGGTCAGTCGAGTGCCTTCAACAACTCGGACGACCACCAAAGCTTGCCTCCCAAGGGTGGCGATGTGCGTTGGGTGGTCGGACTGGTCGAATGTTATGGCAGTCTGAGACCATTTTAGGTAACTAGGTGTCACCGGAGCGACCATATTCACCTCTCGGTTAATAACTTTCAGTCGACTTTTGCTCTCAACATCAGCAAAAATCATCAGGGTGGAATTGACTTGAGGGTATCCGTCATCACTGTCTTCTTTGTCCTCGACCTTGTCTGACTCCTTTTCCTTACCCTTGGGTTGCTTGCCCTGGAACTGCTGGATCAAGAGTCGACACTGCCGAGTGGTATGTTTCGGGTAAATAAAATTACCCTCTTCATCTTTCTTTGTGTGGACGAGACATGGTAAGTCCAACACATCATTTCCCTCCTGATCTTTAACCTTTTTGGGGTTCCAAGGCCCTTTAGGTTTCCCTTTAGACTTTCCTTGGGCCAAAGCTAAGGCTTCCCCGGGAGCCGCTGGCTCGGCTTTCCGCTTCTGTTTCCGATTGGAATTGCCTCTGGTTTCTTGGGCGACTGACTTGAGCTTGCCGCTCCTGAGTCGATCCTCGTCTTCACCATTAGCGTACTTGGTGGCAATCTCCATCATCCGATTCAGGGACATATCTCCGGTTCGACCGAATTTCAGATTCAGTTCTCTGTACTTGACGCCTTCCTTGAAGGCACAAACTGCTTGGTGGTCAGGCACATTCTCCACCGAGTGATGTAACGTGATCCATCTCTGGATGTAATCCCTCAAAGTTTCATTCGGCTTTTGCACACAAGACCGCAGTTCCGTCAGTCCTGCCGGTCGCTTGCATGTGCCTTCAAATGTGGTGACGAACACTCGGGAGAGATCTTCCCAAGTGTAAATGTTGCTAGGCGCTAACTGGTTTAGCCACGCTCTGGCCGAGCCCTCCAACATGAGAGGCAGGTGCTTCATGGCCACTTCATCATTGTTGCCGCCAATTTGGACGGCCACTCGGTAGTCCTCAAGCCAAGTATCGGGCTTGGACTCGCCAGTGAACTTACTGACTCCAGTCACCAACTTGAAATTGGGAGGAATCACAGCAGCCCTGACGGCTCTACTAAAGCACTCTGGCCCCAAAACATGTACTCTGCTGCTGGCAGGCGCATCTCTGTCGTGGCCTTCTCGGTGAGCTCTGTTCCTGTCGACCAGACCTTGGACGAGGATGGATCTCGCGTCAAAGCCTGGCCCTCTGGGGTCGACTGGAATCCTTCGCCCACCACTATGAGGGCGCCTGTCATCCTGCTGGCGAGGCACATACGACCCGCTCCTCGGGGGAGGCGTGGGCACTCGACGTCGACCGTCACGATCGACTCAGTGATCATACTGCTCATGGTTCCCATACTGGTCACGTCGGTCTCCACGTCCCTCACGCCTCGGGGGCGATCTCGGGCTATGAGCCGACTGGACTGTGTCCGTGGCAACGGATCTGCTGTGAATTCTGTTTTTCGCGACTGAGAAACAGCGGAATTCTGATCTCCTGCTGCCCGGAGTAACACTCTGATCTGCAGCAAGCCTCTGCCAGCCTCCGACTGGGAAGGCTGAATCAACTCCACTATACGGACCGCAGCTGCTAGATTCTGAATCGGAGTCCGATATACCTGTGGGGGCGGGAAGAGCTGACGTCGACTGGATTCGGGAACCCGTTGTCGCGCACGCTCGTCGAGTGCTCGCTGGAGGTTCTCCAGTCGAGTGCGCTCGGCCAAGTTTGCCAGGCGCGCGTCCTCCAAGGCACGAGCCTCGGGGGTTTCTCCAACGATAGGAGTGTGCAGCGCATCCACGTTCCGGCGGCGAAGTTCTTCCCTCTGCAGCGACGTGAGAGGCTCGGGAAGATACTCCTCATGGGGACGCGACGGGTCGCCTCCTCCCGCGCCTCCGTCGGTGCGGGTAAAATCGGGAGGACTGGGCGGTCCATTGACCATCAGAACCTCCGCCGTCGGATCGCTGCTATCGCACTCGGATGCAGTCTCTTCGGAGCCAGTCGAACAGGCCGTAGAGGGATTCATCGGGCTCGATCGCCGTGACTTGAGGGGTGGCCGACTGACGGGCCACCGCGTGTCTCACCCACCGCTGAAGTCTCGACCGACTGGAGCGCTTGTGCCGGCGGGAAACAGGGAGGGAGGACAACACAGGAGCCGACCGGTAGGGGGTCGATGGTTGCCGCAGGAGAACGCCGCGGACGCACGCGCTAAAGTGCATTGCCCCGCGGACAGGGAGTGCGTCCACGTCGAGCGGAGCCTCCTGAAGCCAGGCGGAGTCGTCAGCGATGAACGTGAGCGCGCCGAGACGGTTCTCGCGGCCCTCCACCAAAACTCCGTCGAAAACCATGATGATTCGGGTCGGAAAAGATCGCAACTCCTCCAACAAAACGCTAAAACACCTGCCCCACGGTTGGCGCCAACTGTCGTGGTTCTAAGTCTGACAGTAGTGTAGGGGTAAGTATGGAAAGGCAAGATCTTAGCTATGGAGAAGTTGTAAGGACGCAAGGTTTACGAGTTCAGGCCCTTCTCTGAGGAAGTAATAGCCCTACGTCTCGGAGCCCGGAGGCGGTCGAATGGATTATGTGGGTATGAGTTACAGAGGTGCGAACCCTTGTCTCGGAGGAGGGGGTGGCTTACATAGAGTGCGCCAGGACCCCGGCCAGCCCATGTTACAAAGGGTTCAATGTACATTAAGGCAGGGCGTTATTGATAACGCTAGTAATAAAGTGTTATGATGACCATAAAAGCTACTTAATGACCGACTGTTAGCGTGCAGAGTGACTTTAGGTCTTTTGGCCGTCGAGTGGTTGGATCTTGGTCGAGTGATTACTTCTTGGTCGAGTGTCTTCGAGTCTGTCGAGTGGGACACCTCCAAGTCGATTGAAAGGTGATTTCTTCTAGAGATGTCCTAGGGTAGGGCAGTTAGGACAGGTCCGTGACCCTACCCTAGGTACATAGCTCCATCAACGGGGTCGCTTGTCCATGACTCCATGCTCATCATGTCGTACACGACGCCGTGACCACTATCCACCGCAGTCCCCATGGTCCGACGCACACTGCATTTCTTCTCCCCCTTCCTCTGCTAGCTCTCAACCCTGTGTGCTAAGTGCAAGTGCTAGCTCTTAATCATACCTCATGTGGGCAACCAAACATCGTGTAGTTGCGTGCGCCAAGACAATGCAGGTAACCAAACAACATGCCAAAGTTGATCCCCTAATGCAGGAAGTCCATATGCAGGCAACCAAACAACTCGCAGATGTCGCATATGAGGCTGTTTTTTCAGAGCCAGGATGGGTTGAGATGTGTATGCAACGCGAGCACTGTTCAAGAATGCAACCAAACACGCCCTATGTGCATTCCTCAATGCAATCTCTTAGAAGCTAATCGATCCAGAAATCATACCAAGGTTAGAGAATGATTTGGTGCAATGTCTTGTCAGTTTCGAGTTGGTGTTCCCACCATCCTTCTTCAACATCATGACGCACGTCCTAGTTCACCTATGCAAAGATATTAACGTTCTTGGTCCTGTATTTCTATACAATATGTTCCCCTTTGAGAGGTTCACGGGAGTCTTAAAGAAATATGTTCATAACCGTGCTAGGCCATAAGGAAGCATCTTCAAGGGCCATGAAAATGAGGAGGTCATTGAGTTTTGTATTGACTTTATTCCTTACCTTAAGCCGATTGGTCTTCCTGAATCGCGACATAAGGGCAGACTGGGTGGAAAAGGCACGCTAGGAGGGAATCAAATAATATGTATGGACGGGCATTCTCTCACTCAAGCACACTACACAGTTCTACAGAATTCCACCTTGGTGGCTCCGTATATGGAGAAACACAAGAATTTTCTACGCTCCAAACACCCGGAGCAGTCTGACGATTGGATTACATGTGAACAAACGGGGACTTTCGCCGGTTGGTTGCAGACACGTGCCATGCATGATGCCGCTATTGAAGATGACCTGTACTTGTTGTCCAAGTTACCATCTTCGAATATAATGACTTTCAAAGGGTACGAGATAAATGGGAATACATTGTACACGATCGCCCAAGATAAGAAGAGCACCAACCAAAATAGTGGTGTCCGCTTTGATGCAGCAACCAAGGCGGGAAAGGACACATATTATGGTTACATAGAGGACATATGGGAACTTGACTATGGACGTGGTTTGAACATCCCTTTGTTTCGGTGCAAATGGGTCAATATGACATGAGGCGGGGTAACGGAAGACCCGCAGTACGGAATGACAATAGTGGATCTCAACAATCTTGCGTACGCAGACGAACCATTCGTCCAAGCCAATGATGTGGCGCAGGTTTTCTATGTGAAGGACATGTCTACCAAGCCGAGAAAAAGAAAAGATAAGGAATCGAATACATCATACGATGAGCCAAAGCGCCACATAATTCTTTCAGGGAAAAGAAACATCATGGGAGTGGATGACAAGATAGACATATCAGAAGATTATGAAAAGTTTGATGAAAATGCTCCATTCAGAGTGAATATTGACTCGACCATCCAGTTAAATGATGAAGATTGTCCATGGTTACGGCGCAAAGGGACACACGCGAAGAAAAAGTTTCACACGGCACAAAGATCCCACTCTCGGATGTGATCGGCTTCACTGTCATCACTTTCTTCTCTAGTGAGTTTCCGGACTTGTATATGTTTGTAATAATTAGGGTGTTTATGTGTTTTGGCACTTGAAACGTGTACTTTTGTGCTTCGGACAAACATGTACCTTTCTGACATCATTTGCTATTTTTCATGCATTTACTGAATTTTTTGAGCTAAATGACCCTGAAATTGAAAAGCACTATAAATGAACTCTGAAAAGGTTTAAAGTTGGCATGGTATCATCATTTCACCCACATAGCATGTACAAAAAACTAGAGAGGGTTACGGCAAAATATTGGATGCACTTCGTGTACAAAATGGACAATCTTTTTCGAAGTATCAGGGTTTCGGACGAAAACTCATCTGCTACAAAAGCATCTCATTTTGTAAATAACCTAAGTATTACCAAATTAAATATAATGATAAAACACACTAATATTAAACATAAGAAAAAGGAATCATTGAAAAATCTATTTTTAAAGTTCAGTTATTCACAAAAAATTCAAATAATTCAAATTTAAACTATTCAAATTTGAAAACTACTGGCACTAACAGAAAGTTTATAATTTTTTGTACCTAAAGCAAAAATATTCACAAAGAAACTCTAAATACAGCAAAAAAACAACTCAGAAATAAATAAAAGAATTTACATAAAGCAGAAAATAGAAAAAACTAAATAAAAAAGCCCACCTACTTGGCCAGAGGGGCCTGCATACGACTAGAAACCCAACCTGTAGTTGGGCCAGGACGCAGGCCCACAACCCCAGTAGGCCCCACAGGGCAGAGTAGAACAGTTAGGCCCAGAAGGCGTGCATTAGAGAGGAGCTCAATGTAGTGCCCGTGCCGGGGCTTATAAACAGGTCTTGGGGCTCCTCGACTAGCGAGGTGGGACTAAACTTGCCGTACCGCACCTGTGCAAGCTCACCCCCTTTAGTACTGGGTCTTGGCTCCAACCGGTACTAAAGGGGGGGTCTTTAGTACCGGTTGGAGCCACCACCCGGTACTAAAGGGGTGTCGTTCCCGCCGCTTGGCCTGGCAAAATTTGACCTTTAGTCCTAGTTGGAGCCACCAACCGGGACTAAAGGTCCCACCAATATAAACAACACTTGAAAAAATTTCATTCTCCCTCTGTTTCTCCATCGACGACGCACCGCCTGCCCCGCTCGATCGACGCCGTCGCCGCCCCTGTCGCCGCCCCCGCCCCCGTCGCCGCCCTCGTCTCTGTCGTCGCCCCCGGCCCGTCCCCGTCATGCCGTCCCCGCGTTGCTGCCCCCATATGTCGCGCCCCGGCACGTCGCCGCCCCCCGTCTCCACCCTCGTCGCCTCGCCTCGCCGTCGTCGTGGCCCTGTTGTGAGCTCTCCCCCCTCTCCCTCGCCCCCGGCCACCATGGCCGCCCCTCCTAGAGCCAACACACACACATGCATGATGAACACACACACACACATTTTCTTAAGTTAATTAGTATATATGTATTTTTGTATGTTTAATTAGTTTAGATGTTTTAGATTATTATTTTTTCAATAGTATATATGTATGAATGCATGTTAGATGGATATAATTAGTGTTTAATTAGTATGGAATTTTTGTATATAATGTTGTTTTCTGTTTTTTAATGGATGTATAGAAGTTGCTTTTTCTGTTTTTAGTGTTAGATGCTTAATTAGTGTTTCTTTTTCTGTTTTAAATTTTATACAATGTTGTATATCCTAGTATAGAAAAAAATTGCATATAAAAAAGTTGCATAGGAAAAAGTTGACCATATATATATATATTTGTTAGACGAAGGACTAGGAGAAGTTGCATAGGAAAAGGTTGCTCAAAATTTCCTAATAAAATGACATTGCATATATAGGAATATTTCCATAAGAATTTGTTATCGACGTTAATGATGCCCAGTCTGCATCCTCGCCGTCGACCCGTTCGCGACGACGTCCTGCTTCAGAGGACCCATGTCCGGGATTGGGCTCCGCCGGGCTGGCACTAGGAGGTGCTACCTTCAGGGGTGCGCCGCTTGGTGAGGAACTCGGCTCTGGTCCCGTCGTCGACCCTGATTTCCTTTGGTGGCGTTCGCGTGGGCCACTTTTGGTGCGGAGGGAGCCAGCCCCGCCGGAGGTGGTACGTCGCAGTGTCAGGGAGGAGGACGAGCACGTCAGTCGCTACATGGATGCTATGGACGTCGGGTTCTCCAATACCTGGCAGGTTCTTCGGGGATCTCACCCGAGCTATGATCCTGTGATGGTTCCTTCTCTTTGGGTGTCCACCGCCCGCACCTCAGCAACCGTGAGTGAACTAGATTATTCTGTGGTATTCGATCTTTATTAGCTAGCTAGCTAGTAATGTATTCGATATATAATATTCGAGATGATGTATCCGAGATTATATATATTATTCCAGACGATGTATTCGAGATTTTCTATATATATATATATATATATATATTATTCGATAAAATTCGAGACGATGAATCCTTATTATTGATTGCATGCATGCATTGTAATTTTAATACTAAATTGTTTTATATTTCTTCTGGATTAGTTAAATAAAGCTATGGCGGACAATACCGGCAGAGAAGGAGAAGAGGCCCTGTTCAAGATCATACGCTCCCCTGGCCGGCCAGATGATCAGAATGAAGAAGATGACGGCTCCCAATATCTGAACAATACCGGGGAGGGTGATATGATATTCAATCGTGACGACCGAATTGATGAAGTCCAGAACTATGATTATGATGACGAAGAAAATGTTGATCTTGAAATTAGACAGAGACCGGTGAGGTATATTTATATAAGCAGGAATTTCGTGATCATCACATGTTTTAAATGATTTGAAGATATATTAACCAATCGATCTTTCTTCTTTCAGCCCTCCGGATCGAGCAAATCTTCTACAGGCAGGACAGTGCGAGGCCCGGGCAAAAAGTTGAAGCAGGGCGTAAAGTACAACATCGATGCCATCAAAACTGATGGCGAACCAATCTTGCCTAAGAAGAATGTGAACAAGTTTGTTCTTCAGTGCAGAGTTCTTCTGAAGGACCAACTCCCATCTCCATGCAAGAATGGAAAAGGCCAGCAAAGGAACGCCCAGATCTTACTTGGGTCGACAACAGAGCAAAAGATCTCTTTGGAAATCTCTCATGGAACATTTCACCCTACCAGATCATTTCACAGATGCAGATGTGTAGAAAGTGAAGGCCGCTGCTCTTAGAAAGATGGCAGCTGCATTCAACAACCACAAGAAAACTATATGAGCCAAGTACGTCGAAGGAGGAAAGAAGACTCCAGAATTCACGGGAACACTAGAGAAGCAAAGAGAGCACTGGCCCGATTTCGTGAAATTCAAGGAATCGGAATTATCTAAGGAACGCTCGAGAGTAAACAAGGCCAATGCCGCAAAAAAGGAGCAGTTCCATAAGCTGGGGCCAGGTGGCTACGCGGTGGCAATGCCTAAGTGGGATAAGTCTGAGCAAGAGATGGTGGATGCAGGGGTCACTCTAGTTACTAAGAGTTGGCCCCCAGGGTTAGGACTTGGTTCTATGCGCATAGGGGGCGTTGGACCCGAAGACAGGCAAGGTTTCGAAGAGGGCAAGTCTTAAAGGAGTCGAAGATAAGATACTTATTGCAATAGAAGAGGCTCGAACTGGGGTGTTCACGCCCAACAGAGAGAACGATGAGCTTACGCGCGCCCTGGGAAATCCTGAACACCCGGGAAGAACACGAGGCAAGGGCGTTGTTCCGTGGTATGAGGGTTTTGTGGACTGGAACGCCGACTACAGAAGTCGTGCGAGAAGGAAGATGGAGGAGGAGAAGAATAGGAAGCTGGAGGAGGAGCAGAGGAAGCAAGAAGTAGAACGCCTTAAAGGCCTAGAATCAAAGCACACGGAGTTGGCACTCCAATTCCAGCGGCAGCAGCAGCAAATCGACTCACTTAGCCAAGAAAGGGGGTCTCAGCAGTGGCAGCAGCTAGCGCATGATCTAGCATTGGATAGCACCGTCCCATCCATGCTGAGAAGCAGTGTGGGTTCCACCCCAGGCGAGCCACAGCTGCTGGATAGATACCCTGTGGATGACATCATGGAGAACACTAATTGTGAGCTACACTTCAAAATGAAGAACATATCCATGAAGGTGGCAGACGATGTTGCTTATACAAATTCCCCCGAAGCAACCTTCCATTGCAACCCGATTCCAGGTGGCTATGCTCATGTCATGGTTGATGAAGTGGTGGACCAATATTCGGGGCTAGAGCTTGACATTCCTGGAGGTGACGAGGAGCACACACTGGGAGAGGCCAAACATCGTATCATCCTATGAAGAAAGGATTGCGTCATCTTTCCAAGGCAACCGACACCGCGTCAGCCGACTCCTCCTCGAAGTCCGTCACCACGTCAGCAATCTCCCGCTCCTCCAAGTGATCATCAGCCACCGCCTCAGCACAGTCCTGCTCCTTCAAGTCCGCCAACGCGTCAGGCCACTCCTCCTCCTCCAAGTCCGGCACCGCGTTAGGCCACTCCTGCTCCGAGTCCGGCACTGCGTCAGCCCACTCCTCCTCCTCCAAGTCCGACACCGTGTCAGTCCACTTCTCCTCCAAGTCATCCACGTCAGCCGTCTCCGCCAGCTCAACAGCGGAAGAGAGCCGCTGGAGCTATGGTGCGTAGCACTACAAGTCGAGGTAGTACAGGAGGTACAGGCGGAGGCAAGCGATTTCAATATGGTCCAAGCCTCGCGCCTCTTCCGCAGAGGCCTTACGACATGATCGAGGAGCAAAACGCAGCCATAGTGAAGGCCCAAGTGGATGCCCATTTTGGATCGAAACCGCCACCGCCGCCAAAGGAGAAAGTGCCTGAGGAAATCCTTGACCACTTTATTCATATGGCAAGAAAACCAGCTACCAAGCCTGTTGACTCAAACTATGAGCGCCAAATCAGAAAGGCACATCGAGCATGACAACAGAAGGAGTCGAGCTCAAGCTCAAGCCAAGCAGCTGCCAAAATAGCAGGAAAACTGTTCCCCGGTTGAGAGAACAGGCGGTGCAATCGATCCTCCCACTCATTGTACCAACACATGCGAGTACCGGCGCCTATCAGCTGGTAATAACCGACGACCATATAAGGCATGCTAAAGAGATCGGATGCACTGTAGAACAACTCTTGGGCTTGGAGCCCATGGAAACTTTTAAAGAGGAGCTAAAACGGAAATATGTCCGCGGCGAACCTTTGGTCAAGCCTAAGGAGGTCAAGAAGCTCCCAACGAGAATGTATGAATTGCATCAATGGTACATGAAAATTATCAAGACTAACAATCAAGAGTCCCTTATGGTGAAAGTCAAGGAAGAACATTACTTCCATCAGCTAGCTATGTCTGTTGAGTATTCAGAACTGTTTCGGTTATTCAATCAAGACGCACTCGACAAATCTATCGTCAGTTGCTATTGTCTATAAGTGATTTCTCTCTGTAATTTAAGTCTGAAGCTAGTTGTGGTGCTCTCGTTGATCATTATATTACCTGTAATTATCCTCATTATATTTTTTCTGGTATTATGCACAGGGTGAAGATCTATGAAATGAAAAAAGCTGGACGCTATGGCATTGGGTTCATTGACTCAAATACCATTAATGAATACACATGGTCATATGAATGGTATCGAGCCGACGTAGATAAAAAATGCTAGAGTTCTTGAAGCGCCTCAATACCAATGCAGATATACTACTTCCTTACAACTTCCGGTGAGTCACACTGTATTGTACTACAAATTTTGTTTTTGTTTAATTCCTAGCTAGATATTAATAAGTATATAGGGTTTATGGTAGTTGATGAGTGTTATGCGCATGCCTGCTTAATTTATACATGCAAACGTATGCACATGCAGTTACCACTGGATCTTATTAGACATTCGAGTTGACGAAGGAAAAGTTGAAGTACTGGACTCACTACTTAAAGAATCTAGTGACTACGCAACCGTGAAGGGGATAATTGACAGGTAATTTCAATCGTTATTGAACTATATGTCGGCCTCTTTAGTTCGTCATTTCCTGATATCAACTAATTAATAACCCCTTTATTTATTTTCTTTGCCGGCGGGCAGGGCTTGGCAAAAGTACATCAAAACGGCTCCAGGCAAATGGAAACAAAAGTTGTTTTGGTATCGACCCAAGGTAAGTAATTAAGTAGTACTAGCTAGCTACCGTCTCTTTAATTCTAGTTTCAATATCATTAATTATCATGCTTGATTAATTATTATCTGATTGAAATTCTATTCTCGTAAAGGCCATGAGGCAGACGTCGGGGAATGATTTATGTGTGTACTACGTTTGCGAGAACATTCTCATGATGACGTCCGAAAGGAGCACATCTGATAGACAGCTATGGGTACGTTTGCCAGAACACTATTCACAATTTTTACATCATTACCGATATCTAATCACACAACTAATGCATGCATATTGATCTTCTTCTTAAAAGTTCGATGAGGTGCGGGATCAGATCCTATCGGAGGATCGCGTACGAGCAATTTAAGAGGAAATAGCGGGATTTTTGCTCGACCAGGTCATAGATTCCAAAGGAGAATATCATTACCCGCTACCGCAGTAATGCCTCCATGTAGGAGAAATTGTATATACCAAATTGTATATGTATACATGTGTATGTGTGAATGGATGGTGCGAGACATTCGATGATATGTATGTATGTATGTGTGTGTGTGTCTATATATATATATATATATATATATGTGTGTGTGTGTGTGTGTGTGTGTGTGTGTGTGTGTGTGTGTGTGTGTGTGTGTGTGTGTGTGTGTGTATGATCGGTTCTACGAGAAATTCTATTTATATATATGCATAACGTGTACAATATGTAGTATTGTAAAATAATAGGAAATGAAAAAGAATTAAATGGAAAACACAAAATTAAAGGAAAAAAGAAATCCTGAACCCAAAAACCCCCAAAACTTTTAGTACCGGTTGGTGTTACCAACCGGTACTAAAGGTCTCCCCGCCCCC
This sequence comes from Triticum monococcum, assembly GCA_034509565.1. Taxonomy (NCBI): domain Eukaryota; kingdom Viridiplantae; phylum Streptophyta; class Magnoliopsida; order Poales; family Poaceae; genus Triticum; species Triticum monococcum. The sequence continues at coordinate 750,979,060 of CM067843.1, read as the reverse complement.
GGCGCTGGCTCGTGCCACGTGGTGGCCCTTTAGCGGCGGTTCATGCAGAACTAGTACTAAAAGGGGGGGGGGGGGGGGGGGGGGGGGCCTTTAGTCCCCACCCTTTAATGCCGGTTATAGAACCGGCACTAAAGGGCCTTACGAACCGGTGCTATAACCTGGTTTTGCACTAGTGCTCTATCAGACCCTGTATTTTTCTTTTACAATATAATTAGATTTATATTTTACTAAATAGATACATCTTTCGGGTAATCCGTTTCCACACCTGATCAACCACATCCATATATGAATATAACCTTCTCAATACAAATCGTGAACATGTTTGCCCCGATACAGTTAGATGACTAATAATCTTGCATTAAAATCTAACCATAAATTTAGATCCAATGACTAAGTTAATTTGGATGATGTGGCTTAACTTGGTACCTCAATGATACTCTGTATTTTGCTTTTAGTATATACAGTAATCAATATAAATCATGAAGATGATTACATTGACATGGTTAGATGACTAATAGTTCTGCATGAAAGTCTAGCCACAAAATTAAGAATCAATGATTAGGTTAATTTGGATGGAGTGACTTAATGTGATACCTCTATGAGACACTGTATTTTGCTTTTAGTATATAATGATAAATAAATAAATAGATAGATAGACACAGATAGACAGATCGACCGTCGGACGGACGGATAGATAGATAGATAGATGTTACCCACACTATCCGACAAACATATATCATTATATCTCGTACCTATAAGATGAATGCTGGGGATACATCGTACAAAGTTTGACCTTGTCAAACATCATACACGTCTTTGTAGTCTGTAAGAAACAAGAAACGGGACATGTGAATATATCCTAAAGGAATGATGTACGTAGTACGTAAGCCATAGATATCTTATGAAATAAATTTGGCTATGACAACGTGTGATTTGAGAAAGCTAATGTTGTAGCCATAAGGAAACTATTAGATAATTGAGAAGAGCTATATGGTGGATAAATCTAACACATTGTTGCACATCTGAACCCCTAGACTATATATGCGGATATTGGAAGGGGGGGAGGAGTAACCAAAGCATAGGCATAGGCATAGGCATAGGCATGGCCATGGGAGCGTGGTCGGCGATGAAGAAGAGCTTATTAATGAAGCTGAGTGTGTGTCTGCTGGTCATCGCCATGGCTAACTGCGCTCGGGACATCCCTGACTCCGTTGCTGAGCACCCTCGTACGTAGTAATAATTTCTTTTCTTCATTCATTCATTCTTTGGATTGATTGATCATAATTCGTGGCTAATCGTGGCAACTGGTGATGATGATGGGGTGCAGCCGGATACATCATCTGCGGCGAGATCAGCGAGACGTGGCACGGGGGGCTGTGCGCCAAGCGCGGCACCTGCAACAAGCCGTGCCGGGCGGAAGGGTACGACGCGGGCTACTGCGCCCCCTTCCCCTTCATGACCTACTGCTGCTGCACACAGAACTGTGGCAAGTCGTCGTCTCTGCGACCACACAGGAGCAGCATTCAGTGCAACTAAGGGAGTAGTAGTACCATGTATGGATGCATGCATGGTTTGTGAAATAAATCTCATTTCGATCGCGCGTGTGTGTGTGTGTGCCTACTACAAATGGCAAAAGAAACCGTTCTTGTAACTTGTTGGAACTGCTGCTATTTCTCAGTGACCAAGAAGAACTGTCCACCAAGTTGCATACATACATGCCGTCAGTTCATCATAATCTAGTGGATAAGATTATTCGGTGCCGCACCCCAATAATTCTGCACTTGTGGGCTGGAACCCACGGAGGTGCGTGCCTCCCTCGTAATCCTCCTCCTTCCCTCGTGAAAACTCTCATCCAGGGTTTTCATGTCTCTCGCCGGCGCCCCCACCGGTCCACCTAGTCTCCTACGATCCTTGGACCATGGAGCCGCGGTGGATCCCGACACTTGTCAGCAGGAGGGCTCCGTTTTTAGGTGTTTTTATGAGTTTTGTTAGGGTTTGTGGCATGCTCAAGAAGACGAGGTGGCGGCGGCTTCTTGAAGATAGAATAAGGTCTTTCCTGCCTAGCCCCCGTTCTGACGATGCCTTTAGCATAGTCAGAGGGCGTGTGAAGGTGTGTTTCTGGCGGATCTCATGGGATCCGATCGAAATTTGTCTTATGTGGAGCCGTCTTGATCCGGTCTTCGTTTGTCTACCTATGTGTGTTTACAGGTTGGATCCTTCCGATCTACGATTCTCTTCATCGGCAGCGGTTGTTGTCCTAGTGTGGTGGTCCTATAGGCCTTAGCACGACGACTTCCCGACTGTCTAATACAACAATAGTTGCCCAACTCCGATGAGGGAGGAGCAATGATGGCGGCGTGCCTTCGGCTCGCTCCAGTGCTTGTAGTCGTCGCTAGGTGGCCTATGGACCTGGATGTAATTTTTACTTCTGGTGTTTTTTGTACTACTTTGACAATTGAAGAATAGATCGAAAGTTTTCTTAAAAAAATGTTAGTTTATTGTTTAATGTATGAGTTAAATTAAGGACAGACATGGATCTTTGCATAACCACACTATAATATACTCCCTCTCAGGAAATATAAGAGCATTCATAAAGAGAACGGGCGTTTGGCTCTCGGCCTTCATGGATGCCTTTTTTTGAAAAAATCAAAATTCAAACTTTTCGGTTTCAAAAAATATGAAAAAAATTGTGTAAGTAAATAAGGATGTTATGTGTATGTGTGTAGAATTTCAAGATGAAATGCGTTGAAATACAATCTATACAAAAAAGACAAATTCATAGCCTGGGAGGATGAATAGTATCATATGTTAAAAAGCCCAAGATTTGTCTTTTTCACAGCTCTCATTTCAACGCATTTTGCCCTGAAAATTTACACAAATGTGTGTTATTCCTCCATGTATATCTGCATTTATTTTTTTCAGATTTTTTTGAAATGTAGAAAATATGAAATTTGAGGAATTTTGATTATTTTTTTCAAAACCGAGCTCCATGGAGCTCGGCCTCCAAAGTACCAGGGTACAAGATTATGTACCAGGATTTGTCGTGCCATATAAACATTTGATTATTTTTTCACTAACTCTCTTATATTTCTTTACAGACAGAGTACCAGATTATATACTACTACCTAAATCAAACATGTCTTTTCTTAGGATTCATTTACACTACCTTCAATAGGAACATTTGTATCCACTCTAATCACTCGGGAAAGAATCTTATGTTTCTACTGTTCATGTAGTATAAAGACGTCATTGAACACTAATCCTATATTTGGGTGTGTCTAGGGCACATCTAGATGTGCTCTAGTTATTACACATCTAAGTGAGTGAATCAAACATAAAGAGAAAAAGAAAAAAGAAAAAGGAAATATTCACACGAATCTCGACGTAAGATCAATGACATAGAACTTAGATGTGTGATACTTATGGCACATCTAGATGTACTTTAGCAAAACTGATACTTTTTATCAAAATTGTTAAGGATTTGACGTTCGCTGGTTAAGCACGGCAAATCAAATGTTTATATGGCACGACAAATCCTGGTATATAATCTGGTACCGATAGATCCACCATCTGTGTTTGCTAAAGGAAATTGATATCTTCATGCCAACATAATTTGCCATAAAATATGCTCGGTTTGCCATATCTAAAAATCTGACGTTGGCTGGTTATCAATATCCTTTCTCTGTCCCTAAGTTTTGGGAATTCGGAAATGAAACACAACAATGAAAAGATCTGAAAAAACACCAAGCATCTACTCCTAATTGATTGACGATGCGAATAAAGAACAAGGTCCTGGATGCCACGCGCCACCTCTTTTCTTCCCCACTCCCTTTGCAGCACACACAAAACACGCAAGACGCCAGAAGACGGAGACAGATCGCCCAATACGGCAGACGCGCGTGCGGCGGAAAGAAAATTTTGGCTATCATTGGATGCATACCTATCCTCTCTACTATAAGTTTCCTGTTTCCCTCTGTTCTCCATCATCCACCTGCAGCTACTACTACTACTGACATTACATGATGTATAGTTTTTCTCGACGTCCTCGGCGCCAATCGCAGAGGACCACCACAATTAACGAATGGAACATCACACAATGAGGGAGGGAGCCCCAAAAGAATTAGCTAATGTACAACTCACTCCCATCGTCTTCTCCGCCGCTGGTCATACGGACTCCGGCCGTCGCTCGGAGTGTTGTAATAGTCTTGCTTCCCGGCGCCGCTCCATTGCCTTGATGTGTCAGGGTTTTGGGCCCCCTGGCTGGCCGTGCTCCACGGCCTCGACGGCTCGGCGGGGGTGTAGCCCTGCTGCACTGAAGGGTCGGATGGGGTGTAGCCCTGTTGCGCTGAGCTCCACTGCCTTGAAGGCTCTGCTGGGGTGTAGCCTTGCTGCCCGGAGCTCCGGTGGTTTGAAGGCCCAGCTGGAGTGTAGCCCTGCTGCCCGGAGCTCCATTGGTTTGAAGGCTCAGCTGGAGTGTAGCCCTGCTGCCCGGAGCTCCATTGCCTTGAAGGTTCAGCTGGAGTGTAGCTCTGTTGCCCCGAGCTCCACTGCCTTGAAGGCTCGGCTGGGGTGTAGCCCTGCTGCCCGGACCTCCGGTCCCTTGATAATTCAGCCGAAGTGTAGCTCTGCTGCACGGAACTCCAGTCACTGGATGGTTCAGCAGGGGTGTAGCTCTGCTGCCCAGAATTCCAGTCCCTTGATGGTTCAGCCGGGGTATAACTCTGCTGCCCGGAACTCCAGTCCCTTGACGCCACAGGAGGATTGTAGCTCTGCTGCCCGTAATTCCCCAGCTTCGACACCTCCGGAATGTACCCTGGTGTGCCACCATATACTCTAGCGGAACCTGGCTCGGGGGATAGCGAGTGTCGCTGGCGAACGTTACGCCCCAACATCTGGTACTCTGACGTTGTTTGGGTGTAACCATTTCTGTTCAGTCCCTGGGATGAGGCTGACGTAGAAGAACCATAGGCATCGTATGAGCTTTGGTTGCTGTAAGCACTCTGGTTAAGATAGGGCGCTGACGCGTCATTATATGAATTGGTTACGCGGTCGGCCCACTGATCAGGTGTTGTACTCCGTCCAGTGCTTGCAACAGTAGCAGCACCAGATTGCCAGGGGAATGTCGCATAAGCGGCATTCGGCTCGGGCGTCAAGGAACGTGCTAGACCGGAGTTTGACATGTTCTGAAATTCATGGGCTGGTTTATTTACCGCTGGCTGCTGATGGATGGCCACTGCAGCATGATCAGACGCCAAGCCATATGGCTGGGTATGCTGGTGTACCAAGGTTCTATCCAACATGTTATTCACGGGCGCAGCATACTGAGTCAGCGAATTTACTGAGATCGCCGACTGAGATTGTAAAGACGGGGCGTTACTTTGGATGTGTGCCGGCAAGGCAGAAACTGAAGTATAGGGTTGTGAAGGCAACGGACTAACAACATTTGAGAAGCTTTGGTGCACTTCGCTTGCAAAAGGTGTGTTTCCATTATTTGGTAACTGCGCCTGCTGCAAGTTTGGGGCCCTCGCATGCGTCGGAAAATCAGATCTCCAGCCCACCTGCCAAAGATAACATACATATATACATGAACAAAGAGTGACAGCCTTGACACTGGAAAAAGAAAAGAAAAAGAGAGCCAGCGGACTAACACTTGCTGGAAGATCTTTTGGAGGAGTCGGTGATGGAAGTGAAGTAGGGATAGTTTCAGGGACGGGTTCAGCCTTGTTTGGAACCCCAGCACCGTTGGGCAGACTATTGACCAGCTCCGAAAGTCCAAGGCCAGTCTGCTTCAGCATGTCCAGGAGGGCGACAGTCTGCTCGGTTGGCAGGTTCCCCACCTCGTTAGATGATAGAGCAAATACAAGCTGTGGATTCTTGAGCAGCACTGCAAGCAGCTCAAGATCTGGCTCAGAAGCTGCACCATTTGCACCAGAAGCGACTGTCAGAGATGACGACGAGGTTGATCCAACTTGCTGGATCTCACCAGGAACAACCATGTTTGGAGGGGCAGCTCCGACGCTATCCACCTCCATAGTGTCAGCATCTGGTGGCTGCTCAATTGGAATTTCTGGGGTCAGGCTGTCGTCAAAGTCCATTTCCGAATCCCATGGATCCTTGGGATTCGATGGGATGTCCTTTGGACTTGCATAAAAGGTTTCCTTCTCACGTCGATTTCTCTGTGCCTGAACGTCAAGCTCCTTGCTGTTTTCCCCGGCACTAACACTCCACGAGGGGTCTATCCACACCTCTGCAATAGGAGATAATAAACTTCAAACAATGAACAGATAAACCAATAGAGCATAGGTCATGTTCCAGGTAACAGCCTAATAAAATATTAGAATTAGAAAGTTAAAGAAGCAAGAACATTTTAATCTCTGCAGCAGGCAAAACGCAATGGTATCAATTGATAAGTTCCTTGTATTTAACCTCAACTGGCTAAAATAGCTGGATCACATCATTCAACCCGTTGCTTCTTCATGTTAAGGTTTGGCTATCAAGATCCTCAGTTTAGTTCCTTTATTTATCAAACTCGCAGCTATTTTAAACCCAATTTCACAGCTTTTCTATTTTGTTAACAGTTGTTGAAACAGCAATTGCCAACAGCATAACGGTATCTCTGTGAAATATCTTCCTAGTGAGCCGAGTTGTTTGTATGATAAGTAATAATGAACAAAATCGCTAGGTAGTCCATTTACGTCAATGTCAAGTGTCAGGTAATATGTACCCCCTCCGTATCTAAATACAAGTCCTTTTAGAGATTTCAATATGAACTACATACGGATGTATATTTATATTTAGGAACGGAGGGAGTATTTCGCTGCAAATAAGTATCAAAATTCGGAGGGCCAAGAAGTGGCTGCTTCTGATACAGAAACAGGTAGGCCTACCACAGTCAGTCAGTCACACGACAACAGCTGCAGGTCAAATAAGACCAAATTATAACAAGGGTTACATACAATTCCCCATGTGCACTGCAAATTAAGGAACAGGCAACATGATTTATATTTAAATAAACAACATTGTATTTCTTGATGGTCCATGTAACTTCAGCATGGGGTAGCATTTGATATAAGCAAAGGACCCCAGAGCTTTTCATCTGCTCTGCAAACTCCCAGAAAAGAAATTGAACAGTTTACAACTGCCAGAAAATAGCGAATTATGAAGTAAAACACACCTCCTGAATGTCTATTGCTTTTAGCAAGTAATTTTACATTAATACACAAAGTGGCTATTAGTGGATTGTGCTGGATATTTTTTAACGAACTGGATGCATAATATATGTGTAGGTCCCGCGCACTGGGCACCGCCATGGCATGTGCCAGGCCAAACCACAACTATTCAATGTGCTATGAGAGCAGTACTTGTTTGTCATCTTGTGTATGAATTTTGAATGACCAAAAATTTGGACGCAACATATATGATGCAGATTTTCAGGTCACATGCTATGCCAGGCACATGATCCACTTTCGTCATTATTTTTGTTCTTCCAGATCGATATGCTCAGGAACTGTATAAACACATTGGTCCAAGTATAAACCGGTGTGGATTTACTCAGCATACTTCCTACAAGTACACTAAGTAACTAGTGATGCAGCCTGAAAGCATGGTACTACACGCATGTTCATATGATACATGGGAAACCATAAATGTTAATTTCTTGTGCCATTGCAGAAAATTGTACACAATGTTGACCCTGTGTCTTGGATAACCTTCATTTGATTACCCGTCTTAGGTTCAAATGTACATCTTAGATGAGTTACTCATAGCGTTGAAAATGCACATATAACTGGCGTGCATGAGATCAAACAAAAGAAATGACACACGCCCAGGTCATGTGTAACACAAAAGGTATGTTGAGGTGCAGTTTTCTCCGTTTCAAGTTTCAACTGAAGGTGATTCATTACATATATTGATTTTGGAGATCAAACCTGATATAAGCTATGGTTTACGCCATTCACAAAAGCTTGGGGTGTTGTTACAAACAAAAGACAATGCACTCCCAAGTTCTTAAGCCGCCAAACACTCCATTAACCATACGAGTTCACTGGTTCTTGTTGTCCAAAGAAGTTTATTGAACTCAGATAGACCCAATACTCTTAAGAAGTTGGGCAAGTGAGGGAGCACAAAGCAAAGGTATACCTGGTGGTATCTGCCAATGAACCCTCTTGGAATCCAATTTCTCTATGGGGGTCTCTCTGGGAGCTATGTTTAGCTTCGGAGTGGCCAGGATTTCTGGATTATCAGACAAAGGTACAGCATTCTGTATCGAAGTTGATGGGCTTGGGTCAACAGGTTGTTTAGCAGTTGATGTGAGGGGACTTCTGGGCATAGGGGGCTCATTTGAGTTGACCAAGCCAGAGGGTTTTTTATTTTCTGTCGTCTCAGGTTTATCAGACGCTTTACTTGTGTCAACCTTGCCATACTTCTCCTGCATAAACATGGCACGCATCTTTGCTTTTTGGATATCATCTGCAGACAATGGTCTGCTATTATTTGTACATATGCTCCTTGCAGAATGAACGTTCTTGCCGGCAGCTTTCCGATTTGGATGTTCTACAAGTTGAACTTTTCTTCTTTCTTTGGACTCTGTAAATTAGCTAAGGAAATTCACACACAGTTTGAGATATGATAAATGTCAATATAACTGAAGTAACAAAGTAAAAAATTCAATTTGAAGATGACCTCAATCATAATGAATAATAACCAATATGAAGTCTACATGCACAATTATGTGTACTAGTTATTTTTATTCATGAACCATCCAATTTATACAGTTAAAACAACAATAGACAGCAACACTATCTTTTGAGGACCTATATGTACACAAGCTGTAACTGGAGAGAAAACTGAAAAGGAAGCTATTAGTAATACCAATTTAATAAGATATGTTATCAAAAAAAAATTAACCAGACACAACACACACCAACCAAGGACAAAATAAAAATTGAGAAGCTCCTAAAGGGACCTTATATAAGAAGTGCAAGATACTGATGAAACTACTAAATCCACCAGATCTTAGTACAGATTAGTTAAGTAGACACTACTATTTGCGAAGGATGACTATAATATGAATGTGGTTGGAAAAAATCCTATAATAGCATATTATACACAGGCACAGACAAAAATATGTTCAGAAAGAGAAGTAAAACTGGTAGTTGTGAACTTAAACATAACAAAAGGATACTTGTCTGCACAGGACTCTTTTTATACGACTCATCAGCAGAAGCAGTGAGCAGCAGTGGAGTTTTCTTGGGCTCAGGCTTTCTGCACAATGCCACACAGACCAAGTCAAACAAAAAATTACCAAACAAAATAGAGGTAATGAAAATCACTTAGCATTACTACAGTTTAAACTAATTCAAAGAAGAAACCATAGTGAGAAGTAAAAACGCACCTGCTTTCACTTGCACCTTCAGTCAAGGCAAGGATCTCCTCCTGATAGAACACAGCGATTAAATTGCAGAACATGTGAATCTACCGATGCATATATATATCATTGCTTAGATACTTACAGTAATATCAACTTCAGATTTCCAGGACTCATCGTGGAGAATTTCACTTATCCTGTAATAGAAAATAAATTACCACAATGGAAACCTAGAGAAAAGGTAATAGCAAACAATGTGGAACTCACCTTTGTTTACAGATTAAATCTTTTTGAGGTTTCTTCGATGCCTGACTCCGTACGAGCACTTTACTCAATCTGGAGAGCAGGTTTCTGGCCCTGCCAGATATGTCTGATCTTCAAAAATCAGATATGTATTAGTAAGCAGCCCGGGAAATTAAGAAAATCAATAAATGCATAAGTTCATACAGCTGTGCAATAAGAAAAGCAAAAAATGCTAGAACTAATTCTGATGGAAAAATGCATCTCAACAATACTGTACTGGGGAAGCAAATATAGAAATTAACAACATGATTAGGCCTTTGAAAGTTGAAACATTATCAAACTAGAAATTGTCTTTCTGATGTCAAAGATCATGCAATACAAATGTAAGTCTTGTGGCAGTTTCTACACACCTTGTGTCCTATAAAACCGCAATCTGTTAATAGTTTGCAATACAACTGACATGTGGGCTGGCAAAGCTTTATGTAGTGGGAGATGAAGAAGCACCTACAGCAATGAGATGATAGTTCAAAATACATGCTATACACATATACATACATGCTCAGACGGCACAAATAAGAACCTTGAAAATGACGAGAATAACAGTTGTTTGCTCTTCAGTAGCTGCTTGGCTCAGCCATGTTGACACAATAGTCAAACCGCCCATTGTTAAGAACCTGCACAGTTATTGGAAACGTGAAGCTAGGAATGATATAATCATTTCAAGCTGTGTACATACTATAAGGCCTATATCTTACCAACTAAGAATCGTAGCATTATTTATTTGAAGAATCCATTCCATCAACTTGACCTGTCCAGAAAACGTTTCCTCCTTTCGCATTAGGGCAAAGATACTATCCAAAAACTTTTTATCTTCTGACTCAACACCAGGAGCAACTTCCTCTTGTTTGGTTTCCTTTTGAACAGAATCTGGATTAATCTTAGCATCAGTTGGTTGGATTGTTCCCGTAGGGGTGATAGGGATTGGGGTTGCAGTGCACTGCTGGACCTCTGGTTGTTGTAGAGAGCTCTGAGGGGCCTCTGCTAGTTGTGAAGAGCTTTGGAACATCTCCAATGGTTCTAAAGTACTCAAAGGTTCGACAACTTGAGCATGTGTCTCAATGTCAAGAGGTGTCTGCTCAGTGTTCAAGGAGCATACATTGGTAGCCGTCTTGGATGCCTCCAATGTGAGTGCTGTCTTGGATGCCTCAAATTTGAGTGCTTTCTCTCGTGACAAACGGACAGCTTTTCTTACTCGTGTACGCTGACTTGCAAAAAACTCCCTTACCTAATAACCATTGAGGTAGAGCTTGTCAATAACAACTCACGGAAAAGGGAATTCAAATGATATCATAAGCTCATGTTTGACACAGGAACCAAACACATTGCAACCAATGAAGCTAAAATAAAAAGGGGAGAAATATAGAGATACTGTTGAAACTTGAACCCAGTTCAATGGCTACTGTTCACTTGTATATGGTGAAAAGATGAAGGTGTAATTCCATTCCAAACCAACCATAAGGAAAGTGTATAAAGAGCACATAAACAGGCATAAGACATAAAGGTACAAACAGAATAACAGCACATGCGAGAAAAAGAGCAGACCTGTGTAACAGTAAGCCCACAAAGTGCGCTAATTTCACGAGTTTCTCTTTTGCCAAGAGTATCTTTCACAGCAAAAAGTGACTGCATGGAATTAACTGCTTTCGGATTCAACAGATCTCTTGGTTTTTTACCTACAAAATTTGAAACGCTATAAAAGAAATGCTTTCAATAGCAGACAATAATTACGATATTGTGCAATAATCTTTAAAAAATCTTTGTTGCCTGAGCACTAGTCATCTAATTTTGCCAGCTGTGACATGAGTGATGAGTGAAGGATTCAACCTTAATTCCTTAAATCCAATAAAATTTTCAGTCTCTGTCAATATTATAGTTCATGATGCTTGTGTCAGTTTATTGTGTTTTTACTGATGTATCAAAAAAAGTATTATGCCAAGCTGAAACCAATTGATGCAGAGAAACAACTCACCTATCTTGATAGACAATGCACCAGCAGCCTGTAAGAAACAATCAAATTTAAGATTAGTCAATAGATTAACCATTTCCTAGAAGGGTAAAAGAGGGGCATTGTAGCATGCATTCAGGGTCTAAAGCAAGGTAACGACACAGCAAGATGGCAAACATGCAAAACTGGCAATATTACAAAAGTATATCCAAATACATTCAAACAACTTATAAAGTTTGTTTCTTGAAAACCATGATTTACAAAAGAGAAGTAATTTTACAATTTCATTTGCCAGATGATAAAGTAAAGAAAATTGTTTGCCCCTAACATGAACATCAGAGTAACTATGAAATCAGTAGTCAGTACCCCGCATTGTCCTTAAACATGTGTAGCTTCCGATTTCTCAGTGTCTCAAAGTTACAGATTTGGCGTTTACTACCAGAGTACTACTATATGGTATGAGAATCAAAAACTACATAACATTATGGATGCATTAGGGTTTCAATATTCAATATCCCGCTGTCCCAAGATACGCGTAGCTTCTGGTTTCCCATTTGTCTCAAAGTCAGAACTTTGGCAATTGCTTTACAAGTACTATGTCATCAGAACCAATAAATACATAATATTATGGATGTACTAGGGCCTAGATATTAGAAATAAACACATGTGGTGTAGTAAAGCACGGCGCACTCGCACAAATTCAGTAACAATCTGGGCAGAACTATGGAATTTACATCACACAGCACGACAGCAACAACCAACTACAGCTACTGGAAAAAACTGAATGAAGTATAAGCCGGAGAAACAGGAACCATCCAACCTAAGCTTTGACAGGCACCCAATCAGGCGCAAAACTGGCCGCGCGAGGGAAGAAAAACAGGCGCGTAGATCGAGAAAGGTGCGGGGGGAGTGGAGGAGAGGAGCTGCTGACCATCTCCTGCGCGAGCGGGTTGACGCCGGTGAGGCGGCACTGGGCGACGACGAGGCGCTGGAGCTGGTCGGCCTGCGCGTGCAGCTGCTGCTGCTGCGCCGCCACCATCGCGGGGATCGAGCCCGCGCCGCCCCACTCGACGAGGGCGCCGGCCGCGGGCTTGAAGGGGGCGAGCTCCATGGCGCCCGCGGGCGGCTGCGCATCAGGCTGCCGCCGCCCCCCGCTCTCCGTCGGCGCGGCGCGGCGCCGGGGCTGCTAGGGTTTGGCGGCGGGGCGCGCGGCTCACGAGGGGGAGGTGATGCGAGCGGACGGAGACGGGGACGCGACAGGGGCCGATGGACAGATGAGGTGCGGGAGTTTTTTTTTTCTCTCTCTCTCTCTCTCCTTCTCGTTGGCCTGGTACTGGACTGCGCGGTGGGCCCCAGTGTCAGTGCCAATATTTTTTCTTGTGAACAGGGATGAAAAACAGTCTCCGTGATATAACTTTACTTTTTTAAAACAAAATGTTCTTTTTTCCTGATTATTTACACTTCTCGTATAGTATTTGCTTTTGCGAACCAATCTGTGGTCGCATAGTTATAAAAGGATCAAGTCTTAGTTTTGACACGATGCATCTGTAGGACTTTATAAGTCTCAAGATGATGTGCCGGCTCGATCTCTTGAAGGTGTTCATATGGATAGAGTGTGCATGCGTGCGGTTAGTGTCTGTACTGTTAAAAAAAATATAGCATTGCCTTTTTAACACAATATACAAACGTAGACGCTCATGTACACCCATCTGTATGTACACATGTACACCCGTCTTACCTCTATAAACATCTTCGACAAACTGAGTTGATGGATTTTTTTAGATTGAGTCGAACCATGTGAGTTATGCTCACTTCATGCTGAGATTGTTGATTCATTTTGTTCACATCTATCTTAGAAAAGGAGGGTTTTTTGTACTTCTCATGCTAACAAAAAAGTAACAATTTCTGAGCATCCTCAAATTTCTTCATTGGGACGGATTAGACGGAGTCTTGGTGTAGATCCCTACCAGTTTCTCAGGCCAGTGAGATAAGGGTTTCTCATTGTGCATACGCGACGGCGAGATTTTTTGTCAGATTTTTCAGATCGATTCAAGGGTCCAACGATGAAGACTACGACTCCGGGGTAATGGTACTTAGGAGCACATGCACAAAGGTTTTCCGGTTGTCGTTGAAGAGGTCAAGCTGGCTCCAGTATGGGAGTGATGACAACATGGCCTCAGCCGCTGCTACTCCCGCGAGAGTTGGGTTTCCTCGAAGAGGAAGGGTGATGTAGATAGCAGCAAAGGTTATCTCTCAATTGAGAAGCAAGGTTTAATCAAATCGGTAAGAGTCAACAAGATAAGCAGCGCCTACACACAAACAAAAATAATACTTGCACCCAACGTGGCAAGGGGTTTGTGAGACCCCTTGTCTTGCTAGTTACAAGGTTAAAAACAAATAAATAAATAAATATGAGAGAGAGAGAGAGATAGATAGATAGATAGATAGATAGATAGATAAATAGATAGATAATGGTATGGCCAAAGGGCAAATGGTAAAGGCAAATAAAGAGGAAATTTTGTAGAAGAAAGTGTTCATGGAGAATGGACCCGGGGGCAGTCAAGTGGTATGGTAACAAATTACACTTAGGCAATTGACAAGAAAAACAATCTTTATGACAATGATCATTCATGGCATAATCTCATATAGGCATTACGTTGTGATAAGTAGACTGTTAAACTTACTGACGTTTACTACTAATACTTTGTTGGGAAACGTAGTAATTTCAAAAAAAATCCTACGCACACGCAAGATCATGGTGATGCATAGCAGCGAGAGGGGAGAGTGTTGTCTACATACCCTCGTAGACCGGAAGCGGAAGCGTTATAACAACGCGGTTGATGTAGTCGTACGTCTTCACGGCCCGACTGATCAAGCACCGAAACTACGGCACCTCCGAGTTCTAGCACACGTTCAGCTCGATGACGATCCCCGGACTCCGATCCAGCAGAATGTCGGGGAAGAGTTCCGTCAGCACGACGGCGTGGTGACGGTCTTGATGTTCTACCGTCGCAGGGCTTCGCCTAAGCATCGCTACAATATTATCGAGGATTATGGTGGAGGGGGGCACCACACACGGTTAAGAGATCAATGATCAATTGTTGTATCTATGGGGTGCCCCCTGCCCCCGTATATAAAGGAGCAAGGGAGGGAGGCGGCCGACCTAGGAGAAGGGCGCGCCAAGGGGGGAGTCCTACTCCCACCGGGAGTAGGACTCCTCCTTCCTTTGTTGGAGTAGGAGAGAAGGAAAGAGGGGGAGAGGAACAAGGAAAAGTGGGTTGCACCCCTTGTCCAATTCGGACCAGAGGGGGCGCATGCCTCCTTCCTTTTGGCCTCTCTCCTCTATTCCCGTATGGCCCAATGAGGCCTATATACTCCTCGGCGAATTCCCGTAACTCTTCGGTACTCCGAAAAATACCCGAATCACTCGGAACTTTTTCGATGTCCGAATATAGTCGTCCAATATATCGATCTTTACGTCTCGACCGTTTCGAGACTCCTCGTCATGTCACCGGTCTCATCCAAGACTCCGAACTCCTTCGGTACATCAAAACATATAAACTCATAATGAAATTGTCATCGTAACGTTACGCGTGCGGACCCTACGGGTTCGAGAACAATGTAGACATGACCGAGACATGTCTTCGGTCAATAACTAATAGCGGAACCTGGATGCTCATATTGGCTCCTACACATTCTATGAAGATCTTCATCGGTCAGACCGCATAACAACATACGTTGTTCCCTTTGTCATCGGTATGTTACTTGCCCGAGATTCGATCGTCGGTATCTTAATACCTAGTTCAATCTCGTTACCGGCAAGTCTCTTTACTCGTTCTTTAATACATCATCCCGCAACTAACTCATTAGCTGCAATGCTTGCAAGGCTTAAGTGATGTGCATTACCAAGAGGGCCGAGAGATACCTCTCCGACAATCGGAGTGACAAATCCTAATCTCGAAATACGCCAACCCAACAAGTACCTTCGGAGACACCTGTAGAGCATCTTTATAATTACCCAGTTACGTTGTGACGTTTGGTAGCACACAAAGTGTTCCTCCGGTAAACGGGAGTTGTATAATCTCATAGTCATAGGAACATGTATAAGTCATGAAGAAAGCAATAGCAACAAACTAAACGATCAAGTGCTATGCTAACGGAATGGGTCAAGTCAATCACATCATTCTCCTAATGATGTGATCCCGTTAATCAAATGACAACTCATGTCTATGGTTAGGAAACATAACCATCTTTGATCAACGAGCTAGTCAAGTAGAGGCATACTAGTGACACTCTGTTTGTCTATGTATTCACACATGTATTATGTTTCCGGTTAATACAATGTAGCATGAATAATAAACATTTATCATGATATAAGAAAATAAATAATCACTTTATTATTGCCTCTAGGGCATATTTCTTTGAGTCTCCCACTTGCACTAGAGTCAATAATCTAGTTCACATCGCCATGTGATTTAATACCAATAATTCACATCATCATGTGATTAACACCCAAAGGGTTTACTAGAGTCAATCTAGTTCACATCGCTATGTGATTAACACCCGAAAAGTACTAAGGTGTGATCATGTTTTGCTTGTGAGAGAAGTTTAGTCAACGGGTCTGCCACATTCAGATCCGTACGTATTTTGCAAATTTCTATGTCAACAATGCTCTGCATGGAGCTACTTTAGCTAATTGCTCCCACTTTCAATATGTATCTAGATTGAGACTTAGAGTCATCTGGATCAGTGTCAAAACTTGTATCGACGTAACCCTTTACGATGAACCTTTTGTCACCTCCATAATCAAGAAACATATCCTTATTCCACTAAGGACAATTTTGACCAATGTCCAGTGATCTACTCCTAGATCACTATTGTATTCCCTTGCCAAACTCAAGGCTGGGTATACAATAGGTCTGGTACACAGCATGGCATACTTATAGAACCTACGGCTAAGGCATAGGAAATGACTTTCATTCTCTCTCTATCTTCTGCCGTGGTCGGGTTTTGAGTCTTACTCAACTTCACACCTTGTAACACAGGCAAGAACTCCTTCTTTGACTGTTCCATTTTGAACTATTTCAAAATCTTGTCAAGGTATGTACTCATTGAAAAACTTATCAAGCATCTTGATCTATCTCTATAGATCTTGATGCTCAATATGTAAGCAGCTTCACCGAGGTCTTTCTTTGAAAAACTTCTTTCAACCATTCCTTTATGCTTTGCAGAATAATTCTACATTATCTCCGATCAACAATATGTCATTCACATATACTTGTCAGAAATGTTGTAGTGCTCCCACTCACTTTCTTGTAAATACAGGCTTCACCGCAAGTCTGTATAAAACTATATGCTTTGATCAACTTATCAAAGCGTATATTCCAACTCCGAGATGTCTGCACCAGTCCATAGATGGATCGCTGGAGCTTGCATATTTTGTTAGCTCCCTTTGGATCGACAAAACCTTCTGGTTGCATCATATACAACTCTTTTTCCAGAAATCCATTCAGGAATGCAGTTTTGACATCCATCTACCAAATTTCATAATCATAAAATGCGGCAATCGCTAACATGATTCGGACAGACTTAAGCATCGCTACAGGTGAGAAGGTCTCATCGTAGTCAATCCCTTGAACTTGTCGAAAACCTTTCGCAACAAGTCGAGCTTTGTAGACAGTAACATTACCGTCGGCGTCAGTCTTCTTGAAGATCCATTTATTCTCAATTGCTTGCCGATTAACAGGCAAGTCAACCAAAGTCCATACTTTGTTCTCATACATGGATCCCATCTCAGATTTCATGGCTTCTAGCCATTTTGCGGAATCTGGGCTCACCATCGCTTCTTCATAGTTCGTAGGTTCATCATGATCTAGTAACATGACTTCCAGAATAGGATTACCGTACCACTCTGGTGCGGATCTTACTCTGGTTGATCTACGAGGTTCGGTAGTAACTTGATCTTAAGTTTCATGATCATTATCATTAGCTTCCTCACTAATTGGTGTAGGTGTCGCAGAAACCATTTTCTGTGATGAACCACTTTCCATTTAGGGAGCAGGTAGAGTTACCTCATCAAGTTCTACTTTTCTCCCACTCACTTCTTTTGAGAGAAACTCCTTCTCTAGAAAAACTCTGAATTTAGCAACAAAAGTCTTGCCTTCGGATCTGTGATAGAAGGTGTACCCAATAATCTCCTTTGGATATCCTATGAAGACACATTTCTCCGATTTGGGTTCCATCTTATCAGGTTGAAGCTTTTTCACATAAGCATCGCAGCCCCAAACTTTCAGAAATGACAACTTTGGTTTCTTACCAAACCACAGTTCATAATGCGTCGTCTCAACGGATTTCGATGGCGTCCTATTTAATGTGAATGCAGCCGTCTCTAAAGCATAACCCCAAAACGATAGCGGTAAATCAGTAAGAGACATCATAGATCGCACCATATCTAATAAAGTACAGTTATGACGGTCGGACACACCATTACACTGTGGTGTTCCAGGTGGCGTGAGTAGTGAAACTATTTCACATTGTTTTAACTGAAGGACAAACTCTTAACTCAAATATTTTACCTCTGCGATCATATCATAGAAACTTTTATTTTCTTGTCACGATGATTCTCCACTTCACTCTGAAATTCTTTGAACTTTTCAAATGTTTCAGACTTGTGTTTCATTAAGTAGATATACCCATATCTGCTCAAATCATCTGTGAAGGTCAGAAAATAACGATACTTGCCGTGAGCCTTAACACTCATCGGACCGCATACATCAGTATGTATTATTTCCAATAAGTCAGTTGCTCGCTCCATTGTTCCGGAGAACGGAGTCTTAGTCATCTTGCCCATGAGGCATGGTTCGCAAGCATCAAGTGATTCATAATCAAGTAATTCCAAAAGTCCATCAGCATGGAGTTTCTTCATGCGCTTTACACCAATATGACCTAAACGGCAGTGCCACAAATAAGTTACACTATCATTATTAACTTTGCATCTTTTGGTTTCAATATTATGAATATGTGTATCACTACGATCGAGATCCGACGAACCATTTTCATTGGGTGTGTAACCATATAAGGTTTTATTCATGTAAACAGAACAACAATTTATTCTCTTACTTAAATGAATAACCGCATTGCAATAAACATGATCAAATCATATTCATGCTCAACGCAAACACCAAATAACACTTATTTAGGTTCAACACTAATCCCGAAAGTATAGGGAGTGTGCGATGATGATCATATCAATCTTGGACTAAAAGCTATGCCTTTTCCCAATTTTAGTTCTTGGCAGATTTTAGCTATCTTAGAGCAAGTCAAGCAATCATCACACAATTCAAGCAAGCATGCAAAGAGTTTATTGGCAGCGGAAAGTAAAGCATGCAACTTGCAAGAATGTAAAGGGAAGGGTTTGGAGGATTCAAATGCAATTGGAGACACGGATGTTTTTCCGTGGTTTGGATAGGTGGTTCTATCCTACATCCACGTTGATGGAGACTTCAACCCACGGAGGGTAACGGTTGCGCGAGTCCACGGAGGGCTCCACCCACGAAGGGTCCACGAAGAAGCAACCTTGTCTATTCCACCATGGCCATCGCCCACGAAGGACTTGCCTCACTAGCGGTAGATCTTCACGAAGTAGGCGATCTCCTTGCCCTTACAAACTCCTTGGTTCAACTCCACAATCTTGTCGGAGGCTCCCAAGTGACACCTAGCCAATCTAGGAGACACCACTCTCCAAGAAGTAACAAATGGTGTGTTGATGATGAACTCCTTGCTCTTGTGCTTCAAGTGATAGTCTCCCCAACACTCAACTCTCTCTCATAGGATTTGGATCTGATGGAAAAAAGATTTGAGTGGAAAGCAACTTGGGAAAGGCTAGAGATCAAGATTCATATGGTAGGAATGGAATATCTTGGTCTCAACACATGAGTAGGTGGTTCTTTCTCAGAACATATGAGTAGGAATGGTGTATGTGTTCTGATGGCTCTCTCTTCGAATGAAGAGGAGGTGGAGGGGTATTTATAGCCTCCACACAAAATCCAACCGTTACACACAATCTACCAATCTCGGTGGGACCGAATCAGAAAACTCGGTCTGACCGAAATAGTAAACCTAGTGACCGTTAGGAATTTCGGTGGGACTGAGATGCAACTCGGTAGGACCGATTCGGTTAGGGTTTGGGCATAACGTAATCTCGGTGTGACCGATCGCACAAACTCGGTGAGACCGAGTTCGGCAATTAGCTAACCAGAGAGTTGGTCAGGCAAACTCGGTGGGACCGACTTGCTCTTTCGGTGAGACCGAAAAGTTACAATAAGGAAACAGAGAGTTTGCATTGCATTCTCGGTGGGACCGATTCGCTCTTTCGGTGAGACCGAAAAGTTACGAAAGGGAAACAGAGAGTTTGCAACCCCATCTCGGTGTGACCGAAATCCTTATCGGTAGGACCGAATTGCTAGGGTTTGGCAGTGGCAAATGACAAGTGAAAATCGGTGGCGCCGGATTGACAGAATCGGTATGACCGAGTTTGGCTTAGGGTTTAGGTCATTTGTGGATATGGAAAGGTGGTTGAGGATTTTGGAGCATATCACTAAGCACATAAAGCAAGAGGCTCATTAAGCAACACCTCATCCCTCCTTGATAGTATTGGCTTTTCCTAAAGACTCAATGTGATCTTGGATCACTAAAATATAAAATGAAGAGTCTTGAACTTTTGAGCTTGGGCCAATTCTTTGTCCTTAGCATTTTGAGGGTTCCACTTTCACATCCATGCCATGCCAATCATTGAGCTTTCCTGAAATAATCATCTTGGAATAGCATTAGCTCAATGAGCTATATGTTGTTATGAATTACCAAAACCACCTAGGGATAGTTGCACTTTCAATCTCCCCCTTTTGGTAATTGATGACAACATATAGATCAAAGCTTCGACAAATAATAATAATCATGAAATACATCGTCGCTTTGAGAAGTATGTGATAAGTAAGAGCTCCCCCTAAATTTGTGCATATTTTAAAATTTGCTTTGGACTGCAAATGCACAAGGAATTAGAATCATGGGTTACTCTTCCATGTCACATACATCTTGGTGGAGCGCTCAAAAAAATGATAAGATTGAAATACATGCACTCATCACCAAGAATAGTGAATGATCACAGACAATAGATAGAATGATAACATTTAGCAAGCATTAAGCAACCATTAAGTGTAGCTTATGATCAAACACTTGATCATCGATGTCTCACGAATAATGACATAGTATCGCACACGCAAGCAAACAAAGTTCGAAAAACCACCAAATAAAAACAAGAGAGAATAAAAGCAACACTCTCTCTCGAAGCCTATGATCTATACATTTTCTCCCCCTTTGGCAACAAGTTACCAAAAAGTTCCTAGAGAATGCATAGTGCTAAGTCGACGCTCAGGCTTGATCTTCAGGTGGTGGTGGAGTCCGGAGCACGCCAAGGACGAAGCCTTCAGTAGATGTGGTAGGAGTTGAGGCTGTGGTGGATGCTGGAGCTGGTGGAACGGAGGCTGTAGCTGGTGCAGACGTTGTAGCTCTAGTGTCAGCAACTGGCAGTGCAGACGGCCTCGGACCCCGTGGCACCCTGGCAAAAGCATCAGTTGTGGTTCTCCCTCTTCTCTCGTTCATGTCGTCCTGGAGCTGCTCCACGACAGTCTGTATCTCAGTCACTTTGATGTCTAGGTCATAGAACCTCTGTTCCATGATCCTCTCTAGGCTCGCCTGGTTCTGAGTCAGGGTAGCTATACTCTGCTCAATCCGCAGGGTGGACGCTATCAGGTAACCGAGCTGTTCTTGTTTGGTCTTCAAGAAGTAATCAGATGCCTCCGCTTGAGTAGGCATCCTGGCAGCTTTCTCCTTCTTCGCCTTCTCCTTCTGAGCTTGTGCATGGGCAGATGAGGGTTCATTCTCAGTCATAACCAATTGGTTATCCTCAAAATCTGGACGGATGGGCAGGTGTTCCTTATCCAATAAATACACGCCCGTGCCCATCTTGGAGTTGATGAGCTTCTGAATCTGTGGGGCATACCCACAACTCCTCTTCTGGTCTGCAGCTGTCCTCTTGATTGTTTCCACAATGAGACTCATGACCTTAAATTTCTGAGGCACGTCAAAGACATGAAGCAAGTTGATCGCGTGACCTCTGATCATCTTGTGATCTCCAGATTTGGGCAGAAGGGTGTGCCTAAGGATCCAGTTGATCGTAGGCAATCCTGAAAGCAGATAGTGCACTGAGCCAAACTTGAACGTGTCGAGCGCTTCATTCGGGATCTCCTTGTACATGTTGGACATGGAGTTGTGATCCATCTTTTTCTTGGCATAAATGTCCAAGTCATCAGCTTGCTCCTCTGGGGCATTGATCAACTTCGCCCATTCTTCAACAGTGGATTGGTACCTTGTACCCTCTGACATCCATGTGATCCTGCCATCCGGATAAAAGTGTGCTGTGGAGTAGAATTGCATGATCAGCTCCTCGTTCCACTTTGTGAGCTTCTGCCCAACAAAGTCTGCAACTCCACACGCACTAAAGCTGTCAAATACACTGGGGTAGTACTCTTCATTGTCCTTGATGTAGGTCCAGTCGACCCATCTCATGTCACAAACGATTGGCTTCTTGTCAAGCAAAACAGTCTCATAGAAATCTTGCTGTTCCTTGGTATGAAATCTGTAATCCACGGCAGTCCTTCTCCTAGAAGCATACGGATCTGCTTCTCTCCATTTCCTCAACCCTGAATCTCTCCTGAGCTTCATATCCTCAGCCACAGGATGAGCATCGTTGTGGTCTGGGATCTTGGGCTTGAGCTTCCTAAGGACACTCTCTTCCTCTTCTTCGATAGCTTCAGGCACTGGGGCCTTGTTCTTTTCCGCAGCTGGGATGCTTCGTGTGTTTCTCTTTGGTGCACTCTTAGGCTTAGATGCAGCCTTAGGTGCTTCCTTGGGCTTGGATGCAGCTGTTCCTGACCTTATAGCATCTCCCATGAGTTTGGCTGCCTTGGGTGCTGGTGCAGCAACCTCTTCTTCTTTCTCCTCATCTACCATGATGGAGGCCTTCCCAAGCACTCTGGCTACAGTCTTCTTCACTCTTTCTTTCCTCTTTTTGCCCTCAGCAACAACGGGCTCAACGGGAGCAGGCTTCACAGTTGAAGCTCTAGCCTTTGACATGGGCTGCCTGCCTGCCTGCTGACCTTTTGATTTTCAGGCCTGGCTTTGTGCCTTGAGCTGGCTCAACTCTCTTTGATGTGGCCTCTTCCTCTGCCACATAGTCTTCATCCTCAGAATCAGACGTTCTCTTCTTCCTTTGACGTGTGGCAGCCTTAGGCAGATTGCTGGGGGTGCTCCTGCTGCCATCATCAGAAGAACTTGAGGGGCTAGTGCCCTCACTCATCAGAACTTGCTGCTCAGACACATTCTGGCTGTCACTTTGATCAGACATGTTGCAAACTGACTACTGACCCTGTGAATAGATTATGGATAAGATAGAGTGGATGAGCATCACAAAAAGCAGAGATTTTTGCAAAAGATTAATTCAAAAACTTAGTTTTAGTTTTCCACAGAAAGCATCTCGGATCTACCGATTTTCAAACTCGGTGACACCGAAGCAGTTTTGGCACTAGAACTGGTGAACTCGGTCAGACCGAGTCACAGTTCAGTGGCACCGAGACTGCTAGGGTTTCATAGAATTCCAAAATCGGTCGCACCGATAAGTTATTCTCGGTCAGACCGAGTTTCACTTGTGCAATGGCAAAAGCCAGATCGGTGGGACCAAGTTTTTCAACTCGATGGGTCCGAGATGGTTTCGACGGAAACCTAACCCTAAAATTTTCGAATTAAACCTAATCTACGAGTTCATTGACTGGATAGGAGTGTTTTAATCGTGGCAAGAATCATGATGATCACAATGTGCTAGGAATCGGAGTGGAGAATAGCACAAAGATCGAGTCCATACCCTAGTTCGGCGGAGACTCGCTACAGCGGCAACGGCAGGGCAGAATTCCGTTGACGGCGGCGGAGACCAGCGACTGGAGGCTGCTGGCGGCGAGAAGACGATCCGGAGACCACGAAGGCAGAGCAGGCTATCGCGCGGGCGAAGAGGTTTCGGAGAAATTTCCAAAATTTTGCCCGTCACTATATATAGCCCGACCCTGTCGGTGTGACCGAGTGGAACAACTCGGTGGCACCGAGATGCAAAACTGTGTGCAGTTATTGCAACTCGGTGTGACCGAAAAGTTCAAATCGGTTGCACCGAGATCGAAAACCTAGATCAACTTAATGAACTCGGTAGGACCGAAGATGGAGTATCGGTCAGACCGAGATTCATAAAGAGGTTTTGGAAGTTTAAGTCTATGACGAATCGGGGACTCCGAGCGCTCCTCACACAGAGTGGTTCGAATCTGACTTGATCAAGTTTTGTGATGCAGCATGAATAGAGTTTGAGACGAGAAAAGCATAGATAGCTAGAGGAGGTTCTTAGGCATTCTTGTCCATCCACTTGGCAAAAGAAGAAAGCCAAACAATCAAAACAACAAGTGGATGTCCTCGAATGAGTAAAATATGCAACCAACATGCTCACACAATAAGATGGCAAATGAAATATGTGGCAAAGCATGCACAACCAATTCTAGCATCTATCAAGCAATTTGCGATGACTAGGTCATCTATATATGAGTATATTGACTTAGGAGTCAAGTGAGAACACTTGATCATAGGTCATACTCATCGTTTAAGCTCAAGTGGGGTTACCACTTTTACATAAAGCATTGTTGTATTCACATCTTTAGAGTTGCTTTAGCTCAAGTCTTAGAGTAAAGCTCCCCCTAGATGTGATATCCCCCCTAAGAGGGATGAACTAACCTTGGGTTTTGTCGATGATGACTTCATGTAGATGTTGAAGATGTGGATGCTCAATGTTGATGTAGATCACTTGGAGCTATCCATTGGAGTGAATTGCACTTTCAATACCTACATGGGTTAGTCCCACAAGGAACAAACAAGGATATCCATAGACATAGAGTGATGCACACACAAGATGATGTCCATGAAAACTTTAGGTTACCTTGTCCCTTGTCTTACCAACAAGAGGGTTTGTGACTCCTTGAACTAGTGCAAGATGTGGAAGTTGATTGCACTTGTTCTTGCCAAAATGATAAGAGTGAAGTATGTTGGCGGAGTCACCCTCAAGAACTCTCTAGTTCTTCTTCTTTTGGATCCACATCATCTTGATGGGAATCATTGGAGTTGTAGTCATACTTGATGTAGTGGAACTTGAAGTAGTCTTGGGAATCCACTTGACTAAGGTCTTAGGAGCTTCTTCGAATGCATCAATCTCCTCTTGAAGCTTGTCCTTGCCTTTTTGCTTGTAGTCTTGTGGTGGAAGATCATCTTGAGTTTGTGTTCCCTTGAAGGAAGTATCATACTTCTCTTGTTGAGGAATAAACTTTGTCTTGGGGTATTGATCTTCTTCCCATTCAACTCCATTGGCATTGAACTTTCGTTCAAAACCAGCACCTTGATTCTTCCGGTGCATTCCTTGCTTGTGCACAATTTCCTCGAATTGCTTACTTCCGGCAAGGCTCTTGTAAACACCTTTCTCTATAATTCCCTTCAATAAGCTATTTTCTTGCTCAAGTGTAACTTGGCTAAGAGAATCATTAGTGGAATCAAGAGAACTACTAGAAGCAACAATATTGGATTTAGCATGATCATTGTTACTACTAGAGGAAGAATCTTTCTTATTCTTGTTACTAGTC
The DNA here is from genome assembly GCA_034509565.1 of Triticum monococcum. NCBI lineage: Eukaryota > Viridiplantae > Streptophyta > Magnoliopsida > Poales > Poaceae > Triticum > Triticum monococcum. The sequence continues at coordinate 750,953,670 of CM067843.1, read as the reverse complement.
TTGACTTGAGGCATGTAGGTGGATAAAAGTAAACGCTTGGCAATGTGAGAAGAACTTTTCTTGCGGAGATCATCATTCATTGCTTTTAAGAACTCATGCTCTTGCTCAAGATTAAGCTTTTCAAAGCGTAGTTTCTCATGAGCTCTTAAAAGTTCTCGATGATCTTCGAAGATAGTTTCATGGGCTAACTTAAGAGTGTTTAGTTCTTTAGTTAGAGCCTCAATCTTCTCCTTATCATTGTCATTCGTTTTAGCATGATTAATTGATATTTCACCATAATATTCTTCACTAGAGTTGTCAACAAGCAAATCATCATCACCTAACAAGTCATCTTCATCACTATTAGAGTCAACATACTCGGGGTGTGTTACCTTAGGACCTTTGGCCATGAAGCATCTTCCAATTCCTTCATTTGGTGAGTCAAATATGTCATAGGAGTTGGTTGACACAAGTGCTAGACCGGCAACACCTTCATCTTGAGTATCTTCGGAGTCGGAGTGATAACTTCTCTCGGAGTGGCTGTCAGAGTCGGAGCCGGATACCCATTCACCAACATGAGCTTGATGTCTTCGTTTTTCATAGCTCCTTGATGATTTTTCCTTCCTTTCCGAATCCTTGCTTCTCCGTGAGTATCTTCGTTCATAACGATCATCTCTACTCCTTCTCTCTCTTGGTGGAGATTCTTTGCTTCTTCTTTTTGGAGAATCTTCTCTTCTCTTGTAGGGAGCCGTACACTCATTGGAATAGTGTCCGGGTCTTCCACAATTATAGCAGTTTCGCTCTCGACTAGAAGATCTTTTGTCATTGTAGGACCTTGACTTGAAGCTTCTATCTTTGTTTCTACTCTTGTAGAACTTGTTGAAGTTCTTCACCATTAAGCTCAATTCTTCATTGAAGTTTTGTTTCTCACTTGATGATGTGGGGACTTCACATGACGCTTTGTAGGCACCACTTGATTTATTGTGAAGTTCCTCTTTATTCTTGAGTGACATCTCATGAGCAACAATCCTTCCAATTACTTCCGTTGGCTTGAGATCTTTGTAGTTGGGCATCATTTGGATTAATGTGCACACGGTATCATATTTCCCATCCAAGGCTCTTAGGATCTTCTTGATGATGAATCTATCGGTCATCTCTTCACTTCCTAAGCTGACAATCTCATTTGTGATGAGAGCAAGCCTAGAGTACATTTCAGCGACACCTTCACCATCCTTCATCTTGAACTTGTCAAGTTGACTTTGGAGCACATCCAACTTGGATTCCTTGACGGAGTCGGTACCTTCGTGCATATCAATCAAAGTATCCCAAATTTCCTTTGCATTCTCAAGGCGGCTGATTTTGTTGAATTCTTCGGGGCACAATTCGTTGAAGAGAATATTACAAGCTTGAGCATTGTATTGCAACATCTTCAACTCATCCGCAGTATCTTCACGGTTTGGTTCTCTCCCATCAAAGAACTCACCTTGCAAACCAACACAAACAATAGCCCATACGGCGGGGTTATGTCCAAGAATATGCATTTTCATTTTATGCTTCCAACTAGCAAAATTAGTGCCATCAAAGTAAGGACCTCTATGGTGATAATTTCCCTCGCTAGACGCCATACTCTCCTAGGTTGTGAAACCAAGGCTATGACCACCAAAAGCTATGGAGATCAAGCCAAATGGAGACCAAAGCTCTGATACCACTTGTAGGATCGCAAGTATGTCTAGAGGGAGGGGGGTGATTAGACTACTTGACCAACTAAAAGCTATGCCTTTTCCCAATTTTAGTTCTTGGCAGATTTTAGCTATCTTAGAGCAAGTCAAGCAATCATCTCACAATTCAAGCAAGCATGCAAAGAGTTTATTGGCAGCGGAAAGTAAAGCATGCAACTTGCAAGAATGTAAAGGGAATGGTTTGGAGGATTCAAACGCAATTGGAGACACGGATGTTTTCCCGTGGTTCGGATAGGTGGTGCTATCCTACATCCACGTTGATGGAGACTTCAACCCACGGAGGGTAACAGTTGCGCGAGTCCACGGAGGGCTCCACCCACGAAGGGTCCACGAAGAAGCAACCTTGTCTATTCCACCATGGCCATCGCCCACGAAGGACTTGCCTCACTAGCGGTAGATCTTCACGAAGTAGGCGATCTCCTTGCCCTTACAAACTCCTTGGTTCAACTCCACAATCTTGTTGGAGGCTCCCAAATGACACCTAGCCAATCTAGGAGACACCACTCTCCAAGAAGTAACAAATGGTGTGTTGATGATGAACTCCTTGCTCTTGTGCTTCAAATGATAGTCTCCCCAACACTCAACTCTCTCTCATAGGATTTGGATCTGATGGAAAGAAGATTTGAGTGGAAAGCAACTTGGGGAAGGCTAGAGATCAAGATTCATATGGTAGGAATGGAATATCTTGGTCTTAACACATGAGTAGGTGGTTCTTTCTCAGAACATATGAGTAGGAATGGTGTATGTGTTCTGATGGCTCTCTCTTCGAATGAAGAGGAGGTGGAGGGGTATTTATAGCCTCCACACAAAATCCAACCGTTACACACAATCTACCAATCTCGGTGGGACCGAATCAGAAAACTCGGTCTGACCGAAATAGTAAACCTAGTGACCGTTAGGAATTTCGGTGGGACTGAGATGCAACTCGGTAGGACCGATTCGGTTAGGGTTTGGGCATAACGTAATCTCGGTGAGACCGATCACACAAACTCGGTGAGACCGAGTTCGGCAATTAGCTAACCAGAGAGTTGGTCAGGCAAACTCGGTGGGACCGACTTGCTCTTTCGGTGAGACCGAAAAGTTACAAGAAGGAAACAGAGAGTTTGCATTGCATTCTCGGTGGGACCGATTCGCTCTTTCGGTGAGACCGAAAAGTTACGAAAGGGAAACAGAGAGTTTGCAACCCCATCTCGGTGTGACCGAGATCCTTATCGGTAGGACCGAATTGCTAGGGTTTGGCAGTGGCAAATGACAAGTGAAACTCGGTGGCGCCGGATTGACAGAATCGGTATGACCGAGTTTGGCTTAGGGTTTAGGTCATTTGTGGATATGAAAAGGTGGTTGAGGATTTTGGAGCATATCACTAAGCACATAAAGCAAGAGGCTCATTAAGCAACACCTCATCCCTCCTTGATAGTATTGGCTTTTCCTAAAGACTCAATGTGATCTTGGATCACTAAAATATAAAATGAAGAGTCTTGAACTTTTGAGCTTGAGCCAATTCTTTGTCCTTAGCATTTTGAGGGTTCCACTTTCACATCCATGCCATGCCAATCATTGAGCTTTCCTGAAATAATCATCTTGGAATAGCATTAGCTCAATGAGCTATATGTTGTTATGAATTACCAAAACCACCTAGGGATAGTTGCACTTTCAAGCATGCATCTCAAGATATTAAGTTTACAAGAAACAGAGTATTACAATAAGCAAGATGACATAATATAGATACAAAGAAATCCAGCAATGAGATTAAACCCCGTCACTTTATTCTTAGTGGTAACAATACGAATACAAAATGTAGCCATCTTCTAACCCTAGCCACCATCATTTTCCCATCTCATCTTAATTTGGTAAGGAAATGGGTTGAGGCATAGCCTTGCAACCCAATTTATTTGTATAAGAGATCGAGAGAATTACTTTGAAATAATTAACATCATGTATATGTACAATTGCAATGGAGTTGTCTCTTGTCTCTTTCTCATTCTATGGCCCCATAGGTACCCAGGATCACGAAGATCGGTCAAGGAGGAGGTAAGGAGCGAGGAGCACACGGAACGCTATTTTGAACACCAGTGACAGAAAGGTTTAGTATGATGGTGTAAAGCAAATCCTTGGTGATATATGAGGTGTAGTCATTAAACGTTCAATGCTTTTTCGGAATATATATTCTTAATAACTGGGGGCAAACCGTGAGATGGTAATGGCATGTGGTTGGACAACTAACTCTTTATGTGGGTGAACGTTATGTCCATGTGCTTTCGTGCCCACCGCCACTGGGGCTGCATCTGCTTGATGAAGTGCGCTCTGGTCTAACGAAGATGTCGGCGCCTGGAACGGAGGCGCGGCCATGGAGACGGCATAGTATAGGGGCAGCATTTTCCCCGCGGCGGGGCCATGATTGGTAGTGGAGTGGCAGATGGGGCAGGTGGGGTGCTGCTTGAGCCCAATGTCGATGCATGCGGCGTGGAAGGCATGGCCACGGTAGGGCAACACGCGCACCACGTCCTTGGCCACATACTCCTCCAAGCACACCGTGCACCTGCATCACTCACATAAGTCAGTGTGCCATATTTTTGGAGATACAGTAGCATTGAAACAGAGTAATGTGTTCAACCCAGAAATGCGCATCGCCGGAAATCGTGAAATAAATTCAGGAATAAATGTGAGCATCAGAATTTGAACCCTGATGGGCTGGAAATACCACAATCCCTCTAACCATTTAATTATAGGTTGGTTCGCCCGTAGATGGTACTCTGGCATGTGAAGATACATGCAATGCCTCTTCTCGTTGGTCGCTCGGAAGCTCTCTTTTGCTCTTCCACACAAGTATGCTCACTTATCGGTCTAGGAAGAGGCCCAACCGCCCTTGGTGGCCATACATTCCTTGGTTAGTTGTGCCGGCTCGCACCATATGTACTTAGTGTGATAATTGATACGCTTCTGGGTCAGGGTGTGCAAATCGAACAAAAACCAAAAGTTGAACAAAAAAACAAACCAAACCGAAATTTCCGTTTTCCCATGTTTCGGTTTTAGTTTCAGTTTGAAATCCAAAAACCATTTGTATTTCATTTTTCGGTTAGAAACCGAAAACCATTTAGTTAAACCGAATTAACCAAAATTGAGGTTTTTTGGGTTCAAATCATAATGGTTGCTATAGTATTTTCTGGCCCATTTAGTGCTTCAGTTTATGTGATTAGCCTGACTGCTTATCCAACAACACTTCTTTATCCTTTTTAATTGTTTTTCCTCATTATGATATGTATCATGTATTTACACGTGGAAAAGTTATGCGTTGGCTCAAAAATTCGGGTCAACTTTGGTTAATTTGGTTATTACTGAAACCGAACCGGAAGTAAATGGTTACTACCGAAACCGAACCATAAACCTATATAAACCAAAGTATAAAAGCCGTATAAACCGTAAACCGAACCAAGAAAACCGAATGCACACCTGAGCACTTCGGGACCTTACTACATGCGAGGGTCCCTCTATCTTTTAAGTCGGGTATGATGGATGATTCGTACAAGCTATCACCGCTAGGCATGATGACGAGCACAACACCGTGGGCTTGATCTATTACAAATGACATATCCCTTGTCGACTATGGTATGGTTGGAAGGAAAACACGCAGAGCCCATCTTCGCACCATACGTCATTAGCATGATCATTGATACGCGTCCGGGACCTCGCTACATGCAAGGGTCCATCTATTTCTTAAGTCGGGTATAACGAGTGCTCTGTCCGCTCTATCACCGTTGGGTGGGCTCGACCTGTTCGAAATGACATATACATGGTCGGCTATGGTATGCATGAAAGGGAAGTTGTCGTTTTCGACATTTTCCTCGTCACATTGTTAATTTGTTTGGAGTGTACCAACTGCAGAGATCTACAGTGACATTGTTAGGATATCCGACCAAAAAGTATTATGTGAAAATATACACAAAGAATGTCTTTTTTTAATGTTGACAGGAGAGATGCCAAACTCATTGGTTAGAAAGAGATATAACATCTCCAGAGGAGAAATGCACCACATAAAGTGAGTGCCAAAAAAGAAGAAGAAAAAAGGCCGCTCAGTTTATCGAGGAAAACTGGGCGAAAACCTACAACAACGACTAAAGCACCACACAACATACAACACACTAGGAAGCCAACACCCCACAACACACCCGTCCGGGCACTCGAGTGCTTGCGCCGCTTCTAGAGTGCACACCGAAACCGTCGCATCACTTCGGGCTGCTACAAGCCTATCCATGAAACTCGATGACATTGAAGAAGAACGCTATCTCCGATAGAGCAAATATATGCCACTTCAATACCGTGAGGTTAGCCGACATAACTCGCCTGACACATCCTGCATGTGGAGGGTGCTTCTGTTGTTCTCACGAAGATGTCACGCAAACTTTCATCGACCACCTGCACGAGCTCAGAGTCCCACTGACCGAGTCCAACTTCAAGACGATGTCCCCAAGAGGAAACACGAAGCCAAGCAGGTCTTGAGCCATCGTCATCCTCCGATCCGAAAGACCGGATCTAGGGTTTCCCTCGTAGTATATTGGGAGAGGGGAGGAGGGCTACAACGTCGATGCCTCCAACAAGGGAACGATGCCTAAAGGCGCCGCCATCGACGGCTCCAGCCACAATGGGAGTACGACTTTCGCCGACAGCTGCTCCTGCCCAAGCCCATGACCCGGCCAACCCATCCAACCTACCACCTCCATGACGAGCAGGCATTGCGCCACAACTCAGCCCTGCGCACAACACAGCAAAGCCCCTCCTCCGCTGGCTTGCAGAAACCCATATCAGGCCCTGCTACCTGCGGAACTCACGCCTCCGGCAGATTCGGCGCCTCCATGGTGACCTCCTCGTGTAGATCAGCTCCTGGCATGCATAGGTGAGGGCAACAAACTTGGCGGCGGTACGAAGAACCACCGGGCACCGAAGACAAACGGCCGCCACCCAGTAGATCCGCGCTGGGGCGCCTCCCGCACCCTTGCGCCATAGATCCACGCTAGGAGCAACGCCTGGGCACCCTGCCCACGCATCGCCCTGGATCTAACGGCAACCACCACGCCGTGCCCGGCAGCCGCTCGCCGCGCCCAGCCGCATACCTCCTCGCGGGTCCGCCGTGCCTCCTTGCGCGCTCCCGAGCTTCGCTAAGATACACGTAGATGCAGGCATCGCTCACTCCAGGGGGTCGGAAGCAGTTGTATGCCGGGATGATCATGGGAATTATCTGGGCAGCTCCTCTCTGGTAATATATGGTTTGCAGGACCCAGCTACACTTAGATTGTTGCATGCCATGAAGCCTTGTCTGTCATTGGCAGAGGATTTGGGGCTGCACAGAGTCGTTGTTTACTCGGATGCAAAATAAGCAGTGCAGGACTTGAAAAGTGCCAACAGAGGACGTTGTGGGACTATCATTGAGGGGATTCAAGCCAGATCAACGATTTTTACATGCAACTTTATTTTTGAAAGTCGTTTTGTTATTGTAGAAACTCATAAGCTTGCTAGATTTTCTCTTTCCTTAAATCAGGAGCGTCACTTGTGGCTTGTTCAACCCTATGATTCGACTTATATCCCACATTACGTGGTGTTCAATCAATAAAGCTTTTGCTTTACCTCTAAAAAAGGCTAACCACATGTCCCACCTGTTAGTCTTCGGCCCTGCTTGCTCCGTACACTCAGCCAGTACGCTTTCAGTATTCTGATAAAAAAAAGTACGCTTCAGTATTTCAAATGAGTTCCTTTATGGATCTTTTCTGTTGTGCTGGACGTTGTTAGAAAAAGTTGAGAACGAGGGCCAGGCCTGCTAGTGGCTGCAGCGTAGAACCTCGGCCCAACCAGTGGCCTCACGCACATAATACGGGGCTGTTTGGATTGTGACTATCTTTATCATATGTTGCCACATAGTTTTAGCCATATTTGCCATACTTGCTTTAGTTGAGTTGCTCAAATTGTTAGCCACACTTTGACTTGCCTAAAGGAATCTTGTCACATTTTTTGTGTCTATGACATTATGTGGGGTTCATTGCTCATAAAAAAAATTCTTGCCTTGGTTAAAGTTGCCTAAAGTTAGGTGTGGCAAGATGTGGCTAGGAACCAAACAACCCCGTATCTTCCCTTTCCATTTCATGTATATAAAAACATGGATCGCCCACAAAGAGGACATCACATCAATCACCAATTGATATATGAGTGCTTGTGTTTAAAAAAAATATCAATCACTGATTCAACATTTTCGTTTTTTTCTTTTCTCTTTTTTCTCGAAAACTTCTTTCTTTCTTTTCAACTACACAACAGAGGAAGCTCATACATGCATGCTTTAAAAAAAACTCATGCATACATAAGAAAATCGCATCTGGTTTTCTGGTCCTTACAATACTAATATATACCATCACAATCTTCTCCATGTTTCACATCTGTTCAAATACACAAAGTTCAGATGTGACATAAATCTTTTCAAAAAAAAAAAATCAGCCCGATAGGGATATAAGTCGTTTTATCTTGGAATGGTCAAGACTCACGACTACATAACAATTCATCCTTGCATTCTGTTTAGGGTGATGAGGCCTAGTTTTGTGAGCTCACTTGGATGAAGTAGCCTGTGCCGACAACAGCCGGATCAAGCCCAACGGTAGTGACAGAGTTGACCATGACCCAAGCAACTCAAAGGGGGCCGCCAACTATCGGTGGTAAGCTCGTGACTCGCCATGGCGGCATACTCCACGAAGGAAGCCAAAGTCTACTACCTACTGTACACAAAAGGGGACCCACACCATCACTTCATCGACGGCGAGCCAGGAAGGAGCGGTGGGGGTCCCAGTAAAGGCCCTGGAGGAGATCGAAGAAGTGGTGTAGAGAGTCCAAGTAGAGCTCTCGTCCTCAACTAGTTGATCTCAGCAATATTTGGTTATACTTTCGATGCCATGAATGGAAGGAGACAAAAATCAAAGCTCACACTCCTAAATTTGGTAGTGTGAGTCATCGTTTCCCTCGAAAAAGCAAGTCATCATGCTTACCTTGTATCTGCTCCCAAAATTATTTGTATTCCTACTAGCATTTTAGCGTAAATAAAGTCTCAAAGCGGTATTATACAATGTTTTCTACCGGTTAACTGTCACATGCATAAGCGTAACTCGACCGGTACACTCCAGGTGTTTTCATTAGACAAGGATTAAGAACGAGTGTCAGGCCTGCTGCTGGGTGCAGCCCAGAACCTTGGCCCAGTCGCTGGCCTAATAGACATATGTCTTTTTTACCTTCCATTTCCTGTCTCAAAAAAAAAACCCTTCCATTTCCGATATATAAAAAACATCGACCAAGGACAAAGAGGAGATCGCGTCCATCAACCGCTTTGACATTCTCCTTTCTTTTTTGTTTCTTTTCTTTTTCCTCGAAAACTCCTTTCTTTCTTTTCAACAACACAACACAGGAGCGAATCAATCTGTGGTTGAGTTGGTTAGGTGGACAGTGGTATCCCCAACCTACCAGGGTTCAAATTCTGGTGCTCGCATTATTCCTGGATTTATTTCAGGATTTCCGGCGATGCGCTTTCAGTGGAAGGAGACGTTCCCGTCGACGACAAGGCGCCTACGGTGACTTCGTAAATCTCAAGATGATATGCCGGCTCAGTCTCTCGGAGGTGCTCATAGGGGTAGAGTGTGCGTGTGTGCATTCATAGGGATGAGTGTATGCGCGTGTATATGAGCACTTGTATCTGTACTGATGCTCAAAAAAAAACACAACTATATTATAAGAAAACGCCTAAGTATGACGGGGATATAAACTGTTCTTTTTTGGAATGGTCAAGATTCACGACTACATCACATTTCATTATTGTGTTGTTGCCAGCAGAGAGAACCAAAGAAAAGGCTTAATAGTATTTCGTTCTTTACTTTTTTGTCATGGTGCCACCGATACGAAGATTACAAGCCATTAATTTAATTAATAGTACGATAACAAATCTTGCACCCAGGTAGATCGATCAAGCACGATGAATAATATAACTAGAGTGGCAATGAACTAATAGATGGGCATCCATCCATGCATGCAATGGATCAATGGATAGTCTCACTCGGACTGATTAAGACACTCGGATTCGGACTCGGACTCGGTATGGATCTTGTCTCCTTCTCCTAAGTACGGAAAGCCCATGTTCGGCCCGGACCCCTGCTGCACCATCTCTGCCCCCGCGGCTATTCCCGTGGGCGGCGGTATCTCCATCCTGGCGGAGAACTCTGACATCGGAGACATCGCCATAAACATCTGTTGCATCTCTGCCTCCGTGGCGAACTCTAGCTGTGGCGACATCATTGTAACCATCTTCTGCATCTCCATCCCGGCGTCGAACCTGGATGGCGGAGGAGTCGGCATAAGAATCTGCTGCATATCCATCCCGTAGGCCGAACCCAGTGGCGGAGGCATCTCCATTGGCATATGGTGTATATCCATTCCGGCAGCGAACCCCTGCATCGGAGGCATCGCCATATGCATCTGTTGCATCTCCATCCCAGTGTTGGCGCTGCTGCTGCTACCAAACTCAAAGGCACTGCCACCGAAGAGCTGTTGTAGCGGCGGCACGGGCGCCTGGAGCATGCGGTGGATCTTCTGCTCATCCAGGAGCGCCTGGTTTGTGCGTTCTGAGACGGCAGCCCGCACCACCCTCAGCTTCGCGGCGAAGGCTATCATCTCTTCCTCCCCCATGGCGCCTAGTTTGGGGTTGAGCCACATCGCAATCTGATCCCCTACAGTGCGCTCCTTTGCCATGGCCTTCTCCATGCACTCTTTGCGCTCCTTCACCTCCTTCAGCAACATGCGCAACTCGCCATGCTGAAGGTGCAACTTCTTCAGCTCGTTATCATTAGTGATGCTCAGGACTCCCGCACCGCCCCCTGCCAGGAAGCGGTCAATGATGGCCTCGACGGAGGGGTGGCCGAAGGAGAAGGCCTTGCCGCCGGGTGAGAAGGCGACGATGGCTACCTCAGCGCCGCACATCACCGCCATCTCGGTGGCTTTGATAAATAGACCTTGCCGCCGCTTGGAGAAGCACACTTGTCGGGCGCCCTCCTTCTCGATCCGTCGGATGACAATCTTCTGCCGCCCATTGCCACCCTTCTGCTTCGACGCCATTGCTCGCTCGTTGGATGGCTCAGGGAAAGGACGAGGAGAGGAGGTAGATTTGTGTCTGTCTACGTCTCGGGGTTGTAGGTGCTTATATAGAAGCCGAGAGAAGAGGATGAGGATTGAGGAATGCTCGTCTGGGCTGGCCCAGGCATTAGAACAATTGACAACTCATGATTGGAAATGAGGTATTATTGGGTATTCTCTGTCCATGAGCTGCCACGCGTATAGGCATAACTCGGCCAGTATGCTATAGTATTTAAAATGATTCTTTTATGGCTATGTTTCACTCCGCCCCGTGTTTTTATTAGGTAAGGATTAAGAATTAGCGCCAAGAGATATTTCTTGATCATGTTCGTTTTAGTAGGAAACGAATCGATGTTGGCCCACAAAAAGGATGACACCTGTCGCACCCTGGCACGTTCGTTACACTTGTGATCCCGAGGCAGCGAAGAGACCATGATTCTCTGACGGTGTGCTCCTCCTCCACTGTGACACCACACATTTGGTTCTCTTCAGCGGCCTAGATATACGACAGACGCTCAATTCCTTCGTGAGGGTGAGTGTGGAGGGGATCGAATGGCCTGATCTAGTTTTCATGCCACTTTCCTCGGATTGGATCTTCATGTATACTTTTTAACTTCCATATCCTATATATAAAACATTGACCAATGACAAAGAGGTGATTGCATCGGTCGGTCGGCTGCCTTGACATTTTCCTTTCTTCCTCGGAAACTCCTTTTTTTGAACAAGACAACCTTGGCAACTCATACATGCATGCTTTCCTTAGAAAACAAAAAAAATGCATATGTAAGAAAATCGCATCTAGTTTTTTGGTCCTTACAATACTAATATGTTGTCGTGGGATAGGACATATAAGGCGTGTTTGGTTCCTTGGGTAGTTTTAGGCTGCATCGCATGAAGGATGCTGGGTGAGTGTAGCCTGGTTGGACTGATGCAAGGATGAGCCTAGATGGTGTTTGGTGAACTTTGCATGATATGGATGTATGAGATGAACTCCAGATGGCGTAGATGGTGCTTGACGAGACTGGCGACAACGCTTGGACGAAATCGCGGCGGCACTTGACGAGGGCAGTCAAGAACTGCGACACTTGAAGTGGCTAGCGGCAGAGCTTGGACAAGGGCAACGCCGGCTCTTGGAGATGGCGTGGCGGCGGCTCCATATGGCGAGATCTGGCCTGCGGCGGCGCGAGGCGCTAGGATCCGGCCTGCGGTGGCGTGAGGTACCAGGATCCGGCGTGCGGCCACGCGAGGCGGCAAGATCCGGCGGTGCTGCGTGGTCGAGGGCGGCGGCGCCGTTTGGTCGAGGGCGGAGGCGGCGAAGCTTGGTCGAGCACGGCGGCGGAGCTTGGTCGAGGACGATGACGGAGCTTGGCGGGAGATGAACGAGGACGGCGGCGGCGCTGGACGGAAGAAGGGGATAAGAAGGGAATGAGCGAGGCAGCGAGCTTGCATGCGAGCTAGCAGGAAACTTGCGTTTCCCTCAGCCTGGGTGAGAGGCCTAATTTTGCATTCACCGGGCCAGGCTCAAAAGCCCATACAGTACACCAAACAAGCGACTTTTGCATGATGGGTGCGAGCCACATGCAATGCAGCGAACCAAACACCCCCATAGCACCTCTCTTGGTTGCATGTGTTGCTGCCTTTACAACGTTCTGACGCCATTGCCTCGCGGTGTTTCCGTCTGTGGATCCGCAGGCTCGCTCTGCGGCTAGGAAGGACCACCATTCTGCCCCCACCCCACCCCTGCGTCGGGGAGCATCATGGATTACTTTTTGGATGGTTGATACAATATCATTGCAACACAAAGTGGATTGGGAGTGGTCAAACAACCTCCATTGCGACTGAAGGATCATCCTAGAGACACCAAAAACACTACGGGGCGATACATACGCTTCAAATGCACGGAAAATCATCCTACAGAGCACAACCACCTTGCTAATTATAATATAAGTTCTTTAATCTCCTCAATGGCTAGTGCTCTCACGGCAACAACTCGCGAGAGGTACCCAGCATGACCCTTCATAGAGCGCACTGACAACCGATGAGGACACACCGGACCCAGGGAGTAATGATACTACATCGACCAGGCAACACCTCACGAGAGATACCCAGCATAACCTGACACAACATACACCAAAGGGTATCAACGGTGGCGAGCATAGCCCTTGCCAACATCACACATGCCATCGCACGTTGGCAGGCAAATAACCAACAAAGTCTGCAAGCGGATACGGAAAGAAACTCACAATGGTTGTGCACACAAAGATAAAGACAATGAACAACGATATGGCATATGGGAGCTCGCACAAGAATTAAAAATGCAACGTATGAGCCGCATCCTGACTCGGCACGACCGGGAAGCAACCGATGTTTGATGGGAAATGCCACTGGCCTTATCCAGATGAGCTTACCACCTGGAACAACACATGCAAAACAAAACTGAGCGAACCGGCCAGGACATCCACGTGAAACATCGTCGGGCAAGAAACCGGCAGTGATACGTCTATTTTACATCATGTTTTCTACTGATATTGATAATAATTTTTATCAATATAACACATTGTGATACAATTATAATGCCTTTTCTTCCTTAATTTGCAAAGATTTACACGAATAGGGAGATTACTAACAGCTGGAATTCTAGACCTAAAAAAGCTACATCACAGATACCTATTCTACAGAACTCCAAATGACCTGGAATTTCACCGAGAATTTTTATGGAATATATAAAAAATATTGGAGCAAAGAAGTACTAGAGGGGGCCACTGATGTCTACTACACAACTTTCTTCTTGTAGACGTTGTTGGGCCTCCAAGTGCAGAGGTTTGTAGGACAGTAGCAAATTTTCCTCAATTGGATGACCTAAGGTTTATCAATCCGTGGGAGGCGTAAGATGAAGATGGTCTCTCTAAGCAACCCTGCAACCAAATAATAAAGAGTCTCTTGTGTCCCCAACACACCCAATATAATGGTAAATTGTATAGGTGCACTAGTTTGGCGAAGAGATGGTGATACAAGTGCAATATGGATAGTAGACAATGGTTTTTTAATCTGAAAATATAAAAAAAGCAAGGTAGCAAGTGGTAAAAGTGAGCACAAATGGTATTGCAATGCTAGAAAACAAGGCCTAGGGTTCATACTTTCACTAGTGCAAGTTCTCTCAACAATAATAACATAATTGGATCATATAACTATCCCTCAACATGCAACAAAGAGTCACTCCAAAGTCACTAATAGCGGAGAACAAACGAATAGATTATGGTAGGGTACAAAACCACCTCAAAGTTATCCTTTCTGATCGATCTATTCACGAGTCCGTAGTAAAATAACATGAAGCTATTCTTTCCGTTCGATCTATCATAGAGTTCATACTAGAATAACACCTTAAGACAGAAATCAACCAAAACCCTAATGTCACCTAGATACTCCAATGTCACCTCAAGTATCCTTGGGTATGGTTATACGATATGCATCACACAATCTCAGATTCATCTATTCAACCAACACAAAAAACTTCAAAGAGTGCCCCAAAATTTCTACCAGAGAGTCAAGAAAAAAACGTGTGCCAAACCCTATGCATAAGCTCACGAGGTCACGGAACTCACAAGTTGATCACCAAAACATACATCAAGTGGATCACGTGATATCCCATTGTCACCACAGATAAGCACATGCAAGACATACATCAAGTGTTCTGGAATCCTTAAAGACTCAATCCAATAAGATAACTTCAAAGGGAAAACTCAATCCATTACAAGAGAGTAGAGGGGGAGAAACATCATAAGATCCAACTATAATAGCAAAGCTCGCGATGCATCAAGATCGTATCACCTCAAGAACACGAGAGAGAGAGAGAGAGAGAGAGAGAGAGAGAGATCAAACACATAGCTACTGGTACATACCCTCAGCCCCGAGGAAGAACTACTCGCTCCTTATCATGGAGAGCGCCGGGATGATGAAGATGTCTACCGGAGAGGGATTCCCCCCTCCAGCAGGCTGCCTGAATGGGTCTAGATTGGTTTTCGGTGGCTACGGAGGCTTCTGGCGGCGGAACTCCCGATCTATTGTGTTCCCCGATGTTTTTAGTGCATATATATATATATATATATATATATATATATATATATAGGCGAAAAAAGTCGGCCAGGGGAGCCACGAGGGTGGGGGCGCGCCCACAGGGGCAAGCGCTCCTCCTTGCCTCGTGGCCACCTCGAAGCTTCCCTGACGTCTACTCCAAGTCTCCTGGATTGCTTCCGTTCCAAAATTAACTCTCCCAAAGGTTTCATTCCGTTTGGACTCCATTCGATATTCCTTTTCTTCGAAACACTGAAATAGGCAAGAAAACAACAATTTAGGCTGGGCCTCCGGTTAATAGGTTAGTCCCAAAAATAATATAAAAGTGTATAATAAAGCCCATAAACATCCAAAACAGATAATATAATAGCATGGAACAATCAAAAAGATACGTTGGAGACGTATCAGCATCTCCAAGCTTAATTCCTGCTCTTCCTCGAGTAGGTAAATAATAAAAATGAATTTTTGATGTGGAATGCTTTCTAGCATATTCTTCAATGTATTTTTCTCTATTGTGGCATGAATGTTCAGATCCGAAAGATTCAAGATACAAGTTTATTGTTGACATAAAAATAGTAATACTCCAAGTATGCTTATCAAGCAATTATGTCTTATCAAAATACCATAGACAAAGAAAACTTATCCCTACAAAATCATATAGTTTGGCCATGCTTCATTTTTGTCACACAAAATGCTCTCATCATGCACAACCCCGATGACAAGCCAAGCAATTGTTTCATACTTAGCCTTTTCAAACTCTTTCAACTTTTACGCAATATATGAGCGTGAGCCATGGACATAGCACTATGGGTGGAATAGAATACTGTCGGTGTCAAAACCGGCGGATCTCGGGTAGGGGGTCCCGAACTGTGCGTCTAAGGCGGATGGTAACAGGAGGCAGGGGACACGATGTTTACCCAGGTTCAGGCCCTCTTGAAGGAGGTAATACCCTACGTCCTGCTTGATTGTTCTTGATGATATGAGTATTACAAGAGTTGATCTACCACGAGATCGTAGAGGCTAAAACCCTAGAAGCTAGCCTATGGCATGATTGTATGTATATGGTCCTATGGACTAAACCCTCCAGTTTATATAGACATCGGAGGGGGCTAGGGTTACACAGAGTCGGTTACAAGGGAGGAGATCTACACATCCGTATTGCCTAGCTTGCCTTCCACACCAAGGAGAGTCCCATCCGGACACGGAACGAAGTCTTCAATCTTGTATCTTCATTATCCAACAGTCCGGCCAAAGGATATAGTCCGGCTGTCCGGAGACCCCCTAATCCAGGACTCCCTCAGTAGCCCCTGAACCAGGCTTCAATGACGATGAGTCCCGCACGCAATATTGTCTTCGACATTGCAAGGCGGGTTCCTCCTCCAAATACTCCATGGAAGATTTTGAACACAAGGATAGTGTCCGGCTCTGCAAAACAAATTCCACATACCACCGTAGAGAGAATAATATTTCCACAAATCTAATCTGCTGACATGTTTTGACAGCATGACATCACGCCACGGCCCAGTCATTATTCGAACCATTTTTTCTCAACCAGCACCACACATATCGCGAGGCGGTTTTCTTGTCACGTCTTGTCAAAGCAGAGATCGTGTTCCCCTTATTACGAGTTTCTCATCAATACGGACATGGGTAACCCACTTGTGCCCGTTGGTATGACTCCTCGATTTTAGGCAAGTCCAAAACGGCCGTGAGGAGGACGCTTGCTATTCACCCTCTTTATAAAGAGGCCAAGACCTGCCCTTTTTTCCTCTCGCGCTCAATCGAATCCTTCTCCCGCCTCGAGTTCCAACACCCCAGGCTCAGGTTAGGCGCTTCGGACCTTCAACCATGTCCGGATCCAACCTTCAAGGTCGGTGGATGCCTTCATCTATCACAGAGGAGGACATCAAGAAGCTGAGAGAGGCCAGATATCTGATCGCCAAAATTTCGCACAGGCTGCTCGCCCGAGGGCAGGTCATCCCCACTCCCGAACCCAACGAGAGTGTTGTGTTCATCTCTCACTTCCTTCGAGGACTAGTCCTTGCTCTGGATCCCTTTGTTAGGCGGCTCATGTTCTATTATGGGCTGGATTTCCATGATCTGGCCCCGGATTCCCTCCTTCACATCTCGTCTCGTCGTCATATGTGAGGCCTTCCTTTGCATTACCCCTCACTTCGACCTGTGGCTCAAGACCTTCAATGTGAAGCCGAAGATGATCGAAGGGCGGCACGCAGAGTGCGGAGGCGCCGTAATAATCAAAAGCATTGATGCTTCATGGCCAGAGGGTTCCTTCCCGGAGGTGTCCAGTTTGTGGCAGCGGGAGTGGTTTTATATCACAGCTCCCCGGAGTGCCAAGTGTGTAGCCGCCCCTGCCTTTCGCTCGGGCCCCCACCACAACTGACGTCATGGATCAGTGAGGGGCTAAACTGGGGTCCAGTAAAGGATGTGCCGATATTGCAGAGTCGCATCCGAGATCTCATTGAGAGAGACGTCAACCTGGTCACGGTGATGCAGGTCATGCTAGTTCGCCAGGTCCCGCCTTGCAAACATAGACCTCTCCGTTTGTGGGAGTTCAACCCGGAGGGACCGTGAATCATTCAGCACTTCCTCGGCATGACGCTCGAGGAGATGTACAAGTTGTTCTTTGGACCACAAATAAAGTGTCCGGACACCACCGAGGATGCGGGTCTGAGCTGTAATCGCCCGGATACCCAAGTAAGTAATCCCATGGCCGAACACACTGTTTATCTTATTTATCATAACATCATTCTGAAAAGTCGCTCTTTGACCAGGACTGGATAACAAAGGCGAAGATGATCAGGTGTCTGGCCCCCCTTCCTGACGGCTTGGCCAATCCAGTACTAGACAGAATGTTGGAGCGGATGCCTTATCAGGTGCCCTCGAAGGAAGATAAATGGGGGAATAAAGAGGCCGAAAGCGAGCCTCACTCACTACTCGTCCCAACCGGGGGAATGAGCGCCTCCGCGAAGGAGGATAACCAGGGAGAAGAATATGACATTCCCTCTCCCCGAGGAAGGAAGAGGACCACCTCTGAAGATCCAGAAACAGAGGTTTCTAAACGGGGGAAGAAATCTTCACCAGAGGGTCCCGCCTCGGGGGGTACCCTTGCCGCACAGTGTCCGCAAGGGAATCATCCCTCTATCGAGCTGTAAGTAATCAAAAAGTACTTAGTAGTGAAAATATCCTACCTTACTTCTGAAGACAATAACCAAAGCTTATATCTTGTAGTTCGGATCGTAGCCCTTCTCGACAGAGTTCGTCTTCGGGGGATCTTCTTCCGAAGATGATGGGGAGCGAAACACCTCCCCCTGCCACCCCGCCTTATGAGGCGGGCGACCCTGAAGTGTCGTCGCGGAGGGTTTCTCTTGATCCGCCAAGGCCAGGGGGTAATCCCTTGGCCACCCGGAGTCCTCAGTATTCGGCTCCTAAAGAGAGCAACAGAAAGAGTCTGGAACCATACAATATGCGGTCGGACGCACTGAAGGGTCTTCTGGAGCAAGCGGCCATCTCAGAAGCGCATCGTACGCTAATGGGTACGGTAATTGAAAGGATTTCATCTGCTGAAAGCGGATTGCATGGAGCTTTTATGAATCTGCTGAAAGGCTTTGAGGTATGTGAAATAGTGTATGTTTTTGACAGTACCGCACACGTTAGGTGTGCCCTTGAAGATAGTAGCCCCTGAGACTCTGGTTGTCGTCGAAAACGGCGACAAACAGAGGATCATAGTCCCAGGTAATAACCAGACCGCCTTTATGTGCATGTGGCTGAAGCTCCGGTGGCTAGCCGGACTTATGGGTTTGCCGAGCTAAAGCGGCAACTTGATGCGGCAGATGCCGACATCGTGCTTGTCAACAAGCGGCTTGACGAGGCACAGGGTAAGTGATTTCTCCGGTGATCAACGCATAGTAAGAGGAGCATGATGCCAGTATCTTTAATATGTTGTGACTGCAGATGGAGGTGCCACCATGGAGACCCTTCGGGCAGAGCTTGCCCGAGCCAAGAAACAAGCAAGGAATAGCGATGCGTCCGCTCTAAAGGCGGTCGAAGAGCTGAGGGCCGAACAATCCGCGCATCGCCAGAGCAAGGAAATGATAGCCAAGATGGCCATTGAGTTGAAAGATGCCGCTGACCATTACCAGCTTCTTGAAAAAGAAAGCCGAGCGAGGGCGACGGACCTGGAGAAGGCCATGGTAGCAGCCAAGGAAGCCCGCTCTAAAATCAGAGCGACGAAGGAGGAGCTGCATCAAGCTGCGGATATCGTGGCTGGGAAGTCCTTCTTGTTGTGGACTAAGTTCGGAGATCCGAAGTATGCTCCTCTTGATCAACTATGGAGTTCTGCGGACGCCTAGGTGAATTTGGCGGCAAGTGCTGCTGATGCAGCCGAGCACTTCAAGGATCAAAAAGATCGCGAAGTGGAAAAGCTATTCTGGTCACAGTTCCATGATCCAGTGCGTCCTCTGCTGTTGAATGAGCGAATGGCCGAGTGGGCCAAGCTCCATAGGTTGTCCGGACTCGCCATGAGGTCTGTTGTGGATCATCTGTGGCTGGTAGGGCCAAGGCCGAATAGTTACTTTAGTTTAGTGCAACAATTCCTTGGTGCTGTGCCACACATCGATGCTATGAAGAGGTCGGCGTGCATAGAGGGTGCGCGGATGGCCTTAGGTAGCCGGGTTGACTCTTCGAAGATTAGAAGCCCATGAAGATGTAAAGATGATGGCGCTTTACGGAGGGCCCAAAGGTGGGTTACAGTCTGTAAATGTAAACCGGCCTAGTCATGTAACTTGTATAGTAAGATAGAAAGAGAGAGGCCAAACCGGATACGTTTATAAACCGGCTTCGGGACTCTGTAGCCCGGCGGGCGTCAACCTATGTATATAAAGGGACGACCCGGCCGCAGTTTAGAGACAGACAACAACAACAACAACTCAAGAGCCAGACAAAGCGGATTCGCTCCCTGGCCTTCGAAACCCTAGCAATACCAATCACAACTAGACGTAGGCTTTTACCTTCATCGAAGGGGCCAAACTAGTATAAACTCCCGTGTCCCCTTGTCCGGTTTAACCCCTTGAAGCTAACCCGTTGCGATGGCTCCATGACTAAGTCCTTTCACGAGGACATCTGCCGTGACAAACCCACGACAGTTGGCGCCCACCGTGGTGCTATCGCACGATGGTTTTGAGTTCTTGAAGGGCAGCTTCGATGGACTCAAGGGATACGTTGTGGGCCGGATGACGAAGAGTCGCCGCGGCAAGCTTTACATCGACAACGCAGGATGGGATCCCGAGGCCGATTCAATCGAATACGTGTACCGGGCCCCCTTTGGTGGGATTCATGTCTTCATCGGCAAGATCGGCGAACCGGCCCCCGAGCCGGACATGTGCACCGACATCATCGAAACGGCTTGACGTGCAAGTTCTTCGCCGGTTCAGCCCGAGGCAAGGCATGTTTTCGTAGGTGTCGTCCATGGATCAGGGTACGAGGACGGGCCGGCGTCCGATGGAGAAACCGTAGTCTACTCTGATGATGAGTCTTCTGGAGAAACCGAATCGCTTTACCAGTTGCAGGACGGCCGGATTGAGGGATGATCCGAGGGCAACAGTATTCCGGCTTCCCCCGGTCTGCCAAACCGGGCCGCCATCTTCATGGCCGGCACACAATCGGCGCCTCATTCATCTACCGCCGCAGCAATGCTCTCCGGTTCAACGAAGGCCACACCAGCAGGGGCAGGAAGCTCGACGCCACCTCCGGCCCAAGTCTTGTCTGATTTGTTCGACGCTCTGGCAACATTGATGTACATGGAGGTGGACGCAGCAGCCAGGGATCAACACGATGCGGAGATTGTAAAAGTGAAAGATCAGATAGCCCAGGCTAAAGCGGACCTGGCAGCAGAGAACGCCAGGATGGCTACGGAGCGAGCCGAGTTGGAAGCACAGGGTTACCAGATTAGACTAGATCAGAATGCTTCAGAGGAAGTCATGAGAAGAAGGTACCGATCACGTCCCCCGTCGGTTTATGAGCCGCAGAATCTTTTCAACACGCCAGGTGCAGGAGCTGGTAACCAACCCATGCTAAACCGTGCGGGGGCGCCAGGAGCAGGAGCGTTGGTTCAGCCGCGCACGACATACCTGCCTCGCCAGAACAACGTTGTACCATCAACGCCGCCCGGGCATTATTCCAACCCGTTGGACAACATTGTGGCCGCCGCTTCACGCCTGGAGGCCCTCCCAACCGACGGCGAGTCACCAGTTGCAGTGGAAGCGCGTCGGGCCAGGGATCTCCTTCAGACAACACTAAATCAACAGCAAGCATATTCACACAGCCGTGAGAGGATTCATTCCACTCCCCGTCCAAGCCGGAGTTATAGCAGACATGTGGAGGACGAACCAGCCGTGTCCAGTATTGCACGTCGCCGAAATTCGCCACGAGGGAACAACCCAGCTGGGGGAGGTGCTAATGCGCAAGATGTTGTGGACCATGGTCGCGCGCGTCGAGAGGCCGAGTTGACAGCTCAACACGAAGCACGACAGCCTACTCCGGTTCACCCCACCGCCTCCGTGGAGCCTGGGGCGATGTTCAGTTCCTTAGGGGTACCATGTTTAACTCCCGCTTTGCGTAATGTGCGACTACCCAAGGATTTCAAGGGACCTCGTAAGGTACCAAATTACACCGCCGATTTGCAGCCAGAGGCGTGGGTGGAGAGCTATGAGATGGCAATGGAGATGTTAGATGTGGATGAGGCGGTGTGTGCTAAATATTTCACCATGATGTTGGAAGGAACAACTCGCACTTGGTTGAAGAGCTTGGCGACCAACTGTATTGGATCATGGGCCGAACTGAAGCACCACTTTATCCAGAACTTCAAGGATACGTGTAAGCAGCCAATGTCAATTGTAGATCTGGCCGCTTGTGTCCAAGAGGAAGGGGAGTCCATGACCCATTGGGTCAAACGGGTCTCGGCGATTTTGCATTCATCAGACGTATCAATGCAGACACCGCAGTGTTAACGTTAGAGGGCAATTGCTGTTTCAAACCGTTGAAACAGAAGTTGGGAAGGCTCAAATGTCACTGCAATGACAAGTCAACACTCATGGCCGCTTTGGTTAAATATGCCGATTCAGATAGTACCAAGGATCCGGATTCAGAGGAGGACAAACCGGAGAAGGGTAAGAAGAACGACAATGCCAAAGGCCAACAACACAATCCGGCAGGCCATGGAAAACGCTGGTAAGCGCAAGGCCGACAGTGGTTTGGACTTTGTCGCAAATACCAACGCGCAGGAGAATGGCCAGCGCCGTAAAGGCAAGCAGCCCCAGAGGGGTGGAGGTCCAGGCAACAATTTGGAGCGTTTGTTAAATCAGCCCTGTCCAAAGCATGGATCGAAGGAGAAACCGACATCACATCTCTGGAAAGATTGTTATATCATGCGGGATTTCAAGAATTCGAATATGTTCCAATATGACAGCGGCCCGCCCGGCGGTTCAGGAGGAGGTTTCCACGGGCCGGGTTACGGAGGTGGTGGTTCCGGTTTAGGGTTTCCAGGCAATCAAACCGGACACGTCAATCAAGGACACCAAGGCAACCAAGGAGGTTACAACCATCAGGGGAGTCAGCAGCAGCAGCAGTCGGGTTATCAGAGCAATCCCAAATAGCTGAACAGCGGGCAATATCATGTCTTCACTACTAGTTTGTGCAAACGTGATCAGAAGCTTCACAAAAGGGCAGTCAACTCCATTGAGCCGACAGTACCTCAGTATTTACGCTGGTCGGAGCAACCTATTTTGTGGAGTAGAGAGGATCACCCACCCCGGGTTGATAATCCAGGTCATTTGGCCTTGGTGGTAGCCCCTCAAGTTGGGGGATACAAGTTCACTAAAGTGCTCATGGATGGGGGAAGTAGTATCAATATTTTGTATTATGATACATTCCGCCGTATGGGGTTGACAGATAAGGATCTTAAACCGTCGAATACGGTATTTCATGGTGTGGTGCCTGGTAAGTCTGCATATCCTATTGGTAAGATAGCTTTGGAGGTAGCTTTTGGAGATGACTACGATTCAAGGTCAGAAACATTGACATTTGAGGTAGTGAAGATCAAAAGTCCGTACCACGCCTTGTTTGGGCGGCCGGTTTATGCTAAGTATATGCAAGGCCATGTTATGTTTACCTACAACTTAAAATGCTAGGTCATAAGGGGACTATCACAATACATCGAAGTAGAAAGATTGCTTTGGAGTGTGAAGAAGGCGATGCGGCTTATGCTGAGTCGGTTTGTGCCATGGAGGAGTTAAAATTCTATAAGGAGCAAGTTGATCTGGCGGACATGATCTCCTTAAAAAAGCCAACTACGGAACATGATCCAGCATTGAAGTTCAAATCAGCTACAGACACTAAGATGGTTAGACTTTGTCCTTGGCGATTTATCCAAACAGTTCAGCATCAACGCTAACCTGGATCCCAAATAGGAAAGTGCGCTCATCGAGTTCATTCGTGAGAATTGGGACATCTTTGCATGGAAACCTTCTGACATGCCGGGTGTACCGAGAGAACTCGCTGAGCACACACTCAACATTGATCCTAAGTTCAAACCGGTCCGACAGTTTCTCCGCCATTTCAACGAGGAAAGACGCAAGGCTATAGGTGAAGAGGTAGCCCGTCTGTTAGCTGCTAGGTTTATTGTCGAAGTTTTTCATCTAGAGTGGTTAGCCAATCCGGTGCTGGTTCTTAAGAAAAATGGCACTTGGCGCATGTGTGTGGACTACACAGATCTAAACAAGGCTTGCCCTGCAGACCCCTTTGCTCTCCCTCGCATTGATCAGATAATTGATGCTACGGCGGATTGTGACCGTTTGTGTTTTTTGGATGCTTACTCTGGTTATCATCAGATCAAAATGGCAGTTAAGGACCAGGAGAAGACAGCCTATATAACTCCCTTTGGGGCCTTCTGCTATGTTTCCATGCCCTTTGGACTCAAGAGTGCCCAGGCAACTTACCAGCGATGTATTTAGAATTGCCTTCATAAGCAAATTGGGCGCAATGTTCATGCGTATGTGGATGATATTGTGGTCAAATCCAGAAAGGAGGGGACATTGATAGATGATCTACGGGAAACCTTTGACAATCTCCGGGTTTACAAGATGATGCTCAATCCGGAGAAGTGTATTTTCGGTGTCCCAGCAGGCAAGCTCTTAGGCTTTCTGGTTTCAAACAGAGGCATTGAGGCTAATCCGGAAAAGATTGCAGCAATTACATCCTTGGCTAAACCGGCGTGTATTAACGATGTTCAACGTCTGGCCGGCCGGATTACAGCCTTGAGCCGGTTTATCAGCCGCCTTGGAGAGAAGGCCATCCCCTTATATCAGATGCTCAAGAAAAAAGATAACTTTGTCTGGAGTGAGGCAGGTGATAAGGCGTTTGAAGATCTGAAGAGGCAGCTAGTGGAACCGCCCGTGCTGGCAGCACCGATCGATAAAGAGCCATTATTATTATATGTGGCTGCTAATGCCCGGGCTGTCAGCATAGCCATTGTGGTAGAGCGCAAGGAGCCTGGCAAAGAGTATCCGGTTCAACGTCTGGTTTATTATATCAGTGAGGTGCTCATTGAGTCAAAGCAGAGGTATCCACATTGGTAGAAACTGGTGTATGGGGTGTTTATGGCAAGCCGGATGCTCAAACACTATTTTCAGGGCTATCCTATCACAGTGGTCAGTTCAGCTACTCTGGGCGACATCATCCAAAACAGAGAGGCAACTGGCCAGATTGCCAAGTGGGCCATTGAGCTTGGACCTCACGGTCTCAAATATATACCCCGCACGGCGATCAAGTCCCAGGCACTCGTGGATTTCATCAATGATTGGACGGAGTTACAGGCACCTGAGGAGAAACCAGATAATACATATTGGACTATTCATTTTGATGGGTCCAAACAGTTAGAGCGTTCGGGGGCTGGGGTCGTATTAACGTCCCCACGAGGTGACAAGTTTTGTTATGTCCTCCGTTTAATGCTCCCTTGTACTAACAATGCAGCTGAATATGAGGCTTTACTCCACGGTCTTCGGATGGCTAAAGAGATGAATTTGAGCCGGGTTAAGTGCTTCAGCGATTCAGATCTAGTGGCTCAGCAAGTGTCTGGCACTTGGGATTCTAAGGACCCACTCATGGCTGCATATCGGCGAGAGGTGGACACAGTGGCTGGTCACTTTAAAGGTTATCAGGTGGACCATATAGACCGGCGGAAGAATGAAGTGGCGGACGCTTTGAGTCGTCTTGGTTCCCAACGTAAACCGGTTCCGCTCAATGTCTTTCTTGATGTATTGCACAATCCGTCAGTCAAAATACCAACTGAAGAAGATTTGGCTATTCTTGATCTGGAGGCTCAGTTGGTGGCAGCTCTGCATGCCATACCGGATTGGACGATCCCATATCTTGATTACATGAACCAGGGTGAGTTACCAGCTGAGGAAACATTGGCTCGACAGATAATCCGGCGTTCCAAGTCCATGAACATACTCAACGGGGAGTTACATCGTTACAGTGTTTCAGGAGCAATTCAGCGATGTGTTTCTCCTCAAGAAGGTTGTGATATTTTGCGAGAAATTCATGAAGGGGATTGCGGTCACCACGCTCGTTCAAAGTCGTTGGTTGCTAAAGCTTTTTGCCATGGTTTTTACTGGTTGACGGCACATGCTGATGCGGAGGATTTAGTCAAAAGATGTGATGGATGTCAAAAGTTTGCCCGCCGTGCGCACGTTCCGGCTCAAGAGTTGCGGATGATTCCAATTACGTGGCTGTTTGCAACTTGGGGGCTGGATATGGTTGGACCCTTCAAGCGCTCCAAGGACAAGAAGACCCACCTGTTAGTAGTAGTTGATAAATTCACTAAATGGGTAGAGGCAGAGCCAGCCAGCAAGTGTGATGCTGCCACGGGGGTTCAGTTCATCAAAAAGGTGATATTCCGGTTTGGTTTTGCACATAGCATTATAACAGATAATGGTACTAACTTATCTAAAGGGGATATGGAAGAATTTTGTCAATGTGAGCACATCCGGCTTGATCTAGCATCAGTGGCTCACCCCCAATCTAATGGTCAAGTGGAAAGGGCAAATCAAGAAATTCTATGGGGTATCAAACCAAGGCTTATGGTTCCCTTAAAGCGGACGCCGGGTTGTTGGGTCGAGGAGCTACCTTCTGTGTTATGGAGCATCAACACCACACCCAATAGGTCTACGGGTTACACACCTTTCTTCATGGTTTATGGAGCGGAGGCGGTTCTTCCTAGTGACATCCGTCACGATTCTCCCCTGTGGTAGCTTATGTTGAAGCTGATAATGAGAAGGCACGTCTGGATTCTCTGGACCTGTTGGATGAAGAGCGGGATCTTGCAGCAGCACGTTCGGCGATTTATCAACAAGATCTTCGACGTTATCAGAGCCGCCGGGTTAAAACTAGAACCTTTCAAGAAGGTGATTTGGTGCTCCGGCTCATCCAAGATCAGACTGATATGCACAAGTTATCCCCCCCTTGGGAAGGACCCTTTGTGGTCAGCAAAAATCTGCACAACGGATCCTACTACCTCATTGATGTTCGAGAGCATGAAGACTCACGTCAATCGGAGGAGGAGACAAAGCGGCCATGGAACATAGCTCTCCTTCGGCCTTACTATACTTGAAGCCATAGGCTTTTCACCTGTACATATTTATGACAGTGTATATACCATATAATAAATCGGAGCCTCCATTATAAGCGGGGTATCTGTTCTTTATTATATCATATGTGTGCTTTTACAAGTTAACGGTCAAAGCGAAGTCTTTGTTAAACCGGATTTAGCAGCTGCATAAAGATAAAGAAAATCACTAGGGGGCTTAGTCATGTTTGAACCACAGTTACACCTCTTGATAGGCATTTCAGCCACACAAGGAAAATTTTGTGGAGCCAAAGAGAGTATTGTACACAGTACAAACTCAAACATAGGCACACGCTGAGCATCGCTCACAAAGTTACTTGGGGGCTCTTTTTTGCAAAGCAACAACGAGTTTGAAAGGACCCTCGTAATTGGCTATCAAGCCACGGCTTGGAAGCCTGGTGTATTCACCTAAAACCCCGGGTTAACCTGCCTTCATCAAGTAAGCCACTCCTATCCAGGTAATCCTGGCATGACCCATCGAACGTTTGACAAGTCAATCTTTTACAGACCCTGAACTTGTCATAGTTAAAACGATGATTGGTTAATTGGAGGCCCATCTTAAAAGGCTTTGTTAAATGGTTTAACTCAGAGGCCTGGCAGCCCATGAAAAGCCTCGATTTGGAGCCTGGCAGCTCGTAAAAAGCCTCGCATATTTTCCTATTTCAATTTTGTTTGTTGACAATCATAAGTATTTTTTGAGAAACTGGCGTCCTTGACCCGACTTGCTTTCCAACCACCAGTTGTTGGCACATGATCAATTATAAACCGGTGGTCATTGACCCGGTCTGGTTTGACTAAATCACCAGTGTTATAAAGAAAATCCGGTAGTTATACCGGTCCGGTTTAATAGATAGACCAGCATTATGAAGATGAAATTATCAAACGTATCGGGTTGGTGTTAAACACCTTTGTTGTATACACGTTTGGTCAATCAATGAGGTATGTTCTGTACATTTTTTTGTACAAACACTTGATTATTCAGCTAAAGTACTATATACTTCTTGGATATTATGACATGTTTAGCGGTAAACCGCTAGACACTTTTAAGTTTTTTGGACCTAGGAAGGCAAATCATCATAGGCTATGCATAAAATATATCTTGAAGGGCGGCATAGATTGTCACAAAGTGTTATGAAACATGCTCGATGGCATGTCAGATAAACAAAGTTTCAGCTATCCTATTACATGAAGCTTCAAAGCGGTTCAAACAGTGCCATTGTTTTTCACAGTAGCCATATAAACCGGCGACCGGATCAGGACTCTTCATCACGACGGTTTGACGGTTGCGGATCAGTTGGTGTCGGCACTTCTTCATCCCTCCCCAGCCGCTGGAAATCAGCCGCTGACCAATCGATTCCGGTTAAAGCTTGGAACACTGCTTCCTCATGGATAAGATCAGAAGGGTTAATATCAGGGGCATACGTGTGCTTACGAATCGGAGGCACAAGTTCTTCGACTTCATGGATCTCGGCCGGCTGTCTTTTCCCTTCTGCATCATAAAACAGTTGAAAATGGGACAAATCAGTGTCCTCAGCCAATTTGCTGGCCGCTGGCCGCATCTGTTTGGTCAGCCGCCGAAGATCATCATTGTCAAAGTTTGAACCGTATTCTTTAATGCCTAGATATCCTTTAATGATATCCTCCGCTTCAAGGTCTGGAATCCAGGCCTTGGCTCGAATAAGGGCGGTTAATGCTCCTGCTCTCGCAGTGGCTCTTTTCAACTTGGCAATACGCGCCGGTAACATGCCCAACTTCTCAAGGGTCTCCTTAATCAACGTTGGCGCCGGTCTGTTATAAGCCGATGTACTAATGGCTCGCTGAGATCCAGAGTATAGCTGTTCAACCAATGTATATGCCGCTTTGAGCTTCATCCGCATATCTGCACCAAGATGAGTGATCCGAGTTCCTGCCAAAGATTTTATCAATATTTTGTTCAATTTTAAGATTCATTGATTGGTGCAACATACATAAGCAGACACTTACCAAAGATAGCAGAGGTCATAGCATTGATTTGGCGCTTCAAACCGGCTAGTTCTTCAACCACCGGTTTCAGGGCCTCCTCGGCATCTACAACTCTTTTGGTCAAACCGGCTTTTTCGGTTTCCCATTCAGCACGATCTTGGTTGAAGGATTCTTTCAATTTTTCCATTCCAGCCAGGGCCTGCGTTAGCTCCTCTTTGGCTTTTGCAGCTTCGGCTTGTTGAGACTTGACATTTTCTTGCAAGTCAGAGTTTTGGGCATCTTTTCTTCTCAGTTCAGCCTGCAACATTGAAGGTATATTCAACAAAACAACATATTTATGCACTAAGTATAAAGCATATAACAAGTTACCCACTTCATACTTGGGGGCTAATGCCTATTTGCTCTCAAATACTACCCTCTATACAAGTCTCTAGAACAATGCAAGCATTATCCTTGACACTTGGGGGCTAATGTACGTTTGTTTTAAACCGGCGGTGTGGATTAAAAACCGGATTAACTTGCCAAGTTAAACCGGTCTTTGGGGGCTATGCTGCAGAATGTTATCTAATTTTTCAAACATGAGTCTTATCTATGATTGAGGACGCGCCTTTGCAAAGATCAATGATGGGATGCTTGAAGTGTTACAAAGACCCGGTTTATGATTAACAATCATAAAACGGCTCTTAGAGGCTACTTGGAATAGTATTTCAGCTATAAATCAATGTGCAAGGGAGAAGCATTTACCTCATATCGTTCTTTCATCAAATTCACCAAACCGGCTTCATAATCCCGGTTTGAGTGCAGACGGTTCAAGAAGCCGGAATGAAGCTCATCAGCGTTAAGATGAGCATAGTTTGATAAGTCGCTGCTCCATTTACCTTTATCCCTGGCAATTTGTTCTTCTTTGGCATTATGCTGAGCCAAAATGACGGGATGACCAGGAGAGCTGTGGCCTGTTCCAGTAATAATAACGTCATCACCTTGGCCTTTAGGATTTTTGGTGGATGATGATGGAATTTCAGTGTCTTTCATTGGATTAGCCCGGTTTGGCTCTGCCGGTTCAGTATCAGGGGCGACAGGCTCGGCATCTGTTGGTTCGTCAGTATGTTGGACGTCAAGGGGCGGATAATCAAAAGTTGTTTCAGGATGGAGGCCTTCTGGTTCACCAGTCTGCTTCGGTACACCTCTTGGTTCTTCTTCTTCGGCAACAGGGTCTTCTGGCGGATTGGTGACCCGAGCTTTCTTGCTAGGTCTGGCTTTGGCCCTGCAAACAGAATAAAAAAGGATTACCATCCTATTCAAAAGATGTAGGGCGCATTGAAAGGAAAGGTTTTTCATTACTCACCCAGGCACAGTTTTCAAAGGGGGGAGTTGAGTTGCTGTCGATTCACCAGAAGAGGAAGGAGGTGTCACCTGATAATTTGAATCAGACATATTAAGAGGCTGTCTGAAATAACCTGCCTTGGGGTAAGAATGGTCAGAAGTAGGAGAGACCTCAGACCGGCGCTTTCGAATCGAAGTATCAGGTAAACCGGTAGAGGTGACCTGTTGGCCACTGTGCCGGGTTATCCGGCGAGCTTCATGCTGTTGAGTCTTTAAAATAAATGTTGGATCCAAGTGAGCAAGAGGATGAGAAAAGCTTACTTTCCGGATTGCTTGGCGAGTTTTTTGTGTTGGCATAGAATCTGAATCGGAGGAAAGGGTAATTACCTCTACGTCATCAGCCTGACTAGCTTCTGCCTCCTCCTGAGGAAGATCATTGTTAACAAGATGCATAAAAAGAGAGCCAAGTGAGTCAAGTTCTACCTCAACTTCTGGGTCATCAGTATCATCATCAAGTTCCATATTAATCCGGTCAGCCGTTTTCCGCTTTGACGTCCGTTTTACGGCTTTGGTCTTCGGGCGGGTTGGTTTGACCACTTTGTCTCCAGTTGGCTTTGCCACTTTGTCTATGGATTTCCGTTTCCAGAAAGGGTCATCACCCTATATATATATAAAGAAGGGTTACAGCTTGTATAAGTTAAAGGTATTAGAGATGAAGAGGAAGTGTAATGCTTATAGCAGGCGGTTTGTTCTTGGTATAGAAGGGACTCATACCGGTTTGACTACAGACCAGTTCCGATTCATTCAGAATTTTCTTTACACCTTCAGTAACTTCTTCCTCAGATAATTGGATGTTGCAGTGGAGTTGAGGATCGTCAGCTTCACCGGTATATTCGCACATTAAACCGGGACGATGACTTAGCGGCAAGATACTCCAGGATATCCAACAGCGCACAAAATCCACACCTGTTAAACCGTTTGCCATAAAGGCCCGAAGCTTGGCGATTTGAGGAGCGTATTTTGCCCTTTCTGAAGAGCTCAGGCGTTGTGGCATTGGGTGAGTATTGAATAATCTATGATCACGGAAGCCGGGGAGGGGATTTTCATCCTCAGGCGAAGTGTCTCTGCAATAGAACCATGTTTGGTTCCATTCCTTTGGGTGGCTATGGTGTTTGGCATGAGGAAATTCCACTTCTTTCCGCTTTTGAATCGAGACACCACCAGGCTCTGTGTTCGGGCCATTCACAAACTCTGTGCGCCGGTTTAAGTGAAAGAAATCCCGGAACAATTCCGTAGTTGGTTCTTCTTGTAAATAGACTTCACAGAAGACTTGGAAAATGCATAAGTTGGAGACTGAGTTGGGACCAATATCTTGTGGATGCAGTTGGAAGCTGGCAAGCACATCTCGATAAAATTTTGACCCTGGCGGTTTGAAACCACGACCTATATGGTCAACAAAGATTATCACCTCGCCTTGTCTTGGGGTTGGAGGATTCTCTGTTCCTAGAACTCGCCATTTGATCTTAGTTTTCTTCGGCAGAGAGCCGATGCTAACCATCTCATTCAATTGAGCCTCAGTAACCCGGGAACGAGCCCAGTTGTAGGCAGTGAATTTTTTGGCCATTGCAAAGCGAACAAACTGAAAATGAAAGGCCGGTTTATAAATTATGCATGATTATACACAAGAGGCAAGGGAGCAAGAAACATGCTGATATGATAAATGGTACAACCCGGAGACTAGTATAATAAGAGAGAAAGGTAATGCTAGCACAGGGTTAACCAGACACTGTTAAACCGGAGCATAATTATGAAGGTAACATGCTCTTCCGGTTTATCAGAGGGCTAATGGCATAGACTATTTATACAATGTTAAACTGCTTATATTGGTGCGAGGAGAAACGGATCTCACAGGAACATAGAAACAAATCTCACAGTGATGTATAAAACTTTCGGATCTAAAGATAAGATAGAAAAGAAAAAATAATTGGATCTTGAAGGGGTGCAGAACTGAAGCTATTTTTGACAGACTAGATCAGTTCTTTGTGCATAAGGATTTGTGATGACCATGGTAGGTAAGCTACGGCAAGAGATGCATCAAGCATGAAGTGTCCATCTATTAAAGGAAGAACAGGGAAGAATAGCACTGATGAACTTCGGAAGAACTGCGAAGAATGTTGAAACCCTAGAACAGATCTATGGTGAAACAAACAGAGAACTTACCGGAGCTGGTGAGGAAGCGGAAGGGCGCCGCAATATTCTGGTGCGTTCAGGGCGATGCAGCGGCCAAGGTCGGAGCAGAGACGACGGTCGACGGTGGCGGCGGAGCTCCGTAGGCTGAGCGGCGCGAGGAAGACGACGCGAAGAGGCACGGGGGGAAATGGTGAAAATGACCCCTCGGTCCTATTTATAAGGCGAGGTGATAAAATGGCAAGTACGGGAATCGAGGAGCCCAAAAAATGGATAAGTTAATAAAGGTGTCGTCTCGATGACTAGATATATATTAAATGAAGGAAATCTCCGACATCAACGGATGGATGATGTCAGGGCGGTTTATCATAATTTTGAAGTATGACGTCACAGCGGTTTACAAGATCAAAAATGAAGATAAGAGAGAAGATTTTTTTCTAAAGTGTGGAAGATTGACATGAACAAGTTCAAACCAATCTGGGGCCTAATGTTGGGGATGTTACTACTGGAGGTAAACCGGCCTTAGGTAGACGGGTTGACTCTTTGAAGATTAGAAGCCCATGAAGATGTAAAGATGATGGCGCTTTACGGAGGGCCCAAAGGCGGGTTACAGTCTGTAAATGTAAACCGGCCTAGTCATGTAACTTGTATAGTACGATAGAAAGAGAGAGGCCAAACCGGATACGTTTATAAACCGGCTTCGGGACTCTGTAGCCCGGCGGGCGTCAACCTATGTATATAAAGGGACGACCCGGCCGCGGTTTAGAGACAGACAACAACAACTCGAGAGCCAGACAAAGCGGATTCGCTCCCTAGCCTTCGAAACCCTAGCAATACCAATCACAACTAGACCTAGGCTTTTACCTTCATCGAAGGGGCCGAACTAGTATAAACTCCCATGTCCCCTTGTCTAGTTTAACCCCTTTAAGCTAACCCGTTGCGATGGCTCCACGACTAAGTCCTTTCACGAGGACATCTGCCGTGACAAACCCACGTCACCCGTGTCAAGACATACTTGGCAGAGATGGAGGCTACCACTGTTGCAACACAGGGTTCGGCCGTGGGCCGAGTGGCTGTCGAGCACTACTTTGAAGAAGTTCTTGAAGGCGCTCGTTCGATAGAGGCTCAGTGCTCGAAGAATATTATCTTCTAGTGACATGTACTCCCATTGTTGGAACAATGTTTTATTGAGTTATCAGGGTTGTGTTTATACTTTTGCCTGAAAGTATTATGATGCCTCCTATGCGGCCGTTTATGTATATATGGATATAACCTGAAAGTTTGCAGTCGTCGGCTTCCGCCCCCACGCATATAATGCGGGGTGTTCGCAAAAAACGCGTATTCACACTTGATCCAACGTCTTGGTCCATTAAGGAGGTGGTAGCGCAGCGAACGAGGCAATCCGACTATATTGCTTTAACACTTTCACTTAGCCATAGGAGTTTGACGGTGGGGCTACTATATAGCCCCTGGTACTTCTACGCTCGTCTGAATATGGGGCGCGTACGTACATGACCGGGAAACGGCCCTTCGTTAATGCGGAGGAATTCCAAAGATTCCGCTGAGTCATCGAGTGGTTGACCAGTCTCGCGCTATATCATGATAGCCAGTTTTCGGCTTTCTCTACTGAGGTGCTCATCCGGATGAACCAGGGCATAATCGCAGTAGTTCTCCCAGTGCTACCTTAGCCGATATGGCGGAACGTAAGGTACCAAAACATGGGAGCCGGGCAAACCCAACATTTGACCAAAGACATGATTCAGAGCTGATGTATATAAGGCCAAACTCGCGACGCCGAACACTCCCTAAGGTATTCGGTCTTTATAACATATGCCGGGCTGAACAATGCCCTTAATATAAACCCCGGGTGTCCAGGTATGTGCAATATCCTGACGTGGCCACATGCCAATACGTGGGCATCCTTCTCGGTTGTATTGAGTATCCGGAGGATGTGAACAACAAGAGACGGTGAAAAAGGTTTACGCAGGGTTTTAATCCAAAAAGAAACCTTTGAGCGGGTCCCTGCTGCACGTTTGCGCCTGGGTCTCCGTTGTGCCATGTCCTGGACGGGTGTAGCACGATTGTCATCTGTAAAAGAGAAACACTTAGGTGAAAGTTGTCGTGCCAGAAAATTGGTTATTATCAATAAACCATTAAAATTCAAGATAAGTCAAGTTGAACCGGACTAGCCCTGGTTACACGTGGGAAGCCCCTGGTACCATATAGGAGGGCTTGATCATCAAACCAATCTCATGTATATGTAGTGGTGCACCGAACTCGTCTAACCGCGTCCGCGGTCTTGACGACCTGTCATTTTTTCTGGTTGGTGAGGCCGTCTAGTGCTCGGCGGCTAAAGCCACCGCACATTCTTCTGCGCGTAGAGAATGCTCAATGTTTTTGCTAATTGTGATGGTGCCATGTGGACCGGGCATCTTAAGCTTGAGAGAAGCGTAATGCGGTATTGCATTAAAACGAGCGAAAGCCGCTCTTCCGAGTAGTGCCTGATAGCCACTTTAGAATGGAGCGATGTAGAAAGTTAACCTTTCGCTTCGAAAGTTGTCGGAAGAACCGAATACAACCTCTAGTAATAGAGAGCCCGTGCAGCGGGCCTCTAGGCCTGGTAGTACTCCCTTGAAGGTAGTATTATGGTGGCTTATTTTTGTCGGGTCTATCCCCATTTTGTTGACTATGTCCTGATATATCAGATTTAGACCACTGCCGCCGTCCATGAGGACTCGTGTGAGATGGTATTTGTTTATAATTGGGTCTAACACCAAGGCATCCAATCCTTCATGCCGGATGCTTGTCGCGTGATCCCCGCGATCAAAAG
Source organism: Triticum monococcum (assembly GCA_034509565.1). Taxonomy (NCBI): domain Eukaryota; kingdom Viridiplantae; phylum Streptophyta; class Magnoliopsida; order Poales; family Poaceae; genus Triticum; species Triticum monococcum. The sequence goes on along the minus strand of CM067843.1, from coordinate 750,918,731 downwards.
TGATCGGGCAGGCCAACCAGGGGTTGAACCTAGGGGTGACGGGCTCTATGGCGCGTGTGTCTCGGAGTACATGTTTGCTTCTCGTCTTCGTCACATGGATCATGTTTACTGTTTTAACCTCTAGTGGGATTTTTTTCCTGTCCTCCAGTGCTTTGCTGGCAAGGCTCGTCCTCGTCTTCGCTTGGTGTCTCCCTCCCCTTGTGTTCGGCGTTTAGCTTACCGGCCTGCTTGAAGACCCAACATTCTCTGTGGGTGTGATTTGCAGGTTTATCGAGGGTGCCATGAATCTGACATAGTTTGTCAAGAATCTTGTTTAGGCCAAACGGTCCGTCTCTGCTGCTTTTGAAAGGCTTTTTCTGTTGACCTGGTCGAGAGCCCCTGAATCTGGCGTTTACCGCCGTATTATCTAGGCTATCTTCTTTATTTTGACGCTTGCTCTTATTGTGTCATGGTTTTCCATTGCCATCCCTGACTTCGGATGTGCTTGGGTAGCTGGTGCTACTGCGGGCTAACCAGCTATCTCCGCCCACGCAAAAGCGGCTCATGAGGCTTGTTAGGGCTGCCATTGTTCTCGGTTTTTCTTGGCCGAGGTGTCTGGCGAGCCATTCGTCTCGGACGCTGTGTTTGAAAGCTGCTAAGGCTTCGGCATCCAGACAGTCGACGGTTTGGTTCTTCTTGGTGAGAAACCAGTTCCAAAGCTTACGGGCAGACTCTCCGGACTGTTGAATTATATGGCTTAAATCGTCTGCATCCGGAGGTCGGACGTAGGTCCCTTGAAAATTAGCCCGAAAAGCATCGTCGAGCCCCTCCCAACTTCCAATTGAGTTTTCGGGGAGGCTTTTCAGCCAGTGCCGAGTTGGTCCTTTAAGCTTGAGGGGAAAGTATTTAATGGCATGGAGATCGTCTCCGCGAGCCATATGGATATGGAGGATAAAGTCCTCAATCCAGACCCCAGGGTCTGTGGTCCCGTCGTACGCCTCTATGTTCACTAGTTTGAATCCTTCTGGGAATTCGTGGTCCAGCACCTCATCCGTGAAACATAGGGGGTGTGCGGCACCCCTGTATTGGGATGTGCCATGACGTTCGGACAGTTGTAGTATTTGGTTTTGATTTTGTGCTGGAGCGCACTTCCTAGATCCATAGATGGATCTGGTCGTACCGGATTTTTGGCGCAAGTCCTCACGTAGATCGTGTGTTGACTTATGAGCGACTTTGTTAGCCGTTCTATCGCGGTCACAAGGTGGTGGATCCGGCTGGTTGGCCGTTTCATTTTTTGGCTGTGTGGGCTCTAAGGCCTCATCGCCGAAGTCAGGTAATAGCTTGCGCTTTGGATAGCTCTTTGTGTGGTAACTTCCACCATACTTTGCTTCGTTGTTGAGCACTTTGTTCCACCTGCTGTTGAGCGTATTTTGTGCGGCCTTAAGACTTTGCTTCTGCTTCTTCAGACTCCTCGCTATGGCAATAAGCCTTCTGTGGAGGTTCTCTTGCTCCAAGTGCGTTTCCGGGATGATGTGTGCATCTTCGTCCGGACTATTTTGCTCCCCACAGGGGGTTTGATGAGGTTTATCCTCGGCATCGCTGTGTTTGTACGTCGCATCTGTACTATGTTCGCCGCTTGCAGCTTCATCATGCTCTGCCGCCGGGGCAATGTGGTCGTCGTTTCCTCTAGAGTCGACTGGAGTGTTATTTTTTTTGCGCTGTTATCGCTGTTTTTGCCATGGCGGGACTTAGAGCGGTGCCGCTGACGTCGGCGCTTGGGTTGCTTCTTGGAGGGGCCATCCTCCACTGTCTCTTTGCCATTGCCTTCTTTGGGTGTATCCACCATGTATATGTCATGTGATGAAGTGGCTGTCCGGCGCCCTGTGGGCGCTGGTTCCTATTTGTCTCTTACATCTTCGTCCATGCCGTCGATGTCTTCGGAGTCAAAGTAGAGCATGTCGGTTAAGTCGTCGACAGTGGCTACTAAGTGGGTGGTGGGTGGGCATCGAATTTCTTCATCGTCCGCATCCCATTCTAGCAGGACATAGTTCGGCCAAGGTTCTCTTGACAAGGAGAGAGACCTTAATGAATTTAGCACATCGTCGAAAGGCGAGTGCTGAAAGATATCCACGGAGGTGAACTCCATGATCGGCGCCCAGTCGGATTCGATAGGCATGGATGTAGGTGGCTCGGAGTCCATGGTGGGAGATGAATCCAGTGGTTCGGCTACACAGCTCTCGTAAGGGGTGAAGTCAGTATCCGTCTCCATCGCCACTGAGAGTGCGGCCTCCATGGCGGGGTCTATCCCTCCGTCCTTGAATGGTGCAATTTGCTCCGGATTGAAAGCCGGAGTAGTTGTAGATGCGATCTCCCGAACACTGTCCGACGGCAGAGTTACGTCGTGCTCATCGTGATTGTGCGGCGCATTTGACACGGGCTCGAATCCGTCGAAGATCAAGTCTCCGCGGATGTTGGTAGTGTAGTTTACGTTTCCGAATCTGACCTCATGGCCAGGGGCATAGCACTCGATCTGCTCCAGATGGCCAAGCGAATTGGCCCACAGTGCGAAGCCACCGAATACAAAGATCTGTCCGGGGAGGAAAACCTCACCCTGGACCGCATCGCTACCGATGATCGAAGGAGCCATCAAGCCTTATGGTGACGACACAGTGGAACTCTCAATGAAAGCACCAATGTCGGTGTCAAAACCGGCGGATCTCGGGTAGGGGGTCCCGAACTGTGCGTCTAAGGCAGATGGTAACAAGAGGCAGGGACACGATGTTTACCCAGGTTCGGGCCCTCTTGAAGGAGGTAATACCCTACGTCCTGCTTGATTGTTCTTGATGATATGAGTATTACAAGAGTTGATCTACCACGAGATCATAGAGGCTAAAACCCTAGAATCTAGCCTATGGCATGATTGTATGTATATGGTCCTACGGACTAGACCCTCCGGTTTATATAGACACCGGAGGGGGCTAGGGTTACACAGAGTCGGTTACAAGGGAGGAGATCTACACATCCGTATTGCCTAGCTTGCCTTCCACGCCAAGGAGAGTCCCATCCGGACATGGGACGAAGTCTTCAATCTTGTATCTTCATAGTCCAACAGTCCGGCCAAAGGATATAGTCCGGCTGTCCGGAGACCCCCTAATCCAGGACTCCCTCAAATACGATGATTGAGGCTGTGTGAGAAGACAAAAAGGGAGAAAGTCCCACATTGACGCGGCTAATCAATGGGCTATGGAGATGCCCACCGATTGATGTCAATGCAAGGAGTAGGGATTGCCATGCAATGGATGCACTAGAGCTATAAATATATGAAAGCTCATCAAAGAAACTAAGTGGGTGTGCATCCAACTTGCTTGCTCACGAAAACCTAGGGCATCTAAGGAAGCCCATCATTGGAATATACAAGCCAAATTCTATAATGAAAAATTCCCACTAGTATATGAAAGTGACAAAATAAGAGACTCTCTATCATGAAGATCATGGTGCTACTTTGAAGCACAAGTGTAGAAAAGGATAGTAACATTGTCCCTTCTCTCTTTTACTCTCTTTCTCTCTTTATTTTTATTTGGGCCTTCTTTCTCTTTTTTGGCCTCTTTTCTCTTTTTTCGCCCGGAGTCTCATCCCGACTTGTGGGGGAATCATAGTCTCCATCATCCTTTCCTCACTGGGACAATGCTCTAATAATGATGATCATCACACTTCTTTTTTACTTACAACTCAAGAATTACAACTCAATACTTAGAACAAAATATGACTCTATGTGAATGCCTCCGGTGGTGTACCGGGATCGCGATGAATCAAGAGTGACATGTATGAAAAATTATGAACGGTGGCTTTGCCACAAATATGATGTCAACTACATGATCATGCAAAGCAATATGACAATGATGATGCGTGTCACAATAAATGGAACAGAGGAAAGTTGCATGGCAATATATCTCGGAATGGCTATGGAAATGCCATAATAGGTAGGTATGGTGGCTGTTTTGAGGAAGATATAAGGAGGCTTATGTGTGATAGAGCGTATCATATCACGGGGTTTGGATGCACCGGCGAAGTTTGCACCAACTCTCGAGGTGAGAAAGGGCAATGCACGGTACCGAAGAGGCTAGCAATGATGAAAGGGTGAGAGTGTGTATAATCCACGGACTCAACATTAGTCATAAAGAACTCACATACTTATTGCAAAAATCTACAAGTCATCAAAACCAAGCACTACGTGCATGCTCCTAGGGGGATAGATTGGTAGGAAAAGACCATCGCTCGTCTCCAGCCGCCACTCATAAGGAAAGCAATCAAAGAATGCCCCATGCTTCAAATTTGTCACACAACGTTTACCATACGTGCATGCTATGGGACTTGCCAACTTCAACACAAGTATTCATCAATTTCACAATTACTCAACTAGCACACCTCTAATTTTACCACCTTTATATCTCAAAACAACTATCAAGCATCCAACTTCTGTTAGCATTTAAAATTTATGACCAAAGTAAATTACCATGCTGTTCTAAAGGACTCTCAAAATGATATAAGTGAAGCATGAGAGATCAATTATTTCTATAAAATAGAACCACCGCCGTGGTCTAAAGGATATAAGCGAAGCACTAGAGCAAAAATTATCCAACTCAAAAGATATAAGTGAAGCACATAGAGTATTCTAATAAATTCAAATTCATGTGTGTCTCTCTCAAAAGGTGTGTACAACAAGGATGATTGTGGTAAACTAAAAAGCAAATACTCAAATCATACAAGACGCTCCAAGCAAAACACATATCATCTGGCGAATAAACATATAGCTCCAAGTAAAGTTACCGATGGACGAAGACGAAAGAGGGGATGCCTTCCGGGGCATCCCCAAGATTAGGCTCTTGGTTGTCCTTGAATATTACCTTGGGGGGCCTTGGGTATCCCCAATCTTAGGCTCTTGCCACTCCTTATTCCATAGTCCATCAAATCTTTACCCAGAATTTGAAAACTTCACAACACAAAACTTAACAGAAAACTCGTAAGCTCCGTTAGTATAAGAAAATAAATCACCACTTAGATACTGTTGTGAACTCATTCTAAATTCATATTGGTGTAATATCTACTGTATTCCAACTCATCTATGGTTCATACCCTCCGATACTACTCATAGATTCATCAAAACAAGCAAACAACACGATGAAAACAGAATCTGTCAAAAACAGAACAGTCTGTAGTAATCTGTATCAAACGTATACTTCTGGAAGCCCAAAAATTCTAAAATAACTTTCTGGACGTGAGGAATTTGTCTATTAATCATCTCAAAAATAATTAACTAAATAGCACTCTCCAGTAACAAATGGCAGCAAATATCATGAGCGCTAAAGTTTCTGTTTTTTTACAGCAAGATCACAAAGACTTTCCACAAGTCTTCCCAAAGGTTCTACTTGGCACAAACACTAATTAAAAGCATAAAACCACATATAAACATAGGCTATATGAATTATTTATTACTAAACAGGAACAAAAAGAAAAGAATACAAATAAAGTTGGGTTGCCTCCCAACAAGCGCTATCGTTTAACGCCCCTAGCTAGGCATCATGATTTCAATGATGCTCACATAAAGGATAAGAATTGAAACATAAAAAGAGCATCATGAAGAATATGACTAGCACATTTAAGTCTAACCCACTTCCTATGCATAGGGATTTTGTGAGCAAACAACTTGTGGGAACAAGAATCAACTTGCATAGGAAGGTAAAACAAGCAAATCTTCAAGATTTTCAACACATAGAGAGGAAACTTGATATTATTGCAATTACTACAATCATATGTTCCTCCCTCATAATAAATATCAGTAGCATCATGAATTCATTCAACAATATAACCATCACATAAAACATTCTTTCCATGATCTACAAGCATAGAAAATTTACCACTCTCCACATAAGAAAAATTCTTCTCATTCGGAATAGTGAGAGTATCATAAGAAACTTGAATACTATAAATTGTTTCCACATTAAAAGAGTAATGTTCAGAAGAAGGGTAATCATAATCATGACAAGTTTTATAAATATAATCATCACTAGTTTTTATAGCATAAGTATCATCACAATAATTATCATAAGTAGCAACTTTGTTCTCATCATAATCGATGGAAACCTCTTCCAAGATAGTGGAATCATTACTAAATAAAGTCATGACCTCTCCAAATCCACTTTCATAATTGTAATCATAAGATTCAACATCCTCCAAAATAGTGGGATCATTACTTCCTAAAGTTGACACTCTTCCAAACCCACTTTCATCAATATAATCATCATAAATAGGAGTCATGCTATCATCATAATAAATTTGCATATCAAGACTTGGGAGGTTGAACATATCATCTCAATAAAACATAGCATCCCCAAGCTTGGGACAAACATTAATTGCAGCAAATAAATTCTCAAACAGGTCATTCTCACCAAACATAGCATCCCCAAGCTTGGGACAAACATTAATTGCAGCAAATAAGTTCTCAAACATGTCATTCTCACCAAACATAGCATCCTCAAGCTTGGGCCTTTTCATATCATAAGCATAATCACTTTCATCATTAATAGTATGGATAGCACCAATAGTATAACAATTATCATCATCACAACGAGTAATAGGAGCAACATCATTTGGGAGGGATAGATTTTTACCTTTGCTTCTCCGTCTTTTCTTTTTCTTCTTCACATCATGTGTGGGTTCAATCCTCTTTTTGGAGCTCCTTATTAATGAGATTGGTCAAATAGAAGGCTCCTCCTCGTTACCTGATTCATCATAAGAAATAATAGGAGGGTATTGGGAAGCCTATTCCCTTTCATTAGTATTCTCTTCATCCTCTATTTCTTTTCTTTTCTTTATGTAATAGGCAATATAAGGATTTTCAATGCAATTCACCGCACAATACATAAACATTTCTTCTAGATCAATATCGAGGAATTTCTCAAGGTTATATTCTTGAATATGCTTAGTTATACGTTTCATTTCTTCATAACCCAAAAGCAAACTAAGTTCATTATGATGTGCAAGGGAAATCAAATCATCACAATTTTTGCACACGATACGATCATGAAACAATTTGCATTGGAGATTTAAATGACCATGTTCATTGCAAAGTTCACAAGTATGGTGAAGAAATTTTAAATTTTCAGCACAAACATCTAGCCTCTCTCGCAACCATTTAGTTTCCAACTACTTATGCCTCTTGCAAAATCTATCTTCCCTATTTGGTGTGTACTTGCAAACTCTATGCACTCCACAAAAATTGGCATGCTTATAAGAGACATTTTCATCATGACTAGTGCAATCATCATTAGTACTATGGATATTCAAGGAGTTCATACTAACAACATCGCAATCATGCTCATCATTCAAAGATTTAGTGCTAAACATTTTATAGACTTCTTCTTCTAGCATTTGAGCACAATTCTCCTTTCCATCATTCTCACGAAAAATGTTAAAAAGATGAAGCGTATGAGGCAAACTCAATTCCTTTTTTTGTAATTTTCTTTTATAAACTAAACTAGTGATAAAACAAGAAACTAAAAGATTCGATTGCGAGATCTAAAGATATACCTTCAAGCACTAACCTTCCCGGCAACGACACCAGAAAAGAGCTTGATGTCTACTACACAACCTCCTTCTTGAAACGTTGTTGGGCCTCCAAGTGCAGAGGTTTGTAGGACAGTAGCAAATTCCCCTCAAGTGGATGACCTAAGGTTTATGAATCCGTGGGAGGCATAGGATGAAGATGGTCTCTCTCAAGCAACCCTGCAACCAAATAACAAAGAGTCTCTTGTGTCCCCAACACACCCAATACAGTGGTAAATTGTATACGTGCTCTAGTTTGGCAAAGAGATGGTGATACAAGTGCAATATGGATAGTAGATAATGGTTTTTGTAATCTGAAAATATAAAACAGCAAGGTAGCAAGTGGTAAAAGTGAGCACAAACGGTATTGCAATGCTAGGAAACAAGGCCTAGGGTTCATACTTTCACTAGTGCAAGTTCTCTCAACAATAATAGTATAATTGGATCATATAACTATCCCTCAACATGCAACAAAGAGTCACTATAAAATCACTAATAGCAGAGAACAAACGAATAGATTATGGTAGGGTACGAAACCACCTCAAAGTTATCCTTTCTGATTGATCTATTCAAGAGTCTGTAGTAAAATAACATGAAGCTATTCTTTCCGTTTGATCTATCATAGAGTTCATACTAGAATAACACCTTAAGACACAAATCAACCAAAACCCTAATGTCACCTAGATACTCCAATGTCACCTCAAGTATCTGTGGGTATGGTTATACGATATGCATCACACAATCTCAGATTCATCTATTCAACCAACACAAAGAACTTCAAAGAGTGCCCCAAAGTTTCTACCGGAGAGTCAAGACGAAAACGTGTGCCAACACCTATGCATAAGTTCACGAGGTCACAGAACTCGCAAGTTGATCACCAAAACATACATCAAGTGGATCACGTGATTGTCACCACAGATAAGCACATGCAAGACATACATCAAGTGTTCTCGAATCCTTAAAGACTCAATCCAATAAGATAACTTCAAAGGGAAAACTCAATCCATTACAAGATAGTAGAGGGGGAGAAACATCATAAGATCCAACTATAATAGCAAAGCTCGCGATACATCAAGATCGTATCACCTCAAGAAACACGAGAGAGAGAGAGAGAGAGAGAGATCAAACACATAGCTACTGGTACATACCCTTAGCCCCGAGGGAGAACTACTCCCTCCTCGTCATGGAGAGCGCCGGGATGATGAAGATGGCCACCGGAGAGGGATTCCCCCCTTGTCGGTGTCAAAACCGGCGGATCTCGGGTAGGGGGTCCCGAACTATGCATCTAGGATCGATGGTAACAGGAGACGGGGGACACGATGTTTACCCAGGTCCGGGCCCTCTCTATGGAGGTAATACCCTACGTCTTGCTTGATTGATCTTGATGAATATGAGTGTTACAAGAGTTGATCTACCACGAGATCATAGTGGCTAAACCCTAGAAGCCTAGCCTGTATGACTATGGTAATGAGTATATCCTTTCCGTACTAACCCCTCGGGTTTATATAGACACCGGGGGGGGGGGGAATCTAGGGTTACATAGAGTCGGTTACATAAGAATAAATCTTCATAGTCGGTCGCCAATCTTGCCCTCCACGCCAAGTAGAATCCAATCCGGACACGGGTACGGTCTTCGGTCTTCATGTCTTCACAGCCCATCAGTCCGGCCCATGGATAACAGGCCAGACGCCTGAGGACCCCTCCAGGACTCCCTCAGTAGCCCCTGAACCTGGCTTCAATGACGAGGAGTCTGACGCGCAGATTGTCTTCGGCATTGCAAGGCGGGTTCCCCCTTCCGAACTCCCAGTTGATCTTCAGATGTGATGATTGTATCCGGACTTGTATACACAACCGCAGAGGACATAATATTTTACGAGTTCACCTCATTGACCATTTTTTGGTAATGTGACACCACGCCTGCTCGGCCACTACTTGCGAACCGTTTTAGCCGGCCCGTTGCCCCACGTCCCAAGACGTGGCTTTATTGGCGCGTCTTATCTGAGCGGAGATCGTGCCACCCTTTTTAAGGGATTCCTGTCAACCCGGACGTGGGTAACCCAACCGTCGCTGGGGTACAACTCCTTGGAAACCATCACATTTTTGAGGCCCAAGAGGAGACGTTTGATATTTGCAGCCTTTATATAGGGGTACAGACCCGTCTTTTTCTCCTACAATTGCCTCTTCCTCGACCCCTGCAACCCCGAGTTCCAACACTCGGGTTTCGGTCGCCACAAGCCCCAATCATGTCCGGATCCAGCCGTCAAGGCCGGTGGGTAGCTTCTTCTGTCACCGAGGAAGATATCGCAAAGCTTCGGGTGGAGAGATACTTGACCGCAGAAAACCGCCACCGGCTTCCTGGCGAGGGGCAGGTAATTCCCACCCCCCAGATCCGACGAGAGGGTCGTGTTCGTGTCCCACTTCCTCCACGGGTTAGGGTTTGCACTTAACCACTTCGTCCGAGGGCTCATGTTCTACTACGGGCTAGACTTTCGCGATCTGGCCCCGGACTCTATTCTTCTTATCTCGGTGTTTATCGTCATGTGCGAAGCCGTCCTCCGAACTACTCCGCACTTCGGCTTGTGGCTCAAGACCTTCGATGTGAAGCCGCAAGTGGTATAGGGGGAGCAAGCCGAGTGCGGCGGCGCTGCAGTGAGCAATCTTGCTAGCGCCGTTTGGCTGAAAGGATCCTTCACCAAATCTTCTGATCTGTGGCAGCAGGGGTGGTTCTATATCACCGAGTCCCACAGCTCCAAGTGGGCAACTGCGCCCGCCTTCGATCAAGCCCCCCAATTCAGCTTGCATCGTGGATTAACAAGGGGCTGGATTGGGGATCAACGAATGATGTGCGAACTCTGTAAAGTCGCATCTGAAGCCTCATTGAGAGGGACACCGACATAGCCAACGTCGTTCAAGTAATGCTAGTTCGTCGAACCCTGCCGTGCCAATGACGGCCACTCCGCCTATGGGAGTTTAATCCAAAAGGGCCGCGGACTCTTCAGCAATTCTTCGGCACAATGCACAAAGGAATGTGGAAATTATTCTTCGGGAAACGAAGGCAATGGCCGGATACCACCGAAGATGTCGGCCTAGACTGTAACCGTCCGGATACCCCAGTAAGTACCTGATACGTCTCCAACATATCTATAATTTTTGATTGTTCCATGCTATTATATTATCAACCTTGGATGTTTTATACGCATTTATATGCTATTTTATATGATTTTTGGGACTAACCTATTAACCTAGAGCCCAATGCCAGTTTCTGTCTTTTCCTTGTTTTAGGGTTTCAAAGAAAAGGAATATCAAACGGAGTCCAAACGGAATGAAACCTTCGGAAAAGTTATTTTTGGAAAGAAAGCAATACGGGAGACTTGGAGTGCACGTCAGGGGATCAACGAGGAAGCCACGAGGCAGGGGGCGCGCCCACCCCCTGGGCGCGCCCTCTACCCTCATGGCCCCCTCGTGTCTCCCCTGATGTATTTCTCTCGCCTATATATATATCCATATACCCTAAAACTATCGGGGAGCGCAATAGATCGGGAGTTCCGCCGCCAGAAGCCTCCGTAGCCACCAAAAACCAATCTAGACCCGCTCCGGCACCCTGCCGGATGGGGGAATCCCTCTCCGGTGGCCATCTTCATCATCCCGATGCTCTCCATGACGAGGAGGGAGTAGTTCTCCCTCGGGGCTGAGGGTATGTACCAGTAGCTATGTGTTTGATCTCTCTCTCTCTCTCTCGTGTTCCTGAGGTGGTACGATCTTGATGTATCGCGAGCTTTGCTATTATATTTGGATCCTATGATGTTTCTCCCCCTCTACTCTCTTGTAATGGATTGAGTTTTCCCTTTGAAGTTATCTTATCGGATTGAGTCTTTAAGGATTTGAGAACACTTGATGTATGTCTTGCGTGGGATACCCGTGGTGACAATGGGGTATTCTATTGATCCTCTTGATGTATGTTTTGGTGATCAACTTGCGGGTTCCCCCCATGAACCTATGCATAGGGGTTGGCACACGTTTTCGTCTTGACTCTCCGGTAGGATCTTTGGGGCACTCTTTGAGGTTCTATGTGTTGGTTGAATAGATGAATCTGAGATTGTGTGATGCATATTGTATAATCATACCCACAAATACTTGAGGTGATATTGGAGTATCTAGGTGACATTAGGGTTTTGGTTGATTTGTGTCTTAAGGTGTTATTCTAGTACGAACTCTAGGGCTGTTTGTGACAATTATAGGAATAGCCCAACGGATTGATTGGAAAGAGTAACTTTGAGGTGGTTTCGTACCCTACCATAATCTCTTCATTTTTTCTCCGCTATTAGTGACTTTGGAGTGACTCTTTGTTGCATGTTGAGGGATAGTTATATGATCCAATTATGTTATTATTGTTGAGAGGACTTGCACTAGTGAAAGTATGAACCCTAGGCCTTGTTCCAACACAATGCAATACCGTTTACGCTCACTTTTATCATTATTTACCTTGTTGTTTTTATATTTTCAGATTACAAAAACCTATATCTACTATCCATATACCACTTGTATCACCATCTCTTTGCCGAACTAGTGCACCTATACAATTTACCATTGTATTGGGTGTGTTGGGGACACAAGAGACTCTTTGTTATTTAGTTGCAGGGTTGCTTGAGAGAGACCATCTTCATCCTACGCCTCCTACGGATTGATAAACCTTAGGTCATCCACTTGAGGGAAATTTGCTACTGTCCTACAAACCTGTGCACTTGGAGGCCCAACAACTTCTACAAGAAGAAGGTTGTGTAGTAGACATCAAGCTCTTTTCTGGCGCCATTGCCTGGGAGGTTAGCGCTTGAAGGTATATATTTAGATCTTGCAATCGAATCTTTTTGTTTCTTGTTTTATCATGAGTTTATTCTATAAAAGAAAACTACAAAAAAATGGAATTAAGGGTACCTCATATGCTTCATCTTTTTAATGTCTTTCATGAAAATAAGGATTCCGATAATTGTGCCCAAGTGCTAGAAGAAGAATGCATTAGAATGTTTGGCACTAAATATGTGATTGATGAGCATGATTGCAATGTTGTTAGTATGAATTCCTTGAATGTCCATGATGCTAAGGATATGCAAAGCCACAAGCATGGGGAAGCTATGTTTGATGATGATGATATTTTTTGTCCCCCAAGTTTTGATGAGAAAATTTATTATGATGAAAGCATGCCTCCTATTTATGATGATTATATTGATGAAAGTGGAATTGGAGAGGTCATGACTTTATTTTGTGATGAATCCACTATTTCGGAAGAGGTTCCAATTGATTTTGAGAACACAGTTGCTATCTATGATGATTATTGTGATGAATTGTATGCTATAAATAATAATGATATACATGAAACTTGTCATCATGATTTTAGTTTTCAATTGGATTATGCCTCACATGATAGTTATTTTGTTGAGTTTTCTCCCACAACTCTTCATGAGAAGAAATTTGCTTATGTGGAGAGTAATAAAAATTCTATGCTTATGCATCATGAAAATAATGCTTTATGTGATAGCTATATTGTTGAATTCATTCATGATGCTACTGAAATTTATCACTAGGGATGAATATATGCTTGTAGGAATTGCAATAATATCAAGTTTCCTCTCTTGGTGTTGAAAATCTTGAAGTTATGCTTGTTTTGCCTTCCTATGCTAGTTGATTATTGTTCACATACATTGTTTTCTCACAAAAACCCTATGAATAGTAAGTGGGTTAGACTTAAATGTGCTAGTCATATTCTTCATGATGCTCTCTTTATGTTTCAATTCTTATCCTTTATGTGAGCATCATTGAAAGCTTTTATGCCTAGCTAGGGGCGTCAAACGATAGCGCTTGTTGGGAGGCAACCCAACTTTATTTTTGTTCCTTGCCTTTTGCTCCTGTTTAGTAATAAATAATTTATCTAGCCTCTGTTATGATTTATTTTTTATGTTTTAATTAGTGTTTGTGCCAAGTAGAACCGTTGGGAAGACTTGGGGAAAGTCTTGTTGATCTTGCTGTAAAAACAGAAACTTTAGCGCTCACGAGATTTGCTGGCATTTTTTATTGGAGAGTGCTATGTAGTGAATTATTTTTGCAGATGATTAATATATAAATTCCTCACGTCCATAAATTTATCTTATAATTTTTGGGGTTCGAGAAGTTTGTGTTAGCTACATATTACTACAGACTGTTCTGTTTTTGACAGATTCTGCTTTTCGTGTGTTGTTTGCTTATTTTGATGAATCTATGGCTAGTAAAATAGTTTATAAACCATAGAGAGGTTGGAATACAGTAGTTTTAACACCAATATAAATAAAGAATGAGTTCATTACAGTACCTTGAAGTGGTGTTTTGTTTTCTTTCGCTAACAGAGCTCACGAGATTTTCTATTTTGAGTTTTGTGTTGTGAAGTTTTCAAGTTTTGGGTTAAGTTTTGATGGATTATGGAACAAGGAGTGGCAAGAGCCTAAGCTTGGGGATTCCCAAGGCACCCCAAGGTAATATTCAAGGATAACCAAGAGCCTAAGCTTGGGGATGCCCCGGAAGGCATCCCCTCTTTCGTCTTCCTTCATCGGTAACTTTACTTGGAGCTATATTTTTATTCACCACATGGTATGTGTTTTGCTTGGAGCGTCATTTTATTTTATTTTATTTTGCTTGCTGTTTGAATAAAATACCAAGATCTGAAATTCTTAAATGTTAGAGAGTCTTCACATAGTTTCATAATTATTCGACTACTCGTTGATCTTCACTTATATCTTTCGGAGTAGTTTGTCATTTGCTCTAGTGCTTCACTTATATCTTTTTAGAGCACGGTGGTGGTTTTATTTTGTAGAAATAGGTGAAATCTCATGCTTCACTTATATTATTTTGAGAGTCTTTAGAACAGCATGGTAATTTTCTTTGGTTATGAATCTAGTCCTAATATGATGGGCATCCAAGAGGGATATAATAAAAACTTTCATATAAGTGCATTGAATACTAAGAGAAGTTTGATACTTGATGATTGTTTTGAGATATGGAGATAGTGATATCAAAGTTGTGCTAGTTGAGTAGTTGTGAATTTTAGGAATACCCATGTTGAAGTTTGCAAGTCCCGTAGCATGCACGTATGGTAAACGTTGTGTAACAAATTTGAAACATGAGGTGTTATTTGATTGTCTTCCTTATGAGTGGCGGTCGGGGACGAGCGATGGACTTTTCCTACCAACCTATCCCCCTAGGAGCATGCGCGTAATGCTTGGTTTTTGATGACTTGTAGATTTTTGCAATAAGTATGTGAGTTCTTTATGACTAATGTTGAGTCCATGGATTATACGCACTCTTATCCTTCCATCATTGCTAGCCTCTTCGGTACCGTGCATTGCCCTTTCTCACATTAAGAATTGGTGCAAACTTCGCCGGTGCATCCAAACCCCGTGATATGATACGCCCTTTCACACATAAACCTCCTTATATCTTCCTCAAAACAACCACCATACCTACCTATTATGGCATTTCCATAGCCATTCCGAGATATATTGCCATGCAACTTTCCATCGTTCCATTTATTATGACACGCATCATCATTGTCATATATTTTTAACATGATCATGTAGTTGGCATAGTATTTGTGGCAAAGCCACCGTTCATAATTCTTTCATACATGTCACTCTAGGTTCATTGCATATCCCGGTACACCGCCGGAGGCATTCATATAGAGTCATCTTTTGTTCTAGCATCGAGTTGTAATCATTGAGTTGTACATAAATAGAAGTGTGATGATCATCATTTTCTAGAGCATTGTCCCAAGTGAGGAATAAAAAAAGAGAGAAAGGCCATAAAAAAAGAGAAGGCCCAAAAAATGAGAGAAAAAGAGAGAAGGGACAATGCTACTATCCTTTGCCACACTTGTGCTTCAAAGTAGCACCATAATCCTCATGATAGAGAGTCTCTTGTTTTGTCACTTTCATATACTAGTGGGAATTTTTCATTATCAAACGGAGTCCAAACGGAATGAAACATTCGGAAAAGTTATTTTTGGAAAGAAAGCAATACGGGAGACTTGGAGTGCACGTCAGGGGATCAACGAGGAAGCCACGAGGCAGGGGGCGTGCCCACCCCCCTGAGCACGCCCTCCACCCTAGTGGGCCCCTTGTGGCTCCCCTGATGTATTTCTCCCCTTGTGGCCCCTTGTGGCCCTCCACCCTCGTTTGATAATCCGTTTGATATATATATATATATATATATATAATTTTACGTTCCATAAGTTTTGTCTTATTTCCGACGCAAAAAAAGACCGGAAGAAAATATATAATCGCCGTAAAAAGTATTTTATGTTATGTAAAATTACAAACGTAAAAACATAGTCTAAAATACACATAAACTACACATTTTCTTGTCTTATGACCTATATTTTTATTTTCTTATGTCAAATTTTACGTAGTGAATCAATAGGAATGTAACTATTTAAATTCCAAACGTAATTTAATTATGAAATGATCATAAGATTACCTCGGGTGAAGAATGTTGGGGAACGTAGTAATTTCAAAAAAATTCCTACGCACACGCAAGATCATGGTGATGCATAGCAACGAGGGGAGAGTGTGATCTACATACCCTAGTAGATCGACAACAGAAGCATTTGGTTGATGTAGTCGTACATCTTCACGGCTCGACCGATCAAGCACCGAAACTACGGCACCTCCGAGTTTTAGCACATGTTCAGCTCGATGACGATCCCCGGACTCCGATCCAGCAAAGTGTCGGGGAAGAGTTCCGTCAGCACGACGGCGTGGTGACGATCTTGATGTACTACTGTCGCAGGGCTTCGCCTAAGCACCGCTACAATATTATCGAGGACTATGGCGGTAGGGGGCGCCGCACACGGCTAAGAATAAGATCACGTGGATCAACTTGTGTGTCTCTGGGGTTCCCCTACCTCCGTATATGCAGGATCAAGGGGGGGGGGGGTGCGGCCGGCCTAGGAGAGGCGCGCCAGGAGGAGTCCTACTCCCTCTGGGAGTAGGATTCCCCCCCCCCCAATCCTAGTTGGAATAGGATTCGCGGAGGGGGGGAAAGAGAGAGGGGGGCCGGCCCCCTCTCCTTGTCCTATTCGGACCAAGGGAGGGGAGGGGCGCGCGGCCCATCTTGGGCTGCCCCTTCTCTTTTCCACTTAAGCCCACTAAGGCCCATATAGCTCCCGGGGGGTTCCGGTAACCTCCCGGTACTCCGGTAAAATCCCGATTTCACCCGGAACACTTCCGATATCCAAACATAGGCTTCCAATATATCAATCTTTATGTCTCGACCATTTCGAGACTCCTCGTCATGTCGGTGATCACATCCGGGACTTCGAACAATGTTCGGTACATCAAAACGTATAAACTCATAATATAATTGTCATCGAAACCTTAAGCGTGCGGACCCTACGGGTTCGAGAACAATGTAGACATGACCGAGACATGTATCCGGTCAATAACCAATAGCGGGACCTGGATGCCCATATTGGCTCCTACATATTCTATGAAGATCTTTATCGGCCAGACCGCATAACAACATACGTTGTTCCCTTTGTCATCGGTATGTTACTTGCCCGAGATTCGATCGTCGGTATCCAATACCTAGTTCAATCTCGTTACCGGCAAGTCTCTGTACTCATTCCGTAATACATCATCTCGCAACTAACTTATTAGTTGCATTGCTTGCAAGGCTTAAGTGATGTGCATTACCGAGAGGGCCCAGAGATACCTCTCCGACGATCGAAGTGACAAATCCTAATCTCGAAATACGTCAACCCAACATGTACCTTTGGAGACACCTGTAGAGCACCTTTATAATCACCCAGTTACGTTGTGACGTTCGGCAGCACACAAAGTGTTCCTCCGGCACACGGGAGTTACATAATCTCATAGTCATAGGAACATGTATAAGTCATGAAGAAAGCAATAACAACATACTAAACGATCGGGTGCTAAGCTAATGGAATGGGTCATGTCAATCAGATCATTCAACTAATGATGTGATCCCGTTAATCAAATGACAACTCTTTGTCCATGGTTAGGAAACATAACCATCTTTGATTAACGAGCTAGTCAAGTAGAGGCATACTAGTGACACTCTGTTTGTCTATGTATTCACACATGTATTATGTTTCCTGTTAATACAATTCTAGCATGAATAATATTAACCTTTATCACGATATAAGGAAATAAATAATAACTTTATTATTGCCTCTAGGGCATATTTCCTTCAGTCTCCCACTTGCACTAGAGTCAATAATCTAGATTACACAGTAATGATTCTAACACCCATGGAGCTTTGGTGTTGATCATGTTTTGCTCGTGGAAGAGGCTTAGTCAACGGGTCTGCTACATTCAGCTCCGTATGTATCTTGCAAATCTCTATGTCTCCCACCTGGACTAGACCCCGGATGGAATTGAAGCGTCTCTTGATGTGTTTGGTCCTCTTGTGAAATCTGGATTCCTTTGCCAAGGCAATTGCACCAGTATTGTCACAAAAGATTTTCATTGGACCCGATGCACTAGGTATGACACCTAGATCGGATATGAACTCCTTCATCCAGACTCCTTTGTTTGCTGCTTCCGAAGCACCTATGTACTCCGCTTCACATGTAGATCCCGCCACGACGCTTTGTTTAGAACTGCACCAACTGACAGCTCGACCGTTTAATGTAAACACGTACCCGGTTTGCAATTTAGAATCGTCCGGATCAGTGTCAAAGCTTGCATCAACGTAACCGTTTACGATGAGCTCTTTGTCACCTCCATATACGAGAAACATATCCTTAGTCCTTTTCAGGTACTTCAGGATGTTCTTGACCGTTGTCCAGTGATCCACTCCTGGATTACTTTGGTACTTCCCTGCTAAACTTATAGCAAGGCACACATCAGGTCTGGTATACAGCATTGCATACATGATAGAGCCTATGGCTGAAGCATAGGGAACATCTTTCATTTTCTCTCTATCTTCTGCAGTGGTCGTGCATTGAGTCTGACTCAACTTTACACCTTGTAACACAGGCAAGAACCCTTTCTTTGCTTGATCCATTTTGAACTTCTTCAAAATTTTGTCAAGGTATGTGCTTTGTGAAAGTCCAATTAAGCGTCTTGATCTATCTCTATAGATCTTTATGCCTAATATGTAAGCAGCTTCACCGAGGTCTTTCATTGAAAAACTCTTTCAAGTATCCCTTTATGCTATCCAAAAATTCTATATCATTTCCAATCAGTAATATGTCATCCACATATAATATCAGAAATGCTACAGAGCTCCCACTCACTTTCTTGTAAATACAGGCTTCTCCGAAAGACTGTATAAAACCAAATGCTTTGATCACACTATCAAAGCGTTTATTCCAACTCCGAGAGGCTTGCACCAGTCCATAAATGGATCGCTGGAGCTTGCACACTTTATTAGCTCTCTTTGGATCGACAAAACCTTCCGGTTGCTTCATATACAACTCTTCTTCCAGAAATCCATTCAGGAATGCAGTTTTGACATCCATCTGCCAAATTTCATAATCATAAAATGCGGCAATTGCTAACATGATTCGGACAGACTTAAGCATCGCTACGGGTGAGAATGTCTCATCGTAGTCAACCCGTTGAACTTGTCGAAAACCGTTTTGCGACAAGTCGAGCTTTGTAGACAGTAATATTACCGTCAGCGTCAGTCTTCTTCTTGAAGATCCATCTATTCTCAATTGCTTGCCGATCATCGGGCAAGTCAACCAAAGTCCATACTTTGTTCTCATACATGGATCCCATCTCAGATTTCATGGCTTCAAGCCATTTTGCGGAATCTGGGCTCACCATCGCTTCTTCATAGTTCGTAGGTTCATCATGATCTAGCAGCATGATTTCCAGAACAGGATTACCGTACCATTCTAGCGCGGATCTCACTCTAGTTGATCTACGAGGTTCAGTAGTATCTTGTCCTGAAGTTTCATGATCAGTATCATTAGCTTCCTCACTAATTGGGGTAGGTGTCATAGAAACAGTTTTCTGTGATGTACTACTTTCCAATAAGGGAGTAGGTACAGTTACCTCATCAATTTCTACTTTCCTCCCACTCACATCTTTCGAGAGAAACTCCTTCTCTAGAAAGTTTCCGAATTTAGCAACAAAAGTCTTGCCTTCGGATCTGTGATAGATGGTGTATCCAATAGTTTCCTTTGGATATCCTATGAAGACACATTTTTCCGATTTGGGTTCGAGCTTATCAGGTTGAAGCTTTTTCACATAAGCATCACAGCCCCAAACTTTCAGAAACGACAACTTTGGTTTCTTGCCAAACCATAGTTCATAAGGCGTCGTCTCAACGGATTTTGATGGTGCCCTATTTAACGTGAATGCGGCCGTCTCTAAAGCATAACCCCAAAATGATAGCGGTATATCAGTAAGAGACATCATAGATCGCACCATATCTAGTAAAGTACGATTACGACGTTCGGACACACCATTACGCTGTGGTGTTCCGGGTGGCGTGAGTTGCAAAACTATTCCGCATTGTTTCAAATGTACACCAAACTCGTAACTCAAATATTGTCCTCCATGATCAGATCGTAGAAACTTTATTTTCTTGTTACGATGATTTTCAACTTCACTCTTAAATTCTTTGAACTTTTCAAATGTTTTAGACTTATGTTTCATTAAGTAGATATACCCATATCTGCTTAAGTCATCTGTGAAGGTGAGAAAATAACGATATCCGCCACGATACTCAATATTCATTGGACCACATACATCTGTATGTATGATTTCCAACAAATCTGTTGCTCTCTCCATAGTACCGGAGAACGGTGTTTTAGTCATCTTGCCCATGAGGCACGGTTCGCAAGTACCAAGTGATTCATAATCAAGTGGTTCCAAAAGTCCATCAGTATGGAGTTTCTTCATGCGCTTTACACCGATATGACCTAAACGGCAGTGCCACAAATAAGTTGCACCATCATTATCAACTCTGCATGTTTTGGCTTCAACATTATGAATATGTGTGTCACCACTATCGAGATTCAATAAAAATAGACCACTCTTCAAGGTTGCATGACCATAAAAGATATTACTCATATAAATAGAACAACCATTATTCTCTGATTTAAATGAATAACCGTCTCGCATCAAACAAGATCCAGATATAATGTTCATGCTCAATGCTGGCACCAAATAACAATTATTTAGGTCTAATACTAATCCCGAAGGTAGATGTAGAGGTAGCGTGCGGACCGCGATCACATCAACATTGGAACCGTTTCCCATGTGCATCGTGACCTTGTCCGTAGCCAATCTTCCCTTAATCCGTAGTCCCTGTTTCGAGTTGCAAATATTAGCAACAGAACCAGTATCAAATACCCAGGTGCTACTGCGAGCATTAGTAAGGTACACATCAATAACATGTATATCACATATACCTTTGTTCACCTTGCCATCCTTCTTATCCGCCAAATACTTGGGGCAGTTCCGCTTCCAGTGACCAGTCTGCTTGCAGTAGAAGCACTCAGTTTCAGGCTTAGGTCCAGACTTGGGTTTCTTCTCTTGAGCAGCAACTTGCTTGCTGTTCTTCTTGAAGTTCCCCTTCTTCTTCCCTTTGCCCTTTTTCTTGAAACTAGTGGTCTTGTTGACCATCAACACTTGATGCTCCTTTTTAATTTCTACCTCCGCAGCTTTCAGCATTACGAAGAGCTCGGGAATAGTCTTATTCATCACTTGCATATTATAGTTCATCACGAAGCTCTTGTAGCTTGGTGGCAGTGATTGGAGAATTCTGTCAATGACGCAATCATCTGGAAAATTAACTCCCATATGAATCAAGTGATTATTATACCCAGACATTTTGAGTATATGCTCACTGACAGAACTGTTCTCCTCCATCTTGCAACTATAGAACTTATTGGAGACTTCATATCTCTCAATCCGGGCATTTGCTTGAAATATTAACTTCAACTCCTGGAACATCTCATATGCTCCATGACGTTCAAAACGTCGTTGAAGTCCCGATTCTAAGCCGTAAAGCATTGCACACTGAACTATCGAGTAGTCATCAGCTTTGCTCTGCCAGACGTTCATAACATCTGGTGTTGCTCCTGCAGCAGGCCTGGCACCCAGCGGTGCTTCTAGGACGTAATTCTTCTGTGCAGCAATGAGGATAATCCTCAAGTTACGGACCCAGTCCGTGTAATTGCTACCATCATCTTTCAACTTTGCTTTCTCAAGGAACGCATTAAAATTCAACGGAACAACAGCATGGGCCATCTATCTACAATCAAACATACATGAGCAAGATACTATCAGGTACTAAGTTCATGATAAATTTAAGTTCAATTAGTCAAATTTCTTAAAGAACTCCCACTTAGGTAGACATCCCTCTAATCCTCTAAGTGATCACGTGATCCAAATCAACTAAACCATGTCCGATCATCACATGAGATGGAGTAGTTTCATTGGTGAACATCACTATGTTGATCATATCTACTATATGATTCATGCTCGACCTTTCGGTCTCCGTGTTCCGAGGCCATATCTGTATATGCTTGGCTCGTCAAGTATAACCTGAGTATTCCGCGTGTGCAACTGTTTTGCACCCGTTGTATTTGAACGTAGAGCCTATTGCACCCGATCATCACGTGGTGGCTCAGCACGAAGAACTTTCGCAACGGTGCATACTCAGGGAGAACACTTCTTGATAATTTAGTGAGAGATCATCTTATAGTACTACCGTCAATCAAAGCAAGATAAGATGCATAAAAGATAAACATCACATGCAATCAATATAAGTGATATGATATGGCCATCATCATCTTGTGTCTGTGATCTCCATCTCCGAAGCACCGTCATGATCACCATCGTCACCAGCGCGACACCTGGATCTCCATCGCAGCATCGTTGTCGTCTCGCCACTTTTATGCTTCCACGACTATCGCTACCGCTTAGTGATAAAGTAAAGCATTACAGCGCGATTGCATTGCATACAATAAAGCGACAACTATATGGCTCCTGCCAGTTGCCGATAACTCGGTTACAAAACATGATCATCTCATACAATAAAATTTAGCATCATGTCTTGACCATATCACATCACAACATGCCCTGCAAAAACAAGTTAGACTTCCTCTACTTTGTTTGTTGCAAGTTTTACATGGCTGCTACGGGCTTAAGCAAGAACCAATCTTACCTACGCATCAAAACCACAACGATAGTTTGTCAAGTTGGTGCTGTTTTAACCTTCGCAAGGACCGGGCGTAGCCACACTCGGTTCAACTAAAGTTGGAGAAACTGTCACCCGCAAGCCACCTATGTGCAAAGCACGTCGGGAGAACCGGTCTCGCGTAAGCGTACGTGTAATGTCGGTCTGGGCCGCTTCGTCAAACAATACCGCCGAACCAAAGTATGACATGCTGGTAAGCAGTATGACTTATATCGCCCACAACTCACTTGTGTTCTACTCGTGCACATAACATCAAACCATAAAACCTAGGCTCTGATACCACTGTTGGGGAACGTAGTAATTTCAAAAAAAAATCCTACGCACACGCAAGATCATGGTGATGCATAGCAACGAGGGGAGAGTGAGATCTACGTACCCTACTAGATCGACAACGGAAGCGTTTGGATGATGTAGTCGTACGTCTTCACGGCCCGACCGATCAAGCATCGAAACTATGGCACCTCCGAGTTTTAGCACACGTTCAGCTTGATGACGATCCCCGGACTCTGATCCAGCAAAGTATCGGGGAAGAGTTCCGTCAGCACGACGGCGTGGTGGCGATCTTGATGTACTACTATCGCAGGGCTTCGCCTAAGCGCCGCTACAATATTATCGAGGACTATGGTGGCAGGGGGCGCCGCACACGACTAAGAATAAGATCACGTGGATCAACTTGTGTGTCTCTGGGGTTCCCCTGCCTCCGTATATAAAGGATCAAGGGGGGGTGCGGCCGGCCTAGGAGAGGCGCGCCAGGAGGAGTCCTACTCCCTCTGGGAGCAGGATCCCCCCGCCCCCCAATCCTAGTTGGAATAGGATTCGCGGAGGGGGGGAAAGAGAGAGGGGGGCCGGCCCCTCTCCTTGTCCTATTCG
This sequence comes from Triticum monococcum, assembly GCA_034509565.1. NCBI lineage: Eukaryota > Viridiplantae > Streptophyta > Magnoliopsida > Poales > Poaceae > Triticum > Triticum monococcum. Next base: position 750,895,073 of record CM067843.1, on the reverse strand, counting down.
GACCAAGGGAGGGGAGGGGCGCGCGGCCCATCTTGGGCTGCCCCTTCTCTTTTCCACTAAAGCCCACTAAGGCCCATATAGCTCCCGGGGGGTTCCGGTAACCTCCCGGTACTCCGGTAAAATCCCGATTTCACCCGGCACACTTCCGATATCCAAACATAGGCTTCCAATATATCAATCTTTATGTATCGACCATTTCGAGACTCCTCGTCATGTCCGTTATCATATCCGGGACTCCGAACAACCTTCGGTACATCAAAACGTATAAACTCATAATATAACTGTCATCGAAACCTTAAGCGTGCGGACCCTATGGGTTCGAGAACAATGTAGACATGACCAAGACACGTATCCGGTCAATAACCAATAGCGGGACCTGGATGCCCATATTGGCTCCTACATATTCTATGAAGATCTTTATCGGTGAGACCGCATAACAACATACATTGTTCCCTTTGTCATCGGTATGTTACTTGCCCGAGATTCGATCGTCGGTATCCAATACCTAGTTCAATCTCGTTACCGGCAAGTCTCTTTACTCGTTCCGTAATACATCATATCACAACTAACTTATTAGTTGCATTGCTTGCAAGGCTTAAGTGATGTGCATTACTGAGAGGGCCCAGAGATACCTCTCCGACGATCGGACTGACAAATCCTAATCTCAAAATACCGCAACCCAACATGTACCTTTGGAGACACCTATAGAGCACCTTTATAATCACCCAGTTACGTTGTGATGTTTGGTAGCACACAAAGTGTTCCTCCGGCACACGGGAGTTACATAATCTCATAGTCATAGGAACATGTATAAGTCATGAAGAAATCAATAGCAACATACTAAACGATCGGGTGCTAAGCTAATGGAATGGGTCATGTCAATCAGATCATTCAACTAATGATGTGATCCCGTTAATCAAATGACAACTCTTTGTCCATGGTTAGGAAACATAACCATCTTTGATTAACGAGCTAGTCAAGTAGAGGCATACTAGTGACACTCTGTTTGTCTATGTATTCACACATGTATTATGTTTCCTGTTAATACAATTCTAGCATGAATAATAAACCTTTATCATGATATAAGGAAATAAATAATAACTTTATTATTGCCTCTAGGGCATATTTGCTTCAAAGAATAACTTATTCTGCACCCTGGGTGATGAATAGTAACACTATATCTATATATATATATATACCCTAAAACCATCGGAGAGCGCAATAGATCGGGAGTTCCGCTGCCAGAAGCCTCCGTAGCCACCAAAAACCAATCTAGACCCGTTCCGGCACCCTGCCGGAGGGGGGAATCCCTCTCCGGTGGCCATATTCATCATCCCGGTGCTCTCCATGACGAGGAGGGAGTAGTTCTCCCTCGGGGCTGACGGTATGTACCAGTAGCTATGTGTTTGATCTCTCTCTCTCTCTCCATGACGAGGAGGGAGTAGTTCTCCCTGGGCACACGTTTTCGTCTTGACTCTTCGGTGGGATCTTTGGGGCACTCTTTGAGGTTCTATGTGTTGGTTGAATAGATGAATCTGAGATTGTGTGATGCATATCGTATAATCATACCCACGGATACTTGAGGTGACATTGGAGTATCTAGGTGACATTACGGTTTTGGTTGATTTGTGTCTTAAGGTGTTATTCTAGTATGAACTCTAGGGATGTTTGTGACACTTATAGGAATAGCCCAACGGATTGATTGGAAAGAATAACTTTGAGGTGGTTTCGTACCCTACCATAATCTCTTCGTTTGTTCTCCGCTATTAGTGACTTTGGAGTGACTCTTTGTTGCATGTTGAGGGATACTTATATGATCCAATTATGTTATTATTGTTGAGAGGACTTGCACTAGTGAAAGTATGAACCCTTGGCCTTGTTTCAACACATTGCAATACCGTTTACGCTCACTTTTATCATTAGTTACCTTGATGTTTTATATTTTCAGATTACAAAAACCTATATCTACTATCCATATACCACTTGTATCACCATCTCTTCGCCGAACTAGTGCACCTATACAATTTACCATTGTATTGGGTGTGTTGGGGACACAAGAGACTCTTTGTTATTTGGTTGCAGGGTTGCTTGAGAGAGACCATCTTCATCCTGCGCCTCCTACGGATTGATAAACCTTAGGTCATCCACTTGAGGGAAATTTGCTACTGTCCTACAAACCTCTGCACTTGGAGGCCCAACAACATCTACAAGAAGAAGGTTGTGTAGTAGACATCAGTACCCGATTACCTAATACCCTATAATCAAATAACCAGTGGAAAGGTACCAATAGTATCATCCTTTTTCAGGGCTGGATAAAGAAGGTGGAACTGATTAGGTGTCTGGCTCCCCTTCCCGAAGACTCATCAACTCCCGTGTTAACAAGGATGCTGGCCTCAGTGCCATACCAGGCGCCAGCAGGGGAGGGCGAGAAGACCCAAGATGACCTTGGTTCCAGGGGTAAGTCGGACACTGAGTCCGGAGAAATCGACCTTTCCTCGCCCGAAGACGGAAGCGAAAAAGGACCTAGTATCCCTTCTCCAAACAGGAGCAAAAGGGCCACCTCCAAAGATTGGGAGGGGCGGTCTCCCAAGAAGGGCAAGATGCCATCGTCGAGCAGCCTGGGTTTGGAAAGCGATGCCGTTAAACAGCTCCAACGAGGGGACAAGCCCTCGGCCAAACCGTAAGAGAATCCAGAGCACTTTGATAACGTCCCGCTCCGTTGCTGTTACCGGAGATATACGTAACGCATTCATGTATTTCTACAGGTCGGCACCGAGTTTTTCTAGGCAATCCTCTTCTTCGGGCAGTCTCCTCCCAGAGATGGTGGAGAGCGAGACGCCTCCTCCAACCTCCTCGCCCAACAAGGCGGATGACTCTGAAGTGTCATCGCGAATGGTCCCTTTTGACCAACAAGTTACGCAGGGGACAAAAGAGGCAATACCCGAAGGTGGAGCTTCGACCATCCGGGATTCCAGGGCTGATGATAACAAAGGCCCCGGACTGACTGGTTCACAGCCGATAGTGATTCTGGAGACGGGTGAACAGATTCCTTCAAAGGATGATTGTGCTCTTGGAGTAGTGTGGGAGTCCTGGATTAGGGGGTCTCCGGACAGCCGGACTATCTCCATTCGCCGGACTGTTAGACTATGAAGATACAAGATTGAAGACTTCGTCTCGTGTCCGAATGGGACTCTACTTGGCGTGGAAGGCAAGCTAGGCAATACGGATATGTGTATCTCCTCCTTTGTAACCGACCTTGTGTAACCCTACCCCTCTCCGGTGTCTATATAAACCGGAGGGTTTTAGTCCGTAGGACACAACAACTACAACATACAATCATACCATAGGCTAGCTTCTAGGGTTTAGTCTCTCCGATCTCGTGGTAGATCTACTCTTGTACTACCCCTATCATCAATATTAATCAAGCAGGACGTAGGGTTTTACCTCCATCAAGAGGGCCCGAACCTGGGTAAAACATTGTGTCCCATGCCTCCTGTTACCATCCCCCTTAGACGCACAGTTCGGGACCCCCTACCCGAGATTCACCGGTTTTGACACCGACATTGGTGCTTTCATTGAGAGTTCCTCTGTGTCGTCGCCGTTAGGCTTGATGGCTCCTATTATCATTGATAGCGATGCGGTCCAGGGTGAAACTTTTCTCCCCGGACAGATCTTCGTGTTCGGCGGCTTTGTACTGCGGGCCAATTCGCTTAGCCATCTGGAGCAGATTGAAAGTTACGCCCCTAGCCACCAGGTCAGGTTTGGAAGCTTAAACTACACGGCCGATATCCGCGGAGACTTGATCTTCGACGGATTCAAGCCTCTGCCTTGCGCGTCACGCGGTCACGATGAGTACGATTTACTCTACCATCGGGCAGTGTTAAGATCGCACCGGCAGCCGCTTCGACCCTCAATTTGAAGCCAGTTGCGCCTTCCGCGGACGGGTGGATGGACCCTGCCGCAGAAGCCTTACCCTTAGCGGCGATCGAGCCAAACATCGACCTTACCTTGCACGAGAGCCGTGTTGTTAAACTGTCGGATCCTTCTCCGGCCACGGACTCCGAGCCGCCTACGCCCGTTCCTATCGAATCTGATTGGGCACCGATCATGGAGTTTACCTCCGTGGATATTTTTCAGCACTCGCCCTTTGGCGACATGCTGAACTCATTAAGGTCTCTCTCCTTGTCAGGAGGATCCTGGCCGAACTATGTCCGGCAGGACTGGGATGCGGACGATGAAGAAATTCGCGGCCCACCCACCACCCACTTAGTAGCCACTGTCGATGACTTAACCGACATGCTCGACTTCGACTCCGAAGACATCGATGGTATGGACGACGATGTGGGAAACGAAGAGGAACCACTGCCCACAGGGCACTGGACGCCCACTTCGCCACATGACGTATACATGGTGAACACACCAAAAGAAAACGACGACGAGGAACGAAAGGACGCAACAAAGGGTTGTCCCCTCGATTAGCAGTCAAAGCGGCGGCGTAAGCGCCGCCCCAAATCCCGCCTCGGTAGAAACAACGATCATATAGACCCAGTGTTAGAGCAGGGTGAACCATTGCCGAACCACGGCAACACGGAGAATCAAACCAAACAACCCGATTCTGTCAAAGATAATAGTCCGGATGACATAACACCTGACAGACACCTGGAGCAATAGAATGTCCATCAAAGGCTTGTTGCCACCGCGAGGATTCTAAAAAAGCAGAAGCAAAGGCTCAAGGCTGCGCAAGACACACTCCAAATCAGATGGAGCAAAGTACTCAACACAGCGGAAGCGGAAGTTGCTACCTGAATTCGATGAGGAGGCCTTAGATCCCCCGCAACCAAAAATTAAAACGGCCACCTGGCCGGATAGACGACATCAGGGCCAACATAGAGCGGCAAGCAATGCCGCACACGCGAGGGCTCGCGTCAAAAGGACGGCGCAACCAGATCCATCTATGGACCACGCAGGCGCGCTCCAGCATACGATGCAATACAACAAACATCCGAACACTACGGTACACCCAGATACAGGGGTGCCGCACACCCCCTATGTTTCACCGACGAGGTACTGGACCATGAATTTCCAGAGGGATTCGAACCCGTAAACATAGAGGCATACGACGGAACAACAGACCCTGGGGTCTGGATTGAGGACTATATCCTCCATATCCATATGGCTTGAGGAGATGATCTCCACGCCATTAAGTATTTACCCCTCAAACTCAAAGGGCCAGCTCGGCACTGGCTTAAAAGCCTCCCCTAAAGCTCCATTGGAAGTTGGGAAGAGCTCGAAGACCCTTTTCGGGCAAATTTTCAAGGGACTTATGTCCGACCTCCGGACGCGGACGATTTGAGTCATATAACTCAACAGCCCAGAGAGTCAGCCCGAAAGCTTTGGAACAGGTTTCCTACTAAAAAGAACCAAATAGTCGACTGTCCGAACGCCAAAGCCTTGGCAGCTTTTAAGCATAGCGTCCGTGACGAATGGCTTGCCAGACACCACGGCCAAGAAAAGCCGAGAACAATGGCAGCATTAACAAGCCTCATGACCCGCTTTTGCGCGGGTGAGGATAGTTGGCTAGCCAGATGCAGCACCAGCGACCCCAGTACATCCGAAGTTAGAGATGGAAATGGGAAATCACGGCGCAACAACAATAACAAACGCTGGAATAAAGAAGACAGCACGAAGAGCACGATAGTAAACACTGGATTCAAAAGCTCTCGGCCAAGTCAGCAAAAGCCGCCCTCTAAAAGCGCCAGAGACGAACTGTCCAGCCTAAAAAAAATTCTGGACCAAGTATGTCAGATCCATAGCACCCCCGGTAAACCTGCTAATCATACCCATAGAGAATGTTGGGTCTTCAAGCAGTCCGGCAAGCTCAACGCCGTACACAAGGGGGAGGATACACCAAGCGAAGACGAGGATGAGCCTCTCATGCAAGACACTGGGGAACAAAAGAAATTTCCACCAGAAGTCAAAACAGTAAACGTGTTACACGTGATAAAGGGGAGAAACGAAGCGGCACTCCTAGATAAATATGCCCAAGGGCCTATCACCGCGGAGTCCTGCCACTGGTCGTTTCAACCGATCACTTTTGACCATCGGGATTACTCAGCAAGTATCCGGCATGCAGGATGGGCTGCCTTTGTATTAGACCCAATAATTGACGGACACCACTTCACACGAGTCCTAATGGACGGTGGCAGCAGTCTAAACCTGATATATCAGGACACAATCCGCAAATTGGGGATAGACCCAACGAAAATTTTCCTCAGCAATACTACCGTTAAAGGAGTAACGCCCGGCCCAGGGGCTCATTGCACGGGCTCCCTGCTACTAGAAGTTATATTCGGCTTCCCCGATAACTCCCGTAGCAAAATTTTAACCTTCCACATTGCTCCGTTCTAAAGTGGCTATCAAGCACTACTTGGACGCAAAGCTTTCGCTCTCTTCAATGCAATACCGCATTACGCTTCCCTCACGCTTAAGATGCCCGGTCCACGTGGCATCATTATAGTGAATGGAAATATTAAGCGATCCCTGGGCGCCGAAGAGAGTGGGACTGCCTTGGCAGCCGCACACTAAAAAGGGCCTCACCAGCTAAAGCATTTGATAGGTTGTCAAGACCACGGATACGGTTAGACGAGTCTTGTGCAGCTATATGTAACTCACACAGGTTTGATAAGCCACACCCCTATTACAAATACAAGGGGCTAAACGCGCGCAGACAAGTGGCAATTTTTACTCATCTTGAATTATACATGGTTTCTTCAAACCTACCTTTTTGCACGACAACTTTTCACCTAAGTTTCTCTCTTTTACAGATGACCATCGTGCTACACCCGTCTAGGATACGGCACAATGGAGACACAGGCGCAGACGTGCAGCAGGGACCCGCTCCAAGGATTCTTTTTAGATTAAGACCCTGCGTAAACCTTTTTTACTGTCTCTTGTTGATACAAATCCCTCAGATTCTCAGTACAATTGAGAAGGATGCTGGCGTCTTGGCATGTGGCCACGTCAGAATAATGCACATACCTGGACACCAGGGGATTCTTACAAAGGGCACTATTTAGGCCCGGTTTATACCATAAAGACCGAATACCTTAGGGAGTGTTCGGCGTCGCGAGTTTGGCCTTATATGCATCAGCTCTGAATCATGTCTTTGGTCAAATGTTGGGTTTGCTCGGCTCCTATGTTTTGGTACCTTACGTTCCGCTCTATCGGCTAAGGTAGCACTAGGAGAACTACTGCGATTGTGCCCCGGGTCATCCGGATGACCACCTCAATAGAGAAAGCCGAAAACTGGCTGTCATGATATAGCGTGAGACTAGTCAACCACTTGATGACCTATGGGAATGTTATAATTCCTCCGCCTTAACGAAGGGTCATTTCCCGGCCAGGCATGTACGCACCCCGAATTCGGGAGAGTGCGGAGCCAACAGGGGCTATATAGTAGCCCCACCGTCAAACTCCTATGGCTAAGTGAAACTGTTAAAGCATTATAGTCCGGTTGCCTCGTTCGCTGCGCTATCACCTCCTTAAATAGGACCAAGACGTTGGGTTAAGTGTGAACACGCGTCTTCTGCGAACACCTCCGCATTATATGCGTGGGGGCTGAAGCCGACGACTGCAATCTTTCAGGTTATATACATATATACATAAACAGCCGCACATGAGGCACCATATTACTTTCCGGCAAAAGTATAAATACAGCCTTATTACATTTCATAAAAACATTGTGTTTACAATGGGAATACATGTCACTCAAACATAATATTCTTCGAGCACTGGGCCTTTATCAAACGAGCAACCTCAAGAACCTCTTCAAAATAGTGCTCGACAGCTACTCGGCCTATGGCCGAACCTTGCACCGCAATAGTGGTAGCGTCCATCTCCGCCCAGTATGCCTTGACACGGGCAAAGGCCATCCGCGAGCCTTCTATGCACACCGACCTCTTCATCGCATTGATGCGCGGCACCGCACCAAGGAACTGCTGCACTAAGCTGAAATAGCTTTTCGGCTTCGGCTTCTCCGGCCACAAGTGATCTACGACGGACCTCATGGCAAGCCCGGACAACCTATTAAGTTTGGCCCAATCAGCTAGCTGATCAGTCAAGGGAAGCAGACGCTCTGGAACGTTAAATTGCGACCAGAACAGCTTGTCCACTTCACGATCTATCTGATCTCGGAAGTATTCAACCGCATCGACAGCGCTTGCCGCCAAGTCCATATATGCGTCTGCCGAACTCGACAGCCGATCCAGAGGGGCATACCGCGGATCCCCGAACTTCCTCTGCAGCAGAAAGGGCTTCCCAGCCGCAATATCTCCGGCTTCGTGCAACTCCTCCTTCTTCGCCCTCATAGCAGAGCGAGTGTCTTTGGTCACCATCGTGGCCTTTTGAAGGTCCGTTGCCTTCAATCATTTCTCTTTTTCAAGGATCTGGCAATGGTCGGCAGTGTCTTTTAATTCTACGGCCATCTTGGCCATCTTCTCTTTGATTTCGCAATGCGCGACCTTCTCGGCTCTTAACTTTTCGGCTGCCTTCAAAGCAGCCGCATTACTAACTCTTGCTTGTTCCTTGGCTCGGGCAAGTTCCGCCCGAAGGGTCTCCATGGTGGCAGCCCCGTCTGCAGTCACAACATATTAAAGATACTAGCATCATGCTGCTCTTATTATGTGACATTCACCAGAAAAACATTACTTACCCTGTGACTCGTCAAGCCGCTTGTTAACAAGCTCGATGTCGGCGTCTGCCGCATCTAGTTGCCGCTTTAGTTCGGCAAACTCATGAGTCCGGCTAGCCACCGGAGCTCCCACTACCTGCACATTAAAGCGGTATGGTTATTGCCTGGGACTATGATCCTCTGTTTGCCACCATCCTTGGCGACAACCAGAGTCTCAGGGGCTACTATCTACACAGGGCACACCTAAAAATGTGCGGTACCATCACAAACGTACATCATTTTACGTACCTCAAAGCCCGTCAGTAGACTCACAAAGGCATCATGCAACCCGCTTTCGGCGGATGTAACTATAGGATTATCTTCTGGCCTCACCGGATCCGGAGAGGCCCTCCACGACGACACTTCAAGGTCGCCTGCTTCTTGAGCGGGGGAGTCCGGGGGAGGCGTTTCGCTCTCCATCATCTCCGGAAGAAGATCCCCTGAAGACGTGCTCTGCTGAGAAGGGCTAAGATCCGAACTGCAAGATAAACCCTTCGGTTATTTTCCTCAGAGGTAAGGTAGTATATCTCCACTATTAAAGTACTTTCTGATTAGTTACAGCTTGTTGGAGGGCTGATCCTCGCGCGGACTTTGTGCAGCAAAAGCACCCTCCAATGCAGGACCCTCTAGTGGAGACTTCTTCTCCCGTTTGGAGGCCTCGGTTTCCGGATCTTCAGAGGTAGTCCTCTTCCTTCCCCGAAGCGATAGAAGGTCGGATTATTCTCCTCGGTTATCCTCCTTCACGGAGGTGCTCATTCCCTCTGTTGGAATTGGTAGCGATGGGAGCCCACTTTCGACCTCATTATCCCCCCTTTATCTTCCTTTGAGGGCTCCGGGCAGGGTGCTAGCTCGAGCATCTTTTCCAGTACCGGATTCTCCAAACCCTCAGGAAGGGGGGCCGAACACCGAATCATCTTCGCCTTAGTTAGCCAGTCCTGGTCAAAGAGCGACTTCTTAGAATGACGTCGTGGTAAATAAAAGACGGTGTGTTCGGCTAAAGGATTACTTACTTGGTTGGCGGTACGCTTGCTGCTCAGGCCCACGTCCTCGGTAATATCCGGACACTCTACTTGGGGTCCGAAGAATGATTTTTACATCTCCTCGTGCGTCAGGCCGAGGAAATTCTGAATAGTACGCGACCCTTCTGTGTTGAACTCCCACATGCGGAGGGGCTGGCGTTTGAAAGGCTGGACTCAACGAACCAGCATGACTTGTGCCACCATAATCAAACTGAAATCTCCTTCAAAGAGATTTTGGATGCGTCTTTGCAGTACAGGCACGTCCTTGGCAGGACCCCTGCTCAGCCCTCTGCTAATCCATGACATCAGTTGTGGTGGAGGGCCTGAGCGAAAAGCAGGGGCAGCCACCCACTTGGCACTTTTGGGAGCTATGATGTAAAACCACTCCTATTGCCATAATCCGGACACCTCTGGAAAGGAACCTTTGGGCCACGGAGCTCCTGCTATCTTGCTTATTAATGCGCCTCCACACGCTGCATACTGCCCCTCGACCATCTTTGGCTTCACGTCAAAGGTCTTGAGCCACAGGCCGAAGTGAGGGGTAATGCAGAGGAAGGCCTCATAGATGACAATGAATGTTGAGATGTGGAGAAAGGAGTCCGGAGCTAGATCATGGAAATCTAGCCCGTAATAAAACATCAACCCCCTAACGAAGGGATCCAGAGTGAGGCCTAGTCCTCGGAGGAAGTGGGAGATGAACATGACGTCTTTGTTGGGTTCAGGAGTAGGGACGACCTGCCCTCGGGCAGGCAGCCGATGCGAAACCTCGGCGGTCAGGTATCTGGCCTCCCTCAACTTCTTGATGTCTTCTTCCGTAATGGAGGAGGACATCCATCGTCCTTGAAGGCTAGATCCGGACATGATTGAAGGTTCGGAGCACCTGACCTGGGCTTTGGGTGTTAGAACTCAGGGTGGGGGAAGGATTCAATTGAGCACGGAAGGGAAAAAAGTAAAAGCCTTGTCCCTTTATAAAGAGGGTGAATATCAAGCGTCCTCTCCGTAGCCGTTTGGGACTTGCCTATAATCTAAGAGTCATAGACACGGTTGGGTTACCCACGCCCGTATTGATGAGAATCCCGTAATAAGGGGACACAATCTCTGCTTCGATAAGACGTGTCAAAAAACTGCCTCGCGTTATGTGCGGGGCTAGTTAAAGGAAACGGTTCGAATAATCACCGGGCCACGGCTTAATGTCATGTTGCCAAAACAAGTCAAAAATTAGATTTGTGAAAATATTATTCTCTCTACGGTGGTATGTGGAACTTATTTTGCAGGGTCGGACACTATCCTTATATTCAAATTCTTCCATGGTATATTCGGAGGAGGAATCCGCCTTGCAATGCCGAAGACAATACTGCGCGCCGGACTCATCGTCATTGAAGCCTGGTTCAGGGGCTACTGTGGGAGTCTTGGATTAGGGGGTCTCCGGACAGTCGGACTATCTCCATTGGCCGGACCTGTTAGACTATGAAGATACAAGATTGAAGACTTCGTCTCGTGTCCGGATGGGACTCTACTTGGCGTGGAAGGCAAGCTAGGCAATACGGATATGTGTATCTCCTCCTTTGTAACCGACCTTGTGTAACCCTACCCCTCTCCGGTGTCTATATAAACCGGAGGGTTTTAGTCCGTAGGACACAACAACTACAACATACAATCATACCATACGCTAGCTTCTAGGGTTTAGCCTCTCTGATCTCGTGGTAGATCTACTCTTGTACTACCCATATCATCAATACTAATCAAGCAGGACTTCGGGTTTTACCTCCATCAAGAGCGCCCGAACCTGGGTAAAACATTGTGTCCCCTGCCTCCTGTTACCATCCGCCTTAGACGCACAGTTCGGGACCCCCTACCCGAGATCCGCCGGTTTTGACACCGACAAGTAGCTTCCGGAAACCCAGAGACTCCGGATATATTGCGGGACATGTTGCGGAAAGCATCTGTCTCGGGGGAACAGTGTACCTTGATGGGTACAGTGATTGAGAAGATTTATTCCGCGAAGAGTGGATTAAATGAAGCCTTCATGAGTCTACTGAAGGGCTTCGAGGTTTGTGACATAATGTTTTCGGCTATGCTGCATTTGCAAAGATGCGCATGTGTATAGGTAGTAGCCCCTGATACTCGGGTTGGCTTCCACTGGGAAGCAAAACGGAGGATCGAAAAGGATCGTTTGAGGACGAACCTGATCAACTTTGAACACAGGCTGCTTCCCCCTTGGCCGCTTCCTAGACTATGGAAAATTGCCGATTTGTAGCAGAAGCTTGATGTGGCAGGGGACAATCTTGCTTTAATCAATATGTGTCTGGACGAGTCGCAAGGTATGTATTCGGGACAATCCTCATACATTTTTGTGGTATAAGCATGATGCTGATATTTGGCTGCAAATGGTGCTGCCGCCGTTGAAGTTCTTCGAGCGGAGCTGGCCCGGGCCAAGGAGCAGGCCCGACATAGCAATGATGTTGCCGAAAAGGCATCGGCTGAATTAAAAGCCGAACAAGCTACACGACAGCAAGATGAGGAGAAGATATCCACGATGACGCTCGAACTGAAGAATGCTACCGGCCGCAGCAAATTTTTGGAGAAGGAGAGTAAAGCCTTAACGGCTAATCTGGACAAGGCCTTACAAGAGGCGAGAGAAGCGCGGTCGGAATGCAGAGCAGCCCGTGAGGAGGTTTGACAGGTGAGGGAGATTGCGGCTGGAAAGCCCTTTCTGCTGCTGATGACCCACAAGTATAGGGGATCTATCGTAGTCCTTTTGATAAGTAAGAGTGTCGAACCCAACGAGGAGCAGAAGGAAATGATAAGCGGTTTTCAGCAAGGTATTCTCTGCAAGTACTGAAATAAGTGGTAACAGATAGTTTTGTGATAAGATAGGTTGTAACGAGCAACAAGAAACAGAAGTAAATAAAGTGCAGCAAGATGGCCCAATCCTTTTGTAGAAAAGGACAAGCCAGAACAAACTCTTATAATAGGAAAAAAGCGCTCCCGAGGACACATGGGAATATCGTCAAGCTAGTTTTCATCACGTTCATATGATTCGCGTTCGATACTTTGATAGTTTGATATGTGGGTGGACCGGTGCTTGGGTGTTGTTCTTACTTGAATAGGCATCCCACTTATGATTAACCTCTATTGCAAGCATCCGCAACTACAACAAAAGTATTAAGGTAAACCTAACCATAGCATGAAACATATGGATCCAAATCAGCCCCTTACGAAGCAACGCATAAACTAGGGTTTAAGCTTCTGTCACTCTAGCAACCCATCATCTACTTATTACTTCCCAATGCCTTCCTCTAGGCCCAAATAATGGTGAAGTGTTATGTAGTCGATGTTCACATAACACCAAGAGAGGCTAGACAACATACATCGTATCAAAATATCAAACGAATACCAAATTCACATGACTACTCATAGCAAGACTTCTCCCTTGTCCTCAGGAACAAACGTAATTACTCACAAAGCATATTCATGTTCATAATCAGAGGGGTAATAATATGCATATAGGATCTGAACATATGATCTTCCACCAATTAAACCAACTAGCATCAACTACAAGGAGTAATCAACACTACTAGCAACCTACTAGCACCGATCCCGGACTTTGAGACAAGAATTGGATGCAAGAGATGAACTAGGTTTTGGAGATGAGATGGTGCTGGTGAAGATGTTGATGAAGATGTCGAATCATATTGGGTCCAACACCCTGGTTTTATGGATGTGGTTACAAAGTCTTGGGCAAAAAATGCCACGTCCACAAATCCTGCCACAAATCTTTGCCGTAAACTTAAAACTCTACGCGGAGATCTCAAACAATGGAGCAAAGAAATTTCCAAACTCTCTGTGGCAATTGAGAATTCTAATAAAGCTCTTTGCGAGATTGATGAGTTAGAAAATAAACGCCCATTAACTGTCCGGGGAATAACTTCAGAAAAATCCTCAAGAAACATATTCTCCGGTTGCTCAGATACCAGCAACTATACTGGAAAAAACGGTTCACCATACGGTGGGTTAAATTTGGGGATGAACCATCAAAAAATTTCCATTCAATGGCTTCGGAACGGTACAGAAAGAACAATATTGCATCGCTAACCACTACTGATGGGATTGTTCTTGAAGATCACCAAGGGAAAGAATCCATCATCTTCCAAACTTTCAAAGAAAGAATGGGTTCTTCTTATGGACATGACATGAAATTTGATCTACACAGAATCATCAAGAAGTGCCATGATCTGGACATTCTCACTGTCCCTTTTTCACACGCAGAGATTGACAATGTCATTAGGGAGATGCCCGCAGATAGAGCACCTGGCCTGGATGGGTTCACGGGTGTGTTTCTCAAGAAATGTTGGCCCATTAAAGGAAGACTTTTACAAGCTCTGCCATCAATTTCACGAGGGCAATCTTTCACTTGAGAGCATTAATGATGGATTCATCACACTCATCCCAAAGATCAGCTCTCCCGAAACAATCAATGATTATAGACCAATTACGCTCTTGAACTGTTGTCTTAAGGTTATAACGAAGATCCTGGCCAATCACGTACAAAAAGTCATACTCAAGATCGTGCACCGTAACCAGTACGGATTTCTCAAGGGAAGAACTATTCAAGATTTCCTTGCGTGGGCATACGAATACATATATCAATGTCAACAATCCAAGCAGGAAATTATGCTCCTGAAATTAGACTTTGCAAAAGCATTTGATACGATTGAGCACGAGGCCATGATTGACATTATGAAAAGTATGGGATTTAATGATAAATGGATAAGCTGGATTCGCTGCATATTCTCCTCAGGTAAATCATCAGTGCTATTAAATGGTACACCTGGTCGGCAATTTCTTTGTCAATGTGGGGTACGGCAGGGCGACCCCCTCTCGCCACTACTTTTTGTCCTTGCGGCCGATCTTCTTCAAGCAGCCATCAATGATGCTTTCCAGCGCAATCTTATAAGCCTACCTTTTCATTCAACAAACCAAAAAGAGTATCCTGTGATCCAGTACGCCGATGACACTATATTGGTCATTCCAGCATGCATGCAACAAGCTCAGATTATCAAGACCATCTTAACTGACTATGCCTCCTTAGTTGGACTAAGAATAAACTTTCACAAGTCTACTCTTATTCCAATCAATTGTGGCACCGAAAAAAGTCAGGAGATTGCCAACATCTTCGAATGTGTCGTGGGGAAAATGCCATTCACCTATCTTGGGCTGCCACTTGGCACTACTAGACCTTCTGTCCAAGAGCTTATGCCCCTTGTCTGCTCACTTGAGCGACGGTTGTCTGCCACCCTCAACATGGTTTCTTATGGCAGCAAACTTTCACTTATTAACTCGGTCATTACATGGCTCATTATATTTGCCATCTGTACTCTGAGACTACCAACAAAGATCATTGAGTTACTGGACAAAATAAGAAGGAAATGCTTGTGGATCAAAAAAACGGACAATGGCGACAAAATTAACTCCCTTGCTTCCTGGGAAATGGTGTGTCGGCCCAAGACAAGTGGTGGTTTGGGAGTATTGAATCTGTGTGTTCAAGGCGATGCCCTACTGCTTAAATACCTTCACAAGTTCTACAATAAATGGGATACACCGTGGGTGCAACTGATTTGGGACACTTACTACATCGACCAAATCCCGCATGTGTTCGACCCATGCGGATCGTTTTGGTGGAGAGATGTGATCAAGCTAATACCAACTTATCGGGGTATCTCTAAGGTGACTGTGGGGAATGGTGAAAACGTCCTATTTTGGAAGGACATGTGGAGAGAGGGCATCCTTGCTGACTCGTATCCTCGAGCACTATCATATGCCAAAAATGAGGATCTGTCCGTCCAACAATTCTTGGGCATCACCACCCTACACGAGGCGTTTTGTCTACCGCTCTCACCACAAGCACATGCAGAATTAAGACAGCTTCAGATGGAAGTTTCGGAGGTTCAACTTTCCAATGAGATTGACAAGTGGACATATGTCTGGAACACCAATCTCTTCTCTGCAAAACAATACTACACATTCTACTTCAAAGAAATTCAAGCACATGAATCTTTTGGATGGATTTGGAAATCTAAGTCAACCATGAAAATAAAAGTATTCGGGTGGCTGCTACTTTCTGCCGCCTCAACACCAGGAATATGCTGAAGCGAAGGCACTACAACATTGGAGACAATCATGACTGCATTCTTTGTGGTTTACCAATTGAGGAGACGCTAGAACATCTCTGTTGGGGAACGTAGCAATCTCAAAAAAATTCCTATGCACACGCAAGATCATGGTGATGCATAGCAACGAGAGGGGAGAGTGTGATCTACGTACCCTTGTAGACCGACAGCGGAAGCATTAGCACAACGCGGTTGATGTAGTCGTACGTCTTCACGGCCCGACCGATCAAGCACCGAAACTACAGCACCTCCGAGTTCTAGCACATGTTCAGCTCGATGACGATCCCCGGACTCCGATCCAGCAAAGTGTCGGGGAAGAGTTCCGTCAGCACGACGGCATGGTGATGATCTTGATGTACTACCGTCGCAGGGCTTCGCCTAAGCACCGCTACAATATTATCGAGGATTATGGTGGAAGAGGGCACCGCACACGGCTAAGAATATGATCACGTGGATCAACTTGTGTGTCTAGAGGTGCCCCCTGCCCCCGTATATAAAGGATCAAGGGGGGTGCGGCCGGCCAGGAGGAGGGCGCGCCAGGAGGAGTCCTACTCCAATCGGGAGTAGGATTCCCCCCCCTTTCCTAGTTGGAATAGGATTCGGGAGGGGGAAAGAGGAGAGAGAGAAGGAAGGGGGGCGCCGCCCCCCTCTCCTTGTCCTATTCAGACTAGGGGGGAGGGGCGTGATGAGCTACGTACCTAGGGTAGGGACACGGACCCGTCCAAAGAGCCCTACCCAAGGACGTCCCTAGAAGAGGCTACTTTCCAATCGACTTGAAGGTATCTCACTCGACAGATTCAAGACACTCGACCAAGAAGCTATCACTCGACTAAACAACTATCACTCGACTGCCAGAAGACCTGAAGTCACTCCGCAGGCAAATGGTCGGCTGTTAGGCAGTCTTTATGGTCATTATAGCACTTTATTAGGGGCGTTACCAGTAACGCCCACCTTAAATGTACCTTAAACCCTGCATTACTGAGGGCAGGAGAGGACTGGCGAACTCTATATAAGCCACCCCCCTCCTCAGTATGAGGGGTTCGCACCCCTGTCATTTTACACATGCATAATCCAGTCGACCGCCTCCGGGCACCGAGACGTAGGGCTGTTACTTCCTCCGAGAAGGGCCTGAACTCGTAAACCTTGCGTGCTTACAACTTCCCAATAGCTAAGGTCTAGCCTCTTCATACACACCCCCTACCTCACTGTCAGACTTAGAACCACGACAGTTGGCGCCCACCGTGGGGCATTAGTCTTAGCGCCTAATTGGAGAAGTTGCAATTTTTCCGATCCACTTGATCATGTTTTCCTGCGGAGCTTTGGCAGAGGGCCGCGAGATCCATCTCGGTGGACTCACTTTCATCGCCGACGACTCCGCCTGGCTCCAGGAGGCGCCGCTTGACGTCGACGCGCTCCCCGTCCGCGGTGCGACGCACTTCCGCGCGTGCGTCCGTGGCGTCCTCCTACGGCAGCCGTCGACCCCATATCGGTCGACTCCCGTGTCATCTCCCCGTCCTGTCTCCCGCCAGCGCAAGCGCTCGGGTCGGTCGAGGCTCCAGCGGTGGATGAAGCACGCCGCGGCCCGCCAGTCGGCGGCCCCGCAAGTCGCGGCGATCGAGCCCGACGAATCCCTCTACAGCCTGTTCGATCTATCGACTGGCTCCACGGAGACCGCATCCGAGTGTGATAGCAGCAACCCTTTGGCGGAGGTTCTAGCGGTCGAGGGGACACGCAGTCCTCCTGGATTCCATCGCGCTGATGATGGTGCCGATAGAGGCGATCCGTCGCACCCTCACGACGAATACCTCCCCGAACCTCTTACGTCATTACAGCGGGAGGAGCTTCGTCGCCGGAACATGGACGCGCTCTACACCCCTATTGTTGGAGAAACCCCCGAGGCCCGGGCCTTGGAGGACGCGCGCTTGGCTAATCTAGCCGAGCGCACTCGACTGGAGAATCTACAGCGAGATCTCGACGAGCGGGCGCGTCAGCGGGCTCCCGAGTCCAGTCGACTCCAGCAGGCTCCCGAGTCCAGTCGACGCCAGCAAGCTCCTGAATCTAGTCGACGTTAGCTCTTCCCACCACCACAGGTGTACCGAACTCCGGTTCAGAACCTGGCTGCCGCGGCCCGCATAGCAGAGTCAATCCAGCCCTCTCAGTCAGAGGCTGGCAGAGGATTGCTGCAGATCAGAGCATTGCTCCGAGCGGCGGGAAATCGGAATTCCGCTGTCTCTCAGTCGCGGGACAGGATCCACAGTCGATCCATTGCAACGGAAACCGTCCTGTCGGCTCACAGTCCGAGATCGCCCCCGAGGCGTGAGGGACGTGGAGACCGGCACGATCAGTATAGGAGAAACGAACAATATGATCACCGACTCGACCGTGATGATAGACGTCGGGTGCCGTCCCCTCCCCCGAGGAGTGGATCATATGCACCTCGACATCAAGACGACAGGCGCCCCCATAACGTTGGGCAGAGGATCCCAGTCGACCCAGAGACCCAGGCTTTGACGCGAGATCCATCCTCGTTCAAGGTCTGGTGGATAGGAACAGGGCTCATCGAGAGGGCCACAACAGAGATACGCCCACCGGCAGCAGGACACACGCCTCGGGGCCTGAATGTTTCAGTCGAGCCATCAGGGCCGCGGTGATCCCTCCCAACTTCAGGCTGGCGACTAGAGTCAGCAAGTTCACCGGTGAGACCAAGCCTGACACGTGGCTCGAGGATTACCGAGTGGCTGTGCAGATTGGCGGCGGCAATGATGAGGTGGCCATGAAGCATTTACCCCTCATGTTGGAAGGCTCAGCTAGGGCGTGGCTGAATCAGTTGGCGCCCAGCAGCATTTACACTTGGGAGGATCTCTCCCGAGTGTTTATCACAACCTTCGAAGGGACATGCAAGCGCCCTGCAGGCCTTACGGAGCTGCGGTCATGCGTGCAGAAGCCAAATGAAACTCTGAGAGAATACATCCAGAGGTGGATCACACTGCACCACTCGGTCGAGAACGTGCCAGACCATCAAGCAGTTTGCGCTTTCAAGGAAGGCGTCAAGTACAGGGAATTGAATTTAAAGTTTGGCCGAACTGGAGAGATGTCCCTTAATCGGATGATGGAGATTGCCACCAAGTACGCTAATGGACAAGACGAGGACCGACTCCGAAGTGGCAAACTCAAATTAGTCCCCCAAGAAACCGGAGGAAACTCCAGTCGGAAGCAGAAGCGGAAGGCCGAGCCAGCCGCCCCTGGGGAGGCCCTGGCTGTGGCCCAGGGAAATTTCAAGGGAAAGCCCAAGGGCACATGGAAGCCCGAGAAGGTTAAAGATCAGGATGGGAATGATGTTCTGGACCTGCCATGTCACATCCATACCAAGAAAGATGAAGAAGGAGATTTTATTTTCCTGAAGCATACCACTCGACAGTGTCGGCTTCTGATTCAGCAGTTCTAGGGCAAGCAGCCCAAGGATAAGGAAAAAGAGCCGGACAGAGTTGAGGACAAGGAGGATAGTGACGATGGATACCCCCAAGTCAATTCCACCTTGATGATTTTTGCTGATGTCGAAAGCAAAAGTCGACTGAAAGTCATTAACCGTGAGGTGAACATGGTTGCCCCGGCGACTCCCAGTTACCTGAAGTGGTCTCAGACTGCCATCACATTCGACCAGTCCGATCACCCGACGCACATTGCCACCCCTGGGAGGCAAGCTTTGGTGGTCGACCCAGTTGTCGAAGGCACTCGACTGAGCAAAATCCTGATGGACGGCGGCAGTGGCCTGAACATACTGTACGCTGAAACCTTGAAAGGAATGGGCATTCCGATGTCCAGACTCAGCTCCAGTAACAGGAGCTTCCACGGAGTCATTCCTGGGAAGAAAGCCGAGTCACTCAGCCAGATTGCTCTTGATGTGGTTTTCGGCGATTCAAAGAATTACCGCAAGGAAAAGTTGACGTTTGAAGTTGTGGACTTCCAGAGTGCTTATCATGCCATCTTGGGCAGGCCAGCTTACGCACGCTTCATGGCTCGACCATGTTACGTGTATCTTAAATTAAAGATGCCTGGCCCCAAAGGTGTGATCACTGTTACGGGCAACCGGAAGAAAGCAGAAGAATGTTATCAGAAGGGATCAAAGATCACCGACGCTCAGACGGCAGTGGTCGAGCTGAAAGAGTACCAAAAGGCTGCCGACCCGAGTGAATTGCTGCGAGCTAAGAAGCCTGCCTCCGAGTCAGCTTTTCAGTCGGCTGGCGAAACGAAGACAGTCCACATTCACCTGACCGATCCCGACGCTGCTCCGACTCACATCTCGACGACGCTCGACTCCAAATAGGAAGAAGCGCTCATCCAGCTCCTCCGTCAGAACTGGGACATCTTCACATGGAAACCCTCTGACATGCCTGGAGTTCCCAGGGGGCTGGCTGAGCACCGTCTGCGAGTCGACCCAAAGTCAAGCCCGTGAAGGAACATCTTCGACGGTCCGCCGTCCAGAAAAAACAAGCCATTGGCGAGGAAGTGGCTCGGCTCTTAGCAGCTGAGTTCATCCGAGAGATCTACCACTCCGAGTGGCTCGCCAATGTCGTCATGGTCCCCAAGAAGGACAAGTCACTCCGTATGTGCATTGATTTCAAGCATATCAATTGGGCCTGCCCGAAAGATCATTTTCCTCTCCCTCGCATCGACCAGATTGTCGACTCAACTGCGGGATGCGACAGATTGTCTTTTCTAGAGGCCTACTCCGGGTACCATCAGATCCGTCTATATGGGCCCGACGAAATCAAAACAGCTTTCATCACTCCATTCGGATGCTTCTGTTACGTCACCATGCCATTCGGCCTCAAGAACGCTGGAGCCACATTCATGAGAATGATCCAGAAGTGTTTACTCACTCAAATCAGTCAGAATGTGGAGGCGTACATGGACGATATCGTAGTCAAGTCCCGGAAAGGTTCCGACCTGCGGGCTGACCTTGCTGAAACCTTCACCAACCTCAGGAGGTACGATATCAAGATCAATCCGTCAAAGTGCACTTTCGGAGTTCCAGGTGGAAAGCTACTCGGTTTTCTCGTTTCCGAACGGGGAATCGACGCCAATCCTGAAAAAATTGGCACCATACTCCGGATGAAGCGTCCTGTACATGTGCATGATGTCCAAAAGCTTACAGGCTGCTTGGCCGCCTTAAGTCGATTCATTTCTCGACTCGGTGAAAAAGCGTTGCCTCTTTACCAACTGATGAAGAAGTCTGACAAGTTCGAATGGACTCCAGAAGCTGATGCAGCGTTTGCAGAGCTCAAAGCTCTGCTCTCCACCCAGCCGGTGCTAGCTGCCCCAATCAGCAAAGAGCCTCTGTTGCTTTACGTTGCAGCCACGGGACAAGTTGTCAGTACAGTACTTACGGTCGAGCGGGAAGAGGAAGGGAAGGCCTTCAAAGTTCAACGCCCTGTATATTATGTGTCTGAAGTTTTGACCCCTTCAAAACAAAGATACCCCCACTACCAGAAGCTTGTATATGGGATTTATATGACCACGAAGAAAGTTGCACATTATTTCTCTGACCACTCCATTACAGTCGTCAGCGACGCCCCGTTATCGGAGATCCTGCATAACAGAGATGCAACTGGTCGAGTGGCCAAGTGGGCGATTGAACTCCTTCCTTTAGATATCAAGTTAGAAGCAAAGAAAGCCATCAAGTCCCAAGCAATCGCGGATTTCATCGCCGAGTGGATTGAACAGCAACTTCCGACTCAAGTTCACTCGGAACACTGGACTATGTTCTTCGATGGTTCCAAGATGCTGAATGGTTCGGGCGCGGGGGTAGTTTTGGTCTCCCCCCGAGGAGATAAGCTCAGATACGTTCTCCAGATTCACTTCGATTCCTCCAATAACGAAGCAGAGTATGAAGCACTTTTGTATGGGTTGCGCATGGCCATTTCACTCGGCGTCCGTCGCCTCATGGTCTATGGTGACTCAGATCTGGTGGTTAATCAAGTGATGAAGGAGTGGGACGTCAGGAGTCCAGCAATGACTGGATACTGCAATGCAGTGCGGAAGCTAGAGAAGAAGTTCGAGGGGTTGGAACTCCACCACATCCCCCGACTGAAAAACCAGGCAGCTGACGACTTGGCAAAGATAGGCTCCAAGAGAGAAGCCATTCCAAGCAACGTGTTCTTGGAACACATTCACTCACCGTCAGTCCAAGAGGATCCTTTCACAGAAGAAGCCCCGCAGCCGAAAAGTGCCACAGATCCGACTGAAGTTGAAGTGCCTGCAGTAGTCGACCTAATCATGGAAGTCTTGGCAGACACCCCTGACTGGACAATATCGTACATTGCATATATCCTAAGGAAAGAACTTCTGGAGGACGGGGAGGAGGCTCGACAGATCGTCCGCCGAGCTAAGGCCTTCACAGTCATAAGGGGACAGCTGTACAGAGAGAGTGCGACCGGAGTCGGCCAGAAATGCATAACGCCAGAAGAGGGTCAAATAATCCTTAACGATATCCACTCGGGAACCTGCGGTCACCATGCGTCCTCTCGGACTATTGTGGCTAAAGCATACCGAGCTGGATTTTACTGGCCAAGGGCAAATGAGATGGCGAAAGAGATAGTCGACAAGTGCGAGGGGTGCCAGTTCTACTCCAACATGTCACACAAGCCCGCGTCAGCCCTGAAAACCATTCCGCTCATCTGGCCCTTTGCCGTCTGGGGATTGATCATGGTTGGCCCCCTAAGAACGGGCAGGAGTGGATTCACTCATGTACTTGTGGCAGTCGACAAATTTACCAAATGGATCGAAGCTAAGCCCATAAAGAGCCTCGATGCTGGCACCGCTATCAGTTTCATCAGAGGGTTAACATTCAGATATGGAGTCCCGCACAGCATCATCACTGATAACGGGTCAAACTTTGATTCGGATGAGTTCAGAGCATTTTGCGCTTCTCAAGGCACACGAGTCGACTACGCCTCAGTCGCTCATCCCTAGTCGAATGGACAGGCTGAGAGAGCAAATGGTCTGATTCTCAAAGGGCTAAAACCTCGGCTGATGCGCGATCTCAAGCACGCAGCAGGCGCTTGGGTCGATGAGCTTCCGTCAGTTCTGTGCGGATTAAGGACCACCCCTAACCGGTCGACTGGAAGGACCCCATTCTTTCTGGTTTATGGAGCCGAAGCTGTCCTGCCAAGCGATCTTCTTCATAATGCGCCCCAAGTCGAACTTTACACCGAAGATGAAGCGGAGCAGGCCCGGCAAGACGCAGTCGACCTCTTGGAGGAAGAGAGGGAGATGGCAATGATCAGATCGACCATTTATCAGCAGGACTTACGTCGATTCCACGCCCGGAATGTGAAGAGTCGAGCCTTTCAAGAAGGAGATCTGGTCCTCCGAGTTGATCAACAGAAACCTCACAAGCTCGCTCCCACTTGGGAAGGCCCCTTCATTGTCACCAGAGTCCTCCACAACGGAGCATATCACCTTTACAATGTTGATCGACAGATCGACGAACCTCGAGCTTGGAACGCGGAGCTTCTCCGCCCCTTTTACACTTGAGTCTGCCCTCAAACCAGATGTAATAAGAAAAACTCCTGAAGTTCATTTTTATCAGAAATAAGAGTGTTCCAATAATTGCTGTCACTTTTGTTTGTATCCGAAATCCCCCAGTGGGTGACTTAGCTGCGAATCCGATTCGCCTAAGTTTGAAAAATCCTACCGAGTGGAGAGCAAACCTCCCACTCGGGGGCTTAGCTGCGAATCCGATTCGCCTAAGTTTGAAAAACCCTACCGAGTGGAGAGCAAACCTCCCACTCGGGGGCTTAGCTGCGAATCCGATTCGCCTAAGTTTGAAAAATCCTACCGAGTGGAGAGCAAACCTCCCACTCGGGGGCTTAGCCGCAGTTCAGCACTCGCCTAAGTTCTCCACGAAGAGACTTAGCTGCAGTCAGACACTCGCCTAAGTTTGAAAAATCCTACCGAGTGGAGAGCAAACCTCCCACTCGGGGGCTTAGCTGCGGTTCAGCACTCGCCTAAGTTCTCCACGAAGAGACTTAGCTACAGTCAGACACTCGCCTAAGTTTGAAAAATCCTACCGAGTGGAGAGCAAACCTCCCACTCGGGGGCTTAGCTGCGGTTCAGCACTCGCCTAAGTTCTCCACGAAGAGACTTAGCTGCGGTCAGACACTCGCCTAAGTTTGAAAAATCCTACCGAGTGAAGAGCAAACCTCCCACTCGGGGGCTTAGCTGTAGTTCAGCACTCGCCTAAGTTCTCCACGAAGAGACATAGCTGCAGTCAGACACTCGCCTAAGTTTGAAAAATCCTACCGAGTGGAGAGCAAACCTCCCACTCGGGGGCTTAGCTGCAGTTCAGCACTCGCCTAAGTTCTCCACGAAGAGACATAGCTACAGTCAGACACTCGCCTAAGTTTGAAAAATCCTACCGAGTGGAGAGCAAACCTCCCACGCGGGGGCTTAGCTGCAGTTCAGCACTCGCCTAAGTTCTCCACGAAGGGACTTAGCTGCGGTCAGACACTCGCCTAAGTTCGAAAATCCTACCGAGTGGAGAGCAAACCTCCCACTCGGGGGCTTAGCTACAGTTCAGCACTCGCCTAAGTTCTCCACGAAGAGACATAGCTGCAGTCAGACACTCGCCTAAGTTTGAAAAATCCTACCGAGTGGAGAGCAAACCTCCCACTCGGGGG
This sequence comes from Triticum monococcum, assembly GCA_034509565.1. Taxonomy (NCBI): domain Eukaryota; kingdom Viridiplantae; phylum Streptophyta; class Magnoliopsida; order Poales; family Poaceae; genus Triticum; species Triticum monococcum. Next base: position 750,870,475 of record CM067843.1, on the reverse strand, counting down.
CTTAGCTGCAGTTCAGCACTCGCCTAAGTTCTCCACGAAGAGACATAGTTGCAGTCAGACACTCGCCTAAGTTTGAAAAATCCTACCGAGTGGAGAGCAAACCTCCCACTCGGAGGCTTAGCTGCAGTTCAGCACTCGCCTAAGTTCTCCACGAAGGGACTTAGCTGCGGTCAGAGACTCGTCTAAGTTTGAAAAATCCTACCGAGTGGAGAGCAAACCTCCCACTCGGGGGCTTAGCTGCATTTCGGCACTCGCCTAAGTTCTCCACGAAGAGACTTAGCTGCGGTCAGACACTCGCCTAAGTTTGAAAAATCCTATCGAATGGAGAGCAAACCTCCCACTCGGGGGCTTAGGTACAGTTCAGTGCTCGCTTAAGTATGAAACCCACCTTCTCCTGGAGAGCTCCGCCACAAATACAATGTGAGCTTCGTCCCACTCTACAGTAACAGGGCGTGGGTCGACTGCCACCTTTTCCTGGAGAGCTCCGCCACAAATACAATGTGCGCTCCACCCCACTCTACAACAACAGGGTGTGGGTCGGTCGTCACCTTTTCCTTCGAACGGAGATCAAGTTCCACTCGACGAATCACCCACGAAGACGTTCAACAAAAATCAAGCTCAGATAAAGCATAAAAGGTCCCGGACCTCAGATCAAAGTATTCGAGCCCTTGGCTCGGCAAGAGTTTAACTATTACACTTCCACTCGGCATTCCGAGGCAAATTCAAAGCGAAGCATAGAAGTTTTTTCACTCCTCAGGAGGAAGAGGACTGGAAGGGGCGACGAATTCGTCTAGATCAATCCCGTCTGCAATACGGGTGGCTGCAGCAATGAAGGTCTCCATGAAGTCCTGGAATTTGTGCTTCCTCGTGTTGGCAACTTGGATGGCGGCCAGCTTCTCCTCCCGTGCCTCCTTACAATGGACGTGGACCAGGGACAGAGCCACATCAGCACCGCACCGAGCCGAAGACTTCTTCCACTCCCGCACTCGGTCCGGGATTCCGTTGAGTCGAGTCATCAGAGACTCGAGATCATTCTGGAGCATAGACCCTGGCCAAAGTGACGGGTCGATCCACGACATGGCAGTCTTCAATCGAGCCAAGTAATCCACGGCGCCATCAATGCGAGATTCCAGTCGGAGCAGATTCATGGCAGCTTCATCTCCCACTGGAGAGTTGATCGGATCCAGACCTGGTTCAATCCGCCCAGTCTCCTCTTCAAAATTCTGGCAAAGTTCTGCATACGCAGTCCAAGGATGAGTCAATTTTCATAAGATTGAGTCGACACAAAAAAGTCAGAACTGAATGGGCACCTTCGAGCTTGATGTACAGCTTCTTGGCAAGGCTCCTCAAGTAGCTCTCCAGGTCGTCCCTCCTACGAGCGATGCCTTCCATCTTCTCCTTCTTCCAATTTGCAGTCAGCCTGTTGGCTTCAGTCAGAGCGGTCTGCAACCTGGTGTTCTCTTTTTCTAACTGGTCGACCGAAGCCAGCTTCAGTGCGGCCAGAGCTGTCTTGTCATCAGCCTCCTTGCGGGCAGTAGCCAGGTCCTGGTCCTTCTTCGCCAAAGCTTTTTCCAATTCTCCTACAAAGAAATGGTGATCGAATCGGAAACAGCAGAGGAATGCTCAAGCCTAAAAACAAAATCAGTTGACAAAGTCGCTTTACCTGCGGCGCCCTCCCTGACCTTCTGCAGCTCCGTCCTGGCCAGCTCTAGATCAAGGTCCAGTTGAATCTTCTGTTTCTCCAATTCAGTATAGCGAGCGGCAAGTTCGCAGGATTTCTGCAAAAAGAAAAACCAGTCGACAGACGTTCGAGATAAGTTGCTTCCGAGTAACTAAGGAACAATGGTGACGTTTCTAAGACCACAGCCGAATCAAAAACATTCGACAGTAGTCTCGGGGACTACACCCAGTGGGTGCACTCAGCGTGCCCCCACAGGTTCGACCAAAAAAAATCGACTGCCCGCAGTCGACAGGACACGGTCCCACTCGACTTGGCCAGACCAAACCGAGTGAAGAAACACAGGTTCAGCAACACAATATAAAGACTACAGTCGACTGCCAGCAGTCCACCGTAGTCTCGGGGACTACACCCAGTGGGTGCACTTAGCGTGCCCCCACTCTTCCAAGAATTGGCAAACACACCCAGTGGGTGTAGAGATGCAAAGATCTTCGGAAAAGAAATTCTTCAAACAGCATATCATAACAGACCAAGTGTTTGGCGCCGACTAACCTGGACATTGCTCTGAAGAGCCGAGCTCGCGTCATAGGCGGCTTGGCTGGCCTCCCGAGCCACCTTCACTTGCTCCATCATAATCCCCGCCTGGCGTATAGCCTCTTTCGCAGCAGACGCTTGGTCCTCAGGGGCGGGGTACGCAGCAAAAAGCGAAGATGGGTCCGCAGTCGACGCCGAAGGCTGCGCACTCGACAGGGGGTTGGCGAAAGTCACAGAAGCCCGAGCGGGCTCGCCATCGCCCCGAGCCGCGGCCTCAGGTGCCGGAGTGGACCGTGGGGTCTTGACAGCCGGCGTCTTCTTTGTCCTCTTCACCCTCAGCGGCTCGTTGTCATCATCGTCCGGGAGATCAATAACATGAGGAGGGGCTGCAACAGAAACATTCAATCGACCAGAACTACAAGGGCCAGTCGACTCAAAGCAAAATGTCATTAATCGTACCAGGGTTGGAGGTGACACGTCCTCCATCTCTTGGTCGTCGTTCCTGGCGGAAACCTCAGAAGTAGCACCACTGCAAATCTCAAAAGTCAGTCAGCTGGCTCAGTGAATCGACCAAGGATCCGTCCACGGTCGACAAAGGAAAGCAAGTTTTTTATCATTACCCGGAAATGGTAGGAACAACTATCTTCATTTTGGGCAGAACTTTGGGCGGCTTGGATGGCGTCGCTCGTGGGTGCTTGGGAGCCTTCTCAGTCGGCGGAGGAGGAGAACTCCGAGGGTGCTTCGACGTCTGCCCGACAGGTGCAGTCGCCTTGCCACCCCCCCCCCCCCCCCCGCGCTGGATCATGCGTGAGCTTGGATCGTCCCTCCGGGTGGGGGAGCTCAGCTTCCTCCTCCTCCTCCTCGCTGGAGAAGATGTCATCGTCCCCCTCTCCTTCGCCATCAGACTCCCACTCGCCTTGGTCATCCCCGCTCTCGCCTCCGCTCGCCTCACCTTCCTCAGTCGACCCCTGCGCCCCATTGGGCGTCGAGTACATCTCGGTGGTCGCCTGGGAAACAACAGACAAGACGAAAGTCAATCGACCAACTCAAAGAAGACCAACGTAGGAAAACAAGATCTCAGTCAGAAGCCTAAAGACATACTTGGTCCACTTCATACTTGTTGTCGAGTGGAACGACCCTCCTTGCTCCTCGGGGGTTGTCTTTGTTCCCCGTGATGCTCGACAGCCACCCCTCCAGGATCTCGTTGGTGACCTCCTCCGGATGGACCCGAGTGGTGTCGTCGAGGCCGGAATACAGCCACATTGGATGGTCTCGGGCCTGGAGCAGTTGGATGCGCCTCCGAAGAAAGACCTCTAGCAGGTCCATCCCAGTTACACCCTCACGAACGAGCTCAACCACTCGGCCGGCCAACACTTTGACTTGGGCCCTCTCCTCCGGCGTCACTTTCAGAGATACAGGCTTCGCGGCTCGGTCGAGAGAAAATGGAGGGAGTCCAGTCGACTGGCCTGGGGTCACTTGGTCCTGGCAGTAGAACCAAGTTGCCTGCCAACCGCGGACTGACTCGGGGAAAATGATAGATGGAAAACAGCTCTTCCCCCTCGTTTGGATCGCCAAGCCCCCGCACAACTGGATCACCTGCGTCTTCTCATCACTCGACTTGGCTTTTTTAACCGACTGAGAGCGGCAAGTAAAAATGTGCTTGAAAAGCCCCCAATGCGGACGGCAACCCAGGAAGGCCTCGCACATAGAAATGAACGCAGCAAGATAGACTATGGAGTTGGGGGTAAAGTGATGGAGCTGCGCCCCGAAGAAATTCAAGAAACTCCGGAAGAATGGATGGGGAGGCAGAGAAAACCCTCGATCGATGTGAGTGGCTAGAAGCACGCACTCACCGTCGCGGGGCTGAGGCTCGACCTCTCTCCCAGGAAGTCGCGCCGCTTCATGGGGAATGAATCCCCCCTCAACCATGTCGTCAAGGTCCTCCTGCCGGAGCACCGAAGGCATCCAGTCGCCTTGGATCCATCCTTTGGGCAAGGTGGTCCTGGAGGAAGACCCGCCCCGGGAAGACTTCTTCCCTTTCGCCACCGTTGTCGCCCTCTTCGCATGCTCCAGAGCTGTGGTCTTGCCTTTCACCATCGTCGCCAGCAAGGTCTCACGGGCTTGCGGCGCTCGGGGGGAAGCTAAGGCAACGGAAAGACGGGCGGAGATGGAGAGGAAGGAGGAGTGAGAACAGGGCGCACGGTTTGGAAAATCTCGAGCCGACAACTTATAAGGGGCCGCTCCCAAGTGGCTGACTGGTAGGCCCAGGCAATCCAGTCAAATCCCGCAGCAGACGCACGCGCAGTACGTGGCGAAAAAGGCGACGCGAGGATCGAGGGGCTTCCCCTTTATCGCTTCCGATTACTGCGGCTGCCTCCGCCCCGCGCGCTTCCCCAAATCCAAAATCCCGCAACGTCCGCGGACGACAGAGACGGCTTGTCAAAACAGGAGATCCCACACGCACCGACGCTCGGTATGTAAAGAAATGCACTCGACGAAGAACCTAGAATGGGTCAAGGCGACTGAAAAAAGTTGGCAACGTCATCTGTGACGATTGACCCGACGGAGCTCTCACGTAGCCCGAAAAGTCTGTCGGAAAGGTTCTCCAACTCTTTCCCTACTCAAACCTCGACCCATTCGGGGGCTAATGATGAAGCTACATACCTAGGGTAGGGACACGGACCCGTCCAAAGAGCCCTACCCAAGGACGTCCCTAGAAGAGGCTACTTTCCAATCGACTTGAAGGTATCTCACTCGACAGATTCAAGACACTCGACCAAGAAGCTATCACTCGACTAAACAACTATCACTCGACTGCCAGAAGACCTGAAGTCACTCCGCAGGCAAACGGTCGGCTGTTAGGCAGTCTTTATGGTCATTATAGCACTTTATTAGGGGCGTTACCAGTAACGCCCACCTTAAATGTACCTTAAACCCTGCATTACTGAGGGCAGGAGAGGGCCGGCGAACTCTATATAAGCCACCCCCCCCCCTCCTCAGTATGAGGGGTTCGCACCCCTGTCATTTTACACACGCATAATCCAGTCGACCGCCTCCGGGCACCGAGACGTAGGGCTGTTACTTCCTCTGAGAAGGGCCTGAACTCGTAAACCTTGCGTGCTTACAACTTCCCAATAGCTAAGGTCTAGCCTCTTCATACACACCCCCCTACCTCACTGTCAGACTTAGAACCACGACAGGGCGCGCGGCCCAGCCCTGGCCACCTCTCCTCTCTTCCACTAAAGCCCACTAAGGCCCATATACCTCCCGGGGGGTTCCGGTAACCTCCCGGTACTCCTGTAAAATCCCGATTTCATCCGGAACACTTCCGATATCCAAATATAGGCTTCCAATATATCAATCTTTATGTATCGACCATTTTGAGACTCCTCGTCATGTCCCTGATCACATCCGGGACTCCGAACAAACTTCGGTACATCAAAATGCATAAACTCATAATATAACTGTCATCGAAACCTTAAGCGTGCGAACCCTACGGGTTCGAGAACAATGTAGACATGACCGAGACACGTCTCCGGTCAATAACCAATAGCGGAACCTGGATGCTCATATTGGCTCCTACATATTCTACGAAGATCTTTATCGGTCAGACCGCATAACAACATACGTTGTTCCCTTTGTCATCGGTATGTTACTTGCCCGAGATTCGATCGTCGGTATCTCAATACCTAGTTCAATCTCATTACCGGTAAGTCTCTTTACTCGTTTCGTAATACATCATCTCACAACTAACTCATTAGTTGCAATGCTTGCAAGGCTTAAGTGATGTGCATTACCGAGAGGGCCCAGAGATACCTCTCCGACAATCGGAGTGACAAATCCTAATCTCGAAATACGCCAACCCAACATGTACCTTTGGAGACACCTGTAGAGCTCCTTTATAATCACCCAGTTACGTTGTGACGTTTGGTAGCACACAAAGTGTTCCTCCGGTAAATGGGAGTTGCATAATCTCATAGTCATAGGAACATGTATAAGTCATGAAGAAAGCAATAGCAACATACTAAACGAGCGGGTGCTAAGCTAATGGAATGGGTCATGTCAATCACATCATTCTCCTAATGATGTGATCCCATTAATCAAATGACAACACATGTCTATGGTTAGGAAACATAACCATCTTTGATTAACGAGCTAGTCAAGTAGAGGCATAGTAGTGACGTTTGGTTTGTCTATGTATTCACACAAGTATTATGTTTCCGAATAATACAATTCTAGCATGAATAATAAACATTTATCATGATATAAGGAAATAAAATAATAACAATATTATTGCCTCTAGGGCATATTTCCTTCAGTCTCCCACTTGCACTAGAGTCAATAATCTAGATTACACGGTAATGATTCTAACACCCATGGAGCTTTGGTGCTGATCATGTTTTGCTCGTGGAAGAGGCTTAGTCAACGGATCTGCTATGTTCAGATCCGTATGTATCTTGAAAATCTCTATGTCTCCCACCTGGACTAGATCCCGGATGGAATTGAAGCGTCTCTTGATGTGCTTGGTTCTCTTGTGAAATCTGGATTCCTTTGCCAAGGCAATTGCACCAGTATTGTCACAAAAGATTTTCATTGGACCCGATGCACTAGGTATGACACCTAGATCAGATATGAACTCCTTCATCCAGACTCCTTCGTTTGCTGCTTCCGAAGCAGCTATGTACTCCGCTTCACATGTAGATCCCTCCAAAATGCTTTGTTTAGAACTGAACCAACTGACAGCTCCACCGTTTAATGTAAACATGTATCCGGTTTGCGATTTAGAATCGTCCGGATCAGTGTCAAAGCTTGCATCAACGTAACCATTTACGATGAGCTTTTTGTCACCTCCATATATGAGAAACATATCCTTAGTCCTTTTCAGGTATTTCAGGATGTTCTTGACCGCTGTCCAGTGATCCACTCCTGGATTACTTTGGTACCTCCCTGCTAGACTTATAGCAAGACACACATCAGGTCTGGTACACAGCATTGCATACATGATAGAGCCTATGGCTGAAGCATAGGGAACATCTTTCATTTTCTCTCTATCTTCTGCATTGGTCGGGGATTGAGTCTTACTCAATTTCACACCTTGTAACACAGGCAAGAATCCTTTCTTTGCTTGATCCATTTTGAACTTCTTCAAAACTTTGTCAAGGTATGTGCTTTGTGCAAGTCCAATTAAGTGTCTTGATCTATCTCTATAGATCTTAATGCCCAATATGTAAGCAGCTTCACCGAGGTCTTTCATTGAAAAACTCTTATTCAAGTATCCTTTTATGCTATCCAGAAATTCTATATCATTTCCGATTAGCAATATATCATCTACATATAATATCAGAAATGCTACAGAGCTCCCACTCACTTTCTTGTAAATACAGGCTTCTCCAAAAGTCTGTACAAAACCAAATGCTTTGATCACACTATCAAAGCGTTTATTCCAACTCCGAGAGGCTTGCACCAGTCCATAAATGGATTGCTGGAGCTTGCACACTTTGTTAGCTCCCTTTGGATCGACAAAACCTTCCGGCTGCATCATATACAACTCTTCTTGCAGAAATCCATTCAGGAAAGCAGTTTTGACATGCATTTGCCAAATTTCATAATCATAAAATGCGACAATTGCTAACATGATTCGGGCAGACTTAAGCATCGCTACGGGTGAGATGGTCTCATCGTAGTCAATCCCTTGAACTTGCCGAAAACCTTTTGTGACAAGTCGAGCTTTGTAGACAGTAACATTACCGTCAGCGTCAGTCTTCTTCTTGAAAATCCATTTATTCTCAATTGCTTGCCGATCATTGGGCAAGTCAACCAAAGTCCATACTTTGTTCTCATACATGGATCCCATCTCAGATTTCATGCTTCAAGCCATTTTGCAGAATCTGGGCTCACCATCGCTTCTTCATAGTTCTTAGATTCGTCATTATCTAGTAGCATGACTTCCAGAACAGGATTACCGTACCACTCTGGCGCGGATCTTACTCTGGTTGATCTATGAGGTTCAGTAGTATCTTGTTCTGAGGTTTCATGATCATTATCATTAGCTTCCTCACTAATTGGTGTAGGTGTCACAGAGACAGGTTTCTGTGATGTACTACTTTCCAATAAGGGAGCAGGTACAGTTACCTCGTCAAGTTCTACTTTCCTCCCACTCACTTCTTTCGAGAGAAACTCCTTCTCTAGAAAGTTTCCGAATTTAGCAACAAAAGTCTTGCCTTCGGATTTGTGATAGAAGGTGTATCCAATAGTTTCCTTTGGATATCCTATGAAGACACATTTCTCCGATTTGGGTTCGAGCTTATCAGGTTGAAGTTTTTTCACATAAGCATCGCAGCCCCAAACTTTCAGAAACGACAACTTTGGTTTCTTGCCAAACCATAGTTCATAAGGCGTCGTTTCGACGGATTTTGATGGTGCCCTATTTAATGTGAATGCGGTCGTCTCTAGAGCATAACCCCAAAACAATAGCGGTAAATTAGTAAGAGACATCATAGATCGCACCATATCTAGTAAAGTATGATTACGACGTTCGGACACACCATTACGCTATGGTGTTCCGGGTGGCGTGAGTTGCGAAACTATTCCACATTGTTTCAAATGTACACCAAACTCGTAACTCAAATATTCTCCTCCACGATCAGATCGTAGGAATTTTATTTTCTTGTTACGATGATTTTCAACTTCACTCTGAAATTCTTTGAACTTTTCAAACGTTTCAAACTTATGTTTCATTAAGTAGATATACCCATATCTGCTTAATTCATCTGTGAAGGTGAGAAAATAACGATATCCGCCACGAGCCTCAACATTCATCGGACCACATACATCTGTATGTATGATTTCCAATAAATCTGTTGCTCTCTCCATAGTACCGGAGAACGGTGTTTTTGTCATATTACCCATAAGGCACGGTTCGCAAGTACCAAGTGATTCATAATCAAGTGGTTCCAAAAGGCCATCTGTATGGAGTTTCTTCATGCGCTTTATACCGATATGACCCAAACGGCAGTGCCACAAATAAGTTGCACTATCATTATCAACTCTGCATCTTTTGGCTTCAACACTATGAATATGTGTGTCACTACTATCGAGATTTAATAAGAATAGACCACTCTTTAAGGGTGCATGACCATAAAATATATTACTCATATAAATAGAACAACCATTATTCTCTGATTTAAATGAATAACCGTCTCGCATCAAACAAGATCCAGATATAATGTTCATGCTTAACGCTGGCACCAAATAACAATTATTTAGGTCTAATACTAATCCCGAAGGTAAATGTAGAGGTAGCGTGCCGACTGCGATCACATCGACTTTGGAACCATTTCCCACGCGCATCGTCACCTCGTCCTTAGCCAATCTTCGCTTAATCTGTAGTCCCTGTTTCGAGTTGCAAATATTAGCAACAGAACCAGTATCAAATACCCAGGTGCTACTGCGAGCATTAGTAAGGTACACATCAATAACATGTATATCACATATACCTTTGTTCACCTTGCCATCCTTCTTATCCGCCAAATACTTGGGGCAGTTCCGCTTCCAGTGACCGGTCTGCTTGCAGTAGAAGCACTCAGTTTCAGGCTTAGGTCTAGGTTTGGGTTTCTTCTCTTGAGTAGCAACTTGCTTGCTGTTCTTTTTGAAGTTCCCCTTCTTCTTCCCTTTGCCCTTTTTCTTGAAACTAGTGGTCTTGTTGACCATCAACACTTGATGCTCCTTCTTGATTTCTACCTCCGCAGCTTTCAGCATTGCGAAGAGCTCGGGAATAGTCTTATTCATCCCTTGCATATTATAGTTCATCACGAAGCTCTTATAGCTTGGTGGTAGTGATTGGAGAATTCTGTCAATGACGCAATCATCTGGAAGATTAACTCCCAATTGAATCAAGTGATTATTATACCCAGACATTTTGAGTATATGCTCACTGACAGAACTGTTCTCCTCCATCTTGCAGCTATAGAACTTATTGGAGACTTCATATCTCTCAATCCGGGCATTTTCTTGAAATATCAACTTCAACTCCTAGAACACCTCATATGCTCCATGACGTTCAAAACGTCGTTGAACTCCTGATTCTAAGCCATAAAGCATGGCACACTGAACTATCGAGTAGTCATTAGCTTTGCTCTGCCAGACGTTCATAACATCTGGTGTTGCTCCAGCAGCAGGCCTGGCACCCAGCGGTGCTTCCAGGACGTAATTCTTCTGTGCAGCAATGAGGATAATCCTCAAGTTACGGACCCAGTCCGTGTAATTGCTACCATCATATTTCAACTTTGCTTTCTCAAGGAACGCATTAAAATTCAACGGAACAACAGCACAGGCCATCTATCTACAATCAAACATAAACAAGCAAGATACTATCAGGTACTAAGTTCATGATAAATTTAGGTTCAATTAATCATATTACTTAAGAACTCCCACTTAGATAGACATCCCTCTAATCCTCTAAGTGATTACGTGATCCAAATCAACTAAACCATGTCCGATCATCACGTGAGATGGAGTAGTTTCATTGGTGAACATCACTATGTTGATCATATCTACCATATGATTCACGCTCGACCTTTCGGTCTCCGTGTTCCGAGGCCATATCTGTATATGCTTGGCTCGTCAAGTATAACCTGAGTATTCCGCGTATGCAACTGTTTTGCACCCGTTGTATTTGAACGTAGAGCCTATCACACCCGATCATCACGTGGTGTCTCAGCACGAAGAACTTTCGCAACAGTGCATACTCAGGGAGAACACTTCTTGATAATTAGTGAGAGATCATCTTATAATGCTACCGTCAATCAAAGCAAGATAAGATGCATAAAAGATAAACATCACATGCAATCAATATAAGTGATATGATATGGCCATCATCATCTTGTGCTTGTGATCTCCATCTTTGAAGCACCGTCGTGATCACCATCATCACCGGCGCGACACCTTGATCTCCATCGCAGCATCGTTGTCGTCACGCCAATCTTATGCTTCCACGACTATCGCTACCGCTTAGTGATAAAGTAAAGCATTACAGCGCGATTGCATTGCATACAATAAAGCGACAACCATATGGCTCCTGCCAGTTGCCGATAACTCGGTTACAAAACATGATCATCTCATACAATAAAATTTAGCATCATGTCTTGACCATATCACATCACAACATGCCCTGCAGAAACAAGTTAGACGTCCTCTACTTTGTTGTTGCAAGTTTTACGTGGCTGCTACGGGCTTAAGCAAGAACCAATCTTACCTACGAATCAAAACCACAACGATAGTTTGTCAAGTTGGTGCTGTTTTAACCTTCGCAAGGGACCGGGCGTAGCCACACTCGGTTCAACTAAGGTTGGAGAAACTTTCACCCGCTAGCCACCTTTGTGCAAAGCACGTCGGGAGAACCGGTCTCGCGTAAGCGTACGCGTAATGTTGGTCCGGGCCACTTCGTCCAACAATACCGCCGAACCAAAGTATGACATGCAGGTAAGCAGTATTACTTATATCGCCCACAACTCACTTGTGTTCTACTCGTGCATATAACATCAACACATAAAACCTGGCTCGGATGCCACTATTGGAGAACGTAGTAATTTCAAAAAAAATCCTACGCACACGCAAGATCATGGTGATGCATAGCAACGAGAGGGGAGAGTGTGATCTACGTACCCTTGTAGACCGACAGCGGAAGCGTTAGCATAACGCGGTTGATGTAGTCATACGTCTTCACGGCCCGACCGATCAAGCACCGAAACTACGGCACCTCCGAGTTCTAGCACACGTTCAGCTCGATGACGATCCCCGGACTCCGATCCAGCAAAGTGTCGGGGAAGAGTTCCGTCAGCACGATGGCGTGGTGATGATCTTGATGTACTACCGTCGCAGGGCTTCGCCTAAGCACCGCTACAATATTATCGAGGATTATGGTGGAAGGGGGCACCGCACAAGGCTAAGAATATGATCACGTGGATCAACTTGTGTGTCTAGAGGTGCCCCCTGCCCCCGTATATAAAGGATCAAGGAGGGTGCGGCCGGCCAGGTGGAGGGCGCACCAGGAGGAGTCCTACTCCCACAGGGAGTAGGATTCCCCCCTTTCCTAGTTGGAATATGATTCAGGAGGGGGAAAGAGGAGAGAGAGAAGGAAGGGGGGCGCCGCCCCCCTCTCCTTGTCCTATTCGGACTAGAGGGGGAGGGGCGCGCGGCCCAGCCCTGGCCACCTCTCCTCTCTTCCACTAAAGCCCACTAAGGCCCATATACCTCCCGGGGGGTTCCGGTAACCTCCCGGTACTCCGGTAAAATCCCGATTTCATCCGGAACACTTCCGATATCCAAATATAGGCTTCCAATATATCAATCTTTATGTCTCGACCATTTTGAGACTCCTCGTCATGTCTGTGATCACATCCGGGACTCTGAACAAACTTTGGTACATCAAAATGCATAAACTCATAATATAACTATCATCGAAACCTTAAGCGTGCGGACCCTACGGGTTCGAGAACAATGTAGACATGACCGAGACACGTCTCCAGTCAATAACCAATAGCGGAACCTAGATGCTCATATTGGCTCCTACATATTCTACGAAGATCTTTATCGGTCAGACCGCATAACAACATACAATGTTCCCTTTGTCATCGGTATGTTACTTGCCCGAGATTCGATCGTCGGTATCTCAATACCTAGTTCAATATCGTTACCGGCAAGTCTCTTTACTCGTTTCGTAATACATCATCTCACAACTAACTCATTAGTTGCAATGCTTGCAAGGCTTATGTGATGTGCATTACCGAGAGGGCCCAGAGATACCTCTCCGACAATCGGAGTGACAAATCCTAATCTCGAAATACGCCAACCCAACATGTACCTTTGGAGACACCTGTAGAGCTCCTTTATAATCACCCAGTTACGTTGTGACGTTTGGTATCACACAAAGTGTTCCTCCGGTAAACGGGAGTTGCATAATCTCATAGTCATAGGAACATGTATAAGTCATGAAGAAAGCAATAGCAACATACTAAATGATCGGGTGCTAAGCTAATGGAATGGGTCATGTCAATCACATCATTCTCCTAATGATGTGATCCCATTAATCAAATGACAACACATGTCTATGGTTAGGAAACTTAACCATCTTCAATTAACGAGCTAGTCAAGTAGAGGCATACTAGTGACGTTTGGTTTGTCTATGTATTCACACAAGTATTATGTTTCCGGATAATACAATTCTAGAATGAATAATAAACATTTATCATGATATAAGGAAATAAAATAATAACAATATTATTGCCTCTAGGGCATATTTCCTTCAATCTCTTCTTTGAGTGCCACTTCAGCTCTGACTGCTGGTCCCATCTTGGCCTCTCCTGGCCTCAAGGAAGTACAAGACTGAACAACATTTCCAAAGCAAAACAAGACTGGGATAGACCGCTCTTTATGGAACTATTTTTGTTGGCAGCCTGGAGTATATGGATGGAGCGCAACAACAGGCACTTTAGAAAGATCCTACCATCCAAAACTGCTTGGTTAAGTAGACTTAAGGCTGATTTTTCACTGCTCACCCATAGGGTTAGAGAGGAACACAAACAACACATTTCAATAATACTTACATCTTTGTAAAATTAGCACCTGCCTCCCATCCACCAAAGGAGGATGGATTGTAACTACAATGTACAGTTTCACTAACCTGTATTAATATATAACATAGTGGGAGGTACTCCTACTGTTTCTGGTCAAAAAAAAGATTGCCCTCTCCCAATGAGAGGAGCGTTGGTGATGATTTCCCCCTCCCGGAGGGAAGTTTTCCAACGGAACAGCTCTGCCGAAGCTCTAGATTGGATCCGCCAAGGTTCCGCCTCGTGGCGGCGGAGTCTCTTCCCGAAAAGTTCATGTCTATTTTTTTCTCATCGAAAGACCTCATATAGGAGAAGATGGGCATCGGAGAGCCACCAGGGGGGCCACGAGGTAGGGGGCACGCCCTAAGGGGGGCGCCCCCACCCTCATTAGCAGGGTGTGGGCCCCCTGGCCTTCATCTTTGGCATGGATTTTTCTTGATTTCTTTTAAGACGTTCTGTGGAGGTTCAGGACTTTTGGAGTTGTGCAGAATAGGTCTCTAATATTTGCTCCTTTTCCAGACCAGAATTCCAGCAACCGGCATTCTCCCTCCTTGTGTAAACCTTGTAAAATAAGAGAGAATAGCCATAAATATTGTGACATAAAGTGAAATAATAGTTCATAATGCGATAAATATCGATATAAAAGCATGATGCAAAATGGATGTATTAGCTGCAAACTAAGTTCGGTGATCCGAACTATGCCCAGCTTAACCAAGTATGGAGTTCTCCGGATGAGTTCTTGGACTTGCCGAAGAGTTCTGCCGATGCGGCATTGTATTACCAAGCATGAGATGGATATACAACAGAGAAGCTTTTTTGGTCGCAGTTTGGCACATCAAAGTGCCCTTTGTTGCTCAATGAACAGATGTCCCAATGGGCCGAACTTCATAGGATATTCGGCGCTGCCATGAAGGACGTCGTAATCCGGTTGTGGCCAACTGAGCCTGTTTTGAACAGCTATTTCGGTTTGGTGCAAAGGCTTGTTGACGCGGTGTCGCGTATCGATGTTGTGAAGCGGTCAACGTGCATTGAGGGTGCATGGATGGCTTTTGCCCGAGTCAAGACGTTCTGGGGGAAGATGAAGGCCATCGATGTTGCGACGGAGGGTCTACCCAAAGGCAAGGACCGTCCGAAACCGGAGCATTATTTTGAAGACGTCCTAGAGGCCGCCCGCTTTATAGAGGGTCAGTGCTCAAAAGACATAATGTTCGAGTGAGGTGTATGAAAATTGTAAAAGACAATTTTATAGTTAATCTATTTATGTTTTGCTTGAAAGCTTGAATTCCTCCTGTGTGGCTCTTTTGATATAATCTGGAAGTTTTCCAGTCATTGGCTTCAGCCCCCTTGTAGTAAGTACGGGGGTGTTCGGAAAAGCATTTAATCACTCTTTATCCAACGTCTTGGTCCATGAAGGAGGTGATAATGCGGCGAACCAGGCAATCGGACTATAAAGCATTAACACTTTCACTTAGCCATAGGAGTTTTATGATGGGGCTACGACATAGCCCCTGGTATGTATGCGGCGTATGGTGCCTTACATATTCGATCTGAAAAAGATCCATCGTGTGACACGGAGAGTCGCTAAAGATTCCAATAAGTCGCCAAGTGGTAGACCAGCTCACACCGCATCATGATAGTCAGTTTTTGGCTTTCTCTACTGAGGTGCTCGTTCGGTTTAGACCAAGGCACAATCGCAGTAGTTCTCCCTTTACTACCCTAGCCGATAGAGCGGAACGTAGGGTAGCAAGCACAGGAGCCGGGCAACCCAACTATTGACCCAAGACAATGATTCGGAGCTGATGCATATAAGGCCAAACTTGCGAAGCCGAAGTATGCTGTAGAGTTGTTCAGACTTTTACTGGCAACTCATTTGTTCCCACACCGAGCCCCTGGCAGGTTATGCCAAGGTATTTCTGTGAAATAACCGTAGGAGCCATATTTGTCGGGAAAACAATACGGATGATTAGTTCGGATATTGTTTACTGGTAACTGAGCGATATGCCAATGATTACTTATGATATATATATAAGCCATCCGCCCGGCTATTTGACATGCTCGAGGTTGGAGGCATAGGAACGAGCATAGTACAGGCTCAAGAAATAGGGAGTGCGGTCTACAAAAAGTTATTTTGGACCTCCTGTCGCACGTCTGTGCCGCCAATCCTCGGTGGGGGGAATCCTTGATGGAAGTAGCCCCTTGGGTGAGTGTACGGATCCGGACTCCGATAGATCCAATTCCAGATGTTTATCCTATTCGTCACCTATTTTTAAAGGATAGCGAAGGAAGAGAATAAAAAATAAGTAATAAAAGAAAGTTACTGGAGTGCTTGCAGGCTTGTCTGTATTGTGCTTCCGCTAATGCCCATGGTATCTTGAGTGCGTAATGATGTATGCGCGGTACAAATTTTGTAGGTGTGTGGAGTTAGCGGCGGAAGCCGGGTTGCTATATCCGTTCTAGGAGTAGATGATCCTCGTGTGGAGGTTGCTTCTGACCCCCGGTGTTTCGTTGGTGAACCTTTTCGTCATCCCTGTCGCTTGGCGGCCTCCTCCCCCTATGTTCGGCGTTGAGCTTGCCGGCCTGTTTAAAGACCCAGCAGTTTCTGTTGGTATGATTAGCTAGTTTATCGGGGTGGCCGTGAATCTGGCATGGTCGGCCCAATATCCTGTCCAGGTTGGATGGTTTGTCTCGATTCGCCTTGAATGGCTTCTTCCGCTGACCGGGCTTGGGGTTGCTGAATCCGGCGTTGACCGCCGTGTCGCCTGATCTTTCATTGTCATTGCGACTATTGTTTTTGCTTCCTCGTGGCTTGCCGTTGCCGTCTCGGATTTCGGAGGTGCCCTGGTTGCTGGCGCTATTGCTTCTATGAGTGAGCCAGTTGTCTTCTCCCGCGCAAAAGCGGGTCATCAGGGCAGTGAGGGCTATCATGGATTTAGGTCCTCCTTGGCCGAGGTGGCATGCAAGCTATTCGTCCCGGACGCCGTGTCTGAAAGCCGCAAGGGATTCCGCGTCCGGACAGTCGGCGATTTGGTTCTTTTTGACTAAGAACCGAGTCCAGAGCTCCCTGGCTGATTCTCCGGGCTGTTGGACAATTTGACTTAGGTCATCGGCATCCGGTGGCCGGACATATGTTCCTCGGAAGTTATCGAGGAAGGCCTCTTCCAAGTCTTCCCAGCTGCCTATGGAATTTTCAGGCAGGCTGTTTAACCAGTACGGAGCTGGCTCTTTTAGTTTTAGTGGGAGGTATTTACTGGCGTGGAGGTCGTCCCCACGGGCCATATGGATGTGGAGGATGAAATCTTCTATCCACACCGCGGGATCGGTTGCCCCGTCGTATGATTCAATATTGACGGGTTTGAATCCTTCGGGGAATTCATGATCCATTACTTCATCAGTGAAGCAAAGCGGGTGTGCCACGCCTCTATGCTGGGCCACACTGCAACGTAATTCCGAAGGAGTCCCTTTACGGTTTTCGGCTCGGGCGTGGCGAGGTTGGACACGTCCGAATAGGTAGCCGTCGTCGCGTGTCGAAGCATGCTTTCACGATCGGTAGATCGGTCTTGTGTGTCCTGCTCTATTGTCCAAGTCTCTCTGTAGGTCGTTTGGGTAATCGTGACCCGTGTTGTTCCTGCCTTTAGGGTGAGGTGGGGCTGTCTGGTGTTCGGCTTGAGTTTCCTCTTTATCCGGACAGAGTTGCCGGTGACCTGTCACATTGTGTGACGATGGTATGGGCTCCAATGCCCCTTCATCGAACTGGTGTAGCAATCTGTGCTATGGGTAGCCTTTGGCTAGGCTACTAAGGCCGTATTCTACGGCGACCAGGACTTCGGTCCATCTGTCGTTGAGTAGGTCTTGGTCAGCTTGAAGCTGCTGCTACTTCTTTTTCAGGATCCTTGCCGTAGCTATCATCCTGCGCTTGAAGCGCTTCTGTTCAAGGGGCTCTTCGGGTACGATGAAGTCTTCGTCGCCGAGGCTTACCTCATCTTCGGAGAGCGGAAGGTAGTTGTCGTCCTCCGAACCGTCGCTGGGCAGGGCCTGTTCGTCGGGGCTGGCTTGCCCGTTTTCCTGTTCCTCCTGCTTGGATGTTGCTCCCATAGGGTCTTCATTGCTTTCGACGCCGTCTGGAGTACCATTTTCTCCAGTGCCATTGTTGCTGCGGCGTGAATTGGGGCGGCGTTTGGGGCGCCGAAACTTAGACTGTGGCTCAGGAGTTTTAACTGGATCTCCCTTGTCTTTGTCGCGAGGCTTTTAAGTGTATCGATCATGTACACGTCATGTGAAGGGGTGGCCATCTCGTGCCTGATGACTGGCGATCTTGGCCTTGCTCCTTATCGGCATCATCGTCTATACCGTCAATGTCTGCGGAGCCAGGAGCGGGCATGTCGGTTAAGTCCTTGACAGTGGCTATGAAGTGGGTGGCGGGTGGGAAGCAAAATTCTCCGTTGTCAGCCCCTAGTTCGAGCCGGACATAGTTCGGCTGCGAGTCTCCCATGAATGACAGGTTCTTTGAAGAGTTTAGCACATCGTCCAAAGGTGAGTGCTGAAAAACGTCTGCAGCGCTGAATTCGAAGATCGATAACCGATCTAGCTCGGTGTCCGCAAGCGTACATGGTCCGGAACTTATAGCCGGAAATGAGTCCCGTCGGGGATATACCCCGTGGTATGACCCGGCCGGAAGTATGACCCCGTCGGACTTGGCGCTTCATCGTAACCCGCCGGAGGATTGGCGACTCATGGGTCTGGCGGTTCACTGGTGTAACGACTCACGAGCCTGGCGACTTAATGATGGCCCCGACGGCGGGTCAGACGGATGATAAGGGCCCAAGGCCTAGCAGGCCGGCTCATGCTATTGTGGGCCGGCTTAAGACGGAAGGCATGAGGAATATTTCTTTTGCGAGGAAGCAAGACCCGTACTTGTATCCGACTTGTAATAGAGAATAAGTTAGTTCTAATCCTACTAGGACTCTACATGTAAGCCGCCTCTTCAACTTATATAAGGAGGGGCAGGGCTCCCCAAAGAAGGGGTGAGCAAGAAACAATCTCTAGGGCTAGACACAAAGAGCCGGCTTACCGGCGACTCCCTCGTGACCATAATGAGACATAGCCACAAACAGCATGTAGGTTATTACCGGATGATGTTTCTCGGGGCCCGAAGCTGTCTAAACCTTGTCTTGTGTTGCGTCTCTCGATTCCGCTCAACCCCTCTCAAGCTACCACATAGATGTGTTGGCCTCGCGACTAAGTCCTCATACTAAGGACATCTGCCGTGACAAATCCACGACGGTTGGCGTCTATTGTGGGCTCGTGCACGGTGGTGTTGAGTTCTTAAAGGGATCTCTTACAGGGACGAGAAGTTCGCAATTTTTGGATGAAGAAGAGCCGGTTGGAAAAGATCTACATCAGCTTCGAGTTCATAGGTCCAGATTCATAGTTTGAAAGATTTAAGAAAAGTTAAGGTTGCGATTTGATGGAAGTCACAAGCCTCCAACACCATCGGTGTGTTAGGTTTCCGTGGGTTGCTCGCCAAAACCTGTACGGTCGGAGTCACCGTCGCCGTTCAATCATCAACAACAAAAGAAAAGTCAAGAAAAAGGAAACAAAGCGATGAGAAGGATTTGATCCAGCGTAGTAGGGTCTCAGCGCAACAATTGCTAACCACCCAATCCAGTTGACTTCGGTCAAAGTAACTACAACCCGGAGAAGGATCGGGCTCTGCCGCAGCTGCGGCCGTGCCTCGCTGGTGCCTCTTCGCCTCCGGGCCTCGCCCCGACGACTTGCCAGTATCGTTCCCAAGACCGACAGTAACCAGCCTCAAGTTTGGAAGCTCGGCCACGTCTTCTTATCCACGTACAGCTTCAAGTTCCGAGGCAATTAAGCCAACGCTGTTGCATGCTACTTCCACGTAAGGGCTCATTCGATTTGAAGAAAATCAGAACATAGGAATTAAAAATAGTATAGAAATTTAATAGGATAACATTTGTCATTGTAAGAAATTGACTTGCCTCGTTCCTACGCGTAAAATGAGCTTTGAATGGATGTGTAGTTTCCCAAAAACATAAGAAATAAGTAGTATTTCTATGAAATTTCTATACGCGTTTTCTATAAATCAAATGCATATATAAGAAATTTTCCTCCGGAATTCTTGTTTCTATGTTCTTCCTACAAAAATCCTTCAAACCGAATAAGGCATAAAAGGGAAAACAGAGGAAAAGATACGATCTGCCAGTTTGGAGTACGACTAGTATTCATGATTTGGAAAATACTACTTGAGTATGTCATAAAAAAAAAGAGAGCCCACGACATGGCGGTTGATACGGACATGGATTTGGCAGACCGACCAAACGGATTTGGCGGGTCACTTGAGCCGCCGCCCCGCGGCTGCGACCACGGCCTCACCTCGGGGTTGGTCATCGTCGTCCACGCCCACATGCGTCCAAAAAATAAATCAGGTGCTATTATATATATATATATATATATATATATATATATATATATATATTTAATACACTTTAATTACTCCGAGCGCAACTACTCTGCCCTACTGTATTTTTATATGCAGGGTAATCATTTGCTATAAAAGTGACATTATACCGTGGATACAAAGCACATGGCATCATCATTTTGCACTGTCGGTTTATTTGACCGTGCCCGCGGCCGACTCAATCGTCCGCGTCCACGGTCGACTTATCTGTCTGCGTGACTTATGACGCCGTGACCGATTCACGCGCCCGCACCGTCTTCTAAATGTCGCGATTGACTCCTACATATACATCAACAAATCAGAGCCACGTCTGCTCATACAAGTTGTCCAATGGACATATACGAGCCGCCCCTGTGGTCTTGAGCCGCCGGGGCCGCGTTGAACGGCCTCTGCCGTGTTTAGCCGCCTGGTCTATATTGAGTCGTCGTTCTGTCTGAGCGGCCTCTATTGCGTTGAACAGATCATCCATCATCCGAACAATCAGGTGATATCTATCCGTTTAAGTTTATTAGCATGCATTGTTCTTTATCAAAGAACA
Source organism: Triticum monococcum (assembly GCA_034509565.1). NCBI lineage: Eukaryota > Viridiplantae > Streptophyta > Magnoliopsida > Poales > Poaceae > Triticum > Triticum monococcum. Next base: position 750,849,638 of record CM067843.1, on the reverse strand, counting down.
ATTATGTTTGTCTGTGATATTTTTCGCAGGTGTCACATAAAGTGGGCGCCAACATCAATTTTGCACTAGCATTTATTGAGCCGCTGAGGCCGCATTGAGCCGCCCCTGCGGTGGTGAGCCGCCCTGTTGAGCCGCCCGGCGCTTCGCGCCTCTGCCGTTGTCTCATCCTTGCGGCCTTCTCGGCCGCCATTATTTCTGAGCCGTCGCAGCTGTTTACTGGGCTTGAGCCACCCAGAGCCGCGCTTTAAGCTGCCACCTTTGAACCCTATGGCTGATCATTCTTGATGAAACAAATCAGAGGCCATCAAGCTATGGCCCTTGCCTACACCGGACGGGTCAATGGACAGGGCTCAAGAACTTCGGATTATTGAAGGGAAAAATAACCCGGCCCAGGAGGTTACTGCCCTATTGGTGAAAATTTAGGGCCATTAGAAAATTTCTGGCTTATAATTAACAATTCCGGTTTAAAATCCGGCCCAAGGTAAATTCGTCTCTCACAAAGATTTGAAGCTTTCAATATCCGGCTCGCCACCCGGTTCAAGAAGAATTTATCTCTCGCAAAGCTCGAGTTCTCGGGAAAAATTAAAGGGACCAAAGAGAGTCTATTGCAAGGCATAACTCAAACATAGGTACCCTGCTTCAAAAGACCATTGGGGGCTGATTGTATTTAAATCTAGCTTAACCCCTTTTTGGGTCCGACTTGGATCGTATTCGAATCAGGGTCGTTAAAAACCTCTCAAGGTCATTTGGGGGCTTCCTGTTCAAACATAGGTCGTATTCGAACCAAAGAGAACATAGCTGTCGGTACCCTCTTGATCGGCGCAATGCCAAAACCACTAGGGGGCTTCTTGATCGTATTCGAATCATAGCTTAATCTCTTTTTGGGTCCGACTTGGATCATATCCGAATCAGGGTCGTTAAAAACCTCTCAAGGTCATTTGGGGCTTCCTGTTCAAACATAGGTCGTATTTGAACCAAAGAGAACACAGTTGTCGGTACCCTCTTGATCGGCGCAACGCCAAAGCCACTGGGGGCTACATGATCGTATTTGAATCCTAGCTTAACCCCTTTGGTCCGGTTTACTGATCGTATTCGAATCAGAAGCCTCAAATATGTCTTTCTATTTTGCTTAAATTTTTTTGCAAACAGTCTTTTGGGTTTGTCTTGAAATTTTTTGCTCATATCTGAAGCATATATATGTGGTTTCTCTTAAACCCGGCCTGGCTGTGAACTTTAAGTCGCCGGTATATTTTGAATTGCGCCATTGAAATCATGCGCATATCAGTCATTGGATTATTGCCCTTATTGGATACGATGATATAAGCCGGCGGTATGATCCAATTCCACAGGATTTGCAGAACTATGACTTATATAAATGCTTAAGTCCAAGCTCATCATAAAAATTGATGTTTCAAAATGATTATCCGTTCTGGATTTTCTCAAAGGCTATAAGCCGCCGGGTTATAAAAAATCCGGCTTACAATGGAGGCGTATTAAATCGCCATCGGCCAAGAGCCGCCGAGTATTTAAAACTCCGGATTTACTTGTCAACAGATAAAGTATTTGCATCTTTAAATAGCCAAACTTGGCTGGATTTTCATTATGATATTGAATGATTGAGGTTTTCAAACCGGGTAATTCAAATCTTTAATAGCCAACATGGCTGGATTTTTATTATGGTTATCAGTAACTAAATATTATGATTGAGGTTTTCAAAGTCGCTTCAGCGCAAAGGCTATTATTTTATCAATGGATATGATTTATTCTACCATGAAAGGAATAGTCCTGAGTCGTTGCAGGCTTACGACCCGGCACTTGGGGGCTACATTATTCAAATTGAGATTACATCGAATATGCAAGTCGCATGTCACTGCCAGCATGCACCATGGCACTTGGGGGCTAATGCAAAGTCATTTTTTGCTCAATTTATTGAAGACCCGACTCATCATATTCTAAATGAGCCGACCCTTGGGGGCTACCAATTGCTCCTGTCGAAAATTCAAGGTACATAAGTCTTAAACCATTATATTGAAAGATTCACTACTCAGTTGGTAGAGTACAAAGCTCTTAACCTTGTGGACGTGGGTTCAAGCCCCATGGTGGAGATTACATCATATGATGTTATTATCAATGAATCATATACAAAGTCCCAGCTCAGTAATATCTTATTGAGCCGGCCCTTGGGGGCTACACGTTGCTGTTCAAATCTACATGATCATATCTACAAAGTCCCTGCTCATTATTGCATAATGACCCGGCCCTTGGGGGCAACACTGGTTGAAATTTTTTATGAGCATAAGGCAATTACATGTCCCGGGTTGCTGCAAGCATGACAACCCGGCACTTGGGGGCAACAGGTCATATGCATATAAGGGAGGAATAGCTTCAAATTCTCAGTTTTGAGCAAATCATATTATTATCGGAGAAACCTGCAAAGTTTATGACCCGTCGTCATCATAAGATTAACCCGGCATCAACAACAATTACATTGACCCGGCACCGTTTGTTTATAACCCGACAATTTTGACAATCATAAATCGGCAAGATCTACATCTTTAAGCCGGCTGAATATCAGTTGAATATTTCAAGACCAATATTTTTTCAAATCACAGCATTGAAGGCCGACTCAAATGGATTATTTCTTATAATATTTCTTTAGAAGAGCCAATATCAGCAAATGGATTATGAAGCTGGCCTATTGACCCGGATTTTCCAGGAGAAAATGTCAAGGACTTAAGGATGATTAGGTACTGGCTTACAAGAATATTTAACCTGAGCACAACCTGTCAAATTTGTTCTTGTGTTTATATTGCAGATTAGTTTAACATGGATAAATCCAAATTAAACTGGGGGCTAATGTCGGGGATATACCCCGCGGTATGACCCGGCCGGAAGTATGACCCGGTTGGACTTGGCGCTTCATCGTAACCCGCCAGAGGATTGGCGACTCATGGGTCTGGCGGTTCACTGGTGTGATGACTCATGAGCCTGGCGACTTAATGATCCCCGACGGCGGGTCAGACGGATGACAAGGGCCCAAGGCCCAGTAGACCGGCTCATGTTATTGTGACCCGGCTTAAGACGGAAGGCATGAGGAATATTTCCTTTACGAGGAAGCAAGACCCGTACTTGCATCTGACTTGTAATAGAGAATAAGTTAGTTCTAATCCTACTCAGACTCTACATGTAAGCCGCCTCTTCAACTTACATAAGGAGGGGCAAGGCTCCCCAAAGAAGGGGGGAGCAAGAAACAATCTCTAGGGCTAGACACAAAGAGCCGGCTTACCGGCGACTCCCTCATGACCATAATGAGACCTAGCCACAAACAACATGTAGGGTTATTACCGGATGATGTTTCCCGGGGCCTGAAGCTGTCTAAACCCTTGTCTTGTGTTGCGTCTCTCAATTCCGCTCAACCCCTCTCAAGCTACCACATAGATGTGTTGGCCTCACGACTAAGTCCTCACACTAAGGACATCTGCCATGACAAATTCACGACAAGTCCGGAGTTCCATTGGCGCTAATATTGCAGGGTGTCGAGTCTGCGTGCGGCTCTAACGCCGCGGACTCTGTGGCCTTGAATGGCACGATCTGCTCTGGTTCTAAGGCCATTGCAGCAACAGGAGCCATCTCCTGAATCTGGTCTAATGACATATTTGAGTCATGTTCATCGGGGCGAGGAGGAGCCATCGCTGCGGTCTCAAATCCATTGAAGATCAAGTCTCCACGGATATCCGCGACATAGTTCAAGCTTCCAAATCTGACCTGGTGGCCAGGGGCGTAGCTATCGATCTGCTCCAGATGGCCAAGCGACTTGGCCCGCAGTACGAAGCCGCCGAACATGAAAATCTATCCGGGGAGGAAGGTTTGTCCTTGGACAGCGTCGCTATAGACGATTGAAGGGGCCATCGTACCTTTCGTCGACGGCACAGTGGAACTCTCAATGAAAGCACCAATGTCGATGTCAAAACCGGCGAATCTCGGTTAGGGGGTCCCGAACTGTGCGTCTAGGATTGATGGTAACAGGAGACGGGGGACAGGATGTTTACCCAGGTTCGGGCCCTCTCTATGGAGGTAATACCCTACGTCCTGCTTGATTGATCTTGATGAATATGAGTGTTACAAGAGTTGATCTACCACAAGATCGTAATGACTAAACCCTAGAAGTCTAGCCTGTATGACTATGGTAATGAGTATATCCTTTCCGGACTAACCCCTCCGGTTTATATAGACACCGGGGGGAATCTAGGGTTACATAGAGTAGGTTACATAAGGAATCTTCATAGTCGATCGCCAAGCTTGCCATCCATGCCAAGTAGAATCCAATCCGGACACGGGTACGGTCTTCGGTCTTCATGTCTTCACAGCCCATCAGTCCGGCCCATAGATAACAGGCCGGACGCCCGAGGACCCCTTAGTCCAGGACTACCTCACCCCTCCGGCAGGGTGCCGGAACGGGTCTAGATTGGTTTTCGGTGGCTATGGAGGCTTCTGGATGCGAAAGAAGTCGGTCAGGGGAGCCACGAGGTGCCCACGAGGGTGGGGGCGCGCCTAGGGGGCAGGCGGGCCTCCCTGCCTCGTGGCCACCTCGAAGCTTCCCTGACGTCTACTCCAAGTCTCCTAGATTGCTTCCGTTCCAAAAATAACTCTCCCGAAGGTTTCATTCCATTTGGACTCCATTTGATATTCCTTTTCTTCGAAACACTGAAATAGGAAAACAACAATTTGGGCTGGGCCTCCGGTTAATAGGTTAGTCCCAAAATAATATAAAAGTGTATAATAAAGCCCATAAACATCCAAAACATATAATATAATAGCATGGAACAATCAAAAATTATAGATACATTGGAGACGTATCAGCCACCAGTTGCCCACAAAACAACACAGCGTGGCCACCCTCTTGGCGCGCCTTGATGCCTTATGGGGCCCACAATTAGCCTCCGGCCCCCATCTTCTGCTATATGAAGAGTTTTGACCTACAAAAAATAAAGAGAGAACTTTCAGGATGAAGCGCCGCCGTCTCGAGGTGGAACCTGGGGAGGAGCACTTTTGCTCTCCGTTGGAGCGATTTCGCCGGGAGGGGGAAATCGAAGCCATCGACATCACCAACGATCCTTTCATCGTGGGAGGACCTTCATCAACATATTCACCAACTCCATCTCATCTCAAACCCTAATTCATCTCTTGTATTCAATCTTTGTCTCAAAACCTCAGATTGGTACCTGTGGTTGCTAGTAGTGTTGATTACATCTCGTAGTTGATGCTAGTTGGTTTATTTGGTGGAAGATTATATGTTCAGATCCTTGATGATATTCAATACCCCTCTGATATTGAACATGAATATGATTTGTGAGTAGTTACTTTTGTTCTTGAGGACATATGAGAAGTCTTATTATAAGTAATCATGTGAATTTGGTATTCATTTGATATTTTGATGATGTGTATGTTGTTGCTTCATTTAGTGGTATCATGTGAAATTGACTACATGACACTTCATCATACTTGGGCCTAAGGGAAGACATTGTGAAGTAATAAGTAGATGATGCGTTGCTAGAGTGATAACAGTTTAAACCCTAGTTTATGTGTTATTCAGTAAGGGGCTGATTTAGATCCATATGTTTCATCCTATGGTTAGATTTATCTTAATTCTTTTTTCTAGTTGCGGATGCTTGCGAGAGGGGGTAATCATAAGTGGGAGGCTTGTTCAAGTAAGAGCAGCACGCAAGCACAGGTCCACCCACATATTAAATTATCAAAGTAGCGAATGCAAATAAGTAAACATGATGAAAGTAGCTAGATGATAATTCACACGTGTCCTCGAGAACGCTTGCTTATTATAAGAGACCGGTCCGGCTTGTCCTTTGCTATAAAAAGCATTGGGCCACTTTGATGCACCTTTGTTACCATTGCTGCTTGTTGCTCGTTGCAAATTACTTTGCTATCAAACTATTTGTTAGCAATAATTTTAGTGATTGCATAGAATACCTTACTGAAAACTGCTTGCCATTTCCTTCTGCTCTTCATTGGGTTCGGCACTCTTACTTATCGAAAGAACTACGATTGATCCCCTATACTTGTGGTTCATCAACCCGACACCAACCCGGGTGTCTTATGCAAAATATAATTGAGCAAATCGATCAGATGATCGGGGAAGAGCATGGCCAGACATTCATTCCCGTGGTGGAAAAAGTGCATGCATTTGAAAACACGCCAACCGGCCAGGGCAGACGATGACAAGAAAATGGGCAGGCAAAGCACCACTATATCCAACCAAGACCAACGGTGAGTCAGGAAAACCACCCCACAGATGCCGGTAGTTGGCTAGGGCTCGTCGCGACAAGGGTCCGGGCCGACATAGCCGAAGCGAAAGCGCATGCCCAGGCACTCGCAAACAAAGCCGGTCATACAAACCTCTCAGAACCCCAAAGGTCAAGGCCGAGCAAGCAACTCGCGCGAGCCAGGCGCACACGTCTGGTCGGCTGGCGCAAGAGACAAACCAGCCCGGGGCTGAAGGACACCGACAGCCGGGTCCGTCCTCCCATCACGCACGAGAGACCGCACGGAAGAGGCCCATGCAGGGTATTGGAACCCCAAGATCCTATGGCAAATAATGACATATTGCACCATCTTGCATAATAACAGAGATTCCTCGCGGTGCATTGAAGTATCGAAAACCGAGAAGTTCATATCCAGCTCCAAGATGATCTTGTTGAGCCTCAGTGGCATCTCCATAGCACTTCATAGTTGTGTTTTTATCATGCTCTTTACTTCATGTTAACTCTTCGGTGTGTTTGGATTTGAATAATTTGGTTGTTCAAACCTTAATTATCATAGAGGGCAGGCCTGGCGCAGTGGTGAACTCCTCCCCACTTGTGTGCCAAGAGGTCCTGGATTTGAACCATTCTCTCTGCATTACACTTTGCATGGGTAAGGGCATCTCCAGCCGTTGGCCCCTCAGGAGGGGCAAAAAATCGCCCCCTGGGGGCGCACCGGCGCTAAACCGCGCACTGGGGGCGTGATGCCCCACAGTCGCGGCCCCCATGGGTTTTAGAATGTTTAAATTCGGCGTAAACACAACGCAAACACGTTCAAGTTCGTTCAAATTTAAACATATTTTACAAAAAAAGGAAAAACAACCGCGTGCTACCCCTGCCGTCTCCCTCGCCGCCTGCCTCGCCGCCCGCCCATGCGGTTCTACATGCCCAGGAGGCTGTAGAACCGCGTGTACTCACCGCCGTCGTTGTCGTCGTCGTCGCCCCCGCCGATGCCTCCGTCGTGCCTGCTGCATCCCTCCCCCAGTTGGCGCGGCGGGTTGGATGGTCCGGGGGCGTCGTCGTCGCCGTCGCTGTCGAGGACCACGACGCCGTGCTCGTCCTTGCGCCCACGCTTGCGGGCGGCGATCTCCCCCAGGGCCCGGCGCTGCCGGACCATCTCGTCGCGGAGGTAGTCGTCCCGTGCCCATCGCAGGGCGTCCTCGTCGGAGAAGCCACGCCGGGATATCTCCTCGTACTCCGCGGGGAGGCCGGGCTCCGGCTTGGGCTCGACGAGGACGAAGCGGTCGGTGGGGGAGGCGTTGTCGCCGATGCGGACGACGGAGCTGCGGGTGCGCGCGCTGACAGGCGTGCCTTGGGGCTCCGCTTGACGGGGCAAAGGTGGAGGCAGGGGGAGCCGCCGGACGAGGAGGAGGGCCCCCCGGTCTCCATGCGCCTCGGGGTCCAGGAGCTTCCCCGTCGGCGTGGGAAGGACGGGGGAGCGGGGTACTCGAGGCGCGGCATGTTGCCGCCCTTGATGTACTCGAGGACGACCTCCAACGTGCGCCCGGGCACGCCCTAAAGGAAATATGCCCTGGAGGCAATAATAAAGATATTATTTATTTCCTTATATCATGATAAATGTTTATTATTCATGCTAGAATTGTATTAACCAGAAACATAATACATGTGTGAATACATAAACAAACAAAGTGTCACTAGTATGCCTCTACTTGACTAGCTCGTTAATCAAAGATGGTTGTGTTTCCTAACCATGGACAAAGAGTTGTCATTTGATTAACGGGATCACATCATTAGTTGAATGATCTGATTGACATGACCCAATCCACTAGCTTAGCACCCGATCGTTTAGTATGTTGCTATTGCTTTCTTCATGACTTATACATGTTCCTATGACTATGAGATTATGTAACTCCCGTGTGCCGGAGGAACACTTTGTGTGCTACCAAACGTCACAACGTAACTGGGTGATTATAAAGGTGCTCTACAGGTGTCTCCAAAGGTACATGTTGGGTTGACGTATTTCGAGATTAGGATTTGTCACTCCGATCGTCGGAGAGGTATCTCTGGGCCCTCTCAGTAATGCACATCACTTAAGCCTTGCAAGCATTGCAACTAATGAGTTAGTTGCGGGATGATGTATTACGGAACGAGTAAAGAGACTTGCCGGTAATGAGATTGAACTAGGTATTGGATACCGACGATCGAATCTCGGGCAAGTAGCATACCGATGACAAAGGGAACGATGTATGTTGTTATGCGGTCTGACCGATAAAGATCTTCGTAGAATATGTAGGAGCCAATATGGGCATCCAGGTCCCGCTATTGGTTATTGACCGGAGACGTGTCTCGGTCATGTCTACATTGTTCTCGAACCGTAGGGTCCGCACGCTTAAAGTTATGATGACAGTTTCATTATGAGTTTATGTATTTTGATGTACCGAAGGTTGTTTGGAGTCCCGGATGTGATCATGGACATGACGAGGAGTCTCGAAATGGTCGAGACATAAAGATTGATATATTGGACGACTATATTCAGACATCGGAATTGTTCCTGGTGATTTCGGATTAAACCGGAGTGCCGGAGGGGTTACCAGAACCCCCCGGGGAAGTAATGGGCCTTAGTGGGCCTGAGGGGAGAGAGAGGGCGGCAGCCCAGGAGGTGGCGCCCCCCCCTCATGGGGAGTCCGAATTGGACTAGGAGGGGGGCGCGGCCCCCCTTTCCCTCTCCCTCTTCCTCTCTTTCCTTCCCCCTCTCTATTCCTAGTTGGACTAGGAAAGGGGAGTCCTACTCCCACTAGGAGGAGGACTCCCCCCCTCTCCTTGGCGCGCCCCAAGGGCCGGCCGGCCTCCCCCTTGTTCCTTTATATACGGGGGCAGGGGGCACCCTAGTACACACACAAGTTGATCATCGTGATCGTTCCTTAGCCGTGTGCGGTGCCCCCCTCCACAATATTCCACCTCGGTCATATTGTAACAGCGCTTAGGCGAAGCCCTGCGGCGGTAGAACATCAAGATCGTCACCACGCCGTCGTGTTGATGGAACTCATCCCCGAAGCTTTGCTGGATCGGAGCCCGGGGAGCGTCATCGAGTTGTACGTGTGCCAAGAACTCGGAGGTGCCGGAGTAACGGTGCTTGGATCGGTCGGATCGGGAAGACGTACGACTACTTCCTCTACGTTGCGTCAATGCTTCCGCTTTGGTCTACGAGAGTACGTAGACAACACTCTCCCCTCTCGTTGCTATGCATCACCATGATCTTGCGTGTGCGTAGGTAATTTTTTGGAATTACTACGTTTCCCAACAGTGGCATCCGAGCCTAGGTTTTATGGTTTGATGTTATATGCACGAGTAGAACACAAGTGAGTTGTGGGCGATATAAGTCATACTGCCTACCAGCATGTCATACTTTGGTTCGGCGGTATTGTTGGATGAAGCGGCCCGGACCGACATTACGCGTATGCTTACGCGAGACTGGTTCTACTGCCGTGCTTTGCACACAGGTGGCTGGCGGGTGTCAGTTTCTCCAACTTTAGTTGAACCGAGTGTGGCTACGCCCGGTCCTTGAGAAGGCTAAAACGGCATCAACTTGACAAACTATCGTTGTGGTTTTGATGCGTAGATAAGATTGGTTCTTGCTTAAGCCCATACCAGCCACGTAAAACTTGCAACAAACAAAGTAGAGGACGTCTAACTTGTTTTTGCAGGGCATGTTGTGATGTGATATGGTCAAGACATGATGCTAAATTTTATTGTATGAGATGATCATGTTTTGTAACTGAGTTATCGGCAACTGGCAGGAGCCATATGGTTGTCGCTTTATTGTATGCATTGCAATCGCGCTGTAATGCTTTACTTTATCACTAAGCGGTAGCGATAGTCATGGAAGCATAAGATTGGCGAGACGACAACGATGCTATGATGGAGATCAAGGTGTCACGCCGGTGACGATGGTGATCATGACGGTGCTTTGGAGATGGAGATCACAAGCACAAGATGATGATGGCCATATCATATCACTTATATTGATTGCATGTGATGTTTATCTTTTATGCATCTTATCTTGCTTTGATTGACGGTAGCATTAAGATGATCTCTCACTAAATTATCAAGAAGTGTTCTCCCTGAGTATGCACCGTTGCCAAAGTTCGGCGTGCCCAGACACCACGTGATGATCGGGTGTGATAAGCTCTACGTCCATCTACAACGGGTGCAAGCCAGTTTTGCACACGCGGAATACTCAGGTTAAACTTGACGGGCCTAGCATATGCAGATATGGCCTCGGAACACGGAGACCGAAAGGTCGAGCGTGAATCATATAGTAGATATGATCAACATAATGATGTTCACCATTGAAAACTAATCCATTTCACGTGATGATCGGTTATGGTTTAGTTGATTTGGATCACGTGATCACTTAGAGGATTAGAGGGATGTCTATCTAAGTGGGAGTTCTTAAGTAATATGATTAATTGAACGTAAATTTATCATGAACTTAGTACCTGATAGTATCTTGCTTATGTATGTTTGATTGTAGATAGATGGCCCGTGTTGTTGTTCCGTTGAATTTTAATGCGTTCCTTGAGAAAGCAAAGTTGAAAGATGATGGTAGCAATTACACGGACTGGGTCCGTAACTTGAGGATAATCCTCATTGCTGCACAGAAGAATTACGTCCTGGAAGCACCGCTGGGTGCCAGGCCTGCTGCTGGAGCAACACCAGATGTTATGAACGTCTGGCAGAGCAAAGCTGATGACTACTCGATAGTTCAATGTGCCATGCTTTACGGCTTAGAATCGGGACTTCAACGACGTTTTGAACGTCATGGAGCATATGAGATGTTCCAGGAGTTGAAGTTAATATTTCAAGCAAATGCCCGGATTGAGAGATATGAAGTCTCCAATAAGTTCTATAGCTGCAAGATGGAGGAGAACAGTTCTGTCAGTGAGCATATACTCAAAATGTCTGGGTATAATAATCACTTGATTCAGATGGGAGTCAATCTTCCAGATGATTGCGTCATTGACAGAATTCTCCAATCACTGCCACCAAGCTAAAAGAGCTTTGTGATGAACTATAATATGCAAGGGATGAATAAGACTATTCCTGAGCTCTTCGCAATGCTGAAAGCTGCGGAGGTAGAAATCAAAAAGGAGCATCAAGTGTTGATGGCCAACAAGACCACTGGTTTCAAGAAAAGGGGCAAAGGGAAGAAGAAGGGGAACTTCAAGAAGAACAGCAAGCAAGTTGCTGCTCAAGAGAAGAAACCCAAGTCTGGACCTAAGCCTGAAACTGAGTGCTTCTACTGCAAGCAGACTGGTCACTTGAAGCGGAACTGCCCCAAGTATTTGGCGGATAAGAAGGATGGCAAGGTGAACAAAGGTATATGTGATATACATGTTATTGATGTGTACCTTAGTAATGCTTGCAGTAGCACCTGGGTATTTGATACTGGTTCTGTTGCTAATATTTGCAACTTGAAAAAGGGACTACGGATTAAGCAAACACTGGCAAAGGACGAGGTGACGATGCGCGTGGGAAATGGTTCCAAAGTCCATGTGATCGCAGTCGGCACGCTACCTCTACATCTACCTTCGGGATTAGTATTAGACCTAAATAATTGTTATTTCGTGCCAGCGTTGAGCATGAACATTATATCTGGATCTTGTTTAATGCGAGACGGTTATTCATTTAAATCAGAGAATAATGGTTGTTCTATTTATATGAGTAATATCTTTTATGGTCATGCACCCTTGAAGAGTGGTCTATTCTTATTGAATATCGATAGTAGTGACACATATATTCATAATGTTGAAGCCAAAAGACACAAAGTTGATAATGATGGTGCAACTTATTTATGGCACTGCCGTTTAGGTCATATCGGTGTAAAGCGCATGAAGAAACTCCATATTGATGGACTTTTGGAACCACTTGATTATGAATCACTTGGTACTTGCGAACCGTGCCTCATGGGCAAGATGACTAAAACACCGTTCTCCGGTACTATGGAGAGAGCAACAGATTTGTTGGAAATCATACATACAGATGTATGATTTCCGATGAATATTGAGGCTCGTGGCGGATATCGTTATTTTCTCACCTTCACAGATGACTGAAGCAGATATGGGTATATCTACTTAATGAAACATAAGTCTGAAACATTTGAAAAGTTCAAAGAATTTCAGAGTGAAGTTGAAAATCATCGTAACAAGAAAATAAAGTTTCTACGATCTGATCGTGGAGGAGAATATTTGAGTTACGAGTTTGGTGTACATTTGAAACAATGCGGAATAGTTTCGCAACTCACGCCACTCGGAACACCACAGCGTAATGGTGTGTCCGAACGTCGTAATCGTACTTTACTAGATATGGTGCGATCTATGATTTCTCTTACTAATTTACCGCTATCGTTTTGGGGTTATGCTTTAGAGATGGCTGCATTCACGTTAAATAGGGCACCATCAAAATCCGTTGAGACGACGCCTTATGAACTATGGTTTGGCAAGAAACCAAAGTTGTTGTTTCTTAAAGTTTGGGGCTGCGATGCTTATGTGAAAAAGCTTCAACCTGATAAGCTCGAACCCAAATCGGAGAAATGTGTCTTCATAGGATACCCAAAGGAGACTGTTGGGTACACCTTCTATCTCAGATCCGAAGGCAAGATATTCGTTGCTAAGAATGGATCCTTTCTAGAGAAGGAGTTTCTCTCGAAAGAAATGAGTGGGAGAAAAGTAGAACTTGATGAGGTAACTATACCTGCTCCCTTACTGGAAAGTAGTTCATCACAGAAATCGGTTTCTGCGACACCTACACCAATTGGTGAGGAATTTAATGATAATGATCATGAAATTTCAGATCAAGTTACTACCAAGCCTCGTAGATCAACTAGAGTAAGATCCGCACCAGAGTGGTACGGTAATACTGTTCTGGAAATCATGCTACTAGATCATGATGAACCTACGAACTATGAAGAAGCGATGGTGAGCCCAGATTCCGCAAAATGGCTTGAAGCCATGAAATCTGAGATGGGATCCATGTATGAGAACAAAGTATGGACTTTGGTTGACTTGCCCGATGATCGGCAAGCAATTGAGAATAAATGGATCTTCAAGAAGAAGACTGACGCTGACGGTAATATTACTGTCTACAAAGCTCGACTTGTCGCAAAAAGGTTTTCGACAAGTTCAAGGGGTTGACTACGATGAGACATTCTCACCCGTAGCGATGCTTAAGTCTGTCCGAATCATGTTAGCAATTGCCGCATTTTATGATTATGAAATTTGGCAGATGGATGTCAAAACTGCATTCCTGAATGGATTTCTGGAAGAACAGTTGTATATGATGCAACCAGAAGGTTTTGTCGATCCAAAGGGAGCTAAAAAGTGTGCAAGCTCCAGTGATCCATTTATGGACTGGTGCAAGCCTCTCGGAGTTGGAATAAATGCTTTGATAGTGTGATCAAAGCATTTGGTTTTATACAGACTTTCGGAGAAGCCTGTATTTACAAGAAAGTGAGTGGGGGTGATGAAGCTATGTACCTAGGGTAGGGGCACGGACCCGTCCTAGAAAGCCCTACCCAAGGACATCCCTAGAATGAGTCACCTCTCAAACAACTGGAAGGCATCCCACTCGACGGGTTCAAGACACTTGACTAAAGAACAACCACTCGACCATGAAGCCAACCACTCGACTGCCAGAAGACCTAAAGTCACTCCGCAGGCAAACGGTCGGCTATTAAGTAGTCTTTATGGTTATTATGACACTTTATTAGGGACGTTATCAGTAACGCCCGACCTTAAATGTACCTCAAACCCTGCATTACTGAGGGTAGGAGAGGGCCGGCGAACTCTATATAAGCCACCCCCCTCCTCATTATGAGGGGTTCGCACCCTTGTTATCTACACACGCATAATCCAATCGACCGCCTCCGGGCACTGAGACGTAGGGTTGTTACTTCCTCCGAGAAGGGTCTGAACTCGTAAACCTTGCGTGCTTACAACTTCCCAATAGCTAAGGTCTAGCCTCTCCATACACACCCCCCTACCTCACTGTCAGACTTAGAACCACGACAGTTGGCGCCCACCGTGGGGCATTAGTCTTAGCGCCTAATTGGAGAAGTTGCGATTTTTCCGATCCATTTGATCATGGTTTCCTGCGGAATTTTGGTAGAGGGCCGCGAGATCCGTCTCGGCGCGCTCACCTTCATCGCCGACGACTCCGCCTGGCTCCAGGAGGCGCCGCTCGACATCGACGCGCTCCGCGTCCGTGGTGCGACGCACTTCCGCGCGTGCATTCGTGGCGTCCTCCTGCGGCAGCCGTCGAGCCAATATCGGTCGGCCCCGTGTCGTCTCCCTGCCCTGTCTCCCACCAGCACAAGCGCTTAGGTCGGTCGAGACTCCAGCGGTGGGTGAGGCACGCCGTGGCCCGCCAGTCGGCGGCCCCACAAGTCGCGGCAATCGAGCCCGACGAATCCCTCTGCGGCCTGTTCGACCTGTCGACTGGCTCCACGGAGACCGCATCCGAGTGTGATAGCAGCGACCCTTTAGCTGAGGTTCTGGCGGTCGAGGGGACACACAGTCCTCCCGGATTCCATCGCGCTGATGGTGGTGCGGAGAGGGGCGATCCGTCGCATCCCCACGACGAGTACCTCCCCGAGCCTCTCATGTCACTGCAGCGAGAGGAGCTTCGCCGCCGGAACATGGACGCGCTCCACACTCCTATTATTGGAGAAACCCCTGAGGCCCGGGCCTTGGAGGACGCGTGCTTGGCCAACCTGGCCGAGCGCACTCGACTGGAAAATCTACAGCGAATACTCGACGAGCAAGCGCGTCAGCGGGCTCCCGAGTCCAGTCGACGACAGCAAGCTCCTGAATCCAGTCGACGTCAGCTCTTCCCGCCGCCGCAGGTATACCGAACTCCAGTTCAGAATTTGGCCGCCGCGGCCCGCATAGCGGAGTCAATTCAGCCCTCCCAGTCGGAGGCTGGCAGGGGCTTGTTGCAGATCAGAGCATTGCTCCGAGCGGCGGGAAATCAGAATTCCGCCGTCTCTCAGTCACGGAACAGGATCCATAGTCGATCTGTTGCAACAGAAACAGTCCAGTCGGCTCACAGCCCGAGATCGCCCCCGAGGTGTGAGGGACGTGGGGACCGGCACGATCAGTACAGGAGAAATGAGCAGTATGATCACCGACCCGACCGTGATGATCGACGTCGAGTGCCATCCCCTCCCCCGAGGAGTGGGTCATATGTGCCTCGACATCGAGATGACAGGCGCCCCCATAATGTTGGGCAGAGGATTCCAGTTGACCCCAGGGACCCAGGCTTTGACGCGAGATCCATCCTCGTTCAAGGTTTGGTGGACAGGAACAGGGCTCATCGAGAGGGCCACAACAGAGATGCGCCCACCGGCAGCAGGGCACATGCTTCGGGGCCAGAATGTTTCAGTCGAGCCATCAGGGCCGCGGTGATTCCTCCCAACTTCAGGCTGGCGACTGGAGTCAGCAAGTTCACCGGTGAATCCAAGCCCGACACATGGCTCGAAGATTACCGAGTGGCTGTGCAGATCGGCGGTGGCAATGATGAGGTGGCCATGAAGCATTTGCCTCTCATGTTGGAAGGCTCAGCCAGAGCGTGGCTGAATCAGTTGGCACCCAGCAGCATTTACACTTGGGAGGACCTCGCCCGAGTGTTTATCACAACCTTCGAAGGAACATGCAAGCGCCCCGCAGGCCTTACAGAGTTACGGTCTTGCGTGCAGAAGCCGAATGAAACACTGAGGGAATACATCCAGAGGTGGATCACACTACACCACTCGGTCGAGAACGTGCCAGACCATCAAGCAGTTTGCGCTTTCAAGGAAGGCGTCAAATACAGAGAGTTGAATCTGAAGTTCGGTCGAACTGGAGAGATGTCTCTGAATCGGATGATGGAGATTGCCACCAAGTACGCTAATGGTGAAGACGAAGACCGACTCTGAAGTGGCAAACTCAAATCAGACGCCCAAGAAACCGGAGGAAACTCCAATCGGAAGCAGAAGCGGAAGGCCGAGCCAGCCGCCCCTGGGGAGGCCCTGGCCGTGGCCCAGGGAAACTTCAAGGGGTAACCCAAGGGCACCTGGAAGCCCAAGAAAGTTAAGGATCAGGATGGGAATGATGTTCTGGACCTGCCATGTCACATCCACGCCAAGAAAGATGAAGAGGGTAATTTTATTTTCCCAAAACATACCACTCGATAGTGCCGGCTCCTGATCCAGCAGTTTCAAGGCAAGCAGCCCAAAGATAAGGAAAAGGAGCCAGACAGAGTTGAGGACAAGGATGATAGTGACGATGGATACTCCCAAGTCAATTCCACCTTGATGATTTTTGCTGATGTCGAAAGCAAAAGTCGACTGAAGGTCATTAACCGTGAGGTGAACATGGTTGCTCCGGCAACACCTAGTTACCTGAAGTGGTCTCAGACCGCCATTACATTCGACCAGTCTGATCACCCGACGCACATTGCCACCCCAGGGAGGCAAGCTTTGGTGGTCGACCCAGTTGTCGAAGGCACTCGATTGACCAAAGTCCTGATGGATGGCGGCAGCGGCCTGAACATATTGTACGCTGAAACTTTGAAAGGAATGGGCATTCCGATGTCCAGACATAGTACCAGTAACATGAGCTTCCACGGAGTCATTCCTGGGAAGAAAGCCGAGTCACTCGGCCAGTTGCTCTTGATGTGGTTTTTGGTGATTCAAAGAATTACCGCAAGGAAAAGTTAACATTTGAGGTTGTGGACTTCCAGAGTGCTTATCACGCCATTTTGGGCAGGCCAGCTTACGCACGCTTCATGGCTCGACCATGTTACGTGTATCTTAAATTGAAGATGCCTGGCCCCAAGGGTGTGATCACTGTTACGGGCAACCGGAAGAAAGCAGAAGAGTGTTTTCAGAAGGGATCAAAGATCGCTGATGCTCAGATGGCAGTGGTCGAGCTGAAAGTGTACCAAAAGACTGCCGATCCGAGTGAATTGTTGCCAGCTAAGAAGCCTGCCTCCGAGTCAACTTTTCAGTCGGCTGGTGAAACAAAGGCAGTCCACATTCACCCGAGCGACCCCGACGCTGCTCCGACTCACATATCGACGACGCTCGACTCCAAATAGGAAGAAGCGCTCATCCAGCTCCTCCGTGAGAACTGGGACATCTTCGCATGGAAACCCTCTGACATGCCTGGAGTTCCCAGGGGGCTGGCTGAGCACCGTCTGCGAGTCGACCCAAAATTCAAGCCCGTGAAGGAGCATCTTCGACGGTCCGCCGTCTAGAAGAAGCAAGCCATTGGCGAGGAGGTGGCTCGGCTCTTGGCAGCTGAGTTCATCCGAGAGATTTACCACTCCGAGTGGCTCGCCAATGTCGTCATGGTCCCCAAGAAGGACAAGTCACTCCGCATGTGCATTGATTTCAAACATATCAATCGGGCCTGCCCGAAAGATCATTTTCCTCTCCCTCGCATCGACCAAATAGTTGACTCAACCGCGGGGTGCGAGAGATTGTCTTTTCTAGATGCCTATTCCGGGTACCATCAGATCCGTCTGTATGGGCCCGACGAGATAAAAATAGCTTTCATCACTCCATTCGGATGCTTCTGTTATGTCACCATGCCGTTCGGCCTAAAGAACGCCGGAGCCACATTCATGAGAATGATTCTGAAGTGTTTACTCACTCAAATCAGTCGGAATGTGGAGGCATACATGGATGATATTGTGGTCAAGTCCCGGAAAGGTTCCGACCTATGGGCTGACCTTGCTGAAACTTTTGCGAACCTCAGGAGGTACGATATCAAGCTCAATCCATCAAAGTGCACTTTCGGGGTTCCAGGTGGAAAGTTACTCGGTTTTCTCATTTCCGAACGAAGGATCGACGCCAATCCTGAAAAAATTGGCACCATACTCCGGATGAAGCGTCCTGTACGCGTGCATGATGTCCAAAAGCTTACAGGCTACTTGGCCGCTTTAAGTCGATTTATTTCTCGGCTCGGTGAAGAGGCGTTGCCTCTTTACCGACTGATGAAGAAGTCTGACAAGTTCGAGTGGACTCCAGAAGCTGATGCAGCATTTGCAGAGCTCAAAGCTCTGCTCTCCACCCAGCCGGTGCTTGCTGCCCCAATTAGCAAAGAGCCTCTGCTGCTTTACATTGTAGCCACAGGACAAGTTGTCAGCACAGTACTTATGATCGAGCGGGAAGAGGAAGGAAAGGCCTTCAAAGTTCAACGCCCAGTATATTATGTGTCTGAAGTTTTGACCCCTTCAAAACAAAGATACCCTCACTACCAGAAGCTTGCATATGGGATTTATATGACCACGAAGAAAGTTGCACATTACTTCTCTGACCACTCCATTACAGTCGTCAGCAACGCCCCACTATCAGAGATCCTGTATAACAGAGACGCAACTGGTCGAGTGGCCAAGTGGGCGATTGAACTCCTTCCCTTAGATATCAAGTTTGAAGCAAAAAAGGCTATCAAGTCCCAAGCAATCGCGGATTTCATCGCCGAGTGGATTGAACAGCAACTTCCGACTCAAGTTCACTCGGAGCACTGGACCATGTTCTTCGATGGATCCAAGATGCTGAATGGTTCGGGTGTGGGAGTAGTCCTAGTCTCCCCCCGAGGAGATAAGCTCAGATATGTTCTCCAGATTCACTTCGATTCCTCCAATAACGAAGCAGAGTATGAACCACTTTTGTATGGGTTGCGCATGGCCATTTCACTCGGCGTCCGTGGCCTCATGGTCTATGGCGACTCAGATTTGGTGGTTAATCAAGTGATGAAGGAGTGGGACGTCAGGAGTCCGGCAATGACTGGGTACTGCAATGTAGTGCGAAAGCTAGAAAAGAAATTCGAGGGGTTAGAGCTTCATCACATCCCCCGACTGAAAAATCAGGCAGCTGACGATTTGGCAAAGATAGGCTCCAAGAGAGAAGCCATTCCCAGCAACATGTTCTTGGAACACATTCACTCGCCGTCAGTCCAAGAGGATCCTTTCACAGAAGAAGCCCCGCAGCCGAAAAGTGCCACAGATCCGACTGAAGTTGAAGTACCTGCAGTGGTCGACCTAATCATGGAAGTCTTGGCAATCACCCCTGACTGGACAATACCGTACATCGCGTATATCCTAAGGAAAGAACTCCCAGAAGACGAGGAAGAGGCTCGACAGATCGTCCGCCGATCCAAGGCCTTCACAGTCATAAAGGGACAGCTGTATAGAGAGCGCGACTGGAGTCGGTCAGAAATGCATAACACCAGAAGAGGGTCAGATAATCCTTAATGATATCCACTCGGGGACCTGTGGTCACCATGCGTCCTCTCGGACTATTGTGGCTAAAGCATACCGAGCTGGATTTTACTGGCCAAGAGCAAATGAGATGGCAAAAGAGATAGTCGACAAGTGTGAAGGGTGCCAGTTCTACTCCAACATGTCACACAAGCCTGCATCAGCCCTGAAGACCATTCCACTCGTCTGGCCCTTTGCCGTCTGGGGATTGGACATGGTTGGTCCACTAAGAACGGGCAGGAGTGGATTCACTCATGTGCTTGTGGCAGTCGACAAATTTACCAAATGGATCGAAGCTAAGCCCATCAAGAATCTCGATGCTTGCACCGCTATCAGTTTCGTCAAAGGGTTAACATTCATATATGGGGTCCCGCATAGCATCATCACTGATAACGGGTCAAATTTTGATTCGGACAAGTTCAGAGCTTTTTGCGCCTCTCAAGGCACACGAGTCGACTACGCATCGGTCGCCCATCCCCAGTCGAATGGACAAGCTGAGAGAGCAAATGGTCTGATTCTCAAAGGACTAAAGCCTCGATTGATGCGCGATCTCAAGCACGCGGCAGGCGCTTGGGTCGACGAGCTTCCGTCAGTTCTGTGGGGATTAAGGACCACCCCTAACCGGTCGACTGGGAGAACTCCATTCTTTCTGGTTTATGGAGCCGAAGCAGTCCTGTCGAGTGATCTTCTTCATAATGCACCCCGAGTTGAACTTTACACCGAAGATGAAGCAGAACAAGCCCGGCAAGACGCAGTCGACCTCTTAGAAGAAGAAAGGGAGATGGCCATGATCAGATCGACCATTTATTAGCAAGACTTGTGCCGTTTTCACGCTCGGAATGTGAAAAGTCGAGCCTTCCAAGAAGGAGATCTAGTCCTCCGAGTGGATCAACAGAAGCCACACAAGCTTGCTCCTACTTGGGAAGGCCCCTTCATAGTCACCAGAGTCCTCCACAATGGAGCGTACCACCTCTACAATGTTGATCGCCAGATCGACGAGCCACGAGCTTGGAACGTGGAACTGCTCCACCCCTTTTACACCTGAGTTCTCCCTTAGATGAGATGTAATAAGAAAAAATAATTTCTACAGTTCATTTTTATCAAAGACAAGAGTGTTCCAATAATTGTTGTCACTTTGTTTGCATACAAAATCCCCCAGTGGATGACTTCGCTGCGAATCTGTTTCGCCTAAGTTTGAAAAAATCCTACCGAGTGGAGAGCAAACCTCCCACTCGGGGGCTTAGCTGCAGTCCAGTACTCGCCTAAGTTCTCCCACGCGGAAGCTTAGCTGTAGTCAAGCACTCGCCTAAGTTTGAAAAAATCCTACCGAGTGGAGAGCAATCCTCCCACTCGAGGGCTTAGCTGCAGTCCAGTACTCGCCTAAGTTCTCCCACTCGGAAGCTTAGCTGCAGTCAAGCACTCGCCTAAGTTTGAAAAAATCCTACCGAGTGGAAAGCAATCCTCCCACTCGGGGGCTTAGCTACAGTCCAGTACTCGCCTAAGTTCTCCCACTCGGAAGCTTAGCTGCAGTCCGGTACTCGCCTAAGTTTGAAAAAATCCTACCGAGTGGAGAGCAAACCTCCCACTCGGGGGCTTAGCTGCAGTCCAGTACTCGCCTAAGTTCTCCCACGCGGAAGCTTAGCTGCAGTCGAGCACTAGCCTAAGTTTGAAAAAATCCTACCGAGTGGAGAGCAAACCTCACACTCGGGGGCTTAGCTGCAGTTCAGTACTCGCCTAAGTTCTCCCACGCGGAAGCTTAGCTGCAGTCGAGCACTCGCCTAAGTTTGGAAAAATCCTACCGAGTGGAGAGCAAACCTCCCACTCGGGGGCTTAGCTGCAGTCCAGTACTCGCCTAAGTTCTCCCTCTCGGAAGCTTAGCTGCGGTCGAGCACTCGCTTAAGTTTGAAAAAAATCCTACCGAGTGGAGAGCAAACCTCACACTGGGGGGCTTAGCTGCAGTTCAGTACTCGCCTAAGTTCTCCCACGCGGAAGCTTAGCTGCGGTCGAGCACTCGCCTAAGTTTGGAAAAATCCTACCGAGTGGAGAGCAAACCTCCCACTCGGGGGCTTAGTTGCAGTCCAGTACTCGCCTAAGCTCTCCCACTCGGAAGCTTAGCTGCGGTCGAGCACTCGCCTAAGTTCGAAAAAATCCTACCGAGTGGAGAGCAAACCTCCCACTCGGAGGCCTAGCTCCAGTTCAGTACTCGCCTAAGTTCTACCACTCGGAAGCTTAGCTACAGTCGAGCACTCGCCTAAGTGTTTAAAGAATCCTACCAAGTGGAGAGCAAACCTCACACTCGGGGACTTAGCTGCAGTCCAGCACTCGTCTAAATACAAGACCAAAGTTCCGCACGACAGATCAAAACCACGAAGACATTCAGCAAGAAATCAAGTTCGGATAAAGCCTAAAAGGTCCCAGACCTCAAATCAAAGTACTCGAGCCCTCGGCTTGGCAGAGTTTAAATGGTTACAAATCCACTCGGCATTCTGGGGCAAATTTAAGGAGAAGCATAAAAGTTTTTCATTCCTCAGGTGGAGGACTGGCAGGGGCGACGAACTCATCCAAGTCGATTCCATCCGCAATACGGGTGGCAGCAGCAATAAAGGTCTCCATGAAGTCTTGAAAGTTGTGCCTCTTGGTATTGGCAACTTGGATGGCGGCCAGCTTCTCTTCTCGCGCCTCCTTGCAGTGGACGCGGACTAAAGATAGAGCCACATCAGCGCCGCACCAAGCAGAAGACTTCTTCCACTCCTGCACTCGGTCAGGGATGCCGTCAAGTCGAGTCATCGGAGACTCGAGATCGTTCTGGAGCGTAGACTCTGGCCAAAGTGTCGGGTCGATCTGCGACATGGCAACCTTCAGCCGAGCCAAGTAATCCACGGCGCCGTCGATACGAGATTCCAGTCGGAGCAGATTCATGGCAGTGTCATCATTCACGGGAGAATTGATTGGGTCCAAACCCGTTTCAATCCGCCCAGTCTCCTCTTCAAAGTTCTGGCAAAACTCTGCATACACGACCCAAGGATAAGTCAATTCTCATAGACTGAGTCGACACAAAAAGAAAACCAGTCGGAATTGAATGCGCACCTTCAAGCTTGATGTACAACTTCTTGGCGAGGCTCCTCAAGTAGCTCTCCAGGTCGTCCCTCCTGCGAGCGACGCCTTCCATCTGCTCGCTCAGGGAGAGGTTCTCCTTCTTCCAACGTGTGCACTCCCTGTTGGCTTCATTCAGAGCGGTCTTCAGCCTGGTATTCTCATCTTCTATTTGGCTGACCGAAGCCAGCTTCTGCTCAGCCAGAGCAATCTTGTCGTCAGCCTCCTTGTGGGCAGCAGCCAAGTCCCGATCCTTCTTCGCCAGGGCCTCGCTCAGTTCTCCTGTAAAAGAAACGATGATTGGTTCAGAAACAGCAGAAGGGTACCCAAGCCTAAAAACAAAACCAGTCAACAAAGTCGTCTTACCAGCAACGCCATCTCTGACCTTCTGCAGCTCTGTTCTGGCCAGCTCCAGATCAAGGTTCAGTTGAATCCGCTGCTTCTCCAACTCAGTATAGCGAGATGCAAGTTCGCAGGATTTCTGCAAAAAGAAAAATCAGTCGACAGACATCCAAGATAAGTTGCTTCCAAGTAACTGAGAGAAAAAGATGACATTTCTAAGACTACAGCCGAATCAAAAACATTCGACAGTAGTCTCGGGGACAACACCCAGTGGGTGCACTCAGCGTGCCCCCACTGGTTCAAAAAAAAGTCGACTGTCCGCAGTCGACCGGATACAGATCCATTCGACGTGGCCTGACCAGACCAAGAAAAGGAATTCAGATACAGAAACACAATGTAAAGACTACAGTCGACTGCCAGCAGTCCACCGTAGTCTCAGGGACTACACCCAGTGGGTGCACTCAGCGTGCCCCCACTAGTCCAAGAAGGGGTAAACACACCCAGTGGGTGTATAGATACAAAGATCTTCAAAAAAAGGGGGGAGAAAGACTCTTCAAACGATCAAGTGTCAAGTCGACTGACCTGGACGTTGCTCTGAAGCGCCGAACTTGCGTCATAGGCTGCCTGGCTGGCCTCCCGAGCCTTCTTCACCTGCTCCATCATGACCCCCGCCTGGCGTATAGCCTCCTTCGCAGCAGCCACTTCGTCCTCAGGGATGGGGTACGCGGCAAAAAGCGAAGTTGGATCTGCAGTTGACGCCGAAGGCTGCGCACTCGACAGAGGATTGGTGAAAGTCACAGAAACCCGAGGGGCGTTGCCACCATCCCGAGCCATGGTCTCAGGCGCCGGAGTAGGCTGGGGAGTCCTGTCAGCCGACGACCTCTTGGTCCTCCTCATCCTTAGCGGTTCGTTGTCGTCGTCATCCGGGAGGTCGATAACATGAGGAGGGGCTGCAAGGGAAACTTTCAATCGACCAGAATCGCAAGAAATGACCAGTCGACTCAAAAACAGGACGTCAGTAATCGTACCAGGGTTGGAGGTAACAGCGTCCCCCATCTCTTGGTTGTCGTCCTTGGCAAAGACCTCAGAGGTAGCAGCGCTGCAAATTTCGAAAAGTCAGTCAGTTAGCTCAATGAATCGACCAAGGATCCGTCCACGATCGACGAAGGAAAACAAGCTTTATTACCCGGAAATAATAGGGACGGTTATCTTCATTTTGGGCAGAGCCTTAGGCGGCTTGGACAGCGTCGTGCGTGGTTGCTTGGAGACCTTCCCAGTCGGTGTTGGAGAAGAAGTCCGAGGGCGTTTTGACGATGGCCCAACGGAGGCAGTCGCCTTGCCACGTTCCTGCGCCGGGTCGTGGGCGAGCTTGGATCGCCTCTCCGGACGGGGTGTTCGACCTCCTCCTCCTCCTCTTCGCTGGAGAAGATGTCATCGCCTCCCTCTCCTTCACCATCAGACTCCAACTCGCCTTGGTCATCCCCGCTCTCGCCTCCGCTCCCTTCCCCTTCCTCAGTCGACCCCTGTGCCCCGTTGGGCGTCGAGTACATCTCAGTGGTCGCCTGGAAAACAGCAGACAAAACGAAAGTCAATCGACCTACTCAAAAGAAGACCAACGCAGAAAACGAAGATTTCAGTTGGGAGCATAAAGGCACACCTGGTCAACCTCGTACGAATTGTCGAGTGGAATGACCCTCCTGGCTCCTCGGGGGTTGTCTTTGTTCCCCGTGATGCTCGACAGCCACCCCTCCAACATCTCGTCCGTAACCTCCTCCGGGTGGATCCGAGTGGTGTCCTCGAGGCCAGAGTACAGCCACATCGGGTGGTCATGAGCCTGGAGCGGTTGGATTCGCCTCTTGAGGAAGACTTCCAGCAGATCCATTCCCGTCACACCCTCACGGACAAGTTCAACCACTCGACCCGCCAGCACCTTGACCTGGGCTTTTTCTTCCGGTGTCACCTTCAGAGAAGCAGGTTTTTCGGCTCGGTCGAGAGAGAAAAGCGGGAGACCAGTCGACTGCCCTGGAGTCACCTGGTCCTGGCAGTAGAACCAAGTCGCCTGCCAACCTCGGACCGACTCCAGGAAAGTGATGGATGGGAAACGACTCTTCCCCCTCGTTTGGATCGCCAAGCCTCCACACAACTGGATCACTTGCGTCTTCTCATCACTCGACTTGGCCTTCTTGACCGACTGAGAGCGACAAGTAAAAATGTGCTTGAAAAGCCCCCAGTGTGGGCGGCAACCCAGGAACGCCTCACACATAGAAATGAAAGCAGCAAGGTAGACAATGGAGTTTGGGGTAAAGTGATGGAGCTGCGCTCCGAAGAAGTTCAAGAAATTTCGGAAGAAAGGATGGGGCGGCAGAGAAAACCCTCGGTCGATGTGAGTGGCCAGGAGCACGCACTCACCGTCACGAGGTTGAGGTTCGATCTCTCCCCCCGGAAGACGCGCAGCTTTATGAGGAATGGCTCCCCCCTCGACCATGTCGTCGAGATCCTCCTGCCGGAGCACCGACGGCATCCAGTTGCCCTGGATCCAACCTTTGGGCAGGGCCGTCCTAGAGGAAGATCCGCCATGAGCATACTTCTTCCCCTTCCCCGCCGTCGCCGCCTTCTTCGCGTGCTCCAGAGCGGTCGTCTTGCCCTTCACCATCGTCACCGGCGAGATCTCGAACAGGTTTGCGGTGGTTGGGCGAGAGTGGAGGTAGCGGAAGAGGTTGCGAAGAAAGAGAGGAAGAAGGAGAAGAGAAGAGCACACGCACTGTTGGGGGACTCCGAGCCGGCAACTTATAAGGGGCTGCTTCCGAGTGGCTGACCGGTAGGCCCAGGCTATCCAGTCAAATCCCGCGGCAGGCGCGTGCAGTACGTGGCGAAAAAGGCGACACGGAGATCGAGGAGCCTTCGGATTGTCACTTTCGATTACTGCGGCCGCCCCCGTCCCGCGCGCTTCCCAAAAAATTCGAATCCCGTGATATCCGCTGGCTGTAGAACAACTTGTCAAAACAGAAAACCCCGCGCGCACCGGCGCTCGGTACATCACAGGTAAAGAAATCCACTCGACGAAAGGCCTGGAATGGATCAAGGCGAATGAAAGAGGTTGATGACGTCATCCGTGACGGTCGACCCAGAACGAGGCACTCATATAACCCGAAGAATCCGTCCGAAAGGTCGCCAACCCTTTTTCTCACTCTAGCCTCGATTCATTCGGGGGCTAATGATGAAGCTATGTACCTAGGGTAGGGGCACGGACCCGTCCTAGAAAGCCCTACCCAAGGACATCCCTAGAATGAGTCACCTCTCAAACAACTGGAAGGCATCCCACTCGACGGGTTCAAGACACTCGACCAAAGAACAACCACTCGACTGCCAAAAGACCTAAAGTCACTCCGCAGGCAAACGGTCGGCTATTAAGTAGTCTTTATGGTTATTATGACACTTTATTAGGGACGTTATCAGTAACGCCCGACCTTAAATGTACCTTAAACCCTGCATTACTGAGGGCAGGAGAGGGCCGGCGAACTCTATATAAGCCACCCCCCTCCTCGGTATGAGGGGTTCGCACCCTTGTTATCTACACACGCATAATCCAATCGACCGCCTCCGGGCACCGAGACGTAGGGCTGTTACTTCCTCCGAGAAGGGCCTGAACTCATAAACCTTGCGTGCTTACAACTTCCCAATAGCTAAGGTCTAGCCTCTCCATACACACCCCCCTACCTCACTGTCAGACTTAGAACCACGACAGGGAGCTCTGTAGCATTTCTGATATTATATGTGGATGACATATTACTGATTGGAAATGATATAGAATTTCTGGATAGCATAAAGGGATACTTGAATAAGAGTTTTTCAATGAAAGACCTCGGTGAAGCTGCTTACATATTAGGAATAAAGATCTATAGAGATAGATCAAGACGCTTAATTGGACTTTCACAAAGCACATACCTTGATAAGATTTTGAAGAAGTTCAAAATGGATCAAGCAAAGAAAGGGTTCTTGCCTGTGTTACAAGGTGTGAGGTTGAGTCAGACTCAATGCCCGACCACTGCAGAAGATAGAGAGAAAATGAAAGATGTTCCCTATGCTTCAGCCATAGGCTCTATCATGTATGCAATGCTGTGTACCAGACCTGATGTGTGCCTTGCTATAAGTTTAGCAGGGAGGTACCAAAGTAATCCAGGAGTGGATCACTGGACAGCGGTCAAGAACATCCTGAAATACCTGAAAAGGACTAAGGATATGTTTCTCGTATATGGAGGTGACAAAGAGCTCATCGTAAACGGTTACGTTGATGCAAGCTTTGACACTGATCTGGACGATTCTAAATCGCAAACCGGATACGTGTTTACATTAAACGGTGGAGCTGTCAGTTGGTGCAGTTCTAAACAAAGCGTCGTGGCGGGATCTACATCTGAAGCGGAGTACATAGCTGCTTCGGAAGCAGCAAACGAAGGAGTCTGGATGAAGGAGTTCATATCCGATCTAGGTGTCATACCTAGTGCATCGGGTCCAATGAAAAATCTTTTGTGACAATACTGGTGCAATTGCCTTGGCAAAGGAATCCAGATTTCACAAAAGAACCAAGCACATCAAGGGGAGACATAGAGATTTGCAAGATACATACGGATCTGAATGTGGCAGACCCGTTGACTAAGCCTCTTCCACGACCAAAACATGATCAGCACCAAGGCTCCATGGGTATTAGAATCATTACTGTATAATCTAGATTATTGACTCTAGTGCAAGTGGGAGACTGAAGGAAATATGCCCTAGAGGCAATAATAAAGATATTACTTATTTCCTTATATCATGATAAATGTTTATTATTCATGCTAGAATTGTATTAACCGGCAACATAATACATGTGTGAATACATAAACAAACAAAGTGTCACTAGTATGCCTCTACTTGACTAGCTCGTTAATCAAAGATGGTTGTGTTTCCTAACCATGGACAAACAGTTGTCATTTGATTAACGGGATCACATCATTAGTTGAATGATCTGATTGACATGACCCATTCCACTAGCTTAGCACCCGATCATTTAGTATGTTGCTATTGCTTTCTTCATGACTTATACATGTTCCTATGACTATGAGATTATGTAACTCCCGTGTGCCGGAGGAACACTTTGTGTGCTACCAAACGTCACAACGTAACTGGGTGATTATAAAGGTGCTCTACAGGTGTCTCCAAAGGTACATGTTGGGTTGACGTATTTCGAGATTAGGATTTGTCACTCTGATCGTCGGAGAGGTATCTCTGGGCCCTCTCGGTAATGCACATCACTTAAGCCTTGCAAGCATTGCAACTAATGAGTTAGTTGCGGGATGATGTATTACGGAACGAGTAAAGAGACTTGCCGGTAACGAGATTGAACTAGGTATTGGATACCGACGATCGAATCACGGGCAAGTAGCATACCGATGACAAAGGGAACGACGTATATTGTTATGCGATCTGACCGATAAAGATCTTCGTAGAATATGTAGGAGCCAATATGGGCATCCAGGTCCTGCTATTGGTTATTGACCAGAGATGTGTCTCGGTCATGTCTACATTGTTCTCGAACCGTAGGGTCCGCACGCTTAAAGTTACGATGACAGTTTCATTATGAGTTTATGTATTTTGATGTACCGAAGGTTGTTCGGAGTCCCGGATGTGATCATGGACATGACGAGGAGTCTCAAAATGGTCGAGACATAAAGATTGATATATTGGACGACTATATTCGGACACCGGAATTGTTCCGGGTGATTTCGGATAAAACCGGAGTGCCGGAGGGGTTACCGGAACCCCCCGGGGAAGTAATGGGCCTCAGTGGGCCTGAGGGGAGAGAGAGGGCAGCAGCCCAGGAGGTGGCGCCCCCCCCCCCCTCATGGGGAGTCCGAATTGGACTAGGAGGGGGGGCGCGGCCCCCCTTTCCCTCTCCCTCTCCCTCTCTTTCCTTCCCCCTCTCTATTCCTAGTTGGACTAGGAAAGGGGAGTCCTACTCCCACTAGGAGGAGGACTCCCCCCCTCTCCTTGGCGCGCCCCAAGGGCCGGCCGGCCTCCCCCTTGCTCCTTTATATACGGGGGCAGGGGGCACCCTAGAACACACACAAGTTGATCATCGTGATCGTTCCTTAGCCGTGTGCGGTGCCCCCCTCCACCATATTCCACCTCGGTCATATTGTAGCAGCGCTTAGGCGAAGCCCTGCGACGGTAGAACATCAAGATCGTCACCGCGTCGTCGTGCTGACGGAACTCATCCCCGAAGCTTTGCCGGATCGGAGCCCGGGGAGCATCATCGAGCTGTACGTGTGCCAAGAACTCGGAGGTGCCGGAGTAACGGTGCTTGGATCGGTCGGATCGGGAAGACGTACGACTACTTCCTCTACGTTGCGTCAACGCTTCCGCTTCGGTCTACGAGAGTACATAGACAACACTCTCCCCTCTCGTTGTTATGCATCACCATGATCTTGCGTGTGCGTAGGAAATTTTTTGAAATTACTACGTTTCCCAACACGCCCCACCACCGACGCCGGCCGACGGCGTTGAGCCTGCCGGAGGGCTCCACGCCGTTGGTGGCCTCGAGCTGCTTGGCGTGACGGCGGCGGAAATAAGGCTCCCAGAGCGGGCTGTCGGGGACGTACCGTGGCCCCTCCCTCGCCGCACGCGGCAGGGACGAGCGGATGCGTGTGATCTCCGCACGCCGCGCCGCGCCGGTGGGTACCGGGGGCACCGGCACGCCGCCGGCGCTGATCCTCCACCCCCCGGGCACCCGCATGTCCGGCGAGACCGAGTACTCGGCCTCGAAAAGGAGGCGAGCCTCGTCCTCGTGAAGATGGCGGCGGCCGAAGCCGTTCGCCGCCGCGCCGTCGCCTGGGAAGCGCTCGGGCATGGGTGTGATGAACTGGAGACGGTGAGAGAGAGGAGAGGGAGGAACGACGACGGCGAGAGAGTGCGAGTCGCCGAGTGCGCTGGGGTGCGTCTTATATAGGCCGAGGCGCCGCCCGTGCGCGAGCCGCCGTGTGTACGCGTGGCGGGCGAGGGAGGGCGAGGGACGCGCGTCATCCGGTCTTCACTGCGCCGCCCGTGAGGCATCAATGGCGCAGGCTGACCGGCGCGGCAGCGCGGCAGCTTTGGCATTGATTCGCCGTGGGAAACGAGGCGATGAGGACGATGAAGGGGCGAGAAGAGAGCCGTGTCCCTGACGGCCCGCGGCTATTTCGCGCCGAAACAGTTCGCCCCGGCGCCCCCGCCCTCCCTCCCCCTAGCGCGCCGGGTTCGGCCTGGGTCCGCCGGCGCTGTTTTCGGCCCAAGCCGGCAAAAATCGGACTCCTGGGGGCGCGATTGGGCCGATTTTTCGGCACCGGCGCAAAAAAACGCCTAGGAAGGCCTTCCTGGGAGCGCGGCTGAAGATGCCCTAAGGGTGTGTTTGGTAGCATGTATGGACCTAGCCTAGCTGTTCTCCTCTAATACATGCTGAGTGTAGACATGCTGAGTCCATGCATTTGTTGTTGTTTGGCAGCGGTGTATGCACTGAGACATGCTGAGCTAAGACTTTGTTTGGCAGCCTGCATGTGTTTAGACATGCTGAACAATTTTGAATTCCGAATAATTTTTTTGAATGGTGAACAAAATTTAAACAAATTTTAAAATTCTGATTTTTAAAATTTAAACATATTTTGAACATTAAAAAATAAAATTCTGAACATTTTTGAAAATTTAAACATATTTTGAATTTTTGAATTTTTTTTGAAAATTTAAACAAAATTTGATATTATAAATATTTTTTGATAATTTAAATATTTTTTGAAAATTTAAATATATTTTGATATTATTAATATTTTTTGAAATTTTAAATATTTTTTGAAAATTTAAACAAATTTTGAAATTCTCAACTTTTTAAAACATTAAAACAAATTTTGAAATTCCTACTTTTTTGAGAATTTAAACATATTTTGAAATTCTGAGCATTTTTTGAAATTTTGCATCAGACGAAGGTCGGGGCGAGCATGGCTGCCTCCATGCACCCTGTCTGGGGTGCATGAGATGGGCATGGCTGAGGGCCTTTTTTTGCATCAGATGAGCATAGCCCAAGTGAGCTCATGCACTCTACCAAACAACGAAAAGTGGGTCGAATAGGGAACTTTCAGGCTCATGCACCCTCCGTGCAGGCTACCAAACACACCCTAAGAGTAGGTTCCTATAATCCCTCCCTATAAATCTTGTGGGAGAGCTCCTATGCACTTGGTCTGTCCTATAACCTTAGTTATCATATTTGGATTTAATATGTGTGCTCTTATGTGCTCAACACCGTTGCACGTGTACAATCCGCACTGGCATTGATCTGTTACAGCGCGGTTTGTGAATCGATGATACAGATCCTGCAATAGATCAATTTTTCATTGGGTTTATCTTAAATTAAACACAGGTTTCTTTATTACTTAGGCGACTGACAAATAACAATAGCTAAGTTGAATATAAAAACCATCTGGTTTTGGCATTGAGATTTTACCGAGTTTCAAGTGACAGGTAAAAATTACTGTATGTATCTGAATACTGACTGAAAAAAAAAATTTCAAGTCCACCGAAGATAGTCACTTATGCAGAGCGTATGTTACGAAAATAAAAGTTTGATGAGGAGGTGTGAAATCCTGCTTTGCCACCATTGTGATGCAGTGAACAGATCAAAGCCTGTATTTGCACATGATTTGCATATAAATCACCACATCGCTGCCCATTCATTCGTCCTCCTGACGCATTAGCCTGAAGAGACAGGCCATGACCTGTACCAAATGCAGGTTGCATCAGTGAACCTCTAGTGCGCAGGCTTGTGTATTCATAGCGACTCACTTCCAGTCTTCCACTGTACCGAGACATATGCAAAAACATAACCAACGCAACAAAGCAAGCAAATGGCTTAAACAGATACAAATGTAACTGCAAATCGACAAAGATAACAGTTAAGTGAAAAGCAGTCAAGCGTACGATGATCGCATCTCAACAAAAATGCCTGCTGCTCTTGACATTTATCACAAGTCACAGGCTCTATATCAGTTTTACTCAGCCTCACTGTTACAGCTCAAGGAATGCACTATCACGACATTAGGCGATGGGGGGCAAAAAAATTAAGGGAGAGAAAACGGCAAAATAGCTCGCTCTATGTGTAAGGCTTTACAGGTATCAACTCTCAACGAATGATCGTATGCACTTTCTTTCTCCATCGACCTTGCGGTCTCCAAACAACTGAAAGTTCCCGCTGATGACGAGAATGCGGGTGCTGTTAGCTCCTTTATCCAATTGAAGGACTCACTCAACTCCGGCCTTGGCCCCTATCCTGTAAAACAATTTCAGATTTAGTAACTTGCATGTGTGACATGATGCACATGCAAGAAAACTGTAACAGCATGCCTGGCTGAGTAGATACTTAGCAAGGCAAATGCCTAATCATGGATTTGACTGCTTATTGTGAGTAACTTAGGTGGTTTTCAAAATTGCATGAAAGAAGCTTACAAGCATAAATGATCCGGCTGGTTTTGTAGGCTCCCAAAATCTTGAATTGGCTGCAAGATCCAAGGGAAATGCAGCCTCTTCCAGACACAAATCCATTTACTAATACAGATGCCGAGAAGGACTATGGACAACTCAAAACAAATCGAGGAGAGAAAGAATACTGCATGGCGATCTTTCACATGAGTAATGACTCTAACCAGTCCGAGATGTATTCGTAGGCCACAAATGTCACTGCACCAGCAGGAGCTGATTTCACCACCGATGGGAAAAGCCCTTTATAGAGGCCTCCAAACCCCTCCTTAACAACTATCTCTGTTAGGGCATGGTACATGCCCTTGTATGTGCTGCTCTCAATCCGCGCCCCATACCTTGGATGACGTTTTAATCCTTCAATCTGCAAATTGTTGGAAGAAATATTAGCTCCAAAATATACCAAGGACTCGGCATTGTCTCACAACCATATTAGTGATCATTTCTTAACTATCATAATACAGCTTGATTTCATCAGATGGGATTTATTTCATGAAACATGTGGATGAGAAAACAGCAAATTTCATTGACCAATTACCTGGAATCTTTTCTTAACAACATCAAGTGGGTGACATGCAGCTTTTGAAAATGTTCCAGCTGCGAATCCACAAAGAAATAGCTGGAAGCTTGATGCCGAGTCATCCTCCTCAATTCCATATCTGTATCTATTCCATGACTATGGGAAAAAATTGCGGTCAGTGAATCTTACCGTAACCAAAATTCAGAGACACATACTAATCAAAGTTAAGAAAAAAAATCAAGTGTAATTCTCTTATGAAGAAACAAGCCTACAATAACAACAACAACAACAACAACAACAACAACAAAGCCTTTAGTCCCAAACAAGTTGGGGTAGGCTAGAGGTGAAACCCATAAGATCTCGCGACCAACTCATGGTTCGGGCACATGGATAGCAAGCTTCCACGCACCCCTGTCCATAGCCAGTCTTTGGTAAAAAAAAGCCTGTCTTGAATAAATTGTTACAACACCAGTAGTTTCTTGTTACCTATATGAGCATGCCATATACTTTATGTTTAATAAAAAATGCATTTCTTGGTACCTCAATATCCCATATTCTAGAAGGATAACAAACTAAG
This sequence comes from Triticum monococcum, assembly GCA_034509565.1. Classification (NCBI taxonomy): domain Eukaryota; kingdom Viridiplantae; phylum Streptophyta; class Magnoliopsida; order Poales; family Poaceae; genus Triticum; species Triticum monococcum. The sequence continues at coordinate 750,815,998 of CM067843.1, read as the reverse complement.
GAAAGAGTACAACATCTAATACGATCATATGATAAAACTCGCAGCTGAGATCATCTATATAGATCCTCTCCAAATCATTGGAGGGTACATGTAAAACTGTGAATTTAGCTTTGTTACCATCATTGAACGTTTGAAAGTGTCGTATGAACCAAACTGCAAGCCAGCATATGGTATAATTTCAACAAGAGTTGGAGTTAAACCAGCATACAGCCCTCGAACACCACGAGTTTGAACTATATCAACAAGTGCAGACCGCATATTGGGGTAAACCTACAGAGAAAAATACAACTTTGTGTGAATCAACAAGAAAGCATCATGATAGAATTGTCAACTCAAGAGTATCCATCAAGCAGTTGGCTTACAATGATTGTGCAAAAAATCAATCACAGGGAATAAGTGCATAGTAATATAATGTGTACACTTGATTTGTATTCACATGTGCATCTCAAAAAATACAAAATGATAGAACACACACAGCTGAAAAAAATATTTAAGAGCATGATCACGCACGGTCCACAAAAGACAATGAGTGCACTTGTATTTTGTATATTGCAGTTATAAGATTTATTGTATTCCATATTGTGAATACGTTTATGAATGAAAAAAACTCTTATTATGAATTAAAATATCAGTTTTTATTTTAGAATCACATAAACAAATCAACATTGTACACTGAGCCTAGCTCAGTTGGTGGGAGGTGTGGGTATACACCCCCAATTCAGGTCACAGTCCTCTACTTCAGAATTGGGTGCTATTTCTCCTTAAGGAAAGAATAACAATATCTTTGCTCCTAGGTGTTCTCATTTAATGATTTATCAATGTTCTTTCAAGTTCTGTACAGAAGATAAATTCTCTGTTCTAGGCTACCTTGAAGGCTTGAACTGTTGCTAGCACAAAATGATTTGCCATGTATAACTGAACAATAATTTTTTTGTTCAGATAGTTGACACTTGATGGAACACAAAACTAAAAAAAGATCAGAAAAGAAAATAAGAAAAAAAATTAAGCCTGGGCTTCATGACAAAACCAAAAAAAGGTGCAAGGGGAAGTCCGTTGTGTTGAAAATGAAACTGAATGAAACTCTACTGTAAAACAGAAGGATTCAACTTCAAGCAATCTAACAATGATATATCCATATTATGAGTAAAGTGAGTACTAACTATCGGCATGGAAGTAAAGTACAGAAGTACTACAAATCACTGCAAGTACTCGAGGTAAAGAAAGATGACCAAGGATCTAACTACAATCTTGCAAAACCAAACTAGTGGCACCATAAGTTTGCAACTAAGTTTAAATGTTCACACTCCAAGGAAACAAACAGTTCCACAAATCACAAATAAGATCAGATTTACCTTCGGTTCACCCTGTGACGCAAGAATAGTTCTGAGAAGGTCAAATGGATATGACCCTACAGTTGCTGCACTTCCTGCGATAGCCCCACTTACGTAAGACAAGTAAGGACTTAAGTGCAGATGATCCTCTGCGAAGAAACAATAGACCAGATAAGTACTAAAGAGATGTGAGAAATCATATTAAAAGCTTCAGTTCTGAAACATGGATTTGAACATTTCTCATTTCACTGAGATGAGATTCCCAAATAGCAATATAATTCTGGGAGTATCAAATTTCATAATGCATCAATTGTACAAATTAAAAGTTTGGGTAAAAAACTATTATCTACTGCAAGCACTTACTAGGATGACATTTGTAATTAATTTTAAAATATAGACCGAAAACCAAGCTGAAAGGGCATACCTGTTCTCGATGAACCAGATGCAAATGTTTTTAGCTTGTGTAGAACTGTGAATTGTATAGCTGTATATGGCATATACATAAACAAGGCTGGAACATTTCCTCTCCAGAATCCCTGAAAGATCAGCATCTTGCACAGTAAGAGCATATTTCATGGAATTGTTTTAGATGGACTATTTAAATCAAACATAGAGCATGCATAAACCCAAGGTAGATAAACCAAAAGAAGTGCCGGGGGCGAAAAAGAAGCAAATTAGATATCAGAATAGAAATCTAGGGAATAAGCACTTCCCAAAAAAGCCAGCAACCAATGACATAACCTCATAAGTAAAAGCAATATAACACTACATGTCAGCCATTTGTTATATTCGTGGAGAACTGATGGATTGAAGATTGCAGCCAGACAACATTTCGGGCGCCCCACCTCAGGAGACGTGAAGCATTTACCAATGATGAGGTCTTCTGAGCGTCACTGAGCCACGGCTGCACGCCATCAAGAGGGAGGGAGGGAGGGGGGGGGGGGGGGAGGGGAGAGTACATGGCAGTTGGGACGTACAGGTAGACTAGTAAAAAACTCACGTGGCACCAGAAACGCCACGTCAGCCCGGACATACAGGCCCAGGTAACCAGATTCGCTGTCAAAACGCTCACAGCCCAGGAACAGTATTATTTCATGACCCAGCCCCCAAAACGGTAGTTCTTTGTTACCACTTCCCCGAATGTGGTCGTTTTTTGTAATTTACTCGTTAAATTAAGACCCCGCCAAGAATTGGATCAGTCCACTAAATACTGATCATAGCAGTTAGCATTGTTCCATACCGACTATAGCATTGGACTCCCCTCCCCAAGCATAATTTACAACTAAGAACTAACATGACTGTAACCCTCAATTCTAGGCCCATGTTCAGCCTGGTAAGATTCACAGAACAAACCTCGCAGATAAATATTAAGGCTGAGATTTAGCATGAGAAAACAAGTTAATGATCACCAGTCCATGGACAAGTTTCTCTAAATAAAGCATGAGCTGAGTGTTTGAAGAAAAGCAGATACCGGCAAACCTTCCTCTCGCAGAATATCTTTAGTTGCTTGCATAAGTCCAGTGTACTTGGAAGGTCCGTAGACATCCCTCCGAAGTACACCCCATTTTGCCGTCGGCTCTAATTGAACCTGAAAAAGGCATTGAAGAGCACATCAGTAACCAAAATATGATTATAGATTGCTACAGTTAGGCTGCACCCAACGCAATTATGAGTGCTTCAATACAACGGTCAAGATTTAGAAAAGAAGTCGTCAATCTAGTGAAGAAAACACGTCGGAAAATACTATTCTGCCGTGTAAAGAGTGTAATCAGTAGGTATCTAACTAAAATAAATTCCATCATATTCCAATCTCTGACAAATAAGACCCCCAAAACACAATCAACCAAAACTCCCACAAAATGATCATCTGAGTTTATGTAACAGTGTTCAAACCAAAAACAGTGATGTAATACGAAACATTTGCAAAAGGATAGGCAGATCTTTGTGCAATCAAGGGTGAACAGACCACAAAAGGGACGGTAATAAGAAATGGTATTAAGAAGGTACATAACAGGAGGCAGCTCTTCAGCATCCCAAAGTGGTAAGATAGCTACATTTTCCCTCCAAGGAAATCCTTAAGAGCAAGGAGCGTCAGCTCATCACAAAGCGGTTTACCGGAGTGATGCTCCAGAAATACTGATTCTCGCAGTATATCTTCAAACATCAGAATTCAACAGCAGCTCTGACACGGATTCGTTAGCATCAAACTGAGCACTAAAGGACTCAAACAGTGACGCCCAGGTACGCTAAACAGTAGAGAATTATTCGAAACCCCATCATGCTTGCTCGAACAACAAAACAGCTCCCAGAATTTCCTCATAGCCACGGTTAGTTAACTAAATTGTGGGCCTGTGCTCCTAAATGGCCCAAATGCACCTGCAAAATTCCCCAAACCAGGCAGCTCCCCCACGCCCGTCGCGAATCCGCGCAGACGCGGACACCCGGGCCCCCCTGAAGCCCCTCGGCCCCAATTTCCCGGGGGCAAACAAATGCACGCTCGAATCCGCGGAGACAGCCGCATCCTCCAGCCAGCGCACGCGCAATCCCTACGGCTTCCCACCCGAAACCACGGAAATTCTCCTAGACATCCCCAGACTGGCGACACGACGAATTCGCGGCTAACGGCTCCCGAATTGAGCAACGGGGAAGCGACCGGGATTGGAGGGTGGGTTCAAGGGGGAGGGGGAGGGGACCTGGAATCGGATTTTGATGACGTCGAGGGGGGAGGTGACGGTGCGGGAGATGCCCCCGGAGATGGCGCCCGCGGCCGTGTCGACCAGCGCCCGCCGCGTCTGCGACGGCTCCTCCGCCGCGCCCGCGCCCGCACCCATGGCGACGACGGCGGCCGCGGCGGCGCGAGGCAAGGCGACGCGCAGAGGGAGGAGGGGGCGGGGCGGCTTCCGGATTCTGGCTTCTGGGAAGGAGGCGGCCAGGTCTCCCTTTTGGCTCTTGGGACGGTGGTGGGCGGGCGGGCCAGGTTTCCGTTTCCGTTTCTGCTCTGGACAAGGCGGTATCTTTTCTTTGTAGTGATCCATAAATCGCGCGCTTTCTTTTTCAGTTTCCGCATTTCTGACCCTTTTTTGGCCCGAGCTCATATATCAATCAGAGGTCTTTAATTTTTTATGAGCGTTTGTGCTTGTACTGATGCTAAAAAAAATAAGTCTCTAATTTTAACCCCAGCCGAGCCCTGTCGTTGAAGAAAGGCATATATACTACAGTATTCCCCCCGTTTGTTTTTACTCGCGTAAAAAAATTGGTCAAAATCAAACTACACAAAGTTTGACCAAATTTATATAAAAAACTATGAACATCTACAATAATAAAACTATATAGTATAAAAATATATTTCATGGCGCATCTGATAATATTGATTTCATATCATAAATGTTGATATTTTTAATATAAAGTTAGTGAACCTTTACAAAGCTTGATTTTACCAAACCTTATATGCAGACTAAAAAAACAGAGAAAGTATTACTATTATTATTATTATTATTATTATTATTATTATTGACTTTTGGTCCCTTTCAATCAAAATTCAGGTGCAGAATCTTTGACCGTCGTCCCTTCAATGAAGTTTGATTGGTCGTGGGGGGTGACAACAGACGCATTGCTCTCTCTCTCTCTGATTGGTCATGATAAAAAAGAAAAGGTGTATATTCACGGTTAGAAATATAAAAGGAGTGTGCCTTATCCCCCCTCTGAAAAGGAAGTGCATCGATCTTATCTCTGTTGATGAGTGCGGAGTGCCGCCTAAAACGGCTCAAGCAAAAGCTCGTTTTCCTTTTTCTTTTCTTTTTTGATTGAGGATCAGTATATATCAAGCAAGTGCTCGTCTTTTTTTTTGAGCGGTATCAAGCAAGTGCTCGTGAGAGGTAGACGACGGGTCGTGGACCTCGTGTATGATGATGGGTCGTGGTCGTGGACCTCGTGGTCTCGTCCGTGCGATTTTCTTATTATTATTCTTTTGATGATGAGGAGGATGCATGAGATATTCTGGAGGCGACGTGTGCCTGGCTGGCTGCGGATGCTAGTGCTCGGCGATGGCGCTCGCGTCGCGTGCCAAACTTCCACGGGAATGGGGCCGCATGGTCCAAAAGCATAATATACGTACGTGTCACAATCCGGTAGGTCGACTGCATTTGCATTGCTACACCGGAGCCGGAACCTCGGCGGCATATGCCGCGGCTCGCACGTGGTTTGCCAAATTCGGGCGTTTCACCGGGTTGGTTTAGCCCACTTTTCTGCTCAACCAACGGACGTTATAGGGACGAAACTTGCCTGATTTCCTGTCGTGTGCACATCCGTGTTCCCGTTCACGTGGCTTGATTTGATTGGAACAAAATAATGTCCGGGCTCACTCCCTTAAAATCAGGAAGGGAAATGATTAGATTAAAAAGAAAAAAAAGAAAAAAGACAGGCATAGGATAAAGTGAGAGCACGGATAAAAGCACAGAGCGAAAGCAGGCAAGCCGGATCCACGTTATAATGCCCACCGCTCTTTAGCTGCGCACCGTCGAATGTGTTGTCGTTTGTTGCTTGTTGCCGCCCCCTCCCCAGTGAATGGTCATGGACGCGTCGTTTTTGAGGATGTGCTGATGTAGACATCATTTCTACACATATTACCTTATAATAATCCCTACCCTAAATAAAACCTTATAATAATTTTTTTAAAAAACTTATTGCACATCTATATGTGCTTTAGTAAAACTGTAATAAAAATCATTTTTACACGTATCGTACATATAAAAATCAAAATATCAAACAAGATAGCGGATATCCCACGTGACATACCCACTAGTACATACTTCCTCCGTCCCATAATATAAGAGCGTTTTTTACACTAGACTAACAAAAACGGCCTTATATTATGGGACAAAGGAGTAGATGACAACAGTTTTTTCTTCGAAAATGGTGGAAAATATTAAGATTATGTATTGACAACATCATTGTATCTTTATAATCTTAGTAAGCATCTTCTGAAAATTTCTTAAATGGTTTCTTCATCAATCTATTAATAATCTGGGAGTCCAAATTTGTTATGCTCAATCTAGAATTATACACCATTTTCACTAAAATTAGATGTTTTGATCAAGAATAATAAATGAATTCATATATTTTTTCTTCAATATAACTACATATTGTCCCGATGTATCACCCTGATATTCAACATCAAGTATGTTGAAACCAAGCTGATACGAACCCAAAAAAACGTCCAGGAAGCTTTCCAAAACCAGCGATCGACTCCCCCGTATAGCCAGCACAATGGGCACCGAATAGGATTTGGACGCTCGCTCGATCTCTGCCAACCCATTCGTTGGTTTTCCTAAAAAAAGGCTCATTCTTTGGTTGACCATTTGACCTTTGACCATTCACCATGTTACCCTAGTTGACCGTTGACTTTAAATTTTTTGGAAAAAAACTTCTCAAATACAGAAAGAAGTTTAGGGGTTGATTTTTTTGCAAAATACAAAAAAAGTTCACGAATTTGAAAATTGTCCGTGAATACAAAAAACAGTTCGAGACTTAAAAAATGTTCAGAAATACAAAAAAGTTCATAAATTTTAAAAATGTATTTTAACACAAAAAATGTTTGTGGATATTGGAAAAAGTTCACCAATATAGAAAGTTCACAAATTTGAAAATCAAATCGAAAATATGAAAAAAGTTCATTAATTTGAAGAACAATTCGTGAATCAAGGTAAGTCATGAATTTGAAAAAGTTCACGAGTTTGAATAAATAGTTCACGCATTAGAAAAAAGAACACGCATTAAAAACAGAAAATTTTATGAGTTTGAATAAATAGATCACGAATCTGTTTTATTTGTTGTGCATTTTATGTTTGTCTTAAATCAAATTTTGTAAACTTTTGACCATAGTTATAGAAAAATATTAACATGTACATTGTCAAATTAATACCGTTACATTCATCCTTAAATATGTTTTTATATCGTAAATAATGTTTTTGAGTAGTACATCATATATAATTGATATTGTAAATGTTTATACTATTTTTTATAAAAACCAGTATGCGGACTAAATACAAAAAAGTGAGTATTTGAAACCCGTTAGCAATGACATTAGTACTTCCTCACCAGTCCCACATGTATTATTCTAAAAACAACAGTCCCAACTATTAGTTGACTTATTTCGCCAAAAAAAAATGTATGAGCTGACTTCCGCTTGAGTAGTGCCTTTGTCGAGGAGCTGCTGGTTGTTGTTGCCCGCGGATCTGGAGTCCCGATGAGGTTTGGTGCCCCCTGCGCGGTCGGCAGGGCGATGACGATGGTCATGTGATATGGGCATCCCATTCTTGGGCTACAGGAGGCTTTGCTTATGGGCTTCGAAATTATCGGATTTCACCGGTTGCAGTGTCTTGATGTGCTCGAAACATCTTGAGCGGGCGCATGTGATGCTGTTCTATTGGTTAATCCTCTTTCTAACGAGTTGGTCTGTTTGGATCGAAGGTGCAGACTTCTCGCCCGTCATCAATCTGTGCGCATGTCCAAGGGTACTTGCTGCCCCAGGAGGGAGCGGTGGCGACGGCGGCGCCGTGAGTCGGTCCCTAGGGACCTGTTTGTAACTTTCTAGGTGTGTGTTGTACAGCGGCTTAAATTCAATATATGTCTCAGATCCGCTTCTTCGGAGGTATAAAAACCTGGAGGCACGCAGGAGGAAATCAAAGGGGTGATTGATTTGTGACTAAATTTGTCAAAGGTTGGCACATGTCAAAGGTTGGCACACGTAAAGTTAGTCAAGTTTAATCAGTTTAGGTGATTGTTTGGTTCAAAGCATACCTTAGGCAAGCCACACTCACATGACATACACATAAAAAATATAATAATTTTTTTAGACTTGTCAACTTGTGACTCTCATTTTAATCAACTAACCTTAGAGCAACTCAATGGGGCGACCCATTTCGTCCGCCCGCGTCCGTTTGGGCCGCGTCCGTTTGGGTCGGCGCGGACAAAAGTGGCGGCCCAACGCGCCGACCCAAACGGACGCGCGTCCGTTTTTCGTCGCGGGCGACCCATTCCAGGCACATTTTTGAGCCGGATTTGCGTTGGCGCGGACACGAGACGGACGCGCGCGCGCTTGCCCTCTTTCCTCACCGGGCCCGCTGGGCGGTGGCACATTGGATTCACACCCTCGCCCGCCTGCCACGTCGCCGACGCCGCCAGCCATTTTTTCAGATAAAAATGGATACATAGATAATTCTAGCGCACGCAGATAAAAAGAAAAGACCACTACTCGTCGATTTCTGACTCCAACTCGGTAATGTTCTCCTCCGATGTCTGAATGTAGGCGTCAGCATACGCCTCGTCTTCAAAGTCCCCAACCCGCCGTTTCTCGTAACTTCAATTTCAATTGAGCTGCCTGCTTCCGCGAACGCTTGTCCTCCCGATAGGCGGCTCGCTCCCTCCTCCTCGCGTCCCTCTCCGATCTCAATTGATTGTAGAACTGGCGCTCGTCGACGATGTCCTGCGGGCAGCCTCCACGCCACAGCACCAAGGCTTACACGTCCTTCTCTGTGATGGCGAGGCGACGCTGTCGCCTCCGGTGGACACGACGATCCTCGTCGGTGAAAAGCCGCGGGAGGCGCCACGCCGCGTCGTGCGCGCGGGCCGTCTCCTCTGCGGTGTCGAAGGTGTCGAGGGCGAGACGTTTCTCGCGAAACCAGATCTCGGCGGAGAAGGCGCCGGAGCGGCGCTCGCGGACTCCGCGAAAATCCGAAGCGCGTAGGCGGCGGATCGACATGGTGGCGCAGAGGCGGCGAGAGTGGGCGGCCGACAAAGTGTGGAGAGAGCGCTTTCTTTTATAGCGAGCGCCGGCCACGGCGCGCGCGCGACCTTTCCCGCGTGCTGGAGCGTCAAAATCAGAGCGACGACACGATGTTAAACGCGCGCGGTCATGAAAATGGGTCGACCCATTGAATGCACTGTCGACCCAAAACTAAAAGAGGGCGGACGGTGGGCGGTCGGCCGACCCAAACAAACAGACAAAAACGCCGTCCGTTTGCGTCGGCCGTTGGAGTTGCTTTTAAATAAGTTTCACAAAAATGTACAGCAAAGTGTGGTAACTCAACTTCGGATGATTTTGCTGGTCAACACTGGCAAGGAATGGCTCCTGTCTTTGCTCATGCAGTGTTCGGACCAAGTTCGCGACATGATGATCATGTTACTCTGGAGGATATGGCAGCTGCGGAATAATTGTGCCCATGGGAAGGAAGTGCCAGCAACGGCAGTAACGGTGGAATATTTGGATAGTTATTATAAATCTATTCGCCTCGCTAGTCGCTTCTCTATGGAGGAGATAATCAAAGGTAAAATGCTGGTCTCTGAGCAGAAGTCTGAAACTTGGATCAAACAGCCAGCGCCACCATGGCCGGCTCCTGGGACGGGTACCGTTGCAATCTCTGTCGATGGATCTTTCTGCCCGGTTGATGGTTTAGCAGCCATCGGAATCGTACTGAGAGATGGATCAGGTACGGTGTTACTAGCAGCTTATCACTACATGTTTAATTGTAATGATGCGTTGGAGGCGGAGATCCACGCTATCATGCACGGAATGGCCTTGGCCATTCAACACACATCTCTTCCGGTGATGGTGCAGTCAGACTCGGCGACTGCGTTAACAACTTTGGCAAATGATGATCTATCCAAATCAGCATATGGACACTTGGTACTGGAGATTAAAGACCTGATGAAGGAAAGGGAGTTTTACCTCAGAAATTACATCGGAGTCAGAATAGTGTTGCAGATCGATTGACAAACTATAGCCGCACCGAGAGAACCACGGCTGTGTGGATTCACTCGGTTGCATCATGTATTGAGGACCTTTGGCCTCTCGATTATAACACTGTGACCTTATAATAAAGCTCCCTTTTACCCGAAAAAAAAATGTGGTAACTCAAGGCCTAAGACCAAACAGCCCCGAACCATAGCGCGTACGACGTCTACTTTACTCGAGCGGTGTCCGGCGAGCCACACCATGCAGGATGCAGCAGGCGCAGGGCCCCAACCAAAGCCGAACGAATCCCTCCTTCCTTCCGTGTGCAGTACTACCGCAGCGCAATGCGCGGAAAGCTACGGCGACGGAGCAGCCGCGTCGTGCCCGCGTCGAGAGAGAGTGCTTCCCTTTCTCTCCCGTCACGCGCACTCACTTTTCCTTAGCCTGCAAGTGCAACCGCACAGGAAACGAATCCCGACCTGCCGCCGCCGCCACTAACGACGGCCGAGATTCGTCGCGAGGCTGCGCCGCCCCACCCACACGGGCGCCGGTCAGCCGTCAACGTGCGTGCGTGGGGTCCACTTTGGGGAGAGAGGATGGCACACCCAAGGACGTCATGTCCGCTGGGAGCCGACGCGTGCGCCCCACCGCACTAACCTGAATGGCACGGCTATTTTTTTTCAATTCAATCCCTCTACTGTGGGGACGGGGCGATGATTCGTGACGCAACCGCCGCCGCCTAGAACACGCGCACCGCGTCCCCTCGATGACACGTGGGACCCACCGCATGCCAGGGACCACGCGTCATGCATGCTGTGCGGGGAGCCCCCGTCGTCCGCGTGTCCCGAAACTGGCTGAGAACGACGCGTTATTCACGAAGGACCTACCACAAACCTTACTCATCCCACTGACAGGACGGACCCACGGAGGACATGGCCCGCGCATCAGCCTTAAAGGCTAAGCATGCGCGTGGGGGAACCACCCCCGCAGCCTCCTCCGCTCCCTCCCCGCCATATAATACGCGCAGCCCTGTGCTCTCCCAACGATCCCACCACCGAGTCTTCGGATACATCCATCCACGGCCAGATCTGCTCTCCCCTCTCTCTCGATCCACAGAAATCGCAATCGACACCGAGATCGCCAAGACCGTCGACGCCATGGCGCAGAGGGCGCTGGAGCTGACCCTGATATCGGGCAAGGACCTCAAGGACGTGAACCTCTTCTCGGCCATGGAGGTGTACGCGGTCGTATCCCTCTCCGGCGACCCGCGCTCCCGCCAGCGCGTCGCCACCGACCGCGCCGGCGGCCGCAACCCGACCTGGAACGCGACTGTCCGCTTCACCGTCCCCGCCAACGCCGCGGGCTCCGTCCACGTGCTGCTCCGCGCCGAGCGCGCCCTCGGCGACCGCGACGTCGGCGAGGTCCACATCCCGCTCTCCGAGCTGCTCTCCGGCGCCCCTGATGGCCCCGTGCCCGTCAAGTTCGTCGCCTACCAGGTCCGCAAGATCGGGTCCGGGAAGCCACAGGGGGTGCTCAACTTCTCGTACAAGCTCGGCGAGGTCACCCAGGGCCAGGCCGGTGGCGCCTACGGTGGTGCGCAGGCCGCGTACGCGCAGCCTCCCCCCGCCGCCGCGTACCCGCCGCAGGGCGCGTATCCTCCGGCCGGCAAGGCCGACGCCTACGGGGCTCCGTCCGCCTACCCACCGCCTGGTAACGCGTACCCGCCGCAGTCAGCGTACCCGCAGATGGCGAAGGCCGACGGGGCAGCAACCGCTGGTGCCTACCCGCCTCCCTCCGGCTACCCACCCGCTGGCAAGACAGGCGAGCCATCCACCGCCTACCCCGCACCCGCCGGCTACCCACCCGCTGGTCCGTCAGGAAAGCCGGCGAAGGCAGGCGAGCCAGTGACGGCGTACCCAGCGGCCGCCGCGGGACCCAGCACCGGCGCTCCATACGGCGCCCCGCCCCCACAGTACGGCTATGGGTACCCACCGCAGCAGCCGGCCGGGTACGGCTACCCTCCCCCGCCGCCGCAAGGAGGGTACAGCGGCTACGGCTACCCGCCACAGCAGCCGGCCGGGTACGGGTACCAGCAGCAGGCCGTGAAGCCGCCGAAGAAGAGCGGCATGGGGATGGGCCTCGGCGCGGGGCTCCTCGGAGGCGCGCTCGGCGGGCTCCTCATCGGCGACATGATCTCCGACTCCGCCGGAGGGTATGACGCCGGCTATGACGCTGGGTTCGACGACGGCGGTGGCTTCGATTTCTAGATCGTCGGGGAGGATCAGATATGCAGCAGCACAGTTCTTTTGTACGCTCTTGGTATTTCTTCAGTTCTTTGTCTTCAGATTTTGTGCTCAAAATCGCCGGCGCCTCCGCGCGCTGCTAGTGTGATATGGTAATGTAAATATGAGTTTTAACATGATATGTTCTGTAAGTTTCTGTCTCTATTGGGCTCGAATCGCTGATAATTTGGCCGTGTTGTCTTTGTGCTCATTCATTCGATTCGTTTGATCAAACTTTGCGTGTTGGAACTGTAGTATTCTAGTTGGCGCGTGAATGTTGGAAACTTGGCGTGACGGTGAATGAATTCCGGAGAGTCTGGTGTGTTCTTATTGACTCCTTTACGGATCGGCTGGTGGAATTTTCCGCATCTTGCGAGGAAAATTCTGCTCTGGCTCAGGGCATGTATAATGATTGATAAAATAGTCTTATCTTAAATCTCTCATATAATTTAGAGATGACACATCTCTTAACTTTATCTTCAATAACTAATAATTTTAAAAAAATCTTGCATATAATTTAGAGATGACACATCTCTTAGCTTTATCTTCAATAACTAATCATTTCTAAAAATGTGGTGAGACATATTGTGTTAAGAGATCATCTTTTGTCTTTTCTTATTTAAAAGAAGACAATATTATTTTATGACTTTTTTTTCACCTTATTATTTATCCTACGTGGCATTTTTAAGATAGCAATTATACATGCCCTTCCTGCTTAGTTGAAGAGTGGGTTCGGGAAAGAAACTTTCGGTTCGAAATAGTCGCCGATGACAGTTTTGACACTCCGCACTGTATGCTGCGCCTTTTCATGCTACTCTCTTAAGAAATATAAGAACGTTTAGATTATTAAAGTAGTAATTTAAACATTTTTATATTTCTTTACGAAGGAAATATTTTCTTTAAAGCTCCTTTTCATGCTAATGGCGCTGTTTGGTGCCAATTGACAACATTGTGCTTATGACGGAGTCCGGTGCAGTCTTATTCGTGCAGACCAGAACCGATCTTGGCAATAATGCCATTAAGAAAATGATCCCAACATGCTGTAGTACAGTTGCAGTCTTGCAGACCTCAACTGCTGTCCCTGTTCTTCGCAACAATGTCAAAAAATAATGATGTGGACAATCTCTCTGAGCTTCGCAACAAATGCCAGAAAGGATCTGAACTGTCCATTGAGACAATGATGCGAATAGACAGGCTTATTAGAGTTTCCGCCAAAAAGAAAAAAGACAGTCCTGTTAGGGCATCTCCGAATTTTGTTGGTAAAAAAATGTTCATGTTATCAATCAAGTACAATTAGTTCAGTAGGTTGTGTCAATATTGCTCAATGATATTTTTAGGAAAACTAACATGGCCGCCCTATGTTTTCATCTTAGGTACAATGACCGTTGGTTAATTTACATGCAACCTTGTTCTTCTTGCTCCGTCATCATCAACCAAATACAATTAGTTTAGTAGGTTGTGTCAATGTTGCTCAATGATATTTGTTAAGAAAACTAACATGGTTGCCCCTGTGTTTTCATCTTAGGGCATGTACAATGACTGTTGGTTAATTTACATGCAGCCTTATTCTTTTTGTTCCGCTGTCATCAACCAAATACAATTAGTTTAGTAGGTTGAGTCAACGTTGCTCAATGATACTAAAAAAAAACTAACATGGTTGCCCCTGTGTTTTCATCTTAGGGCTTGTACAATGACCGTCGGTTAATTTACATGCAGCATTGTTCTTCTTGCTCCGCCGTCATCAACCAAATACTATTAGTTCAGTAGGTTGTGTCAACGTTGCCCAATGATATTTTTTAAGAAAACTAAAATGGTTGCCCTATGTTTTCATCCTAGGGCTGGTACAATGACCGTTCATTAATTTACATGCAGTCGTGTTCTTCTTGCTCCGCCGTTCCACCTCCCACTGTTTCCTGCCCTCCCTGCAACCCCTCCGCCTTGGCGCATGCATTTGACGGCCGATTATAGGCCCTGCATGACCCAAGATTTAGGCCCATTCTTTCACTTCCAATGCTAATTTTTTTAGTAGGAGCTTAAGTATCGATTTTTTTATCAGTTCCCATTTTATTTGAGGAAACAGAGAAGTCTTATTCCCTACTTTTCCTTTTGACCTTTGATGTTTCCATTTTCTTTGTCGGCATATGAATCAATTTTATTGTGACATAACCATTAAACTTACACTATAGACTACGCACTAGGGAGCAAACAATCATAGTTGAAAAGAGAGACATATTCATCCTTGAACGTTCTTTTTTTTGACCAAAAACTGTATGGAAACCACTGATGTGAGTCTTTTTCATTTATAATTAGTAGTGGCAATGTACAATGGTGTAACATAAAGAACATGTTACAAAGTTAGTAAGGAAAACTAGGGAAATTATACATGTCTAGCAAAGGTCTCATGCGCTTAGTGGTGGAGACCAAGTGTTTTTTTACACTTGACAACATAAGTTTGGAAGTTGTAGTGTTTTCCCTTTTCTTTTTATTGGAAAGTCCAAGTAGAGAGTCGATGGGATTTCTATTCCACGCGTGGGTCGCTGGATACCGACCACATGCCCCCACTGAGCGTTCGTAGGCCGGTCCACTGTTCTTTCTCCCATCGGTTTTGGGAAGGTTTGCTTCTAGAATCTTCCTTCTAGTGAAAATTCCTTTTTCTGATTTTATAGGTTTCTCCCTTTTATTTCCCTTTATTTGTAAATATTAAATTTCATTAATATTTTTTGAAAGCCATTCGTGAACATTCTTTGAATTTGCGAACATTTTATTCTGGATTCAGGAACATTTTTCCATATCTGATATATTTTTTTGAATCCATGAACATATTCAATATTTGTGACCATATATTTTAAAATCATGAAGATTTTTTGAAATTCAGGAACGTTTAAACAATTATGATTTGTTTGAAAATTCATATTTTTTCTCTAAATTCAGTAAATAATAAATCTTAAACATTTATGAAGCCAGCATTTTTGGAAATTCGAATTTTTTAGCTTGCAATTTTTTAAATTCACAAACATTTTTAAAAATCTGGATTTTTCCCCTGAACTCACGAATGTTTTTTGAAATCCACAAATGTCTAATGCTCTGATATATCGTTTTTGCAATGTATTTTAATAGAAACCATTGGAAATAAAAAATCAAGCCAAAAAAAGGCTGGCCAAACGCTATAGTTAATTTTGTTTCTTTTGTCAATCTCAAGATGATGTGCCGGCTCAGTTTTTTAAAGGTGTTCATAGGATACGATGTGCGTGTGATCATATGGGTGAGTATATGCTCGTGTATATGAGGGACTTCGATTGTGTTGTGTTAAAAAAAGATTTTCATTCTTTCCACTTTTGTTTTAGAGCGGTAGTAGATCTTTTTCCTTCGAGACACGCAACATGTTAGCAGAAAGAAAAAAAAGTAGTGATGGGGGCCCATTGAACGAGTACGATGGAAGAGGCCCGTCCGGAGACGAGAGCCGAGTCCGACCCGAGAAAGAGAGGCTCCTGGGGGTTTGTTCGCCTTGACACGCAACATATATATATGCCAGCCGCCGCCGCCTCCTCCCGTTTTCCTCCGGCGAGAGAGACAGAGAAACCCGGCTTTTCACCCCCAATCCACCAAGAGCCGCCTCGGGCCGTTCACCGTCGGCAGCGCGGAGCCGGAGGAGGAGGCGTTCTCCATGGTCAGGAAACCGGAGGCGGCGATCGTCAAGGCCAAGGCCAAGGCCAAGTCCAAGGCGCACAAGGAGGACGTGGTCCGCAAGGCCAGGGCGAAGGCGGAGGCGGAGGCGGCGGTCCGCAAGGCCAAGGCGGAGGCGGCCAAGGAGGCGGGGACTGTCAAGCCCTGCTGCTGCGGCTCGGACGACGACGATGTGCCCTACGACAAGGTGTACCACGACTCGGACGCGGAGGAAGACCACGAGACGATCATGGCCAGGATTGTGGCGCGGTGGGATATCTTTATGGAGGAGGAGAAGGCTCGCTTCCCTGACCAGACGTACCGGGTCTACCTCCCCGGGGAACGCACCGGCGACGAGTCGTCCGACTCGGATGACGAGCAGGAGTACTACCTCCGCAAGTTTGGGATGAAGTAGGCTGGCCATGTTCTGGGGTGAGATTATTGCCCACACGATCTACGACTCGGCCGGAGGCTACGACGCCCGGGTTCGATTTCTAGAGCGTCGGAGGGGATAATAAGATGAAACAAGACTTCTTTTGTAGGTCGTGGGTTATTTCTTCTGTTCTTTTTGTTCAGCGTTTCTGCTCAAAATCGCCGGCGCCTCTGCGCTTGCAGCTTTATGGTCATGTAAATAGAAATTTTAAAATGATATATTGCTAAACTCTTTGTCTCGATTGGACTCGAATCTATGATAATTTGGCCGTATTGTCTTTGTACTCATTCATTTGATCAAACTTCACGTGGGAAAACTACCGGACTACTTCCTCCGTTCACTTTTATAAGTCGCGGAGCAAAAGTTTAATTCAGACTCGCTCCGTCGTGCACAAAAAGTGTGTTGTCCATTTATTCCCCGATGTCGGTCGGGGACACTTTAGTAGGGGACATGGTAGCGAAACACTCGCATCCCTCTCTCACTCGCGACTCATCCACATCTCTCCCTCGCACATTGCCGGTGCTGGCGCTGGCGCCTTCTCTCACCCGTGCCGGCTCTCCTCGAGCTCATGTGTTGCCGCGCCCTTTCCCTCGCTCGTGTCGCCGGCGCTCTCTTCCTCTCATATCTCCGTCCGCATATTAAAGAAAAAAAATGAGAATTCCCCCCCTCCGGCTCTCCGATCTTGAGTGGTGGTGCTCAATCTGCGGAGTTGCTGCTGCTGGTCGCCTGCCCGGAGCTGGTAGTTGCATCGAGCTGGGGACCACTAGTTAGTTTCGAGTGAAGATATTGGAAATAAGCCATGTCGCGGCAGTGGCGACCGGCGTGAGCGCGCCCAGGCCGAGTCCGTGGCGGCGCGCGCATTGTCTAGGCATTATCTAGGACATGTATGGGCCGTGTCCAGATAGTGCCTGGCTAGAATCTGAGTCTGTGTGTGCGTGCGTCAGTGTGTACACGGATGTGCGTGTGTGTGTGCATCTAACACGCAGATGTAGGGCTAGATCGTTGGCGAACGAGGAGGGTGAACGCGTCATTCCATTGCGGGCTCGTTGAGACCCGGGCATCTACGTGCGCGTCGTGGACGCAGCCAGAGCAAGCCGGATCAGGCACGTGAGTGGGTGGAAATCGTGGGGTGCGTGCCGTGGCATGGTCCTAGGGGACAAAGCCCCTCTCGTGTCCGTTGTAATGGTCGTGTCCTGAGTTTGTGCTCAAAGGAAATTGCTGTGAGTGTAGCAGGCGTTTGTCGCCCAAAAACATCATGTGTCCCTCATTTCTTCTTCCTCGATTCGTGCCAGAAAGACGGCGAGAGAGAGAGGTGGTGAGCCAGGGCCAGCTACGGTTCGGCTAGACCCTAACAATTGGTATTACAGCTGATTAGTAACGGGTTCGCTCCCCTCGCCGTAGGCGCACTGGTGGTGGCCGGTGGCGTGACAATGTTGAGTGGCGGCGGTGCGATGAGGTCGTCGGGCCGTGTGTCAGCCTGTGCGTGATCGCCAGTGGTGGCGCTGCGACAGTGGATCGTGTGTCGGTCCTGCCGGGTGTGATGCGTTCAACGGCGTGTATCGCCGGAGAGGAAGAAGCAGGCACGATGGCGACCGGCGTCAGTGCGCCAGGTCAAGTCTGCTGCCGTGGCGACCCCGCTGACGGCGAGCATGCGGCGGCCCTGGAAGCCGAAGAAGGGGGAGGACGAGGAGAAGGCACTCCTCGCCGACATTGACGATGTCAGGCCGACCCTTTTGTAATCATGGCTTAGGGGGTGAGTGTTGGAAATAGGCCATGCCGCGGCGATGGCGACCAACGTGAGCGCGCTAGACCAAGTCCGTGCCTGGGACATGTATGGGGCGTGTCTAGATAGTGTCTGTGTAGAATCCAAGTGTGTGTGCATGCGTGCGTGAGTGTGTGCGCGGGTGTACGTGTGTGTGTGTGCACCCGACACGCAGATGTAGGAGTGATCGCGTTGTTCCGTTGCAGGCTCGCCGCAATCCGGGCGTGTACGTGCGCGTCGAGTGTGACGCCTCTTTTGATTTATAGGATTGAAAAATCATAGGAATAGAAAAGCCATAGGAAATGAGATGATATGCATCTTAAATCCTATGCATAGAAATAAAAAAGGATATACCATTTGATTCACACCATAGGATTTTTTACATTGAGTCTAGGCTAATGTTTATTTTCCTATGAAATGTGAAGGATAGAAAGAATTCCTCTATAAAAATAGGATTTCATTCCTACGAACCAAAGAGCTCTGAAGGAATTCTTCCTATAAAAATCCTATCTTATGAAAATTCTACAAAATTTCTCCAAACCAAAGGAGGCCTGAGTGGGTGAAAACGCGGGGTGTGTGCCCTGGCGTGGCCCTGGATATGAAGCCCCTCTTGTGTTCGTTGTAATGGCCGTGGCCTGAGTTTGTGGTCAAAAGAAAATTGTTGTCAGTGCAGCAGGCATTTGTCGCGGAAAAACATCCTGTGTCCCTCCTTTCTTCTTTCTCGGTTCATGCCAAAGAGACGGCGCGCGACAGGGATGACAATGGGTAGGGTATGGATGGATACAAACTCCTCTTGCCCAAACACATACCCATAGAAACTTTCTATATTCACCTATTTCAATATCCATGGGCACAAATTGATACCCATGCCCATACCTATCGGGTATCCTATACCCAATGAGTATCCAATGGATACATCATATATAGCATTTAAATTTTAAAGAAGTACATACATGAGTGTAATATTCAAGTGATGATGGGCAATCAATCTAGTACCGACACGGCGTCCTTTGGTGTGTGGCCAATTCCAGCCGACAAAGGATTACGATAAGTGGTTGGTGGAAGCCAACATAGGGGAAGGCGACGACGGGAACTGGGGTTTGCTAGTTCAAGAGTTGGAAGAGAGTGTGTTGGTGATGAGTCAAGATTTCATAATTTTAAGGAGTCACATAGGACATAGGAGGAGTGTGAGCTGGTTGTTGGGAGCCTATTAGCCATGGTTGGTTTAGGGAATAAGGAATTAAGAGTTAGACAATATGAGTTGGATGTAGACCCCACATATCATAGGAGTTATTTTCATTTATTAATATTTTCTGGGAACCCATTGGGTTACCCATGAGCGCAATCTTATACCCATGCCCTACGCATATATTTTGCGGGTATGGATACCCATTACTCATGAGTATAAAATATTGCCAAGTCTTGCCCATGCTCACTATTTTCGGGTATATATCCATGGACAAAATTGTCATCCCTAGCGCGCAAGAGAGGGTGAGCTATGGCCAGCTAGGGTTCGGCTAGACCTCAACAGAAGAGGGAGGAGGCGATGCCGGCCAAAAGTACCTGCAGGCGTTGGGAGAGGAGAGGCGACCGAAACTGCACTGGCGTTGACTGCGCGTGCCTCATCCTCACCGTCAACGTGCCCTTCGGCCTGCTTATCTGCCACAGCCTGCCCGCTCGTGCTGGAGTGTAAATTGGTTGATATAAAGTGTAGTCTAGATAGTTGCTTGATATAAAGTCTGCTCCACAACAAACTCTACTTCTGCAAAAAAGAAAAACAACCCTGGCACTGTTTTGGAGAGTAAAATGAAGGAGAAAGATTGTCATGTTTTTGCGTAGCCTAGATGTGACAGTTGGCATTCCATAATTTAACCCAATTGAATAATGGTTTGCATAATTTAACCCAACTGAAAGAGTTGACCGACATGATTTTTTTTGAGTAGTTCATCGACTGTATACTGAATGTTAAAAATTCAGTTAAGCAGGCAAGTAAAGAAATATACTCCTAGCCAGATTGTTTGCAACTTGCTAAAAGTATGTTATGATGTTACTAGAAGGAGGGTGTAAGAGGACCAGTCGGGGGCCTATTTGCCCATGGCCGGGCAAGAGGGAACGGATTTCCTTCTTAATTCTTACTTGATTAGATTGATACATCTCCTCCCCCTATATAGAGAGGTTTACTTGACTCTCTAGCAAGACTTACTAAACCCCTAAGCAAGCGACCTTTATTTCTAATTAATCCTAAGATTGACGGGCTATACCGCCAGCCCAAATTCATTAGACCCATTACATACTCTAACAGAGTATCTATCTATCTATCTATCTATCTAGTGGAGTATCTATCTATATATATTGGAATATATACATGTTCATCCAATATCAACATGCAAAAAGGAAAGATTGACGTTAACGTTAGATTGTGAGTGCAATTTAGATGCAATTTGTTCTCTTCAAAAGTACTTTTGGGTGAAGTGGTAGACAACACAATGGTTGTCGTCGCCGGCCCGGGTTCAAGTATTCTCATCTACTATAAGAATAAGACAGGGGATACTCCCGATTGGGCACGTCTTGAACGCAGAGGCATCTGCACCCACCTTCCAAAAATACAATTTACGTATGTTTTAAAATCTCAAAAAAATCAAAAGAAAATTTCATGCATACATGTTCGTAAATATGTGTGCGCCGCACAAAGTTTTGTGAAAAAATGTTTTTTTATTTTGTCTTTGCAAAAAAAAAACAAATTTCAGTGTTTCTAAATAGCGTTTCATGACAAAATTGTTTGTCTTTTTTGCACTGGCCACAAAAAAAATTTATTTTTCCATGAAATTTTATGCACACACATAGAACATGAAGATGTACCCGTGTAACCCTTTTCATATTTTTTTTAGTATTTAGAAATGTGTTTTTTAAAGTGGATTCATATGTATCCGTGTTCATCCATGCACTTTCCGAAGTCTCCCCTCTGTTCTCCTTCTTTTACTGACTGATGATTCTCTCTATCTCAAAAAAAGTACTGACTTATTTTTGTTGAGAAATAAAAGTACTGATTGTTTTCTTTGGAGAATCTATTTTTAGAAGAGTTTTCTTTCGGGAATCAAGTAGTGACGAAGTGCTCTTTTCCTTTTTCGAAATGTGCTAACAAGGCCCAGTGAAAAGCCCAGATAAATGCGGTCCTACTTCCTGCATTCATCTCGCCGCCGGCGCCGCGTACCCAGGCCAAACCCTCGCCGGCTCGCCGCAACCCACTAACCGGCACGGACGGGAGCACCCGGCGCCGGCGCTCCACGCATCTGGTAGGTCCTCTCTTCCCTCTCACGGTTAGCTAGTGCTCTAACCTCCCCTCCCCCGCGCCGATCTGTAGATTAGCCGCTCGTTGCCTCCCCGGAGATGGCGACGGGATCCACAGAGACGGACCTCATGACCGATCCAACGATCAAGCTCCCCGACGACCTCCTGGTCGAGATCATCTCGCGCTTGCCGTACAAGTCCACCCGCTGCTGCAAGTGCGTCTCCACGCGCTGGCGGGACCTCATCTCCCACCCCGACCACCGCGACAAGCTTCCCCGGTCGACCCTTGCCGGCTTCTTCTGCAAAAACCACGGCATGGACTGCGATCCACGTTTTCATGATGTTTACCACAGCGTCTCGGGGGATTGGTGCCCTTTTGACGACTCTCTCTCGTTCCTACCTGAATACGAGCAGCTTGATATCTTGGGCTGCTGCAATGGCCTCCTCCTCTGTCTATGTTCGCAGCCTTATGCCGAGAAACCGGATTATGTGGTGTGCAATCCTGCCACTGAGAAATGGGTAACCTTCCCTGCCAACCGGATTGTGTCGTTTGCTCGCCTGGGATTCGACCCTGCCGTCTCCTCCCATTTCCATGTGTTTGAGTTGGTACCTATCAAAGGTGGACATGATTATAGGATCGAAGAGGTGGGGATCTACTCTTCCAAAGCTGGAGGTTGGACACATCAAATTGCTTGGGACGATCCAATTGAGATACGCTACTTTTCAGGTGGCACATTCCTCAGCGGGGTGTTGTATTTACCTTCTGATAATAATTCGGTTGCAGCCATCGATGTGGAGGGAAATTGTAGGATCATTCCTCTTCCTACTTCTCATGATGCCCCTATTGTTCCTAATGTATATGTATCACTGGGACAATTGCATCTCACAAATAGGGGTGCTTCTGAACTATCAATCTGGGTTCTTGAAGATTCTAGTAGCCAAGATTGTTGGACCTTGAAGCTCAATGTCAGCTACTTGCAACTGTTTGGAGAAGTGTATTCAAGCCGCATGCCATATTATGGTGTTATCTCAGCACACCCAGAACACAATATGGTATTCATAACCATAGGATTGAGATCGGGGTTCCAAGAGCTTGTGAAATTATTTTCATACGACGTGGATTCTAGGGAGCTGTGTTTCGTATCTGATCTTGGCTGGTATGTCAGGCGGGCTTATCTTTCATATGTTCCTTTGTTCTCGGAGTCATTAGCAGATGGGCACTAAATGTCCTGTGTATTGGAGCCTCACAATTGTCTATCTTTCTGATGATACTAGTGTTACATCGTGAGTACGAGCGGAACAACAGTGATTTGGGTAGACCTTAAGTGTGGACTCATGTACCACACTTTATGAGGCAAGCTATTCAGTAAACTTAACTAAAACTCTGTTTGGTCATATATGTTAGCAGCTGCAATACCCTACTATTAAACTAAGGATAATTGATCGTCTTGTTGCAATTATTATGAGTATTGATGTCTACATTATTGTCTCTGCTTATTTATCTGTTTGTGGATTATTATTTTTAGTGCGCTAAAGGTTATTTCCTCCTTATTAACCTCTAGCTCTACCCTAGAGCCTAAGATTTTTCTGTTTGGGTGGACCTGGAAGTGCTGTTGCATTACTAGAGCCTAAGATTATTCGGTCTTTGTTTTTTATTTTCATGTGCTTAAACTGTGATATATGGTAATGTAATAGCAGTAGCTTAACACGATCTATTGCTAAGGCTTTCCGGTAGATGAACTGCCGTTTCAGTTTAACGTGAAGCACAAGTGATTTTTCACCATTCTGGTTCGATTATCTTTCTGTCACCTTCACCGGCTTTGAAGCGTGGTTCTCCAGCTGCAGTTTCTAATATATAGAAGTTGAGTTGCCCGTTCAGTTGGTTCAGTCATGGGGGCACTCCTACTCAGAATTGTAACTTCACCCTGTTCTTGCTAGGAATTTTATGATCTACATAACTAGCAGATTTATCAACAGAGAAGCTTGTTATTATTTGCTCCACCTCGGGCTTCTGATTTTCTGCCAAGTGACATCTATCTGGAGGAAGTTCAGATTGGATAATGGAGGACAATTTGACCTGCATATGTTCATGCACAGTGGGGTTGGCATGGTGCATCAGGATGGCAAAGTTGCCAGAACATCTCTCGACCAGGATGACAAAGTTATGTTTGTGTCGGCAGATTCTTCAGCAGTGGAGAAAATGAAAATTCTTTACCAGGCGAAGTACAAGAAGAAAATTAGCCTCATGTACAGGACAGTTAGCAGAGACGCAGGCTGTTGGATACAGTCCCAGTAATACACAAGTTTGTGTAGGATGTTGATTACCTTCTTTACTTGAAATGTGCGGCATGGGAATCCGATGCCTCCGGGACTAGCTGCTCGGTGGGCCATCATTAGCCGCGTGATCTCCAACTCATCGTTAGGGTACGACGCCAGCGGTGGCTTCAGTTTCTAGAGCCTCCGAGGATCAGGGAGCCCTTCGTTCTGCAGTTTTGGCTCTGATCTTTTTTTTCATCATTTCTGCTCAAGCTGCGGCAAATAGAAGTTTAACTTGACCTATCGCTAAGGATCATATATGGTAATATCGAGAACATAATTGACAGATTTATCTACATGCCAACTTATTATTGTTTGCTCAACCTCAGACTTGTCATTATTGCCAAGCGATACATACCTTCCTGTGGAAAGACAGTTGAATCGGCTACATAGACATGAGTAAAGGACCAGGATGACGAAGTTGCCATGATATCTTCCCAGCACTGCCTGTTATCTTTGTGTCAGTTTGACCAATTACCGAGTGAAAATATTCCTCTAATTTCTTGTCATGGCCTATTTTATTTAATTTAGAAAATAATACCCAAAGGATATCTTACTGATAATTATCAAGGAAGACAGTAATCAGCACAGTGAAAAGACAACATGACATAAATTGACCTGCAAAAGATAAAATTACACCGAAAAGCATACTGGCTGCCTTCTTCCTAAGATTCTACTCCCTCGGTTTTTATTTAGTCTGCATATTAAATTTGATTGAAGTCAATTTTTGCAAAGTTTGATCAAGTTTAGAGAAAATAATATAAACATTTACCATAAAAAAATATGATGTGAAAGTATATTTAATAATGAATCTAATGGTATTGATTTGTTATTGTATATGTTAATATTTTTGTCTCTAAACTTTGTCAATGTTTATATTGACTTTGACCAAAGCTAATACGCGGAGTAAATAAAAACAGAGGAAGTATGCTGTCCGTCAAAGCCTGAAAATTGCACTAAACCGGCGGTAGAGGAAAGGGACACTTGCAAATGTACATCCTCTTCATACCAGGCTTTAAATGCTAGAAACAAGATCTAATAACTGCCAAATGAACATCGGCTAGGGTCTTGCCCCATGCAGTGCAAGCTTGCAATGTTTCCCACTAGTCGAGAGGGTTGGTGAAACTATCAAGACCATGCTGCGAAGCAAATGAAAGAAGGAGGTCGAAGTCTCTGTGACAAGAGTCAGCCAATGACTTCCCTTGATTAACACATAAATTATCAAGATCTGAAAAGAACTAACAAATAGGCAACACAAAATCCATACATGCCCTTCGTCGCCACCGGATCAGAAGTTGTCAAGGTAGATTCTGCCACTACCTCGCCGATGCTGCCAGGAGACCAAAACCTACGCAAAAAACAAGGATATACGAGAATTCAAAAAATAATTAAGGGACGGCTCCCACTCCTCGACCTACTTTTTTTTTGTATTAGGACTTCAAAATGGTGTATGTTTGTTTGTTGAGGGACTGCAAAATGGTGTACGTTTTTTTTAGAAACGCAAAATGGTGTACGTGTGCGAAATAGTGCGACTCACACGGCCCAGTAAAAAGCCCAGATAACTTCACGCGCCCGTCCTTCCGGTTCCAGCCCAGTTCCGCAGCATCCGTCCATCCATCTCGCCGCCTTTGTCTCAAAAAATAAAAATCCACCTCGCTGCCTCGCACCCAAACCAAACCCTCACCGGCTCGCCGCCACCCACTCGCCGGCGCGGATGGCAGCACCCAACGCCGGCGCTCTCGCCGCTGTTCGCGCGCCACGCATCTGGTAGTTCCTCTCTTCCTTCACTCTCCCCTCACTGCTAGCCGGACGTATCTCTCTAACCTTTCCTCCTCCCCGATCTGCAGATTTGCCGCCCTCATGGGATCCATGGAGATGGCGACGGGATCCATGGAGACGGCCCTCATCAGCGATCCGACGGCCAAGCTCCCCGACGACATCCTGGTCGAGATCATCTCGCGCGTGCCGTTCAAGTCCACCCGCTGCTGCAAGTGCGTCTCCACGCGCTGGCGGGACCTCATCGCCCACCCCGACCACCGCAAGAAGCTTCCCCGGTCGACCCTCGCCGGCTTCTTCTACAAAACCTACGACATGGCCAGCCGTCCACATGATTTGCATGGTTACCGAAGCGTCTCAGGGAACTGGTGCCCCATTGACGCCTCCCTCTCGTTCCTGCCAAAATGCGAGGAGATTGACTTGTTGGACTGCTGCAACGGCCTCCTCCTCTGTCGACGTTCGAAGCCTTATCCCGAGGAACCGGATTATGTGGTGTGCAATCCTGCCACTGAGAAATGGGTAACCTTCCCTGCCAATGAATGGTCCTCGGAATCGTATGCTCGCCTGGGATTTGATCCGGCCGTCTCCTCCCATTTCTATGTGTTCGAGTTGGTACCTGCTGTGGCTTTGAATTGGAATTTGAAGTATGAATATAACATCGAAGAGGTGGGGATCTACTCATCCAAAGCTGGAGGTTGGACACATCAAATTGAATGGGACGATCCAATTGAGATACGCAACTTTTCAGGTGGCACATTTCTCAGTGGGGTGTTGTATTTATGTTCCTATAATAATTTGGTTGCAGCCATCGACGTGGAGGGAAACTGTCGTTTCATTCCTGTTCCTACTTTAAATGATGCTCGCTGTGGTCCTTATATTTATGCATCACGTGGACAATTGTATGTCGCAAATTATGGTGCTGCTGAAGTATCAATCTGGGTCCTTGAAGATTCTAGTAGTGAAGATTATTGGACCTTGAAGCACAATGCCAGCTACTTGCAACTGTTCGGTTTAAGCAGCAAGGAATTTTACGGTGTTATCTCAGCCCACCCAGAAGACGATGTGCTATTCATGACTGTCGAAACTACATTACCGGGGCACCGATTACAGATGAAATTATTTTCATACGAAATTGATTCTAAGGAGCTGCGTTTTATATGTGATCTTGGATGGATTTCCAGGTGCCCTTATCTTCCATATGTTCCTTTGTTCTCGGAGTCATTGGCAGATGGGCACTAACTGTCTCGTGTATTGGAGCCTCACAATTGTCCATCTTTCTGATGATGATAGCGAAGTTAGATCTTGAATATGAGCAACAGTAATTTGGGTAAGTTGTGATAAGCTATTGGTGCTTGAGTGAAGTCATGTACCTGACTTATGCTGCTAGCTATTCAGTCAACTTAGTAGTCTGCTTGTGTTTATGTTGTTATTGGCAGCCATGCAGCTGTAATACTCTAGTACTTAATCATGGAAACTTGACCGTTTTGTTGGAACTATTTTGAATATTTGAGTATGTTGATTCTGGTATCTTTTATTTCTCTGTTTGTAAATAATTGTTGGTATACCAACCTATGTTTTCGACAGTATATGTAAGTTTATATTCTTGTTCTTAATCTCTAGATCTAGTTTAGTAGAACTTATCTTGTTGTTTGGGTGGACCTGGAATGGCCAAGACCGCCGTTGCATTTGTAGATTCAGTTCTGTGCTGTACTTTCATGTCAGCTGAAACTGTGATATAGTAAGGTAACAGTGGTTTAATATGATCTATTGTTAAGGCTTCTGATATATGGACAACATTTTCAATTCAACTCGAACCACAATTTCCATATCTGTTGAAACTGTGATATAGTAATGTAACAATAGTAGTTTAACATGGTCTACTGTTAAGGCTTTCTGATATATGAACATCAGCTTCAGTTCAGCTGGACCCGAAATTGTTTTATGCCATTCTGGTTTGGTCATCTTTGTTTCACCGAGGATGACCAAGTTGTCAGGATATCTCTTGAGGAGTGCATATTGTTTCTGCTCAGATCGCCTTTCAAAGTTTGTCTGGATCCGACTTCAATCCATGTTTATTTGGCCGTCCTTTTGGGTTGATTGACTTTGTGCCAATTTGTCAATTTTTATGTGTTGGAACTGGTAATATTCTAGTCTTGTGTCCCCGCAAAGAAAGAAGATATTTTAGTCTTATGGTCGATGTATTTGCGTTGTTGCTTGAAGGGTGGAAACTCGTCGTGATGATGAATGACTTATGACGATTGTTGGTGTGCTTTGTTTTTTTTTTTTGGTGGGGTGTGCTCTTATCTATATCTATATACCTATACCTATACCTATTACCTACTAATAAAGTAAGGTGCGTTTCTCTGATTTTTTTCATCCGTTCACTGACGTAAAATTATTTTTCTATCAGAGGTCGTACTAAACTTTTGTGCATCCGTCTGCTAGAAAAAACATAAAACAATTTTCGTACATGGGCTGAGGACGCTGTGGCCGACGAAGCCAGCCCACTTATTTATCTGCCCAGACAGCTGTGAAAGACTATTTGCCGCACGCAGCGTCGAATAAGTGGAGCTTCGCACACGACGCCCAAGACTGGGCCGGACCATTTTCTTTTTCTCTGTGTTCTGTTTCTATTTTTTTCTGTTCCTTTCTCTTTTTCTTTCATCATTCTTTTCTTACCAATTTTAGATTATTTTCCCTTTTCTTCTAAATTAAAATCTTGAAAAAATCGTTCGAAATTTCAAAGTTTACCATATTTTAGAAAAAGAATCAGATTAAAAAAAAAATTCCTATCTTGTAAAATTTTCAAAACTTTACTTTTTTGTTCCCATTGCAAAATGTGTTCAAAATTAAAATAGTTACCTTTTTTTAAAAAAAATGTGTATTACAAAAAATCAAGATTTTCAAAATAAGTTGCATTTTAAAAAATATTCCAGATTTTCAAATTATTCTTGTTTTAGTGAAATGTTCACAAATTCAAAATAATGTTCACTGTTAAAAAACAAATTTTCTGGACTTGTTCTAAATGTTCAAAACATGTTCACACATTCTAAAAATGTTCATGTTTTTTCAAAAGGTTCATGTTGTCAAAAAATGGCTATGATTTTTTTAAATCTACCTATTTCAAATGATGTTTGTCTTTTTCCAAAAAATGAACGCAATTTTCAAAAATAGGCTCGTACTTTTGAAAACTGTTCGGGGCTTCAAAAATTGTTCATGTTTCCAAAAATATTCGGCAACTCATAAATATTAATTTGTTTTCAGAAAAATTCAGCAAAAAAACAAAAAAAAGTTTTGAATCTGACGCGCTGCAGCATATTCTTAAACATTCGGGTTGGCCATTGGTTAGCAGAACCCATTTGTTCGAGTGGTTAGCAGCCCAAGGTCGAGTTTTTGAGGTCGCTAGTTAAAAATTTATATTGTGCCTTACAAA
This sequence comes from Triticum monococcum, assembly GCA_034509565.1. Taxonomy (NCBI): domain Eukaryota; kingdom Viridiplantae; phylum Streptophyta; class Magnoliopsida; order Poales; family Poaceae; genus Triticum; species Triticum monococcum. The sequence continues at coordinate 750,786,983 of CM067843.1, read as the reverse complement.
CATTAGTCGTTTTGGTGCCTGCCAATGGGCTACCAATGCACTATTGTGCGTCCACACACTATTTAACGATAAAAAGAATATATGCTTCTTGGTTATAATTAAAATATATTGTGGGCGACCAGGCGACAGGCCTGGTCAGCAATTTCAAACCTTGATATTGATATATTGAATAAAAAAAAATATTGTGGGTGCGTGCCAATAGAAAGAATATGTTGGTTTGGATCCAATTATGAAGAATTGTGGGCACATTAGCGCTAGAATAATTAAAGAGAATAAACCCTGATAAAGAAGGGATTGTCTGGTTATATGCTAATAAAATGGAATTTATGCGTTGCAATTAGTAATCCATCTGGTTACGTTATCGTAGGAGAGAGTGGTCGAAGCAACCATGCAACGAAGGTCGCCGCACAACTACCAAATAAGGAGACAACCACAACCATGACACAAAGGTGAACCTGAAGGGGAAAAACACAAGTTGGGTGGTCGCCACTAGTCTTGGCGATGGGAAGCCCGTACCCGCCGGCCCGGGCCGATGTTGCTCCCGGGCCGTGCTCGGGCCCGTCATTTTTGCACTTTTCTGAAGGAGCCCGGCCCGAGGCCCAGCGGGCTTTTACGCGTTCGGGCCGGGCTTGGGCCCAAAAAACAGGCCCGATGGCCGGCCCGGGCCCGGGCCTAGGTTTTTTGCCTCGGACTTGGCTAGGCCCGGCCCGAGGTTTGGCCAGGTATAGTCGCTGCCATGCCCACCAATATTAACATCTCGTGGGACAAACATGACTCGCGAGAAGACCACAGCTCCTCGCTCTGTCGCCCCACCACTATGGATACCGTTTTTGGTGAACACATAATTTATCTCTCTTGTTACTTCTCGGAAAATATCTCTCCCGTTGCAACGCACGACATATATGCTAGTTGACTTATAAATCTTATCATCGAACATCCCGCATCTTGGTGAGGGGACTTGTGTTCTTGGCTGGTGAAACAGCGTGGGAAAGAAACCAATATGGACACTCGTCACTGTATAGTGCGTTTTCCATTGCCTACCAACGACACCCTGTCCTTTCAAGTCTTATTCGTGCAGACTACAAATGTTGTCTCTGATCTTCACAATAAAGTCATTAAGGCCTCTCCCAATGCTCCACCTTGTACAGGTGCTAAGCCTTTCACGTAGGCAAAAAATCTGATGTGGCATGTTATTTAATAAGAGAGAGATGAGTGTGATGACCCCAGGAAGAACCAATGCTAAGCGCGTGAACCTAGGCAAAACATTTAAAGGAAGGAAGCCCACCAATACATGAAGAGCTTTAGTTGCTAAATCATTAAATGAAGCAAGCTTAGCAACCATAAGCTAAGCACCTATGCATTGGGGAGTATAGTTGCTAAGCTATTTAATATGCTTAGCACCTCTTCTAAGCATCCATGCATTGGCAGCAGCCTAAGAAAAGAGAATGATTTGAACGTACTTGTTGTCATTAAGGCTGGTTGTAATGGCAGTATCATAGCTAGTATCATGCATGCCAACTAGACAATTTTGATGAGGTGTCATAGCATTAAATGAAGAAAGATAGGGTGCAGTATCATATCATGATACCATATCATAATAAATGCTATGCTACTTTGTGTCATGCATGACAATAAATAGAGTACTACATGATACTAAGAGGGTGTTTGGATACTCTCTAGTCATGTGACTAGTAATAGTCAGACTAAAAGTTTTTAGCCAGGCCCTGTTTGGAAGGTGACTACTACTAGTCAGCATTAAATGTCTCAGTATTAAATTCTTCTCTCTCCCTTCCATTTATCTCTCTTCTCTCCCTTGTGCAACAGCAACTACCGCTATACTCCCGCGCAAGGAAGGAAAGCAGCAAAGTCCTGTTCCTTTTCTCCCTCACGCCATGCGGCGGAGTGCTGCGGGCGCGGCGCGGCAGAGCGCTGCGGGCGCGGCGGGAGTACAGACGCGGGAGCGGCGCGGCGGAGTGCTGCCGCGGCGGCAGAGTGCGGCGGCGGCGGTGGAAAGGGAAGCGGCGGAGTGGAAAGGGGAGCGGCTGCCCCCTGCCTGCATGCGAAGGGGATGGTGCGGCAGATGCCTCGCCCGCAACAGGATGGGCCCGCCAATTAATTAGAGGAGAGACTTTAGTCACTTTTAGTTGGGGGTGGGGTGACTAGGGACTAAACTAGTTTTAGTCACCCATTAGTCGGGGGTGTTTGGAGGTTTACTGACTAAAAGTGACTACTACTAGTCTCTAGTCTCTAGTCACTAGTGATTCAAACACCCTCTAATATATGATACTATGCATTAGGCTGGTTGTAGTGGGAGTATCATAAGTAGTATCATGCATGCCAACTAGACGTTTTAGATGATGTGGCACGCAATTAAATGAGGAAAGAGAGGATGTAGTATCATATCATGATACCGTATCATATTAAATGCTCTGCTAATTTGGGTCATGCATGGCAATTAATAAGTCAATCTAAGATACTAACTTATGATACTATGCATTACAGAGGTAGTATCACACACTAATATCATATGCATGATACTAGTATATGATACTCCCCATTACAACCAGACTTAGGATGTAGTATCATACACTAGTATCATATGCATGATATGATACTAGTATATGATACTCCCCATTACAATCAGCATAAGAAAATGATCTAAACAGACTGTACAGTAGTATTATGAGGGTGATCATGGAGTTAAGAGTTGTGCACCGCTGTTACATTTTTTTTCAACGATAGGATGTTCCTTGACATTATAGCTCCAGCGTTGCTATACACACCACACATTTGTGCCCGACGCTTGCACGATCCAACGTGGCAATACCTACAGCGAGCATGCATGCTTCAGGCAATTATTTTTTTAAAGCCGTTGCCTAGCGCTGTTGGGAAGGAAGGTGTCGTCTGTAGATCGTGCAGTTCGTGTCATGCATGAAGACATTTCGTTATATCTCACAGAAGGCAGAAGGAATCAAGAAAATAAAATCATAAGTAACTTTGTCCCTGATTTCGTTTTCGAAAAACATGTGATCCCCATCCACGAGCTTACGCATTCGAAGAGTTTAGGTAGCCCGACTATGAGGAGCGAAAATTACGGAGAGTCTATCGGGGCGACCGGGGGGGGGGGGGGGGGGTGACGCCCACCCATCCGAGTGGCCGGCCCGCCGGCGGACAACTCCGATGACCATGGTCGAGATCCACGAGTGTCTGACGGAGAAAGGGGTCCGATGCTGATCGCGGACTCGCTGGGCCTGCGGGAGGCATGGCTCCGGACAAGGAAAGTGGTGAAGGAAATCGCCATGGAAAGGAAGAAGAGCGGAGAAAACCAATCTGGGATCGCGAGAAAAGCTCAGGCCATTGATGGTATAGCCATGGGGAGAATGAGCGAAGACTTCATACCATGCGTAGAGATCTGGGCCGCGGTCTAGGAGGAAATATTACGGGTGTGATGAACCCAACTCCTCCCGATGCAAAGGACACAGATCCTCCTGATAAGATCGGAGGATTACCAGAATCAGTAGACGAGGAAAGGTACCAGTCAAAAGGCAAGGTATCATCGGCGAATCCTGCAGTATCGCTGAGTTCAGATCGGGCGAGGAGTCTATAAAGAGTGGAGATAACATAGAGGCTATCACAAACCCTACTGATCCCCTCCCCGTTTGCATTCTGATCGAGTGCGCCCAACAACTTGCAATGGCGAACAGGGAATCCCGCAAGGACAAGGCCCCAATGGAAGCGGAGTCAGGCGCTGGCCTCGCTGGAGGCATGAACCAGGCGGGGAGGATGCTCCGAGGCGACTCCTCCCGCTCCTAGGGAGGCAGGGCGTCCATGAAGAGGCTCGGAGCGGGGGGCGACATTGTTGCGCCAAGGTTCCCGACCCACTTCGACCGCCGAGGCGAGGATGTGGTGGAGCTGGACCTGTCGAAGGAGCGCGTAGCCATGAGATTCCATTGGGTTGCCATGGGTCTCTTCTTCTCGCCCCTGCCATTCAGCAACGAAGGGCTCTTTGGAGAGCTCAAGGGCAAGTGGGGTGTTCGGGGGAGGGGGGGCATGGATTACAAGCCCCTGAAGAACAATCGCTTCCTCATCGAGTTCGAGCGCGAGGGCGATCGTCACTTCATCCTCGACAACGGCCCATGGACTCATCAGGGGGATGCTTTCCTCATCGTCTCTGTTGATGGAGGCGCCCCCCGGGCGAAGTGGAGGTTGCACACATGCCGATCTGGGTGCGAGTCCATGACATACCTCCGATCATGTTAGATGAAGGTGTTGCGTGGAAGCTCAGTGATAAGCTAGGAGAGGTGCTGGAGGTCGACACTGATACTAGGGGTAAGCTATGGGGGATTTCATTAGGTTTCACATTAATCATGATGTAGATGAACCCCTTAGAGATAGGATAGAAATCTAGAGATATTCCTAGTGATAAGGTGTTTACCCTAGAGGTTAAGTATGAGAGAGTGCTTCTATTCTGTGGGTACTGTGGTTATCTTGGGCATGGCCAACGCGACTGTAAGTTGCCAGAGGACCTCCATGAGATGAGGTTCACGGCAACAATGCGAGCCTCCCCTTATAAGAAAAGCAACAGTAGAGGGGGCCATGTGGCTCCGGTGGCGAACAGCGCCCGCCGCCTCCTGAGTTTTGGGAGAGAAGTTCAGAGGAAGAGAAGCTCACACCAGAATAGGACGGCCCGTGAGAAGATCCCTGAAGAGGTGCTGCTGAACCCACAAGTGCAGGCTGCCATTGCGGCTGTTAGTGCACTCAAGGTCTCCGATGATGGTGGCTCGGCCGGAGCCCAGACTCCTCCAAGATCGACCATGCTGCCAAAGTCTAAGGGGGGGATCCAAAGTGAGGTCATGCAATCGGGCACTGAGGGCGTCCCAGCGGAGGAAGGGGGCATCAAACTGGCTTTGAGCCTGGCCCCTCCGGTCCAAGTGATAGACCCGGGACTCGCCCATGGCGACACTATGGCTGTCGTAGTGGAGGCTGCTCCTAGCCTTGCTGAGAGAAACACGCCTATGGTCAACCTTGTTCTTGGGATGGCTCAGGCCCAAGGGGTGGAGGTTGCTGTGCAGGTGAAAGTGCAACTATCCCTGGGTGGTTTTGGTAATTCCTAACAACATATAGCTCATTGAGCTAACATTATTCCAAGATTAATATTTCTAGAAAAGCTCAATGAATGGCATGGCATGGATGAGGAAAGTGGATCCCTCAAAATTCTAAGGACAAAAAGTTTGGCTCAAGCTTCAAAATCAAGACTCTACATTTTATATTTTAGTGATCCAAGATCACATTGAGTCTATAGGAAAAGCCAATACTATCAAGGAGGGATAATGTGTTGCTTAATGGCTTGCTTGCTCAAAGTGCTTATTGATATGCTCCAAAACCCTCAACTACCTTTCCACATCCACATACGACCTAAACCAAAAGTCAAACTCGGCCCCACCGATTCTATCTATCCGGCGCCACTGAGTTTCAAATGTCATAGCCACTGCCACAAACCCTAGGCAAATCGGTTTCACCGATAGGGATCTCGATCTCACCGAGATGGGATTGTAATCTCTCGATTTCCCTTCGTAACGTTTCGGTCTTACCAAGATGAGCGATCGGTCCCACCGAGATTGCAATGTAAACTCTCTGTTTCCCTTTTGTAACATTTCGGTCTCACCGAGATGAGCGAATCGGTCCCACCGAGTCTACCTGACCAACTCTCTGGTTAGCTTATTATCAAAATCGGTGCCACCGAGTTTGTGTAATCGGTCACACCGAGATTACGTTATGCCCTAACCCTAACCATATCGGTCCTACTGAGTTGCATCTCAGTCCCACCGAAAATCCTAACGGTCACTAGGTTTGCTGAATCGGTCCGACCGAGTTTAACCATTCGGTCTCACCGAGTTTGGTAAATTGTGTGTAACGGTTAGATTTTGTGTGGAGGCTATATATACCCCTCCACCCACTCTCCATTCATAGAGAGAGCCATCAGAACATACCTACACTTACAATACACATTTTCTAAGAGAGAACCACCTACACTTGTGTTGAGGTCAAGATATTCCATTCCAACCATATGAATCTTGATCTCTAGCCTTCCCCAAGTTGCTTTCCACTCAAATCTTCTTTCCACCAAATCCAAATTCTGTGAGAGAGAGTTGAGTGTTGGGGAGACTATCATTTGAAGCACAAGAGCAAGGAGTTCATCATCAACACACCATTTGTTATTTCTTGGAGAGTGGTGTCTCCTAGATTGGCTAGGTGTCACTTGGGAGCCTCCGACAAGATTGTGGAGTTGAACCAAAGAGTTTGTAAGGGCAAGGAGATTGCCTACTTCGTGAAGATCTACCGCTAGTGAGGCAAGTCCTTAGTGGGCGACGGCCGTGATGGAATAGACAAGGTTGCTTCTTCGTGGACCCTTCGTGGGTGGAGCCCTCCGTGGACTCGCACAACCGTTACCCTCTGTGGGTTGAAGTCTCCATCAACGTGGATGTACGATAGCACCACTTATCGGAACCACGACAAAAACATCCGTGTCTCCAATTGCGTTTGAATCCTCCAAACCCTTCCCTTTACATTCTTGCAAGTTGCATGCTTTACTTTCCGCTGCTCATATACTCTTTTGCATGCTTGCTTGAATTGTGTGAAGATTGCTTGACTTGTGCTAAGATAGCTAAAATCTGCCAAGAACTAAAATTGGGAAAATGCTAGATTTTTATTTGGTCAAGTAGTCTAATCACCCCCCTCTAGACATACTTTCGATCCTACAAGTGGTATCAGAGCTTTGGTCTCCATTTGCTTTGATTTCCATAGCTTTTGGTGGTCATAGCCTTGGTTTCACAACCTAGGAGAGTATGGCGTCTAGCGAGAGAAATTATCACCGTAGAGGTCCTTACTTTGATGGTACTAATTTTGCTAGCTGGAAGCATAAGATGAAAATGCATATTCTTGGACATAACCCCGCCGTTTGGGCTATTGTGTGTGTTGGCTTGCAAGGTGAATTCTTTGATGGGAAAGAACCGAATCGTGAAGCTACCGCGGATGAGTTGAAGATGCTACAATACAACGCTCAAGCTTGTGATATCCTCTTCAACGGATTGTGCCCTGAAGAATTCAACAAAATCAGCCGTCTTGAGAATGCAAAGGAAATTTGGGATACTTTGATTGATATGCATGAAGGTACCGACTCCGTCAAGGAATCCAAGTTGGATGTGCTTCAAAGTCAACTTGACAAGTTCAAAATGAAGGATGGTGAAGGTGTCGCTGAAATGTACTCTAGGCTTGCTCTTATCACAAATGAGGTTGCTGGCTTAGGGAGTGAAGAGATGACCGATAGATTCATCATCAAGAAGATCCTAAGAGCCTTGGATGGAAAATATGATACCGTGTGCACATTGATCCAAATGATGCCCAATTACAAAGATCTCAAGCCAACAGAAGTCATCGGAAGAATTGTTGCTCATGAGATGTCACTCAAGGATAAAGAGGAACTTCACAACAAATCAAGTGGTGCTTACAAAGCCTCATGTGAAGCCCCCACATCATCGAGTGAGAAACAAACCTTCAATGAAGAATTGAGCTTAATGGTGAAGAACTTCAACAAGTTCTACAAGAGTAGAAGCAAAGAGAGAAGCTCCAAATGAAGGTCCTACAATGACAAAAGATCTTCTAGTCGAGAGCGAAACTGCTACAATTGTGGAAGGCCCGGACACTATTCCAATGAATGTAAGGCCCCCTACAAGAGAAGAGAAGATTCTCCCAAGAGAAGAAGTAGAAGAGAAGAATCACCATCTAGAGAAAGAAGGAGTAGAGATGATCGTTATGAACGAAGACCCTCATGGAGAAGCAAGGATTCGGAAAGAAAGGACAAGTCATCAAGGAGCTACACAAAACGAAGACATCAAGCTCATGTTGGTGAATGGGTATTCGGCTCCGACTCCGACAACCACTCCGAGAGAAGCTATCACTCCGACTCCGAATATACTCAAGATGAAGGTGTTGCCGGTCTAGCACTTGTGACAACCAACTTCTATGACATATTTGACTCACCAAATGAAGGAGTTGGAACATGCTTCATGGCTAAAGGCCCAAAGGTATCACACCCCGAGTATGTTGATTTCAATAGTGATGAAGATGACTTGTTAGGTGATGATGATTTACTTGTTGACAACTCTAGTGATGAATACTATGATGAAATGTCAAGTAATCATACTAATCAAGATAAAATGAATGACAATGATAAGGAGAAGATTGAGTCTCTAACTAAAGAACTAAACACTCTTAAGTTAGCTCATGAAACTATCTTAGGAGATCATCGAGAACTTTTAAGGACTCATGAGAAATTGTGCTTTGAAAAGCACAACCTTGAGCAAGAGCATGAGTTCTTAAAAGCAATCAATGATGATCTTCGCAAGAAAAGTTCTTCTTACATTGCCAAGCGTTTACTCTTATCCACTTACATGCCTCAAGTCAAGTCTAGTAACAAGAACGAGAAAGATTCTTCCTCTAGTAGTAACAATAATCATGCTAAATCCAATATTGTTGCTTCTAGTAGTTCTCTTGATTCCACTAATGATTCTCTTAGCCAAGTTACACTTGAGCAAGAAAATAGCTTATTGAAGGGGATTATAGAGAAAGGTGTTTACAAGAGCCTTGCCGGAAGTAAGCAATTCGAGGAAATTGTACGCAAGCAAGGAAGGCACCGGAAGAATCAAGGTGTTGGTTTTGAACGAAAGTTCAATGCCAATGGATTTGAGTGGGAAGAAGATCAATACCCCAAGACGAAGTTTGTTCCTCAACAAGAGAAGTATGATCCTACTTCTCTCAAAGGGACACAAGCTCAAGATGATCTTCCACCACAAGACCACAAGCAAAAAGGCAAGGACAAGCTTCAAGAGGAAACTAATGCATTTGAAGAAGCTCCTAAGGCCTTGGTCAAGTGGGTTCCCAAGACTACTTCAAGTTACACTTCATCAAGTACAACTACAACACCGAGGATTCCCATCAAGATGGTGTGGATCCCGAAGAAGAAGAACTAGAGAGTTCTTGAGGGTGACTCCGCCAACATACTTCACTCTTATCATCTTGGCAAGAACAAGTGCAATCAACTTCCACATCTTGCACTAGTTCAAGGAGTCACAAACCCTCTTGTTGGTAAGACAAGGGACAAGGTAAACTAAAAGCTTTCATAGACATCATCTTGTGTTTGCATCACTCTATGTCTATGGATATCCTTGTTTGTTCCTTGTGGGACTAACCCGTGTAGGTATTGAAAGTGCAACTCACTCCAATGGATAGCTCCAAATGATCTACATCAACATTGAGCATCCACATCTTCAACATCTACATGAAGTCATCATCGACAAAACCCAAGGTTAGTTCATCCCTCTTAGGGGGGATCTCACATCTAGGGGGAGCTTTACTCTAAGAATTGAGCTAAAGCAACTCTAATGGTGTGAACACAACAATGCTTTATGTAAAAGTGGCAAACCCACTTGTGCTTAAACGATGAGTATGACCTATGATCAAATGTTCTCATTTGACTCCTAAGTCAATATACTCATATATAGATGACCTAGTCATCGCAAATTGTTTGATAGATGCTAGAATTGGTTGTGCATGCTTTGCCACATATTTCAATTGCCATTTTATTGTGTGAGCATGTTGATTGCATATTTTACTCATTCGAGGACATCCACTTGTTGTTTTGATTGATTGGTTTTCTTTTCTTTTGCCAAGTGGATGGACAAGAATGCCTAAGAACCCTCTCTAGCTATCTATGCTTTTCTCGTCTCAAACTCTATTCATGCTGCATCACAAAATTTGATCAAGTCAGATTCGAACCACTCTGTGTGAGGAGCACTCGGAGTCCCCGATTCGTCATAGACTTAAACTTCCAAAACTTCTTTGTGCGTTTCGGTCTGACTGATTCATCCATTTTGGTCATACCGAGATCACTAAGTCGATCTAGGTTTTCAATCTCGGTGCAACCGATTTGAACTTTTCGGTCACACCGAGTTACTGTAACTGTCAACAGGTATGCATCTCGGTGCCACCGAGTTTTTCCACTTGGTCACACCGACAGGGTCGGGCTATATATACTCACGGGCAAAATTTTGGAAATTTCTCCGAAATCCCTTCGCCCGCGCATAGCTCGCTCTGCCTCCTGGGTCTCCGGATCGTCCTCCTCGTCGCCAGCCGCCTCCTGTCGCTAGTCTCCGCCGCCGTCAACGGAATTCTTCCCCGCCGTTGCCGCCGTAGCGAGTTCATCGCCAAACTAGGGTATGGACTCGATCATAGTGCTATTCCCGTCCGATTCCTAGCATATTGTGTTCATTATGATTCTTACCACGATTGAAAGACTTCTATCCAGTCAAAACACTCCGTAGATTAGAGTTGAATCGAAAATTTAGGGTTAGGTTTCCGCCGAAACCATCTCGGACCCACCGGGTTGCAGAACTCGGTTCCACCGATTCGGCCAAGGCCATTGCACATGTAATTTTCGGTCTGACCGAGAATTGCAAATCGGTGTGACCGAGTTCAGGACTTTGTGAAACCCTAGCAGTCTCGGTGCCACCAAACTGTGACTCGGTCTGACCAAGTTCACTAGTTTAGGTTCCAACAGCTGCTTCGGTATCACCGAGTTTGCAAATCGGTTGATCCGAAATGCTTTCTGTGGAAAACTAAAACTAAGTTTTTGACCCATTCTTTTGCAAAAGCCTCTGCATTTTGTGATGCTCATCCACTCTATCTCATCTATATCTATTCACAGGGTCTGTTGTCAGTGTTTGCAACATGTCTGACCAGAGTGACAGCCAGAACAGGTCAGAGGAGCAGGTTCACCTGAGTGAGGGCACTAGTCCCTCTAGCAGTTCAGATGATGGTAGCAGGAGCACCCCAAGCAATTTGCCAAAGGCTGCCACTAGAGCAAGCAAGAAGAAAACTTCAGAGTCTGAGGATGAAGACTATGTGGCCACTGAGGATGAGGCCACATCAAAGAAGAAAGTGGTTAAGAAGGAGTATAGCTCAGTTGCAGTTAAGCCAGTGATGAAGATCAAAAGGCCAGCAGGAAGATAACCAATGTCTAAGGCCAGAGCATTCTCTCAAGCATCTTTGGAATCTCAACCCAAAGAGCCTGCTGCAGAAGGAAAGAAAAGGAAGGAAAGGGTCAAGAAGACCATGGATAGAGTGATTGGAAAGGCTTCCATGATGGAAGAAGAAGAGGAAGAAGAGGTTGCTGCACCAGCACCCAAGGCACACAAGCTTATGGGTGATGCTATCAGGACAGGGGCTGCATCATCAAAGCCCAAAGAAGCACCCAAAGCTGCCTCCAAGCTCAAGACTGCACCAAAGAGAAATACCAGAAACATACCAGCTGCTGAGAAGAACAAGGCCCCAGTGCCTGAGACTGTTACTGAAGAAGAAGATGAAGAGCATGTTCTGAGAAAATTGAAGCCAAAAATTCCAGACCACAATGATGCTCATCCTGTGGCTGAGAACATGAAGATCAGGAGAGACTTAGGACTGAGGAAATGGAGAGAGACAGATCCATATGCTACCAGGAGAAGGACTGCTGTTGATTACAGGTTCCACACAAAGGAACAACAAGATTTTTATGAGACAGTGCTGCTGGACAAGAAGCCTATAGTGTGTGAAATGAGGTGGGTTGACTGGAAGTATATCAAGGAAAATGAGGAACACTATCCTGGTGTGTTTGACAGCTTCAGTGCTTGTGGAGTTGCAGACTTTGTTGGGCAGAAGCTCACAAAGTGGAATGAGGAGCTCATAATGCAATTCTACTCCACAACACACTTCTATCCAGATGGCAGGAAAGCATGGATGTCTGCAGGTACAAGGTACCACTCAACTATTGAGGAATGGGCAAATCTGATCAATGCTCCTAAGGAAGAAGAAGATGACTTGGATGTCTATGCCAAGAAGAAGATGGATCACAACTCTATGGCAAACATGTACAAGGAGATTCCTGAAGAAGATCTTGAGACTCACCAGTTTGGGTCAGCAAAACACTTGCTGTCAGGGCTACCTACAATCAATTGGATCCTTAGGCACACTCTCTTGCCCAAGTCTGGTAATCACAAAATGATCAGAGGCCATGCAATTAACTTGCTACATATATTTTATGTGCCACAGAAGTTCAAGGTCATGAGCCTTATAGTTGAGACTATCAAGAGGACTGCAGCTGACCAGAAAAGAAGTTGTGGATATGCCCCACAGATCTAGGAGTTGATAAACTCAAAGATGGGCACAGGCACATACTTGTTGGATAAGGAACACTTGCCTATCTACCCAGACTTCAAGGACAACCAAGTTGTGATGAATGAAGATGAACCCTCCTCAGTGCAAGCACAAGCAAAGAAGGAGAAGGCAAGGATGGAGAAGGCTGCCAAGATGCCAACTCAAGAGGAGGAATCTGAGTACTTTTTGAAAAGAAAGCAGGACCAACTTGGTTATTTGATAGCATCATCTCTGAGGATTGAGAAGGGGTTGGCCACCCTAACTCAAAACCAGGAGAGCTTGGAAAGAATCGTGGAACAAAAATTCTATGATTTAGATGTCAAAGTAACTGAGATTCAGTCTGTTGTGGAGCAGCTACAGGATGACATGCAGGAGAGGAAGGGTAAGACAACCACTGATGAATTTGCCAGAGTGCCTCGAGCTTAGAGATCTGCTGCAGTGCCTGTTCCAGACACCAGAGTCACTTCATCTGCACCAGCTATAGCTCCAGCGCAACCAGCTCCAGCACCAACCCCAGCAGCTCCATCTACTTCAACTGAAGCCTTCGTCCTTGGAGTTCTCCGGACACCACCACCTTAATACTAAGCCTGAGAGACGTTTTAGTGCTATGCATTTTCTGTGAACTTTTTGGTAACTTGTTGCCAAAGGGGGAGAAAAATGTATAGATCATAGGCTTCGAGAGAGAGAGCGTTGCTTTTTATTCTCTCTTGCTTTGGTGGTTGAACTTTGTTTATCTTTTGATTGCTTGAGATACTATGCTATTATCTGTGAGACATTGATGATCATGTGGTTGATCATAAGCTACACTTATGCTTGTTAGATGATATTATCTTACTTATCCTTATATGATCATTCACTTTGCTTGGTGATGAGTGCATGTATTTAATTCTTATCATTTTGAGCGCTCCACCAAGATGTATGTGACATGAAAGAGTAACCCAAGATCCTAACTCATTGTGCATTTGCAGTCCAAAGCAAATCTTAAGATATGCACAAATTTAGGGGGAGCTCTTGCTTTTCACATACTTCTCAAAGCGACAATATCTTTCACTCTTATTATCATTTGTCGAAGCTTTGATCTGTATGTTGTCATCAATTACCAAAAAGGGGGAGATTGAAAGTGCAACTATCCCTGGGTGATTTTGGTAATTCCTAACAACATATAGCTCATTGAGCTAACATTATTCCAAGATTAATATTTCAGGAAAAGCTCAATGAATGGCATGGCATGGATGAGGAAAGTGGATCCCTCAAAATTCTAAGGACAAAAAGTTTGGTTCAAGCTTCAAAATCAAGACTCTACATTTTATATTTTAGTGATCCAAGATCACATTGAGTCTATAGGAAAAGCCAATACTATCAAGGAGGGATGAGGTGTTGCTTAATGGCTTGCTTGCTCAAAGTGCTTAGTGATATGCTCCAAAACCCTCAACTACCTTCCCACATCCACATACGACCTAAACCAAAAGTCAAACTCGGCCCCATCGATTCTATCTATCCGGCGCCATCAAGTTTCAAATGTCATAGCCACTGCCACAAACCCTAGGCAAATCGGTTTCACCGATAGGGATCTCGGTCTCACCGAGATGGGATTGTAATCTCTCTGTTTCCCTTCGTAACGTTTCGGTCTTACCAAGATGAGCGATCGGTCCCACCGAGATTGCAATGTAAACTCTCTGTTTCCCTTTTGTAACATTTCGGTCTCACCGAGATGAGCGAATCGGTCCCATCGAGTCTACCTGACCAACTCTCTGGTTAGCTTATTACCAAAATCGGTCCCACCGAGTTTGTGTAATCGGTCACACCGAGATTATGTTATGCCCTAACCCTAACCACATCGGTCCTACCGAGTTGCATCTTAGTCCCACCGAGAATCCTAACGGTCACTAGGTTTGCTGAATCGGTCCGACCGAGTTTGGTAAATTGTGTGTAACGTTTAGATTTTGTGTGGAGGCTATATATACCCCTCCACCCACTCTTCATTCGTGGAGAGAGCCATCAGAACATACCTACACTTACAATACACATTTTCTGAGAGAGAACCACCTATACTTGTGTTGAGGTCAAGATATTCCATTCCAACCATATGAATCTTGATCTCTAGCCTTCCCCAAGTTGCTTTCCACTCAAATCTTCTTTCCACCAAATCCAAATCCCGTGAGAGAGAGTTGAGTGTTTGGGAGACTATCATTTGAAGCACAAGAGCAAGGAGTTTATCATCAACACACCATTTGTTACTTCTTGGAGAGTGGTGTCTCCTAGATTGGCTAGGTGTCACTTGGGAGCCTCCGACAAGATTGTGGAGTTGAACCAAGGAGTTTGTAAGGGCAAGGAGATCGCCTACTTCGTGAAGATCTACCGCTAGTGAGGCAAGTCCTTCGTGGGCGACGGCCGTGATGGAATAGACAAGGTTGCTTCTTCGTGGACCCTTCATGGGTGGAGCCCTCCGTGGACTCGCGCAACCGTTACCCTCCGTGGGTTGAAGTCTACATCAACGTGGATGTATGATAGCACCACCTATCAGAACCACGACAAAAACATCCGTGTCTCCAATTGCGTTTGAATCCTCCAAACCCTTCCCTTTACATTCTTGCAAGTTGCATGCTTTACTTTCCGCTGGTCATATACTCTTTTGCATGCTTGCTTGAATTGTGTGAAGATTGCTTGACTTGTGCTAAGATAGCTAAAATCTGCCAAGAACTAAAATTGGGAAAAGGCTAGATTTTTATTTGGTCAAGTAGTCTAATCACCCCCTTCTAGACATACTTTCGATCCTACAGCAGGGCCCTGAGGTGATGACTGCAAGCGATGACATGAAAATTGTGGCTGGATCTGGCGAGGTAGAGGAGGAGTTGCTGTATCCGCCTGGCTTTGAGCCGGGCACGCGCACCAGAAGGCATGAGATGGTTTGGTTGGTGGAGGGTCTGTTCAACCGCAGAGTGTTGAAGGATAGCAGGTCAAAGAAAAGGGTGGGGCAGGCGTCTTCGATCCTGGGGAAGAGAGGGGGTAGGGATAAGTTGGAGGTGGAACTTACAACGGCTACTAAGATGGAGGGTGGACCGGATAAGAGCAAGAAGGTCTGTGCCGCTGGGACGGCGTATGAGGGCATGGTGGAAAGCAAGGAAGCGACCGGGCTAGGGGCTCCCGGTGTCCTGGTGGGTGCCAATGACGGTGCCCACCAGGAGCCATGACGATCATGAGCGGAACTGTCGAGGCCTTGGGCAACCTCGAACATTTCAAGAACTAGTGTGTCTGGTGCACACATACAAGCCCAAGCTCGGCTTCTTGAATGAAACTTGACAAAACAATAAGTATGTTTCAAACCTGAAGTGGAGGCTGGGCCTCCGTCACTGTATCACGCAACCCGGCACTAGAAAAGGTGCCGGCATTGCTCTCTTTTATGATGAGTCTGTGGAAATAAAGAAAATTATCGTGGGGACGAGGTATATCGATGTGTTGATCTGTCTAAACCCACACATCTCTCAATGGAGAGGAACCTTTGTATATGGTGAACCCAAAGGCCACGAGCATCATCCATGTGGATGATGTTGAGAAGAATAAAGGACAGTAGTAACCTGCCTTGGCCGATGGCGGGTGACTTTAACGAGACCATGTGGTAGTCCGAACACTTCTCGGCTGCTAATAGATCTGAGAGATATATGGAGAATTTTAGAGAGGTTCTGTCGGACTGCAACCCTTTTGATTTGGGATTCAAAGGGCCCGGGTGGACTTACAACAATAAGCATCAAGGCAGCCATAATGTTCGTGCGAGACTAGACAGATTTGTGGCCTCTCCGGCATGGTCGGATCTGTTTATCAATGCCTCAGTGGAGCACATCTGCTCATCTTGATCTGACCACCTTCCAATCTTGCTACGGATGGGAAGTATAAAAGAGTGGAGGCCTGTGTCTGAAGGTAAACAGGGATGTTTCAGATATGAGCACATGTGGGAGAGGGTGGACTCCCTTCAGCCAATAATCACAGAGTCGTGGAGCAAAAGTGGCCTAGCAGAGAACATGCACATGCTTGGAGCTAAGTTGAAGAGCATGCAGATCGAGCTAACGAACCGAGCCAAGCGTGACTTTGGTTCGGTTACAAGGAAAAAAGCTGAGATCAGGAAGAGGCTCCACAGAATTTTGTGTTCCACACCCACGGTCGCTCTTGAGACGGAAGCAACAAAACTAGCCAAGGATTTAGATGAAATGCTTCTAAGGGAGGAGCTCATGTGGAGATAGAGGTCTAGAGCGACGTACCTCCATGAAGGGGACATGAACACAAAGTGGTTCCAGCGGAAAGCGACTTGGCGACAGAAGAAAAATGCCATCCAAAAATTGCGTGATGCTAGTGGGAACTGGGTGTAGGATACCGTTGGTCTACATGCGTTAACAAACGCCTTCTTCAGGAACCTGTACACCGACGAGGAGAACACCGATCCCAACGATATCCTGGAGCTGCTAACTACCTGTGTTAGTATGGACATGAATAAAGATTTAGTTAAGTTGTTCACTAACGAGGAAATCAGCGATGCTTTATTTCAGATCGGCCCCCTTAAGGCCCCGGGGCCCGACGGTTTCCCGGCACGCTTCTTTCAAAGAAACTAGGGAGACATTAAAGAAGATGTGATTAGAAGTGTGAGGGCTTTCTTTGTGGATGGTGTCATGTCAGAAGTAATAAACGATACGGTGATCGTGCTAATCCCAAAAGGAAAAGACCCTCAGTCTCTCAAAGACTATAGGCCGAT
Organism: Triticum monococcum; assembly: GCA_034509565.1. Taxonomy (NCBI): domain Eukaryota; kingdom Viridiplantae; phylum Streptophyta; class Magnoliopsida; order Poales; family Poaceae; genus Triticum; species Triticum monococcum. Next base: position 750,769,996 of record CM067843.1, on the reverse strand, counting down.
CAGCTTATGCAACGTCATCTACAAGGTGATCTCTAAGTGGCTCGTCAATCGGTTGTGCCCTATTCTAGATGGGATCATCTCAGAGACCCAGAGCGCATTCATCCCGGGCAGAATGATTACGGATAACGCCATCATCGCTTTTGAATGCTTCCAAAAGATCCAACACTGTAAGAAGGAGAAGGAAAATTATTGCGCTTACAAGTTGGACCTTGCCAAGGCGTATGACAGGGTGAGCTGGGTTTTTCTTGAAGGTGTGCTCCAGAAAGTTGGGTTCTGCAACATATGTACCATTGGGTGATGCAATGTGTCAAGTCAGTGAGGTATTCGATCAAGTGTAATGGCGATCTATTGGAACCCTTCCTCCCCTCCCGTGGCTTACGTCAAGGGGACCCGTCAAGCCCTTATCTCTTCCTCTTCGTGGCTAACGGTTTGGTGCTATTGTTAAAGAAGGAGCTGGCCGTGAAAAACCTTAGCCCGATCAAGATTGCCAGAAATAGCCCGGGTATATCAAATCTTCTTTTTGCAGATGATAGTTTGATTTTCTGTAAGGCGGTGCCAGAACAAGCTAAGGTGATCAAGCACGTGTTGGATACTTTCCAGAAATGTACGGGACAACTACTTAGCCAGAACAAATGCTCCCTCCTATTTAGTGAGGTTTGCCATGCGGAAATAAGAGAGGAAATTAAACATATCCTAGGGGTGGTCGCTGAAACCTTTGAAAGTAAGTATCTTGGACTGCCTACTCCCGAGGGGAGAATGAAAGATGAGCAGTTCCAACCAATTATGGACAGATTTGGTAAGAGATGTAGTGACTAGTCACAGAAGTTTATGTCATTTGCAGCAAAAGAAGTTCATGTGAAATCGCTTGTTCAGGCCCTCCCAACTTTCATCATGAGTGTCTTTATGCTATCCAAAGGCTTCTGTGACAAATATGAGAAAATGATTCGAAACTTTTGGTGGGGGGATGATGAGGGGCATAGGAAGGTACATTGGATGGTGTGGGATCGCATGATCAAGCCAAAGAGGGCGGGAGGTATTGGTTTAAGAGACATGCACTTGTTTAACCAAGCACTTCTGGCCAAGCAGGGATAGCCTGTGAAGAGTTCTTAAGTCAAAGTACTACCCAAATGGGAACCTTTTGGACACTGTGTTTGCAAATGATGCGTCCACGGTATGGAGAGCCATTGAGTTCGGTCTGGAGCTGTTGAAAAAAGGCCTAATATGGCGGGTGGGGGATGGAAAAAGCATTCAAATTCAGAGAGGTCAATGGATCCCAAGGAAAGAGGGCCTTATGACGGCTGCCTTCATTACGCGCTCCCGGATTCGTTGGGTGAACCAACTTATGTTGCCCAATAGAAAGGAATGGAATGAACCCCTCATCCGACAAATCTTCTATCCCTTTGATGCTGATGAGATATGCAAGCTCAATATTCCCTCTTCGGAGGTGGGCGACTGCATTGCTTGGCATTATGAGAAGAATGGCCTTTTCTCAATCAAGAGCGCATATAGACTTGCGGCTTCTAACCCTGAGCAAGTGTCGAATACCCCGTCGAGCTCTTCTAGGGACCCAAATGATCGCAACATCTGGGACCTAATTTGGAAAACAAGAGTCCCCGGGAAGATCCACATCTTTGCTTGGAGAGTTGCAACTAATACCCTGGCCACCAAGAAGAAAAAATGGAGGAGAACATTGGAAGTTGATGCCACTTGCAGCTTATGTGGCAATGGTGTCGAGGATGAACACCACGCGGTTATTGTATGCACTAAAGGCAGGGCCCTGAGAGAAACTATGAGAGAAGTTTGGAGGGATTCACCGGTGATGATTGGCTGCAAGTTGCACTGGACACTGAAAATGAGGAGATGCACGCCAAACTGCTGCTACTCTTGTGGCGATGCTGGCACCTCAGAGAGGACTACATGCGTAATAATGGGAGAGAATCTATCCGGGCTTCAATGCAGTTCTTAAAGCAGTATGTGGAAGATCTGTATAGTTTAGAGGAGACTAATGACAGGCAGAAAGGACGCACATATTTGGATGAGGGAGAGAGAAAGAACCGGCTGCTTCCCGCCACCCAGGAGGACAAGTGGAGAGCGCCGGCTCGGGGAACGACTAAAATTAACTCCGACACAGCTTTCTGTGCTAATACAGGGGAGAGTGCGGCGGGGGTGGTTGCCCGAGACCACAGAGGCCTGGTTTTTTATCTTTCTGCAAAAAGCTCCCGCTCTGCAGCAGTGTGGAGGAAGTCGAGGCGCATGCGGTGTAACGCCCTCGATGCGGCTATATCTCCCACGTGTCGAGGCACGACTTAGAGGCATAGCCGCATTGAAAGCAATGTTGCAAGTCGGGAAAATCATCACACATCCCATGTAATATGATAATAAAGAGGGATAACATAGTTGGCTTACACTCGCCACGTCACATCAAAGTACATAAATAACATACATCATACAATTCACTCATGGCCCGACTACGGCGCCAAAATAGAAAAGACCCCCAACAAGCGACAAGGCCCTGAATCTAACCCCGAATAGGCACCACTACTGATCATCAGGAAAAGACACATAGTAACGCTGAGAGTCCTCGTCGTACTCCCACTTGAGCTCGAGCGCGCCATCTAGAGCTGTATCATCTGTCCCTGCATCTGGTGTAATAGTAATCTGTGAGCCACAGGGACTCAGCAATCTCGCACCCTCGCGATCAAGACTATTTAAGCTTAATAGGTAGGAAAGGGGTAATGTAAGTGGAGCTGCAGCAAGCGGCTAGCATATATGGTGGCTAACTTATTCGCAAAAGAGAGCGAGAAGAGAAGGCAAAGCACGAGCGAGAAACTAGAGAGCAACCTGCGCAAACATAACTCCAACACCGTGTCCACTTCCCGGACTCCGCCGAGAAGAGGCCATCACGGCAACACACTCAGTTGATTCATTTTAATTAATTAAGGTTCAAGTTATCTACAACCGGACATTAACAAATTCCCATCTGCCCATAACCACGGGCACGGCTTTCGAAAGATCAATCCCTGCAGGGGGGTCCCAACTTAGCCCATAACAAGCTCTCATGGTCAACGAAGGAATAGACCTCCACCCAAGACACACCGATCAGACTCGGTATCTCGGCACAACAAGATGATTCGACAGGTTAAAACAAGTCCAGCAACACCGCCCGAATGTGCCGACAAATCCTGATAGGAGCTGCACATATCTCTTTCTCAGGGCACACTCAGATTGTCTAAACTTCCGGTAGGCCAGCCCAGAGTTGCCCCTGGTAGCCACCGGCGGCTGACGGTTTGGACCAACACTCAGAGGAGCACTGGCCCGGGGGGGTTTAAAATAAGATGACCCTCGGGCTCCGGAAACCCAAGGGAAAAAGAGGCTAGGTGGCAAATGGTAAAACCAATGTTGGGCATTGCTGGAAAAGCTTTAATCAAGGCGAACTATCAAGGGGTTCCCATTATAGCCCAACCGCGTAAGGGACGCAACAATCCGGGAACATAACACCGATATGACGGAAACTAGGGCGGCAAGAGTGGAACAAAACACTAGGCGAGAGGCCGAGCCTTCCACCCTTTACCAAGTATATATATGCATTAAGATAACATGGCAATATAATGATATCCAAACAAGTAAATAAAGGTTCCAACAAGGAACGGCTCCAATCTTCACCTGCAACTAGCAACGCTATAAGAAGGGGGCTGAGCAAAGCGGTAACATAGCCAATCAACGGTTTGCTAGGACAAAGGTGGGTTAGAGGATCAATCATGGCAATTGGGAGGCTGACAAGCAAGTGGTAGGCATCGTAGCATTGGCATAGCAAAAGAGCGAGCAAACTAGCATAGCAAAGATAGTAGTGATTTTGACGGTATGATCATCTTGCCTGCACAGTTGTCAGAGTTGACTGTATCCTCAAAAGCAAACTCAACGGGCTCCTCGTTAGCGAACTCATCTCCCGGATCTACCCAACAACACAAACAAGCAACAAGGATACAATCAACCACGTGCAAGGGCACCCAATAATATGCAAAGATGGTATGCTATGCGGGATGCGATGCGGGATGCAAAATGCAAGACGTGACAAGAAATGCATGAACCTGGCCTCAACTTGGAAAACCAAGTGTGCCACTAGATAGAGGGGAAGAAATCACCTGAAAACGATATAAAGATCAATGGAATCGGAGCTACGGTTTGGAAATGGCAAGCGTTTTACGAAACGAACCGATCTGCGACTTACAGCAAGTAGGCTCCTAAATGCAACGAAATGAACATGCTACAGCCACCAATCATGGAAAACAAATGCATGACAGGGATGTACACAAGATGCTTAACAAATCACTAGGACTGAGCCACGGCCAAATTCATCCATTAAGAGGTTCAAACAAGCATGGCAAAACTGAATAAGCAAAACAGATTTCAGACTTGGTGAAATTAACACTAGTCTGAAATTTCAGACCACGATGCTCTCTTCGGAGCAGAAATTCAACATGAAACATAACCTGAACATGGCAAGCAAGAACATGGCATGGAGCTACTCAACAAGCTTAACAAAACACCCAAAGTGACCTGGGGCCAAAAGGGTTCACAAAATACTCTAACGAGCGCACGAACATAGATGAAACACAATCAGTTTTCAGACTTAGTGAAAACTGGGACATGCTGAAATTATAACTCACGAAGGCATGTAAACGAGCTCGATGCACTCACTACGTTGCAAGTCATGGCAAGGCAAGCATATATCCATAACGAAGGCACAAAATGCAAGCTAGACATGGCAAGAACAATGGCATAGCATGCACGAGTCACTAACAATGGCACCGGCAAAATCACAAAAGAGTTCACGATCTGCCCAAATACACAACTATGCAAAAGTTGAGCTCGATTGGCTCAACCTAGGGTGCTCCAACATAACAAGTAAAGACATGTATGGATATAGAACAACAAGATTAACAAATGTCCCTTACTGAGCATACTCAAAAGGGGCACGGATCACTAGGAAACAAGCTGAACATATGGCATCATGAACCAAAACATCTCAGACTTGGTGAAAATCACTAAGTCTCTGAAATCAGCAATCTCAGGTACCCCTCTTTGCACGCTTGCACAAGACACCACACACATCCTAAAAATGCATGGGTGTCACCACTGGAAAGAAGACAAAATGCTTAACAATTCATCCCAAAGGGGCACAGGCATATCATGCACACAATAATCATGGCAAAAATGACAAAAGTCAATGATGAGCTAACGGATCTGCAATTTAACTCACGATGCCTCCTTCTAACAGCATTTTGGGCATCAAGATGAACTCAAATGCAAATGATGCAATGGAATGAAATGATGTACTCGTCGAGACGAAGATGTTGATATATCATATGTCCAAAGCGGAGCTACAGATGCGGAGATATGAGCAGTCAAACATAGCATGAAAAATTAGGGTTAGGGGGAGAGAAGTCAACCGAGATGTATCTAGATCTCAGATCTGGCACAGTAGCAATCGCGGGTTACTGTAGCAGCTCGAAGTCCGGCGGAGGAGAGCTCGTCGCCGGCGGGGGGGGGGGGGGGGGGGAGAGCACCGGGGCTCCGGGCGATGGGGCCGGGGGCCTCGCTGGAGACGGGCGCGGGCACCGGACGGTCCCCGCGGCGAGCTCCGCCGGCGCTGGGGCGTGGTTGCGGCGGCGGGCGGGGTTGGTGGCGAAGTCCGGCGCGGTGGCGGCGGTGCCGGCCTGCGAGGGGAGCGGCAGCGCGCGAGGATGAAGAAGGGCGGCGGGGCGCGGGCGCCGTCCTGGGCCGCGAGGGCCTGCGATGGGCTCGGGCGGCGGCGGCGAAGTGGGGCTCGCCCGGGCCACGTGGAACGATGATATTGGCGCTGGGTGGCGGCGCGGTGCAGGTCGGACACGTCCGGCCGGGTCGGACAGTGTCCGGCCGGCGCGAGGAAGGGGAAGACTAGGGTTTCGGGGAGGAGGAGATCCTAATTTCGGGAGGGGGGTATTTATAGAGGTAGAGGGAGCTAGGAGTGTCCAAATGAGGTGCGGTTTTCGCCCACGTGATCGTGATCGAATGAACGAGATGATGGAGCAGAGTTTGGTGGGTTTTGGGCCAAATTGAAGGGGTGTTGGGCTGCAACACACACGAGGCCTTTTCGGTCCCTCGGTTAACCGTTGGAGTATCAAACGAAGTCCAAATGACCCGAAACTTGACAGGCGGTCTACCGGTAGTAAACCAAGGCCGCATGGCAAGTCTCGGTCCAATCCGGAAATGTTTAATCCCCACACACGAAAGAAAGCTAGAAATGACCACCGGAGGAGAACGAAGTGCCGGAATGCAAAACGGACAACGGGGAAAATGCTCGAATGCGTGAGATGAACATGTATGCAAATGCAATGCACATGATGACATGATATGAAATGCATGAAAACGAAAACAACACACGGAGAAAAAGACCCAAACCCGAGGAATAAATATAACTTAATGCCGGAAACGGCAAGAGTTGGAGTACAAATTGGGAAAGTTATATCTGGGGCGTTACAACACTCCACCACTACGAAAAGATCTCGTCCCGAGATCTAGGACTGGAAGAACTCCGGGTACTCAGAACGGAGGTGATCCTCGCGTTCCCAGGTAGCTTCACGGTCGGAATGGTGTGACCACTTGACTTTGAGAAATTTGATTGACTTGTTGCGAGTTCTGCGTTCAGTCTGTTCAAGGATTGCAACTGGGTGCTCACGATAGGAGAGATCTTCTTGGAGCTCAATGTCCTTGAAGTTGACGGTGTGTTCAGGCGTCTTGAAGCACTTTCGGAGTTGGGAGACATGGAACACATCATGAACATTGGCAAAGTTTGAAGGAAGCTCGAGTTGATAGGCGAGGTCGCCTCTCTTGCTGACAATCTTGAAAGGTCCAACGTATCTGGGGGAAAGCTTCCCTTTGATACCGAAGCGACGAGTCCCTTTCATAGGAGAGACGCGGAGGTAAACATGATCTCCGATCTCGAAAGCCAAATCACGGTGCTTACTATCATAGTAGCTCTTCTGGCGGGATTGGGCTGCTTTGAGGTTATCACGAATGACCTTGCACATTTCTTCTGCCTCTGTGATTAGGTCATTACCCAGCAGCTGACGTTCACCGGTTTCAGACCAGTTGAGAGGAGTACGACACTTCCTGCCATACAGAATTTCAAAAGGGGCCTTGCCGGAACTTGCTTGAAAACTGTTGTTGTATGAGAATTCAGCATAAGGAAGACAATCCTCCCACTTCATGCCGAAGGAGATAACACAAGCCCTGAGCATATCTTCAAGAATCTGGTTGACATGCTCGACTTGACCGCTTGTTTGAGGATGGAAAGCAGTGCTGAAGCGAATGTTGGTGCCCATGGCCTTCTGAAAAGAATCCCAAAACTTGGAGGTAAAGATGCTGCCACGGTCTGAAGATATCACTTGAGGAATACCGTGCAGAGAGACAATTCGAGAGGTGTAGAGTTCCGCCAATTGAGCTGCAGTGATTGACTCTTTGATAGGCAGAAAGTGAGCCACTTTGGTGAGCTTGTCGATGACAACGAATATAGCATCATTGCCACGCTTGGACTTTGGAAACCCAGTCACGAAGTCCATTTCAATGTGGTCAAACTTCCATTCTGGAATGGCAAGAGGTTGGAGGAGACCTGCTGGCCATTGGTGTTCTGCCTTCACTCTTTTGCAGACATCACATTCATTCACGAATTGAGCGATCTCGCGCTTCATTCGAGTCCACCAATAAGTTTGCTTCAGATCCTGATACATCTTCGTGCTCCCCGGGTGGTTGGAGAGGAGAGAGTTGTGAGCCTTATTCATGATCACTTTATGAAGTTCACCTTGTCATCAAGTCGGTAGCACTTGTACTTGGACTGACTCCTTGCAATACCAATCTTCACCTTCTTCACCATAGCGTCAAGAAGTTGGGCTTGGCGAATCTGGTTTTCCAAGGTAGGAGAGACTTGAAGGTTGGTGAGGAAACCTTGAGGAACAATTTGCAGATTAAGTTTGTGGAAAGCTTCACAAAGCTCGGGTTGATAAGGCTTGAGAATCAGACTGTTGCAATATGCCTTTCTGCTCAAAGCATCAGCAATCACATTGGCCTTGCCTGGAGTATACTCGATACTCGGATTGTACTCTTGAATCATTTCGACCCATCGAGTTTGCCTGAGGTTGAGATTAGGCTGGGTGAAGATGTACTTGAGACTCTTGTGATCAGTGAAAATATCCACTTTCCTTCCCAAGAGAAGATGTCTCCAAGTCAACAAAGCATGCACAACTGCCGCCAACTCGAGATCATGAGTGGGGTAGTTCTTCTCATTAGGCTTCAACTGGCAAGAGGTATAAGCAACAACTTTCTTCTCTTGCATCAGTACATCACCGAGACCTTGGAGAGAGGCATCACAAAAGACCTCGTACGGCTTGGTTTCATCAGCCGGAGTCAGAACTAGAGCGGTGATCAATTTCTCTTTCAAAGAGTTGAAAGCAATATCACACTCCAGAGACCAAACGTACTTGACGTGCTTCTGAAGAAGATTTGAGAGAGGCTTCGCGATCTTAGAAAAGTTTTCAACGAATCTTCGGCAGTAGCTTGCGAGACCGAGGAAGCTATGAAGTTGCTTCACATTCTGAGGAGGTTCCCAATTAACAATTGCAGACACCTTCTCAGGATCCACGGAAATGCCTTTGGCAGAGATGATATGACCAAGATAAAGGACCTCATCGAGCCAAAATTCACACTTGGAGAACTTGGCGTAGAACTGATGTTCCCTGAGCTTGTCAAGAACCAAACGCAAGTGCTTGGCATGATCTTCCTTGTTCTTCGAGAAAACCAGAATGTCGTCGAGATAGACCAAAACGAAGTCATTGGTGTAGGGATTGAAGATGAAGTTCATCATGCGAGAGAACGTCGGAGGAGCGTTGGCGAGGCCAAAAGACATGACAGTGTATTCATATGACCCATAGCTTGTTCTGAAGGCCGTCTTGGGAATATCTTGCTCACGAATGCGAATTTGATGATAACCCATACGGAGGTCAAGCTTGGAGAATACTTGGGAACCCTTGAGTTGTTCGAACAGCTCATTGATGTTGGGAAGTGGGTATTTGTTCTTGATGGTCTTCTTGTTCAATGGACGATAATCAACAGAAAGTCGGTCCGTTCCATCCTTCTTCTTCACAAAAAGAACACCACAACCCCACGGAGAAGTACTAGGCCGAATGAGACCCATTCTTTCTTGAACATCGAGTTGTTTCTTCAACTCCTTCAACTCTTCGGGGCGGAGCTTGTAAGGGCGTTTGCACACAGGTTCCGTACCGGGCTCAAGTTCAATAACAAATTCAACCGGCCGGTGCGGAGGCATTCCTGGGAGTTCTTCTGGGAAGACGTCTTGATACTCACAAACAACCGGAATCTGCGAAATAGCATCCAATTCACCCTTCTCATTGAGAGAAAACAACCGGATGGTATTATCCCGAGCAGCAAAGACAATTACATCCTCAGACGAATGAGTCAGTTGAATCTACTTGGCTGCACAATCAAGCTGAGCTTTATGCTTAGAGCGCCAGTCCGTCCCAAGAATAAGATCGATATCGGAATTACCAAGAATCATTGGGGAAGCCAGAAACTTGAAGTCACCCAGCGAGATAGAAATATCCGGAACTTCATAGTTAGCAAGCAAGCATTTACTCGGAGAGACAACTGCTAATGGTTTATGCATAACTTGAGAAAACCACCCATGCTTGGATGCGAAAGGTCTCGAGATAAAACAATGTGATGCACCAGTATCAAAAAGTACTTTTGCGGGAACATCGTTAACAGGAAGGTTACCCATGATCACATCTGACGAATCCTCTGCCTGAGCTGCATTCACCATATTGACCTTGGCGTGCTTGGGATTATGCTTGACCACAGCTGTACTTGCCGATCTGACAGGAGGAGGAGGAGGAAGACGCCTCTGGTTGAAGCACTTGTTGGCGTAGTGACCCTTCTGTTGGCACTTGTTGCACGTGACCTCTGAGAGCGGACGGTGGTATGGAGCACTCGATCTTGGAGCTTGAGATGAAGTCTTGTTCTGAAAGCCTGGGTTGGGTGGGTGGGAAGAACCACTGCCACCTTTGCTCTTCTGCTGATACGGCTGACGGAACGGAGGAGGAGGAAGCCAATACTTCTGCCGCTTGGCCACTTGAGTAGATGAAGAAGGCGTAGTGTCTCTAACTCGCTTCCTGGAAGCATCACACCTCAACTGAGCAGCCTCTTGCTTCAGTGCCATGTTGTAGAACTCATCGTATCTCAGCGGCTCGAAGAGGACAAGAGCGAGCTGAATTTCTTCACGGAGACCACCCCTGAACGGATAGATCATGCTCTTCTCATTAGGAACATCCTGCTTGGCAAAACGGGCGAGCTTCTGGAACAACTTGTTGTAGTCATAGACAGACAAAGAGCCTTGCTTCAGATTGCAGAATTCCTCACATTTGCTTTCAGTCACACTCTGAGGAATGTGATGAGCTCGGAAATCACGACGGAAATCATCCCAAGTGATCAAACGTCCACCTCTGGAATCCTTGTACTGCTGGAACCACTCTACAGCCTGATCTTTGAGCTGGAAAGAAGCGAACTTAACGAAATCTTCAGGCCTGATGTTGCTGCATTCAAAATGCTTGCCCAGATCCACTAGCCAATCGTCAGCATCGGTAGCCTCAACACAATTGCTGAATGTCTTTGGACCATTTGCGAGGAACTGGTTCAGAGTAGCAAAATGGTTCTGATTGTTGCCTTGATTCCCTTGACTGTCTTGATTGCGTTCTTGGAGGATTTGCATGATCAACTGTGTATTTGCATTAGTAGCGGCCATCACAGCTTGCCATGCTTCCGGAGGAGGCGGAGGTGGTGGCGGATCTTGATTCTGGTTCTGACTGATGCTCTTAGCGGGAGCCATCCTGAAGAGGTTGACCACCGTTAGCACATAGGCAGATAAATGAAGCTGAAACCAATGGAATGAAAATTGCAACATAAAGTCTTCACATCCGAACAAAATGAACGAATGCACTTCTCTTGAAGTGGTCACATATTCCTAAATTGCGAAGCCACGAAGAATCAGGTAGAAGGGGCACATCAACGAGGGGTGGAATCAACATATGACGTCGAAGCAACTTGAATGCTACAGCTGAAAATAAAAACCAAGGGTTGGCTTGCGAAATAAGCCGGAACAAATATATGATAGAAATTTCATCTGAAGTTTTCGTGGTGGGACCTACACGGGCTCGATCGTACAGCACCATCATGTACAAGGCAGTGCACATGACATACGAAGCGTCCCCGAGTCAGCATAGCCAAGGACTCTTTAAGACACAATGAGACCACTGTAAAATCGACCGTGAATAGGCGATATCATACATCTGTCGGGAGGATATCCTAAGAGCTACTTGAATTCCCACCTATGAAACTCCCGGAACTTTCCGGTTATGCAATCAGGTGTTGGGGATACAGGGGAAGCATAATATCTCACCCAAGCTAGAAAATCCTACATCCAGCTGTATCCATCCTTCAACACATAACCAAGAAACCTTCGGAAACCATCTACCTCAACCTTCAAAAAGCATCCATTATACAAGTTATGGCGATACTCCCGAACTCCCGCCCCAGTACTGGGTGGCGTCGAGGTTATCTCACCAACGAACTGCAAAAAGGAGATTTTCGATGTCGCGCACATATCTCAAGTATACCAGAATTGCAACGATAAAATTATGATGACAACACCTCAGAGCTCAACTCCCCGGGACACTTCCACTAAACCCCTGACAGGAGGCACCAAGACAGTATTCTCATCATAAGCCATCGGAACAAATCCAAGATACTCGCGTGATCCTAAATTTTTTTTCTGAAATTTGAGAAGAGAAGAGTCAAAACTCTACGTCAGGATGCCTTGCCAGAGCGATGAGGAGACTGGGAAGTAAAAAGAATTCCTAAGCTCTCCGATATATAATTCCTAAGGACTCAAAACATTTTTCTAGACACAACTCGGCTGCTAAAAACGATCAAGCAATGGGGGCTCCTAAGGTCGGGGAAGGCTCTGATACCAACTTGTAACGCCCTCGATGCGGCTATATCTCCCACGTGTCGAGGCACGACTTAGAGGAATAGCCGCATTGAAAGCAATGTCGCAAGTCGGGAAAATCATCACACATCCCATGTAATATGATAATAAAGAGGGATAACATAGTTGGCTTACACTCGCCACGTCACATCAAAGTACATAAATAACATACATCATACAATTCACTCATGGCCCGACTACGGCGCCAAAATAGAAAAGACCCCCAACAAGCGACAAGGCCCTGAATCTAACCCCGAATAGGCACCACTACTGATCATCAGGAAAAGACACATAGTAACGCTGAGAGTCCTCGTCGTACTCCCACTTGAGCTCAAGCGCGCCATCTGGAGCTGTATCATCTGTCCCTGCATCTGGTGTAATAGTAATCTGTGAGCCACAGGGACTCAGCAATCTCGCACCCTCGCGATCAAGACTATTTAAGCTTAATAGGTAGGAAAGGGGTAATGTAAGTGGAGCTGCAGCAAGCGGCTAGCATATATGGTGGCTAACTTATTCGCAAAAGAGAGCGAGAAGAGAAGGCAAAGCACGAGCGAGAAATTAGAGAGCAACCTGCACAAACATAACTCCAACACCGTGTCCATTTCCCGGACTCCGCCGAGAAGAGGCCATCACGGCAACACACTCAGTTGATTCATTTTAATTAATTAAGGTTCAAGTTATCTACAACCGGACATTAACAAATTCCCATCTGCCCATAACCGCGGGCACGACTTTTGAAAGATCAATCCCTGCAGGGGGTCCCAACTTAGCCCATAACAAGCTCTCACAGTCAACGAAGGAATAGACCTCCACCCAAGACACACCGATCAGACTCGGTATCTCAGTACAACAAGATGATTCGACAGGTTAAAACAAGTCCAGCAACACCGCCCGAATGTGCCGACAAATCCTGATAGGAGCTGCACATATCTCTTTCTCAGGGCACACTCAGATTGTCTAAAGTTCTGGTAGGCCAGCCCAGAGTTGCCCCTGGTAGCCACCGGCGGCTGACGGTTTGGACCAACACTCAGAGGAGCACTGGCCCGGGGGGGGGGGGGGTTAAAATAAGATGACCCTCGGGCTCCGTAAACCCAAGGGAAAAAGAGGCTAGGTGGCAAATGGTAAAACCAATGTTGGGCATTGCTGGAAAAGCTTTAATCAAGGCGAACTATCAAGGGGTTCCCATTATAGCCCAACCGCGTAAGGGACACAACAATCCGGGAACATAACACTGATATGACGGAAACTAGGGCGGCAAGAGTGTAACAAAACACTAGGCGAGAGGCCGAGCCTTCCACCCTTTACCAAGTATATAGATGAATTAAGATAACATGACAATATAATGATATCCCAACAAGTAAATAAAGGTTCCAACAAGGAATGGCTCCAATCTTCACCTGCAACTAGCAATGCTATAAGAAGGGGGCTGAGCAAAGCGGTAACATAGCCAATCAACGGTTTGCTAGGACAAAGGTGGGTTAGAGGATCAATCATGACAATTGGGAGGCTGACAAGCAAGTGGTAGGCATCGTAGCATTGGCATAGCAAAAGAGCGAGCAAACTAGCATAGCAAAGATAGTAGTGATTTTGACGGTATGATCATCTTGCCTGCACAGTTGTCAGAGTTGACTGGATCCTCAAAAGCAAACTCAACGGGCTCCTCGTTAGCGAACTCGTCTCCTGGCTCTACCCAACAACACAAACAAGCAACAAGGATACAATCAACCACGTGCAAGGGCACCCAATAATATGCAAAGATGGTATGCTATGCGGGATGCGATGCGGGATGCAAAATGCAAGACGTGATAGGAAATGCATGAACCTGGCATCAACTTGGAAAACCAAGTGTGCCACTGGATAGAGGGGAAGAAATCACCTGAAAACGATATAAAGATCAATGGAATCGGAGCTACGGTTTGGAAATGGCAAGCGTTTTACGAAACGAACCGATCTGCGACTTACAGCAAGTAGGCTCCTAAATGCAACGAAATGAACATGCTACAGCCACCAATCATGGAAACAAAATGCATGATAGGGATGTACACAAGATGCTTAACAAATCACTAGGACTGAGCCACGGCCAAATTCATCCATTAAGAGGTTCAAACAAGCATGGCAAAACTGAATAAGCAAAACAGATTTCAGACTTGGTGAAATTAACACTAGTCTGAAATTTCAGACCATGATGCTCTCTTCGGAGCAGCAATTCAACATGAAACATAACCTGAACATGGCAAGCAAGAACATGGCATAGAGCTACTCAACAAGCTTAAAAAAACACCCAAAGTGACCTGGGGCCAAAAGGGTTCACAAAATACTCTAACGAGCGCACGAACATAGATGAAACACAATCAGTTTTCAGACTTAGTGAAAACTGGGACATGCTGAAATTATAACTCACGCAGGCATGTAAACGAGCTCGATGCACTCACTACGGTGCAAGTCATGGCAAGGCAAGCATATATCCATAAAGAAGGCACAAAATGCTAGCTAGACATGGCAAGAACAATGGCATAGCATGCACGAGTCACTAACAATGGCACCGGCAAAATCGCAAAAGAGTTCACGATCTGCCCAAATACACAACTATGCAAAAGTTGAGCTCGATTGACTCAACCTAGGGTGCTCCAACATAACAAGTAAAGACATGGATGGATAGAGCACAACAAGATTAACAAATGTCCCTTACCGAGCATACTCAAAAGGGGCATGGATCACTAGAAAACAAGCTGAACATATGGCATCATGAACCAAAACATCTCAGACTTAGTGAAAATCACCAAGTCTCTGAAATCAGCAATCTCAGGTACCCCTCTTTGCACGCTTGCACAAGACACCACACACATCCTAAAAATGCATGGGTGGCACCTCTGGAAAGAAGACAAAATGCTTAACAATTCATCCCAAAGGGGCACAGGCATATCATGCACACAATAATCATGGCAAAGATGACAAAAGTCAATGATGAGCTAACGGATCTGCAATTTAACTCACGATGCCTCCTTCTAACAGCATTTTGGGCATCAAGATGAACTCAAATGCAAATGATGCAATGGAATGAAATGAGTTACTCGTCGAGGCGAAGATGTTGATATATCATATGTCCAAAACGGAGCTACGGATGCGGAGATATGAGCAGTCAAACGTAGCATGAAAAATTAGGGTTAGGGGGAGAGAAGTCAACCGAGATGGATCTAGATCTCAGATCTGGCACTGTAGCAATCACGGGTTACTGTAGCAGCTCGAAGTCCGGCGGAGGAGAGCTCGTCGCCGGCCGGGGGGGGGGGGAGAGCACCGGGGCTCCGGGCGATGGGGCCGGGGGCCTCGCCGGAGACGGGCGCGGGCATCGGACGGTCCCCGCGGCGAGCTCCGCCGGCGCTGGGGCGTGGTCGCGGCGGCAGGCGGCGTTGGTGGCGAAGTCCGGCGCGGTGGCGGCGGTGCCGGCCGGCGAGGGGAGCGGCAGCACGCGAGGATGAAGAAGGGCGGCGGGGCGCGGGCGCCGTCCTGGGCCGCGAGGGCCTGCGATGGGCTCGGGCGGGCCTCGGGCGGCGGCGGCCAAGTGGGGCTCGCCCGGGCCACGTGGCACGACGCTATTGGCGCTGGGCGGCGGCGCGGTGCAGGTCGGACACGTCCGGCCGGGTCGGACAGTGTCCGGCCGGCGCGAGGAAGGGGAAGACTAGGGTTTCGGGGAGGAGGAGATCCGAATTTCGGGAGGGGGTATTTATAGAGGTAGAGGGAGCTAGGAGTGTCCAAATGAGGTGCGGTTTTCGCCCACGCGATCGTGATCGAACGACCGAGACGATGGAGCAGAGTTTGGTGGGTTTTGGGCCAAATTGAAGGGGTGTTGGGCTGCAACACACACGAGGCCTTTTCGGTCCCTCGGTTAACCGTTGGAGTATCAAACGAAGTCCAAATTACCCGAAACTTGACAGGCGGTCTACCGGTAGTAAACCAAGGCCGCATGGCAAGTCTCGGTCCAATCCGGAAATGTTTAATCCCCACACACGAAAGAAAGCTAGAAATGGCCACCGGAGGAGAACGAAGCACCGGAATGCAAAACGGACAACGGGGAAAATGCTCGAATGCATGAGATGAACATGTATGCAAATGCAATGCAGGTGATGACATGATATGAAATGCATGAAAACGAAAACAACACACGGGGACAAAGAACCGAACCCGAGGAATAAATATAACTTAATGCCGGAAACGGCAAGAGTTGGAGTACAAATTGGGAAAGTTATATCTGGGGCGTTACATGTGGCCCCTGTCGGCCTACAGACAATGAGTAGATACTTTAATGGTGAGGTGGTGCTAGAGATGGACAACCAAAACATCATAGCAGAGCTAACCTCCCAGAAACCGTCCAGGACCGCCTGCTATGGCCTAATCATGGATATGAAAGAGGCAATGAAGGTTTTTGCTGCATGCAACGTCCAATACGGTATCAGGAAGATCAACAAACTGGCGCATGGTTTGGCAGCGTTGAACAGGAGCATGGGTGACAAAGTGATGATTGCAGACGTCCCACAGGGCCTCCGATCGTTGATGTTGTCCGAGTTTAATGCTCCTTCGGAGTAGTTTCTCCTACTCTGTCCTCAAAAAAAAAACATGTGATCCCACTCCCACTGTTGCTAGGGATGAAACTGTTTGGGACGACCGAACCAACACCACCACACTGCCTCCAAGATGCCGAAACAAGATGAGGTGGAGTCCAAACCAAAGCCGAACTGCCACAACCAGGTCGATGGGAAGAGAAAGAGCCATGGCAAATGAACTCCATAAGGCCGCCCTTCAACTAGAAGAATTAACGGCAAAGCGTTGAAGCCCGACAATGGGTTGTCGTTCCCCAATCATCGAAGGGAGGACGGAAGCTTCAACGAGCGACATAGCTTCTCCTCCAACGTTGATGAGGATGAACCTCTTCCAAATCATCGGAATCGAGGGGTGACCGCCCCTTCTTTGCTACCGAGAAATGGGTAATCGTCCCTGCCAATGAATGGTCCTCGTCGTCGTATATTCGCCTAGGATTTAACCCAGCTGTCTTCTATTTCCTTATGTTTGACTTTGTACCTGCCATGGCTTTCAATGTAAATTTGAAGTTTGATTATAACATCAAAGAGGTAGGGATCTACTCATCCAAAGCTGGAGGTTGGACACATCAAATTGAATGGAACGATCCAATTGAGATATGCAATTTTTCCGGTGGCACATTTCTTAGCAGGTTGTTGTACATATGTTCCTATAATAATTTGGTTGCAGCAGACTAAGGCATAGCCTAGTGGTGGGAAGGGGCTGATGCCTTCCCACCCACCCAGGTTCAAGGCATGGTACTTGCAAGTTGGATTTGTTGCACCAATTATACTGTAGGGGTTCCCCTACAGTCTTTCTGTCAATAATAATAATAATTTGATTGCAGCTGTCGATGTGGAGGGAAACTGTCATTTCATTCCTTCTCCTACTTTACATGATGCTCATTGTGGTCCTTATGTTTATGTATCACGACGACAATTGTACGTCATATATTATGGTGCTGCTGAAGCATCAATCTGGGCCCTTCAAAATTCTAGTAGTAAAGATTATTGGACCATGAAGCACAATGTGAGCTACTTGCAACTGTTCGGTTCAAGCTCCAAGGATTATTATGGTGTTATCTCAGCCCACCCAGAAGACAATGTGATATTCATAACCATATAATATACATCGGGATACCGCCGAACACGGGGGGAAATATTTTCATCTGAAATTGATTCTAATGAGCTGTGTTTCATATGTGATCTTGGACGGACTTCCAGGTACCCTTATCTTTCATATGCCCCTTTGTACTCGGAGTCATTGGCAGATGGGCATAATGGTCTTTTTGTATATTGGACCTCACAGTTGTCCACCTTTCTGATGATGATAATGGAGTTTGATGTCTATTATGAGCAACAGTAATCTGGGTAAGTTGTGAGAAGCTGTTGGTGCTTGAGTGAAGTCAAGTACCTGATTTTATGCTCTGAGCTATTTAGTTAACTTAGTACTCTGCGTGTATTTGTGTAGTTTTATACTTAATCATTGAATTGTGACCGTCTTGTTGGAACTATTATGAATATTTTCATATCTAGATTATATATATTCTCTATTTGTGAATAATTTGATGGTATACCAGCATGTGTTTCAGATAGTATATGAATTGTTATACTCTTCTTTTTAATCTCTTATATAGCCTGTAACTTATCTTGCTGTTTGGGTGGACCTGAAATGGCAAAGACTGTTGTTGCATTTCTAGAGCATTCGAGGAGTACTTGCCATGGAGATTCAATTCTCTTTGTTATTCAATTTATGTGCTGTATTTTCATCTTCTGCTGAAAGTGTGATATATTAATATAATGACAGTTTAATTAACACGTTATATATAAACTGTTGTTTCAATGCAAGTGCTTTTTCGCCTCTTTCTGGTTTGATTATCTTCGTGTCACCATCAATGGCCTCAGAGCGTGGTTCTCCAGTTGCAAGTTCTAATAGATTAGTTGTAAAATTATCAACGTAGAAATTTTCTGGGATCCAAGTTATATCCATTTGGAGAAAGTTTAGACTGGACAATGGAGGGCAATCTGGTCAGCTCACTTGAATTAGTTACAACACGACCAAGTTGCCAATTCCAGTTTTGAACACTGCTTGTTATCTTTCTGTCGATTTCATCAATACTATGTTGGGCTGCTATGCTTTCGTGTCTGCTGTGCTTTCGTGTTATTTATCCCAAATCAATTCTAGACACTACAAGTATTTTACTGTAGAAGGCAATAATCAAAAGAAAAGAAAAATGATATTGCTAAAACTCAATCGAACCAAGTCTCAGTTGACTGTGTAGCTGTTGGATCTTTTGCATGGAGGTTCGTGCTAGACGGAGCATCATCCAACGGCCCTCGCAACACATAGTCCCACCGCTCGTAGTTGCTGGTTGCAGCATATCATATCACCCGTCCTACGTCCACCCTCGTCGCTTATAGCATGTCATCCCACTAGTCGCAGGTCCGCAATTGCCGCTTGCAGAATGTAATCACACCGGTCGCAGCAACCATCGCCATTGCTCGCGACAATTCTTGCAGCGTCTGCCATCGCTGTTTGCAACCTGTCATCCCATCAGTTTGCAGCATCCAGCCGTGCTATCCACCCCATGATGCTTGTAGCACCACAACCTTAGTTGGCTGGATTTGGTTGAGTCCTCACAGCACCCATCGTCATTGCTCGCAATAAGTCTTGCAGCGTCTGCCATCGCTGTTTGCAACATGTCATCCCATCATTTTGCAGCATCCACCCATGCCGCTTGTAGCACCACAACCTCAGTTGGCTGGATTTGGTTGAGTCCTCGCAACAACCATCATCATTGCTCGTGGCAAGTCTTGCAGCGTCTATCATTGCTGTTTGCAACATGTCATCCCATCAGTTTGCAACATCCACCCATGCTACTTGTTGTAGCACCACAAACCTTAGTTGGCTGGATTTGGTTGAGTCTTAGTCAACTGAATTCTAGACATACCCAAACAAGATATTTGGTTCGCTCTAGAAATCTATAGATGACATATAACTTTTTTTATGGTGGAAGGGTTCCGGAGGACTCGGTGCGGTGTGGTAGTACAACTTACATATGCCCCAAATGAAAAAAAACAATTACATGCTAGTCCTGGCATTTACAAAGACACCCCTATATGACAAATAATAAACAACTACCCCATAGAAATAATCATGACATAGTTGGGGGCTACTCCGGACCACTTGCACACCATGGACTCCAAAACTGACGTTGTGTTGTTGCCCTTTTGACATCTTGACCGAGATGAAGAAGATTGGTTGCTGTCGACCATATGATTCGATGGTACGGTCGGAGACACCAACAATCTACTGGTATCGTTGGAGCCGTAGCTTCTCCTCAAACCTTGCCGATGAGGTGCTCTAGCTCCATCGGCAAATTATAGGTCTCTTATCTTAAGTGGGAGCCCTCTTCTAGATCAGGGGAACCCACGAGCTTTTTGAGGGGGGCATCAACATTGATCCTTGGGTAGCAATATACTTAGATTTGATGGGGTGTGGGGGGAGGGGGGCGAACAAAAACTTTGCACCTTGGCACCGACGGGTGGCGATGCCTACATGTGTCGCGTTACTCTTGGGAGCACACGACAACATAGGCTACAAGAAAAGATCGGGTTTAGATTGTAAGTGTTGTTTGGATGCATTTTGCCCTCTTCAAAAGTGCTCACTGATAGCGAAGTGCTCTTTTTGAGAGAATCAAAATGTATTTCAAAGATCATCGTTTTGAGAGAATCAAAATGTCCTTCACTGAGTGTTTAGACTCACTAAGCCCAGGAAAAACACGACATACCTGGCTTCCGGTTCCACTTCTGCAGTATCCATCCATCTCTCTCGCTCAGCAGCCAAGCCCAAAAATATATATTAGAGCATATGCACCCAGGCCCTCTCTATCTAGCCATCTATTTCCTGCTTTAAGATTCGTGCAAATACATTTCCCTTTTTTGTTTCTCCCACATAGAACATATCTTGAAGTTCAAACCTATGCAGTGTGGCAAAGCTTTCTAAGTAGAATCTAGGATAAATCTTTCAGAATTTTTTGTATATTTATATTTGACAAAAAAATCTGAAAGATTTGACAAAAAAATCTGAAAGATTTATCCTAAATTCTAGCTAGAAAGTTTTGGCACGCTGCATAGGTTTGAATTTCAAGATATGTTCTACGTGGGAGAAACAAAAAAGAGAAAATCTCATATAAAAAATTAATTGTGTCGCATGGATTTTAAAGCAATATTGGAGAGCTAGAATAGCAGGGCTGGGTGCAAGTGTTCTAAAAATCCACGTCCCAGCCAAGCCAAGCCAAACCCTCACCGGCCGGCGCGGATGGGAGCACCCAGCGGCGGCGCTCTGGCCGCTCCTCCCTTTGCAGTTCGCGCGTCTCGCATATGGTAAGTCCTCTCTTCCCTCATGCTCCCCTCGCCGCTTGGATGAATCCCTAACTTCTCCACCTCCGCCCCGATCTGCAGATTGGCCGCGCGTTGCCTCCCCGGAGATGGCGACGGGATCCATGGAGTGATGGAGACGACCCTCATGAGTCATGACCGATCCGACGATCAAGCTCCCCGATGATCTCCTTGTCGAGGTCATCTCCCGCGTGCCGTACAAGTCCACCTGCTGCTGCAAGTGCATCTCCACGCGCTGGCAGGACCTCATCTCCTATCCCGACCACCGCAAAATATTTCCCCGGTCGACCCTTGCCGGCTTCTTCTACACAACCCTCGCCACGGACGACCATCCAGATCTTTCTCATGGTTACCAAAGCGTCTCTGGAAACTGGTGCCCTCATGACGCCTCCCTCTCGTTCCTGCCCAAAATCCCAAATACGAGAGCCTTCAAATCTTGGATTGCTGCAATGGCCTCCTCCTCCGCCGAGCCCGGAAGTCGACTGACCCAGAGACACTGGATTACGTGGTGTGCAATCCGGCCACTGAGAAATGGGTAACGGTGCCAGCCATCGAGTGGTCCTGGTTGGAGAGAAGCACTTGCCTTGGATTTGACCTGGCCGTCTCCTCACATTTCTATGTGTTCAGTTGGTACCTGCCCTTGCTTGGCATCCGGATAAGAGGGATGATTATAGCATTGAAGCAGTGGGGATTTACTCTACCAAAGTTGGAGTCTGGACACATCCAATTGTTTTGGATGATCTATTTGAGAAACTCTACTTATCAGGTGGCGCGTACTTGAGCGGAGTGTTGTATTTATGTTCTGATAATAGTTCAGTTGCAGTCGTCGACCTGGAGGGAACATGTAGGATCATCCCTATTCCCACTTCACATGATGCTCCTGGTGGTCCTAATGTCTACGGATCACGGGGACAATTGTATCTCACTTCAGGCTGCTTTTGAGCTGTCTTTCTGGGTTCTTGAAGATTCTAGTAGTGAAAATTGTTGGACCCTCAAGCTCAATCTCAGCTACTTGCAACTGTTTGGAATAGACTATTCAAGCTCTGGGCAATTTTACGGTGTTATCTCAGCTCACCGAGAACACAATGTGATATTCATAATCAAAGAATTTATATCGAGATGCCGATCACTGAAAAAACTATATTCATATGAAATGGATTCTGGGGAGCTGCATTTCATATGTGATCTTCCGTGGAATTCCAGGTTGCCTTATCTTTCCGTTGTTCCTTTGTTCTCGAAGTCATTAGCAAACGGGAACTAAATGTCTTGTGTATTGGAGCCTCACAATTGTCAATCTTTCTGATGGTACTAGAGTTACATTAATGGTACAAGCAGGGAAGCAAGTGATTTGGGTAGAGCTTCATGAAGTTGTGATAAAGCGGTTGGTGCTTGACTGCACTCATTACTGGACTTATGGAGCTAGCTAGCTATTTAGTAAACTTAGTACTCTGTTTGTGTTCAAGTGGCCATTTATAGCAGCCACGCAGGCGTAACACCCTACTACTTAAGTACGGATATTTTACTGTTTTCTTGGAACTATTATGAATATTTTAATATCTACGTTCTTCTCTCTGCTTATTTCCCTATTTTTGAATGTGTTTATCCACTTATGAACTTTAGTTGTACATGAATGGTTGTTTTCTTATTCCTAACATCTAGCTCTAATTAACCTAGAACTTCAGATCTTGCAACCTTGTGTTTCCGAGAGTAGAAATGAATGGTTATATTCTTGTTCTCAATCTCTAGCTCTAGCCTAGAACTTATCTTGTTGTTTGGCTGGACCTGGAATGCAAGACTGCTGTTGTGTTTCTGTAGCGTTCGAGGACTACATGCTGTGGAGATTCAGTTCTCTTTGTTATTCCATTTCTGTGATGTATTTTTGTTAACACGATCTATTGCTAAGGCTTTCTGACATATGAACTGCTTGTTTCAACTTGATGCGAACCACAAGTGCTTTTTTGCCATTCTGGTTTGATTATTGCTGGCTTCAGCGCTTGATTCTCCTGCTGCAGTTTTCTAATAGAAGATGTGTACCCGTTCAGTTAGTGTAACTGCAACCTATAGTCGTTGGGAATCTGTGATTTACATAGAGATTTATCAACATCGAAACTTCTTGTTGTTTGCCAAGTGACACCTATTTGGAGAAACTTCTAACTGCCAATTTCTTCTTCACACTTAAATCAGTTCTAGACAGAGATGGCCAAGTCCTGTTATCTTTGTGTCGATTTGATCATTTCATGGTCGACGCTTGATCCAAGACATATGTATCCTCTTTCAAAATGGTATCCACCCAAGATTCTTATCGTTTGGAAGCTGATAATCAACGATGCTGCAAGGGCAAGGCGTCAACACCACTCAGGCTTCAGTTCTGAATCTCCATAGGCGGTAGGCACAAGCTTCAGCACCTAGTCCTACCCAACGAATGAATCATCTTGACAGAAATAATAATCTTAATCTGCAAAACAGAGTTTCACACGAGGCTGGGCTTCAGCCAAGGAGGGTCAGACGTGACTCTGAACTACTTCCTCTGTAAAAAAATATAAGAGCGTTTAGATCACTAAACGCTCTTATATTTCTTTACAGAGGGAGTAGATAGCTTGACCATCAGACGTTCCTCACTGCCTTTCTGGAATGTCGACCAGTAGCAAATGGAATAACAAAAATAAGCTGAGTTATTAGCAGATCGTCAATTATATACAGAGGCAATGTTCACACCTACAAAATGAGAAAACAAGGCAGCAAAAGGGATTACATTCTTACTTGCTGGATCACCCAACAACTTTCTTGGGGATGTGCTCAATCTTTTTCCGATTTGGACGTCCGCCTGTTTTACAAGACTGCATGAACTCATCGTTGCAAGAATCAAGACACAATTCCTCAATAGACTAGGGCAGTGTTGGAAGAGACCGGATATTCTTGCAATTACTGATATACAGTTCCTTGAGCAACATGAGGTGCTCCATGTTACCTGGTAAGGAGTCCCAGCTGTAGGTATAAATATGGAGCACATGAAGATGAGGGAAAGCCTCAAATCTAGGTCCCAGTTGGCTGCATCTTGAGAGGAAAAGATTACGCAGGCTCGCTAGGCCATCGCTCTGCTTACCCACCATCCAATCTGGGTACCTTGAACCTTTGTATCCACGTATTACAAGTTCTTGAAGCCCCACGGGAGGGCACAGGCCCTCAAGTACCTCCACTTCAACTTCTGGACGGCACCTTGTATCATTATCACCAACCCATATCAACCTCAGTTCTGTGAGCCATTCCTTGGCAGCTATATTGGTTTCGAGAGATTCCTCCTTGCCTTTAACATTTTCAAGGCCATGCATCTCCAGACAGCCATGAAGCATTAGGTCCCTCAGTTGCCATATGTCATAACACTATTCATTGCTTACTGTGTAGCACGGTAGTGTTTGGTGAAGATCAGCCTGCCCAAGTTAGGGAATTTCATGTTTGGCCAGCAGAACATGTGCCTCAAGTTGACAAGGTTAGCAAAGGGGAATTCCAACATTATCTGCAATCTCGGCAGCCCCTTGCATATACTCTCAACGACTCTCTCCTCAACTGGTGTATCCTCTTCAACAACATCAATGATGAGAGTGCCTAAATTTTCCAATCCAAGGATCTTCTCAGTAATCAATTCTGCATCATAATTCTGAACAAAAAGATGTCGGACATCTCGAGGGACTTCTTCCTTCCAGCCTTCTCTGTAGCTCATTGTATTCTCCATTCTGAAGCAATCACTTCCAACAATCTTGGCTAATAAATCATGTAGCAGATCATGAATTGTAAAGTACTCTTCTTCATAGGAATCATCTACTTCTAGTTGCAGAAATGATCATGACATCAACTCTGGAATGTAGCCCTTGGCTACATCTTCCATGTCCTCTGTTGCAAAGCTGCTCTTCACAAAGCCTTGCGCTATCCATAGGCGAACTAACTCATCCCTTTCTCAACTTCGATCTTTGGGGGAAAATACTGCAGAATTCAAAACATCGCCTAATGTCTGGATTAAGAAGTTGGTAGCTCCACCAAAGAGCATCAATGGCTGAGGGAGTCCTGGATTAGGGGGTCTCTGGACAGCCGGACTATATCCTTTGGCCGGACTGTTGGACTACGAAGATACAGGATTGAAGACTTCGTCCCGTGTCCGGATGGGACTCTCGTTGGCGTGGAAGGCAAGCTTGGCAATACAGATATGTAGATATTCTTTCTTGTAACCGACTCTGTGTAACCCTAGCCCCCTCCGGTGTCTATATAAACCAAAGGGTTTAGTCCGTAGGACAACAACAATCATACCATAGGCTAGCTTCTAAGGTTTAGCCTCTACGATCTCGTGGTAGATCAACTCTTGTAATACTCATATACATATATATCATCAAGATTAATCAAGCAGGACGTAGGGTATTACCTCCATCAAGAGGGCCCGAACCTGGGTAAACATCGTGTCCCCGCCTCCTGTTAGCATCCGCCTTAGACGCACAGTTCGGGACCCCCTACTCGAGATCCGCCGGTTTTGACACCGACATTGGTGCTTTCATTGAGAGTTCCACTGTGCCGTCACCATAAGGCTTGATGGCTCCTTCGATCATCGGTAACGATGCAGTCCAGGGTGAGGTTTTCCTCCCTGGACAGATCTTCGTATTCGGCGGCTTCGCACTGTGGGCCAACTTGCTTGGCCATCTGGAGCAGATCGAGAGCTACGCCCCTGGCCATCAGGTCAGGTTCGAAAACTTAAACTACACTGCCGACATCCGCGGAGACCTGGTCTTCGACGGATTCGAGCCCATGTCAGGTGCTCCGCACAATCACGACGAGCATGACGTAACTCTGCCGTCGGACAGTGTTCGGGAGATCACACCTGCAACTACTCCGGCCCTCAATCCGGAGCAAATTGTGCCATCCGAGGACGCGCGGATAGACCCCGCCATGGAGGCCGCACTCTCAGTGGCGATGGAGCCGGATAATGACTTCACCCCTTACGAGAGCCGTGTTTCCGAACCACTGGATTCGTCTGCGGCCACGGACTCCGAGCCGCCTGTGTCCGTGCCTATCGAATCCGATTGGGCGCCGATCATGGAGTTCACCTCCGCGTATATCTTTCAGCACTCACCTTTCGGCGACATGCTAAATTCATTAAGGTTTCTCTCCTTGTCAGGAGATCCTTGGCCGAACTATGTCTGGCTAGAATGGGATGCGGACGACGAAGAAATTCGCTGCCCACCCACCACCCATTTAGTAGCCTCTGTCGATGATTTAACCGACATGCTCGATTTCGGCTCCGAAGACATCGATGGCATGGACGATGATGCATGAGAGGAACAGGAACCAGTGCCCACAGGGCGCTGGACAGCCACTTCACCACATGACATATACATGGTGGATTCCCCCAAAGAAAACAATGACAAAGAATGACAGGATGCGCGAAGAATAGCTCCCTCGAGAAGCAAGAAAAGCGTCGGCATAGGCGCCGCTCAAAATCCCGCCTCGGCAAAAACAGTGATAACAGTGCAAGAGAAAATAACACTCCAGTCGACTCCAAAGGAAACGACAACCACATTGACCCAGCGGCAGAGCACGATGAAACTGCAAACGGCGAACATAGTACGGATCCGATGTCCGAACACGGTGACGCCAAGGATAAACCTCATCAAACACCCTCTGGGGAGGAAAACAGTACGGACGAAGCTGCACACATCATCCCGGAAACGCACTTGGAACAAGAGAACCTTCGCAGAAGGCTTATTGCCACATCGAGGAGTCTGAAGAAGCAGAAGCAAAGGCTTAAGGCCGCACAAAATACGCTCAGCAGCAGGTGGAATAAAGTGCTCGACAACGAAGAAAAGTATGGTGGAAGTTACCACACAAAGAGCTATCCAAAGCGCAAACTATTACCTGAATTCGATGATGAGGCCTTAGAGCCCACACAGCCGAAAAATAAAACGGCCTACCGGCCGGATCAACCACCTTGTGACCGCGATAGAGCGGCTAACAAGGCCGCACATAAGTCAACAAACGATCTATGTGAGGACTTGCGCCAAAAATCCAGTATGACCAGATCCATCTATGGATCTAGGAAGCACGCTCCGGCACAAAACCAAAACCGAATACTACAACCATCTGAACGCCATGATACATCCAAATACAGGGGTGCTGCACCCCCCCTATGTTTCACCGATGAGGTGCTGGACCACGAATTTCCAGAAGGATTCAAACTAGTGAACATAGAGGCGTACGACGGGACCACAGACCCTGGGGTCTGGATTGAGGACTTTATCCTCCATATCCATATGGCTCTCAGAGATGATCTCCACGCCATCAAGTACTTGCCCCTCAAGCTTAAAGGACCAGCTCGGCACTGGCTGAAAAGCCTCCCCGAAAACTCAATTGGAAGTTGGGAGGAGCTCGAGGATGCTTTTCAGGCTAACTTTCAAGGGACCTATGTCCGACCTCCGGATGTAGACGATTTAAGTCATATAATTCAACAGCCTGGAGAGTCAGCCCGAAAGCTTTGGAACATGTTTCTCACTAAGAAGAACCAAATCGTCGACTGTCCGGACGCTGAAGCCTTAGCAGCTTTCAAGCACAACGTCCGAGACGAATGGCTCGCCATACACCTCGGCCAAGAAAAACCGAGAACAATGGTAGCCCTGACAAGCCTCATGACCCGCTTTTGCGCGGGCGAAGATAGCTGGTTAGCCCGCAGTAGCACCAGCAACCCAAGCACATCCGAAGTCAGGGATGGCAATGGGAAACCACGATGCAGTAAAAGCAAGCGTCGAAATAAAGAAGACAGCCCAGATAATACAGCGGTAAACGCCGGATTCAGGGGCTCTCGACCAGGTCAGCGGAAAAAGCCTTTCAAAGGCAGCAGAGATGGACCGTCCAGCCTAAACAAGATTCTAGACAAACTATGTCAGATTCATGGCACCCCCGATAAACCTGCAAATCACACCCACAAAGAATTCTGGGTCTTCAAGCAGTCCGGTAAGCTAAACGCCGAACACAAGGGGAGGGAGACACCAAGCGAAGACGAGGACGAACCTCGCTAGCAAAGCACTGGAGAACAGAAAAAATTCCCACCAGAGGTTAAAACAGTAAACATGATCCACGTGACGAAGAGGAGAAGTAAACATGCACTCCGAGACATACGCGCCGTAGAGCCTGTCACCCCTAAGTTCAACCCCTGGTTGGCCTGCCCGATCACTTTTGATCGCAGGGATCACCCGACAAGCATTCGGCATGAAGGATTGGCTGACTTGGTGTTAGACCCAATAATAAACGGATACCATCTCACACGAGTCCTAATGGATGGCGGCAGTGGTCTAAATCTGATATATCAGGACACGGTCCGTAAAATGGGGATAGACCTGACAAAAATCAGCCATAGTAATACTACCTTCAAGGGAGTAATACCGGGCCCAGAGGCCCGCTCCACGGGCTCTCTAATACTAGAGGTTATATTTGGTTCACCCGACAACTACCGAAGTGAGAAGTTAGACTTCGACATTGCTCCATTCCGAAGCGGCTATCAAGCACTACTCGGAAGAACAACTTTCGCTCGTTTTAATGCGGTACCACATTACGCTTCTCTTAATCTTAAGATGCCTGGTCCACGTGGCACCATCATAGTTAGTGGAAATATTGAGCGTTCTCTACGCGTGGAAGAACGTGTGGCATCTTTAACAACCAAGCACTAGACGGCCTCACCAACCAGAATAAATGACAGGTCGTCAAGACCGCGGACACGGTTCGACAAGTCCGGCACATCACTAGATATACCTGAGATTGGTTTGATGGTTAAACCTTCATAGACGGTACCAGGGGCTTCCCGCGTGTAATCAGGGCTAGTTCGGCTCAACTTGACTTATCTTGAATTTTGATGGTTTATCGAGAATAACCAATTTTTTGGCACGACAACTTTCACCTAAGTTCTTCTCTTTTACAGATGACAATCGTGCTGCACCCGTCCAGGACACGACACAACGGAGACATAGGCGCAGACGTGCAGCAGGGACCCGCTCAAAGGTTTCTTTTCAGATTAAGACCCTGCGTAAACCTTTTTTTACCGTCTCTTGTTGTTCACATCCTCCGGATACTCAATACAACCGAGAAGGATGCTGACGTTATTGGCATTTCGCCATGTCAGAATATTGCATGTACCTGGACACTCGGGGTTTATTATTAAGGGCATTGTTCAGCCCGGCATATGTTATAAAGACCGAATACCTTAGGGAGTGTTCGGCGTCATGAGTTTGGCCTTATATGCATCAGCTCTGAATCATGTCTTTGGTCAAATGTTGGGTTTGCCCGGCTCCTGTGTTTTGCCACCTTACGTTCCGCTCTATCGGCTAAGGCGGCACCGGGAGAACTACTGCGATTATGCCCTGGTTCATCCGGATGAGCACCTCAGTAGAGAAAGCCGAAAACTGACTGTCATGATAAAGCGCGAGACTGGCCAGCCACTCGACGACTTAGCGGAATCTTCAGGATTCCTCCGCAATAACGGAGGGCCGTTTCCCGGTCATGTACATACGCGCACCGTATTCGGGCAACCACGGAGGTACCAGGGGCTACATAGTAGTCCCACCATCAAACTCCTATGGGTAAGTGAAAGTGTTAAAGCAATATAGTCCGATTGCCTCGTTCGCTGCACTACCACCTCCTTAATGGACCAAGACGTTGGATCAAGTGTGAATACGCGTTTTTTGTGAACACCCCCGCATTATATGCGTGGGGGCTGAAGCCGACGACTGCAAACTTTCAGGTTATATACATTTATACATAAATGGCCGCACAAGAGGCATCATAATACTTTCAGGCAAAAGTATAAACACAGCCTTTATAATTCAATAAAACATTGTTTCTACAATGCGAATACATGCCACTAGAACATTATATTCTTCGAGCACTGAGCCTCTATTGAACGAGCGCCTTCAAGGACTTCTTCAAAGTAGTGCTCGGCAGGTACTCGGCCTACGGCCAAACTCTGGGTTGCAATAGCGGTGGCCTCTATCTCTGCCCAGTATGTTTTGACACGGGCAAGTGCCATACGTGCACCCTCTATGCATGCCGACCTCTTCATAGTGCCGATGTGCGGCACAACACCAAGGAACTGTTGCACTAAACTAAAATAACTATTCGGCCTTGGCCCTTCCGGCCACAGATGATCCACAACGGACATCATGGCAAGCCCGGACAACCTATGGATCTCGGCCCACTCGGCCATTCGCTCATTCAACTGCAGCGGACGCACTGGAACATGGAACTGTGACCAGAATAGCCTTTCCACTTCACAATCTTTTTGATCCTTGAAGTAATCGGCCGTATTAGCAGCACTGGCTGCCAAATCCACGTATGCGTCTGCAGAACTCCATAGTTGATCAAGAGGGGCATACTTCGGATCTCCGAACTTTGTCCGCAACAAAAAGGGCTTCCCAGCCGCGATATCTCCAGCTTGACGCAGCTCCTCCTTCGCCGCTCTAATTTTAGAGTGGGCTTCCTTGGCTGCTACCATGGCCTTCTCCAGGCCCGTCGCCTTCGCTCGGCTTTCTTTTTCAAGAAGCTGGTAACGGTCGGCGACATCTTTCAACTCAACGGCCATCTTGGCTATTTTTTCCTTGCTTCGGCAATGCAGAGCCTGTTCGGCCCTCAGCTCTTCGACCGCCTTTAGAGCGTCCGCATCACTATTCCTGGCTTGTTCCTTGGCTCGGGCAAGTTCCGCCTGAAGGGTCTCCACGGCGGCAGCTCCATTTGCAGTCACAACATATTAAAGATACTAGCATCATGCTCCTCTTACTATGTGTTGATCACCGGAGAAATCACATACCCTGTGCCTCGTCGAGCCGCTTGTTTACAAGCACGATGTCGGCATCTGCCGCATCAAATTGCCGCTTCAGCTTGGCAAACTCACCAGTCCGGCTAGCCACCAGACCTTCAGCCACCTGCACATGAAGGCAGCCTGATTATTACTTGTGACTATGATCCTCTGTTTGCCGCTGTTCTCGACGGCAACCAGAGTCTCAAGGGCTACTATCTGCATAGGGCACACCTAACGTGCGGCACTGTCAAAAACATACACTATTTCACGTATCTCAAAGCCTTTCAGCAGACTCATAAAAGCTTCGTGCAACCCGCTTTCGGCGGATGAAATCCTCTCGATCACCGTACCCATTAGCGTACGATGCGCTTCTGAGATGGCCGCTTGCTCCAGAAGATCCTTCAGTGCGTCCGATCGCACACCGGACGGTTCCGGACTCTTTCTGTTGCTCTCTTTAGGAGCCGAATACTGAGGAATTCGGGTGGCCGAAGGATTACCCTCTGGCCTTGGTGGATCAGGAGAAACCCTTCGCGACGACACTTCAGGGTCGCCCGCCTCATGAGGCGGGGTGGCATGGGGAGGTGTTTCGCTCTCCATCATCTCCGGAAGAACATCCCCCGAAGACGAACTCTGTCGAGAAGGGCTACAATCCGAACTACAAGATATATGCTTCGGTTATTGTCTTCAGAAGTAATGTAGGATATTTTTACTATTAAGTACTTTTTGTTTACTTACAGCTCGGTAGAGGGCTGATCCCCTTGCGGGCATTGTGCAGCAAGAGTACCCTCCGAGGCAGGACCCTCTGGCAAAGATTTCTTCCCCCGTTTGGGAACCTTTATTTCCGGGTCTTCAGAGGTGGTCCTCTTCCTTCCTTGGGGAGAGGGA
The DNA here is from genome assembly GCA_034509565.1 of Triticum monococcum. Lineage (NCBI taxonomy): Eukaryota > Viridiplantae > Streptophyta > Magnoliopsida > Poales > Poaceae > Triticum > Triticum monococcum. Next base: position 750,738,225 of record CM067843.1, on the reverse strand, counting down.
ATTTCAGATTCTTCTCCCTGGTTATCCTCCTTCGCGGAGGCGCTAATTCTGCCGGTTTGGATGAATAATGAGTGAGGCCTGCTTTCAGCCTCTTTATTTCAGCCTTTATCATCCCCTGAGGGCGCCTGATAAGGCACCGGCTCGAGCATTCTGGCTAGTACTGGATTGGCCGAGTCTTCGGGAAGGGGGGCCGAACACCTGATCATCTTCGCCTTTGTTACCCAGTTCTGGTCGAAGAGTGACTTTTCAGAATGATGTTATGATAAATAAAAAGACAACGTGTTCCGCCACGGGATTACTTACTTGGGTATCTGGGCGATTACAGCTCAGACCTGCATCCTCGGTGGTGTTCGGACACTTTATTTGTGGTCTGAAGAACAATTTGTACATCTCTTCGAGCGTCATGCCGAGGAAGTGCTGAATAGTTCGCGGTCCTTCCGGGTTGAACTCCCACATACGAAGGGGTCGACGTTTGCAAGGTGGGACTCGACGAACTAGCATGACTTGCATTACCATGACTAGGATGACATCTCTCTCGAGGAGATCTCGGATGCGACTTTGCAATATCGGCACATCATTTACTGGCCCCCAGTCCAGCCCCTTGTTGATCCCCGACGTTAGTTGTGGTGGGGGGCCCGAGCGAAAGGCAGGTGATATGTCTCCAACATATCTATAATTTTTGATTGCTCCATGCTATATTATCTACTATTTTGGACATTATTGGGCTTTATTATCCACTTTTATATTATTTTTGGGACTAACCTATTAACCGGAGGCCCAACCCAGAATTGCTGTTTTTGCCTGTTTTAGGGTTTCGAAGAAAAGGAATATCAAACAGAGTCCAAACGGAATGAAACCTTCGGGAACGTGATTTTCTCAACAAATAAGACCAAAGAGACTTGGACCCTACATCAAGAAATAAAATAGGAGGCCACGAGGTAGGGGGGCGCGCACACCCCCACTAAGCGCGCCCTCCACCCTCGTGGGCCCCCTGTTGCTCCACCGACATACTCCTTCCTCCTATATATATCCACGTACCCCCAAACGATCAGAACAGGAGCCAAAACCCTAATTCCACCGCCGTAACTTTATGTATCCACGAGATCCCATCTTGCGGCCTGTTCCGGAGCTCCGCCGGAGGGGGCATCCATCACGGAGGGCTTCTACATCAACACCATAGCCTCTCCGACGAAGTGTGAGTAGTTTACTTCAGACCTACGGGTCCATAGTTAGTAGCTAGATGGCTTCTTCTCTCTTTTTGGATCTCAATACAATGTTCTCCCCCTCTCTCATGGAGATCTATTCGATGTAATCTTCTTTTTGCAGTGTGTTTGTTGAGAACGATGAATTGTGGGTTTATGATCAAGTCTATCTATGAATAATATTTGAATCTTCTCTGAATTCTTTTATGTATGATTGGTTATCTTTGCAAGTCTCTTCGAATTATCAGTTTGGTTTGGCCTACTAGATTGATCTTTCTTGCAATGGGAGAAGTGCTTAGCTTTGTGTTCAATCTTGCGGTGTCCTTTCCCGCTGACAGTAAGGGCAGCAAGGCACGTATTGTATTGTTGCCATCGAGGATAACAAGATAGGGTTTTCTTAATATTGCATGAGTCTATCCCTCTACATCATGTCACCTTGCTTAAGGCGTTACTCTGTTTTTAACTTAATACTCTAGATGCATGCTGGATAGCGGTCGATGAGTGGAGTAATAGTGGTAGATGCAGGCAGGAGTCGGTCTACTTGTCTCAGACGTGATGCCTATATACATGATCATACCTAGATATTCTCATAACTATGCTCAATTCTGTCAATTGCTCAACAGTAATTTGTTCACCCACCGTAGAATACTTATGCTCTTGAGAGAAGCCACTAGTGAAACCTATGGCCCCCGGGTCTATCTTTATCATATTAATCTCCTACTACTTAGTTATTTCCTTTGCTATTTCCTTTGCCTTTATTTTACTTTGCATCTTTATCATAAAAATACCAAAAAATATTATCTTATCATATCTATCAGATCTCACTCTCGTAAGTGCCCCTATAGGGATTGACTACCCCTATTTGCGTTGGTTGCGAGGATTTATTTGTTTTGTGCAGGTACGAGGGACTTGCGCGTAGCCTCCTACTGGATTGATACCTTGGTTCTCAAAAACTGAGGGAAATACTTACGCTACTTTGCTGCATCATCCCTTCCTCTTCGGGGAAAACCAACGCAGTGCTCAAGAGGTAGCGAGAAGGATTTCTGGCGCCGTTGCCGGGGAGGCCTACGCAATAGTCAACATACCAAGTACCCATCACATACCCTTATCTCCCGCATTACATTATTTGCCATTTGCTTCTCGTTTTCCTCTCCCCCACTTCACCCTTGCCGTTTTATTCGCCCTCTCTCTATCCTCCCTCTCTATTTGCCTCTCTTTGCCCCCTTGCTTTTTGTTTGCTTGTGTGTTAGTTTGCTTGCTTGTCATGATGGCTCGAGATAATACTAAATTGTGTGACTTCACCAATACCAACAACAATGATTTTATTAGCACTCCGATTTCTCCTCTTACCGATGCTGAATCTTGTGAAATTAATACTGCTTTGCTGAATCTTGTCATGAAAGATCCATTCTCCGGCCTTCCTAGTGAAGATGCCTCTACCCATCTAAATAGCTTCGTTGATTTGTGGACATGGAAAAGAAGAAAGATGTGGATAATGATATTGTTAAATTGAAGCTATTTCCTTTTTCGCTTAGAGATCGTGCTAAAGCTTGGTTTTCGTCTTTGCCTAAAAATAGTATTGATTCATGGAATAAGTGCAAAGATGCTTTTATCTCTAAGTATTTTCCTCCCGCTAAGATCATCTCTCTTAGAAACGATATTATGAATTTTAAGCAACTTGATCATGAACATGTTGCACAAGCTTGGGAGAGAATGAAATTAATGATACATAATTGCCCTACTCATAGTTTAAATTTGTGGATGATTATACAAAACTTTTATGCCGGATTGAATTTTGCTTCTAGAAATCTTTTAGATTCGGCCACGGGAGGCACTTTTATGGAAATCACTTTAGGAGAAGCTACTAAACTCCTAGATAATATTATGGTTTATTATTCTCAATGGCATACTGAAAGATCTACTAATAAAAAGGTGCATGCGATAGAAGAAATTAATGTTTTGAGTGGAAAGATGGATGAACTTATGAAATTATTTGCTAATAAGAGTGTTTCTTCTCATCCTAATGATATTCCCTTGTCTACTTTGATTGAGAATAATAATGAATCTATGGATGTGAATTTTGTTGGTAGGAACAATTTTGGTAACAACGCGTATAGAGGAAATTTCAATCCTAGGCCTTATCCTAGTAACCCCTCTAATAATTATGGTAATTCCTACAACAATTCTTATAGAAATTATAATAAGATACCCTCTGATTTTGAATCTAATATTAAAGAATTTATTACTCCTCAAAAGAATTTTAATGCTACGATTGAAGAAAAATTGCTTAAGATTGATGATTTGGCTAGGAACGTTGATAGAATTGCTCTTGATGTTGATTCTTTGAAACTTAGATCTATTCCACCTAAGCATGATATCAATGAGTCTCTCAAATCCATGAGAATTTCCATTGATGAGTGCAAATAAAGAACCGCTAGGATGCGTGCTAAGATAGATGCCTTTATAAGAGCATGTTATTCTAGTTGCTATGAAAATAAAGATGAAGATCTAAAAGTTATTGATGTGTCCCCTATTAAATCTTTGTTTTGCAATATGAGTCTTGATAATTATGGGACTGAATATGATCCACCTTTACCTAGAAGGCGTTCCAAGAATTCGGAATTTGTTGATGTTGATGCTAAATTTGATAAAAGTGGGATTGAAGAAATTAAAACTTTAGATGTTGATAAACCCACTATTAAGGATTTCAAGGAATTTAACTATGAAAATTGCTCTTTGATTGATTGTATTTCCTTGTTGCAATCCGTGCTAAATTCTCCTCATGCTTATAGTCAAAATAAAGCGTTTACTAAAGAATATCGTTGATGCCTTGATGCAATCTTATGAAGAAAAACTTGAATTGGAAGTTTCTATGCCTAGAAAACTTTATGATGAGTGGGAACCAACTATTAAAATTAAAATTAAAGATCATGAGTGCTATGCTTTATGTGATTTGGGTGCTAGTGTTTCCACCATTCCAAAGACTTTGTGTGATTTGTTAGGTTTCCGTGATTTTGATGATTGCTCTCTAAACTTGCACCTTGCAGATTCCACTATTAAGAAACCTATGGGAAGAATTAATGATGTTATTATTGTTGCAAATAGGAATTGTGTGCCCGTAGATTTTATTGTTCTTGACATAGATTGCAATCCTTCATGTCCTACTATTCTTGGTAGACCATTCCTTAGAACGATTGGTGCAATTATTGATATGAAGGAAGGAAATATTAGATTCCAATTTCCATTAAGGAAAGGCATGGAACACTTTCCTAGAAATAAAATTAAATTACCTTATGAATCTATTATGAGAGCCACTTATGGATTGCCTACCAAAGATGGCAATACCTAGATCTATTCTTGCTTGTTATGCCTAGCCAGGGGCGTTAAACGATAGCGCTTGTTGGGAGGCAACCCAATTTTATTTTTATTCCTTGCTTTTTGCTCCTGTTTAGTAATAAGTAATTTGTCTAGCCTCTGTTTTGGTTGTGTTTTTATGTTTAATTACTGTTTGTGCCAAGTAGAACCGTTGGGAAGACTTGGGGAAAGTCTTGTTGAACTTGCTGTAAAAAACAGAAACTTTAGCGCTCACGAGAACTGCTGTAATTTTTATTTGGAGAGTTATATTTAGTTAATTCTTTTTGAAGATGATTAATAGATAAATCCCTCACGTCCAGCAATTTATTTTAAAATTTTTTGGGTTCCATATCTTGCGCTAGCTACAGATTACTACAGACTGTTCTGTTTTTGACAGATTCTGTTTTTCGTGTGTTGTTTGCTTATTTTGATGAATCTATTGCTAGTAAAATAGTTTATAAACCATAGAGAAGTTGGAATATAGCAGGTATAACACCAATATAAATAAAGAATTAGTTCATTACAGTACCTTGAAGTGATCTTTTATTTTCTTTCGCTAACGGAGCTCACGAGATTTTCTACTTTAAGTTTTGTGTTGTGAAGTTTTCAAGTTTTGGGTAAAGATTTGATAGATTATGGAACAAGGAGTGGCAAGAGCCTAAGCTTGGGGATGCCCATGGAACCCCCAAGATAGTCTAAGGACACCTAAAAGCCAAAGCTTGGGGATGCCCCGGAAGGCATCCCATCTTTCGTCTACTTCTATCGGTAACTTTACTTGGAGCTATATTTTTATTTACCACATGATATGTGTTTTGCTTGGAGTGTCTTGTATGATTTGAGTATTTATTTGTTAGTTTACCACAATCATCCTTGCTTTACACACCTTTTGAGAGAGCCATACATGATTTGGAATTGGTTAGAATACTCTATGTGCTTCACTTATATCTTTTGAGTTATATAATTTTTGCTCTAGTACTTCACTTATATCCTTTTAGAGCACGATGTTGGATTTGTTTTATAGAAACTATTGATCTCTCATGCTTAACTTAGATTATTTTGAGAATCTTAAATAGCATGGTAATATGCTTAAAATCCTAATATTCTTGGTATACAAGATTAATAATAAAACTTTCTTATGAGTGTGTTGAACACTATGATAAGTTTGATACTTGATAATTGTTTTGACATATATAGATGGTGATATTAAAGTCATGCTAGTTGAGTAGTTGTGAATTTGAGAAATACTCGTGTTGAAGCTTGTGATTCCCGTAGCATGCACGTATGGTGAACCGTTATGTGATGAAGCCGGAGCATGATTTATTTTTTGATTGCCTTCCTTATGAGTGGCGGTCGGGGACGAGCGATGTTCTTTTCCTACCAATCTATCCCCCTAGGAGCATGCGCGTAATACTTTGCTTTGATAACTTGTAGATTTTTGCAATAAGTATATGAGTTCTTTATGACTAATGTTGAGTCCATGGATTATACACACTCTCACCCTTCCACCTTTGCTAGCCTCTCTAATACCGCGCACCTTTCGCCGGTATCATACACCCACAATATACCTTCCTCAAAACAGCCACCATACCTACCTATTATGGCATTTCCATAGCCATTCCGAGATATATTGCCATGCAACTTTCCACCGTTCCGTTTGTTATGACACACTCCATCATTGTCATATTGCTTAGCATGATCATGTAGTTGACATCGTATTTGTGGCAAAGCCACCATTCATAATTCTTTCATACATGTCACTCATGAGCCATTGCATATCCCGGTACACCTCCGGAGGCATTCATATAGAGTCATATTTTGTTCTAAGTATCGAGTTGTAATTGTTGAGTTGTAATAAAAATAAAAGTGTGATGATCATCATTATTAGAGCATTGTCCCAGTAAGGAAAGGATGATGGAGACTGATTCCCCCACAAGTCGGGATGAGACTCCGGACGAAAAGAAAGAAAGAGGCCATAAAAAAGAGAAAAGGCCCAAAAAATAAAAAAGGGGAAATGAGAGAAAAAGAGAGAAGGGACAATGCTACTATCCTTTTTCCACACTTGTGCTTCAAAGTAGCACCATGATCTTCATAGTAGAGCACCTCTCATGTTATCACTTTCATATACTAGTGGGAAATTTTTCATTATAGAACTTGGCTTGTATATTCCAATGGTGGGCTTCCTCAAAATTGCCCTAGGTCTTCATGAGCAAGCAAGTTGGATGCACACCCACTTAGTTTCTTTTTGAGCTTTCATATACTTATAGCTCTAGTGCATCCGTTGCATGGCAATCCCTACTCACTCACATTGATATCTATTGATGGGCATCTCCATAGCCCGTTGATATGCCTAGTTGATGTGAGACTATCTTCTCCCTTTTTGTCTTCTCCACAACCACCAGTCTATTCCACCTATAGTGCTATATCCATGGCTCACGCTCATGTATTGCGTGAAGATTGAAAAAGTTTTGACAATGTCAAAAGTATGAAACAATTGCTTGGCTTGTCATCGGGGTTGTGCATGATTTAAATATTTTGTGTGGTGAAGATAGAGCATAGCCAGACTATATGATTTTGTAGGGATAACTTTCTTTAGCCATGTTATTTTGAGAAGACATAATTGCTTTGGTAGTATGCTTGAAGTATTATTATTTTTATGTCAATATGAACTTTTGTCTTGAATCATTCGGATCTGAATATCCATACCAAAATTAAGAATAATTACATTAAAATTATGCCAAGTAGCACTCCGCATCAAAAATTCTGTTTTTATCATTTACCTACTCGAGGAAGAGCATGAATTAAGCTTGGGAATGCTTGATACGTCTCCAACGTATCTATAATTTTTGATTGCTCCATGCTATATTATCTACTATTTTGGACATTATTGGGCTTTATTTTCCACTTTTATATTATTTTTGGGATGTCGGTGTACTAAAGAAGGGGTACCTTAGTATCCTGAACTTGTGCACGGGCAGTCGCAGCACCCCGCGGCAAGGCTTGCCGGGTGACCGCCAAGGTCCTCCGTGGTTCCTTTGGAGACATTCAAGAACAAAGTATTCGAGCCAAGGCGCAAGGCCCCGGCAAGAGGAGCTTGCCGGGAAGGCCACACGAAGCACAAAGACCCCGGGAAGAGGAGCTTGCCGGGAAGACCAACCAAGGCATCTTGAGAAGCTTGCTGCGACGCGCTGCGTGTCCTGACAAGACCCGGTGAGCGACAAGCTCCCGGACGCGACAAGACCCGGTGAGCGACAAGCTCTCGGACGCGACAAGACAACATCCGCGGCAAGGCGCTTGCCGCGGCAAGCTACTACTCCGCAGCCCGCGCTCCAGCTCACCCACCAACGTGTCGCTCTGGGACCGTTTCTGGCGTACGTGGCGGGGGGATGTGCAGCCAGGGGCATGCGGTGGCAAGCAGGCGCTGACAGAATAGCCATCGTGGCAAACGGTGGCGCCCCTGACAGCCCCTTTCCGCACCGTCTAGGCGACACAGACAGGCATTTAATGCCTTTGTCCCTTGCCGTCAGGGTTAGGTATGATACAACTGTAGTAAGCGGTGGCGCCAACCACCACCTCTTTTACCTTTTTACCCTCATCTCTGTTGCCACCTGTCGGTGACCCCTTTGACATATAAAAGGAGGCCCATGCGCAACAGGGAAGAGGGGGGGACGATCATTCTCACGCTCGGTCTCGCTAGTCATCCAAGTGTACTGTAGCATTCATTGCTCCCGAGCAAGAACACAAATACAAGCCAAAGCAGGAGTAGGGTTTTACGCATCCGTGCGGCCCGAACCTGGGTAAACTGATCGCGTCGCTCGTGCATTCGCCTCGACCTGCTCTTCGTGCAGTCTCCGCCCCCCTGCCGAACCGAAAGGGGCCCCGGTCCGCCGCGGTCCCATAGGTGTCCGTGGGATCAGCACCCCCGACATCTTTGGCGCGCCAGGTAGGGGGTGCGTCGAGGCTGTGTGAACCTGATCCGACGTTCGCATGAGCCGAATCTTCGTCATCTTCATCAACATGCCACCGGAGAAGAAGATTTCGGAGGCAGCTGCTCCGTCTGCGCCGAGCCCACGATCGCCAGAGCGAACGGGTGGTGGAGTGGGCGCCGGCGGAAGAACGGGCGCCGACGAGGAGGCTCATGGTGCTGCCAGGTCCAAGGACAAGACTGCGCTGCACATCGGCGGCGCGGTCGGCTCCCACAACGACCGAGCGCACTCCAAGACCTCGGCGTCCGTACACGCACCGCGCCCATCTCAGGAGGCGCGGGACCAGCAGCGTCATGGTACTCACGGTACCATACGTTTGCTGGGCCAAGATCAAGCTGGCGGATCCCGGAGCGCTCAAGACCAGCATGCGCGCCAACATGCTGGCACGAGCAGGGCACGGTCGCCTGGACGAGGTACTGCTCCTTCTAACGCAGTTAGAAGTCCGAGCATATCTCGCTCCTCGCACCGTTCACCGCTGCCGCCCGCCACTCAGGCGGAAGCGTTGGCACGGGCCCAACTGCTCCTAGATTATCCTCCAGTGCCAGAGAAGATCGATGACTGGAGGGCCACTATCCAGAGCCTCATCGGCTTCACCAACGGTGACAACCCACGGCAGCCGAGCGCATCGCTGCCGCGGCAAGTCAGCCATGCGCGAACCGGTAGTGACAAGACCGGTGAGGGTGCAACCACTATGCACTCTCCGCCCCGAAGGCCAAGATCGCCGACTCGCCGGATCCACCTCGACAGCGACTCCACCGCGTCATCAGATCCGCGGGCTCGTCGCGATCAGCGCCAAGTTCTTCATGAGAGACAACAAGAAGACGCTCGAACACGCATCGAACACCGAAGAGAAGCGCGGCGTCAATCAGACCTGCGCGCTGGGCCCTCTGTTGACATGCATGCGCCCGGACAACCAGGCGACCTGCCGTACGCGGTAGGTTGTCCTGCATTTACCCGAGAGCTGCGGCAAGTCCAGTGGCCTAGCCAGAAGCATTTCAAGCCAGACGTACCGGAGAAGTACGATGGCAAGTCGCACCCGTCAGAGTTCCTCAGCATCTACACCATTGCGGTGCAAGCTGCCGGGGGGCGAGACGACAAGGTCCTTGCCAACTACTTCCCGCTCGTGCTCAAGCCCGAAGTCAGATCCTGGCTCATGCACTTGCCGGACAACTCCATATCCTCTTGGGCGGACTTGTGCCATCAGTTTGTCGGCGCCTTCACAGGAGGCCACAAGCCACATGGCCAGGAAAGTGACCTTCACCTGCTTGCCCAGAAGGAAGGAGAGCCCCTGCGCAAGTATATTCAGAGGTTCAGCCTGTGCAGCGCAACATCCCAGACATCCACCCTGCCACGGTTATCAGCGCGTTCCATCATAACATGCGTAACCGCAGGATGCGGGAGGAGATGGCGATGAGCAGGATCAGAGACGTCAGCGAGCTTTACGCCCTGGCCGACAAGTGTGCATGCGCTGAAGAAGGGAGGAAACTCCCCGGAGAGAACACTGGAGCAGGAGGATCTGACAGTGAAGATGCTGCCCCGGCAAAGAAAAACCGGAGGTGCAACAGGAAGAAGAAGGGCAAAGAGGTGCTAGTCGTCGAGTAGTCCGGCAATGACGGTGGCGCCAAGCAAGCCAAAGTTGGCAGCTCCGGCAAGGAGGTTGCCGCATGCACCAACTGCCAAGCTATGGCGGCCGCCGACAAGCAGGACGACTCCGACAAGCAGTACTACAAGATCCACCGCACCAAGGGCCATGATTTCCAGAGCTGCAAGAAGGTCGAGCAGATTGTCCAACAACAAAAAGCTGAGTATGAGCGGCGCGACAAGGAGAGGGCACAAGGAGGCGGTGGAGAAACCGGCAAGAAGCGCGTTGGCCGGGGAGGACGCCGCGGCAAGGCCAAGCAGCGGCAAGGAGACAGACCTCCCCGTGGCCGCAACAAGGATGAAGACGAAGACGAAGATGAAGACATGGATGATGTTGAGAACAGTGAGCAGGAGTTTCAAAAAGCTACCGAAGTTTTGTGTGTTGACGGTGGTGCTTCTCTGCATACTTCCCACCGCCAACTCAAACAATGCCTGCGGGAAGTTAATGCGGCAGAGCCACCTGTCGAATCACGCAAGCTTCTAAAATGGTCCAGCACGCCTATCATCTTTGACATTGAGTACCACCCTGATCGCACAACTGCGGTCGGGTGCTTGCCGTTGTTGGTTTCGCCAACAATCCGCAACCTCAAAGTCACTAAGATGCTAGTTGACAGCGGGGCCAGCTTAAATCTGTTCTCCTCTGCTGTGCTCCAGAAACTCCAGATCACGGACAGCGAGCTCGAAGAAACTGGTACATTCCAAGGAATTAACCCGGGAAGGAGCAAGCCGAAAGGGAAGGTCACATTACCGGTGACATTTGGCAGCGAGCTGATTTTCAGAATGGAGAGGGTCACTTTTGACGTTGCCGATTTCCCATTGCCCTACAATGGCATACTTGGCCGTCCTGCACTCGCCAAGTTCATGGCAGCCTCTCACTATGCGTACGACCTACTCAAGATGCCAGGCCCGATAAGCGTCATCTCTGTCCCTGGAGACAAAAAGGATGCCCTTATCTGCGCCGACAAGATCTACCGAGAAGGAACAGCCGCAACAGATCGCAACACACTTGCCGCTGAAGCTCCCGGGGGGAAGAAGAAGACCAAGTCCGGCAAGAGCTCTGATGCCCACTCCGGCAAGCGCACCTCCTCGGAGTGCTGCGCTGCCGTCGAGGACGCACCATCGAGCTCCACCGGCAAGTGTAAGAAGGCAATGGCAGCTCCACCACATACCAAGAAGATGTCCGCCAAGGAGGACGGCACTGGTGGTACCTTCACCATCAGTGCCACGCTTGACCCTAAATAGGAAAGTGCGCTCGTTACTTTCCTGCGGGCGAATGTCGACGTGTTTGCATGGCAGCCGTCTGATATCCCCGGTATTCCCAGGAAAGTAATTGAGCACCATCTGGCCATTTGTCCTCATGCGCGGCCCGTCAAGCAGAAGGTCAGGAAGCAAGCAATGGAGCGCCAAGAGTTCATAGCAGAGGAAATCAAGAAGTTGGAAGCAGCAGGCCTTGTCAGAGGAGTGCTCCATCCCACGTGGTTGGCCAATCCTATTGTAGTGCGCAAGGCAAACGGAAAATGGTGGCTTTGCATTGACTTTACTGATGTTAATAAAGCTTGTCCCAAAGATCCATTTCCCTTGCCGCGCATTGACCAGATTGTTGACTCCACAGCCGGATGTGATTTGCTTTCATTTCTTGATGCATACTCAGGATACCATCAGATCTTCATGGCAGAAGAAGATGAGGAGAAGACCGCATTCATTACTCCATGTGGCACGTACTATTTCATACGGATGCCTTTCGGATTAAAGAATGCTGGTTCAACATTTGCAAGAGTAGTCCATGTCGCTCTGAAGGCACAGATACACAGAAATGTAGAAGCCTACATGGATGACATAGTTGTCAAGAGCAAAGACAGGGCAACTCTAATCCAAGATTGAGACGAGACCTTTGCGAATCTGTGCAAGATCAACCTCAAGCTCAACCCCGAGAAGTGTGTGTTTGGAGTCTCCTCCGGCAAGCTTCTCGGGTTCTTTGTGTCTCAGCGGGGAATTGAAGCCAATCCCGACAAGATCAAGGCCATTGAGCAGATCGAAGCACCAAAGCGCGTCAAGGATGTACGAAGACTTGCCGGCTGCATGGCTGCTCTCAGCAGGTTTATCTCTCGGTCTGCTGAGCGTGCCCTGCCATTTTTCAAAATTTTGAAAAAGGCAGGTCCAATGAAATGGACTCCGGAAGCGGAGGCTGCGCTGCAGGACTTGAAGAGATACCTGTCCTCCACTCCAACACTTGTCGCACCTAAACCGCAAGAGAAGTTGCTGCTGTATATAGCGGCAACCAATCAAGTGGTTAGTGCTGCGTTAGTAGCGGAGAGGGAGGCAGATGACGAGCCAACGACCGCGGCAAGCACATCCAGCGACAAGCAGGGGGCTTCCCCGACAAGGTCTGGTCCCGACAAGCAAGGATCTGCGCAGATGCAAGAGGAGATACAGAAGAAGATGGTGCAGCGCCCAGTTTACTTTGTCAGTTCCCTTTTGCAGGGGGCTAGGTCAAGGTACTCTGGTGTGCAGAAGTTGCTTTTCGGCCTTCTTATGGCCTCGAGAAAGCTGCGCCATTACTTCCAAGCACATGAGATCACGGTTGTCACTCGCTTTCTGCTGAAGAGGATATTGCAAAATCCAAAAGCAGCAGGCAGGATTGTTGAGTGGGCACTGGAACTGTCAAGCTTTAGCCTCAAATTTGAGAGTACATCAACAATCCAAAGCAGGGCATTAGCAGAGTTCATAGCAGAGTGGACGCCAACACCAGACGAAGAAGTTCCGGAGATGAGCATCCCCGCCAAGGAAACAAATAAAGAGTGGCTCATGTACTTTGACGGTGCCTTCTCGCTGCAAGGCGCCGATGCTGGTGTGCTGCTTGTCGCACCCACCGGAGAGCACCTCAAGTACATAGTCCAGATGCACTCTCCCAAGGAGCAAGCGACAAACAATACTGCAGAGTACGAGGGCTTGCTTGCCGGTCTCAGGATCGCGGCAGACCTTGGGATTAAGAAGCTTATTGTCAGGGGTGATTTGCAGCTTGTCGTCCGCCAAGTAAACAAGAACTATCAGAGTCCGTTAATGGAAGCTTACGTCGACGAAGTGAGAAAGCTAGAAGAGCACTTTGACGGCCTGCAGATGGAGCATGTTCCAAGAGCTCAGAATGACATTGCCGATGGCCTGTCAAAGTGCGCCGCACTCAAGTTACCTGTGGAACCAGGGATTTTTGTGCTCAAGCTGACTCAGCCGTCCGTGACACCATCAACTGGACAGAGCAAGAAGAGGAAGTTGATTTCTGGCGACTATTTCCCGGCAGAGCTTCCCGAAGCCGCCGCCAAAAAGGTCCCCAAGATCAACACCAAGAATGCTGAGGAGCAGTCTGCTCCGGCAAGCCCTAGGGTTTGTTCCGTTGAAGCAGATTCTCCCAACAAGTTTTGCTCCGGCAAGCTTGCCGGGGAACGTCAAGCTCCGGCAGAGCCGCGGGCTCTTGCTGTGGAAGCAGATGTTCCCGCAACAGTAGAATTGCCTTTAGTCCTTGTTGTCGAGCCGCAGGCTCCAACATGGGCGCAGCAGATTGTCCGTTTCCTTCAGACAGGAGAACTTCCCGAAGAGCCAGAAGAAGCAGAAAGAGTAGCCCGTCAGTCTAGTATGTACCAGTTTGTCGACAACACACTGTGCAGAAGAAGACTCAATGGTGTGAAATTGAAGTGTATTCCCCGGGAAGATGGAGAGAAGCTGTTGGCAGAGATACATGGAGGCATATGTGGTCACCACATTGGCGCAAGAGCCCTTGTCGGAAAAGCATTCCGGCAAGGTTTCTTCTGGCTGACAACCCTCCAGGATGCAACTGCACAAGTAACCAAGTGTGAAGCGTGCCAGTTCCATTCCAAGCAAATACACCAGCCAGCTCAAGCTCTCCAGACGATCCCTTTATCCTGGCCATTTTCGGTCTGGGGGCTCGATATCCTCGGCCCCTTTCCCCGAGCTGTCAGGGGCTTTGAGTACTTGTATGTTGCAATCGACAAGTTCACAAAGTGGCCGGAAGTGGAACCAGTGAGGAAGGTGACAGCACAGTCAGTAGTCAAGTTCTTCAGGTCGATTGTTTGCCGTTTCGGAATCCCTAACAGGATAATCACCGACAACGGTACGCAATTTACGAGCCGCACCTTCATGCAGTACGTCCAAGATCTTGGCGCCAAGGTCTGTTTCGCTTCTGTTGCTCACCCGAGAAGCAACGATCAAGCGGAGAGGGCAAATGCTGAAGTGCTGCACGGGCTCAAGACCAGAACTTTCGACAGGCTGCGCAAGTGCGGAAGAAACTGGATCGAGGAGCTGCCGGTGGTTCTTTGGTCGATCAGGACGACGCCAAATCGAGCCACTAGCCAGACACCCTTCGCTCTAATCTATGGAGCGGAGGCAGTTCTCCCCACGGAACTCGTATACGGGTCGCCTCGAGTGCTCGCTTACGACGAGCTTGAGCAAGAGCAGCTGCGACAAGACAACGCGCTGCTCCTTGAGGAAGACCGTCTTCAGGCTGCTGTGCGAGCCGCTCGCTACCAGCAAGCTTTGCGCTGCTATCATAGCCGCAAAGTTAACGCCAGAAGTCTCGAGGAAGGTGACCTTGTTCTTCAGCGCGTTCAGTCCGCCAAGAATTCCAACAAGTTGACGCCGAAGTGGGAAGGCCCTTACCGGGTGAAACGAGTCACCAGGCCTGGCGCTGTCCGCCTGGAGATCGAAGATGGCATCCCAGTGAGCAACTCCTGGAATTTTGAGCATCTTCGCAAGTTTTACCCGTAGGGCGCGGTTGCCGGAACTCGTTCCGGCAACCACCTTTTGTACGAGTCTTGCCGCTGTTGCATGTAATCCTTTGTACAAAGATGGGCGCAGATCCCGTGCATAAATATCATGTGCTCAGCACACCTTGTCAGTTTCATGCTTTTTAAATTTTGCATGTATTATCTGACAATTTGTGCAGCATTTACCCTCGGTAAGAAATAACGAGCCTTAAAGCTCCATATTGTTATTCCGCCCCCCTACCGGGGGGAGAAGGGAGAAGATACGGTATGGACCAGGCGTCGTTCAAGAAGTTTTCGCCTTGCCGGGAAGCAAGTAACAAAAAAAGATAAGTTGCCAAAGTCTGAGCAATCAAATTTCCTTTAAATTTTTAAGTTATTTTCCTTGAACGACCGTGCTTTGTATGGAAAACCTGTGCGCGGAAGAACCAACTCGTAGCTAGTTGCGCCCTTACTGTTGTTTCGAGTCCGCTCAACGACTTAAGTGAGCTGCGACTAGCCGCGACAAGGTTTCTTGTCGGCTGCAGCACCGCCAGCAGGTTGCTGATGTTTCGCACTCAGCGCTCACGGCAAAGGTGCCTGCGCCGGCAAGTTCCCTAAAAGCGTAGGGTAAAAACATACAAAGGAAGGAGTCAAGTAAAGGAAATAACATAGCAATTACTACCAAAGATAGAGTATATTACAGAATAACTTGTCGCAGCTCTAACAGACTGTTTTTCATAACATGATTGACAACGACAAAGAAAGAAGAAGATAAATGGCCTAGTCTACGCGGTCGCCTTCGACCCT
This sequence comes from Triticum monococcum, assembly GCA_034509565.1. Lineage (NCBI taxonomy): Eukaryota > Viridiplantae > Streptophyta > Magnoliopsida > Poales > Poaceae > Triticum > Triticum monococcum. The sequence goes on along the minus strand of CM067843.1, from coordinate 750,722,484 downwards.
CCTGATTCCGCTCACCCTGTCCACAATAGGTGTGACAAGGGCCTTGAGCTCCTCCAGATCAGCATCTGGCGGCAAGCTTCGGAGGACGTTGGTGAGGCGGAGGCCTGGGTTGCGGAAGGCCACCTTCATCAGCACCTTCTGGAGAGCTCCCGCGCAAATCTTGTGCGACTCGTCGGCAAGCTGCTTTGGGATCTGCTCTCGGAGTCGCTGAAGCGCCATCGCCACGCCCTTGAAGAACAGAGTCAGCTTGGCGCTGGGTTGGAGATTCTCGTCGGAGGAGTACCCGAGATCCACCATCCCCAATTGCGCCAACTCCTTGTCGACATCCGCGGCGACGTTCACCAGACCCTCTGTCCAGTGCTCCACGTTCTCCGACAAGGTCTTCTGGGCGGCAACAGCGTTCGCCAGCAGCACCTTGCCGGCCTCGACTTCTTCCTTCAGGGCCGCCTCCTGCTCCTTTGCACCGTCCAGAGATTTGGTCAGCGCCACCAGCTTCACTTTGAGATCAGCGTTGGAATTCTTGGCGGCGTCCAGTTCCTTGCCCTTCTCGGCGAAAAGGGCCTGCAGCTCTGAGTAACTGTTGGCGTCCTTCGCCTTGAGGCTCGCCTCCAGCTGCGTCACCTTCAGCTCTAGCTCGTTCTTGGCGGCCTCGGCGGCTGCGGCGGCGTCCTCGGCTTGCTTGAGGGCTCCGCCAACTGCTCGTGCGCGCGCGGCAAGTTCCTCCTCGTAGCTGTTGAGGTGGACCTTCCGCTGTGTCAAGTCACCCTCTTGCAAAGACAATTTCTCCACGGCGAGGCGTTGGCGCTCTTCGACGTCGGCCTTCTCGAGGAGGAAGGCCTGCTGCGCTTCCGCAAGATCTTCCCGCTCCTTTGCCAGTGAGCGGAGAGCTTCCTGGTTGGCGCCCCGGAGCTCTTCTGCATGCTTCTCGATATCAGTGCCGGCCTTCGCGACGAGCGCTTCGCGGGACTCCAGCTTGGCCTGCCGGGCGTGGTAGAGCGCCACTAGCTTCCGCAGTAGGCGCTCCTCTTCAGGTTCACCGCTGCTGCTGCTTGGCGCGTCGACCAGCTTCAGCCCGGCGGAGGCAAGCACCTCTCCGTCCAGCATCTCCCCCTCGATCGGCGCCCTGGAGCTTGACGCCCAGGGGAGGTTGATGAAGATGTCCTCGCCGGCCTTCCGGTAGACGCCAGGATGGGGCTCTTCGGAGCCTGGCGCGGCGGCAGCGGCGGAGGAGTCATTGGTCGGAGCAGCGCCTGGCGCTCCTGCGGCCTCCGGGTCGTCAGTACGACCGCCAGACTCCCCGCCCGCCTCCGCGGCGGCAGCCCTGGCGGCCTCCTCGCCGGCACCGGCTGCTTCCTCGGTGGCGACCTCCATCTCCATCAGCTCTGCAGTAGATGGATTTGATAGCCGGAAGAGGGGAGAAGATTGAAGCAAAATTCAAGCAAAATCCAAGAGAAAGATCAAGAAGATGAAGAAGCCAAGGGGAGTTCGAAACAAGGAAGTTACCTATGCCGGGGTCTACAGCTGTGGTCTCTGTTGCCGGGGGATCGCTGATGCAGACCCTTGCCGGAGATCCCTCCCTTGCCGGGGGCTACTCCCTTGCCGGAGGCTCCTCCCTTGCCGGGGGCTCCTCCCTTGTCGAAGTCTCCTCCCTTGCCGGAGACCTCTCCCTCGCTGGAGGACTCTCCCTTGGCGCTTCGGGAGCGGTCTCCAGGCTCTCCTGGTGAGGCTGCTCTGCTCCTGCACAAGTCAACAAACAAGTATCAGCACAACCAAGATCTTCGTGCGCGCCCAACAGCGGAAACGAACAAGGCACTTACGCTGGGGGCTGCTCTGAAGATCAGCCGCTGGGTCCGGCAAGTTCGTCTCAGGCACGTCCCCTGTTGATGCAGTGGGTTCGTCCTCGATGACGATCACCGGCGCCTTGGCTCTCTTTGCCGCTCTCTGCGCCAGAGTCCTAGAAAGGAACAGATGCAGGGAAAGGCAAGTGAGAAGCAAGACAAGACAAAAACAGCAAAAATCAAATAATAGCAAGAACAATAAGAGACACTTACTCTTCTTCTTCTTCCTCGTCGGAGCTGAACGTGGAGAAGTCAAAATCCGACCCGCGTCCGGCGCGAGGAGGTGGAGGAGTAGGCTCCCTTGGTCGCTTGGCGGGAGTAGAAGCGACAGTCCGGGAAGACCCCGCTCCAGTCGAAGCAGCAGCATGGGGCGCTCCCGCGGTAGCGGTGCTTGCCGCGGTGGAGCGCGTCGTGCGGCGCTGCGGCTGTCGGCCCGCCTGCCGCCTTACTGCATCCCCGGCCTTGCGGAGACGCCTTCTTGGTGGAGATGGAGATGCTTCTGGCGGCGTGCTGTCTGAGGACGAAGTGGAGGAGTCAATCTCCAACGAGCCGCTCGCATCCTCGGCGGGCTCGCTCGGCTCGGCACCACGCCCGACAAGATCTTCCTTGCCGGCAAACTCCTCTTGCCGGGCAAGCTCTTTCTTGCCGGAGATTTCCTGTCGCTCGGCACGATTCTCCGCCTCTGCTGCCGCCGCCTCCTCCAAGGTAAAGCCGAACTCGCCCGCTGCGGCAGCTGCTGCCGCCTCTTCCAACCTGGTGGCGATGTACGCCAGCTCCGCCTCGGTGGTGTCGTGGATGAGGCCGTCCTTCTCGTTGGCGTGAATTGGCACTTCCACCAGATCGTCGAAGAATTGCTGCACAACCTCGTCTTCTGGCTCTTGCCAAGTTGGCATGATTCCGTGCGAATCGCACAGTGGCATCATCGCCCTGATGCGGTCGAGCGCCGAATTGTTGCACAAAGGGACGACGCCCTGTGGCAACCTGAAGACCTCGGGGTGATCTGAATCGTACTTGAAGAGCTCCTGCAGTATTCCGTTGAGCTCAAGGACAGTGAAATTGTAGTTGAGGCCTGGGCGTAGCCTCATGATGTCTGCCGTGTTCTTGAACTCCCAGGCAGGCCTCCTCCATTCCTGCAGGGGAGCGATGCAGCGACGAAGAAAGTCTGCGCCAACGGCCCCTATGGTGAGCCCGGCAAGCCTGAGGCGCTGGATCCTGGTGATGGCAATCTTCAGCCTGCTGTCCTCCGGGGCCACGTCGCTCCAGTCACTACCGCGCACTGCTGCTACTTGACGCCAGGCGGTGAATGGCTGCGGGCTCTCCTCGACAATCCAGCACCAATCAGCCCTCCACTCCTCCCACTTGCCGCGGAATTCGCCCTCCAAATAGGAATCCTTCTTGCCGGTCCTAGAGACCCAGGCAATTCCGCCGGACAAGGGCTCTCCTCTCTCTACCCGGGGAATGAAAAAGTGGCGAAAAAGGGCTATGCTAGGGTGGACTCCGACAAAGTTCTCGCAAAGGTGTGCGAAAACTGCCATGGTGAGGACGGCGTTGGGGGTGAAGTCAAGGAGGCAGAGATTGTATGTGTTCATGATATCACAGAAGAACTCGGAAAAAGGCGGGCAGAGCCCGCAGTAGAAGAAAACGACAAAGAAGGGGTACCCGTCCGGAGCCGTCGCGTGAGCAGCGGCCGGGAGCACCTTGGTCCGCGGGTGAGCTCGCGTCTCCGTCGCCCAAAAGAGATAATAATACAACCGCAGCTCCTTGGCGCCAAGCTTGGGGGGGGAAGATGGCTCGCTCCCTCCGCATGGCCGCGAGCCGCTGCGCCTCGGTCGACTTCACGGCCTTCGCCTTGTCGGCTTTCGGAGCCATGGCGAATGTGGTGGAGGAGGGCGACGGCGTAGGTGGTGCTCGTGGCAATGGGGGTGGGGGGGGGGGGCAGGGCACTGCTCTCTTGCTGCTTTGAGAAGACGGAGGCAGGGCGGAGTTTTCTGAGACTAGAATGGGGCGAGGGGGCGCACTACCCCCGCTTCCCTTTGCTTATAAAGGGGGAGGTGGCGGACGTTCCGCCTTTCCTAATAAAGAAACCGCCCACGATCTCTCCCACGATGCCGCGTTTGACGCGTGCCGTGCGGGGAGGGCGCAGTGGATGCGGAGTGAGTTACGGCGTAACCTAGGCCGCAGGTACCCGTGCACTATTTTGGGCCTGGCCCAACAGCGCTCGGCACCGTGTGTGGCCCAGGCCCGGGGGCTCCTGTCGGTGTACTAAAGTAGGGGTACCTTAGTATCCCGAACTTGTGCACGGGCAGTCGCAGCACCCCGCGGCAAGGCTTGCCGGGTGACCGCCAAGGTCCTTCGTGGTTCCTTTGGAGCCATTCAAGAACAAAGTATTCGAGCCAAGGGGCAAGGCCCCGGCAAGAGGAGCTTGCCGGGAAGGCCACTCGAAGCACAAAGACCCCGACAAGAGGAGCTTGCCGGGAAGACCAACCAAGGCATCTCGAGAAGCTTGCTGCGACGCGCTGCGCGTCCCGACAAGACCCGGTGAGCGACAAGCTCCCGGACGCGACAAGACCCGGTGAGCGACAAGCTCCCGGACGCGACAAGACAACATCCGCGGCAAGGCGCTTGCCGTGGCAAGCTACTACTCCGCAGCCCGCGCTCCAGCTCACCCACCAACGTGTCGCTCTGGGACCGTTCCCGGCGTACGTGGCGGGGGGCTGTGCAGCCAGGGGCATGCGGTGGCAAGCAGGCGCTGACAAAATAGCCATCGTGGCAAACGGTGGTGCCCCTGACGGCCCTTTCCGCACCGTCTAGGCGACACAGACATGCATTTAATGCCTTTGTCCCCTGCCGTCAGGGTTAGGTATGATACAACTATAGTAAGCGGTGGCGCCAACCACCACCTCTTTTACCTTTTTACCCTCATCTCTGTTGCCACCTGTCGGTGACCCCTTTGACATATAAAAGGAGGCCCATGCGCAACAGGGAAGAGGGGGGGGGGACGATCATTCTAACGCTCCGTCTCGCTAGTCATCCAAGTGTACTGTAGCATTCATTGCTCCCGAGCAAGAACACAAATACAAGCCAAAGCAGGAGTAGGGTTTTACGCATCCGTGTGGCCCGAACCTGGGTAAACTGATCGCGTCGCTCGTGTGTTCGCCTCGATCTGCTCTTCGTGCACTCTCCGTCCCCTGCCGAACCAAAAGGGGCCCCGGTCCGCCGCGGTCCCATAGGTGTCCGTGGGATCAGCACCCCCGACATGGGACTAACCTATTAACCGGAGGCCCAACCCAGAATTGTTGTTTTTGCCTGTTTTAGGGTTTCGAAGAAAAGGAATATCAAACGGAGTCCAAACGGAATGAAACCTTTGGGAACGTGATTTTCTCAACAAATAAGACCAGAGAGACTTGGACCCTATGTCAAGAAATAAAACAGGAGGCCACGAGGTAGGGGGGCGCGCCCACCCCCACCAGGCGCGCCCTTCGCCCTCGTGGGCCCCCTGTTGCTCCACCGACGTACTCCTTCCTCCTATATATATATATATATCCACATACCCCCAAACGATCAGAACAGGAGTAAAACCCTAATTCCACCGCTGTAACTTTATGTATCCACGAGATCCCATCTTGGGGCCTGTTCCGGAGCTCCGCCGGAGGGGGCATCGATCACGGAGGGCTTCTACATCAACACCATAGCCTCTCCGATGAAGTGTGAGTAGTTTACTTCAGACCTACGGGTCCATAGTTAGTAGCTAGATGGCTTCTTCTCTCTTTTTGGATCTCAATACAATGTTCTCCCCCTCTCTTGTGGAGATCTATTCGATGTAATCTTCTTTTTGCGGTGTGTTTGTTGAGACCGATGAATTGTGGGTTTATGATCAAGTCTATCTATGAATAATATTTGAATCTTCTCTGAATTCTTTTATGTATGATTGGTTATCTTTGCAAGTCTCTTCGAATTATCAGTTTGGTTTGGCCTACTAGATTGATCTTTCTTGCAATGGGAGAAGTGCTTAGCTTTGGGTTCAATCTTGCGGTGTCCTTTCCCGATGACAGTAAGGGCAGCAAGCCACGTATTGTATTGTTTCCATCGAGGATAACAAGATGGGGTTTTCTTCATATTGCATTAGTCTATCCCTCTACATCATGTCACCTTGCTTAAAGCGTTACTCTGTTTTTAACTTAATACTCTAGATGCATGCTGGATAGCGGTCGATGAGTGGAGTAATAGTGGTAGATGCAGGCAGGTGTCGGTCTACTTGTCTCAGACGTGATGCCTATATATATGATCGTACCTAGATATTCTCATAACTATGCTCAATTCTGTCAATTGCTCAACATTAATTTGTTCACCCACCGTAGAATACTTATGCTCTTGAGAGAAGCCACTAGTGAAACCTATGGCCCCCAGGTCTATCTTTAGCATATTAATCTCCTACTACTTAGTTATTTCCTTTGCTATTTCCTTTGCCTTTATTTTACTTTTCATCTTTATCATAAAAATACCAAAAATATTATCTTATCATATCTATCAGATCTCACTCTCATAAGTGGCCCTATAGGGATTGACAACCCCTATTTGCGTTGGTTGCGAGGATTTATTAATTTTGTGCAGGTACGAGGGACTTGCGCGTAGCCTCCTACTGGATTGATACCTTGGTTCTCAAAAACTGAGGGAAATACTTCCGCTACTTTGCTGCATCATCCCTTCCTCTTCGGGGAAAACCAACACAGTGCTCAAGAGGTAGCAGGCGGCTACCCACTTGGTACTCCGGGGAGCTGTGATATAAAACCACTCCCGTTGCCATAAACTGAACACCTCTGGGAAGGAACCCTCTGGCCATGGAACATCAGCGCCTTTGCTTATTACGGCACCTCCACACTTTGCGTGTCACCCCCCAATCATCTTCGGCTTCACATTGAAAGTTTTGAGCCATAGGCCGAAGTGTGGGATAATGCGGAGGAAGGCATCACACACGACAATGAACGACGAGATGTGAAGGATGGAATCCGGGGCCAGTTCATGGAAGTCCAGCCCATAATAGAACATGAGCCCTCTGACAAAGGGATCTAGAGCAAGGCCTAGCCCTCGGAGGAAGTGAGAGATGAATACAACGCTCTCGCCGGGTTCGGGAGTGGGAATGACCCGCCCTCGAGCAGGCAACTTGTGCGAGATTTCGACGGTCAAATACCTGGCCTCTCTTAGCTTCTTGATGTTCTCCTCTGTGATAGAGGAAGGCATCCACCGACCTTGAAGGTTGGATCCGGACATGGTTGAAGGTCCGAAGCACCTGACCTGAGCCTTGGGTGTTGGAACTCAAGGCGGGGGAAGGATTCGATTGAGTACGAGAGGGAAAAAAGGACAGGCCTTGGCCTCTTTATAAAGAGGGTGACTATCAAGCGTCCTCCTCGTGGCCGTTTGGGACTTGCCTAAAATCGAGGAGTCATACCAACGGGCATGATTGGGTTACCCATGTCCGTATTGATGAGAATCCTGTAATAAGGGGGACACGATCTCTGCTGCGACAAGACGTGTCAAGAAAACCGCCTCGCGATATGTGTAGTGCTGGTTGAGAAAAATGGTTTGAATAATGACCGGGCCATGACATGATGTCATGTTGCTGAACGTGTCAGCAGATTAGATTTCTGGAAATATTATTCTCTCTACGGTGGTATGTGGAACTTGTTTTGCAGAGCTGGATACTATTCTTGTGTTCAAAATCTTCTATGGAGTATTCGGAAGAAGAACCCACCTTGCAATGCCGAAGACAAACCCGCGTGCCGGACTCATCGTCGTTGAAGCCTGGTTTAGGGGCTACTGAGGAAGTCCTGGATTAGGGGGTCCCCGGACAGCCGGACTATATCCTTTGGCCGGACTGTTGGACTATGAAGATACAAGATTGAAGACTTCTTCCCGTGTCCGGATGGGACTCTCCTTGGCGTGGAAGACAAGCTTGGCAATACGGATATGTAGATCTTCTTCCTTGTAACCGACTCTGTGTAACCCTAGCCCCCCCGGTGTCTATATAAACCAGAGGGTTTAGTCCGTAGGACAACAACAATCATACCATAGGCTAGCTTCTAGGGTTTAGCCTCTATGATCTCGTGGTAGATCAACTCTTGTAATAATCATATCATCAAGATCAATCAAGCAGGACGTAGGGTATTACCTCCATCACGAGGTCCCGAACCTGGGTAAACATCGTGTCCCCCGCCTCCTGTTACCATCCGCCTGAGACGCACAGTTCGGGACCCCCTACCCGAGATCCACCGGTTTTGACACCGACAATGGTGTCATTCAGCATGCCATGGTTTACAATATTTTTCCAAAACTTGATATCTGGATTTGTCCCAAGTCGTCCAGCCCCTGCTACTGCTGCAATAGGTGATTGGTGTAACTTTTCTGCAATATAAATTCTTAATCGGAAGCACTTGTAGTGCCCTGTTCATAATGCATAAATATCAAAAATTATAAATCCTTGTCCAAATCAGGTATTTTAATAGGTTCATCATCACACAGAGCTGTAGTTGCAACTATTGTTTGAGCCATCACTAAGATTTTTATTCCTTTCATCCCAACTTTGAGCAGAGAGATCAGTTCCTCCAGTTGTTGGTCGTTCTTGGTCTTCACCCACTTATCATCCAATTTTTTTTATTTAGAAATGGAGGAGGACTCCCGGCCTCTGCATCTGGATGATGCATGCAACCACTTTATTAATTATTCAGACAAGACCTTACAAAGTCATACAACAGTCAGACTAAAGCCACCGTCTGGGCAACATGTATTGCTACTCCTATCCAGATGATGTAGGGATGCTGATAGTCTAGGCCTAATACCAAACATACCTTGCAGCCAAACCTAATATCCAAGACATGAGGTCCCAACCAGGACGCCTGCCGGGTATGGGGCACCCATCAGTCCTGCGCATTCCTCAACCAGGACGCCTGCCGGGTATGAGGCGGCCGCAGCCACCTGTCACCAATCCATCTTTAGTGATGTACTGCTGCATCTATACCTTGCCTGGTCTAGCTGCCGTCGACGCCACCACGGCGCCAGACAATGCCACCATCCCGCGCTCGTCTATCATCACATGCCCACCGGCGAGACCCCGTTGCTCCTTGCCGCTGATACCCGCCGCTGTCGACGTGCCAGATGCCACGCCACTCCTCCTTTGCGAACACCACCTGCTTCACACCTACAAAATGAGAAAACAAGGCAGCAAAGGGATTACATTCTTACTTGCTGGATCACCCAACAACATTCCTGGCGATGTGCTCAATCTTTTTCCGATTTGGACGTCCGACTGTTTTACAAGGCTTTCATGAACTCATCGTTGCGAGAATCAAGACACAATTCCTCAATAGACTAGGGCAGTGTTGGAAGAGATAGGATATTATTGCAATTACTGATATACAGTTCCTTGAGCAACGTGAGGTGCTCCATGTTGCCTGGTAAGGAGGCCTAGCTGCAGGTATAAATCTGGAGTACATAAAGACGAGGGAAAGCCTCAAATCTAGGTCCCAGTTGGCTGCATCTTGAGAGAAAAAGATTATGCAGGCTCTTCGTGCCACCGCTCTGCTTATCCACCATCCAATCTGGGTACGTTGAACCTTTGTATCCACCTATTACAACTTCTTGAAGCCCCATGGGAGGGCATGATACGTCTCCGTCGTATCTATAATTTTTGATTGTTCCATGCCAATATTATTCAACTTTCATATACTTTTTGGCAACTTTTTATATTATTTTTGGGACTAACATATTGATCCAGTGCCCAGTGCCAGTTCCTGTCTGTTGCATGTTTTTGGTTTCACAGAATATCCATATCAAACGGAGTCCAAACGGGATAAAAATGGACGGAGCTTATTTTTGGAAAATATGGAAAATTCGGAAGGAAAATCAACGCGAACCAGTGCCCGAGGTGGTCACGAGGCAGGGGGGCGCCCCCCTAGGGCGCGCCCCTAACCTCATGAGCCCACCATAAGGCGGTTGACGCTCTTCTTTTGCCGCAAGAAAGCTAATATTCGGAAAAAATCACGGCGAAGGTTTCAGGCCAATCGGAGTTACGGATCTCCATATATATACGAAACGATGAAACAGAGCCAGAACAGAACGCAGAACCTGAGAGAAACAGAGAGATAGATCCAATCTCGGAGGGGCTCTCGCCCCTCCCATGCCATGGAGGCCAAGGACCAGAGGGGAAACCCTTCTCCCATCTAGGGAGGAGGTCAAGGAAGAAGAAGACAAAGGGCCCCCCTCTCCCCTTCTCTTCCGGTGGCGCCGGAACGCTGCCGTGGCCATCATCATCATCACCGCGATCTTCACCAACACCTCCGCCATCTTCACCAACATCTCCATCACCTCCCCCCCTCTATCTACAGCGGTCCACTCTCCCGCAACCCGCTGTACCCTCTACTTGAACATGGTGCTTTATGCTTCATATTATTATCCAATGATGTGTTGCCATCCTATGATGTCTGAGTAGATTTTCGTTGTCCTATCGGTGGTTGATGAATTGCTATGATTGATTTAATTTGCTTGTGGTCATGTTGCTGTCCTTTGGTGCCCATCATATGATTACGCGTGTCGATCACACCCTAGGGTTAGTTGTATGTTGATAGGACTATGTATTGGAGGGCAAGAGTGACAGAAGCTTCAACCTAGCATAGAAATTGATGCATACGGGATTGAAGGGGGACCAATTTATCTTAATGCTATTGTTGGGTTTTACCTTAATGAACGTTAGTAGTTGCGGATGCTTGCTAATAGTTCCAATCATAAGTGCATAGAATTCCAAGTCAGGGATGACATGCTAGCAGTGGCCTCTCCCACATAATACTTGCTATCGGTCTAGTAAAGTACTCAATTGCTTAGGGGCAATTTTTCAACTCCTACCACCACTTTTCCAGACTCGCTGTATTTACTTTATTGCTTCTTTATCTAAAAAGCCCCTACGTTTTATTTACATACTCTTTGCTATCATGCAAACCTATCCAACAACACCTACAAAGTACTTCTAGTTTCATACTTGTTCTAGGTAAAGCGAACGTCAAGCGTGCGTAGAGTTGTATCGGTGGTCGATAGAACTTGAGGGAATATTTGTTCTACCTTTAGCTCCTCGTTGGGTTTGACACTCTTACTGATCGAAAACTGTTCTTTTATGACATGCCGATGCATAGGAAGAGAGTTAGACTTCGCCATTGCTTGATATATGTTACTTTGTGCTCACTACTAAATTACAAATCATTGTTAATTAAAATTGGCTTTGATATAGCTTGGGATCCGGGTGGATTCACTACTTGAGCACTATATGCCTAGCTTAATGGCTTTAAAGAAAACGCTGCTAGGGAGACAACCCGGAAGTTTTAGAGAGTCATTTATTTATGTTGAGTGCTTTTATATAGTTCAAAAACAACAAAAATAAAGAGGGGAACCCAAAACTTTTCAAAAAGGAAAGTGAAAGTGAGAAAGACAAGCACTGTTGAAGTGGGAGAGCTCCTTGAACTTTGTTCATGCTCACGGCAACTTTGTGAATCTTGATTACAGAAACTTTTCAACAAAAATAATTATCCCCTTGTACAATTCCATTATATTATAAAAGTAATGTGCCAAGGTTTGCCTTTAGGATGTTTACATTTGCTTGATGGTTTGTACGGTGCAGGACAGAAACTTTGGCTGTAGTGCGTGATTTTATATTTTTAGATGGAATGCCAAATGGTTCTGATTCTTTTTGCACTGCCTTCCTATACAAAGTTTTTATTTTTCCTAATTTTCTTAGAATTTTCAAGTACTATAAGTATGGTGAATGTTCAGATTATTACAGACTGTTCTGTTTTAGACAGATTCTGTTTTTGATGCATAATTTGCTTGTTTTGATGAAACTATCAATTTATATTAGTGGATTAAGCCATGAAAAAGTTATACTACAGTAGACAAAATGAAAAAACAAAATATGAATTGGTTTGCAGCAGTACTAATAGTAGTGATTTGCTTTATTATACTAACGGATCTTACCGAGTTTTCTGTTGAAGTTTTGTGTGGATGAAGTGTTCGATGATTGAGAAGGTCTCGATGTGAGAAGAAGGAAGAGAGGCAAGAGCTCAAGCTTCGGGATGCCCGAGGCACCCCAAGTAAATATTCAAGGAGACTCAAGCGTCTAAGCTTGGGGATGCTGGGGAGGCATCCCCTCTTTCTTCAATAAGTATCGGTATGTTTTCAGATTCGTTTCGTTCATGCGATATGTGCAAGTCTTGGAGCGTCTTTTGCATTTAGGTTTTTATTTTTATTTTTATGCACCATGCTGGTATGAGATAGTCCTTGGTTGATTTATAGAATGCTCATTGCACTTCACTTATATTCTTTGAGTATTGCTTTATAGAATGCTTCATGTGCTTCACTTATATCATTTGAAGTTTGGATTGCCTGTTTCTCTTCACTTAGACAACCGCCATTTGTAGAATGCTCTTTTGCTTCACTTATATTGTTAGAGCATGGGCATATCTTTTGTATAAAGAATTAAACTCTCTTGCTTCACTTATATCTATTTAGGGAGATGACAGGAACTGGTCATTCACATGGTTAGTCATAAAATCCTACATAAACTTGTGGATCGCTGAATATGATATGTTTGATTCCTTGCAATAGTTTTGTGATATAAAGATGGTGATATTAGAGTCATGCTAGTGGGTAGTTGTGGATTGTAGAAATACTTGTGTTGAAGTTTGTGATTCCCGTAGCATGCACGTATGGTGAACCGTTATGTGATGAAGTTGGAGCATGATTTCTTTTTTGATTGTCTTCCTTATGAGTGGCGGTCGGGGACGAGCGATGGTATTTTCCTACCAATCTATCCCCCTAGGAGCATGCGCGTAGTACTTTGTTTTGATAACTAATAGATTTTTGCAATAAGTATGTGAGTTCTTTATGACTAATGTTGAGTCCATGGATTATACGCACTCTCACCCTTCCATCGTTGCTAGCCTCTCTAGTACCGCGCAACTTTCGCCGGTACCATAAACCCACCATATACCTTCCTCAAAACAGCCACCATACTTACCTATCATGGCATTTCCATAGCCATTCCGAGATATATTGCCATGCAACTTCCATCATCATCATATACATGACTTGAGCATTCATTGTCATATTGCTTTGCATGATCGTAAGATAGCTAGCACGATGTTTTCATGGCTTGCCCTTTTTTGATGTCATTGCTACGCTAGATAATTGCACATCCCGGTACACCGCCGGAGGCATTCATATAGAGTCATATCTTTGTTCTAGATATCAAGTTGTAATATTGAGTTGTAAGTAAATAAAAGTGTGATGATCATCATTATTAGAGCATTGCCCCAGTGAGGAAAGGATGATGGAGACTATGATTCAACCATAGGTCGGGATGAGACTCTAGACCTTACAAAAAAAGAGGCCAAAGAAGCCCACCAAAAAAATAATAATAAAAAAAGGAAAATAAAAAAATGAGAGAAAAAGAGAGAAGGGGCAGTGCTACTATCCTTTTACCACACTTGTGCTTCAAAGTAGCACCATGTTCTTCATATAGAGAGTCTCTTGAGTTATCACTTTCATATACTAGTGGGAATTTTCATTATAGAACTTGGCTTGTATATTCCGATGATGGGCTTCCTCAAATGTCCGAGGTCTTCATGAGCAAGCAAGTTGGATGCACACCCACTTAGTTTCAGTTTGAGCTTTCATACACTTATAGCTCTAGTGTATCCATTGCATGGCAATCCCTACTCACTCACATTGATATCTATTGATGGACATCTCCATAGCCCGTTGATACGCCTAGTTGATGTGAGATTATCTTATCCTTTTTGTCTTCTCCACAACCACCATTCTATTTCACCTATAGTGCTATGTCCATGGCTCACGCTCATGTATTGCGTGAAAGTTGAAAAGGTTTGAGAACATCAAAAGTATGAAACAATTGCTTGGCTTGTCATCGGGGTTGTGCATGATGTGAATATCTTGTGTGGTGAAGATGGAGCATAACCAGACTATATGATTTTGTAGGGATAACTTTCTTTGGCCATGTTACTTTGAAAAGACATGATTGCTTTATTAGTAGGCTTGAAGTATTATTGTTTTTATGTCAAATGATAGACTATTGCTTTGAATCACTCGTGTCTTAATATTCATGCCATGATTAGACATATGATCAAGATTATGCTAGGTAGCATTCCACATCAAAAATTATCCTTTTTTTATCATTTACCTACTCGAGGACGAGCATGAGTTAAGCTTGGGGATGCTGATACGTCTCCGTCGTATCTATAATTTTTGATTGTTCCATGCCAATATTATTCAACTTTCATATACTTTTTGGCAACTTTTTATATTATTTTTGGGACTAACATATTGATCCAGTGCCCAGTGCCAGTTCCTGTCTGTTGCATGTTTTTGGTTTCGCAGAATATCCATACCAAATGGGGTCCAAACGGGATAAAAACAGATGGAGCTTATTTTTGGAAAATATGGAAAATTCGGAAGGAAAATCAACGCGAACCAGTGCCCGAGGTGGTCACGAGGCAGGGGGCGCCCCCCAGGCCTCGTGAGCCCACCATAAGGCAGTTGACGCTCTTGTTTTGCCGCTTGATAGCTAATATTCGGAAAACAGTCACGGCGAAGGTTTCAGGCCAATCGGAGTTCCGGATCTCCATATATATACGAAACGGTGATACAGAGCCAGAACAGAACGCAGAACCTGAGAGAAACAGAGAGATATATCCAATCTCGGAGGGGCTCTCGCCCCTCCCATGTTATGGAGGCCAAGGACCAGAGGGGAATCCCTTCTCCCATCTAGGGAGGAGGTCAAGGAAGAAGAAGATGAAGGGGCCCCCTCTCCCCTTCTCTTCCGGTGGTGCCGGAACGCTGCCGTGGCCATCATCATCATCACCGCGATCTTCACCAACACCTCTGCCATCTTCAGCAACATCTCCATCACCTTCCCCCCTCTATCTACAGTGGTCCACTCTCCCGCAACCCGCTGTACCCTCTACTTGAACATGGTGCTTTATGCTTCATATTATTATCCATTGATGTGTTGCCATCCTATGATGTCTGAGTAGATTTTCGTTGTCCTGTCGGTGGTTGATGAATTGCTATGATTGATTTAATTTGCTTGTGGTTATGTTGCTGTCCTTTGGTGCCCATCATATGATTGCACGCGTGTATCACACCCGAGGGCTAGTTGTATGTTGATAGGACTATGTATTGGAGGGCAAGAGTGACAGAAGCTTCAACCTAGCATAGAAATTGATGCATACGGGATTGAAGGGGGACCAATTTATCTTAATGCTATGGTTGGGTTTTACCTAAATGAACTTTAGTAGTTGCGGATGCTTGCTAATAGTTCCAATCATAAGTGCATAGAATTCCAAGTCAGGGATGACATGCTAGCAGTGGCCTCTCCCACATAATACTTGCTATCGGTCTAGTAAAGTAGTCAATTGCTTAGGGGCAATTTCACAACTCCTACCACCACTTTTCCTCACTCGCTGTATTTAATTTATTGTTTCTTTATCTAAACAGCCCCTACTTTTTATTTACGTACTCTTTATTATCTTGCAAACCTATCCAACAACACCTACAAAGTACTTCTAGTTTCATACTTGTTCTAGGTAAAGCGAACGTCAATCATGCGTAGAGTTGTATCGGTGGTCGATAGAACTTGAGGGAATATTTGTTCTACCTTTAGCTCCTCGTTGCGTTCGACACTCTTACTTATCGAAAACTGTTGCGATCCCCTATACTTTCGGGTTATCAAGACCTTTTTCTAGCGCCGTTGCCGGGGAGCAATAGCGTGGGGTGAATATTCTCATGTGTGCTTGTTTGATTTATTACTAAGTAATTTTTATTTGCTATTCTTAGTTGTTTTCTACCTTTAGTTATGGGTAGGAAACGCAAAATACCAAAAAAAATTAGTTGTACCTACTGAACCAATGTTTGAAGAACCACTCAAAATCTATCACACTGCTGAAGCTTTTTACTTGGATCATCTTCGATCCCTTTGTGCTCGTGCCGAAACCCCAACTAGCTTAGTTGAGGGCAAATCTTTAGATGAGCATGCTTGTTATGTGTGACACCGTATATTTGAAAAAGGGAAACTATTATGGGGTCAAATTCAACGTTTGCAATGCTATGCTTGGAATTTATGTGAAATATATGATTTTACTTGTTGTTCTGAAAACCCTAAGAAACACCTTCCCTATCAATGTGAGTTTAGTAATAATGGAATCATATCTTCGTATGCTAAGGGTGTTTATAATTACTATGATGTTCAACAAATTGAAGAATTTGTTGCTTTTAAGGGTGCTTCTAAAATTTCTTCTTTGATTGAAAAGTATGACGATATTCTTCACAAATCTGGAAATTTTGCCATACTTGAATATTGTTATGAGAATTATGCTTCTAATGCTTACGTTAAACTATATATTAAGGACTACTCCGCTGTCCAAGAAGAGACTAATATTTTGCAGGAGTCTATGGAAGAAGAAATTGATGAAACTATGAGCTCATTGGATGAAAAAGATGAGGAGGAGAGCGAAGGAAAAAAAGGAGGAAGAGCGGATTGATCACCCGTGCCCACCTTCTAGTGAGAGTAACTCTTCAACTCATACATTGTTTAATTCCCCTTCGTGCTTACCGAAGGATGATTGCTATGATGACTGTTATGATCCCATTGATTCTCTTGAAATATCCCTTTTTGATGATGCTTGCTATGCTTGTGGCCAAGATGCCAATATGAATTATGCTTATGGAGATGAACTTGCTATAGTTCCTTATGTTAAACATGAAATTGTTGCTATTGCACCCACGCATGATAGTCCTATTATCTTTTTGAATTCTCCAAACTACACTATATCGGAGAAGTTTGCACTTATTAATGATTACATTGATGGGTTGCCTTTTACCGATGCACATAATGATTTTGATGAGTATAATATGCATGTGCTTGCTGCTCCTACTTGCAATTATTATGAGAGAGGAACTATATCTCCACCTCTCTATGTTTCCAATATGATAAAATTGCAAGAAACTGTTTATACTATGCACTGGCCTTTACTAGGTGTGCATGAATTGTTCTTTTATGACATGCCGATGCATAGGAAGAGAGATAGACTTATTCATTGCTTGATATATGTTGCTTTGTGCTCACTACTAAATTACAAATCATTGTTAATTAAAATTGGCTTTGATATACCTTGGGATCCGGGTGGATTCACTACTTGAGCACTATATGCCTAGCTTAATGGCTTTAAAGAAAGCACTGCTAGGGAGACAACCCGGAAGTTTTATAGAGTCATTTATTTCTGTTGAGTGCTTTTATATAGTTAAAAACAACAAAAATAAAGAGGGGAACCCAAAACTTTTCAAAAAGGAAAGTGAAAGTGAGAAAGACAAGCACTGTTGAAGTGGGAGAGCTCCTTGAACTTTGTTCATGCTCATGGCAACTTTGTGAATCTTGATTACAGAAACTTTTCAACAAAAATAATTATCCCCTTGTACAATTCCATTGTATTATAAAAATAATGTGCCAAGGTTTGCCTTTAAGATGTTTACATTTGCTTGATGGTTTGTACGGTGCAGGACAGAAACTTTGGCTGTAGTGCGCGATTTTACATTTTTAGCTGGAACGTCAAATGGTTCTGATTCGTTTTGCACTGCCCTCCTATGCAAACTTTTTATTTTTTTGCTAATTTTGGTAGAAATTTTCAAGTATCAGAATTATGGTGAATGTTCAGATTATTACAGACTGTTCTGTTTTAGATAGATTCTGTTTTTGATGCATAGTTTGCTTGTTTTGATGAAACTATCAATTTATATTAGTGGATTAAGCCATGAAAAAGTTATGCTACAGTAGACAAAATTCAAAAACAAAATATGAATTGGTTTGCAACAGTACTAATAGTAGTGATTTGCTTTATTATACTAACGGATCTTACCGAGTTTTCTGTTGAAGTTTTGTGTGGATGAAGTGTTCGATGACCGAGAAGGTCTCGATGTGAGAAGAAGGAAGAGAGGCAAGAGCTCAAGCTTCGGAATGCCCGAGGCACCCCAAGTAAATATTCAAGGAGACTCAAGCGTCTAAGTTTGGGGATGCTGGGGAGGCATCCCCTCTTTCTTCAACAAGTATCGGTATGTTTTCGGATTCGTTTCGTTCATGCGATATGTGCAAGTCTTGGAGCGTCTTTTGCATTTAGGTTTTTATTTTTCTTTTTATGCACCATGCTGGTATGAGATAGTCCTTGATTGATTTATAGAATGTTCATTGCACTTCACTTATATTCTTTGAGTATGGCTTTATAGAATGCTTCATGTGCTTCACTTCTATCATTTGAAGTTTGGATTGCCTGTTTCTCTTCACTTAGACAACCGCCATTTGTAGAATGCTCTTTTGCTTCACTTATATTTGTTAGAGCATGGGCATATCTTTTGTAGAAAGAAGTAAACTCTCTTGCTTAACTTATATCTATTTAGAGAGATGACAGGAACTGGTCATTCACATGGTTAGTCATAAAATCCTACATAAACTTGTGGATCGCTGAATATGATATGTTTGATTCCTTGCAATAGTTTTGCGATATAAAGATGGTGATATTAGAGTCATGCTAGTGGGTAGTTGTGGATTGTAGAAATACTTGTGTTGAAGTTTGTGATTCCCGTAGCATGCACGTATGGTGAACCGTTATGTGATGAAGTCGGAGCATGATTTGTTTATTGATTGTCTTCCTTATGAGTAGCGGTCGGGGACGAGCGATGGTCTTTTCCTACCAATCTATCCCCCTAGGAGCATGCGCGTAGTACTTTGTTTCGATAACTAATAGATTTTTGCAATAAGTATGTGAGTTCTTTATGACTAATGTTGAGTCCATGGATTATACACACTCTCACCCTTCCATCGTTGCTAGCCTCTCTAGTACCGCGCAACTTTCGCCGGTACCATAAACCCACCATAGACCTTCCTCAAAACAGCCACCATACCTACCTATCATGGAATTTCCATAGCCATTCTGAGATATATTTCCATGCAACTTCCATCATCATCATATACATGACTTGAGCATTCATTGTCATATTGCTTTGCATGATCGTAAGATAGCTAGCATGATGTTTTCATGGCTTTGCCCGTTTTTTGATGTCATTGCTACGCTAGATCATTGCACATGCCGGTAGACCACCGGAGGCATTCATATAGAGTCATATCTTTGTTCTAGATATCGAGTTGGAAGTAAATAAAAGTGTGATGATCATCATTATTAGAGCATTGCCCTAGTGAGGAAAGGATGATGGAGACTATGATTCCCCCACAAGTCGGGATGAGACTCCGAACTTTAAAAATAAATAAAAGAGGCCAAAGAAGCCCAAAAAAATAAAAGAGGCCAAAGAAGCCCACCAAAAAAGGGAAAAAATATAAATAAATAAAAAATGAGAGAAAGAGAGAGAAGGGGCAATGTTACTATCCTTTTACCACACTTGTGCTTCATAGTTGCACCATGTTCTTCATATAGAGATTCTCTTGAGTTGTCACTTTCATATACTAGTGGGAATTTTCACTATAGAACTTGGCTTGTATATTCCGATGATGGGCTTCCTCAAACGCCCGAGGTCTTCATGAGCAAGAAAGTTGGATGCACGCCCACTTAGTTTCAGTTTGAGCTTTCATAAACTTATAGCTCTAGTGCATCCATTGCATTGCAATCCCTAATCACTCACATTGATATCTATTGATGGGCATCTCCATAGCCCGTTGATACGCCAAGTTGATGTGAGACTATCTTCTCCTTTTTGTCTTCTCCACAACCACCATTCTATTCCACCTATAGTGCTATGTCCATGGCTCACGCTCATGTATTGCGTGAAAGTTGAAAAGGTTTGAGAACATCAAAAGTATGAAACAATTGCTTGGCTTGTCATCGGGGTTGTGCATGATGTGAATATCTTGTGTGGTGAAGATGGAGCATAGCAAGGCTATATGATTTTACAGGGATAACTTTATTTGGCCATGTTATTTTGAAAAGACATGATTGCTTTATTAGTAGGCTTGAAGTATTATTGTTTTTATGTCAAATGATAGACTATTGCTTTGAATCACTCGTGTCTTAATATTCATGCCATGATTAGACATATGATCAAGATTATGCTAGGTAGCATTCCACATCAAAAATTATCTTTTTTATCATTTACCTACTCCAGGACGAGCAGGAATTAAGCTTCGGGGTGCTGATACGTCTCCGTCATATCTATAATTTTTGATCGTTCCATGCCAATATTATTCAACTTTCATATACTTTTTGGCAACTTTTTATATTATTTTTGGGTCTAACATATTGATCCAGTGCCCAGTGCCAGTTCCTGTCTGTTGCATGTTTTTGGTTTCGCAGAATATCCATATCACGGAGTCCAAAGGGGATAAAAATGGACGGAGCTTATTTTTGGAAAATATGGAAAATTCGGAAGGAAAATCAACGCGAACCAGTGCCCGAGGTGGTCACGAGGCAGGGGGCGCCCCCTAGGCCTCATGAGCCCACCGTAAGGTGGTTGGCACTCTTCTTTTGCCGAAAGAAAGCTAATATTCGGAGAAAAATCACGGTGAAGGTTTCAGGCCAATTGGAGTTACGGATCTCCATATATATACGAAATGGTGAAACAGAGCGGGAACAGAACGCAGAACCAGAGAGAAAGAGAGAGATAGATCCAATCTTGGAGGGGCTCTTGCCCCTCCCATGTTATGGAGGCCAAGGACCAGAGGGGAATCCCTTCTCCCATCTAGGGAGGAGGTCAAGGAAGAAGAAGATGAAGGGGCCCCCTCCCCCCTTCTCTTCGGGTGGCGCCGGAACGCTGCCGTGGCCATCATCATCATCATCATCACCGTGATCTTCACCAACACCTCCGCCATCTTCACCAACATCTCCATCACCTTCCCCCCTCTATCTATAGCGGTCCACTCTCCCGCAACCCGCTGTACCCTCTACTTGAACATGGTGCTTTATGCTTCATATTATTATCCAATGATGTGTTGCCATCCTATGATGTCTGAGTATATTTTCGTTGTTCTATCGGTGGTTGATGAATTGCTATGATTGATTTAACTTGCTTGTGGTTATGTTGCTGTCCTTTGGTGCCCATCATATGATTGCGCATGTGGATCACACCCTAGGGTTAGTTGTATGTTGATAGGACTTTGTATTGGAGGGCAGGATTGACAGAAGCTTCAACCTAGCATAGAAATTGATGCATACGGGATTGAAGGGGGACCAATTTATCTTAATGCTATGGTTGGGTTTTACCTTAATGAACGTTAGTAGTTGCGGATGCTTGCTAATAGTTCCAATCATAAGTGCATAGAATTCCAAGTCAGGGATGACATGCTAGCAGTGGCCTCTCCCACATAATACTTGCTATCGGCCTAGTAAAGTAGTCAATTGCTTAGGGGCAATTTCGCAACTCCTACCACCACTTTTCCACACTCGCTGTATTTACTTTATTGTTTCTTTATCTAAACAGCCCCTACTTTTTACTTACGTACTCTTTATTATCTTTCAAACCTATCCAACAACACCTACAAAGTACTTGTAGTTTCATACTTGTTCTAGGTAAAGCAAATGTCAAGCGTGCGTAGAGTTGTATCGGTGGTCGATAGAATTTGAGGGAATATTTGTTCTACCTTTATCTCCTCGTTGGGTTCGACACTCTTACTTATCAAAAACTGTTGCGATCCCCTATACTTGTGGGTTATCAGGGCACAGGCCCTCAAGTACCTCCGCTTCAACTTCTGGACTGCACCTTGTATCATTAGAACAGGTGCCTCAAGTTGACAAGGTCAGCAAAGGGGAATTCCAACATTTCAGCGCCGTAAAAATCTAGCAACTGGATTAGGTGAAGTTTAGTTAGTGCGCTTGGTAAAGTCACAAAGCATGAGGAGTCCGTCATAAAAGCAAGATAGTGTAGGTGCTTTAACCGAGTAATAGATTTTGGGATCGAGAACTTATTGGGTTTCCTGATTCGACGATGTTTGTTGCTAAAAGCAACGGATAGTATCGGCAATCTCGGCAGCCCATTGCATATACTCTCAATGACTCTCCTCTCAACTGTTTATCCTCTTCAACAACATCAATGCTGGGAGTACGTAAATTTTCCAATCCAAGGATCTTCTTAGTAATTAATTTTGCATCATAATTCAGAACAAAAAGATGCCGGACATCTCGAGGGACTTCTTCCTTCCAGCCTTCTTTGTGGCTCATTGTATTCTCAATTCTGAAGCAATCACTTCCAGCAACCTTGGCTAATAAATTATGCAACAGATCATGAATTGTAATGTATTCTTCTTCAGAGGAATCATCTACTTCTGGTTGTAGTAATGAGCATGACATTAACTATTGAATGTAGCCCTTGGCTACATCTTCCATGTCCTCTTTTCCAAAGTTGCTCTTTACAAAGCCTTGCGCTATCCATAGGCGAACTAACTCATCCCTTTTCAACTTTGATCTTCGGGGCAAAATATTGCAGAATTCAAAGCATCACCTAATGTCTGGATTAAGCGGTTGATAGCTCCACCAAAGAGCATTCATTGTGTCATTCAACATGCCATGGTTTGCAGGATTTTTCGAAAACTTGATATCTTGGTTTGTCCTAAGTCGACCTGCCGCTACTACCACCACAATAGGTGATTGGTGTAATTTTTTCTGCAATCACCCTCCCAGCTCATATAAATTCTTCATCGGCAGCACTTGTAGTGCCCAGTGCATAATGCATAAATATCGAAAAGTATAAATCCTTGTCCAAATCAGGTATTTTAATAGGTTCCTCATGCATAAATATTGAAATGGATGCACCTCGTGCTTTTGTGTGTTTCATGAAATTTCTGAGCCGTTTTATTTATTTTATTTTGGTCATTACTTCTAGGTCACCAATGGATTCGTCATGGAATGATGGACGTGGGAACTCATACCTTGACGTATTCATATTCAATGAGTTCATCATCTCATCGGATTTGGACGATGAGGATGCTGAAATGATGATGATGATGATGATGATGCGTATCCAAGAGGAGCTGGAGAAGGCATTAGAGCATGTCCTCAACTTCAAGGTTTCCATCAAGAGTTGGAGAGTTATTCCCCATGATAGGATTCCCAGTGCACGACTTCTGTACACGGACTACTTCACATTGACCCGATATTCCCCGAAAGTATCTTTCGTCGTTGCTACCAAATGAGCAGAAATTTGTTCTTGCGGGTAGTGGATGTTGGGGAACGTAGTAATTTCAAAAAACTTCCTACGCACATGCAAGATCATGGTGATTCATAGCAACGAGAGGGAGAGTGTTGTCTACGTACCCTCGTAGACCGTAAGCGGAAGCGTTATGACAACGCGGTTGATGTAGTCGTACGTCTTCACGATCGACCGATCCTAGCACCGAAAGTACGGCACCTCCGCGATTTGCACACGTTCGGCTCGGTGACATCCCACGAACTCATGATCCAGCAGAGTGTCGAGGGAGAGCTTCATCAGCACGACAACATGATGACGGTGAGGATGAAGCTACCGGCGCATGGCTTCGCCTAAGCACTACGATGATATGACCGAAGTGGATTATGGTGGAGGGGGGCACCGCACATGGCTAAAAGATCAATGATCAACTTGTGTGTCTATGGGGTGTCCCCTGGCCATGTATATAAAGGATGGAGGGAGGAGGAGGCCGGCCCTCATAGGGCGCGCCCAAAGTGTGGAGTCCTACTAGGACTCCCTAGTCCTAGTAGGATTCCACCTCCCACATGGAATAGGAAAGAGGGAAGGGAGAAGGAGAAGAAAGGAAGGGGGGCCCCCTTTCCCTAGTCCAATTCGGAACAGTCCATGGGGAAGGGGCGTGGCCACCCTTGAGGCATTTCTCTC
Source organism: Triticum monococcum (assembly GCA_034509565.1). NCBI lineage: Eukaryota > Viridiplantae > Streptophyta > Magnoliopsida > Poales > Poaceae > Triticum > Triticum monococcum. Next base: position 750,698,734 of record CM067843.1, on the reverse strand, counting down.
CTTTCCCGTATGGCCCATTAAGGCCTAATACGAATTCTCGTAACTCTCTGGTACTTCGAAAAATACCCGAATCACTCGGAACCTTTCCGATGTCTGAATATAGCCTTTCAATATATCGATCTTTACGTCTAGACCATTTCGAGACTCCTCGTCATGTCCCCGATCTCATCCAGGACTCCGAACAAAATTCGGTCATCAAATCACATAACTCATAATACAAATCGTCACAGAACGTTAAGCGTGCGGACCCTATGGGTTCGAGAACTATGTAAACATGACCGAGACTCATCTCCGGTCAATAACCAATAGCGGAACCTGGATGCTCATATTGGTTCCTACATATTCTACGAAGATCTTTATCGGTCAAACCACACAACAACATATGTTGTTCCCTTTGTGTCACAGCCCTAGCTTAGCCTCTTCTTGTCCTTGCATATTCATCTTGTCATCATGTTAAATTTTCTCAGAAAGTTGAAATGGGGATTGTTTAAATCCTAGCATCAAAGGAATTCACTAGGTTCAACTAAAAAATTCTCAGTGTTTCCAAATGGTTTTCAAAAATGTTCATCATTTCTGGAAAATGCTGGAAGCGATAACAAGAGGTGTTGCACATTTTTCCATGACATATTTGGGCTCTGAATTAAATCATATTCTATTTGCATTTGGGCATTTAAATGCTATAAAATATTTTAAATGCTCAAAGAATCATAAACTAAAATGTTTACTGTTGGATATATTCTAAACAGTAGCCATGATTAGTTTCATGATTTATGGAAATGCCCTGGCATTTTTAATAAAGCCCTAAAGTCTACAGAATAATAGAAAACAAGAAATAAGAGAGAGAGAGAAGAATAACCTGGACCACCTACCTGTAGCCGGCCCATCTCACTGGTCCAGCCCACCTGACGCCTCCTGTCACCTCCCTCCTCGCGCCAGTAGGCAACGCCACGTGCCCGGCGCGCGCAGCCACACGCCGGCCACCTCCACCCTGCCTGCGTGCTTCCTCGTCGCCCTGGATCTCCCTCACGACGCCACACATCCCCTCTGGTCGCCTCTCACTCTCCCACGGCTTCCTCCCCCTTCCCTGCTCTCTCCCCGAACGCGCCCGCCGCCGCCGACATGCACCACCGCGGTCACCGCCTCCCCCTCGCCTCTCCGACATGCCCAGAAGCTCCGCCTCGTCTACCTTATCCCCTCCGTTGACTCACGCGACGCTAGACGCCTCGAAGCACCGCCCCCGACGCCTTCTTCTTCCTCGGGTCGCCGAGATCGCCTCCGCCGCCCCGCTCGCTCCGGCCCCTCCCCGAGCTCACCGACTCGCTCGTCGTGTTCTACGTGAGCTTCTGATCATCCTCCCCTTCTCCGCTCCCTCTCTCCCACACCATAGCTGCTGCCCCGCGTTCACCCGCACGCGCCGCCGCCTGCGCTCATCGCCGGTGACGCTCCGGTGACCACTTGGTCCCGGGCGTGTGAAAGCACAAGTGCTCCCTAGGTGGTTTTGGTAATTAATGACAACATATCTCTTGTTGGACTAACGTTTCTATCTAGTATGTTTCAGATAAGTTCAACAATGGAGTGGCATGGACTAAAGGTTGTGGGAAATTCTCCAAGATGCTAAGGACAAAGGATTGGCTAAAGCTTAAAGCTCAAGACTCTTCATTTTAAATTTTAGTGATCCAAGATCACATTGAGTCCATAGGAAAAGCCAATACTATCAAGGAGGGATGAGGTGTTGCTTAATGAGCCTCTTGCTTCAAGTGCTTAATGATATGCTCCAAAATCCTCAGCTACTTTCCCACTTCCACATATGACCTAAACCTAAGCCAAACTCGGACCTACCGATTATTTCTATCCGGCGCCACCGAGTTTCACTTGTCATAGCCATTGCCAAACCCTAGCAAATTGGTCCTACCGATAGGGATCTTGGTCTCACCGAGATGGGATTGTAATCTCACTGTGTATGTCCATTGCCAAAATCGGTCTCACCGATCTTGTGCAATCGGTACTACCGAGATTGCAATGCAAACTCTCTGTTTCCTTTTTGTAACTTTTCGGTCTCACCGAAAGAGCAAATCGGTCCCACCGAGTTTGCCTGACCAACCTTCTGGTTAGCTTGTTACCAAATCGGTCTCACTGAGTTTGTGTAATCGGTCTCATCGAGATTACGTTATGCCCTAACCCTAACCATATCGGTCCTACCGAGTTGCATGTCAGTCCCACCGAAAATCTCTAACGGTCACTAGGTTTACTATTTCGGTCCAACCAAGTTTGTTGATTCGGTCCCACCGAGATTGGTAAATTGTGTGTAACGGTTGGATTTTGTGTGGAGTATAAATATACCCCTCCACCTCCTCTTCACTCGTGGAGAGAGCCATCAGAACACATCTACACTTCCAACTCATATGTTCTGAGAGAGAACCACCTACTCATGTGTTGAGGCCAAGATATTCCATTCCTACCACATGAATCTTGATCTCTAGCCTTCCCCAAGTTGCTTTACACTCAAATCTTCTTTCCACCAAATCCAAATCCTGTGAGAGAGAGTTGAGTGTTGGGGAGACTATCATTTGAAGAACAAGAGCAAGGAGTTCATCATCAACACACCATTTGTTACTTCTTGGAGAGTGGTGTCTCCTAGATTGGCTAGGTGTCACTTGGGAGCCTCCAACAAGATTGTGGAGTTGAACCAAGGAGTTTGTAAGGGCAAGGAGATCGCCTACTTCGTGAAGATCTACCGCTAGTGAGGCAAGTCCTTCATGGGCGATGGCCATGGTGGGATAGACAAGGTTGCTTCTTCCTGGACCCTTCGTGGGTGGAGCCCTCCGTGGACTCGCGCAATCGTTACCCTTCGTGGGTTGAAGTCTCCATCAACGTGGATGTAGGATAGCACCACCTATCCGAACCACGGGAAAAACATCCATGTCTCCAATTGCGTTTGAATTCTCCAAACCCTTCCCTTTACATTCTTGCAAGTTGCATGCTTTACTTTCCGCTGCCTATATACTCTTTGCATGTTTGCTTGATATGTATTGTGAATGTTGAAATTGTGCCTAAACTCCACTTAAACCAAAAAATCTTAAAAACTGCAACTTTAGCATTAAGTGTCTAATCACCCCCCTCTAGACACATCTACTTCAAGGTCATACAAGTGGTATCAGAGCTTGGGTCTCCATTGCCTTGGTTTAATCACCATTGGAGGAAGATGGATGTGTCTACTTTAGGGAGTCTTAGACATAGAGTGCCTATTCTTGATGGAGAGTATTTTCATGAGTGGAAAAATGAGATGCTTGTAATTTTCAATCAATATCATTTGAACAAGTATATTGCTAGCCCTTGTGCACCTCATATTGATCATTTGCATCCTACCCTAGATGAAGATATTGACATAATTCGCAATCTTAGAACTGTTGAGCTCATCATTAGAGGATTGCCCAAAAATTTGATTGCTAGTTTGCCTACTATTAATTGTGCCTATACTATATGGAAATTTCTTGAGGAACGATTTCCTGATTATTCCTTGAAAAATTTGGATGAAATTCTCCATAAATCTATTGCCTTGAGTAAGATGAACTCTAGTGATCCTAGTTTTGGTGATTGTCTATTTGAGCTTACCAATCTCAAGCGTGCTAAAGGAGATGTTGGAATCATTATATCCGAAGCTATAAGAATTTATAAAGGTGAACACTTTGATGATCATTTATCTAATGAATTACCCACTCTAGGAAATGATGAGTCACAAGATCATGGTGAACATGGATACTATGACGATGATGATGATTGTGACTTCGATCTTGATGATGCAATGAGACATTTTGGTCTTATGGCAAATCTTCAGGGATATGTGTCAGGAGGAAAGGAATGGGTTCTTGATAGTGGATGTACTGATCATATGACCGGAGATGAAGAGATGTTCCGTGAGCTTGCTGAAAATGACGGCCCTCGAAAATATGTCACCTTTGGTGATAATTCAAAGGGTAAAGTGGTTGGCCTTGGTAAGGTGGCCATCTCACATGATAGTTCCATTCAAAATGTCATGCTCGTTGAATCTCTCGGCTACAACTTACTTTCAGTATCTAGACTTGCTGATTTCGGTTTGAATGTCCTATTTACTGAGGTAGATTGCCAAGTGTTTCGTCGAGACAATCATAAAATGGTCTTTACCGGTATACGTAGAGGTGATCTTTACATTGTCAATTTCTCTAAAAAGGCACAACCTAAAACTTGCTTTATTGCTAAATCCTCAAAAGGTTGGTTGTGGCATAGACGGCTAGTCACATTGGCATGAGAAACCTTGACAAGCTTATTAAACGAAATCATATCCTTGGAGTTAACGATGTCATATTTGATAAGGATAGACTTTGCAGTGCTTGTCAAGCAGGTAAACAGGTTGGAGGAAGGCATCCCGTGAAGAACATCATGACCACAAGGAGGCCACTCGAGCTACTTCATATGGATCTTTTTGGTCCCAACGCCTACAAGAGTCTCGGTGGAAATTCTTTTGGTCTAGTTATAGTTGATGATTTTTCAAGATTTACGTGGGTGTTCTTTCTTGATGACAAGTCGCAGGTCCAGAAGATCTTCAAAAACTTCGCTAGGAAGGCCCAAAATCAGTTTGAAGTGAAGATCAAGAAGGTTTGGAGTGACAACGGAACGGAGTTCAAGAACGCAAATGTGGACACCTTTCTTGACGAAGAAGGGATTTCACACGAGTTCTCGGCTATGTACGCACCTCAACAAAATGGAGTTGTTGAGAGGAAGAACCGGACGCTCATCGAAATGGCGAGAACGATGCTTGATGAGTACAAGACGCCGAAGCACTTTTGGGCAGAAGCGGTTGAGACAGCTTGTCATGCAACAAATCGCTTGTATCTTCACAAGCTACTCAGCAAGACGGCATATGACCTCCTCACCGGTAACAAACCCCAAGTTGGATACTTTCGATTATTCGGCTCAAAGTGCTACATTCTTGACAAGCATCGTCGTTCAAAGTTTGCTCCTAAATCTCATGAAGGTTTTCTACTTGGTTATGGCTCAAACTCTCACACTTACCGTGTCTACAACAATTTCACCCAAAAGGTTGAAGAGACGGTAGATGTGAAGTTTGATGAATCTAATGGCTCGCAAGTAGAGCAATTGCCAATCGATGTAGGAGACAAAGACCCTTCAGAAGCAATCCAAGACTTGTCTATTGGCAAAATTCGTCCAACGGAGGTGAAGGAGAGTACCTCGTCCGTCCAAGTGGAAGCTTCTACTTCACGACAAGGTGAACCAAGAATTGATACGGAAGCATCCACAAGGGGGACACACCAAGATGAAGAAGACGAGGAAATGTATCAAGACGAACATCAACAACCTCCTTCTCCACGACGACAAGAGAATGACAACGTCAACAATGAAGAAGGCCAAGAAGAAGAACAAGATGAAGAAGATGTTCAACGAAGACCCAAGCAAAAGCTCTCACGAGTTCGAGCAAGAATTGCCAAAGATCATCCCGTCGAGCAAATCTACAATGATATTCAAACCGGGAGAATCACTCGCTCAAAAACTCGTTTAGCTAACTTTTGTGAAAACTATTCATTCATCTCTAGCATTGAACCTATGAAGGTTGAAGAAGCATTGGAAGATCTGGATTGGATAAACGCTATGCATGAAGAGCTACACAACTTTGAGAGAAACCAAGTTTGGACATTGGTTGAGAAGCCCGACAACAACCACAACATCATTGGTACCAAATGGGTGTTTCGCAACAAGCAAGATGAAGATGGACAAGTGGTTCGCAACAAAGCATGTCTCGTCGCCCAAGGGTACACACAAGTCGAAGGTATGGACTATGGTGAGACATATGCTCCCGTTGCTAGACTTGAGTCCATTCACATCCTACTTGCCTATGCTAATCACCATAATATCACCTTGTACCAAATGGACATTAAAAGTGCTTTTCTAAATGGTGAAATAGAGGAGGAAGTTTATGTCAAACAACCTCCCGGCTTTGTCAATCCTAAGAAACAAAATCATGTTTACAAACTTCACAAAGCTCTTTATGGTCTTAAACAAGCTCCTAGAGCATGGTATAAATGCTTGACCAAGTTCCTTATTACAAGTGGTTTTGAAATTGGTAAAATTGATTCTACTCTTTTTACTAAAAGGGTTAATGGAGAACTATTTGTATGCCAAATTTATGTTGATGATATCATATTTGGTTCAACTAACCCTCTCTTTAGTGAAAAGTTTGGAAAGCTAATGTTAGAGAAGTTTGAGATGTCTATGATGAGTGAACTCAAATTCTTTCTCGGTTTTCAAATCAAGCAAACTAAGGAAGGTACATTTGTCTCTCAAACGAAGTACACCAAGGACTTATTCAAGAAGTTCAATATGCAAGAATGCAAAGGTATGCCTACACTCATGCCTACTAGTGGACATCTTGATTTGATCAAAGATGGTGAACCGGTTGATCAAAAGGTTTATCGCTCTATGATTGGTTCCTTGTTATACCTATGTGCTTCACGTCCCTACATTATGCTAAGTGTGTGCATGTGTGCACGTTATCAAGCTGCTCCTAAAGAATGTCATCTTAAGGCCGTGAAAAGGATAGTGAGATACTTAATTCATACACCAAACTTTGGCATTTGGTATCCTAAGAGGTCTTCTTTTGATCTTGTTGGCTATTCCGACTCGGATTATGCCGGAGACAAGGTTGATAGAAAGTCCACTTCGGGTACTTGTCAATTTCTTGGCAGATCTCTTGTGTCTTGGTCTTCTGCCGGTGTACTAAAGTAGGGGTACCTTAGTATCCTGAACTTGTGCACGGGTAGTCGCAGCGTCCCGCGACAAGGCTTGCCAGGCGATCGCCAAGATCTTCCGTGGTTCCTTTGGAGCCATTCAAGAACAAAGTATCCAAGACCCCGGCAAGAGGAGCTTGCCGGGAAGGAGACAAGACCCCGGCAAGAGGAGCTTGCCGGGAAGGCCAACCAAGGCCCGGTGAGCGACAAGCTCCCGGACGCGACAAGACAACGACCACGGCAAGGCACTTGCCGCGACAAGCTTCCACTCTGTACCTGCGCTCCAGCGCATCCACCAACGTGTCGATCTGGGACCCTTCCAGGCATACGTGGCGGAAGGCTGTGCAGCCAGAGGTACACGGTGGCAAGCGGCGCTGACAAGATTGCCATCGTGGCAAGCAATAGCGCCCCTGGCGGTCCCTTTCTGCACCGTCTAGGCGACGCAGACAGGCATTTAATGCCTTTGCCCCCTGCCGTCAGGGTTAGGTATGATACACTGTTGTAGGCGGCGGTGCCAACCGCAGTGCCTTTTCCATTTTTGCCCTTCTCTACGTTGCCACCTGTCGGTGACCCCTTGAGCATATAAAAGGAGGCCCATGCGCAACGTAGGGGGGGTCGGCCAACGGAACACTCTCACGCTCGGTCTGGCTAGCTGCTGGAGTCTACTGTAGCACGCCGCGCTCCCGAGCAAGAAATCAATACAAACACAAAGAAGGAGTAGGGTTTTACGCATCCGTGTGGCCCGAACCTGGGTAAACTGATCGTGTCGCTCGTGCGCCTCGCCTCGATCTGCTCTTCGTTCTCTCTCCGCCCCCTGCCGAACCGAAAGGGGCCCGGTCCGCCGTGGTCCCATAGGTGTCCATGGGATCAGCACCCCCGACATCTTTGGCGCCCCAGGTAGGGGGTGCGTCGAGGTTGCGTGAACCTGATCCGGCGTTCGCACGAGCCAAGTCTTCATCGTCTTCATCGACATGCCGCCGAAGAAGAAGGCTTCAGAGGCGGCTGCTCCGTCCACGCCGAACCCACCATCGCCAGAGCGAACGGCTGGTGGGGTAGACGCCGGCGGAAGAACGGGCGGCGACGAGGGAGCTCACGGTGCTGCCAGGTCTAAGGACAAGACTGCGCTGCACATCGGCGGCGCAGTCGGCTCCCACAACGACCGGGCGCACTCCAAGACCTCGGCGTCCGTACACGCACCGCGCCCATCCCAGGAGGCGCGGGACCAGCAGCGTTATGGTACTCACGGTACCATACGTCTGCTGGGCCAAGATCAAGCTGGTGGATCCCGGAGTGCTCAAGACCAGCATGCGCGCCAACATGCTGGCGCGAGCGGGGCGCGGTCGCCTGGACAAGATACTGCTCCTTCCAACATGGTTAGAAGTCCGAGCATATCTCGCTCCTCGCACCGTTCGCCGCCGCCGCCCGCCACTCCGGCAGAAGCTTTGGCGCGAGCTCAACTGCTCCTAGACTACCCCCCAGCGGCGGACAAGATCGACGACTGGAGGGCCACCATTCAGAGCCTCATCGGCTTCGCCAACGGCGACAATCCACGGCAGCCGAGTACTTCACTGCCGCGGCAAGTCAGCCAGGCGCAAGCCGGTGGCGACAAGACCGGTGGGGGTGCAACCACTGTGCACTCTCCGCCCCGAAGGCCAAGATCGCCGACTCGTCGGATCCACCATGACAGCGACTCCACCGCGTCATCAGATCCACGAGCTCGTCGCGATCAGCGCCAAGTTCTTCATGAATGACAGCAAGAAGACGCTCGTACTCGCATCGAGCGCCGAAGAGAAGCGCGGCGTCAATCAGACCTGCGCACTGGGCCTTCTGTCGATATGCATGCGCCAGGGGAACCAGGCGACTTGCCGTACGCGGTAGGTTGCCCTGCGTTTACCCCAGAGCTGCGGCAAGTCCAGTGGCCCAGCCAGAAGAATTTCAAGCCAGACGTACCAGAGAAGTACGACGGCAAGACGCACCCGTCGGAGTTCCTCAGCATCTACACCATCGCGGTGCAAGCTGTCGGGGGGTGAGACGACAAGGTCCTTGCCAACTACTTCCCGCTGGTGCTCAAGCCCGACGTCAGGTCCTGGCTCATGCACTTGCCGGACAACTCCATATCCTCTTGGGAAGACCTTTGCCATCAGTTTGTCGGCGCCTTTACAGGCGGCCACAAACCTCATGGCCAAGAAAGTGACCTTCACCTTCTCGCCCAGAAGGAAGGAGAGCCCCTGCGCAAGTATATTCAGAGATTCAGCCGTGTACAGCGCAACATCCCAGATATCCACCCTGCCGCGGTCATCAGCGTGTTCCATCAGAACGTGCGTAACCGCAGGATGCGGGAGGAGATGCCGATGTGCAGGATCAGAGACGTCAGCGAGCTATATGCCCTGGCCGACAAGTGTGCACGTGCTGAGGAAGGGAGGAAACTCCCCGGAGAGAATACTGGAGCAGAAGGATCTGACAGTGAGGATGCTGCCCCGGCAAAGAAAAACCAGCGGCGGAACAACAGGAAGAAGAAAGGCAAAGAGGTGCTAGTCGTTGAGCAGTCCGGCAACGACGGCGCTGCCAAGAAAGCCAAAGTTGGTAGCTCCGGCAAGGAGATTGCCGCATGCACCAACTGCCAGGCTGTGGCGGCCGCCGACAAGCAAGACGACACCGACAAGCAGTACTGCAAGATCCACAGCACCAAGGGCCATGACCTCCAGAGCTGCAAGAAGGTCGAGCAGCTTGTCCAGCAGCAAAAAGCTGAGTACGAGCGGCGCGACAAGGAGAGGGCCCAAGGAGGCGCTGGAGAAGCCGGCAAGAAGCGCGCTGGCCGGGGAGGACGCCGCGGCAAGGCCAAGTAACAGCAAGGAGACAGACCTCCCCGCGGCCGCGACAAGGATGACGACGATGACGACGACGAAGACATGGATGATGTCGAGAACAGTGAGCAGGAGTTTCAAAAAGCCAAAGAAGTCTTGTGCGTTGACGGCGGTGCTTCTCTGCATACTTCACACCGCCAACTCAAACAGTGGGCGCGGGAAGTCAATGCAGCAGAACCACCTGTCGAATCGCGCAAGCTTCTGAAATGGTCCAGCACGCCTATCATCTTTGATATTGAGGACCACCCTAATCGCATAACTGCGGTCGGGTGCTTGCCGTTGTTGGTCTCACCAACTATCCGCAACCTCAAAGTCACTAAGATGCTAGTTGACGGTGGGGCCGGCCTGAACCTGATCTCCTCTGTTGTACTCCAGAAACTCCAGATCCTTGACAGCGAGCTCGAAGAGACCGGCACATTCCAAGGAATTAACCTGGGAAGGAGCATGCCAAAGGGGAAGGTCACGTTGCCGGTAACATTTGGCAGCGAGATGAACTTCAGGACTGAGAGGGTCACTTTTGACGTTGCCGATTTTCCATTGCCTTGCAATGGGATACTTGGCCGTCCAACACTCGCCAAGTTCATGGCAGCCTCTCATTACGCATACAACATGCTCAAGATGCCAGGCCCGATAAGCGTCATCTCTGTCCCTGGCGACAAGAAAGATGCTCTTATCTGCACCGACAAGATCTATCGAGAAGCAGCAGCCGCAACAGATCGCAAGATACTTGCCGCTGAAGCTCCCGGGGGGAAGAAGAAGACCAAGTCCGGCATGAGCTCTGATGCCCACTCCGGCAAGCGCACCTCTTCGGAGTGTTGCGCTACCGTCGAGGACGCACCATCGAGCTCCACCGGCAAGTGTAAGAAGGCAATGGCAGCTCCGCCAGAGACCAAGAAAATATCCGCCAAGGAGGATGGCACTGGTGGTACCTTCACCATCAGTGCCACTCTTGACCCCAAATAGGAAAGCGCGCTCATTAATTTCCTGTGGGCGAATGTCGACGTGTTTGCGTGGCAACCGTCTGACATCCCCGGTGTTCCCAGGAAAGTAATTGAGCACCATCTTGCCGTTTGTCCTCATGCGCGGCCCGTCAAGCAGAAGGTCAGGAAGCAAGCAGTAGAGCGCCAAGAATTCATAGCAGAAGAGATCAAGAAATTGGAAGCAGCAGGCCTTGTCAGAGGAGTGCTCCATCCTACGTGGTTGGCCAATCATGTAGTCGTGCGCAAGGCAAACGGGACATGGAGGCTTTGTATTGACTTTACTGATGTTAATAAAGCTTGTCCTAAAGACCCATTTCCCTTGCCGCGCATTGACCAGATTGTTGACTCCACAGCCGGATGTGATTTGCTTTCATTTCTTGACGCATACTCAGGATACCATCAAATCTTCATGGCAGAAGAGGATGAGGAGAAAACCGCATTCATTACTCCATGTGGCACGTACTGTTTCATACGGATGCCTTTTGGTTTAAAGAATGCTGGTTCAACATTTGCAAGAGTAGTCCATGTCACTCTTAAGCCGCAAATACACAGAAATGTGGAGGCCTACATGGATGACATAGTGGTCAAGAGCAAGAACAGGGCAACTCTGATCCAAGATTTAGACGAGACCTTTGTAAATCTGCGCAAGATCAACCTCAAGCTCAACCCCGAGAAGTGTGTGTTTGGAGTCCCTTCCGGCAGGCTTCTCAGGTTCTTTGTGTATCAGCGACGAATTGAAGCCAATCCCGACAAAATCAGGGCCATTGAGCAGATCGAAGCACCAAAGCATGGCAAGGATGTACGGAAGCTTGCCAGTTGCGTGGCTGCTCTCAGCAGGTTTATCTCTCGGTCTGCTGAGCGCACCCTGCCGTTTTTCAAAATTTTGAAAAAGGCAGGTCCAATGAAATGGACTCCGGAAGTGGAGGCTGCGCTGCAAGACTTGAAGAGATACCTGTCCTCCACTCCAACACTTGTCGCACCTAAGCCGCAAGAGAAGTTGCTGCTGTATATAGCGGCAACCAATCAATTGGTTAGTGTTGCGTTAGTAGCAGAGAGGGAGGTAGATGACGAGCCAGCGACCGCGGCAAGCGCATCCAGCGACAAGCAGGGGGCTTCCCCGACAAGCTCTGGTCCCGACAAGGATGGATCTGCGCAGGTCCGCGAAGAGATACAGAAGAGAATGGTGCAGCGCCCAGTTTACTTTGTCAGTTCCCTTCTGCAGGGGGCTAGGTCAAGGTACTCTGGTGTGCAGAAGTTGCTTTTCGGCCTTCTCATGGCCTCGAGAAAGCTGCACCATTACTTCCAAGCACATGAGATCACAGTTGTCACTCGCTTTCCGCTGAAGAGGATACTGCAGAATCCAGAAGCAACAGGCAGGATTGTCGAGTGGGCACTGGAACTGTCAATCTTTGGCCTCAAGTTTGAGAGTACTTCAACTATCCAAAGCAGAGCATTGGCAGAATTCATAGCAGACTGGACGCCAACACCAGATGAAGAAATTCCAGAGACGAGCATCCCCATCAAGGAGGCAAGCAAAGAGTGGCTCATGTACTTTGACGGTGCCTTCTCGCTGCAAGGCGCCGGTGCTGGCGTGCTGCTTGTCGCACCCACCGGAGAGCACCTCAAGTACGTAGTCCAGATGCACTTTCCCAAGGAGCCAGCGACAAACAATACTGCGGAGTATGAAGGCTTGCTTGCCGGTCTCAGGATCGCGGCAGACCTTGCGATCAAGAAGCTCATTGTCAGGGGTGACTCGCAGCTTGTCGTCCGCCAAGTGAACACGAATTATCAGAGTCCGTTGATGGAAGCCTACGTTGACGAAGTGAGAAAGCTAGAAGAGCACTTTGACGGCCTGCAGATGGAGCATGTCCCAAGAGCTCAGAACGACATTGCCGATAGCCTATCAAAGTGCGCCGCACTTAAGTTACCTGTGGAACCAGGGATTTTTGTGCTCAAGCTGACTCAGCCGTCCGTAACACCATCAACTGGACAGAGCAAGAAGAGGAAGTTGATTTCTGGTGATTATTTTCCGGCAGAGCTTCCCGAAGCCGCCGCGAAGAAGATCCCCAAGATCAACACCAAGAATGCTGAGGAGCAGTCTGCTTCGGCAAGCCCTAGGGTGTGTTCCGTTGAAGCAGACGCTCCCGACAAGTTTTGCTCCGGCAAGCTTGCCGGGGAACGTCAAGCTCCGGCAGAGCCGCAGGCTCTTGCCGTAGAAGCGGACGTTCCCGCAGCAGCAGATATGCCTTTAGTCCTTGTTGTCGAGCCACAAGCTCCAGCATGGGCACATCAGATTGTCCATTTCCTTCAGATAGGAGAACTTCCCGAAGAGCAAGAAGAAGCGGAAAGAGTAGCCCGGCAGTCTAGTATGTACCAGTTTGTCGATTACAAACTGTGCAGAAGAAGACTCAACGGTGTGAAATTGAAGTGTATTCCCCGGGAAGATGGACAAAAGCTGTTGGCAGAGATACATGGAGGCATATGTGGTCACCACATTGGCGCAGGAGCACTTGTCGGCAAAGCATTCCGGCAAGGCTTCTTCTGGCCAACAGCCCTCCAGGATAAAACTGCACAAGTAACCAAGTGTGGAGCGTGCCAGTTCCATTCCAAGCAGATACACCAGCCAGCTCAAGCTCTCCAGACGATCCCTTTATCCTGGCCATTTTCGGTCTGGGGGCTCGATATCCTCGGCCCCTTTCCCCGAGCAATCGGGGGCTTTGAGTACTTGTACGTTGCAATCGACAAGTTCACAAAGTGGCCAGAAGTGGAACCAGTGAGGAAGGTGACAGTACAGTCAGCAGTCAAGTTCTTCAGGTCGATTGTTTGCCGTTTTGGGAACCCTAACAGGATAATTACCGACAACGGTACGCAATTTACGAGCCGCGCCTTCATGCAGTACGTCCAAGATCTTGGCACCAAGGTCTGCTTCGCTTCTGTTGCTCACCCGAGAAGCAACGGTCAAGCGGAGAGGGCAAATGCTGAAGTGCTGCGCGGGCTCAAGACCAGAACTTTCGACAGGCTGCACAAGTGCGGAAGAAACTGGATCGAGGAGCTGCCGGTGGTTCTTTGGTCGATTAGGACGACGCCAAATCGAGCCACTGGCCAGACACCTTTCGCTCTAGTCTACGGAGCAGAGGCAGTTCTCCCCACGGAACACGTATACGGGTCGCCTCGAGTGCTCGCTTACGATGAGCTTCAGCAAGAGAGGCTGCGACAAGATGACGCGCTGCTCCTTGAGGAAGACCGTCTTCAGGCTGCTGTGCGAGCTGCTCGCTACCAGCAAGCTTTGCGTCGCTACCATAGCCGCAGAGTTAACGCCAGAAGTCTCGAGGAAGGCGACCTTGTTCTTCGGCGCGTTCAGTCCGCCAAGAATTCCAACAAGTTGACACCAAAGTGGGAAGGCCCTTACCGGGTGAAACGAGTCACTAGGCCTGGCGCTGTCCGCCTTGAGACCGAAGATGGCATACCAGTGAGCAACTCCTGGAATATCGAGCATCTTTCGCAAGTTTTACCCGTAGGGCGCGGTTGACGGAACCCGTTCCGGCAACCACCTTTTGTACAAGTCTTGCCGCTGTTGCATGTGATCCTTTGTAAAAAGCCGGGCGCAGATCCCGTGCATAAAGATAGCCGGGCGCAGATCCCGTGCATAAAGCTCATGTGCTCCGCACACTTTGTCGATTTCATGCTTTTTATATTTTGCATGTGTTATCTGACACTTTGTGCAGCACTTACACCCGGTAAGAAGCAACGAGCCATAAGGCTCCATATCTTTTTCTCCTTCTTCCTTTTTCTCTCAAGGAAAGGAAGGTTCCCTCGCGCACAAGTTTGCCGGGGGGAAAGGAGAAGATACGGTATGGACCAGGCGTCGTTCAAGAAGGTTTCGCCTTGCCGGGAAGCAAACAACAGAAAAGATAAGTTGCCAAAGTTTGAGCAATCAGATTCCCTTTAAATTTTTAAGTTATTTTCCTTGAACGACCATGCTTTGTATGGAAAACCTGTGCGTGGAGGAACCAACTCGTAGCTAGTTGCGCCCTTACTGTTGTTTCGAGTCCGCTCAACAACTTAAGTGAGCTGCGACGAGCTGCGACAAGGTTTCTTATCGGCTGCGGCACCGCCAGTAGGCTGCTGACGTTCCGCACTCAGCGCTCGCGGCAAAGGTGCCTGCGCCAGCAAGTTCCCTAAAAGCGTAGGGTAAAAACATACAAAGGACAGAATCAAGTAAAGGAAATAACATTGCAATCATTGCACAGAATAAAGTTATATTACAAGATAAGCTTGTCGCGGCTCTAACAAATTGTTCTCATGACATGACCAGAAGCGACAAGAAAAGAAGAAAATGGGTGGCCTAGTCTACGCGACCGCCCTCGACCCTCTTGATCCCGCTCACCCTGTCCACAATGGGTGCGACAAGGGTCTTGAGCGCCTCCAGATCAGCATCCGGCGGCAAGGACCTGAGGACGTTGGTGAGGTTGAGGCCCGGATTGCGGAACACCACCTTCATCAGCACCTTCTGAAGAGCTCCCGCGCAGATCTTGCGTGACTCGTCAGCAAGCTGCTTCGGGATCCCTTCCCGGAGTCACCGGAGTGCCGTCGCCACGCCCTTGAAGAATGAAGTGAGCTTGGCGCTGGGTTGGAGGTTCTCGTCGGAGGAGTACCCGAGATCCTCCATTCCCAGCTGCGCCAGCTCCTTGTCGATGTCGGCGGCAACATCCACGAGCCCCTCCGTCCAGTGTTCCACATTCTCCCGGAATGTGCTCTGGGCGGCGGCAGCGCTCGCCAGCAGCGCCTTGCCGGCCTTGACTTCCTCCTTCAGGGCCGTCTCTTGCTCCTTGGCGCTCTCTAGTGTCTTGGTCAAAGTGGCCAGCTTCGACTCAAGATCCGCATTGGAATCCTTGCCGGCGTCAAGCTCCTTGCCCTTCTCGGCGAAATGGGCCTGCAGCTCCGAGTAGCTGTTGGCGTCCTTCTCTCGCTCAAGCTTGAGCGTTGCAAGCTCGTCGCCGCTCGCCTTGAGATCCGCCTCCAGCTGCACCACCTTCATCTCCAGCTCCTTCTTGGCTGACTCGGCAGCTGCGGTGGCGTCTTCTGCTTGTTTGAGGGCTCCGCCAACTATTCGCTCGCGCGCGGCAAGCTCCTCCTCGTGGTTGTCGAGGTGGACCTTCCGCTGCACCAGCTCGCCTTCTTGCACCGCCAACTTCTCAGCGGCAAGCTGCTGCTGCTCTTCGGCTTCGGCCTTCTCGAGAAGGAAGGCCTCCCGCTCCTCGGCAAGTCGCGCCCGCTCCACTGCCAAAGATCGGAGAGCTTCCTGATTGGCGCCCCGAAGCTCCTCCGTGCGCTTCTCGATGTCGACTCCCGCCTTCGCGACCAGCGCCTCGCGGGATTCCAGCTTGGCTTGCCGGGCGCGGTAGAGTGACACCAGCTTCCGCAGCAGCCGCTCCTCCTCAGGCTCGCCGCTGCTGCTGCATGGCGCGTCGACCAGCGCTAGCCCGATGGAAGCAAGCACTTCTCCGTCGAAGATCTCTCCCTCAACCGGCGCCCTGGAGCTTGACGCCCAGGGGAGGTTGATGAAGATGTCATCGCCGGCCTTCAAGTAGACGCTAGGCTGGGGCTCTTCGGAGCCTGGCACAGCGGCAGCGGCGGAGGGGTCTGCGGTCGGTGCAGCGCCTGGCGCTCCTGCGGCCTCCGGTTCATCAGTATGATCGCCAGACTCCCCGCCTGCTTCTGCGGCGGCAGCCCTGGCGGCCTCTTCGCCAGCGGGCTCGTCGGCGCCTGTTGCTTCCTCGGCGGCAACAGCGTCGTTGGCGGCAACCTCGATCTCCATCGGCTCCACAGCAGATGGATCTGACAGCCGGAAAGGGGAGAAGAAGATCAAGCAAATATCCAAAAAGAAGATCAAGAAAAGAAGAACCCAAGGGAAGTTTGAAGCAAGAAGATTACATGTGCCAGGATCTGCAGCCGTGGTCTCCGCCGCCGGGGGGCCGCTGGCGCTATCTCTTGCCGGAGACCCTCCCTTTCCGGGGGCTCCTCCCTCGCCGGAGAGCTCTCCCTTGCCGGGGACCTCTCCCTTGCCGGAGGACTCTCCCTTGGCGCTTCGGGGGCGGCCTCTGGGCTCTCCTGGTGGGGCTGCTCTGCTCCTACACAAGTCAACAGACAGATATCAGCAAAGCAAAAATCTCCATGTGCGCCCAACAGCGGGAAGCAAACAAGATACTTACGCTGGGGGCTGCCCTGGAGAACAGTCGTCGGGTCCGGCAAGATTGTTTCGGGCGCATCCCCTGCTGACGCGGTGGGTTCGTCCTTGATGACAATCACCGGGGCCTTGGCTCTCTTCGCCGCTCTCTGGGCCAGAGTCCTAAGAAGGAATGGGTTCAGATTGAAGCAAGTGAGATACGAGACAAAAATAGCAAGGATTGAAGAACTGCAAATACAAAAAGTGAATCTTACTCTTCTTCTTCTTCTTCCTCGTCGGAGCTGAAGCGGAGAAGTCGAAATCCGGCTCACGCCCGGCGCAGGAAGGTGGAGGAGTGGGATCCCTTGGCCGCTTGGCGGGAGCAGAAGCAGTGGTTCGAGAAGACCCCGCTCCAGTTGCCGCAGCAGCATGGGGCGCTCCCGCGGCGACTGTGCTTGCCGCGGTGGAGCGCGTCGCGCGGTGCGGCGACTGTCGACTCGCCTGCCGTCTCGCCACGTCCCCGACCTTGCGAAGACGCCTTCTTGGTGGAGATGGAGGCTCTGCTTGCGGCGTGCTGTCCGAAGATGAGGAAGAAGAGTAGTCGATCTCCAGCGAGCCGCTCGTATCCTCGGCGGGCTCGCTCGGCTCGGCGTCACGCCCGGCAAGCTCTTTCTTGCCGGTAGTATCACCTTGACCGGCAACGTCCTTCTTGCCGGCGAGCTCCTTCTTGCCGGCAAGCTCCTCTCGCTCGGCACGGTTTGCCGCCTCTGCTGCCTCTGCTTCCTCCATGGTGAATCCAAACTCACCTGCCGCTGCCTCTTCCAGCCTGGAGGCGATGCGCTTCAACTCCGCATCGGTGGTGTCGCGGGTGAGGCCGTCCTTCTCGTCGGGGCGGATCGGCACTTCTACCAAATTGTCGAAGAATTCCTGCACGACCTCGTCGGCAGGCTCTTGCCAAGTTGGCACAAGTCCATGCGAGTCGCATAGCGGCATCATTGCCCGGATGCGGTCGAGCGCCGAATTGTTGCATAGCAGGACGATGCCCTGCGGCAACCTAAAAATCTTGGGATGATCAGGATCGTACTTGAAGAGCTCCTGCAGCATTGCGTTGAGCTCTAAGACAGTGAAGTTGTAGTTGAGGCCCGGGCGCAGCCTCATGATATCCGCCGCGTTCTTGAACTCCCAAGCGGGCCTCCTCCGTTTCTGCAGGGGGGGGCGATGCGGCGGCGAAGGAAGTCTGCGCCAACGGCGCCTACAGTGAGTCCGGCAAGCCTGAGGCGTTGGATCCTCGTGACGGCAATCCTCAGCCTGCTGTCTTCCGGGGCCACGTCACTCCAGTCGCTGCCGCATGCTGCTGCTACTTGGCGCCGGGCAGTAAATGGCTGCGGGTTCTCCTCAACAATCCAACACCAATCTGCTCTCCACTACTCCCACTTGCCGCGGAACTCACCCTCCAGATAAGAATCTTTCTTGCCGGCCCTTGAGATCCAAGCGATGCCGCCGGATAGAGGCTCTCCTCTCTCTACTCGGGGCATGAAGAAATGGCGGAAAAGAGCTATGTTTGGGTGGACTCCGACAAAGTTTTCGCAGAGATGTGCGAAAACTGCCATGGTCAGAATGGCATTGGGGGTGAAGTCAAGGAGGCAGAGGCCGTAGGTTATCATGATGTCGCAGAAGAATTCGGAAAAGGGTGGGCAGAGCCCGTAATAGAAGAACACGGCGAAGAAGGGATAGCTGTGTGGAGCCATTTTATGAGCGGAGGCCGGGAGTACCTTCGTGCTCGGGTGCGCTCGCGTCTCCGTCGACCAGAAGAGGTAGTAGTACTCCCTCAACTCCTTCACGGCAAGCTTGGGGGGGAAGATGGCCCGCTCCTTCCGCAGCACTGCAAGTCGCTGCGCCTCGGTCGACTTCACGGCCTTCCCCTTGTCAGCTTTCAGAGCCATGGCGGAAGCGGTGGAGGAGGTCGACGGCGTTGGTGGTGCTGGTGGCGATGGGGGGCAGGGCGCTGCTCTCTTTGCTTTAGGAAGACGGAGGCGGGCGGAGGCTTGTGAGATTGGAGTGGAAAGGGAACGAGTGGGCGCACTACCCTTGCTTCCCCTTGCTTATAAAGGGGGAGTGGGCGGACGTTCCGCCTTTCCTAATAAAGAAACCACCCACGATCTCTCCCACGACGCCGCATTCGACGCGTGCCGTTCGGGGAGGGCGCGGTGGATGCGGAGTGAAGTACGGCGTAACCTAGGCCGCGCGTGCCCGTGCCCTGTTTTGGGCCTGGCCCAACAGCGCTCGGCACCGTGTATGGCCCAGGCCCGGGTGCTCCTGTCGGTGTACTAAAGTAGGGGTACCTTAGTATCCCGAACTTGTGCACGGGCAGTCGCAACGTCCCGCGGCAAGGCTTGCCGGGCGATCGCCAAGATCCTCCGTGGTTCCTTTGGAGCCATTCAAGAACAAAGTATCCAAGACCCCGGCAAGAGGAGCTTGCCGGGAAGGAGACAAGACCCCGGCAAGAGGAGCTTGCCGGGAAGGCCAACCAAGGCCCGGTGAGCGACAAGCTCCCGGATGCGACAAGACAACGACCGCGGCAAGGCACTTGCCGCGACAAACTTCCACTCTGTACCTGCGCTCCAGCGCATCCACCAACGTGTCGATCTGGGACCCTTCCAGGCATACGTGGCGGAAGGCTGTGCAGCCAGAGGTACACGATGGCAAGCGGCGCTGACAAGATTGCCATCGTGGCAAGCAATGGCGCCCCTGGCGGTCCCTTTCTGCACGCAGACAGGCATTTAATGCCTTTGCCCCCTGTCGTCAGGGTTAGGTATGATACACTGTTGTAGGCGGCGGTGCCAACCGCAGTGCCTTTTCCATTTTTGCCCTTCTCTACGTTGCCACCTGTCGGTGACCCCTTGAGCATATAAAAGGAGGCCCATGCGCAACGTAGGGGGGTCGGCCAATGGAACACTCTCACGCTCGGTCTGGCTAGCTGCTGGAGTGTACTGTAGCACGCCACGCTCCCGAGCAAGAAATCAATACAAACACAAAGCAGGAGTAGGGTTTTACACATCCGTGCGGCCCAAACCTGGGTAAACTGATCGTGTCGCTCATGCGCCTCGCCTCGATCTGCTCTTCGTGCTCTCTCCGCCCCCTGCCGAACCGAAAGGGGCCCGGTCTGCCGTGGTCCCATAGGTGTCTGTGGGATCAGCACCCCCGACATCTTCCAAGAAACAAAACTCGGTATCCTTATCCACCGCCGAAGCGGAATACATTGCCGCTGGTTCATGTTGTGCTCAATTACTTTGGATGACCCAAACTCTTAAAGATTATGGGATCTATGTGAAACATGTTCCACTGCTTTGTGACAATGAAAGTGCTATCAAAATTGGTCATAATCCTGTACAACATTCTCGAACTAAGCATATTGAAGTTCGTCATCATTTCATTTGAGACCATGTTGCTAAGGGTGACATTGATCTTAAGCATGTTCGCACCGATAAGCAATTAGCGGATATATTTACTAAACCTCTTGATGAGAAAGTATTTTGCAGGTTGAGAGGTGAATTGAACATTATTGATGCTTCAAACTTGGAGTAGGAACTCCATTGGATACATGCAAGACATGAGCTTATGACTAATCCATGATATATCTCTTATGATGACTATCTTATGTCTTGGATATATTTGTACCTTGCATGTTGTCTAACCCATGTAGGTGCTTGGTTGAATCTAATTCCATGAGATTGCGACTCACTCACATCTTGAGCAATCTCTACATCACCAAGTCTCTACACAATGGTGGTTGAAGACAAGGAAGCACAAAACCATTCAAACATATCCTTTGACAAATTCTATGTTGAGCTTCATGATTGTCATTTTTGGATACACAAGTGCTCTTCCTTGCAAGAACTAACCCATGTTGGTACATGAACTCAAACTCCAAGTGGTGCTCCCAACTCTTGATGAGCTACATCAACCTTGAGCACCCACACAAGTTCAACTACATGAGCAAGAACCACACCACCACCCAAGGTATGTTATTCCATCTTAGAGAAGCTTTACTCCAAGACATGAGTCAAAGCAACTCAACAAGATGTGAATACATCAAGATGCTTAAACGAAAAATGGTAACCCCATTTTGAGCTTAAACGATGAGTATGACCTATGATCAAGTGTTCTCACTTGACTCCTAAGTCAATATACTCCAACATAGGTGACTATGTCACCGCCCAACTCTAGATGAAGTTCTCTTATGTTCTTTTCTGTGTTATTGCATTTGTCTCATGCATATTTATTTTCTTTCTCTTTTTCAAAAAAAAACTTCATCTAGATCTTTTAGTTTCTTCTCTTTTCTTTTTGTTTTTGTTCTGCATTTTCTGCATTCAATTCCTTGCAAATCCTTCAGATAATTCATTGCAAATCTTTGTGAGATCCTACATGTTTAGTGAGCTGAGGTGACAAGTGTTTTTCTCTGTGTTGAACTCGGTTTCACGGACTTGTAGTTTTCGGTCCAACCGAATCTTTTCGGCCCCACCAAAACATGCCACTCGGTGCCACCGACTTCACAACAGGAAAAACAGTTTGCCACTTGTTCTATATTTCTTCTGATCCAGCTCTACTCAATGAATCTTGTCCTCTACAAGCATCACAGTTTTATCCATTGCTTTGTGCTGAGTCTCAAGGACCAAACCTATACGATGGATTCCAGAAAGCCCTTCTTGGAAATTGATGTCAAAGGGGGAGAGAGAGATCACATCAAAGCTTATCACCTACAAGGGAGAAAGTATTAAGGGGGAGAAAGAGATTTCCAGGGGGAGAGAATACTCAAGGATCCCAGATGCTTGATGTTCAAGAGGAGAGATGTCACATGTCTTTTTGGGGGAAATACATGTTCGTATGTGCTTATTTGCATTAAGTTCTATCCATTTGTATCTTTGAGCTCTGATTTTCTGTTCCCTATCTTCTCCCAATATCCCATGTAAGATTCAGGGGGAGCAACACACCTAAGGGAAAGAAATCAGTCAAATTCATTGCATATCTTTACTCTTGGGGACATGTTGAATCCATTGTGGTACCTTGTACTCACTCTCTACATGTCATCCCAGTCTTGGTACTCTTGTGGCTTCTTTGGTTTGCTCTGACTAGTGGATGTACCTGTGTTATCTAACCTTGTTTGTGCAGGTTCATTCCATCCTAAGCCAGCTAAAGACTACAAGGTAAGTGTATGCATCAAAATCATGAGTGTGAGGAATTCTTGCTTATGTACATACTGTTTGCAAGAAGGACTCATGAGCATGAAGGTATTTTCCTTGATAATCTTTTGCTCTGATGCATATGGCCAAGATACATGTAACACATTGCCTACTCTGTAATGGTTATGCTCTCACATGCCTCTATATTTCACATTTACATGAGTGCATACATATAGGGGGAGCCTATGCTTGTTACATGTCCTTCCAAAGCTTTACTTGTTGTTCTTTATATCTTTATCTAAAGCTTTGATGTATGTTGCCAACAATTACCAAATAGGGGGATATTGAAAGCACAACTGCTCCCTAGGTGGTTTTGGTAATTAATGACAACATATCTCTTGTTGGACAAACGTTTCTATCTAGTATGTTTCAGATAAGTTCATCAATGGAGTGGCATGGACTAAAGCTTGTGGGAAATTCTCCAAGATGCTAAGGACAAAGGATTGGCTAAAGCTTAAAGCTCAAGACTCTTCATTTTACATTTTAGTGATCCAAGATCACATTGAGTCCATAGGAAAAGCCAATACTATCAAGGAGGGATGAGGTGTTGCTTAATGAGCCTCTTGCTTCAAGTGCTTAATGATATGCTCCAAAATCCTCAGCTACTTTCCCACTTCCACATATGACCTAAACCTAAGCCAAACTCGGACCTACCGACTATTTCTATCCGGCGCCACCGAGTTTCACTTGTCATAGCCATTGCCAAACCCTAGCAAATCGGTTCTACCGATAGGGATCTCGGTCTCACCGAGATGGGATTATAATCTCACTGTGTATGTCCATTGCCAAAATCGGTCTCACCGATCTTGTGCAATCGGTACTACCGAGATTGCAATGCAAACTCTCTATTTCCTTTTTGTAACTTTTCGGTCTCACCGAAAGAGCAAATCGGTCCCACCGAGTTTGCCTGACCAACCCTCTGTTTAGCTTGTTACCAAATCGGTCTCACCGAGTTTGTGTAATTAGTCTCACCGAGATTACGTTATGCCCTAACCCTAACCATATCGGTCCTACCGAGTTGCATGTCAGTCCCACCGAAAATCTCTAACGGTCACTAGGTTTACTATTTCGGTCCGACCGAGTTTGTTGATTCGGTCCCACCGAGATTGGTAAATTTTGTGTAATGGTTGGATTTTGTGTGGAGGCTATATATACCCCTCCACCTCCTCTTCACTCGTGGAGAGAGCCATCAGAACACATCTACACTTCCAACTCATATGTTCTGAGAGAGAACCACCTACTCATGTGTTGAGGCCAAGATATTCCATTCCTACCACATGAATCTTGATCTCTAGCCTTCCCCAAGTTGCTTTCCACTCAAATATTCTTTCCACCAAATCCAAATCCTGTGAGAGAGAGTTGAGTGTTGGGGACACTATCATTTGAAGCACAAGAGCAAGGAGTTCATCATCAGCACACCATTTGTTACTTCTTGGAGAGTGGTGTCTCCTAGATTGGCTAGGTGTCACTTGGGAGCCTCCGGCAAGATTGTGGAGTTGAACCAAGGAGTTTGTAAGGGCAAGGAGATCGCCTACTTCGTGAAGATCTACCGCTAGTGAGGCAAGTCCTTCGTGGGCGATGGCCATGGTGGGATAGACAAGGTTGCTTCTTCGTGGACCCTTCGTGGGTGGAGCCCTCCGTGGACTCGCGCAACCGTTACCCTTCGTGGGTTGAAGTCTCCATCAATGTGGATGTAGGATAGCACCACCTATCCGAACCACGGGAAAAACATCCGTGTCTCCAATTGTGTTTGAATTCTCCAAACCCTTCCCTTTACATTCTTGCAAGTTGCATGCTTTACTTTTCGCTGCCTATATACTCTTTGCATGCTTGCTTGATATGTATTGTGAATGTTGAAATTGTGCCTAAACTCCACTTAAACCGAAAAAGCTTAAAAACTGCAACTTTAGCATTAAGTGTCTAATCACCCCCCCTCTAGACACATCTACTTCAAGGTCCTACAGCGTACGCCCAACATGCTCACCGCCGCGCGTAGAGTCTTCCCAGCGCCACGCTGCGCTCGTTTGCACACCGTAGCGCCGAACCCATCGTCGGCCGAACTCCGGCCGCCGCCTTGGAGCTCGCCGTCGTCGGCTCCGGCCACCATAGGCCCGGCCTCCACCACCACTCGACACGCGCCTGCAAGAGCTTTCCAGCGAGCCCAAGAACGGCCTCGTCAGTGCCCTGTGGGCATTTTCCGAGTCGTGCCGCCGCCTCGGGCCTCGCCGGCGTCGAGTCGCCGGTGGGTTTGACCCTGCTGACCTGGGGTTGACCTTGTTTGACCCCCCCCCCCCCCAGGGTCACTGACTTGCGGGCCCATCTCTGTTAATCCTTAGCTAGATTAGATTAGTGCTAATTAACCCTGACAGTTGGTTTAGACACTGACATGTGGCCCCAGGCCCTTAACTAACCTAGGTTAGGATTAGATTAATGTTAATTAACTTGGTTAGTTAGGTTAGTCACTGACCAGTGGGTCCCACTGGTCAGGTTTGACCTGGCCGGTGCCTGTTGACCTGCTGACATCAGCGTGACCTAGTGCGGACGCAGTAAACCTTTTCTGTAATTTAAATAAATCTAAATGGTTTATTTATTTCAGAAAATGTTATAAACTTCTAAAAATCATATAAAATCAGCCGTAACTCCAAATGAAACAAATTATATATGAAAAATGATCAGAAAAATCCAAAGAATCTGTTTATGGCATTTGCATGCATTTAGAGCAACTTATATCCTCTGTTTAGGACAATTAAATTAAATGGCATTTAAGAAAGCACATATGGGGTTTGAATTTGAACCTAGGGTTCAAACCAACTTCATTTAATATGGTTGCTAGTTGCATTAGTTCAATCAACAACATATTGCCATGTCATGAGCATGCATCATATTGTCGCATTGCATTGATTGTGTTTCCTTCTTTGTTGCCAGAAGTTGTCCCCTCTCGATAGACATGGTTTCGACGATGAGTTCAATGACACTGATGAAGAGCTATACTCTCTTCAGAAGTGCCAGGCAAGCAAAACCCCCTTGCTCATTCCGATACAATCCCACTCTCTCGCTCCTGCTCTCTTTTACTGCATTAGGACAACAAAAATTCATCTGTTACTTGCTGCGGTAGTTGAACCCCTTATCCTCTGCATGACCTGTCATTGCCACCGTAAATAGATGAAACCCACTAGCATGAGTAGGAGTTGTTTGAGCCCTGATGTGCCTACTCATTCATGCTTGTTTGCCATGCCTGCTATTGCAGAGAGTCGTGTCAGGTCTGATTCATCGGGGATGAATCACAGGTGTGTGAACATGTCCTACTGTTGAGAGCTAAGTGTGTGAACATGTTTTGGTAAAGGTATCGATGAGAGGCCATGTAGGAGTACATGGTGGGTTATTTCATTGAAGCCGTCCTTAGGAACTGAGTTCTGTATTTGTGATCCATGAAACAGCTACTACCACACATTGGGCCCTGAAATATGACCTCGCTCGACTTACTGACCCCTCTCGTCCTCTGTCTAGGATTTGCAACCAGTTTCTGGTGTTTATAGGCTATGTGTTGGCGGCCGTGCGTAGCACTGACCCTAGGGGTGGGCTATGATGCGGTAGATACACCGTGGCACGGTGTACCGGGCGCCCGTTTGGTGTCTCGGGAACCCTGCACACATCATTTGGGGCTGTGAGCGAAACTCCAGCCGGATCTCCTCGCAGATGGAACCCGAATAGGCGATAAACCTGGACTAGAGACTTGTGCGGTTAGTCAGGTCATGGTCTACACCCACGTCGGCTTTCGCTTGAAGTCTGCCGAGCACATGTCGTGGGCAGACGCTAACACTACAAGAAATATGTCAACTTATGACCTTCTGTCAGTGACCCTTGAAGAATTGGTCATAAATTTATGACCATTTTAGACCAATTGGTCAAAAGCTGTTCAGGGGGCTCCAAACCCTAAACCATTGCGACCATTTTGGTCAGAAAGGTCGTAATTTCCTTACACGAAATGCTCACAAAGCAAACAGTGCTAGTCCGCTGCCTTATTTCTAGTTGTTAATGACCAATATAGATGGTCATAGCCTTGTAGATTGTGGTGGGTTGTGATGACTAGGCACCATCTCATCAGTTTTGCCTATGTGTCATGTCCATGTGGCAGTTTTTGCCCTAGGTTGTGAAGCAACCTATATTTCTATCATTCCCAAAATTCCCAAAAACATCTCATAAATTATTTGGGGCATATCTTCATCAAATATGTAAAAATCCTTCCTTGCCTAGTTCAAAACTAATTCAACAATATTCATTTTCCTATTCTATTCACAACAACACTTTATGAAGGAAGTGCTATTTATATATTCTTGATTGCCCTCGGAATTTTTGGGCACTCTTTCCTATCCAAATCATTACCGCATGACAAAATTCAGCTCCATTTGCCTAGCAAATCTTCCTCAGCAAATTTCCAAAGTTTTTGTCCACCTAGAAGCATTGTGAAGTACCTTTTTTATATCTCTAAATGACATGAAATTTATACAGTTCCTTCATATGCCCAAATTATCACCCTCCTCCAAATTGCAGCTCAGTCAAATCATCTATGTGAGCCCAGGTTCAATTTATATTTTATGGCCAAATTGGCACGTTGCAAAGCAAGTGTTATATATACCCCTCCTATTACCCTCAAACTTTTTGGGCACTCTTCCATACCCAAATCATTGCCACATGCTAATATTCAGCTCAATTTTCCTAGTAAATCTTTCTTGGGGAATTTCCAAAGTTTCTACCTCGAGAGAAGCTTTGTGAAGTAAGTACTAGCTAGGCTTACCCAAATGATCTGAAAATTTACCAGCGCATGACCATACCTAAGTAACTTACCTACACCAATGTTGAGCTCATTTCATTCATCTAATCGCTCTCACTAGTTTTCCCAAGTTTCTGTCCATAGAAGAGCATTGTGAAGGAAGTACTACTTTGCCATGTCCAAATGGTATCAATTTTCTACAATGCTTTCCTATGTCCAAATAACCATCCTCCACAAAATTTCAGCTCACTCCATTCATTATTTTGAGCCCAGCTTCAACATTCATATTTTTGTTCAGCGTGGTACTTTGCAAAGCAAGTACCACCTAGGATCCTCCTTTTGAGCTAAAAATTTGTGAAGACATTATTCTTAGTAGATGATCATCCTCATCCAAAACTCACGCCCATTGGCCATGTGCATTTCCCGTGCCGCTAATCAAACACTTGGCTGCTAATTCATGTTTGAGCATCGATCGGTCTCCTCGTGAGAATCTTATGTTGTAATTTTCTTTCTAGCACCAACCTGGGGAGTGCCCAACCCACTAGACATGCCTAGGCTGCCCAGAACACATGGCAACATTACGGTCACGCGGTGACCACGCGACGGGCATGCGAGTTTACGCGCTCTTGAGTTGGGGCCCTCGGCCACCGCCCAAACCTCGACGTTTCACCACCAAAACATGTATTTATGATTAAATAGGTCCTTATGTAACTAGAAATGATTTTTGGAAAAAATAAATACCAAACTATGAGGCAGCTGCAGTTCAAATTTGACCCGCTTCCATCTGAATCGGCGGAAATTTGTCTTTTTCACGAGAGGTGGATCAAAAATTTTTACACCCAACCATTTTGTCAATTGTGCATTAAATATGGCATAGTATTTTATAAAAATGATCTGGTCCAATTTTGCAACAATTATTTGGTAGTTCCTTCACAAAAAAACCTCCTTTTGGGCACTCGAAAAATGGAAAATGGTTTTTTCATCCAACGAAAATGAAAACTTCCTTAGACAACATTGTTTGCCATTCCAATATGCACTCTTGTGCACAATATGAGATCATTTGAACAAACTATGCCATGAATGTGGCCATAAGATTGATCATTTGGCTTGAAAGCCACACATGATAGCTCGTTTCTGAGAACACTTTTTTATAATAATTTCCGTATTACAAGTTTGTTATTTTTCCTAGGAACTTGGCCACATATGATGACACAATGCGAAGGTTTCCCAATTTTTTGATCTTTTTGAATTTTTTATGCCCGTTTCAAACCGCGGTCAAAACGGCGGGAATGACCGTTCCTAGCTAGTGGTTGAATCTTGGAATTTTGTTGGTGTTTCTCTGATTAAAAAGATACTTATGTACCTAGAAATGATTTTTGGAAAAAATAAATAGCAAACTATGAGGCAGCTGCAGTTCAAATTTGACCCGCTTCCAGCTGAATCGGCGGAAATTTGTCTTTTTCACGAGAGGTGGATCAATACTTTTTGCACCCAACCATTTGGTCAATTTTGCAACAATTATTTGGGAGGTCCTTCACAAAAAAACCTCCTTTTGGGCACTCGAAAAATGAAAAATAGTTTTTTCGTACAAAGAAAATGAAAACATCCTTAGGCAACATTGTTTGCCATTCCAATATGCACCCTTGTGCACAATATGAGATCATTTGAACAAACTATGCCATGAATGTGGCCATAAGATTGATCATTTGGCTTGAAAGCCATTGATCTCCATACATGATAGCTCATTTCTGAGAACACATTTTAAAAATAATTTCCGTATTACAAGTTTATTATTTTTCCTGGAAACTTGGTCACATATAGTGACACAATGCGAACGTTTTCCAATTTTTTGATTTTTTTTTGAATTTTTTATGCCCGTTTCAAAATGCGGTCAAAATGGCGGGCTTGACCGTTCCTAGCTAGTGGTTGAATCTTGGAATTTTTTTGATGTTTCTCTGATTAAATAGATACTTATGTACCTAGAAATGATTTTTGGAAAAAATAAATAGCAAACTGAGGCAGCTACAGTTCAAATTTGACCCGCTTCGAGCTGAATCGGCGGGAATTTGTCTTTTTCACCAGAGGTGGATCAAAACTTTTTACACCCAACCATTTGGTCAATTGTGCATTAAATATGGCCTAGTATTTTAGAAAAATGATTTGGTTCAAATTTGAAACAAATATATGGAAGGTCACTCACAAAAAAATCATTTTGGGCACTCGAAAAATGGAAAATGTATTTTCTGTTATTCGAGGGAACAATACTACTACTTATGAGGAACCTTAACAAACATTGTCAAAAAAAGAGAAGGAAACTTACTGCCGATTGTCGTGGTGCTGCATTGGATCTCCCCGACACTGCAACGGAGCTTCATCGGGCGCCGTGGTGCTGCGTTGGAACTCTTGAAGCACCGTCAAGAGATGCAATGGAGCTTCATGGGGATGTCATCGGTGCTGCGTTGAAGCTTTTTCACGCTCGGTGCTGTCGTGACATATTGATGTGATTGAAGGACCACCAATGGACAGATCGGGCGGCTACCCAGGCGAATGATTTCTAGGAAAAATCATCTGGCTGACTGGTAGTATCTACCTATTGTTAATCAATTACTACCAATTTAGAAGGACATAACATCATCAAAGTCTATACTTCGTTCTGATTGGTCTATTGGCATGTCACGCGGATCAAGCGTCACAGATCGTCGGATACTCCCAGATCCAACGGCCCACACCCACGCACCTTCTCACCCCTCGTCCTACCCACAGCCCAACCACCCAAACCCTAACTCCCCTCCCACTCCAGCCGCCGCTACCCCCTTCTCCCTCCCAAATCCAATCCTGCCTGCGTCCTCCCGCCCCGGCCTCCATCTCCATTCCTGCCCGTGTCGGCCACCTCCCTCCGGTGGACTGCCTCGCCGCCGCCGCCCCCACCGGCGAACTCCCTCTCCTCTCTCCTTCTCTCCCTACCCAGATCGAGCAGCTCCTCCTCCCCCTCACGCTCCCATCCACTGACCCTGTTCATCCTGGGAAGGAAGGAGCGAGCTCCCAGGCCGGATGCGTGCTCCTTCCAGCCAGCTGATCTCGCGCCTGGCTGTCGCCAAGCGATTCTACGCCACGCAGCTCGGCCACGCCGGTACCCTCCCTTCCCCCCTCTTGGGATTGATTGGATCGAATCGCTCTGCGTCGGGTTTCGTGATTGATTGATTGGTTGGTTGGTTGGTTGGTTGGCTGATTGATTTGCCGGTTCTTGCATGCGGGCATGCGCAGATCGGGCGGGGATGGACGAGCTGGACATGGACGGCGACGAGAACATGGGCTGGCCCGACTTTGCCTGCCCCTACTGCTACAAGGACCACGACATCGCCTCCCTTGTCGCCAACCTCGAGGAGGACCACCCCTTCGAGCCCCACGCCGCGGTCAGTCCCGATTAACCTCCTCCTCCTCCTGCTTGGATTGTTATCTAGAGATCCATGGAGTACGTAGTATATCTTTGAGCGGGTGGCCTGTAACAAGAACGAGAGCCCTCTTGTTCAGGGGTAGGGGCGTTGAACAGGACGACCCAATGAGTCCTCCTCCTTTTGTTTCATCTCTTGATGGACACCTTGGGAATTCCTAGTGTAAATTTGGTTTGCGTAATGCTCTGGTGAGGTCTGGCAAATGATTTTAGATCTGCACAAGGGGTGCAAACTTGGATCAATTGCGTTTAGAGCTTGGGCCTGTGTAATTATTCTTCTGTGGATTATGGAATGCAAGAACCGTTCCTTATGATCCTGGGATTACTAGTTTGGGCGGGGAGACCTTGCCTGGGCTTTACTTGTTGTGCTCTGGCAGCCTACTGAAACCTAATTATTCTTGTCAATGTCCCTTGACTGGGCACGTGGGAAGAGTCTTTCTTTCTCCAGTTATGTGCAATAGGGTATCAACGCCTGCCATCTTGAAGTAGTGCTTCTGCTCACTTTGTTGCTGAAGTAGAGTTCTTGTTGATTCATCTTGCTAGCAACTGAGTAGCTTTATATTAGGATCTGCTTGAGTTTCTATGATGTTCTCTCTTAGTATCATGTCAAGAGCTGCGAGTCGTGCATATATAACTGAGCTGTATAAGACCAGCAAGTTTTTTTCCCAATTAGCTTTCCGTGTGCATGCTCTTAATCCCCATAGCACTAAGAGAGGACCTTACTGATTCCCATATTACTAATTTCTGTATCAAACATCTATGTGCTAGCTCTGTCAAATATAATCAACTGAAATAATCTTGCTTGGTTAATGAAGTATTGACTTGCATTTGGTTGGTTGTGATTCCAAGCATGTTGTAGTTCTAGACATTAGTAGTACTTGTTAGTGCAAGCATGTTGTTTCATGTCACACTGAATTTCCACCTGAATATATGTTAGCATGAGTGTGGTATGTTGTGTTGAACTGGAGAAACCGTAGCTAGTGCAGCCCATTCAGAAGTGAGTTACACATTTTTTCTGCTGAGATACACGAATGTGGAAAGATGGGTTTTTGCTTGCTTAAGTTTTTGATATAGTCTGCATCTACTCTATGTCTGTATGTTGAGTTTTACTTTTCCTGACCTCATATACAGAGATTTCACTCCTCTAGTTTTGCTTCCCTGTTTTTTATTATTGCAGTTGTTCCCTAGTTAATAGTTTTGTCCCGGAATTAGGCATTGTTGGTGCTGCCTCAGGATGTGAAGTTATATCTATTGTGTTTTTGTCTCTTTTTCTTTTCATCCTCAGTGTGACCTGTTAATGAAGTATTGGTTGGTTGTGATTCCAAGCATAGATCTCTTGACGTTTCTACTTGTTAGTGCATTTCAATCTGAACATGTTGGCATGAGCGTCTCAATTAATTTACAGTAGTATATATATGCACGTTTCATCTTAGTCTCTCGGCAAGTATTTATGAGTGTCTCAATTAATTTAGTATGTTTTGCTATTTGTACTTGGATAGAAAAGCTAAAATCTGTATAGTGCTCTGTGTGTAATACCAAGTTGTTCCTGTTATTTACAAACTGCTGTTCTTATACACTGATCCACAACCTTACATTACACATTTGAAATTAATTAAAATACATCTAAACACAGTGCTTCAACACAGATTTATCCTATGATTATACCTGAGACATTAGTTTGTTTTTATGCTTTTGTTTCCCACAGTGCTTCAAGCTTGTTTATTAGCTCGATTTGTTGTTATTCTGTTTAACAGGAGCAGAAACAGCTCATATGACTCTATTGTTGTTCTTGACCTGCTATTACTGCTGTTGTAGGAGGATCACGCCTAGGAGAAGAGAGGGCTCATTCCACTTGTTTGGAAGAGAAGACGATGAAGCATGGTGGTTATCTGGATAATCTACCTTGTGTTTTGGTTGTACTTTGTACCTAGTTATATTGTATTCTGTAGTAGTCAGCACATTCTGGAGCAGAATCGAGTGAAGTTGTAAAACTGTAAGAAATGTGAGAAATATACTTTGTACCTAGTTCTGTTTCATTTGAAATATTTGTCATTTGTGTACTGTGAGAAATGTGAGAAATGGAAAGCTGATGAGTTTTTTGATAAAAAGCAATGTGGCTCCACTGCCAGGAAAAATCTGACAATTGGGACCCATCTAAAAACTGGACCACAAAAAACCCTCGAAAACAAAAATGAAATGGACCGCAAAAGGCCATGCCTAGAAAATAAAAAGGCCAAATTGTTGGGCCAGGCCCATGTAGCTAGAGAAAATTAATAGAGAAAATATATAGTAAAAAGGCCGAATTGTTGGGCTAGGCCCATGTAGAAAACCGAATTGGACCGGGCTGAATCTTGTGCCACATCAACTTGCCACGCTGGATGCCTACATGGCCTGCGGAGGTTGCTAGTGACCAAAATGCCACAGTGGACATATTTTGGTCATAAACGTCTACGACCATTCCTGAAGAAAGGTCGCTGTAGTCAGTTTATGACCGCCAGCTTTTGACCTTATATTTTTTGTCACAAAAAGGTCACAAATGGAAATTTGTGACCATTCAGTGACCAATAGTGGTGGTCACAAGTTGACATATTTCTTGTAGTGTAAGTGATGGAAACATGTGTGACGAAGTACACCCCTGCAGTGTTATAAATGATCTATTCGAATAGCCGTGTCCGCGGTAAAGGACTTCTGGGTTGCCTATAACAGTTCATAGACAAGTGGAAGTGGATACTCTAAAATGCGCAAGATAAGCATGAGTGCTATGGATGGTGTTCTCGTAGGTAGACGGGAGAGGATCCATAGTGGTGTATTGATTGGTGAATATGTGGACTCGTGTGCGCCACCTCAAAAGAGTTGCTTGCAGTCATAGTTCAGGTTACCCACTGGGTCAAAGCTGGCTTGCTGCAGTTAAACCCCACCATCCCTTTGTTGATGCCGATGCATATGTAGCTAGTTCTGATGTAAGTCTTGCTGAGTACTTTTGTACTCACGTTTTCTTAATTTATGTTTTGCAGAGAGACTTCAGTCTCGCTAGTAGTTTCGCGTGGACTTCGAGGTTTAGCTTGATACCTCAGCTACGATCTTGTGCCGTCAGCAGGATCTGGTGGATAGTCCGGCTTCTTAGCCTTTTTCATTTGTAGATGTCTGTACTCAGACATGTTAAGCTTCCGCATGTGCTTTGATTTGTATGCTATGATTGTTGGGTCATGAGACCCATGTTTGTAATATCTCGCTCCTCGGAGCCTAATGAACAAATACTTGAGTCATAGAGTTATGTTGTGATGCCATGTTGTATTTACACATATCAAGCATATTGTGTGTATGATTGAAATGCTTGGTATGTGTGGGATCCGACAATCTAGTTGTTTATCCTTGGCAGCCTCTCTTATGGGGAAATGTAGTCTAGTGCTTCCATGAGCCATAGTAGTCCGCTACAGCCCGGTTCACCGGAGTCCTGCTAGCCCAGCACTACTGCTCAGGACACCTGACTGGCCGGCATGTGTTTCACTTCGTTCTTGTGTTTGTCCCTTCGGGGAAATGTCACGCGGTGACATCGGGAGTCCTGCCTAGCCTGCTATAGCACGGGTTTTCGGAGTCCTGTTAGCCCAGTGCTACAGCCCGGATTCACATACTGTTGACCCACATGCTCGATGTGATTCATGTATGCCTGTCCCCATAGGTTGGTGCCGCTTTGGGTTCACGACTAGCCATGTTGGCCCAGGTTCTCTGTCATATGGATGCTAGCGACACTATCATATACGTGAGCCAAAAGGCGCAAACGGTCCCGGGCCATGGTAAGGCGACACCCGTGGGAATACCGTGCGTGAGGCCGCAAAGTGATATGAGGTGTTACCGGCTAGATCGATGTGACTTGGAATCGGGGTCCTGACACTTTATCATCGGTATGTTACTTGCCCGAGATTCAATCGTTGGTATCTCAATACCTAGTTCAATCTCATTACCGGCAAGTCTCTTTACTCGTTCCATAATGCATCATCCCGCAACTAACTCATTGGTCACATTGCTTGCAAGGCTTATAGTGATGTGCATTACCGAGAGGGCCCAGAGATACCTCTCCGACAATCAGAGTGACGAATTCTAATCTCGATCTATGCCAACTCAACAACTACCATCGGAGACACCTGTAGAGCACCTTTATAGTCACCCAGTTACATTGTGACGTTTGGTAGCACACAAAGTGTTCCTACGGTATCCGGGAGTTGCATAATCTCATAGTCATAGGAACATGTATAAGTCATGAAGAAAGCAATAACAATATACTAAACGATCAAGTGCTAAGCTAATGGAATGGTTCAAGTCAATCACATCATTCTCTAATGATGTGATCCCGTTAATCAAATGACAACTCATGTCTATGGCTAGGAAACTTAACCATCTTTGATTCAACGAGCTAGTCAAGTAGAGGCATACTAGTGACACTCTGTTTGCCTATGTATCCACACATGTACTAAGTTTCTGGTTAATACAATTCTAGCATGAATGATAAACATTTATCATGAAATAAGGAAATAAATGATAACTTTATTATTGCCTCTAGGGCATATTTCCTTCAGTCTCCCACTTGCACTAGAGTCAATAATCTAGTTCAC
The DNA here is from genome assembly GCA_034509565.1 of Triticum monococcum. NCBI lineage: Eukaryota > Viridiplantae > Streptophyta > Magnoliopsida > Poales > Poaceae > Triticum > Triticum monococcum. The sequence goes on along the minus strand of CM067843.1, from coordinate 750,663,873 downwards.
ATCGCCATGTGATTTAACACCAATAGTTCACATCACCATGTGATTAACACCCATACTTTACATCGCCATGTGAGCAACACTCAAAGGGTTTACTAGAGTCAGTAATCTTAGTTCACATCGCCATGTGATTAACACCCAAAGAGTAGTAAGGTGTGATCATATTTTGCTTGTGAGAGAAGTTTAGTCAACGGGTCTGCCATATTCAGATCCGTATGTATTTTGCAAATTTGTATGTCAACAATGCTCTGCATGGAGCTACTCTAGCTAATTGCTCCCACTTTCATTATGTATCCAGATTGAGACTTATAGTCATCTCGATCAGTGTCAAAACTTGCACCGTCGTAACCCTTTACGATGAACCTTTTGTCACCTCCATAATCGAAAAACATATCCTTATTCCACTAAGGATAATTTTGACCGCTGTCTAGTGATCTACTCCTAGATCACTATTGTACTCCCTTGCCAAACTCAGTCTAGGGTATACAATAGAACTGGTACACAACATGACATACTTTATAGAACTTATGGCTGAGGCATAGGGAATGACTTTCATTCTCTTTCTATCTTCTTCCATGGTCGTGCTTTGAGTCTTACCCAATTTCACACCTTACAATACAGGCAAGAACTCCTTCTTTGACTATTCCATTTTGAACTACTTCAAAAATTTGTCAAGGTATGTACTTATTGAAAAAACTTATCAAGCGTCTTGATCTATCTTTATAGATCTTGTTGCTCAATATGTAGGTAGCTTCATTGAGGTATTTCTTTGAAAAACTCCTTTCATACACTCCTATTATGCTTTCCAGAAAATTCTACATCATTTCCGATCAATAATATGTCATTCACATATGCTTATCAGAAAGGTTGTAGTGCTCCCACTCACTTTCTTGTAAATACATGCTTCATCGCAAGTCTGTATAAAACTATATTCTTTGATCAACTCATCAAAGCATATATTCCAACTCCGAGATGCTTTGCACCAGTCCATGGATGGATCGCTGTAGCTTGCACATTTTGTTAGCACCTTTAGGATCAAAAAACCTTCTGGTTGCACCGTATACAACTCTTCTTTAAGAAATCCATTAAGGAATGTAGTTTTGATATCCATTTGCCAGATTTCATAAAATGTGGCAATTTGCTAACAAGATTCGGACAGACTTTAAGCATAGATACAAGTGAGAAACTCTCATCATAGTCAACACCTTGAACTTGTCGAAAACCTTTTGCGACAATTCTAGCTTTGTAGATAGTAACACTATATCAGCGTTCGTCTTCCTCTTGAAGATCCATTTAATCTCAATGGCTCGCCAATCATCAGGCAAGTCAATCAAAGTCCACACTTTGTTCTCATAAATGGATCCCATCTCAGATTTCATGGCCTTAACCCATTTCGCGGAATCTGGGCTCATCATCACTTCCTCATAGTTCGTAGGTTTGTCATGGTCTAGTAACATGATTTCCAGAATCGGATTACCGTACCACTTAGGTGCGGAACGTATTCTAGTTGACCTACGAGGTTCGGTAGTGACTTGATCTGAAGTTTCATGATCATCATCATTAACTTCCTCACTAATTGGTGTAGGCATCACTGGAACTGATTTCTGTGATGAACTACTTTCCAATTTTGGAGAAGGTACAATTACCTTATCAAGTTCTACTCCCTCCCACTCACTTCTTTCGAGAGAAACTCCTTCTCTAGAAAGGATCCATTCTTAGCAACGAATATCTTGCCTTTGGATCTGTGATAGAAGGTGTACCCAACAGTTACTTTTGGGTATCCTATGAAGACGCACTTCTCCGATTTGGGTTTGAGCCTATCAGGATGAAACTTTTGCACATAAGCATCTCAACCCCAAACATTAAGAAAAGACAGCTTAGGTTTCTTGCTATACCACAGTTCATACGGTGTTGGCTCAATGGATTTACATGGTGCCTATTTTAACGTGAATGCAGTTATCTCTTATGCATAATCCCAAAATGATAGTGGTAAATCGGTAAGAGACATCATAGATCGCACCATATCTAATAAAGTACGGTTATGACGTTCGGACACACCATTACGCTGTGGTGTTCCAGGTGGAGTGAGTTGCGAAACTATTCCACATTGTTTCAAATGAAGACCAAACTCGTAACTCAAATATTCGTCTCCATGATCAGATCGTAGAAACTTTATTTCCTTGTTACGATGATTTTCCACTTCACTCTGAAATTCTTTGAACTTTTCAAATGTTTCAGACTTATGTTTCATCAAGTAGATATACCCATACCTGCTCAAATCATCTGTGAAGGTCAGAAAATAACGATACCTGCTGCGAGCCTCAATACTCATCGGATCGCATACATCAGTATGTATTATTTCCAATAAGTCAGTTGCTTGCTCCATTGTTCCGGAGAACGGAGTCTTAGTCATTTTGCCCATGAGGCATGGTTCGCAAGCATCAAGTGATTCCAAAAGTCCTTCAGCATGGAGTTTCTTCATGCACTTTACACCAATATGATCTAAACGGCAGTTCCACAAATATGTTGCACTATCATTATCAACCTTGCATCTTTTGGCATCAATATTATGAATATGTGTATCACTACGATCAAGATTCAACAAACCATTCACCTTGGGTGTATGACCCCAGAAGGTTTTATTCATGTAAACAGAATAACAATTATTCTTTGACTTAAATGAATAACCATATCAAGATAAACATGATCCAATCATATTATGCTTAACACAAACACCAAATAACATTTATTTTAGGTTTATCACTAATCCCGAAGGTAAAGGGAGTGTGCGATGGTGATCTTATCAACCTTGGAATCACTTCCAACTCACATCATCACCTCACCCTTAACTAGTCTCTGTTTATTTTGCAACTCCTGTTTCGAGTTACTACTCTTAGCAACTGAACCAATATCAAATACTGCGGGGTTGCTATAAACACTAGCAAAGTACACATCACTAACATGTATATCAAATATACTTTTGTTCACTTTGCCATCCTTCTTATCCGCCAAGTATCTAGGGCAGTTTCGCTTCCAGTGACCATTTCCTTTGCAGTAGAAGCACTTAGTTTCAGGCTTGGGTCTAGCTTTGGGCTTCTTCATGGGAGTGACAACTTGCTTGCCATTCTTCTTGAAGTTCCCTTTCTTTCCCTTGCCCTTTTACTTGAAACTGGTGGTCTTGTCAACCATCAACACTTGATGCTTTTCTTAATTTCTACCTTCGCCGATTTTAGCATCACAAAGAGCTTTAGGAATTGTTTTCTTCATCCCTTGCATATTATAGTTCATCACGAAGTTCTAGTAACTTGGTGATAGTGACTAGAGAAGTTTGTCAATTACTATCTTATCTGGAAGATTAACTCCCACTTGATTCAAGCAATTGTAGTACCCAGACAATCTGAGCACATGCTCACTAGTTGAGCTATTCTCCTCCATCTTGTAGGCAAAGTACTGTCAGAGGTCTCATACCTCTGGATACGGGCATGAGTATGAAATACCAATTTCAACTCTTGGAACATCTTATATGCTCCGTGGCGTTCAAAACATTTTTGAAGTTCCGGTTTTAAGCCGTAAAGCACGATGCACTAAACTATCAAGTTGTCATCATACCGAGCTTGTTAAAACGTTCACAAGGTCTGCATATGCTCCTGCAATAGTTCTGTCACCTAGCGGTGCATCAAGGACATAATTTTTCTGTGTAGCAATGAGGATAAACCTCAGATCACGGACCTAGTCCGTATCATTGCTACTATCATCTTTCAACATAGTATTTCTCTAGGAACATATCAAAAAATAAACGGGGAGCTACATCGCGAGCTATTGATCCACAACATAGTTATGCAAATACTATCAGGACTAAGTTCATGATAAATTAAAGTTCAATTAATCATATTACTTAAGAACTCCCACTTAGATAAACATCCCTCTAATGATCTAAGTGATCACGTGATCCATATCAACTAAACCATGTCTGATCATCATGTGAGATGGAGTGGTTTTCAATGGTGAACATCACTATGTTGATCATATCTACTATATGATTCATGCTCGACCTTTTGGTCTCCAGTATTCCGAGGCCATATCTGCATATGCTAGGCTCGTCAAGTTTAACCCGAATATTCCGCGTGTGCAAAACTGGCTTGCACTTGTTGTATGTGAACGTAGAGCTTATCACACCCGATCATCATGAGGTGTCTCGGCACAACGAACTGTCGCAATGGTGCATACTCAGGGAGAACACTTATACCTTGAAATTTAGTGAGAGATCATCTTATAATGCTATAGACGAACTAAGCAAAATAAGATGCATAAAGGATAAACATCACATGCAATCAAAATATGTGACATGATATGGCCATGATCATCTTGCGCCTTTGATCTCCATCTCCAAAGTACCATCACACTGGTAGAAAAAGGGCCTGTTGTCCCGGTTCGTAAGGGCCTTTAGTCCCGGTTCCTGAACCGGGACTAAAGGGTCGGTACTAATGCCCTGTCCCTTTAGTCCCGGTTCAATCCAGAACCGGGACTGATGGGCCTCCACGTGGCCTGTGCACGGAGCCCAGGCAGGAGACCCTTTGGTCCCGGTTGGTGGCACCAACCGGGACCAATAAGCATCCACGCGTCAGCATTTCTGTGGCTGGGGTTTTTGTTGTTTTTAAAGGGGGGGGGTTTGGGGGTTTTGGGGGGGTTAATTTAGGTGTTTCATATATTGTGTTAGCTAGCTATAATTAATAGAGAGAAGTGTCCTCTCTTATGTCCGTGCTTGGTCGACGCTATGTACTATACATACGTATAGAGAGGACTAGACACGCTAGCTAGCTAGTAAGCAAACGAAGGAAACAGAAGATCGTCATGAACATATATGCATACAGAGAGAAGTGATATCGACCACCTCTCCTTCTCCGAGAGATTGGTCGAACAACAAGTTCTCGTATATCTATCCGACACTACCGGCTACATATATACCATAATTATCTCTTACAAATATAATCATACGGACTCATGGTCCACATAGTATTCTCCGTCTTCAGCGATCACGTGGTCAAGAAAGAATGCCGCCAATTCCTCTTGAATTGCTCGCATGCGAGCTGGTGCTAGGAGTTCATCCCGCTTCCGAAACATCTAATATGAAGAAGGGGGTCAATACATATATATATGTATGAATGAAACTCAACACAAATGATGGTAATAAAATAAAATTGTGAATGTTGTTATTTACGTACTTCATATTGTTCGTCAGAGTACCCGCCCCGCTCACAGGTCGTGTGGCGGATGGACTCGCAGACGTAGTATCGACAGAAATCATTCCCTTGTTCCTGCCACAACCACTTTACAAGAAATAGAGGTCAATCAAACTGATAAGCAAGAATGCTAAATGGTATTGATGAAACTAGCACTTGAATCACTAGGAGATGCGCGGAACATGCTACTATAGTACTTACTTTCGGGTGTCTAAATTCCAGCTCCTTCGGCAGTCCCGGAACTTTTCTGGTGAATTTTCTCCAAACCCTGCCGGACAAATAAAACAATTACTTGATATCAGGAAATGAACAAAGTTGCTGATATGGTGTATAATGATCGATTTAACTTACTTCTTGAGGATTTCAGTCATGTCCGCATACTCCTGGGGATCTTTTCGTTTAGAGTCCAAGACAGTTACTACTCCCTGCTCAAGCCTAATCTCTAGGAAAATATAGTGGTACCTGCGCACGCATGCATAACTCATCAATTACATTACTATAACCTAGACTAATATATAAGGGAAACCGAATATGCACAAGACAGTAACACTCACTTGAAGTTGTAAGGAAAGAGTATTATATCTTTGTTTTCATTTTTTGTGAATGATCGTAGCAAGTTGGCCTCGATATCCTCGGGACGATGTTCAACCTCAGTTGCATCTATGAGATATGTGTTAACGAACCCAATATCACTGATTTGTCTTTTCTTCAATTCGGCGATCTTCAATCTGCATAATATAGTGAGGATAATTATAAATACATGCAATGAAAGAGATGAGCTATATAGAGAGACTTAATGACAGAAGTAGTAGTACTTACAGACAGTAGCAGGTGACCGTTGTTTTATCGAGGGACAATTGATTGAAAAACTGATAGAACTCCTCAAATGGAATAGGCAACAGTTCAATTCCAATGAGGTCATGCTCTGGTTTAACTCTCGCATACAAAGTACTCCTCCCCCCAGACTCTCTGCAGATTTTCAAGTACCAATCATGCAATCTTCGCATCATTCTTGTTAAAGATTTTTCATCTGTGACGAGAGGCTTCCTGTACTCGTATCTGTGTATCTGCACCTCCATGGGATCATAATGTACATCGTCGGGCAGGTAATCGTCAACATTGCAATAACTGGGCACCATCCTCGGATTGATGATGTCGCTAGGCACCTTGAGCGGGGGGCACGATTGCTTCGCTTGTTCGCCGAGCTGGGCAATTTGTTTCCCAGCTGCTCGTCGTTCTTTCAGCCTTTGATCACTGACTGTACTTCCCGACCGCTCCGCTTCGGCCCATGTCTTTGCAATAATGCGCTCATAGTTGCCTTTCGGCGGAGACTTGGGTGGTTTTGCCAGGGCAGCCAGAGTGCGCTTCACTTTCACCGAATCTACCTTCTCCTCCGGAGGTGGATGTCTCTTTGCTTTCAACCCTTGAAACCAGTCATCCACTTCGGTTCGCGTGATCTTCGCGTTCTCCTCCGGGGTCCTCTCGTATGGTAACTTCTATGGACTCTTCAGAGAAGGACCGAATCTGTATGTCCTCCCGCCTCTGGCTGTACTGCTAGACGCCGGCCGAACAGACGGAGCGGCTGTCTTCTTTACTTGCTTACAAGGCGGAGGAGAAAGACTACGATGCGCCGGAGCAGCTGTCGGAGCAGCGGCGGGTCTCTTCCGCCTTTGGCGACAAGGCGGAGAAGGAGGAGGCTGGCTGCTCGGGCACGCCGGCACAGGCGGAGAAGGAGCCGGCCGAGGGCCCTGATCGTCACTCGCTGGAGTAGGAGGCAGTGGAGGAGGCGGAGTGCCCTGACTCGTCGGTGGAGGAGGAGGAGGTGGAGGCGTCCAGTTCAGAAGGTTGATGAGCTCCTTCCGCCATAGGCATGAAGCCATCAGAGCAGAACCCAGCCGAGTCTCCCCTTCACCGGTAGGGTGGTCAAGCTGGAGGTCCTCAAATCCCTCCGTTATTTCATCCACCATCACCCTAGCATATCCTTCTGGAATCAGCCGGCAATGAAAAGTTGCACCGGGTTCAGTAGGATAAACAGAGCCAACAGCCGCCTTGACCTTCAAATTCATCCATTGCGTCATAAGGTGGCAATTTTGAGACTCCGTGGTAGCATCCACGGGATAGCTGGCAGGAGCCGTCAAGGCATGCTCCGACTGAAGCAGCTCGGTGGAAGCCATGCTGTTTCTCCGCTGAGATGGCGGGGTAGCTTCGGGGGAAGCTTCGGCAGTACGTTTGCTGCAATTTGCTTCTCGTTCCTATATCGCTTGTACCCTTGCTTGCAGCGCCTGCATTTGGGTCTGCTGCACTTTTTTCCTCCTCTCATGGGATTTGTAACCGCCTGCGTCCGGAAACCCAACCTTCCACGGAATGGAGCCTGGCGTGCCTCGTGTCTGTCCAGGGTGCTCAGGATTCCCAAGGGCCATTGTGAGCTCGTCGTTCTCCCTGTCTGGAAGGAATGTCCCTTGCTGCGCTGCTTCGATATAGTGCTGAAGCTTCCTGACTGGTATGTCCATTTGATCATTCGTCCAAATGCAGTTCCCTGTTACAAGGTCCAAGGTTCCGCCAGCCCCGAAGAACCAAGTCCGGCAATGGTCTGGCCAGTTAATTGTCTCTAGTTCGATCCCTTTATCAACCAGATCATTCTTAGTCTTGGCCCACTTAGGCCGGGCTACGAGGTAGCCACCTGACCCCGTGCGATGGTGATGCTTCTTCTTCGCAGCATTTTGCTTGTTTGTCGCTGACATCTTCTTACTCTTTTCCGATGTCTTGTGGGCCACAAATGCGGGCTAGTGATCTCTAATCTTCTCATATCTGCCCTTGAATTCTGGTGTCTCATTATTTTCGACAAACTTATTCAGCTCTTTCTTCCACCTCCTGAATAGTTCTGTCATCCTCTTAAGAGCAAAAGACTTGATTAATTGCTCTTTAACTGGCTTCTCTGGATTATCCTCTGGCGATAGGGTGAAATTTGACTTCAGCTCAGTCCAAAGATCATTTTTCTGCATATCATTGACATAAGACACCTCAGGGTCTTCTGTAGCCGGCTTAAACCATTGCTGGATGCTGATCGGGATCTTGTCCCTAACCAAAACCCCGCACTGAGCAACAAATGCGCTCTTTGTCCAGACGGGTTCAATCGGTTGGCCGTCGGGCGCGATTGCTATGATCTCAAACTTTTCATCCGAGCTCAACTTTTTCTTCGGGCCTCGTCTCTTTACCAAAGTTGTGCTCGATCCGGAGGGCTAGAAAAAAGAACAAAGACTTAATTAATATGTGTACATACCAAAACAATGAATGCATCAATTAGCTAGTCAGCCGAAGCTTAACTAATATATATACCTGGCCGGACTCGGTTCGGTCACCGGAGACGTCCTCACGGTCTCCTTCTTGCACCGGCATTAGGTCACCGGAGCCATCATAATCAACTGCTTCCAGACCATCGGTCTCGTTGAGAAACAACGAGCAGATGGCATCACTTCCTCGTGCGATTATGTCCCCCAACAACTCTTCTTGTACTTCGTCTCGGGCGGTGTCCATAGTTTCTACAAATATTGACAACATGGCAATTATTATTCAAACATGACAGATGGATATATTAGTGGCAAAAACGTAGAACTAATATTAATTAGTGGCCTCAACGCTGCTTCTCTAGGGTTTGGGGTGGCCTCGACGCTGCTTCTCTAGGGTTTGGGGTGGCCTCGACAACGCTTCAAGGATAAAAAAAGAAGAGGAAGAAGAAGAAAAAAAGAGGAGAAGAAAGAATAGAGGAGTACTCCTCTATTCTTTCTTCTCCTCTTTTTTTCTTCTTCTTCCTCTTCTTTTATCGGGAACGAGGGTCGTCGAGGGTCACCGAACGGTAGAGGAAACCCTAAATAGCAAGTATCGTGGGTGTGAGATACATGTGGTCGTCGGTGTCGGACACTATATCCACGTCCCACAAGTGACGTGGGTGTCGAAGCCCGCGCCACTTGTGGGACGTGGATGTAGTGTCCGTCACCGACGGTACATGTATCTCACACCGACGATACTTTCTATTTAGGGTTTCTCCTCTACCGCTCGGCGACCCTCGACGACCCTCGTCCCCGATAAAAAAAAAGAGGAAGAAGAAGAAAAAAAAGAGGAGAAGAAAGAATAGAGGAGTCTTTTTTTCTTCTTCCTCTTCTTCCTCTCATGTTCGAGAGGATCGCCGAGGGGTCGGGAGGTTGCCTAGTGTCAAAGGATTCAACAAAACCATGTCTTCATCATTAGGCGAAAGTAACAGGTGCATGATGGTACGAAGCTCTCCAAAGTTATTTTGGAACGGAGTCCCAGATAAGATAATTCTCTTTTTGGTACAAAGTTCAGCAAGAACATTCCAAATATCATTATTTGGAAGGCCTTTGCTGAAATTCATACAAAAAGGCAAATTATCCTATCCGGGACACCATTCCAAAATAACTTTGGAGGACTTCGTCATGCCCTGGTTACTTCCGGCTAATGATGAAGCCATGGATTTCTTCAATACTTTGACACTAGGAAACCTCTCTCGACCCCTCGGCGATCCTCGACCCCTCGAACCCTTTACGACCCTGGAACCCTCGACCCCTAGACGACCCTGGAACCCTCGACCCTCGATCCCTCGACCCTATAGAACCCTCGAAGAAAGGAATAGCTAGAGGAGAAGATCGAAGAAAAAAAAGAAGAAAAAAGAGGAGAAGAAGAAAGGAATAGTGGAGAAGAAGAAAGGAATATCCGGGACACCATTCCAAAATAGTGAAGAAGAAAAAAAGAAGAAAAAAAAGATTCTATTTTCTCTTCTTCTCCACTATTCCTTTCTTCTTCTCCTCTTCTTTTCCTTCTTTTTTCTTCTTCTTATTTATTTCTCCTCTTCTTTTCATCTCCTCTTCTTCTTTCTTTCCTCTTCTTATTTTCTTCTTTCCTATCCTCGACGACCCTGGAACCCTCGACCCCTAGACGACCCTGGAACCCTCGACCCTTGATCCCTCGACCCTATAGAACCCTCGAACCCTCGACCCTGAAACCCTCGACCCTTGACCCCTTAACGACCCTCGACCCTCTACCCTAGTTCCCCACCCACGACCCTCTACCCTAGTTTCCGACCCTCGACCCCTCGGCGATCCTCGACACCCTCGTTCCCGATAAAAATTAATCCTCGACACCCTCGTTCCCGATAAAAATTAAGAAGAAGAAGAAGAAGAAGAAGAAGAAGAAGAAGAAGAAGAAGAAGAAGAAGAAGAAGAAGAAGAAGAAGAAGAAGAAGAAGAAGAAGAAGAAGAAGAAGAAGAAAGAGGAGAAGAAGAAAGGAATAGCTAGAGGAGAAGATCGAAGAAAAAAAGAAGTAAAAAAAGAGGAGAAGAAGAAAGGAATAGTGGAGAAGAAGAGAAAATAGAATATTCTATTTTCTCTTCTATTTTCTCTTCTTCTCCTCTATTCCTTTCTTCTTTTCCTCTTCTTTTTCTTTTTTTTCTACTTCTTATTTATCTCTCTTCTTCTTCCTCTCCTCTTCTTCTCCTTTCTTCCTCTTCTTATTTTCCTTTTTCCTCTCATTCTTTTTCTTATTCTTCCTTCTTATATCACTTAGCAACTTTCTGACAAAATACATGAAGTAGTATTGCTTGTTTTTTTTAAAAAAAATGTTCAAATAGAAAATTTAGAAAAAAGTAAAGGTTTTGCATAATGCATTTTTCATATGAATATACAAACATTTGCATATTCTACAATAATTAATATCACCAAAACAATCTATTAACAGGAAAAAAAATCCTAACTTTTCTAAAAATCTATCTTTTGCATACATGAACATATATATACATAGAGAACATACATACATATATACATTTTTATAAAAATGCAAAAAACAAAAAATCTAAAAAAAGGGCATATACACGCTCCTTCTTTTCCTTCTTCTTCCTTCTTTTCCTTCTTCCTCCTTCCTCTTTTCTTCTCCAACACAACACTTTTTTTCTTAAATGTTACATATGAACATATAAAGAGCATTATACAGCATATACAGAGCATTATATATACATTGAACATACATACATACATACATACATCTTAACAGAAAAAATGAAAAATAGGCCGCGGTGGTCGGCGACGGCGACGATGGTTGGCGGTGGCGCTTACGGATGGCATGCGGGGACGGCAATGAGAAGAAAGGGGAGGAGGCAGGGGCTCACAGCGCGGGGAGGGGTCGAGGTCACCGGCTGGAATCGGTGTGGCGGCGGACGATAGCGACGACGGGCGTGGGGAGGGGTCGGGGCTGGCCTGAGGCAAAGGCGATGGCGTGTGGGGCAGGGACGCCGTCGGGGCGACGCGGGGCAGCGGTGGCGTCGAGGCGGCGAGGTCGGGGTAGCGATGGAGCGGGGCGGCGCGGTGAGGCGGACGGCGACGGCGCGGGGTGGCGCGCGGCGACGGGGGCGGCGACGACGGGCACGGGCGACGGGGCAGAGGGCGGCGGGGCAGCGGGAGAATGAGGAACTTAATGAAAATGTCACAAGTGTTTTCTTATATACTGAGAGCATTGGTCACGGTTCGTGGCACAAACCGTGACCAATGCCCCCCTTTACTCCTGGTTGGTGCTACCAACCGGGACCAAAGGCCTCTTTTCAGCAGCCCAAAGGGCGGGAAGCGGCGGCCTTTGGTCCCGGTTGGTGGCACCAACCGGGACTAAAGGGAGGAATTGGTCAAGGTTGGTGCCACGAACCATGACCAATGCCCCCTTTAGTCTCGGTTGGTGCCACCAACCGGGACCAAAGGCCTTGTGCTGCCCCGCGCCCAAATGTTTAGTCCCACCTCACTAGTTGAGAGGGAGCCGCACCTGTTTATAAGGTGCGGTGCGCCCTCCCTCTCGAGCTCCTCTCTAAAGCAGGCTTTCGGGCCTAACCGTGCAATGTGTGCCTCTGGGCCTACTAGGCCTCCCGCGGGCCTGAATCCTGGCCCATGGTAGGGTTTCTAGTCGTATTCACGCCGTGGGTGCCCAGTAGGTGGCACTTTTTTTCTTTTTTTGTTTTCTTTGTTGCTTTATTTATTTTATTTTGTTTCTACTTACAACAAAATACTTATTGTTGCTATTTTTATTTTTTTTCCAGTTTTTTTGTTTTGTTTTCTGTATTATTTATTTTCTTTTGTTTTTTGTTTTATTTTTTAATTATTTTTGCTTTTAGGTCAGCAAAATTATTAACTTACTAAAAAATGAGAATAGATGCGCTTATAGAGAAAATTCAACCTAAATTCCTAGTAAATTTCTATGAATTTCAGAGAAATTCACTATGAATTTAGGTTAAACTTTTCTCTATTAGGGCATCTATTTTCACTTTGAGAGGAGCTCAACAAGGCAGAGAGGGAAGGGCCTATAAACCGGTGTGAGCCCCCTTCGGTTGGCGAGGTGGGACTAAACTCTGCCCGCAACGAGGACCAACCCTTTAGTCCCGGTTTGTGGCACAAACCGGGACTAATGGTCATGGGCCAGGGGCGAGGAGCAAAATTATAAACTTTCTGTTAGTGACATTAGTTTTAGAAAGTTGAAAGTTGAAAGTTGGCATGGGCCAGGGACTAATGGTCATGGTATTACGAGGGCTGAACCATAAGACATGAAAGCATTTTAAATGAACTCTGAAAAAGTTGAAAGTTGGGATGGTATCATAATTTCACCCACATAGCATGTGCATGTACAAAACGGACAATGGTAGCATGTTCCTGTGTTACAAAGTTGCGGGAGAAAGTCTTCACTTTTTCTTCGCTTGTGTCATTTGCTTATTGCGCCGTAACCATGGATAATCTTCATTGTTTATCAGGATGCTTGGGTCAGCCTTGACATTGAAGGGAGGAATTTCATGAAACTTTTCATAATCTTCAGACATGTCTGTCTTGCCGTCCACTCCCAGGATGTCCCTTTTTCCTGAAAGAACTACGTGGCGCTTTGGCTCATCATATGATGTATTTGCTTCCTTATGTTTTCTTTTTCTCGGTTTGGTAGACATCTCCTTCACATAGATAACCTGTGCCACATCATTGGCTAGGACGAATGGTTCGTCAATGTACCCAAGATTTTTTAGATCCACTGTTGTCATTCCGTACTGTGGGTCTACCTGTACCCCGCCGCCTAACAGATTGACCCATTTGCACTTAAACAAAGGGACCTTAAAATCAGGTCCGTAGTCAAGTTCCCATATGTCCACTATGTAACCATAATATGTGTCCTTTCTGCTCTCGGTTGCTGCATCAAAGCGGACACCGTTGGTGCTCTTTTGATCTTGGGCTTTCGTGTAAAATGTATTCCCATTTATCTCGTATCCTTTGTAAGTCAATACAGTCAAAGATGGTCCCCTGGACAACAAGTACAACTCATCACAAACAGTGTTGTCACCTCTGAGACATGTTTCCAACCAACTGCTGAAAGTCCTGATGTGTTCACATGTAATCCAGTCGTCGCACTGCTCTGGGTGTTTGGAGCGCAGACTCTTCTTGTGTTCATCGACATACGGGGTCACCAAGGTAGAGTTCTGTAGAACTGTGTAGTGTGCTTAAGACCAAGAATATCCGTCCCTGCATATTATTGAGTCTCTTCCAAGAGTGCCTTTTCCAGTCAGTCTCCCCTCATACCACGATTTAGGGAGACCTATCTTCTTAAGGCCAGGAATGAAGTCAACACAAAACCCAATAACATCCTCTATTTGATGGCCCATGGAGATGCTTCCTTCTGGCCTAGCACGGTTACGGACATATTTCTTTAGGACTCCCATGAACCTCTCAAAGGGGAACATATTGTGTAGAAATACGGGCCCCAGGATGACAATCTCGTCGACTAGATGAACTAGGACGTGCGTCATGATATTGAAGAAGGATGGTGGGAACACCAGCTCGAAACTGACAAGACATTGCGCCACATCACTCCTTAGCCTTGGTACGATTTCTGGATCGATCACCTTCTGAGAGATTGCATTGAGGAATGCACATAGCTTCACAATGGCTAAACGGAGGTTTTCCGGTAGAAGCCCCATCAATGCAACCGGAAGCAGTTGCGTCATAATCACGTGGTAGTCATGAGACTTTAGGTTCTGAAACTTTTTCTCTGGCATATTTATTATTCCATTTATATTCGACGAGAAGCCAGTCGTGACCTTCATACTAAGCAGGCATTCAAAGAAGATTTCTTTCTCTTCTTTCGTAAGAGCATAGCTGGCAGGACCTTTATACTGCTTCGGAGGCATGCCGTCTTTTTCGTGCAAACGTTGCAGGTCCTCCCGTGCCTCAGGTGTATCTTTTGTCTTCCCATACACACCCAAGAAGCCTAGCAGGTTCACGCAAAGGTTCTTCATCATGTGCATCACGTCGATTGAGGAGCGGACCTCTAGGTCTTTCCAGTAGGGTAGGTCCCAAAATATAGATTTCTTCTTCCACATGGGTGCGTGTCCCTCGGCATCATTCGGAACAGCTAGTCCACCGGGACCCTTTCCAAAGATTACGTAGTGTAAATCATTGACCATAGCAAGCACGTGATCACCGGTGCGCATGGCGGGCTTCTTCCGGTGATCTGCCTCGCCTTTGAAATGCTTGCCTTTCTTTCGACATTGATGGTTGGTCGGAAGAAATCGACGATGGCCCAGGTACACATTCTTCCTGCATTTGTCCAGGTATATACTTTCATTGTCATCTAAACAGTGTGTGCATGCGTGGTATCCTTTGTTTGTCTGTCCTGAAAGGTTACTGAGAGCGGGCCAATCGTTGATGGTCACGAACAGCAACGCCTTAAGGTTAAATTCCTCCTGTCTGTGTTCATCCCACGTACGTACACCGTTTCCATTCCATAGCTGTAAAAGTTCTTCAACTAATGGCCTTAGGTACACATCAATTTCGTTGCCGGGTTGCTTAGGGCCTTGGATGAGAACTGGCATCATAATGAACTTCCGCTTCATGCACATCCAAGGAGGAAGGTTATACATACATAGAGTCACGGGCCAGGTGCTGTGATTGTTGCTCTGCTCCCCGAAAGGATTAATGCCATCTGCGCTTAAAGCAAACCATACATTCCTTGGGTCCTTTGCAAACTCATCCCAGTACTTTCTCTCGATTTTTCTCCACTGCGACCCGTCAGCGGGTGCTCTCAACTTCCCATCTTTCTTTCGGTTCTCACCGTGCCATCGCACCAACTTGGCATGCTCTTCATTTCTGAACAGACGTTTCAACCATGGTATTATAGGAGCATACCACATCACCTTCACAGGAACCCTCTTCCTGGGGGGCTCACCGTCAACATCACCAGGGTCATCTCGTCTGATCTTATACCGCAATGCACCGCATACCGGGCATGCATTCAGATCCTTGTATGCACCGCGGTAGAGGATGCAGCCATTAGGGCATGCATGTATCTTCTCCACCTCCAATCCTAGAGGGCATACGACCTTCTTTGCTGCGTATGTATTGTCGGGCAATTCGTTATCCTTTGGAAGCTTCTTCTTCAATATTTTCAGTAGCTTCTCAAATCCTTTGTCAGCCACAGCATTCTCTACCTTCCACTGCAGCAATTCCAGTACGGTACCGAGCTTTGTGTTGCCATCTTCGCAATTGGGGTATAACCCTTTTTTGTGATCCTCTAACGTGCGATCGAACTTCAGCTTCTCCTTTTGACTTTCGCAATGCGTCCTTGCATCGACAATGACCCGGCGGAGATCATCATCATCGGACACATCGTCTGGTTCCTCTTGATCTTCAGCAGCTTCACCCGTTGCAGCATCATTGGGCACATCGTCTAGTTCCTCTTGATCTTCACCAGCTCCCCCCGTTGCAGCATCACCGTATTCAGGGGGCACATAGTTGTCATCGTACTCTTCTTCTTCGCCGTCTTCCATCATAACCCCTATTTCTCCGTGCCTCGTCCAAACATTATAGTGTGGCATGAAACCCTTGTAAAGCAGGTGGGAGTGAAGGATTTTCCGATTAGAGTAAGACCTCGTATTCCCACATTCAGTGCATGGACAACACATAAAACCATTCTTCTTGTTTGCCTCAGCCGCATCGAGAAACTCATGCACGCCCTTAATGTACTCGCGGGTGTGTCTGTCACCGTACATCCATTGCCAGTTCATCTGCGTGCATTATATATAATTAAGTGTCCAAATTAATAGAAGTTCATCATCACATTAAAACCAAAGTGCATACATAGTTCTCATCTAACAACATATAGCTCTCTAGAGCATCTAATTAATTAAATCATACATTGAAACTATGTAAAACATTTCAACGGGAAAACAAATGCGATCATAATCGCAACCAAGGTAACAATTGATCCAACGGCAAAATGATACCAAGCCTCGGTATGAATGGCATATTTTCTAATATTTCTAATCTTCAAGCGCATTGCATCCATCTTGATCTTTTGATCATCGACGACATACGCAACATGCAACTCCAATATCATCTTCTCCTCCTCAATTTTTTTTATTTTTTCCTTCAACAAATTGTTTTCTTCTTCAACTAAATTTAACCTCTCAACAATAGGGTCGGTTGGCATTTCCGATTCACATACATCCTACATAAATAAAATCTATCTCACATTGGTCGGCATAATTTTCATAAACAATAAATGAACCAATAGTTATAAAGATAATATATATATACCACATCCGAATCATAGACAGGACGAGGGCCGACGGGGGCGGATACCAAAACCATCGCACTATATAAGATGCAATAATAAAAGTAAGAAAATAATACAAGTATCTATGTAAACATACAAGTAAGAATATTTTTCCTTTCAGAAAGAAGATAAGAACAAGAGGCTCACCACGGTGGTGCCAGCGATGAGCTCGGCGCGGGTGATCGACGGCGGTGAAGACGGGGACGGGGCGTGACGGACCGCTAAACCTAGACAAATATTATGGAAAATGGAGCTTGGAGGTCGAGCTTGGAGAGGAGAAAGCTTAAGTAGTGTGGCTCGGGCATTCCATCGAACACCTTATGTGCATAGGAGGTGAGCTAGAGCACCACCAAGCCCTCTCCCCCTCGGCCAGAGAAAAACAGAGCACTGGGGTGCTCTACTCGCGAGCGAGGGGTATATATAGGCACCTCATTGGTCCCGGTTGGTGACATGAGCCGGGACTAAAGGGGAGCTTTTGGTCCCGGTTCAAGCCACCAACCGGGACCAATGGTGGTGGGCCAGGAGCGAGGCCCATTGGTCCCGGTTCATCCCACCAACCGGGACCAAAAGGTCCAGATGAACCGGGACCAATGACCCACGTGGCCCGGCCGGCCCCCTGGGCTCACGAACCGGGACCAATGCCCTGTTTTCTACTAGTGTCATGCTCTCTATCATCACCAGCATGACACCATGATCTCCATCATCTTGATCTCTATCAATGTGTCGTCACATGGTCGTCTCGCCAACTATTGCTCTTGCAACTATTGCTCTCGCATAGTGATAAAGTAAAGAAATTGTTTGGCGCTTGCATCTTATGCAATAAAGAGACAACCGTAAGGCTTCTGCCAGTTGCCGATAACTTCAACAAAACATGATCATCTCATAAAACAACTTATATCTCATCAGGTCTTGACCATATCACATCACAACAAGCCCTGCAAAAACAAGTTAGACGTCCTCTACTTTGTTGTTGCAAGTTTTACGTGGCTGCTACGGGCTGAGCAAGAACCGTTCTTACCTACGCATCAAAACCACAACGCTTTTTCGTCAAGTATGTGCTGTTTTAACCTTCAACAAGGACCGGGCATAGCCACACTCGATTCAACTAAAGTTGGAGAAACTGACACCCGCCAGCCATGTGTGTGCAAAGCACGTCGATAGAACCAGTCTCGCGTAAGCGTGCGCGTAATGTCGGTCCGGGCCGCTCTATCCAACAATACCGCCGAATCAAATTATGACATGCTGGTAAGCAGTACGACTATTATCGCCCACAACTCACTTGTGTTCTACTCGTGCATATAACATCTACGCATAAACTTGGCTCTGATACCACTGTTGGGGAACGCAATAATTTCAAAAAAAATCATACGCACATGCAAGATCATGGTGATGCATAGCAACGAGAGGGAGAGTGTTGTCTACGTACCCTCGTAGACCGTAAGCGGAAGCGTTATGACAACACAGTTGATGTCGTCGTACGTCTTCACGATCGACCGATCCTAGCACCAAAAGTATGGCACCTCCGCAATTTGCACATGTTCGGCTCGGTGACGTCCCACGAACTCACGATCCAGCAGAGTGTCGAGGGAGAGCTTCGTCAGGACGACGGCGTGATGACGATGATGATGAAGCTACCGGCGCAGGGCTTCGCCTAAGCACTACGACAATATAACCGAGGTGGATTATGGTGGAGGGGGGCACCGCACATGGCTAAGAGATCAATGATCAACTTGTGTGTCTATGGGGTGCCCCCTGGCCACATATATAAAGGATGGAGGGAGGAGGAGGCCGGCCCTCATAGGGCGCGCCCAAAGTGTGGAGTCCTACTAGGACTCCCTAGTCCTAGTAAGATTCCACCTCCCACATGGAATAGGAAAAATGGAAGGGAGAAGAAGAAGGAAGGAAGGGGGCGCCCCTTTCCCTAGTCCTATTCGGACCAGTCCATGGGGAAGGGGCGCGGCCACCCTTGAGGCCTTTCTCTCCTTTCCCGTATGGCCCATTAAGGCCTAATACGAATTCCCGTAACTCTCCGGTACTCCAAAAAATACCTGAATCACTCAAAACCTTTCCTATGTACGAATATGGCCTTCCAATATATCGATCTTTATGCTTCGACCATTTCGAGAATCCTCGTCATGTCCCCGATCTCATCCGGGACTCCGAACAAACTTTGGTCATCAAATCACATAACTCATAATACAAATCGTCACAGAACATTAAGCGTGCGGACCCTGCGGGTTTGAGAACTATGTAGACATGACCGAGACTCATCTCTGGTCAATAAGCAATAGTGGAACCTGGATGCTCATATTGGTTCATACATATTCTACGAAGATCTTTATCGGTCAAACCGCATAACAACATACGTTGTTCCCTTTGTCATCGATATGTGATACGTCTCCAACGTATCTATAAATTTTGATTGTTCCATGCTATTATATTATCAACCTTGGATGTTTTATATGCATTTATATGCTATTTTATATGATTTTTGGGACAAAGTTATTAACCTAGAGCCGAGTGCCAGTTTATGTTTTTTTCTTGTTTTTGAGTATCGCAGAAAAGGAAAATCAAACGGAGTCCAATTGACTTGAAATTTCACGGAGATCATTTTTGGACCAGAAGAAGCCCACAAAGTACCGGAGATGCGCCAGAAGAGTCCCGAGGCCACCATGAGAGTGGGGGTGCGCCCCTGCCTTGTGGCCGCCTCGGAGACCCCCCCTGACTTGTCCCCGACGCCAACACGTCTTATATATATAGAAACCTCCAGAAAATAACCTAGATGGGGAGTTCCGCCGCCGCAAGCCTCTGTAGCCACCGAAAACCAATCTAGACCCGTTCCGGCACCCTGCCGAAGGGGGGAATCCCTCTCTGGTGGCCATCTTCATCATCCCGGCGCTCTCCATGACGAGGAGGGAGTAGTTCACCCTCGGGGCTGAGGGTATGTACCAGTAGCTATGTGTTTGATCTCTCTCTCTCTCTCTCATGTTCTTGATTCGAAACGATCTTGATGTATCGCGAGCTTTGCTATTATAGTTGGATCTTACGATGTTTCTCCCCCTCTATCTCCTCGTAATGAATTGAGTTTTCCCTTTGAAGTTATCTTATCAGATTGAGTTTTTAAGGATTTGAGAACACTTGATGTATGTCTTGCATGTGCTTATCTATGGTGACAATGGGATATCATGTGATCCACTTGATGTATGTTTTTGTGATCAACTTGCGAGTTCCGTGACCTCGTGAACTTATGCATAGGGGTTGGCACACGTTTTCGTCTTGACTCTCTGGTAGAAACTTTGGGGCACTCTTTGATGTTCTTTGTGTTGGTTGAATAGATAAATCTGAGATTGTGTGATGCATATCATATAATCATTCCCGCGGATACTTGAGGTGACATTGGAGTATCTAGGTGACATTATGGTTTTGGTTGATTTGCGTCTTGAGGTGTTATTCTAGTACGAACTCTAGGATAGATTGAACAAAAAGAATAGCTTCATGTTATTTTACTACGGACTCTTGAATAGATAGATCAAAAAGGATAACTTTGAGGTGGTTTCATACCCTACAATAATCTCTTCATTTGTGCCCCGCTATTAGTGACTTTGGAGTGACTCTTTGTTGCATGTTGAGGGATAATTATATGATCCAATTATGTTATTATTGTTGAAAGAACTTGCACTAGTGAAAGTGTGAACCCTAGGCCTTGTTTCAACACATTGAAATGCCATTTGTGCTTACTTTTATCATTAGTTACCTTGCTGTTTTTATATTCTCAGATTACAAAAACCTATATCTACCATCCATATTGCACTTGTATCACCATCTCTTCGCCGAACTAGTGCACCTATACAATTTACCATTGTATTGGGTGTGTTGGGGAAACAAGAGACTCTTTGTTATTTGGTTGCAGGGTTGTTTGAGAGAGACCATCTTCATCCTAGGCCTCCCACGAATTGATAAACCTTAGGTCATCCACTTGAGGGAAAGTTGCTACTGTCCTACAAACCTCTGCTCTTTTCTGGCGCCGTTGCCGGGGAGGTTAGCGCTTGAAGGTATATCTTCAGATCTTGCAATCGAATCTTTTAGTTTCTTGTTTTATCACTAGTTTAGTCTATAAAATAAAACTACAAAAAAACGAAATTAAGGTTGCCTCATATGCTTCATCTTTTTAATGTCTTTCGTAAAAATAAGGATTCCGATAATTGTGCCAAAGTGTTAGAAGAAGAATGTATTAAAATGTTTGGCACTAAATCTTTGGGTGATGAGCATGATTGCAATATTGTTAGTATGAATTCTTTGAATATCCATGATGCTAATGATATGCAAAGCCACAAGCTTGGGATGCTATGTTTGATGAAGATGATACTTTTTGTCCCCCAAGTTTTGATGAGCACATTTATTTTGATGATAGCATGCCTCCTATTTATGATGATTATATTGATGAAAATGGGTTTGGAAGAGTGTCAACTTTAGGAAGTAATGATCCAACTACTTTGGAGGGTGTTAAATCTTATTGTGATAATTATGAAAGTGGGTTTGGAGAGGTCATGACTTTAGTTAATGTTAATCCCACTATTTTGGAAGAGTGTCAACTTTGCATACATGTGGATCGTGTTAAGAATATGTTTTGTGATAGATATATTGTTGAATTTTCTTATGATCCTACGTGTAATTATTATGAGGGAGGAACATATGCTTGTAGGAATTGCAATAATACCAAGTTTCCTCTCTACATGTTGAAAATCTTGAAGCTATGCTTGTTTTGCCTTCGTATGCAAGTTGATTATTGTTCCCATAAGTTGTTTGTTCACAAAATCACTATGCATAGGAAGTGGGTTAGACTTAAATGTGCTAGTCATATTCTTCATGATTCTCTCTTTATGTTTCAATTCTTATCTTTTATGTGAGCATCATTGAAATCATCATGCCTAGCTAGGGGCGTTAAACGTTAGCGCTTGTTGGGAGGCAACCCAATTTTATTTTTGTTCTTTGCTTTTTGCTCCTGTTTAGCAATAAATAATTCATTTAGACTCTGTTTAGATGTTGTTTTATGTTTTAATTAGTGTTTGTGCCAAGTAGAACCTTTGGGAAGACTTGGGTGAAGTCTTTGCGATCTTGCTGTAAAAAACAGAAACTTTTGCGCTCACGAGATTAGCTGCCATTTTACTGGAGAGTGCGATTAGGTTGATTATTTTTGCAGATGATTAATAGACAAATTCCTCACGTCCACCAATTTATTTCATAATTTTTTGAGTTCCATAAGTATACATTTGATACAGATTACTACAGACTGTTCTGTTTTTGACAGATTTTGTTTTCTATGTGTTGTTTGCTTATTTTGATGAATCTATGAGTAGTATCGGAGGGTATGAATCGTAGAGAAGTTTTAATACAGTAGATATTACACCAATATGAATTTATAATGAGTTCACGACAGTACCTAACTAGTGATTTATTTTCTTATACTAACGGAGCTTACAAGTTTTCTGTTAAGTTTTGTGTTGTGAAGTTTTCAAGTTTTGGGTAAAGATTCGATGGACTATGGAATAAGGAGTAGCAAGAGCCTAAGCTTGGGGATGCCCAAGGCACCCCAAGTTAATATTCAAGGACAACCAAGAGCCTAAGCTTGGGGATGCCCCGAATGGCATCCCCTCTTCCGTCTTCATTCATCCGTAACTTTACTTGGAGCTACATTTTTATTCACCACATGATATGTGTTTTGCTTGGAGCGTCATTTTCTTTTCTTTTGTTTTGCTTGATGTTTGAATAAAATACCAAGATATGAAATTCTTAAATGTTAGAGAGTCTTCACATAGTTGCATAATTATTCGACTACTCATTGAGCTTCACTTATATTTTTCGGAATAGTTTGTCGTTTGCTCTAGAGCCTCACTTATATCTTCTTAGAGCATGGCGGTGGTTTTATTTTATAGAAATAGATGAACTCTCATGATTAACTTATATTATTTTGAGAGTATTTTAGAACAGCATGGTAATTTGTTTGGGTTATAAAATTAGTCCTAATATGATAGGCATCCAAGATGGGTATAATAAAAACTTTCATATAGGTGCATTGAATACTATGAGAAGTTTGCTACTTGATAATTGTTTTGAGATATGAAGATGGTAATATTAGAGTCATGCTAGTTGAATAATTGTGAATTTGAGAAATACTTGTGTTGAGGTTTGCATGTCCCATAGCATGCACGTATGGTAACCGATGTGTGACAAATTTGAAGCATGAGGTGTTTCTTTGATTGCCTTCCTTATGAGTGGCGGTCGGGGACGAGCGATGGTCTTTTCCTACCAATCTATCCCCCTAGGAGCATACGCGTAGTGCTTGGTTTTTGATGACTTGTATATTTTTGCAATAAGTATG
Organism: Triticum monococcum; assembly: GCA_034509565.1. Lineage (NCBI taxonomy): Eukaryota > Viridiplantae > Streptophyta > Magnoliopsida > Poales > Poaceae > Triticum > Triticum monococcum. The sequence continues at coordinate 750,640,622 of CM067843.1, read as the reverse complement.
TGAGTTCTTTATGACTAATGTTGAGTCCATGGATTATACGCACTCTCACCCTCGCATCATTGCTAGCCTCTTCGGTACCATGCATTGCCCTTTCTCACCTCGAGAGTTGGTGCAAACTTTGCCGGTGCATCCAAACCCCGTGGTATGATACGCTCTGTCACACATAAGCCTCCTTATATCTTCCTCAAAACAACCACCATACCTACCTATTATGGCATTTCCATAGCCATTCCGAGATATATTGCCATGCAACTTTCCACCGTTTCGTTCATCATGACACACATCATCATTGTCATATTGCCTTGCATGATCATGTAGTTGACATCGTATTTTTGGCAAATCCACCATGCATAATTTATCATACATGTCACTCTTGATTCATTGCCCATCCCGGTACACCGCCGGAGGCATTCATATAGAGTCATACTTTGTTCTAGTATCGAGTTGTAATCTTTGAGTTGTAAATAAATAGAAGTGTGATGATCATCATTAATAGAGCATTCTCTCAAAAAAAGGCCAAATAAAAAAGGGGACAATGCTACTATCCTTTTTCCACACTTGTGCTTCAAAGTAGCACCATGATCTTTATGATAGAGAGTCCCTTGTTTTGTCACTTTCATAAACTAGTGGGGATTTTTCATTATAGAACTTGGCTTGTGTATTCAAACAATGGGCTTCTTCAAATGCCCTAGGTCTTCGTGAGCAAGCAAGTTGGATGCACACCCACTTAGTTTCTTTTTTTGAGTTTTCATACATTTATAGCTCTAGTGCATCTGTTGCATGGCAATCCCTACTCCTTGCATTGACATCAATTGATGGGCATCTCCCTAGCCACGTCAATGTGAGACTTTCTCTTTATTTTGTCTTCTCCACACAACCCCCATCGTTATATTCTATTCCACCCATAGTTCTATGTCCATGGCTCTCTCTCATGTATTGTGTGAAAGTTAAAAAAAGTTTGAGATTACTAAAGTATGAAACAATTGCTTGGCTTGTCATCGGGGTTATGCATGATGGAAGCCTTTTTGTGTGACGAAAATGAAGCATAGACAAACTATATGATTTTGTAGGGATAAGCTTTCTTTGGCCATGTTATTTTGAGAAGACATGACTGCTTAGTTACTATGCTTGAAGTATTATTATTTTTATGTCAATATTAAACTTTTGTCTTGAATCTTATGGATCTGAATATTCTTGCCACAATAAAGAAGATTACATTGATAAATATGTTAGGTAGCATTCCACATCAAAAATTCTGTTTTTATCATTTACCAACTCGAGGACGAGCATGAATTAAGCTTGGGGATGCTTGACACGTCTTTAATGTATCTATAATTTTTATTGTTCCATGCTATTATATTATCAACCTTGGATGTTTTATATGCATTTATATGCTATTTTATACGATTTTTGGGACTAACCTATTAACCTAGAGCCCAGTGCCAGTTTCTGTTTTTTTCCTTGTTTTTGAGTATCGCAAAAAAGGAAAATCAAACGGAGTCCAATTGACCTGAAATTTCACGGAGATCATTTTTGGACCAGAAGAAGCCCACGGAGTACCGGAGATGGGCCAGAAGGGTCCCGAGGCCACCACGACGGTGGGGGGCGCGCCCCCTACCTCGTGGCCGCCTCGGAGACCCCGCCGACTTGTCCCCGACGCCAACACCTCTTATATATACAGAAACCTCCAAAAAATAACCTAGATGGGGAGTTCCGCCGCCGCAAGCCTCTGTAGCCACCGAAAACCAATCTAGACCCGTTCCGGCACCCTGCATAGGGGTTGAGGGTATGTACCAGTAGATATGTGTTTGATCTATCTCTCTCTCTCTCCCTCCCTCTCTCTCTCTCTCTCTCTCGTGTTCCTGATTCGGAACGATCTTGATGTATCGCGAGCTTTGCTATTATAGTTGAATCTTATGATGTTTCTCCCCCTCTATCTCTTTGTTATGAATTGAGTTTTCCCTTTGAAGTTATCTTATCGGATTGAGTTTTTAAGGATTTGAGAACACTTGATGTATGTCTTGCATGTGCTTATCTGTGGTGACAATGGGATATCAGGTGATCCACTTCATGTATGTTTTGGTGATCAACTTGCGAGTTCCGTGACCTCGTGAACTTATGCATAGGGGTTGGCACGCGTTTTCGTCTTGACTCTCTGGTGGAAACTTTGGGGCACTCTTTGAAGTTCTTTGTGTTGGTTGAATAGATGAATCTGAGATTGTGTGATGCATATCGTATAATCATTCCCGTGGATACTTGAGGTGACATTGGAGTATCTAGGTGACATTAGGGTTTTGGTTGGTTTGCGTCTTAAGGTGTTATTCTAGTACGAACTCTAGGATAGATCGAACGGAAAGAATAGCTTCATGTTATTTTACTACGGACTCTTGAATAGATAGATCAGAAATGATAACTTTGAGGTGGTTTCGTACCCTACAATAATCTCTTCGTTTGTTCTTCGCTATTAGTGACTTTGGAGTGACTCTTTGTTGCATCTTGAGGGATAATTATATGATCCAATTATGTTATTATTGTTGAGAGAAGTTGCACTAGTGAAAGTATGAACCCTAGGCATTGTTTTAACACATTGCAATACCGTTTGTGCTTACTTTTATCATTAGTTACCTTGCTGCTTTTATATTTTCAGATTACAAAAACCTATATCTACCATCCATATTGCACTTGTATCACCATCTCTTCGCCGAACTAGTGCACCTATACAATTTACCATTGTATTGGGTGTGTTGGGGACACAAGAGACTCTTTGTTATTTGGTTGCATTGTTGTTTGAGAGAGACCATCTTCATCCTACGCCTCCCACAAATTGATAAACCTTAGGTCATCCACTTGAGGGAAATTTGCTATTGTCCTACAAACCTCTGCACTTGGAGGCCCAACAACGTCTAAAAAAGAAGGTTGTGTAGTAGACATCAGTATTTTACTTGCCCGAGATTCGATCGTCGGTGTCTCAATACCTAGTTCAATTTCATTACCGGCAAGTCTTTTTACTCGTTCCGTAATGCATCATCCCGCAACTAGCTCATTAGTCACATTGCTTGCAAGGCTTATAGTGATGTGCATTACCGAGAGGGCCCAGAGATACCTCTCCGAAAATCGGAGTGACAAATCCTAATCTCGATCTATGCCAACTCAACAAGTACCATCGGAGACACATGTAGAGCACCTTTATAGTCACCCAGTTACGTTGTGACGTTTGGTAGCACACAAAGTGTTCCTCCGGTATTCGGGAGTTGCATAATCTCATAGTCATAGGAACATGTATAAGTCATGAAGAAAGCAACGGCAATATACTAAACGATCAAATGCTAAGCTAACGGAATGGGTCAAGTCAATCACATCATTCTCTAATGATGTGATCCCGTTAATCAAATGACAACTCATGTCTATGGCTAGGAAACTTAACCATCTTTGATTCAACGAGCTAGTCATGTAAAGGTATACTAGTGACACTCTGTTTGTCTATGTAACCACACATGTACTAAGTTTCCGGTTCATACAATTCTAGCATGAATACTAAACATTTATCATGAAATAAGGAAATAAATAATAACTTTATTATTGCCTCTAGGGCATATTTTATTCAGTGGAAGACGTGGATAAGGTTGATGACAACTTCAAGCTGAGGACGGATTATTTGCAAAAACGTCCCTTATCTCCTCCACAGTTGCCCTCATGATGCTTACTTATGCTAAATCAACAGTTGCAATTGATGCTGAAATTTGGACGGGAGATACCATAGTCCTGAACTCCATGGTGAAATTTTCACGCACTATGGTGAAGGTGTTCAGGTCAAAGTACCTAAGAGATCCAACTGTGGAGGACACAGAAAAACTGTTGGCAGTTGGAGCATCAAGAGGATTCCCAGGTATGCCAGGTTTAGTTGATTGCATGCACCGGCAGTGGAACTGCCCAAAAAGGTTTGCATTGGCAATACCAAGGCCACATCAAAGAAGCCACCATCATACTTGAAGCAGTGGCAGCGAAGGACTTGTGGATTTGACATGCTTTCTCTGGCACGCCAGGTTCGTGCAATGACATAGATGTGTTACAGCGATTTCCTTTGTTCAAGAGACTTTGTGATGGGGACTCTTCACATATGCCATCTTCATGTGTATCTAAGGTGAGATAGGAAAAATAAGAGCATCACACTGCATGCATGCAGTAGAGGACAAAAAAGTTCAAGATTCTTTCCTATTTGAAAAATTAAAATATTTTATCTCTTGAATGACCAATCTGGTTTAAGATATGTTTTCACCACTAGATTCATCGGGATAGGATCTTTAAAATTAGACCCTTCCGATATAATTTTTGGGGTTGAAAATTCACAAGGTAGAGTACGTGATTTACTGGGCTAATCATCTGTAATTCTAGCTTCAAAAATAGTATGTCATTTGAAATGTTTTTGCAGCATTTTTTGAGCTCATAAATTATCACATAGTATTCTGTGAGTCACACGTCACCGGCTTAAAAAACTCATAAATACTCACATCCATGCCAAATATAAGGTACCATTAATTTTCGCCGTTAAATTATTATATGCACAAAAATTAGTATAAATACATAGGAAGTGGAATAATTTTGCAAGACGAATGCAACAATACCATTTATAATTCTCAATACATATCATTTAGTACACATTAGTGGTCAAAGTCGTGCATCAAACACCATGCTAAAAACACACCATATATATTTTCGGACAAGTGGAGTAGTTTCTAGTTTAAAATATCATTTAGAATGTTTTTAGGACATTTTTTCAAGCTTATAAGTTATCACCGCCTAATGTGTGAGTTACCGTACTATTCACACATTGTTATTGGATTATAAAACTTATCTTGGTTAGGTGTATCGGTGACTTTTTTGGTGCTCCAAAGTTACCAAGTTGCAACATGGATAACTGAAGCAAAAATACGGGCCGTAATTGCAACATGGGTAATTGCAGCAAACATGGTAGTGCTGTATTTGAGATAGCAAGCCATGGACACAATAATGTTTTCAGTGTTTAGAAGACGAATATTCCACCTGGCCTTACTCAACGCCTTCACGATGAAGAAAGGTAGGTCTAGGTCGAGAGGGCTCTCCCTGCACCCATAGGCATATGCATTTTAAGCATGTTTTGAAGTGTTAAAAAATTCAAAATAAAATATCACGCATACATGTTCACAAATGTGTGCACGCAGCACAAAGTTTTGCGAAAAAATGTTTTTCTGTTTTGTCTCCACAAAAAAGACAAATTTCAGTGCTTTTAAATAGTGTTCCACGACATAATTTTTTGTCTTTTTTGCACAGGCCACAAAAAAGTTATTTTTTCGTGAAACTTTATGCACGCACATAGAACATGGAGACATAGCCGTGCAACTTTTTTGCAGACTTTTTTAGCATTTATAAATGTGCTTTCCAATGTGGATTCATATGTATCCGGGTTCATTCATGCACTTCCCAGTCTAGGTCCCCTTCTTAATCGAGATCCAGCGACTCGCCAGACCGCATGAGTCTCTAGAAAAGAAACCATAACGTAGAGTTGGGCAAGGCCAGGTCGAAGGCATTTACTCCCAGAGTAACCATCTTCAAGTGTTGGCCATAGTCAGCCTGGAACACGGTGGAGAACGAAGATGAGATTCCTTTTGTGTGGCGCACACACACACACCCCAGACTGAGCACCATGCTTCCACTTGCACAGCTCACGTTGCTACAGTGTTGATTATTCCTTGTGTCCTCCTCCATTGATTGTACCGTGCTGTAGTTTTCATTGATTGATACAGTGTTGTACAGATCACGCTGATAAATTTTGGAAAGAAGTGCAGTTTTCATTAACTGATACAGATCGATCACGCGGCACGATCTCCTACTTCACTGAGATGTACAGTAGTTTCCATCAAGTCCGGATCGACCTACTAGTGCACAGAGATGTTTAATAGACATGGATCGGTCTGCAAGAGAACAAAAGAGAGTGAAGATGGGGGCTCTCCTCTTCCGGCAGCAGCAGGAGCCGGCATGGTTCGTCTCGCTCGCCGTCCTTGGCGCTCTGCACGTCGCTGCGGTCGCCTTCCGCATCCTCTCCCACCTGCTCTTGCTGCTGCGCCGCCCCACTGACCTCTGCCACCGCTACGGCGCCTGGGCCGTGGTCACCGGCCCCACATCCGGCATGGGCCGCTCCGTCGCCCTCGACCTCGCCCGACGCGGCCTCAACCTCGTTCTCGTCGGCCGCGACCCTGCCAAGCTCCAGGACATCTCCGACACCATCTCTTGCACCTACGCCGTGCAAACCAAGACCGTCGTGGTCGACCTCGCCCTCATCGCCACGCCTCAAGGTAATTAAGGCTAAGGCCTTTTTTTTCATTTGGCTAAAATTTTGCTCACTGACGTATCCAATGAAATTTCCGAAACTTGGAAAATTATTTTAAATAGAACAGATTTTATTTGAATATGAGTAAATTTAAGTTCAAACTAATGGATATAAGAAAGTATACTATTAAAGCATCCCAAAACTAATGGACATTACAAGTATTTCCCAGAGCCTCTCTGTCCTACTCCCTCCTTTCCGGTTTAGAGCATGGTTAATAGAAGAGCATGTTGCTGGCTATATAACAGTGCCATGTCACCTAAAGCCTTCTTAAAAAGCGCACTCATACATAAACTGACTGTAGATTGGCTACTAATCTGGCTATAGCATTAAATGATTCAGTATGGAGGAAGCAAGAGGACACACATGATTGGTTTAGGTAGTAAACAGCCGGCCAAAAGCTCACACACGGGCTGCATGCAGGCTTTTTATTCTCGTTTACCGTGATACAGCCGGGTTGTATGTAGAGCACCCGCTTAAGTGTCTTTTTCTATTTAGGCTGGTTGTAATGATATTATCATAGCTAGTATCATAGTTGCTAACTAGACAATTCTCATGAGGTGTTATTACATTAAATAAAAAAGGAGGGTTGGGTATCATATCATAATACCGTATCATAATAAATGTTATACTACTATGTATCACACATGGGAATAAATAATGTATTACATGATACTAATATATGATACTCCCTCCTTCCATCTATATAGGGCCTAATGCATTTGTTAAGACCGTCTTTGACTATTGACAAGATTAATAGTGCATGACATGCACAGTGTGAAAATTATATCATTGAAAGCTCCTTTCACACACGAATGTACCAGTGTGCTTTGTGTAAGTTGCATGTCATATATTATTGCTCTAATATTTGATCAAAGTTAGCCTCAAAAAACGCAGTAGACCCTATATAGATGGAAGGAGGGAGCACTATGTATTAGGAAGCTAGTATCATACACTAGCATCATATGCATGATACTAGTACATGATACTCCCATTACAACCAGTCTTATCACTCCTCCCCATGAGATTTTGATGACATGGCACTTGTTACAGCCAGCTAACTAGGACTATTGTACTTGCTCTTATAGGGCTCAAATCTAAAATCTCATCAACCAAGGCACATGGTGAGTGGAGGAATATATGTCATACTTTACAAAACTAGCCAAATTAAATTGATGCATTAATTGGGATTAATTGCAGTGCATGCATGCTTGACCACTAGATGAGTACGTAGTAGCATTACATGCATTAGTGAATTCTTTTTTAATTATTGCAGATTTAATGTGTCTCGGAATCTCAAAAGGAGATGGAGATGAGCCCTTTAAATTGAAAAAATGAAAAAAATGAGGTAAACCCTATAAACTAGAAAGAAGGGAGTAGTGGTTAGTCCACTATAGCCTTAATAAAACTGAAATTGAACAAATAGTACTGACCCCTAGTACTAGTAGCTAGGACAATAGAAGGATAACCACCCTGTGAGGCAAATCCTCGATTATATCAAGGATTTAGTAGGTTTTGTAGTCGGCAAGTTCAACTGTATGTACTTAATATTTTAAGTTAAATTTTAAATGTTCGCTGACTCTCGAAATGCATGAAATTTTGGGAAGTTTAAGGTGATGGACGTACAAGACACGAGCTGCACGCCAGTTATATTTACTGATTGTATATATTTGGCAGGTGATGAGGCACTGCGGCTGCTCCGGCATGCGGTGGCGGGGCTCGACATCGGGGTGCTGGTAAACAACGCCGGCCTAGCGAAGCCCTGCGCGGTCTATCTGCACGAGGCGGACGTGGAGGCCTGGGTGAGGATGATCAGCGTGAACCTGTGGGCGCTGACTGAGGTGACGGCGGCGGTGCTGCCGGGGATGGTGGAGCGGGGCAGGGGTGCCATCGTCAACATCGGCTCTGGGACCACCCTGACCATCACGTCGTTCCCGCTCTTTTCCATCTACGCCGCGTCCAAACGGTACATATATACTACTCCATTCGTTCCAGAATATAATGTGTATTGATTTTCATACAAGTCAACCATTTGAATGTTTGATCAAGATTATACAATAAAGTAATAACATCTGCAATACCTAATAGATAAAATATGAAACTACTATTCGTGATGGATATAATGATATAAATTCTGTATTGTGGATATTAATGTATTTTTTCTAGAAACTTGTTTAAACATGCACTCGTTTAACTTTTGAAAAAATAAATACACCTTATATAAGGAACGGAGGGAGTACCACCTAGTACAAATCTTCTGTCGTTTTCACTTGGTATATCTGTGATATACCAGGATATTTTCTGAGTTCAATAAAAGTACATTTCAGGTACGTTACTCAGTTGTCCAGGAGCCTTCACGTTGAGTACAGGGGCAAAGGAATTGATGTACAATGTCAGGTACGTACGTGGGGCCTACTATAATATTAGAATGAAAATGCATATGGGCAGTTCATGTTTGTTTCTACGTGTTCCTTACAACCATCCGCCCAAATCTATCATTACTATTGAATGTTTCAAAAGTGTAATACGTGTCCATTCCTATGTAGTAAGAGTCTTGTTGAATCCTAGTAATACGAGCGAGTTGCATATGAACAAGTTAATCCAAAATACAAGCACTTTATGTAGATGAAATAGCAATTCGAATTAAAATCTACAAACATTTATCTGCTATTAGAATCTATAAAGCTTGCTAAGTACACCGCGATGGATCAATTTAGACGCAACACAATCATCGTTGAGTGGATCAAAATTAATACCATGGCATGTGTCATGCAACTGCAGGTGCCGTTGTTCGTGGAGACCAACATGACGTTGGGGGCGACAGCATCCCGCAAGCGACGAAGCTTCTTGTCCCGGCTAATCATGCCGACATCGGACGAGTATGCCAGAGCGGCGGTGTGCTGGATCGGGCATGGCCCGCTCTGCATGCCTAACCTAGGTCACCGGCTTGAGTGGTGCATCTGCCATGTTGTGCCCGACTGGATGCTCGATGAGTTGTGCCTCCGGCTGAACCTATGGCACAGAGTTCGTTTCCAGCGCCTCAGGTCGATGAGAGCATCACGGACAAACGTCGTCAACGACGGATGTCTGCCTTGCAAGCAAGTCTAAGTAGTTTTTCATGCATCATTTGCTGGTGTGTATGTACGCATATCTTTCTTGTATGTGTTGGAAATATATGTCTTAGAGGCAATCATTAGTTATTTATATTGTCCATGAACATTATTACTGATATGTATCAACTAGTATGTGATTTATTTGTGAAACTATATATTATACTAGAGGAACATGCGCGCTTTGCTGCACCCGGTTATAGCTTCGTTTGGCCTCTAGTTTACAGCGGTACACCATCATTCTGTAACAACCACGGGGTTTGCCTAAAATTAGAAATTGAGTTTTATTTTCCTTTTTGAATCATCATTGCACCATGCTAATCTCATAAGCATTGTATTCGCATCATATTACATTCAACTAATTTGAAATGAGAATTTATTAACTCTCAACAGTTTTCTTAAAAGGCTAAAACCCTAAATTATGGCAATTTGGCAATGGCCTCGTGCTTATGTGGACCCTTGCAAACATTTAGGGATTCAAGGACAATTTTTTATATTTTTAGATTAATCCCTAATATTATTTATATGAATTTAATTAGTATAAAACATAAATGGGTGCAGAAGAATGTTGAATATTTTTGTGAGGCTTGCAATTGGTGTTGTGAGGCCACAAAAATAGTTCACAAACTTTTTTAATTAAATTTATGCCCCCAAACCTATTTTAAGATGGACCCCAACCGATTTACTTAATAAATGTAGCGTAGTCACTTTTCACACATGCCCCGGCCTAGCTAACTCTTGCAAGCGAGCGCAACTCTTCCACGCCCAGGCAAGCCCGAATCTAAGCTAACCTAACCCCGTGGCCCAATGCTAGGCCCACCTAGCTCGTCTTTTAGCCAGCAGCAGCCACCACTGCAACCCACCCGTCCCCAGGCCCGATGTGAGCCGCTGCTTGTGCGGTAGCCGCTGCCACCCCGATCCATGGCGCCTCAACGTGTTTCCGCTCTGGCCCGGCTGGCCACGCCGCCGGCAAGAGTCACCACTACTGCACCAGACCCCATGGCTGGCACCTCGTGCGAGGTAGCCGCCGACCACAACCGGCCCTCGTCAGCCAACCCTACGACCTCGGCCCCACGGTCACCCGGCAGCCCCTGACCAGCACAGGGCCACCCCTGTTCCACCTCTGACTGGCCACAATCACCACAGCCCCTGTCGGTGACCTGCATGGACAAGGACAAAATGACTGTTTTGACCCATTGTGCAAAGAAAATCCCGATTTGACCTCGATCCGAAATAAATTTCGTTTCTAACCTTTTTCGGTGACGCCAAGATCCCTGGCGCCTGGGTTACGAAGCAGACGCCAGGGGTCCTGGCATCTGGCCCCTGGCCCGCACTGCCCGCCTGCCCCTTGACCTGCTGACGTGGCAAAGGGGCCAGACGCCAGGAACCCTGGCGTCTGGCCCTGGTAAGTGGATAACCCCCGCGGGTCGAGCCCACCCACCCATCTCTTTTCCTCCTGGCGGCGCAGGGACAGAGCGCATCCCTCCTTCGCCCCTCTTCTCCCTCACATCAAATTCCCCATTGATCTACTACATCCTCCACCCAAATTTGTGGATCTGAGGCCCCCAAGCATCCTTGAGGTATTCTCCCCCATTCCCTCCAATTTGTTTTGATTAGAACATCTCTTTTTGGTTGCATTATTCATCATTGGGAGATGTTAGATGAGTACTTGTTTTTTTTTTGTTTTAGTAAATTTTGTGTAGTTGTTAGATGGTATAGTTGATTTGTAGATAGTAGATGATGTGTTGTTGAATATGTATGCAATTTGAAATTGTTTGGTTCATATGTAGATTTTCCTATTAGCTTTTTTTTGCAAAAGAGATGATGAAATTGATGGTTGTATGTGACATGAGTTGTTCCACGGATTGGGTTGTATAAATTAGATGATGTATTTGCATATGTTTGAGAATAATTATGTGTGCATATGAAGAAGATAAAAATGTGAAGTGGTATGACAATATAGTTGAATATATAGATGGCAAATTTTTTTATGCAAAAGAGATGATGAAATTTGATTATTGTGTGTGACATGATTTGTTCAATAGAATGGCGGATGATGATTATGAAATTTATTTGATGGTGAAATTTGGTACTCTAGATGATATGTGTGCATATGTAGAAGAAAGAAATGATGTGGTTATGTTTGAGAAGAATGGTGTTTTCATATGGCATAAACTTGGAGAAGGAAATTGTTTGATATTGTTCATGTATTCATAGATATTTGTGATTTGTTTTGTAGGATGGCGGATGGTGATGGTCCTTGGTATGACGGATTAATCGATGAGTGGGATAAGGAGCATCGTGCTCGTGCCATTGAGAATGGACAGGTAAGAAGCAAGACTGGGTCAATTTTCGTTGTTTCTCATTTGTGTTCTTGTATTGATTATTAAAACATCACTTTATTTGCAGCAAGTAGTTGCTATGCGCATGAGGGGTCATTTCGCTGATGACTTTGATTACGACCCGTGGTATGAGGCTTACATTCGGAGATTGGGTCTTCTCCCATTCGTGTTGCAGTTTAAGCGACGCGCTCCGCCGGTGAACCACGCGGCGCTGACCGCACTTGTGGATCGTTGGAGGCCGGAGACTCACTCGTTCCACCTTCCATGTGGGGAGATGACGATGACCCTACAGGACATGGCTATGATAAGCGGCCTTCCTATCAACGGACAAGCTGTTACCGGTCGTGTCAGCGTGGGTAATTGGCGAGAACGGACTGCCGATTTAATTGGCGTTCAGCCCGAGGGCCCTCAGGAAGGCAAGGCCGATACCGCGAAAGTGAGGCATTCTTGGCTAAAAATGGTCAGAGGAAATACCAATCCGTGCCCTCAGGATGCCAATGATGTGGTTGTGCAGCAGTACGCGCGGGCCTATCTTTGGTATGTACTAACCAAGGTAGTCTTCTCAGATGCAACCGGGAACTCAGCCCTCTGGATGTTCTTGGAGCTACTCAATAACTGGGATACCCAGTATAGCTGGGGTTCGGCCGCACTAGCATATTTGTATCGTCAGGTAAGAGATATTTGCAACCATTTATCTTGCATTTGTCATGCGCCTCCATATCTAACATGTTTGTTTGATTGCAGCTTGACTTGGCGTGTCGGAGGAAGGGAGATACATCCTCATTGTCTGGGTTTGTTTGGAGCCTATCCGTGTGGATGTGGGAGCGGATCCCGGTTGGACGACCCGAATTCAAGAACCCCCTCATGACAAACCCACGGGGTAATCATGACGGGTTGCATGATGATGATCCATATCGGCGCCCTACGCTTGCTTACTATTGGGAACAAGTGACAGTCTACACAGGAAGCTCGCATGTGCGATACAAGTGCTATATGAACGAGCTGGACACCTTGACTGCTGAGCAGGTTTTGAGAAGTTCGATGAGATAAAATTTAGTCAAGAATGAAACTTGTAGCTAACAATGTATCTCTTTGTTTTGCAGGTATATTGGTTGCCTTATGTGGAAGATCGTGACTTTGATCTTAATGAGATGTGCACGCGTGATAGCCATCTTTGGCGGGCGAGGTGCCCAATGATATGCTTCTTCGCAGACGAGTGGCACTTTGTAGACCGTGTGGCAAGACAATTTGGAAGAAGACAAGGTATTCCAATTGAGGAGAGCGAGGAGGAAATGCTATCTCTGCATCGGTGAGCAAGCATGCCTTGAGTATGTAGTAGAGCATTGAATAAGTCAATGTTTGCTAATGCTTTGTTCCGTGCATCATTTGTAGGTTCGATCAAAGGAACATTCAGGATATATCGGATTGGACAAACAAACACCGTGCATGGATAGAAATTTGGAATCAAAGAGACACACTAGTGCAATCAGAGAATAGACCTCACAATCAGTCAGCATATCAGAAGTATCAAGTGTGGTATGCGGATCATTACCGGTTAAAGCTGAAGACAGGTTGGACTCACGAGGAGTGGTCGGAGTTGGTGTCTGAAGAACCGGAGACTGCAGAAGGTTATCATACCTTCAACACGGGTGTGAGAGACACCAGAGGGGCTCATGTTGACTACGCACCGATGCATGACGAAATGATAGTCTGTTTGACCTATTACTCTAACATACTTGCATCATGTTGTCTTCTTTCAAATACATAAGTTTGGTGTGTTCATGAATTGCAGGGTAGAGAGTTGCTTCTGTGTGTCAACGATGCCAATGTTGCACTGAGTCATCCACCTGGTGGTGCATTATCTGAAAGGACTCTTAGGAGCACGATGGAGGTGTGACCAATATATTAAAAAAGTTTCTTTTCGCGGATTATTTATTTGCATCTCATATCATAGCATATTTTGTGTTGTTGCAGAAGTTCAAGAAGCGGTTTCATAAGATGGCAGCAATGCTTTCTTGCCATGGTGCTTAGTCCACTGACGTGTATGCACCTGGTAGCCGCGCCGCCACAGCTAATAGACGGCGTTATCTCCAGAACGATGAGGACACGGAGGAGTTCCATGAAGAGGAGCCAGCACATCAAGAGGAGCCAACACATCATGAGGAGCATGAGTATGATGCAACACATCAAGAGGATCATGAGTATGATGTTGATGCTCCACAACCATCACAGGTTACACAACCGACACAAGGCAATGCTCGCTCTAGGAAAGGCAAAGCCATAGCTAAGACACCAGGCAAGAAAGGTAGAAAGAAGACATGGAACACACAATTCCATAGTCCGGAGTATCCTCATCAGCTTAGGTTGTCTTGAATTTGGTGTCTTGTGTATGCACTTGGTGTTTTATCTATGCTTGAATTTGTCGTGATGAAAAATCCGTGAACTTGTTCTCGTTTGTATGCAAGAATTTGTCGTGGTGAAAGTTCTGTGAAATGAGCTATAATCTGTGTTGTATGAACCTGTCATATGAATATATATGTGTTATCTTCCTGTATCAAACAGCAAGTTCAAGATTACAGGGGCCCAGACGCCAGGGCCCTTGGCGTCTGGTTTAAGCCAAGGGACCAGACGCCAGGGTCCTTGGCGTCTGGATTCAAGTCAGGTGACCAGACGCCATAGTCTCTGGCGTCTGGGGGTCGACTGGAAGCAAAAGCAGTCCTGTACAGCAGAAACAGGGCACCCAGACGCCAGGGTCCTTGGCGTCTGGCCCTGGTGTAGTACTTTTTCATTTAGTTAATATTTTGTCACATCGTAGCAAACACCCATAGTATCGAATGACAAACATTAGTGTTCACATAATAGCAAATGACAAACATACAAATAGTCTCGAATTACATAATCTCAAATTACACAAATAGTCTCGAATGAGAAGTTCATCACATACAATGTCTCGAATGACATAAGTAGTTCATGACCACGATGGTCCACGATAGTTGAAATGACATGAACATCACATATAACTCGATTTCCTGTAGCAATGCAAGTCAACAACCCTTTTCCATTCCCATTCTTCCAGCATTTCTTGAATCTTGCCATCATCAGTCATGTCAACCAATTTTCTTTCCCCGGGGCCATCTGACTGCCTCCTGCTGACGTAGTACACAAAATCTTCTTCCTTCAACCCTTGCTTCAACATGAATTTAGTCTTCAACCAATCGAAAGTGAGGTCCACTTCACTAACTTGCACAACACATGGAGACAAGCCTTGGACATGAACAACAGGGCTAAGCACCCACTGAGTATCCTTAGCCATCTACAACACACAAATCTCTTAGTAGCTAACCTATGATAAATTAAACCACGAGGAAAACAAACTAGGGTTTTCACAAAACTATGATACATTAAACCAACCAAAAGATAGGGGTGGAGTTGATTTACCTTCTAGTTTCGAAATCCTGAAGATCCAACGGTGAAACCGGACCGATTCGTGAGAGATTTGAGGGGGGTTATGGTACTGGATGAGAGTGAGTGGACGAGAGGGCTAGAGGTGAGAGTGAGAGTGAGAGTGAGTGGAGATGAAAGGAATGACAGGGGTAGAGGTGGGGTGGAGATGAATGGATGAGAGGGGTAGAGGTGGGTCCAAAGAATCTTATCCACACGATATTTGCTCTCTGGATAGGAAGGACCCAGACGCCAGGGTCTTTGGCGTCTGGCTATGCAAAACGATCCAGACGCCAGGGACCCTGGCGTCTGGGCGTGCACTTATGCAAACAGGGAAAAAGCTCTGTGGATAGGGACCCAGACGCCAGGGACCCTGGCGTCTGGATCGTTTTGCTCGTGCAGGTAAACAGAAGACCAGACACCTGTCTGTTTACCTGCGCGAGCAAAACGATCCAGACGCCAGGGACCCTGGCGTCTGGGGTGTCCATCAGACACATCAGGCATTTGTCTGGTCTTCTGCATGACCAAAATGAGCCAGACGCCAAGGACCCAGACGCCATGGACCTTGGCGTCTGGGTGTGGACCTGGAACTTATTGCACACACTGTTAAATATGAACAAAGCATGCTAGTCTCAACCAAAAATATGAACAAAGCTTACTAACTAGTCTCGAATGACGAACATAGTTTGCACATAATCTCAAATAGTCTCGAATTACAAGTTCATCACACACGATGTGTCGAATGACATAAATAGTTCATGATCACGCAAGGTCTCGAATGACAAGTTCATCACACACAAAGTCTCGAAAGTTCATCATCGACGCCGGTGCCTTTCCATTTGTCTACTGAGTAGTACGGGGCCACTTTCCCTTCTTGTCACGTGCCTCGTCCTCCTCTCGTGCATCGCGAGCCCTTGCAAGTTTTCTTGCCCTCTCTTCTTGACGAGCCTCCTTCTCTTTGCGTGCCCTTTCTTGTTCACGCTTCTTGCGCTCACGAGCCTCCTTCTCACGACGCTCCCGCTCCAATCCCCGTGCATAGGACTCCTCGAATAGGCGCTGCCTCCGTAACCAATCTCGACGTTGGTCCTCTTGGACATCTTTTGGTGCCTCGTGATCTATCCAAGTGAAGTACTTGCAAAGTGGAGGAGGGGACTACATAAAAACCATGATTTTGTTACACATATGAGTGACTACTTGTTGATGTTTTTTGTATGTACACCTAACATACTGGTGGTATGTCATATGCGTTAGTTGGCCTTCGATGATCATGTGCATAGTTGGGACACATGAAAAACCTTCTACCTTCTGTCCATGACTTGTTGCGGTCAGTGGACACCTTCAGCTTGCAAACATCACCACACCAACATGGTGGTGTGGGCACATCCTTCTCCTTCTCCTTGTCCAAACTGGCCTCCATCCACGTCTTCGGCATGTCCTCTTGGTCCGCACACGCCGGCCTCGTCCTGGAACCGGATGAAGCCATGCCTACAAAAAGAACAATTGTTAGCACAAGACATAAAAAGAGTAAATGCGTAAATACAGTAAATGAATAAATGCTAGGAATTGTATGAACAAATAATATACCATTATTATTAGATCAACCATCTGGATTAAGCAAATAACCGAAGGCCGATCCATTATCAACCATTCCTCTCCGACCACCACCACCTCTAGCACTTGTGCTTCCTCTCCGACCACCACCACCTCTAGCACTTGTGCCTGCTCGACCACCACCTCTAGCACTTGTGCTAGCTCGACCACCACCTCTAGCACTTGTGCTAGCTCGACCACCACCTCTAGCACTTGTACTCCCTCTACGAACACTAGCACCTCTAGCACTTGTGATCCCTCTACGACCACCACTACCACATCTGACACTTGTGCTTCCTCGACCACCACCATCGTCACCTCTTCCACCTCGTTCACCATCGGTGCCGCCTCCACGACTTGTTTTTCTTTTTTTGGTTTTCTTATTCTTGCATGTACGCTCATTGTGTCCCCCTTCACCGCACACCCCACAGTTGATAATGTCAGGAGCCTCCATGAAATGACCGCTACCAAATTGTTTCATGCCAGTGTATCCAGCCAGGTCATCCATATCACCCCTGAACCTCTTAGTTCTCCTTCTACCCTTCGTCTCCACCTTCAGAAGAGGGTCTAGCCTAATATGAGGGCCATGGTACTCAGGCCACTGTGATTGGTCCAAGAAAGGGTGAAATCTTGGCGCCCATGCCAACCTAGTAGCTTCCACATGGAACTCTTGCATCCTCACGGTTTTTCCATCATTAACATGTATGTTTCTCGCCTTCGCCGCCGTTATCAAATGCGAGCATGGCCAATGATACTTACTAGGCCTCTCGCACTGGCACCACCGAGTCTTCAGTTTCACCTCAAATGCAGCACCACCATATTGTCTACCGTCTCGTGTTGTGCCACCTGGCTCATCAATTTGATAGATCATTTCAAGTCTATCGAATATGATAACTTGTTGCCGTAAAGACTTGCTTGCTTGTAACTGCAACCATTCATCAACCTTTTCCGGATAATCCTTTTTTTCACCTATCCATTTTGCTGTCTCTTCAGAATGCCTCTGAAAGTACTCATTAAGCTTGAAGAAGGTGTACTCCACTATTGCAGTCACCGGCAATGCACGAGCACCCTTCAACACATTGTTGAAACATTCTACGAGATTGCTCGTCATGTCGCCATATCGCCAACCACCATCGTCATGAGCGCGTGCCCACTTGTGCTTCTCGCTTAAATTCCTAGTTAAGAACTCTTTTCCCCCTTCGTTCACCGTTGCAAAGAGTTTGTTGTACCGAGCATCGAAACCTTGGGTGGTGAAGGCCACACATACATGGGTAAGGTCTTTGCTGAGCTCCTTGCTCTTACATGCCCGGTAAAAGTTGGCCACGAAATGCCTCATGCACCATCTGTGGTGAAGCTTTGGAAATCCTGGAATAACAATATCCATTGCCTTGAGTATGCCATGATGCCGGTCCGATATGATGCATACCTCCCTAGCCCCAATCACGTTGTGCCTAACATGACCCATGAACCACTCCCAGTTGTCTTGGTGCTCGGAAGGCACCAAAGCAAATGCACACGGCAACACGTTGTCGTTTGATGAATGCGCCATTGCTACCATTAGTGTGCCCTTATATCTACCGGTCAAGAACGTGCCATCTATAGACAAGACCGGACGACAATGCTGAAACACCTCCACACATTGTCCATAACTCCAGAAGGCACGGTGGAACACTCCCTCGTGATCCTCGACCACATGAAACATGCCCGGGTTCCTATGTGCAATCGCGGCCAACAACCTTGCGAGCTGGTTGTATGCTTCTTCATAACCACCATACAACATCCTAATAGCATTTGCCTTTGCCTTCCATGCCTTCCCATACTTGACTTCATAACCAAATTGTTTTTTCACCGTCCGCATGAGAAACCTCACTTTCACAGTGGGATCAAAGGCTATGTCTTTCATCCATTTGTATCCGAGATACTTAGATGTGAGTTGACGGTGTGTCTTTCTAAGTCGTTTCGATGGCGGTTTACATCTATGAGTGGTATCACAACTTGTCAACACCCATTCTTCGGTTTCTTTAAGCTTTCTTGCATGAACCTTCCATGTGCATTCCTTTTACTCACACACCACGGTGTAACGCAACTTCATGTCGGAGTGCTCAACATAAATTGGCCTATGGTTTCGAATGGCATAGTCAGCCAACCAAAACTTCAGCATAGGCAAGCTCAGAAACTTCAATCCTTTCTTCAAATAAGCATTCTCGTCCTCATTCTCCACCCTTGGTTCTCCTGGATCCGGGCATGGTGTTGGCTCAATCACCGTCATTCTCATTCCACCGTCAACAACAGCTTTATGGGCAAGGCTGAGATCTTTAAACAAGTGAGTTCTTTTTTGTAAGCCCGTCAGCTCAAAGTGGATTTGGTTCTCCTCCTTTATGAATCCATCCTCGTCCAACTGTTCAACTGGACCCTCGTCATCCGAGTCATACGCATATTGACGCCTAAAAGGCAAGTCACGATCCATGTCCTTTTGCGCTATGTACGCATCCAAGTCACCAACATCATTACCATGAAACCCTTCCTCTTGCTCTTCGTCGTCATCATAAACATCTTCATCCTCTTGAATTACTTCGTCACTAGCAATCACCTCAACTTCATTTGCTTGGCTAGTTGGTGGTTGGCTAGAAGCATTGGGGGCATACAACTCAACCTCATTTGCTTTGATAGATGGTACACGGGGACGTGGTGGGGGATAAAACATTGGGGGCATCAACCACAACCCTATGCTCAACAAGTGGCACCATTGTCCTCTCGCTCATGTCATCCATTGGGGAAGAGACATGCCGGTTCAAATCAGTGGTAAACCGAGGAGATTCAACCTTGGTGGCAAACAATTCAAGTGACTTGTCTTCCGATTGGGATACTTTTTCCTTGTATACATCCCAATGCAAATCCGAGGTGATAGGCATACTTTTCAAGCGAGATTTGGCTCCAACTCCAACATCATACCTTCCTATTAACTTAACATAAACATTGGTGTCCATCCACTCTAAGACTTGTCTCACTTTTGCAACAACATCCTCATAGCTAGGGCTTGTATCAAAAACCAATGGTTCCTCACCCGTGTCGGCATTGTTACTCAAGAATGCCTCCTTGTCCATGTAATGAACATTAACAAGTCTCTCCATCTAAAAATAACATGAATGGATTTAAGACTTCAATGAGAATTGGTGTGTTTATCCAAATACATCTAATTCTATCCAAATCATATCAAGACTAAATTATTGGTGATGTCCACAAAAGTATCACTAATTAACACACAGTAAGCAAAGTTAACCCTAATCACTAACTAACCCTAACCCCCAATCTTTCTACTCAACAAGCATATATTCCTACTACACACCATGCATAGCACTATATTATCAAAGTTAACCAAGCCATTCACACTAACATAAGGGAGAAAACATGAACTAGGGTTCCACCAACATGTATAAAATGCAACCAAAATAACAAGATTTGACAAAAAATAATTGGATGATTTGGGGGAGATTAACAAGAGCAACAAAGTGATGGAAAGATCCACCTAAGGGATGTACCTTTTGGAGAGGATTTGAGGGGGAGCTTGAGGGGTAGGAGAGAGTGTGAGAGCTCTAAGTGTTCTTCAAGCTCGGGTTGTGGATTGGGGAAAGTGTGTGGGGTGGGTCCCACACACTTTCCCCAAGGGTTATTCTGTTACCAGGGCCAGACGTCAGGGTCCCTGGCGTCTGGCCCCTTTGCCACGTCAGCAGGTCAACGGGCACGCGGGCAGTGCGGGCCAGGGGCCAGACGCCAGGGTCCCTGGCGTCTGCTTCGTAACCCATACGCTAGGGATCTTGGCGTCACCGAAAAAGGTCAGAAACGAAATTTATTTTGAAACGAGGTCAAATCGGGATTTAGTTAGCCCTATAGGCCAGAACAGTGATTTTGTCCCATGGACAACACCTTCATCCCGTGACAGAAGCACCCCCTGCCCAAGAGAAAAGCTAGCGTAGGCCAACGAGAACACCACCGCCCTTCTCTCTACGAACCGACAACAAGATAAAGTCTCATAATTGGACCCACCTTCCACACCCAACCCATGATGCACCAGGAGCTCTTAATTCCTGGTAGCTTAGAATCTGTAGAGATGTCGATTGTTTTCAAGGCCTCTATACTTTGAATGGTACACGTCGATAGACAATAAAAATCCCTCCTTATGGAGTTTGATATTTTTGATGCCCTGTTTGAGACTAACCCTCTGTCCGCCTCTGTCTATGAGAGGATCAATACTATTAAGGCTGGACTGGGTGAAATTTGGAAGAAAGAGGAAACTGCCTTATGGCAAGGATCCCGAGATAGAAAAATCTTAAAGGGAGACCACAATAATGTTTATTTTTCACACCCTTGCTAAGTATACACATCGTATGAATAATTTGACCGAGCTAAATGGACCTGATGACCCATTTACTTCCACTTCTGATATGTTCGAAGTAGCTACTTCTTTTTACAAAAAATATGTTTTCTTTCTTACCAAAACCTGTTATTCACTTAGATATTGATTTTTGGTGTGAAAATGAGTTAGTTACTGCAAAAGAAAATGCTACTTTGGAAAGATCCTTTTCTGAGGAAGATATAAAAGCTACTATTATGAGCTCATATGCTGGTGGTGCCCCTGGCCCTATGGACTTTCATTTATTTTCTATCAAACCTTCTGGGATCTTATAAAAATGAATTTATGTGGCTAGTAAGAGATTTTAAAAATGGTAACCTTGATGTATTTCGTCTGAACTTTGCTATTGTTACACCTATCCCTAAAGTGTCTAATACAAAGGATATGGAGAATTTCAGACCTATTAGTTTGAGTTACTGTGTTGTGAAGATTTTTTTCTAAGGTTTTGACAATTAGAGCTTCCTTGTTTGTGACAGAATTATTTTTCAAAATTAAACTGCTTTTATTACGGGTAAGTCCATTTTGGAGAGTGTTGTTATGGCTTATGAAGTGATTCATGAAATTCATAGAACGGGGACTAGTGGTTTGGTTTTGAAGCTTGATTATGAAAAGGCATATGATAGGGTTAGTTGGGATTTCCTTGTGGAAATGCTCAAATCTAGAGGTTTTGGTAGTAAATGGATTGGCTGGGTGTGTACTTCTCTGCATCAAGGTTCATGTTGTGTTAGGATTAATGATACTAATGGGCCTCATTTTTGGGGGGAGAAGGTGTTGAAGCAAGGTGACCCCTTCTCCCCCCTATTCTTTAATTTGGTGGCTGATGTTTTCTCTAATATGCTTATAAAAGATGTTAATCATTAATTGATTACTGGGCTTCTGCCACATGTGATTCCTGGGGGTGTAGTCAGCTTACAGTATATGCCGAGGACACTATCCTCTTTCTTGATGCATCTGTTGAACACGCGAGGAATTTGAAATGGATCCTAACTTGCTTTCAGAAATATTTCTAGTTTAAAATTAACTTTCATAAAAGTGACCTACATACCATCCATGTTGGGCAGAAAATTTCTAGAGAATTTGCTCAAATATTTTGCTGCTAGATTGGGGATTTCCCCTTTAAATATTTGGGAGTTCCGCTGCACTATAAAAATTTTAGGAGGGAGGTTATTCAGGCCATTATAATAGAATTATCAAAAATATTGGAAGATGGTTGAGGAGAAATTTGTCTTATAGGAGCAAACTTACTTTACTTACTACTTGTTTTGCTAGCATTCCTACTTATTTGATGTCTATGATGAAATTTCCTAATTGGGCAATTGATTCCATCACCTCCCAAATGTCTCATTTTTACTAGGGGAATTTGGGAGAGGAGCACAAATATCATTTTTGCTAATTCGAGGCTTGTCTCTCAAAGGAAAGAGTTTGTTGGTTGGGGGTCCCAATCTTAGAGATTTTAACATGGATCTGTTGGCTTCCTGGAGTAAAAGATTTTTTGATGGTAGGAACAGCGACTGGAAAAAAACTTCTGTGCTTTAAGTACACCAGTGATAAAGCCAATATACCATGGGATAAAACTAGGAATGGTTCTACAATCTAGAAATGCATTACTTGGGGTTTTGTTGACGCTAAAGTCTTCGACATATGGGTGAAGGAAATACGCCCTAGAGGCAATAATAAAGTTATTATTTATTTCCTTATTTCATGATAAATGTTTATTATTCATGCTAGAATTGTATTAACCGGAAACTTGATACATGTGTGAATACATAGACAAAACAATGTGTCCCTAGTATGCCTCTGCTTGACTAGCTTATTCATCAAAGATGGTTATGTTTCCTATCCATAGACATGTGTTGTCATTTGATGAACGGGATCACATCATTAGGAGAATGATGTGATGGACAAGACCCATTCATTAGCTTAGCATTGTGATCATTACAGTTTATTGCTACTGCTTTCTTCATGACTTATACATGTTCCTCGGACTATGAGATTGTGCAACTCCCGAATATCCGGAGGAACACTTTATGTGCAATCAAACATCAAAACGTAAATGGGTGATTATAAAGATGCTCTACATGTGTTTCCGAAGGTGTTTGTTGGGTTCGCATGAATCAAGATTAGGATTTGTCACTCCGTGTATCGGAGAGGTATCTCTGGGCCCTCTCGGTAATACTCATCACTATAAGCCTTGCAAGCAATGTGACTAAAGAGTTAGTTGCGGGATGAAGTATTACAGAACGAGTAAACAGACTTGCCGGTAACAAGATTGAACTAGGTATTGAGATATCGACGATCGAATCTCGGGCAAGTAACATACCGATGACAAAAGGAACAACGTATGTTGTTATGCGGTTTGACCGATAAAGATCTTCGTAGAATATGTAGGAGCCAATATGAGCATCTAGGTTCCGCTATTGGTTATTGACTAGAGAGGTGTCTCGCTCATGTCTACATAGTTCTCGAACCCGTAGGGTCCGCACGCTTAACGTTAGGTGACGATCGGTATTATGAGCATATGTGTTTTGATGTACCGAAGGTAGTTCAGAGTCTCGGATGAGATCGGGGACATGACGAGGAGTCCCGAAATGATCGACACGTAAATATCGATATATTGAACGACTATATTCGGACATCGAAAAGGTTCCGAGTGATTCGGGTATTTTTCAGTGTACCGGAGAGTTACGGGAATTCGTATTGGGCCTTAATGGGCCATACGGGAAAGGAGAGAAAGGCCTCAAAGGGTGGCCTCGCCCCTCCCCATGGACTGGCCTGAATTGGACTAGGGAGGGGGGGCGCCCCCTTCCTTCCTTCTCCTTTTCCCTTCCCTTTTTCCTATTCCATGTGGGAGGTGGAATCCTACTAGGACTAGGGAGTCCTAGTAGGACTCCACACTTTGGGCGCGCCTTATGAGGGCCGGCCTCCTCCTCCCTCCATCCTTTATATACGTGGCCAGGGGACACCCCATAGACACACAAGTTGATCATTGATCTCTTAGCCGTGTGTGGTGCCCCCCTCCACCATAATCCACCTCGATCATATCGTCATGGATGCTTAGGCGAAGCCCTGCATCGGCAACTTCATCAACACCGTCATCACGCCGTCGTGCTGACGAAGCTCTCCCTCGACACTCTGCTGGATCATGAGTTCGTGGGACATCACCGAGCCGAACGTGTGTAGAACTCGGAGGTGTCGTACTTTCGGTACTAGGATCGGTCGATCGTGAAGACGTACGACTATATCAACCGCGTTGTCATAACGCTTCCTCTTACGGTCTACGAGGGTACGTAGACAATACTCTCCCCTCTCGTTGCTATGCATCACCATGATCTTGCGTGTGCGTCGGAATTTTTTTTGAAATTACTGCGTTCCCCAACAATGGATTCCTGGGAATGGAGAAAATGTGTCCTTCTGGCATGATACGTAGTTACTAGAGTGCTCTCTTAAAACTAGGTTCTAGGATCTTTTTGTTATTTGTCAGCAACAAGATGCATCCATTTCCCAAGTGTAGGATGGTGTGGACCTGCACCTTTCTTTTAGAAGGTGTGTGGATGAATTAACTTCGACTAGATGGTTTGAGTTAGTGGATTTGGTTAGAAATTTCTCTCCTACAAGTGAGTTAGGTATGCATGTCTAGACCTTGGAAAAGGCTTGTTTATATTCTATCAAATCCTTACGTAGTGAAATCAACTTTGGGGTGGGGGTGCCTTCTGATTGTAAGGATTTTATTTGGAAGATCAAAGTGCCTCCCAACATCCATGTGTTTTTGTGGCATACTGTCCATAACAAAAGTCTTACTAGAGATAACTTGGCTAAACGCATACATGTTGAAGATGTTTCTGGTGTCTTTTGTGATGAACCTGAAAGTATCCAACCCCTAGTTTTTTATTGTATTGTTGCTCAACATATGAGGGTTGTGGTGGTAGAGAGTGTTAACATTCTTGTGCCCAATTCCTTCCATTCTCTGCTTTCCTTCTAGAAATTAAAATAATGATGTGATGCCATCAATCTTACTTCTGCTGCCTTAGGGATCTGATGGTTATTTCGAAACGAATTTGTCTTCTAGGTGCAAAGCTGGCAAAGTGTGCTATGCATCCTGGACCTGGTGGGCGCCAGAATTCGGCAATGGAAGATACTATGTTCAGACAACCAAGGTGTGCTCCTCCTCTGTTGCTTAACGTTGCTCGACCATCGACGAGGGGAGCTGGTTAGGATAGCTGAGATTACTGGTGATGTGGGTAGTTGTTCAATATAGTTGTAGTTTTTTTGCGCTGTTAGTCATTTTAAATTGCTCTATTGTCTGCCCCCGGCTCAAATGTGAGTGTTTCAGGGAGGGATTGCATCTTCCGGTAATAAGTCCACTGCAACTACTTCCTGAATGTGCCAAGAGTTGTTAACAGTTTCTGTGCGGTTGTTTTGCCTTAGCTTCTTAATAAAAGGTGGGGAAGGAGGGAAACCCCTCTCATTTCAAAAAAAAAAATCTAGAAAAATTCACTAGTGTAGAGACGTACTATACAAACGGTTTTTACTCTCTTTCCGCGATGGAGTTTTAAACTGTCACCTTTCTGCGTGTACAATAGGGCGGTCCTTCCCACACGACCTAGAAACCCTCGGGATAGGTCCTCTGGTCACATACGCGGGTAAAAGTAGCTCGTGTGCGATCTGGCTAGACATCGGAGACAATTATACAAGCCCAATCATTTCCGTTCATAGGTACATCACACACAGTGAATTCTAGAAAAACGTTTCCATTCGTATGTTATGTGGAAACGTTTGTGCATGGTGGCCTAACGCAAACATTTGTCGGCCGAAAGTCGTGTGTGATTGTTTATTAATCCAACACGTCTACTTTCTAGAAACCGCGTGTGTTTGTTTGAGTTCATCGCCACGGTTTTGCCTGAGAAACCGTATGCAACAGAAACCCTAATAATCAGGCTAATTGGCCTATTACTGATAATCCATTCAGTAATCAAATTAACATTGCATTTCATAATTAAATTACATCAGATAGCTTCAGCACTCAGTTACACCATATATGCATATAGCTAGCTACGCCATTACACAACAGCATCAAGTTTCACATGCAGCATCTAAAACCTTTGGAAAGTAGCATCATACACGGTAAATAGATAGATGAATCTCATCTGGAAAACTGCTGAAGCAGAAGGTCAATATTGAGCCTTCAGTGATGTTGAATGTCCTTGCAACTTTAGACCAGTGACGGTGGATAATTGCACATCCAACCTTCGTCCTCTTGAGGAAGACTTCAGTATTGTATCGTGGGTGTTGAATGAATACCTTCCTTGCCTCTTGTCCATGCATGTTGTCTAAGAGGTAATCATCGGTGAAGTGCTTTAAAAAGAACTGAAAACAAAGATATGCATAAATATCTGTTCTACATTTTGAAATGGCGTAAAAAAACAAAGTAAAAGAGTTAGTACCATCCTTAAATTTTAGTAAACCAAATGTTTTTTTCCTTAGGACTAAGGCAAAATGGTGCATGCGTCTTTTATGGAGAATGTTTCCACTCGCACGACCCAGTGAAGAGCTGAGATAGAAGTAGATCTCGCCATCCACATCCCCTAAAAAATCCCTCGCCGGCGCGGATGGTAGCACCCAACGCCGGCGCTCTCGCCACTCCTCTCTTCGCAGTTGGCGCCCCACGCATCTGGTAGGTCCTGACCTCTCTTCCTTCATTCTCCCCTCACTGCTAGCAGGACGTATCTCTCTAACTTTCCTCCGCCCCGATCTGCAGATTAGCCGCCCGTTGCCTCCCCGCAGACGGCGCTCATGAGAGATCCGACGGCCAAGCTCCCCGTCGACCTCCTGGTCGAGATTGTCTCCCGCGTGCCGTACAAGTCCACCTGCTGCTGCAAGTGCGTCTCCACGCGCTGGCGCGACCTCATCTCCCACCCCGACCGCCGCAAGAAGCTTCCACGGTCGACCCTCGCCGGCTTCTTCTACAGCACCTGTGCCATAGACAGGAATCCATGTCATTCTCATGATTATGAAAGCGTCTCGGGGAACTGGCGCTCTTTTGACACCTTTCTCTTGTTCCTACCTGAATGGGAAAATCTTGAGATCTTGGATTGCTGCAACGACCTCCTCCTTTGCCGATACTAGATGTTGGTTGAACCCAAGACAGATTACGTGGTGTGCAATCCCGCCGCTGAGAAATGGGTGACCGTACCAGCCACCGAGTGGTCCAGCAAGGTAGATGACGTCCGCCTGGGATTCGACTCGGCCGTCTCCTCCCATTTCCATGTGTTTGAGTTGGTACCTACCTTGTCTTTGGATGTGAATAAGGGGTATGACGATAGCATCGAAGAGGTTGGGATCTACTCTTCTGAAGCTAGAGATTGGACACATCAAATTGAATGGGACTATCCATTTGTGATAGGCAACTTTTCAGGTAGCGCATTTCTCAGCGGGGTGTTGTATTTACCTTCTGGTCATGATTCGGTTGCAGCCATCAACGTGGAAGGAAATTGTAGGATCATTTCTGTTCCTACCTCACATGATGGTGGTCCTGATGTCTATGTATCTCGGGGACAATTGTATCTCACAATTCAGGGTGCTTCTGAACTATCGATCTGGGTTCTTACAGATTCTAGTAGTGAAAATTGTTGGACCTTGAAGCTCAATGGCAGCTACTTGCAACTGTTTGGAATAGAGTATTCAAGCTCTAAGCACAGGGTTATCTCAGCCCAGCCAGAACACGATGTGATATTCATAGCCGTAGAATCCGAATCGGGGTACTTATCACTGGTGAAATTGTGTTCATACGAAATGGATTCTGGGGAGCTGCGTGTCATATGTGATCTTGGATGGAATTCCAGTTGCCCTTATCTTCCATATGTTCCTTTGTTCTCGGAGTCATTGGCAGATGGGCACTAAATGTTGGTGTATTGAAGCCTCAGAAATTTCCATCTTTCTGATGATGACAACGAAGTTTGATCCTGAATATGAGCGGCAGTGATCTGGGTAAGTTGTGATAGACTGTTGATGCTTGTGTGCTCTGCTGTACTCAAATAAGTGGTGATGGGTACCTGACTTTATGCAGCTAGCTATTCCACGGACGACCATACGCATCTTTCTCATGGTTACTTAAGCGTCTCAGGGAACTGGTGCCCTCATGATACCTCCCTCTCGTTCCTGCCCAAATACTAGAGCCTTCAAATCTTGGATTGCTGCAACGGCCGCCTCCTCTGCCGAGGCCGGAAGTCAACTAACGCCAGGACATTTGATGACCCCAAGACGTTGGATTACATGGTGTGCAATCCCGCAACTGAGAAATGGGTAATTGTGCCCACCACTGACTGGTCCTGGTTGGTCAACAGCGCTCGCCTGGGATTCGACCCGGCTGTGTCCGCACACTTCTATGTGTTCGAGTTGGTACCTGCCATTGCTTGGATTCCGAATAAGAGCGGTGATTATAGCATCAAAGCGATGGGCATCTACTCTTCCGAAGCTGGAGTTTGGACCCATCCAATTGAGATACTCTGCTTATCAGGTGGCGCGTTTTTGAGCGGAGTGTTATATCTATGTTATGATAAAAATTCAGTTGCAGCGGTCGACGTGGAAGGAAATTGTAGGATCATTCTTGCTCCTGGTGGTCGTAATGTCTATGCATCACAGGGACAGTTGTATCTCACAGTTCAGGGTGCTTCTGAAGTATCAATCTGGGTTCTTGAAGATTATAGTAGTGAAAATTGTTGGACCCTGAAGCTCAATGTCAGCTACTTGTGACTGTTCGGAATAGAGCATTCAATCTCTGAGCAATATTATAGTGTTATCTCAGCCCACCCAGAACACAATTTGATATTCATAACCAAAGGATTTAGATTGTGGTACCGACCAGAGAAGAAATTATTTTCATACGATATGGATTCTGCGGAGCTGCGTCTCATATGTGATCTTCCATGGAATTGTAGGTGCCCTTATCTTTCCTATGTTCCTTTGTTCACGGAGTCATTGGCAGATGGGCACTAAATGTCTTGTGTTTTGGAGTCTCACAAATGTCAGTCTTTCTGAGGTTACTAGAGTTACATCATGAATATGAACAGGGCAGCAGTGATTTGGGTAGACCTTTATGAAGTTAAACGGTTGGTGCTTGAGTGCACTCATGTACTGGACATTATGCGGCTAGCTTAAGTCAACTTAGTACTCTGTTTGAGTGGTCATATATGCAGGTGTAACACCCTACTACTCCCTCTGTAAACTATTATAAGAGCGTTTAGATCACTACTTTAGTATTTTAAATGCTCTTATATTAGTTTACAGAGGGAGTACTTAACTATGGATATTTTACCGTTTTGTTGGAACGATTTTGAATATTTTCATATCTACATTCTTGTGTCTGCTTACTTCTCTGTTTATGAATGTATTTATCTGCATGGACTTCTGTTGTACATGAATGGTTGTTTTTTTTTTCTTGTTTTCAATCTGTAGCTCTAGCCTAGAACTTATCTTGTTGTTTGGGTGGACCTGGAATGCAACATTGTTGTTGTATTTCTAGAGCGTTCGAGGAGTACATGCTCTCGAGATTCAGTTCTCTTTGTTATTCCATTTCTGTGATGTCTTTCCATGTCTGCTCAAACTGTGATATAGCAATGTTAATAATAGTAGTGGTTTAATACGATCTATTGCTAATGCTTTCTAATATATAAACTGCTGTTTCAACTTGATGCGAACCACAAGTCATTTCTTGCCATTCTGGTTTGATTATCGCTGGCTTCAAAGCATGATTGTCCGGCTGCAGTTTTCCAAAAGAAGATGAGTGCCCGTTCAGTTAGTGTAACTGCAACCTGTTGTCGCTGGGAATCTGTGATCTACATAGAATGCAGATTTATCAACATGGAAACTTCTGACTGCCAATTTCTTCTTCAGACTTAATCAGTTCTAGACATAGATGGCCAAGTTGCCTGTTATCTGCTTTTTTGTCGATTTGATCAATTTGTGACCAAAAAAGTACTCCCGTGGTCCCTCATCGCTTGCGGGTGTGAAGTCAAAAAAATCCCCCACCCCCGTGTCGCTCCCGTGAGCGACATGGGGCTAACCATAGCTGTCGCCAGGCATGGCCCCCTCTCCTCATTGTCGTCGGAGTGCGCTATCGGTTGAAGCCTGGCCGACATCAGTGGCGGGGGCTGTTGCCTGTGGTTTTGGTGTCTGTGTGGCCCTGATCTGGTCCCCTAATCGCGGACATGACACTTCCTGGTGGTGGTGTTTTGGTCCCCTAATCACGAGCATGACAACTCCTGGTGATGGCGTGCGAAGCTTCATGTCTCTCAATTCGGTGGCCTGACCATGACGGGTGGTGCAGGGTCACTAGTAGAAAACCGGGCAATAGCACCGGTTCGTAAGGCCTTTTAGTGCCGGTTTAGGAACCGGCACTATTATTTCGGCACTAAAGCCCCCCCCCCCTTTAGTACCGGTTCAGCACGAACCGGTGCTAAAGGGGTACCACGTGGCACGAGCCAGCTCCGGGGGCCGGGAGCCCTTTAGTACCGGTTGGTAAAACCAACCGGTACTAAATGGTTGTGGGTTTTTGATTTATTTTGTATTTTTCAATTAAATTTGTGTTATCAATTTAATTTAGGATTGTTTTACGTTATAATGAGTTGTAGTCGTCATCATCATCACCATCATCGCATATTAATAAATAAACAAACTCTAGCTAGCTAAAAATCATCGTGGTCGTCTAATTACCACTATTTAATCATTATAGTCATGGGTTTTTATCAGTTATGCCACCGGTTATGTCCCACTACTCAGTTTTGCCACTAGAAATTTCAACTGCTCAAAAATGCCATCGCTTCATTAGACACATGCTCAAAAATGCCACTAAACATCATTATTGTGATCTCAAATCTCTTTTGCCATGTTATAATGACATAAATACCTATGAACCAACATGCCAGCTCTTCCTCTATCTCACTACAATAAAGTATAGGGCCCCCTTGATCCCAACAACTTTCTTATTTTCCTATAAAATTATTCGCTTGGTTACTCCTGACAAGTGGGGCCGCACATATCATTGTGAGAGAGAGAGAACTGACATGTGGGTCTAGGCTTATTTTTCTCATAGAACATGGTCAACGGGTTTGACGTAAAAATAACAATATCTAATGGCATTTTTGAGCAAACATCTAACAGAACGATGGCATTTTTGAGATATCTAATGGCATTTTGAGCAAGCATCTCACAGATTGATGGCATTTTTGAGCAGTTGTAACTTCTAATGGCAAAACTGAGTAGTGGGACACAACCGGTGGCATAACTGATAAAAACCCTATAGTCATTACCGCTAGCTATGTAATCATCATCAACGTTGGCTAGGTTAAAGAGGAAACATTCACTTTGTAACAGAAGCAAAGAGATATCATCAAGTTCAACATAATCATCACCAACATTGAAGTTCAGGACACGGATCCATGAGACAAGTACTAATTAAGAGCATGAAGTAGTAGCTACTGATCCTGCTGCTCCCTCTCAGGTAGAATAGCATAGAACATGTATAGCTCTCCTGATTCATCATACTGGAGCATGCAGATGAATCTGTCTCCTAATCTTGGGTTGCGCTTCTCCTTACTGCCCCCTAGTACTTCTCTGCGATCGTTAACAATTTTGCTCCAATCTTTCACTATTAAGCATTCTTCGCTTTTAGAAATCCTGAATGCACTCATGTGCAATGTAGGAAATCTTGGTCGTAAGCTAACCATTGACATGCGACCTTTTGTCTCGATCCACTGAGGCACAACTGTCATCGGAAGTCCCTGTTGAACAACATCGTATAGTAATTAATATACTAAGCAATGAAAGTTTTGCTTCAAAAATAATGTATGCAAAAGATGCACTAATTAAGGACAAATATTTAAAATCTTACCATCTTTTGATTATAGATGTGACCGTAGTTCAATACGATCACCATTGGTCGCACGTTTTGAGTACTAACATTTCTAAGTTTAGGAAAAAAAATTGTCTTGACAGTATTAAGATCCTCAAGCCATGAAACATAATGACTTATCTCCTCGCAGTTTAGTTGAGCCCCGGGGCAGTAGTAGGTCCTGTCTACCAAGCGCCGGACATGTTTGCTTGAATCGAAATAAGCTGACAATACAAAATAGTTGTCAACTATTTTTGAATAAATTGTATGAAAGACATAAACATATGCATGCATGGTTGAGAAAAACTCACCAAATGGTAGAACTGGAGGCGTTTGCACATCGACCCAGATGTCTATATTACCTTCAATATCATCTTCCGGACGAATATCAAAGGTGATAACCATATCAGGCTCAAATGCATAAGCCTTGCATAGTGCTTGCCAAGTTTTGCATTCAAAATGGGTGTATGTGTCTCCATTATATAATTTGACGTTGAAAGTATACCCATGCTGCGTCTTCAAGTAAACTCTCTTTACCTCCATATCATCTATAGCACTGAAACCTATCTTATCCAAGACAAAAAATCTTGCATGGCAGGGGATGCGCTAGTAGAATAGTGAAAATTTAAAATTATAAGTTGAAGCAAATGAAGCATAAGTTTTGCATTCAAATAATAATTGACAAAGTGACTTACTGTATCAACTTCGAATGTCTCATCCAGCTTGATGCTGAAGCGCCTACCATCAACAAGGAAATTTTGGTCGCACAGGCCGCGCTGGTCTTCACAGTGTTCGCACATAATAAAATCTTTTTCGTCGTCAGATGACATTTCCTATGTTTATATAGGTGAAACATTAAACACCTATATCTAGCCAAATATATATTCATCTAACTTTTGACATTAATATATCTAACTATATATTCAATTGACATTACTATATATTTAACTTTTCTATCTAATTCATCTAACATTCGACATTAATCTAACATTTATATAAACTCAAAATATATAAAAAAAACAGAAAAACTCATTAACAAATAATATTTTAATTAGATCATCAAATCTCATATACCTAAATTTTCTTACTAAAAATAAACTAGTTATATTAATTATTCAACTAGTTCTAATCTCATATACCTAAATTTTCTTACTAAAAATAAACTAGTTATATTAATTATTCAACTAGTTCTAATCTCATATACCTAAATTTTCTTACTAAAAATAAACTAGTTATATTAATTATTCAACTAGTTCTAATCTCATATACCTAAATTTTCTTACTAAATATAAACTAGTTATATTAATTATTCAACTAGTTCTAATCTCATATACCTAAATTTTCTTACTAAAAATAAACTAGTTATATTAATTATTCAACTAGTTCTAATCTCATATACCTAAATTTTCTTATTAAAAATAAACTAGTTATATTAATTATTCAACTAGTTCTAATCTCTAGTTCGACAATTTTTCTATCTAGCTAGCTAATTCATCTAACATTCGACATTAATCTAACATTCGATCATCTAATTAACTTTTCTAAAAAACAGAAAATAAGTAAAAAAAAATTGTGTGTGTCTATGTGTGTGTGTATGCATGTGTGTGTATATATTCATATATGTGTGTATGTGTGTGTATGCGTGTGTGTGTGTGGTATATGTGTGTGTGTGTGTGCGGCCCCATATGCCGCCGCCCCGTACGTACGAGCGGGGGCGCCGGCGTACGGGGCGGGGGCGCCGGTGTGTGTGTGTGTGTGTGTGTATGTGTGTGTATGTATGTGTGTGTATGTGTGTGCGGGAGCGAGAGAGAGATGTACGGCCGCGGCGATGACGACGGACGGCGGCAGCGTTCGGGGCGGCAGCGCGAGACGACGACGATGACGGACGGCGGCGGGGACAGCGACGATGACGACGGACGACGGTACGGGCGACGGGCGGCGACGACGGGATCGAGCGGCGCGCGCGGCGGAGGTTGGAGACGAAGTGGGGAGTTGAAACTGAAATTTTCGTTGATCCTATATATATAGGATTGGCCTTTAGTATCGGTTCGTGGCTCCAACCGATACTAAAAGCCTATTTTCCCCAGGCCAAGCGGCGGGAAACGAAGACCTTTAGTACCGGTTGGAGCCACCAACCGGTACTAAAGGGGGGGGGGCTTTAGTACCGGTTGGTGGCTCCAACCGGTACTAAAGGGGGTGCGCTGCCAAGCGAGGGGCGCAGAAGTTTAGTCCCACCTCGCTAGCCGAAGGGCGCACACACCTGCTTATAAGCCCCGCCGCCGCTGCTGTTTCGAGCTCCTCTCTAAAGCAGGCCTTCTGGGCCTACCTCTGCTACTCTGCCCTGTGGGGCCTATTGGGCTTGCGGGCCTGCATCCTGGCCCAACAACAGGTTGGGTTTCTAGTCGTATGCAGGCCGTTGTGGCCTAGTAGGTGGGCTTTTTCATTTAGTTTTTTCTTTTCTGCTTTATTTATTTTGTTTTATTTATTTTTAGTTGTTTTTTGCTGTATTTAGAGTTTGCGCTGCCACCCCAAAATTTAGTCTCACCTCGCCCGACGAAGGGCAGCCGCACTGATTTATAAACCCAGCCGCGGCTACCTCTTTGAACTCCTCTATATAGCAGGCTTCTAGGCCTAATTAATTAGGGCGCGCTGCCCTGTGAGTCTGCTGGCCCTTCTGGGCCTGCATTTGCACACCCTAGGTCTGGTAGACCCACAAAGCAGTGCGCCAACAAATTTTTTATATAGTTTTTTTCTTATCTGCATTACTTATTTTCTTTTATTTATTTTTGAGTAGTTTTTTATATAGTTTTTTCTTTTCTACATTATTTATTTTCTTCTATTTATTTTTGAGTAATTTTTTTGTATAGTTCTTTTATTTTCTGCATTACTTATTTTTGCATAGTCCGAAAACCTGATACTCGGAAAGAGTTTGTCCAGTTTGTACACGAAGTGCGTCCAGTTTTTGCCGTGACCCTCTCTACTCTTTCGTGCATGCTATGCGGGTGATACGATGATACCATGCCAAGTTTCAACATTTTCAGGATTCATTTTGTAGTGATTTTCAATTTCACGGTCATTCAGCTCTCTAAACAATTAGGTAAATGACCGAAAAACAACAAATGATGTCAGAACATGTTGAAAATTGATGACGTTGCTTTAAATGCTGCATAGTGAACACAAAAGAAGTCCGGAGCTCAAATAAGTTTAAAAAACATTGAAGTGGCCATGTAACAGATGAGTTCTCGTCCGAAACCCTGATACTCGAAAAAAGTATGTCCAGTTTGTACACGAAGTGCGTCCAGTTTTTGCCATGACCCTCTCTACTCTTTCGCGCATGCTATGCGGGTGATATGATGATACCATGCCAAGTTTCAACATTTTCAGGATTCATTTTATAGTGATTCTCAATTTCACGGTCATTTAGCTCTCTAAACAATTAGGTAAATGACCGAAAAACAACAAATGATGTCAGAACATGTTGAAAATTGATGATGTCGCTTTAAATGCTGCATACTGAACACAAAAGAAGTCCGGAGTTCAAATAAGTTTAAAAAACATTGAAGTGGCCATGTAACAGATGAGTTCTCGTCCGAAACCCTGATACTCGGAAAGAGTATGTCCAGTTTGTACACGAAGTGCGTCCAGTTTTTGCCGTGACCCTCTCTACTCTTTCGCGCATGCTATGCGGGTGATACGATGATACCATGACAAGTTTCAACATTTTCAGGATTCATTTTGTAGTGATTTTCAATTTCACGGTCATTTAGCTCTCTAAACAATTAGGTAAATGACCGAAAAACAACAAATGATGTCAAAACATGTTGGAAATTGATGACGTCGCTTTAAATGCTGCATACTGAACACAAAAGAAGTCCGGAGTTCAAATAAGTTTAAAAAACATTGAAGTGGCCATGTAACAGAGGTGCAATGCTGGTTAATTTGCTTCAAGCCATTCGGAATAGTGTAGACTGCACTGCACATAGCTCAGTGCAATCTATGCTATTCCGCAAGGCTTCAAGCTAATCAACATGTAGATGAGCATTGCAACTCTTCGTCATTGTCTGTGCACTCACGGCTTATAAACCGCTCATACTGCCTCTCTCTTGGCGAGGTGGGACTAAAAACAACTTGCCATAACCTCATCAATTTCCTCTTGAAGCTTGTCCTTGCCTTTTTGTTGTCTTGTGGTGGAAGATCATCTTGAGCTTGTGTCCCCTTGAAGGAAGTAGGATACTTCTCTTGTTGAGGAACAAACTTTGTCTTGGGGTATTGATCTTCTTCCCACTCAACTCCATTGGCATTGAACTTTCGTTCAAAACCAACACCTTGATTCTTCCGGTGCCTTCCTTGCTTGCGCACAATTTCCTCGAATTGCTTACTCCCGGCAAGGCTTTTGTACACTCCTTTCTCTATAATTCCCTTCAATAAGCTATTTTCTTGCTCAAGTGTAACTTGGCTAAGAGAATCGTTAGTGGAATCAAGAGAACTAATAGAAGCAACAATGTTAGATCTTATGTCACAAAAAAGAAGTTGTATCAAACCTTTTATGTCGGATCTAGAACAAACCAATCGGTATCGCCATCATACAGCCCTACCGTGGCTCGTGATGCATATATATGCATATCAAATGCACGTTTGGGCGTATGATGGCGAATCCGAATGATTTGTATTCAGTCGATGAACTGGTAGATGTATGCAGTCGATGAACTAGTAGATGTATGTAGTCGATGAACTGAAAGACTTATGCAGGGAAGGCGAGAGATGGGCTATATATAGGGTCGTCTGGCTCACAAAGTGATTGTGGTAGTTTCGATCCAACGACTCACATGAGCTAGGAAGAAACACACCCTTGATCCAACGACTCGCAAGAGCTAGAAAGAAACACACGATCCGTGTGATTCTTCCTGATTGGTGGGATGCACATTAGTATCGGTTCGTGCCACGAACCGGTGCTAAAGATTGGCAACGAACCGGTACTAATGGTAGCAACCCGCCTAGCCGTTGGAATCGGCACTAATGGTCACATTTGTGCCGGCTCAAATTCAAACCGGCACTATAATGTGCTTCACATTTGACCGTTTTTCTACTAGTCAATAGAGTTTGCAAAACTTGAGTTTCCCAAGTCACTTACACAAAAAGCTATGATTCATGGTTGTTAAATCCATAATTTCCAAACCACAACAACCTTGAGGCATAACAAG
This sequence comes from Triticum monococcum, assembly GCA_034509565.1. Taxonomy (NCBI): domain Eukaryota; kingdom Viridiplantae; phylum Streptophyta; class Magnoliopsida; order Poales; family Poaceae; genus Triticum; species Triticum monococcum. The sequence goes on along the minus strand of CM067843.1, from coordinate 750,603,281 downwards.
CTTTAAATGCTGCATACTGAACACAAAAGAAGTCCGGAGTTTAAATAAGTTATTAAAAATAAAAAAGAGGTGCAATGCTGGTTAATTTGCTTCAAGCCATTCGGAATAGTGTAGATTGCACTAAGTCACTGCACATAGCTCAGTGCAATCTATACTATTCCGCAAGGCTTGAAGCTAATCAACATGTAGGTGAGCATTGCAACTTTTCGTCATTGTCTGTGCACTCACGGCTTATAAACCGCTCATACTGCCTCTCTCTTGGCGAGGTGGGACTAAAAACAGCTTGCCGTAACCTCATTAGTACCGGTTCGTGGTACGAACCGGCACTAAATGGTGATGGTGGGGTCATAGCCTGACCGCAGGATGACACAACCTCTTTAGTGCCGGTTCGTGGCATGAACCGGTACTAAAGGTTCGCCACGAACCGGTACTATTGATCGCCGCCACGAACCGGCACTAATGTACACATTAGTGCCGGCTCTAATTCAAACCGGCACTAATGTGCTTCACGTTTGACCCTTTTTCTACTAGTGGGTGGTAGTGGTGACCAGGTATGGTTGCTGCGTGGGGGTGCGGACTTCAGGCGGCGACATCAGCTATTCTGGCATGGATGGCTGCCATGTGCCGAACGGTGGCGCATGGGGTCGTGGCGAGCTCTCTTCTCTTGGGTTTGACCCGGCAACGCGGGCTGTGGCGGTGGTAGCTCCAACCAAGGACTCACGATCGGGCGGCCAGATCTAGGCCCGAGGAGGGTCAGGGCTCTTTCTTCCCGGGTAGGTGAGGTTTGGCGTGGTCTAGGAGATGCTCGCGGGCGGTGAGGTGTTCCTCGCATGGGCTTGGTTCTCGGTGGCGGCGTTGCCTGGGGTCTTCCGGGCAGCAGTCGGGTGGCGCAACTGATGTTGTTTGGCGGTCGTGCAACCAGGTTCGTTGGTGTCATCGGCGGGTCAATTCAATACTAGTGATACCCCCCCCAACGCCTCCTATGGCGACATGAGGGAAACCCTAACCGCGCCGCCAGGCCACCCCCCACACCCCCCAACACCGCCACAAGAGGAGGACCCTGGTGAAGCCGCGCATGCCCCTAGGAAGGTGGCGGTGGGGCGTATTGCTTCGGTTCGCCGCTGCCCTAGACTTCTTCTCTCGGCAGCCGGTGGTGTGGGGCAACCAGAAAGGTGCATGTCAGACCGATGGTCGGTGCTGCTCGTGGGGCCGCATCCCTCTTGGTGGCGCTTGGTGGTGGCCGCACAACAACGTGTGGATAGGCCGGATATGGGCGGATGCATGCTGGTATTCTCGGGCAGGTTGAACCTTGGTCCAGCGGGTGAGGCGGTAGAGGTGGTCGTGGTGCAGGTTGGCCGGTGGTGGACAAGCTCGTTCTCCGGCTCGGTAGGCCATGGTGAGCGGTGGAGCGGTCGATTTGGGCCTTGTTGCCCTAATCTGACGGTGGCGTCCTCCGGGTGTCGTGGTGGTGCTATGTTGCCCTATTCCTGGCTAGCTTGGTGATGGCGAATGATGTGCCTCGAGATGTGACTCCTCCCAGAGAGCCTCAGTGCGGTGGTTAATTAGCCTGCTTGAGCAGCTCCCGTGACTTTGGGTTCAATGATCGTGGGTTGGGTGAAATCCCTGCTTCGTGATGGCCGAGATTGACAGCGGCAATGCCCACACGCGCCGCCCCCTTCTAAAGACGTTGTTTTGGCCCGGATTTGACTCCCTTCCTTCTGCTTGGGGGAAACCCTTGGTCCAGCATCCGGACCAGGCGGCGGCGGCAGCGGCGTCATGACGCCGTTTCCTTCTTGAAGGCGTCGTCTTGCTTCCTCAAGGAGTCCCGGTGGTGCGACTTGTGTCGGTGTCGATTACTACCCTGGACGTGGGCCTCTGGGCGCAATGTACACCATCGTTGGCGCTCTCTCGACGATGCCTTTTGTAGGTCTGCCTAGGCCCTGCCGTCCACTTGCCGACTTTCTCTTTGGCTCAATAGGTGTCGTACGATTGGTATGGGTTGTCCTCGAGTCTTGATCATGTTGTAGATGTCTTGGGCATTGGTTGTGATGCGACTTAGTTGCTCTGTGGCTTGCCCCATCGCTATTATCAGGGGATAGTTACCACTTACCAGCTCCATGGGCGAGGTTCTCAGCGCCCGTCGAAGGAAATATACGAGCATGGGGCTAGTTTGTGATGCAGCAGGCAAGCGAGACATGGATTGTAAAGGTGTCGGAGATGGCCATCGACAGCGGGCGATTTCAAATTCGTCGCCTCCAACACTCAGATTTCCGCAAGCAAAATCTGATTGCCCAACTCGCCTCTAGCAGCAGATTTCTGAGAGCGTAATCTGATTGCCTGACTAATACTCTCGAGCAGGGGCGCTTATTTGTGGTGAAGACTATGGAATGGTAAGCTCCATTATTTTTATTTGTTTGCTCGAGGAGATGAAGATATGGCGTAGAAGAGGAAAAGGGCTAGGTGAGGAGTTCTTTTTCTGGTTTAGGGAATCAAGAGGGTTGATTGAGGAGATGAAAGAACTGCAGCGCTGGCTCTTATTAATAGACTACCTTGTCGGTTTCAGAAGATGAAGTGGAACCAACTATAGAGATTAACATCATGTGAACTGTTTGGTTTAAAAAAAATTGCTGAGGTGGCAGATTTGCTGAAGTGGATGGTTGCATGTTGAGTGATAACGTGGGTAGGCTGCATGTCAAAAGAAATCATGTAGCGGGGGGGGGGGGGCTCCTTCTTAGATATACTAATAGATTAGGACTTCAGAATAGTGTATGTTTTTTCAGGCTGCGTATGTTTTTTCAGGCCCAGACACGGTCCATTTAGTAAACGGGCTGGCACATGGGCCCATTTACCACGGTAGGTTGCATATTTTCAGCATGTTATTTGAGGCACGGAGCATTTTTAGCCTATTTTTACATGTTGGGCCATATATAAATGTATAAAAAATAAAAAAATGTAATCGGGTCGTGCCATGCCGGCCCGCGTGCCCAGCCTCCAGGCTCAGGCAAAGCCCAGGGCGTGCCGCGTGCGTGCCTGGCCCAAGGCGGGTCGTGCCGGCATGCTCAAGGGCCGGCCCGAAAAAAAACGGTCCATTTGGCCATCTATACTGCACGCGGCATCCATCCATCCATCTCGCTGCCGCGCACCCAAACCAAACCCTCACCTGCTCGCCGCCGCCCACTCGCGGTCGCGGATGGGAGCACCTGTAACGCCCCATATGTAACCTTCCCCAATTGTACTCCGACTCATGCCGTTTCCGGCATTAAGTTATATTCAATTCTCGGGTTCGGGTCTTTGTCTCCGTGTGTTGTTTTGTTTTTCGTGCATCTCATATCATGTCGTCACGTGCATTGCATTCGCATACATGTTCATCTCATGCATCCGAGCATTTTCCCCGTTGTCCGTTTTGCATTCCGGCGCTTCGTTCTCCTCCGGTGGCCGTTTCTAGCTTTCTTTCGTGTGTGGGGATTAAACATTTCTGGATTGGGCCGAGACTTGCCATGCGGCCTTGGTTTACTACCGGTAGACCGCCTGTCAAGTTTCGGGTCATTTGGACTTCGTTTGATACTCCAACGGTTAACCGAGGGACCGAAAAGGCCTCGTGTGTGTGCAGCCCAACACCCCTCCAATTTGGCCCAAAACCCACCAAACTCAGCTCCATCGTCTCGGTCGTTCGATCACGATCGTGTGGGCGAAAACCGCACCTCATTTGGACTCTTCTAGCTCCCTCTATGCCTATATATACACCCCCCCCCCCGAAATTCGGATCTCTCCCCCTCTCGAAACCCTAATTTTCCCTCCTCCGCCGCCGCCGGACACGTCCGGACGGACCGGACGCGTCCGCTCCGCCGCCCGCAGCCAATCCAGAGCCGCCACGTGGCAGGCCCAGCCCCACATCGCCGCCTCCCGCCGCCGGGCCCGAGGCCCGGATCGGGCCCCCGCGCCGCCCGAGCGGGCCAGATCGCCGCCGCCCGCGCCCGCGGCTTCTTCCCCCGAGCCGGACGAGCTCCGCCGCGGGAGCTCGCCGCCCGGCCGCCGCCGACCGCCCCAACCTCGCGGCTCCATCGCCGGCCGACCTCACCGCCGGCGCGCCGCCGTCCCGCACCGGCGCTGCCCTGCTCCGGCGCCCCGCCGCCTTCTCCTCGCCGGAGGGTGCCGCGCCACCCTCCTCCACGCCTCCCCCGACGCCGGCGGCCTCGGATCCGGCCGGCCACGACCTCAGCTCCGGCGATCCTCGAACCCCGCGCCGGCGTGAACAATGCCAGATCTGAGATCTATTTCATCTCGGTTGACTTTCTCCTCCCGAAACCCTAATTTTTCTTGCTACTTTGACTGCTTGTATCTCCTCAACCGTAGCTCCGTTTTGGGCGTATGATATGTCAAAATCTTCGTCTCGACGAGTACATCATTTTATTCCATTGCATCATTTGCATTTGAGGTCATCTTGTTGCCCAAAATGCTGTTGGAAGGAGGCATGTTGAGTTAAATTGCAGATCCGTTAGTCCAACATGCACTTTTGTCATTTTTGCCATATTTAATCCGTGCATGATATGCCAGTACCCCTTTGGGATGAATTGTTAAGCATGTTGTCTTCTTTCCAGAGGTGCCTTGCATGTATTTTTAGGATGTGTGTGTTGTCTTGTGCAAGCTTGCGTAGAGGGCTACCTGAGATTATCGATTTCAGGGACTTAGTGAAAATCACTAAGTCTGAGCCGTTTTAGTTCCCGATGCTATATGTCCGGCTTGTTTCCTAGTGATCCGTGCCTCTTTTGAGGATGATCAGTAAGAGTGATTTGTTATGATTGTTGTGCTTAATCCATCCATGTCTTTACTTGTTATGTTGGAGCACCCTAGGTTGACTCAATCGAGCTCAACTTTTTGGATAGTTGCTGTTTTGGGCAGATCGTGAACTCTTTTGCGATTTTGCCGGAGTGATTGCTAGTGATCCATGCATGCTATGCCATTGTTCTTGCCTTGTCTAGCTAGCATTTTGTGCCTTCTTAATGGATATATGCTCACCTTGCCATGACTTGCACCGTAGTGAGAGCATCGAGCTCGTTTACATGCCTCCGTGAGTTATTATTTCAGCATGTCCCAGTTTTCACTAAGTCTGAAAACTGATTGTGTTTCATCGATGTTCGTGTGCTCGGTAGAGTATTTTGTGAACCCTTTTGGCCCCAGGTCATTTTGGGTGTTTTGTTAAGCTTGTTGAGTAGCTCCATGCCTTGCTCTTACATGCCATGTTCAGGTTTTCCTTCATGTTGTTTTGCTGCTCCGAAGAGAGCATCGTGGTCTGAAATTTCAGACTAGCGTTAATTTCGCTAAGTCTGAAATCTGTTTTGCTTATTCAGTTTTGCCATGCTTGTTTGAAGCCCTTAGTGGATGAATTTGCCTATGCCTCAGTCATGATGATTTGTTAAGCTTGATGAGTACATCACTGCCATGCAATTTGTTTTCATGTTGGGTGGCTGTAGCATGTTCATTTTGTTGCATTTAGGAGCCTACTTGCTGTAAATCGCAGATCGGTTCGTTTAGTAAAACGCTTGCCATTTCTAAACCGTAGCTCCGATTGCCATGATCTTTATATCGTTTTCAGGCGATTTCTTCCCCTCTATCCAGTGGCACACTTGGATTTCCAAGTTGAGGCCATGTTCATGCATTTCCTGTTACATCTTGCATTATGCATCCCGCATCGCATCCCGCATAGCATATCATCTTTGCATCTTATTGCTTGCCCTTGCACGTGGTTGATTGTATCCTTGTTGCTTGTTTGTGTTGTTGGGTAGAGCCGGGAGACGAGTTCGCTAACGAGGAGCCCGTTGAGTTTTCTTTTGAGGATCCAGTCAATTCTGACAACTGTGCAGGGAAGATGATCACACCCTTGAAATCACTACTATCTTTGCTATGCTAGTTTGCTCGCTCTTTTGCTTTGCCAATGCTATGATGCCTACCACTTGCTTGTCAGCCTCCCAATTGCCATGATTGAGCCTCTAACCCACCTTTGTCCTAGCAAACCATTGATTGGCTACGTTACCGCTTTGCTCAGCCCTTCTTATAGCGCTGTTAGTTGCAGGTGAAGATTGGAGCCGTTCCTTGTTGGAACATTTATTTTTCTTGTTGGGATATCATTATATTGCCATGTTATCTTTATTCATCTATATACTTGGTAAAGGGTGAAAGGCTCGGCCTCTCGCCTAGTGTTTTGTTCCACTCTTGCCGCCCTAGTTTCCGTCATATCGGTGTTATGTTCCCGGATTGTTGCGTCCCTTACGCGGTTGGGCTATAATGGGAACCCCTTGATAGTTCGCCTTGATTAAAGCTTTTCCAGCAATGCCCAACATTGGTTTTACCATTTGCCACCTACCTTTTTTTCTTTCCCTTGGGTTTCCGGAACCCGAGGGTCATCTTTATTTTAGCCCCCCCACGGGCCAGTGCTCCTCTGAGTGTTGGTCCGAACCAGGCAGCCTGCGGGGCCACCTCGGGGAAACTCGAGGGTTGGTTTTACTCGTAGCTTGACCTATCCGAGCGTGCCCTGAGAAAGAGATATGTGCAGCTCCTATCGGGATTTGTCGGCACATTCGGGCGGTGTTGCTGGACTAGTTTTGACCTGCCGAATCATCTTGTTGTACCGGGATACCGAGTCTGATCGGTGGGTCCTGGGTGGAGGTCTATTCCTTCGTTGACCGTGAGAGCTTGTTATGGGCTAAGTTGGGACCCCCTGCAGGGATTGATCTTTCGAAAGCCGTGCCCGCGGTTATGGGCAGATGGGAATTTGTTAATGTCCGGTTGTAGATAACTTGAACTTAATTAATTAAAATGAATCAACTGCGTGTGTTGCCGTGATGGCCTCTTCTCGGCGGAGTCCGGGAAGTGGACACGGCGTTGGAGTTATGTCTGCGTAGTCTGCTTTATTTAGTTTCCGCACGTGCTTTGCCTTCTCTTCTCGCTCTCCTTTGCGAATAAGTTAGCCACCATATATGCTAGTCGCTTGCTGCAGCTCCACCCACATTACCCCTTCCTTACCTATTTGGCTTAAATAGTCTTGATCGCGAGGGTGCGAGATTGCTGAGTCCTTGTGGCTCACAGATTACTATTACACCAGATGCAGGGACCGATGATACTCCTCCGGATGGCGCGTTCGAGCTGAAGTGGGAGTACGACGAGGACTCTCAGCGATACTATGTTTTTTTTCCGGATGATCAGTAGTGGTGCCTATTCGGGGTTCGATTCAGGGATTAGTCGCATGTTGGGGGTCTTTTCTATTTTGGCGCCGTAGTCGGGCCATGAGTGTTTGTATGATGGATGCTATTTATGTACTTTGATGTGACGTGGCGAGTGTAAGCCAACTATTATGTTTCCCCCTTTATATTATATATGTACTTGGGTTGTGTGAAGATTGCCTCACTTGCGACTTATGCCTTCAATGCGATTATGCCTCTAAGTCGTGCCTCGACACGTGGGAGATATAGTTGCATCGAGGGTGTTACAAGTTGGTAATCAGAGCCTTCCCCGACCTTAGGAGCCACATTGCTTGATCGTTTCTAGCAGCCGAGTTGTGTCTAGAAAAATGTTTTGAGTCCTTAGGAATTATATATCGGAGAGCTTAGGAATTCTTTTTACTTCCCAGTCTCCTCATCGCTCTGGTAAGGCATCCTGACGTAGAGTTTTGACTCTTCTCTTCTCAAATTTCACTAAATTTTTTTTTAGGATCACGCGAGTATCTTAGTTTTGTTCCGATGGCTTATGATGAGAATACTGTCTTGGTGCCTCCTGTCAGGGGTTTAGTGGAAGTGCCCCGGGGAGTTGAGCTCTGAGGTGTTGTCATCATAATTCTATCGTGGCAATTCTGGCATACTTGAGATATGTGCGCGACATCGAAAATCTCCTTTATGCAGTTCGTTGGTGAGATAACCTCGACGCCACCCAGTACTGGGGCGGGAGTTCGGGAGTATCGCCATAACTTGTATAACGGATGCTTTTCGAAGGTTGAGATAGATGGTTTCTGAAGGTTTCTTGGTTATGTGTTGAAGGATGGATGCAGCTGGATGTAGGATTTGCTAGCTTGGGTGAGATATTATGCTTCCCCTGTATCCTCAACACCTGATTGCATAACCGGAAAGTTTTAGGAATTTCATAGGTGGGAATTCAAGTAGCCTTAGGATATCTTTCCAACAGATGTGTGATATGAAATTGGGGTTCGACGTCTAGTGGTTCGCCTATTCACGGTCGATTTTACAGTGGCCTCGTTGTGTCTTAAAGAGTCCTTGGCTATGCTGACTCGGGGATGCTTCGTATGTCATGTGCACTGCCTTGTACATGATGGTGCTGTACGGTCGAGCCCGTGTAGGTCCTACCACGAACACTTCGGACGAAATTTCTATCATGTGTTTGTTCCGGCTTATTCCGCAAGCCAACCCTTGGTTTTATTTCGAGATGTGGTATTCGTTCTTCTTCGACGTCTTATGTTGATTCCATCCCTCGTTGATGTACCTCTTCTACCTGATTCTTCGTGGCTTCGCAATTTAGGAATATGTGACCACTTCAAGAGAAGTGCATTCGTTCATTTTGTTCGGATGTGAAGACTTATGTTGCAATTTTCATTCCGTTGGATTCACCTTCTATATTTGTCTATTTGTGTGCTAATGGTGGTCAAACTCTTCAGGATGGCTCCTCCAACGCGCACGACTCCGAACCCAGATCCTCCGCCACCTCCGCCTCCTCCGGAAGCATGGCAGGCTGTGATGGCTGCTACTAATGCAAATACTCAGCTGATCATGCAAATCATCCAAGAGCGGAATCAAAGCAGTCAAGCGAATCAAGGCAACAACCAGAACCAGTTTGCAACTCTGAATCAGTTCCTCGCAAATGGTCCAAAGACATTCAGCAACTGCGTTGAGGCTACCGATGCTGATGATTGGTTAGTCGATCTGGGCAAGCATTTTGAATGTAGCAACGTCAGACCTGAAGATTTCGTCAAGTTCGCGTCTTTCCAGCTCAAGGATCAGGCCGCAGAGTGGTTTCAGCAGTACCGGGATTCCAGAGGTGGACGTTTGATCACTTGGGATGATTTCCGTCGTGATTTCCGCGCTCATCACATTCCTCAAAGTGTGACTGAAAGCAAACGTGAAGAATTCCGCAATCTAAAGCAAGGCTCTGTGTCTGTCTATGACTACAACAAGTTGTTCCAGAAGCTCGCCCGTTTTGCCAAGCAGGATGTTCCTGATGAGAAGAGCATGATCTATCAGTTCAGGGGTGGTCTTCGTGAAGAAATTCAGCTCGCTCTTGTCCTCTTTGAGCCGCTGAGATACGATGAGTTCTACAACATGGCACTGAAGAAAGAGGCTGCTCAGCTCAGGTGTGATGCTTCCAGGAAGCGAGTCAGAGACACTACGTCTTCGTCCTCTACTCAAGTGGCCAAGCAGCAGAAGTATTGGCTTCCTCCTCCTCCGTTCCGTCAGCCGTATCAGCAGAAGAGCAAAGGTGGCAGTGGTTCTTCCCACCCACCCAACCCAGGCTTTCAGAACAAGACTTCGTCTCAAGCTCCAAGATCGAGTGCTCCGTATCACCGTCCGCTCTCAGAGGTCACGTGCAACAAGTGCCAACGGAAGGGTCACTACGCCAACAAGTGTTTCAACCAAAGGCGTCTTCCTCCTCCTCCTCCCGTCAGATCGGCAAGTACAGCTGTGGTCAAGCATAATCCCAAGCACGCCAAGGTCTATATGGTGAATGCAGCTCAAGCAGAGGATTCGTCAGATGTGATCATGGGTAACCTTCCTGTTAATGATATTCCTGCAAGAGTTCTTTTTGATTCAGGTGCATCGCATTGTTTCATGTCTAAGCCATTTTTTACCAAGCACGACTTCATTTCTTCGCATTTGGGTAAACAAATGGATATTGTTTCTCCTGGCAAACGATTGAGTGCAAGTCTGGAGGTGCCAGATGTCTCTATCACGTTGGGCGATTTCAAGTTCTTGGCTTCTCCAATGGTTCTTGGCAATTCCGATATCGACCTCATTCTTGGGATGGACTGGCTCTCTAAACATAAAGCTCAGCTGGATTGTGCAGCCAAGCAGATTCAACTGACTCATTCGTCTGAGGAAGTAATTGTCTTTGCTGCTCGGGATAATACCATCCGGTTATTCTCTCTCAATGAGAAGGGTGAATTGGATGCTATTTCGCAGATTCCGGTTGTTTGTGAGTATCAAGATGTCTTCCCTGAAGAACTCCCAAGCATGCCTCCAAACCGGCCCGTGGAATTCGTTATTGAACTTGAGCCCGGTACGGAACCGGTGTGCAAACGGCCTTACAAGCTCGGCCCCGAAGAGTTGAAGGAGTTGAAGAAACAGCTCGATGTGCAAGAAAGGATGGGTCTCATTCGGCCTAGTACTTCTCCGTGGGGTTGTGGTGTTCTTTTTGTGAAGAAGAAGGATGGAACGGACCGACTTTGTGTTGATTATTGTCCATTGAACAAGAAGACCATCAAGAACAAATATCCACTTCCCAACATTAATGAGCTGTTCGAACAACTCAAGGGTGCCCAAGTATTCTCCAAGCTTGATCTCCGTATGGGTTATCATCAAATTCGCATTCGTGAACAAGATATTCCGAAGACGGCGTTCAGAACAAGCTATGGGTCATATGAATACACTGTTATGTCTTTTGGCCTCGCTAATGCTCCTCCGACGTTCTCTCGCATGACGAACTTCATCTTCAACCCCTACACCAACGACTTTGTTTTGGTCTATCTCGATGATATCCTGGTTTTCTCGAAGAACAAGGAAGATCATGCCAAACACTTGCGTTTGGTTCTTGACAAGCTAAGGGAACATCAATTCTACGCCAAGTTCTCCAAGTGTGAGTTTTGGCTCGATGAAGTTCTTTATCTTGGTCATATTATCTCTGCCAAGGGTATTTCCGTGGATCTTGAGAAGGTGTCTGCAATTGTTAATTGAGAACCTCCTCAGAATGTGAAGCAACTCCGTAGCTTCCTCGGTCTTGCAAGTTATTGTCGAAGATTCGTTGAAAACTTCTCCAAGATCGCGAAGCCTCTCTCAAATCTTCTCCAGAAGCACGTCAAGTACGTTTGGTCTCCGGAGTGTGATGTTGCTTTCAACGCTTTGAAAGAGAAATTGATCACTGCTCCAGTTCTAACTCCGCCTGATGAAACCAAGCCGTACGAGGTCTTTTGTGATGCCTCTCTCCAAGGTCTCGGTGCAGTACTGATGCAAGAGAAGAAAGTTGTTGCTTATACCTCTCGCCAGTTGAAGCCAAATGAGAAGAACTACCCCACTCATGATCTCGAGTTGCCGGCAGTTGTGCACGCATTGTTGACTTGGAGACATCTTCTCTTGGGAAGGAAAGTGGACATTTTCACTGATCACAAGAGTCTCAAGTACATCTTCACTCAGCCTAATCTCAACCTCAGGCAGACTCGATGGGTCGAAATGATTCAAGAGTACAATCCGAGTATCGAGTATACTCCAGGCAAGGCTAATGTGATTGCTGACGCTTTGAGCAGAAAAGCATATTGCAACAGTCTGATTCTCAAGCCTTATCAACCCGAGCTTTGTGAAGCCTTCCGCAAACTTAATCTGCAAGTTGTTCCCCAAGGTTTCCTCGCCAACCTTCAAGTTTCTCCTACCTTGGAAGACCAGATTCGCCAAGCCCAGCTTCTTGATGCTATGGTGAAAAAAGGTGAAGATTGGTATTGCAAAGAGTCAGTCCAAGTACAAGTGCTACCGACTTGATGACAAGGACACTCTCTTCTTCGAGGATCGAATTGTTGTGCCCAAAGGTGAACTTCGTAAAGTGATCATGAATGAGGCTCACAACTCTCTCCTCTCCATCCACCCTGGGAGCACGAAGATGTATCAAGACCTGAAGCAAACTTATTGGTGGACTCGAATGAAGCGCGAGATCGCTCAATTCGTGAATGAATGTGATGTCTGCAGAAGAGTGAAAGCAGAACACTAAAGGCCAGCAGGTCTCCTCCAACCTCTCGCCATTCCAGAATGGAAGTTTGACCACATTGAAATGGACTTCGTGACTGGGTTTCCTAAGTCCAAGCGTGGCAATGATGCTATATTCATTGTCATCGACAAGCTGACCAAAGTGGCTCATTTCTTGCCTATCAAAGAGTCAATCACTGCAGCTCAATTGGCGGAACTCTACACCTCTCGCATTGTCTCGCTGCACGGTATTCCTCAAGTGATATCTTCAGACCGTGGCAGCATCTTTACCTCCAAGTTTTGGGATTCTTTTCAGAAGGCCATGGGCACCAGCATTCGCTTCAGCACTGCTTTCCATCCTCAAACAAGCGGTCAAGTCGAGCGTGTCAACCAGATTCTTGAAGATATGCTCAGGGCTTGTGTTATCTCCTTCGGCATGAAGTGGGAGGATTGCCTTCCTTATGCTGAATTCTCGTACAACAACAGTTTCTAAGCAAGTTCCGGCAAGGCCCCGTTTGAAATTCTGTATGGTAGGAAGTGCCGTACACCTCTCAACTGGTCTGAAACCGGTGAACGTCAGCTGCTGGGTAATGACCTGATCATAGAGGCAGAAGAAATGTGCAAGGTCATTCGTGATAACCTCAAAGCAGCCCAGTCTCGTCAGAAGAGCTACTATGACAGCAAGCACCGTGATTTGGCTTTCGAGATCGGAGATCATGTCTACCTCCGCGTCTCTCCTATGAAAGGGACTCGTCGCTTCGGTATCAAAGGGAAGCTTGCCCCCAGATACGTCGGGCCTTTCAAGATCGTCAGCAAGAGAGGCGACCTCGCCTATCAACTCGAGCTTCCTGCAACCTTTGCCAATGTTCATGATGTGTTCCACGTCTCGCAACTCCGTAAGTGCTTCAAGACGCCTGAGCGCACCGTTAACTTCGAGGACATTGAGCTCCAAGAAGATCTCTCCTACCGTGAGCACCCAGTTGCAATCCTTGAAGAGACTGAACGCAAAACTCGCAACAAGTCAATCAAGTTTCTCAAAGTAAAGTGGTCACACCATTCCGACCGTGAAGCAACCTGGGAACGCGAGGATCACCTCCGTTCTGAGTACCCGGAGTTCTTTCAGTCCTAGATCTCGGGACGAGATCTTTTCGTAGTGGTGGAGTGTTGTAACGCCCCATATGTAACCTTCCCCAATTGTACTCCGACTCATGCCGTTTCCGGCATTAAGTTATATTCAATTCTCGGGTTCGGGTCTTTATCTCTGTGTGTTGTTTTGTTTTTCGTGCATCTCATATCATGTCGTCACGTGCATTGCATTCGCATACATGTTCATCTCATGCATCCGAGCATTTTCCCCGTTGTCCGTTTTGCATTCCAGCGCTTCGTTCTCCTCCGGTGGCCGTTTCTAGCTTTCTTTCGTGTGTGGGGATTAAACATTTCCGGATTGGGCCGAGACTTGCCATGCGGCCTTGGTTTACTACCGGTAGACCGCCTGTCAAGTTTCGGGTCATTTGGACTTCGTTTGATACTCCAACGGTTAACCGAGGGACCGAAAAGGCCTCGTGTGTGTGCAGCCCAACACCCCTCCAATTTGGCCCAAAACCCACCAAACTCAGCTCCATCGTCTCGGTCGTTCGATCACGATCGTGTGGGCGAAAACCGCACCTCATTTGGACTCTCCTAGCTCCCTCTATGCCTATATATACACCCCCCCCCCCGAAATTCGGATCTCTCCCCCTCTCGAAACCCTAATTTTCCCTCCTCCGCCGCCGCCGGACACGTCCGGACGGACCGGACGCGTCCGCTCCGCCGCCCGCAGCCAATCCAGAGCCGCCACGTGGCAGGCCCAGCCCCACATCGCCGCCTCCCGCCGCCGGGCCCGAGGCCCGGATCGGGCCCCCGCGCCGCCCGAGCGGGCCAGATCGCCGCCGCCCGCGCCCACGGCTTCTTCCCCCGAGCCGGCCGAGCTCTGCCGCGGGAGCTCGCCGCCCGGCCGCCGCCGACCGCCCCAACCTCGCGGCTCCATCGTCGGCCGACCTCACCGCCGGCGCGCCGCCATCCCGCACCGGCGCCGCCCTGCTCCGGCGCCCCGCCGCCTTCTCCTCGCCGGAGGGTGCCGCGCCACCCTCCTCCACGCCTCCCCCGACGCCGGCGGCCTCGGATCCGGCCGGCCACGACCTCAGCTCCGGCGATCCTCGAACCCCGCGCCGGCGTGAACAGTGCCATATCTGAGATCTATTTCATCTCGGTTGACTTTCTCCTCCCGAAACCCTAATTTTTCTTGCTACTTTGACTGCTTGTATCTCCTCAACCGTAGCTCCGTTTTGGGCGTATGATATGTCAAAATCTTCGTCTCGACGAGTACATCATTTCATTGCATTGCATCATTTGCATTTGAGGTCATCTTGTTGCCCAAAATGCTGTTGGAAGGAGGCATGTTGAGTTAAATTGCAGATCCGTTAGTCCAACATGCACTTTTGTCATTTTTGCCATATTTAATCCGTGCATGATATGCCAGTACCCCTTTGGGATGAATTGTTAAGCATGGTGTCTTCTTTCCAGAGGTGCCTTGCATGTATTTTTAGGATGTGTGTGTTGTCTTGTGCAAGCTTGCATAGAGGGCTACCTGAGATTATCGATTTCAGGGACTTAGTGAAAATCACTAAGTCTGAGCCGTTTTAGTTCCCGATGCTATATGTCCGGCTTGTTTCCTAGTGATCCGTGCCTCTTTTGAGGATGATCAGTAAGAGTGATTTGTCATGCTTGTTGTGCTTAATCCATCCATGTCTTTACTTGTTATGTTGGAGCACCCTAGGTTGACTCAATCGAGCTCAACTTTTTCGATAGTTGCTGTTTTGGGCAGATCGTGAACTCTTTTGCGATTTTGCCGGAGTGATTGCTAGTGATCCATGCATGCTATGCCATTGTTCTTGCTTTATCTTGCTAGCATTTTGTGCCTTCTTAATGGATATATGCTCACCTTGCCATGACTTGCACCGTAGTGAGAGCATCGAGCTCGTTTACATGCCTTCGTGAGTTATTATTTCAGCATGTCCCAGTTTTCACTAAGTCTGAAAACTGATTGTGTTTCATCGATGTTCGTGTGCTCGGTAGAGTATTTTGTGAACCCTTTTGGCCCCAGGTCATTTTGGGTGTTTTGTTAAGCTTGTTGAGTAGCTCCATGCCTTGCTCTTACATGCCATGTTCAGGTTTTCCTTCATGTTGTTTTGCTGCTCCGAAGAGAGCATCGTGGTCTGAAATTTCAGACTAGCGTTAATTTCGCTAAGTCTGAAATCTGTTTTGCTTATTCAGTTTTGCCATGCTTGTTTGAAGCCCTTAGTGGATGAATTTGCCTATGCCTCAGTTATGATGATTTGTTAAGCTTGATGAGTACATCACTGCCATGCAAGTTTTTTTCATGTTGGGTGGCTGTAGCATGTTCATTTTGTTGCATTTAGGAGCCTACTTGCTGTAAATCGCAAATCGGTTCGTTTAGTAAAACTCTTGCCATTTCTAAACCGTAGCTCCGATTGCCATGATCTTTATATCGTTTTCAGGGGATTTCTTCCCCTCTATCCAGTGGCACACTTGGATTTCCAAGTTGAGGCCAGGTTCATGCATTTCCTGTTACATCTTGCATTATGCATCCCGCATCGCATCCCGCATAGCATATCATCTTTGCATCTTATTGCTTGCCCTTGCACGTGGTTGATTGTATCCTTGTTGCTTGTTTGTGTTGTTGGGTAGAGCCGGGAGACGAGTTCGCTAACGAGGAGCCCGTTGAGTTTGCTTTTGAGGATCCAGTCAATTCTGACAACTGTGCAGGCAAGATGATCACACCCTTGAAATCACTACTATCTTTGCTATGCTAGTTTGCTCGCTCTTTTGCTTTGCCAATGCTACGATGCCTACCACTTGCTTGTCAGCCTCCCAATTGCCATGATTGAGCCTCTAACCCACCTTTGTCCTAGCAAACCATTGATTGGCTACGTTACCGCTTTGCTCAGCCGTTCTTATAGCGCTGTTAGTTGCAGGTGAAGATTGGAGCCGTTCCTTGTTGGAACATTTATTTTTCTTGTTGGGATATCATTATATTGCCATGTTATCTTTATTCATCTATATACTTGGTAAAGGGTGAAAGGCTCGGCCTCTCGCCTAGTGTTTTGTTCCACTCTTGCCGCCCTAGTTTCCGTCATATCGGTGTTATGTTCCCGGATTGTTGCGTCCCTTACGCGGTTGGGCTATAATGGGAACCCCTTGATAGTTCGCCTTGATTAAAGCTTTTCCAGCAATGCCCAACATTGGTTTTACCATTTGCCACCTACCTTTTTTTCTTTCCCTTGGGTTTCCGGAACCCGAGGGTCATCTTTATTTTAGCCCCCCCACGGGCCAGTGCTCCTCTGAGTGTTGGTCCGAACCAGGCAGCCTGCGGGGCCACCTCGGGGAAACTCGAGGGTTGGTTTTACTCGTAGCTTGACCTATCCGAGCGTGCCCTGAGAAAGAGATATGTGCAGCACCTATCGGGATTTGTCGGCACATTCGGGCGGTGTTGTTGGACTAGTTTTGACCTGCCGAATCATCTTGTTGTACCGGGATACCGAGTCTGATCGGTGGGTCCTGGGTGGAGGTCTATTCCTTCGTTGACCGTGAGAGCTTGTTATGGGCTAAGTTGGGACCCCCTGCAGGGATTGATCTTTCGAAAGCCGTGCCCGCGGTTATGGGCAGATGGGAATTTGTTAATGTCCGGTTGTAGATAACTTGAACTTAATTAATTAAAATGAATCAACTGCGTGTGTTGCCGTGATGGCCTCTTCTCGGCGGAGTCCGGGAAGTGGACACGGCGTTGGAGTTATGTCTGCGTAGTCTGCTCTTTTTAGTTTCCGCACGTGCTTTGCCTTCTCTTCTCGCTCTCCTTTGCGAATAAGTTAGCCACCATATATGCTAGTCGCTTGCTGCAGCTCCACCCACATTACCCCTTCCTTATCTATTTGGCTTAAATAGTCTTGATCGCGAGGGTGCGAGATTGCTGAGTCCTTGTGGCTCACAGATTACTATTACACCAGATGCAGGGACCGATGATACTCCTCCGGATGGCGCGTTCGAGCTGAAGTGGGAGTACGACGAGGACTCTTAGCGATACTATGTTTCTTTTCCGGATGATCAGTAGTGGTGCCTATTTGGGGTTCGATTCAGGGATTAGTCGCATGTTGGGGGTCTTTTCTATTTTGGCGCCGTAGTCGGGCCATGAGTGTTTGTATGATGGATGCTATTTATGTACTTTGATGTGACGTGGCGAGTGTAAGCCAACTATTATGTTTCCCCCTTTATATTATATATGTACTTGGGTTGTGTGAAGATTGCCTCACTTGCGACTTATGCCTTCAATGCGATTATGCCTCTAAGTCGTGCCTCGACACGTGGGAGATATAGTCGCATCGAGGGTGTTACAGCACCCAACGCCGGCGCTGTCGCTGCTCCTTTCTTCGCTGTTCGCGGGCCACGAATCTGGTAGGTCCTCTCTTCCTTCACTCTCCCTCACTGCAGATTGGCCGCTCTCTCTAACCTTTCCTCCGCCCCGATCTGCAGATTCGCCGCTCTTTGCCTCCCTGGACATGGCGACGGGGTCCATGGAGACGGCCCTCACGAGCGATCCGACGGCCAAGCTCCCCGACGACGTCCTGGTGGAGATCATCTCGCGTGTGCCGTACAAGTCCACCCGCTGCTGCAAGTGCGTCTCCTGTTGGAATTTTGCTAGTAGGCCTTTGTCCCAAAGCCCAACTAAAATTCTGAAATTCTCTTGGCCCATTCATGCACACATGTGAGTGGAGTGAGTGAGGCTAAAGTTTAGTCCCACCCCGGAAGTTGAGAGAGAGAGTTGCACCTCTTTATAAGATGAGCTCTTCTACCACTTGCATGAGCATGAGAAGAGGAGACCTACACGCGCGCTCCTCCTCACTCGCCCCGCCGCGCCACGCCGCGCCGCGCCGCGGGTTGCGGGATTGAGCCGAGCCGAGGACAGAGCTATGCACGTTGTCTATATTTTTGCTGCGTGAGAAAATTAATTAATAATTAACGGACGCGTTAATTACTGAACCGTTTCCAATTCTTTTGGATCGTGACGACTCGGACGTGGGGTTTACTCCCACGACCTACCCGGCACGCATTATATAGTCAGGCAGACGTCTACCCTAGCCGCCGCCGCTTCGTATGGTTTCTCACCACCGTTCCAGATCATTGCGCCGCCAAGCAAGTCTTCTCCATCCCTCCTTCCGACGTGCACCGCGAGAAGGGACAGCAGGCCTCCGGAACCCCGCCTCTCGTGATCCTGTACGGGAGAGGGGCGATCAGGTTTTTGGGAGCGCACTCGCGCGACTGCTGGCAGCGACGACTTCGCGAACGACGACTTCTTCCCCGACCTCGGCAACCTCGTCCTCGGCGACATGGGCGACAACGTCAACGCCGGCGGTGCTGCACCCGCTGCACCGTATGTGATTCTATCCTTCCTGTTCGAGATCGTGGTAGAATTCATGCTTCTAGTATGTGCCCTAGATGTGATATGTTCATCTGCTATGCTAGTTCGCATGATTAGTTTAATCTCTGCTGCTGTGGTCATGATTTATCTTCTGTTTATTCAGATTAAATCTTGTAGTAATTTGCTCATATTTCCAACATCTCCACGCGCTGGCGGGACCTCATCGCCCACCCCGACCACCACGAGAAGCTTCCCCGGTCGACCCTCGCTGGCTTATTCTACAGAACCTACGACATGGACTGCTGTCAATATGATTCTCATGGTTACCGAAGCCTTTGAGGGAACTGGTGCCCTATTGATGCCTCACTCTCATTCCTGCCCGAATACAAGAAGATCGACTTGTTGGACTGCTGCAACGACCTCCTGCTCTGTCGATGTTCCAAGCCTTATCCTGAGACACCGGATTACGTGGTGTGCAATCCTGCCACTGAGAAATGGGTAATTGTCCCCGCCAACAAATGGTCCTCGGACTCGTATGCTCGCTTGGGATTCGACCCGGCCGTCTCCTCCCATTTCCATGTGTTTGAGTTGGTACCTGCCGCTGCTTTGAATGGAAATTTGAAGTTTGATTATAACATCAAAGAGGTGGGGATCTACTCGTCCAAAGCTGGAGGTTGGGCAAATCAAATTGAATGGAGCGATCCATTTGAGATATGCAACTTTTCCGCTGGCACATTTCTCAGCGGGGTGTTGTATTTATGTTCTAATAATAATTTGGTTGCAGCTGTCGACGTGGAGGGAAACTGTCGTTTCATTCCTGCTCCTACTTTACATGATGCTTGTGGTCGTCATGATGTTTATGTTTCACGAGGACAATTGTATGTCGCATATTATGGTGCTGCTGAAGCATCAATCTGGGTCCTTGAAGATTCTAGCAGTGAAGATTATTGGACCTTGAAGCACAATGTTAGCTTCCTGCAACTGTTCGGTTCAAGATCTAAGGAACGTTTCAGTGTTATCTCAGTCCACCCAGAAGACGATGTGATATTCATAACCGTAGAATCTAAATCTACATTATCGGGGGACCGATTACAGTTGAAATTATTTTCATATGAAATTGATTCTAGGGAGCTGAAATTCATATGTGATCTTGGAAGGATTTCCAGGCGCCCTTATCTTTCATATGTTCCTTTGTTCTTGGAGTCATTGGCAGATGGGCATTAATGGTCTTGTGTATTGGAGCCTCACAGTTGTCCATCTTTCTGATGATGATAGTGGAGTGGGATCTTGAATATGAGGAACAGTAATCTGGTGAGTTGTGAGAAGCTGTTGGTGCTTGTGAAGTCATGGACTGACTTTATGCTGCTAGCTATTCAGTCAATTTAGTACTCTGCCTGTGTTTTTGTAGTTCTGTACTTAATCATGGATATGTGCTGTCTTGTTGAAACTATTATGAATATTTTAAGATCTGGATTCTGGTCTCTGTTATTTCTCTATTTGTGAATAATTTGACAGTATACCATCTGTTGACGACAGTACATGAATGGTTATATTCTTGTTCTTAATCTCTCATAGCCTGTAACTTATCTTGCTAGTTGGGTGAACCTGAAATGCCATGGAGATTCAGTTCTTTTTGCCATTCCATTTCTGTGCTGTATTTTCATGTCTGCTGAAACTGTGA
Source organism: Triticum monococcum (assembly GCA_034509565.1). Classification (NCBI taxonomy): domain Eukaryota; kingdom Viridiplantae; phylum Streptophyta; class Magnoliopsida; order Poales; family Poaceae; genus Triticum; species Triticum monococcum. Next base: position 750,583,183 of record CM067843.1, on the reverse strand, counting down.
TATGGTAATGTAATACAGTAGTAGTTTAGCACGATCTATTGTCAAGGCTTCGTGATATATGAACCTGTTGTTTCGACGCAACTGTTTTTTCGCCTTTCTTGTTCGATTATCTTCGTGTTACCATTACTGGCCTCAAAGTGTGGTTCTCCAGCTGCAAGTTCTAAAAGATGAGTTCTAATAGATGAGTTGCGTAGAAATTTCTTGGCTACTGTTTTTCAAGTGATATCTATCTGGAGAAAGTCAGACTGGATAATGAATGGCAATCTTGTTTGCACATTTGAATCAGTTATAGGCAGAGTGGCTGGCATGTGTAGTGCACCAGGACGGCCTGTTATCTTTGTGTTGATTTGGTCAATATGTTGGCCCAGTCTTAGCACATACAAAAGTCTAGGAGGTACTCAAACATGCAGTTTACTGTAGAAAACAATATAGTCTAAAGAAAAGAAATATGTAGCCCACTCTAGAAATCAAGAGAATGCATAATTTTTTGTTTGACGGTGGAGGGATTCTGAAAGATGAAAAACCATTACGGACTAGTCAAGGTGGACCCATAAATAAGAAATAGAAATGTCATTATTCTTCCCACAGAAATAATTGTGTTGCCCTAGGATGAGATGAGACCAATTGGGTCATCGAGACCTCTACAACAGCACCACCTGCACATAATGGACTCCAAGCTGGAGTTGTGTTGCCTCCCTTTTGACATCTAGGCCGAGATGAAGAAGATTGGTCGCCTTTCGACCATAAGGTTCCATGGTGTGGCTGAGAAGACCGACAATCTATTGGCATCGCTGCCACCATACCTTCTCCACGAACCCGGCCGATGAGGAGCTCCAGCCCAATCAGCGAATTATAGGTCTCATTTTCTCCTCTGCTCTTAAAAGTGAGCCCTCTTCCAAATCGGGGGCCATGAGCTTGTTGAGGGAGACACCAGCATCGATCCCTCCTGTAGCAACAGGCACCTCGCGATTGCTGCTAGAAAGATCACCATCGCTAGCCACTGCACAGAGCTAGTGTGATATGGTGATGTAAATAGAAGGTTTAACATGATATATTGTGGAGAACCTTTGTCTCGATTGGACTCGAATCCATGGTTATTTAGCCATCTTGTTGGCTTGGTAGACTTTGAGCCTATTTGATCAAACTTTGCATGTTCGAACTGACAATATTCTAGTCTTGTGGTTGACTTGTTTGCATTGTCGTGTTAATGTTGGAAACTTAGCATGATGATGAATGAATTATAGCGAGTGCTGGTGTGTTCTGTTGACTCTTCTACTGATCTTATGGTCCCACCCGGTGGGGAAATTTTGTGCTCTTGGTTGGAGAGAGAGAGAGTGGGAAAGAACTTTCGGCACGAAATGGTCGTGCCTGGCTGTGTCGACAATGTTTGCTATGCCCGGTTTGCGGGGTTTGGTGCTAATCTTGTGCTCATGACTGAGTCGATGCATGTGAGTCTTATTTGTGAACACCGCGACTGTTGGCTCTCATCTTTGCAATAATGTTGTTAAGAAAATGCAATAATGTTATTAAGAAAATGATTTGAACAGACTGTATCTTTGTTGTCATTAAGAAAATGATCTGAACAAAGGGTACATGGGTGTTATGATGAGTATTATGAAGCGTGATCATGAAACTGGAGTTGTTCCGCCACACTTCTAATTTTAAGATAGATGGGTCCTGACCTGAGCGAGCAGGTGACATTACGGCTCACAAAAGGACTCGGGAAAATAAAAATTATAACTCAAAAGGACTAAAGAAAAATAAAAACTATAACCCGGTTCCAAAACTGAAAATAAAGAATGCAATTGGTGTCCAAGCCGCACCCTCAACCATTGTTGGGGATGAAACCATTTTGGACAGCCGGACCGCCAGCAAACTGCCTCCAACGAATAATGTCAAAAGAAGATGAGGTGGATTCCAAACACTCCACTCCTTATAGGCCATAATCATGACAGGAGGAAGCGAACAAGCCGGCGTAGATGAGCCGTGAGAATCAAGATTTTCGGTTGGAGGGTTGAAACAAGAACTTTGGCAACAAAAAGAAAAAAGTGCGGGGACACGATCACTGGCGGAGCTAGGCAACATCTTTTTTTGTGGGGAGGGGGGGGGGGGGGCAAAAGACTATACTTTTCCTAATATTCTCCAAATATTTTTTTCCTTCACATATTATACCAAAGCTTGGGGGGGGGGGGGGGGGGGGGCATGTTGCAGGTTACAACGTAGCTCCGCCACTGGACACAGTCGTTCATGCCAGTGTGTGTGACATATGTGGGAATGGAGATGAGGATGAGTTTCATGCATTCGTCTCTTGTACCAAAAGTAAGGCATTAAGAGCATCTCCAGCCGTTGGCCCCTCAGAGGACGCCTAAAATCGCAGCCTGGGGGCGAGCCGGCGCAAAAGAAAGGGCCTAGGGGCGAATTGGTCCCCAGTCGCCGGCCACAGGGCCGCCCCCAGATGCTTCCTATTTTTTCAAAAGAAAAATATTCGGTGAAGTTTGGTTAAACACGGCTAAATTTTGGCAAAATTTGGCATATATTGACATGTTCGTGACGCGGTACATAGCAAATATAACTAAAAAAGAAATCATTGAAAGCCGAGTAGTCGCCGTCATCGCCGCCATCCTCGTCGCCGTCGTCGTCGGCGGCCTTCTCCTCCTTGACACGGCCGTCCCTGATGGACCCCTGACCGGCCTCGCCAACCCGGACTGGTGGCGGCGGCGCGTCGTCGTCGTTGTCGTCGATGACGACGACTCCTCCTTCATCGCGGCCCCGGCGGCGCTGCTCGAACCACCGCAGGGCGGCGCACTGGGCTCCCTCGCCATCTTCAGGGAGTCCTTGCGTGCCCATGCCAGGGCCGCGTCGTCGTCGAGCTCCACGTCGCCGTGCTCCGTCTTCACGGCGGGGAGACCCGGCTCCGTTTTCACCGGTGCGGGCCCCGACTCCGTCTTTGGCTTGACGAAGTGCGGAGGAGCCGACGAGGAGGCGCGCCGGCCACCCTCGTTGATGACGATGCCGGCGCTACGAGTGCGCCAGCCGAGCGGCGTCTCCGTCGCGGGCTCGGCCTTGACGCCGAGCAGCACCGGAGAGCCGGAGGAGTGGGAAGAAGAGTGCGAGGAGAAAGGCGAGGAGGAGCCGAACCTCCTGGGCATCCATTGCCCCGCGCATCGGCGGTGGGCCGGGGCGGCAGCCCTCGCCGGGGGAGGGTATGCCAGCGGCGGGTTGTTGCTGCCCTCGAGGTGCGTTAGCACGCCCTCGAGCATGCGGCCGGGGACGCCCCACCACAGGTGGCGCCCCTCGCTGTTCCTCGTGCCGCCCACAGCCGGCGCCCTGTTGGTGGACGCCAGTCTCTGCTGCTGACGGCGCTCGAAGTATGCCGTCCACACCGCGTGGTTGTCGGTGGCTACTGGGGCAGGGCGAGCTGCTCGTCGGTGAGGGAGGAGCGCACGATCTCTACCTCAGCGGCGAAGTAGGATGGGCGCGCCACGTCGTCGGGCAACGAGGGAATGGGCACTTCCCCGTTGCTGAGCCTCCACCCCGTCGGCCCGGCGCGCATGTCCGGCGGCGCTGGGATGCTGGCCTCGAACAGGAGCCACGACTCCTGTTTGCAGAGAGAGCGGCGGCCGAAGCCGTTGGCCGCCGCCTCGTCACTGGGGAAACGTTCGGCCATCGGGAGAGGGAGAGGGAGGGCTCGGAGACGGCGCACGAGAGAGGGAGAGGGAGGGCTCGGCGGCGACGCACGGGAGAGGTAGAGCTCGGCGGCTAGGGCTGGTGTGGCCAGAGGCGAGGGAGGCCACCGGCTTATATAGCCGGGCCCGTGTGTACGCCGCGCCCGTGTGTACGCGTGCGCGGGAGGGAAGGCGTTGGCGCGCCGCCCCGTGACACGCCACCCGTGAGGAATCAATGGCAAAGCTGACCGGCGGCGGCAGCGCGGCAGCCTTGGCATTGATTCTCACGGGAACCGAGGTGATGAGGGCGACGAAGCGCCCGTCTCACTGACTCGGCGGGTCCGCAGCTGCTTCGCGCCAAAACAACTCGCCCCGGCGCCCCCCAGCGCGCCTGGTTCGGCTTGGATCCGCCGGCGCTGATTTCGGCCCAGGCCGGCGAAAATCGCTTCTGGGGGCGCGACTAAGCCGTCTTTTCAGCGTCGGTGCGAAAAATTCGCATGGGGAGGCCTTTCTGAAGACGCGGCTGGAGATGCTCTAAGATTTGGTATGAGGGAAGTTTGGGAACTGCCGGATGAGAAAGAATTTCGGCATACAGGGACAGACTGGCTTCAAATTCTACTGGACCAAAAAAAAATTCTACTGGACCAAAAAAAAAATCAGAGATGGCAAGAAGAATAGTTTTGCTGCTGTAGAGAGCCTGGTTCCTCCAGGACAAGTGTGTGCACCATGACGGCAAAGAATCAATCTCGCGATCGGCGCTATTCCTGGTCGGGTATGAAGAGGAAATCAGAAACCTATCTCCGTCGGACGTTGGGCATATAAGGGCAAGAAGAGCTGGTCTCTGTCGTCCGCATCACTCACATGTCCCAGGAATCAGCCAGCTTCAGCTTTGCCTGTGCAGTGGGAGTGGGAGAAGCCGCCTGAGGGTACAGTAATAATAAAACTAAACACTGATGCAGCGTTTCTGGTGCTGTCGCCCGAGACCACAGAGGAGAGGACTGGTGTTGATCTCTGTGAGTAAAAAAAATGATCGTCTGCAGATCAGTGGAAGAGGAAGAGTGGCAAGCAATCTTGATTGGACTCAGGTCGCCGTTGCCTCTGTATCATGGTCCGCTTATCATTGAAACTGGCTGTGCCTTGATTGCAAAAGACCTAGAGCGGAACAAGCCAAATCGCTCTGAGTGGTTTTCTGTCGTCTGTGAAATAATAAAACGCCAGCCAAAGCTTCAGCTCCGTGCAAACCAGCGTCGTGCCAAGGGGAAAGAATACACTGGCCAGACGAGAGGACGACTCGCTGATCATCGCGGATGTACCCGCGACGCTCCGCAGTCTGAAGCTATCTTAATGTACCACCTGAATCAGTAATGCTAGAGAGAGGAGAGGTAATCTGGTGCACCAATCATTATAGCTACATCCTCTGTTCACTTTTATAAGACCTTGAAGACATTTCAGACAATGTACAAAACAGCCCATTTTGAGTTGTCTGAAATGACTTGCAAAAGTGAACGGAGGGAGTAGTATAAGTATGCTGCTGAAAAATAAAATGAATTGATTTGATGTTGTGCTCATGCTGTTCTAACAATGAAATGCAATGCCACTTGAAGAAGGAAAATAACCAAGCCCAAATTGGGCAAACACACGTAGAGTTAAAATATGACCATGACATCACCTAACACAACAGACCGGACACTGGAATGCAGCATCTCCACTTAGGTTCAGAAAACTAAAGGATAGCTGCAGCTGCAGCAACGGCAACACCCAGCCACGCAAACTTAACCGACAAAGTTGCCACTCATCAGCACAGACATAAGAGCGCACTTAGTTATCATAGCTATGATGATTGCTACTGTGCTAATGATGGTACTCCACTCCACTTAATATGACGGATCAGATTTTGTCTGATGAAACATGCTTTCCTTTCCTACTTCCTACAGTTGCTTATGTTTCACTACTACTACATACATTACTCCCTCTGTACCGAAATACTTGTCGTTGGGGATACAAGTTCCCCCAGCGACAAGTATTGTGGTACAGAGGGAGTATACTACTAGGAGGAAGTACCGCCTTGTATCGGTTCAATTTAGTAATTTACAATGTCTTTCTTTCATTTCACTGAAGCGCACGCACACTGGCTGATGATTGGCATGGGGTTTCTTCTCTCAACGTAAGCTGACTCAGACTGATCTTATACTCCCTACAAACCAACTCCTGCTCTTGTAGTTGAGATCCTGTCATCTAAGCTTCACTTATTCCTGCAGACAAGCCATACTGGATGTTAGATATATATACATATCACAGGCAGCTTACATACACTTTTTTTACGCTAGTTTACACACACACACACACACACACACACACACACAACCAACTCGTGAGCAAGACTCAGACGATTGCGACCCCCACCCACCAGTGGCCCATCCCCCTCGCACGGCAACAGTACCCTTCATCTGGCGTGCTGCCATCACAGCCACTCACACGAGCTGCTGCCAAGCAACTTCTTTCTCAGATCCCAATCACAGGGTGTCACCGTTTCTGCACAGACGGATGCCAGGACCCTCCATGGAGCAAGCTTCATCACTAGGGAGCGTATGTGGGCCTCTCTTCCCAAATGGGCGACCCAAAGCTGGACATTACCTGGGAATCGCAAGTGCCAACCGAAATCAACATATTTGGCTGCTCCACCTTGACAGGCTGAACACCAAGCAAAACCTCCTTCGGAGAAACCTGCGGACCAATGCTGCATGTTCTCGGTGCCCTAATGGTACTGAAGATCGACACAACCTCTTCACATTCCGTGTTGCTTGTAGAATGTGGCGTATGATTGGTATTCTTCCAAGCACCAGATAATTCGTCGACATCTGGTCCTCACCAAATCTCCTTGGGCTACCAGTCACCGTCCAGCATTTCATCCTCATCCTTGTTCTCTGGAAATTATAAGAGACTAGAAATGCCAAAGTGTTTCACAGTGTTGAGCATGACGCCATGGTGTCAAAATCATCGCTGACCTGACGGTTTGGTCCAACAGACATAAAGTCTAAGGACACCCGTACATGCCGTCACTACCTTTCGTCAAGATAACACCCCCCCCCCCCCCCCCCCCCCCCCGTCCCCATCCCCGCGTTGACAGCTTTGAAAACCATAATCAAAAGGAAGTAGAGAACACATACCTCAGAACGGTAAAACAGCTCATCTGAATGATACCACCTGAAAAAAAAAACAGTGCAACTATCAGTGTCAGAACTCAGAACAGACTGATAAGTTGAGGCTTACATGAGAAGTACTTACATCTTCCTTGATGGTATTTGCGGCATAGAACAATGTGGATTTTTGTAGCAGTTAATACCAGCATGGGATTTAGCATCAAAGAGAGTTCCTGTTCTCAAACTCTCTTCACGCAACCTTTCTTTGAATTCTTCAGTGGTTTCATGGCGTTGCCCCTGTGGCTTGTTTCTCACTTGAGTCCTGTACTCTGAGTCCTTGCTCTTCAGAAAGAACTTTGTCTTGAAAACAGTTTTTCTACGCAAGATCACATATGCATTGATGCATTGCCACAATGTCCATAATCAGCCATTATCAAGCCAGTATCAACAATGTATGGAGTTGCATTTTTATCTGAAAGTGGCGCCTGTTGATTGTGACCGCTGCTTCCCTCTTTGCGAGCATCATTGAACTGGATAGATGGGCGATATGAATATTTGCCATCTTCAGCACGACTTCTCCTTAGAATACCCTCTACCCACACACTCTGTCCGTCAATCACAAGTCCTACATCTTGCTTAAAGTACCGAAACCAGAACACGAAGGTTTGGTCCTTTCTTGATACGCAGAATTTCTTCCTTTCAGGACCAACTTCATATATTAGATCTGAACCAGAAAAATGCCAAGCTCGATAATGGCTGGTCGCTCTCAGATAGCTCATTTGAGCCCTGTTGTTGTATGTCAAATCGAAAATGACGCTGTTCTGAAATATTAATATCAAAAGAAATAGGTTAGGAGAAATTTGTACTCATGAAAGCTAGGAAAAGGGTATATAATATGGACCTCTAATGAGAACAAACAGAACAAGTGTAGTTCATGTTTGCTGTATAGCTAAACATTATGATTGAATTCACGGTAAATACAACTTTATTATCTATGTGCTCTAAAGATTGTTTGCTCCACAGGTTTATTACTATTCCCTCCATCCCATAATATAAGAACGTTTTTCAAGCTAACAAACGTTCTTATATTATGGGATGGAGGGAGTAGTGTTGAACTGATGATTCATGCTCAGTACGTAAATTACCTTTATTTTTGCACCGTCATGGTCAGATATTTGCTTGACACTGGTGGGTCTAACCAAGGTTGACTCATAGAACAACCTCCTTTTCATTGGTGATCACTCCTTGAAGAATTCATCCTCGTTTTTCACTAATAGTCTACCAAGTTCCTGTTCAATTTCCTTATCTGACAGTTCCTTTGCAGCCCTCTGAAATAGCATTCAACAAGTCATTTCTATGAACACAAAAGGCACACCTGTGCACAACCATATGTCATGCCCCACATGAAATGCTTGCACAGCAATCTTTGAAGCCTTAAATGCATAACATGCCATTACAACATACCTTAACAAACTGGGACCTCCATGGATCAGCTTCTTCTATATGTGCTTGATCTGTCACCTGAAAACCGTATTTAAATATTTGTGTTGGCCAAGAATTAACATTGTAAAAGATTTTAATGAACCTGGAAGAAAAACTAGTAATAAATACCATTTCCTCATTTTTGCGCGTTGCATACTCCATTATACAAGGAACAGTCCAGTTAGGGAAATCTGAGACTTGCGTGGTAAGTGGAAAGAGGACTTCCACAACTGCGAGATTATTCTTGGATGCAGCGATTTGTATTGATTTCAAACCAGCCTATATGAAAGAAAAAACAGAATCCAGTCAAAGATCAGTTTCATTTGGCTCCGCAAAAAATATGCAATATTTAACGACAAATGATTGTGCAACATGAAAGGGTTGCTTCACCATGCTGCATAAATAATCCGAAATTACTGCCCAAAAGTAGAATACTTTCAATTAAAAAGCAAAAGATGACTTCAGATTTGCATAGAAAAGCAAACAAAGATAATCTGTCAATATGTGAATATGCAAGTGGAGGCTTTCCCTTGACACGTGCATGTGATTGTGGAATCTGTGCGACTGTGAGTTGCTAGTACTAAGACGATAAGCCTCACGTCTGATCTTAGGACATCTAACCAAACGATCTGCTATATGAACCTAGTTGCCTGCTACATTTATGCCAATTGCAAAATGAAATGTCGTGTTGGTAACTTCATTGATCTAGAACCTCCTCATGGTGATGTAGTCATTTCAAATGCTACTCTGCATGGAAAACTAAGGATAAGGAGGAACAGAAAAGATCTAGTTAGACCCTCATCTACTTGCTTTGTCACAGCTTTCTTCACCTTGGCAAGTATGCACAAACATGGGCAAGTCAAGAAGGAATTGTGAATGCATAACTGGGATATGGAAGTGCATGAATAAAATCATGTGAAATATGTAACTTACTTCGTTACAGCTATTTGGATCATACCCAGCTTCAAGAAAATAGTTGACTATTTCAATACTGCCACATTCTGCCGCATCATGTAGTGGGTATTTCATAGTCTCTGGGGCTGCACCTTCCTATGTTGCAGAAAGGGAGGTAAGGTCTTAGGAAGCACATACAATATGGTTACAGAAATGAGAAATCTACAGAGGGATTAACTACAAAAATGAAACTATTTTCATCGACACCAAAAGGCTAAAAATGGATGACTCGCTGCTAAGAGTAAACATTTGAAACAAAGATTCATAAGTCCCAAAAGTGTAAGTATCTGAACAAAAATGACTGTAACGGAAGGAGCAGAATAAATCGAGCTGGGCTTTCTGGATTATAAATACTCCTTCTGAAGAAATACTCCCTCTGTTCATAAATATAAAGATGTTCTAACTTGTTTTCTGAATCAGATGTATATAGACACGTTTTAGTGTGTTTGTTCACTCATTTCAGTCCATATATAGTCCATATTGAAATACCCGAAACATCTTATATTTGTGAACGGAGGGAGTAGCATGCAAGTGTTACCATCAGAGGCTCCAAGTATGTTTTACCAACGTAATGGTCATGTTAGTTTGAAAAAAATTCCCTGGTGCTCTTGCTTACCATCTATATTAAATTTGTTGCTTCCCAACCTAATATTTATGTATGGTTTGGATATACACCCCAGATTGGTCAAGAGTTACAATCCTTACAATCAATTCATTAATGTACACTTATTGTATAAAATGTTTGAAACTTACCTCCCTGAAAAGAATAATGTGACTTGCGGTTAACAGTACAGAGTGACCACATTTCAAATGAAAAGAAGTCTCAAGATTGTTAGCATCTAAGCAAGAACGGCGCTTTGAAAAAAAGGAAAAGGGTGACAGTTTATTGATATTGGTACATATTTTAAGATGTTGTCAATACTTATAGTAACTTACAGTTCCAGACACATTTGTCAATACTTTATTACCTATACAGTGTCTTCTCTAATTATTAAACCTATAAGTTCCATTTTGATCTCTCCCATTTGTCTGTGTTCTGCAGTCTAAGATCATTTCCTAGTATGTATTGACTAACCTTAAACGATGAGACATTTGAGCCATCGCAGAATGACTTACAATGATAGCTTTCTATTAAACACTTGTTACAAAATAAATAGTGGGAGGCGAAGCTTAAGACAGCAGGACATGGATTGCAGTAGCCATTTAGTGGTGGTGGGGCAGGAAAAGCTAAGATTTCTAAATAAATAACAACAGTTTCATAACATTCCTTGTGATATACGCTAACAAGCATATTGCCATTCAGAAATTATGTGTACTATGAGCTGAACAAAAAAGTAATTTTTTCCTAAGGTGATGGAAGGTAAAATTTACCACTTATATGATGGTGTTCCCATCATATAAGAGTGAGAATTAACTTTCACACCATTCTCGAGCAGAATCATCACAAGTTCTAGATCTCCTGTAAAAGGGAACAGATCATAAATATCAGATTGGGAATGTTATAAAAAGGGCATGCACGTGGCACAATTTTACCCCTAATTGCGGCCTGGTGAAGGGTTGTGATTCCAAGCAGAGATTTAATACGCGGGTCTGCTCCATTGTTAAGCAACCAATTGGCTGTTCCAACATGACCATTTTTGATAGATCTGTAGAGTGGAGTTTCACCTGGAAACATATTGATATGTCAGGCTATATATGGGCATTTCAATATATATGGGTATATATGACTGCCCTTCCAGTTGCTATCAATAAGCTAAAAAGATGCTGATCTTATGAACCCTAATAAAAAAATGTAGTAATCGAGTAGATTGACAATGATGTGGTCTCATATTTTGTGGCTGACTGTAAAGGATGCAACGGATAGATGTATAGCGGAATGAACAAGGTATTCAGCCACGGGGGAATCGTCAGGCTCAAGCCCTTCTTCAGTCAAGTGCCTCTTCATTCAGTTAACAGATGGCCAGGACGGCTCACATGGCTCGTCGTGTTTACCGTTGTCGCTGTATCGTTTCTTTACAGCAATCATTTCTTACAGTGTACTGTGTCATTTCTTACCGTTGTCACCGCACTACATAAGTGATGTGACCCATCCGGCAAAGGCATTCCTGGTTGATGATATCATTCTCAAATCTAAACAAATGCCTGCATCTTATAGTGAAATCGGGAGTTCACGTGTTCGTCCCTTTTCTCCCTAGAACCCTAAGTTTTCCCCTCGATTATCCCCAAATCCATAGCATGCAGGGCGTGACAGGTGTGGTCTCATATTCTATGGGAAAGATGCAGCGAATAGATGTATAGCAGAATGACCAACTACTCTTGTATTCTGTTGGTGGAACGCGTTCGTGCGAGGATCTATAATTCGAGCGAATGCACAGATATAGAGCAGAGAAGAATATGATACCATGGAAGTCCCTAGGGTTGACGTACGCCCCAAGCGTCTGGACCAAATAGGCGCACACCCCCGTGTGGCCCTCGGCGGCGGCCAAATGGAGCGCCGTACGCTTTTCGAAGTCCCGCGCAGCGGCGGCCGCGCGTTTCGCCTCGTCGTCGAGCCCCGCAACGGCATCTGCACAGCGATCCAGAGGGTGAGGAAGCGGGGAGGCGGCGGGGAAAGAAGACTTGGTCTGGCCCAGTCAGCTCACTGGTATCCCTCATAAGAAAAAAGCTCACTGGTATCCACGATACCCCAAAATCATAAGAAATATTATTTGCAAAGATCACTACCGCCTTCTCATGTTACGAATTTTTTAAAAGAAAAGAAAAACCTTCTCATGTTACGACAGCACACTACATACGCGTCGGTTGTCGTAAAAAAATGGGAGAAGCCCCTCTCGCGAAAGCAAAAAAAATGATTTTTTTTTTCTTTTCAAGAGATATGACTATGCCTCCCGCCAAAGAAAATCCGTGCCTTCACGGGAACTAAATCCATGCCTATCATGGAAGGAGAAAAAAGAAAACATTTTTTCTTTTTCGAGAGGCATGACTGTGCCCAGTCAGCTCACCGCTATCCGGTCTAGGACCATCTTTCTCTGCTCGCTCAAAGGCGGTCCTTAGTGAAATGCATGATTGGGATGAGGAGATCCTAAAGAGCCCAAAGAAGAGGATCAATAAACTCAAAAAGGACTTGGAAAATTAAGGCGTGGCCCAAACACTTCTGAAGTACACCAAAAAATGAAAGACATGCAGGTCCTCATCGAGAACTTGCTGGATCAGGAGGAACTAATTTGGCTACAGCGGGGTCACGCCAATTGGTTACTCCGTGGTGATCGTAACACGGCTTTCTTCCATAGAGCAGCTTCAGCCTGGAAAAATAGGAACTGTATAAAAAAGCTCTCGATGATACAGGAGTATGGAAGGAAAATGTGGATGACTTGAATTCTATCATATCTGGGTACTTCACCAATTTGTTCACCTCTAGTGTCCAAGCCCCAGATATTAATGTTTTATCCAAAGTGCAACGAAGAGTCTCAGATGCGATGAATGACTCTCTTATGGCCCCTTACACGACATATTAGGTAAGGAAAGCATTGTTCTCGATTGGTGATCTTAAAGCACCTAGACCGGATGGACTACATGTTGTGTTCTATAAGAGGTTTTGGCCGATGTTGGGTGACCACCTAGTGATGGAGGTTCTTAATTCAGTCAACTCTTAGGTGATGCCACGGGGTTGGAATGATACGACTATTGTATTCCCAAGGTAAACACACTTGAGACAATCTGCCAGTTTAGACCCATTAGCTTATGCAATGTGGTCTACAAAGTTATATCCAAGATGATTGCAGCTAGGCTAGAAATTTTGCTCCTAGAAATTATCAGCCCGACGCAGAGTGCCTTTGCCCCAGGGAGATTAATCACTGATAACATTCTGATAGCATATGAAAGCCTTCATGCAATAAAACAAAGGAGAGCAGGCAAAGAGGACTGGTGTGTGGTGAAACTTGACATGCACAAAGCCTACGATCGGGTGGAGTGGATCTTCTTGGAAGCAGTGTTGCTGAAACTTGGGTTCAGGGCTGAATGGGTGAAAATGATAATGGTATGTGCATCATCAGTGGAATATGGGGTAAGGTATAATTCAGTAGAGACTAAATCATTCAAACCCTCAAGAGGGCTTCGACAGGATGATCTTCTATCACCATATTTGTTCTTACTATGTGTTGAGGGACTTATGACCCTCCTGGATCATGCAGAGCAATCCGGAGAACTGGTGGGAGTGAAGATTTGTCGCAGTGCACCTTTCGTCACAAATCTTTTGTTTGTTGATGATTCTTTAATACTGATGAAGGACAATGCGCAAAATGCTATTTGTCTCAAATCCCTCCTGGACTTGTATTGTGGGGCATCAGGACAACTAATCAGTGTGGATAAATCGAGTATTTTGTTCAGTCCGAGTACATATGTGAATATGAAGGCTCAAGTTTGCTTTATACTCAATATCATGACGGAGGCTATCAATGGTAAATACTTGGAGTTGCCTGCCACCCTAGGTTTGGATAAAAGTGATAGTTTTCAATACTTGATTGATCAATTGATCCTGAGGCTCACGGGATGGAAAGAAAAAAGTTTGTCTTCAGGAGGTAAGTAAGTTCTTATTAAATCTGTTGCACAGGCCATACCAACTTATGCGATGTCGGTCTTTCAAATTCCTAAGAAAATTTGCAAAGGAATCACGGATGTGATATCTCGTTTTTGGTTAGGTGGTGATGCATCACACAAAAGAATGTGCGGGTTTGCATGATGAAAAATGTGTATACCTAAGGAAAAAGGAGGTATGGAGTTCCGGATATCCATTGTTTTAACCTTGCACTTCTAGCAAAACAGGCATGGCGGCTCATTGATAACCCTGACTCCTTGTGTGCATTAATTCTCAAAGCAAAATATTATCCTAAGGATGATCTTATGGGTGTTCAGTTGAAAAATAAGGCTTCTTATACATGGCATAGCATAATGGTAGGAGTTGATACATTGATGCATGTGTTGGGGAACGTAGCATGCAATTTCAAAAAAAATCCTACGATCACGCAAGATCTATCTAGGAGATGCATAGCAACGAGAGGGGGAGAGTGTGTCCACGTACCCTCGTAGACCGAAGGCGGAAGCGTTAGATTAACACGGTTAATGTAGTCGAACATCTTCACGATCCAACCAATCCAAGTACCGAACGTACGGCACCTCTGTGTTCAGCACACGTTCAAGTCGACGACGTCCCTCGAACTCTTGATCTAGTAGAGGATCGAGGGAGAGTTCCGTCAGCACGACGGCGTGGCAATGGTGATGGTGATGTGATCCACACAAGGCTTCGCCTTAGCACTACGGCGTTATGACCGGAGGAGTAAACTATGGAGGGGGGCACCGCACACAGCTAAGACAAATCTTTGTGTGCCTTTGGGGTGCCCCCCGCCCCCGTATATAAAGGGGGGAGGAGGAGGTCGGCGGCCTAGGAGGGGCGCGCCAAGGGGGGAGTCCTACTTCGACTCCTAGTCCAAGTAGGATTCGCCTCCCCCCACCACCTTTTCCTTCCAACGGAGGGGGAAAGAGGGAAGGAAAGGGCCTCCCCCTTGTGGGTTGTCCCCTCTTCTCTCCCATGGCCCATGAGGCCCATCATTTCCCCCGGGGGGGTTCCGGTAAGCCCTCGGTACTCCGATAAAATACCTGAATCACTCGGAACCATTCTGATGTCCGGATATAACCTTCCAATATATGAATCTTTACATCTCAACCATTTTGAGACTCCCCGTCATGTCCGTGATCTCATCCGGGACTCCGAATAAACTTCGGTCACCAAAACACATAACTCATAATACAATTCGGCATCGAACGTTAAGCGTGCGGACCCTACGGGTTCGAGAACTATGTAGACATGACCGATACACATCTCCGGTCAATAACCAATAGCGGAACCTGGATGCTCATATTTGAATGAAATATGCCCTAGAGGCAATAATAAAGTTATTATTTATTTCCTTATTTCATGATAAATGTTTATTATTCATGCTAGAATTGTATTAATCGGAAACTTGATACATGTGTGAATACATAGACAAACAGAGTATCACTAGTATGCCTCTACTTGAATAGCTCATTGAATCAAAGATGGTTAAGTTTCCTAGCCATAGACATGAGTTGTCATTTGATTAACGGGATCACATCATTAGAGAATGATGTGATTGACTTGACCCATTCCGTTAGCTTAGCACTTGATCGTTTAGTATATTGCTATTGCTTTCTCCATGACTTATAATGTTACTATTACTATGAGATTATGCAACTCCTGAATTTCGGAGGAACACTTAGTGTGCTATCAAACGTCACAACGTAACTGAGTGATTATAAAGGTGCTCTACATGTGTCTCCGATGGTACTTGTTGAGATGGCATAGATCGAGATTAGGATTTGTCACTCCGATTGTCGGAGAGGTATCTCTAGGCCCTCTCGGTAATGCACATCACTATAAGCCTTGCAAGCAATGTGACTAATGAGTTAGTTGCGGGAAGATGCATTACAGAACGAGTAAAGAGACTTGCCGGTAACGAGATTGAACTAGGTATTGAGATACCAACGATCGAATCTCGGGCAAGTAACATACCGATGACAAAGGGAACAATGTATACCGCTATGCGATTTGACCGATAAAGATCTTCGTAGAATGTGTAGGAGCCAATATGAACATCTAGGTTCCGCTATTGGTTATTGACCGCAGACGTGTCTAGGTCGTGTCTACATAGTTCTCAAACCCGTAGGGTCCGCACGCTTAACGTTCGGTGACGATCGGTATTATGAGTTTATGTGTTTTGATGCACCGAAGGTAGTTCGGAGTCCTAGATGTGATCACGGACATGGCGAGGAGTCTCGAAATGGTCGAGACATAAAGATTGATATATTGGATGACTATATTCGGACACCGGATGAGTTTCGGGGGTCACCGGATAATTATCGGAGTGTCGGGGGGTTATCGGAACCCCCGGGGGAACTAATGGGCCTACATGGGCCTCGTGAGAGAGAGAGGAGGAGGCCTAGGGCTGGCCGCGCCCCCCCTTGAGGAGTCCGAATTGGACAAGGAGGGGGGCGACGCCCCCTCTTTCCCTCCGTCCCTCCCTCTCCTTCCTTCCCCATTCCTCGTCCTAGTTGGACTAGGAAACTACAAGAAACTTGTTAATACATGACAGTCCTGGTCCATCACAAATCAGCCAAAAACTGTCATGCGTACCCGCCCATGACGGATCTGAAATCCGTCATGTATATCGCGTCATAATTTGACATTAGACGTTCCATAACGGATCTTGGCCGTCAGGGATCTGCCTGAGGCCCACCAAGCCCAAACTAGGCTGTGACGGAACAGACCGTCACCGATTTACATGACGTGGCTGCAACGTGGGGCATCTACCTGGATTTGACGTGGAGGATAACATGGCCCATGTTGTATCCAGCCCAATTAGGAATTTGGCCCAATATTTTTAGTGGACAGTCCAACGCCTTTAGCCTACCTATTTTTCAGTCCAACCCAATAGCACCTTTTTTTTGGTCCAGCCTGTTTTCTCTATGCAACAGACTTTACAGTAGGACAACCAAATTATATTCATTCAAAAATAGCAGTTGCTCACATGACAATACAGAGATCCAACAATCTAGTCTGATATGAAAAAACAAAGCTTAATATCAAAACATTACAAGCATATCTAGAAAGCGCTATAAGCATTTAAAAAAAAAGAGTAACATGACTTCAAAGAAAACGCACTACTAGCAGATTTTTAATCTGCAACACTACACCACGGCTTCAGGGCAGTTATCCGAACCAAAATAATTCCCACTGAAAAGCTTCAATCTCCAGTAACATGCCAAACCTACATAGAACCAAAACACATACAAAATTATATTAAGTTATAAAAGCCAGCCCCAAAATGAATGCAGAGTAATAATATTAGTTGATTTTCCAAGCAAACATCTTTGGACACACCACTACTATATTAAGGTACCACATAAATGTGGGCACCACACGTGAAAAGAAGCAGGCTAGTTACAAGTTCAAAAAATTGTTCTATAAATGTGACTATGATCCAAACATAGAAAAGGTCAACATCATTTTAAAACAAAGGACAGACAGATCATTTCACATTCATCAATTACAACAAAATCAAGTTTTTATGCGCGTGACAGGGCCTGTATATAAAAATGGATGATTCCATACAATTACAATTTAGTTCATAGTTAATAAAACATAAAAAAAGTAATACTAGAGGCATACTTTCTTCATCAATTAAAACTAATTTCTGTCAATAAACTTCTTTGTGCATGTAATGTAAAATAAAAACACTCAAAGGCAAGACCATTTTAGGCAATTAAATGATCCACACTTCAACATGAGATGTGATAAAGAATTGAGACAGTGCAGATGTTTAATAATATAGAGAATTAGAGAATATGCTAGTAATAACACTGAAATTTTGAGACTGAACAAATGCACTATGTAGCCGATCAAACACTCCTAAATCTGAAGCAAAAGCAATGTACCATTTACTAGTATTCTTAAATAAAGCGTGCAATCTTCACTTCCATCGCTCCTTCAGATTGCAATTTTGTGTACACACATTTCTGGAAATACAGTAGTACAAAATCCATCACCTCTGTTGTAACAAGCGAAAAAACTCAACAACAATTAAACTGTTAGCTTGCAAACCTAAATAAGAAGGGAAAACAGAAGGATTAATTATTTATACAACTATATTAAGAAACAATGAGTACAGCGGGATGAAGATGCACTTGCATCAGCATTGTTTGCAACCATATTAATACAAAACTTAAATATTCAATCAGAAACGCAACAGAATAATGGAGGAATAATCTTATGTACAAGCGAGTAGTTGGAAATCATGTAAAGAAAATTCTGCCAGCATATACACTGTAGCACGCCATTCCTTAACAAACAAGAATGACAGTAAACAAGTGACAGAGTCTAACTTCAAGATAATTAACACAAATTGGACATAAACATAGGCCAAGTTCAAATCAAAATATGTGATATTGTGGACTATATTAACTCAATGTTTAAATCAAAATCAGCACCAAAGGAATTTTCATCTAGCTCGATATTTATGCTGCAAGTTCAACTCAAAGTGCCAACAAATTCAGTACTAAAAAATACTTGCTTGCCAAGTGAACTTCAAATGGCATGCAAAATATTAATGAAGAATATGATACAGTTTCATTGAGAGATCTCCCACACTGATAGTTTATTTGTGGAGCACTAAGCTGTGTACTTCTTATTAGATGAAAAATTCAAAATTTGTACTGTAGTGAACTATGAAACAAGAACGGTGAACTAATAGTTAGGAAAGCGCAGCTTGAATTGATCATGCTTCGCTTATATTCAAGGACGGGTAGAAAAGCTAGTCTATCATCCATGTTACTTCTGTTCATAACGATTCTGTATGCTCAGGGCTAGGGGTTTCCCACTTGACTAGCATTGAGAGTACTATATGCTCATTGGCTTGCATGGGAACTACACATTATTTTATGACATGGAAAAAGCAATTAATTAATGGTTACTTAGATACAAGCAGAATCAGGATCTATGAACACCAAGAGATAGCTATTCTAGTAGAGTATGGATGAAATGCATGATATCAGGGACATGGTCCAATGCAGATTTTCTATGGAATAGTCCACACCTTGAACGGCTCAAAATGTGCAGCGTGAATAATTCACATCAAGAGTAAGACAAGCCGAAGGATGGAAGGGTATCAAGCTCACCATGTTCTGCTCAAGGATTGTGGCGTCGACGTCGATCAGGTGGGAGATGTACCGACTATAATGTGCAAAGCAAAGATATTAGTGTGACAACTGGATGTGCAGTTTCATTTCATTATTACTGAAATGCATATGTTATCTCAACTGAACCAAATTCTTAAAGAACTATGCCTTCACAAATGTCTAAATTTACTAACTGGAGTCTTGAAGAATTGATTTAAATGCATACTAACTGAACTAAGAAGGAACAATGTACAATGGTTACCGGCACATTACTTTCCCTTTCTTCATGATATACTTGAGGTTTGTCTTGCATAAAGAAACAAGTATCTATTTATTACTTGGAATTATAGTGAACTAATATCAGAAACTTGAAGTTGTGCAACACTGACTATCCTTCGAATAATAATAATAAATGGAATCGAACATATTTTCCATCTTTGCATTGGTAAGACTAAAACACATATATCAGACACCATATTACTAGTCCTTGAAATGTGCCAACTAAAATGAAATACCGGCTTCACCTGTCCTGGATGTCCTCTTATCAATCATGCAATGTTCAAGCTTATAGAATTTGCGAGATATATATCTGTCAAAATTCGCTATGCAATCTAAGTGAAAATGCAAGCCTTAACCCATGCTTAATATAGATCAGGAATCAAAACTGACCGGTCACAAGCGAATATTACAAGTAAATTTTGAGAAAGCAAGTTCCAATACACATGGTAGTTATCAGTTCCGTGAATAATTCAGGAGCAGCGGATGAAATAATATAAGCAGAGGATGCCATAGAGGAGGAAGGCAGAGGTACCAAGTTCTCACTGAAGAGGTAAATTGGTGATGCAGTGGTCGCAGTGCAGGTCGGCAACCACCATGGCGCGACAGAGGAGGTCGACACAGGAAGCATAGCCGCGCCGGAGAGGCGGCAGAGGAGGTCCGGCTCCCCGCCGTCCAGCCCAACTCGCACGAGCGCACCGACCTAGGGGACGCCATCCAGGAGGCGGAGAGGCGGGATGGAGTGCGTTGTCCGACGGAGAGGAGCCGCCGGAGAAGCGTCGGCGATGGACGCGATGCCACAACTGAAACCCTAGCCACGGGATAGGTGTCGTGGACAAGCGCCGGAGACTGGTGCTGGCGGATCCAGACGGGCCGGAGGAGGGAGGGGTCGGAGACTAGCCCGTCGGTGTGCTGTGCGGTGGCAGACATCGCCGAAATCTACAGGTGCTGGTCGCGGCGCGAGGGGTCGCATGAGAGAGAAAGAGTTAGGTTGTGAGAGGTGTGGATCGGTAGGTGATGCGGAGGATCTGCCATCTGCCATAGCTGCAAGGTGAGGTGAGGTGAGGGGGGCGGCGGCGAGCTGTGGGAGGAGGGATGGGAAGAGGTGGTGGGTCACGGCGATGGGGAATGGGGATGCGGCTGCGTGGAGGAGGAGGATGGGAGGAGAGGGCCGTGGAGGAGTGTGTTAGGGTTAGCCTTTTATATGCGAAACGGTTGGGCGGGCTTTAGCAGGCTTTTGACGGGCTTGCGGGGCTGTATCAGACCGTCCATGACAGTTTCTGAAATTGTCATCGCAAATTCGTCATAGATTAACAGATTTCTTGTAGAGTCCTACTCCTACTAGGAGGAGGACTCCTCCCCTCCTTGGCACGCCCCAAGGGCCAGCCGGCCTCCCCCTTGCTCCTTTATATACGGGGCAGGGGGCACCCTAGAAGACACACAAGTTGATGATTGATCCCTTAGGTGTGTGCGGTGCCCTCTCCACCATAATCCACCTCGGTCATATCGTCGTAGTGCTTAGGCGAAGCCCTGCGCCGGTAGCTTCGTCATCACCGTCATCACGCCGTCGTGCTGACGAAGCTCTCCCTCGACACTCTGCTGGATCGTGAGTTCGTGGGACGTCCCCGAGCCGAACGTGTGCAGATGGCGGAGGTGTCGTACTTTCGGTACTAGGATCGGTCGATCGTGAAGATGTACGGCTACATCAACCGCGTTGTCATAACACTTCCGCTTACGGTCTATGAGGGTACGTAGACAACACTCTCCCCTCTCGTTGCTATGCATCACCATGATCTTGCGTGTGGGTTGGAATTGTTTTGAAATTACTACGTTCCCCAACAGTGGCATCCGAGCGAGGTTTATGCATGGATGTTATATGCACGAGTATAACACAAGTGAGTTGTGGGCGATAATAGTCATACTGCTTACCAGCATGTCATACTTTGATTCGGCGGTATTGTTGGATAAAGCGGCCCCGACCGACATTACGGGTACGCTTACGCGAGACTGGTTCTACCGACGTGCTTCGCACACAGGTAGCTGGCGGGTGTCAGTTTCTCCAACTTTAGTTGAGTCGAGTGTGGCTACGCCCGGTCCTTGTTGAAGGTTAAAACAACACGTACTTGACGAAAAATCGTTGTGGTTTTGACGCGTAGGTAAGAACGGTTCTTGCTCAGCTCGTAGCAGCCACGTAAAACTTGCAACAACAAAATAGAGTACGTCTAACTTGTTTTTGCAGGGCATGTTGTGATGTGATATGGTCAAGACATGATGCTAAATTTTATTGTATAAGATGATCATGTTTTGTAACAGAGTTATCGGCAACTGGCAGGAGCCATATGGTTGTCGCTGTATTGTATGAAATGCAATCGTCATGTAATTGCTTTACTTTATCACTAAGCGGTAGCGATAGTCGTATAAGCAACAGTTGGCGAGACGACAACGATGCTACGATGGATATCAAGGTGTCGCGCCGGTGACGATGATGATAATGATGGTGCTTTGGAGATGGAGAACAAAGGCACAAGATGATGATGGCCATATCTTATCACTTATATTGATTGCGTGTGATGTTTATCCTTTATGCATCTTATTTTGCTTAGTTCGACGATAGCATTATAAGATGATCTCTCACTAAATTTCAAGATACAAGTGTTCTCCCTGAGTATGCACCATTGCGAAAGTGATAAGCTCTATGTTCACATACAATGGGTGCAAGCCAGTTTTGCACACGCGGAATATTCGGGTTAAACTTGACGAGCCTAGCATATGCAGATATGGCCTTGGAACACTGAGACCGAAAGGTCGAGTGTGAATCATATAGTAGATATGATCAACATAGTGATGTTCACCATTGAAAACTACTCCATCTCACGTGATGATCGGACATGGTTTAGTTGATATGGATCACGTGATCACTTAGATGATTAGAGACATGTCTATCTAAGTGGGAGTTCTTAAGTAAAACTTAGCCATCTTTGATCAAATGACAACACATGTCTATGGTCAGGAAACTTAGCTATCTTTGATTAATGAGCTAGTCTAGTAGAGGCATACTAGGGACACTCTGTTTGTCTATGTATTCACATATGTATTAAGTTTCCGGTTAATACAATTCTATCATGAATAATAAACATTTATCATGATATAAGGAAATATAAATAACAACTTCATTATTGCCTCTAGGGCATATTTCCTTCAAATGTTGATGCGGGTTTTGACACTGACTCGCAACAAGGATCTGTTGGAGCTGTTGTTAGAGACCATATAGGAAAATGTTTTGCTGCTGCTAATGAAAGATTGGACGTTTGTTATGATGCGTTCACAACTGAAGCGATTGTGGTAAGGTTTGGCCTGAACCTTGCCCGCACTGTTGGATGCAGCAAAGTTGAACTGAATTCGGACAGTTTAGAGGTTGTCGTTGCACTTCAGGAGGGGTATTCTTCTTTGGTGGCGGGTGCTGTTTTTGATGACTGCTACTTTATGTCCTTAGATTTCACCCATGTTATTTTTTAGCACTATAATAGAGAGAACAATAAGGTAGCTCATGAGTTAGCTAGGATAGCTAGATTTACCCCTCCTAATGTTTGGATGGATATTGCCCCAGGGGCTGTAATTCCTCTTATTACTTTTGATGCTACCATTGTAGCCAATTAATACAGGAGGTGGTTATTGTAAAAAATAAGTGCCGCACGGTATGCTGTCACATGTTGTCACCTGGGAGTTTTCTCCTTTTTTGTAAATTCGTTTGATTAGAACGTTCTATCTCTTAAGTCGTGTATCCGAATCTCAAAACGTTTTCACCCTTAGATTCCTTGCATCGAAATCTTCAAAACTAGTTTCCATGTTTATAGGTTTCGACAAACTCTTTTTTTTTCATGAAAAAACGGACAAAATAAATCAAATCGGGAGCATATTTTCCCCTTTTTGAAGAGGCACGATTGTGCTTCTAGCGGAAGCAAATCCATGCCTCTAATGAAAGGAAAAACATGTTTTTTTTACCTTTTTCGAGAGGCGCAGCCATGCCTCTTGCGGAAACAAATTTGTGTCTCTCACGGAAGTAAAATAACGCATTCCCCCTTTCCGATTGTGCCTCTCCACGAGAACTAAATCAGGCCTCCCGTAGAAATAAAACAAGAAAATATGTTTTTTTCCTTTTCCGAGAGGCATGGTTGAGCCTTTTGCGGAAGCAAATCCATACCTTCACGAGAAGTAAATCTATGCCTCTCGCAAAAGAAAAAAGCGTGTTTTTTTCTTTCCGAAAGGCATGACTGTGCATCTCGTAGAAACAAATCCATGCCTTCACAAGAACTAAATTTGTGCCTATCACAGAATGGGAAAAACACATTTATGTTTTCCTTTGCCGAATGGCACACAACTGTGCCTCTTGTAGAAGCAAATCAGTGTTTTTTGTCCAAAACCTAAGAAAAACCGGGATGAAACCCAAAAGCCAAATAAACATCTAACAATAAAAAAATGAGTAAAAAAAGGGGGCCGTCATGTTTGGATGGCTTAACCTCATGATTCTTTTTGTATTGCAAACTCTGTGATCTTTGAGCAATAAAGACTTGGCTTCCCTTAAAAAAAGAGCTCTCCGGTTTTGTCAAGTTACCTCATGTATTTTTCTGTGTTTTTTTAGACAACTGTGTTTTTCTTCTTTAATCGGTTTTCTTTCAGGTTTTTCTTATTCATTTTTTAATGTTTTTATTTTTAGCCCAATATAAATTACTCTCTTCGTTCATTTTTGAAGTCGTTTCAGACAACTCAAAATGAGATGTTTTGCACATTGTCTAAACTGTCTTCAAAGTTTTATAAAAGTGAACAGAGGGGAATAGATTAAGAACTTTAGTCCAATAAGAAACGGTCCAAACAGCGGCGGATTCCGGCCCATGTCTACTCGCGCTCGGATCTGGCCTGGTGAGCCCAGCTCGATATCAGTAGAGCCCTCGCGAGAGTGAGAGAGGGGGTCGACCGAATCCCTAATCCCCAATCCCCAATCCCAAACCTTGAATGCCGCCGCCGCCGCCGCCGTCAATGGATGAGCTGCGTCGGCCGCCCGAGTTCGACCACATGTTCACGGACGAGGCGTGGGCCAGCATGACCCAGGACACGCGGCGCCGGATCGTCGACATCTCGTGCCGGGTGGTAGAGGAGCCCACCCAAGAGGAACGCCGCATGCATCAACTCATCGCCGGCGCCGGCGGGCCCTGCAGCGTCTTCACCGATGCGGCTGCCGTCGCTGAGGTACTGGATTTCGCGGACAGACATCACCGGGAGGCGGAGCGAGAGGACTGGGAGGCGGTGCTGCAAGGGCGGCATTACGCCGACGAATGCGCAGATGACGATGAGGACGGCAAGACCATGACGAAGACGCCGATGGCGCAGACCGTCGACACCCGGCCGCCGAACCAAACATTGTCCAGGGATATACAGAAATCAAAGGCTTTTCTATGGACTAGATACCACCAGCTACACCTCCTACACCGACCCTCACCAGGTAAGCTAATTTTATGTTGCACAAGCAAATCTTTTTACCAATCAGTACTAGCGTTCTTCTTTCCTTTCCAGTCTGATGATGATGATACAAGTGGTAGTATGACCCAAACTACTTGATTTATTCAGCTCGGCCGGGTCCGATGAGATACGCTTCGTGTGAATTTGGTGGTGATGACAGATGCCCACACAATCCTGTCCCTATGCTACAGTTCCTCAATGTTATGGTCGAGCTGTATACGAAATCTTACTGTTTCGTCAAGTTTTTGCGTGAGAATATGGTACAATCGAATAATATCGAGGTCTATGGCGTGATCGCAGTAAGGGATCACCTGGATTTCTCGTGCAACTACATTTTCCATTGCTCTAGAGAGAATGCACAAGCAGTTGACCCAGTATGTAATCCTTCTTTCATACACATCCTTGATGTTATTTATGGAGAATATATCCAATATTAAGTCTGATTATCATTGCTCTTCCCTACATTTTAGAAAGGTGGCTATTTATGCCTGAGGAATCCTGCAAGAGGAATACTCGCAGCATCCTGCTTGATCGAAATTGATATAAAGGCCAAGGCCAAGGTGGCTGCTGAAGACTTGACTATTGTCTCCGGTTGCCTGAAAGCATCTGAACAGTTTGACCCGTGGAGACTGAACCATGTCGATGATATCAACGGCAAGATTACACTGGAAACATGTGTTGTTCCTAGAGGCATGGAGGCTACTATAGACCTGGATTTTGTGGAGGTGCCTGCAGATGGCTTTCTTGTGCGCATGCGTGGCAACACTGTCCTTTCCCAAGGCTCCTACTCCTTCATCGATGAGCACTGCCGTGACACAGTTGGTTTTATACCATCCAGCGGGAAGCACATTCAAAAGTTCGTTGCAGCCGTGAATCTAGGCGACACACTGCGTATAGACTTCATGGAGGAGGGCCAAGACGCGCTTTCGTTTGTGGCGTCCAAGCATGGCGAAGAGGAGCAGATGTATCGGTTTAGCAATGGAGCGTTGGTCTCGGTGCGAGTTGTGTGGTCAACTATATTAAGTGTAGACGACTATGAAGAATGATCAGTGGCGCCCAGTTTTCAAAGTCAGCTCCTTTGTCGGTGTTGGAGTAGCCTGAGTTATCTTTTTCTTAGATGGAAGGCGGGAGAGAATGATATCCTATTTGCTATTTTAGCCTTGGTGTAAGTGTGCACAAGTAGATGCTGATTAGTGCTGTAATAATGTTTAAAACCGGTTGATCCTGACTTTTTCGGTGATGGTGTAACACTGACGATTACATGGTTGATCATTTAGTAGATGCTCATTAGAAGTTATATGAATGGTCAATGTCACTTATTCGTGTATTTGAAGGGGCACTTATTTCTGGTCTGCTGATCATATAGTGCTAATGCCAGTTCTGGCAAACTTTGTGAAACTTGCCCAAAATAGTCTGTCTATGAATTTCTGAAATTATAAAAAAAATTAAACCTGACATATAATTGAAATGTTTTTCATATATGAATTATGTTTGGCGCTCTTATGAAATCAGCAAAGAAGTGTTTTTTAAGCCAGACGCAATTCAAATTCAATGTAACTCGTGTGTTTTATCTCTGTAAGTAGAAATGAGAGAGAAGGAAGAAGAACTTGTGTTTGACACTTATGATATGAAATCAGAGAAGCCAATCAAATACAAGAACTGAGACGCTATTACACTTATTCCTCATATAGTGCTTAATTAAACTGTGTTCCAAATATCTCCCTTAGCCATATTGCAAGCTTGTCCTAGCTCTTTACTTTGAGAAGGTTCTCGGATAACCAAGGTAATCATAGGAAGATACTGTTAAGGCATCTCCAGCCGTTGGCCCCCCAGGAGGGGCAAAAAATCGCCCCCTGGGGGCGCACCGGCGCTAAACCACGCACTGGGGGCGTGATGCCCCCCAGTCGCGGCCCCCCACGGGTTTTTAAAAAAGTTAAATACGGCGCAAACACGACTCAAATTTAACGCAAACATCAGCGAGTTCGTTCAAATTTAAACATACTTTACAAAAAAGGGAAAAACTACCGCGGGCTACCCCCGCCGTCTCCCTCGCCGCCCGCCCACGCGGTTCTACATGCCGAGGAGGCGGTAGAACCGCGTGTAGTCACCGCCGCCGCCACCGTCGTCGTCGTCGTCGTCGCCCCCGCCGACGCCTCCGCCGTCCCTGCTGCATCCCTCCCCCGGTTGGCGCGGCGGGTTGGACGGTCCGGGGCGTCGTCGTCGTCGACGCTGAGGACCACGACGCCGTGCTCGTCCTCGCGCCCACGCTTGCGGGCGGCGATCTCCTCCAGGGCCCGGCGCTGCCGGACCATCTCGTCGCGGAGATAGTCGTCCCGCGCCCACCGCAGGGCGTCCTCGTCGGAGAAGCCATGCCGGGCTATCTCCTCGTACTCCACGGGGAGGCCGGGCTCCGGCTTGGGCTCGACGAGGACGAAGCGGCCGGTGGGGGAGGCGTTGTCGCCGATGCGGATGTCGGAGCTGCGGGTGCGCGCGCTGACAGGCGCGCCCTGGGGCTCCGGCTTGACGGGGCGGAGGTGGAGGCAGGGGGAGCCGCCGGACGAGGAGGAGGACCCCCCGGTCTCCATGCGCCTCGGGATCCAGGAGCTTCCCTGGCGGCGTGTGAAGGACGGGGGAGCGGGGTACTCGAGGCGCGGCGTGTTGCCGCCCTCGATGTACTCGAGGACGGCCTCCAACGTGCGCCCGGGCACGCCCCACCACCGACGCCGGCCGACGGCGTTGAGCCTGCCGGAGGGCTCGACGCCATTGATGGCCTCGAGCTGCTCGGCGTGACGGCGGCGGAAGTAGGGCTCCCAGAGCGGGCTGTCGGGGACGTACCGTGGCCCCTCCCTCGCCGCACGCGGCAGGGACGAGCGGATGCGTGCGATCTCCGCACGCCGTGCCGCGCCGGTGGGTATCGGGGGCACCGGCACGCCGCCGGCGCTGATCCTCCACGCCCCGGGTACCCGCATGTCCGGCGGGACCGGGTACTCGGCCTCGAAAAGGAGGCGAGCCTCGCTCTTGTGAAGATGGCGGCGGCCGAAGCCGTTCGCCTCCGCGCCGCCGCCTGGGAAGCGCTCGGCCATGGGTGCTGGAGACGGCGAGAGAGAGGAGAGGGAGGAACGACGACGGTGAGAGAGAGGAGAGGGAGGAACGCCGACGGCGAGAGAGTACGAGTCGCCGAGTGCGCTGGGACGCGTCTTATATAGGCCGAGGCGCCGCCCGTGCGCGAGCCGCTGTGAGTACGCGTGGCGGGCGAGGGAGGGCGAGGGACGCGCGTCATCCGGTCTTCACTGCGCCGCCCGTGAGGCATCAATGGCGCAGGCTGACCGGCGCGGCAGCGCGGCAGCTTTGGCATTGATTCGCCGCAAGAAACGAGGCGATGAGGATGACGAAGGGGCGAGAAGAGGGTAGAGTCGCTGACGCGGCGGGCCCGCGGCTGTTTCGCGCCAAAACAATTCGCCCCGGCGCCCCCG
The DNA here is from genome assembly GCA_034509565.1 of Triticum monococcum. Taxonomy (NCBI): domain Eukaryota; kingdom Viridiplantae; phylum Streptophyta; class Magnoliopsida; order Poales; family Poaceae; genus Triticum; species Triticum monococcum. The sequence continues at coordinate 750,554,932 of CM067843.1, read as the reverse complement.
GGCGCCCCCCAGCGCGCCGGGTTCGGCCTGGGTCCGCCGGCGCTGTTTTCGGCCCAAGCCGGCGAAAATCGGGCTCCTGGGGCGCGACTGGGCCGATTTTTCGGCGCCGGCGCAAAAAAAACGCCTGGGGAGGCCTTCCTGGAGGCGCGGCTGGAGATGCCCTTAGGTAGAAAACCTTAAGCTAGGGAAAATTCTAGAGCAAAATACTTTTGGTGTTCACCATGCGCCGCCGTCTTCTTGCTTTTGTTTGAGATAAGTTAAGAGCTCGGACTGGGATCTGAAACTGGATTAGGGGGACTAGAGTTTCCTCCCTTACAGAAAAAGAGGGCTTTTGCCAAATTGAGCTCACTCCAGTTTTCAGTACATACAGGAAACTTTCTGATGCATTACTAGCAAGTAGACTTGCTGGGCCACTGTAAAGCATCTGCAACCAAGTCAGTAGACAATGGCAGAACAATGGCTCCTCCTGCCGATTGATTTGAGCGCTGTATTCACCCAACCACGCCCTTCACTGTAGCACTCTACCTGACAAGTTTATCCAACATAAAGGTTCCAACTGTTAGTTAGTCAAAATTATAAGAATAAGAACAGACAAGTTCATACATCAGGAGTTTCCACACTGACACACATACATACATGCAATGCAACCACAAGTTTACTACTCCCTCTGTAAAGAAATATAAGAGTGTTTAGATCACTACTTTAATGATCTAAATGCTCTTATATTTCTTTACGGAGGGAGTAGTATGTTCTATAACTATATACAATTTGGACATTAGCAATCTGATGCTTGATAGATTTACTGATGCAAGCATAGATCTTGGTGTAGCTACCTACCACGTCTAAGATGTTCTGTTCTGGATCTTCCAGGCCACCGAATGTGAATATCGAGCCACCAAGCACGGCTGAAGAATGGCACGCCTTGGAATACTTCATTGGTTCGACTGCCACCCATGATGGCATCCTTGGGTCGTACAGCTCAACAGTGGCCACCCCTGCTCTAGCCTCAGGATTGTAACCACCAATCGAGTATCTGAAAGCAACAAATGGCAAGACAAGTTAGGTATCTGCAACTCATGACTACACCATCAACAATGCTTGGAGGCAAGTTTTGGTGGATCCTCCTAAGTTGTAAGAAAGAGCTAGCTCCATACTTACATCTTCTCATCAAGAACTGCCAGCGTATGGAAGCATTTTTGTGTACTCATCGTTGGGAGCATTTTCCAGTGAGGTTCCCTAGGATCAAGTCTCTCAGCGCAGCTGGCAACCAACACCATAATGTTAGCCAAAAAAGTCCATGTATTATTCTCACTTCAACAACAAGTTCACCACCATGAAAGCCATAGGAAATAGTCTAATGAGCATTGTGAAATGATTCATGGGTTACGGTCTGATTGTATCCCTGATAATCAGTAGATTAAGTGCTTAAGTCTAAAGAAACGATTCAGTTGATTACAGATTTACACTAGTCATTCAGTGTACAGTACTTTAACTTTAAGCCAATTATTTATCCACCTTTTGAAATAGAGGATTCGCATGGGATTCACAAAGTCATTAATCAACATGAGTTTGTAACAGTAGCTCTACATACAGGCAGCAAAAGGACATCACCTCCAAGTTTCAATACCAGCATATCCACCAACCGCATAAATCGCACCATTGAGTTTCACACCAGCTAGAGCAGAGCGCTGAGGACCAAGTGGGATAAGTTATTCAGATAAAAGAAATCATCACATCCTGCATAGGTACAAAATCATATCCCAGAACAACATTATAAAGAACTAAGTAAGAAACCAAACTAGTAAGTAGAAAAATAAGATGGCATTTTGAGAGCACTATAAAAGTATGCATTTCATTGAGCAGATTATATCTCTCCACGACTTGTCCTTGTTTCAGGCGAGGTTTAGGTACATTGTAAAAAGTAAAAAGATGGTAAAGACTGTTGTCAACGATAAGGAAATTTGCAAAATGAAAGCAAATAAACGATGTAGACTAATAGCTAAGAGTTTGAAGCAATTCTAAATTTTTTACTATCTCAAATGAAAACCCAGTAACTAACAAGCTAGTTAATCAGTAACCACATTTTTTTCTGAAGAAAAACACCACATTATTTCCTTCTTCTGGGTAGAGTACTATCAAATCACTGGTAATTTTATTTTCTTGCTCTGCAACATATACAGCAAACCCAAGATCAAATCAAACCATTACTTAATAACGGTAAACTGAATCAAGGATGATATGTTAAAAATGTAGGTAGCATAGGCTGATTCTTTATCCACTTCCCATATGCAGGATCGAAGACCTCAACATCAAGAAAAGATTCAGAACCATCTCCACCACCAAATGCATAAATTTTCCCACACAAGCTAACTCCGGCAAGGTTTGCCTTTGCACGGGTCATTGGTGGGCATAGGGTCCAATCATCAGAGGTTGTGTCATAACAGCAAACTTCATGATAAAGATTAAAAGCACATATTAGGGCAGAAACGGCAACCAGAAAGATTTTGGGAAGGTAAACATAAAAATGATCACCACCTGCATCAATGCTGCTTCCATACGGATGATCAGCACCGCCCAGAACAAATATTCTGTTGTCTAAGGCAACAGTAGAGTTAAAAAGCCTTTCATCCGGCATTGGTTTCATAGGTATTAGTACGTCCAGGGAGGGCGAAAAGCATGAGAAACCTAGTGACGATGGACAAAACATGTCATCTAGACCACCAACAAGATAAATGACGTCTGAACCCAAACACTGTTTAATCAACTGGTTTACTGAATCATTTAGGGGTAAAGGGTCTATTTGAGAATTCAGGTTCTTCACAGTGCCATTCAGCTCAACAACTTTTTTCAGTAACCTGCCATTTTCTCCACGTAGGTATTTGACTTTGTCGATGGAGCAAGCCTGCATTCAATTATGCCAAAATATCAGGAACATAACACCAAAGGAAGCTAATTAGTAAAGGGTTTCCAACATTTAAAAACTGCTTGACCCTCCACATAAGAAGATAGTAAACTTGTTTAAACTACAGTCTACCTGAAAAGTTAACTACACGTAAGAACTTTTTCATATATGAGCAAATTCCATTTCATCATGAGTTAGAAGGATGACAAACATCTTATTGTTTCCTAATCTTTAAGATCCAAAGGTTCAGTGTAACATACATAAGGCATTTGAACATGGTACATCATTTGAAAACAGACCTGTTTCTTCTCCATAGTCGCTACACGCTCAGAGAGCTCTTCAACCACACCCATCAACTGCAGAGACAAAATAAATGTGAGATATTTGAAGATAGACAATAAGCAGCATTTTAGCAGCGGTGGCATTTGAATTAGACAAACAAGAAAGCAGGATGTTGGCAACACAAGCATCTGTGGGCAGTTACAACTCGTATTGTTTGCTTCTGAATAGGATTCATAGTCCAATCTGTGCACTATCAAAGTAGAATGCCTTGAATAAGCTTCAGGCAGTAGGCAAAAAGACACTAGTGTTACCAATCCATGAGAGAGTGCAAGGCATGCGACAGTGACATTGCTTAAACTAACGAGCAGCATACACATACCTGGTCGAATAGCAGCACATCCTCAGTGCCAGAGGTGCTACAGCCAACACTTTCAGCGTAATGCAGCCCTTGCAGTACCCCTTCCCTGTCACGTCGCTCCATTTGCCAGTGATATTCTTCTGCGGATTTCAAGACCTCACGAACAGCATCTTTTTTTTTGGAAAAGGGGTGATTCCCCGGCCTCTGCATCAGAAAGATGCATACGGCCCTCTTATTAGCCAAAAAGTAGTGTCAACATGGTTCCAAAGGTCTCAAAAATAAAAGCACAAACAGCTCACACAGAGCCAAAGAGGGGCTAGAAACACCAACTAGCCGAGAAAAGACGCCACAACCGGCTGGCTAAAAAAAAAGATAGGAGATCAAGCTATCCTATTACATGACCGCCATCCAAACCGGTTGAAAATATCCCGAGCTACCATCTCCCATCGGAAAGACCCAGTAACCAAATGCTCCCTGGCCTCCGTCTGGGTGAGTAGCGACCACGAACGGATCAGTGCCGTAGTTCGGAATATGACCTGCAAAAAATGTATACATGATATTCTGTTAAAAACCAAATCATTTCTGCAAGTCCAGATAGTCCACAGCAAAGCACAAACTCCAACCCGAATATGTCTCGCTAAGTTAGGCTCAATCCCATTAAGCCATGTCCCAAATAACGCATAAACAGAATTCGGTGGAGTGATACTAAAAGCAATGTGGATCATCTGCCAAAGTACCTTGGCTAACGGGCAATCAAAAAAGAGATGTTTGATAGTCTCATCCCGATCACAGAAACTACATCTAGTAGGTCCTGTCCAATTACGCTTCAAAAGATTGTCCTTCGTTAAAATAACTTGTTTATGGACAAACCACATAAACACTTTTATTTTCAAAGGAACTTTGACATCCCAAACATGCTTGGACGTAGGGATGGAGTATGAGTTAATAACATCAATATACATTGATTTAACCGTAAATACTCCAGATTTAGTCAGTTTCCAGCGTAATTCATCGGGTTGTTGTGTAAGCTGGACTTCCATCAATCCCCTAACTAGATGGAGCCATTGTTCCCAACGATTGCCCGCTAGCGTTCGTCTGAACTGAATATTAAGGGGGATCGATTGAAAGACCGATGCAACGAACACCTCACGTTGTTGCACAATACGATATAACGACGGATATTGGATGGCCAAGGGTGTCTCGCCGAGCCAAGTATCCTCCCAGAAACGTGTACTCGTGCCGTTTCCAATGACAAACTTCGTCCTATTAAACAAAGACTGTTTGACTTTCATCAAGCCTTTCCAGAAAGGCGAATTGGTCGGCCTAACAGTGACCTGGGACAAAGTTTTTGTCTGGAGGTACTTGTTGCGAAGGATTTGAGCCCACATAGCGTCATTCTCCAATGAGAGCTTCCACAGCCACTTGCTAAGAAGGCAGACCTCCTTGGTCTTTCGGTCTACAGATGATGTCCCATTTAGCAAGCCGATATTTTCTTTTAAGCTCATCACCCTGCCAAAAGAAGCGCGATCGATAGAAGTCCAGTCTCTTCCTAACCCCAACTAGGACCTCAAAGAACGATAGGAGAAACATTGGCATACTCGTGAGCACCGAGTTAATCAGGATTAATCGGCCTCCGTATGACATGAGCTTACCTTTCCAACAACTCATTTTTTTCTCAAACCGATCCTCGATGCACTTCCACTCTCTGTTAGTCAGCCTACGATGGTGGATTGGAATCCCCAGATAAGAGAAGGGTAACTCGCCCAACTCACACCCAAACAATTGCCGATAAGCCTCCTGTTCATCTTTGGCCCTACCAAAGCAGAACAGCTCGCTCTTATGAAAGTTAATCTTTAACCCGGTCAATTGTTCAAATAGGCATAGCACCAGCTTCATATTTCTCGCCTTGGCCAAGTCATGCTCCATAAAGATGATTGTATCATCAGCGTACTGAAGGATTGATACTCCTCCATCAATTAGATGAGGTATCAATCCCCCTACTTGACCATTTTCCTTAGCCCTTCCTATCAAAATTGCTAACATGTCCACCACAATGTTGAACAAGATAGGGGACATCGGATCTCCTTGTCTTAGGCCTTTATGTGTCTGGAAGTAATGACCTATGTCATCATTAACTTTAATTCGCACACTACCTTTTTGCGTAAATGATTCAACCTGTCGGCACCAGGCTTCGTCAAAACCTTTCATACACAATGACTGTTGGAGGAATGGCCATTTGACCTTATCGTACGCTTTCTCGAAATCCACCTTAAAAATTACTCCATCTAATTTTTTGGAATGGATTTCATGGAGTGTTTCATGCAGGACGACCACCCCTTCAAGGATATTTCTGTCCGGCATGAAAGCAGTTTGAGACTGCTGCACCACAGAATGCGTAATCTGTGTGAGTCTGTTTGTCCCGACCTTGGTGAAAATTTTGAAACTAACATTAAGGAGGCAAATCGGCCTGAATTGCTCAATCCTCACCGCGTCCGTCTTCTTGGGAAGCAGTGTGATAGTCCCAAAATTCAAGTGGAATAATTGAAGCTGGCCACAAAACAGATCATTGAACATAGGTAGTAAATCCCCCTTAATAATGTGCCAGCACTTTTTATAAAACTCTGCCGGGAATCCATCCGGTCCGGGAGCCTTATTGTTTTTCATTTGCGCAATGGCATCAAACACCTTCTCCGAGAACGGGGCAACCAGAATATTATTATCGGCAGCCGAAAGCTGAGGCACATCCTCAGTCCTGAACTCATCGAGGGACACACAATTATCCTTCGGAGGTCCAAACAACTGCTTATAATAGTCGGTAATATATGCTTTTAGGTCGTCCTGACCTAAAATGGTACCCTCGTCTTGCTCAAGCTGAAAGATACGCTTCTTTCTGTGCTTGCCATTGGCTATCAAATGGAAGAACTGAGTATTCGCATCCCCTTGGACTACTTTGCATACTTTAGCACGCAAAGCCCACTTCAATTCTTCTTCGCGGAGCAGTTCTTTCAGCCTCTTCTTCGCCTCATTTTTAGCCTGAAGCTCAGTTGGCGCTAGGATATTGGATTCGGCCTGTATGTCCAGGGCCTGTATAAGAGAAAGGAGTCTATCCTTTTCCATCTTATACTCACCACTGAGGTTCTTAGCCCAGCCCCGTAAGAAACTCCTTAAATGCCTAATTTTATTCTGCCAACGCTCTAACGCAGTCTTGCCTCCAAGACCTCTAGCCCACTCCTGGGTAATCAAATCCAAAAACCCCTCACGTTCAAACCATGACATCTCGAAGGAGAAGGTATTCTTGTTACCCACATGGTTCGGCTCCCCTGAGTCGACGAACAATAGGGTATGATCAGATAGGCCCCTTGAAAGAGCTTGCACCGTAACCAGAGGAAACTTTTGTTCCCACTCCATGCTCGCAAGCACTCGGTCAAGTTTTTCATAGGTTGGGTGTGGTAGAGCATTAGCCCAGGTGAACTTTCTACCGGAAAGCTCTATCTCTCTCAGATCCAAGCTTTCAATAATAGTATTGAACATGAACGACCATCTGCCGTCAAAATTATCATTGTTCTTCTCGTCTCTCCTCCTGATGATATTGAAATCACCTCCAAGTAAAATTGGAAGCTGTTCTACCCCACAGATACGAACCAGGTCCGCCAGAAACTCCGCTTTAAGCTCGGGCTGTAAGGCACCATATACCGCCACCAAAGCCCAGTTAAAACCATCTATCCTAGACCTGACTCGAAACTTCACCGCGAAGTCGCCCATCACCACACTTCGGACTTCAAGCGAATCGCATCTCACACCCAGTAAGATACCACCCGACCTTCCCCGCGGAGGGAGGCGATGCCAATCAAAAGCAATACCACCCACCAACGAAGAGAGGAACTGGGGTGCAAAGTTATCTCTACCAGTCTCCGATAGAGCAACAAAATCTAACCTCTGCTCTAAAGCTATCTCAGCAAGGAATCTTCTTTTAGCCAAGTCCTTCAGACCTCTGCTATTCCAAAATATTCCTCTCATAATTCATCATGGAATTTTTTAGTGGTTCGAATCCTAGCACTCCTACGAACGGCGGAATCTGCATAGATCTTCCGATTCCACTTACGCTTAGGTTTACTAGGTTCTGTCGCCCGGTCCTCATAACCGGGTTCACAAATATTACTATCCTCAGTCTGTAAGGGAACATCATCTTCGTCAGAGTCATGATTGTGTGGTGCTAAATCCGCACATAGCTTATCTAGCACTCTGACCCCTAACGCATCAATCTCATCATCCTTCATTGGTTTAACGGCTGCAAGGTTACGAATAGTCTCTAGGGCACGTTCCGCCTCCAAATCTAATAAATCATTCACCGAATTGGAAATCTCACTATCCGTAGCCCCTAGTGAAACTCCTAATTGGTTTGCATTATTTATAATCTCCTCATTAGAAAAATGCAATAACGAATTAGATATGTTGACGTACATACCGGAAGACAAAGCAGCCTCCTGAAGCTTGGTCGCCCTCATAGCGCACCGCTGCTGTATATCATCTATCTCGGGGACGTCCAGGATGCGAGCACTCATCCGTCTCCCCTCGGCGATCGGGTCCGGGATCCCGCCAAACGTGACCACCTCCTCCCTAGTCACACCTGGCATAGAGCCACTCGAAGGCTCTACCGGGGTTACCAGAGAAGGCGTCTGCGGGCTCCCGATCCCCTTAGACGGGAGTCCCACACTAGGGACCCTGGTCATGGGTAGGGGCGGAGAGGAGGTGATGACGGGGGCCGCCTGCCCGCGCCCTCCTCCGATCTCAGCCGCAGGCTCAGACGCATGAGCCATCGGCGAGGGGGAGCCAAGGCCTCCTGCCCCAGCACCCCCCAGCTCCGCTGCTGCCGCGGTGGTTACCGCCACCGTCGGGAAAGCAGGAGCCGAGGCCGCCTGCCTCGGGATCCCGCTCCTCGTACCGGCCGACCCACACTGGGCCGGCGTGACCGACATCGCCGAGGGCGTGGTGGGGTGGGGAGAAGGCGAGGCCACTTGCCCCGAAGCTCCTCCCCCATGACCCACCTTGCCCGTAGACGTCGACACCGGAGCCGCGTCCGCCTGGGGCGCCAGTGCAAGAGAAGCTCCCTCCAGGCTCCTCTCCGTAGCTCCGACCATAGTCCTGGCCTGGCGACCCGCAAACAAACCAGCCTCCCCCTCGAACTCCAACGGGGGGAGCGCGTGCTCAAGACAATCATCAGAATCTACCCGGTCACTCCATAATTTGGGAGGTGCCGAGGCTGGCTCAGAGGACCCAAAACGCAGAGTAATCATGGGCACCGCTGAGGAAGCAGCAGGCTCAACCCCGGTCCCATCCCCGGGCAACTGAGAAGAACCATTAGACCCCTCGCGCGTGGGCTCATCTGACGGTGCCCCCTTGGCCCCGGCATTGCCATCACTGTCTTGCATGTCAACATCATTACCATTAACCGCATCATCAAATAAATCCGTGTCCTCAAACTCGATGTCTAGCGGGAACACCACTCCCCTGTAAGTCCAGTTGACCTTATCGGGCACGAACTCAATATCCAGAACACTCACTAATATCCGGGCCACCCCATGGGCACGTGTGAAAGCCATATCCATTTTTTCTGTCTTCCCCACCATTATGCCCATGCTAGCCACCACTCGAGCGTCCTGCAGAGGCTTAGATGGAGCCCCTGTAAACCGCAACCAGACCTGCGTAAGCGGCTTCCCCTTAGGCTCAACCTGCTTCCACTCATGGAACTCCAAGATACACGTAGTACCGGGAACTTGACACAGGCCAAAGCTCAACAATCTCTGCAAATCATCCACAGTTGGGAACTCAACCTTAAAAGACCTGTCCTCGATAAGCACCAGTTCCCATCGAAAATCCCCGGGAGCCAACTCCTGAAGCCTCTTCACAATCTATGCCTCAGTCACCTCGCCCTGGGTTGCTTTCACAATCCCGGTAGTCAAGCTCAGGGTATCCTCCGGGACCTCTCTCGCCGCCGGGGACTCGAAAAACATGAGCTCAGCACAATAGACTCCATAAATGTTCAGCGTCGGAGGCAGGTCCCGCAACAACGGGCACTCCCTAGAATCGTGTACCGGCTTGCCACACGTCTCGCACAGTTGGGCCACACATTCAGCAATGAAGTGACCCTTCTCACCGCAGCGGTAACAAAGCATCCTTTCCTTCTTTCGAGCATATTTGGACGCCCTTTCAGTAGCCTCCTCCATCGTCCCAGCCTCAGGAACCTCGACACTGACCCAGGCGTTTACCTCCATCGGCTGGGGCTCGGTGGGAGTATGTTCATCCTCCGCTGTAGACACCGCGGGATCAACTGCCCTGGGCGGGGGCGGTCGGCGAAACCTCCCACGACCCCCACCCCGACCACCACGATGGCCACGAAATCCTCCTCTTTGACGGTGGTCCGGGCTGAAAGCCCCCTCAACGAAACCACCTGCCGGGCCGAGAAACGGTCTCTCAGCAGACCCGTCACTCTGCCAGGCATAGCCCCGGCCGCCCCCCGTGGATGAAGACCCACGATGCTATCCCTCTCCATACGCGTCCGAACCGTCGTCCCCCCACTGACCCTGGGGCGGGTCATAGGACTCTGTTGTGTTGGAGCTTTGTCTCGTTTGCAATGATCCCGAACGATCCTGAGCAGGCCGCGCGACGTAGTGTGGTGGAGGCTTGGCACGAGGCTGGTTGCCGACAGATGGCGCAGCTCCCGAGGCCGCACCACCCCGACCCGGTGCCGCCGCGCCCGGCGCCGAGGGCCGTGTCCCGCCTCGACCTGCGGCCGGTTGTACACCAGTCATCACGCCCGGTGCCGGGGGCCGAGTCCCGCCCCAACCCGCAACCGTCTGCACGGCGACCACTCCTGGTGCCGGAGGTCGCGGCCCGCCCCGACCGGGCGAAGGCAGCGGTGGCACTTGCCCTGACCGGTGGGCGCCCAAATTGCCTGCTCCACGACCAGGGAAGCCGGGCACCGCGCCATCACCCGCCGGTGCCCCACGCCCGGTACCGTAGCTGTCGGCGGCGCAGCCCCGCCCCGACCCGAGGGAACCACCGCGACGGTTTTCTTGGCCGGCGGCGCTGCCGCCCCGCGGCCAACCATAGGCCGGAGAGGCGTGATCCTCTTCGCCCGACCCAAACCACACGGTGGGAACCCCGGAGTCCCTCGCCTAAGAACCCTAGTGCTAGCAGTCAACGGCGCGAGAGCAGAAGAGAGAGATCGCGATGCGTTCGTGCATGGGAGTTCGCTACGTAGGAGATTCAGGTCCGGTCTAGCCTGGGCCACATACCCAGCCATCCCAGGCCCATCTCCTCGCCTCCCCGACCGACACAAAGTCGGCCCATCGCAGCCCACCAAAAAATTCAAACGAGCCGATCGCATCTCAGCGATCTGGGAAGGCTCTGCGGACGCCATGGCCGGCGCCGGCGCCGGATGCATGCCCCTCCGCTTCCCGTTCTTTCGTTTCTTAACAGAAATCCATGACTCCGGCCTAATCATGTCGAAAAGAGTAAGATTCGGAAGGCGTACCTTAGGTATAGGGCCCTTCCATGGCCTGACCGCCGATGCCGCATTTCTCCGATGAACGACACGTCGTACCAATTCCTTCCTCTCGTCCGGATGAAGCCCCACCCGCGCCGGATCTTCCACCGGCTCCACCGTGTCTACGTTATTGGCGACCTCATCTTCATCATAACCTGCATGAAATAGATCGCCTATCAGATCCGAAGGCGTAGGTGACTGTGGCGAACGTATCGCCTTGTCTCCATCTCCGGCAACATCCTCGTTGTCTGACTCCATCAGGGCCCAAAACTGGCCGCCAATGCCTGCCCGAGCCGCCGCGAGGAGGCATGGCGCGGCGGCGGCCTCCGCGGTCCCCTGGGGAAACACCCTAGGAATCGCCCGGGGAGTCGCCCCCCCCAGTCGCCTCGCCCATCGCCCCTCTTTCAAGAGTATGCTTATATAGATAGCTCACGAACAGCATCTGGATCCACGAAGATCCACTGGTAGAAAAAAGCCCTTTAGTCCCGGTTCGCAACAGCCTTTAGTCCCGGCTGTGCAACCGGGACTAAATAAGCGCGACTAAAGACCCCCCCCTTTAGTCGCGGCTCTTACGGACCGCGACAAAAGTCTTTAGTCCCGGTTCTTGTGGCTGACCGGGACCAAAGGCCCGCCACGTGGGCGCCCGTGGTCCGTCGGGGCCGAGGACCTTTAGTCCCGGCTCTCGTGGCCAACCGGGACTAAAGGCCTCTTCCTTTTTCTTTTTTCTTTCTTTCTTCTTCTTTCTTTCTTCTTCTTCCTTTCTTCTTCTTCCTTTCTATTCTTTCTTTTTGAAATTTTTTATTTTCAAATTTCTGAATTATTTTAACCTCTAGTCTGTAATCACCACCCCTCATCACTTCTCAATTTATTCTTTTATCACCCCTCATCATTCCAAATCATCTAACTTCCCAACCGGTCACCCATCCCTCTCACTACTCCAGCCCAAGCACGCTTAACTTCCGGGTTCTATTCTCCCACGCTCCAAGTCTGCACTTGTTGTTTTCCTGACAATAATAAGATGTCAATCCTATTAACCTTCAGGAATTTTGCTTGAGCATGAAGTGACACATTTCACTGTTTGAGTTTGAAACTGTTGTTTTAAAAAACAATAATTATTTAGTAACACTAATATTTCTTGAATAATTAGTTTGACCATTGTTTGACCACAGTTTGACCACAGTTGACCACATTTTGACCAGATTTGACCAAAATTGAAATAATTAAAATAATTATTTAGTAACACTAATATTCTAGAATAATTAGTTTGACCATTGTTTGACCATAGTTTGCCCACTGTTTGAATATTTTTCAATTTTTTCCACTCTAGATCTTAAAAGCCCCGTATCTTTTTTCTATTAGGTTTTTGAGGACTTAATTTGGATGTAACTTTTCGAGTAGATGATTTTTCATATAAAAAACTTTTTCATCCGAGTTAGTATGCAAAAGTTATGCCCATTTTTACAAATTTCAGAGAGATTTTGCAAATAAAGTCAAAATTCACATTTGCAAATTCTCCCAACAACTAGACCACATATCACATGAGAAACTTATTTTCTTTTATTTTTTTGACATTTCCATTATTTTATTTTATTTTTTTTAAAACTGAAAAGGCGATCCACGGGGGGGGGGGGGGGGGTAGAGTTTGAAAATGGGACCTTTAGTACCGGTTCGTGGCACGAACCGGGACTAAAGGTCTCAACCCCATTAGTTCCGGTTCGTGCCACAAACCGGGACTAAAGGGGAGGAGCTTTAGTCGCGGTTGGCCTGGCCAACCGCGACTAAAGGCCTTTGGGCACCTTTAGTCGCGGTTGGCCTGGCCAACCGCGACTAAAGGCCTTTGGGCACCTTTAGTCGCGGTTGGCCTGGCCAACCGCGACTAAAGCCCGCGAGCGCCCTGGGCCCAGGCATTTGGTCACGGTTCGTCTGCCGAACCGCGACTAAAGACTTCATTAGTCACGGTTCCTACAGTTTCGCGACTAATGAGGCTGGACGGAAGCCTCTTTTTCTACCAGTGATCCTCCACGGACGGCCAAGTGACTCAATTGGACCCTCAAAATCTGCATCCGTCCGTCCGTGAACAATGAAAAATGAGATACTTTGCTGGTACCCATATCAAACTATCAGATACAAACATCACAAACATGTAAAATGAACCCATGTACAGTAGGTAGATGTTAAAAAATGTCAAATTTCTAGTGCCCCCTATCGTTTGGGACCTGGGGTGATGTGGTCGTGAAGGATTCGAGACCTAGGCCAGCTTATTAACACACTGGGCTTAATGTTGCGTGTTGGGAACATGGGCTCAGTGTAGGTTAGGGTAACTACTGGAGTACTATATGAAAAAAGAATTGAATTTTTCGGAGGAGGTCCCAACTCCCAAGCGAGTAGAGAGGAGGTGTGCGCCTACCATCGGGGAGGAGGGAGGGGTCGGGGGGGGGGGGGGGGGGTAGCTGATGCTGCCGCCGCCGACGATGAGCTCATCGTGGATGCGGCGCTCCTCTTCGGTGGGCTCCTCTTCCACCCGGCACGAGATGTCGACGATCCGACGCTGCATGTCCTGGGTCATGCTGGCCGACACCTCGTCCGTGAACATGTGGTTGAACTCGGGCGGCCGGCGCAGCTCTTCCATTGGCGGCGACGGCGGCGGGATTCGAGAGTGGGGACTGTCGGCTGTCTCTCGTCGGCTAGGCGCTGTGTCCCAGTAGCGTCAACAAACTAGGCGCGTGTTTCATGGGCCAGGCCCATCCCCGGTTTTTTATTCGTCCTTTTTCCTGGGAGGGTGCTGCAGGCCGCCGCGTGGCGACTCGTCACGAGCGGAACAGAGCGGTGAGGTTTTTTTCTTTCTATGGCATGGTTTTTTAATGGTATGTCTAAAAAAATGTTTTTATAATGGTCCAATACGTTGAAGTGTACTGCACGAACGTACAAGGCGAAGGTGTTGCTAATATAGAAGCAGGTAACTAATGCTCCATCCCAAGTCTGTATCTCATGTGACGCTTGGTTACTCTAGCGATAGGATAGGCGATCGTCATGTCTTAGGGTTTCTGCCGCATAGATCAAATCCTATCGAGGGCTGTGCCAAGATCTAGTTACCCATCCCTCCCTCCACCATAATCATTTCGTGTGTGCTAGGGCGCACGATCGTACACCACCCACACCAAACCTAGTTTCGTCTGGCGTTTCATTGGAGGGTGCTCGGGGACCATGGGTCGGTAAAAGGATTGATGAAGAGTCCAAAATTGTTGGAGATGGAGAGCAAGGGGAGGAAGATCATCTGGAAGGAGGAGAAGGAGGAGGGGCCCAGGAGGGGGAGGAAAGGTGTGTGTTGTGGAGCCACAAGCCATATCAAAGATCCTGTTAGATAAGCTGGCTCACGCAGAGGCACTAGCCAATGCTCTAGCTAGAGTATGATGCTCTATGAGGGGTTTGGACTGCAAAGACATGGGAGAGAACATATTCTTGTTCACGTTTCACCAGCCGACAAGGAAAAGAAAAATACTTGAGGATGGGCCATGTAAATCAGGTAAGGCACTCTTAGTGGTGAAGGATTTTGTCCCGAGTAAAACTTTGCTGAATATGAATTGCAAATGGGTGTCTGTGTGGTGTGCGTGAGGATCTTCAACCTACCCTCGGTAAGATGTGTCGGGATGCAAGCAAAGTCGTCGGAGGTTTCATAGGGGAGACTCTGCAAGTGTATGTGGGTGTAAACGAGGTGGCAATTGGCAAATTCCTTAGAGTTAAGGTTCGTCTAGATATCTAGGAGCCCCTTATGCGAGGTTTCATGATAGAGGAGGATGAAGAGGACGGGGAATGGGGGAGTGATGATAAAACTGATGTGTTCCTCTGGTGTAGGTTTCAGTATGAGTTCCTGCTTGATCTTTGCTTCACATGTGGGAGGCTCGGGCATGTAAATAATTAGTGCAACATCAAGTTGAGAAAAAGGGGAGGAACCCTAATACAGAGCATGGATGAAAGCTTCTATACCCCGTAGGGAGAGTGACACGGGCCAAGGAAATTTGTGTGAGGGATGAGCTTCTGGGTGGAAGAAGTGGAGGGAGCGGGAAGAGTTTTAACATTGGCTCATTCAAAAGAAACTTGCATACTAACAAGGATGCTTGGAGGAAAAATAAACCACTGACTCTTGGGGACCATAAGGGGAAGGTTGGAGCATACCGGGAGGTTCTTATCCCACTTAAATCACTGTCGCTTGCAGGAGAGGTGAAGGATGGAACTAGTGGGAGTGGGAAACAACCGACCTTTGGGGTTACAAAGCCGAGTGAGATACAAAATACTGGAGGGTCGGAGGAAGTTAAGGGCTCGAACAAAACGGATTTGAATATGCCTGGTAAAGGGAGAAGTGTAGGGGCTTTGGGTGGAGAGGATCTGCATGCGGGGAACCGGGGTGGGAAGGGGGAATGAAAATGTTCCAAAGAATAATGGAGAAGGGAAGCAGTGCAGTAAGTTCCAGAGACAAAAGAGGAAAGGTTTAAAAGGGGATCAACATCCTCTTGAGGTTCGTGTGAGAAATAGGAGAAGTGGGGACAACATGGAGGTGGATGATGTGGTGAGTGATGGAAAAAGGAAGGCCAACATCGGGGAGCAAACACCACAATCTATTGAAGCGGGGATGTTGGAAACACCCTGCAAAGACTAATGAAACCGATTGCCTATAACTGCTGAAGGCTTGGGAACCCGACAACATTTTAAAGCCTTCTATAACTACAGATGGCAGAATACCTTGATTTGCTCTTTATCTCGGAGAAATATATGCGGGCTAATATGAAGAGTTCCTTGAATTTAGTTGTTGTTTTGTCCAAGAGTACCTCTTTCTTATTCTCCTCATCCTAATGGTATCAGGCGCTGATGAAATCGTTATGGCACGGGTTTTGGAAATGCTTGAAGGGGTTTAGTGTGCCGCCGCAACAAACTCAACATCTTGCTTGATGCACTTCAACCTCTTCCCTAGGTAACCACGACTTCCGATGGTGTTGCCTTTCGTGCTTGCATATTCTACTTCATTTTCCATCACCTTGACTTCAAGGGTTTTGCCATGCTCCTTGAATAGGTTCCATTCCACCTCAGAAACCGAAGGCCACATCTTTTGGATCTCGTCGCAATCTTTAGCAAGGTGTTCATTTTTGGCCTTGGATTTCCAACCATTCAAAAGAGTGGAAACATGGAGATGGCTATGTTATTTACTGAAGTGATCTCCTATAGGGACTCATTCGAGAACATATATCGAGTGTGCATCTTCACATGAGGAGTGCTTGCTGGTGGCTCATTATTTTTTGACTTAAGATTAGTTTCATTAATGCTCACAGTTTCGTATAGGATGTAGCCTAGCGCATTACTATAGCCTTGTTTGGCCCTCTTGGGACTAACAGGTAGACCGGATGGCTCGCACACTAAATTGATGACAATCCTATTGGTCTCGAGCTTGTTTCGATGCCTAGGCCTATGTTGCCTTTTGGGTTGTCCATCAGGCCGGTCCCCCCTAGTCGACCCATTCATCTTGATCGGTCGCATCTTTAAGATTTGAGGTCGCGCCAGCCTCTTCATGATCAGTGGATGTGTAATCCTTATGTGCACATGTGAATCAAAGAGGCCCTTATAATTCCTATGTTTTGAAATCATATAAGAATTCATAGGACATGCCATCTCAATCCTACTGTACGGTTTTACTGTTCCTATGTTTCTACTTCATGCAATCAAAAGAAGCCTTAAATTGGAGACAATTTATATTTTTAAACGTGAATAAAATTTTAGGCCTTTCCATTTGAGCAGGGAATTGTAATCTTTCATTTGTCCCGTTCGTTCATTTTCTCTGTCATACTTTTTGAGGGATTTTCCCCTATCATATCTTTTGAGGGATTTTCCCCTATCATATTTTTTAAGTCTAAACACACTTTATTTATTGCTCAATAATGTTTAAAGGGATACACAGAAGGTCCGGAGGGTTTAACAGCCACACATGGCGCCCATCGTCCAAACCGAAAGCATGTTTAGCGAGGCTGTGTGCCTCAATATTTGTAGCCCTCCTCTCAAAGATGAAGGTACAGTGGGCAAAAAACTCCGCCTTCTCCGTAATCTCCTTTACGGTGCTAGCATAAGCTCCCCCATGCGGAGGTTAATATTGTTGACCACTCCTTGGCAATCAGATGCAATGGTGATGTGTGTCAGGCCCAAGTCTGATGCAAGTGCCAATGCCTCGCGGCAGGCTAAAGCTTCCAGCGTCGCCGGTTCCGTTATTCCAAGGATCTTAATGACAGAAGCACCCATGTAGTCTCCTGTTGCATTCCTGCAAACAGCACTAAAAGATCCATGCATAGCATCTCGTGAAACAGACCCATCCACTCTCATCTTCGCTATACCTGGCGGTGGCGGAATCCATCTTTGCTGCGAGCGTACAATATTTGGAGGTACTTCCCGTAGATTTTTCTTCGGTTTGCACTCCACAATCTCTCGGATATACTTCATGATGAAACTATACGTGGATAACAGACTCTGAAAAATATGCTCATGAAGGGCTAACCTCCGTGCGTGCCAAAGCGCCCATAGGGTAACAGTTACCAGGATGATTTCTTTTGGAGAGAGCATGTCCAAAAGTGTAAACAACCACCTTTTTGCATCAGGCTCCTTGGTATTGTTCAGTGCTTCGACCAGATCCTGATCGTGCAATGCCCAAACACATCGAGCAACAGTGCAATGAAGCAAAGAATGTTGCCAATAATCATCAGCACCACATAACCCACATCGTGTAGTGGTAGACATATTCCGATGATGTAATAGGTCAGTGATACGTCTCCATCGTATCTACTTTTCCAAACACTTTTGCCCATGTTTTGGACTCTAACTTGCAAGATTTGAAAGGAACTAACCCAGACTGACGCTGTTTTCAGCAGAATTGCCATGGTGTTATTTTTGTGCATAAATAAAAGTTTTCGGAATGACCTGAAACTTCACGGAGAATATTTTTGGAATTAATAAAAAATACTGGCGAAAGAATCAAGGCCAGGGGCCCATACCCAGTCCACGAGGGTGGGGGGCGCGCCCCCTGCCTCGTGGGCCCTCTGGTGCTCCACCGACCTCAACTCCAACTCTATATATTCGTGTTCGGGGAGAAAAAAAAATCAAAGAGAAGGATTCATCGCGTTTTGTGATACGGAGCCGCCGCCAAGCCCTAAACTCTCCTGGGAGGGCTGATCTGGAGTCCGTTCGGGGCTCCAGAGAGGGGAATCCGTCGCCGTCATCATCATCAACCTTCCTCCATCACCAATTTCCTGATACTCACCGCCGTGCGTGAGTAATTCCATCGTAGGCTTGCTAGACGGTGATGGGTTGGATGAGATTTATCATGTAATCGAGTTAATTTTGTTAGGGTTTGATCCCTAGTATTCACTATGTTCTGAGATTGATGTTGCTATGACTTTGCTATGCTTAATGCTTGTCACTAGGGCCCGAGTGCCATGATTTCAGATCTGAACTTATTATGTTTTCATGAATATATGTGAGTTCTTGATCCTATCTTGCAAGTATATAGTCACCTATTATGTGTTATGATCCGTTAACCCCGAAGTGACAATAATCAGGATCCTTACCGGTGATGACCGTAGTTTGAGGAGTTCATGTATTCACTAAGTGTTAATGCTTTGGTCCGGTACTCTATTAAAAGGAGGCCCTAATATCCCTTAGTTTCCAATAGGACCCCGCTGCCACGGGAGGGTAGGACAAAAGATGTCATGCATGTTCTTTTCCATAAGCACGTATGACTATATTCGAAATACATGCCTAAATTACATTGATGAATTGGAGCTAGTTCTGTGTCACCCTATGTTATAACTATTGCATGAGGAATCGCATCCGACATAATTATCCATCACTGATCCAATGCCTACGAGTTTTTCACATATTGATCTTTGCTTAGTTACTTTACTGTTGCCACTGTTACAATTACTACAAAGCTGCTACTGTTACTTTTGCCACCGTTACCATTACTTCCATACTGCTTTGCTACTAAATATTTTGCTGCAGATATTAAGTTATCCAGGTGTGGTTGAATTGACAACTCAGCTGCTAAGACTTGAGAATATTCTTTGGCTCCCCTTGTGTCGAATCAATAAATTTGGGTTGAATACTCTACCCTCGAAAACTGTTGCGATCCCTTATACTTGTGGGTTATCTGTCAGCTGTAGGGATTGACTGTTGGGCCAATCTCCATAAAAATATTTTCACCTTTGAGGGAACATCGACCTTCCACATCATCTCCCAAGACTTTTGCTCTTTGCCCGTATTTGAAGAATCTGACCGGCCCTCAAGCTAGGCCTCTCTTCTCATTTTTGTCTCCACAAGCATTCGATATGCAGAACGGACTGAGAAAACACCATTATTTTCATGTATCTAGGACCAAAAGTCCTCAATGTGTCTTGTGCATAAAGGAATCGACATGATCGCAGAGGCATCTGTCGGCAAGAAAATGTCAGCAACGACAGCAGGGTTCCGTTCTGCACTTGGCAGGATCAGCTCGCCCACCAGCCGAGGGGGCTTCATGACTTTTCTCAAAATTGGTCTCATGTTCGCTGGTCTCGGTAACCAGTTCTGCTGCCAAATGTGCAATCGTCTGTCCGTCCCTGATCCGCCGAATAAGACCTTGAGTTAGTACCTCACGACCATGAAGGATGGCCCGCCATATCTAAGAAGGGGCTGAACTCAGCATTAGCATGGTACTTTGCCTTCAGAATGCGTGCACTAAGAGATCCTAGGTCCATTAAGATCCTCCATGCTTGTCTAGCTAGTAAAGCTAGGTTAAACAGTTCTATGTCGCGGAAACCTAGACCTCCACAATATTTAGGCTGTGTCATCATGCTCCATGAGACCCAGCTTGGCTTCCGTTTCCCTTCCTTGCTGCCCCACCAAAACTTCCTGATCAATGAGTTGATGTGTTCAAAAAGGCCACGGGGGAGTTTGAAGCATGACATCGAGTAGACAGGAACAACTTGTGCAACAGATTTAATTAGAACTTCCTTTCCTCCCACTAACAGCAGCTTCTCCATCCTCCCCTTGACTTTGTTCCATACTTGGTCTTTTTAGAATTTGAAGGCCCCATTCTTACAGTTTCCCACATCAGATGGCATTCCCAAATATCTATCAGAAAGTGATTCATTGGTTATATTCAAAGCAGTCTTCACCTCCGTTATAAGAGAATTTGGACATCCCTTACTAAAGTAGACCGAGGATTTTGATAGATTTATTTTTTGACCCGAAGCATTGCAATAGTTCTCCATCAAGGAAGATAATTCCATTCCTCCCACAGAGCTGGCTTTAACAAATAGCAGGCTGCCATCTGCAAATAGCAAGTGGCTTACCGGCGGTGCCGACGGAGAATATTCTTTGGCTCCCCTTGTGTCGAATCAATAAATTTGGGTTGAATACTCTACCCTCGAAAATTGTTGCGATCCTCTATACTTGTGGGTTATCAAGACTATTTTATGGCGCCGTTGCCAGGGAGAATAGCTCTATTCTTTGAGTCACTTGGGATTTATATCTGCTGGTCACTATGAGGAACTTGAAAGACGAGAAAACCAAAATGTATCCCTCAACTACAAGGGGAGGTAAGGAACTGCCATCTAGCTCTGCACTTGATTCGCCTTCTGTTTTGAGTAAGCTCGCGACACCTAAACCTGCTTCTGCTATTAATTCTGATATGTCGCATGTTATTGATGATGCCACTTCTGCTATGCATGGTACTTATGATGAAACTACTTCTATGCTTGATAATACTGTGCCACTAGGTGAATTTCTTGATGAACAACTTGCTAGGGCTAGAGAGAATGAAATTATTGAAACTGATAATATTGATGAAAGTGATGATGAAGATTCTCCCCCTAGATATGAATTGCCTGTTGTGCCCGAGGGTTATGTTATGGATGAAGAAACTGCTAGAGACTTTCTTGCTTGCAATGATAGGAGTGATCTTAAGAAATTATTAGCTAAGCTTAAAGAAAAATCTTTGAATGCTAGAATGAAATATGACCCTGCTTTTGCTACTTCACCTATCTGTGTTGCTGATAAGGATTATGATTTCTCTGTTGATACCGAGATAATTACTTTGGTTGAATCTGATCCTTTTTATGACTATGAATCTGAAACTGTTGTGGCACATCTTACTAAATTAAATGATATAGCCACCCTGTTCACTAATGATGAGAAAAATCGCTACTACTATATCCTTAAATTATTCCCGTTCTCATTAAAGGGTGATGCTAAAACATGGTTTAATTCTCTTGATCCTGATTGTGTGCGTAGTCCCCAGGATATGATTTATTACTTCTCTGCTAAATATTTCCCCGCTCATAAGAAACAAGCTGCTTTAAGGGAAATATATAATTTTGTGCAAATTAAATAAGAGAGTCTCCCACAAGCTTGGGGGAGGCTTCTCCAATTACTTAATGCTTTGCCTGATCATCCTCTCAAGAAAAATGAAATACTTTATATCTTTTATAATGGACTAACTGATGCTTCCAGAGACCATCTGGATAGTTGTGCTGGTTGTGTTTTCAGGGAAAGAACTGTTGATCAAGATGAATTGCTATTCAATAATATGTTGACTAATGAAAATAATTGGACACTTCCTGAACCAACTCCTAAGCCAACTCTGAAGAAAAGGGGTATTCTATTTTCTCAGTCCTGAAGATATGCAATAGGCAAAGAAATCTATTAAAGAAAAAGGTATTAAAGCTAAAGATGTTAAGAAATTACCTCCTATTGAAGAAATACATGGTCTTAATTTGCCTCCTGTTGAAGAAATACATGGTCTTGATAACCCGACACAGGTAGTAAAGGTAAATTCTCTCTATAGATTTGATGAAGGTGATATTCCTCGTTACAAGTCTGCTAGCCAATGCTTAGATGAGGTTGACAATTTTATTGTTAAACAAGAAAACTTCAATGCTTATGTTGGTAGACAATTGAAACACAATGCTTATATGATTAAACACTTGAGTGATTATATGTCTAGAGTTAAAGGTGAACTTAAACTTATTGGTAAACATGCTTCTATGGTTACCACTCAAGTAGAACAAGTGCTTAAAGCTCAAAATAATTTTCTCAATTAATTAAATAATAAGAAGAATGATAATGCTGTTAGAGTTATGACTAGAGGGGGTAAAATGACTCAGGAACCTTTGTATCCTGAGGGCCACCCTAAGAGAATTGAGCAAGATTGTCAGAGAACTAATGTTGATGCACCTAGTCCTTCTAAGAGGAAGAAAAAGAAAAATGATAAGACTTTGCATGCTTCTAATGAAACTGTTGTTGACACACCTGAGAATCCTAATGATATTTCTATTTCTGACGCTGAAACACAATCTGGTGATGAACATGAACCTAGTGATAATGTTAATGATGATGTTCATGTTGATGCTCAACCTAGCAATGACAATGATGTAGAGATTGAACCCGCTGTTGATCTTGATAACCCACAATCAAAGAATCAATGTTATGATAAGAGAGACTTTGTTGTTAGGAAGCATGGTAAAGAAAGAGAACCATGGGTTCAGAAACCCATGCCTTTTCCTCCTAAACCATCCAAGAAAAAAGATAATGAGGGTTTTGAGCGCTTTGCTGAAATGATTAGACCTATCTTTTTGCGCATGCGTTTGACTGATATGCTTAAAATGAATCCTTATGCTAAGTACATGAAAGATATTGTTACAAATAAAAGAAAGATACCGGAAGCTGAAATTTCCACCATGCTTGCTAATTATACTTTTAAGGGTGGGATACCAAAGAAATTAGGAGATCCAGGAGTACTAACTATACCATGCTCCATTAAAAGAATCTATGTTAGAACTGCTTTATGTGATGTTGGAGCCGGTGTTAGTGTTATGCCTCTCTCTTTATATCGTAGACTTGATTTGAATAAGTTGACACCTACTGAATTATCTTTGCAAATGGCTGATAAATCAACTGCTATACATGTCAGTATTTGTGAGGATGTGTCTGTTGTGGTTCCAAACGTTACTATTTTAACGGACTTTGTTATTCTTGATATTCCCGAGGACGATAGTATGTCAATTATCCTTGGTAGACCATTTTTGAATACTGCAGGGCTGTTGTTGATTGCAACAAAGGCAATGTCATTTTTCATGTTAATGGTAATGAGCACACGGTACACTTTTTGAGGAAACAACCTCAAATCCACAATATCAACTCTATTGGAAAATTCCATCGATTATTATTGGAGGTTTTGAATTTCCTTTGCCTACTATTAAGAAGAAATATGATATTCTTATTATTGGGGATGTGCATATCCCCATTGAGGTAGCTGATGATAACCCATCAGTATAGGGGAACAATTGTAGCCTCTTTCGATAAGTAAGAGTGTCAAATTCAACGAGGAGCTAAAGGTATAACAAATATTCCCTTAAGTTCTGTCGACCACCTATATAACTCTACGCACGCTTGGCGTTCGCTTTACCTAAAACAAGTATGAAACTAGAAGTATTTTGTAGGTGTTTTTGGATAGGTTTGCAAGATAATAAAGAGCATGTAAATAAAAGCTAGGGGCTGTTTAGATAAAGACACAACTAAATTAGTTTTAGTAGAGAGCTTTTTGTCACGAGAAAGTTATTTGTCCCTAGGCAATCGATAACTAGACCGGTAATCATTATTGCAATTTTATTTGAGGGAGAGGCATAAGCTAACATACTTTCTCTACTTGGATCATATGCACTTATGATTGGAACTCTAGCAAGCATCTGCAACTACTAAAAATTTCCACCATTATTTGTGTACTCAGTTCATCATTTATAGCAAAAGATATTTGTGCTGTAAAGTTATTGACATTTACGCTTTTATTAACCTATGAAAAAACAGGGAAAAGAAAGGAAGAAAAAGGGATGCTCTTCAAATGATTTACCATTGCTTAGATACCTTTGTGGTGCTTTCAATTGAAGTTTTTCATCTCTTACTCATCCCTGTAGAGGTTAGATTGTCTATGGAGATATATCAACCTGAATATCATCCCTGCTGTTCTTTTGTTTTTGTGGTCCGAGAATCAATTTCTCTTCCTATACACAAAAGCACAATAAAAAATCAGGAGTATCGAGAAAATGAGTTTTTCGTTTCTGCTAAAAGGGGGTAAACTGATGTAAAATAATGGCAGCTGTTGATTTCTTTGAACAATGCTCGAAAGGAGTACGGAGTACCAGAAATAATGGTAGCTCCTAAAAAGGGGTAAACTGATGTAAAATAATAGCAGCTGCTGATTTCTTTCAACAATGCTCGAAAGGAGTACCGGAAAAAAATGGCAACTGCTAAAAGGGGGTAAACTGATGTAAAATAACTCAGCTTCGGAAGGACTAATCCGGAGCCGAGTTCTATCTTGTGGGTCTATTTCAACTATGACCTGCAAAAATGGTCAAAAGGAGTAGCAGGCACCAGATTAGAAACCTAAAATTGATAACTAAACAAAATCATAATTTATGAGAAAACAACTGAAGATGACACCGCAAGTACTAAAAAATGGGACAACACATACAAGCATGCATATTTCATATAAAAATAAATAAAATTATGGTGGGTAAGAGAGATCATTCGGCACACCAATGTCTCATCAAGGATTAGCTAAGAATTCTCCTAGCTTAATGCTCAATGTATATACAGATTGTGCTCTATCTCTGTTGTTTGAACAATGTTCAGAGCTCAGTTTCTTTGAACAAATGTTCAGAATTCATACAATAATTTGCTACAGAAAAACAAAATGATTTTCAGAGATTTAGCTCATTCTCTGAACAGGGGCAGCTTCTGATTTCCTTGCAGTGTTCAGTATTTATAAAAATAACTTGCTACAGAAAACAAAACAATGTTCAGAGAATTAGTACATTCTTGAACAATGTCAGCTGCTGATTTCCTTGCATAGTGTTCAGTATTTATAGAATAACTTGCTACAGAGAAACAAAACAATGTTCACAGACTTAGTACATGAACAAATGCCAGCTGCTTATTTCTTTGAATAGTGTTCAGAATTTCATCCAAGAAAGATTCCCCTACAGAATAAAAATGAACTGCTAGTATCAGTTCATTGACTGAAAAAATGTCATTGTTTCAGAGATGCATTTAGGGATTTTCTTTTTCCAATCTCCACAGACGGTTCTGATACTTGTAAGGATTTTCGCAGAGAAGATGCGCCCCGAACACTACTACGTTGTCCTCCGGCGTCAACGAAAGATGAGACTGATGCGGATGAGTTGCTGTCGAAAAGTCCTATTTTTGTGAATCAGTAAGCAATCCTCTATTCTGAGCACAGAGCCACCAAGGTGGCATGCTTTTCTTCAGTTTTGAGATCCATATTCCTCCTATTTTCTTGTACAACATCCTCACTGGATTAGTCCTTCCAAAGAAATGAAATCATCTTCTTCCTCCTCATGCTGAAAACGAGCAAGCTGTGCCTGACGAACCTATCCATACTAGTTTCATGAGAGCAGAGCTGCCAAAAATCGACATCCATGTGCTGCTCCCTGTCAAATCTGGGTGTTCGTGAGCTCAGAGAAGGTGGCACCATCAGCTATGGACTCATCGGAAGGAAGAGGGATGGGGGGGTGGGGGGGGGGGGGGGTTACGGGGACATCCTCAGAGCCGACGCGGACGCCGCTGGGAAGCTTGGGGACGCACAGCGGGAGGTCGAGCCCAGGCAGGAGGACGTACGGCCGCCGGACAGCCACCGCCTCGCCGTATTGGCCGCTTCCGCCCCTGGACATCGCGGCGGCCGTGCGCCAGCTGCGCCTTGCCGTATTGGCCCCTGCCGCCCGTGCGGACGCGGCGCCTCGCCGTATTCACCACTGACCTCGCGGGTGCTCGTGCGGCCGCGGCGCCTCGCCCTATTCGCCGCTGACCTCGCGGGGGCTCGTGCGGCTGAGGCGTCTCGCCGTAGTGGTCGCTGCCGCGAGGGAGGAGCCGCCGGCGAGGAGGGGAAGCGGCAGGGCAGAGTAGGAGGGATGGCGAAAGGGAAAAGGGAATAAGATGCGGTCGGTTTTCCCAAAAAGGAAACGAGCAGGAAAGGGAAAGGGAATAGAACATGCGCCACACGTGGTCGGAATGGATCGCTCCCGCGATCAATCGCCAAGGAGTCGTTTCTATCTCTATCCTTTCCTCCGCCCTGATCTGTAGATTAGCCGTCCTCATGGGATCCATGAAGACGGCCCTCATGAGCGACCCGACAGCCAAGCTCCCCGGCGACGTCTTGGTGGACATCATCTTGCGCGTGCCGTACAAGTCCACCCGCTGCTGCAAGTGCGTCAACACGCACTGGCGGGACCTCATCGCCCACTCCGACCACCAGGAGAAGGTTCCCCGGTCGACCCGCTGGCTTCTTCTACAAAACCTACGACATGGACCGCTGTCAATATGACTCTCATGGTTACCGAAGCCTCTCAGGGAACTGGTGCCCTATTGATGCCTCACTCTCATTCCTGCCCGAATACAGGAAGATCGACTTGTTGGACTGCTGCAACGGCCTCCTGCTCTGTCGATGTTCCAATCCTTATCCTGAGACACCGAATTACGTGGTGTGCAATCCTGCCACTGAGAAATGGGTAACTGTCCCCGCCAACAAATGGTCCTCGGACTCGTATGCTCGCTTGGGATTCGACCCGGCCATCTCCTCCCATTTCCATGTGTTTGAGTTGGCACCTGCCGCGGCTTTGAACGCGAATGTGAAGTCTGATTATAACATCAAAGAGGTGGGGATCTACTCGTCCAAAGCTGGAGGTTGGACACATCAAATTGAATGGAACGATCCATTTGAGATATGCAACTTTTCAGCTGGCACATTTCTCAGCGGGGTGTTGTATTTATGTTCTGATAATAATTTGGTTGCAGCTCTCGACGTGGAGGGAAACTGTCGTTTCATTCCTGCTCCTACTTTACATGATGGTTGTGGTCGTCATGATGTTTATGTTTCACAAGGACAATTGTATGTCGCATATTATGGTGCTGCTGAAGCATCAATCTGGGTGCTTGAAGATTCTAGCAGTGAAGATTATTGGACCTTGAAGCACAATATTAGCTACCTGCAACTGTTCGGTTCAAGATCTAAGGGACGTTACGGTGTTATCTCAGTCCACCCAGAAGACAATGTGATATTCATAACCGTAGAATCTAAATCTACATTATCGGGGGAACGATTACAGTTGAAATTATTTTCATTGATTCTAAGGAGCTGAAATTTATATGTGATATTGGAAGGATTTCCAGGCGCCCTTATCTTTCATATGTTCCTTTGTTCTCGGAGTCATTGGCAGATGGGCATTAATGGTCTTGTGTATTGGAGCCTCACAGTTGTCCACCTTTCTGATGATGATAGTGGAGTGAGATCTTGAATATGAGGAACAGTAATCTGGTAAGTTGTGAGAAGCTGTTGGTGCTTGTGAAGTCATGGACTGACTTTATGCTGCTAGCTATTCAGTCAATTTAGTACTCTGCCTGTGTTTTTGTAGTTCTGTACTTAATCATGGATATGTGCCATCTTGTTGAAACTATTATGAACATTTTAAGATCTGGATTCTGGTCTCTGTTATTTCTCTGTTTGTGAAAATTTCACAGTATACCAGTATGTGTTTACGGCAGTACATGAATGGTTATATTCTTGTTCTTAATGTCTTATAGCCCGTAACTTATCTTGCTGTTTGGGTGGACCTGGAGTGCCCAAGACTGCTGTTGCATTTCTAGAGCATTCGAGGAGTACGTGCCATGGAGATTCAGTAATTTTTGCCATTCCATTTCTGTGCTCTATTTTCATGTCTGCTGAAACTGTGATATGGTAATGTAATACAGTAGTAGTTTAGCACGATCTATTGTCAAGGCTTCGTGATATATGAACCTGTTGTTTCGACCCAACTGTTTTTTCGCCTTTCTTGTTCGATTATCTTCGTGTTACCATCACTGGCCTCAAAGTGTGGTTCTCCAGCTGCAAGTTCTAAAAGATGAGTTGGGTTCTAATAGACGAGGTGCGTAGGAATTTCTGGGCTACTGATTGTCAAGTGATATCTATCTGGAGATTGTCAGACTGGATAATGGAAGGCAATCTGGTCTGCACACTTGAATCAGTTATATATAGACAGAGAGTGGCTGGCATGTCTAGTGCACCAGGATGACGTGTTATCTTTGTGTTGATTTGATCAATATCTTGGCCCAGTCTTAGTGCGTACAAACGACTAGGAACAGAATCATGCGTGGAGAAATTTCCTGTTTTCATATTCATAAACGTCTTTCTTCGTGGTACATACCACCGAAATATGTGGCAAACCACTAGTTCTGGTCGATTGTGTAGGAGTACACATCGATACCGTATAGGGCGCGAGTTTGTATGAGTACACGACCCCGCTGTGGCCCGCACGTTCAATTCTGTTGAAGATATCCAGCGAGTAGCACAGACAGAGATTGCCGTTTGCTTCGCACGGTTCATCAGCTCCGCACGCCGCCGCCGTAGTACGCAGCGGATGCTGTAGCATCTGCCATTAAAAGGAGGCAAGAAGCTCTGATCTCTGCCTGCTCTCTTCCGTCTATTTTGTTTGCCAGATGAACCATTTTAAGCATCTGCATTTTTTGGCACGCGCCGCAATTCCTAGGGCCAGGAAGAGGTGCATAGTTGCTCAGTAGAACACGTACTGCTTGATGCACATACACGAACACCTCGATAAGGGTCATATAATGGAGGTGGTAATGATCTGTTTTGTTTATATCTGCACTATCTGTTGTGGGTCGGAGATACAAATGCTTAGCAGAACCATATAAGCCTTGACAAATCAAAATCAGAGCCATATAACAAGTAAATTCTAGAGAGCGCAGTTCGTTAAGATTCGAGCATATGACGGTCTAGACTCTAGACTAACAACCATAGTGACTGTAGCATATTTATTAAAAACTGTTATGTGTGCTGGAATGATGGACATTCTAGATATATAATCAACTATTCCGTAGGGCCTAAATGTTGTTTCACTGGTACAGTTGGATCTAAAATATAAACAACATGGTTGCAGGATCATCGTATGGAAAATCTTACCTTTGGAAATGAATTATGCATCCGGACATCTCCTCGTTTTCAGAAGAAAAGAAGGCCATTAAAAGAAGGTACTGAAACTGAACAAACAGTATGCGTTATAAGGAAGAGAAAGATTCCCGCAAAAAAAAAATAAGGAAGAGAAAGAAGAGACATTTAAGTAAGGATGATCATGCAGTCAGAAGAAAGGGAAGTGTCGTGGAATTGTCACGGCAGATGTCCTAGTGTGAGACTTAGTCGTGAGGCCAACGCATCTATGTGGTAGCTTGAAGAGGTTGATCGGAATCGAGAGACACAACATGCAAGACAAAGATTTAGACAGCTTCGGGTCCCGGGAAACATCATCCGGTAACAACCCTACATGATGTTTGTGGCTAGGTCTCATATGCTCATGAGAGGAGTTGCCGTAAGCCGGCTCTCCTGGTTATGTCTAACCCTAGAGATTGTTTCCTCCCCTTCTTGGGGTGCCCCGCCCCTTCTTATATAAACTGAAGGGGCGGGTTACATGTAGAGTCCAACTCGGACTTAAGACTTAACCTTATTTTGACGTCTCACCATGGGCTTCTTAACGTCTTGGGCTCCTTACAATCAGGATTACAATCTGACTTACGGTCTGGCTTACGATCTGACTTACCATCTGGCTTACCATCTGGCTTACCATCTGCCGGCTTAACTGTCCGGCTTATATGACTGTATCTGCCGGTTTATATGACTGTGTCTGCCGGTTTACATGACTGTGTCTGCCGGGTTACATGACTGTGTCTGCCGGGTTACATGACTGTGTCTGCCGGCTTACAATGCTTAACTGTTCCCGCCGGCTTATAGTCTATCGGTTCACCAATGAAACATCAAGTCCCAGCCGGGTCATATCTCCGGCCGGGTCATACGGCGGGGTATATCCCCGACATTAGCCCCCAGTTTAATTTGGATTCATCCATGTTAAACTGATCCTGTAAAACAAACACAAGAACAATTTTGACATATTATGCTCCGGGTTAAACATCTTTGTAAGCCAACACCTGATCATCCTTAACTCCTTGTTATTTCCTTTTCCAAAAATCTAGGTCAATAAGCCAACTTCATAATCAATTTGCTGACGTTGGTTTCTCACAGAGAAAGACTGAAGAATAACTCATTTGACTCATCTCCCAATGTTTAAAAATATAGGTCTTGAAATACTCATGTGACCTTCAACCGGTTTAAAGATGGAAAAACTTGCCGGGTTATAAATAGATGATGCTAAGTCATAATTGTCGCCGATGTCGGGTTAAAACTGAGAATTTTGAAGATTTCTCTCCCTCATATCCATATTACCTGTAGCCCCCAAGTCTTGAGCAGAACAAAGTAATGACTTAAGACTTATTTCAACATAAATATTATCACTTTGAAGAAATCCATGTTGTTTATCTCAATCACTAGTCAAAACTGAGTATTCCACGTATGTAGCCCCCAAGTGTCGGGTCATTATGCAATAATGAGCAGGGACTTAATAGATATGATCATGTAGACTTGAACAACAACATGTAGTCCCCAAGGGCCGGCTCAGTAAGATAATACTGAGCTGGGACTTTATATACTTCATTGAAAATAACTTCATATGACGTAACCCTCATCATGGGGCTCGAACCCATGTCCACAAGGTTAAGAGCTTTGTACTCTAACAAGTGAACAATAAACCTTCCAACATAATGGATTAAAGCTTGCGTACCTGAAATTTTTTACAGGAGCAATTGGTAGGCCCCAAGGGCCGGCTCATTATGATATGATGAGTCGGGTCTTCAATAAGGTTAGTAAAATGACTTTGCATTAGCCCCCAAGTGTGATGGTGCATGCTTGCATCGACATGAGACTTGCACATTTAATGTAATCTCAACTTGAATAATGTAGCCCCCAAGTGCCGGGTCGTAAGCCTGCAGCGACTCGGGACTATTTCCTCCATTGTAAAATAATTCATGCCCATTGATAAAATAATAGCCATTGCGCTGAAGCGACTTTGAAGACCTCCATCATAATACTGGCTATTGATAACCATAATAAAAATCCAGCCATGTTGGCTATTAAATATTTGAATAATATAATCCGGTTTGGAAAAACGGTTCCTGTGATATTGAATCATACTGCCGGTTTAGGATACATGTGCAGTAAGGGTGATAACCCAATTTTTAGAAGCCAAAAACTTCCAAATGTTTATGATTGTCATATATGGCGACTTATCATCCAAAGTCAAGCCGGGTTAATCGAAACCACATGTAAACTTCAGATATGAACAAAAAGGTCTTAAGACAAAACCAAAGATTGTTTGCAAAAACTTAAAAAAATAGAAAAAAATTGAGGCTTCTGATTCAAATACGATCAGTAAACCGTTTCAAAGGTGTTAAGCTAGGATTAGCATACGATCATGTAGCCCCCAGTGGCTTTGGCGTTGCCGATCAAAAGGGTACTGACAACTATGTTCTATTTGGTTCGAATACGACCTATGTTTCAATAGGAAGCCCCCAAATGACCTTGAGAGTTGTTTAACGACGCTGATTCGAATACGATCCACGTCGGACCCAAAAGGGGTTAAGCTATGATTCGAATACGATCAAGAAGCCCCCTAGTGAGTTTGGCAGTGTGCCGATCAAAAGGGTATCGACAACTATTTTCTCTTTGGTTCGAATACGACCTATGTTTGAACAGGAAGCCCCCAAATGACCTTGAGAGTTGTTTAATGATGCTGATTCGAATACGATCCATGTCGGACCCAAAAGGGATCTTTATTTTGAGCCGGAAATTTTCTGACGGCTTTTAAATTTGCACCAATGTGGCAGTAGCCTTGGGTCCGGGTTATTTTTTTCCCTCCAATGACCCGGGGTCTTGAATCTCACAATGTTTGCTAAGTCATATCATCGTAGCCCCCGAGTCTCAAGAGGACTCAAGGAGTTGTCATGAGATTCTCCATATTTGACCGTGATATAAACTGGTATGAGTCATTCAACAGCTCAGTGATATAATAATCCCTTTTGCAGTAGACAACTTGTCCTGCATTAGAAAGCTTGCAAGCCAGAGTAATTGCTCTTTTTAAAGAAAGCAATATATAATATAAAAATATACCGGATGGATTTCACCTGATATGTTAGGCCAGAAGTTATCCACCGTGGAGTTGATGATCACCCCGGTAAAGCTGAAATCAATCACGACCGGATAGGCCGTGGGAACAGATAAATGAATCGGCCGCGACGTTGTAAACCGGTGCGGACGAACAAGCTGTCCTCCGTGTTGTAAACCGGTGCGGACAAGCAAGTTGTCCTCCGCGTTGTAAACCGGTGCGGATGTATGAACCGGCCGTTCGTTCATCGGGTAATATGACACGGAGGAAAACGCCGTTGTAGAACGTTGCCAGTGCGTGCTCTATACCCGCAGTCTACCTGTATATAAAAACACCAATAGGGCAGTGTAATGGTGTTCATAGGAATTAAAATGTACTGATAAAATATATAGGAGGGAAAACACCTGATTTTGTTTTTGTCGGATGAACGCGGATGCTGGTGCCATATAGTACTGAATAGTATATGCACGTTGAGCTCCGCTGATGTGATGTAGCATAACATCCACGTGACCCTATGTTGTAAGTTGATTTTTTTGACCATAGATACTGGGGATCCAAAGTATATCAAATGTGTGATGTAGCTCCTTTGATCAGCTGGTTTCTTTGACTTTAATCCAACTTTACATGGACAGCCGGTCCTCTGTTCTTTCCTTCTGTCCTTTAATAGCTGTACCAGACATACCATTGGGAGGATGGCTCCTCCTCCTTCCTCCTCTCTACACTCTCCCTCCCCTCCTCCCCGTCTTCGCTCTAGTCCCCTGGTCCAACTCTCCTCGCTCCCCTCCCTCGGCCGTCGCCGGCTCTCTCCCTCGCCGCCCCTCCTCCCTCGCCTCCTGGGCCTGCTCGCTGCTCGCTCGCTTCTGGATCTGGAGCTAGGAACAAGTTCTGGGCCTTGTCGTCGGACGAGGCGGATGAGGATCCCGATCTGGAGGTTGGTTCTCCCTCCCTCCCCTGGCTTCTCTTCCGCCCGCTTCGCTGGTGGCGGAGTCGACGCCGTCTGGTAGGGTCCGGAAGTTTGCTCTGGGCGGCCGCGGCCGTCCGATGGTCTTTGTTGAGGTGGATGGCTCGGGCTGGCTCCAGGTGAGGCGCGGCCGGCGACGGAAGCGCTCGGGGACGCTCCCCTCGCCGGGCCGTGCGGTTCTTGGTGGTGTTTCTTCTCGGGTGGGTGGCCCTGCTCGCTCCTCCTGCTCTCCGCCGTCCTCGCCGCCGGTGGTCTAGGTGGTGTCGGCGCCGCTGGCGGCGACGACGGTCGCCTCTCCTCATTCTCAAACCCTAGATCCGTCTCCTGTGCGTGAGGCTCGTGCGCTCTCCGTACCGTTTCAGTTGGGCCTTCCTGGGCCGTCTGCTCATGCTGGGCCGCCAACGCTGTCGTCCTTTTGTGATCCCCCTCTCCATTTTGGGCCCTGGGCCCAGTGTGGCCCTCGTGCCTTCCTCTGCTTTGGCCGGCCCAACATGCGTCGCCCCCCTCCCGGCCTGGCCTGCTCTGGGTACTTATGGGTCCGAAAGGGTTCGCCCCCCCATTTCTAGGGTTTCCTGCATCTCATTCCGACCTACGCCGCTTCCGCCTCGGCATCCCTACCTACCACAGATCTCCTCCCCCCCACCTCTCTCCCTCCCTTTCACGGCGGTGGTTGCCATGGATCGCTCCCGTGGGTCTTCGAGCGAGGCCGTGTCGGGCATGAAGCAGCGGCGGGAGGACGCGGGCGATGGGGTGGCCGATCTGGAGCTCGAGGCATCCCTCCGCTCTAAGCTTGAGGCCGAGCAGGCGGCTCGGCAGCAAGTGGCCCGTGAGCGCGAGGCTTGGGCGGCGGGGCCCGAGTGGCTCTAGGGCGATGAGTGCGCTAGGGCATTGGCACCGGCCGTGGTGGGCTCTGGATCTGATGCCCCCGGATCGGGAGGATCTAGGGCTGATCCATGGGAGGCCGCGGCGGCTGCTGGCGGCTCTGGTCCTGCGGCCCGTCCCCCTCCTCCTCCCCCGCATGGTCCGCCCCCCTGGCTCGTGGCGGCGGCCGCGGCTCTGGTCCGTCGTCTGGGTTTGGTGGGCGTTTGTTGGGTCGCGGGGGCGGCGGATCTGGCTCCCTCGGCCGTCGGCTCCCGGCGTCTGGTCCTGGTTCGTCCTCTGGCGCCTTGGGAGATGGGATCCTCCCTCCTCCTCCTCCTCCATCGGCCCGTCCATCTCCTCCGGCTCTCCAACCTCCAAACCCTAATCTTACATGCTTCGCCTGTCATCAACCTGATCACTTCCAATCCCGTTGTTTCAATCCCCCGTTCTGCCTTATCCGTAGAGAGGACGGTCTGTCGGGGGTGCTGATCCCACGGACACCTATGGGACCACGGCGGACCGGGGCCCCTTTCGGTTCGGCAGGGGGGCGGAGAGTGCACGAAGAGCAGATCGAGGTGAACGCACGAGTGATGCGATCGATTTACCCAGGTTCGGGCCGCACGGATGCGTAAAACCCTACTCCTGCTTTGGTTTGTATTTGTGTTCTTGCTCGGGAGCGATGAATGCTACAGTACACTTGGATGGCTAGCGAGACCGAGCGTGAGAATGATCCTCCTCCCCCCTGTTGCGCATGGGCCTCCTTTTATATGTCAAAGGGGTCACCGACAGGTGGCAACAGAGATGAGGGTAAAAAGGTAAAAGAGGTGGTGGTTGGCGCCACCGCTTACTACAGTCGTATCATACCTAACCCTGACGGCAGGGGACAAAGGCATTAAATGCCTGTCTGTGTCGCCTAGACAGTGCAGAAAGGGGCCGTCAGGGGCGCCTCCGTTTGCCACGATGGCTATCTTGTCAGCGCCTGCTTGCCACCGCATGCCCCTGGCTGCACAGCCTCCCGCCACGTACGCCAGGAACGGTCCCAGAGCGATACGTTGGTGGGTGAGCTGGACCGCGGGCTGCGGAGTAGTAGCTTCCCGCGGCAAGCGCCTTGCCGCGGATGTTGTCTTGTCGCGTCCGGGAGCTTGTCGCTTACCGGGTCTTGTCGCGTCCGGGAGCTTGTCGCTCACTGGGTCTTGCCGGGACGCGCAGCGCGTCGCAGCAAGCTTCTCGAGATGCTTTGGTTGGTCTTCCCGGCAAGCTCCCCTTTCCGGGGTCTTTGTGCTTCGAGTGGCCTTCCTGGCAAGCTCCTCTTGCCGGGGCCTTGCGCCTTGGCTCGAATACTTTGTTCTTGAATGGCTCCAAAGGAACCACGGAGGACCTTGGCGGTCACCCGGCAAGCCTTGCCGTGGGGTGCTGCGACTCCCCGTGCACAAGTTCGGGATACTAAGGTACCCCTACTTTATTACACCGACAGGAGCCCCCGGGCCTGGGCCATACACGGTGCCGAGCGCTGTTGGGCCAGGCCCAAAACAGGGCACGGGCATGCGCGGCCTAGGTTACGCCGTAACTTACTCCGCATCCACCGCACCCTCCCCGCACGGCACGCGTCGAACGCGGCATCGTGGGAGAGATCGTGGGCGGTTTCTTTATTAGGAAAGGCGGAACATCCGCCACCTCCCCCTTTATAAGCAAAGGGAAGCAGGGGTAGTGCGCCCACTCGCCCCCATTCCGCTCCAATCTTGAAAAACTCCGCCCGCCTCCGTCTTCCCAAAGCACACAGAGCGCAGTGCCCTTTTTGCCGAGAAGAGCAAGGAACTGGACGCCGCCAAGAACTCCAACGCTGATCTCGAAGTGAAGCTGGCGGCTCTGACGCAATCTCTGGACAGCGCCAAGGAGCAAGAGACGGCCTTGAAGAAGGAAGTCGAGGCCGGCAAGGTGCTGCTGGCGAATGCTGCTGCCACCCAGAAGACCTTGTCGGAGAACGTGGAGCACTGGACGGAGGGTCTGGTGAACGTCGCCGCGGATGTCGACAAGGAGCTGGCGCAATTGGGGATGGTGGATCTCGGGTACTCCTCCAACGAGAATCTCCAACCCAGCGCCAAGCTGACTCTGTTCTTCAAAGGCGTGGCGACGGTGCTTTAGCGACTCCGGGAGCAGATCCCAAAAGAGCTTGCCGACGAGTCGCACAAGATCTGCGCAGGAGCTCTCCAGAAGGTGCTGATGAAGGTGGCCTTCCGCAACCCAGGCCTCCGCCTCAACAACGTCCTCCGAAGCCTGCCGCCAGATGCTGATCTGGAGGAGCTCAAGGCCCTTGTCGCACCTATTGTGGACAGGGTGAGCGGAATCAGGAGGGTCGAAGGCGACCGTGTAGACTAGGCCATTTATCTTCTTCTTTCCTTGTCGCTGTTAATCATGTTATGAAAAACAGTCTGTTAGAGTTGCGACAAGTTATTTTGTAATATACTCTATCCTGGGTAGTAATTGCTATGTTATTTCCTTTACTTGACTCTTTCCTTTGTATGTTTTTACCCTACGCTTTTAGGGAACTTGCCGGCGCAGGCACCTTTGCCGCGAGCGCTGAGTGCGGAACGTCAGCAACCTGCTGGCGGTGCCGCAGCCGACAAGAAACCTTGTCGCGGCTAGTCGCAGCTCACTTAAGTTGTTGAGCGGACTCGAAACAACAGTAAGAGCGCAACTAGCTACGAGTTGGTTCCTCTGCGCACAGGTTTTCCATACAAAGCACGGTCGTTCAAGGAAAATAACTTAAAAACTTAAAGGAAATTTGATTGCTCAGACTTTGGCAACTTATCTTTTTTGTTATTTGCTCCCGGCAAGGCAAAACCTTCTTGAACGACGCCTGGTCCATACCGTATCTTCTCCCTTCCCCCCGGCAAACTTGCGCGCGAGGGAACCTCCTTTTCCTTGCGAAAAAGAAAGAAGACGAGGTAACAGTATGGAGCCTTATGGCTCGTTATTGCTTACCGGGAGTAAGTGCTGCACAAAATGTCACATAATACATGCAAAATTTAAAAAGCATGAAATAGACAAGGTGTGCTGAGCACATAATCTTTATGCACGGGATCTGCGCCCGGCTTTGTACAAAGGATTACATGCAATAGCGGCAAGACTTGTACAAAAGGTGGTTGCCGGAACGGGTTCCGGCAACCGCGCCCTACGGCTAAAACTTGCAAAGATGCTCAATATTCCAGGAGTTGCTCACTGGTACACCATCTTCGGTCTCAAGGCGGACAACGCCAGGCCTTGTGACTTGTTTCACCCGGTAAGGGCCTTCCCACTTTGGCATCAACTTGTTGGAATTCTTGGCGGACTGAATGCGCCGAAGAACAAGGTCGCCTTCCTCGAGACTTCTGGCGTTAACTTTGCGGCTAAGGTAGCGGCGCAAAGCTTGCTGGTAGCGAGCGGCTCGCACAGCAGCCTGAAGACGGTCTCCCTCAAGGAGCAGCGCGTCATCTTGCCGCAGCTGCTCTTGCTCAAGCTCGTCGTAAGCGAGCACTCGAGGCGACCCGTATACGAGTTCCGTGGGGAGAACTGCCTCCGCTCCATAGACTAGAGTGAAGGGTGTCTGGCCAGTGGCTCGATTTGGCGTCGTCCTGATCGACCAAAGAACCACCGGCAGCTCCTCGATCCAGTTTTTTCTGCACTTGTGCAGCCTGTCGAAAGTTCTGGTCTTGAGCCCGCGCAGCACTTCAGCATTTGCCCTCTCCCCTTAACCGTTGCTTCTCGGGTGAGCAACAGAAGCAAAGCAGACCCTGGCGCCAAGATCTTGGACGTACTGCATGAAGGTGCGGCTCGTAAATTGCGTACCGTTGTCGGTGATTATCCTGTTAGGGATCCCAAAACGGCAAACAATCGACCTGAAGAACTTGACTGCTGACTGTGCTGTCACCTTCCTCACTGGTTCCACTTCCGGCCACTCAAAGCCCCCGACAGCTCGGGGAAAGGTGCCGAGGATAT
Source organism: Triticum monococcum (assembly GCA_034509565.1). Lineage (NCBI taxonomy): Eukaryota > Viridiplantae > Streptophyta > Magnoliopsida > Poales > Poaceae > Triticum > Triticum monococcum. The sequence continues at coordinate 750,516,904 of CM067843.1, read as the reverse complement.
CGAGCCCCCAGACCGAAAATGGCCAGGATAAAGGGATCGTCTGGAGAGCTTGAGCTGGCTGGTGTATCTGCTTGGAATGAAACTGGCACGCTTCACACTTGGTTACTTGTGCAGTTGCATCCTGGAGGGCTGTCGGCCAGAAGAAACCTTGCTGGAATGCTTTTCCGACAAGGGCACTTGCGCCAATGTGGTGACCACATATGCCTCTATGTATCTCTGCCAACAGCTTCTGTCCATCTTCCCGGGGAATACACTTCAATTTCACACCGTTGAGTCTTCTTCTGCACAGTGTGTTGTCGACAAACTGGTACATACTTGACTGCCGGGCTACTCTTTCCGCTTCTTCTTGCTCTTTGGGAAGTTCTCCTGTCTGGAGGAAACGGACAATCTGCTGTGCCCATGCTGGAGCCTGTGGCTCGACAACAAGGACTAAAGGCACATCTGCTGCTGCGGGAACATCTGCTTCTACGGCAAGAACCTGCGGTTCTACCAGAGCTTGACGTTCCTCGGCAAGCTTGCCGGAGCAAAACTTGTCGGGAGCGTCTGCTTCAACGGGACAAACCCTGGGGCTTGCCGGAGCAGATTGTTCCTCAGCATTCTTGGTGTTGATCTTGGGGACTTTCTTTGCGGCGGCTTCGGGAAGCTCTGCCGGAAAATAGTCACCAGAAACCAACTTCTTCTTCTTGCTCTGTCCAATTGGCGGTGTTACGGACGGCTGAGTCAGCTTGAGCACAAAGATCCCTAGTTCCACAGGTAATTTTAGTGCGGTGCACTTTGACAGGCCATCTGCAATGTCATTCTGAGCTCTTGGGACGTGCTCCATCTGCATGCCGTCAAAGTGCTCTTCTAGCTTTCTCACTTCGTCGACGTAAGCTTCCATCAACGGACTCTGGTAAACCTTGTTCACTTGACGGACGACAAGCTGTGAGTCACCCCTGACTATGAGCTTCTTAATCCCAAGTTCTGCCGCGATCCTGAGACCGGCAAGCAAGCCTTCATACTCTGCAGTGTTGTTTGTCGCTTGCTCCTTGGGAAAGTGCATCTGGACTATGTACTTGAGTTGCTCTCCGGTTGGTGCGATAAGTAGCACGCCAGCACCGGCGCCTTGCAGCGAGAAGGCACCGTCAAAGTACATGAGCCACTCTTTGCTTGTTTCCTTGGCGGGGATGCTTGTCTCCAGAATTTCTTCATCTGGAGTTGGCGTCCATTCTGCTATGAACTCTGCCAATGCTCTGCTTTGGATTGTTGATGTACTCTCAAATTTGAGGCCAAAGCTTGACAATTCCAGTGCCCACTCGACAATCCTGCCTGTTGCTTCTGGATTTTGCAATATCCTCTTCAGCGGAAAGCGAGTGACAACTGTGATTTCATGTGCTTGGAAGTAATGGCGCAGCTTTCTCGAGGCCATGAGAAGGCCGAAAAGCAATTTCTGCACACCAGAGTACCTTGACCTAGCCCCCTGCAAAAGGGAACTGACAATGTAAACTGGGCGCTGCACCATGTTCTTCTGTATTTCCTCTTGCATCTGCGTAGATCCTTGCTTGTCGGGACCAGAGCTTGTCGGGGAAGCCCCCTGCTTGTCGCTGGATGTGCTTGCCGTGGTCGCTGGCTCGTCATCTGCCCCCCTCACTGCTACTAACGCAACACTAACCACTTGATTGGTCGCTGCTATGTACAGCAGCAACTTCTCTTGCGGCTTAGGTGCGACAAGTGTTGGAGTGGAGGACAGGTATTTCTTCAGGTCCTGTAGCGCAGCCTCCGCTTCCGGAGTCCATTTCATTGGGCCTGCCTTTTTCAAGATTTTGACAAACGGCAGGGCGCGCTCAGCGGACCGAGAGATAAACCTGCTGAGAGCAGCCACACAACCGGCAAGCTTCCGTATATCCTTGACGCGCTTTGGTGCTTCTATCTGCTCAATGGCCTTGATCTTGTCGGGATTGGCTTCGATTCCTTGCTGAGACACAAAGAACCCGAGAAGCTTGCCGGAAGGGACTCCAAACACACACTTCTCGGGGTTGAGCTTGAGATTGATCTTGCGCAGATTTGCAAAAGTCTCTTCTCTGGCGCTGGAGGGTAATCTAGGAGTAGTTGGGCCCGCGCCAACGCTTCTGCCGGAGTGGCAGGCGGCGGCGGCGAACGGTGCGAGGAGCGAGATATGCTCGGACTTCTAGCTGTGTTAGAAGGAGCAGTACCTCGTCCAGGCGACCGTGCCCTGCTCGCGCCAGCATGTTGACGCACATGCTGGTCTTGAGCGCTCCGGGATCCGCCATCTTGATCTTGGCCCAGCAAACGTATGGTACTGTGAGTACCATGACGCTGCTGGTCCCGCGCCTCCTGAGATGGGCGCGGTGCGTGTAGGGACGCCGATGTCTTGGAGTGCGCCCGGTCGTTGTGGGAGCCGACTACGCCGCCGATGCGCAGCGCAGCCTTGTCCTTGGACCTGGCAGCACCATGAGCTCCCTCGTCGACGCCCGCTCTTCCGCTGACGTCTTCTCCACCAGCCGTTCGCTCCAGCGATGGTGGGCTCGGCGCAGACGGAGCAGCTGCCTCCGAAATCTTCTTCTTCGGCGGCATGTTGATGAAGATGACGAAGATTCGGCTCGTGCGAACGCCGGATCAGGTTCACACAGCCTTGACGCACCCCTACCTGGCGCGCCAAAGATGTCGAGGGTGCTGATCCCACGGTCACCTATGGGACCACGGCGGACCGGGGCCCCTTTCGGTTCGGCAGGGGGGCGGAGAGTGCACGAAGAGCAGATCAAGGCGAACGCACGAGCGACGCGGTCGGTTTACCCAGGTTCGGGCCGCACAGATGCGTAAAACCCTAGTCCTGCTTTGGTTTGTATTTGTGTTCTTGCTCGGGAGCGATGAATGCTACAGTACACTTGGATGGCTAGCGAGACCGAGCGTGAGAATGATCCTCCTCCCCCCTGTTGCGCATGGGCCTCCTTTTATATGTCAAAGGGGTCACCGACAGGTGGCAACAGAGATGAGGGTAAAAAGGTAAAAGAGGTGGTGGTTGGCGCCACCGCTTACTACAGTCGTATCATACCTAACCCTGACGGCAGGGGACAAAGGCATTAAATGCCTGTCTGTGTCGCCTAGACGGTGCAGAAAGGGGCCGTCAGGGGCGCCTCCGTTTGCCACGATGGCTATCTTGTCAGCGCCTGCTTGCCACTACATGCCCCTGGCTGCACAGCCTCCCGCCACATACGCCAGGAACGGTCCCAGAGCGACACGTTGGTGGGTGAGCTAGAGCGTGGGCTGCGGAGTAGTAGCTTGCCGCGGCAAGCGCCTTGCCGCGGATGTTGTCTTGTCGCGTCCGGGAGCTTGTCGCTTACCGGGTCTTGTCGCGTCCGGGAGCTTGTCGCTCACCGGGTCTTGCCGGGACGCGCAGCGCGTCGCAGCAAGCTTCTCGAGATATCTTGGTTGATCTTCCCGGCAAGCTCCCCATGCCGGGGTCTTTGTGCTTCGAGTGGCCTTCCCGGCAAGCTCCTCTTGCCGGGGCCTTGCGCCTTGGCTCGAATACTTTGTTCTTGAATGGCTCCAAAGGAACCACGGAGGACCTTGGCGGTCACCCGGCAAGCCTTGCCGCGGGGTGCTGCGACTGCCCGTGCACAAGTTCGGGATACTAAGGTACCCCTACTTTAGTATACCGACACGGTCACCTGACTGTGAACTGCCAAAATCGTCGCAAATCTGCATCTTTTAAGCTCTTTGGTCAAGGTCTCCCTGGTTGCTCCTTCTTCGCGCTCGATAGTGATATTCCTCAGGTGGCAGTGGCTCCTGCGCTCTCCAACGCCGCGATCATCTCGATCAAAGACCATAAAATCACCACCCAAACTCTCTTGGATGAGCTCAAACTGTGGGACGATGGGGGCTGGGATTGGCAGATCCGATAGTTGTCCGATTTCGATTTTGCTGTGGTCTTCCCTTCTAAGAGTAGTCTTAATATGATTTCTTCCTGCACTAGTTTCACTCTCCCTCTTAACCAACTGGTTGTCTCAGTGAAGGCGGCTACCAATGGGGCTAAACCTATATCACCCGTCTCGGAGATTTGGGTCCTTGTGGATGATGTCCCTCCCACCTTACTTAGATGAGCACTTGACTAAGGTTCTCGCGGATTCTGGCATCTCTCTTGATCATAATTTTGGATCTCCCTCTTCTCTTATTGCTCTTATTAGGGCCAATGAGGTGGCCCAGGCGGCTTTGGCCAAGGCTAAAGAGGCCGCCACGGCTCCTCCTGCCCCCTCAGTTGTGGCTGCTGGGGTTCCGGAGGAGGGGGTCTCTGCTAGCGGTGTTGTCCCTCAGATTTCTGTGAAGAAGGGTGTCTCTAAACGTGCTAAAACCTTCTTGGCACCCTGCAGGTCGAGTCTACACATTAAAAATCTATCCTACAAATGAGAGCTCTTTTCTGGAATATCAGAGGTTTCGGCGCTCGGGGGCGCCAGGACCAAATTAAAGATATTGTCAGGGGAGATAATATAGACTTGATTGCCTTGGTTGAAACTTTCAAACCCTCCTTCTCTCCCCACGATCTTTCTTCTATTGCGGGGGCTGATCGCTTTGATTGGAATTTCCTTCCCTCTTCTGGCCACTCGGGTGGCATTTTGTTAGGGTCAAAACGCGATGTTTTTGACTTTGTTAGCTTTGACCATTGTATCTTCTGGGCCTGCTCCGTGCTTTTTCACCGTCAGCTCAATTCGCTTTGGGAATTTATGGTTGTTTATGGACCGGCGGATCACTCCCTCTCCCCCCATCTTCCTGGATGAAATCTCGAACAAAGTCGAAGCTTGCACCCTCCCACTTGTGATCGGAGGCGACTTTAATCTGCTTCGCTCTCCTGCGGATAAGAACACTAATAACTTTTATTGGGCGCTGGCTAACGCCTTTAACGAGTGCATTAGCTCATGCGCCCTTCATGAGATCCCTAGGGTGGGCTCTAGATTTACTTAGACTAACCATCAAATTTCCCCTATTCGCTCCGTTCTGGATCGAGTCCTTGTGTGTTCGAATTGGGACTCGCTCTTCCCGCTAGTTACGCTTAAACCTAAGGCGATTGTGGGCTCGGAGCATGCCCCTCTAATCCTTGATGCTAGGATTCGACCGGTTTCCCCCCCCCCCCCTAGGTTTCAGTTCGATGCGTCTTGGCTTCTTGTTAATGGCTTTAGTGACCTCCTTGGCTCTAAAATTAGTGGCTTCCTTTCGGCGCCTCATCGTTCCTTTGGGCCCTTGGACGAATGGCATAAATGCTCGGGCCTGCTGTGCAAATTTCTCAGTGGTTGGTCCCGTAATCACTCGGCCTAGGAACGCAGAGAGAAGGCCCTTCTCTTGGCCCAGATCAAGGCCCTTGATTCTCGGGCTGACTCCTCTAGTCTTTCCGATTTTGATTGGACCCTTCGCTTCTCCCTTGAACACTCTCTGGTGCAGATTCACCGCCTTAATGAGATATATTGGCGCCAGAGGGGCTCGATTAATTGGATGCTTAAAGTCGATTCGCCCACTGCTTATTTTTTTGCTATTGCTAATGGTAGGCAGCGCAGATGCCTTATTGATAGCCTGATCATTGATGGGATTAGGTCTTCTGACCAAGGCACCATCTTAAACCATATTGTGGCATTCTTCTCCTCTCTCCTCTCTGCCAAACCTGACCAGGGGTTTAGGTTGTCTTCTAACTTTTGGGACCAGGGGGTCATGGTCTCCCCGGAAGAAAATACTGCCCCGATGATTCCTTACTCTGAAGAGGAGATCTTCTCTGCGATTAATAAAGCGAACCCTAACTCTACCTCGGGCCCGGACGGCTATTCCATCCCTTTCTTTAAAAAGTTCTGGCCATTACTTAAAGAGCTTATTTGTGAAGTCATTCAAGGCTATTGTCTGGGGACAGTAGATATATCCAGGCTCAACTATGCGGTTATTTCCCTTATCCCTAAAATTAAGGGTGCTGAACTTATTTCTCAGTTTAGACATATTGCTCTTATTAATAACTTCGCCAAATTCCCTGCCAAATGTCTGGCCACTCGCCTCACCCCGGTGGCTCATCGGACCCTTTCCCCTACTCAGTCGGCCTTTGTCAAGGGTCGCTTCATCCTGGATAGGGTCCTCTGCCTTCATGAGATTATCCATGATATCCATAAATCAGGTGGCAAGGCTTTCATTCTTAAATTGGATTTCGAAAAGGCCTACGATTCGGTGAGTTGGGGCATCCTTAAACAAGTCCTACTGGCTAAAGGTTTTGACAGTGGGGTGGTTCACCGTTTTTTGCAGTTGGTCATGGGGGGCACACTGCCATTAATGTCAATGGGGAAGTTAGCAATTTCTTTAAGAACTCTAGAGGTCTCTGGCAAGGTGACCCAGCCTCGCCCATCCTCTTTAACTTTGTGGCGGACGCTCTTTCTAATATCCTTTCTAGAGGCGCGAAGGCCGGCCATATTTTTCCTGTTAGCTCACACCTCATCCCGGAGGGTATTACTCACCTTCAGTACGCGGACGACACTATTATTTTGGTGGAATTGAATGACCACTGCATTGCCCATCTCAAATTTCTGCTCCTCTGCTTCGAAGCTCTCTCAGGTCTTAAGATCAACTTCTCCAAAAGTGAAGTTAATGTTACTGGTGTGCCGGGTACCGAGGCCTTATGGGTGGCCTGTCTCTTGAATTGTTCTCTTGGCTCGTTTCCTATTAAGTATTTGGGTTTACCTATCACCTCTGAAAAACTCCTTGCTAAAGATTTTGCTCCTACGGTGGCCAAGGTTGGTAATCGTGTAATGCCCTGGAGGGGCAGGTACAACACTCAGGCGGGTAAAGTGGCCTTGATTAACGCTTGCCTCTCATCTCTCCCGACGTTCTTGATGGGCTTTAACCTTCTTTCAATGGGAACCCATGCTGGTTTTGATAAGCATAGAGGTGCCTTTTATTGGAACGCGGTTGATAACAAGCGCAAATATTGCTTGGTCAAATGGGACCTTATTTGTAAGCCAAAAAGCCTTGGGGGGCTGGGCATTATCAACACTCTTGTCATGAACAAAGTTCTGATCATCAAATGGTGGTGGAAGATCATGACCATACACCAGGACAAGCCCCTCTGGTTCAATATCCTCAAAGCAAAGTACTTTCCCTCTTCTAGTCCTATGTTTGCTCGTGCCTCGGGGGCATCTCAATTCTGGGAAAAACCTTGTTAAACTCAGGCCTATTTTTTAAGGCCTCGTCAAATTTGTTGTTCACAATGGTAGGTCCACCAGGTTCTGGCTAGATTGGTGGTGTGGTTCTTCTTCGTTGGCTACTACTTTTCCTGTTCTTTTTTCTTACTGCCCGGACCCTGAGATCTCAATCTTCGAGCTCGCGTCGCATAATTGGGACCTGCGTCTGCGTCGCTCTCTCTCTCTCTCTCCCATAGAGTTGGAAGACTGGCAGCGTCTTGTTGCTCTCTTCCCTTCGCTCTCGGAGGAGGAAGACATGGTTGTTTGGCCCCATTCCCCTTCTGTTCGGTTCTCGGTTAAATCTCTATATGGTAAGCTCATTGCCGTGTCCATCACCTCCAAATTCAAATGGATCTGGAGGGCTCATATTCCTCCTAAGGTCAAGGTTTTCCCCTGGCAAGCCTCTCGTGGGCGTCTGCCGACGGGTGACCAAATTCGCAAGCGAAATGGTCCGAGATCTGATAGTTGTGCTTTGTATGGGATGAGAGAAGACACGTCACATATTTTCTTCAACTGTGTGTTAGCTAATCTGTTCTAGTGTTGTATTAGATCCTGGATGCATGTCTCCTGGGCTCCGACTTCCTTTTCTAACCTGCGCATCTTGGTCAATTCTTTGGTTGGGGCCCAGAGGAGATTGTTTTGGGTGGGCTTCACAGCCATGTGCTGGTCCCTTTGGACGACAAGGAATAAATTTACTATCGAGCATGTTTTCCCTGCTAAGCCTGCTGATTGCTTATTTAAGACTTGTATATTCCTGCAGCAGTGGAGATTATTGACTAAGGAGGAAGACAGGGACGCCCTCGACGCCATGTTGGCCAAGATCCGAAATTCTGCTATCTCCATTTCCCCAGTACAAGCAGACAATTAGGCGCTGGTGGCTTGCTTTCGTTATCTTTCTACCTCCGGCCTGCGAGCCGTGTACTAGCCTGGGAGCCATGTACTTAGACTATTCTCTCGTGTTGTCTGGGTTGATACTCTGCATGTTCTCGTGCTGGTCTTATGGGTATGTGTTAACTCTGCCTGGTGGCTTTATTTATAAAGTTGGGCTGTGGCCTTTTATCTAAAAAGACATACCATTAGTCTGGATCTTCATATGATTTTCCATCAATATATATTGGAACCGGATGGCTATCATCTGCTCCATTGTCGATAGTACTGGTATGGATCGATCACATTTTGTGTAAATTGGCAACTTGGATAGTATAGCACTGGTAGAAAAAGGGCCTACAGTCCCGGTTCGTAAGGGCCTTTAGTCCCGGTTCCTGAACCGGGACTAAAGTGTCGGTACTAATACCTCCCCCCTTTAGTCCCGGTTCAATCCAGAACCGGGACTAAAGCCCCTCCACGTGGGCAGTGCGCAGAGCCCAGGCAGGAGACCCTTTGGTCCCGGTTGGTGGCACCAACCGGGACCAATAGGCATCCACACGTCAGCATTTCTGTGGCTGGGGTTTTAGTTTTTTTGAAAGGGGGGGGAGGGTTGGGGGTTTTGGGGGGTTAATTTAGGTGTTTCATATATTGTGTTAGCTAGCTATAATTAATATAGAGAAGTGTCCTCTCTTATGTCCGTGCTTGGTCGATGCTACGTACTATACATACGTATAGAGAGGACTAGACACGCTGGCTAGCTAGTAAGCAAACGAAGGAAAAAGAAGATCGTCATGAACATATATGCATACCGAGAGAAGTGATATCGACCACCTCTCCTACTCCGAGAGATTGGTCGAACAACAAGTTCTCGTATATCTATCTGACACTACCGGCTACATATATACAGTAATTATCTCTTACAAATATAATCATACGGACTCAGGTTTAACATAGAATTCTCCGTCTTCAGGGATCACGTGGTCAAGAAAGAATGCCGCCAATTCCTCTTGAATTCCTCGCATGCGAGCTGGTGCTAGGAGTTCATCCCGCTTCCGAAACATCTAATTTAAAGAAGGGGGTCAATACATATATATATGAATGAATGAAACTCAACACAAATGATGGTAATAAAATAAAATTGTGAATGTTGTTATTTACGTACTTCATATTGTTCCTCAGTGTAGCCCCGCTCACAGGTCGTGTGGCGGATGGACTCGCAAACATAGTATCCACAGAAATCATTCCCTTGTTCCTGCCACAACCACTTTACAAGAAATAGAGGTTAATCAAACTGATAAGCAAGAATGCCAAATGGTATTGATGAAACTAGCGCTTGAATGACTAGTAGATGCGCTTAAAATGCTACTATAGCTACTACTTACTTTCGGGTGTCTAAATTGCAGCTCCTTCGGCAGTCCCGGAGCTTTTCTGGTGAATTTCTCCAAACCCTGCCGGACAAAGAAAACAATTACTTGATATATCAGGAAATGAACAAAGTTGCTGATATGGTGGATAATGATCGATTTAACTTACTTCTCGAGTATTTGAGTCATGTCTGCATAGTCCTTGGGATCTTTTCGTCTTGAGTCTAAGACGGTTACTAGTCCCTGCTCAAGCTTAATATGTAGGAGAATATAGTGGTAACTGCACACGCATGCATAACTTATCAATTACATTACTATAACCTTGACTAATATATAAGGGAAACCGAATACGCACAAGACAGTAACACTCACTTGAAGTTGTAAGGAAAGAGTATTATATCTTTGTTTTGATTTATTATCAACGATTGTAGCATGCTGGCCTCGGTTTCTGCATCATGAAATTTAACCTGAGTTGCATCTATGAGATATGTGTTAATGAACCCAATATTACCGACTTGTCTTTTCTTCAATTCGACAATCTTCAATCTGCATAATATAGTGAGGATGATTATAAATACATGCAATGAAAGAGCTAAGCTATATAGAGAAACTTAATGACAGAAGTAGTACTACTTACAGACAGTAGCAGGCGACCGTTGTTTTATCGAGGGCCAATTGATTGAAAAACTGATAGAACTCCTCAAATGGAACAGGCAACAGATCAATTCCAACGAGGTCATGCTCCTTTTTAACTCTCACATACAAAGTACTCCTCCCCCCAGAGTCTCTGCAGATTTTCAAGTACCAATCATGCAATCTTCGCATCATCGTTGATAGAGATCTTTCATCTTTGACGAGAGGCTTCCCGTACTCGTATCTTTGCATCTGCATGTCCATGGGTTCATAATGTACTTCGTCGGGCAGGTAATCTGCAAGATTATTATAACCGGGCACCATCCTCGGATCATTAGCGACGTTGTGGCTAGGCACCTTGAGCGGGGGGCATGATTGCTTCGCTTGTTTGCCGAGCTGGGCAATTTGTTTCCCAGCTCGTCGTTTTTTCAGCCTTTCATCACTGACAGTACTTCCCGACCGCTCCGCTTCAGCAAATTCCTTTCCAATAATGCGGTCATAGATTCCTTTCGGCGGATCAGACTTTGGTGGTTTTGTCAGGGCAGCCAGAGTGCGCTTCACTTTCACCCGATCTACCTTCTCCTCCGGAGGTGGATGTTTCTTTGCTTTCACCCCTTCAAAGAATTTCCTCACTTCTTCTCGCGCGATCTCGGCGTTCTCCTCCTGGGTCCTCTCGTATGGTAACTTCTCTGGAGTCTTCAGAGAAGGACCGAATTTGTATGTCCTCCCGCCTCTGGTTGTACTGCTAGACGCCGACCGAGCAGACGAAGCGGTTGTCTTCTTTACTTGCTTAAGAGGCGGAGGAGAAGGACTACGACCCGCCGGAGCAGCTGGAGCGGCGGCAGGTCTCTTCTGCCCTTGCTGACGAGGCAGAGAAGGAGGAGGTTGGCTGCTCGGGCGCGTCGGCGCAGGCGGAGACGGAGGCGGAGTGCCGCCACGCGCCAGAGAAGGAGCCGGCCGAGGGCCCTGATCATCACTCGCCGGAGGAGGCGGTGGAGGAGGTGGAGTGCCCTGACTCGCCGGAGGAGGAGGAGGAGGCGGAGGCGTCCAGTTCGGAAGGTTGATGAGGTCCTTCCGCCATAGGCATGGAGTCTTCAGAGCAGACCCCAGCCGAGTCTCCCCTTCACCGGTAGGGTGGTCAAGCTGGAGGTCCTCAAATCCCTCCGTTATCTCATCCACCATCACCCTAGCATATCCTTCTGGAATCGGCCGGCAGTGAAAAGTTGCGCCGGGTTCAGTAGGATAAACAGAGCCAACAGCCGCCTTGACCTTCAAATTCATCCATTGCGTCATAAGGTGGCAATTTTGAGACTCCGTTATAGCATCCACAGGATAGCTGGCAGGAGCCGTCAAGGCATGCTCCGGCTGAAGCAGCTCGGTGGAAGCCATGCTGCTTCTGCGCTGAGATGGCGGGGTAGCTTCGGGGGAGGCTTCGGCAGTACGTTTGCTGCGATTTGCTTCTCGTTCCTCTATCGCTTGTACCCTTGCGTGCAGCGCCTGCAGTTCGGCCTACTGCACTTGTTTCCTCCTCTCATGGGATTTGTAAGCGCCTGCGTCCGGAAACCCAACCTTCCACGGAACGGAGCCTGGCATGCCTCGTCTCCGTCCAGGGTGCTCAGGATTCCCGAGGGCCATTGTGAGCTCGTCGTGCTCTCTGTCTGGAAAGAACGTCCCTTCCTGCGCTGCTTCGATATACTGCTTAAGCTTACTGACTAGTATGTCCATTTGTTCGTTCGTCCAAATGCATTTCCCTGTTTCAGGGTCCAAGGTTCCGCCAGCCCCGAAGAACCAAGTCCGGCAACGGTCTGGCTAGTTCATTGTCTCTGGTTCGATCCCTTTATTAAGTAGATCATTCTTAGCCTTGGACCACTTAGGCCGGGCTACGAGGTAGCCACCTGACCCCGTGCGATGGTGAAGCTTCTTCTTCGCAGCATTTTGCTTGTTTGTCGCCGACATCTTCTTACTCTTTTCTGATGTCTTGTGGGCCACAAATGCGGGCCAGTGATCTCTGATCTTCTCATATCTGCCCTTGAATTCTGGTGTCTCTTTTTTATCGACAAACCTATTCAGCTCTTTCTTCCACCTCCTGAATAGATCTGCCATCCTCTTCAGAGCAAAATACTTGATTAATTTCTCTTTAATTGGGTTCTCTGGATTATCCTCTGGCGGTAGGGTGAAATTTGACTTTAGCTCAGTCCAAAGATCATTTTTCTGCATATCATTGACATAAGACACCTCAAGGTCTTCTTTAGCCGGCTTAAACCATTGCTGGATGCTTATCGGGATCTTGTCCCTAACCAGAACACCGCACTGAGCAACAAATGCGCTCTTTGTCCGGAGGGGTTCAATAGGTTGGCCGTCGGGCGCGATTGCTGTGATCTCAAGCTTTTCATCCGAGCTCAACTTTTTCTTCGGGCCTCGTCTCTTTACCGAAGTTGTGCTCGATCCGGAGGGCTAGAAAAAAGAACAAAGACTTAATTAATATGTGTACATACCAAAACAATGAATGCATCAATCAGCTAGTCAGCATAGGCTTAACTAATATATATACCTGGCCGGACTCGGTTCGGTCACCGGAGCCGTCATCACGGTCTCCTTCTTGCACCGGCATTGGGTCACCGGAGCCGTCCTCATGTTCTTCTTCTTGCACCGGTATTAGGTCACCGTAGCCATCTTGTTCACCCTCTCCTTCCAGACCATCGGTTTCGTTGAGATAGTACGAGACGGCATCACTTCCTTGTGCGATTATCTCCCTCAACAACGCTTCTTTTGTTGCTTCGTCTAGGGCGGTGTCCATAGTTTCTACAAATATTTACAACATGGCAATTATTATTCAAACATGACAGATGGATATATTAGTGCCAAACGTAGAACTAGCTACCTAATCATAGTAAGCTATCGGGAGGGGGTATATATCGACAATGACAACACTACATCTATATATGTCCCTCGACGACCCTCGTTCCCGATAAAAAAAGAGGAAGAAGAAGAAAAAAAGAGGAGAAGAAAGAATAGAGGAGAAGAACCCTCAAACCCTCGACCCCTAGACGACCCTCTTCTTCCTCTCATGTTCGAGAGGATCGCCGAGGGGTCGGGAGGTTGCCTAGTGTCAAAGGATTCAACAAAACCATGTCTTCATCATTAGGCGAAAGTAACATGTGCATGATTGTACGAAGCTCTTCAAAGTTGTTCTGGAACGGAGTCCCAGATAGGATAATTCGCTTTTTGGTACAAAGTTCAGCAAGAGCCTTCCGAATATCGCTATTTGGAAGGCCTTTGCTGAATTGGTACCAAAAGGCGGATTATTCTATCCGAGACTCCATTCCAGAACAACTTTGCAGAACTTCGTACCAACATGCCCTGGTTACTTCCGGCTAATGATGAAGGCATGGATTTCTTCAATACTTTGACACTAGGAAACCTCTCTCGACCCCTCGGCGATCCTCGACCCCTCGAACCCTCGACGACCCTGGAACCCTCGACCCCTCGACGATCCTCTTCTTCCTCTCATGTTCGAGAGGATCGCCGAGGGGTCGGGAGGTTGCCTAGTGCCAAAGGATTCAACAAAACCATGTCTTCATCATTAGGCGAAAGTAACATGTGCATGATGGTACGAAGCTCTTCAAAGTTGTTCTGGAACGGAGTCCCAGATAGGATAATTCACTTTTTGGTACAAAGTTCAGAAAGAGCCTTCCGAATATCGCTATTTGGAAGGCCTTTGCTGAATTCATACCAAAAGGCGGATTATTCTATCCGGGACTCCATTCCAGAACAACTTTGCAGAACTTCATACCAACATGCCCTGGTTACTTCCGGCTAATGATGAAGGCATGGATTTCTTTAATACTTTGACACTAGGAAACCTCTCTCGACCCCTCGGCGATCCTCGACCCCTCGAACCCTTGACGACCATGGAACCCTCGACCCCTCGACGATCCTCTTCTTCCTCTCATGTTCGAGAGGATCGCCGAGGAGTCGGGAGGTTGCCTAGTGTCAAATGATTCAACAAAACCATGTCTTCATCATTAGGCGAAAGTAACATGTGCATGATGGTACGAAGCTCTTCAAAGTTGTTCTGGAACGGAGTCCCAGATAGGATAATTCGCTTTTTGGTACAAAGTTCAGAAAGAGCCTTCCGAATATCGCTATTTGGAAGGCCTTTGCTGAATTCGTACCAAAAGGCGAATTATTCTATCCGGGACTCCATTCTAGAACAACTTTGCAGAACTTCGTACCAACATGCCCTGGTTACTTCCGGCTAGTGATGAAGGCATGGATTTCTTCAATACTTTGACACTAGGAAACCTCTCTCGACCGCTCGAACCCTCGACGACCCTAGAACCCTGGACCCCTAGATGATCCTCTTCTTCCTCTCATGTTCGAGAGGATCGCCGAGGGGTCGGGAGGTTGCCTAGTGTCAAAGGAAACCCTAAATAGCTAGCAAGTATCGTGGGTGTGAGATACATGTGGCCTTCGGTGTCGGACACTACATCCACGTCCCACAAGTGACGTGGGCGTCGAAGCCCGCGCCACTTGTGGGATGTGGATGTAGTGTCCGACACCGACGGTACATGTATCTCACACCGACGATACTTTCTATTTAGGGTTTCTCCTCTACCGCTCGGCGACCCTCTCGACGACCCTCGTTCCCGATAAAATAAAGAGGAAGAAGAAGAAAAAAAAGAAGAGAAGAAAGAATAGAGGAGAAGACTTCCTCTTCTTCCTCTCCTCTTCTTCCCCTTCTTCCTCGCCTCTCTCATGAATGTCCGGCGTTCTCGACCCCCCACCCCCACGTGTCGAAGAAAAAAAAGAAGAAAAAAAGAGGAGAAGAAGAAAGGAATAGAGGAGAAAAGAGAAAATAGAATATATATTCTATTTTTCTCTTCTTCTCCTCTATTCCTTTCTTCTTCTCCTCTTCTTTTTCTTCTTTTTTCTTCTTCTTATTTATTTCTCCTCGTCTTCCTCTCCCCTCTCGGCGACCCTAGACCCCCTCTCGACCCTCGACCCCTAGGCGACCGTCGACCCCTCTCTTTTTTTTCTTCCTCTTCTATTTTATCCTCTTCTTCCTCTACCGCTCGGCGACCCTCGACGACCCTCGTTCCCGATAAAAAAAAGAGGAAGAAGAAGAAAAAAAGAGGAGAAGAAAGAATAGAGGAGAAGATCTCCTCTATTCTTTCTTCTCCTCTTTTTTCTTTTCTTATTCCTCTTCTTTTTTATCCTCTTCTTCCTCTCATGTTCGACGACCCTCGACCCCTCGGCGACGCTAGACCCCCTCTCGACCCCCTCTTCTTCTCCCTCTTCTAATTCATTTGTTCATATGAATATACAAACATTTTCATATTTACAATAATTAATATCACCCAAAAAAATCTATGAACAGAAAAAAATCCTAATTTTTCTAAAGAACTATTTTTTGCATATATACATGAACATATATATACATATATATAAAAAACAAGCATATATATGAAAAAAATCTATGAACAAAAAAAATCCTAATTTTTCTAGCATATATACATAAAAAAAGCATATAACAGAAAAAAGCATATAACAGAAAAAAAGCATATAACAGAAAAAAAAGCTAGCTAGGGCGCCGCGGCCGGACCAGAGGAGGACCGCGGAGTCGGGCGACGGCAACGGCGACGCGAGCGACGGCGAGGACGACGATGGGGGCGGGCGGGCGACGGCGACGGCGACGATGGGGGCGGGCGGGCGACGGCGACGGCGACGATGGGGGCGGGCGGGCGACGGCGACGGCGAGGGCGGGGCGGCGCGCGGCACGGGCGACGGCGACGATGGGGGCAGGCGGGCGACGGCGACGATGGGGGCGGGCGGGCGACGACGACGATGGGGGCGGGCGGGCGACGGTGACGGCGACGGCGACGGCGACGATGGGCGCGGGAGACGGCGACGATGGGGGCGGGCGGCGTCGGGGCAGGGACGAGGGCGACGGCGATGGGGGCGAGCCGGGGCGGCGCGCGGCGCGGGCGATGGCGACGATGGGCGCGGGCGGCGTCGGGGCAACTGCAAGATGAGAATGAAAAATTCCAAAGTGTGGCCTTATATAGCAGAGGCTTTAGTCCCGATTCGTGGCAGCAACCGGGACTAAAGGTTGGCATTAGTCCCGGTTGGTGCCACGAACCGAGACCAAAGGCCAATTTTCGGCAGCCCAAAGGGCGGGAAGCGGCGGGCATTGGTCACGGTTGGTGCCACGAACCGTGACCAATGCCCCCCTTTAGTCCCGGTTGGTGCCACCAACCGGGACCAATGCCCTTGTGCGCCCCGCGCCCAAAAGTTTAGTCCCACATCGCTAGTTGAGAGCGCCCAACACCAGTTTATAAGCTCTGCTGCCTCCTCCCTCTTGAACTTCTCTGAACTACAGGCCTATGGGCCTAATTTGACACTGCTTTGCCTGTGGGCCTACTGGGCCTTCTGCGGGCCTGAATCCTGGCCCATGTAGGGTTTCTAGTCGTATTCAGGCTGTGGAGGCCCAGTAGGTGGCATTTTTTTTTTGGTTTTTTCTTTTCTATTTCTACATTTTTTTTGGTTTTTTATTTTTTTGTTTCTACATAAAACTAAATACTTACAGGTTTTTTAGTGATTTCTTTTTGCTTTTAGGTCACAAAAATTATAAACTTTCTGTTAGTGCCATTAGTTTTAAATTTTAAATAGTTTAAATTTGAATTTTTAATAATTTGTGTGAATCAATACTTTATGAATAACTTTACTATAAAATTAGAATTTTTTTTCTATTTATTTTTTATTTCTACTTACACCTAAATACTTACAGTTTTTTAGTGATTTCTTTTTGCTTTTAGGTCACAAAAATTATAAACTTTCTGTTAGTGCCATTAGTTTTAAATTTTAAATAGTTTAAATTTGAATTTTTAAAAATTTGTGTGAATCACTAGTTTATGAATAACTTTACTATAAAATTAGAATTTTTTTCTATTTATTTTTTATTTCTACTTACAACTAAATACTTACAGTTTTTTCTTCGTTGCTATTTATTTTTTATTTACACTTACAATTAAATACTTATAGTTTGATTTTAGGTCACACAAATTATATTCTTTTTGCTATTGAAGAATATTATAGTTTTATTTTAGTTGATCATAACATAATATTTTAATTGATTGTTTTTATTTTCATAAAAATTTTGTAGTTCATTCTGTTTGCTATTAATTCATTCTTTGAGCTAAATGACTATGAAATTGGAAAGCACTTCAAAATGAACTCTGAAAAGGTTGAAAGTTGGCATGGTATCATCATTTCACCCACATAGCATGTTCCAAAAAGTAGAGAGGGTTACGACAAAAACTTGATGCACTTCGTGTACAAAATGGACGATCACTTTCGAAGTATCAAAGTTTCAAACCATAAGACATGAAAGCATTTCAAATGAACTCTGAAAAAGTTGAAAGTTCGGATGGTATCATAATTTCACCCACATAGCATTTGCTTATTGCGGGAGAAAGTCTTCACTTTTTCTTTGCTTGTGTCATTTGCTTATTGCGCCGTAACCATGGATAATCTTCATTGTTTATCAGGATGCTTGGGTCAGCCTTGACATTGAAGGGAGGAATTTCATTAAACTTTTCATAATCTTCAGACATGTCTGTCTTGCCGTCCACTCCCAGGATGTCCCTTTTTCCTGAAAGAACTATGTGGCGCTTTGGCTCATCGTATGATGTATTCGCTTCCTTATCTTTTCTTTTTCTCGGTTTGGTAGACATGTCCTTCACATAGATAACCTGTGCCACATCATTGGCTAGGACGAACGGTTCGTCAGTGTACCCAAGATTTTTCAGATCCACTGTTGTCATTCCGTACTGTGGGTCTACCTGCTGTACCCCGCCGCCTAACAGATTGACCCATTTGCACTTAAACAAAGGGACCTTAAAATCAGGTCCGTAGTCAAGTTCCCATATGTCCACTATGTAACCATAATATGTGTCCTTTCCGCTCTCGGTTGCTGCATCAAAGCGGACACCGCTGTTTTGGTTGGTGCTCTTTTGATCTTGGGCGATCGTGTAAAATGTATTCCCATTTATCTCGTATCCTTTGTAAGTCAATACAGTCAAAGATGGTCGCCTGGACAACAAGTACAACTCATCACAAACAGTGTTGTCACCTCTGAGACGTGTTTCCAACCAACTGCTAAAAGTCCTGATGTGTTCACATGTAATACAGTCGTCGCATTGCTCCGGGTGTTTGGAGCGCAGACTGTTCTTGTGTTCATCGACATACGGGGTCACCAAGGTAGAGTTCTGCAGAACCGTGTAGTGTGCTTGAGACCAAGAATATCCGTCCCTGCATATTATTTAGTCTCTTCCAAGAGTGCCTTTTCCAGTCAGTCTCCCCTCATACCGCGATTTAGGGAGACCTATCTTGTTAAGGCCAGGAATGAAGTCAACACAAAACCCGATAACATCCTCTGTTTGATGGCCCATGGAGATGCTTCCTTCTGGCCTAGCGCGGTTACGGACATATTTCTTTAGGACTCCCATGAACCTCTCAAAGGGGAACATATTGTGTAGAAATACGGGCCCCAAGATGACAATCTCGTCGACTAGATGAACTAGGACGTGCGTCATGATATTGAAGAAGGATGGTGGGAACACCAGCTCGAAACTGACAAGACATTGCGCCACATCACTCCTTAGCCTTGGTACGATTTCTGGATCGATCACCTTCTGAGAGATTGCATTGAGGAATGCACATAGCTTCACAATGGCTAATCGGACGTTTTCCGGTAAAAGCCCCCTCAATGCAACCGGAAGCAGTTGCGTCATAATCACGTGGCAGTCATGAGACTTTAGGTTCTGAAACTTTTTCTCTGGCATATTTATTATTCCCTTTATATTCGACGAGAAGCCAGTCGTGACCTTCATACTGAGCAGGCATTCAAAGAAGATTTCTTTCTCTTCTTTCGTAAGAGCGTAGCTGGCAGGACCTTTATACTGCTTCGGAGGCATGTCGTCTTTTTCGTGCAAATGTTGCAGGTCCTCCCGTGCCTCAGGTGTATCTTTTGTCTTCCCATACACGCCCAAGAAGCCTAGCAGGTTCACGCAAAGGTTCTTCGTCACGTGCATCACGTCGATTGAGGAGCGGACCTCTAGGTCTTTCCAGTAGGGTAGGTCCCAAAATATAGATTTCTTCTTCCACATGGGTGCGTGTCCCTCAGCGTCATTCGGAACAGCTAGTCCACCGGGACCCTTTCCAAAAATGACGTAGGGTAAATCATTGACCATAGCAAGCACGTGATCACCGGTGCGCATGGCGGGCTTCTTCCGGTGATCTGCCTCGCGCTTTGAAATGCTTGCCTTTCTTTCGACATTGATGGTTGGTCGGAAGAAATCGACGATGGCCCAGGTACACATTCTTCCTGCATTTGTACAGGTATATACTTTCAGTGTCATCTAAACAGTGCGTGCATGCGTGGTATCCTTTGTTTGTCTGTCCTGAAAGGTTACTGAGAGCGGGCCAATCATTGATGGTCACGAACAGCAACGCCTTAAGGTTAAATTCCTCCTGTCTGTGCTCATCCCACGTACGTACACCGTTTCCATTCCACAGCTGTAAAAGTTCTTCAACTAATGGCCTTAGGTACACATCAATTTCGTTGCCGGGTTGCTTAGGGCCTTGGATGAGAACTGGCATCATAATGAACTTCCGCTTCATGCACATCCAAGGAGGAAGGTTATACATACATAGAGTCACGGGCCAGGTGCTGTGATTACTGCTCTGCTTCCCGAAAGGATTAATGCCATCCGCGCTTAAAGCAAACCATACATTCCTTGGGTCCTTTGCAAACTCATCCCAGTACTTTCTCTCGATTTTTCTCCACTGCGACCCGTCAGCGGGTGCTCTCAACTTCCCATCTTTCTTTCGGTTCTCACTGTGCCATCGCATCAACTTGGCATGCTCTTCGTTTCTGAACAGACGTTTCAACCGTGGTATTATAGGAGCATACCACATCACCTTCGCAGGAACCCTCTTCCTGAGGGGCTCGCCGTCAACATCACCGGGGTCATCTCGTCTGATCTTATACCGCAACGCACCGCATACCGGGCATGCGTTCAGATCCTTGTATGCACCGCGGTAGAGGATGCAGTCATTAGGGCATGCATGTATCTTCTCCACCTCCAATCCTAGAGGGCATACGACCTTCTTTGCTGCGTATGTACTGTCGGGCAATTCGTTATCCTTTGGAAGCTTCTTCTTCAATATTTTCAGTAGCTTCTCAAATCCTTTGTCAGCCACAGCATTCTCTGCCTTCCACTACAGCAATTCCAGGACGGTACCGAGCTTTGTGTTGCCATCTCCGCAATTGGGGTATAACCCTTTTTTGTGATCCTCTAACATGCGATCGAACTTCAGCTTCTCCTTTTGACTAATGCATTGCGTCCTTGCATCGACAATGACCCGGCGGAGATCATCATCATCGGGCACATCGTCTGGTTCCTCTTGATCTTCAGCAGCTTCACCCGTGGCAGCATCATTGGGCACATCATCGTCTGGTTCCTCTTGATCTTCACCAGCTCCCCCTGTTGCAGCATCACCGTATTCAGGGGGCACATAGTTGTCATCGTACTCTTCTTCTTCGCCGTCTTCCATCATAACCCCTATTTCTCCGTGCCTCGTCCAAACGTTATAGTGTGGCATGAAACCCTTGTAAAGCAGGTGGGAGTGAAGGATTTTCCGGTTAGAGTAAGACCTCGTATTCCCACATTCAGTGCATGGACAACACATAAAACCATTCTGCTTGTTTGCCTCAGCCGCATCGAGAAACTCATGCACGCCCTTAATGTACTCGCGGGTGTGTCTGTCACCGTACATCCATTGCCGGTTCATCTGCGTGCATTATATATAATTAAGTGTCCAAATTAATAGAAGTTCATCATCACATTAAAACCAAAGTGCATACATAGTTCTCATCTAACAACATATAGCTCTCCAGAGCATCTAATTAATTAAACCATACATTGAAACTATGTAAAACATTTCAATGCGAAAACAAATGCGATTATAACCGCAACCAAGGTAACAATTGATCCAATGGCATAATGATACCAAGCCTCGGTATGAATGGCATATTTTCTAATCTTTCTAATCTTCAAGCGCATTGCATCCATCTTGATCTTGTGATCATCGACGACATCCGCAACATGCAACTCCAATATCATCTTCTCCTCCTTAATTTTTTTATTTTTTCCTTCAACAAATTGTTTTCTTCTTCAACTAAATTTAACCTCTCGACAAGGTCGGTTGGCATTTCCGATTCACATACATCCTAGATAAATAAAATCTATGTCACGTTGGTCGGCATAATTTTCATAAACAATAAATGAACCAATAGTTATAAAGATAATATACATACCAAATCCGAATCATAGACAGGACGAGGGCCGACGGGGGCGGATACCAAAACCATCGCACTATATAAGATGCAATAAAAATGTAAGAAAATGATACAAGTATCTATCTAAACATATAAGTAAGAATATTTTTCCTTTCAGAAAAAAGATAAGAACAAGAGGCTCACCACGGTGGTGTCGGTGATGAGATCGGCGCGGGTGATCGACGGCGGTGAAGACGGGGACGGGGCGTGACGGACCGATAAATCTAGACAAATCTCGAGGAAAATGGAGGTTGGAGGTCGAGCTTCGAGAGGAGAAAGCTTAAGTAGTGTGGCTCGGGCATTCCATCGAACACCTCATGTGCATAGGAGGTGAGCTAGAGCACCACAAGCCCTCTCCCCCTCGGCCAGAAAAAACAGAGCACTGTGCTCTGCTTGCGGGCGAGGGGTATATATAGGCAATTCATTGGTCCCGGTTCGTGGCATGAACCGGGACTAAAGGGGAGCCTTTGGACCCGGTTCAAGCCACCAACCGGGACCAATGGTGGTGGGCCAGGAGGGAGGCCCTTTGGTCCCGGTTCATCCCACCAAGCGGGACCAAAAGGTCCAGATGAACCGGGACCAATGGCCCACGTGGCCCGGCCGACCCCCTGGGCTCACGAACCGGGACCAATGCCCACATTGGTCCCGGTTCTAGACTGAACCGGGACTAATGGGCTGATGCGGCCTGGACCATAGCCCTGTTTTCTACTAGTGTAGATAGGAATCATACTGCTGATCACACTCGTTGCATTTTTTGGGTTCAGAAAACTGTAGCATTAACCCCAGGAGATGTAATAGAAATCACGTTGGCACTCTCCCTCCATTGCTTTGACCTTGTTGTGGTCCTCAATATATTACTGTGCTGGTTCCACGACACAGTAAACTTCCTGGTTTGCTACTACTCTCAACCGAATCCCGACGTCTTGGCGAGATGGAAGCAATGACTCAGACGCTAGCAGCATTCCTCGGAGGCGGCTCAGTACGGCTCGTTGGTGGTGCAGACTGGCGTCTTGGGAGGCGAAGCAGCTCCAAGGCGGGAGAGTCAGCCCAAGGCGGCGGTGGCTTAAAGGCGCTGGTCAAGGCGATTTTCAAGATGGCCAGGCAAAGAGGAAGAACCGTGGCGACTCGACAAGGCGAGATGAGACCACCGGCGAGGTGCTGGACCCATGGGGTGGCTCGACCATGACTTGGCATTCGGCCATGGGGATGGCAATTGGCGGAGGCGCGAGGCGGCTCTCCAGCGGCGGCTCGCAGTGGCGAGTCACACGGAGATGGCATCAGGCCGGCTCTCCGGCATCTCCGGCGTGAGGCAAGCAAGCAGCGGCCTTGGTGTGGAGGAACAGAGCAGCCGGACCTCGAAGGTGGCTCAGCACGAGGCTACGGCCACGCGCGACAGAGGCGAAGGGCAGAACTGGCCACGGAAGTGATGACGACGACCGGCGGCTCTGCGGAGACGGAGCAAGGCGGCAGCGTCGATTTGGATATCCTCCAGCAGAGTGGCGACCCGGAAACCAGGACGACCCTGTGACGGCGGCTCGAGGCCGAGGCCTGCAGAGCTGTGGAGCGCTCAGAAACCGCGGGAGGCGGAGATGGAGCGAAGACGAGCTATGTCGCAGCAAAGGAGGAGCGGTAGGCCGGCTCAGGAGCGGCGACTCAGCTGGGCCGGCGGCTCAGAGTGGCCACGGCGAAAACAGGGCCGGTGACTCAGCAGGCCGCGGGGGCAGTAAGGTGACTCGATAGAGATGTGATGCGGCAGCGAGGTAAACTGGCAGTGGCCGGCTCGAGGGACGGCGGCAGCGCAGGCACGCTGGGCGGATGATGAAACCCAGCGCCCAGAGACCCGGTGCGGAGATGGGCGCGAACCGGCAACGACGAAAATCGGCGGGTTGAGACGGAGCGGTAGAAACGGTCCTTGGAGCGACAACTTGGAAGCAACGCCGAAGTGACACCGGCTTGCAATGACGGCCGTAGCGGCCGGTGGCCTAGAGGCCACGCGCGGGCAGAAGTGAGCGGCGTCTTGACGCAGGCAGATCACAAGTCGGAACGAATCCATGCAGGGCGAGGCAAGGCAAACCATGGAGGCGACGGCGGCTCAAGCCAATGAGGGCTCGCGGGGGCAAAGTTGCCACGGCGCGAGAAATCTGCGGGCGGCCGGCGTGGGCGGTTCACGGCGGAGCCAGCGGGCGCAATAGATCGGGGCAGCAGCGCAGCTCAATGGAAACGGCCTCGGGGGCGGCGATTTACGGTGGTGCCGGAGCAGCAGCTTTCTGGCGATTCGATCGAGGCCACAGGCGGCGGATCATGTTAAGTCAACGGGCGGCTGATATAACATTTGAATCACCAAACTCCTCAAAAATTGAAACGAATCTGCTGGGCGGATCGAGGCCGGCCGAGAGATCGCTGTCGAGGCTCTCCAGCGAGGCGCGCCGAAGGAGGCGCCCAGAGGCGGAGGACCCAGGCGATTCAACAAGTACGGCTTGCAGCAGCGACAGTAAATAGCCGCGTCGAGGCAAAAACACGGCGGCAGAAGGCTAGCAGCAGAGGCGGCAGACCGGCCAACGGCGGCTCACTGCAAGGATTAATAATTTAATATGCGAGATCCGGCCGTTGACTGCAGTGGCCAGCTTCGAGGCCATGGCGGCTCGTGTGGAGCAAGGCGGGTTGAAACCGTGGCTGAAAACGGAGACTAACGGAGTCGTTTTGAGGCCTCGATGACGGTAGGCGGCCGTTGTGACTTCTTGTTGGCGAGGCAGGTCTCAGCGACGGTGGAAACGGCTCGACGGCCGGCTGTTCGGAAGAGCAGAGACCAGCAGGGGCGGTTTAAGAAAACGCGAGGGCGCACCGGCGTTTCAACAACAGCACGAGGCAGAAACCGGGGCATCTCGCGGCAGCAGCAAACGGGCGGCTCAGGGCGCGGGAGGTCAAGCGCGGGGACGGTTCAGAGCAAGCAGAGGTAGGCAGGCTCAGTGTTGGGGGCGCGGTCTTGAAGGCAAGCAGGCCAGCGCGAGGTGAGCCAGCGATGTGAGGCTGACGCGGCAGAGTCTTAGCAGCGGCGGCGATCCATGGCGAAAGAGGTAGGCGGCAGCTCGAAACGGACCAGCTCGATGGCGGAGGCCAAGGCGCCTTAGCGCGGTCGCGGCCGAGGCGGAGGTTTGAGACCGCGGCGACGGAACGGCGCATCGGCCGTGGCAGAGCCGTAGCGGTGGAGGATTGGCAGGTCGACCTAGACAGGTTTGACCCAGCCGTGGTGGTAGTGGATAACCCATCGCTGCTGTTCAGGTCCGCGCGGCAGGGGAGGCCCCATCGCTGTTGTTCAGGTCAACAGAGCGGTCAACAGAGGAGTCTGAGCCCGGGATAATCTGCTTCCGGGTTGAAGGCCGGCAGTATCCTTGGCGGCTCGATGGCAGAGGCGCGACCAGCGAGTCCGAGTCCCGCTCAATTTGGAATCTCATCTATTTTCCTTGCCATGGTAGTTTTGTAAAGAAGAATTTTAAGTCGCTCTCGGCGACGGCGGCGGCTCGATTTGTAATCCGCCGTGTAACCCTAAAACCTCTTAAATTTTTGGAAATCACAGATTATAAACTTGGATTGACGATCTTCAAGCTGATGTAGATCCGTTCGATCCGGATATTCTTTCTCCGGAAAATTGCAAGCTTCTCGATCCCTCGAAGAGATTCCTCTAAGAACTCAACACGACCGTGCGTGAGCCCCATGATGGGCGCCAACTGTCGTGGAATTGTCACGGCAGATGTCCTAGTGTGAGGACTTAGTCGTGAGGCCAATGCATCTATGCAGTAGCTTGAAGGGGTTGATCGGAATCGAGAGACACAACATGCAAGACAAAGATTTAGACAGCTTCGGGCCCCAGGAAACATCATCCGGTAACAACGCTACATGCTGTTTGTGGCTAGGTCTCATTATGCTCATGAGAGGAGTTGCCGTAAGCCGGCTCTCTGTGTTATGTCTAACCCTAGAGATTGTTTCCTCCCCTTCTTGGGGTGCCCCGCCCCTCCTTATATAAGCTGAAGGGGCGGGTTACATGTAGAGTCCAACTCGGACTTAAGACTTAACCTTATTTTGACGTCTTACCATGGGCTTCTCACCATGGGCTTCTTAACGTCTTGGGCTTCTTACAGTCTGGCTTACAATCTGACTTACGGTCTGGCTTACGATCTGACTTATCATCTGGCTTACCATCTGGCTTACCATCTGGCTTAACATCTGTTGGCTTAACTGTCCGGCTTATATGACTGTATCTGTCGGGTTACATGACTGTGTCTGCCAGGTTACATGACTGTGTCTGCCGGGTTACATGACTGTGTCTGCTGGCTTACAATGCTTAACTATTCCCACCGGCTTATAGTCTGCCGGGTCACCAATGAAACATCAAGTCCCAGCCGGGTCATATCTCCAGTCGGATCATACCATGCAGTATATCCCCGACAGGAAGCAAACTAGTGGAGCAAAGAGCTAGAATGAGGACGCATCGGAGGAAAGCAAAGTGTTTATCCGAGACTAAAGATTTGAATCCAAAGATTAGAAAGAAAAACAACATAATGGAGCCAAGTTCTGAAAGTGAACAAGCACTCGCAAAAAGGAAGCGGAAAATTAGAAAGCCAGATCAAGCTATGAATGTGAGCCTGAACGCAGAACAAAGAAGATTAAGAAAACGACGATTGGTGATAGCTCGAAAAATGATAAAAAATATGCTAAGAAGAACAAGAAGATTAAATTGTGTTACAAATCATCTGACCAAAGCTCAGACAGTGAGGACATGGGGTGCAAGAAATACAGGAAAAGCTTCAATGAGAGCAGTTCTAGCTCAGAAACCGAAAGTACCCAAGAAAAGACCTACAAAAGTGCCGGAACCGCAAAAAGTGATGTAGTGTGAAAGAGAAGAATCTGTCCATTAGGGCAGACCCTTGCCTTCTAGAGGCCCTTGTGCAAACTACATATAGGGCCAGCTCTGGGCCATGGCGGCGAGTGTGACGGCCTTGGGCCCAGCCCAAGCAGAGGCCCATAGCCTCTGCAGGTATTTATACTTGAAAGAACTATACAAATGTAACACCCTCGATGCGACTATATCTCCCACGTGTCGAGGCACGACTTAGAGGCATAATCGCATTGAAGGCATATGTCGCAAGTGAGGCAATCTTCACACAACCCATGTACATATAATATAAAGGGGAAAATAAATATAATAGTTGGCTTACACTCGCCACGTCACATCAAGGTACATAAATAACATCCATCATACAAACACTCATGGCCCGACTACGGCGCCAAAATAGAAAAAACCCCCCAACATGCGACTAATCCCTGAATCGACCCCGAGCAGGCACCACTACTGATCATCAGGAAAAGAAATATAGTATCGCTGAGAGTCCTCGTCGTACTCCCACTTCAGCTCGAACGCACCATCCGGAGGAGTATCATCGGTCCCTACATCTGGTATAATAGTAATCTGTGAGCCACAAGGACTCAGCAATCTCGCACCCTCACGATCAAGACTATTTAAGCTTAATAGGGAAGGAAGGGGTAGTGTGAGTGGAGCTGCAGCAAGCGACTAGCATATATGGTGGCTAACTTATTCGCAAAAGAGAGCGAGAAGAGAAGGCAAAGCACGAGCGGATACAAAAATAGAGCAGACTACGCAAGCATAACTCCAACGCCGTGTCCACTTCCCGGACTCCGCCGAGAAGAGGCCATCACGGCAACACACGCAGTTGATTCATTTTAATTAATTAAGTTCAAGTTATCTACAACCGGACATTAACAAATTCCCATCTGCCCATAACCGCGGGCACGGCTTTCGAAAGATCAATCCCTGCAGGGGGGTCCCAACTTAGCCCATAACAAGCTCTCACGGTCAACGAAGGAATAGACCTCCACCCAGGACCCACCGATCAGACTCGGTATCCCGGTACAACAAGATGATTCGACAGGTCAAAACTAGTCCAGCAACACCGCCCGAATGCGCCGACAAATCCCGATAGGAGCTGCACATATCTCTTTCTCAGGGCACACTCAGATTGTCTTAGGTACGGGTAGGCCAGCCCAGAGTTGCCCCTGGTGGCCACCGGCAGCTGACAGTTGGACCAACACTCAGAGGAGCACTGGCCCGGGGGGTTTAAAATAAGATGACCCTCGGGCTCCGGAAACCCAAGGGAAAGAAACGGGTAGGTGGCAAATGGTAAAACCAATGTTGGGCATTGCTGGAAAAGCTTTAATCAAGACGAACTATCAAGGGGTTCCCATTATAGCCCAACCGCGTAAGGGACGCAATAAACCGGGAACATAACACCGATATGACGGAAACTAGGGCGGCAAGAGTGGAACAAAACACTAGGCGAGAGGCCGAGCCTTCCACCCTTTACCAAGTATATAGATGAGTAAAGATAACATAGCAATATAGTGATATCCCAACAAGTAAATAAATGTTCCAACAAGGAACGGCTCCAATCTTCACCTGCAACTAACAACGCTATAAGAAGGGCTGAACAAAGCGGTGACATAGCCAATCAATGGTTTGCTAGGACAAAGGTGGGTTAGAGGCTCAATCATGGCAATTGGGAGGCTGACAAGCAAGTGATAGGCATCGTAGCATTGGCAAAGCAAAAGAGCGAGCAAACTAGCATAGCAAAGATAGTAGTGATTTCAACGGTGTGATCATCTTGCCTGCACAGTTGTCAGAATTGACTGGATCCTCAAAAGCAAACTCAACGGGCTCCTCGTTAGCGAACTCGTCTCCCGGCTCTACCCAACAACACAAACAAGCAACAAGGATACAATCAACCACGTGCAAGGGCAACCAATAAGATGCAAAGATGATATGCTATGCGGGATGCGATGCGGGATGCAAGAATGCAACATGTAACAGGAAATGCATGAACCTGGCCTCAACTTGGAAATCCAAGTGTGCCACTGGATAGAGGGGAAGAAATCCCCTGAAAACGATATAAGGATCATTGCAATCGGAGCTACGGTTAAGAAATGGCAAGCGTTTTACTAAACGAACCGATCTGCGATTTACAGCAACATGCCTCCTAAATGCAACAAAATGAACATGCTACAGCCACCCAACATGAAAACAAATTACATGGCAGTGATGTACTCATCAAGCTTAACAAATCATCATGACTGAGGCATGGGCAAATTCATCCATTAAGGGCTTCAAACAAGCATGGCAAAACTGAATAAGCAAAGCAGATTTCAGACTTAGCGAAATTAACGCTAGTCTGTAATTTCAGACCATGATGCCCTCTTCGGAGCAGCAAAACAACATGAAGGAAAACCTTAACATGGCAAGTAAGAGCATGGCATGGAGCTACTCAACAAGCTTAACAAAACACCCAAAATGACCTGGGGTCAAAAGGGTTCACAAAATACTCTACCGAGCACACGAACATCGATGAAACACAATCAGTTTTCAGACTTAGTGAAAACTGGGACATGCTGAAATAATAACTCACGGAGGCATATAAACGAGCTCGGTGCTCTCACTACGGTGCAAGTCATGGCAAGGCAAGCATATATCCATTGAGAAGGCACAAAATTCTAGCTAGACATGGCAAGAACAATGGCATAGCATGCATGGATCACTAGCAATCACTCCGGCAAAATCGCAAAAGAGTCAACGATCTGCCCAAAACAGCAACTATCCAAAAGTTGAGCTCGATTGAGTCAACCTAGAGTGCTCCAACATAACAAGTAAAGACATGGATGGATTAAGCACAACAAGCATAACAAATCACTCTTACTGATTATCCTCAAAAGAGGCACGGATCACTAGGAAACAAGCCGGACATATAGCATCGTGAACTAAAACGGCTCAGACTTAGTGAAAATCACTAAGTCCCTGAAATCTGTAATCTCAGGTAGCCCTCTTCGCAAGCTTGCATAAGACAACACACACCTCCTAAAAATACATGGAAGGCACCTCTGGAAAGAAGACAACGTGCTTAACAATTCATCCCAAAGGGGCACAGGCATATCATGCACGGATTAAATATGGCAAAAATGACAAAAGTGCATGTTGGATTAACGGATCTGCAATTTAACTCAACATGCCTCCTTCCAACAGCATTTTGGGCACCAAGATGACCTCAAATGCAAATGATGCAATGGAATGAAATGATGTACTCGTCGAGACGAAGAATTTGACATATCATACGCCCAAATCGGAGCTACGGATGCAAAGATATGGCAGGTCAAAGGTAGCATGAAAAATCTGGAATATTAGGTCAAAAGTCAACCGAGAGTTTGGATTTGAGATCCAGATCGGGCACGGACTTCGAAGTTCGCCGGTTTTTCCTGTAGCTCGCCGGAGATGGGGACGAAGGCCGAATTAGAATCGGGACTTCAACGACGTTTTGAACGTCATGGAGCATATGAGATGTTCCAGGAGTTGAAGTTAATATTTCAAGAAAATGCCCGAATTGAGAGATATGAAGTCTCCAATAAGTTCTATAGCTGTAAGATGGAGGAGAACAGTTCTGTCAGTGAGCATATACTCAAGATGTCTGGGTATAATAATCACTTGATTCAGATGGGAGTTAATCTTCCAGATGACTGCGTCATTGACAGAATTCTCCAATCACTGCCACCAAGCTACAAGAGCTTCGTGATGAACTATAATATGCAAGGGATGAACAAGACTATTCCTGAGCTCTTCGCAATGCTGAAAGCTGCGGAGGTAGAAATCAAGAAGGAGCATCAAGTGTTGATGGTTAGCAAAACCACTAGTTTCAAGAAAAAGGGCAAAGGGAAGAAGAAGGGAAACTTCAAGAAGAACAGCAAGCAAGTTGCTGCTCAGGAGAAGAAACCCAAGTCTGGACTTAAGCCTGAAACTGAGTGCTTCTACTGCAAGCAGACTGGTCACTGGAAGCGGAACTGCCCCAAGTATTTGGCGGATAAGAAGGATGGCAAAGTGAGCAAAGGTATATGTGATATACATGTTCTTGATGTGTACCTTACTAGAGCTTGCAGTAGCACCTGGGTATTTGATACTGGTTCTGTTGCTAATATTTGCAACTCGAAACAGGGACTACAGAATAAGCGGACGCTAGCAAAGGACGAGGTGACGATGCGCGTGGGAAACGGTTCCAAAGTCGATGTGATCGCGATCGGCACGCTACCTCTACATCTACCTTCGGGATTAATATTAGACCTAAATAATTGTTATTTGGTGCCAGCGTTGAGCATGAACATTATATCTGGATCTTGTTTAATGCGAGACGGTTATTCATTTAAATCAGAGAATAATGGTTGTTCTATTTATATGAATAATATCTTTTATGGTCATGCACCTTTGAAGAGTGGTCTATTCTTGTTGAATCTCGAAGATAGTGATACACACATTCATAATGTAGAAGCCAAAAGATGCAAAGTTAATAATGATAGTGCAACTTACTTGTGGCACTGCCGTTTAGGTCATATCGGTGTAAAGCGCATGAAGAAACTCCATACTGATGGGCTTTTGGAACCACTTGATTATGAATCACTTGGTACTTGCGAACCGTGCCTCATAGGCAAGATGACTAAAACACTGTTCTCCGGTACTATGGAGAGAGCAACAGATTTATTGGAAATCATACATACCGATGTATGTGGTCCGATGAATATTGAGGCTCGTGGCGGATATCGTTATTTTCTCACCTTCACAGATGATTTAAGCAGATATGGGTATATCTACTTAATGAAACATAAGTCTGAAACATTTGAAAAGTTCAAAGAATTTCAGAGTGAAGTTGAAAATCATCGTAACAAGAAAATAAAGTTTCTACGATCTGATCGTGGAGGAGAATATTTGAGTTACGAGTTTGGTGTACATTTGAAAAATTGTGGAATAGTTTCGCAACTCACGCCACCCGGAACACCACAACGTAATGGTGTGTCCGAACGTCGTAATCGTACTTTACTAGATATGGTGCGATCTATGATGTCTCTTATTGATTTACCGCTATCGTTTTGGGGTTATGCTTTAGAGACGGCCGCATTCACGTTAAACAGGGCACCATCAAAATCCGTTGAGACGACACCTTATGAACTATGGTTTGGCAAGAAACCAAAGTTGTCGTTTCTTAAAGTTTGGGGCTGCGATGCTTATGTGAAAAAGCTTCAACCTGATAAGCTCGAACCCAAATCGGAGAAGTGTGTCTTCATAGGATATCCAAAGGAAACCATTGGATACACCTTCTATCACAGATCCGAAGGCAAGATTTTTGTTGCTAAGTTCGGAAACTTTCTAGAGAAGGAGTTTCTCTCGAAAGAAGTGAGTGGGAGGAAAGTAGAACTTGACGAGGTAACTGTACCTGCTCCCTTATTGGAAAATAGTACATCACAGAAAACTGTTTCTGCGACACCTATACCAATCAGTGAGGAAGCTAATGATGATGATCATGAAGCTTCAGAACAAGATACTACTGAACCACGTAGATCAACCAGAGTGAGATCCGCACCAGAGTGGTACGGTAATCCAGTTCTGGAAGTCATGATGCTAGATCATGATGAACCTACGAACTATGAAGAAGCGATGGTGAGCCCAGATACCGCAAAGTGGCTTGAGGCCATGAAATCTGAGATGGGATCCATGTATGAAAACAAAGTATGGACTTTGGTTGACTTGCCCGATGATCGGCAAGCAATTGAGAATAAATGGATCTTCAAGAAAAAGACTGACGCTGACGGTAATATTACTGTCTATAAAGCTCGACTTGTCGCGAAAGGTTTTCGGCAAGTTCAAGGAGTTGACTACGATGAGACCTTCTCACCCGTAGCGATGCTTAAGTCCGTCAGAATAATGTTAGCAATTGCCGCATTTTATGATTATGAAATATGGCAGATGGATGTCAAAACTGCATTCCTGAATGGATTTCTGGAAGAAGAGTTGTATATGACACAACCAGAAGGTTTTGTCGATCCAAAGGGAGCTAACAAAGTATGCAAACTCCAGCGATCCATTTATGGACTGGTGCAAGCATCTCGGAGTTGGAATAAACGCTTTGATAGTGTGATCAAAGCATTTGGCTTTATACAGACTTTTGGAGAAGCCTGTATTTACAAGAAAGTGAGTGGGAGCTCTGTAGCATTTCTAATATTATATGTGGATGACATATTGCTGATTGGAAATGATATAGAATTTCTGGATAGCATAAAGGGATACTTGAATAAAAGTTTTTCGATGAAAGACCTTGGGGAAGCTGCTTACATATTAGGCATAAAGATCTATAGAGATAGATCAAAACGCTTAATTGGACTTTCACAAAGCACATACCTTGACAAGATTTTGAAGAAGTTCAAAATGGATCAAGCAAAGAAAGGGTTCTTGCCTGTGTTACAAGGTATGAAGTTGAGTAAGACTCAATGCCCGACCAATGCAGAAGATAGAGAGAAAATGAAAGATGTTCCCTATGCTTCAGCCATAGGCTCTATCATGTATGCAATGCTGTGTACCAGACCTGATGTGTACCTTGCTATAAGTTTAGCAGGGAGGTACCAAAGTAATCCAGGAATGGATCACTGGACAGCGGTCAAGAACATCCTAAAATACCTGAAAAGGACTAAGGATATGTTTCTCGTATATGGAGGTGACAAAGAGCTCACCGTAAGAGGTTACATTGATGCAAGCTTTGACACTGATCCGGACGATTCTAAATCGCAAACCGGATACGTGTTTACTTTAAACGGTGGAGCTGTCAGTTGGTGCAGTTCTAAACAAAGCGTCGTAGCGGGATCTACATGTGAAGCGGAATACATAGCTGCTTCGGAAGCAGCAAACGAAGGACTCTGGATGAAGGAGTTCATATCCGATCTAGGTGTCATACCTAGTGCATCGGGTCCAATGAAAATCTTCTGTGACAATACTGGTGCAATTGCCTTGGCAAAGGAATCCAGATTTCACAAGAGGACCAAACACATCAAGAGACGCTTCAACTCCATCCGGGATTTAGTCCAGGTGGGAGACATAGAGATTTGCAAGATACATACGGATCTGAATGTTGCAGACCCGTTGACTAAGCCTCTTCCACGAGCAAAACATGATCAGCACCAAGGCTCCATGGGTGTTAGAATCATTACTGTGTAATCTAGATTATTGACTCTAGTGCAAGTGGGAGACTGAAGGAAATATGCCCTAGAGGCAATAATAAAGTTATTATTTATTTCCTTATATCATGATAAATGTTTATTATTCATGCTAGAATTGTATTAACCAGAAACATAATATATGTGTGAATACATAGACCAACAGAGTGTCACTAGTATGCCTCTACTTGACTAGCTCGTTAATCAAAGATGGTTATGTTTCCTAACCATGAACAAAGAGTTGTTATTTGATTAACGAGGTCACATCATTAGTAGAATGATCTGATTGACATGACCCATTCCATTAGCTTAGCATCCGATCGTTTAGTATGTTGCTATTGCTTTCTTCATGACTTATACATGTTCCTATAACTATGAGATTATGCAACTCCCGTTTACCGGAGGAACACTTTGGGTACTACCAAACGTCACAACGTAACTGGGTGATTATAAAGGAGTACTACAGGTGTCTCCAATGGTAGATGTTGGGTTGGCGTATTTCGAGATTAGGGTATGTCACTCCGATTGTCGGAGAGGTATCTCTGGGCCCTCTCGATAATGCACATCACATAAGCCTTGCAAGCACTGCAACTAATATGTTAGTTGTGAGATGATGTATTACGGAACGAGTAAAGAGACTTGCCAGTAACGATATTGAACTAGGTATTGGATACCGACGATCGAATCTCGGGCAAGTAACATACCGATGACAAAGGGAACAACGTATGTTGTTATGCGGTCTGACCGATAAAGATCTTCGTAGAATATGTAGGAGCCAATATGGGCATCCAGGTCCCTCTATTGGTTATTGACCGGAGACGTGTCTCGGTCATGTCTACATTGTTCTCGAACCATAGGGTCCGCACGCTTAACGTTACGATGACAGTTATTATGAGTTTATGCATTTTGATGTACCGAAGGTTGTTCGGAGTCCCGGATGAGATCACGGACATGACGAGGAGTCTCGAAATGGTCGAGACGTAAAGATTGATATATTGGAAGCCTATGTTTGGACATAGGAAGTGTTCCGGGTGAAATCGGGATTTTACCGGAATACCGGGAGGGTTACCGGAACCCCCCGGGAGACTAATGGGCCTATTGGGCCTTAGTGGAAAAAGAGAAAAGGGACAAGCCCATGGCTGGCCGGCGCCCCCCCTTTCCCCAAGTCCTAGTAGGACTAGGATAGGGGGCCGGCCCCCCTTCTCTCTCTTTTCCCCCGGGATTCCTAATTGGATTAGGATTGGGGGGAGGAGTCCTACTCCCGGTGGGAGTAGGACTCCCCTGCGCCTCCTCTCCCTGGCCGGCCGGCTCCCCCTCCTCTAACCTTTATATACGGGGGCAGGGGGCACCCCAAGGCACACAAGTTGATCCTTGAGATCGTTCCTTAGCCGTGTGCGGTGCCCCCTGCCACCAAATTCCACCTCGATCGTACCGTTGTAGTGCTTAGGCGAAGCCCTGCGTCGGTAGTACATCAAGATCGTCATCACGCCGTCGTGCCGACGGAACTCTTCCTCGACGCTTTGCTGGATCGGAGCCCGAGGAACGTCATCGAGCTGTACGTGTGCTAAGAACTCGGAGGTGCCGGAGTAACGGTGCTTGGATCGGTCGGATCGGGAAGAAGACGTACGACTACTTCCTCTACGTTGTGTGATCGCTTCCGCAGTCGGTCTGCGTTGGTACGTAGACAACACTCTCCCCTCTCGTTGCTGTGCATCACCATGATCTTGCGTGTGCGTAGGAGAATTTTTGAAATTACTGCGTTCCCCAACAGTCAGGACCCCGATCCTAGGTCACACCGATCTAGCATGTAACACATCATATCACTTTGTGGCCTCACGCACGGTATTCCCACGGGTGCCACCTTACCTGGCCCGGGACCGTTTGCGCCTTTTGGCTCACGTATATGATAGTGTCGCTAGCATCCATATGACAGAGAGCCCGGGCCGACATGGCTAGTCGTGAACCCAAAGCGGCACTAACCTATGGGGACAGGCATACATGATTCACATCGAGCGTGTCGGTCAGCAGCGTGTGAATCCGGGCTGTAGCACTGGGCTAACAGGACTCCGGGGACCCCGGGCTGTAGCAGGCTAGGCAGGACTGCGGAAGTCACCGCGTGACATTTCCCCGAAGGGACAGACATAGGAACGAAGTGAATCACATGCCGGCCAGTCAAGTGTCCTGAGCAGTAGTGCTGGGCTAGCAGGACTCCGGTGAACCGGGCTGTAGCGGACTACTATGGCTCGAGGAGCACTAGACTACATTTCCCCATAAGAAAGGCTGCCAAGGATAAACAACTAGATTGTCGGATCCCACACATACCAAGCATTTCAATCATACACACAATATGCTCGATATGTGTAAATACAACATGGCATCACAACAAGACTCTACGACTCAAGTATTAATTCATTAGGCTCCGAAGAGCGAGATATTACAAACATGGGTCTCATGACCCAACAATCATAGCATACAAGTCAAAGAACATGCGGAAGCTTAACATGTCTGAGAACAGACATCTACAAATGAAAAAGGCTAAGAAGCCTGACTATCTACCAGATGCTGCCAAGGGCACAAGATCGTAGCTGAGGTATCAAGCTAAACGTCGAAGTCCACGCGGATCTACTAGCGAGACTGAAATCTCTCTGCAAAACATAAATTAAGCAAACGTGAGTACAAAAGTACTCAGCAAGACTTACACCAGAACTAAACTACATATGCATCGGTATCAACAAGGGAGGTGGTGGAGTTTAACTGCAGCAAGCCAGCTTTGACTCGGTGGCTATCCTAAACTACGACTGCAAGCAACTCTTTGAGGTGGCGCACACGAGTCCACACATTCACCATTCAATACACCACTATGGATCCGCTCCCGTCTCCCTACGAGAAGGCCATCCATAGCACTCACGCTTATCTTGCGAGTTTTAGGGTATCCACTTTCACTTGTCTATGAACTATGCAAGGGGTCCAAGTTTCCATATCCGAGGAATCCGGCTATTCGAATAGATAATGATAACCCTGCAGGGGTGCACTTCTTCACACACGCTCTCGCCACTTATAGCCCTGTACACGTCATGTACCTCGGCAACCTTCAAGCGGAAGCCGGGCGAGGGTGTCGGCCACGGCCTACCTAAACACTTAAGTCTCTGGTCCAGGTTTATCGCCTATTCAGGTTCCATCCGCAGGGAGTCTGGCCGAGGTTTCCACATACGGCCCTAAACGATGTGAACAGGGTTCCCGAGACACCAAACGGGCGCCCGGTATACCGTGCCACGGTGTATCTACCGCAACATAGCCCACCCCTAGGGTCAGCGCTACGCACGGCCGCCAACACATAACCTACAAACACCAGAAACTAGTTGCAACTCCTGGACAGAGTACTAGGGTGATTAAGAAGCCGAGAGGGTCAATTATGGATCCCAATGAGTGGTAGTAGCTGTTCATGGATCACAGACACAGAACTCAGTTCCTGAGGACGGCTGCAATGAGACAACCCACCATGTACTCCTACATGGCCTCTCACCGCTACCTTTACGAAATCGTGTTCACACACTTAGCTCACACACAGTAGGACATGTTCAACACCATTCCGATTCACTTCCGATGAATCAGACCCGACTCAACTCTAAGCAGTAGCAGGCATGACAAACAAGCATGAATGAGTAGGCACATCAGGGCTCAAACAACTCCAGTCATGCTAGTGGGTTTCATCTATTTACTGTGGCAATGACAGGTCATGCAGAGGATAAGGGGTTCAACTACCGCAACAAGTAACAGATGAATCGTTGTTGTCCTAATGCAGTAAAAGAGAGCAGGAGCGAGAGAGTGGGCTTGTATCGGAATGAACAAGGGGGTTGTGCTTGCCTGGCACTTCTAAAGATATCATTGGGTCTTCATCAGTGTCAACGATCACAGCGTCGGTACCACGTCTATCGAGAGGGGACAAATACCAGCAATAGAGAAGGAATACAATCAATGCAATGCAACAATATGATGCATGATCATGACATGGCAATATGCTGTTGATTGAGCTAATGCAACTAACAACAAGTTAAATGGAGTTGGTTTGAACACTAGGTTCAAATTCAAATTCAAACTATGAATTCAAATAGTGCATTATCATGTTTTGGACTAAACAGTGAGGTTAAGTTGTTCAAACATGCATGAAAATGCCATAAACAGATTCCTTGAATTTTTCTGATAATTTTACATATATAATTTATTTTATTTGGAGTTACGGTTGAATTTCTATGATTTTTAGAAGTGTAGGAAATTTTCTGGAATTTCCTGAATAATTTTAAATCTAGAAACTATTAACTGTGCCAGCCTGACGTCGGGGTGACGTCAGCAGGTCAAAGGCACGGTCCAGGTCAACTCTAACATGTGGGTCCCGCATGTCAGGGTCATTAGTTTAACTAATTTAAGTTAATCCTAATCCTGGTTCATTAGTGGCCTGGGGCCCACGCGTCAGTGACCCAGGGGGTCAACTAGGGCGTGATTAGCCCCTAATGATGGCACCACGTCGGCCACCAGCGTTTAACCTCCGGCGACGACAGGCCGCGGCGGTGCCCGCTTCGGAATTGCTCTACGGGCCACCGTTCGACGCGCGGAAGGGTGCGTTTGAAAGAGGGGAGAGAGACGCAACCGTGGTTGGTCGTGTTTCGAGCGGGGATGGACGGAGTCGACGACGGTGACCAAAACGGCGGCGACCGGAGCATGGGCTCGATGGATTCGTCGCTATGGTGCATCAGGGAGCAAATGGGGAGGCTGGGCAGCACCGGCTAGACATGGGGAGCACTAAGAGCAGCACGGTGAGGCCAGGGGAGCACGGAGGCTACGCGTGCAGCAGTAATGGCAGACGGCGGCTTCGGTGCTCGTGGGGAACGGCGCTACGGCGTGAAAATGGGACAACGGAGAGGGGGGTTCGAGGGAGAGGCTTACGGCGGTTGCAGCGGTGCGGACAGCAAGCTCGGAGGAGGCCAGGAGCGGTCGGGGCGGCGAGACGGATCTCCGGTGACCGAGGAGGAAGAAGGGGTCGGGGACGGTGAGGCGAGGCATGTCCGCTCGCGCGGCTTGACGGAGACGATGTAGAGGTCGACCGAGGAGCTCCTTGGCGCGTCGGGGAGGCGAGGGGAGCTCGGTGGCTGCGAGCTTCACGGTGGCGAGCGCTCGGCAGCGTCGGCCATGGCGATCAGAGGAGAGGGAGAGAGGGCAGAGGGGGAGAGTGAGACGTCCAGGGGTTCGGGGCGGCGCCGAAGAGAAGGCCCGAGGCGTCGCGGTGGCCTCGATGACGCAGGCGAGCAGGGAGGTGCGTGGCGCCGCGCGCGTGCGCTGTCTCCCTCCTCTGCCTACTGGCAGAGGTAGGTGATGACTGGCGCGGCCAGATGGGCCGGGCCGTGCTGGGCCTAGCCAGGTAGGTGGGCTGCTCACGTGAGGCCAGGTGGGTTTCCTCTCTCTCTGTTTTTTCTAATTTATTCTGTTTTCTATTTTCTGCTTTATGTTTGCAAATAAAATACCAACCAAAACACTTTGGTTATTTCTGTAAATTTTTGCGAGGGATATTTGAATTATTTCCAAACCACACAATAAATTTCAGAATATTTGGAGCAACCAATATTTAATGGTAACTTTTAAACTCCAACTCAAAAACCATAATGATTTAATTCAATGACCAAAATGTACTGAAAAAATATGCATCATCTCTGGTAGAGGCTTTCACCCTTTTCCATATATCATGAACATTTTAAAAGGATATTTGAGGTCATTGAAAATATTTTGGTTGAACCTATTTAATTTCTGTTTTCTAATATTTCAATTCTGTTTTGATTTGATTCACAGACCAAATCATTTAGTAGCTCCTGAAAATATTTATGTGGCTTGATGCAATATATTCAAAGCCACTCACAGGTTTTCAGGATTTTGGACCTGCAATTCTTTTATATAAGAATTAAATCCAACTCAAATATTTATTGATTTAAATCCAAATGGCCAAAATAATTCCTCAAAAATGTTCCATATTTTTGGTTTGGACCAAAACCCTTGCCATAAATATTCAACATCATTGGGGAGCATTTTGGAAACATTGGATGCATTTCCAGGGTTATTTGCCCTTCTTTTAAATAAAATTTTGAGGCTTTCAAATTCCTCATTTCAAATTTCAGAATTTAGACATGGTGCACACATGAAGCTAGCCTAGAGCATTACCAGAAGCTAGGGATGTGACAGCTCACCCCGACTAAACAAGAATCTCGTCCCGAGATTCAAGTCGTGAGGTAAGAAGACAGAGGGGACACACGACCAACACCATCTTCACGATCCATACGTCTTTCTTGAGGATATTGGCTCATTGCGTCATCTTGATCTTGACGTCTTTGCTTTCAGGATCTTCATCCAGCATGATGATGAGAAGAAAAGAAACTCTCGAAGAATCGATCTTCTTGAAGATCGAGCAACCGACGATCAACTCACAGAACGAGACATCTTAAGGAAAGTGACTCGTAAAAATATTCCCTTAAGTGGCAAAAAGAATTACTTTTGATTCAGAGATCGTTGAAACTCTTCATACCAGCTTAAGGCAATTTACAATTGATCGTTTGAGATAGCTTGAAGAGATGGCATACTTGGACTAGGATGGAAGATGTGGACTACCTTGTTGAAGACAGCGCAATGGATGATTTTTGCTTATCATCAGAAATGGATGAGACCCATGGTAAGTCCACTTTTGAAGATGATCATGAACAACAGCTACTGAGGTGTAAGCTGGGAACAAAATGCAAATGTTGGGAATGATTCTAGTAACTGGGGAGAAGGTTCACCGGCAAAGGTGATTCCACCAATTGGATGGCTATCGAACAACTGAGAGAACGGAGGCACATTCCAGTTAACGACAACATCAGAACCTAGTGCCTGAGCGTGCTCTCAAGAACTTAAGCATTTCCATACTCATCAAGGTCTTACCAACATCCGTGCCGAGGATCCTGGGAACACATCTTACTACCATGATGGACAGTGATGGATAATGCGGGTGCAAAGGAAGATAACACTTTCTCATATTTCACCTTGGCGAGGCCAAGGGAAATAAATCTGGATGATCGACGGAGAGACATATAGCACTCCACTTCTAATGTTCTCCTTGATGTGCTAGTGTATCCCATTTATTGATACGGTTTGGTATCTAGGACATCAAGTAAAGTTCGGACTTCGGAAGCTCAAGAATACGTAAGGATTAACTACGGAGGTAAATCCTACGAAATCCTCATGGGAAGGTGGCCAACTTTCTTCAATCGAGATACTAAAATAATAGGTCCTCCGGCTGGATGTGTTGGCCGCGACATCCACTTTACTGGTTGTCGAGAGACCAATATTATAGTTCTTGGAAAATGCTCCAACCATCATATCTGCCTGAGATTCAGATCTAGTTGGTGACAGGATATTCTAGACTCATCGATTCTAGAAAGGAAAATGAAGGTTTGCAACACAAATCGACGAGACGACATTGCGAGATTCTCGGGGGAATGAACTACGGTAGTAAGCTCCAAAACATGAGCTGGTTCTGCTACAAACATGTGAACACACTGTCCCAGACAAGCATGACCACGTAGTAGTCTTATAATAAAACACTACCGAGTTCAAGTGGGGAACCATCACTGCGGATAACGAAGTCATTGCGTAATTCTAGCCCCTAAGAAGAAACTTCTTCTCCTTGAACAAATCAATCAGTGGCTTGGTGTGCTAGGGATACATATAGAATGAAGGTTGCAAGTCTCCAAACCACAGTATACTTCACACGCATGCGTGACCGATTTGGGATGATTCCAGAGAAAGCAAGACAAACTTTCCCAAATTCACGGCGGCAACTTGCAACATATGCACATGAATTAGGGAAAGTCACTACTTTCATCCAAACATATGCTTCATGAACGAAACACGAAGATAATGCTTATAAAGTTTCCAATGCTAGTGTAGCGTTCGACATGAATCATGGGGGAGATAAAATGTTGTTGATGGGCTCAACAACAACTCATCGGTATTTCCATATCACTGGACTTCCACCATCATGTGAATGATGTGATAGTATTGGTCAGACCAAAAGATGTAATGGTGTATGCTCGAGGGATCAGCCACGAGTAAGACAACATTACGAACATCGTTGGTTCTGATTTGACTTGACGATATCCCATACTCAAGTCAAAGTTTTGTCAAGGCAATAGATCCAACAACTGATCACGAGGACCAACTAATGAAGATATCACCTTTCTTCAGCACACACACACACACAAGGATACCCCTTAAGAGTGAACTAAGTAGATTAAGCTTTTATCTTCCAACTCTCCAAGTTGTTGCTTTAGCTTAACCAATTAGTTCAGGGGTATCCAACATAGGTTCTTGGGGAAAAGTGGTTTATCGGAAAACCCACTTGATCACGAACTCAACATAACGGTCAGGTGACAACCTGGTAACACTTCCGAGAAGATATCCGGAAAATCACGAACCACTGATATGTTACTAAGCTCGAGATCAATCTTGCTTTCAAGGCAAGAAGATGTGATAAAAAAAACAAGGGTTTGGCAGAATCCTAACTCCTCGATCGAAGAGTGCACCAGAAATAAGGACTAGGTAGCACGATCAATCTTAGGATGATGATTCGATAACCAACACGCTAAGAATGAGAATTTCGTCCATTTACTACCAAGCAACGGAGTTGCTAGGGGTATTGATTTCACACATCATGGTTCGCTTGTCGGCATTCCGGTTACAATAACACAGAAACCGAGGAATGAACAATGATGGCAAGAAGTATTACTGCGTCAAAAATTCATAAGAGGTGGTGCAATTCTCATGACACCCTTGACATAAAGATGGTAACACTCCAAGGTACAGCAGAGGAAAGCGGGTTTGGCATTTTCATCCGTGGAATACAATTGCTTTGATCCAATCCTAGATATGGATGAGGTACTGGAGTTTGTTTCTCCTAGTCATTCTGAATAGAATGGCTTGACGGACCACAGAAGTAAAAGGCACTGATGAACATGAATGCACGACTACTTCTAACTATCAATTGATAGACGAAGGTCGGAATATAACTGAAGGGGGGGGGGACAACTCAAGGAACATATAACTTTCTGAGTTGTGGATGCATAGGTTAGTATGTCGAATGAGTTCAACATATTTATTCCGGATAACCCATGCAGAAAGGTAGAACTGGCAGAGCCACAATATAGAATGGAGAACTCATCAAGAGTACTCTAGTTGTGATCCTTTGGTTCAAGAACTTCTGCCATAAGTGGTTCATAGTATTTGGAAGAAGGAAATACCACGGACCTCGAGGTCTATCACAAGGTTTACTAATGTCCTAAGGAACTAGCAAACACTATCAACATGAAGCTGGTAGGGTGAGTCTCGGGTTCAAAACCCAGGAATAGAATGCCTACTAACTAAATGGCATCACGGGATGCTTTCAAGAATAACAGCCAGAATCATCACACTGGAAACGCAAAACATGGTTCGATTACTAGGTGGCACTCTAAGACATCTAGGGTCATAATAATAATTCCAACATATATGTCGAGGAAAAAGAATACCCCAACTCACAATTAGTGTGATTAACCTGGCCTAAATGGACATCAGGAACAGGGGAAAAGGTTTGCAAATGCATCAGACTATTTAGAAACCTGGGATGACTCGGACAGCATAACGGTTGTAAATGCTCGAAAATATTTGAGACATCCTGCAAAAATGGTGGCATAACCACTCAGAATCATAATATCAAGGTTCTGAGGCCACTTATAAATATATGGAAGTAGTAGGAACTGAACTGCAGCATGAATCCATCAATCCTATAAGTCAACGGGTTAGTAACACGTCATCCTGATAGACAGATAAGAAGGCCTAGTTCTTAATCCCCGTAGAAAGGAGGAGGATGACTCAGATCAGAAGGGCATGAGGTATAAGGAGTAAAAAGAGCCTTACGTTCCCTTCAGCAATCAATTCCCTTACATAACTAAAGCATTTCTAGACTCAACTTCGACCAGTTTGGCTTGGTAATCCTACAGGCAGTCAGGCTCTGATACCAATGCTGTCAGTGAAGGAAATATGCCCTAGAGGCAATAATAAAGTTATTATTTATTTCCTTATATCATGATAAATGTTTATTATTCATGCTAGAATTGTATTAACCGGAAACATAATACATGTGTGAATACATAGACCAACAGAGTGTCACTAGTATGCCTCTACTTGACTAGCTCGTTAATCAAAGATGGTTATGTTTCCTAACCATGAACAAAGAGTTGTTATTTGATTAACGAGGTCACATCATTAGTAGAATGATCTGATTGACATGACCCATTCCATTAGCTTAGCATCCGATCGTTTAGTATGTTGCTATTGCTTTCTTCATGACTTATACATGTTCCTATAACTATGAGATTATGCAAATCCCGTTTACCGGAGGAACACTTTGGGTACTACCAAACGTCACAACGTAACTGGGTGATTATAAATGAGTACTACAGGTGTCTCCAATGGTAGATGTTGGGTTGGCGTATTTCGAGATTAGGGTTTGTCACTCCGATTGTCGGAGAGGTATCTCTGGGCCCTCTCGGTAATGCACATCACATAAGCCTTGCAAGCACTGCAACTAATATGTTAGTTGTGAGATGATGTATTACGGAACGAGTAAAGAGACTTGCCAGTAACGAGATTGAACTAGGTATTGGATACCGACGATCGAATCTCGGGCAAGTAACATACTGATGACAAAGGGAACAACGTATGTTGTTATGCGGTCTGACCGATAAAGATCTTCGTAGAATATGTAGGAGCCAATATGGGCATCCAGGTCCCGCTATTGGTTATTGACCGGAGACGTGTCTCGGTCATGTCTACATTGTTCTTGAACCGTAGGGTCCGCACGCTTAACGTTACGATGACAGTTATTATGAGTTTATGCATTTTGATGTACCGAAGGTTGTTCGGAGTCCCGGATGAGATCACGGACATGACGAGGAGTCTCGAAATGGTCGAGACGTAAAGATTGATATATTGGAAGCCTATGTTTGGACATAGGAAGTGTTCCGGGTGAAATCGGGATTTTACCGG
Organism: Triticum monococcum; assembly: GCA_034509565.1. NCBI lineage: Eukaryota > Viridiplantae > Streptophyta > Magnoliopsida > Poales > Poaceae > Triticum > Triticum monococcum. The sequence continues at coordinate 750,472,253 of CM067843.1, read as the reverse complement.
AATACCGGGAGGGTTACCGGAACCCCCCGGGAGACTAATGGGCCTATTGGGCCTTAGTGGAAAAAGAGAAAAGGGACAAGCCCATGGCTGGCCGGCGCCCCCCCTTTCCCCAAGTCCTAGTAGGACTAGGATAGGGGGCCGGCCCCCCTTCTCTCTCTTTTCCCCCGGGAGTCGGAGTAGGACTCCCCTGCGCCTCCTCTCCCTGGCCGGCCGGCTCCCCCTCCTCTAACCTTTATATACGGGGGCAGGGGGCACCCCAAGGCACACAAGTTGATCCTTGAGATCGTTCCTTAGCCGTGTGCGGTGCCCCCTGCCACCAAATTCCACCTCGATCGTACCGTTGTAGTGCTTAGGCGAAGCCCTGCGTCGGTAGTACATCAAGATCGTCATCACGCCGTCGTGCTGACGGAACTCTTCCTCGACGCTTTGCTGGATCGGAGCCCGAGGAACGTCATCGAGCTGTACGTGTGCTAAGAACTGGGAGGTGCCGGAGTAACGGTGCTTGGATCGGTCAGATCGGGAAGAAGACGTACGACTACTTCCTCTATGTTGTGTGATCGCTTCCGCAGTCGGTCTGCGTTGGTACGTAGACAACACTCTCCCCTCTCGTTGTTGTGCATCACCATGATCTTGCGTGTGCGTAGGAGAATTTTTGAAATTACTTCGTTCCCCAACAGTGGTATCAGAGCCTAGGTTTTATGGTTTGATGTTATATGCACGAGTAGAACACAAGTGAGTTGTGGGCGATACAAGTCATACTGCCTACCAGCATGTCATACTTTGGTTCGGCGGTATTGTTGGGTGAGACGATCCGGACCAACCTTACGCGTACTCTTACGCGAGACCGGTTCCCTCGACGTGCTTTGCACACAGATGGCTTGTGGAAGACTGCCTCTCCAACTTTAGTTGAACCAAGTGTGACTACGCCCGGTCCTTGAGAAGGTTAAAACGGAGTCTATTTGACGAACTATCGTTGTGGTTTTGATGCGTAGGTGAGATGAGTTCTTACTTAAGCCCGTAGCAGCCACGTAAAACTTGCAACAACAAAGTAGAGGACGTCTAACTTGTTTTTGCAGGGTATGTTGTGATGTGATATGGTCAAGGCATGATGCTGATTTTATTGTATGAGATGATCATGTTTTGTAACCGAGTTATCGGCAACTGGCAGGAGCCATATGGTTGTCGCTTTATTGTATGCCATGCAATCGCGATGTAATGCTTTACTTTATTACTAAACGGTAGTGATAGTCGTGGAAGCATAAAATTGGCGAGACGACAACGATGCTACGATGGAGATTAAGGTGTCGCGCCGGTGACGATGGTGATCATGACGGTGCTTCGGAGATGGAGATCACAAGCACAAGATGATGATGGCCATATCATATCACTTATATTGATTGCATGTGATGTTTATCCTTTTATGCATCTTATCTTGCTTTGATTGACGGTAGCATTATAAGATGATCTCTCACTAAATTATCAAGAAGTGTTCTCCCCGAGTATGCACCGTTGCCAAAGTTCGTCGTGCCCAGACACCACGTGATGATCGGGTGTGATAAGCTCTACGTCCAAATACAACGGGTGCAAAACAGTTGCACACGCAGAATACTCGGGTTATACTTGACGAGCCAAGCATATACAGATATGGCCTCGGAACACGGAGACCGAAAGGTCGAGCGTGAATCATATAGTAGATATGATCAACATAACGATGTTCACCATTGAAAACTACTCCATCTCACGTGATGATCGGTTATGGTTTAGTTGATTTGGATCACGTGATCACTTAGAGGATTAGAGGGATGTCTATCTAAGTGGGAGTTCCTAAGTAATTTGATTAACTGAACTTAAACTTATCATGAACTTAGTACCTGATAGTATCTTGCTTGTTTATGTTGATTGTAGATAGATGGCTCGTGCTATTGTTCCGTTGAATTTTAATGCGTTCCTTGAGAAAGCAAAGTTGAAAGATGATGGTAGCAATTACACGGACTGGGTCCGTAACCTGAGGATTATCCTCATTGCTGCACAGAAGAATTACGTCCTGGAAGCACCGCTGGGTGACAGGCCTGCTGCTGGAGCAACGCAAGATGTTATGAACGTCTAGCAGAGCAAAGCTGATGACTACTCGATAGTTCAGTGTGCCATGCTTTACGGCTTAGAATCGGGACTTCAACGACGTTTTGAACGTCATGGAGCATATGAGATGTTCCAGGAGTTATTTCAAGAAAATGCCCGAATTGAGAGATATGAAGTCTCCAATAAGTTCTATAGCTGTAAGATGGAGGAGAACAGTTCTGTCAGTGAGCATATACTCAAGATGTCTGGGTATAATAATCACTTGATTCAGATGGGAGTTAATCTTCCAGATGACTGCGTCATTGACAGAATTCTCCAATCACTGCCACCAAGCTACAAGAGCTTCGTGATGAACTATAATATGCAAGGGATGAACAAGACTATTCCTGAGCTCTTCGCAATGCTGAAAGCTGCGGAGGTAGAAATCAAGAAGGAGCATCAAGTGTTGATGGTTAGCAAAACCACTAGTTTCAAGAAAAAGGGCAAAGGGAAGAAGAAGGGAAACTTCAAGAAGAACAGCAAGCAAGTTGCTGCTCAGGAGAAGAAACCCAAGTCTGGACTTAAGCCTGAAACTGAGTGCTTCTACTGCAAGCAGACTGGTCACTGGAAGCGGAACTGCCCCAAGTATTTGGCGGATAAGAAGGATGGCAAAGTGAGCAAAGGTATATGTGATATACATGTTATTGATGTGTACCTTACTAGAGCTCGCAGTAGCACCTGGGTATTTGATACTGGTTCTGTTGCTAATATTTGCAACTCGAAACAGGGACTACAGAATAAGCGGACGCTAGCAAAGGACGAGGTGACGATGCGCGTGGGAAACGGTTCCAAAGTCGATGTGATCGCGATCGGCACGCTACCTCTACATCTACCTTCGGGATTAATATTAGACCTAAATAATTGTTATTTGGTGCCAGCGTTGAGCATGAACATTATATCTGGATCTTGTTTAATGCGAGACGGTTATTCATTTAAATCAGAGAATAATGGTTGTTCTATTTATATGAATAATATCTTTTATGGTCATGCACCTTTGAAGAGTGGTCTATTCTTGTTGAATCTCGAAGATAGTGATACACACATTCATAATGTAGAAGCCAAAAGATGCAAAGTTAATAATGATAGTGCAACTTACTTGTGGCACTGCCGTTTAGGTCATATCGGTGTAAAGCGCATGAAGAAACTCCATACTGATGGGCTTTTGGAACCACTTGATTATGAATCACTTGGTACTTGCGAACCGTGCCTCATAGGCAAGATGACTAAAACACCGTTCTCCGGTACTATGGAGAGAGCAACAGATTTATTGGAAATCATACATACCGATGTATGTGGTCCGATGAATATTGAGGCTCGTGGCGGATATCGTTATTTTCTCACCTTCACAGATGATTTAAGCAGATATGGGTATATCTACTTAATGAAACATAAGTCTGAAACATTTGAAAAGTTCAAAGAATTTCAGAGTGAAGTTGAAAATCATCGTAACAAGAAAATAAAGTTTCTACGATCTGATCGTGGAGGAGAATATTTGAGTTGCGAGTTTGGTGTACATTTGAAAAATTGTGGAATAGTTTCGCAACTCACGCCACCCGGAACACCACAACGTAATGGTGTGTCCGAACGTCGTAATCGTACTTTACTAGATATGGTGCGATCTATGATGTCTCTTATTGATTTACCGCTATCGTTTTGGGGTTATGCTTTAGAGACGGCCGCATTCACGTTAAACAGGGCACCATCAAAATCCGTTGAGACGACACCTTATGAACTATGGTTTGGCAAGAAACCAAAGTTGTCGTTTCTTAAAGTTTGGGGCTGCGATGCTTATGTGAAAAAGCTTCAACCTGATAAGCTCGAACCCAAATCGGAGAAGTGTGTCTTCATAGGATATCCAAAGGAAACCATTGGATACACCTTCTATCACAGATCCGAAGGCAAGATTTTTGTTGCTAAGTTCGGAAACTTTCTAGAGAAGGAGTTTCTCTCGAAAGAAGTGAGTGGGAGGAAAGTAGAACTTGACGAGGTAACTGTACCTGCTCCCTTATTGGAAAATAGTACATCACAGAAAACTGTTTCTGCGACACCTATACCAATCAGTGAGGAAGCTAATGATGATGATCATGAAGCTTCAGAACAAGATACTACTGAACCACGTAGATCAACCAGAGTGAGATCCGCACCAGAGTGGTACGGTAATCCAGTTCTGGAAGTCATGATGCTAGATCATGATGAACCTACGAACTATGAAGAAGCGATGGTGAGCCCAGATACCGCAAAGTGGCTTGAGGCCATGAAATCTGAGATGGGATCCATGTATGAAAACAAAGTATGGACTTTGGTTGACTTGCCCGATGATCGGCAAGCAATTGAGAATAAATGGATCTTCAAGAAAAAGACTGACGCTGACGGTAATATTACTGTCTATAAAGCTCGACTTGTCGCGAAAGGTTTTCGGCAAGTTCAAGGAGTTGACTACGATGAGACCTTCTCACCCGTAGTGATGCTTAAGTCCGTCAGAATAATGTTAGCAATTGCCGCATTTTATGATTATGAAATATGGCAGATGGATGTCAAAACTGCATTCCTGAATGGATTTCTGGAAGAAGAGTTGTATATGACACAACCAGAAGGTTTTGTCGATCCAAAGGGAGCTAACAAAGTATGCAAACTCCAGCGATCCATTTATGGACTGGTGCAAGCATCTCGGAGTTGGAATAAACGCTTTGATAGTGTGATCAAAGCATTTGGCTTTATACAGACTTTTGGAGAAGCCTGTATTTACAAGAAAGTGAGTGGGAGCTCTGTAGCATTTCTAATATTATATGTGGATGACATATTGCTGATTGGAAATGATATAGAATTTCTGGGTAGCATAAAGGGATACTTGAATAAAAGTTTTTCGATGAAAGACCTTGGGGAAGCTGCTTACATATTAGGCATAAAGATCTATAGAGATAGATCAAAACGCTTAATTGGACTTTCACAAAGCACATACCTTGACAAGATTTTGAAGAAGTTCAAAATGGATCAAGCAAAGAAAGGGTTCTTGCCTGTGTTACAAGGTATGAAGTTGAGTAAGACACAATGCCCGACCAATGCAGAAGATAGAGAGAAAATGAAAGATGTTCCCTATGCTTCAGCCATAGGCTCTATCATGTATGCAATGCTGTGTACCAGACCTGATGTGTGCCTTGCTATAAGTTTAGCAGGGGGGTACCAAAGTAATCCAGGAATGGATCACTGGACAGCGGTCAAGAACATCCTAAAATACCTGAAAAGGACTAAGGATATGTTTCTCGTATATGGAGGTGACAAAGAGCTCATCATAAGAGGTTACATTGATGCAAGCTTTGACACTGATCCGGACGATTCTAAATCGCAAACCGGATACGTGTTTACTTTAAACGGTGGAGCTGTCAGTTGGTGCAGTTCTAAACAAAGCGTCGTAGCGGGATCTACATGTGAAGCGGAATACATAGCTGCTTCGGAAGCAGCAAACGAAGGAGTCTGGATGAAGGAGTTCATATCCGATCTAGGTGTCATACCTAGTGCATCGGGTCCAATGAAAATCTTCTGTGACAATACTGGTGCAATTGCCTTGGCAAAGGAATCCAGATTTCACAAGAGGACCAAACACATCAAGAGACGCTTCAACTCCATCCGGGATTTAGTCCAGGTGGGAGACATAGAGATTTGCAAGATACATACGGATCTGAATGTTGCAGACCCGTTGACTAAGCCTCTTCCACGAGCAAAACATGATCAGCACCAAGGCTCCATGGGTGTTAGAATCATTACTGTGTAATCTAGATTATTGACTCTAGTGCAAGTGGGAGACTGAAGGAAATATGCCCTAGAGGCAATAATAAAGTTATTATTTATTTCCTTATATCATGATAAATGTTTATTATTCATGCTAGAATTGTATTAACCGGAAACATAATACATGTGTGAATACATAGACCAACAGAGTGTCACTAGTATGCCTCTACTTGACTAGCTCGTTAATCAAAGATGGTTATGTTTCCTAACCATGAACAAAGAGTTGTTATTTGATTAACGAGGTCACATCATTAGTAGAATGATCTGATTGACATGACCCATTCCATTAGCTTAGCATCCGATCGTTTAGTATGTTGCTATTGCTTTCTTCATGACTTATACATGTTCCTATAACTATGAGATTATGCAACTCCCGTTTACCGGAGGAACACTTTGGGTACTACCAAACGTCACAACGTAACTGGGTGATTATAAAGGAGTACTACAGGTGTCTCCAATGGTAGATGTTGGGTTGGCGTATTTCGAGATTAGGGTTTGTCACTCCGATTGTCGGAGAGGTATCTCTGGGCCCTCTCGGTAATGCACATCACATAAGCCTTGCAAGCACTGCAACTAATATGTTAGTTGTGAGATGATGTATTACGGAACGAGTAAAGAGACTTGCCAGTAACGATATTGAACTAGGTATTGGATACCGACGATCGAATCTCGGGCAAGTAACATACCGATGACAAAGGGAACAACGTATGTTGTTATGCGGTCTGATCGATAAAGATCTTCGTAGAATATGTAGGAGCCAATATGGGCATCCAGGTCCCTCTATTGGTTATTGACCGGAGACGTGTCTCGGTCATGTCTACATTGTTCTCGAACCGTAGGGTCCGCACGCTTAACGTTACGATGACAGTTATTATGAGTTTATGCATTTTGATGTACCGAAGGTTGTTCGGAGTCCCGGATGAGATCACGGACATGACGAGGAGTCTCGAAATGGTCGAGACGTAAAGATTGATATATTGGAAGCCTATGTTTGGACATAGGAAGTGTTCCGGGTGAAATCGGGATTTTACCGGAATACCGGGAGGGTTACCGGAACCCCCCGGGAGACTAATGGGCCTATTGGGCCTTAGTGGAAAAAGAGAAAAGGGACAAGCCCATGGCTGGCCGGCGCCCCCCCTTTCCCCAAGTCCTAGTAGGACTAGTATAGGGGGCCGGCCCCCCTTTTCTCTCTTTTCCCCCGGGAGTCCTAATTGGATTAGGATTGGGGGGAGGAGTCCTACTCCCGGTGGGAGTAGGACTCCCCTGCGCCTCCTCTCCCTGGCCGGCCGGCTCCCCCTCCTCTAACCTTTATATACGGGGGCAGGGGGCACCCCAAGGCACACAAGTTGATCCTTGAGATCGTTCCTTAGCCGTGTGCGGTGCCCCCTGCCACCAAATTCCACCTCGATCGTACCTTTGTAGTGCTTAGGCGAAGCCCTGCGTCGGTAGTACATCAAGATCGTCATCACGCCGTCGTGCTGACGGAACTCTTCCTCGACGCTTTGCTGGATCGGAGCCCGAGGAACGTCATCGAGCTGTACGTGTGCTAATAACTCGGAGGTGCCGGAGTAACGGTGCTTGGATCGGTCGGATCGGGAAGAAGACGTACGACTACTTCCTCTACGTTGTGTGATCGCTTCCGCAGTCGGTCTGCGTTGGTACGTAGACAACACTCTCCCCTCTCGTTGCTATGCATCACCATGATCTTGCGTGTGCGTAGGAGAATTTTTGAAATTACTGCGTTCCCCAACAGTCAGGACCCCGATCCTAGGTCACACCGATCTAGCATGTAACACATCATATCACTTTGTGGCCTCACGCACGGTATTCCCACGGGTGCCACCTTACCTGGCCCGGGACCGTTTGCGCCTTTTGGCTCACGTATATGATAGTGTCGCTAGCATCCATATGACAGAGAGCCCGGGCCGACATGGCTAGTCGTGAACCCAAAGCGGCACTAACCTATGGGGACAGGCATACATGATTCACATCGAGCGTGTCGGTCAGCAGCGTGTGAATCCGGGCTGTAGCACTGGGCTAACAGGACTCCGGGGACCCGGGCTGTAGCAGGCTAGGCAGGACTGTGGAAGTCACCGCGTGACATTTCCCCGAAGGGACAGACATAGGAACGAAGTGAATCACATGCCGGCCAGTCAAGTGTCCTGAGCAGTAGTGCTGGGCTAGCAGGACTCCGGTGAACCGGGCTGTAGCGGACTACTATGGCTCGAGGAGCACTAGACTACATTTCCCCATAAGAAAGGCTGCCAAGGATAAACAACTAGATTGTCGGATCCCACACATACCAAGCATTTCAATCATACACACAATATGCTCGATATGTGTAAATACAACATGGCATCACAACAAGACTCTACGACTCAAGTATTAATTCATTAGGCTCCGAAGAGCGAGATATTACAAACATGGGTCTCATGACCCAACAATCATAGCATACAAGTCAAAGAACATGCGGAAGCTTAACATGTCTGAGAACAGACATCTAAAAATGAAAAAGGCTAAGAAGCCTGACTATCTACCAGATGCTGCCAAGGGCACAAGATCGTAGCTGAGGTATCAAGCTAAACGTCGAAGTCCACGCGGATCTACTAGCGAGACTGAAATCTCTCTGCAAAACATAAATTAAGCAAACGTGAGTACAAAAGTACTCAGCAAGACTTACACCAGAACTAAACTACATATGCATCGGTATCAACAAGGGAGGTGGTGGAGTTTAACTGCAGCAAGCCAGCTTTGACTCGGTGGCTATCCTAAACTACGACTGCAAGCAACTCTTTGAGGTGGCGCACACGAGTCCACACATTCACCATTCAATACACCACTATGGATCCGCTCCCGTCTCCCTACGAGAAGGCCATCCATAGCACTCACGCTTATCTTGCGAGTTTTAGGGTATCCACTTTCACTTGTCTATGAACTATGCAAGGGGTCCAAGTTTCCATATCCGAGGAATCCGGCTATTCGAATAGATAATGATAACCCTGCAGGGGTGCACTTCTTCACACACGCTCTCGCCACTTATAGCCCTGTACACGTCATGTACCTCGGCAACCTTCAAGCGGAAGCCGGGCGAGGGTGTCGGCCACGGCCTACCTAAACACTTAAGTCTCTGGTCCAGGTTTATCGCCTATTCAGGTTCCATCCGCAGGGAGTCCGGCCGAGGTTTCCACATACGACCCTGAACGATGTGAACAGGGTTCCCGAGACACCAAACGGGCGCCCGGTATACCGTGCCACGGTGTATCTACCGCAACATAGCCCACCCCTAGGGTCAGCGCTACGCACGGCCGCCAACACATAACCTACAAACACCAGAAACTAGTTGCAACTCCTGGACAGAGTACTAGGGTGATTAAGAAGCCGAGAGGGTCAATTAAGGATCCCAATGAGTGGTAGTAGCTGTTCATGGATCACAGACACAGAACTCAGTTCCTGAGGATGGCTGCAATGAGACAACCCACCATGTACTCCTACATGGCCTCTCACCGCTACCTTTACCAAATCGTGTTCACACACTTAGCTCACACACAGTAGGACATGTTCAACACCATTCCGATTCACTTCCGATGAATTAGACCCGACTCAACTCTAAGCAGTAGCAGGCATGACAAACAAGCATGAATGAGTAGGCACATCAGGGCTCAAACAACTCCAGTCATGCTAGTGGGTTTCATCTATTTACTGTGGCAATGACAGGTCATGCAGAGGATAAGGGGTTCAACTACCGCAACAAGTAACAGATGAATCGTTGTTGTCCTAATGCAGTAAAAGAGAGCAGGAGCGAGAGAGTGGGCTTGTATCGGAATGAACAAGGGGGTTGTGCTTGCCTGGCACTTCTGAAGATATCATTGGGTCTTCATCAGTGTCAACGATCACAGCGTCGGTACCACGTCTATCGAGAGGGGACAAATACCAGCAATAGAGAAGGAATACAATCAATGCAATGCAACAATATGATGCATGATCATGACATGGCAATATGCTGTTGATTGAGCTAATGCAACTAACAACAAGTTAAATGGAGTTGGTTTGAACACTAGGTTCAAATTCAAATTCAAACTATGAATTCAAATAGTGCATTATCATGTTTTGTACTAAACAGTGAGGTTAAGTTGTTCAAACATGCATGAAAATGCCATAAACAGATTCCTTGAATTTTTCTGATAATTTTACATATATAATTTATTTTATTTGGAGTTATGGTTGAATTTCTATGATTTTTAGAAGTGTAGGCAATTTTCTGGAATTTCTTGAATAATTTTAAATCCAGAAATTATTAGCTGCGCCAGCCTGACGTCGGGGTGACGTCCGCAGGTCAAAGGCACGGTCCAGGTCAACTCTAACATGTGGGTCCCGCGTGTCAGGGTCATTAGTTTAACTAATTTAAGTTAATCCTAATCCTGGTTCATTAGTGGCCTGGGGCCCACTCATCAGTGACCCAGGGGGTCAACTAGGGCGTGATTAGCCCCTAATGACGGCGCCACGTCGGCCACCGGCGTTTAACCGCCGGCGACGACAGGTCGCGGCGGTGCCCGCTTCGGAATTGCTCTACGGGCCACCGTTCGACACGCGGAAGGGTGCGTTTGAAAGAGGGGAGAGAGACGCAACCGTGGGTGGTCGTGGTTCGAGCGGGGATGGACGGAGTCGACGACGGCGACCAAAACGGCGGCAGCCGGAGCATGGGCTCGGCGGATTCGTCGCTACGGTGCATCAAGGAGCAAATGGGGAGGCTGGGCAGCACCGGCTAGACATGGGGAGCACTAAGAGCAGCACGGTGAGGCCAGGGGAGCACGGAGGCTACGCGTGCAGCAGCAATGGCGGACGGCGGCGCCGGTGCTCGTGGGGAACAGCGCTACGGCGTGAAAATGGGACAACGGAGAGGGGGGTTCGAGGGAGAGGCTTACGGCGGTTGCAGCGGTGCGGACAGCAAGCTCGGAGGAGGCCAGGAGCGGTCGGGGCGGCGAGATGGATCTCCGGTGACCGAGGAGGTAGAAGGGGTCGGGGACGGTGAGGCGAGGCACGTCCGCTCGCGCGGCTTGACGGAGACGATGTAGAAGTCGACGGAGGAGCTCCTTGGCGCGTCGGGGAGGCGAGGGGAGCTCGGTGGCTGCGAGCTTCACGGTGGCGAGCGCTCGGCAGCGTCGGCCATGGCGATCAGAGGAGAGGGAGAGAGGGCAGAGGGGGAGAGTGAGACGTCCAGGGGTTCGGGGCGGCGCCGAAGAGAAGGCCCGAGGCATCATGGTGGCCTCGATGACGCAGGCGAGCAGGGAGGTGCGTGGCGCCGCGCGCGCGCGTGCGCTGTCTCCCTCCTCTGCCTACTGGCAGAGGTAGGTGATGACTGGCGCGGCCAGATGGGCCGGGCCGTGCTGGGCCTAGCCAGGTAGGTGGGCTGCTCACGTGAGGCCAGGTGGGTTTCCTCTCTCTCTGTTTTTCTAATTTATTCTGTTTTCTATTTTCTGCTTTATGTTTGCAAATAAAATACCAAGCAAAACACTTTGGTTATTTCTGTAAATTTTTGCGAGGGATATTTGAATTATTTCCAAACCACACAATAAATTTCAGAATAGTTGGAGCAACCAATATTTAATGGTAACTTTTAAACTCCAACTCAAAAACCATAATGATTTAATTCAATGACCAAAATGTCCTGAAAAAATATGCATCATCTCTGGTAGAGGCTTTCACCCTTTTCCATATATCATGAACATTTTAAAAGGATATTTGAGGTCATTGAAAATATTTTGGTTGAACCTATTTAATTTCTGTTTTCTAATATTTCAATTCTGTTTTGATTTGATTCACAGACCAAATCATTTAGCAGCTCCTGAAAATATTTATGTGGCTTGATGCAATATATTCAAAGCCACTCACAGGTTTTCAGGATTTTTGGACCTGCAATTCTTTTATATAAGAATTAAATCCAACTCAAATATTTATTGATTTAAATCCAAATGGCCAAAATAATTCCTCAAAAATCTTCCATATTTTTGGTTTGGACCAAAACCCTTGCCATAAATATTAAACATCATTGGGGAGCATTTTGGAAACATTGGATGCATTTCCAGGGTTATTTGCCCTTCTTTAAAATAAAATTTTGAGGCTTTCAAATTCCTCATTTCAAATTTCAGAATTTAGACATGGTGCACACATGAAGCTAGCCTAGAGCATTACCAGAAGCTAGGGATGTGACAAGTTTGACATATGTGTAGGTGATGAGCAGTTTGACATATATGCAGGTTTGTTGTCAGTAAATGTAAAAGAAACTTACTCTAGGCACAAAGGGACAAAATTACCACTTCTTAGTGTGAAAGTTGTTGACACTAAAGTGGTTGATGAGATGGTAAGTGCTGCTGAAAAAGCTCATGTTAGTGCATCCTCTGCTCATGAAACAAAGGGATATGTTGCTGCAAGTCCAACTAAGTTGGAGACATACTTTGGTGCAACATAAGTTTCTATACCTCCTAAGATGGAAGTCAGAAGAAGGGCGGTTGCTGCAAATGGAACTGAAACAGTAGCACAATCTGTTGCAACAAGATCTGAAATAGTTGGACAGTTTGATGTAAGAGCTACTAAAACAGAGAAAGAAGTTGCCGCAATAGTTGGTGCAGATAATGATATATCAACTGAACATGTTCCAGCGGAAGCACCTCCTCCTGTTGACAAATCCGATGATAGTTGGTCCATTTTGTATCATGTTTTCCTATTGTTATTTATGATGTTTTTATGCATAATAATGCTTTTTCGAGTAATTCTAATGCATTTTCTCTCATATATGCTAGGTACACACAAAGAGGGAGAATACCGACAGCTGGAATTCTGGACCTGAAAAGGCTACGTCGGGCTACCTATTCTACACAACTCCAAATGAGCTGAAACTTCACGAGGAATTTTTATGGAATAAATAATAATTATTGGAGAAAATAAGTACCAGAGGGGGCCCACCAGGTGGGCACAACCCACCTGGGCGTGCCAAGGAGCCCAGGCGCGCCCTGGTGGGTGGTGCCCTCCTCGGCCCACCTTCGGTGCCCATCTTCCAGTATATAAGTCATTTTGACCTAGAAAAAAAATCAGGGGAGGACTTTCGGGACGAAGCGCCACCGTCTCGAGGCGGAACTTGGGCAGGAGCACTTTTGCCCTCCGGCGGAGCGATTCCGCTGGGGGAACTTCCCTCCCGGAGGAGGAAATCATCGTCATCATCATCACCAACAACTCTCCCATCTTGGGGAGGGCAATCTCCATCAACATCGTCAACAACACCATCTCCTCTCAAACCCTAGTTCATCTCTTGTGTTCAATCTTTGTACCGGAACTATAGATTGGTACTTGTGGGTGACTAGTAGTGTTGATTACATCTTGTAGTTGACTACTATATGGTTTATTCGGTGGAAGATTATATGTTTAGATCCATTATGCTATTTAATACCCCTCTGATCATGAGCATGATTATCATTTGTGAGTAGTTACTTTTTTTCTTGAGGTCACGGGAGAAATCTTGTTGCAAGTAATCATGTGAACTTGATATGTGTTCAATATTTTGATGGTATGTATGTTGTGATTCCCTTAGTGGTGTCATGTGAACGTCGCCTACATGACACTTGACCACACTTGGGCCTAAGGGAATGCATTGTGGAGTAGTTATTAGATGATGGGTTGCGAGACTTAAACCCTAGTTTATGCGCTATTCTGTAAGGGACTGATTTGGATCCAAAAGTTTAATGCTATGGTTAGATTTATTCTTAATACTTTTGTCATAGTTTCGCATGCTTGCGAGGGGGTTAATCATAACTAGGAGGTTTGTTCAAGTAAGAACAGCACCTAAGCACTAGTCCACCCACATATCAAATTATCAAAGTAGCGAACACAAATCAAACTAACATGATGAAAGTGACTAGATGAAATTCCCATGTACCCTCAAGAACACTTTGCTTATCATAATAGACCGTTTTGGCCTGTCCTTTGCCTCAAAAGGCTTGGGCTACCTTGCTGCATTCTTTTTACCATTACCATTACTTACTTGTTACAAATTATCTTGCTATCAAATTACTCGTAACTTATAATTTCAGTGCTTGCAGACATTACCTTGCTGAAACCACTTGTCATTTCCTTCTGCTCCTTGTTTGGTTCGACACTCTTACTTATCGGAAGGACTACAATTGATCCCCTATACTTGTGGGTCATCAAGGCTCTTTTCTGGCGCCGTTGCCGGGGAGTGAAGCGCTCTTGGTAAGTTGAAATCGCTAAGGAAAAATTACTACCATGTGCTGAAATTTGTAGTCACATGTTACTATGGAGAACAATCCTTTGATGTTTTGTTCGAGCTATCTTCACCGCGACCGGAACGACAATTAGTTACCCCTCAACCTACTGCACCTACTGAAAGTATTGGTTATGAAATTCCTTCGGGTATGATAGAACAACTGCTAGCTAATCCTTATGTAGGAGACGGAACCGAACATCCTGATATGCACTTGATATATGTGGATGAAATTTGTGGATTATTTAAGCTTGCAAGTTTACCCGGAGATGAAGCTAAGAAGAAAGTTTTCCCTTTATCTTTGAAGGGAAAAGCATTGGCATGGTATAGGCTATGCAATGATATTGGATCTTGGAATTGGAATCGATTGAAATTGGAATTTCACCAAATTTTTTATCCTATGCATCTAGTTCATCATGATCGAAATTATATATATAATTTTTGGCCTCGTGAAGGAGAAAGCATCGCTCTAGCTTGGGGGAGGCTTAAGTCAATGTTATATTCATGCACCAATCATGAGCTCTCAAGAGAAATTATTATTCAGAATTTTTATGCTCGGCTTTCTCATGATGATCGATCCATGCTTGATACTTCTTGTACTGGTTCCTTTATGAAGAAGACTATTGACTTCCAGTGGGATCTTTTAGAAAGAGTTAAGCGCAACTCTAAAGATTGGGAACTCGACAAAGTTAAAGAGTTAGGTATTAAGCTTAAGTATGATTGTGTTAAATCTTTTATGAAAACTGATGCTTTTCAAAAGTTTAGTAATAAATATGGACTTGACTCTGAGATAGTAGCCTCCTTTTGTGAATCATTTGCTACTCATGTTGACCTCTCTAAGGAGAAGTGGTTTAAATATCACCCGCGTACCAAATAAGAAATTAAAGAACCGGTAATAGCTACAGATGAAACTATTATCTTTAATGTTGATCCAGTTGTTCCTACTGCTTATATTGAAAAACCACCTTTCCCTGTTAGGATAAATGAACATGCTAAAGTTTGAATTATGGTCAACAAGAGTTATATTAGAACTTCCAAACCTGCTGAACAAATTAAAGTAGAACCTAATGTTGCTATGGTTAAATATCTCTTGGTTGAAAATATAGATGGGCATGTTATTTACTTCTGTGATGAAGCTGCTATAATTGCCAAACCCGATGAAAAAGATAAACATAGACCCGTTGTTGGCATGCCTGTTGTCTCAGTTAAAATAGGAGATCACCGTTATCATGGTTTATGCGACATAGGTGCTAGCGTGAGTGCTATTCCTTTTACCTTATATCAAGAAATTATGAATGATATAGCACTCGCTGAAATAGAAGACATAGATGTTACTATTAAACTTGCTAATAGAGACACCATCACACTACTTGGGATTGTTAGAGATGTTGAAGTCTTGTGTGGGAAAATAAAATACCCTACTGATTCCCCACAAGATGACTTTTGTCCCATTATCTTTGGTAGACCATTCTTGAACACCATTAATGCTAAAATAGATTGTGAGAAACAAACTGTTGGTGTTAGTTTTGGTGATGAGTCTCATGAGTTTAATTTTTCCAAGTTTAGTAGAAAACATCATAAGAAATACTTGTCTAGTGAGGATGAAATAATTGGTCTTGCTTCTATTTCCATGTCTCCTGCCGATCCTCTAGAGCAATATTTGCTAGACTATGAAAATGATATGCATCTGCATGAAAAAATGAAATAGATAAAATTTTCTTTGAACAACGTCCTCTTCTGAAACACAATTTGCCTACTGAAACTCTAGGAGGTACTCCTCCACCTAAAGGTGATCCTGTGTTTGAATTAAAACTATTGCGAGACACTTTGAAATATGCTTATCTTGACGAAAAAAAAGATTTATCCTGTTATTATTAGTGCTAACCTTTCAGAACATGAAGAAGAAAGATTATTAAAGGTTTTGAGTAAGCAATGAGCTGCCATTGTATATACTCTTGATGATCTTAAGGGCATTAGTCCCACTCTCTGCCAGCACAGAATTAATATGGAACATGATGCTAAACCCATTGTTGATCACCAACGACGTTTAAATCCCAAAATGAAAGAAGTGGTAAGAATAGAAATACTGAAGCTTCTGGAAGCAGGTATAATCTATCCCATAGCTAATAGTAGATGGGTAAGTCCCATTCATTGTGTCCCTAAAAAGGGAGGTATTACCATTGTTCCTAATGATAAGAATGAACTTATTCCACAAAGAATTGTCACTGGTTATACAATGGTAATCAATTTTAGAAAATTAAATAAAGCTACTAGAAAAGATCATTACCCTCTGCCTTTTATTGATCAAATGCTAGAAAGACTATCAAAGGCACACAATTTTGTTTTATTTTGATGGATATTATGGTTTCTCTCAAATACCTGTTTCACAACCTGATCAAGAGAAAACCACCTTTACTTGTCCTTTTGGAACTTATGCTTATAGACGTATGCCTCTTGGTTTATGCAATGCACACTACTGGAATCAGCCTCTTTGCCGTCCGCCATGGCGGACGGCAAAGGCATGGTTCACGGACGGCAAAACTCTTTGCCGTCCGCTAGCGGGCGGCAAACTGTCTGGATGAACGCATGCCAGCAAAGGCCTTCTTTGCCGTCCGCTTCTCAGAAATAGACGGCAAAGGATTACGCCGTCCACCATCCGAGGCCAGCAGACGACATAGACTATGGATGGCAGTGCGGTGGCGTGAGAGCCGTTAGGGGTTTAACGCCGCTCTTTGCCGTCTGGCAATAGACGGCAAAGAGCTCAGCTAGGCAGAACTGGGAAGTTGCCATGTGTACAGCTATGCCGTCCGCAGGCAGATGGCAAAGAGGTATGAATCTTTGCCGTCTGCTGGCTGATGGCATAGCTGGTCACTTTGCCGTCTGCCAGCAGACGGCAGAATGACCAAATAGGCAGCCAGTGTTCCCAGTTTGCACAGGTGACTGCCACGTGTCGTCTTTGCCATCTGCTAGCGGACGGCAGGCTACATATCCCCTAATTTTATTTTAATCCATTTAATTTGACAGTGTTTCAAACACAGATATACATGCATACGTATGGAACATATCCAACAACATATAACAACAAGTCGAACATCATATTTCAACAAATCCAACAACATATATATCCAACATCATATTTCATCGAGCATATATATCCAACAACATATTTCAACAAATCCAACAACATATATATCCAACATATATATATCCAACATGTATAGCTTATTTTTTATCTAACTTAGGTAATTATGCCATTTAGGATGAAAATAAGCTAAGTATCCATTTGTAAAGCAAAAGACTAGAGAAAACTTACCCTCATCACAACAAATGTGATGAAGATCGCAACTAAGGTAACAATTGATCCAACGGCATAATGATACCAAGCCTCATTATCAATGGCATATTTTCTAATCTTCTTAAGCTTCAGGTGCATTGCATCCATCTTCAAGCGCATTGCATTCATCTTCATCTTGTGATCATCGATGACATCGGCAACATACAACTCCAATGTCATCTTCTCTTCTTCAATTCTTTTAATTTTTTCTTTCAAATACACATTTTCTTTTTCAACTAAATTTAACTTCTCGACAAGAGGGTCCATTTCAAATTCCGGTTCACATACCTCCTAGATTAAAGTATCTCTATGTCAACTTGATGGCCATAATTTGCATAAATGTGAAATGCAACAAATAGTTATGAAAGAGAATTTACCACATCCGAATCATAAAGCGGGCGAGGGCCGGCCGGGACGGAAATCAAGACCATGGCACTATGTATAAGAAACAATCATACAAAGTAAGAAAATAATAAATACCAACTATATAAATCATACAATCATATGAATAACTATATAAATCAAGTAATACATAAAAATTTGAATACCTAATAATCATTATCGGTAATGACGTGCTCGTCATCATCATTAATAAAAGCATCATCATCATCATCACTATCGGTAATGACATGCTCATCATCATCATTAATAAATGCATCATCATGTGGAAGGACACCTTTACGTAATCGTTCAAGCATTGACAGGTCATCTGTAGCTGTAACTTCTTCTTCTTCCGCCTCTTCTTGTTACGGCTCACGGGTGAAGTCGGATTCACTATCGTTGTCTACTTCCATGTTCTAGGGTGGAGTAGAGTGGTTCTTGAAATGTTTTTTTGGAAAGACGTGTTGCTAGGAAGAATTCTCCTTCGTCATATATGTCCTGGTTAATGTGAGGTTCATAATCCTTTTCATGGGGGGAGGTGGTCTAACACGTGGCGGCACTTCATAAACGACATCCCAACCACTGAGATTTGGATCACTTTGACAAGCCCATGGTAGATAGAAAACTTGGGTTTCCTGTTGAGCCGTAATATAGACATCGGGAACATCCTGTTGGGGAACGTAGCAGAAATTCAAAATTTTCCTACGTGTCACCAAGATCTATCTATGGAGAGACTAGCAACGAGGGGAAGGAGAGTGCATCTACATACCCTTGTAGATCGCTAAGCGGAAGCGTTCAAGAGAACGGGGTTGATGGAGTCGTACTCGTCGTGATCCAAATCACCGATGACCAAGTGCCGAACGGACGGCACCTCCGCGTTCAACACACGTACAGCCCGGTGACGTCTCCCACGCCTTGATCCAGCAAGGAGGGAGGGAGAGGTTGAGGAAGACATCATCCAACAGCAGCACAACGGCGTGGTGGTGGTGGAGGAGCGTGGCTATCCTGCAGGGCTTCGCCAAGCACCACAGAAGAGGAGGAAGAAGAGACGCAGGGCTGCACCAAGAGAGATTGAATCGCGTGTGTGGGAAGCCCCCTTAGGCCTCATATATATAGGGGAAGGGGAGGGCTGCGCCCCCTCTAGGGTTCCCACCCCTAGGGGGGGCGGCATCCCTAGATGGCAAAGGGGGTGGCGACCAAGAGGGGAGAGGGGAGGGAGGCGCAGCTAGATGGGCCCTAAGGCCCATCCCCTTTAGGGTTTGCCCCCTTCCCACCTCTTAGGCGCCATGGGACCTTGTGGGGCTGATGCCCTTGGCCCATGTAGGCCATGGAGCACTCCCTACAACCCATGTGGCCCGCTGGGGCAGGTGGCCCCACTTGGTGGACCCCCGGGACCCTCCCGGTGGTCCCGGTACATTACCGATAAACCCCGAAACCTTTCCGGTGACCAAAACAGGACTTCCCATATATAAATCTTTACCTCCGGACCATTCCGGAACTCCTCGTGACGTCCGGGATCTCATCCGGGACTCCTAACAACATTCGGTAACCACATACTAACTTCCTTTATAACCCTAGCGTCATCGAACCTTAAGTGTGTAGACCCTACGGGTTCGGGAGACATGTAGACATGACCGAGACGTCCTCTGGTCAATAACCAACAGCGGGATCTGGATACCCATGTTGGCTACCACATCTTCCACGATGATCTCATCGGATGAACCACGATGTCAAGGACTTAATCAATCCCGTATACAATTCCCTTTGTCTATCGGTACGATACTTGCCCGAGATTCGATCGTCGGTATCCCGATACCTTGTTCAATCTCGTTACCGGCAAGTCTCTTTACTCGTTCCGTAACACATCATCCCGTGATCAACTCCTTGATCATATTGTGCACATTATGATGATGTCCTACCGAGTGGGCCCAGAGATACCTCTCCGTCACACGGAGTGACAAATCCCAGTCTCGATTCGTGCCAACCCAACAGACACTTTCAGAGATACCCGTAGTGTAACTTTATAGCCACCCAGTTACGTTGTGACGTTTGGTACACCCAAAGCACTCCTACGGCATCCGGGAGTTGCACAATCTCATGGTCTAAGGAAATGATACTTGACATTAGCAAAGCTTTAGCATACGAACTACACGATCTAGTGCTATGCTTAGGATTGGGTCTTGTCCATCACATCATTCTCCTAATGATGTGATCCCGTCATCAACGACATCCGATGTCCATGGTCAGGAAACCGTAACCATCTATTGATCAACGAGCTAGTCAACTAGAGGCTTACTAGGGACATGGTGTTGTCTATGTATCCACACATGTATCTGAGTTTCCTATCAATACAATTATAGCATGGATAATAAACGATTATCATGAACAAGGAAATATTATAATAACTTATTTATTATTGCCTCTAGGGCATATTTCCAACAGTCTCCCACTTGCACTAGAGTCAATAATCTAGTTCACATCGCCATGTGATTAACACTCACAGGTCACATCGCCATGTGACTAACACCCAAGAGTTTACTAGAGTCAGTAGTCTAGTTCACATCACTTATGTGATTAACACTCAATGAGTTCTAGGTTTGATCATGTTGCTTGTGAGAGAGGTTTTAGTCAACGGGTCTGAACCTTTCAGATCCGTGTGTGCTTTACAAATCTCTATGTCATCTCCTAGATGTAGCTACCACGTTCTATTTGGAGCTATTCCAAATAACTGTTCTGCTTGGAGCTATTCTAAATTGTTGCTCCATTATACGTATCCGGTATCTCTACTCAGAGCTATCCGAATAGGTGTTAAGCTTGCATCGACGTAACCCTTTACGACAAACTCTTTTACCACCTCCATAATCGAGAAAAATTCCTTAGTCCACTGGTTACTAAGGATAACTTTGACCGTTGTCCTGGGATCCATTCTTGGATCACTCTTGTACCCCTTGTCTGACTCATGGCAAGGCACACTTCAGGTGCGGTACACAGCATAGCATACTGTAGAGCCTATGTCTTAAGCATAGCAGACGACCTTCGTCCTTTCTCTCTATTCTGCCGTGGTCGAGCTTTAAGTCTTAACTTCATACCTTACAACTCAGGCAAGAACTACTTCTTTGACTGATCCATCTCGAACACCTTCAAGATCATGTTAAGGTATGTGCTCATTTGAAAGTACCATTAAGCGTTTTGATCTATCCTTATAGATCTTGATGCTCAATGTTCAAGTAGCTTAATCCAGGCTTTCATTGAAAAACACTTTCCAAATAACCCTATATGCTTTCCAGAAATTCTACGTCATTCTGATCAACAATATGTCAACAACATATACTTATCAGAAATTCTATAGTGCTCCCACTCACTTCTTTGGAAATACAAGTTTCTCATAAACTTGTATAAACCAAAATCTTTGATCATCTCATCAAAGCACACATTCCAACTCCGAGATGCTTACTCCAGTCCTTAGAAGGATTGCTGGAGCTTTGCATACTTATTAGCATATTTCAGGATTGACAAAAACTTCCGGTTGTATCACATACAACCTTTCCTCATAAATCGTCAAGGAAACAATGTTTTGACATCCTATCTGCAAGATTTCATAAATAATGCAGTAATTGCTAATATAATTCCATAAGACTCTCAGCATCGCTATGAGTGAGACAGTCTCACCGTAGTCAACTCCTTGAACTTGTCGGAAAACATCTTAATGACAAGTCGAGCTTTTTTAATGGTGATACACACCATCATTGTCTGTCTTCCTTTTAAAATCCATCTATACTCAACAACCTCACGACCATCGAGTTGTTCTGTCAAAGTCTACACTTTGTTTCCATACATGGATCCTCTCTCGGATTTTATGGCCTCGATCCATCCATCGGAATCCAGGCCCACCATCATTTCTCCATAGCTCGTAGGTTCATTGTTGCCTAGCAACATGACTTCCAAGACAGGATTATGTACCACTCTGAAGTAGCATGCATCCTTGTCATCCTACGAGGTTTGGGAGTGACTTGATCTGAAGTTTCATGATCACTATCATAAGCTTCCACTTCAATTGGTGTAGGTGCCACAGGAATAACTCTTTGTGCCCTGCTATACACTAGTTGAAGTAACGGTTCAATAACCTCATCAAGTCTCTACCATCCTCCCACTCAATTCTTTCGAGAGAAACTTTTCCTCGAGAAAGGACCCGATTCTAGAAACAATCCCTTATTGCTTTCGGATCTGAGACAGGAGGTATACCCAACTGTTTTGGGTGTCCTATGAAGATGCATTTATCCGCTTTGGGTTCGAGTTTATCTGCCTGAAACTTTTCACAAAAGCGTCGCAGCCCCAAACTTTTAAGAAATGACAGCTTAGGTTTCTCTAAACCATAGTTCATACGGTGTCATCTCATCGGAATTACGTGATGCCCTATTTAAAGTGAATGTGGTTGTCTCTAATGCCTAACCCATAAACTATCGTGGTAATTCGATAAGAGACATCATGGTATGCATCTATCCAATAGGGTGCAGTTATGATGTTCGGACACACCATCACACTATGGTGTTCCAGGCTGTATCAGTTGTGAAACAATTTCCACAATGTCTTAATTCTGTGCCAAACTCGTAATTCAGATATTCATCTCTATGATCATATCATAGATACTTTATCCTCTTCTCACGACG
Source organism: Triticum monococcum (assembly GCA_034509565.1). Taxonomy (NCBI): domain Eukaryota; kingdom Viridiplantae; phylum Streptophyta; class Magnoliopsida; order Poales; family Poaceae; genus Triticum; species Triticum monococcum. Next base: position 750,449,695 of record CM067843.1, on the reverse strand, counting down.
ATCTTTCAACTTCACCCTCAAATTACTTGAACCTTTCAATAATTCAGACTCGTGATTCATCAAGTAAATATACTCAACATCTACTCAAATCATCTGTGAAGAACATAACGATATCCACTACATGCCTCAGCACTCATTGGACTGCACACATCAAAATGTATTACTTCCAGCAAGTTGCTTTCTGGTTCCATTTTACTGAAACCGAGGCTTTCAGTCATTTTGCCCATGTGGTATGATTTGCATGTCTCAAGTGATTCAAAATCAAGTGAGTTCAAACGGTCCATTTGCATGGAGTTTCTTCATGCATATATACCAATAGACATGGTTCGCATGTCTCAAACTTTTCAAAACGAGTGAGTCCAAAGATCCATCAACATGGAGCTTCTTCATGCGTTTTATACCGATATGACTTACGTGGCAGTGCCACAAGTAGGTGGTACTATTCATTACCATCTTTTGGCATGAACATGTGTATCACTACGATCGAGATTCAATAAACCATTTTATTCTAGGTGCAAGACCATTGAAGGTATTATTCAAATAAACAGAGTAACCATTATTCTCCTTAAATGAATAACCGTATTGCGATAGACATAATCCAATCATGTCTATGCTCAACGCAAACACCAATCTCGATGGTAGAGGGAGCGTGCGATGCTTGATCATATCAACATTGGAAACACTTCCAACACATATCGTCAGCTCACCTTTAGCTAGTCTCCGTTTATTCTGTAGCTTTTATTTCGAGTTACTAACACTTAGCAACCGAACCGGTATCTAATACCCTGGTGCTACTAGGAGTACTAGTAAAGTACACATCAACACAATGTATATCCAATATACTTCTATCGACCTTGCCAGCCTTCTTATCTACCAAGTATCTAGGGTAATTCTGCCCCAGTGGCTGTTCCTCTTATTACAGAAGCACTTAGTCTCGGGTTTGGGTTCAACCTTGGGTTTCTTCACCAGAGCAGCAGCTGAATTGCCGTTTCATGAAGTATCCCTTCTTGCCCTTGCCCTTCTTGAAACTAGTGGTTTCACCAACCATCAACAATTGATGCTCCTTCTTGATTTCTACTTTTGTGGTGTCAAACATCGTGAATATCTCAAGGATCATCATATATGTCCCTGATATATTATAGTTCATCACGAAGCTCTAGCTGCTTGGTGGTAATGACTTCGGAGAAACATCACTATATCATCTGGAAGATCAACTCCCACTCGATTCAAATGATTGTTGTACTCAGACAATCTGAGCACAAGCTCAACAATTGAGCTTTTCTCCTTTAGTTTGTGGGCTAAGAAAATCGTCGGAGGTCTTATACCTCTTGACGTGGGCACGAGCCTGAAATCCCAATTTCAGCCCTCAAAACATCTCATATGTTTCGCGACGTTTCAAAAACGTCTTTGGTGCCTCAATTCTAAACCGTTTAACTGAACTATCATGTAGTTATCAAAACGTGTATGTCAGATGTTCGCAACATCTACAGACGACGTTCGAGGTTCAGCATACTGAGCGGTGCATTAACGACATAAGCCTTCTGCTGTCTGCATAATTGCTACTATCAACTTTCAACTAATTTTTCTCTAGGAACATATCTAAACAGTAGAACTAAAGCGCGAGCTACGACATAATTTGCAAAATTCTTTTGACTATGTTCAGGATAATTAAGTTCATCTTATGAACTCCCACTTAGATAGACATCCCTCTAGTCATCTAAGTGATTACATGATCCGAGTCAACTAGGCCGTGTTCGATCATCACGCGAGACGGACTAGTCAATATCGGTGAACATCTTCATGTTGATCGTATCTTCTATACGACTCATGCTCGACCTTTCGGTCTTCTGTGTTCCGAGGCCATGTCTGTACATGCTAGGCTCGTCAAGTCAACCTAAGTGTTTGCATGTGTTCCGAGGCCATGTCTGTACATGCTAGGCTCATCAACACCCGTTGTATGTGAACGTTAGAATCTATCACACCCGATCATCACGTGGTGCTTCGAAACGACGAACTGTAGCAACGGTGCACAGTTAGGGGAGAACACTTCTTGAAATTTTAATGAGGGGTCATCTTATTTACTACCGTCGTTCTAAGAAAATAAGATGTATAAACATGATAAACATCACATGCAATCAAATAGTGACATGATATGGCCATCATCACTTTGCTCCTTTTGATCTCCATCTTCGGGGCTCCATGATCATCATCGTCACCGGCATGTCACCATGATCTCCATCATCATGATCTCCATCATCGTGTCTTCATGAAGTTGCCTCGCCAACTATTACTTCTACTACTATGGCTAACGATTAGCAATAAAGTAAAGTAATTACATGATGTTTAAGTTGACACGCAGGTCATAAATAAATTAAGACAACTCCTATGGCTCCTACCGGTTGTCATACTCATCGACATGCAAGTCGTGATTCCTATTACAAGAACATGATCAATCTCATACATCACATATATCATTCATCACATCCTTTGGCCATATCACATCACATAGCATACCCTGCAAAAACAAGTTAGACGTCCTCTAATTGTTGTTTGCATGTTTTACGTGGCTGCTATGGGTTTCTAGCAAGAACGGTTCTTACCTACGCAAAGACCACAACGTGATATGCCAATTGCTATTTACCCTTCATAAGGACCCTTTTCATCGAATCCGATCCGACTAAAGTGGGAGAGACAGACACCCGCCAGCCACCTTATGCAACTAGTGCATGTTTGTCGGTGGAACCGGTCTCACGTAAGAGTACGTGTAAGGTTGGTCCGGGCCGCTTCATCCCACGATGCCGCCGAATCAAGATAAGACTAGTAACGGCAAGCATATTGAACAAAATCAACGCCCACAACTACTTTGTGTTCTACTCGTGCATAGAATCTACGCAATAGACCTAGCTCATGATGCCACTGATGGGGAACGTAGCAGAAATTCAAAATTTTCCTACGTGTCACCAAGATCTATCTATGGAGAGACTAGCAACGAGGGGAAGGAGAGTGCATCTACATACCCTTGTAGATCGCTAAGTGGAAGCGTTCAAGAGAACGGGGTTGATGGAGTCGTACTCGTCGTGATCCAAATCACCGATGACCAAGTGCCGAACGGACGGCACCTCCGCGTTCAACACACGTATAGCCCGGTGACGTCTCCCACGCCTTGATCCAGCAAGGAGGGAGGGAGAGGTTGAGGAAGACTTCATCCAACAGCAGCACAATGGCGTGGTGGTGGTGGAGGAGCGTGGCTATCCTGCAGGGCTTCGCCAAGCACCACAGAAGAGGAGGAAGAAGAGACGCAGGGCTGCACCAAGAGAGATTGAATTGCGTGTGTGGGCAGCCCCCTTAGGCCTCATATATATAGGGGAAGGGGAGGGCTACGCCCCCTCTAGGGTTCCCACCCCTAGGGGGGCGGCAGCCCTAGATGGCAAAGGGGGTGGCGGCCAAGAGGGGAGAGGGGAGGGAGGCGCAGCTAGATGGGCCCTAAGGCCCATCCCCTTTAGGGTTTGCCCCCTTCCCACCTCTTAGGCACCATGGGACCTTGTGGGGCTGCTGCCCTTGGCCCATGTAGGCCAAGGAGCACTCCCTACAACCCATGTGGCCCCCTGGGGCAGGTGGCCCCACTTGGTGGACCCCCGGGACCCTCCCGGTGGTCCCGGTACATTACCGATAAACCCCGAAACCTTTCCGGTGACCAAAACAGGACTTCCCATATATAAATCTTTACCTCCGGACCATTCCGGAACTCCTCGTGACGTCCGGGATCTCATCCGGGACTCCGAACAACATTCGGTAACCACATACTAACTTCCTTTATAACCCTAGCGTCATCGAACCTTAAGTGTGTAGACCCTACGGGTTCGAGAGACATGTAGACATGACCGAGACGTCCTCTGGTCAATAACCAACAGCGGGATCTGGATACCCATGTTGGCTACCACATCTTCCACGATGATCTCATCGGATGAACCACGATGTCAAGGACTTAATCAATCCCGTATACAATTCCCTTTGTCTATCGGTACGATACTTGCCCGAGATTCGATCGTCGGTATCCCGATACCTTGTTCAATCTCGTTACCGGCAAGTCTCTTTACTCGTTCCGTAACACATCATCCCGTGATCAACTCCTTGATCATATTGTGCACATTATGATGATGTCCTACCGAGTGGGCCCAGAGATACCTCTCCGTCACACGGAGTGACAAATCCCAGTCTCGATTCGTGCCAACCCAACAGACACTTTCAGAGATACCCGTAGTGTACCTTTATAGCCACCCAGTTACGTTGTGACGTTTGGTACACCCAAAGCACTCCTACGGCATCCGGGAGTTGCACAATCTCATGGTCTAAGGAAATGATACTTGACATTAGCAAAGCTTTAGCATACGAACTACACGATCTAGTGCTATGCTTAGGATTGGGTCTTGTCCATCACATCATTCTCCTAATGATGTGATCCCGTCATCAACGACATCCGATGTCCATGGTCAGGAAACCGTAACCATCTATTGATCAACGAGCTAGTCAACTAGAGGCTTACTAGGGACATGGTGTTGTCTATGTATCCACACATGTATCTGAGTTTCCTATCAATACAATTATAGCATGGATAATAAACGATTATCATGAACAAGGAAATATAATAATAACTTATTTATTATTGCCTCTAGGGCATATTTCCAACAGTCTCCCACTTGCACTAGAGTCAATAATCTAGTTCACATCGCCATGTGATTAACACTCACAGGTCACATCGCCATGTGACTAACACCCAAGAGTTTACTAGAGTCAGTAGTCTAGTTCACATCACTTATGTGATTAACACTCAATGAGTTCTAGGTTTGATCATGTTGCTTGTGAGAGAGGTTTTAGTCAACGGGTCTGAACCTTTCAGATCTGTGTGTGCTTTACAAATCTCTATGTCATCTCCTAGATGTAGCTACCACGTTCTATTTGGAGCTATTCCAAATAACTGTTCTGCTTGGAGCTATTCTAAATTGTTGCTCCATTATACGTATCCGGTATCTCTACTCAGAGCTATCCGAATAGGTGTTAAGCTTGCATCGACGTAACCCTTTACGACAAACTCTTTTACCACCTCCATAATCGAGAAAAATTCCTTAGTCCACTGGTTACTAAGGATAACTTTGACCGTTGTCCTGTGATCCATTCTTGGATCACTCTTGTACCCCTTGACTGACTCATGGCAAGGCACACTTCAGGTGCGGTACACAGCATAGCATACTGTAGAGCCTATGTCTTAAGCATAGCAGACGACCTTCGTCCTTTCTCTCTATTCTGCCGTGGTCGAGCTTTAAGTCTTAACTTCATACCTTACAACTCAGGCAAGAACTACTTCTTTGACTGATCCATCTCGAACACCTTCAAGATCATGTTAAGGTATGTGCTCATTTGAAAGTACCATTAAGCGTTTTGATCTATCCTTATAGATCTTGATGCTTAATGTTCAAGTAGCTTAATCCAGGCTTTCATTGAAAAACACTTTCCAAATAACCCTATATGCTTTCCAGAAATTCTACGTCATTCTGATCAACAATATGTCAACAACATATACTTATCAGAAATTCTATAGTGCTCCCACTCACTTCTTTCGAAATACAAGTTTCTCATAAACTTGTATAAACCAAAATCTTTGATCATCTCATCAAAGCACACATTCCAACTCCAGATGCTTACTCCAGTCCTTAGAAGGATTGCTGGAGCTTTGCATACTTATTAGCATATTTCAGGATTGACAAAAACTTCCGGTTGTATCACATACAACCTTTCCTCATAAATCGTCAAGGAAACAATGTTTTGACATCCTATATGCAAGATTTCATAAATAATGCAGTAATTGCTAATATAATTCCAACAGACTCTCAGCATCGCTATGAGTGAGACAGTCTCACCGTAGTCAAGTCCTTGAACTTGTCGGAAAACATCTTAATGACAAGTCGAGCTTTCTTAATGGTGATACACACCATCATTGTCTGTCTTCCTTTTAAAATCCATCTATACTCAACAGCCTCACGACCATCGAGCTGTTCTGTCAAAGTCTACACTTTGTTTCCATACATGGATCCTCTTTCGGATTTTATGGCCTCGAGCCATCTATCGGAATCCAGGCCCACCATCGCTTCTCCATAGCTCGTAGGTTCATTGTTGTCTAGCAACATGACTTCCAAGATAGGATTATGTACCACTCTGAAGTAGCATGCATCCTTGTCATCCTACGAGGTTTGGGAGTGACTTGATCCGAAGTTTCATGATCACTATCATAAGCTTCCACTTCAATTAGTATAGGTGCCACAGGAACAAGTCTTTGTGCCCTGCTATACACTAGTTGAAGTAACGGTTCAATAACCTCATCAAGTCTCTACCATCCTCCCACTCAATTCTTTCGAGAGAAACTTTTCCTCGAGAAAGGACCCAATTCTAGAAACAATCCCTTATTGCTTTCGGATCTGAGACAGGAGGTATACCCAACTGTTTTGGGTGTCCTATGAAGATGCATTTATCCGCTTTGGGTTCGAGCTTATCTGCCTGAAACTTTTCACAAAAGCGTCGCAGCCCCAAACTTTTAAGAAATGACAGCTTATGTTTCTCTAAACCATAGTTCATACGGTGTCATCTCATCGGAATTACGTGGTGCCCTATTTAAAGTGAATGTGGTTGTCTCTAATGCCTAACCCATAAACTATCGTGGTAATTCGATAAGAGACATCATGGTATGCATCTATCCAATAGGGTGCAGTTATGATGTTCGGACACACCATCACACTATGGTGTTCCAGGCTGTATCAGTTGTGAAAGAATTTCCACAATGTCTTAATTCTGTGCCAAACTCGTAATTCAGATATTCATCTCTATGATCATATCATAGATACTTTATCCTCTTGTCACGACGATCTTTCAACTTCACCCTGAAATTACTTGAACCTTTCAATAATTCAGACTCGTGATTCATCAAGTAAATATACTCAACATCTACTCAAATCATCTGTGAAGAACATAACGATATCCACTACATGCCTCAGCACTCATTGGACTGCACACATCAAAATGTATTACTTCCAGCAAGTTGCTTTATGGTTCCATTTTACTGAAACCGAGGCTTTCAGTCATTTTGCCCATGTGGTATGATTTGCATGTCTCAAGTGATTCAAAATCAAGTGAGTTCAAACGGTCCATTTGCATGGAGTTTCTTCATGCATATATACCAATAGACATGGTTCGCATGTCTCAAACTTTTCTAAACGAGTGAGTCCAAAGATCCATCAACATGGAGCTTCTTCATGCGTTTTATACCGATATGACTTACGTGGCAGTGCCACAAGTAGGTGGTACTATTCATTACCATCTTTTGGCATGAACATGTGTATCACTTCTGTTAGGTTGTTGAAGAGATACAACGAAATGGTCCGCCATTCTTCAACATCCAACCCTACTGGTTTCCAACCACTAGTTGGTGCGAGATTCCCTTTGAATAGGTTGAGGTTGGATTGAGCCTTTTGAGGTTCGTCAACATTGTACCAAGGCTTCGGATTATGCAAATGACGATTTTTGGCTTCATAGTGTGCTGTCACGAAGTTTTTGCCGCCTCCTCAGTGATGAATGCCTCCGCCATCGATGCTTCTATTCTACGTTTATTTTTACATTTTGCTCGAAGCGTCTTCTGCATCCTCTCAGTTGAGTAGCACCAACGATTTGGCACAGGCCCCGCCAATCGTGCCTCGGTCGGGATATGCAAAATCAAGTATTGCATTGGATTAAAAAAGCTTGGCGGAAAGATCTTCTCTAACTTGCAGATCAACTCCGGCGCCAACTGTTCCATTTCTTTTAGGAGGCCAGGTGATAGTTCTTTCGCACAAAGAACACGGAAGAAATAGCTCAGCTCTGTCAGTACTAGCCATTCATCCTCAGGGATGAAGCCACGCAACATCACCGGCATTATCCGCTCAATCCATATGTGCCAATCATGACTTTTTAGACCAAATATTTTCAATTTTTGAAGACTCACTCCCCTCTTTAGATTTGCTGCATACCCATCGGGGAACATCAACTCCATTTTCACCCACAAAATAATTTCCTTCATAGCTGGCCTTCCAAGATTGAATCATGCCTTTCGCTTCATCCAGTTGATCCCCTTTCCTTTCGGTTCTTTCATGTTTTTAACGGTCTATCACATAGCTCCTCTTGATCGACTCTAGCCTTAGTATTATCCTTTGATTTCCCCTCTATGCCGAACAATGTACCAAAAATGGCTTCGGCGATATTCTTTTCAGTGTGCATCACGTCGATGTTGTGTGGGCAAAGGAGGTCTTTGAAGTAAGGCAGATCCCAGAAGCATGTCTTGTGAGTCCAGGCGTGTTCCTTACTATACCCCTTGAAATACCCTACACGCTCTGGATCTGGCTCGAGAGCGTTTAACTGATCTAGGGTCTGTTGGCCTGTCAATGCAGGTGGTGCAGAGTGTTTGACAACTCTACCTTTGATGAAGTTCTTCTTGTCTTTCCTGAACTTATGGCCAGGATGTAGAAACGGTCTATGCAAGTCGGAGCAACTATACTTGCGCCCTGCCGTCAGCCAACGAAACTCAAGAGCTCCCTTGCATGTGGGGCACGGGAACTTTCCATGCACACACCAGCCAATGAATAGCGCACACGCCGGCAAGTCATGCGTCGAGTACATGTACCAGGCACGCACTATGAAGTTCTGTTTGCTAAAGGCGTCGTATGTCTTGAACCCATTATCCCAAGCTTCTTGCAATTCGTCCTTAAGCGGCTGCAAGTACACATTCATATTCTTCCCCGGATAGTTGGGCCCTGGAATTATCAACGCCAAGAAAATATTCTTTCATTGCATAATCTACCCGGGGGGGGGGGGGATTGAGTGGAATGACAAACACGGGCCAACAGCTGTATGGGGCTGCCATCTGACCAAACACACTGAACCCATCTGTGCTGGTGGCGACTCAAGGATGCCTTGGATCTGCCTTTTTTTTCCTTATGTAATGCATCGAAGCGCTTCCACGCTTCACCATCCGATGTGTGCACCATCATCACATTCCCATCTGCATGTAGTTTGGTTATTTTGCCCGTTCTGTGCCATGTCATCTGTCTGGCCATCTCTTCGACCATGAAAAGACGTTGAAGTCTTGGTACGATTGGCATATACCGAAGAACATTAACGGGTATTTTGGTCTGAGTCTTCTCACCCATACCGTTGTCTACCACAACATACCTGGAAGAATTGCAAATGGGATAATAGTTCAAGTCCTCATACTGAAGCCTAAATAAGACACATCCTTTCTCATAGTCATGTATCTTCTCATATGGCATCTTAAGAGCACGGAGGATTTTGTCTGACTGATACAGATTTGGAGGTAGCACATGGCCTTTGGGTAGAAATCATCCGAATACTATCATCATCGCGTCGTAGCATTCTCTGCCCAAGTTGAATTGAGCCTTCAAAGCCATCATTTTTGAGATGGCATCCAGCTAACAAAAGCACAATGTGCTCGTGGAGAGGACGTTTTGAGGACTCCAACATTTCAGTGAAGGCCTTTGCAGTTTCCTCCATCTCCTCGTCCGAGTCCCGAGCATCGTCAAAGCCTTGCACCATGTCTGCGGTCCCGGTACCATGCTCGTCGGTGCGATGATGAACCTAGGCTCTGGCACGTTGGGCAGACTCACCATGTAATGTCCAGACCGTGTAACCAGGCGTAAAACCAAACTTCTGCAGGTCTTTACTCACTTCAAGCTCGTCCCTCTTGTTATAGTTGTCGCAACGGGCACAGGGGCACCAGCTAAATTCCTGGCCATTTGCAAATGTGGCTCTAATAAACCCTTTGATTTTGTTAACCATTCCTCGGTCCAAACTTTCTGACTAGTGTAACCGGTGTAGATCCATGCATGATCACTCATATTGACTTCCTACTGGACACACAAGAAATATATACATAATTAAGCAAACCATATCCATCAGTTAATAGAGTTTGTCAGTTTTATTACGTCCATGCAACCTACACGCTAATAGGTAAAGAACCCAATCTACTACTACTACTACTACTACTACTACTCTTTTTTCTTCTGCTTCTTCCTCTTCTTCTTTTTCTTTTTTTCATCTTTCTTGATTATTCTTAAAAACATGAAAAAACCCTAAACAAAACTATAAACTAAATGTAACCTAAAATAAACTAAATTGACCTAAACTAAATAAACCAAACTAACCTAAACTAAACAAATATAAACTAAATCTAAAAAAACAGGAAAAAACTCACCACGATGAGGGGCTGGGCAGTGCCGGGGCAGGGCCGTGCGGTGCGTCCGGGTGGCGGCGGCTTGGGACGGGGGCGGGGTGGCCGGCGACTCAGGACGGGGGCGGCGCGGCCGGGCAGGCGGGGCGGGCAGGGCGTAGCGGCCAGCGGTGGTGGCTCGCCTGGACGGCTACGGCTTGGGACGAGCGGGGCGGGGTGGCCGACGACGTGGGTGGCGCGGGACGGGGCGGCCGACGACATGGGTGGCGCAAGGCGGGGGCGGCTCAGGCGCGGCCGGGCGGGCGGGGCGGCGCGACCGGCGGCGCAGCCGGGCGGCGGCGCGGCCGGGCGGCGGCAGGGGTGAGGGGTCGGGGCGGCTCGGGCAGGGAGAGAGAGGAAATGGACAGATCGGGCGCGGGCGCGGCCCCTTATCTGCTAGGTCACATCTCTTTGTCGTCTGCCAGCAGACGGCAAAGAGCGCACCTAGTGGGGTGGGGCCTGGGGGAAACGGACGAACTAACGGCCATCTTCATTGCCGTCTGCTGACGGACGACAAAGATGTTTTGCCGTGAGCCAGCAGACGGCAAGGAAGATGGTCGTTAGGTCGTCCCCGTACGCCCGCCACCCACCCTCTTTGCCGTCAGCTAGCAGATGTCAAAGATATGCTGATGGCAAAGCCATTCTTTGCCGTCCGCTGCCTCTTTGCCGTCAGTTTTCTGGTGGCTGATGGCAAAGCCTTTCTTTGTCGTCCGCTAGCTGACGGCAAAGAAGTGGCAGACGGCAAATAAGTGGATTCCAGTAGTGGCACCTGCTACCTTTCAAAGATGTATGACTGCTATATTCTCTGATTTTTGTGACAAGATTGTTGAGGTTTTCATGGATGATTTTTCCGTTTACGGAACTTCTTTTGATGATTGCTTAAGCAACCTTGATCGAGTTTTGCAGAGATGCGAGCAAACTAATCTCATCATGAATTGGGAGAAGTGCCACTTTATGGTTAATGAAGGTATTGTCTTGGGACGTAAAATTTCTGAACGAGGTATTGAGGTGGATAAAGCTAAGGTTGATGCAATTGAGAAAATGCCATGTCCTAAAGATATCAAAGGTATTCCTAGTTTCCTCGGTCATGCTGGTTCCTATAGGAGGTTTATTAAAGACTTCTCTAAAATTTCTAGGCCTCTTACCAATATTTTACAAAAGGAAGTTCCATTTTTTGATGATGATTGTGTAGAAGCCTTTGAAACACTTAAGAAAGCCTTCATTTCTGCACCTGTTGTTCAACCACCTGATTAGAACTTGCCTTTTGAAATTATGTGTGATGCTAGTGATTATGTTGTTGGTAATCTTCTAGGACAAAGAGTTAATAAGAAATTAAATGTTATTCATTATGCTAGTAAAACTCTAGACAGAGCCCAAAGCAATTGTGCTACTACTGAAAAAGAATTCCTAGAAGTGGTGTTTGCTTGTGATAAATTTAGATCTTACATTGTTGATTCTAAAGTGAATGTTCACACAGATCATACTGCTATGAAATATCTTATGGGAAGGAAAGATGCTAAACCTAGACTCATTAGGTGGGTTCTTTTGCTACAAGAATTTGATTTACATATCGCTGGTAGAAAAGGAGTTGAGAACCCCGTGGCTGATAACTTGTCTTGGCTAGAAAATATTCTTGATGACCCACAACCTATTAATGATAGTTTTCCTGATGAACAATTAGCTGCAATAAATGTTTCTCATAACACTCCTTGGTTTGCTGACTATGCCAATTATATTGTTGCTAAATATATACCACCTAGCTTCACACAGGAACAAAAGATAAAATTCTTCTATGATTTAAGACATTACTTTTGGGATGACCCACATCTTTATAAAGAAGGAGTAGATGGTATTATTAGACTTTGTGTACCTGAGCATGAACAGGTTCAAATCCTATGGAAATGTCACTCCGAAGCTTATGGAGGACATCATGCGGGAGATACAACTGCTCACAATGTATTTCAATCTGGTTTTTATTGTCCTACTCCCTTCAAGGATGCCCGTAAGTTTGTTTTATCTTGTGATAGAATTGGAAATATTGGTAAGCGTTAAGAAATGCCTACAAAATATTCAATTGTTGTTGAACCATTTGATGTTTGGGGATTTGATTAAACGGGACCTTTTCCTTCCTCTAATGGGTACACACATATTTTGGTTGCTGTTGATTATGTAACTAAGTGGGTAGAAGTTATTCCAACTAGTAGTGATGATCACAACACCTCTGTTAAAATTCTTAAGGAAGTTATATTCCTAAGGTTTGGAGTCCCTAGATATTTAATGATTGATGGTGGTTCACACTTCATTCATGGCGCTTTCCACAGAATGCTTGCTAAGTATGATGTTAACCATAGAATTGCATCACCCTATCATCCTCAGTCTAGTGGTCAAGTTGAACTTGGCAATAGAAAAATAAAGTTAATATAACAAAAGACTATCAATAGGTCCCGAAAGAATTGGTCTAAGAAATTAGATGATGCACTTTGGGCTTATAGAACAACATATAAAAACCCTATGGGTATGTCTGCTTATAAAATTGTTTATGGAAAAGCTTGTCATTTGCCTCTTGAGTTAGAACATAAAGCTTATTGGGCAATTAAAGAACTCAACTATGATTTCCAACTTGCCGATGAAAAGAGGTTATTTGATATTAGCTCACTAGATGAATGGAGAACCCAAGCTTATGAAAATGCCAAGTTATTTAAGGAAAAATTTAAAAGATGGCATGATAAAAGAATCCAAATGCGTGAGTTTAAAGTTGGAGAATATGTTCTTTTGTACAACTCTCATTTTAGATTCTTTGTAGGAAAACTCCTCTTCAAATGGGAAGGACCCTATGTTATCGAGGAGGTTTATCGATCTGGAGCCATCGAAATAAATAATGTCGAAGGTACTAACCCGAAGGTTGTTAATGGGAAACGAATAAAACATTATATCTCAGGCCCATTAATGTTGAAAGCAATATTATCCAAACTATGACACTGGAAGAACACATAAAAGAAACCTTCTGGAACACTCCAGAATCGTGAAAAAGAGGAGTTGCGTGATACTGTAAGTAAACAGACTCTGGAAAATCTGCAAAATATTTTCTTTCCATTTTCAAATATAACAGAAATTAGTAAAATAAGAAACAACCAGTAAGGCACCCCTGGTGGGCAAAAGACATTAGGGCATGCCAGGCGCGCCCAGGTGGGTTGTGCCCACCTCGGGTACCTTCCGGACTCCGTTTTTCTTCTGTTTGCTTGTTTCCCAAGATAAAAAATCTTATACCCCCCGAACCTATTGACCACCGTATCATGGAGATATCTTCTGTTTTCGTTTCTTGCTGTTTTCGGTCAGATTTTTTAAGCCAGGCATCAAGTCTTCTTTCTCCTCCAACAACGTGGAAGAGGATGCTTGGTTGATGAAGATCGAGCTGAAGAGAGAAGAGCCCGTAGAAGACGTCAAAGGGGATAAGAGCAAGGAGGAAACTGGAGATCAAGCGCCAGTGTTTGAGCAGGCCTTCACTACCGAAGAAGAAGAATATATCCTTGAACCTTACTATGATCATCTCGCCCCCACCGAGATCGAAGCCTTTCGAATCATCGAAACGGTTCGTGTGCAAAATAAATATCTCACCCGTGAAAATATTTGATAACCCACAAGTATAGGGGATCACAATAGTTTTTGATAAGTAAGAGTGTCGAACCCAACGAGGAGCTAAAGGTATAACAAATATTCCCTCAAGTTCTATCGACCACCGATACAACTCTACGCACGCTTGACGTTCGCTTTACCTAGAACAAGTATGAAACTAGAAGTAATTTGTAGGTGTTTTTGGATAGGTTTGCAAGATAATAAAGAGAGCGTAAATAAAAGCTAGGGGCTGTTGCAAGTAAAGAAGCAATAAAGTAAATATAGTGAGTGTGGAAAAGTGGTGGTAGGAGTTGCGAAATTGTCCCTAAGCAATTGACTACCTTACTAGACCGACAGCAAGTTTCATGTGGGAGAGGCCACTGCTAGCATGTCATCCCTGACTTGGAATTCTATGCACTTATGATTGGAACTATTAGCAAGCGTCCGCAACTACTAACGTTCATTAAGGTAAAACCCAACCATAGCATTAAGATATATTGGTCCCCCTTCAATCCCGTATGCATCAATTTCTATGCTAGGCTGAAGCTTCTGTCACCCTTGCCCTCCAATACATAGTCCTGTCAACATACAACTAAACCTATGGTGTGATCCACGCGCGCGCTCATATGATGGGCAACAAAGGACAACAACATAACCACAAGAAAATTAAATCAATCATAGCAATTCATCAACCACCGATAGGACAACGAAAATCTACTCAGACATCGTAGGATGGCAACACATCACTGGATAATAATATAAAGCATAAAGCACCATGTTCAAGTAGAGGGTACATCGGGTTGCGGGAGAGTGGACTGATGTAGATAGAGGGGGGAAGGTGATGGAGATGTTGGTGAAGATGATGGAGGTGTTGGTGAAGATCGCGGTGATGGTGATGGTAGCCACGACAACGTTCCGGCGCTACCGGAGGAGAGGGGGAGAGGGGCCCCCTTCTCCCTCTTCTTCCTTGACCTCCTCCCTAGATGGGAGAAGGGTTTCCCCTCTGGTCCTTGGCCTCCATGGCATGGGAGGGGCAAGAGCTCCTCCGAGATTGGATCTGTCTCTCTCCATTTCTGTGCTCTCCTTTTCTGCCCTTTCACTGTTTCGTATATATATGGAGATCCACAACTCCGATTGGGCTGAAACCTTCGCCGTGATTTTTTTTACCAAAAAATAGCTTTCTTGCGGCCGAAGAAGGGCATCAACCGCCTTACAAGTGGACCACGAGGGTTAGGGGCGCGCCCAGGGGGGCAGACGTGCCCCCCTACCTCGTGGCCACCTTGAGCACCGTCTCACGTCCATTCTTCTTCCGGAATTCTCCAAATATTCCAAAAATATTCTCCGTCCATTTTTATCCCATTTGGATTCCGTTTGATATGGATATTCTGCGAAACATAAAACATGCAATAGAAAGGAACTGGCACCGGGTCAATATGTTAATCCCAAAAATAGTATAAAAAGTTGCCAAAAAGTATATGAAAGTTGTAGAATATTGGCATGGAACAATAAAAAATTATAGATACGATGGAGACGTATCAGCATCCCCAAGCTTAATTCCTGCTCGTCCTCGAGTAGGTAAATGATAAGAAAGATAATTTTTAATGTGGAATGCTACCTACCATAATCTGGATCATATGTCTAATCATGGCATGAATATTAAGACATGAGTGATTCAAAGCAATAGTCTATCATTTGACATAAAACCAATAATACTTCAAGCCTACTAATAAAGCAATCATGTCTCTTCAAAATAACATGGCCAAAGAAAGTTATCCCTACAAAATCATATAGTCTGGCTATGCTCCATCTTCACCACACAAAATATTCACATCATCCACAACCCCGATGACAAGCCAAGCAATTGTTTCATACTTTTGACGTTCTCAAACCTTTGCAACTTTCACGCAATACATGAGCGTGAGCCATGGACATAGCACTATAGGTGGAATAGAATATGATGATGGGGGTTATGTGGAGAAGACAAAAAGGAGAAGATAGTCTCACATAAACTAGCGTATCAACGGGCTATGGGGATGCCCATCAATAGATATCAATGTGAGTGAGTAGGGACTGCCATGCAACGGATGCACTAGAGCTATAAGTATATGAAAGCTCAAATTGAAACTAAGTGGGTGTGCATCCAACTTGCTTGCTCATGAAGACCTAGGGCATTTGAGGAAGCCCATCGTTGGAATATACAAGCCAAGTTCTATAATGAAAATTCCCACTAGTATATGAAAGTGATAACTCAAGAGACTCTCTATATGAAGAACATGGTGCTACTCTGAAGCACAAGTGTGGTAAAAGGATAGTAACATTGTCCCTTCTCTCTTTTTCTCTCTTTTTTTTCTCTTTTTTGTAGGCTTCTTTGGCCTCTCTCTTTTTTTGGGGGGGGGGGCTTCTTTGGCCACTGTATTTTGATAACCTCACATGGGACAATGTTCTAATAATGATGATCATCACACTTTTATTTAGTTACAACTGAATATTACAACTCGATATCTAGAACGAAGATATGACTCTATATGAATGCCTCCGGCGGTGTACCAGGATGTGCAATGATCTAGCGTAGCAATGACATAAAAAAATGGACAAGCCATGAAAACATCATGTTAGCTATCTTACGATCATGCAAAGCAACATGACAATAAATGCTCAAATCATGTATATGATGATGATGGAAGTTGCATGGCAATATATCTCGGAATGGCTATGGAAATGCCATGATAGGTAGGTATGGTGGTTGTTTTGAGGAAGATATAATGAGCCTTATGTGTGACAGAGCTTATCATATCACGGGGTTTGGATGCACCAGCGAAGTGTGCACCAACTCTCAAGGTGAGAAAGGGCAATGCACGGCACCGAAGAGGCTAGCAATGATGGAAGGGTGAGAGTGCGTATAATCCATGGACTCGACATTAGTCATAAAGAACTCACATACTTATTGCAAAAATCTATTAGTCATCGAAACAAAGTACTACGCGCATGCTCCTAGGGGGATAGATTGGTAGGAAAAGACCATCGCTCGTCCCCGGCCGCCAATCATAAGGAAGACAATCAATAAATACCTCATGCTCCAACTTCGTTATATAACGGTTCACCATACGTGCATGCTACGGGAATCACAACCCTCAACACAAGTATTTCTACGATCCACAACTACCCACTAGCATGACTCTAATATCACCATCTTTATATCGCAAAACTATTGCAAGGAATCAAACATGTCATATTCAATGATCTATAAGTTTTATGTAGGATTTTATGACTAACCATGTGAATGACCAATTCCTGTCATCTCTCTACATAGATATAAGTGAAGCAAGAGAGTTTAATTCTTTCTACAAAATATATCCCCATAATCTAACAAATATAAGTGAAGCAAAAGAGCATTCTACAAATGGCGGTTGTCTATGTAAAGAGAAACAGGCAATCCAAACTTCAAATGATATAAGTGAAGCACGTGAAGCATTCTATAAAGCCATACTCAAAAGATATAAGTGAAGTGCAAAGAGCATTCTATAAATCAACCAAGGACTATCTCATACCAGCATGGTGCATAAAACTAAAATTAAAACTAAATGCAAAAGACGCTCCAAGATTGCACATATCGCATGAACAAAACGAATCCGAAAATATACCGATACTTGTTGAAGAAAGAAGGGATGCCTTCCGGGGCATCCCCAAGCTTAGAAGCTTGAGTCTCCTTGAATATTTACTTGGGATGCCTTGGGCATCCCCAAGCTTGAGCTCTTTCCTCTATTCCTTCTTCTCACATCGAGACCTCCTCGGTCATCGAACACTTCATCCACACAAAACTTCAACAGAAAACTCGGTAAGATCCGTTAGTATAATAAAGCAAATCACTACTCTAAATACTGTTGCAAACCAATTCATATTTTGTTTTTGAATTTTGTCTACTGCAACACAACTTTTTCATGGCTTAATCCACTGGTATAAATTGATAGTTTCACCAAAACAAGCAAACTATGCATCAAAAACAGAATCTGTCTAAAACAGAACAGTCTCTAATAAGCTAAACATTGACCATACTTCTGATACTTGAAAAATTCTGCCAAAATTAGGAAAAATAAAAAATTTGTATATAAAGACAGCGCAAAAAGAATCAGAACCATTTGACGTTCCAGTAGAAAATTACAAATCGCGCACTACAGGCAAAGTTTCTGTCCTACACCGTACAAACCAACAAGCATTGTAAACATCCTAAAGGCAAACATTGGCACGTTTTTTATTTCTAAACTCTATAAAAGCACACAACAGAAATAAATGACTTTCTAAAACTTCTGGGTTGTCTCCCTGGCAGCGCTTTCTTTAAAGCCATTAAGCTAGGCATAAAGTGCTCAAGTAGTGAATCCACCCGGATCCCAAGGTATATCAAAGCCAATTTTAATTAGCTATGATTTGGCATTTAGTAGTGAGCACAAAGCAACATATATCAAGCAAAGACGAAGCCTAACTCTCTTCCTATGCATCAGCATGTCATAAAAGAACAATTCATGCACACATAGTAAAGGCCAATACATAGTATAAACAGTTTCTTGCAATTTTATCATATTGAAAACATAGAGAGGTGGAGATATAGTTCCTCTCTCATAATAATTGCAAGTAGGGGCAGCAAGCACATGCATATTATATCTATCAAAATCATCATGTGCAATGGTAAAAGTCAACCCATCAATATAATCCTTAATAAGTGCAAGCTTCTCCGATATAGTGTAGTCGGGAGAATTCAGAAAGATAATAGGACTATCATGCGTGGGTGCAATAGCAACAATTTAATGTTTAACATAATGAACTATAGCAAGTTCATCTCCATAAGCATAATTCATATTGGCATCTTGGCCACAAGCATAGCAGGCATCATCAAAAAGGGACATTTCAAAGGAATTCAAGGGATCATAACAGTCATCATAGCAATCATCCTTCGGTAAGCACGAAGGGAAATTAAATAATGTATGAGTTGAAGAGTTACTCTCATTAGAAGGTGGGCACGGGTGATCAATCTTCCCTTCCTCATTTTGTTCTTCGCTCTCCTCCTCCTCTTTTTCATCCAATGAGCTCACAGTTTCATCAACTTCTTCCATAGATTCCTGTAAAATATTAGTCTCTTCTTGGACAACGGAGACTTTCTTATTAAGCACATTAATATAGGAATTATATTCATAATTATCATACCAATATTTGAGGATAGCTAAATTTTCAGGTCTATAAACAACATCATTAAAATCTTCAAACTCTTTAAACATAGATTCAATTTCATAGGCACCCATAAAAGCAACAAATTCTTCTATTTGTTCCACATCATAGTAATCATATATAACATTAGCATAAGAAGCTAAGGTTTTATTATCATTAAATTTGCATGAGAAGGGAAGGTGTGGAGCCTTCATCCTAGAGCAACAAGTATAATCATAACTCAAGCATAGTTGCCTAGCATACCACTTCAATATATGAATTTGATCCCATAGTAGTTTCCCTTTTTGTGTCAAGCGATAATCCCTAAAGTATTCGCGTTGATCCAACGTTACTCCCATTACATAATTAAATGGGGTTTTCTTAGGATTATTAAAGTAGTACATAATATCTTTCACATAACCAGCATCAAGGGTTTTAGGAGGTTCCCCATCTCCATGAGCAGAAAGTACACCTAATATTTTTGGTATTTCGTGTTCCATATCCATAACTAAAGATAGAGAACAACTAAGAACATGAAATAAAATTACTTAGTGATAGAGAAAACAAGCACACACGAGAATATTCACCCCACGCTATTGCTCCCCGGCAACGACGCCAGAAAAAGGTCTTGATAACCCACAAGTATAGGGGATCGCAACAGTTTTCGATAAGTAAGAGTGTCGAACCCAACGAGGAGCTAAAGGTAGAACAAATAATCCCTCAAGTTCTATCGACCACCGATACAACTCTACGCATGCTTGACGTTCGCTTTACCTAGAACAAGTATGAAACTTGAAGTACTTTGTAGGTGTTTTTGGATAGGTTTGCAAGATAATAAAGAGAGCGTAAATAAAAGCTAGGGGTTGATGCAAGTAAAGAAGCAATAAAGTAAATATAGTGAGTGTGTAAAAGTGGTGGTAGGAGTTGCAAAATTGTCCCTAAGCAATTGACTACCTTACTAGACCGATAACAAGTTTCATGTGGGAGAAGCCACTGCTATCATGTCATCCCTGACTTGGAATTCTATGCACTTATGATTGGAACTATTAGCAAGCGTTCACATCTACTAACGTTCATTAAGGTAAAACCCAACCATAGCATTAAGATATATTGGTCCCCCTTCAATCCCGTATGCATCAATTTCTATGCTAGGCTGAAGCTTGTGTCACCCTTGCCCTCCAATACATAGTCCTATCAACATACAACTAACCCTATGGTGTGATCCACACGCGCGCTCATATGATGGACACCAAAGGACAGCAACATAACCACAAGCAAATTAAATCAATCATAGCAATTCATCAACCACCGATAGGACAACGAAAATCTACTCAGACATCATAGGATGGCAACACATCACTGGATAATAATATGAAGCATAAAGCACCATGTTCAAGTAGAGGGTACATCGGGTTGCGGGAGAGTGGACTGCTGTAGATAGAGGGGGGAAGGTGATGGAGATGTTGGTGAATATGATGGAGGTGTTGGTGAAGATCGCGGTGAAAATAATGGTAGCCACGGCAGCATTCCGGTGCCACCGGAGGAGAGGGGGAGAGGGGCCCCCTTCTTCCTCTTCTTCCTTGACCTCCTCCCTAGATGGAGAAGGGTTCCCCCCTGGTCCTTGGCCTCCATGGCATGGGAGGGGCGAGAGCCCTTCCGAGATTGGATTTGTCTCTCTGTCTCTCTCTCTGTTTCTGCGCTCTCCTTTTCTGCCCTTTCATTGTTTCGTATATATATGGAGATCCGTAACTCCGATTGGGCTGAAACCTTCGCCGTGATTTTTTTACCAAAAAATAGCTTTCTTGCGGCCGAAGAAGGGCATCAACCACCTTACGGGTGGCCCACAAGGGTCAAGGGCGTGCCCAGGGGGGCAGGCGTGCCCCGTGTCTCGTGGCCACCTCAGGCACCGTATCGCGTCGATTCTTCTTCCGGAATTCTCCAAATATTCCAAAAATATTCTCCATCCGTTTTTATCCCGTTTGGATTTCGTTTGATATAGATATTCTGCGAAACATAAAACATGCAACAGACAGGAACTGGCACTGGGCACTGGATCAATTTGTTAGTCCCAAAAATAGTATAAAAAGTTGCCAAAAAGTATATGAAAGTTGTAGAATATAGGCATGGAACAATAAAAAATTATAGATACGACGGAGACGTAGCAATATTCTATTTCAAGAGCATATCATTGCCTTCCAGAGCGTCATCCGTACACTACAGGAAACTGCTAGTTTGCCGTCTGTGAATAACAGACGGCAAAGACGTAAATCCATACGGCAAAGAGTTTGCCGTCAGGAAGTAGACGGCAAAGTTAGACGACAAAGATAAATCGGCAAGGAATACTTTGTCGTCTGCTATTTTTTCTGGTTGACAACAAAGACTTTGCCGTCAGTCTATACCTTTTGTCGTCAGCGGGTAAAGTCAGACGGCAAAATATTGCAGCAGACGAAACGGACGGACTGACGGATGGCGGCAAGTGTTTTGCCGTCTACCGGCCGTCCAGCCAGATGGCAAAGTCTATTAACTTTGCCATCAACTATCACTGCAGGCAGACGTGAAAGACGCATACTTTGCCGTCTGTCGTTCTTGGCCCAGTGGGCAAAATGGCTGGACTTTGCCGTCTGGTATTCATGGCCCAGTGGGCATAGATGCATACTTTGCCGTCTAGTAGGGACTGGCCCAGACGGCAAATCGCCACCTCTTTGCCGTCAACCGACCTGTTGGCTAGACGACAAAATTCCAGCAGCAGCACAGGCTAGCGACATGTGGCAGGTTTGCCGTCTGTCCCTAGATGGCAAAGCTTCTTTGTTTGATAATCATAAATTAAACAGTTTAATACACAATATAGTAATTGCCTTGATCCATACCAAACATCCTCACAGCACAGAACCATAATAGGACAGCATAGTTCCATAGCAAATATAAGCAACAATGAACAAAGTTCCATAGCATATAGTCCCAGGACAAAGTTCCATACCATATAGTCCAAAAACAAAGTTCCATGGCATATAGTTCCACAGTATATAGTCCCATACATATAATACACAATGAACAAAGATGGCATCACTACGTAAGATTTGGCACTACAACAAATGCCTTCATGTCCATGTCGTAGTCCAAAGAGCATCCAGGTGGCAACCTACAAGATTGAATGGTGTCTGTCACGTTTTGGCACAAGAACAAATAACGTGCTTGAAATCATCAATATGCCAAACAGACAAAAGAACCACCAACCATACTCGATCTCAAACATTCGGAGAACCACCAAGGTTGTTGTCGCTTGGGCCTCGTGCATGTGAAGATCCATGGCCTGATTGATGAGGCATCTGGATAGCGGGCATACCATTCTGGATACAATAAGCCTGCAAATTATGTTTGAGTGAAGATTAAGTACTGGTAGTAGAAGAGTTCATGTATGTCTTTGGCAATTAATGAACTAACCGCAAACATTGCAAAGCATTGACTAGTTTGTGCCAACACCACCTGCTGCGTCCTCTCATTAGCCAGTCGCCTCTCCTCCGCCCTCTCCTCCGCCGCCACTCGCCTCTCCTCCGCTAGTCAGGCTGCAAAATATGGCATGGCAATCGCATCTTCAATCCAACAGTAAGTAAGAAACAAACATATATAGAAGGACTTGTATAGAATACCTCCATCTCAACCATAGCTGGAGTCGAGCGTTTACATGTAGAAGATTTTGAGATACCTAACCGAGCTTTGTATTCAGGGAGAGAGCTACGCGAGGAACTAGGGAACATGCCTCCTACAATTGCTTCCTTGCCATGTTTCCTGCCTTCTCCAGAGATCATGACCAACGTGTGGTCAAGAGGCTCTGTTGTCATATCATACTCGGGCCCTTTCAACTCTTTTGCCACCCCTTTAAATTTCTCCATCCGATCGTAGGCGGTCTTGCTGGAGTATGCGGATGCTGTGTCATTCTCATCGTAAGGCGTGGCTGTTCTGTACGGTGCCTTATGGGCCAAAGCATATGAGACGAAAAGGTTGGGCAGTGGAGCATTATGGTGAGATGCCTGCAACCAAAGCAACATGATTAATATTTCATCACAAGGATTGGCAACATGTATGACAAGAAAAAGCTTATGAAGAACAAATCGATATGGGAAGTAAGATATACCCAACGTTCACCGAACTCCATAACGTTCAAGTTGCCTTGTTTTTCGCCCTGTACTCTTTAGAACACCAATAGTCCACGATCCGCTCCCAACACTCCCCCTTGTCCTTCTCAAGACGGAGTCTCCTACCGGCTTTCTTATCAAGACTCTTATAGCCTTGAGTTGCCATATATTTGCGGACGGCTAAAGGGCGCGCCTCATGTATCAAATTATGCACAAGCTTCGGGCAATGTCCGTTGACAACCGCTCGTGCCTCCTCCAACTTTCCATCCTCGCATCTATAGAAATCCTACAAATGTAGAGAAAATTAGTTTGGTGCAGTAATTTTCAAACCTTTTAAGTCTGAGGTTTCTTATAAAATCTAAATAAAGTAAAATCTGCTAGTTTATTTATAGTGCTTTGAAATGTATTTTTGTGCATAAATCTGAACCTTTAAGTCTGAACTTTAAGCCTCCCTCTCTCTCTCTCTCTCATGTGATTCACACTGCAGACGTTGCTATGGCTCCATCCCAGAAATCAAAAGGTTAGAAAGACCATCATACTCTAATAAATTTCACTATTGAGAATCTTTTCCTCGTGCAAAGCCAATCTGCTGGATCAGCCACAAGATAATGCACGATGCATCCCTGAAAACAGGCAAAAATATTGCCTCTGTTGCTCCTGCTCCTAAGGGCATCTCCAGCCGCGCCTCCAGAAAGGCATCCCCAAGCGATTTTTTCGCGCCGGCGCCGAAAAAAAGGCCCAGTCACGCCCCCAGAAGCCCGATTTTCGCTGGCTTGGGCCAAAAACAGCACGGGCGGACCCAGGCCGAACCCGGCGCGCTGGGGGGCGCCCGGGGGCGCCGGGGCGAGCTGTTTTGGCGCGAAAAAGCCGCGGGCCAGCCGCATCAGCAACTCGGCGCCTCGTCTTCCCCCAACGGCCTCGGTTCCCGCGCGAAATCAATGGCAAGGCTGCCGCCGGTCAGCCTTGCCATTGATTCCTCACGGGCGCGCGTCACGGAACGGCGCGCCGACGCCTTCCCTCCCTCGCACGCGTACACACGGGCGCGGCGCGGCTATAAAAGCCGGTGGCCTCCACTCGCATGTGCCCATACCAGCCCCGCCCCTCGCCGCCGTCCAGCCCCTCCCTCTCCCTACCGCTCCCGAGCGCCGCCGCCCAGCCCCTCCCTCTACCTCTCCCGAGCCTGCCTAGCCCCGCCGTCGCCATGGCAGAACGCTTCCCCGGAGACGAGGCGGCGGCCAACGGCTTCGGCCGCCGTTCGCTCCGCGAACAGGAGCCCTGACTCCTGTTCCAGGTGAACATCCCGGCGCCGCCGGACATGCGCGCCGGGCCGACGGGGTGGATACTCAGCGCCGGGGGAGTGCCCATTCCCCTGTTGCCCGACGCCGCGGCGAAGCCGAAGTACTTCGCCGAGAAAGTCGAGGTCGTGCGCGCCTCCCTCACCGACGCGCAACTCTCCCTCCCCCAGTACGCCGCTGACAACCACGCGGCATGGGCGGCGTATTTCGAGCGCCCCCAGCAGCAGCGTTTGGCGTCCACCAACGGCGCGCCGGTGGTCGGCGGCCGGCAGAACAGCGAGGGGCGCCACCTGTGGTGGGGCGTCCCCGGCCGCACACTCGAGGGCGTGCTCACGTACCTCGAGGGTGGCAACGACCCGCCGTTGGCGTACCCCCGGCGAGGATGGCCGTCCCGGCGCAGCACCGACGCGTCGGGCCGTGGGCGCCAAGGAGGTTCGGGTCCTCCTCCTCCTCTTCCTCCTCCCGATCCTCGTTGCACTCCTCCGGCACTCCGGCCCTGCTCGGCGTCAAGGCCGAGCCCGCGGCGGAGACGCCGCTCGGCCGGCGCACTCGCAGCGCCGGCATCGTCATCAACGAGGGCGGCCGGCGCGCCTCCCCCTCGTCGGCTCCTCCGCGCTTCGTCAAGCCAAAGAAGGAGCCGGGGCTGGCGCCGGTGAAGACGGAGCCGGGGCTGGCGCCGGTGAAGGCGGAGTTCGAGGACGACGACGCGGCCCTAGAATGGGCGCGCCAGGACTCCATTGCGATGGAGAAGGCGTGCTGGGAGAAGGAGAAGGAGGGCTAGTGCGCTGCCCTACGCCGCTTCGAGGAGCGCCGACGCGGCTGCGATGAAGGCGGGGTCGTCGTCTTATGCGACAGCGACGACGACGACGACGCGCCGCCGCCAGTTCGCCATGGCGACGCCGGGCAGGGGTCCAGCAGGGGCGCCCGCGTCAAGGAGGAGAAGGCCGACGACGACGATGGCGGCGACGACTTCAGCCCCTTTCTTTTTTTTAAATTAGGTTAATGTAATGAAAATGCACGAATTTCGCCGAAATTTATCATGTTTGGCCGAAATTTAACTAGTTTTTATTATAACTTCGCCGAACGATCCTTCTTTTTTTAATACGCGCCTGGGAGCGGCCCTGGGGCCGACGGCTGGGGACCGACTCGCCCCAGGGCCATTTTTTGCGCTGGCTCAATCTTAGGCGGCGCTTTTTGACGCCCCCTGGGGGGCCAACGGCTAAAGATGCCCTAATGGAGCAAGAAGATAGATGGGACACGTTAGGTCCCATCTAACCCTGCCGGGCAGAGATCAAAACGCAGGCCATTCCTCAGAAGCCAGTAAAACCAGGGGAGACGGGGGAAATGGGAGCAGGGAGGGGGGCATTAATTTGAGAGAGAAGAGCACCCCAAGAACCAAACAGAGCCTTCCAAAGATTCGATCAAACAGCGCAATGGCTGCCCAAGAAGTAAAATTTCCGTTGAGAATGTGGAAGAGGATCACTGGACAGGAGAAACAAAAGAAAAGAGAGCAGAGAACTGTCGGCCAAGAGGGGAAAGAACAGAATGGCCAAGAGCAGCACACGCCAAGTAATAACAGAGCAGAGCAGAGCAGGGAGGGGTGGGGTGGGGTGGGTGGGTCAGCCTCGTTGCTCCCTCTCAGCTCCTCATGTGGTATACACACACATTTATAAATAAACTAGGTTGTCCGTCCGTCCATGGTGGGCGCCTCCTCGCCTTTGTGGCCACAGGAATATTAAATCTAAGTTTTCTACATAGTTTTGCTACTGCAGTATTATAGTCTGTTAGCATTCTGTTAAGAAAAATAAAGTAAAATCTAAATCTAAGTTTTCTAGATAGTTTTGCTACCGTAGTAGTATTATAGCCTGCTAGCATTCTGTTAAGAAAAATAAAGTAAAATCTAAATCTAAGTTTTCTAGATAGTTTTGCTACTGTAGTATTATAGTCTGCTAGCATTCTGTTAAGAAAAATAAAGTAAAATCTAAATCTAAGTTTTCTCATGGGTGGAATATTTAATTCTCGAGTGTAGCATATCAACGGCTAGCAGTTTTGCTACTACAAGATGGTGGAGGGGTAGTCCATGTTTAAAAATTGATGTACTATAGTAGTAGAGATGCAGTGTGTGAAGCAAACTTAATGATTACCTAAAGTTCGGCAAAGACCCGCTCGGCTTTGTTGTGAAACTCGATGTTGTTGGCTACACTAAGATCCTCATAGGCTTTGTAGTGGTCCCAGGTACGTGCTGGCTCCGGAACTTTGCCCTCCCCAGGCAAAGTAACCATGCCAGGGTAATGCTCCTTAATGAGGTTCCCAAGGACGCCGTTCATGTGTCGGTACTTTCCCCTGCTAGCTCCAGCTTTCTTCCAACCGCTACATAATGAGAAGCCTAAGTTATTAGCAATTGTTGCATACATTGAAGGTAGAAAATGGGAAGCCAAAGTTAGTTATGTTTCTCCACATGGAGCAATACATGGCCTCTGCTCCACAGGAAGCCCTCGTTCCGGGAGCCTTGAGGAACCACGTAGGTACACGGACCGACCCTCCTCAACTTGAATGAAACCAACATGCTCCTCGTCAGAGGTCGAGGCCTACTTGTCAGAGGTCGGGACCTCCTCGTCAGAGGCCTCCGACGACAACCGCTCTTCCTCCACCCTCTTAGACACGGGGGAGTGAGACACCGGCTCGTCCTCCACCCTCTCAGAGACGGGGGAGTGAGACACCGACTCGTCCTCCACCCTCTCAGACACGGGGGAGTCGGACACCGGCTCGTCCTCCACCGGCCGAACCGGGTCACTCTTAGCATTTGATCCACGTGCACCTCTTCCCCGGCCTTTTCCTCTTCCTCGATGAGCCTGAGGATGAGAGGAAGGCGAAGGATCGGCGATAAAAGTGCTAAGCAAAGATCTCGCTAGGGGGAGCACGGGCTTTTTCCTTTGCGGGCCCACCATGCTTCACTCACATGCTATGACAAAAAGTAAAGCAATTAGTACAAATACAAGATTATAGTTTAAATAAATAAGCATAAGTTCAAACAATTATCGCAATGAGAATTACCAATGCAATTATAGTACAAATACATTATAGTTCAAATAAATAAGCATAATTTCAAAAAACAAACGCAATGAGAATTACCAGGAAATTATAGTACAAAAACTACATTATACTTCAAATAGATAAGCATAAGTTCAAAAATATTACAAATTCAACATTACAACATGTTTGAGATCATCTGGGTCATGGTAAGGCAACTAGTACAAAATCAACATTACAGTTCAACACTACGACTAAAACTAGTCGGGATCATCTGGATCACAATCCGTCTCTTCTTCCAGGTCAGTTCTAGCCTCATCATCAGTATCATACGTGTCGTCAAGGATGTTGTCCTCATGTTGACCGTCATCGTCACCTTCATCGGCAATTCCTAGACATAACCGTTCAAGCATTGCGAGGTCTTCCATGTTGGTAACCTCTTCTTCTTCCTCTTCGACTTCTTCTTCTTCACTGTCAATGTGTACTTCCATGCGTGGATGGATGTTGAGACGGCCTCTAGGCCCATGTTCTTCCTCCATCATATGTGTCAGGGTCGATGTGAGGTTGATAATCCTCTTCACTGGGGGGGGGAGGATGTTTACCATGTGGCGGCACATCGTACACGACATCCCAACCATTAAGGTAGTTCTTTTGGCATGCGTACTTGAGATAAAAAACTTGTGTCGCCTGCTGAGCCACAATATAGACATCTTCACATTCTAATTTGCTGTCTTGTCGAATTTCGACTTGCCCAATATCATCCCTCCGCTTAACCTTCTCCGGATCAAACCAATGGCATTTGAAGACAACAACTTTCGGAGGATTTGCCCCAAAGTAATGCAGTTCGTATATTTCATCAAGTCTTCCACAATACTCAACTCCATTGCAAATAGCCGACACTCCCGTGTTTCTTGATTTTAGAACGTCCCAACGTTCCTCGTTCCCATGTGTGGGGAAGCGATACCCATTGGTGTCGTATTTATCAAATGTGCCGACCTTATAGTCAAACCCATTAGCAACTTGTTTCAACTCTTTGTCCAATATTGACGTACCCTACCAGTTTAAGAGGGAAGGATAGGTGTATTAGTCGCACGTAATACCAACTTCAAGTGTTCCAAGAAGTATACCTTACCTTTTCTCTGAACCAAGAAATGAAACCATAATTGTCGTCTCCTTCACCAGAAAGAAGCTCATACTCTTCAAGTGAATCACGTTCGATACCTCCATTCGAGAATTGGGCAATGAATTCACTGCCCAATGAGAAATGAGGGGAGTTAAGAGAGAAACATGTGAGTAAATGTTACATAATGTACCAACACTTACTCAATGTACGGCCGCACTTCTTTAAGGGTGGTGAGGATATACAACGTAAGTGATTTCCACTCTTTCGGATCCAAATTCTTTGAACCAGAAGCACCCACAGGTCCGAGTTTCCCTTTGAAGAGGCTGAGCTTGGATTCATGTCTATGGTCTCCAGTATTGTATCGAGACTTTGCATTATGCAAGCTTGGAATATTGGCCACATAGTGTGATGTCGTGAAGTTTGTAATCTCCTCCGCCAAGAATGCCTCGGCTATGGAGGCTTCAACTCTACATTTATTTCTACATTTAGCTCGAAGAGTCTTCTGCATTCTCTCAAGTCCATAGCACCAATGATTCTGCACAGGGCCACCCATTCTTGCCTCGGAAGGGAGGTGTAAAATCATATGTTCCATCGGATTAAAGAATCCTGGTGGAAAGATCTTCTCTAGCTTGCAGAGCAACTCGGGGCCCGTTCTTCCATCTCATCTATCACAGTAGGAGATACTTATTTAGCACAAAGAACATGGAAGAAATAGCTAAGCTCTGACAATACTTCCCAATCATCCTCACGGATATAGCTTCGAATCATCACCGGCATTAACCGCTCAAGCCATATGTGCCAATCATGACTCTTCATCCCGTTGAGCTTCAATTTATCAAGATTCACTGCCCTCATAAGGTTAGCTGCATACCCATCAAGGAACAACAAAGTTTTGAACCACATGAGTATATCCTTCTTTTGTTCCCTAGTAAGAATAAACCTCGCCTTTGGCGTCCTCCATTTTTTCTTGCCCTCGGGTTGTCGCAAGTTTTGTTTGGGTCTATCACATAGCTTCATTACATCAAGTCTAGACTTAGTATTATCCTTCGTCTTCTCAACGATGTTGACCAATGTGCCAAAAATGGCCTCGGCGATATTCTTTTCAGTGTGCATTACATCAATATCATGTGGAAGCTCGAGCTGGTGGAAGTAGGGGAGATCCCATAAGCATGGCTTATGATTCCGCGCGTGTTCTTCGTTATATCCCAAGAAATACACTGGACGTT
Source organism: Triticum monococcum (assembly GCA_034509565.1). Taxonomy (NCBI): domain Eukaryota; kingdom Viridiplantae; phylum Streptophyta; class Magnoliopsida; order Poales; family Poaceae; genus Triticum; species Triticum monococcum. The sequence goes on along the minus strand of CM067843.1, from coordinate 750,419,777 downwards.
TGGGATCAGGCTGGAGAGCATTTAGTTGATCATGAATTTGTTCACCCGTCATCTCAGGTGGTGCCGAGTGTTCAACGACTTCACCTTTCATGAAGTTCTTCTTGTCTTGTCTGAATGGATGGTCAGGACGCAAATGTTGTCTATGAAAATCGAAGCAAGAATACTTCCGACCATGCTGCAACCAACGGCACTTCATGCTTGCCTTGCAGCTTGGGCATGGGAACCTCCCATGCACAGACAACCCCATGAAAAGTGAATAAGCCGGTAATTCATGAAGTGAATACTGGTACCAAACATGCATTGTGAAGTTCTTTTTGCTAGCAGTGCCAGATGTCCGTATCCCATTCACCCAAGCTTCTTTCAACTCATCTATCAGTGGTTGCATGTACACACTTATATTCTTCCTCGGATACTTGGGTCCTGGAATTATCAACGATAGGAACATGTGCTTGCGTTGCATTATGGCGCCGGGGGGGGGGGGGGGAGATTGAGGGGAACAACAAACACGGGCCAACAACTATATGTCTTTGACACCATACCCAACGGATTGAACCCATCGAGTCCGATGGCAACTCGTGCATTCTTTGCCTCTTTTGCTTTCTCATGATGTATTCGATCGAAACACTTCCAAGCTTGGGCACAAGACGGATGTATAAGCATCGGTCTCCCATGATCATCTTTGTTGTGTCTTATCCCATATTTGTGCCATGTCATCTGTTTGGCTGTATCTTTGTTCAAGTAAAGGCGTTGAATTCTTGGCAAGATTGGAAAATACCGAAGAACATTTGCGGGGACTTTGCTCTGCTTCTTCGTACCATCACTGAGGTCTCTCTCGACATACCTAGAGGCTTTGCACTTGGCGCAATACTTGTCATCGGCATACTCTTTCGTAAATAAGACACATCCGTTTGGACAAGCATGTATCTGCTCATAGGGCATCTTAAGTGCACGAAGGATTTTCTTCGTTTCATACCAACTTTTAGCCAGTTTGTGACCTTCGGGGAGAGAGTGACCCCAAGATGTCACCATCGAATTCAAGCAATTTCTGCTCATGTTGAACTGGGTCTTTATAGACATTGCTTGTGCAATGGCATTCAATTGACATTGGTTTGTGTGGTCGTGAAGAGGTTGCTGTGAGGAATTCAACATTTCTAAGAAGGCCCTCGCAGACTCCTCCGGTTCTTCCTCTGATCCCTCCTCAAGTGCATCGTTGAAGTCAGCTATGATGTCAACTATCTCGGTACCATTGTTGTCGGTTCGCCGACGCACCACCTCCTCTCTACTACATTTAGGCTCGCCATGAAGGGTCCACCGGGTATACCCACGCTTAAACCCATGCTTTTGCAGGTGCACACACATCGTCTTCTTCGACTGTTCTCTGCCGTTGCCACACTTCAAGCAGGGGCACCAACTTTTTCTTTGGCCTCTAGTAAATGTTGCCTCTACAAATTCGTTGGTCTTCGTCACCCATTCAGTGGTCATGCCAGCCTGACTAGGGTGGCCAGTGTACATCCACTCACGATCATCCATACTGTACTTGCACTGGCAGTAGGGGCACCAAATTCATATTCATCAAGATATGTATAATGTAATTAAGACTAGATACACAGCTAATTACCATTGTCATATTATTTACGCCATGGTTTTAATTTTTTACCATACAAAAGGGAAACATGCATTCATGGATTGAATCCTATCTCTAATAGGTAAAGATGGGTCCTAATCCCACCCGAGTACGTGTAGATTGGGTTCGTTTCCCGTGCTCTACTCCGGTCCTCGGCAAAATTTCGGCAGCACCTCCCCGTTGTTCTCCAGATACACGTCTCGACAACAAGCCGAGAGAATGTGCACCTGAAGAACAACGAGGTAGTGCTGACGAAATTTTGCCGAGGACCGAAGTAGAGCACGGGAAACGAAACCCAATCTACACGTACTCGGGCTGTCCATGGATAACGTGGACAATTCGAAAGGACGACGGTTATAAATATGCAAAGACATTCATATTTATAGATGCCACCCTTTTGAACGGGAGACGCCTAGGTTACGAGACTTGACATGAAAATAAAATCTAGTGGCATTGGCACGACGACCGGAACGAAGCAAATAGGGGAGGGGGAGGAGATGACAGTCAAGCTCACCCCGAGACCGTAGAGGTGGTAGTCGAACAACGATGGCAATGGCAACGGGACGGACAATGCTCCTGGGGGTGAAGAGAAAATCCCTGCACATGAAAAGCACCGGCACAACCAACATAAGCACTCGTAGAACAATCTAATAAAAACATTATAAATATCATCTCATAGTTGACAACCATATATATGTGTACACTACTAGGAAAAGGCCTACTAATGGCGCACCTAATTTGGCCGTTAATGGCGCATTAGTGGTGTGCCATTAGTACCACGCCATAAGTATATTTTACTAATGGCACACCACTGGTGTGCCATTAGTATCTGGTATACTAATGGCGCACCACGCGGTGCGCCATTAGTATAGCCCACGGTGCGCCATTAGTATGCCTCCCAGGGGGCCATGTATACCCAGGTGCTTTGGCATACTAATGGTGCACAACCACAGGATGCGCCATTAGTAACTTCGGCATACTAATGGCGCACTGTTTAATGATGCGCCATTAGTATCCTTTGGCATACTAATGGCGCATTATGGTGTGATGCGCCATTAGTATGAATATTAGGTTTTTTTTAATTTTTTAATTTTCTGTTTTTTGCACAGGTTACAAAATGTATAATTGGACAAAATATAGACAGCACACATCAACAACAGATTCATCGAATAAAATAGAAGATTAGTCTCTGAATACAATTCATCATTTTAGTCTCCGAATACAATTCATCATATTAGTCTCCGAATTGAAAAGACCGAACAAAGCTAGAACATTATATTACAAGTCTCGAGACCGCGAGTTTGTCTTCACATTACAAGTCGATATCGATCATCTAAACTACCATCACATGGAAGAGAGCTGCGGTCATCACGATGAGCATCATCACGACGAAACTCGTCTTCATCCGGTTCCTCCAACGCTCCCTCCCCTCTCCCGCTAGATAGCGGGCGTATCTAGATTTGGCCTTAGCCCTAGTGGTGTACCCTTTGTAACTGTTACCACTGAATCGGTGAACCTGTCTCCTACACTCCTCCCAGTCGTTGTAGACTCCGGGAACCTTACCCTTGTACACGACATACCACGGCATCGCTATGCAGTAGCCAAACGAAACGTTAGTACCAATTCACAGACAATACATAAGCAACATATAAGTATGCAACAGAACGATCGGAAGAGAAAAGCAAAACATTAATAGCATCGATTACATCTAAGTTGAACGACTCTCAAAACCAAAGAGACATACTACAAGTTCATTAAATTTTAATTACAACATGAGCCAATCGATGTTTCAAAACTAGACACAACATCACTGTTTTCGACTCGACTCAAGGGACCGGAGCATGGATGAAGCCGCCGTCTGTCGTGGGAGTCATGAAACAACGGGCGTTGTCAGCCTGCATTTGTAGGATTGTGTCAATGTCACTGTTGGATGGTTGATTTCTGAGGTAGAACTGCCCCGAGGTACGAAGGACATCTTGATGGATGATTTCCGCAAACTCCGACTGGATGCAAAAGAATTCTCGTCTGATGTCCGCGTCCTGGATTGCCGACACGCTCGCGGCCCAATCTTTGAGTCTACTCGGTAGCAGAAGTTGATGATGGTCCCGTACGATAGCACGCATGTGATGGATGGCGTAGTAGGCACCCTTCTGACCGCCAGTTGGCTGCTTGACGCAGCAGAACGTCGTATTGTGGGAGAACATGTGCTTGCCGTACTTATGAATAGGCCTGGTGAAGGTGCCTCCAGATTTGACGTAGCTGGGGAGAGCATCATCAAGAACCTTCTTGACATTTGTGTAGTCTACGTTCGACTGACGGTCCGGGTCGAAATATGTGGCCATGGAATATTTGGGGCTTAGGAGGATGAGCGTGCAACGTGTGTCACTGCAGAAAACACGGAATGTTAAAAGAAAAACGACCGAAATCTAAGAATTCATATGTTACGGGGCGGTTGAGGGGAGGACTTACTCGGGAAAGTAAGGCACGAGGAAGTTATGCTTATCTTGGTTTGCCAGAATGACGCCTTCGAGGTAAGAAGTCGCGACTTGCCGGTCCCCAGCGCTGCCCAAGATCTTGGCACGCATGTAGAAGGGGTCGACTATCACGATGTCCGGGGTCTTGTCGCGAATGATCCGCATCTCCATACTCAGCGAAAATAGCCGAACGAAGGTGTAGTGCAGCGGATGAAGGTTCAACATAGCGTGGATGTCATCAAACCGCAGGACGATGGTACCCCCGATGGAGTTATCCACAAAGCCCTTGCCCTCTGGCACCTTGGCCGCGAAAACCGGGTATGCCACATCCTTCTCTCCGAGACGCCGCTTCTCCAAAGAAAGAACATGTAACGCCCCGAGTCCGATGTGCCACGTGTCTTCCCGTTATTCGCTGTCGTTGCCATGTCATTTGCTTGCGTGTTGCATTTCATCATGTCATCATGTGTATTGCATCATCATGTTTTAAAAACTTGCATCCGTCCCGGCCTCCTCGTTCTTTCCGTTATCCGTTCTGAGCCCAACCACACTTGCACGCGCCCGCGGCATGTCCGAAATATTATTTTATAAGTGGCCGGAAAATGTTCTCGGAATGAGATGAAATTTGGTGTGCGGTCTCATTATAGTGTAGACAGACCGCCTATCAAGTTTCATCGCAATCGGAGTTCGTTTGACGCCCCAACGGATAAATATAGCGGCAATAGTAGCCGGTCAAAACGTCGGACGTTTTCGGTCTCCGGAAACAGATGCCGGGCTTCCCTCTCTTCTCTTCTCTCAGCCCGAGGACTTCTGCACAGATCACTACCTATCGCCAGGCCTACCTAACCCCTCTCGTCAGCCCGCAGCCCCCCTCCGTGCGCGTCTGAAAGTTGTCCCGGACCCGACCCGGACTGTCGTCACCGCTGTGTCCGGAACATCCCCAAACGTCTACAAAACGTCACCGTTTTCTTGTTTGGGCCCCCTAGCTATTTTATTCGCGACCGACTGATTTCGATCGGAGGGACGAGGTAGCCCCTACCCAAAAAAATCCCTACTATATTCAGCCTACCTAACCCTAAAAACCTAGCCATCCCATCCATCCTTTCCCGCAGCCGCCGCCACTTTGTTTTCCTCGGGATCTGTCTGATCCTTCCACCCAACCGGTGCTCTCCCCTGGATCCCCTCGATCCACCAACCAGCCTTAGAAACCCCCGCAGGAGAGAGCCAGGGGCTCGATCCCCTGCTCATGCCGAGCTGCTCCAACCTCTCGCAGTCCCCAGCAAGCCACAGCCTCCTTCCTCCCGCGCAGCCGGCCACCGAAGCTCCTCCACGGCCTCCTCCCTCGCCCGAGCAGCGCCTCCACCGTCGCCGGCAACCAGCGTCGCCCTGGCCGCCATGGCCGTATGCTTCGCGCGCCCCTGCGCCACGAGCATCTGTGGCCGCAGCCTCCTCCTCGTCCAGGAACCGACACCGCCGGAGTCCCTCCTCACCTGCAAGAACCATGGCCGCAGCCGCAGCCCCAGGTCGACCCCGCGCCTCTCCCTCGGTCCCTCCTTCTCTTCCTTCTTCCTCCTGACCTCACTCGCCTCTCTCTCTCTCTGTGACTTGCCGCACCAGGGGAACCAAGGCCGCTGCCATGGACGCCCGACGAAGCTCGCGCCTCGACCCCGAATTGGACCGGATCTCCTCGCCCCGCCGCCTTCACCTGCCGGATCCGCCTCGCCCCGCCGCCTCGGGCCATCACCGGCCTCTGCCGCCGCCACCATGGGTCGCCTCGGCCTCGGCGGGAGGTCGGGGATGAGACCCCCTTGCGCGGGCCGCCTCCCCTTCGCCCGGTCCAGCCGTGCGTTGACCGCGCTGGCCAGCTGCGTGGGCCGGCCTCCTATCGCGCCGCGGCCCAGCACCGCGTCCAGCATGGCCCGGCTTCCTGAAGCCCAACGTGAGGAAGCCCAGCTCCTGTTTGCTCCTGTGCAGCCCAGTTCCGGCCAGATTCGGCCCGGGACCTATTTTTTCCGCAGAACGTTTTTGTCTATTTCCACAGGATTGCAGTTTTACAGTTTGGACCCTATACTTCATGCATTTAATAACTTCACAACAGTGCATCATATTAAAATAAACTTAATATGAAAAATGCTTAGATATGCATCTAGTTTCATAATATGTCATTTTCACCCATGTTTAAAATGCTTAATATGATGTTTGATTAAATTTGCTCTATGCCATGCTAAAATGAATTAATTCATAACTAAATAACCGTAACTCCGATTTTAATAAATTTTATATGTAAATGGGGTAGAATTTTGCCTAGTTTATCATGGTGGCATCACTTTGCATGTTAAACAACTCTAAAATTGTGCTTAGGACAGATCAGGACCGAACCTAAAATATGCTATGGGGATTTACCGGAATTGTTGTTCGTTGCTTCCGGCCTCATTTAACCTTGACTAGATAGGTAGTTTTCATTTGCTTCTTCTCTTGCCATGCTTAACAACATTTAATATTGTTGGGTACATAAACGAGATCGAACTAAATAATTGATGTGGTGTTTCGTCAATATGCATCCCGATGCATATTGAGCTCCACATAATTTGTAGAATTGTTTGTGCATTTTGCCATGCCATGCCCTCGTTAAACCGGACATGCATCATACTTGATTGTGCATCATGCCATGTTTATGTGGTGGTTGTTTACTATGTTGTTTGCTCTTTTCCGGTGTTGGCTTCTTCGGGTTGGTTCCGATAACCTCGAGTTTGTGAGGTACCGTTCGACTACGTCCGTTTGTCTTCCTCATGGATTCATTCTTCTTCCTTGCGGGATTTCAGGCAAGATGATCATACCCTCGAAATCACTACTATCTTTGCTATGCTAGTTTTGCTCGCTCTTTTGCTATGCCATTGCTACGATGCCTACCACTTGCTTGTCAGCCTCCCAAATTGCCATGTTCAGCCCCTAACCCTCCTATGTCCTAGCAAACCGTTGATTGGCTATGTTACCGCTTTGCTCAGCCCCTCTTATAGCGTTGTTAGTTGCAGGTGAAGATTGAAGTTTGTTCCTTGTTGGAACATGGAGACCGTTCCTTGTTGGAACATTTATTTACTTGTTGGGATATCACTATATATCTTATTTAATTAATGCATCTATATACTTGGTAAAGGGTGGAAGGCTCGGCCTTATGCCTGGTGTTTTGTTCCACTCTTGCCGCCCTAGTTTCCGTCATATCGGTGTTATGTTCCCGGATTTTGCGTCCCTTACACGGTTGGGCTATAATGGGAACCCCTTGACAGTTCGCCTTAAGTAAAGCTTCTCCAGCAATGCCCAACATTGGTTTTACCATTTGCCACCTAGCCTTTTCTTTCCCTTGGGTTCTGCAGACTCAAGGGTCATCATTATTTTAACCCCCCCCCCCCCCTCGGGCCAGTGCTCCTCTGAGTGTTGGTCCGAAACGTCAGCCGCCGGTGGCTACCAGGGGCAACTCTGGGCTGGCCTACCGGAAGTTTGGACAATCTGAGTGTGCCCTGAGAAAGAGATATGTGCAGCTCCTATCGGGATTTGTCGGCACATTCGGGCGATGTTGCTGGTTTAGTTTTACCCTGTCGAAATGTCTTGTTGTACTGGGATACCGAGTCTGATCGGAATGTCTCGGGTGGAGGTCTATTCCTTCGTTGACCGTGAGAGCTTGTGATGGGCTAAGTTGGGACACCCCTGCAGGGATTTGAACTTTTGAAAGCCGTGCCCGCGGTTATGGGAAGATGGGAATTTGTTAGCGTCCGGTTGTAGAAAACCTAAAGTTAACCTTAATTAAAATGAATCAACCGCGTGTGTAACCGTGATGGTCTCTTTCCGGCGGAGCCCGGGAAGTGAACACGGTTGTTGGAGTTATGCTTGACGTAGGTAGTCCAGGATCACTTATTGATCATACTTTTATCAACCGTGCTTTGCCTTCTCTTCTCGCTCTCATTTGCGTATGTTAGCCACCATATATGCTAGTCGCTTGCTGCAGCTACACCTCATACCTTTACCTTACCCATAAGCTTAAATAGTCTTGATCGCGAGGGTGCAAGATTGCTGAGTCCTTGTGGCTCACAGTTACTTCCAAAACCAGCGTGCAGGTGCCGATGAGTCCGTGCAGATGACGCTACCAAGCTCAGGAGGAGCTCGATGAAGATCTTGTCCTTTGTGTTGCTTTGTTCTAGTTGATTAGTAGTGGAGCCCAGTTGGGGTCGATCGGGGACCTTTGTCGCATTTGGGGTTCTTCTTTTCTTTTGGCTCCGTAGTCGGGCCCTGAGTGTATTTGGATGTTGTAATGTTTTATTCATGTAATTGTGTGAAGTGGCGAGTGTAAGCCAACTATGTAACCTTTTCCTTATTATATTACATGGGTTGTGTGAAGATTACCTCACTTGCGACATATGCCTTCAATGCGATTATGCCTCTAAGTCGTGCCTCGACACGTGGGAGATATAGTCGCATAGGGGGTGTTACAAGTTGGTAATCAGAGCCTTCCCCGACCTTAGGAGCCCCCATTGCTTGATCGTTTTTAGCAGCCGAGTTGTGTCTAGAAAAATGTTTTGAGTCCTTTAGGAATTATATATCGGAGAGTTTAGGAATTCTTTTTACTCCCCAGTCCCTTCGTCGCTCTGGTGAGGCATCCTGACATAGAGTTTTGACTCTTCTCTTCTCAAATTTCACTAAAAAAAATTTAGGATCACGCGAGTATCTTAGATTTGTTCCGATGGCTTATGATGAGAACACTGTCTTGGTGCCTCCTGTCAGGGGTTTAGTAGAAGTGTCCCGGGGAGTTGAGCTCTGAGGTGTTGTCATCATAATTTTATCGTTGCAATTCTGGCATACTTGAGATATGTGCGCGACATCAAAAATCTCCTTTATGCAGTTCGTTGGTGAGATAACCTCGACGCCACGCAGTACTGGGGCGGGAGTTCGGGAGTATCGCCATAACTTGTATAACGGATGCTTTTCGAAGGTTGAGGTAGATGGTTTCGGAAGGTTTCTTGGTTATGTGTTGAAGGATGGATGCAGCTGGATGTAGGATTTGCTAGCTTGGGTGAGATATTATGCTTCCCTTGTATCCTCAACACCTGATTGCATAACCGGAAAGTTTCAGGAGTTTTATAGGTGGGAATTCAAGTAGCTCTTAGGATTTCTTTCCGACAGATGCATGATATGAAATTGGGGTTCGACGTCTAGTGGTTCGCCTATTCACGGTCGATTTTACAGTGGTCTCGTTGTGTCTTAAAGAGTCCTTGGCTATGCTGACTCGGGGACGCTTCGTATGTCATGTGCACTGCCTTGTACATGATGGTGCTGTACGATCGAGCCCGTGTAGGTCCCACCACGAAAACTTTGGATGAAATTTCTATCATATGTTTGTTCCGGCTTATTCTGCAAGCCAATCCTTTGTTTTGCTTTGAGTTGTGGTATTCGAGTTGCTTCGAAGTCAAATGTTGATTCCATACCTTTCCTAAATGGTGTTCTCATACCTCTATGTGAATACTAATCCTTCATGATAATCGAGATTGCCATGTCAATCCTTTTAACCGGTGTGCTTCTCTTCAAGTGAATCCGATCACTTCAATATTCGCAAGATCAACTCAAGTCTTCTCAACGGTGTTTGTTTCATCCATCTCCAAGTTGCCTTTGTTTTTCCCGCCCACCCACCCTTGTTTTCTTCAAGGACTCAGATTTCTTAATCGAGTATTAATCTTATTGATGGGAAGTCTCTCCATTCTTTTCCATCAATATTGTTATCCGGTTATTCTCATGAAGATTCTAACGGAGCTTCAAGTTCATCATCTTTCGTTCTTTTTCTTCTCCGGTGTTGCCAATTCAAGCTTTCGGTGTTGATCATATCCTTTTCCTCATTTCAAATACATTCATTCACTTCTCGCTATTTAATTGTTCCTGAGTGCTGAAGATATTTCGAAGATTTGTGTTTTCACTCTGCATTCATTCAATATTTCGAGGTTGTTATCTTATTCAAGCCATTTAACTCAACTGGTGCAATCTCCTTTCTCAAGTAATCGTTCTACGGTGTTTCTTTTGAGTGGGCCCTAACCCACAGGTCTATTCCCAGGATCTTACCTGACTCTTCTTATTTTCCCGGAGCTATCCTAAATTCTTTTCGAAGTTTGACGTAAGAATGAGTTATCATCAGTCAAATGCCATCTCCTAGATCTTTCACAATTATTTTCATCGTCGGCTCAACCTCTTCGCTTTTGATTCTTCCAGAGTGCCTAAATAATTCTTGGTGGTGTTTCTCATTGTCATTCTCATCATTTGAAGACCGAAGAAGAGTTTCTCTTTAATCTTGCTCCATTCTCTTCAAGATTCATGATTCTAGCTTGTTGCCATCCTCTAATTATTGTTTTCGGTTGTGAGGATTCTTTCCACCTATCTGGGGCAATTCAAGAGTCTGTTCAGTTTGTTCATCCGGAGCCCATCATTTAAGAAGAATTATTCATTCCAGCTTTCAGCTCTCATACTCTAAATCATACCGGTGTCTAAATCAAGGATTCTCTAATCAGTTTGTGATCTCTTCGTTCTCATGGATCCAAAGTCTCTCAAGCATCTTCGTTTATTTGCTTAATTCTTCCCGGTGTGTTCTTTATCTTCTCTTTGTTCATCCTTAATTCTTATGGTGGTTCGTGCAAGATTCCTCTTCTTTCGTTATCATATCGATTCATTCGTTGTTTCTATTCAACCGGTGGGTCGTTCAAGATTTTCTCAAGTTATCGATATCTCTCCTTAATCCTCTCCACGAGAATAAGTAATATGCCAATTCCATCGGTTGTCATCAATTTGAATTGGTGAAGGATAAGCATAATGTAATTCTTATTCTTGCTTCATCCAATTGTCTAATTTCTTATTCCGGAGGTTCATCAAAATTCTTGGTTTCAATTGTTTCATCTTTTCTTTTCTGGAGTTTCAAGTTTCAACCTATCTCGTTGCAGAGCTTCATCCAATCATTACAAGGTTTCACCTTGTGTTTTCAACTTCTTTTGCTTTTATCATCCTTTTGTTTACCGGAGTTTCTTCATGGAGGTCCTACGTGATGGTTCTTCAAGGATTTAATTCCTTCTCGAAGTGTTCATTGAGATTCTTTTCAAAGGAGCTCAAGCTTTCTTCATCTTGCTATCCGGAGTGCAATTCTTTCTACCATATTACCGGAGGTGGTATTATGTCATTCTTAATAAATTTGAGTTCATGATTCACATGTTATTAAGAATGAGGTATTTTAAATCCATCAATCTCTTCTTTGGAGTTATCTTGGATTATATTTCACCTTAAGCCTTCTCTAAGGATGTTTGTTATTATGGTGCTTATATATGATCCAAGTTTTTCATTTATCCTCCCGGTGATATAGCCTTCTCGTCTCCTTGTTCTTGGAAATCCAATTCTTTTCCCGTGAGTGGCGGGTTTTTCATCTCTTAATTTGAGAGGTATTCCATAAGACCATATCAAGCCTATTATTTTCGTTGTTGGTTTTCAACAACTCCATTCTAGCTTCTGTTGTAACCGTGCTCTCTCAAGATATTGTTTCCCTTCGTTCATCCCATTCCATTTTTTACTTTTGTTCCAGAGACATTGTGATGTTGTTCTGTTCAACCTTCTTCTTGTTCTTGTCAGGATCATATTCTTTTCATGCTTATCCATTTAACCGGAGTGTTGTGTCCTCTTTTCAAGTATCCTCTCATCTTGTCAAGTTCAATTCCTTCCATTTACAGACGGAGTGCTGTCCAAATTATATCACTCTTATTCCTTCCATATCTTGCTTAACCGGAGTATTGTGCCCCTTTGTTCAAGTTCTTTTCGCCTTATCAAGTCTTGCATCCCTTTCTCAACCGGAGTGTCGTGTTTTCATTTGAGCTCTCTCATCTTATCAAATTTTGACTCCCTTCTCAACCGGAGTGCTGCCCGAATTTTTGGTTTCTCCTTGTTCTCCTTCCGTAACCGGAGTGTTTTTCTATATATATCTTCCCTTCAACCGAAAGGTTTCGCAATGCTCGTTGTCCCTCTTTTCTAACAGAGTGTTTTTGACTTGTTCACCTTCGTTGTATTCTTTTCTCGATTTGTTCAACCTTTTCAAGGTTCTGTGGTTTCAGTCGTTTGTCAAAGAAGCAATTTGTTTTACCTCTTCTCTTTCTCTTCCGTTTTTTTCCCTCCGGTGCCATTCTAGATCTCGGGACGAGATCCTCTCGTAGTGGTGGAGTGTTGTAACGCCCCGAGTCCGATGTGCCACGTGTCTTCCCGTTATTCGCTGTCGTTGCCATGTCATTTGCTTGCGTGTTGCATTTCATCATGTCATCATGTGCATTGCATCATCATGTTTTAAAAACTTGCATCCGTCCCGGCCTCCTCGTTCTTTCCGTTATCCGTTCTGAGCCCTACCACACTTGCACGCGCCCGCGGCATGTCCGAAATATTATTTTATAAGTGGCCGGAAAATGTTCTCGGAATGAGATGAAATTTGGTGTGCGGTCTCATTATAGTGTAGACAGACCGCCTGTCAAGTTTCATCGCAATCGGAGTTCGTTTGACGCCCCAACGGATAAATATAGCGGCAATAGTAGCCGGTCAAAACGTCGGACGTTTTCGGTCTCCGGAAACAGATGCCGGGCTTCCCTCTCTTCTCTTCTCTCAGCCCGAGGACTTCTGCACAGATCACTACCTATCGCCAGGCCTACCTAACCCCTCTCGTCAGCCCGCAGCCCCCCTCCATGCGCGTCCGAAAGTTGTCCCAGACCCGACCCGGACTGTCGTCACCGCTGTGTCCGGAACATCCCCAAACGTCTACAAAACGTCACCGTTTTCTTGTTTGGGCCCCCTAGCTATTTCGATCGGAGGGACGAGGTAGCCCCTACCCAAAAAAATCCCTACTATATTCAGCCTACCTAACCCTAAAAACCTAGCCATCCCATCCATCCTTTCCCGCAGCTGCCGCCACTTTGTTTTCCTCGGGATCTGTCTGATCCTTCCACCCAACCGGTGCTCTCCCCTGGATCCCCTCGATCCACCAACCAGCCTCAGAAACCCCCGCAGGAGAGAGCCAGGGGCTCGATCCCCTGCTCATGCCGAGCTGCTCCAACCTCTCGCAGTCCCCAGCAAGCCGCAGCCTCCTTCCTCCCGCGCAGCCGGCCACCGAAGCTCCTCCGCGGCCTCCTCCCTCGCCCGAGCAGCGCCTCCACCATCGCCGGCAACCAGCGTCGCCCTGGCCGCCATGGCCGCATGCTTCGCGCGCCCCTGCGCCACGAGCATCTGTGGCCGCAGGCTCCTCCTCGTCCAGGAACCGACACCGCCGGAGTCCCTCCTCACCTGCAAGAACCATGGCCGCAGCCGCAGCCCCAGGTCGACCCCGCGCCTCTCCCTCGGTCCCTCCTTCTCTTCCTTCTTCCTCCTGACCTCACTCGCCTCTCTCTCTCTCTGTGACTTGCCGCACCAGGGGAACCAAGGCCGCTGCCATGGACGCCCGACGAAGCTCGCGCCTCGACCCCGAATTGGACCGGATCTCCTCGCCCCGCCGCCTTCACCTGCCGGATCCGCCTCGCCCCGCCGCCTCGGGCCATCACCGGCCTCTGCCGCCGCCACCATGGGTCGCCTCGGCCTCGGCGGGAGGTCGGGGACGAGAGCCCCTTGCGCGGGCCGCCTCCCCTTCGCCCGGTCCAGCCGTGCGTTGACCGCGCTGGCCAGCTGCGTGGGCCGGCCTCCTATCGCGCCGCGGCCCAGCACCGTGTCCAGCAAGGCGCGGCTTCCTGAAGCCCAACGTGAGGAAGCCCAGCTCCTGTTTGCTCCTGTGCAGCCCAGTTCCGGCCAGATTCGGCCCGGGACCTATTTTTTTCCGCAGAACGTTTTTGTCTATTTCCATAGGATTGCAGTTTTACAGTTTGGACCCTATACTTCATGCATTTAATAACTTCACAACAGTGCATCATATTAAAATAAACTTAATATGAAAAATGCTTAGATTTGCATCTAGTTTCATAATATGTCATTTTCACCCATGTTTAAAATGCTTAATATGATGTTTGATTAAATTTGCTCTATGCCATGCTAAAATGAATTAATTCATAACTAAATAACCGTAACTCCGATTTTAATAAATTTTATATGTAAATGGGGTAGAATTTTGCCTAGTTTATCATGGTGGCATCACTTTGCATGTTAAACAACTCTAAAATTGTGCTTAGGACAGATCAGGACCGAACCTAAAATATGCTATGGGGATTTACCGGAATTGTTGTTCGTTGCTTCCGGCCTCATTTAACCTTGACTAGATAGGTAGTTTTCATTTGCTTCTCCTCTTGCCATGCTTAACAACATTTAATATTGTTGGGTACATAAACGAGATCGAACTAAATAATTGATGTGGTGTTTTGTCAATATGCATCCCGATGCATATTGAGCTCCACTTAATTTGTAGAATTGTTTGTGCATTTTGCCATGCCATGCCCTTGTTAAACCGGACATGCATCATACTTGATTGTGCATCATGCCATGTTTATGTGGTGGTTGTTTACTATGTTGTTTGCTCTTTTCCGGTGTTGGCTTCTTCGGGTTGGTTCCGATAACGTCGAGTTTGTGAGGTACCGTTCGACTACGTCCGTTTGTCTTCCTCATGGATTCGTTCTTCTTCCTTGCGGGATTTCAGGCAAGATGATCATACCCTCGAAATCACTACTATCTTTGCTATGCTAGTTTTGCTCGCTCTTTTGCTATGCCATTGCTACGATGCCTACCACTTGCTTGTCAGCCTCCCAAATTGCCATGTTCAGCCCCTAACCCTCCTATGTCCTAGCAAACCATTGATTGGCTATGTTACTGCTTTGCTCAGCCCCTCTTATAGCGTTGTTAGTTGCAGGTGAAGATTGAAGTTTGTTCCTTGTTGGAACATGGAGACCGTTCCTTCTTGGAACATTTATTTACTTGTTGGGATATCACTATATATCTTATTTAATTAATGCATCTATATACTTGGTAAAGGGTGGAAGGCTCGGCCTTATGCCTGGTGTTTTGTTCCACTCTTGCCGCCCTAGTTTCCGTCATATCGGTGTTATGTTCCCGGATTTTGCGTCCCTTACGCGGTTGGGCTATAATGGGAACCCCTTGACAGTTCGCCTTAAGTAAAGTTTCTCCAGCAATGCCCAACATTGGTTTTACCATTTGCCACCTAGCCTTTTCTTTCCCTTGGGTTCTGCAGACTCAAGGGTCATCATTATTTTAACCCCCCCCCCCGGGCCAGTGCTCCTCTGAGTGTTGGTCCGAAACGTCAGCCGCCGGTGGCTACCAGGGGCAACTCTGGGCTGGCCTACCGGAAGTTTGGACAATCTGAGTGTGCCCTGAGAAAGAGATATGTGCAGCTCCTATCGGGATTTGTCGGCACATTCGGGCGGTGTTGCTGGTTTAGTTTTACCCTGTCGAAATGTCTTGTTGTACTGGGATACCGAGTCTGATCGGAATGTCTCGGGTGGAGGTCTATTCCTTCATTGACCGTGAGAGCTTGTGATGGGCTAAGTTGGGACACCCCTGCAGGGATTTGAACTTTTGAAAGTCGTGCCCGCGGTTATGGGCAGATGGGAATTTGTTAGCGTCCGGTTGTAGAAAACCTAAAGTTGACCTTAATTAAAATGATTCAACCACGTGTGTAACCGTGATGGTCGATTTCCGGCGGAGCCCGGGAAGTGAACACGGTTGTTGGAGTTATGCTTGACGTAGGTAGTCCAGGATCACTTATTGATCATACTTTTATCGACCGTGCTTTGCCTTCTCTTCTCGCTCTCATTTGCGTATGTTAGCCACCATATATGCTAGTCGCTTGCTGCAGCTACACCTCATACCTTTACCTTACCCATAAGCTTAAATAGTCTTGATCGCGAGGGTGCGAGATTGCTGAGTCCTTGTGGCTCACAGTTACTTCCAAAACCAGCGTGCAGGTGCCGATGAGTCCGTGCAGATGATGCTACCAAGCTCAGGAGGAGCTCGATGAAGATCTTGTCCTTTGTGTTGCTTTGTTCTAGTTGATCAGTAGTGGAGCCCAGTTGGGGTCGATCGGGGACCTTTGTCGCATTTGGGGTTCTTCTTTTCTTTTGGCTCCATAGTCGGGCCCTGAGTGTATTTGGATGTTGTAATGTTTTATTCATGTAATTGTGTGAAGTGGCGAGTGTAAGCCAACTATGTAACCTTTTCCTTATTATATTACATGGGTTGTGTGAAGATTACCTCACTTGCGACATATGCCTTCAATGCGATTATACCTCTAAGTCGTGCCTCGACACGTGGGAGATATAGTCGCATCGAGGGTGTTACAGAACACTATCATGCAGACTCCGCATAGCACCGGTTGCAGCATCGAGCATATTTCTCGGTAGCATCGGCCTACCCGCCACATGCACCCTCCTCGAGATATCCTCAGGTGCAGGTGGCCCGTCCTGAGCACGGATCGTACTCGGTGCCGGCTGGCCCGCACCCTTGTTAGTCTTTCTTTTGCGTGCCTTCTTCTTCTCCTGTAATGGGACCGAGTTCTGCTCACAGACCGCCTTCTTGAGTGTGTTGGGGCTGATAATATTTCGCTCCTCGCCTATCTGAGGCTCGGTGAAGTCGGCAGCTGGAGGCGTCTCCTGAGAGCTGAACGCTAGACGACGCCTGTTGCAACTTGGCTTCTCCACGGTACCAGCTAGATCGCGCACGTCTTTTGTTGGGTTGGGTTCTTGAGAAGGAGGCCCCATGAAGTCGCCACCGTACCCATGATCGGCAAAGTACTGATCGACGTTGGCAAATGTATCGCCGTCGTCGTCGTTCTGATCCTGTGCCATATGCATGTTTGGATCCAGTGGCATAGGGATGTCCAGCACCGTTGCGGCGGTCTTGCCATGGGGCCGACTTGGCGCTGGCACGACTGGCGGTGTTGTCTTTGGGGTGGTGTCCCCCGCCCCCAAACGAATCTGGCTCTTCGGAAGCAGGGGCCAGCTCAGGCAGGCGCTGAGGGTCATCACGTCATCATCGTCGGCCCCGACGGGTCGAATCGGAGGTAACAACTCGTCGCAGCCTGGCAGCACCCGAACCAGTTGAACCCTAAACAAGTTGGGTGGCATCTGGGTACCGTGGAACAAGGGGTTGCCCGGTTGAACGATTTTGCCCTTGGCGACATCGACCAACTCGTTGTTCACGAAGTGCAGGAGAGTGCACGGAACGTCGGCGGCGCCCTGTGGAAAAATGTAGGGCGTCAGGGATGCCCAGTCAAAGGCAAGGAGATGAAGTCCTTGGCCGAAAGAGGCTTAATTAGTTACCGTGATGATGGCGTCAAGCTCGGCTAATGTCGAGGCACCACCAATGGCGGGCGTGCAGTTGACGGAGGGGCCGCTTGCTGCAGAGGTGCCGGCCGGCGTACACCCGGGTGCATTAAGCTCCCGTGCCGGCGTCGGAGACACCAATGCCGCCTCCGTCAGAGACACCAATGGCCCCGCCATCGCGTTCTGCGAGTTGCTAGACGTGAAGCTAGGAATCGGGGGCGGCCCCTGTTGGCCGCCCGCAATCCACGCACTAATCCCCTGGATCAAGGTAGGCACAATGGCGGTGATCGTCCTTCCGAGTTGTTGTTCCACTTGCTCTTGGACCATCTCCGGAATCCGCGCCACCTGTGCCCTGAGTTCTTGAACCTCGCGCGCCTGGCTTTCCGAGCTGGTCTTTTTCTCCTTTCGCCCACCAGTGTTATAGTATGACGACCATTTTGTCGACAAGCCTTTGCCGGCCACACGACCAGCTGACATCGGCTTACTGAGTTTATCCTTGTTCTTCATTACATTCAACGCCCTATTTAGAGTGGTGTCCCAAGGGTTGCTCTTAGTCGACCCCGCGCTACTGCTTTCAGTCGCCTGCGGAAGGAATGTGAACCATTTAGAAATTTGGCTTCATTAATTAGAATGCAACCATATGAAGCTAATTACGCGGGGGTGTATTCCTTACCAGAACAAGCTCAAGCTCCCTGGTCTTCGGATCCGTGGTAAGCTCCTTTGTTTTCGGGTCCTTCTTGTACCGGGCCCTGACAAAGTTCCTGGTCTGCTTGTCACCGTATTTATCGAAGAGGGGCGGTAGGCCTTGCTCGGCACGGTCCGCATCCTCCTTGTCCCATATAGGCTCCGCCACTCTGTAACCGCCGGGACCGAGTGTGTGTTCCCCTAAGTTCAGCTCCCACATTTCTTTCCCCCACTTACTTGAATCGGAGCTTGCGGTGCTCGAGCAATTGATCTTGAAGTCGTTGTAGTCATCTTCGGTGATCGAAGGACTTTTCTCCTTGATCTTCTCATAACTCTCACCTTTCTGGATCATTCTCTTCACATTGCTTTTCCAAGTAGACAGGATCGTGCTCATCTTCATGAGGGCAGAATTGTTCACTTTATTCCCTTTGAGGCTTGTGTTTTCAAATTCAGCGGGGAACTTGTATCGTTTGTGCAGCTTCGTGAAGAGGAGGTTGCGCAAATTCCCTCGGTCAGGATGCCTGAGGTTCTCGGTGTTGATCGAGACGGTGCTCCGGAGAATGCACCCGAGCTGAAGCGAGTACCCCTTGACTATTCATCCGGGCGCCGTTGGATTCCCGTCGGAGTCCACTTCAGTAACTTCCTCCTTGAGGGTGCGGAGCACGGTCGGGCGCCGGTCCTTCCGTTGCCTCTTCGGTTGGCTGCCATCTGTGCATGCGCCTCCATCATCAGTGGTGGCATCCTCGGCGGCACCATCAGTGGTGGCATCAGTGGGGTCATCCTCGGCGGTACCATCATGAAGGAAATATGCCCTAGAGGCAATAATAAAGTTATTATTTATTTCCTTATATCATGATAAATGTTTATTATTCATGCTAGAATTGTATTAACCGGAAACATAATACATGTGTGAATACATAGACAAACAGAGTGTCACTAGTATGCCTCTACTTGACTAGCTCGTTAATCAAAGATGGTTATGTTTCCTAACCATGAACAAAGAGTTGTTATTTGATTAACGAGGTCACATCATTAGTAGAATGATCTAATTGACATGACCCATTCCATTAGCTTAGCACCCGATCGTTTAGTATGTTGCTATTGCTTTCTTCATGACTTATACATGTTCCTATAACTATGAGATTATGCAACTCCCGTTTACCGGAGGAACACTTTGGGTACTACCAAACGTCACAACATAACTGGGTGATTATAAAGGAGTACTATAGGTGTCTCCAATGGTAGATGTTGGGTTGGCGTATTTCGAGATTAGGGTTTGTCACTCCGAGTGTCGGAGAGGTATCTCTGGGCCCTCTCGGTAATGCACATCACATAAGCCTTGCAAGCACTACAACTAATATGTTAGTTGTGAGATGATGTATTACGGAACGAGTAAAGAGACTTGCCGGTAACGAGATTGAACTAGGTATTGGATACCGACGATCGAATCTCGGGCAAGTAACATACCGATGACAAAGGGAACGACGTATGTTGTTATGCGGTCTGACCGATAAAGATCTTCGTAGAATATGTAGGAGCCAATATGGGCATCCAGGTCCCGCTATTGGTTATTGACCGGAGACGTGTCTCGGTCATGTCTACATTGTTCTCGAACCGTAGGGTCCGCACGCTTAACGTTACGATGACAGTTATTATGAGTTTATGCATTTTGATGTACTGAAGGTTGTTCGGAGTCCCGGATGAGATCACGGACATGACGAGGAGTCTCGAAATGGTCGAGACGTAAAAATTGATATATTGGAAGCCTATGTTTGGACATCGGAAGTGTTCCGGGTGAAATCGGGATTTTACCGAAATACCGGGAGGGTTACCGGAACCCCCCGGGAGACTAATGGGCCTATTGGGCCTTAGTGGAAAAGGAGAAAAAGAGAAAGCCCACAAGCTGGCCGGCGCCCCCCTTCCCAAAGTCCTAGTAGGACTAGGATAGGGGGCCGGCCTCCCTTCTCTCTCTTTTCCCCCCGGGAGTCCTAATAGGATTAGGATTGGGGGGAGGAGTCCTACTCCCGGTGGGAGTAGGACTCCCCTGCGCCTCCTCTCCCTGGCCGGCCAGCTCCCCCTCCTCCAACCTTTATATACAGGGGCAGGGGGCACCCCAAGACACACAACTTGATCCTTGAGATCGTTCCTTAGCCATGTGCGGTGCCCCCTGCCACCAAATTCCACCTCGATCGTACCGTTGTAGTGCTTAGGCGAAGCCCTGCGTCGGTAGTACATCAAGATCGTCATCACGCCGTCGTGCTGACGGAACTCTTCCTCGACGCTTTGCTGGATCGGAGCCTGAGGAACGTCATCGAGCTGAACGTGTGCTAAGAACTCGGAGGTGCCGGAGTAACGGTGCTTGGATCGGTCGGATCGGGAAGAAGACGCACGACTACTTCCTCTACGTTGTGTGATCGCTTCCGCAGTCAGTCTGCGTTGGTACGTAGACAACACTCTCGCCTCTCGTTGCTGTGCATCACCATGATCTTGCGTGTGCGTAGGAAATTTTTTGAAATTACTGCGTTCCCCAACACATCAGTGGTCTCAGGATCGGTGGGGAAGGCGGCGGCCTCATACAAGTGAGGTTGTTCCTCCATCTCCTGGGACAGCTCCCAGAATGCCTTGACGCCCGAACCCCCGGCCTCATCGTTGTTGGCCATGTTTCTCTCTAAATAGGAACAAAGTTTGGTCAAAAAGTTGGTTATTGTCAAGGAACA
The DNA here is from genome assembly GCA_034509565.1 of Triticum monococcum. Classification (NCBI taxonomy): domain Eukaryota; kingdom Viridiplantae; phylum Streptophyta; class Magnoliopsida; order Poales; family Poaceae; genus Triticum; species Triticum monococcum. The sequence goes on along the minus strand of CM067843.1, from coordinate 750,398,980 downwards.
AGATCATGGTCTCATCATTTAGGGTTTGTCGACACCGAGGAGAATTCTAAGTTGGGCCTAATCACTTGGCTCTATTGCCGCCTATGGTTTAATGCAGCTAGAATAAAGGGGCACTTGATCCTACTTAATTAACTACTAAGATACCCCGGCCCATGCATTAGTCACAAGTACCCCATATGTCCTATTTTTAGCAAAGTCATGCTAAAATTCACGGAAAATTTCAGCATGACCTTTGCTGAAAATAGGACATATGGAGTACCCGAATTTGCCGGAACGGAAGTTAATCGACATTCCAGCAAACTCAAGGGCCACCCAGGGTACCTGCAAAATCATCACGACACGATGGTCGGAGACATGACCTTTGCCTAACAGTTCTGAACTCCTGCCAAAACTGAACACAACATATATATACCAAGCATCTTGCCAGCTAGTAGACCAGCTAGTAGACCATCATTTGTCAGGCCAAATTGAGGCCAAACAGAAAACCAATGTGGCCATGGCACAAAGTCCATGACCCAGAACAGAGCACTTTACTAAAAATGAAGAAGAAAAAAGGCATGCATGCACTGGTTGTAGCAAATCATCACTTCTGAATCAAAACACCATGCTGGTGTAGCCATAGGCCCACATTAGTCTAAAATCCTGCTTTATTTTTCACAACAGAAAGTTCAAAACAACAATAAAAAGGAGAGCCCAATCTGGTCTAATTGATCCTTGGAAATTATAGAATGTTCATCTATGCATGGAAAAACAACAATTAGGACAGGGAAATTACTATGCAGCTAATAGTCTGTAAGCATTGAAACACAACTAAGTTTACAACCCAGAAGTGATGGTTAACACTTCTAATAAACATGGCAATTTTAAATTATGACACACAATGCCATAATTAATCAAGAGTTACTACTACAGTACTCATGTACTCCATCTTACAGAGTTACTCCATCACAGCAACAACAACCTTGCAGATCAAAAATGATTTGTGTAATCTGGTTGGTACTCTTACAGTTGCATAAATTGAAAAAAATTGATCTGTGTGATCTGGGTTACAGTATCAGCAACCTTGCATTTCATTTTACACAAAATTGTACTCCATCACCAAATTCATTGATGTTTCTAAGCAAAATTCACAAGTTCAGAAGATCACAAGTTCACAAGATCTACAGTAGCAGCAGCATCACAAGTTGACAAAATTCAGTGGACTTAGAAGTTAGAGCTAGAGCAGCATCACTAGAGTGCAACTACAAGAACAAGCACCGGCATCACTTAAGCAGCAGCAGCAACAACATCAAGCAGATTACACATCGCGGGTCACTAGAGCGGATTAAGTGATGACAGCCTACTCCTCGGATCTTTGGACAAGTAGCTGACCACCACCAGATGGAGTGGTCACTAGAGAAGATTACACATCACAAACAGGAACTCACTAGAGCAGATTACACATCCAAGCATCACTTAAGCAGTACTCCCGACGAACCGAAGGGGAAAGGGAGGGGATCGACAGAGGAGCTCACCGTCACCTGCAGGTGAGCAAAGCGGGCTCGGGGGAGAGCTCACCGGAGCGAATTGTCGACGGAGTCCGCCGGGCCGAAGAGGAAGCCGGTGGCGGGGAAGGTGTCGCGGGGGCGTCCGGAGTCCTGCGGCTTGTCTGGGGAGACGTAGTCGAGGGAGGTGGAGTGCTTGGGCACTTGAGTGTGGCATGAGGTCGACGGTTGCCACGGTGGTGCGAGGTGACCGGCGACAGGCGCGTCGCGCGCGGGTTGCCGATGCGGATCTCCGGGAGAGGAGAAGGCGAGAGGGCGAGGGGAAGGGCGAGGAGAAGCGCGAGGGGGCAAGTGGGGAGGGGGCGAGGAGGCAGGGCGCAGTGGGTCGGGGCAGCGGCGCGCTGGAGGGAGGGACAAGGGAAGGAGCGGAGCGGTGGATCGAGGGAGAGGGAACTGGCGAGGGGGAGAGGGAAGGGGGGATCGGGCGAAGGGGGAGAGGGAAGGGGGGATCGGGCACAATACTAATGGCGCACCACCCCCGGTGCGCCATAAGTACATCCATACTAATGGCGCACCACGGTGAGGTGCGCCATTAGTATTTTTTTTCTTATAGCAATGGCACAATACTAATGGCGCACCACCCCTCGGTGCGCCATAAGTACATCCATACTAATGGCGCACCTCACCGTGGTGCGCCATTAGTATTTTTTATAAGACAATAATAATTTTTTAAACTAGTTTAATTCATAATAGTAATATTTTTTTATAAGACAGTAACAGTAATATTTTTTTAGAAGACAGTAATAATTTTTAAAAAATATAATCAAACAGTAATGCCGGTGGAGCGGGGGAGGGTGCGCGGGGTCGGCGGCGGCGGTTGAGTAGGGGAGGGGTGCGGGGGGTCGGCGGCGGCGGTTGAGTAGGGGAATCGAGGGTGCGGGGGGTCGGTGGCGGCGGCCGGTGGACCGGGGTGCTCGGCGGCGAGGGGGACCGGATGTGGCGAGGTGGGATAGCGATCGAGATGGAGGGGGATCGAGATCGAGTGTCCATGAAATTTAAAAATATTCATGATAGTTCAAAAAGTGCCCATGAAATACAATCGAGAAATGAAGGCTACGATTTAAATACAATCGATCTTAGCTAGCTATCTGTTCACAATCTTCTTGCCCTTCTTTTTCGCAAATGGAGTTCTTCTGTGGAACGGGCGTCCTTTAGGTAGGGTGGTCCTGCTTCTTCTTGTGGTGTATGCTGCTACTTCATCATCGTCGTCATGTTCGATCCTCGGGTCGCCGTACTTGTCGAAGTCTTGCTCATTGGCTACTCCATCCATTCTGATGATCTTCCTTTTGCCTCTCCTCACGACAACACGACTGGGCTTTGACGGGTCGGTAATGAAGAAGCATTGGTCCACTTGGGAAGCCAGTACCCATGGCTCATTTTTCGCGGTGACGATTGCGCCCGCGGTCTTGGATTTGGCTTCGGGTATAACCATGGTGGTGAAATACTGGTCTTCTTTTAGGACGCTCTTGGCCCATCTGACACGGAACATCGGGACCTTCTCTCCAGCGTAGCTCAGCTCCTAGATCTCCTCGATCCTTCCGTAGTATCTGTCCTTGTCGTTACCGGTGTAGGATTCCATCGTTACCCCGGAGTTCTGATAACCATCGCTCTTCATGTCCTTGGCCTCGGTGTAGAATGTGTAGCCGTTGATATCGTACGCCTCATAGGTCATCAGGTTATGCTCGGCGCCCTGTGACAAGGCGAATATGAGTTGTTCTTCCGCGGAAGAATCCTCATGTAAAGGGTACGACAGAAGCTTCTGCTTGAACCAACGCGTGAAACATGAGTTGTGCTCTTTGATTATATCTCCGTCCGTCCTCTGTTGGCCTCGGTCATTGTACGTGTTCTTAATAAAGGTTTTGTGCTCTACTACCCAAGGATCGACCACGTCTATGTGTTGTAGCATGACTAGGTTTGCTCTTTCAAAGTCGGCGAGTCGACCCTCGAAGTCGACATGCATTTCGCGACGACCCTCACGGTGACCCCATCCAGCGAGCCTGCCGAGGTGCCTGTTGATGGGCAGACCAACGGGGTTCTCGATGCCTAGATAGTTCGTGCAGTAGGAGATGCACTCTTCGGTCAGAAAGCCCCTGGCTATGCTTCCCTCTGGACATGACATGTTGCGAACGTATCCTTTGATGACACCATTCATCCTTTCGAACGGCATCATGCTGTGCAGGAACGTCGGCCCGAGTTGGATGATATCGTCCATGATATGGACCAGCAGATGCACCATAACATCGAAGAATGCGGGCGGGAAGTACATCTCAAGCTCGCATAGTATCACCACGATCTCTTCCTGTAGCCTTCTGAGTTGCCTCACGCCAACAGACTTCTGAGAGATGACGTCGAAAAAGTTGCATAGGCCAAATAGGGTTTCACGGACGTGCGCGTCCATGATCCCACGGATTGCAACTAGAAGTATCTGCGTCATCAGCACGTGACAGACGTGAGACTTCATCCCGCTGAACTTCTGCTTCGCTGGGTCTAGGTATCTGCTTATCTTCCCCGCATAACCATAAGGAAGTTTTACTCCTACGAGGCAGGTGAAAAACTGCTCGATCTCCTCCTGACTTAGAGTGAAGCACGCGGGAGGGTAGTCATTTCCGGTCTTCTTGGCCTTCTTGCCTTTGCGACGACTTACCGTGTCCTGCTTCGCCTCATCATCATCATCATCATGATCATCATATATAGTGTGAAGCTCCTGCCTGATGCCCATTGATTTCAAGTCTTCCCTTGCTTTCGGCCCATCTTTGGTCCTCTCTGGCATGTTGAGCAGGGTACCAAGCAGACTCTCGCACACGTTCTTCGTGATATGCATGACATCAAGGCTGTGAGGCACATGGTGGATCTTCCAGTACGGCAAGTCCCAGAAAACAGACCTCGTTTTCCATACCTTCAGCAGCGGCTCTGGCGCCTTTCGCTTCTTTCCCGGCTCTGACGCCTTTTGCTTCTTTCCCGGTAGTGGGCAGTCTTTCCAATTTTTCAACAGCTCGTCTATTTCCTCGCCGCTCCTCGTACGCGGGCGTCCTCGGGGTTCGGTTTCACCATCGAACAGATCCTTGCGTTTTCTCCACGGGTCATCGTCGCGAAACCACCTTCGATGTCCCATGAACACAGTTTTCGAAGACCCGGGATCTCTATCTAGCTGGCGATACGTTGTGTCATCCATGCACCTGGCGCATCCAGAAAATCCGTGGACCACCTGCCCCACGACATATCCGTAACCGAGATAGTCGTGCACCATCGTGAGCAGCGCGGCTCTCATAGGGAAATATTCTTTCTCTGCATCCCACGTATTGGCTGGAGTTTTCCACAGTGTGTCAAGCTCCTCTTTTAGCAGCCCCAGATACAGATTGATGTCGTTCCCTGGTTGTTTCGGTCCTTCAATTAGGATACTCATGTGAATGTACTTCCTCTTCATGCACAACCAGGGGGGAGGTTGTACATCCACACAAACACAGGCCAGGTGCTATGTGTGCTTCTCTGGCTGCCAAACGGATTGACTCCATCGGTTCTCGCGCCCAGCACGATGTTCCTTGGATCGTTCCCAAATTCTGGGTCTTCGAAGTTCAACGCTTGCCACTGGCTCGCATCCTTAGGGTGACTCAGCATCTTGTCTTTTTATCTATCTCCGGATCATTTGCGTCATCTTCTCGCTTCTTCTCCTCCCTATCCGCGTGCCAACGCAGGAGCTTTGCTACCTTAGGGTCTGCAAAATACCGCTGCAGACGAGGAGTTATCGGAAAGTACCACACCACTTTTCGAGGAGCTTTCTTCCTCTTCTTGTATCGAGTGATGCCGCACACCGGACATATGGTAGACTCTGCATGCTCGTCCCGATAAATGATGCAATTGTTCATGCACACATGGTATTTCACGTGCGGTAAGTCCAGAGGACACACGATTTTCTTCGCCTCCTCCAAACTGGTCAGGCACTTGTTCCCCTTGGGAAGACGTTCGTGCCAGAATGACATGTTCTCGTCGAAGCATGCGTCGGTCATTTTGTGTTTTACCTTCATCTCCAGAGCCATGAGAGTTACTTTCAGGCGGGTATCCTCAGGTCTGCATCCTTCATACAATGGAGTGACCGCGTCTAACTGAAGTTGATCCATCTTGGCTTTCTCTCGGGCGGCAGCTCTTGCGTTATCCGTCTGCTTGAGAAGCAGCTCTTGAATATGAGGGTCCTGCACCCAGCCCATCAATGGTCCAGCGTCGTCTGCTCCGGCATCTTCCTCATCATCATGTCCTGCATCTTCTACATGATGATTGTGTACAACATCACCGTCGTGATCATCTCCTGGGGATTCTTCGTCTTCTCGCCCGCCCGAGCCGCGGTGGTTGTCTTGCTGCCCTTCCTCATTTCTTGCCCGGCCCCCATGGACGACTTCGTAGTCATCTTCATCACCTTGCCACCGATAGCCATCCATGAAACCACGCAAGAGCAGGTGGTCCCGCACCTGCCCGGATTGCGGGTCCGCAATAAGGCTCTTCAGCTTGCATCTTCGACATGGACATCTTATCTCCGTCTCGTTCTTTTGAAGCATCTCGGCCTTCGCGGACCTCAAAAACCTATTCACGACACCTTCGGTCATCATGCGGACCATGGTCGCCTGCGGGGTAGAGCAAAACAATATTTTAGAACCAAGAAAAAATTTGGCATGACTTCCCCTAAAAATAGGACCAAAAAGAATGCTTAATGCCAAAATTCTCGCCGAAACGGAAATGAATCAACATTCCGGCAAAATATTGGCAACTATCGCATTTCAAATACCGGTACACCTCCAAACACAAACACATATGCAACACCACAAACATATGCAACACCACGAACATACATAGATCTAGCTAGGCCATAAAAAGTGCATGTGCACATTGTTGTAGGGAGAAATACATAAATATAGCTTCCCCATTACTTACCTATCAAAACAAGGTAATTTAACCACTTAAATTGAATGAATCTATGGTGGAAATGAGGTGAAAAAGAGGAGGCACCCGAGACAAGGAGGAGGTGGAGAGAATGAAGTGGGGAGAAAGTGAGTGTGGGTAGGAGAGGCTTCCCAAAATATCTTGTTGCTGCCCACTTACTAATGGTGCACCAACGCCAAATGCGCCATTAGTAATCCAGATTACTAGTGGCGCGCCATCTGGTGGTGCGCCATTAGTAGTTTTGCAAAAAAAAACTAATGGCGCACTATCCCGCAATGCGCCATTACTAGTTTGAACTATTAATGGCGCACGGTGCAACAGTGCGCCATTAGTAGTTTTGCAAAAAAGGGAATAAAAAATATAATAAAAAAACATTAGTGGTGCACTTTCTGACAGGTGCGCCATTACTAGTTGCAACTAGTAATGGCGCACTTTGTCTGGATGCGCCATTACTATGTTTGGACAGACGCACTAGTTCCAAAAAAAATTGATACTAATGGCGCACCCTGTGCCAGGTGCGCCATTAGTAGTTTCAACTCTAATGGCGTACCAGATGGTGGTGCGCCATTAGTATATACTAATGGCGCACCGCTTGTCAGGTGCGCCATTAGTGTCAATCCCATCTATAGCCCTTTTTCTAGTAGTGGTAGCAAGACTAGCCTCCCTGGCTTGTCTTCTCCAATCTAAGCATGTTGCAAAAAACTGAGCATTTAAGTTCCTACGAGCATTAATCAAAAGTTGAAATTTTGCCTTGCAGAACAACCATATTATGGACAAGCACAAGGCTGCCTTATACTAAAAAATTTAGGCAGAAGAAAATGGAAAGGGATACATCCATCAGCAAATCACCCATACATCCATCTACGCATCCATCCTTACATACATCTATAAATCCATCCACATATACTGCAATCCATACAGCTGCCCATCTAAAAGAATACGAACAGAGATGGGGAGCGGTGCTCACTGTGGGGTGTGGCAGAGGGGGGCTTGTGGCAGAGGGGGAGGTGGTGCCCCGCTTTGGTGGTGACCAGCGGTGGCGGATGCGTAGGCGGGAACTGGCGCCGGTGCTGCCAACGGCAGCCGTGCCGCTAGGGCAGGGGGGACGGCCCGGTGGCGGTCACGCCATTGGAGCAGGATGGGTGGGGGCGCAGTGGACAAGGGTCCCGACGGAGGCGCATTGGAGGCGAGGACCAACTGCGGCGGTGCGGTGGAGGTGGAGACGGGCGGCGACGGCGCGGTGGAGCCGGGGACGGGCGGTGGCGGCGGTGCGGTGGAGCCGGGGACGGGCGGGGATAACCTAGTGAGGTTGAGACAGACGAATCGGGATGATGCGGTTGGGTGGGGGATTTTCTTTTCTTAGTTTCCATTAATTGGCCGTCAGTGGGACCAAAAGGAGACGGCAAAGAAAGGCTCGGTGCCAGTTTTTTTTCTATTAGTTCGCCGTCAGGAGGACAGCAGGCAGACGACAAAGCAACTGACTTTGCCATCAGTAGATAACAAAAACAGACAGCAAAACTGGGGCACCGTTACCTACCATCAGACTAGACACATGTCCATCCTTTGCCGTCACTCAGTGAAACAACAGACGGCGAAGAGCCAGTTCACCGTCTTGCTTTCTTTGTCGTCATCCTGTCGCTAGGTTTGCCGTTAGCCAGTACGCTCACAGACGGCAAACCAGAGATTTGTCGTCAGTCATACTTTGCCGTCAGCAGATGACGGCAAAACATTCTTTGCCGTCTACCCCGACGAAATGCTGACGGCAAAGCCGCTCACTGATGGCAAACTAGCAGTTTCCTGTAGTGGTAGATTGGAGAATCTTTTGATTGTTGGGTAACGTAGTAATTTCAAAATTTTCCTACGCACACGCAAGATCATGGTGATACATAGCAACGAGGGGAGAGTGTGATCTACGTACCCTTGTAGATCGACAACGGAAGCGTTTGGTTGATGTAGTCGTACGTCTTCACGGCCCGACCGATCAAGCACCGAAACTACGGCACCTCCGATTTTTAGCACACGTTCAGCTCGATGACGATCCCCGGAATCCGATCCAGTAAAGTGTCGGGGAAGAGTTCCATCAGCACGACGGCGTGGTGACGATCTTGATGTACTACTGTCGCAGGGCTTCGCCTAAGCACCGGTACAATATTATCGAGGACTATGGTGGCAGGGGGGCCTCACACGGCTAAGAATAAGATCACGTGGATCAACATGTGTGTCTCTGGGGTTCCCCTGCCTCCGTATATAAAGGATCAAGGGGGGGGGGGGTTGCGGGTTGCGGCCGGCCTAGGAGAGGCGCGCCAGGAGGAGTCCTACTCCCTCTGGGAGTACGACCCCCCCCCCCCCCAATCCTAGTTGGAATAGGATTCGCGGAGGGGGGAAAAGAGAGAGGGGGGCCGGCCCCCTCTCCTTGGGCGTGCAGCCGATCTTGGGCTGCCCCTTCTCTTTTGCACTAAGGCCCACTAAGGCCCATATAGCTCCCGGGGGGTTCCGGTAACCTCCCGGTACTCCGGTAAAATCCCGATTTCACCCGGAACACTTCCGATATCCAAACGTAGGCTTCCAATATATCAATCTTTATGTCTCGGCCATTTCGAGACTCCTCGTCATGTCCGTGATCACATCCGGGACTCCAAACAACCTTCGGTACATCAAAACGTATAAACTCATAATATAACTATCATCGAAACCTTAAGCGTGCGGACCCTACGGGTTCGAGAACAATGTAGACATGACCGAGACACGTCTCCGGTCAATAACCAATAGCGGGACCTGGATTCCCATATTGGCTCCTACATATTCTACGAAGATCTTTATCGGTCATACCGCATAAGAACATACGTTGTTCCCTTTGTCATCGATATGTTACTTGCCCGAGATTCGATCGTCGGTATCCAATACCTAGTTCAATCTCGTTACCGGCAAGTCTCTTTACTCGTTCCGTAATACATCATCTCGCAACTAACTCATTAGTTGCATTGCTTGCAAGGCTTAAGTGATGTGCATTACCGAGAGGGCCCAGAGATACCTCTCCGACGATCCGAGTGACAAATCCTAATCTCGAAATACGTCAACCCAACATGTACCTTTGGAGACACCTGTAGAGCACCTTTATAATCACCCAGTTACGTTGTGACGTTTGGTAGCAGACAAAGTGTTCCTCCGGCACACTGGAGTTACATAATCTCATAGTCATAGGAACACGTATAAGTCATGAAGAAAGCAATAGCAACATACTAAACGATCGGGTGCTAAGCTAATGGAATGGGTCATGTCATTCAGATCATTCAACTAATGATGTGATCCCGTTAATCAAATGACAACTCTTTGTCCATGGTTAGGAAACATAACCATCTTTGATTAACGAGCTAGTCAAGTAGAGGCATACTAGTGACACTCTGTTTGTGTATGTATTCACACATGTATTATGTTTCCGGTTAATACAATTCTAGCATGAATAATAAACCTTTATCATGATATAAGGAAATAAATAATAACTTTATTATTGCCTCTAGGGCATATTTCCTTCATTGATCATGAAGGACAAGATTGCTACTACTTCATCACCACCACCTCCTTCTTCATCACCAAAGGAGACTTGAGTATTGGGTATGGGCACTCCCCTTGGATTGTGCCAAGCTTGGGGGAGGTGCCCTGGTATCGTATCACCTCCATTATGTTTTACCTTTACTTATCTTAGTTCGATTCATAGTTATCTTTTGCTTTGGATGAATAAAAGTTTAGTTTGATCCTTTCTTTTCGAGTGTTTGCTTAGTGATCTATCCTTGTAATCGTGTGCGAGATATATAATAAAGTTTAGTTTGAGTTTAATTTTCTTTACTTTCATGTTCAATAAAAAAGAAAGGAAATAAATGAAAAAGATCATATGTTAATCTTATGGTAAGTAATGACACCACATAAGGAAGAGTATAAGTAGAAAATTGTATTGGAGATTGACAAACATAACATTGGTCAATGATGCAATTTATGAAAGAATTAATAAGGGAAGAGAAGATTCACATGCAAATATACTATCTTGGACATCTTTTGTGATTGTGATCCCCCATCAAAATATTATATGCCAAAATTGTTTACGTTGGACAAGGAAGGCAACGTAATGATTTATGTTTGTTCATATTCACATAGAAGTGATATTGGCATAGATCCTTCAACATGTGGTGCTTGCCCCCCATCTTTCCTAGCCAAAAATTCCGCACTAAATAGAGATACTACTTGTGCATCCCGAAACCCTTAGACCCATATCTTGTTTTGAGAGTCCACCATACCTACCTAAGGATTGAGTAATATCCTTCAAGTAAGTTGTCATCGGTACAAAAAGGCAATACAAAATTACTTCTAAAAGTGTTGGATCATTTAGTGTAAGAGAAAATTGATCGTTGTATGAACTTGTGACGGCAAAGAATAAATTTTTTCTCTCTGCCTCCCTCTGCGACGGCTCATTTACTTTTATGCAAGAGTCAAAGTTTTCTCTCTATTCCTTAAGGTTGCCATGCGCTCAATTATCATAAGGATCATTTACTTTTATGCAAGAGTCAAAGTTTTCTCTCTATTCCTTTTTATTTTCTCTTTTGGCAAGCATCATGTGGTGAGGAAAGATCTAGGCACATATATCCAGTTGGATATGGGTAGCATGAGTTATTATTGTTGAAATCACCCGGGAGGTGAGTATGTTGGGAGGCGAAACGATAAGCCCCTATCTTTCTATGTGTCCGGTTGAAACTTTTGCTCATGTGTATGCGGTGAGTGTTAGCAATCATAGAAGACTATATGATTGTTGAGTATGTGGACTTGCCAAAAGGCTCTGATACATGACCCTTCCTAAAAAGATGATGAATTGTAGTTGCAAAGTTGATTGATAACATAGGTTGTTGGTTTTCAATAGAGTTTATGCTCTATACTTCGATGTTCTGATGAATTGTTACGTGTTCATGAGTAGTCTATGATAGAAGTTTTATGATAAAAGTTCTATGATAAAGTTTTATGTTAAAGTTTGTTGCTTTTATAATAATATACATGATGCTTCTATGTCCATATTTTGTTTTTATCGACACCTCTCTCTCTAAGCATGTGGACATGTTTTTCGATTTCGGTTTTCGCTTGAGGACAAGCCAGGTCTAAGCTTGGGGGAGTTGATACGTCCATTTTGCATCATGTTTTCCTACTGTTATTTCTGATGTTTTTATGCATAATAATTCTCTTTGGAGTAATTCTAATGCCTTTTCTCTCATAATATGCAAGGTTCACACAAAGAGGGGGAATACCGGCAGCTAGAATTCTGGACCTGAAAAAGCTACGCCAGGCTACCTATTCTACACAACTCCAAATGAGCTGAAACTTCACACGGAATTTTTAGGGAATAAATAAGAATTATTGGAGCAAATAAGTACCAGAGGGGGCCCACCATGTGGGCACAACCCACCTGGGCGCGCTAGGGAGCCCAGGCCCGCCCTGGTGGGTTGTGCCCTCCTCGGCCCACCTCCGGTGCCGATCTTTTGGTATATAAGTCATTTTGACTTAGAAAAAATCAGGGGAGAACTTTTGGGATGAAGCGCCGCCGTCTCGAGGCGGAACTTGGACAAAAGCACTTTTGCCCTCCGGGGAGTGATTCCGCCGGGGAACTTCCCTCCCGGAGGGGGAAATTATCGTCATCATCATCACCAACAACTCTCCCATCTTGGGGAGGGCAATCTTCATCAACATCTTCAACAACACCATCTCCTCTCAAACCCTAGTTCATTTCTTGTGTCCAATCTTTGTACCGGAACTATAGATTGGTACTTGTGGATGACTAGTAGTGTTGATTACATCTTATAGTTGATTATATGGTTTATTCGGTGGAATATTATATGTTCAGATCCATTATGCTATTTAATACCCCTCTGATCATGAGCATGATTATCATTTGTGAGTAGTTACTTTTGTTCTTGAGGTCACGGGAGAAATCTTGTTGCAAGTAATCATGTGAACTTGATATGTGTTCGATATTTTGATGGTATGTATGTTGTGATTCCCTTAGTGGTGTCATGTGAACGTTGACTACATGACACTTCACCATACTTGGGCCTAAGCGAATGTATTGGAGTAGTTATTAGATGATGGGCTGCGAGAGTGATAGAAGCTTAAACCCTAGTTTATGCGCTATTCCGTAAGGGACTGATTTGGATCCAAAAGTTTAATTCTATGGTTAGATTTATTATTAATACTTTTCTCGTATTTGCGGATGCTTGCGAGGGGGTTAATCATAAGTAGGAGGTTTGTTCAAGTAAGAACAGCACCTAAGCACCGGTCCACCCACATATCAAATTATCAAAGTAGCGAACACAAATCAAACTAACATGATGAAAATGACTAGATGAGGTTCCCGTGTACCCTCAGAAACACTTTGCTTATCATAAGAGACCATTTTGGCCAGTCTTTTGCCTCAAAAGGATTGGGCTACCTTGCTGCACTTTTGTTACCATTACCGTTACTTGCTCGTTACAAATTATCTTGCTATCAGACTACTCGTTACTTATAATTTCAGTGCTTGCAGACATTACCTTCCTGAAAACCGCTTGTCATTTCCTTCTGCTCCTCGTTGGGTTCGACACCCTTACTTATCGAAAGGACTACGATTGATCCCCTATACTTGTGGGTCATCAGAGGACAGTGAATATGAGCCAATACCTAATTGTAGTTCTGGAGAGGATTCAGAGGCAGAGGAACTGAGAAAGCTTGCAAAAGAGTTGAGGAATGAAAGAGCTAAGAAGCTTGGATACAGAAGTGGAATTATAATGCAAGACAATAAAGTACAATGTAACTCTGATGATGATTTGGATACAGGTCTTGAAACTCCATATTTTGACTCTGATGAGGATGGCTTCTCTTATGAAGAAGAAAGTGATGGAGAAGGAGGTACCAATATGAGTGCCAAAAATTTGACAAAGGCGAAATGAATCAGTGTTTCACCAACAGATTGCGTACTCTAGACATTTCCAGCAAAAATAAACTCTTTTTTTGCGAGAAAACTTCCTAGATGTTCATCAACTGTCAAGGTAGTAGAAATAACACTAGAAGTAAAATTTACATTCAGGTCCGTAGACCACCTAGCAAGGACTACAAGCATTGGAGCAAGCCGAAGGCGCGCCTCCGTCATTGCCCCTACCTCGTCGGAGTCAGCCAAACATTGTTGTAGTATACAGTCAGGAAGTCGTAGTGCTAAGACCTCATAGGACCAGCGCACTAGAACAGCAATCGCCGCCGTTGAAGAGAAGCATAGATCGGAAGGATCCAACCTGCAGACACACAGACATAGACGAACAAAGATCAGATCTAGTCGGATCCAACCAAGACAAACGCCGACTTGATCCCACGAGATCCTTCGAAGACAAATCTCCACATGCCTTCCGACGATGTTTGAAACATCACCGGCATAGGGGCTAGACAAGGAGGACCTTATTCCATCTTCAAGAAGTCGCCACCGCCTTGTCTTCTCGAGTATGGCACAAATCCTAATAAAACTTAGAAAAAGCACCTAAAAATGGAGCCCTCCCTCCGGCAAGGGCCGGGATCCACCACCCTCCATGGTCCAGGGCTCCAAAAAGAAACTCAGCGCGAAACTATTCAGGAGCAACACAGTGCAATTTTGCCTCGGCATGCCACACACATAAAGTGTCAATTACAATGATCACATGAGCATTCAACTTATAGCATATGTATATAGCAATCACACACATCGATCACGTCCATCCCTCATCACATAATTAACAAGAAATTAGTTCTCTTACCTAGAAAGACAACAAGATGATTGAGCTAGTCGTCCATCGATCGATAGATCGATCGAGAGGCTGGGTGTACCCACGTAGGAGTGTGGGCACCATTAATGGGGGAGTGTCAGAGTTAGATCCAGCAAATCCCTCGGTAGGGTATCCAAGCTAGGTGATTGGGCTAGAACAGGAAGCAAGAATTTACCCAAAGTTTGGCTCTCATGGTGTAGATAATACCCTATTTCTGCTCATATATATTGCGTTGGGGTGTGTGCAAGGTACATGTGAGTACGAAGGGATTGTAATGTGTCCTACAATGAGCCCGGACACCGTCTTATATAGCATACCATTGGTCCTATGGTTATAGATCCTGGTAGGCTACGTCGGTGGAGGTAGAGTCCTCCACGGCTCCGGTATCTTTGACTTGTACGTCAAGTCCTCTGGAGACTTTGTATAACGCATCATGGGCCACCGGACATGCCCAGGATGGAACCAACCTAGGGGTTCTTAGTGCTGCCCACCAGGCTGGGAACCAACATGTGATAGAACCCTGGGCCGGGACAGTAGCGCCCTGAACCGGTCTTCAAGCTCTGTTGCACCATCGTCGCTCTGAGCTGCTCATCATTTTTGTTGTCAAGCTTAAACCTAGTTCACCGAAGCATTCCAACAGTGTCTGTGCGCACCGGCCTCCATGAACTGGGCTGCCTCCAAAGTGGTGTAGCCACCTCGGTCTTAATCTGTCGAAGTAGATAGCCGACCTGGATCGGAAAATTCCCGCGCGTGGGAAGGAAGGATGGCGGGGTGGCGCGGTCTGGCGTGGCAGGAGGTGGGCGATGTGGGCTTGCGTTGGTGTGGCGGCGCGGTCAGGAGAAGCAATAGGTGGGGCGTCGTGGGCTTGCAGCAATGGCCTAGCATTCTTGGCGTGGCGGCCGTGGCTGCGGCGCGGTAGCAAGGGTTGCACGAGTGTTCCTTCTATGAACTTTCAAGCAGTTTGCTCCCATCAAATTATATGAAAAGAGCTATCTTCCTGTAAACGTGAGAAGAGTTGGAGAATTATACGGGATCCTGTAAAAAATCTGAGTTTATATGAGCTGTTAGAGGGATGTTTTTGCCTCGACTTCTAGTAAACAGTAGTTTTTTCCCTGGATTATACTGAAAAGATTGTATGCGCAATTTGCTCTCTTCGAAAGCATCACTTCCGCGAATCAATCTGTGATTGGATGGTTAGAATGACAGTGGTATTCCAGCCCACCAGGGTTCAAGTACTGCTGCTCGTATTATTCGTTGATTTATTTCAGGATTTTCGACAATGCACTTTTAGTGTAAGGAGACGTTTCCATCGATGATGTGGCGATTATGACGACTTCGTGAATCTTAAGATAATATGTCGACTCAGTCTCTCGAAGATGCTCATAACAGTAGAATGTGCATGTGTGCGTTCATTGAAGTGAGTGTATGTGCATATGTATGAACGCTTCTGTTTGTACTGTGTTATAGAAAAGCATCACTCCTAACGTGTCTTTTGCTCTCGTGACAATCCAGAATCCGGATGACTTTTCCTTTTTTCTTTTATTATTATGGGACTTTTCAGTTTTCACACCGCGAGGCGAAAAGCCCAGATAAATGCACCTCTGCCTGTCCTTCCACTTCCACTTCCACCGCACCCAAAAACTTCACCCGCACCCATCCATGCATCCATCTCGCCGCCCCACACCCAAACCAAACCTTCACCCGCTCGCCGGCGCGGATGGGAGCACCCAACGCCGGCGCTCTCGCCGCTCCTCACTCCTCAGTTTGGTAAGTCCTCTCTTCCCTCGGGCCCCCCTGACTGCTTGTACTAGGATGTAGCATCTCTAACCTCCTCTCCTCCGCCCCGATCTACAGATTAGCCGCTCGTTGCCTCCCCGGAGATGGCGACGGGATCCATGGAGACGGCCCTCATGAGCGATCGGACGATCAAGCTCCCCGACAACCTCCTGGTCGAGATCATCTCGCGCGTGCCGTACAAGTCCACCCGTTGCTGTAAGTGCGTCTCCACAAGCTGGCGGGACCTCATCTCCCACCCTGACCACCGCGACAAGCTTCCCCGGTCGACCCTCGCCGGCTTCTTCTGCAAAATCCACGGCGTCGACTGTGATCCACGTTTTAATGATGTTTGCCAAAGCGTCTCGGGGGACTGGTGTCCTTTTGACGACTCCCTCTCGTTCCTACCTGAATGCAAGGACCTTGATATCTTGGATTGCTGCAACGGCCTCCTCCTCTGTCGATGTTCGAAGCCTTATCCCGAGAAACCGGATTATGCCGTTTGCTCGCCTGGGATTCGACCCCACCGTCTCCTCCCATTTCCATGTGTTTCAGTTGGTACCTATCAAAGCTGGGCATGATTATAGGAACAAAGAGGTGGGGATCTACTCTTCCAAAGCTGGAGGTTGGACACATCAAATTGCTTGGGACGATCCAATTGAGATACTCTACTTTACAGGTGGCACATTTCTCAGCGGGTTGTTGTATTTTACCTTCTGATAATAATTTGGTTGCAGCAGTCAATGTCGAGGGAAATTGTAGGATCATTCCTCTTCCTACTTCTCATGATGCTCCTATTGTTCCTAATGTCTATGTATCACGGGGACAATTGTATCTCACAAATAAGCGTGCTTCTGAACTATCAATCTGGGTTCTTGAAGACTCTACTAGTGATGAAGATTGTTGGACCTTGAAGCTCAATGTCAGCTACTTGCAACTGTTTGGAGAAGGGTATTCAAGCTGCATGCCATATTATGGTGTTATCTCAGCGCACCCAGAACATAATATGGTATTCATAACCGTAGGATTGAGATCGGGGTTCCTAGAGCTTGTGAAATTATTTTCATACGAAGTGGATTCTAGGGAGCTGTGTTTCGTATCTGATCTTGGCTGGTACGACAGGCAAGCTTATCTTTCATATGTTCCTTTGTTCTCGGAGTCATTAGCAGATGGGCACTAAGGTATTGGAGCCTCACAATTGTCTATCTTTCTGATGATACTGGTGTTACATCGTGAGTATGAGCAACAACAGTGATTTGGGTAGACCGTTATAAGTGTGGACTCATGTACCGGACTTTATGAGGCTAGCTATTCAGTCAACTTTGTACTCTGTTTAGTCATATATGTTAGCAGCATATATGCAGCTGCAACACCCTACTACTAAAGTAAGGACAATTGATCGTTTTGTTGGAACTATTATGAGTATTTTGATATCTGCATTCTTGTATCTGTTTGTGGAGAATTTTATCTGCGCACCAACTTTTTTGTGCGTTAAAGGTTATTTTCTCCTTATTAACCTCTAACTCTACCCTAGAGCCTAAGATTTTGCTGTTTGGGTGGACCTGGGAGTGCTGTTGCATTTCTAGAGCATTCTGTTTGTCATTCCGTCTTTGTTTTTCATTTTCATGTCTACTGAAACTGTGATATATTGTAATGTAATAGCAATAGCTTAACACGATCTATTGCTAAGGCTTTCTGATAGATGAACTGCAACTTCAGTTTAGCGTGAACCACAAGTGATTTTTCACCATTATGGTTACATTATCTTTGTGTCACCATCACCGGCTTCGAAGCGTGGTTCTCCAGCTGCAGTTTCTAATAGAAGTGTTGAGTTGCCCGTTCAGTTGGTTCAGTCATGGGGGGACTCCTACTCTGAATTGTAACTGCGCCCTATTGTTGCTAGGATTTTATGATCTACTACATAACTAGCAGATCTTGATTCTCCCTTTGTCTCTCCTCCAAGGAAAGGCGGCTAGGGTTTCTGCCTCTCATCGGCAGCGCAGCGGGTCTCCCACGTCTCCTGTGGCCTTAGGGCCATGGGTGCGTGGTGGATCCCGGCCCTTGGTGGCGTGAGGGCTCCGTTTTCAGGTGTTTCTTCAAATTTTGTTAGGGTTTGTGTCTTGCTCAAGAAAACGAGACAACAACAGCTTCTTGAAGATAAAATAAGGTTCTCCCAGCCTAGCCCCCGCCCCGATGGTGTGTCTAGCATTGTCGGAGGGCATGTGGAGATGTGTCTCCGACGAATCTCGTGGGATTTGGTTTGGGTTTGTCTTTGGTGGATCCGGTGTTTGTTCGTCTTTGTTCATGGTTTTCAGGTTGCATTCTCACTAGTAGAAAAAGGGTCAAACGTGAAGCACGTTAGTGCCGGTTTGTATTTGAGCCGGTACTAATGGTACCATTAGTGCCGGTTCGAACGGATTTGCATTAATGCCGGCTCGTGTTGAACCTTTAGTACCGGTTCGTGGCACGAACCGGTACTAAAGGGGTGGTGGCAGGCTGGCGTCAGGCCGGGGCCCCACGATCACCTTTAGTATCGGTTCGTGGAACGAACCGGTACTAAAGGGGTCTGACCTATAGTACCGGTCAAACCGGCACTATAGGGCAATTTTGAAACTCTACCCCCCCCCCCCCCCCCCCCCCCGTGGATCGCCTTTTCAGTTTAAAAAAAATAAACGAAAATGATGGAAATGTCAAAAAAAAATAAAAGAAAATAAGTTTCCCATGTGATATGTGGTCTAGTTGTTGGGAAAATTTGCAAATGTGAATTTTGAATTTATTTGCAAAATCTCTCTGAAATTTGTAAAAATGGGCATAACTTTTGCATACTAACTCGGATGAAAAAGTTTTTTATATGAAAAATCATCTACTCGAAAAGTTTACGATAGAGTTTCTGGAATGCGAAGCGTGCTACTACGAGTCTCTAGGGTTTGCAGATCGTCAGCAAGGCAAGTAACACTTTGATCATACTTCTTCATTACCTAGCTTTTATGCATTAGTTTCAAATCCGCAAACATTGCATGAGTAGGATCTCTTCACATGTGGGTATTGGGAAGTAGATGATGAGGTAGAACCTATTGCTTTTTTATCAAACCTTGGGAGTTACTTATACGTTATGCTCATACTGCTATGCTATGCTCGTAGACGTGGATTGGTTGAGTGTATCCATGAGACCATGACAGATGTGAGAATTTTTAATTAACGGTTAACTTAAGGTGGCTACTTAAATACACATCTGGGTGGATTGGTTGCGAGCACCTGGAGAATCCAGTGTTGTCCTAGGATATCCCGGAGTATCCGTGTGATCATCCTATGGTTCGCCACCCAGGCTCAAAGGGATCATAAGATTATTCATGCTAGAAACTTTCGTGTGCAGACAGTGAAATGGTCAAACTTTCGTGTGCAGACAGTGAACCCCGTTAAACATTTTTAAAATCCTCAAAAACCTAATAGAAAAAAAGTTACGGGGCTTTTAAGATCTAGAGTGGAAAAAATTGAAAAATATTCAAACAATGGGCAAACTGTGGTCAAACAATGGTCAAACTAATTATTCTAGAATATTAGTGTTACTAAATAATTATTCTAGTTATTTCAATTTTGATCAAATCTGGTCAAACTTTGGTCAAATTATGGTCAAACTGTGGTCAAACAATGGTCAAACTAATTATTCAAGAAATATTAGTGTTACTAAATAATTATTGTTTTTTAAAACAATAGTTTCAAACTCAAACAGTGAAATGTGTCACTTCATGCTCAAGCAAAATTCCTGAAGGTTAATAGGATTGACATCTTACTATTGTTAGGAAAACAACAAGTGCAGACTTGGAGCGAGGGAGAATAGAACCCGGAAGTTAAGCGTGCTCAGGCTGGAGTAGTGAGAGGGATGGGTGACCGGCCGGGAAGTTAGATGATTTGGAATAGAACCCGGAAGTTAAGCGTGCTCAGGCTGGAGTAGTGAGAGGGATGGGTGACCGGCCGGAAAGTTAGATGATTTGGATTGAGTGATCCACACTTGAGCAGTTACGAGAGGTGATTAGAGACTAAATCTTCAAATAATTCAGAAAAATTAAAAATAAAAAAATTCCAAAATTTTCAAAAAAAATACAAAAAAAAACCTTTAGTACCGGTTGGTAACACCGACCGGTACTAAAGGTCCCCCGTACCAAGGCGCGAGCTCACGCCACGTGGTGCCCCTTTAGCGCCGGTTCGTGCTGAACCGGTACTAAAGGGGGGGGGGCCTTTAGTGCCGAAATAATAGTGCCGGTTTCATAACCGGCACTAAAGGCCCTTACGAACCGGTGCTATTGCCCGGTTTTCTACTAGTGTCTTCCGATCTAAGCTTCCGTTCATCGGCGGCGGTTGCCATTCTGATGCGTTAGTCCTATGGGACCTTAGCACAATGACTTTCTGACTGTCTATTACAACAAGTTGTGCCCAGCTGCGGGGAGGGAGGGGCGATCACGGCGGCGCGCCTTCGGCTCGCTTCAGTGCTTGTAGTTGTCGCTAGGTGGTCCATGAATCTAGATGTAATTTTTATTATTTCTGGTGTTTATTGTACTGCCATGATTGAAAATGAATAGATCGACAGTTTCCCGCAAATAAAGACCAGGATGACAAAGTTGCCAGAATATCCTCCCAACTCTGCCTGTTATCTTTGTGTCAGTTTGACCAATTACCTGTAATTTCTTGTCATGGCCTATTTTTTTTAATTTAGAAAAAACACCCAAAGGATATCTTACTGATAATTATCAAGGAAAATGGTAATCAGCACGGTGTATAGACAACATGACATAAATTGACCTGCAAAAGATAAAATTACACCGAAAAGCATACTGGCTGCCTTCTTCCTAAGATTGTATGCCACCCGTCGAAGCCTGAAAATTGCACTAAACCGGTGGTAGAGAAAAGGGACACTTGCAAATGTACACCCGCGTCATACCGGACATTAAATGCTAGAAACAAGATCTAGTAACTGCTAAAAGAGCATCGACTGGGGTCTTGCACCACGCAATGGAAGCTTGCAATGTTTCACCACCAGCCAGAGGGTTGGTGAAACTATCAAGACCATGCTGCGCGAAGCAAATCAAAGAAAGAGGTTGAAGTCTCTACACCAAGAGCCAGCCAATCGCTTACCTTTATTAACACACAAATTATCAAGATATGAAGAGAACTAACAAATAGGCGACACAAATCCATACATGACCTTCGTCGCCACTGGATCAGAAGTTGTCAAGGTAGATTGCTGCCACTACCTTGCCGATGCTGTCAGGAAACCAAAACTACGCAAAAAAAAAGGATATACGAGAATTAATTTTTTTGAGGGAATTAAAAAAAAATTAGGGATGTATCATCACTCCTCGATCTACTTTTTTATTAGGACTTCAAAATGGTGTATGTTTTGTTTTGAGGGACTGCAAAATGGTTTACGTGTGTTTTACTGTGAAATACTGCGACTCACATGGCCTAGTAAAAAGCCCAGATAACTTCCCGCGCCCGTCCTCCCTGTTCCACTCTCACAGCCTCAATAAAACTTCCGCAGCCTAAAAAAATGATCTCGGTCGTGTGCTTTGATTTGTGCTTTATTTAGGCGTGCTTGGAGAGATAGTTGGCTAGATAGTGGCCAACAACATTTTGCCCTCTCTTGGCATGCTTGATGACAAACTCCCTACCCCCCTCAAGAAGCTCTTTGGCCTCTCGAACCATCATCATATGCTCCAATCCATCATAGCTCATGCCTTAGATTAGCCGGGAGTTCTAGACAATCCAATTGCACAATGATCGGCCGTGTACTCCACTGGATGGCATGGCCGAGGCTGATGCTTCGGACTGGACGTCCGAGCGAGCTTTTTGGCTCGGCTCAAAACTCGTTTCAGTTCGGCCCGAACTGGCTCGGCCCGCTAACAAAACCTACCGAGCCGAGTTTGGAAACTGGGCTCGCTGGGCCAACGAGCCAAGCCTAAAAATGCTCGGTCCAGCTCGGGTGGTTCGCTTCAGGCAAAGCCCAAACGCGCACGAGGCAGCCCAAGCAGCCCATCCCACTAGTTTGTGAATTCCCGCACGGCCAGAAAGCTCCCCGCAGCCCATCCTGGTCAACGCCACGCCGCTGCCAGCGCTGCACACGGACCTGCCGACGTCGCTGCCGCGTGCCTCTCCTCCACCGCTTGCGTAGCCTGTCAAGCAGCGCCGGTAGCCCGCCCGCGCAGCGCCGGAAAGACTCCGCAGCATGCGCCATTCCTTGCCACATCAAGCACCGGCACTCACACGGCGGCCGTCGCGCACCAGCTGCACGGCGGCGACCATGCCGCCAAGTGATTCATCGACATCCTATGGGTCTGCAAGTACTCCTCTCGTCTCCAAGAACCACTCCACCTCGCCTGAGTTCCGTAGCACCGCCGGTGATCCCACATCTAGCGGCAGCGAGGTTCATGGGAAGAAGACGTAAACAGGGCCCACTTAGCAGTGTAACATCCCAAATTTTCAATTTGGAATGTTATACAATAGATCATCATGCATATCATATTTTCTTGAATTTTGGTCGATCCTAGAAATTTCACGCAACTCAAGGACCCTCAGAGAGAGTTGGAGATTTCGTCATTTTCATATTTGAGTTTTCTCAAATTTTGAAAAGAGGATCATTGGATTTATTTATTTCATCTTCATTTATTTTTCCAACATCAAAATATGAGAGAGGGAAATAAAATGACTTTTCCAAAATTTAGGAAAAATAAGATTTAATAAATAAATTCAATTTTGTTTTCCGGTGTTCTTTTGCATTTAATTTGGATAGGGAAAAATGCGCGTTTTCAAAAGTTTGCATTTTAGGTCCGGGAAAAAGTTCATTTTGTTCGACTCATTTTTAGGATTTTTAGGATTCGGGGAAAATTTACTTTAGTTTTTTTCCGGAGTTCGTTTAGATTTTCTTTCTTTTGTTTTTTTGTCTACGCGCGTAACCGTTTAAAAAAAATCCCGCTAGGCCCAGCCGCCCCGCCGCCGCTAGGCCGAGTCCTAGTAGGACTCAGGCTGCCGCCCTTGTCCCTTGCCCCCTCCCCAAGCAAGAGCCCCCCCCCCCTCCTATTTATACCCAACACCCCCCCCCCCCCCTCTCCACCACACCAAGCCGCCGCCACCCTTGCAACCCGCCGCCGCCCGCGCCTTGCGCCGCCGCCGCCGGAGCCCCCTCGCCGAAGGTATCCGCGCCACGCCTCTCTTTTTCCTCGGTTCGGTTTTTTTAGAAAACCGTTCCGGTTCTTTTCTTTTTCTTCCGGTTCTTTTTCTTTTCCTCTCCGGTTTTTCGTTTTGGTTTTTTTTTTCTGAAACCCTAGATCGGTTTTCCGTTTTGCTTTCGGTTTAGTTGTTTAGCGAGCGTTCCCCGGACCGTTCGTCCTAATGAACGTGATCACCGATTATTCTCGGTTGACGAACGTCCGTTTGTTTAACCGTTTGTCGTTTCTTTTTCGTTGGTTTACTTCACGTTTTCTGATCGCGATATCAGATCCGATCTTCGTTCTAGTTTATCTCCCCGCTCGTTTATCGGAATCAGGTGATTCAAGCGCCTGGAGTTTCGTTTCGAAACCGCCATTCCGACTAATCAACTTAAACAAGTTTTTGCTACTGTAAAATTTGACCTAGTTTCAACTTGCTAGAACCGAGTTGTTTTCTTTCGCCGTTTGTTTTCTGTTGCTTTGTTCGGTTCGTTCTTTCTTTGCAACCGGAGTTCTTAAGTCGAACTTTCTGGTTCGATCTCTTGTTCGAGTTTTACCTGTGCATTAGATGAGTACTTATTGTATGCTTGTTGTTTGTCTGCGATAGATTACCCGGAGTGTGCCGCCTGTTACATCGAATCTCTAGGTCTCGCGGATCATCAGCAAGGCAAGTAACACTTTGATCATACCTTTTCTACGACCCAGTTTTATTGCATTAGATCAATCCTCACACATTGCATGATTAGGATCTAATTAAATTGTGGGATGGGAAGTAGATGAGGTAGTACCTATTACCTGTTCATTATGAAACCTTTGGGAGTTACTTCTATGTTTGCTTATTATGCCATGCTATGCAAGTAGACGTGGATTGGGTGAGTGATATCCATGACAGACGTGAGTTTGATAATTTTAAGGGTTTATCTAAGGTGGCAACTTAAACACACATCTGGGTGGACTAAGGCACCTGATGTCTATCAGGACTTGCCTGTTTTCTTTTGGACCGCCACCCAGGCTCAAAGGGATCATAAGATCTTTCATGCTAGAAACTTACGTGTGCAGCCACAAGCCATTATGGGCTCTGGCATAGTTGATTAAGTCGTGCGAACTCTTACAGGGTAGACTAGCAGATGTAGGGGAAAGTAGGTGTACCGGTCTATCCATCGTAAGGTGCTAGCGCTTCTGAAAGATTGTGTCTCAGTCATCCGTTTCTCAAACACCGTGTAGTGCGAGAAACCCAACGGAGGCAATCGAGTCTTGTGGGAAAAAGTGCGCAAACCTCTGCAGAGTGTAATAAACTAATCATGATGACACTTGTCCCCGGTTATGGACATCTTCAGTATTTAGTACCTCGATTATCATGTGAATCTCATCATGTTACTTCTAACTAATATTGTTGGATTTTAATTGTTCACTTAATTGGGATCGGAATGCTGTCAACCATTCTCGATGTTCAACTACCATGATAGTTAAATAAATTTATTCCTTTGTAGTAGGGAAAAACTGGCTTTACGCAAAACTGTAACCATAGAGCTTTCCACCAGCCATACATACATATAGTGTAGCCCATTACTGTTCATTACTCTCTATGTGTTACATTGCCAGCATATTCCATGTGCTGACCCGTTTCGGGCTGCAACTTTCATGTTGCAGACTTTTCAGACGACGAGTAAGGTGCTTTTAGGTCGTGGTTCTATACTCAATGATGCCGTTGGAGTTGATGGACCCATTTATCTTCCAAGTCTTCTGCTGTTATCATTATTAGATGGCCTTAAGCCATATTTATTGTAATAAGTTCTCTTTGAGACATCGATGTAATAAGTGTGTGATTGCTACTCTGCTATAAATCCTTCGAAGTACTGTGTGGTGTCAGCATTACTGATCCAGGGATGACACCGGAGCACAGAGACTTGATCCATTCGGGTCGGGTCGCTACAGAGATGGTATCAGAGCACACGCTGACTGTAGGACACGGTCACTAAGTTAAAGCCATAGATCACTATTCTCTCCTCATTTTCTAACTCCTCATGTTTTCTACTCTTTAGGATGAAGGACGCGAAGATCAAGTACACTCAACCGGATGAAGGCACACCTTTTGGATTTCACTTGAAGGAAGTCACCAAGTACCTAAACATTGGATTACCATGTTTCACGGGAACCTTCAACGCCACTCTGCCTGAAGAGGAGCGCTGGAAGATTCAAGCTCACGTTCCGGGAAGGACATTCGCGCCAATCACGAAGCCCATAGATACTGTTTTCAATGCACCAACCTGGAGTCTGGGAAAGAGCATGGCAGCCCATATCACCATAGGACGCATTGGAGAAGTTTATCAAGAAGACCTCAAGGACACTATCTACCAGATTTGCGGACGCCGAGATGAACAATGGGAATTAGTCAGCACCAAGAAGGATAGATCCATTGCAGCTTTCATCCAGGAGTTAAACTAGCACATTCGACGCCACGAGAACCAGATGTGCAATGATATGATAGAGTTGAAGAATGCGAAGGCTAGGATCATCGAGCTAGAAGGAGAACTGAAGGCTACACGCAAGGACTACATGGACGAGATCATAGCTCTAGCAAGGCACAACGGCGATCTTAAACAGGAGATTGAAGAACTCAAGAGGGAGTTAGCATCCAGGAAGGAAGACATGTACGTCGCATGTCCGGACAACTACATCATCATCGACGACACCGATTCGGATCCAAGTGAACCCGACTTTGAAGACGAAGCTGGAGCGGATATCATGGAGTCTTCCACCGATTCAAATTTCTAGATGACCACCAAATATTAGTAGTATTTCCCCCATGTATACACTATAGTTCGAACAATTTTGCGATAGTTCTAGACCGTTTTATGCCCTTGTTTGATTGAATGAAGTGACTTTGTGTGTATTTGCTCATGTGCATTGGGGTAGTGTTTTCTCTTTAGACCTCACTCTATTCTTAATTCTCATCTTTTCTAAACCCTCAGATGCCTCCGAGACGTGACAATGAATTTCCACCGGAACTCACTCAGTTGATCCAGCAACAGAATCAATTGATGCAGATTTTAGTCCAGAATCAGCAAAACAACAACAACAACAACCCACCTCCACCACCGCCACCTGTTGACCACTTAGCCCGTTTCCTTAGGCTAAATTCGCCGGTGTTTTCTAGTAGCACCGAGCCGATAGTAGCAGACGATTGGCTCCGCAAGATAGGAAGGGAGTTGACCACTGCAGGGTGCACAGATGGTGAGAAAGTGAAGTTTGCCGCACATCAGCTTGACGGACCCGCGGCAGCATGGTGGGAGAATTTCACAGCCACTTACCCCGTTGACATTGTCACATGGGATCAGTTTCAGCAAGCTTTCCGCACTGCCCATGTTTCAGCAGGAGCTATGGCCATGAAGAAGCGTGAGTTTCGCAACTTACGCCAAGGAGGAAGGACAGTTGGCCAGTATGTTGACGACTTCAGCAAGTTAGCACGTTATGCCCCAGATGACGTTGCTATGGATGCAACTAAGCAGGAGAAGTTTCTGGAAGGATTGAATGATGAGTTAAGCATGCAGTTGATGGTAGCAAGTTTCAACAACTACCAGGAGTTGGTAGATCGTGCCATCATGATTGAAGGGAAGCAACAGCAGATTGAGAACCGCAAGAGGAAGTATGGACAGGGGAAGTATAACGCTGGAGCCCAGCAGAAGCCCCGTTTTACCCCTAAATCGAGATTTCAGTTTCAGCATACCCATGGAGGAGGTAGTTCGCACAACCACAATGGCCACAAGAATGGTAATGGGAATGGAGGAAGCAACGGCCAGAACCGGACCACCCCATCAACCCCAACCAAGAGAGATCTGAGTCAAGTCACCTGTTTCAAGTGTTCCAAGACCGGACATTATGCCAATGAATGTCCTGAAGGCCAGAATGGAAATGGCAATGGAAGCTCAGGGAAGAAGCCAAACCCTTTCAATAGGGGACAGGTGAACCACGTTAACGTGGAGGAGGTTGAGGATCAGCCTGATGCAGTAATCGGTAATTTTTTGGTTAAGTCATTTACCGCACTCGTTCTTTTCGATACTGGTGCATCACATTCATAAATATCAAGGGGATTTGTGGAAAAATATAGCCTGCCCACTAGGATTCTTAAAATTCCTATGCTAGTAAGCTCGCCAGGGGCAGAGTACATGGCCAGACAAGGATGTTTTCAAGTGCCATTAAGCATAGGAAGGCATGTTTTCCCAACCGATTTAATTATTCTGGAATCCCAGGGTCTAGATGTAATTCTCAGTATGGATTGGCTGTCGATGTATGGAGGAAACATCGATTGTGCTAGTAAGTCAATTTTGCTCACAACGCCAGAAGGAAGAAGGATCAAGTATGTATCCCGGCATGTGCCAAATAGGACACAAGTAAATTGCCTAACAGGAGTTGTGGAGGAAGAAGTACCAGTGGTAAAGGATTTTCCTGATGTATTTCCAGAGGAGTTGCCAGGCATGCCATCGGATAGAGACATTGAGTTTTTGATTGAGTTATTGCCAGGTACAGGCCCAATATCGAAGCGGCCATATCGGATGCCAGCAAAGGATTTGGTAGAAATTAAGAATCAGATTAAGGAGTTACTGGAGAAAGGTTACATACGCCCAAGTTCTTCGCCTTGGGGATCACCCGTACTTCTAGTGGAGAAGAAGGATGGATCATTACGGATGGTTGTTGATTACCGTGGATTAAATGAAGTAACCATCAAGAACAAGTACCCACTGCCAATGATTAATGATTTTTTTGATCGTTTGCAAGGAGCTAAAGTGTTTTCCAAGATCGATTTGCGATCGGGGTACCATCAGTTGAAGATTCGAGAACAGGATATTCCGAAGACAGCTTTCACCATGAGATACGGACTGTATGAGTATACCGTTATGTCATTTGGATTGACTAACGCACCTGCCTATTTTATGAACCTGATGAACAAGGTGTTTATGGAGTTTTTGGATAAGTTCGTTGTAGTGTTCATTGACGATATCCTGGTTTACTCAAGGAATGAAGAAGAGCATAAGGAACATTTGCGTTTGGTTTTGGAGAAACTAAGGGAACATCAGTTATATGCCAAATTTAGCAAATGTGAGTTTTGGTTGAAGGAAGTAGGATTCCTTGGACACGTTATATCCGGAGAAGGGATAGCAGTTGACCCCACAAAGGTTGAGACCGTAACCGAATGGGAAGCACCAACGACAGTTGGAGAGATCCGGAGTTTTCTTGGACTCGCAGGATACTACCGAAAATTTATTGAGAACTTTTCAAAGATTGCGAAGCCTATGACGGAGTTGTTGAAGAAGGATACCAAGTTCAATTGGACTGAGGAGTGTGAGGCTAGTTTCCAGGAGTTGAAGAAACGATTGGTTACCTCACCGGTGTTGATTTTGCCAGATCAGACCAAGGATTATGAGGTGTATTGCGACGCTTCACGTCGAGGACTTGGAGCAGTGCTTATGCAGGAAGGGAGAGTTGTTTCATATGCTTCACGACAACTGAAGCCTCATGAGTTGAATTATGCCACACATGATTTGGAGTTAGCAGCTGTAGTGCATGCATTGAAGACATGGAGACATTTTCTCATTGGAAATCATTGTGAGGTGTACACGAATCACAAGAGTTTGAAGTACATTCTCACGCAGAAGGAGTTGAACCTCAGACAAAGGAGATGGTTGGAACTCATCAAGGATTAGGATATGAGATTGCATTACCATCCCGGAAAAGCTAATGTAGTAGCTGACGCACTGAGCCGTAAGAGCCACGTCAATACGTTAATAACGGAGGAAATACCCAAAGAATTATTAGAAAACCTTTGTGAACTAAGTTTAGAAATAGTTCCGAAAGGTTACGTAGCAGCATTAGAGATTCAGTCGACATTGATGGATAAAATCAGAGAAGCTCAGAAATCTGACAAGGAGATTGCTTCTATAAAGAAGAAAATGAGTGAAGGAAAAGCAAAGGGATTTCGTGAGGATGAGCACGATACCCCATGGTTTGAGGACCGTGTTTATGTGCCCAATGACCCGGAGATCAAGAAGTTGATTCTACAAGAGGCACATGATTCACCCTATTCGATTCACCCAAGAAATACCAAGATGTATTTGGATTTAAAGGAAACATTCTGGTGGACCGGAATGAAGAAGGATATTGCAGCATATGTAGCAGTTTGTGACGTATGTCATAGAGTAAAGGCAGAGCATCAGAAGCCAGCCGGATTTTTGCAACCATTGCCGATACCCGAATGGAAGTGGGATAAGATAGGCATGGATTTTATCACAGGACTACCCAGGACGAAGGCAGGATATGACTCGATATGGGTAGTAGTTGATCGTTTGACGAAGGTAGCACATTTCATTCCAGTTAAGACCAATTACACCAGTGCTAAGTTGGCAAAGATATACATGACTAGGATCATTTGTTTGCATGGAGTTCCGAGGAGTATTGTATCAGATAGAGAAACCCAATTTACCTCAAAGTTTTGGAATCAGTTGCATGAAACTTTGGGAACCAGGCTAGAGTTCAGCACCGCTTTTCATCCGCAGACAGATGGACAGACCGAGAGAGTCAATCATATTTTGGAAGATATGCTGAGAGCTTGTGCACTAGATTATGGATCTAGTTGGGATGATAACTTGCCGTAGGCGGAGATTTCTTATAACAACAGTTACCAAACCAGTTTGAAGATGGCACCTTTCGAAGCTTTGTACGGAAGGAGGTGCAGGACACCGTTGTCATGGGACGAAGTTGGAGATTGTCAGTTCTTTGGACCGGATTTGATTAAGGAGTCTGAACAGAAGGTTAAGTTGATTCGCGATAGGCTCAAGGTAGCCCAGTCCAGGCAGAAGAGCTACGCAGATTCTAAACGCAAGGAGACAGTTTACGAAACCGGAGACAGAGTGTATCTCCGAGTATCCCCACTTCGAGGAGTTAAGCGCTTTGGAGTTAAGGGAAAATTAGCACCGCGTTTCGTTGGACCATATAAAATCTTGCAACGTATGGGAGAAGTCGCGTATAAGTTGGAATTACCAGAGGGACAGTCAGGAGTTCATGAGGTATTCCATGTTTCTCAGCTGAAGAAATGTCACGCCGAGATGGCGAAGGTACCATTAAGAGATACAGTGCCGCTTGAAGCGATTCAGTTGAAGGACGACTTAACGTATGAGGAGAAACCAGTCAAGATTCTCGATTTTGCCAGCAGAGTTACCCGCAGCAAGGTTATCAAGTTTTGTAAAGTTCAGTGGAACCAACACTCCGAGGATGAAGCCACCTGGGAGAGAGAAGAAGATTTGCTCAAGGACCACCCTCACCTATTTTCTAGCCAACCCGAATCTCGAGGGCGAGATTCATCTTAAGGGGGGTAGGTTTGTAACATCCCAAATTTTCAATTTGGGATGTTATACAATAGATCATCATGCATATTATATTTTCTTGAATTTTGGTCGATCCTAGAAATTTCACGCAACTCAAGGACCCTCGGAGAGAGTTGGAGATTTCGTCATTTTCATATTTGAGTTTTCTCAAATTTTAAAAAGAGGATCATTGGATTTATTTATTTCATCTTCATTTATTTTTCCAACATCAAAATATGAGAGAGGGAAATAATATGACTTTTCCCAAATTTAGGAAAAAGAAGATTTAATAAATAAATTCAATTTTGTTTTCCGGTGTTCTTTTCCATTTTATTTGGATAGGGAAAAATGCGCGTTTTCAAAAATTTGCATTTTAGGTCCGGGAAAAAGTTCATTTTGTTCGACTCATTTTTAGGAGTCGGGGAAAATTTAATTTAGTTTTT
The DNA here is from genome assembly GCA_034509565.1 of Triticum monococcum. Classification (NCBI taxonomy): domain Eukaryota; kingdom Viridiplantae; phylum Streptophyta; class Magnoliopsida; order Poales; family Poaceae; genus Triticum; species Triticum monococcum. The sequence continues at coordinate 750,367,935 of CM067843.1, read as the reverse complement.
TTCGGAGTTCGTTTAGATTTTCTTTCTTTGGTTTTTTTCTGCGCGCGTAACCGTTTTAAAAAAAATCCCGCTAGGCCCAACCGGCCAAGGCCCAGCCGGCCAGGCCCAGCCGCCCCGCCGCCGCTAGGCCGAGTCCTAGTAGGACCCAAGCCGCCGCCCTTGCCCCTTGCCCCCTCCCCAAGCAAGAGCCCCCCCCTCCTATTTATACCCAACAACCCCCCCTCCTATTTATACACAACACCCCCCCCCCTCTCCCCCACACCAAGCCGCCGCCGCCCTTGCACCTCGCCGCCGCCCGCACGCAGCCCCGCCGCCGCCGGAGCCCCCACGCCGGAGCCTCGCCGGAGGTAGCCGCGCCGCGCCTCTCTTTTACCTCGGTTCGGTTTTTTTAGAAAACCGTTTCGGTTCTTTTCTTTTTCTTCCGGTTCTTTTTCTTTTCCTCTCCGTTTTTTCGTTTCGGTTTTTTTAAACCCTAGATCGGTTTACCGTTTTGCTTTCGGTTTAGTTGTTTAGCGAGCGTTTGCCGGACCGTTCATCCTAACGAACGTGATCACCGGTTATTCTTGGTTGACGAACGTCCGTTCGTTTAACCGTTCGTCGTTTCTTTTTCGTCGGTTTACTTCACGTTTTCTGATCGCGATTTCAGATCCGATCTTCGTTCTAGTTTATCTCCCCGCTCGTTTATCGAAATCAGGTGATTCAAGCGCCTGGAGTTTCGTTTCGAAACCGCCGTTCCGACTAATCAACTTAAACAAGTTTTTGCTACTGTAAAATTTGACCTAGTTTCAACTTGCTAGAACCGAGTTGTTTTCTTCCGCCGTTTGTTTTCCGTTGCTTTGTTCGGTTCGTTCTTTCTTTGCAACCGGAGTTCTTAAGTTGAACTTTCTGGTTCGATCTCTTGTTTGAGTTTTACCTGTGCATTAGATGAGTACTTATTGTATGCTTGTTGTTTGTCTGCGATACATTACCCAGAGTGCGCCGCCTGTTACTTCGAATCTCTAGGTCTCGCGGATCATCAGTAAGGCAAGTAACACTTTGATCATACCTTTTCTACGACCCAGTTTTATTGCATTAGATCAATCCTCACACATTGCATGATTAGGATCTAATTAAATTGTGGGATGGGAAGTAGATGAGGTAGTACCTATTACCTGTTCATTATGAAACCTTTGGGAGTTACTTCTACGTTTGCTTATTATGCCATGCTATGCTAGTAGACGTGGATTGGGTGTGTGATATCCATGACAGATGTGAGTTTGATAATTTTAAGGGTTTATCTAAGGTGGAAACTTAAACACACATCTGGGTGGATTGAGGCACCAGATGTCTATCAGGACTTGCATGTTTTCTTTTGGACCGCCACCCAGGCTCAAAGGGATCATAAGATCTTTCATGCTAGAAACTTACATGTGCAGCCACAAGCCATTATGGGCTCTGGCATAGTTGATTAAGTCGTGCAAACTCTTATAGGGTAGACTAGCAGATGTAGGGAAAAGTAGGTGTACCGGTCTATCCATCGTAAGGTGCTAGCGCTTCTGAAAGACTGTGTCTTGGTCATCCGTTTCTCAAACACCGTGTAGTGCGAGAAACCCAACGGAGGCGATCGAGTCTTGTGGGGAAAAGTGCGCAAACCTCTGAAGAGTGTAATAAACTAATCATGATTAGCCGTGTCCCCGGTTATGGACATCTTGAGTATCTAGTACCTGGATTATCATGTGAATCTCATCATGTTACTTCTAACTAATATTGTTGGGTTTTAATTGTTCACTTAATTGGGATCGGAATGCTGTCAACCATTCCCGATGTTCAACTACCATGATAGTTAAATAAATTTATTCCTTTGTAGTACGGAAAAACTGGCTTTACGCAAAACTGTAACCATAGAGCTTTCCACCAGCCATACATGCATGTAGTATAGCCCATTACTGTTCATTACTCTCTATGTGTTACATTGCCAGCATATTCCATGTGCTGACCCGTTTCCGGCTGCAACTTTCATGTTGTAGACTTTTCAGACGACGAGTAAGGTGCTTTTAGGTCGTGGTTCTATACTGAGTGATGCCGTTGGAGTTGATGGACCCATTTATCTTCCAAGTCTTCTGCTGTTATCGTTATTAGATGGCCTTAAGCCATATTTATTGTAATAAGTTCTCTTTAAGACATCAATGTAATAAGTGTGTGATTGCTACTGTGCTATAAATCCTTCGAAGTACTGTGTGGTGTCAGCATTACTGATCCAGGGATGACACCGGAGCACAGAGACTTGACCCATTCGGGTCGGGTCGCTACAGGCAGTGACCCCTATCCATCCACTCACGAGCCGCTCGGGCTAGACCGAGCCATTGCAAAAACGAGCCGAGCCACCCATATGCAGCTCGTTACATCAGCGAGCCGAGCCGAGCTGGCTCGTTTCAGAGCGAGCTAAAGCATGGCTCGGGCCGAACTCGGCTCGGCTCGGCTCATGTCCAGCCCTACTGATGCTGATGCCTTCCAGGCACTCTCTGTCTCCGCGCTTCTCCTGCTCCGCGTGAGGAGCCAGCCCGAACGCTGCAGCTCCAGGAATCCAGCTCCGCGGAGACGAGCCCTCTCCAGTGTAAAATCGCGGAGCATCAGAAGTGCAGCTCCCAGAAACAGCGAAGTAGTAGAAGTTTGACAAAACTACCTCAGGATTGCCACCGCCAAGTGAATAACGGTTCTCTCGATTAGAAAGACAAGTCGAACGATGCCTCGCCCCACGTTCTCCCAGCCAAACCACGCCATGGGCTGCTGCCCTTTTCAAAGAAACGGGCCTCAAGCCCACCACATGCAGCCCATCTTCACTTCCATAGATCTGCGAAGCATTGTACGCAGCTGAACACACCTAGCTCCGCGAGAGAAGTTGGTAGTGAGTACGAGAAGCTGGAATCGAAGATTTGGAGAAGCCAGACGAGTTCCGAACGGGGCCTAAGAGTAAAGTGCATTGCCGTAGCTCCAGGCATGAATAGAAAATAGGCGCACCTACGTCGTCCCTTAGAATCATACCTGCCCCAGCGCAAAGTCTCTTTTACCGATTCAGGGATGTACCGGCAAACGATCCGCCGTTCGCTGGGTTTGCGATTCGTGCGTCGTCGTAGCCCACCTTTTGTATAGCACTGTATTTCTATAACCTACCTCTAGTATATCACTGTAATATATCAGGAGGATGACCCACTATTTGTACTAGTATGTCAGCTCAGCATGCATGCAACCTTTTTGCTCTCTCCCCGCTCCCAAACAAATCCACTTTTTTATTTTTGCTTACAATTTTAGATGGTCATCATATCTCACAGTAAAATTTCATTATAGAATTTTTTTGTAGATTCAAATTCCTTGCAACATGATCTTCAGAACAAGATCAATCTTGAATATTTTTAAATTAGATTTCAAAATAACATGTTTCATAGTCTTCAAAAAATATCTCGTTTCATAGATTTGACGTAGTTCAAAAAATAAATTTCGCTAAGTTCATAGATATCAATTATTTCAAAGAATTGAAACATATATTTTGTAACGAGTGAAATCACTTTTTACAAACAAGTGAAATATAGTATTTCAATTGAATGAGTGTAATATTTTTCTGAAACTACTGAAATGAGTGAAACCTATCTTTTGTAACAAGTGAAATCACTTTTTTGAAACAAGTGAAATACAGTATTTCAATTGAATGAGTGTAATATGTTTTCCGAAACTAGTGAAATGAGTGAAATCTATCTTTTGTAACGAGCGAAAGCACTTTTTTGAAAGAAGTGAAATTTAGTATTTCAATTAAATGAGTGTAATATGTTTTCGGAACTAGTGAAATCTTTCTTTTGTAACGAGTGAAATCACTTTATTAGAACAAGTGAAATATAGTATTTGAATTGAATGAGTGTAATATGTTTTCTGAAACTAGTGAAACGAGTGAAATCTATCTTTTGTAACGAGTGGAATCGCTTTTTTAAAACAAGTGAAATATAGTATTTCAACTGAATGAGTGTAATATAGTTTGAGATGAGTGAAATAATCAAATACAATAATATTGAAATATGATACATAAAATTCAAACTAGTCAAAATGTATCCAAGATTGGTCTTGTTTGAAAGGTCGTATCGTCCTGGACTCGAATATAGAAATTTTTTCAAAAATGAACATTTGGTTCAGAACATATCAAGTATTCAAAAATATGAGGATGAAAATTAATCCATATGAGTGGAAAGAGAGGCTGCATGCATGCGTCATTCATCTCCACTCTAACTCTCTCTCTCTCCTCTGTGAAAAGGCTGAAAAGAGATGCAGTGTCAGTTTTGTCTGTTGTATTAACTGGGTATAGTAGAGGAATCAATTTACAAACTTATGAGTTAGATAGCACGCATCTTGAGAAAATTGATGGATGGTGGATTCTCCACCGGTACATCCCGCCACCGGTAAAAAAACTTATTCGCCTGCCCCAGCCTCATTGTCATGCTCACTAAAGGATCCATCGACGTTCAAAGTACATGGAGTGTTTAAGGATCCATCGACACTCATATACGTATGCCCCTCTGGTACATAGTTCCTGTTAGAATAAATCCGAAGCATACCGTTGATCATCCGAGGACCAAGCAATCACACGAGCACGACACCGAGATTTGTTAACGAGGTTCACCAATATGGCTACATCTCCGGGGCCTGATTATGGGCGCTCCTCCCCATGACACCGCTACAATACCGCACCCGGTCGCCCTGGACACCGGCACACGCCGCCGGCTTCCCCTGCGTTTCGGTGCTATTATGTTGGCATAGGTTACATCGTGTGTCTACCCCCGCTATATAAGAGAGGCCTAGGATATAAGTGTCCTACTAGGACACGACTCCACATCCTATGTAAACACAATACAACTCATAGTCCAACTGTAACCTACCTTGTACACAATATTCGACACAACTCTAACAAACTCCACCTTGGCGAATATTCTCCACCACCTTGAATTCGTCATGCGTCAAACTTTCATGTACATTGGACTTGAGTTTATCCCGTGAGCACCGCTGCTACTCCAAAGACTTCATGTGACTCCACCTGCAACTTGTAGTCCCTTCCTTTCTTGACCACAGTCAACACTCGAGCAAAATTAAGTTCCTCTTTACTCTAGTCCGTGCTCCCAACTTCCAGAGTATCCGTCAACATCATCACACACCAATCACTGACCTGCGTGAAAGTGAACAACTCACATATTGGGCGTCACACATAAGAGTTACCTGAACTCAACATCACCGCTCCTTTTTTGACCGCCTGTCTAAAACTTGAAGAAATTTCACCGTTGCTTGTAGTCATCCCGAGTCAAATTCGCAGTTGTCTCATCACATGTATGACCACCAGAACCCTGGCCCGTCTCCATGTCCCGTGCAATACCGCACGCGTCGCCGCTATTACTGCGTCGAGCCTCCGCTGTCCTGGTCGAGTCTCAAGGGTCGCGAAACCACACCACTCAACCCCCACTGCAGAGTACCACCGATCATCACCGACCGATGACGAGTTTCACACTTTCATCAGACCACTAGGCTCCAGTCCGAACTGCGTGTCACTCGCTTTTCCCACCGCTGAATAGGCTTCGACTCTCTGTGCACTTACGCCATAGCCCCTCAATTCAGCTCCACCTTCAACATGACTCCATGGTGGTTGTAGGTGCCACCCCGCGCCTCGTCGACTTCAAGCTCCGTGTGTACACCACCTTGAATCAACCCCGCGCCATAGTCTTGTCGAAGCCACACAAGCCCTCGGGCCCGCGTCACGTGTTTCCACGCCCCAGAAGTCGGTCACCATCAGCATCACGCTCCTATGTCATCGTCACTGATCCCACCACCGTCTTCTGTTCCAACCGACTCACGTCGATCCGTCAGACTGTCTAGTCCGACCCAGCCAAACTTATTCGACTGCAACGATACGCTCCAGACTCCTCAAGCCTTCACCGTAACCAACACCATCCATACACAGAAGTGTACCAGTAAAGAAAACCCAAAGCACAATCCTTCATAGCCTTCCCGCGTGAACACCAAAGGAGATTAACAAAGCAAGCCAAGCTCCTAATTGACCACACGTACGTAGCTGTTGAACGAGCTTTTCTATTTCTTTCATGATAGCATTCCGGTCTTGACTAATCTTCGTGTCTATGCCTGGAGACTTGGTCTTCTTTTGTTCCCCAAACAAATCTCAAAGTCTGACTGCTCTTTCCTGTTGTACGCAATTGGATCCAGTGCATGATCTGCCCCTTGGTCCATGACTCGCCCCCTGCAGCCTTGCGGCTTCCGCTAGCTGGGCCGCTGCCCATGCACGTGCCTTTGGGCGTAGCCAGCACCCCTGATCGATCGATCAACCTGCTGCCCTGCCTGCGCGCGACTCGCCGCGGCCGCCGTTTGCATCACGCCGAGTCCATGCCTGAATCGATTAACCGATCTCACCAAGAACTCGTCCGATCCACCAAATCGACCAAACAACCTGATGCTCAAAAGGCCCGCAACTTGCCGCTGCCAAGACATCCAACCACGTGACTGCTTCTTCATACTCTAGATCCAACTCATAGCCTCCGAACAACCTAGCTCTGATACCACTTGTTAGAATAAATCCGAAGCATACCGTTGATCATCCGAGGACCAAGCAATCACACGAGCACGACACCGAGATTTGTTAACGAGGTTCACCGATATGGCTACATCCCCGGGGCCTGATTATGGGCGCTCCTCCCCATGACACCGCTACAATACCGCACCCGGTCGCCCTGGACACCGGCACACGCCGCCGGCTTCCCCTGCGTTTCGGTGCTATTATGTTGGCATAGGTTACATCGTGTGTCTACCCCCGCTATATAAGAGAGGCCTAGGATATAAGTGTCCTACTAGGACACGACTCCACATCCTATGTAAACACAATACAACTCATAGTCCAACTGTAACCTACCTTGTACACAATATTCGACACAACTCTAACAGTTCCACGGGTTGTACACTCGAAGGTATTTATTTTTACCAGACAGTTTATACTTTGAAGAAAAGAATTACTCTCGAAAAGCAATATTTGGTCGTGGTAGTAGAAATCCAGAGATGACGTGTTAGCTCGTACGTGTATCCTCTACTTCTACGTTTCAAGTCGTGCACGGCCCAGATAAATCCACTAGTACCTCCAACTCGCTACTGCCGCGTGCGCAAACCCTAGCCGGCGGCCGGCCGTCCTTCGCTTCACATCTCGCTAGCAATTGGTAGTTCCTCCCGTCCGTCACGCTCCCATCATCAGTTCATTACCGTGGATGCATGAGTCTCTAACCGTCTCCTTCGTCCCGATCTGCAGACTGTCCTGCCATGATGCGGGGCTCCAAGAAGAAGAAGAAGAAGTGGGACACGGGGAGGAGCCCGGTGTCCGAGCTCCCGGACGACCTCCTGGTCGAGATCATCTCGCGCTTGCCCTACAAGTCCACCTGCTGTTGCCAGTGCGTCTCCACGCGCTGGCGCGATCTAATCTCCCACCCGGACCACCGCAAGAAGCTTTCTCAGTCGACCCTCGCCGGCTTCTTCTTTGAAACATGGGACACAAAAAAGGTTTCTCGTCGTTACCAAAGCGTCTCCGGGAACTGGCGCCCTCCCATCAACTCCTCCCTCTCGTTCCTGCCGCGATGCGAGAAATTCCACATATTGGACTGCTGCAATGGCCTCCTCCTCTGTAAGTGCTGGCAGGACACTGATCGCAAGATACTCGATTACGTCGTGTGCAATCCGGCCACCGAGAAGTGGGTGGTCGTGCCTGCCACAAACTGGTCCAGCAAGTTGTACAAAGCTCACCTGGGGTTCGATCCAGTGCTCTCATCACACTTCCATGTTTTTGAGTTCGTACCTACCTATGTCTGGGATGGGGATAAGAGTGGTGATCATAGTCAAAGATACATCAAAGTGGTGGGAATCTACTCTTCCAAAGCTGGAGTTTGGACATGTCAGCGCGCATGGGACCTTCCAATTGAAACAGTCCACTTTATGGGTAGCGCATTTTTGACCGGGATCCTGTATTTAACTTCCAATAATGATTTGGTTGCGACCGTTGATGTGGATGGAAATTGCAGTTCCGTTCGTGTTCCTAAACCACACTGTCCCGGTCGTGCTTATGATGTTTATGTATCACGGGGCCATTTGTATATCGCAAATTGTGATGCTTCTGAAATATCAATCTGGGTTTTAGAAGATTTTAGCACTGCAAAATGGACATTGAAGCTCAATGTCAGCTACGAGCTACTGTTTGGAACAAGGTATTCAAGCCATGATGATCATTGCTGTGTTATCTCAGCTCACCCAGAACATAATGTCATATTCATAATTGTAAAATATACTTTGTATTGGCGTTCACTGGTGGAACTATTTTCCTACGAAATGGATTCTAAGGAGCTGCGTTTGATATGTGATCTTGGACGGGAATCCAGCTTCCCTTATCTTTCATACGTTCCATTGTTCTCAGAGTCATTGGCAGATGAACACTAAAAGTCTTGCATATTGGAGCCTCACAATTGTCCATCTTTCTGATGATATACAAGAGTTACGTCTTGAATACGGGAGGCAATGAAGGATAGACCTTTACGAAGCTTTTTGATAGGCTGTAGGTGCTTGAATGAGCGCATTTATCCGACTTTATACGGCTAGCTATACTGTCAACATAGTACCTGCTTGTGTTTGTGTAGTTATAAATATATTAGTAGCCTATGCAGATGTAACACCTTAGTACTTCACCATGCATACTCAGATTGTTTTGGGTGAACTATTATGAATATTTAATATCTACACTTTATTTATTTGTCTGTGAATAATTTGTCGTTATAGCAACTTCTGTTTCCGACAATACATAAAGGTTATTTTCTTGTTTGTAATCTCTAGCTGTGGCCTAACTAACTGAAGATCTTGCTGTTTGGGTGGACCTGGAATGGAAGAGCCCAAGACTGCTGTTGCATTTCTGTAGCGTCCGAGGACTACGTGCTATATACGGAGATTCATGTCTGTTTGTCATTCCATTTTTGTGTTGTATTTTCCCTTGCCTGCTGAAACTGTGATATACTAGTAAGGTGATAGTACTAGTTTAACACGATCGTTGCTAAGTCTTTCTGATATATGAACTGCCGTTTCAATTAACTCTGAACCTCAAGTGTTTCTCACCTCAATTTCTAATAGATGAATCGTCTGTTCAATTAGTTCAGTCATGGGTCCCTCCTGCTCAGAAGTCAGGATGATATATAACTTGCATCCTAACATCTCTGGAAAATCATGATCTACATGGCTTGCAACAGAGAAACTTCTTATTTGTTTGCTCCACATCGTGCTTCTGATTGTTTGTCAAATCTATCAGGCGGCAGTTCAGATTGGATAATGGAGGAAATCTGGACTGCACACGTTCTTCATAATTAAAGAGTGTCGTTTTGCATGAGCAGTTCACCAGGATGAGACGAAGTTGCCAGGACGTCGTCGAGCACCGCCTATTATCTACGTGTCGATTTGATTAAGTTTTCTGGTGGTTTTTTGCTGTGACCCAATTTGCTAGTCTTGTACAAGAGACTAGAAACATAATCTGGCATGGAGAACATTCTTGTTTGGTTCTATGCTTATGTGTTGACATTAATTTGTAGTAATACTCTATTTAGACACATGCACAGAGAGATTTACTGTAGGAGAAGGAAAATATTTGACTCGGCGGTAGAAATCCATAGATGAGGTGTATGAAAAGAAATACCGTGCCGAGACGAATTGAAATAGAAGTGTACGTCTACTTCTACGTTCCGACTCATATACATTCCGAGCCAGATTAAAAGTATGTGAAAGTGAACGCCGGTCTCCTCTCTCGCCTCATCTCGACTCATATACGTCCTCCGCAAAAAAGTTCGTGAAAGCGAACGCCGGTCCCCAGATCTCGTAGATAGAGGAAACGGCCAGAAATATGCAGGTTCCCGCAAAAAAATTACAGAATGGACAATTTTACGGGATCTATTCGGGACAAAAAAAGCGCCCTCGTCCCGTAAATCGGTGGTCATTTTGCCGGATGGTCCCTTTTACAGGATCTGCCAGAGATGCTCTAACTAATGTGGCAGACTACTCAATATAGTATCACGTGTTTTGTGGAAATATGCATGTGTAGAGGTTCTTCTATATTGACAGTATCACTATGGATCGCTATCTTTATCTCCCTTCTTGTGAAATCATTTCTCTTTTTTTCCTTTCGGTTGTTTATTGTTATCAGGTTTCTAGAAATATTTAAGCTAATCAAAATGTGTTCTCTCCATGGTACTCGACTTTATGTGTTCCTCTTCTATCTTCTGCAGGGAAGGACCACTAAAATGTCCAATAGGTTAGCAAACTTGACCCTCTCAGGTGTTCTCATGGTCTGAGATTTGTTAGCTTGACCGCCGTCAACTCCAAACCTGACCATATATAAGTTCTGTAAGTTAATGCCTGGTCAAGTTATTTTTGCTTCATTAGACGGATTTTTAAGCTTTTGCCATCAGAATGTCACCCATTTGGCTAATGCTGTTCACGAGCTCACTAAGCCAAATTGAACCCCTTCCTCCTGCCATTTTGAGTAATAAGAGGAGCCTTTCAACTTCAAGTTGCAAGTGGTTTTAAACTTGTTTTAGCTTCTCTGACCATGAGATGGTTAGGTTGAGAAATAAGTATGTTCCAGATACCAATCTTATTCCCAACCATATTCTGGACGAGCGCTTTCAATACATGGAAAAAACGAGCAACTCCTAATTAGCACTGGATGCCTCGACCTCCAGGTCTTTGTTTTCACCCTGATATTCCATCACCAACAGAAGTGAAGAACATCTCTTATACATAGAAGTTAGAACAGCCAGAACGAGAACTAGAACAAGACTACGCTCGATGGAAAGCATATTCTGTAGAAATATAAATGGAAGAAACTGTGGACCAAGCAACCAGCACTCCTGCAAACATGAAAAACACAATTGACAGCATAATGACCTCATCAGATGATGAAGATTAATTTAAGAAATGCAAAATTACTGCTATGGGTCATACCGTACCGAGTGTATGAATTTCCACTAATTTCAGTTTGTCTGTACAACACCTATGCTATCTTATCTACTTCTAGATAATGTTGCCGTTTTTTCAGGTAATTTATTTGTCCTAGTTTATAAAATAAATGAAATCCCACAAACAACACGCTATTAGAATCATTCGATCATCCTACTGAATTAAAACTCGGAATAACAAACTTACAAAAACTAATAAATTAACGAAAGAAACACATAATAATATTCACATACTATTAATCTATACCATAATTATAAGCAATGCGCGGCATGCCACCGCGCGGGTATAGGCTAGTTATAACAAGGAAATGTTTGTCAGGTCATGTATAGATGGACGAAAACTTGCACTCAATAACCAAGTTGAGGCTAAATGTACGGCCACATTTCTTCTCATGCATTCTTTAATACTTTCAACATCGTCAATGCAACAGTACCAAATAGCCTTCTGGATCGATGCATATTTGTGACCAAAGAGCCATAGCCATCATTGATCAACGAGCTAGTCAAATAGCCTTCTGGCAAGAGAAGGCTATTTGGTCACAAATATGCATCGATCCAGAAGGCTATTTGACTATCTACTACTTCGGTCCCAAAAGGTAATGCCTCTACTTGACTAGCTCGTTGATCAATGATGGTTGAATTTCCTAGCCATGGACATGAGTTTTCATTTCATTAACGGGGTCACATCATTAGGAGAATGATGTGATTGACTTGACCCATTTCGTTAGCTTAGCACTTGATCATTTAGTTTACTGCTATTGCTTTCTCCATGACTTATACATGTTGCTATGACTATGAGATTATGCAACTCCCGAATACCGGAGAAACACTTTGTGTGCTACCAAACGTCACAACGTAACTGGGTGATTATAAAGGTGATCTACAGGTGTCTCCGATGGTGTTCTTAGAGTTGGCATAGATCAAGAATAGGATTTGTCACTCTGATTGTCGGGGAGGTATCTCTGGGCCCTCTCGGTAATACACATCACTATAAGCCTTGCAAGCAATGTGACTAATGAGTTAGTTACAGAATGATGCACTATGGAACGAGTAAAGAGACTTGCCGGTAACGAGATTGAGCTAGGTATTGAGATACCGACGATCGAATCTCGGGCAAGTAACATACCGATGACAAAGGGAGCAACGTATGTTGTTATGCGGTTTGACCGATAAAGATATTCGTAGAATATGTAGGAACCAATATGAGCATCCAGGTTCCGCTATTGGTTATTGGCCAGAGACATGTCTCGGTCATGTCTACATAGTTCTCGAACCCGTAGGGTCCGCACGCTTAAAGTCCTGTGACGGTCGGTATTATGAGTTTTTGTGTTTTGATGTACCGAAGGTAGTTCTGAGTCCCGGATATGATCACGGACATGACGAGGAGTCTCGAAATGGTCGAGACGTAAGGATCGATATATTGGACGACTATGTCCGGACGCCGGAAGTGTTTCGGGAGGTTTCAGACACATACCGGAGTACCGGGGGGTTACCGGAACCCCCCGGGGAGTGTATGTTGGGGGAACGTATTAATTTCAAAATTTTCCTACGCACATGCAGGATCATGGTGATGCATAGCAATGAGAGGGGAGAGTGCTGTCTACGTACCCTTGTAGACCATTCGCGGAAGCGTTATATCAACGCGGTTGATGTAGTCGTACGTCTTCACGATCCGACCGATCCAAGTACCGAAAGCACGGCACCTCCAAGTTCTGCACACATTCGGCTCGGTGACGTCCTCGCCTTCTCGATCCAGCAAGAGGGGCGAAGTAGTAGATGAGTTCCGACAGCACGACGGCGTGGTGACGGTGTTAGTGAAGAACAATCTTCGCAGGGCTTTGCCTAAGCACTACGAAAACTATGAAGGAGGATAAACTAGAGGGGATGGGGTTGCCGGCACACGGCTTGGTGTTTCTTGATGTGTCTTTGGTGCTAGCCCTGCCCCTCTATTTATATGTTGATCACTGGGGTCGAAACTTGGAGCAAAATCCTCCTCAAAGTCGGTTTTGCCTGAAAGGCAAGAGTCCCACTCGGACTCGAGGACCAAACGCCACAATCGTTGGCGTCTGGCCCAGACGCCATGGGCCTCGGTGTCTAGACCAGGGCCAGACGCCAGGGTCTCCGGCGTTTGGCCCCCTGGCCTCCGCAAAACTCATTTTGCTCCGACTTATAGCCCCATGGGCCTGACCCCTTGGCCAAACCATATCATCCAATATATGAATCTTTACCTCCGGACCATTCCGGAGCTCCTCGTCATGTCTGATGCCTCTACTTGACTAGCTCGTTGATCAATGATGGTTGAATTTCCTAGCCATGGACATGAGTTTTCATTTCATTAACGGGGTCACATCATTAGGAGAATGATGTGATTGACTTGACCCATTTCGTTAGCTTAGCACTTGATCATTTAGTTTACTGCTATTGCTTTCTCCATGACTTATACATGTTGCTATGACTATGAGATTATGCAACTCCCGAATACCGGAGAAACACTTTGTGTGCTACCAAACGTCACAACGTAACTGGGTGATTATAAAGGTGATCTACAGGTGTCTCCGATGGTGTTCTTAGAGTTGGCATAGATCAAGAATAGGATTTGTCACTCTGATTGTCGGGGAGGTATCTCTGGGCCCTCTCGGTAATACACATCACTATAAGCCTTGCAAGCAATGTGACTAATGAGTTAGTTACAGAATGATGCACTATGGAACGAGTAAAGAGACTTGCCGGTAACGAGATTGAGCTAGGTATTGAGATACCGACGATCGAATCTCGGGCAAGTAACATACCGATGACAAAGGGAGCAACGTATGTTGTTATGCGGTTTGACCGATAAAGATATTCGTAGAATATGTAGGAACCAATATGAGCATCCAGGTTCCGCTATTGGTTATTGGCCAGAGACATGTCTCGGTCATGTCTACATAGTTCTCGAATCCGTAGGGTCCGCACGCTTAAAGTCCTGTGACGGTCGGTATTATGAGTTTTTGTGTTTTGATGTACCGAAGGTAGTTCTGAGTCCCGGATATGATCACGGACATGACGAGGAGTCTCGAAATGGTCGAGACGTAAGGATCGATATATTGGACGACTATGTCCGGACGCCGGAAGTGTTTCGGGAGGTTTCAGACACATACCGGAGTACCGGGGGGTTACCGGAACCCCCCGGGGAGTGTATGTTGGGGAACGTATTAATTTCAAAATTTTCCTACGCACATGCAGGATCATGGTGATGCATAGCAATGAGAGGGGAGAGTGCTGTCTACGTACCCTTGTAGACCATTCGCGGAAGCGTTATATCAACGCGGTTGATGTAGTCGTACGTCTTCACGATCCGACCGATCCAAGTACCGAAAGCACGGCACCTCCAAGTTCTGCACACATTCGGCTCGGTGACGTCCTCGCCTTCTCGATCCAGCAAGAGGGGCGAAGTAGTAGATGAGTTCCGACAGCACGACGGCGTGGTGACGGTGTTAGTGAAGAACAATCTTCGCAGGGCTTTGCCTAAGCACTACGAAAACTATGAAGGAGGATAAACTAGAGGGGATGGGGTTGCCGGCACACGGCTTGGTGTTTCTTGATGTGTCTTTGGTGCTAGCCCTGCCCCTCTATTTATATGTTGATCACTGGGGTCGAAACTTGGAGCAAAATCCTCCTCAAAGTCGGTTTTGCCTGAAAGGCAAGAGTCCCACTCGGACTCGAGGACCAAACGCCACAATCGTTGGCGTCTGGCCCAGACGCCATGGGCCTCGGTGTCTAGACCAGGGCCAGACGCCAGGGTCTCCGGCGTTTGGCCCCCTGGCCTCCGCAAAACTCATTTTGCTCCGACTTATAGCCCCATGGGCCTGACCCCTTGGCCAAACCATATCATCCAATATATGAATCTTTACCTCCGGACCATTCCGGAGCTCCTCGTCATGTCTGTGATCTCTTCCGGGACTCCGAACAAAATTCGGTCACCAACATACATAACTCTTATAATACTATATCGTTAACGAACGTTAAGCGTGCGGACCCTGCAGGTTCGAGAACTATGTAGACATGACCGAGCCACCTCTCTGGTCAATAACCAATAGCGGGACCTGGATGCCCTTATTGGATCCTACATATTCTACGAAGATCTTTATCGGTCAGACCGTATAACAACATACGTTGTTCGCTTTGTCATCGGTATGTTACTTGCCCGAGATTCGATCGTCGGTATCTCAATACCTAGTTCAATCTCGTTACCGGCAAGTCTCTTTACTCGTTCCGTAATACATCATCTCGCAACTAACTCATTAGTTGCAATGCTTGCAAGGCTTATAGTGATGTGCATTACCGAGAGGGCCCAGAGATACCTCTCCGACAATCGGAGTGACAAATCCTAATCTCGAAATACGCCAACCCAACAAGTACCTTCAGAGACACATGTAGACCACCTTTATAATCATCCAGTTATGTTGTGACATTTGGTAACACATAAAGTGTTCCTCCGGTAAATGGGAGTTGCATAATCTCAGTCATAGGAACATGTATAAGTCATGAAGAAAGCAATAGTAACAAACTAAACGATCAAGTGCTATGCTAATGGAATGGGTCAAGTCAAGCACATCATTCTCTAATGATGTGACCCCGTTAATCAAATGACAACTCATGTCTATGGCTAGGAAACTTAACCATCTTTGATTCAATGAGCTAGTCAAGTAGAGGCATACTAGTGACACTTTGTTTGTCTATGTATTTACACATGTATTATGTTTCCGGTTAACACAATTCTAGCATGAATAATAAACATTTATCACGAAATAAGGAAATAAATAATAACTTTATTATTGCCTCTAGGGCATATTTCCTTCAGTCTCCCACTTGCACTAGAGCCAATAATCTAGTTCACATCACCATGTGATTTAACATCAATAGTTTACATCACCATGTGATTAACACCCATAGTTCACATCGTCATGTGACCAACACCCAAAGGGCTTACTAGAGTCAATAATCTAGTTCACATCGCTATGTGATTAATACCCAAAGAGTACTAAGGTGTGATCATGTTTTGCTTGTGAGGGAAGTTTAGTCAACGGGTCTGCCACATTTTTTTTGACACCTGAAACAGTAGGAGAGGCTCCTACTGTGTATATTAATTAGAGTATCAAAAAAGTTCTTACAAGATCATAACCTTACATCCATGGCCATGATTCAAGACAGAGTATGAATTGTTGTGAGTAAAGTACAAGACCACATTCAGATCCATATGTATTTGCAAATTTCTATGCCAACAATGCTCTGCACGGAGCTACTCTAGCTAATTGCTCCCACTTTCAATATGTATCCAGATTGAGATTTTGAGTCATCTGGATCAGTGTCAAAACTTGCATCGACGTAAACCTTTACGACGAACCTTTTGTCTCCTCCATAATCGAGAAACATATCCTTATTCCACTAAGGATAATTTTGACCAATGTCCAGTGATCTACTCCTAGATCACTATTTACTCCCTTGCCAAACTCAGGGCAGGGTATACAATAGGTCTGTTACACAGCATGACATACTTTATAGAACCTATGGCTGAGGCATAGGGAATGACTTTCATTCTCTCTCTATCTTTTGTCGTGGTCGGGTTTTGAGTCTTACTCAACTTCACACCTTGTAACACGGGCAAGAACTCCTTCTTTGACTGTTCCATTCTGAACTACTTCAAAATCTTGTCAAGGTATGTACTCATTGAAAAAACTTATCAAGCGTCTTGATCTATCTCTATAGATCTTGATGCTCAATATGTAAGCAGCTTCACCGAGGTCTTTCTTTGAAAAACTCCTTTCAAACATTCCTTTATGCTTTGCAGAATAATTCTACATTATCTCTGATCAACAATATGTCATTCACATATACTTATCAGAAATATTGTAGTGCTCCCACTCACTTTCTTGTAAATAGAGGCTTCACCGCAAGTCTGTATAAAACTATATGCTTTGATCAACTTATCAAAGCGTATATTCCAACTCCGAGATGCTTGCACCAGTCCATAGATGGATCGCTGGAGCTTGCATATTTTGTTAGTACCTTTAGGATTGACAAAACCTTCTGGTTGCATCACATACAACTCTTCTTTAATAAATCTATTAAGGAATGCAGTTTTGTTTATCCATTTGCCAGATTTCATAAAATGCGGCAATTGCTAACATGATTCGGACAAATTTAAGCATAGATATGAGTGAGAAACTCTCATCGTAGTCAACACCTTGAACTTGTCGAAAACCTTTTTGCGACAATTCTAGCTTTGTAGATAGTAACACTACTATCAGCGTCCGTCTTCCTCTTGAAGATCCATTTAATCTCAATGGCTCGCCGATCATTGGGCAAGTCAATCAAAGTCCATACTTTGTTCTTATACATGGATCTCATCTCAGATTTCATGGCCTCAAGCCATTTCACGGAATCTGGGCTCATCATCGCTTCCTCCTAGTTCGTAGGCTCGTCATGGTCAAGTAGCATGACCTCCAGAACAGGATTACCGTACTACTCTGGTGCGGATCTCACTCTGGTTTACCTACGAGGTTCGGTAGGAACTCTATCTGAAGTTACATGATCATCATCATTAGCTTCCTCACTAATTGGTGTTGTAGTCACAGGAACAGATTTCTGTGATGAACTACTTTCCAATAAGGGAGCAGGTATAGTTACCTCATCAAGTTCTACTTTCCTCCCACTCACTTCTTTCGAGAGAAACTTCTTCTCTAGAAAGGATACATTCTTAGCAACGAATATTTTGCCTTCGGATCTGTGATTGGAAGGTGTACCCAACAGTCTCCTTTTGGTATCCTATGAAGATGCATTTCTCCGATTTGGGTTTGAACTTATCGGGATGAAATATTTTCTTATAAGCATTGTAGCCCCAAATTTTAAGAAACGACAACTTTGGTTTCTTGCCAAACCACAGTTCATACGGTATCGTCTCAACGGATTTAGATGGTGCCCTTTTAACGTGAATGCAGCTGTCTCTAATGCATAACCCCAAAACTATAGTGGTTAATCGGTAAGAAACATCATAGATCACACCATATCTAATAAAGTACGGTTACGACATTCGGACACACCATTACACTGTGGTGTTCCAGGTGGCGTGAGTAGTGAAACTATTTCACATTGTTTTAACTGAAGGCCAAACTTGTAACTTAAATATTTTACTTCTGCGATCATATCGTAGAAACTTTTATTTTTGTTACGATGATTCTCCACTTCACTCTGAAATTATTTGAACTTTTCAAACGTTTCAGACTTGTGTTTCATCAAGTAGATATACTCAATCTGCTCAAATCATCTGTGAAGATCAGAAAATAATGATACCTGCCACGAGCCTCAATATTCATTGGACCACATACATCAGTATGTATGATTTCCAACAAATCTGTTGCTCTCTCCATTGTTCCGGAGAAGAGAGTCTTAGTCATGTTGCCCATGAGGCATGGTTCGCAAGCATCAACTGATTCATAATCAAGTGATTCCAAAAGCCATCTGCAGGGATTTTCTTCATGCGCTTTACACCAATATGACCTAAACGGCAGTGCCACAAATATGTTGCACTATCATTATTAACTTTGCATCTTTTGGCTTCAATATTATGAAAATGTGTATCACCACGATCGAGATCCAACAAACCATTTTCATTGGGTGTATGACCATAGAAGGTTTTATTCATGTAAACAGAACAACAATTATTCTCCAACTTACATGAATAACCCTATTGCAATAAACATGATCCAATCATATTCATGCTCAACGCAAACACTAAAGAACATTTATTTTATGTTTAACACGAATCCCGAAAGTATAGGGAGTGTGCGATGATGATCATACCAACCTTGGAACCATTTCCAATACACATCGTCACTTCACTTTTAACTAGTCTCTGTTCATTCTGCAACTCCCTTTTCGAGTTACTATTCTTAGCTACTGAACTAGTATCAAATACTGAGGGGTTGCTATACACACTAGTAAAGTACACATCAATAACATGTATCTCAAATATACCTCTGTTCACTTTTCCATCCTTCTTATCCGCCAATTACTTGGGGTAGTTCCGCTTCTAGTGACCAGTCCCTTTGCAGTAGAAGCACTCAGTTTCAGGCTTAGGTCCAGACTTGGGTTTTATCACTTGAGCAGCAACTTGCTTGCCGTTCTTCTTGAAGTTCCCCTTTGTTCCCTTTGTCCCTTTACTTGAAACTAGTGGTTTTTGTTTACCATCAACACTTGATGTTTTTCTTGATTTCTACCTTCGTCGATTTCAGCATCACGAAGAGCTTGGGAATCGTTTCCGTTATCCCTTGCATATTATAGTTCATCACGAAGTTCTACTAACTTGGTGATGGTCACTAGAGAATTCTGTCAATCACTATTTTATCTGGAAGATTAACTCCCACTTGATTCAAGCGATTGTAGTACCCAGACAATCTGAGCACATCCTCACTACTTGAGTTATTCTCCTCCACCTTTTAGATATAGAACTTGTTGGAGACTTCATATCTCTCAACTCGGGTATTTGCTTGAAATATTAACTTCCACTCCTGGAACATCTCATATGGTCCATGACGTTCGAAACATCTTTGAAGTCCCGATTCTAAGCCGTTAAGCATGGTGCACTAAACTATCAAGTAGTCATCATATTGAGCTAGCCAAACATTCATAACGTCTGCATCTGCTCCTGCAATAGGTCTGTCACGTAGCGGTGCATCAAGGACATAATTCCTCTGTGCAACAATGAGGATAATCTTCAGATCACGCATCCAATCTGCATCATTGCTACTAACATTTTTCAACATAGTTTTTCTCTAGGAACATAATAAACGGGGAGCAACATTGCGAGCTATTGATCTACAACATAGATATGCGAATACTACCAGGACTAAGTTCATGATAAATTAAAGTTCAATTAATCATATTACTTTAGAACTCCCACTTAGATAGACATCCCTCCAATCATCTAAGTGATCACGTGATCGAAATCAACTAAACCATGTCCGATCATCACGTGAGATGGAGTAGTGTCAATGGTGAACATCACTATGTTGATCATATCTACTATATGATTCACACTCGACCTTTCGGTCTCAGTGTTCCGAGGCCATATCTGTTATATGCTAGGCTCGTCAAGTTTAACCTGAGTATTCCGCATGTGCAACTGTTTTGCACCCGTTGTATTTGAACGTAGAACCTATCACACCCGATCGTCACGTGGTGTCCCAGCATGAAGAACTTTTGCAACGGTGCATACTCAGGGAGAACACTTATACCTTGATAATTTAGTGAGAGATCATCTTATAATGCTACCATCGATCTAAGAAAAATAAGATGCATAAAAGATAAACATCACATGCAATCAATATAAGTGATATGATATGGCCATCATCATCGTGTGCTTGTGATCTCCATCTCCGAAGCACCGTCATGATCACCATCGTCACCGGCACGACACCATGATCTCCATCGTAGCATCGTTGTCATCTCGCCAATCTTATGCTTCTACGACTATCGCTATACCGTTCAGTGATAAAGTAAAGCATTACAGGGCGATTGCATTGCATACAATAAAGCGACAACCATATGGCTCCTGCCAGTTGCCGATAACTCGGTTACAAAACATGATCATCTCATACAATAAAATTTAGCATCATGTCTTGACCATATCACATCACAACATGCCCTGCAAAAACAAGTTAGACGTCCTCTACTTTGTTGTTGCTAGTTTTACGTGGCTGCTACTGGGCTTAGCAAGAACCGTTCTTACCTACGCATCAAAACCAAAACGATAGTTTGTCAAGTTGGTGTTGTTTTAACCTTCGCAAGGACCGGGCGTAGCCACACTCGGTTCAACTAAAGTTGGAGAAACTGACACCCGCTAGCCACCTATGTGCAAAGCACGTTGGTAGAACCAGTCTCGCGTAAGCGTACGCGTAATGTCGGTCCGGGCCGCTTCATCCAACAAAACCGCCGAACCAAAGTATGACATGCTGGTAAGCAGTATGACTTATATCGCCCACAACTCACTTGTGTCCTACTCGTGCATATGACATCTATGCATAAAATCTGGCTCGGATGCCACTGTTGGGGAACGTAGTAATTTCACAAATTTCCTACGCGCACGCAGGATCATGGTGATGCATAGAAACGAGAGGCGGAAGCGTTATATCAACGCGGTTGATGTAGTCGTATGTCTTCACGATCCGACCATTCCAAGTACCGAAAGCACGGCACCTCCAAGTTCTGCACACGTTCGGCTCGGTGACGTCCTCGCCTTCTCGATCCAGCAAGAGGGGTGAAGTAGTAGATGAGTTCCGACAGCACGACGGCGTGGTGACGGTGTTAGTGAAGAACAATCTCCGCAGGGCTTTTCCTAAGCACTACGAAAACTATGAAGGAGGATAAACTAGAGGGGATAGGGTTGCCGGCACACAGCTTGGTGTTTCTTGATGTGTCTTTGGTGCTAGCCCTGCCCCTCTATTTATATGTTGATCCCTGGGGTCGAAACTTGGAGCAAAAGCCTCCTCAAAGTCGGTTTTGCCCGAAAGGCAAGAGTCCCACTCGGACTCGAGGACCAAACGCCACAATCCTTGGCGTCTGGCTCATACGCCATGGGACTCGGTGTCTGGCCCAGGGCCAGACGCCAGGGTCTCCGGCGTTTGGCCCCCTGGCCTCCGCAAAACTCATTTTGCTCCGACTTATAGCCCCATGGGCCTGACCCCTTGGCCAAACCATATCATCCAATATATGAATCTTTACCTCCGGAGCTCCTCGTCATGTCCGTGATCTCATCCGGGACTCCGATCAACATTTGGTCAACAACATACATAACTCTTATAATACTATATCGTCAACAAACGTTAAGCGTGCGGACCCTACGGGTTCGAGAACTATGTAGACATGACCGAGACACCTCTCTGGTCAATAATCAATAGCGGGACCTGGATGCCCATATTGGCTCCAACATATTCTACGAAGATCTTTATCGGTCTGACCGCATAACAACATACGTTGTTTCCTTTGTCATCGGTATGTTACTTGCCCGAGATTCGATCGTCGATATCTCAATACCTGGTTCAATCTCGTTACCGGCAAGTCTCTTTACTTGTTCGGTAATACATCATCCCGCAACTAACTCATTAGTTGCAATGCTTGTAAGGCTTATAGTGATGTGCATTACCGAGGGGGCCCAGAGATACCTCTCCGACAATCGGAGTGACAAATCCTAATCTCGAAATACGCCAACCCAACAAGTACCTTCGGAGACACATGTATAGCACCTTTATAACCACCCACTTACGTTGTGACGTTTGGTAGCACACTACAGGAATCAGCTAATTTGCCGTCAATAAAGTTCTTTGCTGTTAGCTTTTCGTCGGGCCAGACGGCAAAGACCACTTTTGCTGTCAACTACTGACGACAAAGAATAACTTACGGCAAAGACATACTTTGTCGTCTGTTTTTTTATTATAGACAGCAAAGATATACTTTGCCGTTTGCTTTTTTTTCTGCAGACGGCAAAGAGGTTACTTTGCCATCTGGAATAAAATTGAAGACGGCAAAGTATGTCTTTGCTGTCTATAAAAAAATTGCAGACGGCAAAGACATACTTTGCCGTCTGTGTTTTTTTTACAGACGGCAAAGAAGAAACATAGCACACGGATTCATCTCGCGGATTGATGACATGGCAAGATCTGGACCGCCCGCACCTGCCTCTTCTCTCACCACACGCCGCCCACCCGTTGGCTCACCACCACCCGTGCCCCCCCCCCCGTGCCTTATCCTCTCCCTCTCGTTCGTCTCTCTCCTCTCCTCAGTTCGTGGGTGGCCCGCACCCGCCTCTTCTCTCAACACCACCACCCACCCGCAGTCCGTGCTCCCTCCATGCACCGCTGCGTTCGCGCGCGCCTGCCTCCGGCCGCTTCCGCCACTCCCCACCCACCTCATGCTCCTCTCTCCTCGTGCTCCTCTCTGCTCGCGAGCAAGGCCGGGCGGCGCCTCGGCGAGCAGGGCCGGGCAGCGCTGCGAGCAAGGACGGGCGGTGCCTCGGCGAGCAGGGCCGGGCAGCGCTGCGAGCAAGGATGGTCGGTACCTTGGCGAGCAGGGCCGGGCGGCGCGGCGAGCAAGGACGAGCGGCAACAGTGGAGAAGTTGCCGAAGTGGAGAAGGACCTGATTGCTTTCCAGATTTAGTTTTTAGGGCCCTTTGTGTAAACTTCGAGGACTGCTGTGTAACCACTCTGTAACTCCACCGATGATGAATGGAAGAGGCAGCATGGCTGGGCCTTTCCCTTTTCTTTGTCAGCCGAGCCTTCATGTTCAGTCTTGATGTTGACTCTATCCAGCTTATTTTTTATAAAAAAAAATTGCCGTCTATAAAAAGGTTTGGCTGATGGCAAAGATCACGTTTAGCTAACGGCAAATAGGTTCCTTTGCCGCCTGCTATTTTTGTGGTAGACGGCAAATTCACAGTTTGGCTTACGGCATAATCTTTGCCGTCTATGTGACGAAAAGATGATGGCGAAGTTTTCTTTGCCGACTTATCTTTGCCGTCTGCTTCCTGACGGCAAACTCTTTGCCGTCTGTAATCCACAGATGGCAAATTATCTGTTTCCTGCAGTGGCACACAAAGTGTTCCTCCGATAAACGGGAGTTGCATAATCTCATAGTCATAGGAACATGTATAAGTCATGAAGAAAGAAATAGCAACAAACTAAACGATCAAGTGCTATGCTAACGGAATGGGTCAAGTCAGTCACATCATTCTCTAATGATGTGACCCCGTTAATCAAATGACAACTCATGTCTATGGCTAGGAAACTTAACCATGTTTGATTCAACGAGCTAGTCAAGTAGAGGCATAGTAGTGACACTCTGTTTGTCTATGTATTCACACATATATTATGTTTCCGGTTAATACAATTCTAGCATGAATAATAAACCTTTATCATGAAATAAGGAAATAAATAATAACTTTATTATTGCCTCTAGGGCATATTTCCTTCAGTGTAATGGGCCTATTGGGCCTTCGTGGAGAAGAGGAGGGGCGGCCAGGGCATGCCGCGCGCCCTCTCCCCCTCTAGTCCGAATTGGACAAGGAGGGGGGCGGCGCCCCCCTTTCATTCCTCCTCTCTCCTTTCCTTTCCCCTTCTCCTACTCCTACTAGGATAGGAGTCCTACTCCCGGTGGGAGTAGGACTCCCCCCTTGGCGCGCCCTCCTCCTTGGCCGGCCGCCTCCCCCCTAACTCCTTTATATACGGGGGCAGGGGCACCCCAAGATACAACAATTGATCATTGATCTCTTGGCCATGTGCGGTGCCCCTCCACCATAATCCACCTCGGTCATATCGTAGCGGTGCTTAGGTGAAGCCCTGCGTCGTTAACTTGATCAACACCGTCACCATGCCGTCGTGCAGACAAAGCTCTTCCCCGAAGCTCTACTGGATCGTGAGTTCGCGGTACGTCACCGAGCTGAACGTATGTTGAACTCGGAGGTGCCGTACGTTCGGTACTGAGGACTGGTCGATCGTGAAGACGTACAACTACATCAACCGCGTTGTCATAACGCTTCCGCTTACGGTCTACGAGGGTACGTAGACGACACTCTCCCCTCTCGTTGCTATGCATCACCATGATCTTGCGTGTGCGTAGGAATTTTTTTGAAATTACTACATTCCCCAACAGTGGCATCTGAGCCAGGTTTATGCGTAGATGTTATATGCACGAGTAGAACACAAGTGAGTTGTGGGCGATGTAAGTCATACTGCTTACCAGCATGTCATACTTTGGTTCGGCGGTATTGTTGGATGAAGCGGCCCGGACCGACATTACGCGTACGCTTACGCGAGACTGGTTCTACCGACGTGCTTTACACACAGGTGGCTGGCGGGTGTCAGTTTCTCCAACTTTAGTTGACCCGAGTGTGATTACGCCCGGTCATTGAGAAGGTTAAAACAACACTAACTTGACGAAATATCGTTGTGGTTTTGATGCGTAGGTAAGAATTGTTCTTGCTCAGCCCGTAGCAGCCACGTAAAACTTGCAACAACAAAGTAAAGGACGTCTAACTTGTTTTTGCAGGGCATGTTGTGATGTGATATAGTCAAGACATGATGCTATATTTTATTATATGAGATGATCATGTTTTGTAATAGAGTTATCGGCAACTGGCAGGAGCCATATGGTTGTTGCTTTATTGTATGCAATGCAATCGCCCTGTAATTGCTTTACTTTATCACTAAGCGGTTTCGATAGTCGCAGATGTTGGGGAACGTAGCAATTTCAAAAATTTCCTACGCACACGCAAGATCATGGTGATGCATAGCAACGAGGGGGAGAGTGTTGTCTACGTACCAACGCAGACCGACTGCGGAAGCGATCACATAACGTAGAGGAAGTAGTCGTACGTCTTCTTCCCGATCCGACCGATCCAAGCACCGTTACTCCGGCACCTCCGAGTTCTTAGCACACGTTCAGCTCGATGACGATCCTCTGGCTCCGATCCAGCAAAGCGTCAAGGAAGAGTTCCGTCAGCACGACGGCGTGGTGACGATCTTGATGTACTACCGACGCAGGGCTTCGCCTAAGCTCTACAACGATATGACCGAGGTGGAATTTGGTGGCAGGGGGCACCGCACACGGCTAAGGAACGATCAACAATGATCAACTTGTGTGTCTAGAGGTGCCTCCTGCCCCCGTATATAAAGGATGAGAGGGGGAGGGCTGGCCGGCCAAGCTTGGAGGCGCAGGAGGAGTCCTACTCCCACCGGGAGTAGGACTCCCCCCTCCAATCCTATTCCAATTAGGATTCCTTAAAGGGGAGAGAGAGAGAGAGGTGGCCGACCCCTTCTCCTAGTCCTAATAGGACTAGGGGGAGGGGGAAGGTGCGCGACCCTTGTGGGCAGCCCTCTCATCTTTCCACTAAGGCCCATGTAGGCCCATTTGGCTCCCGGGGGGGTTCCGGTAACCCTCCCGGTAATTCGGTAAAATCCCGATTTCACCCGGAACACTTCCGATGTCC
Organism: Triticum monococcum; assembly: GCA_034509565.1. Lineage (NCBI taxonomy): Eukaryota > Viridiplantae > Streptophyta > Magnoliopsida > Poales > Poaceae > Triticum > Triticum monococcum. Next base: position 750,341,873 of record CM067843.1, on the reverse strand, counting down.
AAACATAGGCTTCCAATATATCAATCTTTATGTCTCGACCATTTCGAGACTCCTCGTCATGTTCGTGATCACATCCGGGACTCCGAACTACCTTCGGTACATCAAAATGCATAAACTCATAATAACTGTCATCGTAACGTTAAGCATGCGGACCCTACGGTTCGAGAACAATGTAGACATGACCGAGACACGTCTCCGGTCAATAACCAATAGCGGGACCTGGATGCCCATATTGGCTCCTACATATTCTACGAAGATCTTTATCGGTCAGACCGCATAACAACATACGTTGTTCCCTTTGTCATCGGTATGTTACTTGCCCGAGATTCGATCGTCGGTATCCAATACCTAGTTCAATCTCGTTACCGGCAAGTCTCCTTACTCGTTATGTAATACATCATCCCGCAACTAACTTATTAGTTGCAATGCTTGCAAGGGTTAAGTGATGTGCATTACCGAGAGGGCTCAGAGATACCTCTCCGACAATCGGATTGACATATCCTATTCTCGAAATACGCCAACCCAACATCTACCTTTGGAGACACCTGTAATGCTCCTTTATAATCACCCAGTTACATTGTGACGTTTGGTAGCACCCAAAGTGTTCCTCCGGCAAATGGGAGTTGCATAATCTCATAGTCATAGGAACATGTATAAGTCATGAAGAAAGCAATAGCAACATACTAAACGATCGGGTGCTAAGCTAATGGAATGGGTCATGTCAATCAGATCATTCAACTAATGATGTGACCTAGTTAATCAAATAACAACTCTTTTGTCCATGGTTAGGAAACATAAGCATCTTTGATTAACGAGCTAGTCAAGTAGAGGCATACTAGTGACACTCTGTTTGTCTATGTATTCACACATGTATTATGTTTCCGTTTAATACAATTCTAGCATGAATAATAAACATTTATCATGATATAAGGAAATAAATAATAACTTTATTATTGCCTCTAGGGCATATTTCCTTCAGTCTCCCACTTGCACTAGAGTCAATAATCTAGTTCACATCGCCATGTGATTTAACAGCAATAGTTCACATCACCATGTGATTAACACCCATAGTTCACATCGTCATGTGACCAACACTCAAAGGGTTTACTAGAGTCAGTAATCTAGTTCACATATCTATGTGATTAACACCCAAAGAGTACTAAGGTGTGATCATGTTTTGCTTGTGAGATAATTTTAGTCAACGGGTCTGTCACATTCAAATCTGTAAGTATTTTGCAAGTTCTATGTCTACAATGCTCTACACGGAGCTACTCTAGCTAATTGCTCCCACTTTCAATATGTATCCAGATTGAGAATTTAGATTCATCTGGATCAGTGTCAAAAACTTGCATCGACGTAACCCTTTACGACGAACCTTTTTGTCACGTCCATAATCGAGAAACATATCCTTATTTCACTAAGGATAATTCTGACCGCTGTCCAGTGATCTACTCCTAGATCACTATTGTACTCCCTTGCCAAATCAATGCAGGGTATACAATAGATCTGGTATACAACATGACATATTTTATAGAACCTATGGCCAAGGCATACGGAATGACTTTCATTCTCTTTCTATCTTCTGTCGTGGTCGGGCTTTGAGTCTTACTCAACTTCACACCTTGTAATACAGGCAAGAACTCTTTCTTTGACTGCTCCATTTTGAACTACTTCAAAATCTTGTCAAGGTATGTACTCATTGAAAAAACTTATCAAGCGTCTTGATCTGTCTCTATAGATCTTGAAGCTTAATATGTAAGCAGCTTCACCGAAGTCTTTCTTTGAAAAACTCCTTTCAAACACTCCTTTATGCTTTGCAGAATAATTCTACATTATTTCCGATCAACAATATGTCATTCACATATACTTTATCAGAAATGCTGTAGTGCTCCCACTCACTTTCTTGTAAATACAGGCTTCACCGCAAGTCTGTATAAAACTATATGCTTTGATCAACTTATCAAAGCGTGTATTCCAACTCTGAGATGCTTGCACCAGTCCATAGATGAATCGCTGGAGCTTGCATATTTTGTTAGCACCTTTAGGATTGACAAAACCTACTGGTTGCATCATATACAACTCTTCTTTAAGAAATCCATTAAGGAATGTAATTTTGTTTATCCATTTGCCAGATTTCATAAAATGCGGCAATTGCTAACATGATTCGGACAGACTTAAGCATAGATACGGGTGAGAAACTCTCATCATAGTCAACACTTTGAACTTGTCGAAAACCTTTTGCGACAATCCTAGCTTTCTAGATAGTAACAATACTATCAACGTCCGTCTTCCTCTTGAAGATCCATTTATTTTCTATGGCTTGCCGATCATTGGGCAAATCCATCAAAGTCCATACTTTGTTCTCATACATGGATCATATCTCAGATTTCATGGCCTCAAACCATTTCACGGAATTTGGGCTCATCATCGCTTCCTCATAGTTCGTAGGTTCGTCATGGTCAAGTAACATGACCTCCAGAACAGGATTACCGTACCACTCTGGTGCGGAATTCACTCTGGTTTACCTACGAGATTCGGTAGTAACTTGATCCGAAGTTTCATGATCATTATCATTAGCTTCCTCACTAATTGGTGTAGGAGTCACAAGAACAGATTTCTGTGATGAACTACTTTCCAATAAAGGAGAAGGTACAATTACCTTATCAAGTTCTACTTTCCTCCCACTCACTTCTTTCGAGAGAAACTCCTTCCCTAGAAAGTATCCATTATAAGCAACGAATGTCTTGTCTTAGGATCTGTGATAGAAGGTGTACCCAACAGTCTCCTTTTGGGTATCCTATGAAGACATATTTCTCCGATTTGGTTTTGAGCTTATCAGGATGAAACTTTTTCGCATAAGCATCACAACCCCAAACTTGAAGAAATGACTACTTTGGTTTCTTGCTAAACCACAGTTCAGATTGTGTCCTCTCAACGGACTTAGATGGTGCCCTTTTTTAACGTGAATGCAGCTGTCTCTAATGCATAACCCCAAAATGATAGTGGTAGATCAGTAAGAGACATCATAGATCGCACTATATCTAATAAAGTACGGTTATGACGTTCGGACACACCATTACACTATGGTGTTCCTTGTGGCGTGAGTAGTGAAACTATTTCACATTGTTTTTAACTGAAGGCCAAACTTGTAACTCAAATACTCTTCTCTACGATCAGATCATAGAAACTTTATTTTCTTGTTACGATGATTTTTCACTTCACTCTGAAATTCTTTGAACTTTTCAAATGTTTCAGACTTATGTTTCATCAAGTAGATATACTCATATCTGCTCAAATCATCTGTGAAGATCAGAAAATAATGACACCTGTTGCGAGCCTCAATATTCATCGGACCACATACATCAGTATGTATGATTTCCAACAAATCTGCTGCTCGCTCCATTGTTCCGAAGAACAGAGTCTTAGTCATCTTGCCCATGAGGCATGGTTCGCAAGCATCAACTGATTCATAATCAAGTGATTCCAAAAGCCCATCAGCATGGAGTTTCTTCATGCGCTTTACACCAATATGACCTAAACGGCAGTGCTACAAATAAGTTGCACTATCATTATTAACTTTGCACCTTTTGGTTTCAATATTATGATTATGTGTATCACTACGATCGAGATCCAACGAACTATTTTCATTGGGTATGTAACCATATACGGTTTTATTCATGTAAACAGAACAACAATTTATTCTCTTACTTAAATGAATAACCGTATTACAATAAACATGATCAAATCATATTCATGCTCAACGCAAACACCAAATAACACTTATTTAGGTTCAACACTAATCCCGAAATTATAGGGAGTGTGCGATGATGATCATATCAATCTTGGAACCACTTCCAACACACATCGTCACTTCACCCTTAACTAGTCTCTGTTTATTCTGCAACTCCCGTTTCGAGTTACTAATCTTAGCAACTGAACTAGTATCAAATACTGAGGGTTTGCTATAAACACTAGTAAAGTACACATCAATAACATGTATATCAAATATACTTATGTTCACTTTGCCATCCTTCTTATCCGCCAATTACTTGGGGTAGTTCCGCTTCCAGTGACCAGTCCCTTTGCAGTAGAAGCACTCAGTCTCAGGCTTAGGTCCAGACTTGGGCTTCTTCACTTGAGAAGCAACTTGCTTGCTGTTCTTTTTGAAGTTCCCCTTCTTCCCTCTGCCCTTTTCTTGAAACTAGTGGTCTTGTCTACCATCAACACTTGATGTTTTTCTTGATTTCTACCTTCATCGATTTCATCATCATGAAAAACTCGGGAGTCGTTTTCGTCATCCCTTGCATACTATAGTTCATCACGAAGTTCTACTAACTTGGTCATGGTGACTAGAGAATTCTGTCAATCACTATCTTATCTGGAAGATTAACTCCCACTTGATCCAAGCGATTGTAGTACCCAGACAATCTGAGCACATGCTCACTAGTTGAGAGATTCTCCTCCATCTTTTAGCTATAGAACTTGTTGGAGACTTCATATCTCTCAACTCGGGTATTTGCTTGAAATATTAACTTCAACTCCTGGAACATCTCATATGGTCCATGACGTTCAAAACGTCTTTGAAGTCCCGATTCTAAGCCATTAAGCATGGTGCACTAAACTATCAAGTAGTCATCATATTGAGCTAGCCAAACGTTCATAACGTCTGCATCTGCTCCTGCAATAGGTCTGTCACCTAGCGGTGCATCAAGGACATAATTCTTCTGTGCAGCAATGAGGATAAACCTCAGATCACGGATCCAATCCGCATCATTGCTACTAACATCTTTCAACACAATTTTCTCTAGGAACATATCAAAAATAAACACAGGGAAGCAACAACGCGAGCTATTGATCTACAACATAATTTGCAAAATACTACCAGGACTAAGTTCATGATAAATTTAAGTTCAATTTAATCATATTACTTAAGAACTCCCACTTAGATGGACATCCCTCTAATCCTCTAAGTGATCACGTGATCCAAATCAACTAAACCATGTCCGATCATCACGTGAGATGGAGTAGTTTTCAATGGTGAACATCGTTATGTTGATCATATCTACTATATGATACACGCTCGACCTTTCGGTCTCTGTGTTCCGAGGCCATATCTGTATATGCTTGGCTCGTCAAGTATAACCTGAGTATTCTGTGTGTGCAACTGTTTTGCACCCGTTGTATTTGAACGTAGAACCTATCACACCCGATCATCACGTGGTGTCTCAGCACGAAGAACTTTCGCAATGGTTCATACTCAGGGAGAACACTTCTTGATAATTTAGTGAGAGATCATCTTATAATGCTACCGTCAATCAAAGCAAAAATAAGATGTATAAAAGATAAACATCATATGCAATCAAAATATGTGACATGATATGGCCATCATCATCTTGCTTCTTTGATCTCCATCTCCAAAGTACTGTCATGATCTCTGTCATCACCGGCATGACACCATGATCTCCATCATCTTGATCTATATCAATGTGTCGTCACACGGTCATCTCGCCAACTATTGCTCTTGCAACTATTGCTATCACATAGCGATAAAGTAAAGCAATTATTTGGCGCTTGCATCTTATGCAATAAAGAGACAACCATAAGGCTTTTGTCAGTTGCCGATAACTTCAACAAAACATGATCATCTCATACAACAACTTATATCTCATCACGTCTTGACCATATCATATCACAACATGCCCTGCAAAAACAAGTTAGACGTCCTCTACTTTGTTGTTGCAAGTTTTACGTGGCTGCTACGGGCTTAAGCAAGAACCAATCTCACCTACGCATCAAAACCACAACGATAGTTTGTCAAATAGACTCCGTTTTAACCTTCGCAAGGACCGGGCGTAGCCACACTCGGTTCAACTAAAGTTGGAGAAACAGTCACCCGCAAGTCACCTATGTGCAAAGCACGTCGGGGAAACCGGTCTCGCGTAAGCGTACGCGTAATGTCGGTCCGGGCCGCTTCATCCAACAATACCGCCGAACCAAAGTATGACATGCTGGTAGGCAGTATGACTTATATCGCCCACAACTCACTTGTGTTCTACTCGTGCATATAACATCAAACCATAAAACCTAGGCTCGGATGCCACTGTTGGGGAACGTAGCAATTTCAAAAATTTCCTACGCACACGCAAGATCATGGTGATGCATAGCAACGAGGGGGAGAGTGTTGTCTACGTACCAACGCAGACCGACTGCGGAAGCGATCACATAACATAGAGGAAGTAGTCGTACGTCTTCTTCCCGATCCGACCGATCCAAGCACCGTTACTCCGGCACCTCCGAGTTCTTAGCACACGTTCAGCTCGATGACGATCCTCGGGCTCCGATCCAGCAAAGCGTCGAGGAAGAGTTCCGTCAGCACGACGGCGTGGTGACGATCTTGATGTACTACCGACGCAGGGCTTCGCCTAAGCTCTACAACCATATGACCGAGGTGGAATTTGGTGGCAGGGGGCACCGCACACGGCTAAGGAACGATCAACAATGATCAACTTGTGTGTCTAGAGGTGCCCCCTGCCCCCGTATATAAAGGATGAGAGGGGGAGGGCTGGCCGGCCAAGCTTGGAGGCGCAGGAGGAGTCCTACTCCCACCGGGAGTAGGACTCCCCCCTCCAATCCTATTCCAACTAGGATTCCTTAAAGGAGAGAGAGAGAGGTGGCCGGCCCCTTCTCCTAGTCCTAATAGGACTAGGGGGAGGGGGAAGGTGCGCAACCCCTGTGGGCAGCCCTCTCACCTTTCCACTAAGGCCCATGTAGGCCCATTTGGCTCCCGGGGGGTTCCGGTAACCCTCCCGGTAATCCGGTAAAATCCCGATTTCACCCGGAACACTTCCGATGTCCAAACATAGGCTTCCAATATATCAATCTTTATGTCTCGACCATTTCGAGACTCCTCGTCATGTCCGTGATCACATCCGGGACTCCGAACTACCTTCGGTACATCAAAATGCATAAACTCATAATAACTGTCATCGTAACGTTAAGCGTGCGGACCCTACGGTTCGAGAACAATGTAGACATGACCGAGACACGTCTCCAGTCAATAACCAATAGCGGGACCTGGATTCCCATATTGGCTCCTACATATTCTACGAAGATCTTTATCGGTCAGACCGCATAACAACATACGGTGTTCCCTTTGTCATCGGTATGTTACTTGCCCGAGATTCGATCGTCGGTATCCAATACCTAGTTCAATCTCGTTACCGGCAAGTCTCTTTACTCGTTCTGTAATTCATCATCCCGCAACTAACTTATTAGTTGCAATGCTTGCAAGGCTTAAGTGATGTGCATTACCGAGAGGGCTCAGAGATACCTCTCCGACAATCGGAGTGACAAATCCTATTCTCGAAATACGCCAACCCAACATCTACCTTTGGAGACACCTGTAATGCTCCTTTATAATCACCCAGTTACGTTGTGATGTTTGGTAGCACCCAAAGTGTTCCTCCGGCAAACGGGAGTTGCATAATCTCATAGTCATAGGAACATGTATAAGTCATGAAGAAAGCAATAGCAACATACTAAACGATCGGGTGCTAAGCTAATGGAATGGGTCATGTCAATCAGATCATTCAACTAATGATGTGACCTAGTTAATCAAATAACAACTGTTTTGTCCATGGTTAGGAAACATAACCATCTTTGATTAACGAGCTAGTCAAGTAGAGGCATACTAGTGACACTCTATTTGTCTATGTATTCACACATGTATTATGTTTCCGGTTAATACAATTCTAGCATGAATAATAAACATTTATCATGATATAAGGAAATAAATAATAACTTTATTATTGCCTCTAGGGCATATTTCCTTGAGCAGAAGCAATAGTTGTCGAGACGACGATGATGCTACGATGGAGATCAAGGTGTCGCGCCGGTGACGATGGTGATCATGACAGTGCTTTGGAGATGGAGATCAGGCACAAGATGATGATGGCCATATCATATCACTTATATTGATTGCATGTGACGTTTATCTTTTATGCATCTTATTCCGCTTTGATTGACGGTAGCATTATAAGATGATCTCTCATTAAATTTCAAGGTACAAGTGTTCTCCCTGAGTATGCACCGTTGCCAAAGTTCGTCGTGCCGAGACACCACGTGATGACCGGGTGTGATAAGCTCTACGTTCAGATACAACGGGTGCAAGCCAGTTTTGCACACGCAAAAATACTCGGGTTATAGTTGACGAGTCTAGCATATGCAGATATGGCCTCGGAACACTGAGACCGAAAGGTCGAACGTGAATCATATAGTAGATATGATCAACATAGTGATGTTCACCATTGAAAACTACTCCATTTCACATGATGATCGGTTATGGTTTAGTTGATTTGGATCACGTGATCACATAGATGATAAGAGATATGTCTATCTAAGTGGGAGTTCTTAAGTAATATGATTAATTGAACTTAAATTTATCATGAACTTAGTACCTCATAGTGTTTTGCTTGTCTATGTTTTTGTAGATAGATGGCTCGTGCTGTTGTTCCATTGAATTTTAATGCGTTCCTTGAGAAAGCAAAGTTGAAAGATGATGGTAGCAAATACACGGACTGGGTCCGTAACTTGAGGATTATCCTCATTGCTGCACAGAAGAATTACGTCCTGGAAGCACCGCTGGGTGCCAGGCCTGCTGCAGATGCAACTGACGATGTTAAGAACGTCTGGCAGCGCAAAGTTGATGACTACTCGATAGTTCAGTGTGCCATGCTTTACGGCTTAGAACCGGGACTTCAATGATGTTTTGAATGTCATGGAGCATATGAGATGTTCTAGGAGTTGAAGTTAATATTTGAAGTAAATGCCCGGATTGAGAGATCGGAAGTCTCTAATAAGTTCTACAGCTGCAAGATGGAGGAGAATAGTTCTGTCAGTGAACATATACTCCAAATGTTTGGGTATAATAACCACTTGATTCAACTGGGAGTTAATCTTTCGGATGATAGTGTTATTGATAGAATTCTTTAATCACTGCCACTAAGCTACAAGATCTTCGTAATGAATTATAATATGCAAGGAATGGATAAGACAATTCCCGAGCTCTTCGCAATGCTAAAAATTGCGGAGGTAGAAATCAAGAAGGAGCATCAAGTGTTGATGGTCAACAAGACCACTAGTTTCAAGAAAAAGGGTAAAGGAAAGAAGAAGGGGAACTTCAAGAAATATAGCAAACAAGTTGCTGCTTAGGAAAAGAAACCTAAGTCTGGACCTAAGCCTGAGACTGAGTGCTTCTACTGCAAACAGATTGGTCACTGAAAGCGAAACTTTTCCAAATATTTGGTAGATAAGAAGGATGGCAAGGTGAACAAAGGAATATGTGATATACAGTTATCACTACAAGAAATGTGTTAATTCATGACGGATTTCTGATGACGTTCTCAGAAACCGTCATGATCAATGACAGATTTGTCTGGTTTGTCATAAAATCCGTCACGGACTAATAAGTTGAGAACAAGCCGTACGGCAATGGCGCCCTTACAATGGACCGTCACGGATACTGTCGCAAATCAGCTAGATGTAGACCGAACAGTCCGTTATGGATGGCTCATGCTGATGTGCCACGTGTGTCTGACCCACATATGTCATGGTGCCTTTTTTTAAGGAAAAATGGAATCCTACTGCTGCGTGTCTCAGGGTTGCTTTTATTTAGAAAAAAAATGGACCGCTGTTGCTGTTTGGTCCGAACATTGGGCTGCTCTAAGTCTAGGGCCTTCTGGTGCTCTTTTGTAGGAACACGGAATGCTGCTGCGTGACCGACGTTGCTCTTTTTTAAAGAGACAAAAAGAGTATGGTTAATTTAATTTAAATCTGAAAAATATAAGGAGCTATGGGAATCGAACAAAAGACCTTAGACTGTATATATGTATGTCGCTACCACTGGGGAATATCTCCGTTACTGTTAAGATACTTTTTAAGTTCTTAGATAAAATGAGCCAAGGTTTTTCGTTAAAAAAAGGAGATGTTTTTTTGTGGGGTAAAAAAAAGAGATTAAACAGGAATTCGGACCACGTAGCACTAACCTCTAACTTTCAACGAGCCAAGTTTTTACATACAACGAGCCATGTTTTTATAGTACTTTTGACGAGTAGGCAACAATATGTTTTTTCTTTTGTGAAACGACAACAATATTTATGTACTGTACTACTTAACGACAATGTATAATAAATATTCGTGAGATCTCCTGGAAAATTATGCCCATCTTATGAATCAATAACATTGTTCCATGCCCAATTATAAGAATTGTCTACCATATTTGGATATTATTACCATTTTATCTAATAGGTTGCAAATAGAAGTTTGAGTTACCCCTAAGTATCTTTGGACATTTTCATTCATTTCTAGGATATGAGATAAAATAAAAAAAATAATTCCTTAAAAATGAAATGTTTAAACCTTATTTGACTTGTACATACATCAAAATGGCATTACCTCCAGTAGGCACACATAAATTCATTTAAACTATAAAAAATAAAAAAGAATCTCTAAAATCCTTGAAACTCCTATGAAACCAAATATATGTTTTTTTGTGGAAAAATAAAATATATGTATTATAGTACATGTGAAATAGGGGTACGCCGCATGTTTTAATTGAAAAAGGAACAAAACATAAATGGAACTCAACCCAAGACATGAATTTTAAGCAGCTAGCACCTTCCCACTTGGCAACTATATTGTTGTGATATGAATGGGAGTTTTCTCATTAGTAAAGTATATACATCAACACTTCTAAGGCTGCTGGTCGAATCAGGTACCTGTAGCTTCTAACAATCATATTTGTGTGAAAGAATGTTTTGTACAATTAACAAAGATGTCCTACTTGTATTTTCAAATTGTTTAGTATTTTTTCAAAAAATCTTAAACATGTATTTTGAACAAAAAAATCAGCATGTTCAGATATTTGTCTCCAAATAAAGTACAAAATAATAGATTTCATTTCATTTGAGGGGCATTCAGTACTAATTCTTTCCTAACGAACTATGTACATTCACTACTAATTCCTTTTTTTTTGAGGGGGCGTCCAATACTAATTATATACAGACCAATCTTGTCTATTACTCGTCTCGCATATATTGGGCGGACCTGTATGTGAACCGCGTGGTTTTACTAGCTTTCTTTTTATTTTGTCCAAATTCATTTTTAATTTTCCTTTATTTTTTATTTTTACATTTATTTTCCCCATACATAAAGTTACAATATTAATGTACAATTACTGTGTATTTCAAATCTCTATTCTATTTTTGTCATCGTGTACCTGGAAGAGGTAAACATGAAATTTTTCTAAAATTCATGTGGATTTAAATATTTCAGTGTGTTTTTTGTAAAATTTTATATCTTCATTCGGGGTCAAAAGCATGCAATTATTTTATATCTTCATTGTATTTAAAAAATACACAATTATTATAAAGTGACAACACATGGTCTGAAAACTATTGAACTTGTATTAAAATTTAATGTGTAATAATAATAAATTTTAGAAATGTATTAAATGTTAAGCTTGTTTGCAAAAATGTAAGAATAATTTTACAAAATAATATTTTAATGCACGATGAAAATTTTCTAAAAACACGTTGTACATTGTTTTCAAAACATACTTTTTTAAGGCATGACAAACATTTTTGAAAACACCCTAGCAATCGTTTAATTTCGAAAAATACAAAGGAAGTCGAAAAAACATGAAACTTGGCATGGTGCCCTCGTCTGACTAGAAGCTCTGGTGAAAATTTGAGAATGTTTCACAATAATTGTGGCGTGCGCTGTTTAGAAACCGGCCATCTTCGAGATAGAATTTATGTTTAGAGAAGGACCGTGTCAGTTTTGAAGGCGAAGCGACCGTTGCTTCATCCGTTGACCTAAAATGTTTTGTACACTTAACATACACTATTACATAAACCATGTCAAAATTTGTGATTTTCAGTAACTGTTTGCTATATTTAAGGCATTTCATGCATTTTTAGGCATTTAATGAATATAATTCAATTTGGAACTACAAGCGCATGAAAAGGTTGGCAGAGTTTGTTTGAAAAATGCTACTTGTGTTATTGAATCTATGTTTGCGGCTAATCCAAAAGAATGGAAGGAATTACAAACATGAGGGTGTGAGACATGACCTCGAACATGGAGTTTATTGATTTTTTAAATCTGCAAAATGCAAATGAAGTCTGAAAAAATGGAGGGAACGGGTCTGATTTGTAGGCGGAGCGACCATTGCTGCATCAATTGGCCTTGATTTTTTCTCAACACTCAAAAGCTGACATAATTGGTTTGAAAAATCATACTCCCTCCATTCCACAATGTAGTGCTTCCTCTATCCACGTGCTCTAACTTTGACCGTAAATTTAACTACCAAGACCGATTACGGCGGGAGCGAAAATTATATCAGTGAATTCGTATTCGAAAGAAGTTTTCAATTATATAATTTTTTTCTCCCGCCACAGTTGGTCTCGTTGGTTAAATTTATGGTCAAAGTTGGACCTCGGAAAGCGCGGGCGCACTATATTTTGGAATGGAGGGAGTATTTATATTAACAAGTGTACGTTTTGTTATTATCCAAGACAAGGAAAGGGATTCCAAACATCAGGGTGCTAAGACTCGATCCCCAAACATAGAGTTTATTCATTCTTTGATTCCAAAAAATGGTGACGAAACCTGAAAAACATGAAACTTGGCATTGTGCTCTCATATGACACCTAGAGGTTGTGGTAAATATTTGAGAAGGATTTGCAATAGTTGTAACGTATATTGCTTGAAACCCATGTTATATGTGAAGAAGAATCTAGGTTTCGAGAGGGAACGGGTCAAGTTCGAAGGAGAAACGATCGCTGCTTTATCCGTTGGCCTTGAAACTTTTTCTACACTCAACATACAACATTACGTGATCCATGTCAAAATGGGACATTTTTAAGTCCGTTTGCTATATTTAAGTCATTAACAAAAAAATCAAATCAATTTGGAACAGCTGGTTCTAAAAATTATTTTTGCATTAATGAGTGTATGTTTGGCTTTTATCGAGGAAAATGAAAGGTTTATCAAACATTAGGATGCAAGACTCAACTCCAAACATGTAGATTGTTGGTCTTTTAATTCCAAAAAATACAAACAAATTCTAAAAAAATGAACCTTCGTATGGTGTAATTAAAGGATCCCTAGAGGCTGTGGTAAAAGTTTAGATGATTACCTACTTGCGTAGCTGCTGGGATAGAGCTGAGCAACCATATGTACGAGAACTTAGTACGTTTAGTACCTTCCATTCCCCCGTAACAACACACAAGCAACATACACAACAATTGCTAAAATTCTAACAAGAGTTCCCTACAGCCGCACATCGTTGACTATGGCTAGGTCACTAGTGAGTACAAGATGTTTAATCTTTTAACTAAAATCCATAAATTAAATTTGTAAATGTTCACTAAAAATATGAGGACTATATCAAAATATTTAGCAGTGATAAAGATATGTTTTAATTTTAGAAAGAAAATAATTGATCGATGTTCACTAAAAAAATGTGTGTAATATATTAAAATATTCCAAAAATTGTTCTTTGGGTATTCTAATGATTGGAAATAATATTGATCAACCTATTAATATATGTAGTATATTAGATGTAAAAAGTGTGCTGGGGTATATATGGTAAATGCTTTTTTTGGAAATTACTTTACAAGGGTGCCTACCTTAGTATTTGCAAAACAGAAAAAAAAACCTAGTTCAAAATTTGGGCTGCCTTGCTCGCTGCTGGGCTTAGGTCAACAAAAACCCATTAGATTCCTAGCTGAGTATGAATGTGTATCCTGGTTGAGGAAAACCGTGGCTTCTGATTGGTTCATTATACCCTCACACGGATCGCAAGTAACAGCCGTTAGATCGTCTCTAATCCAACGGTAGCAGGATGGTTCCATCTCTCCTGTTTCTCCCCACCCACGAGGAGCCGTCGCATTTATTCCCCCCTTTCTTCGCCGCGTATCCCGCCTGTCGATCCTTCCAGATCCTCCCAGCGCCACCCTTCCTCCATCCCGGAAAAAATTTTATATGAGATCAGGTCTCGCAGTTAGCAGATGAGACCCGTCCTGATGAATGACACGTGACATTCACAAATCACAAAACATCTAATCTCTCTCCCCCCTGATTTTAAGTGGGAGGTGGAGGTGCTTTGTGATTTGTGAATGCCACGTGTCATTCATCAGGATAGGTCTCGCGTAAGACCTCGTCTCATTGAATTCTTTTTCCTTCATTCCCTAATCCACATCTTCCTTCTCCAAGCAACTCCCTTCATCCGCCCCCTCACCGAAGCCAAGCACAGCCCCCACAAGTCCAAGACGCCCAGGCCGCCATCGAACCCTTTGCAGGTGCCACGCTGGCCCGCCAAGGGGTCTTCATGGATCGGTCGCCGGGGAGCAGCGCCGTGGCGGACGCTGCCACCGAAGGCCAAATAGAGCGACGGCCTCCACTTCTCGAGCGTCGGCGGACGGGGTCTACGGCGCCAGCGGGATGGCTTCCCGTTCAGCCACGACCGGTGCCCATGTTGCAGGGCGCTTGCTGCGTATGCCGCCTCGACGGCGGCCTCGTCCATATAGGCGGCAACGCCCCTGAAGGCCGACCTGGCGCCGGTGCCGTTGACGTGGCCTATGCCTGAGTCGCTGCAGGGTGCAAACGGCTTCGTCGTGCGTGTGCCGAACCGACGGAATGACGACGGGCTCGCAGACTTGAATGGGCCTGGCGCGACAGAATACCCGTCGGGCGTGACAATGGGTAGTGCGGCGGCGACGGGCTCGTGGCCACAGCTGCGCGCCCAAAGTACAGGGCGGCACGGATGCGAGCTAGGTGTCCGCGTGCTCGTGATCCCCTCTCCGTGTGCTTGAGGAGCTAGAATGCAGGGGCACCGTACGCGGCGAAATTGGCGTCCTTCCGTGCTAGAATATTATGGCTGGTAGTGGATCCGATGGATCCTCTAGTAAGCTCGGCGTCGTGATGCTAGACGCTGCTTTCATATGAATACGACCATACTTTTCTCAAAGAACAAAAATCAACGAGCTTGGCTTGGCTGTAATTTTTTGTTTGTGTAATTTTTTAGTGGGTTTCATTTTACTTTTACTTTTTCTCTGTAATTTATGTTTGTCTAATTTTTTAAATTTAATTATAATGATATGAGTAGAAATCTTAAATAATGTTTTGCTTAGAATGTTAACAGATAAAATATAATAGGCATTGGTCCACAATAATTAGTGGGCCAAAGATACTACTACCTCCATTCCTAAATATATGGTGTATAGTTTTTGGCACGCAAATTAAAGAACACATGTGGAGGGAAAATTTCACAAGCTTTGGGCAAGATTACACCTGACTAATTGACATGAGAAAAATAGAGGAACTTGCCTAGTATAAGAAAATGTAATCAAATCCCTAAAAAAATTATCCAAATGAGTGGTGCAATGTAATACACCTTATATTTCAGATTTTTTCTCAAAAATCTATACACCTTATATCGTTGCCGTAAGTTTGGTAGGAATGTACCAAAATAATCCCGGCATGGAACACTGGACAGCGGTCAAGAATATCCTGAAGTACCTGAAAAGGACTAAGGATATGTTTCTTGTTTATGAAGGTGACAAAGAGCTCTTCGTAAAGGGTTACGTCGATGCTAGCTTCGACACAGATTTAGATGACTCTAAGTCAAAAACAGGATACGTGTATATTTTGAATGGTGGGCCAGTAAGCTGGTGCAGTTGCAAGCAAAGCGTTATGGCGGGATCTACATGTGAAGCGGAGTACATGGCAGTCTCGGAGGCAGCACAAAAGGCAATCTGGGTGAAGGAGTTCATTACCGACCTAGGAGTCATACCCAATGCGTCGGGCCCGATGACTCTCTTTTGTGACAACACTGGAGCTATTGCCCTTGCCAAGGAGCCCAGGTTTCACAGGAAGACCAGGCATATCAAGCGTCGCTTCAACTCCATTCATGAAAGTGTTTAAAATGGAGACATAGATATTTGTAAAGTACATACGGATCTGAATGTGGCAGATCCGTTGACTAAACCTCTCCCTAGAGCAAAACATGATTAACAACAGAACTGCATAGGTGTTCGACTCATCACAATGTAACTAGACTATTGACTCTAGTGCAAGTAGGAGACTGTTGGAAATATGCCCTAGAGGCAATAATAAAATGGTTATTATTATATTTCTTTGTTCATGATAATTGTCTACTGTTCATGCTATAATTGTGTTATCCGGAAATCGTAATACATGTGTGAATACATAGACCACAACACGTCCCTAGTGAGCCTCTAGTTGACTAGCTCGTTGATCAAAAGATAGTCATGGTTTCTTGACTATGGACATTGGATGTCAATGATAACGGGATCACATCATTAGGAGAATGATGTGATGGACAAGACCCAATCCTAAGCATAGCTCAAAGATCGTGTAGTTCGTTTGCTATAGCTTTTCCGAATGTCAAGTATCATTTCCTTAGACCATGAGATTGTGCAACTCCCGGATACCGTAGGAGTGCTTTGGGTGTGCCAAACGTCACAACGTAACTGGGTGACTATAAAGGTACACTACATGTATCTCCGAAAGTGTCTGTTGGGTTGGCATGAATCGAGACTGGGATTTGTCACTCTGTATGACGGAGAGGTATCTCTGGGCCCACTCAGTAATGCATCATCATAATGAGCTCAATGTGACCAAGTGGTTGATCAAAGGATCATGCATTACGGTACGAGTAAAGTGACTTGCCGGTAACGAGATTGAACGAGGTATTGGGATACCGACGATCGAGTCTCGGGCAAGTAACGTACCGATTGACAAAGGCAATTGTATACGGATTGATTGAATCCTCGACATCATGGTTCATCCGATGAGATCATCGAGGAGCATGTGGGAGCCAACATGGGTATCCAGATCCCACTATTGGTTATTGACCGGAGAGTCGTCTCGGTCATGTCTGCGTGTCTTCCGAACCCGTAGGGTCTACACACTTAAGGTTCGGTGACGCTAGGGTTGTTGCGATATTAGTATACGGTAACCCGAAAGTTGTTCGGAGTCCCGGATGAGATCTCGGACGTCACGAGGAGTTCCGGAATGGTCCGGAGGTGAGGATTTATATATAGGACGTCAAGTTTCGGCCAACGGGAAAGTTTCGGGGGTACTCGGTATTGTACCGGGACCACCGGAAGGGTCCCGGGGGTCCATCGGGTGGGGCCACCTATCCCGGAGGGCCCCATGGGCTGAAGTGGGAGGGGAACCAGCCCCTAGTGGCCTGGTGCACCCCCCTTGGGCCTCCCCCTGCGCCTAGGGTTGGAAACCCTATGGGGTGGGGGCGCCCCACTTGGCTTGGGGGGCAAGCCACTCCCTTGGCCACCGCCCCCCCTTGGAGATTGGATCTCCTAGGGCCGGCGGCCCCCCTAGGGACCCTATATATAGTGGGGGGAGGGAGGGCAGATGCACCCTAGCCCCTGGCCTCTCCCTCTCCCTCCTGTGACACTCCTCCCTCTCCCTGTACTTGGCGAAGCCCTGCCGAGATCACCGTTGCTTCCACCACCACGCCGTCGTGCTGCTGGATCTTCATCAACCTCTCCTTCCCCCTTGCTGGATCAAGTTGGAGGAGACATCTTCCCAACAGTACGTGTGTTGAACGCGGAGGTGTCGTCCGTTCGGCGCTAGGTCATCCGTGATTTGGATCACGACGAGTACGACTCCATCAACCCCGTTCTCTTGAACGCTTCCACGCGCGATCTACAAGGGTATGTAGATGCACTCCTTTCTCCCTCGTTGCTAGATGACTCCATAGATTGATCTTGGTGATGCGTAGAAAATTTTAAAATTCTGCTACGTTCCCCAATAGACATGGCATGCACATTAATGTTGTTGTTAGCACATCTGCTAAGTGCATCTGTGACTGCCAAGAGCCGTCATGGATCCATGATGGTATGGAAAGATCTATCAAGGAGCACATGGTGGTTAAATTATGACGTGATATACATGACGGATTTCATATCCGTCATGCATGGCCATCCATGATGGTTTTGTGCCCATCCATGACAGTTTAAATATGTCATGTATTAACAGATTTCTTGTAGTGTATTGATGTGTACCTTACTAAAGCTCGTAGTATGTAACGCCCCACATGTAACCTTCCCCAATTGTACTCCAACTCATGCCGTTTCCGGCATTAAGTTATATTTAATTCTCGGGTTCGGGTCTTTGTCTCCGTGTGTTGTCTTCGTTTTCGTGCATTACATTCGCATACATGTTCATCTCTTGCATTCGAGCATTTTCCCCGTTGTCCGTTTTGCATTCCGGCGCTTCGTTCTCCTCCGGTGGCCATTTCTAGCTTTCTTTCGTGTGTGGGGATTAAACTTTTCCGGATTGGGCCGAGAATTGCCATGCGACCCTGGTTTACTACCGGTAGACCGCCTGTCAAGTTTCGGGTCATTTGGACTTCGTTTGATACCCCAACGGTTAACCGAGGGACCGAAAAGGCCTCGTGTGTGTGCAGCCCAACACCCTCTCCATTTTGGCCCAAAACCCACCAACTCAGCTCCATCGTCTCGGTCGTTCGATCACGATCGTGTGGGCGAAAACCGCACCTCATTTGGACTCTCCTAGCTCCCTCTATGCCTATTTATACCCCCCTCCATTTTCGGATCCCGTCTCCCACCTCGAAACCCTAATGCAAAAAAAAAAGATCCGCACGCCGCCGGACAATTCGCCCGCCGACGGACACGTCCGGACCGCCTGTCCGCCACCACGTGTCGCGCCAGGGTTCGTCCGCGCCCCCGGTCCACATCGCCGCCGCCGCCGGCCGGGGAGGCCCGGATCGGGCCCCCGCGAGGCCCATCGCCTCCTGCCGCGCTCCGCGCCTCCCCCCGCCGCCTCCTCGCCCGCGGGTCGCTGCCACCGCGCCCGGTTGCCGCCGCCGCCTCGCTGGGACACCGCCGCCTACGCCACGCCGCCGCCTACGCCTCGCCGCCGCCGCGGGCACCAACGCCGCCCGAGCCGGTCGCCGCTCCCTCCTCCATCTCACTCCGGCGCCCCCTCGTCGCCCGGCTCCCTCCTGCGCCCGGCAAGTCCAACTCCGGCCACCGGCGACATTTCCGGCGATCCAAGCTACTGTTCCGGCCGTCCTCGTAATCCGTGCCAACCCTAGATCTGAGAGAGGTTGATTTTTTCGTCTAAGTCCCAGTTTTTCTCAGATCCAAGTGCACATGTTTGACCTGCCATATCTTTGCATCCGTAGCTCCAATCTCGGCATATGATATGTCAAAATCTTCGCCTCGACGAGTAAATCATTTCATTCCATTGCATCATTTGCATTTGAGGTCATCTTGTTGCCCAAAATGCTGTTGGAAGGAGGCATGTTGAGTTAAATTGCAGATCCGTTAGTCCAACATGCACTTTTGTCATTTTTGCCATATTTAATCCGTGCATGATATGCCTGTGCCCCTTTGGGATGAATTGTTAAGCATGTTGTATTATTTCTAGAGGTTCCTTCCATGTATTTTTAGGATGTGTGTGTTGTCTTGTGCAAGCTTGCGAAGAGGGCTACCTGAGATTACTGATTTCAGGGACTTAGTGATTTTCACTAAGTCTGAGCCGTTTTAGTTCACGATGCTATATGTCCGGCTTGTTTCCTAGTGATCCGTGCCTCTTTTGAGGATGATCAGTAAGAGTGATTTGTTATGCTTGTTGTGCTTAATCCATCCATATCTTTACTTGTTATGTTGGAGCACCCTAGGTTGACTCAATCGAGCTCAACGTTTGGATAGTTGCTGTTTTGTGCAGATCGTGAACTCTTTTGCGATTTTGCCGGAGTGATTGCTAGTGATCCATGCATGCTATGCCATTGTTCTTGCCATGTCTAGCTAGCATTTTGTGCCTTCTTAATGGATATAGGCTTGCCTTGCCATGACTTGCACCGTAGTGAGAGCATCGAGCTCGTTTACATGCCTCCGTGAGTTATTATTTCAGCATGTCCCAGTTTTCACAAAGTCTGAAAACTGATTGTGTTTCATCAATGTTCGTGTGCTCGGTAGAGTATTTTGTGAACCCTTTTGGCCCCAGGTCATTTTGGGTGTTTTGTTAAACTTGTTGAGTAGCTCCATGCCATGCTCTTACTTGCCATGTTCAGGTTTTCCTTCATGTTGTTTTGCTGCTCCGAAGAGAGCATCGTGGTCTGAAATTTCAGACTAGCGTTAATTTCGCTAAGTCTGAAATCTGTTTTGCTTATTCAGTTTTGCCATGCTTGTTTGAAGTCCTTAATGGATGAATTTGCCTATGCCTCAGTCATGATGATTTGTTAAGCTTGATGAGTACATCACTTCC
Source organism: Triticum monococcum (assembly GCA_034509565.1). NCBI lineage: Eukaryota > Viridiplantae > Streptophyta > Magnoliopsida > Poales > Poaceae > Triticum > Triticum monococcum. The sequence goes on along the minus strand of CM067843.1, from coordinate 750,321,530 downwards.
ATGTAATTTGTTTTCATGTTGGGTGGCTGTAGCATGTTCATTTTGTTGCATTTAGGAGCCTACTTGCTGTAAATCGCAGATCGGTTCGTTTAGTAAATCGCTTGCCATTTCTTAACCGTAGCTCCGATTGCCATGATCTTTATATCGTTTTCAGGGGATTTCTTCCCCTCTATCCAGTGGCACACTTGGATTTCCAAGTTGAGGCCAGGTTCATGCATTTCCTGTTACATGTTGCATTCTTGCATCCCGCATCGCATCCCGCATAGTATATCATCTTTGCATCTTATTGGTTGCCTTTGCACGTGGTTGATTGTATCCTTGTTGCTTGTTTGTGTTGTTGGGTAGAGCCGGGAGAAGAGTTCGCTAACGAGGAGCCCGTTGAGTTTGCTTTTGAGGATCCAGTCAATTCCGACAACTGTGCAGGCAAGATGATCACACCCTTGAAATCACTACTATCTTTGCTATGCTAGTTTGCTCGCTCTTTTGCTTTGCCAATGCTACGATGCCTACCACTTGCTTGTCAGCCTCCCAATTGCCATGATTGAGCCTCTAACCCACCTTTGCCCTAGCAAACCATTGATTGGCTATGTTACCGCTTTGCTCAGCCCTTCTTATAGGGTTGTTAGTTGCAGGTGAAGGTTGGAGCTGTTCCTTTTTGGAACATTTATTTACTTGTTGGGATATCACTATATTGCTATGTTATCTTTACTCGTCTATATACTTGGTAAAGGGTGGAAGGCTCGGCCTCTCGCCTAGTGTTTTGTTCCACTCTTGCCGCCCTAGTTTCCGTCATATCGGTGTTATGTTCCCGGATTGTTGCGTCCCTTACGCGGTTGGGCTATAATGGGAACCCCTTGATAGTTCGCCTTGATTAAAGCTTTTCCAGCAATGCCCAACATTGGTTTTACCATTTGCCACCTACCCTTTTTCTTTCCCTTGGGTTTCCGGAGCCCAAGGGTCATCTTTATTTTAGCCCCCACGGGCCAGTGCTCCTCTAAGTGTTGGTCTGGAACGTCAGCCGCCGGTGGCCACCAGGGGCAACTCTGGGCTGGCCTACCGGAAGTTTGGACAATCTGAGTGTGCCCTGAGAAAGAGATATGTGCAGCTCCTATCGGGATTTGTCGGCGCATTCGGGCGGTGTTGCTGGACTAGTTTTGACCTGTCGAATCATCTTGTTGTACCGGGATACCGAGTCTGATCGGTGGGTCCTGGGTGGAGGTCTATTCCTTCGTTGACCGTGAGAGCTTGTTATGGGCTAAGTTGGGACCCCCCTGCAGGGATTGATCTTTCGAAAGCCGTGCCCGCGGTTATGGGCAGATGGGAATTTGTTAATGTCCAGTTGTAGACAACTTGAACTTAATTAATTAAAATGAATCAACTGCGTGTGTTGCCGTGATGGCCTCTTCTCGGCGGAGTCTGGGAAATGGACACGGCGTTGGAGTTATGTTTGCATAGTCTGCTCTATTTAGTTTCCGCTCGTGCTTTGCCTTCTCTTCTCGCTCTCCTTTGCGAATAAGTTAGCCACCATATATGCTAATCGCTTGCTGCAGCTCCATTAACGTTACCCCTTTCCTACCTATTAAGCTTAAATAGTCTTGATCGCGAGGGTGCGAGATTGCTGAGTCCTTGTGGCTCACAGATTACTATTACACCAGATGCAGGGACCGATGATACTCCTCCGTATGGCGCGTTCGAGCTGAAGTGGGAGTACGACGAGGACTCTCAGCGATACTATGTTTCTTTCCCGGATGATCAGTAGTGGTGCCTATTCGGGGTTCGATTCAGGGATTAGTCGCATGTTGGGGGTCTTTTCTATTTTGGCGCCGTAGTCGGGCCATGAGTGTTTGTATGATGGATGCTATTTATGTACCTTGATGTGACGTGGCGAGTGTAAGCCAACTATTATTATTATTATTCCCCCTTTATATTATATATGTACATGGGTTGTGTGAAGATTGCCTCACTTGCGACATATGCCTTCAATGCGATTATGCCTCCAAGTCGTGCCTCGACACGTGGGAGATATAGTCGCATCGAGGGTGTTATAAGTTGTTAATCAGAGCCTGCCCCGACCTTAGGAGCCCCATTGCTTGATCGTTTTTAGCAGCCGAGTTGTGTCTAGAAAAATGTTTTGAGTCCTTAGGAATTATATATCGGAGAGCTTAGGAATTCTTTTTACTTCCCAGTCTCCTCATCGCTCTGGTAAGGCATCCTGACGTAGAGTTTTGACTCTTCTCTTCTCAAATTTCACTAAAAAAAATTTTTAGGATCACGCGAGTATCTTGGTTTTGTTCCGATGGCTTATGATGAGAATACTGTCTTGGTGCCTCCTGTCAGGGGTTTAGTGGAAGTGTCCCGGGGAGTTGAGCTCTGAGGTGTTGTCATCATAATTCTATCGTTGCAATTCTGGTATACTTGAGATATGTGCGCGACATCGAAAATCTCCTTTATGCAGTTCGTTGGTGAGATAACCTCGATGCCACCCAGTACTGGGGCGGGAGTTCGGGAGTATCGCCATAACTTGTATAACGGATTCTTTTTGAAGGTTGAGATAGTTGGTTTCCGAAGGTTTCTTGGTTATGTGTTGAAGGATGGATGCAGCTGGATGTAGGATTTGCTAGCTTGGGTGAGATATTATGCTTCCCCTGTATCCTCAACACCTGATTGCATAACCGGAAAGTTTCAGGAATTTCATAGGTGGGAATTCAAGTAGCCTTAGGATATCTTTCCAACAGATGTGTGATATGAAATTGGGGTTCGACGTCTAGTGGTTCGCCTATTCACGGTCGATTTTACAGTGGCCTCGTTGTGTCTTAAAGAGTCCTTGGCTATGCTGACTCGGGGACGCTTCGTATGTCATGTGGACTGCCTTGTACATGATGGTGCTGTACGGTCGAGCCCGTGTAGGTCCTACCACGAACACTTCGGACGAAATTTCTATCATGTGTTTGTTCCGGCTTACTCCGCAAGCCAACCCTTGGTTTTATTTCGAGTTGTGGTATTCGTTCTTCTTCGACGTCATATGTTGATTCCATCCCTCGTTGATGTACCTCTTCTACCTGATTCTTCATGGCTTCGCAATTTAGGAATATGTGACCACTTCAAGAGAAGTGCATTCCTTCATTTTGTTCGGATGTGAAGACTTATGTTGCAATTTTCATTCCGTTGGATTCACCTTCTATATTTCTCTATTTGTGTGCTAATGGTGGTCAACCTCTTTAGGATGGCTCCCGCTAAGAGCACCAGTCAGAACCAGAATCAAGATCCTCCGCCACCTCCGCCTCCTCCGGAAGCATGGCAGGCTGTGATGGCTACTACTAATGCAAATACTCAGCTGATCATGCAAATCATCCAAGAGCGGAATCAAAGCAGTCAAGCGAATCAAGGCAACAACCAGAACCAGTTTGCAACTCTGAATCAGTTCCTCGCAAATGGTCCAAAGACGTTCAGTAACTGCGTTGAGGCTACCGATGCTGATGATTGGTTAGTCGATCTGGGCAAGCATTTTGAATGTAGCAACGTCAGACCTGAAGATTTCATCAAGTTCGCGTCTTTCCAGCTCAAGGATCAGGCCGCAGAGTGGTTTCAGCAGTACCGGGATTCCAGAGGTGGACGTTTGATCACTTGGGATGATTTCCGTCGTGATTTTCGAGCTCATCACATTCCTCAAAGTGTGACTGAAAGCAAACGTGAAGAATTCCGCAATCTGAAGCAAGGCTCTTTGTCTGTCTATGACTACAACAAGTTGTTCCAGAAGCTCGCCCGTTTTGCCAAGCAGGATGTTCCTGATGAGAAGAGCATGATCTATCAGTTCAGGGGTGGTCTTCGTGAAGAAATTCAGCTCGCTCTTGTCCTCTTCGAGCCGCTGAGATACGATGAGTTCTACAACATGGCACTGAAGCAAGAGGCTGCTCAGCTCAGGTGTGATGCTTCCAGGAAGCGAGTCAGAGATACTTCGTCTTCGTCCTCTACTCAAGTGGACAAGCAGCAGAAGTATTGGCTTCCTCCTCCTCCGTTCCGTCAGCCGTATCAGCAGAAGAGCAAAGGTGGCAGTGGTTCGTTCCACCCACCCAACCCAGGCTTTCAGAACAAGACTTCGTCTCATGCTCCAAGATCAAGTGCTCCGTATCACCGTCCGCTCTCAGAGGTCACATGCAACAAGTGCCAACAGAAGGGTCACTACGCCAACAAGTGTTTCAACCAGAGGCGTCTTCCGCCTCCTCCTCCTGTCAGATCGGCAAGTACAGCTGTGGTCAAGCATAATCCCAAGCACGCCAAGGTCAATATGGTGAATGCAGCTCAAGCAGAGGATTCGTCAGATGTGATCATGGGTAACCTTCCTGTTAATGATATTCCTGCAAAAGTTCTTTTTGACACAGGTGCATCGCATTGTTTCATCTCGAAGCCTTTTGCATCTAAGCATGAGTTCTTTTCCCAAGCGATGCATAGTCCGTTAGCAGTGGTATCTCCGGGTAAATGTTTGCTCGCCAATCAGGAGATTCCGGATATTTCCATCATGATGGGTGATTTCAAGTTCTTGGCTTCTCCTATGGTTCTTGGCAATTCCGATATCGACCTCATTCTTGGGATGGACTGGCTCTCTAAACACAAAGCTCACCTCGATTGCGCAGCCAAGCAGATTCAACTGACTCATTCGTCTGAGGAAGTAATTGTTTTTGCTGCTCGGGATAATACCATCCGGTTATTCTCTCTCAATGAAAAGGGTGAATTGGATGCTATTTCGCAGATTCCGGTTGTTTGTGAGTATCAAGATGTCTTCCCTGAAGAACTTCCAGGCATGCCTCCAAACCGGCTCGTTGAATTCGTTATTGAACTTGAGCCCGGTACAGAACCGGTGTGCAAACGGCCTTACAAGCTCGGCCCCGAAGAGTTGAAGGAGTTGAAGAAACAGCTCGATGTGCAAGAAAGAATGGGTCTCATTCGGCCTAGTACTTCTCCGTGGGGTTGTGGTGTTCTTTTTGTGAAGAAGAAGGATGGAACGGACCGACTTTGTGTTGATTATCGTCCATTGAACAAGAAGACCATCAAGAACAAATACCCACTTCCCAACATTGATGAGCTATTCGAACAACTCAAGGGTGCCCAAGTATTGTCCAAGCTTGATCTCCGTATGGGTTATCATCAAATTCGCATTCGTGAACAAGATATTCCAAAGACGGCGTTCAGAACAAGCTATGGGTCATATGAATACACTGTTATGTCTTTTGGCCTCGCTAATGCTCCTCCGACGTTCTCTCGCATGATGAACTTCATCTTCAACCCCTACACCAACGACTTTGTTTTGGTCTATCTCGATGATATCCTGGTTTTCTCGAAGAACAAGGAAGATCATGCCAAACACTTGCGTTTGGTTCTTGACAAGCTAAGGGAACATCAATTCTATGCCAAGTTCTCTAAGTATGAGTTTTGGCTCGATGAGGTTCTTTATCTTGGTCATATTATCTCTGCCAAGGGCATTTCCGTGGATCCTGAGAAGGTGTCTGCAATTGTTAATTGGGAACCTCCTCAGAATATGAAGCAACTCCGAAGCTTCCTCGGTCTTGCAAGTTATTGCCGAAGATTCGTTGAAAACTTCTCCAAGATCGCGAAGCCTCTCTCAAATCTTCTCCAGAAGCACGTCAAGTACGTTTGGTCTCCGGAGTGTGATGTTGCTTTCAACGCTTTGAAAGAGAAATTGATCACTGCTCCAGTTCTAACTCCGCCTGATGAAACCAAGCCGTACGAGGTCTTTTGTGATGCCTCTCTCCAAGGTGTCGGTGCAGTACTGATGCAAGAGAAGAAAGTTGTTGCTTATACCTCTCGCCAGTTGAAGCCAAATGAGAAGAACTACCCCACTCATGATCTTGAGTTGGCGGCAGTTGTGCACGCATTGTTGACTTGGAGACATCTTCTCTTGGGAAGGAAAGTGGACATTTTCACTGATCACAAGAGTCTCAAGTACATCTTCACTCAGCCTAATCTCAACCTCAGGCAGACTCGATGGGTCGAAATGATTCAAGAGTACAATCCGAGTATCGAGTATACTCCAGGCAAGGCTAATGTGATTGCTGACGCTTTGAGCAGAAAAGCATATTGCAACAGTCTGATTCTCAAGCCTTATCAACCCGAGCTTTGTGAAGCCTTCCGCAAACTTAATTTGCAAGTTGTTCCTCAAGGTTTCCTTGCCAACCTTCAAGTTTCTCCTACCTTGGAAGACCAGATTCGCCAAGCCCAGCTTCTTGATGCTATGGTGAAAAAGGTGAAGATTGGTATTGCAAAGAGTCAGTCCATGTACAAGTGCTACCGACTTGATGACAAGGACACTCTCTTCTTCGAGGATCGAATTGTTGTGCCCAAAGGTGAACTTCGTAAAGTGATCATGAATGAGGCTCACAACTCTCTCCTCTCCATCTACCCTGGGAGCACGAAGATGTATCAAGACCTGAAGCAAACTTATTGGTGGACTCGAATGAAGCGTGAGATCGCTCAATTCGTGAATGAATGTGATGTCTGCAGAAGAGTAAAAGCAGAACACCAAAGGCCAGCAGGTCTCCTCCAACCTCTCGCCATTCCAGAATGGAAGTTTGACTACATTGAAATTGACTTCGTGACTGGGTTTCCTAAGTCCAAGCGTGGCAATGATGCTATATTCGTTGTCATCGACAAGCTGACCAAAGTGGCTCATTTCTTGCCTATCAAAGAGTCAATCACTGCAGCTCAACTGGCGGAGCTCTATACCTCTCGCATTGTCTCTCTGCACGGTATTCCTCAAGTGATATCTTCAGACCGTGGCAGCATCTTTACCTCCAAGTTCTGGGATTCTTTTCAGAAGGCCATGGGCACCAGCATTCGCTTCAGCACTGCTTTCCACCCTCAAACAAGCGGTCAAGTCGAGCGTGTCAACCAGATTCTTGAAGATATGCTCAGACCTTGTGTTATCTCCTTCGGCATGAAGTGGGAGGATTGCCTTCCTTATGCTGAATTCTCGTACAACAACAGTTTCCAAGCAAGTTCCGGCAAGGCCCCGTTTGAAATTCTGTATGGTAGGAAGTGCCGTACACCTCTCAACTGGTCTGAAACCGGTGAACGTCAGCTGCTGGGTAATGACCTGATCACAGAAGCAGAAGAAATGTGCAAGGTCATTCGTGATAACCTCAAAGCAGCCCAATCTCGTCAGAAGAGCTACTACGACAGCAAGCACCGTGATTTGACCTTCGAGATCGGAGATCATGTCTACCTCCGCGTCTCTCCTATGAAAGGGACTCGTCGCTTCGGTATCAAAGGGAAGCTTGCCCCCATATACGTCGGGCCTTTCAAGATCGTCAGCAAGAGAGGCGACCTCGCCTATCAACTCGAGCTTCCTGCAACCTTTGCCAATGTTCATGATGTGTTCCACGTCTCGCAACTCCGAAAGTGCTTCAAGACGCCTGAGCGCACCATCAACTTCGAGGACATTGAGCTCCAAGAAGATCTCTCCTACCGTGAGCACCCAGTTGTAATCCTTGAAGAGACTGAACGCAAAACTCGCAACAAGTCAATCAAGTTTCTCAAAGTTAAGTGGTCACACCATTCTGACCGTGAATCTACCTGGGAACGCGAGGATCACCTCCGTTCTGAGTACCCGGAGTTCTTTCAGTCCTAGATCTCGGGACGAGATCTTTTCGTAGTGGTGGAGTGTTGTAACGCCCCACATGTAACCTTCCCCAATTGTACTCCAACTGATGCCGTTTCCGGCATTAAGTTATATTTAATTCTCGGGTTCGGGTCTTTGTCTCCGTGTGTTGTCTTCGTTTTCGTGCATTGCATTCGCATACATGTTCATCTCTTGCATTCGAGCATTTTCCCCGTTGTCCGTTTTGCATTCCGGCGCTTCGTTCTCCTCCGGTGGCCATTTCTAGCTTTCTTTCGTGTGTGGGGATTAAACATTTCCGGATTGGGCCGAGACTTGCCATGCGGCCCTGGTTTACTACTGGTAGACCGCCTGTCAAGTTTCGGGACATTTGGACTTCGTTTGATACCCCAACGGTTAACCGAGGGACCGAAAAGGCCTCGTGTGTGTGCAGCCCAACACCCCTCCATTTTGGCCCAAAACCCACCAAACTCAGCTCCATCGTCTCGGTCGTTCGATCACGATCGTGTGGGCGAAAACCGCACCTCATTTGGACTCTCCTAGCTCCCTCTATGCCTATTTATACCCCCCTCCATTTTCGGATCCCGTCTCCCACCTCGAAACCCTAATCCAAAAAAAAGATCCGCGCGCCGCCGGACAATTCGCCCGCCGACGGACACGTCCGGACCGCCTGTCCGCCGCCACATGTCGCGCCGGGGTTCGTCCGCGCCCCCGGTCCACATCGCCGCCGCCGCCGGCCCGGGAGGCCCGGGTCGGGCCCCCGCGAGGCCCATCGCCTCCTGCCGCGCTCCGCGCCTCCCTCCGCCGCCTCCTCGCCCGCGGGTCGCCGCCACCGCGCCCGGTTGCTGCCGCCGCCTCGCCGGGACGCCGCCGCCTACGCCTCACCGCCGCCGCGGGCACCAACGCCGCCCGAGCCGGTCGCCGCTCCCTCCTCCATCTCACTCCGGCGCCCCCTCGTCGTCCGGCTCCCTCCTCCGCCCGGCAAGTCCAACTCCGGCCACCGGCGACATTTCCGGCGATCCAAGCTACTGTTCCGGCCGTCCTCGTAATCCGTGCCAACCCTAGATCTGAGAGAGGTTGATTTTTTCGTCTAAGTCCCAGTTTTTCTCAGATCCAAGTGCACATGTTTGACCTGCCATATCTTTGCATCCGTAGCTCCGATCTCGGCATTTGATATGTCAAAATCTTCGTCTCGACGAGTACATCATTTCATTCCATTGCATCATTTGCATTTGAGGTCATCTTTTGCCCAAAATGCTGTTGGAAGGAGGCATGTTGAGTTAAATTGCAGATCCGTTAGTCCAACATGCACTTTTGTCATTTTTGCCATATTTAATCCGTGCATGATATGCCTATGCCCCTTTGGGATGAATTGTTAAGCATGTTGTCCTCTTTCCAGAGGTGCCTTCCATGTATTTTTAGGATGTGTGTGTTGTCTTGTGCAAGCTTGCGAAGAGGGCTACCTGAGATTACTGATTTCAGGGACTTTGTGATTTTCACTAAGTCTGAGCCGTTTTAGTTCACGATGCTATATGTCCGGCTTGTTTCCTAGTGATCCGTGCCTCTTTTGAGGATGATCAGTAAGAGTGATTTGTTATGCTTGTTGTGCTTAATCCATCCATGTCTTTACTTGTTATGTTGGAGCAACCTAGGTTGACTCAATCGAGCTCAACTTTTGGATAGTTGCTGTTTTGGGCAGATCGTGAACTCTTTTGCGATTTTGCCGGAGTGATTGCTAGTGATCCATGCATGCTATGCCATTGTTCTTGCCATGTCTAGCTAGCATTTTGTGCCTTCTTAATGGATATAGGCTTGCCTTGCCATGACTTGCACCGTAGTGAGAGCATCGAGCTCGTTTACATGCCTCCGTGAGTTATTATTTCAGCATGTCCCAGTTTTCACAAAGTCTGAAAACTGATTGTGTTTCATCAATGTTCGTGTGCTCGGTAGAGTATTTTGTGAACCCTTTTGGCCCCAGGTCATTTTGGGTGTTTTGTTAAGCTTGTTGAGTAGCTCCATGCCATGCTCTTACTTGCCATGTTCAGGTTTTCCTTCATGTTGTTTTGCTGCTCCGAAGAGAGCATCGTGGTCTGAAATTTCAGACTAGCGTTAATTTCGCTAAGTCTGAAATCTGTTTTGCTTATTCAGTTTTGCCATGCTTGTTTGATGTCCTTAATGGATGAATTTGCCTATGCCTCAGTCATGATGATTTGTTAAGCTTGATGAGTACATCACTGCCATGTAATTTGTTTTCATGTTGGGTGGCTGTAGCATGTTCATTTTGTTGCATTTAGGAGCCTACTTGCTGTAAATCGCAGATCGGTTCGTTTAGTAAATCGCTTGCCATTTCTTAACCGTAGCTCCGATTGCCATGATCTTTATATCGCTTTCAGGGGATTTCTTCCCCTATATCCAGTGGCACACTTGGATTTCCAAGTTGAGGCCAGGTTCATGCATTTCCTGTTACATGTTGCATTCTTGCATCCCGCATCGCATCCCGCATAGCATATCATCTTTGCATCTTATTGGTTGCCTTTGCACGTGGTTGATTGTATCCTTGTTGCTTGTTTGTGTTGTTGGGTAGAGCCGGGAGACGAGTTCGCTAACAAGGAGCCCGTTGAGTTTGCTTTTGAGGATCCAGTCAATTCTGACAACTGTGCAGGCAAGATGATCATACCCTTGAAATCACTACTATCTTTGCTATGCTAGTTTGCTCGTTCTTTTGCTTTGCCAATGATAGGATGCCTACCACTTTCTCGTCAGCCTCCCAATTGCCATGATTGAGCCTCTAACCCACCTTTGCCCTAGCAAACCATTGATTGGCTATGTTACCGCTTTGCTCAGCCCTTCTTATGGTGTTGTTAGTTGCAGGTGAAGGTTGGAGCTGTTCCTTTTTGGAACATTTATTTACTTGTTGGGATATCACTATATTGCTATGTTATCTTTACTTGTCTATATACTTGGTAAAGGGTGGAAGGCTCGGCCTCTCGCCTAGTGTTTTGTTCCACTCTTGCCGCCCTAGTTTCCGTCATATCGGTGTTATGTTCCCGGATTGTTGCGTCCCTTACGCGGTTGGGCTATAATGGGAACCCCTTAATAGTTCACCTTGATTAAAGCTTTTCCAGCAATGCCCAACATTGGTTTTACCATTTGCCACCTACCCTTTTTCTTTCCCTTGGGTTTCCGGAGCCCGAGGGTCATCTTTATTTTAGCCCCCACGGGCCAGTGCTCCTCTGAGTGTTGGTCCAGAACGTCAGCCGCCGGTGGCCACCAGGGGCAACTCTGGGCTGGCCTACCGGAAGTTTGGACAATCTAAGTGTGCCCTGAGAAAGAGATATGTGCAGCTCCTATCGGGATTTGTCGGCGCATTCGGGCGGTGTTGCTGGACTAGTTTTGACCTGTCGAATCATCTTGTTGTACCGGGATACCAAGTCTGATCGGTGGGTCCTGGGTGGAGGTCTATTCCTTCGTTGACCGTGAGAGCTTGTTATGGGCTAAGTTGGGACCCCCCTGCAGGGATTGATCTTTCGAAAGCCGTGCCCGCGGTTATGGGCAGATGGGAATTTGTTAATGTCCGGTTGTAGACAACTTGAACTTAATTAATTAAAATGAATCAACTGCGTGTGTTGCCGTGATGGCCTCTTCTCGGCGGAGTCCGGGAAATGGACACGGCGTTGGAGTTATGTTTGCGTAGTATGCTCTATTTAGTTTCTGCTCGTGCTTTGCCTTCTCTTCTCGCTCTCCTTTGCGAATAAGTTAGCCACCATATATGCTAGTCGCTTGCTGCAGCTCCATTCACATTACCCCTTTCCTACCTATTAAGCTTAAATAGTCTTGATCGCGAGGGTGCGAGATTGCTGAGTCCTTGTGGCTCACAGATTACTATTACACCAGATGCAGGGACCGATGATACTCCTCCGGATGGCGCGTTCGAGCTGAAGTGGGAGTACGACAAGGACTCTCAGCGATACTATGTTTCTTTCCCGGATGATCAGTAGTGGTGCCTATTCGGGGTTCGATTCAGGGATTAGTCGCATGTTGGGGGTCTTTTCTATTTTGGCGCCGTAGTCGGGCCATGAGTGTTTGTATGATGGATGCTATTTATGTACCTTGATGTGACGTGGCGAGTGTAAGCCAACTATTATTATTATTATTCCCCCTTTATATTATATATGTACATGGGTTGTGTGAAGATTGCCTCACTTGCGACATACGCCTTCAATGCGATTATGCCTCCAAGTCTTGCCTCGACACGTGGGAGATATAGTCGCATCGAGGGTGTTATATAGTAGCACCTAGATATTTGATATTGGTCCTGTTGCTAATATTTGCAACTCAAAAATGGGACTATGGATTGAGCGAAGATTGGCTAAGGACGAGGTGACGATGCGCGTGGGAAATGGTTCTAAAGTCGATGTGATCGCCGTCGGGACGCCACCTCTACATCTACCTTCGGGATTAGTTTTAGACCTGAATAATTATTATTTGGTGCCAGCGTTGATCATGAATATTATATCTAGATCTTGTTTGATGCGAGACGATTATTCATTTAAATCTGAGCATAATGGTTGTTCTATTTACATGAGTAATATCTTTTATGGTCATGAACCCTTGAAGAGTGGTCCATTTTTGTTGAATCTCGATAGTAGTGATACACATATTCATAATGTTGAAGCCAAAAGATGCAGAGTTGGTAATGATAGTGCAACTTATTTGTGGCACTGTCGTTTGGGTCATATTGGTGTAAAGCGCATGAAGAAACTCCATGCTGCTGGACTTTTGGAATCACTTGATTATGAATCACTTGGTACTTGCCAACCATGCCTCATGGGCAAGATGACTAAAACGCCGTTCTCCGAAACAATGGAGCGAGTAACAGATTTGTTGGAAATCATACATACGGATATATGTGGTCTGATGAATATTGAGGCTTGCGGCGGGTATCGTTATTTTCTCAACTTCATAGATGATTTGAGCAGATATGGGTATATCTACTTAATGAAACATAAGTCTGAAACATTTGAAAAGCTCAAAAAATTTCAGAGTGAAGTGGAAAATCATCGTAACAAGTAAATAAAGTTTCTACGATCTGATCGTGGAGGAGAATATTTGAGTTACGAGTTTGGCCTTCATTTGAAACAATGCGGAATAGTTTCGCAACTCACGCCACCCAGAACACCATAGCGTAATGGTTTGTCCGAACATCATCGTACTTTACTAGATATGGTGTGATCTATTATGTCTCTTACTGATTTACCGCTATCGTTTTGGGGTTATGCTTTAGAGATGGCTGCATTCATATTAAATAAGGCACCATCAAAATCCGTTGTGACGACGCCTTATGAACTGTGGTTTGGCAAGAAACCAAAGTTGTCATTTCTTAAAGTTTGGAGCTGCGATGCTTATGTGAAAAAGTTTCAACCTGATAAGCTCAAACCCAAATCGGAGAAATGTGTCTTCATAGGATACCCAAAGGAAACTATTGAGTACATCTTCTATCACCGATCCGAAGGCAAAACATTTGTTGCTAAGAATGAATCCTTTCTAAAGAAGGAGTTTCTCTCGAAATAAGTGAGTGGGAGGAAAGTAGAACTTGATGAGGTAACTGTACCTACTCCCTTATTGGAAAGTAGTTCATCACAGAAACCGGTTCCTGTGACACCTACACCAATTAGTGAGGAAGCTAATGATATTGATCATAAAACTTCAGATGAAGTTACTACCGAACCTCGTAGGTCAACCAGAGTAAGATCCGCACCAGAGTGGTACAGTAATCCTGTTCTGGAAGTCATGTTACTTGACCATGGCGAACCTACGAACTATGAAGAAGCGATGGTGAGCCCAGATTCCGCAAAATGGCTTGAGGCCATGAAATCTGAGATGGGATCCATGTATGAGAACAAAGTCACTACAAGAAACCTGTTAATACATGACGATTCTAATCCGTCATAGGCGAGGTAAAATCCGTCATGGGTGCCCATCCTTGAAGGATTTGAAATGCGTCATGTATATCGCGTCATAATTTGACATGTTGCTATCCATCACGGTCCTTGGCCGTCAAGGATCTACTGCAGGCCCGCCCAGGGCCCAAACCTTTGTGACGGAGCAATCCGTCATGGACCAATGACACATAGACTTTTCAATTAACCAACTGGAATGACGTGGCAGCCTACGCGGACACTAGTTTTTGTCATAGAAATCGTCATGGATATCCTACATGGGGTAGCCCATTAGCCTATTTCATTCAGGCCATTTTTCACCAACTACATTTTTAAGAAGAATGCATACACACATTGTAATGCCAATTTTGGCGAGACGGGTATTTGAAAACTGTCTCACATGCGCATATGCATCAAAATGCAGTTATCCACAAGTATCTATAACATAGCAGCTTACAAAATCCTCCATGAAATGATAGTTTACAACATAGATTGACAAAATACAGCACTTGGGAAAGTTAGAAAACAGTACAATCCAGTTCACACAAACAGAACATTTAAACTATTGAAGTTGCTATTCAAGTTCTTGTTGTCGGCCCTCTTGATGGAAATTATCATGTCAGTGCAAATTGTGATGGGGCATCACCAAGTAGCCCGGTACGCAATCATACCTAGCATATTTACAACACCATTAGATATTTGTAGATATGAACAGATTGTAAAAATAAGAGAACTGAAACAAATATAAAAAAATGAATAACTCATGCTGTCCAAAATTCTTAAATCTTGCACTGCTACAAGTGAGAATAACATAGTATCTACCACATACATGTTTCATGTAGATCCGTATTAATTAAAACAACCAAGTTATGGGTAAAAAAATGAAATGTCAAGTACTTGTGCATATCATCCAAACAAGAAAAACAAAAACACTGGGGGACAGTATATACTGCAGTGCAAAAGATTCATTCAATTATCATATGTCCAGTCATCCTTGATGATAAGTTATTAATATAGAAGAAGGGATAGTTATGCGCTGAGAAAACAAACAACTACATACTTCTACAGTTGTGTCCAGTAGTATATTATTTTTCCATCCTTGTAAGTAAGCATGAATCGACTTGTCAATATTTGGCAGAACAACACCTTTGCGTACCACCAATTTGCAAAAAATAGGTTACCCAACCCCAGAACCTACCCTATTATATATAGCATTAAGAAATTGGGCATACCCTAAAGAACAATATCCACATATTGTTGACACTTGACAGTTGACCAAAAAAGATATATAGTGAAAATAAAACCAAAAGGCTATGAAGGAGACAGTAATAGACCTATCTAAGAATGTGGACATTTTGCCCAAGGATAAATTTCTCTTGCAACCATAAGAGATCATCAACATACAGCTGAAGAATTACTATTTGACAAGAAGCATTTGACAGGAACAATAGTAAATAAATTAATAAGTGGTGATGCAAAATTACCACCAGCAGTTTGTGAGGTAACACGATAGCAGTGCAGCCTGGAGGATCGACATCATAAGCTTCGCTTACATGTAGCTAGGGCCACATCAATCTCAGCACCAACATCCAAAGATCTGCAGTCCCATCAAAATGTCCAACCTTAGGCTCCAATCTGGGTGTTGAGAAAATTGCATACAAAATCTGGGTGTCCATGACATAGACCTGGGCAAAGCATCCGACAAAACTTAGCACACTATTAAAACAACTTTTGACAGAGAATTGAGACATACAAGAATTTCATTGGAGCCCAAAGTGCAATGACAACACCAATATTATTATTTGCTGCAAACCAAGATCAAATAAGAACACCAAACTTTTCAAACCTGAAGATTGTTACACTATTTCATTATCTATGTGTGCCTCTAAATCTCTAAAGCTATAGATTTTACACTATTTCATTATTTCATTTTAGAGCCTCAATCATGTAGAATGGGACAGCTTATTCAGTGGTAAATCTTGTGCCCCTCCCTCTAGCTCAGGGAGTAGCTTATTCAGTGGTAAAACTGTGTGCCTCTCCCTCTGCCTCTCAACTTTTGTAGATGGAAGAAAGTTACTTCTAAATCTTGCCGTGGTATGTTCAATCATAGAAGTTTCACAACACCATATACCAACATATATTGTGAAAATGTGCCTTGACTGTCACATGCACACACCAAGAAACATCCAATATTAATTCAGATAGGAACATGTACGTACATATGCAGGATTTTCTTATCAAGAATACCGATGAGTCCTTAAGCTAGGCATCGTCAGAACTAACAAGTACTAACTCTGTCTCAAAATATAAGACATTTTTGTAGGATAGTTTAGCCTACAAAAACGACTTATATTTCAAGATGGAGGTAGTATGACTCAACTAGCATTGATATTTGATCCTAACAGCAACAAAGATGAGTACATCCACTAGCGGAGCTTCATGAGGGCAAAACAAGGCCGTGGCCCGCCCAGCTCCAGAGACAAATAAAACTCTTTTGTACAAGTAACAGTTTAATCCAATAGCATGTCTCCCTCGCATCCAGCTATGAGCTCTCTTCCCCGATTCAGCACTGAGCAAGCCACTCAAAGATGGAGAGGTCCAATAGCCAGGCAGTCGGGCGCCGCATGTAGCAACCCCTACGGTGACCCATCCCTATGCCACGACGGGCGTGGCCTGGCGGCTGCCAGCGGCTAGCCACCGATGAACTACCCAGGTGACGAGCACAAGACCATAGAACCAGCAGGCAGCTAGCGCACAAGAAATTTCGTTTATTTGTCCAAATTTTACTTGACAACATCATCCTGTTACCAGTTTCCCTATACAGGCAACCTGAAATTTCACTAACTGATGCCTACTGGACTGTATGGTTTAGAAAAAAAATTGGCCCGCCCAACTTATTTGTTGTAGCTCCGCCACTGAGTACATCTAACTTAGACAAGTTCTGCACATCGTTAATTATTAGTTTGCAACTACGCCAGGGAGTAAAGACAATATAAAAATATAGAGATATACCAGGCTAATAACAATACGAAGGAGAAGAACACTAATATGCTTTATTCATTACTGGCATGGCCTAATTAGGAACTAGACGTGAACCACCACACAGCTTATCTAACTAATAGTTATTTAACACAAATTCTACACTGCTAATGCTCGCACGGTGAGAGAAGAAAAAGGAAATAGCTAGCAGTGCTAGTCTGTCGTTGGCTGTAACTGGGCTGTAGCTTGCGAGTATCAGGAAACGAAGTTAACACATTTTCTACATCAGGTTCAGTTCAAGAAAATTGGTGAGCCCCTAGAGTACTATGCTATAGAAGAGCAGCAGGCACTTGAAAGAAAAGAAAAACAGAATGAGAGAGTCAACCTTATTGTTCTGTGGCGAATCATGATGGTCAGCTCTCATGACCTCGCCGTTTCAGCTCGTCGGGTTTGAGCGTGGGGTCCCGATCGTCGTCGTCCATGGAATTGGAGAGGAAGAGAACTCCTACTGATCTGAATGGAAGCAAGAAATTGTGATTGGGGATGGGAGAGAAAGTAATAAAGGAGAGGAGACGAGGGGGGGCAGGGACGAACCTTGTGTGGGGTGTCGTCACCGTTGACTGGGTCGCGCTCGGGCCTCCAGCAGGTCACCGTCCTCGCCCTTTCCTCGTTCAGCGCTTGCTGCTCCGAATCTCCGGATGGCGAATCAGCTACTGCGGGCTCTGGGAAACGGAGGAGGGAGGCCCCTGCTGCAGATCCATGGTCAACGTGAGTAGCAGAAGCACGCGGCAACGACCAGGGATGGCCGCCGCTTCCATCGGGCCACTGCAGCCGCCGTCACCATGGATCTCGGGGCGTCGTCATCGCTTGGAGGCGGGGAGGTGGAGGCGGAGGACAGGGCCGAGGAGAGGCAAGGCGTGGCAGCGGCGGATGGAGATTGAGATTGGGCAGAAGGGTCTTAGGGTTAGTTTTTATACGGGGAAAGATTTAGGGCTTTAGTCGGGCTTCAGGGCGGGCTTCAGTATGCTTGCCGGGCTATACCGGGACATTCATGACGATTTTCAATACTGTCATCAAAAATCTGTCATGGATTAACAGGTTTTTTGTAGTGAGTGTGGACTTTGGTTGACTTGCCCGATGATCGGCAAGCCATAGAGAATAAATGGATCTTCAAGAAGAAGACTGACGCTGACGGTAATGTTACTGTCTACAAAGCTCAACTTATTGCGAAAGGTTTTCGGCAAGTTCAAGGGGTTGACTACGATGAGACTTTCTCACCCGTAGCGATGCTTAATTCTGTACGAATCATGTTAGCAATTGCCGCATTTCACGATTATGAAATTTGGCAAATGGATGTCAAAACTGTATTCCTGAATGGATTTCTGGAAGAAGAGTTGTATATGATGCAACTAGAAGGTTTTATCGATCCAAAGGGTGCTAACTAAGTGTGCAAGCTCCATCGATCCATTTATGGACTAGTGCAAGCATCTCGGAGTTGGAATAAACGTTTTGATAGTGTGATCAAAGCATATGGTTTTATACAGACTTTTGGAGAAGCCTGTATTTACAAAAAAGTGAGTGTGACCGCTGTAGCGTTTCTAATATTATATGTGGATGACATATTGTTGATTGGAAATGATATAGAATTTCTGGATAGCATAAAAGGATACTTGAATAAGAGTTTTTCAATGAAAGACCTCGGTGAAGCTGCTTATATATTGGGCATCAAGATCTATAGAGATAGATCAAGACGCTTAATTGGACTTTCACAAAGCACATACATACCTTGATAAAGTTTCGAAAAAGTTCAAAATGGATGAAGCAAAGAAAGGGTTCTTGCCTGTGTTACAAGGTGTGAAGTTGAGTCAGACTCAATGCCATAGAGAGAAAATGAAAAGTGTTCCCTATACTTCAGCCATAGGTTATATCATGTATGCAATGCTGTGTACCAGACCTGATGTGTGCCTTGCTGTTAGTTTAGCAGGGAGGTAACAAAGTAATCCAGGAGTGGATCACTGGACAATGGTCAAGAACATCCCGAAATACCTGAAAAGGACTAAGGATATGTTTCTCGTTTATGGAGGTGACAAAGAGCTCATCGTAAATGGTTACGTCGATGCAAGCTTTGACACTGATCCAGATGATTCTAAATCGCAAACCAGATACGTGTTTTTATTGAACGGTGGAGCTGTCAGTTGGTGCAGTTCTAAACAATGCGTCGTGACGGGATCTACGTGTGAAGCAGAGTACATAGTTGCTTCTGAAGCAGCAAATGAAAGATTCTGGATGAAGGAGTTCATATCCGATCTAGGTGTCATACCTAGTCTATCGGGTCGAATGAGAATCTTTTGAGACAATACTGATGCAATTGCCTTGGCAAAGGAATCCAGATTTCACAAGAGGACCAAGCACATCAAGAAACGCTTCAATTCCATCCGGAATCAAGTCCAGGTGGGAAACATAGAGATTTGCAAGATACATATGGATCTGAATGTTGGAGACCCATTGACTAAGCCTCTTCCATGAGCAAAACATGATCAACGCAAAGACTCCATGGGTGTTAAAATCATTACTGTGTAATCTAGATTATTGTCTCTAGTGCAAGTGGGAGACTAAAGGAAATATGCCCTAGAGGCAATAATAAAGTTATTATTTATTTCCTCATATCATGATAAATGTTTATTATTCATGCTAGAATTGTATTAACCGAAAACATAATACATGTGTGAATACATAGACAAACATGGTGTCACTAGTATGCCTCTACTTGACTAGCTCGTTGATCAAAGCTGGTTGAGTTTCCTAGCCATGGACATGAGTTGTCATTTGATTAACGGGGTTATATCATTAGGAGAATGACGTGATTGACTTGACCCATTTCGTTAGCTTAGCACTTGATCGTTTAGTTTACTGCTATTGCTTTCTCCATGACTTATACATGTTCCTATGACTATGAGATTATGCAACTCCCGAATACCGGAGGAACACTTTGTGTGCTACCAAACGTCACAACATAACTGGGTGATTATAAAGGTGCTCTACAGGTGTCTCCGATGGTGTTCGTAGAGTTGGCATAGATCAAGAATAAGATTTGTCACTCCGATTGTCGGAGAGGTATCTCTGAGCCCTCTCGGTAATGCACATCACTATAAGCCTTGCAAGCAATGTGACTAATGAGTTAGTTACGGGATGATGCACTACAGAATGAGTAATGAGACTTGCCGATAACGAGATTGAGCTAGGTATTGAGATACCGATGATCGAATGTCGGGCAAGTAACATACCGATGACAAAGGGAACAACGTATGTTGTTATGCGGTTTGACCGATAAAGATCTTCGTAGAATATGTAGGAACCAATATGAGCATCTAGGTTCAGCTATTGTTTATTGACCGGAGACATGTCTCGGTCATGTCTACATAGTTCTCGAACCCGTAGGTCCGCACGCTTAAAGTTCTATGACGATCGGTATTATGAGTTTTTGTGTTTTGATGTACCGAAGGTACTTTAGTGTACCGGATATGATCACAGACATGACGAGGAGTCTCGAAATGATCGATATATTGGACGACTATGTTCGGACACCGGAAGTGTTTCGGGAGTTTTCAGACATATACCGGAGTACCGGAGGGTTACTGAAACCCCCCGGGGAGTGTAATGGGCCTATTGGGCCTTAGTGGAGAAGAGGAGGGGCGGCCAGGGCAGGCCGCACTCCCCTCCCCCTCTAGTCCGATTTGGAAAAGGAGGGGCCCCCTTTCCTTCCTCCTCTCTCCTTCCCTTTCCCCTTCTCCTTCTCCTACTAGGAAAGAACGAGTCCTAGGAGTAGGCCTCCCCCCTTGGCGCGCCCTCCTCCTTGGCCGGCCGCCTCCCCCCTAGCTCCTTTATATACGAGGGCAGGGGGCACCCCAAGATAGTGTTGGGGAACGTAGTAATTTCAAAAATTTCCCTACGCACACGCAAGATCATGGTGATGCATAGCAACGAGGGGGAGAGTCTGATCTACGTACCCTTGTAGATCACAACGGAAGCGTTGACACAACGTAGAGGAAGTAGTCGTACGTCTTCTTCCCGATCCGACCGATCCAAGCACCGTTACTCCGGCACCTCCGAGTTCTTAGCACACGTACAGCTTGATGACGATCCCCGGGCTCCGATCCAGCAAAGCTTCAGGGAGGAGTTCTGTCATCACGACGGCGTGATGACGATCTTGATGTTCTACCGACGCAGGGCTTCGCCTAAGCACTACAACGATATGATCGAGGTGGAATATGGTGGCAGGGGGCACCGCACACGGCTAAGGAATGATGACGTGGATCAACTTGTGTGTCTAGAGGTGCCCCCTGCCTCCGTATATAAAGGAGCCAAGGGGGAGGGTGTGGCCGGCTAGGAGGAGGGCGCAGGAGAAGTCCTACTCCTACCGGGAGTAGGACTCCCCCCAATCCTAGTTGGACTAGGTTTCCCCAAGGGGGAAAGAAAGAGAGGTGGGCCGGCCACCTCTCCTAGTCCTAATAGGACTAGGGGAGGGGGGAGGCGCGTGGCCACCTTTGGGCTGCCCCTTTCTCCTTTCCACTAAGGCCCATTAAGGCCCATATGGCTCCGGGGGGGGGGGGGGTTCCGGTAACCTCCCGGTACTCCGGTAAAATCCCGATTTCACCCGGAAAACTTCCGATATCCAAATATAGGCTTCCAGTATATCAATCTTTATGTATCGACCATTTCGAGACTCCTCGTCATGTCCGTGATCACATCCGGGACTCCGAACTAACTTCGGTACAGCAAATTGCATAAACTCATAATAACTGTCATCATAACATTAAGCGTGCGGACCCTACAGTTCGAGAACAATGTAGACATGACTGAGACACATCTCCGGTCAATAACCAATAGCGGGACCTGGATGCCCATATTGGCTCCTACATATTCTACGAAGATCTTTATCGGTCAGACCGCATAACAACATACGTTGTTCCCTTTGTCATCGGTATGTTACTTGCCCGAGATTCGATCGTCGGTATCCAATACCTAGTTCAATCTCGTTACCGGCAAGTCTCTTTACTCGTTCCGTAATACATCATCTTGCAACTAACTCATTAGTCACAATGCTTGCAAGGCTTATGCGATGTGCATTACCGAGAGGGCCCAGAGATACCGCTCCGACAATCGGAGTGACAAATCCTAATCTCGAAATACGCCAACCCAACATCTACCTTTGGAGACTCCTGTAGAGCTCATTTATAATCACCCAGTTACGTTGTGACGTTTGGTAGCACACAAAGTGTTCCTCCGGTAAACGGGAGTTGCATAATCTCATAGTCATAGGAACATGTATAAGTCATGAAGAAAGCAATAGCAACATACTAAACGATCGGGTGCTAGGCTAATGAAATGGGTCATGTCAATCAGATCATTCAACTAATGATGTGACCTCATTAATCAAATAACAACACATTGTTCATGGTTAGGAAACATAACCATCTTTGATTAACGAGCTAGTCTAGTAGAGGCATACTAGTGACACTTAGTTTGTCTATGTATTCACACATGTATTATGTTTCCGGTTAATACAATTCTAGCATGAATAATAAACATTTATCATGATATAAGGAAATAAATAATATCTTTATTATTGCCTCTAGGGCATATTTCCTTCAGTCTCCCACTTGCACTAGAGTCAATAATATAGATTACACAGTAATGATTCTAACACCCATGGAGCCTTGGTGCTCATCATGTTTTGCTCGTGGAAGAGGCTTAGTCAACGGGTCTGCAACATTCAGATCCGTATGTATCTTGCAAATCTCTATGTCTCCCACCTGGACTAGATCCCGGATGGAATTGAAGCGTCTCTTGATGTGCTTGGTCCTCTTGTGAAATCTGGATTCCTTTGCCAAGGCAATTGCACCAGTATTGTCACAAAAGATTTTCATTGGACCCGATGCACTAGGTATGACACCTAGATCGGATATGAACTCCTTCATCCAGACTCCTTCGTTCGCTGCTTCCGAAGCAGCTATGTACTCCGCTTCACATGTAGATCCCGCTACGACGCTTTGTTTAGAACTGCACCAACTGACAGCTCCACCGTTTAATGTAAACACGTATCCGGTTTGCGATTTAGAATCGTCCGGATCAGTGTCAAAGCTTGCATCAACGTAACCTCTTATGGTGAGCTCTTTGTCACCTCCATATACGAGAAACATATCCTTAGTCCTTTTCAGGTATTTCAGGATGTTCTTGACCGCTGTCCAGTGATCCATTCCTGGATTACTTTGGTACCTCCCTGCTAAACTTATAGCAAGGCACACATCAGGTCTGGTACACAGCATTGCATACATGATAGAGCCTATGGCTGAAGCATAGGGAACATCTTTCATTTCCTCTCTATCTTCTGCAGTGGTCGGGCATTGAGTCTGACTCAACTTCACACCTTGTAACACAGGCAAAAACCCTTTCTTTGCTTGATCCATTTTGAACTTTTTCAAAATTTTGTCAAGGTATGTGCTTTGTGAAAGTCCAATTAAGCGTCTTGATCTATCTCTATAGATCTTTATGCCTAATATGTAAGCAGCTTCACCGAGGTCTTTCATTGAAAAACTCTTATTCAAGTATCCCTTTATGCTATCCAGAAATTCTATATCATTTCCAATCAGCAACATGTCATCCACATATAATATCAGAAATGCTACAGAGCTCCCACTCACTTTCTTATAAATACAGGCTTCTCCAAAAGTCTGTATAAAACTAAATGCTTTGATCACACTATCAAAGCGTTTATTCCAACTCCGAGAGGCTTGCACCAGTCCATAAATGGATCGCTGGAGCTTGCATACTTTGTTAGTTCCCTTTGGATCAACAAAACCTTCCGGTTGCATCATATACAACTCTTCTTCCAGAAATCCATTCAGGAATGCAGTTTTGACATCCATCTGCCAAATTTCATAATCATAAAACGTGGCAATTGCTAACATGATTCGGACAGACTTAAGCATCGCTGCGGGTGAGAAGGTCTCATCGTACTCAACCCCTTGAACTTGTAGAAAACCTTTTGCGACAAGTCGAGCTTTATAGACAGTAACATTACCGTCAGTGTCAGTCTTTTTCTTGAAGATCCATTTATTCTCAATTGCTTGTCGATCATCGGGCAAGTCAACCAAAGTCCACACTTTGTTCTCATACATGGATCCCATCTGAGATTTCATGGCTTCAAGCCACTTTGCGGAATCTGGGCTCACCATCGCTTCTTCATAGTTCGTAGGTTCATCATGATCTAGCAGCATGACTTCCAGAACTGGATTACCGTACCACTCTGGCGCGGATCTTGCTCTGGTTGATCTACGAGGTTCAGTAGTATCTTGTTCTGAAGTTTCATGATCATTATCATTAACTTCCTCACTTATTGGTGTAGGTGTCGTAGAAACAATTTTCTGTGATGTACTACTTTCCAATAAGGGAGCAGGTATAGTTACCTCGCCAAGTTCTACTTTCCTCCCACTCACTTCTTTCGAGAGAAACTCCTTCTCAAGAAAGTTTCCGAATTTAGCAACAAAAGTCTTGCCTTCGGATCTGTGATAGAAGGTGTATCCAATAGTTTCCTTTGGATATCCTATGAAGACACATTTCTCCGATTTGGGTTCGAGCTTATCAGGTTGAAGCTTTTTCACATAAGCATCGCAGCCCCAAACTTTCAGAAACGACAAATTTGTTTTCTTGCCAAACCATAGTTCATAAGGCGTCGTCTCAACGGATTTTGATGGTGCCCTATTTAATGTGAATGCGGCCGTCTCTAGAGCGTATCCCCAAAACGATAGCGGTAAATCAGTAAGAGACATCATAGATCGCACCATATCTAGTAAAGTACGATTACGACGTTCGGACACACCATTACGCTGTGGTGTTCCGGGTGGCGTGATTTGCGAAACTATTCCACAATTTTTCAAATGTACACCAAACTCGTAACTCAAATATTCTCCTCCACGATCAGATCGTAGAAACTTTTATTTTCTTGTTATGATGATTTTCCACTTCACTCTGAAATTCTTTGAACTTTTCAAATGTTTCAGACTTATGTTTCATTAAGTAGATATACCCATATCTGCTTAAATCATCTGTGAAGATGAGAAAATAACGATATCCGCCACGAGCCTCAGTATTCATCGAACCGCATACATCTGTATGTATGATTTCCAACAAATCTGTTGCTCTCTCCATAGTACCAGAGAACGGTGTTTTAGTCATCTTGCCCATGAGGCACGGTTCGCAAGTACCAAGTGATTCATAATCAAGTGGTTCCAAAAGTCCATCAGTATGGAGTTTCTTCATGCGCTTTACACCGATATGACCTAAACGGCAGTGCCACAAATAAGTTGCACTATCATTATCAACTCTGCATCTTTTGGCTTCTACATTATGAATATGTGTATCACTACTATCGAGATTCAACAAGAATAGACCACTCTTCAAGGGTGCATGACCATAAAAGATATTACTCATATAAATAGAACAACCATTATTCTCTGATTTAAATGAATAACCGTCTCGCATTAAACAAGATCCAGATATAATGTTCATGCTCAACGCTGGCACCAAATAACAATTATTTAGGTCTAATACTAATCCCGAAGGTAGATGTAGAGGTAGCGTGCCGACTGCGATCACATCGACTTTGGAACCGTTTAACACGCGCATCGTCACCTCGTCCTTAGCCAATCTTCGCTTAATCTGTAGTCCCTGTTTCGAGTTGCAAATATTAGCAACAGAACCAGTATCAAATACCCAGGTGCTACTGCGAGCATTAGTAAGGTACACATCAATAACATGTATATCACATATACCTTTGTTCACCTTGCCATCCTTCTTATCCGCCAAATACTTGGGGCAGTTCCGCTTCCAGTGACCAGTCTGCTTACAGTAGAAGAACTCCGTTTCAGGCTTAGGTCCAGACTTGGGTTTCTTCTCTTGAGCAGCAACTTGCTTGCCGTTCTTCTTGAACTTCCCCTTCTTCTTCCCTTTGCCCTTTTTCTTGAAACTAGTGGTTTTGTTAACCATCAACACTTGATGCTCCTTTTTGATTTCTACCTCCGCAGCTTTCAGCATTGCGAAGAGCTCGGGAATAGTCTTGTTCATCCCTTGCATATTGTAGTTCATCATGAAGCTCTTGTAGCTTGGTGGCAGTGATTGGAGAATTCTGTCAATGACACAATCATCTGGAAGATTAACTCCCAATTGAATCAAGTGATTATTTTACCCAGACATTTTGAGTATATGCTCACTGACAGAACTGTTCTCTTCCATCTTCCAGCTATAGAACTTATTGGAGACTTCATATCTCTCAATCCGGGCATTTGCTTGAAATATTAACTTCAACTCCTGGAACATCTCATATGCTCCATGACGTTCAAAACGTCGTTGAAGTCCCGATTCTAAGCCGTAAAGCATGGCACACTGAACTATCGAGTAGTCATCAGCTTTGCTCTGCCAGACGTTCATAACATCTGGTGTTGCTCCAGCAGCAGGCCTGGCACCCAGCGGTGCTTCCAGGACGTAATTCTTCTGTGCAGCAATGAGGATAATCCTCAAGTTACGGACCGAGTCCATGTAATTGCTACCATCATCTTTCAACTTTGCTTTCTCAAGGAACGCATTAAAATTCAACGGAACAACAGCACGAGCCATCTATCTACAATCAACATAAACAAGCAAGATACTATTAGGTACTAAGTTCATGATAAATTTAAGTTCAATTAATCATATTACTTAAGAACTCCCACTTAGATAGACATCCCTCTAATCCTCTAAGTTATCACGTGATCCAAATCAACTAAACCATGTCCGATCATCACGTGAGATGGAGTAGTTTCATCGGTGAACATCATTATGTTGATCATATCTACTATATGATTCACGCTCGACCTTTCGGTCTCCGTGTTCCGAGGCCATATCTGTATATGCTTGGCTCGTCAAGTATAACCTGAGTATTCCGCGTGTGCAACTGTTTTGCACCCGTTGTATTTGAATGTAAAGCCTATCACACCCGATCATCACGTGGTGTCTCAGCACGAAGAACTTTCACAACGGTGCATACTCAGGGAGAACACTTCTTGATAATTTAGTGAGAGATCATCTTATAATGCTACCGTCAATCAAAGCAAGATAAGATGCATAAAAGATAAACATCACATGCAATCAATATAAGTGATATGATATGGCCATCATCATCTTGTGCCTGTGATCTCCATCTCCGAAGAAACGTCATGATCACCATCGTCACCGGCGCGACACCTTGATCTCCATCGTAGCATTGTTGTCGTCTCGCCAATCTTATGCTTCCACGACTATCGCTACCGCTTAGTGATAAAGTAAAGCATTACATCACGATTGCATTGCATACAATAAAGCGACAACCATATGGCTCCTGCCAGTTGCCGATAACTCGGTTACAAAACATGATCATCTCATACAATGAAATTTAGCATCATGTCTTGACCATATCACATCACAACATGCCCTGCAAAAACAAGTTAGACGTCCTCTACTTTGTTGTTGCAAGTTTTACGTGGCTGCTACGGGCTTAAGCAAGAACCAATCTCACCTACACATCAAAACCACAACTATAGTTTGTCAAATAGACTCCGTTTTAACCTTCGCAAGGACCGGGCGTAGCCACACTCGGTTCAACTAAAGTTGGAGAGACAGTCGCCCACAATCCACCTGTGTGCAAAGCACGTCGGGGGAACCGGTCTCGCGTAAGCGTACGCATAAGGTTGGTCCAGGTCATCTCGTCCAACAATACCGCCGAACCAAAGTATGACATGCTGGTAGGCAGTATGACTTATATCGTCCACAACTCACTTGTGTTCTACTCGTGCACATAACATCAAACCATAAAACCTGGCTCTGATACCACTGTTCGGGAACGTAGTAATTTCAAAAATTTCCCTACACACACGCAAGATCATGATGATGCATAGCAACGAGGGGGAGAGTCTGATCTACGTACCCTTGTAGATCGCAACAGAAGCGTTGACACAACGTAGAGGAAGTAGTCGTACCTCTTCTTCCCGATCCGACCGATCCAAGCACCGTTACTCCGGCACCTCAGAGTTCTTAGCACACGTACAGCTCGATGACGATCCCCGGACTCCGATCCAGCAAAGCTTCGGGGAGGAGTTCCGTCAGCACGACGGCGTGATGACAATCTTGATGTTCTACCGACGCAGGGCTTCGCCTAAGCACTACAATGATATGATCGAGGTGGAATATGGTGGCAGGGGGCACCCCACACGGCTAAGGAACGATCACGTGGATCAACTTGTGTGTCTAGAGGTGCCCCCTGCCTCCGTATATAAAGGAGCCAAAGGGGAGGGTGCGGCCGGCCTAGAGGAGGGCGCAGGAGGAGTCCTACACCTACCGGGAGTAGGACTCCCCCCCAATCCTAGTTGGACTAGGTTTCCCCAAGGGGGAAAGAGAGAGAGGGGGGCCGGCCACCTCTCCTAGTCCTAATAGGACTAGGGGAGGGGGGAGGCGCGCGGCCACCTTTGGGCTGCCCCTTTCTCCTTTCCACTAAGGCCCATTAAGGCCCATATGGCTTCCGGGGGGTTCCGGTAACCTCCCGGTACTCCGGTAAAATCCCGATTTCACCCGGAACACTTCCGATATCCAAATATAGGCTTCCAATATATCAATCTTTATGTCTCGACCATTTCGAGACTCCTCGTCATGTCTGTGATCACATCTGGGACTCCGAACTAACTTTGGTACCTCAAAATGCATAAACTCATAATAACTGTCATCGTAACGTTAAGCGTGCGGACCCTACGGTTCAAGAACAATGTAGACATGACGGAGACACATCTCCGGTCAATAACCAATAGTGGGACCTGGATGCCCATATTGGCTCCTACATATTCTACGAAGATCTTTATCGGTCAGACCGCATAACAACATACGTTGTTCCCTTTGTCATCGGTATGTTACTTGCCCGAGATTCGATCGTCGGTATCCAATACCTAGTTCAATCTCATTACCGGCAAGTCTCTTTACTCGTTCCGTAATACATCATCTTGCAACTAACTCATTAGTCACAATGCTTGCAAGGCTTATGTGATGTGCATTACCGAGAGGGCCCAGAGATACCTCTTCGACAATCGGAGTGACAAATCCTAATCTTGAAATACGCCAACCCAACATCTACCTTTGGAGACACCTGTAGAGCTCCTTTATAATCACCCAGTTACGTTGTGACGTTTGGTAGCACACAAAGTGTTCCTCCGATAAACGGGAGTTGCATAATCTCATAGTCATAGGAACATTATAAGTCATGAAGAAAGCAATAGCAACATACTAAACGATTGGGTGCTAGGCTAATGAAATGGGTCATGTCAATCAGATCATTCAACTAATGATGTGACCTCGTTAATCAAATAACAACACATTGTTCATGGTTAGGAAACATAACCATCTTTGATTAACGAGCTAGTCCAGTAGAGGCATACTAGTGACACTTAGTTTGTCTATGTATTCACACATGTATTATGTTTCCGGTTAATACAATTCTAGCATGAATAATAAACATTTATCATGAATATAAGGAAATAAATAATATCTTTATTATTGCCTCTAGGGCATATTTCCTTCAAATAGAACAATTGATCATTGATCTCTTAGCCGTGTGCGGTGCCCCCTCCACCATAATCCACCTCGGTCATATCGTAGTGGTGCTTAGGCCAAGCCCTGTGTCGGTAACTTCATCAACACTGTCACCACGCCGTCGTGCTGACGAAGCTCTTTCCCGAAGCTCTACTGGATCGTGGGTTCGTGGGACGTCACCGAGCTGAACGTGTGCTGAACGCCGAGGTGTCGTACGTTCAGTACTGAGGATCGGTCGATCGTGAAGACGTACGACTACATCAATCGCGTTGTCATAACGCTTCCGCTTACGGTCTACGAGGGTATGTAGACGACACTCTCCCCTCTCGTTGCTATGCATCACCATAATCTTGCGTGAATAAATAATTTGCTACCCATGATGATAGCTACGCATGCCCCAATATTTATCTCTAATTATTTTCATAAATTATTTTGGACTATGAAAAATAATTCCATAACAAAAATAACGTGACTTTGGACCAGCCAGGCAAGCAATTATGCAATTATGCCAAAAAAAAGGCAAACAAAAACACTAAGAGAAGTGAGAAAAGGCTCTTTCTACACAACGAAGAGGCACTTGTGTAAAAAGGGAAATAAAAAGACAAAGAGAAGTGAGAAAAAGTCATTTCTATACGAGAAAAATGCACTTGTGCCAATCTGATCAGAAACCCGACACAGCGACACCTCATATGTCAAAAAAAGGCATTTATGCCAAAGGGTGTGTATGTGCCACCATGCGTGCATAGCTACCACCATGCATAGGAAATCGCCTCTCATCTTGCGTGTACGTAGGAAATTTTTTAAAATTACTACGTTTTCCAACAGTCTAGTCGTATCCAAGAAAATTTTCATCCCAGGTAGGCACAAAAGATAAATAATCTTGTATACATAGTTGGCATCTTTCTTGGTTAGATTGTCGTTCAGATACTTGTGCAAGCAAGTGTCCTCGACTGCAACATGGAGCGGTAGTAGGTCCTCCATGACAGTAGATTGGTCAATGCGCCGTGGTGGAGGAGCAACCTGATCATGTCAATAGAGAATCTTTCGGCAGCTTCGTGGAGGGGAAAGTAGCCATACTTGTTCATACCGTTTGGACTGGCGCGGAAACCTCCGAGCTCGGGAGCCTTGCCCTCCAGGACAAGTTTTGCACACCGCAGGGCATCATGAATAATCATCCGGTTGAGGACTTCAGGGATGATGATGAAGCCCCAAGCAATACAACTCGGGCACACAGCATACAAGCGAAGGAAGCGCTGGACATTGTCCTTCTCGAGAATGGGCAACAGGTGGGGATACATCTTGTAGAAGGCAGAATTCACAACCTGGGGAGTGCGATCCGGGATGATTATATGGGTTGCTCTGGAGGTCTTGAGCAAAGCGTTTCTTTGCTTACACCACTCTGGGTAGGATTTGTGGGTGGAAGGATCGTACTGGGGACAGGGAGGATTCCATGGATCGCATGCAATAGAGGTTTCTTTACCTTGAGATGCACAATCAACATGGGAATCAGATCTCAGTGCCTCGAATTTATGTATCAGCCCCATTGTTGCACCATTAAGCCGGAACTCCATATCCAGCGTTTGTCAGCGATCAATCTACCGCGATTCGCAGACGACGTAGACAAAGGAAGGGCGATATTTCCAGGATGCAACGGCCTGTGGAGGGAGGAGGGAGGGGAAGAGCAGAAGCTTGATGAGTACGAGGGGGTGGGGATGGGGGAGGGGGAGGGTGGGGATTAGATCGTCGCCATTGAGAGGAGAAAAACCTGGCCGCCCGAGGGTCGAGTTCAGGTCGTCGCCAGCGGGAGAAAAAAACCCTAGCTGCCGGCTGCCTCTCTTCCGGCGGTGGCAGATAGGTAGGCAGCAATCTCTTTTTTTTTATGAGGGGAGGTAACCATATTTTTTTAAGAACAAGTAGAAGTTAACTCACACTTTTATCTCTACCCTTTATCTCTACTTACTTAAGAAGAACATAAGGTTTCCGTTTCACCTTTCTTCCTACCAACCCTTCGTCTAATCTTTTCTGTATAATAATCAATCACCTTAATTTATTTACCTTTTAAATCAATTTCATTTTAATTTACTTACCAAACTTCTGATCAAAACATAAGGTAAATCACTGGTAGAACTTGATTAATATTTATTTACACAATCGGATACCATGGGCGGGTAAATCACTTCTGATCAAAGTATAAGGTAAATCATAGACATAATTTAATGAGCATTTATTTACACAATGGCATAATATGGGCAGGTACACACAAGCTAATTAACATAATACAATATTTATATCTCGTTGCAACGCACAGGTATTGTTCTAGTAGGTTTATAAATGCACAAGAGCATGAATGTGCAACACTCTTTTTTTTTGCAGTGCCCAGCGCTGGTCGATCGGCCCAAATTTTCGTATGTCATTGCCATGCAAGCATCCGATTTGGCAGCCCACAGACGTTGACTTGTTCTTCTTGCCCCCAAAATGACCCGTGATTCGCACCCGCATAATCTACGCTCGCCCCACGCACCGCGTGGTCACCGCCCCCGACATCCTCCACATCCACCATCATCACCCTTAATCGGAGTTCGGGGCTCCACACCGTCGTCGCTGTCGCACGTCCTCACAATCTCGCTGTCGTTCCCTGCACCGCCGAGTTGCCGGATGCAGCCCCTCTCTAGCCGGCTGCAGCTTGCGGCCAAGCCGATTCTAGCAACTCGGGCGCCCATCTAAGCACAGCGTTGCCACCTCCGGCTCTTCTTCGTAGTCGACTTGCACCACCGTCTTCCACCAAACAAAAAAAATCTTAGCAACTAAGAATCCGAGAAAATAGTTAGTTGAAGCAAAAAAATAGCCGGTTCCAGCAAAAGTAACACTGTTTCCAGCAAACAAAACTCCAGTAGTCTGTTGAAACAAACAATAGCCGGTTCCATCAAAAAGTAATTCAGCAACAAAGTCCAGTAGTTGGATCCAGCAAAAAGTTTGTCGGTTGTACCATTCCTCACCATCAGATGTACCATCTCTCGCGACCGGTCGTAGCGTCTTGCTTCCGGGGTTACAGCACTCCCATAAGCGAAGGTGGTGTGGGCACATCCTTGATGACGACTGCATCGTCGTGTTTATTGAGCTCGCAGCAGTGTGTGAGCGGAAACAGTGGGCGAAAAGCGGAGGCTTTGCCGTGAGGTGGCTATTATGCACCGCACCAGCGGCCCTTGTAGCATACCTCGCCACCCCATGTAGCACCAGTAGCTCGCGGTGGTTTCTCTATGGAGAAAGGAAGGGAAGGGGCAGTGGAAGAGAGGAACGAGATCCTCTGACTTGGAAGAAACTAATGCCGAGGGACGTCGTACACCCAGCGCCGTTGATCTATATCCAACGACACTCGCTACCAGCGCTACTTTCACTCGTATGGACACGAAAACAAGCAGCCCATACGGCCCAGTACGCCCAGAACTCCTCGCTCGCGCGTCACTGCAGAAAAAAAAAGCTGTTCGGCCGGTCGCTGTCGCCTCGCTCACCTTCAGGCGCGACGGGGAAGAGCAGCCGCTGCTCCTTCAAGGCGCGACGCTGGCCGGCGGGGAAGAGCAGCTGCTGCTCCTTCAGGGCGCGACGCCTCCTAGCCACGCCCCAGAACCGTGGAGCAAGCTACATCGCCGCCGCCATCAAAAGCAATATTTTAAATAGCACGCTATTTTGCCGTCATAACGCGGTTATAGCATATTTGGAGAAGAGACGTTATGTTTTGGCAAAATCGGACGCTACGGCGCTAATCGCGTAATTAGCGCGCTACACACGCTATAAAGTTGTAACATTGTAACGTTACAACATGCAGACCATGCAAAACTGAAATAAGCACAGTCCAGCAGGACCAGCAGGCCAAAACCAACCCACGACCACTAGCTTTCTCACTCCTTTTATCAGATTCTCCCACTAGCTTTCTCACTCCTTTTATCAGATGCATATATTGCTTGCTCCCATGAAAAATTTAGTTGCTTAAATACTTTATTTCTAGATATATTTGATTTTTTTTGCAAACGCTATTTTGAAATATAGCACGCTATTAGCGTGCTATAACTTGTGTAGCATTTAGAGAAGGGCCTCGCTATATTTTGTAGCGTGCTATTTAAAATATTGATCAAAAGTAATGTGTAATGAATAGTGTGACTGAATTTAAATTCAGTTTGCAATGTCATTTGAGATTGGAGTTCAGTGAATAGTTTGACTGAAGCTTTGTTTGGCTGTTGAGTTTGATTTGGCTGAATATTTCATTTGAGAGTGGAGTTGAGCGGTTCCAGGACTACAAAGACCAACAAGTCAATGCTTGATTTGGCTACTGAATGTACAATTATCATAAAAAGTGACTGAGATTGAGAAAAATAGGTGCCAAAACATATCTCTGGGAGATATGGCTGGAGATTGAGCATTTTAATTCCTACTTGTACAGAAGTTCGACTTGTACATGTGCATAATTAGACTGAAGCGAATGGCAAAATGTTGTCCAGAACTGAACTTGGACTGAACTCAATGTCAAGTGTTGCCCAGAATTGAACTTGCACACCAATGCCCTCTCATTCATTTGCCCAAAAACAACAGTACTTCACCATGACCCAGTGAAAAGATCATCTGTAATTGGCCCCTGAAAATTAAATAAATAAGAATACCGTATGAGCAAGATTTTGCAATCTCTAGTTGGATCATTCTAGATTTTTAAACTACATGGGCAAGATTATACCATCAGCAACTAAGTGAAGCTAAGGTTGGTCTTGTAACCTTGAGGCACCTCTGCATTATCCCTATAAACTCTATCATTTGCAACTTGTGCACCACCACCACCTGCCACTTCCCCGACCTCCTGCATCTTGTTGTGAAAGAAAATTGGAGGCTGTGAGAATTAATGGACATAATGATAACACCGAAAGCATTGTATTGTTTATCAACATACCTCTTCACCCAACTGTGATGTAGCTCTGTTTTCTCTCTTTTTCCTAGCCTTGTGCTTCTTATCGAGCCAATTTTTTTTTCCGTTTTGAACTCTTTGTTTGGACCTCCTTTTTCTTTAAACATGCATTAGTCAACAAGTCATTTGATGGGCTAGCACCTGTCGGAATTGTACATGGATACCCCAATGTGCTTGCACATGCATTAATTTTTTCTTCAATTTGCTTACCAAGGATGTCAAGTGTGTTGTCTATTAACACGACACATTCCGGAAAGTAGGCCACTCGATCTGCCAAATTATGAAATTTGTGGGACATATATTTGTAGCTAAGCATGGCATCCATATTCGGATTTAAGATGATATTTCTTCCTTCTTTGTCTTGTACAGTTCCACTTCGTGCTTCCTTTGTCCAGCGCTTTAACACATAATGTGGCGGTAGTGACTTGATATTCATCAAATCGAGAACTTTAAGAGCATGGCCACACAATATCCCAATTCTATCAAATTGCTGGCAGCCGCACACAACTGTTTGCTTCATAGGATCACCTATCACTGGTAGAAAAAGGGCCTATAGTCCCGGTTCGTAAGGGCCTTTAGTCCCGGTTCCTGAACCGGGACTAAAGTGTCGGTACTAATACTTCCCACCTTTAGTCCCGGTTTAATCCAGAACCGGGACTAAAGCCCCTCCACGTGGGCAGTGCGCAGAGCCCAGTCAGTAGACCCTTTGGTCCCGGTTGGTGGCACCAACCGGGACCAATAGGCATCCACGCGTCAGCATTTCTGTGGCTGGGGTTTTAGTTTTTTTTTGAAAGGGGGGGAGGGTTGGGGGTTTTGGGGGGTTAATTTAGGTGTTTCATATATTGTGTTAGCTAGCTATAATTAATATAGATAAGTGTCCTCTCTTATGTTCGTGCTTGGTCGACGCTACGTACTATACATACGTATAGAGAGGACTAGACACGCTGGCTAGCTAGTATGCAAACGAAGGAAAAAGAAGATCGTCATGAACATATATGCATACCGAGAGAAGTGATATCGACCACCTCTCCTACTCCGAGAGATTGGTCGAACAACAAGTTCTCGTATATCTATCTGACACTACCGGCTACATATATACAGTAATTATCTCTTACAAATATAATCATACGGACTCAGGTTTAACATAGAATTCTCCGTCTTCAGGGATCACGTGGTCAAGAAAGAATGCCGCCAATTCCTCTTGAATTCCTCGCATGCGAGCTGGTGCTAGGAGTTCATCCCGCTTCCGAAACATCTAATTTAAAGAAGGGGGTCAATACATATATATATGAACGAATGAAACTCAACACAAATGATGGTAATAAAATAAAATTGTGAATGTTGTTATTTACGTACTTCATATTGTTCGTTAGAGTACCCGCCCCGCTCACACGTCGTGTGTAGGATGGACTACGATAAATAGAGGTCAATCAAACTGATAAGCAAGAATGCTAAATGGTATTGATGAAACTAGCGCTTGAATCACTAGGAGATGCGCGGAACATGCTACTATAATACTTACTTTCGGGTGTCTAAATTCCAGCTCCTTCGGCAGTCCCGGAACTTTTTTGGTGAATTTTCTCCAAACCCTGCCGGACAAAGAAAACAATTACTTGATATCAGGAAATGAACAAAGTTGCTGATATGGTGGATAATGATCGATTTAACTTACTTTTTGAGGATTTCAGTCATGTCTGCATAGTCCTGGGGATCTTTTCATCTTGAGTCTAAGACGGTTACTAGTCCCTGCTCAAACTTAATCTCTAGGAGAATATAGTGGAAACTGCACACGCATGCATAACTCATGAATTACATTACTATAACCTTGACTAATATATAAGGAAAACCGAATACGCACAAGACAGTAACACTCACTTGAAGTTGTAAGAAAAGAGTATTATATCTTTGTTTTGATTTATTACGAACGATTGTAGCATGTTGGCCTCGGTAGCTGCGGCATGAAGTTTAACCTCAGTTGCATCTATGAGATATGTGTTAATGAACCCAATATCACCGACTTGTCTTTTCTTCAATTCGACGATCTTCAATCTGCATAATATAGTGAGGATGATTATAAATACATGCAATGAAAGAGCTAAGCTATATAGAGAAACTTAATGACAGAAGTAGTACTACTTACAGACAGTAGCAGGCGATCGTTGTTTTATCGAGGGCCAATTGATTGAAAAACTGATAGAACTCCTCAAATGAAACAGGCAACAGATCAATTCCAACGAGGTCATGCTCCTTTTTAACTCTCACATACAAAGTACTCCTCCCCCCAGAGTCTCTGCAGATTTTCAAGTACCAGTCATGCAATCTTCGCATCATCGTTGATAGAGATCTTTCATCTTTGACGAGACGCTTCCCGTACTCGTATCTTTGCATCTGCATGTCCATGGGTTCATAATGTACTTCGTGGGGCAGGTAATCTGCAAGATTATTATAACCGGGCACCATCCTCGGATCATTAGCGACGTCGTGGCTAGGCACCTTGAGCGGGGGGCATGATTGCTTCGCTTGTTTGCCGAGCTGGGCAATTTGTTTCCCAGCTCGTCGTTCTTTCAGCCTTTGATCACTGACAGTACTTCCCGACCGCTCCGCTTCGGCAAATTCCTTTCCAATAATGCGGTCATAGTTTCCTTTCGGCGGATCAGACTTCGGTGGTTTTGTCAGGGCAGCCAGAGTGCGCTTCACTTTCACCCGATCTACCTTCTCCTCCGGAGGTGGATGTTTCTTTGCTTTCTCCCCTTCAAAGAATTTCCTCACTTCTTCTCGCGCGATCTCGACGTTCTCCTCCTGGGTCCTCTCGTATGGTAACTTCTCTGGAGTCTTCAGAGAAGGACCTAATCTGTATGTCCTCCCGCCTCTGGTTGTACTGCTAGACGCCGACCGAGCAGACGAAGCGGTTGTCTTCTTTACTTGCTTAAGAGGCGGAGGAGAAGGACTACGACCCGCCGGAGCAGCTGGAGCGGCGGCAGGTCTCTTCTGCCCTTGCTGACAAGGCGGAGAAGGAGGAGGTTGGCTACTCGGGCGCGTCGGCGCAGGCGGAGACGGAGGCGGAGACGGAGGCGGAGTGCCGCCACACGCCGGAGAAGGAGCCGGCCGAGGGCCCTGATCGTCACTCGCCGGAGGAGGAGGCGGTGGAGGAGGCGGAGTGCCCTGACTCGCCGGAGGAGGAGGAGGAGGCGGAGGCGTCCAGTTCGGAAGGTTGATGAGGTCCTTCCGCCATAGGCATGGAGTCTTCAGAGCAGACCCCAGCCGAGTCTCCCCTTCACCGGTAGGGTGGTCAAGCTGGAGGACCTCAAATCCCTCCGTTATCTCATCCACCATCACCCTAGCATATCCTTCTGGAATCGGCATGCAGTGAAAAGTTGCGCCGGGTTCAGTAGGATAAACAGAGCCAACAGCCGCCTTGACCTTCAAATTCATCCATTGCGTCATAAGGTGGCAATTTTGAGACTCCGTTATAGCATCCACAGGATAGCTGGCAGGAGCCGTCAAGGCATGCTGCAGGTGAAGCAGCTCGGTGGAAGCCACACTGCTTCTGCGCTGAGATGGCGGGGTAGCTTCGGGGGAGGCTTCGGCAGTACGTTTGCTGTGATTTGCTTCTCGTTCCTCTATCGCTTGTACCCTTGCGTGCAGCGCCTGCAGTTCGGTCTGCTGCACTTTTTTCCTCCTCTCATGGGATTTGTAACCGCCTGCGTCCGGAAACCCAACCTTCCACGGAACGGAGCCTGGCGTGCCTCGTGTCCGTCCAGGGTGCTCAGGATTACCGAGGGCCATTGTGAGCTCGTCGTGCTCTCTGTTTGGAAAGAACGTCCCTTCCTGCGCTGCGTCGATATAGTGCTTAAGCTTACTGACTGGTATGTCCATTTGTTTGTTCGTCCAAATGCATTTCCCTGTTTCAGGGTCCAAGGTTCCGCCAGCCCCGAAGAACCAAGTCCGGCAACGGTCTGGCCAGTTATTTGTCTCTGGTTCGATCCCTTTATGAACCAGATCATTCTCAACCTTGGACCATTTAGGCCGGGCTACGAGGTAGCCACCTGACCCCGTGCGATGGTGAAGCTTCTTCTTCGCGGCATTTTGCTTGTTTGTCGCCGACATCTTCTTACTCTTTTCCGATGTCTTGTAGGCCACAAATGCGGGCCAGTGATCTCTGATCTTCTCATATTTTCCCTTGAATTCTGGTGTCTCTTTTTTATCGACAAACCTATTCAGCTCTTTCTTCCACCTCCTAAATAGATCTGCCATCCTCTTCAGAGCAAAAGACTTGATTAATTTCTCTTTAATTGGGTTCTCTGGATTATCCTCCGGCGGTAGGGTGAAATTTGACTTCAGCTCAGTCCAAAGATCATTTTTCTGCATATCATTGACATAAGACACCTCAGGGTCTTCTGTAGCCGGCTTAAACCATTGCTGGATGCTTATCGGGATCTTGTCCCTAACCAGAACCCCGCACTGAGCAACAAATGCACTCTTTGTCCGGAGGGGTTCAATAGGTTGGCCGTCGGGCGCGATTGCTGTGATCTCAAGCTTTTCATCCGAGCTCAACTTTTTCTTCGGGCCTCGTCTCTTTACCGAAGTTGTGCTCGATCCGGAGGGCTAGAAAAAAGAACAAAGACTTAATTAATATGTGTACATACCAAAACAATGAATGCATCAATCAGCTAATCAGCATAGGCTTAACTAATATATATACCTGGCCGGACTCGGTTCGGTCACCGGAGCCGTCATCACGGTCTCCTTCTTGCACCGGCATTAGGTCACCGGCGCCGTCCTCATGTTCTTCTTCTTGCACCGGCATTAGGTCACCGTAGCCAGCTTGTTCACCCTCTCCTTCCAGACCATCGATATCGTTGAGATAGTACGAGACGGCATCACTTCCTTCTGCGATTATGTCCCTCAACAACGCTTCTTTTGTTGCTTCGTCTAGGGCGGTGTCCATAGTTTCTACAAATATTTACAGCATGGCAATTATTATTCAAACATGACAGATGGATATATTAGTGCCAAACGTAGAACTAGCTACCTAATCATAGTAAGCTATCGGGAGGGGGTATATATCGACAACGACGACACTACATCTATATATGTCCCTCGACGACCCTCGTTCCCGATAAAAAAAGAGGAAGAAGAAGAAAAAAAAGAGGAGAAGAAAGAATAGAGGAGAAGAACTCCTCTATTCTTTCTTCTCCTCTTTTTTCTTCTTCTTCCTCTTCTTTTTTTATCCTCTTCTTCCTCTCATGTTCGAGAGGATCGCCTTGGGGTCGGGAGGTTGCCTAGTGTCAAAGGATTCAACAAAATCATGTCTTCATCATTAGGCGAAAGTAACATGTGCATGCTGGTAGGAAGCTCTTCAAAGTTGTTCTGGAACGGAGTCCCAGATAGGATAATTCGCTTTTTGGTACAAAGTTCAGCAAGAGCCTTCCGAATATCGCTATTTGGAAGGCCTTTGCTGAATTCGTACCAAAAGGCGGATTATTCTATCCCGGACTCCATTCCAGAACAACTTTGCAGAACTTCGTACCAACATGCCCTGGTTACTTCCGGCTAATGATGAAGGCATGGATTTCTTCAATACTTTGACACTAGGAAACCTCTCTCGACCCCTCGGCGATTCTTGACCCCTCGAACCCTCAACGAGCCTGAAACCCTCGACCCTTGACCCCTTAACGACCCTCGACCCACTACCCTAGTTCCCGACCCTCGACCAATAGAGGAGAAGAAGAAAGGAATAGCTAGAGGAGAAGATCGAAGAAAAAAAAGAAGAAACAAAAGAGGAGAAGAAAGAATAGAGGAGTTCTTCTTCTCCACTATTCCTTTCTTCTTCTCCTCTTTTTTTTCTTCTGTTTTCTTCTTCTTATTTATTTCTCCTCTTCTTTTCGGTAGAGGAAACCCTAAATAGCTAGCAAGTATCGTGGGTGTGAGATACATGTGGCCTTCGGTGTCGGACACTACATCCACGTCCCACAAGTGACGTGGGCGTCGAAACCCGCTCCACTTGTGGGATGTGGATGTAGTGTACGACACCGACGGTACGTGTATCTCACACCGACGATACTTTCTATTTAGGGTTTCTCGACCCTCGACCCTCGACCCCTAGGCGACCGTCGATCCCTCTCTTTTTTTTCCTCTTCTTTTTTATCCTCTTCTTCCTCTACCGCTCGGCGACCCTCGACGACCCTCGTTCCAGATAAAAAAAAGAGGAAGAAGAAGAAAAAAAAAGAGGAGAAGAAAGAATAGAGGAGATCTTCTCTCCTCTATTCTTTCTTCTCCTCTTTTTTCTTTTCTTATTCCTCTTCTTTTTTATCCTCTTCCTCCTCTCATGTTCGACGACCCTCGACCCCTCGGCGACCCTAGACCCCCTCTCGACCCCCTCTTCTTCTCCCTCTTCTTCCCCTTCTTCCCCGCCTAAAATGACCTAAAATGAAAATAACCTAAAATTCACTAAAGTTATCGATGACCCTCTTCTCCCCTCTTCTTCTCCTTTCTTACACATATACATTATAGCCACATACACATATATGAACAGAAAAATAGACATATACATTGTTCACATACACATATACATTTTATGAACAGAAAAAATCCTAGTTTTTCTAAAAAAACAGAAAAAATAGAAAAAATCCTAATTGTTCACATACACATATACACATATATGAACAGAAAAAATAGACATATATGAACAGAAAAAATCCTAATTTTTCAAAAAAACAGAAAAAATAGAAAAAATCCTAATTGTTCACATACACATATACACATATATGAACTGAAAAAATAGACATATACATTAGAAAAAATCTATGAACAGAAAAAAAATCCTAATTTTTCTAAAAAACAATCTTTTGCATTGTTCACATACACATATACATTATAGCCACATACACATATACATCACATATGAACAAAAAAAATAAAGTAATAAAAATAAAAAAAACAGAGCCGGGCGCGCGGCGGCTCACAGCGCGGGGGCAGGCGAGGGCGTCGGCGCGCGGGGGCGGGACGGGGCAGGGGCTGGGCGACGGCGAGCACGGGGCGGCGACGGCGAGCCCGTAGCAGGGGAGCTCGAGGCGACGGCGGGGGCGGCGAGGGCGCCGGCGCGCGGGGGCGGGACGGGGCAGGGGCAGGGCGACGGCGAGCACGGGGCAGGGGTGCGGGGCGACGGCGACGGCGAGCACGGGGCAGGGGCGCGGGGCGACGGCGAGCACGGGCAGCCTGACGGCGTCGTCGGGGCGAGCTCGGGCAGCCTGGCGGCGTCGTCGGGGCGGGGAACTGGCGATGAAATCTGAAAAAACGCCAAGTCTTTGCTTATATAGAAAAGGCTTTGGTCCCGGTTCGTGGCGCAAACCGGGATCAATGCCCCCCTTTAGTCCCGGTTGGTGCCACAACCCGGGACCAAAGGCCAATTTTCGGCAGCCCAAAGGGCGGGAATCGGCGGCCTTTGGTCCCGGTTGGTGGCACCAACCGGGACTAAAGGGGGGGCAATGGTCACGGTTGGTGCCACGAACCGTGACCAATGCCACCTTTAGTCCCGGTTGGTGCCTCCAACCGGGACCAATGCCCTTGTGCGCCCCGCGTCCAAAAGTTTAGTCCCACATCGCTAGTTGAGAGCGCCCAACACTAGTTTATAAGGTCTGCTGCCTCCTCCCTCTCGAACTCCTCCGAACTGAAGGCCGATGGGCCTAATTTGACACTGCTTTGCCTGTGGGCCTATTGGGCCTTCTGCGGGCCTGAATCCTGGCCCATGTAGGGTTTCTAGTCGTATTCAGGTCGTGGAGGCCCAGTAGGTGGCATTTTTTTTCTTTTTTCTTTTTTATTTCTACATTTTTTTGGTTTTTTATTTTTTTCTTTTAGGTCACAAAAATTATAAACTTTCTATTAGTGCCATTAGTTTTAAATTTTAAATAGTTTAAATTTGAATTTTTAAAAATTTGTGTGAATCACTAGTTTATGAATAACTTTACTATAAAATTAGAATTTTTTTTCTATTTATTTTTTATTTCTACTTACAACTAAATACTTACAGTTTTTTAGTGATTTCTTTTTGCTTTTAGGTCACAAAAATTATAAACTTTCTGTTAGTGCCATTAGTTTTAAATTTTAAATAGTTTAACTTTGAATTTTTACAAATTTGTGTGAATCACTAGTTTATGAATAACTTTACTATAAAATTAGAATTTTTTTCTATTTATTTTTTATTTCTACTTACAACTAAATACTTACAGTTTTTTAGTGATTTCTTTTTGCTTTTAGGTCACAAAAATTATAAACTTTCTGTTATTGCCATTAGTTTTAAATTTTAAATAGTTTAAATTTGAATTTTTAAAAATTTGTGTGAATCACTAGTTTATGAATAACTTTACTATAAAATTAGAATTTTTTTCTTCTTTGCTATTTATTTTTTATTTATACTTACAATTAAATACTTATAGTTTGATTTTAGGTCACACCAATTATATTTTTTTTGGTATTGAAGAATATTATAGTTTTATTTTAGTTGATCATAACATAATATTTTAATTGATTGTTTTTATTTTCATAAAAGTTTTGTAGTTCATTCTGTTTGCTATTAATTCATTCTTTGAGCTAAATGACTCTGAAATTGGAAAGCATTTCAAAATGAACTCTGAAAAGGTTGAAAGTTGGCATGGTATCATCATTTCACCCACATAGCATGTTCCAAAAAGTAGAGAGGGTTACGACAAAAACTTGATGCACTTCGTGTACAAAATGGACAATCACTTTCGAAGTATCAAAGTTTCAAACCATAAGAAATGAAAGCATTTCAAATGAACTCTGAAAAAGTTGAAAGTTGGGATGGTATCATAATTTCACCCACATAGCATTTTCTTATTGCGGGAGAAAGTCTTCACTTTTTCTTCGCTTATGTCATTTTCTTATTGCGTCGTAACCATGGATAATCTTCATTGTTTATCGGGATGCTTGGGTCAGCCTTGAAA
Source organism: Triticum monococcum (assembly GCA_034509565.1). Classification (NCBI taxonomy): domain Eukaryota; kingdom Viridiplantae; phylum Streptophyta; class Magnoliopsida; order Poales; family Poaceae; genus Triticum; species Triticum monococcum. Next base: position 750,278,426 of record CM067843.1, on the reverse strand, counting down.
TGAAAGGGAGGAATTTCATGAAACTTTTCATAATCTTCAGACATGTCTGTCTTGCCGTCCACTCCCAGGATGTCCCTTTTTTCTGAAAGAACTATGTGGCGCTTTGGCTCATCGTATGATGTATTCGCTTCCTTATCTTTTCTTTTTCTCGGTTTGGTAGATATGTCCTTCACATAGATAACCTATGCCACATCATTGGCTAGGACGAACGGTTCGTCAGTGTACCCAAGATTTTTCAGATCCACTGTTGTCATTCCGTACTGTGGGTCTACCTGTACGCCGCCGCCAAACAGAATGACCCATTTGCACTTAAACAAAGGGACCTTAAAATCAGGTCCGTAGTCAAGTTCCCATATGTCCAGTATGTAACCATAATATGTGTCCTTTTCGCTCTCGGTTGCTGCATCAAAGCGGACACCGCTGTTTTGGTTGGTGCTCTTTTGATCTTGGGCGATCGTGTAAAATGTATTCCCATATATCTCGTATCCTTTGTAAGTCAATACTGTCAAAGATGGTCCCCTGGACAACAAGTACAACTCATCACAAACAGTGTTGTCACCTCTGAGACGTGTTTCCAACCAACTGCTGAAAGTCCTGATGTGTTCACATGTAATCCAGTCGTCGCATTGCTCCGGGTGTTTGGAGCGCAGACTGTTCTTGTGTTCATCGACATACGGGGTCACCAAGGTAGAGTTCTGTAGAACTGTGTAGTGTGCTTGAGACCAAGAATATCCGTCCCTGCATATTATTGAGTCTCTTCCAAGAGTGCCTTTTCCAGTCAGTCTCCCCTCATACCGCGATTTAGGGAGACCTATCTTGTTAAGGCCAGGAATGAAGTCAACACAAAACCCGATAACATCCTCTGTTTGATGGCCTATGGAGATGCTTCCTTCTGGCCTAGCGCGGTTACGGACATATTTCTTTAGGACTCCCATGAACCTCACAAAGGGGAACATATTGTGTAGAAATACGGGCCCCAGGATGACAATCTCGTCGACTAGATGAACTAGGACGTGCGTCATGATATTGAAGAAGGATGGTGGGAACACCAGCTCGAAACTGACAAGACATTGCGCCACATCACTCCTTAGCCTTGGTACGATTTCTGGATCGATCACCTTCTGAGAGATTGCATTGAGGAATGCACATAGCTTCACAATGGCTAATCGGACGTTTTCCGGTAAAAGCCCCCTCAATGCAATCGGAAGCAGTTGCGTCATAATCACGTGGCAGTCATGAGACTTTAGGTTCTGAAACTTTTTCTCTGGCATATTTATTATTCCCTTTATATTCGACGAGAAGCCAGTCATGACCTTCATACTAAGCAGGCATTCAAAGAAGATTTCTTTCTCTTCTTTCGTAAGAGCGTAGCTGGCAGGACCTTTATACTGCTTCGGAGGCATGTCGTCTTTTTCGTGTAAATGTTGCAGGTCCTCCCGTGCCTCCGGCGTATCTTTTGTCTTCCCATACACGCCCAAGAAGCCTAGCAGGTTCACGCAAAGGTTCTTCGTCACGTGCATCACGTCGATTGAGGAGCGGACCTCTAGGTCTTTCCAGTAGGGTAGGTCCCAAAATATAGATTTCTTCTTCCACATGGGTGCGTGTCCCTCAGCGTCATTCGGAACAGCTAGTCCACCGGGACCCTTTCCAAAGATGACGTAGGGTAAATCATTGACCATAGCAAGCACGTGATCACCGGTGCGCATGGCGGGCTTCTTCCGGTGATCTGCCTCGCCTTTGAAATGCTTGCCTTTCTTTCGACATTGATGGTTGGTCGGAAGAAATCGACGATGGCCCAGGTACACATTCTTCCTGCATTTGTCCAGGTATATACTTTCAGTGTCATCTAAACAGTGCGTGCATGCGTGGTATCCTTTGTTTGTCTGTCCTGAAAGGTTACTGAGAGCGGGCCAATCGTTGATGGTCACGAACAGCAATGCCTTAAGGTTAAATTCCTCCTGTCTGTGCTCATCCCACGTACGTACACCGTTTCCATTCCACAGCTGTAAAAGTTCTTCAACTAATGGCCTTAGGTACACATCAATGTCGTTGCCGGGTTGCTGAGGGCCTTGGATGAGAACTGGCATCATAATGAACTTCCGCTTCATGCACATCCAAGGAGGAAGGTTATACATACATAGAGTCACGGGCCAGGTGCTGTGATTACTGCTCTGCTCCCCGAAAGGATTAATGCCATCCGCGCTTAAAGCAAACCATACATTCCTTGGGTCCTTTGCAAACTCATCCCAGTACTTTCTCTCGATTTTTCTCCACTGCGACCCGTCAGCGGGTGCTCTCAACTTCCCATCTTTCTTTCGGTTCTCACTGTGCCATCGCATCAACTTGGCATGCTCTTCGTTTCTGAACAGACGTTTCAACCGTGGTATTATAGGAGCATACCACATCACCTTTGCAGGAACCCTCTTCCTGAGGGGCTCGCCGTCAACATCACCGGGGTCATCTCGTCTGATCTTATACCGCAACGCACCGCATACCGGGCATGCGTTCAGATCCTTGTATGCACCGCGGTAGAGGATGCAGTCATTAGGGCATGCATGTATCTTCTCCACCTCCAATCCTAGAGGGCATACGACCTTCTTTGCTGCGTATGTACTGTCGGGCAATTCGTTATCCTTTGGAAGCTTCTTCTTCAATATTTTCAGTAGCTTCTCAAATCCTTTGTCAGCCACAGCATTCTCTGCCTTCCACTGCAGCAATTCCAGTACGGTACCGAGCTTTGTGTTGCCATCTTCGCAATTGGGGTATAACCCTTTTTTGTGATCCTCTAACATGCGATCGAACTTCAGCTTCTCCTTTTGACTAATGCATTGCGTCCTTGCATCGACAATGACCCGGCAGAGATCATCATCATCGGGCACATCGTCTGGTTCCTCTTGATCTTCAGCAGCTTCACCCGTCGCAGCATCATTGGGCACATCATCATCTGGTTCCTCTTGATCTTCACCAGCTCCCCCCGTTGCAGCATCACCGTATTCAGGGGGCACATAGTTGTCATCGTACTCTTCTTCTTCGTCGTCTTCCATCATAACCCCTATTTCTCCGTGCCTCGTCCAAACATTATAGTGTGGCATGAAACCCTTGTAAAGCAGGTGAGAGTGAAGGATTTTCCGGTTAGAGTAAGACCTCGTATTCCCACATTCAGTGCATGGACAACACATAAAACCATTCTGCTTGTTTGCCTCAGCCGCATCGAGAAACTCATGCACGCCCTTAATGTACTCGCGGGTGTGTCTGTCACCGTACATCCATTGCCGGTTCATCTGCGTGCATTATATATAATTAAGTGTCCAAATTAATAGAAGTTCATCATCACATTAAAACCAAAGTGCATACATAGTTCTCATCTAACAACATATAGCTCTCCAGAGCATCTAATTAATTAAACCATACATTGAAACTATGTAAAACATTTCAATGCGAAAACAAATGCGATCATAATCGCAACCAAGGTAACAATTGATCCAACGGCATAATGATACCAAGCCTCGGTATGAATGGCATATTTTCTAATCTTTCTAATCTTCAAGCGCATTGCATCCATCTTGATCTTGTGATCATCGACGACATCCGCAACATGCAACTCCAATATCATCTTCTCCTCCTCAATTTTTTTATTTTTTCCTTCAACAAATTGTTTTCTTCTTCAACTAAATTTAACCTCTCGACAAGGTCGGTTGGCATTTCCGATTCACATACATCCTAGATAAATAAAATCTATGTCACGTTGGTCGGCATAATTTTCATAAACAATAAATGAACCAATAGTTATAAAGATAATATACATACCAAATCCGAATCATAGACAGGACGAGGGCCGACGGGGGCGGATACCAAAACCATCGCACTATATAAGATGCAATAATAAATGTAAGAAAATGATACAAGTATCTATCTAAACATACAAGTAAGAATATTTTTCCTTTCAGAAAGAAGATAAGAATAAGAGGCTCGCCACGGTGGTGTCGGTGATGAGATCGGCGCGGGTGATCGACGGCGGTGAAGACGGGGACGGGGCATGACGGACCGCTAAATCTAGACAAATCTCGAGGAAAATGGAGCTTGGAGGTCGAGCTTCGAGAGGAGAAAGCTTAAGTAGTGTGGCTCGGGCATTCCATCGAACACCTCATGTGCATAGGAGGTGAGCTAGAGCACCACAAAGGCCTCTCCCCCTCGGCCAGAAAAAACAGAGCACTGTGCTCTGCTCTTGCGCGAGGGGGTATATATAGGCAATTCATTGGTCCCGGTTCATGGCATGAACCGGGACTAAAGGGGAGCCTTTGGTCCCGGTTCAAGCCACCAACCGGGACCAATGGTGGTGGGCCAGGAGGGAGGCCCTTTGGTCCCGGTTCGTCCCACCAACCGGGACCAAAAGGTCCAGACGAACCGGGACCAATGGCCCACGTGGCCCGGCCGGCCCCCTGGGCTCACGAACCGGGACCAATGCCCACATTGGTCCCGGTTCAAGACTGAACCGGGACTAATGGGTTGAGGCGGCCTGGACCATAGCCCCTTTTTCTACTAGTGTATAACTTTATACTCCTCCTCAAAGATACAATCTCCTACTAGATATTCATTACAACCATCTAATGCCTTGGTGCATAGCTGACAAGGATATTTCATATTCACCTTCAAAAGCTTCAAAAATACCAGGTGTATATAACTTGCTAACTTGCACCAACATAGGTGGTGGTCTCTTCATAAATATTCTAGGCAACTTTTTCCTTGATTCAAATTCTGAATTCAGTTCATTGTTCCTTTTCCCTTGCACCACCCTTTCAAAATGCTTAAAGAACCGGATGATATCAAAATCAGATTTGAAATGGATTTTCAAGTCATTATTCAAACTCTCACTCAATTGTGTACTTCTCATTCCTAATGTGAAGACATCCTTCATATAACATTCAGCCCATTTTTCCTTTAACTTATATATACTATCCAGCCATGTTTGCTTGCTCATCTTTTTCCTTATGAGGTCAAATTTTTGTTCAAATTCTGCCATGTCTTCGTACTCAAACATGCATGCGCTAAAATCTGATAGAATACTTGTTTCTACATTCTCCTCCTTTTCCTTCTCTTCTTTTTCCTTCTTTTCATTCATCTCTTGCTTCTTCTGTTTTTTCTTCCCTTTTTTCTTCTTTTTTTTCTTCTCCCCATTTTTCTCTTCATCATCCTCTTCACGTAGATGTTTGACAGCATTCTGCATAACTAGATGATACCCCGCACGTTGTTGCGGGAATATTTGCAATACATTTCAATGATATGTGATTTCTATGGAACGTGAATAGTGATACTACGAAAACTAAAATTGCAAATCCATATGCTTTATTGTGTTTGATTAATGTATTGTAAAATATCTAATATATGTTTGCATGTTGAGGTGGACATTTTCATGTGCATGAATGCTTGTTGTGGTGGGCCTTTTGCCATGCATGTTGCTTGATGATGTGGCATGCTTGCATGTTGAGAGAAATATGTTAGTGGGGGCTAGCTATTTAAATATAGAAGATGTGGAAGGTGCATAAACCATGTGGTGCTTCTGGAAACACATCCTCAACTGCATTTCCCATTGCAGTATCTTGATCTGTATAGAATGTTCTTGGCCCCTTTCCTTTATGGGTTGTTAGAAAAGCCTCAAACAACCACTTAAAGGATGCAAATGTTTCATCATACATGAGGGCAGCACCAAAAACTACAGTTTCCCTAAAGTGATTGAATCCGACAAAGACACCAAAGGGCCTACTCTCCTTGTTTGTTCCAAAAGTAGTGTCAAAACTAACAACATCACCAAAATGTGCATAGTCCATGATAATTCTAGCATCAGCCCAGAATATGGTCGCTATTTGTTCTTCACAGTCCATTTGCAATGCATATTGGAATGATGGGTTTTCAGCAATTTTGTCTTGAAAATACTTAAGTATGCTACCCGCTTGGCCATATGCCATTTCTCGTTGGCGCTTGGTCCGCAAATGGTTCTTGTGATCACAGAGGGTATAACTAAGATTGAGTGGTCCACCAACTTGGCGACTAGCCAACTCATGTGCGGGTTTTGGCCTAATTCCCGCATCATCTGCTGTTGCAATTTCAAAAGCTTGTAACTCTGAAATTTTTCTTTGTGACACCATTAAGTGTAAGGTTTCTGCTAGGTGTAGTGTGCGGTTGTGTTCCAAAACCAGCTCCGACACTTTGAGATTTCCCTTCTTCCGGTCCATTTTAAGCTTCATGTGCACTTCACAATTGGTTCTAGTTTCAGCTCGAGGGCACTTTGTCAAATGATCCCTTTTGTCTTGTGCTCGCTGACCCTCATTTGCACAAACAAATTTACATGATATAACCTTGCCTTCGGCTGAACTTTTGTTAGTATACCTTTTCCTAACCTCAAAGCCTTTCTGCCCACCGTAGCTAAGCCAATATGACCAAGCATCATCTGAGCTTCTAAATTCAATGCCAACATAAGGTACCAAACTAGGCAATACAACTCTGCAAAGTAAAAACACCACGAGTAAGGGGATTATAGAAGTATCACTGAACTATTGAGAAACTTGGTAAATCTGAATACGTCCAGACTTGCATATGTGCAGAAATTATGTAATAGTAACACTTAAACATTGAGAAATGATGTAAATCTGAATATATGCAGACTTGTATATGTGCAGAAATTATGTAATAGAACTATCACTGAACTATTGAGAAATTATGTAAATCTGAATATGTGCAGACTTGTATATGTGCAGAAGTTACCTATTGGAATCGGAATCCTGGTGGGCTGTGTTGGCATGTTCTTCCATCTCGGTTGCTTCCTCCATGACAGAAAAGATGTTTGATCAAGTTCAACAAGCTGATTCTTCCATGAGAAAAACGGAAACTTGATCGAGTTCCAAAGCAACCTGATGGTGAAAGTTCGATCAGTTGTAGTGTTTTTATTCATGTGAAAGATGGCGTGAGAGGAGCAGAGTATTAGGAATTACGTGATATTGACGAGCAGAGCAGGGCGTTCACGTCCGGGCTCCGGCGATCTCTTTTTCGTCGGCTGATGCCGTCTGCGTACTCGAGGCTTAGTGGGCTGCTCTTTCGAAGCCCAGTCGGAAGCTAAATCTTGAATAGAATTCAAAAAATTACGCCCCCACAAGGAATCGAACTAGCACCCTTCGCTATCTACAAGCGTTTGGCTAACCGCTACGCCATATCTTTACTACTGATTGAATGCAGCTCCAACACTATAAAAACTACCTATCCATACATGAGTTTTTTAAAAGAAAAATTGGAACTTCAGAGATTTCGAAAAAAAGTTCGTGGACATGCAAAAAAACGTTGCCCCTATTCAAGGAAAGTTCATTGAATTTGAAAAAGTTCATCTTAAAAAAATAGTTCACAGGAAATGAAAAAAGTTCATGAAAAATTTGAAACAAAATCATCAATTTAAATTTTTTCCACAAAACTGAAAAAGTTCATCAATTTTCAAAAAAAGTTCATCGATTTTGGAAAAGTTCATCGAAATTGGAAAAACGTTTGAAAAAGTTCATCAATTGGAAAAACGTTGATCCAAATTGAAAAATGTTCAAGGATTTTCAAAAAAAGTCCATGAACATGAAAATAGTTCATCGAGTTTGAAAAAAAGTTCATCAAATTTGGAAAACATTCATCAAAATTGAAAAAAGTTAATCAATTTTCAAAAAAAGTTCATCGACTTGAAATGAGTTCATCGAGTTTGAAAAATAGTTCATCAATTTTCAAAAAAAGTTCACAAATTCGAAAAAAGTTCACTGGTTTTCCAAAAAAGTTCACAAATTCAATTTTGTTTAATTGATTTTCAAAAAAGTTCATCGATTTTCAGGAAAAATTAACAAATTCCAAAAAAGTTCACAAATTCCTAGAAAAACCATCGATTTGAATAATAGTCACGTATTTTAAAAGTTAACGACATTAAGAAAAAGGAAAGAAAAGAATAGGAAAAAAGAAAAGAAAGAAGAAAAATAAAGAAAGAAGAACAAGGAAGAAAGGGAGAACTTTTTACAAGAGGCGTGGCGTCCCGTGTGGTTAGGCTAGTTTATTTGCACTAGGAGATCGGAGGTTCGAGTCACTCCCCGCACCCTCGTTTTTGCTATTTTACTAGAAAAACTTTAACTAAACGGGCCGGCCCAGTTCGGCAGGGGGTGTGCGCTGGTTTGCATTTAACACGTTACCGGGCGCAGCAGGCGCCGTTTAGGAAACGCCCGGAGGAGAGTGGCTGCGACAAAGGAGGAATAAATCAAAACAGATATATATGTGTGGTGGGGAGTGGGCCACGTAGCCCCATCTGGCTGTAGCCAAAAAAGAAAATGGGCCGTTGGGTATGCCTCGATCCAACGAAGCACGCGCTACCGGATGAAACGAATTGTTTGCATTCTACAAAAGGACCCTAGGTCATATTTTAGGATAGTGAAACCGAGCCTAATCTAGCGCAGGCGGTGGGCCTTCTGTCCTTTCTAGCGGCCCCTTGCCCGTACCTACATGGCCAATATGCCGGCTCCGTGTTAGGATTATAAGCATTCGTGTGCATGTCAAAGTGTAAACTGAACTGTCAGTTTATAAGGCAGTCTCGGACGGTCTTGTATTCAGTTAGGATTCGATCCTTCGTATGTGTTTAAACATGGCTAGCAGGGTCGCGTCGTGTTGGGCAAGTTCAGTAGGCCGTGTTGGGCACGAACTCTCTGTAAAACTCTATATAAGTAGAAGCAATAGAAGGAGGAAGATAGAGCTGTTGCGATAAGATTTCTGGGCGTACAATTGTTCTGTTATTCTCCTGTTTTGATCTCTTGTTCGTCAGGTGCAGGGGCGATCTGATCAATTAATCCTTGGCTATCCTAACAGTTGGCATCAGAGTGTTGTGAGGGATGTCTGACGACGAGAAGAACCAGAAGGTCGATCATGGGCAGAACTCGTCAGCGAGAAACCGCAGGGAGGCGGAGCGCCGGTGATTTACCCAAACCTCGATCGCAAGGAGTACGCCCTTTGGGCGATGACGATGGAGTGCGCCCTAGAAGCCCATGAAATTTGGGACGCGCACTTTTAGAAAAAAGCCCTTTAGTCCCGGTTCGCAATAGCCTTTAGTCCCGGCTGTGCAACCGGGACTAAATAAGCGCGACTAAAGACCCCCCCCCCCTTTAGCCGCGGCTCTTACGGACCGCGACAAAAGTCTTTAGTCCCGGTTCTTGTGGCTGACCGGGACCAAAGGCCCGCCACGTGGGCGCCCGTGGTCCGTCGGGGCCGAGGACCTTTAGTCCCGGCTCTCGTGGCCAACCGGGACTAAAGGCCTCCTCCGCAGGTTTAGGGTTTTAGCCTCCCTAAATCTGGTTTCTTTTTAATTTGTAGTGTTTTATTTGTTTTATATTTTATTTTGTGTTTTATTTTATTTTTGATGAAGTTTCAGTACACATATTCTACGCTTCTATATACATGCATATGAAATTTCAAACAAGAAGAATTCAAGAGGAATATATAATATATATTCAATCTCGGGTGACCATATACAACTTCGAACAAGTTTCCATACACAATTAGGATGGATGACCATATACAACTTCGAACAAGTTTCAATCTCGGGTATGCATATAAATTTCTTCGTCCTCGGTATAGTGTTGTCCTTTAGGATTGATGACTTCCCTCATGAAAAATCCTGCTAATTCTTCTTGAATTGGTCGGAAGCGAGCTTCTGGACTAAGCCTCCTCCGCAAGTTATCCGTCGCGTTCCGCACGCTAGCTGATGCCTTCCGCTCAGTGGTTTGTCTCCGAATGTTCTCACAAACATAGTATCCACATAGATCGGTCCCCGATGGCTGCTTATCCACATTAACTAACTTTCTGAAATCTAGCTCATGTTTGAATTCACCGACAGTTTCTTCTGAGAACTGTCTCCAAACCCTACAGGGCAAAGAAAATTAAATGAATAAGGGATTTATTAGTTAGTTGATATTAGGAAATGAAGAGACCGATCGATATAGAGCTCAAATGATTGAAAATAATTACTTTTGCAGCATTTTTCTCATGTCGGCCCAACGCTTTGGATCCGAATCCTTAGAGTCCATGATTAGAACTGTGGAGGTGTGAAGTTCAATATTTAGCAGAATCCAGTGAAACCTGCGGACACGTTACATGCACAGTCATGCATAACTCATCGATTAGACATACCATGCATGGAGTAAACAAAATAGAATGGGCACAAGAGAGAAACACTCACCCAAAATGGTAAGGAAATAGAATATGACTTTTGAGTTGATGCTTTCTAAGAAACTTGTACAGTTCTTTCTCCATGTCTTTGTGGTGATGTTCTAACACATGTCCATTAACGATATGTGGGTTAATGAACCCAACATCATGGATGTTTCTTATTTTGCATTCCCAAATCTTCAATCTGCATAATAGCGTACGCAACAATATAGTTAGGACAATATATATATATAGTGCAGGCAATGAAGAACGAGATGAGGTAGAAATAAATCACTTAGAGAACGTAGCAACTCAGCATAGATTTATCGAGGGCGCGCAGATTGAACAGCTGGAATAATTCACACATATGAACTTCTACAGAGTACCGTTTGATGTGATGCTCATGTGTAACATCCGCATAAACATATTCTTTGTCGGCCCATGTTATGAACTGCTTGTACCAACGTAGCAGATTTCGCATTTGTGTTGGTAGACTATTTTCCTTCTCAGGCTCGACGAGAGGCCCCTTCCGCACATATTGTAATGTTATCTCAGCTACAGGCGCATCCTCAAGGTCTAAGAAGGCACGAACAGTCAAACCCATCTCGGACGCTTGTTTCATGGCAGCCGCTACAGTCAATCCAAGTGCTGCCGCAGCTGCTATGATCTCGGGGTCCTCTTCCGGACCGGCTTTCACTATGAGCGGGGGGATCGATTGTTTCTTCTGCATCCCGAGCTGGTCAACTTGTTTCCCGCTTTTTTTACTTTCTTCCTCCTTCAATATTTTTGCTTGCCTATGAAGTTCATGTCCATAGTCGTCAGGCATATTCAGCTCGGCTTGGGACGGTGTCGTCAAAAAATCCTTAGCCCACTTCTTTTGCTTCTCAGTGAATACTTGCTTGGGCTCAGGCACTTTTTTCGCCTTCATATCCGCCTTCCATTTCTCATAATCAGTAGACGCGGCCAATGTGAGGTCAGCTTCACTAAGTTCCCCAGGCCTTGGGAGGAGAGGCTTCAGCGATGGCTCCGGTACCCTTGTGGTCTTAGGTACATAAGGGTCCAGGTTAATAGTCCAGGAGCAGGTTTCCTTGCTGTCCGCCTGCTTCTGCTTCTTCGCCGGAGGTAGATTGGGGGGCGTCGTACCCGCCGGAGGAGGATTGGGGGGCGTCGTACCCGCCGGAGGTGGATTGGGGGGCGTCGTACCCGCCGAAGGAGGATTGGGGGGCGTCGTACCCGCCGGAGGTTGTGGATCGGGGGACGGCGTCGAATGGCGTGAAGGAGGTGTAGGTGAACCACCACGACCACCACCACCGCCACCACCGCCACCACCACCACCACCATCGGAGGGGGGTGGACTTGCTAGCCTTGGCGCCTCGTCTGGAAACACTATGTACTTCTTTTTCCATAGAATGTACTGGCGCTTGACATCTCCAAGTCTGCTATCCCCTTCGGGTGTAGGTTTGTCAATCTCCAGGTCCTCAAACCCTTGGACTATGTCTTCCACCGTGACACAAGCATAGCCATATGGAATGGGGTTGTTGTGGTGGAGTGCTCCAGGTTTACAGGGTAAAGCACTGCCGCTAGCTACCTTCGTGGAAACGTTCCCCACGGGATAATGCAGATCACAGTCTTTCATCTTCTTTACATCATCCACGGGGTAGTGAGGCTCCGGTGCACGAATCTCGATCATCGGTGCGCTAGCACCAGGCGGGGCATCCGTGGAAGCCACGCTGCTTCTCCGCTGCTGGCTTCCGCAATCCGCTTCATGATCTTCATGCGGCCCTGCAGCCGATTTTTCTTTCAATAGTTCATGCACGGTCTGCTTCAACTCATGGAGTTCCGATGCAAACTTCGTCATAAGATCTGCATCCCGGTCCGTCTTTCTCTTACGGCTTCTGTAACCGTACGGGTCATTGTCCTGGGAAAACCCTACTTTCCACGAAACTTTGCCTTTGCCTCGTACACGTCCTCCGTGTTCATCATTCCCGAGGGCTAAAGTCAGTGCGTCTTTCTCTCTGTTGAACTTGATCAAGCCCGCTTGAGCTTGGGTCATTGCGTCAATAAGGGCTTGGGTCGGAGCAAAGTGTCGATGCCGGTGAACACACACCCCTGTCTTCGGGTCTAGCGATCCCCCATGCCCGTACCACCAGCTTTTGGCCCTTGGGTCCCATCCCTCTGTACCTAGAGGGATTCCTCGCACCCTCAGGTCCTCCTCCATCTTCTGCCACCTAGGGTCCGCAAGGCGGTATCCTCCTGGCCCCATAATATGATGGTACTTTTTCTTAGCCGCATTATCCTTATTTTTTTCGATATTTCCTTGAAATGGTCCGATTGCTTTTGCCTCACAAATTCTGGCCAATCATCTTTCAGTTTCTCATATTGTCCATTGAAATCCGGAGTCTTGCCCTTGTTGACATAGTCACGGGTTAAATTTTTCTTGAAGTTCCGGAATGCATCGGCCATCTTCTGAAGAGCGAACTCTTTAACTAGCCTCCTCCTCTGACGTCCACCCGGAACCTCGTTACCGAATTCATCGACTTTGTTGTATTCCGGAGGTAGAATGAAATGTTCCATAAGCTTTCTCCAGTAATCCTTTTTCGTTCTCTTGTCGACAAAACTGAAACCAAGACGTGCCTTATTTGGCTCTTTCCATTCCTGGACGGTGATCGGGACGTTGTCTCTAACAACGACTCCGCATTGGTTGACAAACTTTGAGGTGTGCTGTAGGGGCTTGCCGGTTTCACTGACAGACTCAATGGCATATGTTTCTCCTGTTTTCATCGCCTTGGATTTGCCACGCTGCTTTGCCGTACTCGATCTGGAGGGCTAAAAAAAGAAAGAGAGTCGCGCGCGTTAATACATATGTATTCACATTTCAGTAAGTTTGTATCACGAGAGGCTCTCAATGTATATATATACCTCGCCGGAGGTGGTTGCTACTTGCAATTGGAGATCGTCGGTTGTTGACGGTTGACCTCCGTCGACAATGTCCGTTCCTTCACCTTCTCGATCATCGTCACCGTCAAGGTTCATATAAGAAGAGACTACATCCTCTTGTTGCTCATATTCTGAGCCCGGCACATAAGGAATCTCGTTGTTGATGATGTCCATTAAATAACGTTCAGCCTCCGGATCCCTAAGCGGCTCGGTTCTGTCGTCCGCCATATGTCACTCCTGCATGTAGTAAAAATTCTTTAAGTGTAAAGGAATTAAAAAATAAGATTAAGGGGACATAGAGGAGGAGGAATTAAAAAATAAGATTCTTTAAGTAAAAATTCTTTTTTTTCTTCTTCTTCCTTTCTTCTTCCTCTTTCTTCTTCTTCCTTTCTTCTTCTTCCTTTTTCCTTTCTTCTTCTTTCTTTCTTCTTCTTCCTTTCTTCTTCTTCCTTTCTTCTTTCTTTCTTCTTCTTCCTTTTTCTTTTTTCTTTCTTTCTTCTTCTTTCTTTATTCTTCTTTCTTTCTTCTTCTTCCTTTCTTCTTCTTCCTTTCTATTCTTTCTTTCTTCTTCTTTCCTTTTTCTTTTTACTTTCTTTCTTCTTCTTCCTTTCTTCTTCCTTTCTTCTTCTTTTTTTCTTCTTCCTTTTTCTTTCTTCTTTCTTTTGGTTTTCATTTGGTTTTTATTTGGTTTTCATTTTTTTCTTCTTCCTTTTTCTTTCTTGTTTTTTCTTCTTCCTTTTTTTCTTCTTTCTTTTCTTCTTCCTCCTTTTTTTTGTTTTTTTCTTCTATTTGTTTTTTTGTTTTCTTTTGTTTTTTTCTTCTTCCTTTGTTTTTCTTCTGTTTTTTTGTTTTGTTTTGTTTTTCTTGAGTTTTTTCTTCTTCCTTTTTCCTTTCTTCTTCTTTCTTTCTTCTTCTTCCTTTCTTCTTCTTTCTTTCTTCTTCTTCCTTTCTTCTTTCTTTCTTCTTCTTCCTTTTTCTTTTTTCTTTCTTTCTTCTTCTTTCTTTCTTCTTCTTTATTTCTTCTTCTTCCTTTCTTCTTCTTCCTTTCTATTCTTTCTTTCTTCTTCTTTCCTTTTTCTTTTTACTTTCTTTCTTCTTCTTCCTTTCTTCTTCCTTTCTTCTTCTTTTTTTCTTCTTCCTTTTTCTTTCTTCTTTCTTTTGGTTTTCATTTGGTTTTTATTTGGTTTTCATTTTTTTCTTCTTCCTTTTTCTTTCTTGTTTTTTCTTCTTCCTTTTTTTCTTCTTTCTTTTCTTCTTCCTCCTTTTTTTTGTTTTTCTTCTGGGGAGGCGGAGGACGGCAGGCAGGGCGGCGGGCGGCGGGCGGAGGACGGCAGGCAGGGCGGCGGGCGTCGGGCGGCAGGGCGGCGGGCAAGGGCGCGCGCAGGGCACGGGCGGCGAGCAAGGGCAGGCACGGGCGGAGGCGGCGCTCACTGGGGACGGGGGCGGCAGCGCGCAGGGCTTCGGCGTCGGCGTCGGGGCAGGGCTTCGGCGTCGGCGTCGGCGACGGGGGCGTCGGCGTCGGCGTCGATCGGCGTTGGGGAGACAGAGGAGAATGCTGCGGCAAAACTGCTAAGTGCAGTATATATAGACGCACCTTTAGTCGCGGTTGGGGAGGAGGACCGCGACTAAAGGTACCCTTTAGTCGCGGTCCCCCTCCCCAACCGCGACTAAAGGGTTTTGGCGCCGCTTCCTTTCCCGCGCAGAAAGACCCTTTAGTCGCGGTTGGGGACAACAACCGCGACTAAAGGGTACCCTTTAGTCGCGGTTGGGGACAACAACCGCGACTAAAGGGTACCCTTTAGTCGCGGTCCCTCTCCCCAACCGGGACTAAAGGGTTTTGGCGCCGCTTCCTTTCCCGCGCAGAAAGACCCTTTAGTCGCGGTTGGGGACAACAACCGCGACTAAAGGGTACCCTTTAGTCGCGATCCGCCTCCCTAGCCGGGACTAAAGGGTCTGTGCTGAACTGGCGCGGTGCGGTGGGATGTTTAGTCCCACCTCGCTAGCCGAGAGGCTTCGACAGTGGTTTATAAGCGCGGCTGCGCTCACCACTTCGAGCTCCTCTCGAATGCAGGCTTACGGGCCTATTCTGTTACTATGAGCCTGTGGGCCTACTGGGCCTTCTGCGGGCCTGAATCCTGGCCCATTAATGGGTTTCTAGTCGTATTCAGGCCGTGGTGGCCCAGTAGGTGGCATATTCTTTATTTTTTGCCTGTTTTTTGTTTTCATTTTTGCTTTATTTATTTTGTTTTGTTTCTACTTACAACAAAAAACTTATTTATTTTATTTTATATTGTTTCTAATTACTTATTTATTTTTACTTTATGATAATTACTTCCTTTTTCTTCTGTTTTTTTCTTCCTTTTTTCTTCTGTTTGTTTCTTCCTTTTTCTTGTTTTTCTTCTTTTTTTTCTTCCTTTCTTCCTTTTTCCTTTTTTAAAATCTTCTGACATTTTAAAATCTTAAAAATACAATTATATATCAAAAAAATCAGAAAAATAAAACTAATTCATTTTAAATTCTTGTTTTTCTTCTGTTTTTTACTTTCTTTTTTCTTCTGTTTTTTTCTTCTGTTTGTTTCTTCCTTTTTCTTGTTTTTCTTCTTTTTTTCTTCCTTTCTTCCTTTTTCCTTTTTTAAAATCTTCTGACATTTTAAAATCTTAAAAATACAATTATATATCAAAAAAATCAGAAAAATAAAACTAATTCATTTTAAAATCCCTTGAAGGTTTGACAAAAGGTTTGATACATCATTCAGTTCATCGACCAAATACAAAGTTTGGTACAATAAATTATTACACATCAATTCTTCCCTTGTACGTCCCTGCTTGCTTACGATTGTGCCGTATCCATGGAGCATCCTCATCATTTAACTTAATGCTTGGGTCAGTGTTCACTTTGAAGGGCGGAATTTCACCAAACATATTATAATCTTCTGACATGTCTGTCTTGTCCTCCACTCCCACGATGTTTCCTTCCCTGAAAGAACAATGTGGCGCACCAACTCGAAACTGACAAGGCATTGGACCACATCGTTCTGTAACCGTGGTAGATCTTCTGGATTGATTACCTTCTGAGAGATTGCATTAAGGAATGCACATCGCTTCACAATGGCTACTCGAACATTTTCCGGTAGGAGCCCCCCCCCAAAGCAATCGGAAGCAATTGCGTCATAATCACGTGGCAGTCGTGAGACTTCAGGTTTTGGAACTTTTTCTCCGGCATGTTTATTATTCCCTTTATATTCGACGAGAAGCCAGACGGGACCTTCATACTACTCAGGCATTCAAAAAAAATGACCTTCTCTTCTTTGGTAAGAGCGTAGCTGGCACGACCTTGAAACCATTCCGGATGCCGGTCATCTGGGTCTTTCAAAAGTTGCTGGTCCTGCCGTGCTTCCTTTGTATCATTTGTCTTCCCATACACGCCCAAGAAGCTTAGCAGGTTCACGCAAATATTCTTCGTAACATGCATCACGTCGATTGCAGAGCGGACATCTAGGACTTTCCAATATTCTAGCTCCCAAAATATAGATTTCTTCTTCCACATGGGTGCGTGCCCGTCAACTCCCCGCGGAACTGATTGTCCGCCAGGACCCTTTCCAAAGATGACTTTCAAATCCTTGACCATATCAAATATCTCAGCACCAGTACGTTCCGCAGGCTTCGGCCGGTGATCTGCCTTCCCGTTGAAATGCTTGCCTTTCTTTCTTACGTTATGATTTCGGGGAAGAAATCGACGATGACCCAGGTACACGTTCTTCTTACAATTAACCAAACGTACACTTTCAGTCTCATGTAAGCAGTGCGTGCATGCGTTGTATCCCTTATTTTTCTGTCCCGAAAGGTTACTGAGAGCAGGCCAATCGTTGATGGTTACAAAAAGCAACGCTCGCAGGTCAAATTCCTCTCCTTTGTGCTCATCCCAGACACGTACACCAGGTTTCGCCCACAACTGTAAAAGTTCTTCAACTAATGGCCTTAGGTACACATCGATGTCGTTACCGGGTTGCTTAGGGCCTTGGATGAGAATTGGCATCATAATGAACTTCCGCTTCATGCACAACCAAGGAGGAAGGTTGTAGATGCATAGAGTCACGGGCCAGGTGCTATGGTTGGAGCTCTGCTCGCCAAAAGGATTAATGCCATCAGTATTTAGACCAAATCTTAAGTTGCTTGCGTCAGCTGCAAAATCTTTGAAAACTCTGTCGATCTTTCTCCATTGCGTTCCATCAGCGGTGTGTCTCGACTGCCCGTCGGACAAACGGTCCTCTTTGTGCCATCACAACAACTTGGCATGCTTTTCGTTCATGAACAGACGTTTCACCCGTGGTATTATAGGAGCATACCACATCACCTTGGCGGGAACCCTCTTCCTGGGTTTCTCGCCCTCAACATCGTCACCAGGGTCATCGCCTCTGATCTTATAATGCAATGCAGTGCATACAGGGCATTCATTCAAATTCTCGTATTCACCGCGGTAGAGGATGCAGTCATTAATGCATGCATGTATCTTCTAAACCTCTAAACCTAGAGGGCAGACAACCTTCTTTGCTTCGTACGTACTGGCGGGCAACTCATTATTCTTCGGCAACATATTCTTCAATATTTTCAGCAAATTTTCAAATGATGAGTCACCTACACCTTCCCGTGCCTTCCATTTTAGCAAATCCAGTGTGCAGCCCAGCTTTTTCAGACTATTATCGCATCCTGAATACAACGACTTTTTGTGATCCTCTAACATGCGATCCAAATTCTCCCTCTCCTTGTCAGTTTCGCAGCGTCTCCGTGCATCAGCAATGGTCCGACCAAGATCATCAGCGGGCTCATCATGTGCCTCTTCTTCACCTTCACCTAACCCTTCCACACCTTCAGCATCATCCTCCATGAAAGTATCACCGAAAAGATCACGATAGTTGTCATCGATATCATCCCCTTCTTCATCTTCTTCCATTCTAACCCCTTTTTCTCCATGCTTGGTCCAACAATAATAGCTTGGCATGAAACCATGCTTAAGCAGGTCCATGTGAACTCTTCTTGAGGAGGAGTAACCCTTCTCATTCTTACAGACAGCACATGGACAGATAATAAAACCTTGCTGCTTGTTCGCATTTGCCACTACGAGGAAATCTTTCAAACCCGTAGTGAACTCGCCGGAGAGTCGGGAACCGTACATCCATTGCCGATTCATCTGCATTATTATTATATAAAGTATATAATTAACCATCATGCATTTGTTAAACTAACTAGCTAGAAATAATACAAATTAAACAATGAACTACACACATGCGTATTTTATCAATGACACATGAAAGGTTCGAGTTGCTAACCGTGATCGCGGAGGAAAAATAAATGAGAAAGCTCAAGTGTGGCTTGTTTCAGGCTCTCGGGCATTTCATCAAACACCTTGTGTGCATAGGAGAAACCAAAAGCAAACCCACCACCACCCCACCACCACCTTCTGAAAATTGTGAAGTGAGCCGAGTGAAGTGAAGTGAGCTGAGTATATATAGGGATGGGCCTTTAGTCGCGGTTGGCCAGGCCAACCGGGACTAAAGCCCCTCCCGTCCGCCAGCTGGATGGGCTTTAGTCCCGGTTGGCCTGGCCAACCGCGACTAAAGGCCTTCTGGGACCTTTAGTCCCGGTTGGCCACGCCAACCGGGACTAAAGCCCCTCCCGTCCGCCAGCCGTCGACCGAGCGCGCTGGGCCCAGGTAGTTGGTCGCGGGTCTTCTCCCGAACCGCGACTAAAGACCCCTTTGGTCGCGGTTCGATTGTTTTGGGGACTAATGGGGGCGTATGGAAGCCTCGTTTTCTACCAGTGGCGTCGACCCAGGCGGCGATCCGTACGCAAAGGGGTCCGCTCTATGTCGCAAGGATCGCCAAGCATTGAACGCCATGTTTTCTGTGGTGCCCAACGATGTCATGCGACATCTGTGCGGGAAGAAAACCGCGTCAGAAACTTGGGAGATCATCAAGGTCCTCCATCAGGGAAGTAGTCGCGTGAAGGAAGCAAATCTTCAGACTTTGATGAAGAATTACGGGGATCTAAAGATGAGCAAGAGCGAGTCTGTTGACGACTTCACTACAAGGGTAGCAGAAGTATCAGGTGCAATCAAGGACCTTAGCAAGAATCTGACCGACGTCTCGATAGTTCGTCGGTTCGTACGTGCAGCAGCACCGTACCACGTTACTTACAACTGGTTACTTCTATCGAGCAATGCGTCGATCTGAAGACGCTCACCATGGAAGATCTTGTCGGTCGCTTCAAAGCACACGATGAGAGAATTAAACTCAGTTTCGGTGATCCCAAGGAGAGCGAGCAGTTGTTCCTGACCAAATCTCAGTGGACAAATTTAATGGCCAGTGAGAAGAAGGGAAAGGCAGGGCAGCAGGAAAAAGGGCAGAAGCATCCGGGATAGAAGAAGCCCTCCGTTGAAGAAGATGAAGGTGCTCCATGTCCAAAATTTGACAGGAAAAAGATAAAGTGCCACAATTGTGGTATATTTGGGCACTTCAAATCAGAGTGACACAAGCCGAAGAAGGAAAAGGAGAAGGCATATATTGCTAAGCAAACAGATGAGGAACCAAATTGCATGATGATGGAATTAGTTGAGTTAGCAGAAACTTGGGAGGAGGAACCCATGAGCATGGTTGTGCATACTGAAGAACAAAAGCAGATTACTGGTAAACCGATCACCGAGGTGGTCAAGCTAGTTGAAGAGAAGGTACATCTTCAGAGAGAAAAGGTCAACAACGAAGCGAATATGTGGTACTTGGACTCCGGGGCAAGCAATCACATGACAGGAGACCGCAACCAGTTCAATGAGCTAGACACCGGGGTGATCGGAATCGTGAAATTCGGGGATGGATCCAAGGTGGAAATATGTGGACATGGCACTGTTTTGTTCGAGACAAAGTCAGAGGAGCACAAGGCATTGACATATGTTTATCTAATTCTGAAATTGAAGACCAACATTGTTAGTTTGGGACAGCTAGAAGAGCGTGGTTTCAAAGTTGTCCTTGAGGATGGATTCATGTATCTCTTTGATAGGCAGCGAATGCTTCTGGCACGTGTCAACCGGTTTAGAAACAGGTTGTACATTCTGAATTTGGATCGGGCTGATCCGGTCTGCCTAGTAGCACATGTGAAGGAAGAAGCATGGACGTGGCACGCACGCTTTGGACACCTGAATTTTCAGGCACTTCGGATGCTAGGGGGAGATGGCATGGCCAAAGGGATCCCATGCATAGAGCATGTTTAAAAAATATGTGATGCGTGTCTTTTGGGAAAGCACAAGAGAGCACCATTCCCTCGAGAAGAAACATACCACACAAGAAAAAATCTTGAGCTAGTACATGGTGATTTGTGTGGACCTATATCTCCACCTACCCCAACCGGTAATCGTTATTTTCTCCTAATGGTTGACGATTTCAGTCAATATATGTGGATTGCATTGTTGAAGACCAAGGATGAAGCACTTGCTGCATTTAGGAGAATCAAGGTTGTCGTGGAAGTTGAAGCCGAGGAGAAGTTGAAAGCTTTTCATACGGATAGGGGGGTGAGTTTACCTCCAAACAATTCACACCATACTGTGAAGAACATGGTATAAAACGCTACCTCACACCCCCTTATACACCACAGCAAAACGAGTCGTTGAGAGGAGAAATCAGAGCGTTGTTGCTATGGCCCGGAGCATGATGAAGAGCAAAAACATGCCGGGAAGATTTTGGGGTGAGGCTGTGACCACCGCTGTATACATCTTGAATAGATCACCGACGAAAAGTGTTATTGGGATGACACCCTATGAAGCTTGGTACAAGCACAAACCATCGGTGAAGCATCTTCGTATTTTTGGGTGCATTGCACATGTAAAAACAGTGGCTGGGCATGTAGCAAAGTTGACCGATCGCAACTCTCCAATGGTGCTCCTTGGGTATGAAGCTGGATCGAAGGCGTATCGCGTTTATAATCCGAAGACTCGGAAAATGGTGGTAACACGTGATGTAATCTTCGAGGAGTCGAAGACATGGAATTGGAATGGCACTGGACTAGAAGAAAAGCAAATTTTGGATGATATTTTTCATGTTGTTTATCCAAAGAATGTAGAGGTCGTGGGAGGGCAGCAGCAACATCACCACGACGATGACCACGTGCCGCCGTCACCACCGCCTTCACCACCACCGTCGCCGCCGCCGTCACCACCAGTGCATGGTAGCGCGCTGGGTTCTCCTGCAACACCAGCCACGCCATCTACACCACCATGCCAGAACGCTGCCATGGCAGCGAATTCTGCTGCCACAGCAGCGAGTTCTGCAGCCACGATAGCAAACAACGCTGCCATGGCAGCTGATTCACCCCAGACTGCATATAGTACAGAAGATTTTTCTGCTGATGATGAAGGGGAGGACGAGGAATACATGCCTATAAATGCAGGCGTGAGGCAGCCAGGGCAGCCGCTGACTCTGGAGAGATCCCGGAAGGTTCTAGACATCTACCCTTCGAGTGACTTGCGGAATATTAATAATCCGCAACATATGAGGAAGGCTGGAGGCAAACCGTGTCTTTTAGGTGCCGAGGAGCCAGCAAATTTTTATGAAGCTGAAGAAGAAGAGTGCTGGTAGCGTGCGATGACAGAGGAGATGAAGTCTATCCTGGACAATCACACATGGTCGTTGGTTGATCCACCATAGGGACAAAAATCTATCGGACTCAAGTGGGTTTACAAGATTAAAAAAAATTCAAAAGGTGCAATTGTGAAACACAAGGTTCGGTTAGTAGCTAAAGGGTTTGTGCAGCAACATGGAATTGATTATGATGAAGTGTTTTCTCCCGTCGCAAGGATGGAGTCAGTGCGGTTACTCATAGCTCTTGCAGCTCATAATTGTTGGAAGTTACATCACATGGATGTGAAATCAGCTTTTCTGAATGGGGAGTTAGAAGAGGAGGTCTACGTTAAACAACCACCTGGCTATGTCAAACAAGGAGCTGAGCATAAAGTCTTGAAGTTGCACAAAGCATTATATGGTTTAAAGCAAGCCCCGAGAGCTTGGAACATCAAGTTGGACCAAACACTTGTCTCACTTGGTTTTGAAAGAAGTCTGTTTGAACATGCCATGTACAAAAGAGGCGAAGGGAAAGATCGACTACTAGTTGGTGTTTATGTTGATGATTTGTTAATTACAGGAGATTGATGAGAAAGCGATTGCAAGGTTCAAAGTTCAGATGAAGGAACTCTTTAATATGAGTGACTTGGAGCTCTTGTGCTACTATCTTGGCATTGAGGTGAATCAGAAGGAAGATGGAATCACAATATGTCAAGAGGCCTACGCAAAGATAATTCTAGATCTGAGTGGCATGAGTGAATGCAATCCTACTCAAGCACCAATGGAAGCTAGATTACAGGTGAGGAAAAATTGTGAAGCACCTCCAGTAGATGCAACACAATATAGAAGCATTGTAGGTTGCCTACGGTATCTTGTCAATACCAGGCCAGATTTAGCATATTCCGTCGGCATTGTGAGTCGTTTCATGGAGGCACCTACAACAGAGCACATGACTGTAGTCAAGCAAATACTTCGGTATGTGAAGGGTACAACTACTTATGGCTGTTGTTACTCGAGAAAGAGGAAGGAAGGAATTGCACAACTGATTGGGTATAGTGACAGTGACCTAGCAGGAGATATAATTGACTGGAAGAGTACATCCAGGGTAGTATTTTTTCTTGGAACCAATGTGGTTAGTTGGGTGTCATAGAAGCAGAAAGTTGTGGCTATTTCTTCATGTGAAGCCGAGTATGTCGCAGCTTGTGCAGGAGCATGTCAAGGAGTTTGGTTGGCAAGACTCCTTGGAGATTTGACAAATCAAGAGACTAGCTAGTTTCAGCAAAAGGTTGATAATAAATCTGCTATAGCCTTGAGTAAAAACCCTGTTTATCATGACAGGAGTAAGCACATAGATATCAAGTGTCATTATATACGGAACCGTGTTGAGGAAGGCAAGGTCAAGATCAACCACGTTAGGACGGATGATCAGCTCGCGGATATTTTGACAAAATCTCTAGGAAGAATCAAGTTTCAGGAGATGAGGACAAGGATTGGAGTTCAATCCGTGAAGTAATGCACTTTGTGCTTAGGGGGGTGAATGTTAGGATTATAAGCACTCGTGTGCATGTCAAAGTGTAAACCGGACTGTCAGTTTATAAGGCAGTCTCGGACGGTCTCGTATTCAGTTAGGATTCGATCCTTCGTGTGTGTTTAAACCTGGCTAGCAGGGTCGCCTTGTGTTGGGCAAGTTCAGTAGGCCGTGTTGGGCGCGGACTCTCTGTAAAACTCTATGTAAGTCGAAGCAATAGAAGGAGGAAGATAGAGCTGTTGTGATAAGATTTCTGGGCGTACAATTGTTTTGTTATTCTCCTGTTTTGTTCTCTTGTTCGTCAGGTCCAGGGGCGATCTGATCAATTGATCCTTGGCTATCCTAACACTCCGCACAGGGCCCATAACCATCTGGCCTCTGAGCGGGATAGCAGGGTGGGAACTGGGATCTATGAAGGCCGTGCCCCCCTGCCATAGGAAGGGTGTGGCTGTCACTCCCGGACACAATGCCTAGCCGGCCAAGCAAACGTACGTAGCCAGAACACATGATTGTACTTAACAAATCTGTTCTCGACCATACGGTGGTGCATCTCCAATGCAAAACTAGGAAGCACACAATGGAGGCCCAATGGGAGATGTAGCCGGCCATTAGGCACATGGCAAATCATCGGGCGGCATGCTATCCTCGACAATTTACAAAAGCATGGAAAAGATAACACATGGTAGCCTAACACGGTAACACACGTATAATTACATGGCCCGGGACAGGAACGAATAAATAAGAACAGCCGATACACCTACATAAAATCTCAAGTTTTCATGTTTACAAAAGCCCATTATGCATCAACAAACAAGCCTAAGTACTACATATATCATGACGGCTTTGTATAGCAATATGAACATCCAGAAGAACTTTCAAGGCATGATTATTTCACGCTTCCAGGTAAGCTGTCAGGATGCCAGGCGATGGGTCGAGTGGAGCGGAGCTACTGGTTGGCTGCTGCACTCCTTTCTCTGCACCCGACCACCACACATCGTAAAGTCAAACCTTTGTCAAACTGATCCAAGGATATAGTTTGACTTCTGGTGCACAAATCGGAATTTAATTTCAAAGTTTAGACCGTAGATCAATATGATCAGTTCCGTTCGATTGAAATTGAACAGCTTCCGAAAACCTTGCCATGGCAACATTTCCAAAAACTTTGACATGGCAGCAAAACAGGCTGTCATGGCAACAATTTCGGCTCCTTTCCTAATTCTATCTACCTCCTTTTCGGAACATTGCAGCAACTGCTTGGCCCTCCTATGCGTACCCAACTAACGACGGCAGCTGAAGCTAACTGTACGGTAAACCGTATGGCATGGGGCAAGAGCAGACACCGTCCTGAGAAGAAGCACACACACATATGAAATAACAGCCCGCAAGCACGATAAAGAACATAAGGAAAGATAACCGAGAAGAAAACAATAAAAAACAACGGACTTTAGAAGCTACCTAACTTGAGCGCTGGCTCCATGGTGCTTGAAACTTCCGTGCACCGGAGGCGCTGCGGCTGCCCACCGTCATGCAGGAGAACGTCCACCTTGACATCGCGTTCGGTGTCAGGTAGGTCAAGCGAGTGTATACGACGTCTGAGGTGCAGCATAAAACTACCAACTTATAGTAAAAAGCATCTGTCTTAAGAAAAATACCAAAATGCCCACGAAATAGCAACCGTCTTAAGGAAAGACCAAAATGCCCATGAAACAACCGCCCTAAGAAAACTTGTGCCGGATGCGTGTCAAGCTAGGTGCACGCGCTTGACTGGGTCGAACACAAAGAAACCTGGCCGGACGGGTGCATCTTGCTCGCGAGGCCAGGCATGCTAAGCTTAAACCCCAAGCCAAACACATGCATGCGACGTTACCAGCCTGACCCGGCTCTCCTGTCATGCGCAGGGCAGCGTGTAAGAGGGCGAACGGGTATGCGACGCACACTCACCACTGAGTGGTGTCCCCGTCCAAACACGCGGCCCATGCATCATGGCCCCTGAGATTAGACGGCGCAGAGAGCCCAACACTAACAACCACGGGAGGCTAACACGAAACAGATGGCGCCCATGGCCTGGTCGTCGAGCCAGACTTGGCCCTGGCCATCTGGACTAAGCGACGTCCTAGCCCAATAGTGTGTGTGTGTGGGGGGGGGGGGGGGTTGGATCATACCGCGGGTCGGACCGGAAAAAACCAGAAATGGAGGCCCCGTCGGGTTTATAAGCTAATTAGATAGTTATGCAAATGGACCAGGAAAAACCGTTCGAACCAGCCATTTTTGCTCAAATCGGAAGAAAACCCCAAAACTGATTGAACCGGTAGCACATGCTAGCATCGCCGGGAAAGAGTAAAAATAGTTGCGGCCATTGGGGGTCGATCCATGGGCCATAGGAAACAAGCCGACGTCACCAATTTGGCCCAACAACCAATTCTCCCATCCCAGTTAGCTGCCAAAGGAAAGAAACTTTCTTTTACATATTTTTATGGATTAAATAACCAGCAAACGAACCGATGAATCTGCTATTCAATCGGCAAAAATCTGAACCGGGGGCATCACCAGTTTAGCTTTTTAACTATGACACTGACAGGTGGGTCCAGCCACCCCGTCCAGCACGGGACAGCGTGCGGGAACTCGAAGGCAGGGCGACCAAAGCTGTCTGGACAGATCGAACGGCGTAGAGAGCCCCAGGCCGGCCTGTACCATGCCAACATGAAGGCATGGAGGGCACTCTCGCCCATAGAGGCGCCCAGGAGGTGGGCACTCGAACATCCTTTATAGGAGTAATTTTAACATCTCCATTATTGCCTCCGCTTATTTCTCCTTTTTTGAATGTATGTATTTGCATTTGATCTTCGGTTGTACATGGCTCGTTATTTTCTCGTTCCTAAACTCTAGCTCTAACATAGAACTTAAGATCTTGCAACCTTGCTAGGGGTACTTTACTGTTTTGTTGGAACTATAAATATTCTAATATCTAGATTCATGTCTCTGCTTATTTATTTCTCTGTTTGTGAATAGTTTATCTAGGTACCAACTTGGGTTTCCGGCAATACATGAAATGTTATTTTCTCGTTCCTAAATCTGTAGCCCTAGCCAAGAACTTGAGATCTTGTTGTTTCCGTGGACCTGGAACGGCCGACTGCGGTTGCATTTATATAGTGTCCGAGGATCACATGCCATTGAGATAGAATTGTGTGTTGTATTCTCTTGCCTTCTAAAAATGTGGTCTATTAATGTGATAGTAGTAGTTTAACAAGATCGATTTGCATGGCTTTCTAATATATGAACTGATGTTTCAATACAACTGGAATCTCATGTGATTTTTGCCATTTAGTTTGATTATCTTTGTGTCGCCATCACTGGACAAAACGTATTCACCCGGCTGCAATTTCCAATAGATGAGTTCAAGTTCAGTTTGTTGAGGCACCGGTACTCATAATTAGAATTGCAACTGCATCCTGTTGTTGCTGGGAATTTATTATATGCTCCATCCTGCACTGGACAAAACTAGTAGATCCATCAACATAGAAACTTCCTATCGTACGCTCCATCCTGGGCTTCTGGTTGTCTGTTTGAGATCTACCTAGGAGGAAGTTCAAATTTTCGACAATGGAGGATGGTTTTTCCTGCACACATCCATACAGATTGTGGTTTGCACGAGCAGATGGTTTTCAATTTCAGTTTCAGAAAAATTTCAGCGCCAACCAAAACCACCGAAATTCAGTTAATTCAGTGATTTTGGATTGCATTTCAGCCAAATGGCCGAAATATTCACTTGAATTCAATTAGATTTTTGAAAATTTTAAAATGTATTTTGAAAAATATTTGAATTTTATGTACTACTGAAATGGCCAAATATTTTGGCTGAAACGTAAATATTTTAGTATTAGTTCAAATTAATGGAATTCAGTGAATTTCATCAAAATCTCACTGAAAGTAAAACCAGTGCATATTATGTTTGTGTTGATTTGATTAAGTTCACGAGTAAAACATTCTGATGGTTTCTTCCGAAGGGAGAAGGCAATGCATTTGAGAAGATCCTTTGTACACTGAAATCGACTTGGCTACCCGCCGATTGTACGTCTACAACAAAAACTCGCTATTCTGGGCGTGCGGCCTGTTTCCCTATGACTCCTAGGGATGAGCTCCTAGCGGAGGGTTCCCAGCCGCCTCCTGCTGGCACTAGATCTGCCTCGCTTCCTGTGGCCTTACGGCCATGGGTGCATGGTGGATCTTGGCCATTGCTGGTGGAAGGGCTCCTTCTTTGTTTTTAGATGTCTTTTCAAGTCTGTTTAGGGTTTGTGTCCTGCTTAAAAAGACGAGGCGGTGACGGCTTTCTAAAGATGGAATAAAGTTCTTCCCGCCTAGTCACCATTCCGATGGTGTGTCAAGCATTGTTGGAGGGCGTGTGGAGGTGCGTCTCCGCCGGATCTCATGAGATTCGGTTGCCATTTGTCTTAGGCGGATCTCCTTGGATCTGGTCTTTCTTTGTCTGCGTTCCGGTGTCTACGGGTTGGATCCTTCTGGTTTACGCTTCTCTACATCAGCGTCGGTTGCTATTCTAGTATGCTGGTCCTTTGAGGCCTTAGCACGATGACTTCTCGATTGTCTATCAAAACAAGGTTTGCCCGGCTCCGATGAGGGAGGGGCGATGACGGAGGCATGCCTTCGGCTTGTTCCAGTGATTATACTCGTCGTTAGGTGGTCTACGGAATTGGATGTAATTTTTGTTACTTCTCATGTTCTTTGTACACCCATGTTGTTTGATGAAGTAGATCGGAAGTTTTTCCAAAAATTAAATAAGATAAAAATTGCCAATGTTTTTCTTCTTTTGTTTTCGTGAGGGGCTGGTGGTTTCTTGCTGTGACACAATTTTTGTCTGCAAATCCATAAGCGATGTACGAATTGAAATAGAAGTCCGTCTACTTGTACGTTTCGACTCATATACGGCCAAGATTTAAAGATAAAACCCCAGATACAGGCCTCATCGAGACATACGACCTACCCCTCAACAGAAAGGCATACGATCTCGTCTTTCTTGTTCCACCTCCGTTTCTCGCCGCCGCGGAGCAAGCAATTGGTAGGTTCTCAGGCTCACCGGTGGGCGGGTCTCCAGTCTTCCGTCTCAAACTGCAGGCTGGCTGGCGATGGTGCCAGGGAGCTCCAAGAAGAAGAGGGACACGGAGAAGAGCACGGAGAAGAGCCCGGTGTCCGAACTCTCCGACGACCTCCTCGTTGAGATCATGTCCCTCTTGCCGTACAAGTCCACCTGCTGCTGCAAGTGCGTCTCTAGGCGATGGCGCGACCTCGTCTCCCACCCCGACCACCGCAAGAAGCTGCCCCAGTCAACCCTCGCCGGCTTCTTCTTTGAAACATACGACATAGCTACCCATCAGGGGTCTCGCGAAAGATGCGACATAACTAGCCATCAGGGGTCTCGCCGCTACCAAAGTGTCTCGGGGAACTGGTGCCCTCGCATCAACGCCTCCCTCTCGTTCCTGCCCAAATGCGAGAGACTTGACATTATGGACTGCTGCAATGGTCTCCTCCTCTGTCGCTGCTGGAAGAGCAGTGATGGCAAGATGATGGATTACGTGGTGTGCAATCCGGCCACTGAAAAATGGGTGGTCGTGCCTGCCACCAACTGGTCCAGCAAGCTTTGGGCCATTCGCTTGGGGTTCGATCCGGCCGTCTCATCCCACTTCCATGTTTTTGAGTTCGTACATGCTTTTGTCTTGGATGCAGCTGACCGTCGTAGAGACATTGAAGTGGTGGGGGTCTACTCTTCCAAAGCTGGAGTTTGGACACATGAAAGTACTAGGAACCTTCTAGTTGATATATACTTCTTTTCACCCAGCGTATTTTTTGGCGGAGTGATGTATTTATCTTCCTATGATAATTTGGTCATAGCAGTCGACATGGAGGGAAAATGTAAGGTCATTCATACTCCTACACCACGCGATGGTTGTGGTGCTTTTGATATTTCTCTATCACAGGGACGAGTGTATTTGGCAAATCATGGTGATTCTGAAGTATCAATCTGGGCTCTTGATGATTCTAGTACAGGGAAGTGGGCCTTGAAGAACAGGGTCAGCCACTTGCAACTGTTTGAAAAAGAGTATCCATCAACGCATGATTACAATGTTATCATCCACCCGGAAGACAATGCAATAATAGTGCTGTGTTTACAATTGCACATGGGGGGCCAATCATTGACAAAAGTTTTGTCATACAATATGGATTCTAGGGAGCTGCATTTTATGTCTGATCTTGGGTGGTATTGCAGGATTCCTTATCTTTCATATGTTCCTTTGTTCTCAGAGTCACTCGCAGATGCGCACTAGAAGTCTTAACTGAGTAGTGCTTCTCAAAAATGTAGATGTGTTGAGTCGACCTTTGTCAAGTTGTAATTGTTTTTATTGGCGCTTGAATGCCCTTATTTACCCTGAATGCGGATTTTTTAAGCATATGTGTCAAGACCCGTTATCGTGGAATTTGTCTTAGGCCCATGGTCTCAAGATTCACGAAGACAGGGTTAAGCTTAAGCATCATCATTCTAGCCATCGCTTTCGATGGTCAGAGGCTGCCGTTCACATAAATGGCCCTTCGCCCTTTTCTCCACCGATCTATGGGTTTGATTCGATCTTGCGCTCCTTGGTTCGGGGAAGTCAGTCGCATCGGTCACTCTTATCTAACGGATCGCTGGGGTCGATGGCGACGGCTATCTAGTCCTACGCTCTCTGCCCTCAACCTCTCATCTTCTCCAGATCCCCTCAAGACTCAGTCCTTCAATCTTCTCACCGTTGAGAGCTCGTGCTCTGTCAGTCACCCATGGACTATGCAGTCCATGCATACTGCTTGTAAATTTCTGAGAGAGAAGGCAAAGGCAACACACATACGGCCTGCTTCAACATTTCTATGAGACAGATGCCTTGGCTTCTCCACCATTCAAGCATCACGGCCAGCGCGGGACGGCTAAATCGCGAGGTAGCGCCGGGCGGAAACTCTTGGCGGCGGCGTCTAGGATGCGAGTTCGGCAGCCGATCCAATCTATGCGGCGCAGCGGCGATGGCTGCGGTGGCATGGTGGCCGGCCCTGTCTTGGGCGGCAGTAGCTGCAGGCACGGCGCGACCCTGTACCGGGAAGGGCGGTGGCTGCGGTCGGCGTGCCATCGAGTGTCGGATAGGCGGCGACGGCATGGAGGCCATGATGGACTGGTCGGCGGCGCCTTCGGTCAGATCTGATCTTGCGCGGTGTAGCTGACGGTGGTGGCCATCTCCTCCGTCGAAGGTGGTCGTGCTGACGCTCGATGGTCAGATCACGAGATCCGTTATCTAACTCCGGCCGCGAGTCGGGAAGACATAGTTGCCGGTGAAAACCAAGCCAATGGCAAGTGATGACGGCGTTCTGCGTTGTTACCTTGATGAAGGCATCATCATGTAACTACTGTCGACCCACTCGTGCTGCTTCGGGGGAAACCCTAGAATCTGGTCTTCCAGATCAGAAGGTGGTGGTAGTGTGATGTCGTTTTCTTTTTTGGGAGCATAGTTTGTGGAGCAGCACATGAAGATAGAGGTAGAAGGTGGAGCGGCTTTGTCTTGCATGAAGCTTTCCGTGGAGATGTCAAGTCATGCCTGGCTGACAGGTGCTACACTATGTCATGCCTGGTCGGCAGGTGCTACGCACGATAGATCTTCCAGAATCTCCGCGTCTGGATGGACGAGCGCGGGGCGGTGGTGTCGTTGGGCGCCGTGATGGCGTCGACGGATGGACGGACTGGTAAGGATGATGCGGATCTCTCTCCTGAAGATGGGTCAGCGGTCCGATGAAGATGACGGCTTCTAGAACATATGCATGTGGTGTACGCTTTAGGTCCACTGTACCGGCTGTTGGTTCCGATACGTTATGTGAATGGACCGGCGATGACACCGGATTTAAATATGGGGAGTGAGAGCACTCCACATTATCAAGTTTTGTAGGTGTGAGTGATGGCTTCAGATAGATTGATGTATGTTCTTGTTAGATCTTTGTTAAATAATATAAATAAAGATGGCCTTATGCATCGATTGATGCAGAGGTCGGGGATCTTAACCTACTTTTTTTTTTTAAAAACCTCAGCGGGTCAGGAACAGTGCAACCCATGCATTTGTTTGTGTGCACTGTCGCACAACACATATTCAGCACTTCAGCAGTGAGGTAGCGTAGAAGCCTACGGCTTGGTGGGTTCATCACAGTCACAGCCACCTGCAAACACAAACAAAATTAATTCTGAGCACCCTGGCCTTTTTTTTGAAAGATCCAGCAAATTATTGGCTTCATTAGATTTAGCAGAAAGCAATGGAAAAACAACATGGGGTGGATCCGAAGATCAAAGAAAAATAAAAAGGAAACAGCAGCCCTATTAGCTGCAGACCAGCACTACACTCTCGCGGTGGAACGCCATCCACCCGCGGCAAGACAACGCAGCTTCGACTCTGATGAAGAAACTACGACGAAGAACTAGGAAAGTGGGCGCCATGAAGGATCACCGAACGGACCACCTGTCGCTTGTCATCGTATACCAATAGGGCCCCACGCCACCACGGCTTCGACTTCACAACAACAATTAGCCGAGGCAGTCCCACGGACACGTCGGAGAAGGAGCCGACTACCCAAAGCAATGCCACGTCTCCGACATCATTCACCCCTTCGCCATTGCCACCGGAGCCCAACCGCCCACGTCGCTCGACGAGCACTCCTCCGCAAGCCGCCATCCACCACCATCACAAGCCACAGGTCCCTCTGACTGGATCCATCTCCAAGACGATGCCCCCAAGAGGGAACGCGGTGCCGAGCACAGCTACTAGCGCCGCCGTCGTCCGACCCAGAAGGCCAGATCTAGGGTTTCCCCCGGAGAAAATTGGGAAGGAAGGTGAGAACTGCGACATCGATGCCTTCAGCAAGGGAGCGACGCCCAATTGGGATGGTCTCTGGCCTGATTTGTTGCTATGGCGTCCTTTGCCCATGTTGCGACACTGACAATCCCGAGGACAATGGATGGCTGTGATAGGGAGGTACCGGCGCATATGCTTTCGCAGATCTTTTTGCATCTATCCCAAGTTTATGTGAACAGTTATTTCACACATGTATTAGCAGCCCTTGCAGCTATAGCACCCTAGTAATGAACCATGGATACAATGATTGATTTGTTGAAACCTCTCCTTCATATCTAGTATAACTTGTTCTTATTAATTTATTTCTATATCCCAACTTCTTGTTCGAATTGTTTGTCTTAACCTTTTGTCTTGGCAATCAGGAAATGCTCGTCCAGGTATCAACATTTTTCTTTTCCATAAAGAATGTTCTTTATTAACTCAAAGTGAAGCATCAAGAGAATACATAAAACTATGAGTACACAACCAGCTTCTGCAAGACTAGATGCACATAATCAACATCAACGCACACACTCAGAAAAGATCACGTGGAGGAAAAACGAAGTCATAAAAGACCAAAACTATGCCTAGATAGATTAAAAAACAAAGAGATAGAGAAAAAGAGCAACGTTGATCCACACAGAGCAAGTCCTGAGTCAACGAAGATGATACAGTGCACAGAATCCAGACATGGACCACACAAACTAAGAAACCCTGAACACACTAGGCAAGTAACCCAAACGACAAGAGCCGTCCGCGGAACAAGGAACATCCCTGTGACTCCAGTCATAACTAAATTGGCGAGAAGAGACATGAGGTCGGCACTGCTGCTGCACACCACCTCCGCAACACCACACCGTCGTGAAGGATCGCCGAAACATGCCACCACACACAGCCTAGTGCCTCTGCCTGTGCCTCAGCTGCCAAGTGAGGGGCTTAGAAAGTCTGACTGTAGTGCATGCCTCACCAATAATCACAAGTCCTTCTAGTTAGCATCATCTTCAAAATGATGCCCCCAAGAGGCGTAGGGAGACACATGTTACGTCATTGTCCATTCTGATGGCACCCGAACATGCAAGTGTCGTCGTCATTGGCTGTCAAACCCCAGATCCATTGCCAGCTGACCCACCAGAATCACCATCGACACCTAAACCCTTGCCGCTGAGATGGTTAGACGCCGACCTAATGACCACCACGCCCGTCCTCGCACAACGGCAAGAGTCGCCGCCAAACAATCGCCCGAGGCCACTGCCCTAGGATCCGAAAGCCATGAAGGACCTTAACCCACCAGGATCCCACCACTGAGGGTAGTCTTCGAGGTGGAAAGAACCGGGAACCGTCGGCACCAACACCATATCAGGGCATCCGGAGACCCGACATACGCAACATCACTAGTCTTCCCAACATGCAGCCATGAAGCCTAAAACAACACCCCGAGCCTCCATCCATTGTCGCAGGAAGAGGAGGCCGAGATTACCGAGTGCCATGCCTAGGAGCTATTTTCTTCTACCAAACGAAGCTGCAGGCTAGGTCCTAGCAGGGAGGCCCAAATCATCAGAGCCTCACATCGCGGCCACCCACCACTGTCGAATGACGCGGACCAGATTGATGGTGGTGCCGACCGTATCTGGGCAGAGAGGCTTCGAGCCACCGCCTCAGGACCGCGCCCGAACAACCCCTTCCATCTGTGATGGCATCAAGGATTCCTCTCGTTCTTAATGCGCGCTCCTGCAGGAAGTTAGCATGTAGTGAATCCAGCGAGATGCGCATGTACAAGGCTAGCATAGTGGACATGCGCGTGCCTCCTTGATCGAACTTTGCACCTGATCTCTGCGGCTAGATAGGTGGTACAATGCACTTCCTGTGATGGCAGCAACTTGACCTTAGAGCTTTTTGTATAAATATGAGAGGATGACAATGATTGACATATATATATAGAGAGAGAGAGAAGACGTACACAATAGGAATTTTTGAGATGGAATCTAGATCGCATCTACATGGAGTTCTATTTGTACAACCGAGATACGACTCTAGAATACATAAACAGTAGGAATTGTTGAGATGGGAGTTTGGATCATATTTACTTAGGGTTCTGTTTTTAGAACCGGTATAGGACTCTCTTTTTTAAGTGATCACTATTTTTTGGCCGAATTAAGAAAAAAAAGTCGAGGAATAGATAGATGGGTTGATCACTATTTTCTGTAACGAATACACTAACGCCCATACGTATGGCAACATTACAACTCGCCCACACGTCTGGATCACTGTCCAGTTAACTTTGCACGAATCTTGACACGCTGAGGCAGTTTTCGCGTGTCACGTAGGACAAGGCTGGTGTGTGGGTATTGGAGAGGTCGTCCACACGTCCCACAACACGCGGTTGCCAGCTGTGCTGTGTGGGCGAACTAGTTTCTGTCCACACAGCCACCATCTAGTCCACACACGTGTGAGCGAACTGCTTCTCGCCCACACGAAAGTCATACGTTGTTGGATGACAACTGCAGTTGCGCGTACATGGCAACTAAGCAAACACACATGGCAACTGTGAGTCGTTTGCTAGGCGGCAATTGCAGTTGCGCGTACGTGACAATCAGATAAACATACATGGCAACTGTGACTAACCACACGTGTCAACTAGGTAAACACACATGACAACTATTGTTTGACCATATGTGGCAATTAGTTAATCACACACGACAATTATGGTTTGATTACACGCGACAACTATCATAAATTAGATATGGCAACTATAGTGAATCAAAACAGAAAGAGTTGACATGCTTTTACAACCATATTTGCCATCCCAAATAACTACATCTGCCATCCTGGATGGCAACTAAATCGTCATCCCGCGCTACGCTAGGACGTGTAGGCATATTTGCTTCGTGGCACACGCGTGGAGTGGGATGAGTAGTACTTGTTGGGCGTGTGGCACGAAATAGCTGCGCCCACATGTGTGTGCAATTCTACTGTCCGTCCGCACATAGCCCATGTGGGTTGCCCCCTACTCATGCCACACATGGTGTGTGGGCGAATGCCTATTATGCCACACGTGTGATGGATATCGGCGTCCTTTCTGTAATAACTCAGTCCCACCAGATTAATGTTGCCTGATTACTAATTAATATGGTAATTTCTTGGAAGTATTTAATTAGTATAGGTATAGATAGATATTGTACTGGTTAGTGTTGAGGGGAGACGGCAATGCATCCGAGAAAAGATTCTTTTTCAAGAGCTCATTTCTGGTTGTTTCTTGCTTTTGTTTTTGTTTTTGACTGGTGGGTTGGTACTTGGTGGCTTCTTGTTTTATGATGAGGGGTTGGTAATTTCTTGCTGTGACCAAATCTTCAACTTTTCTAAGTTAGAAACAGTGAAAAAAAAATAGCATATGCTATAGCGTTCTAAGCAACATCTCGCTAAATAAAACAATATACAACATCTCATTAATAGCACGCTATAAGGTGATATAACACACTAATAACATATTTTAAAAGCCATGTTATTTTATCATAGCACGCTATTTTTCTCATTGGTTAGAAGAAATCAAGAAGAAGAAACGTACGAACTGAAATTGAAGTCTGTAGGTTCCGAGTCATATACGGCCCAGATTTTTTTGACAAAAGCCCAGATACAGGCCTCGTCGAATCATCACCACATAGACCTTGTTCACTTATGGTTTGACAATTGGCTACCTCGTTCACTTATGAAGAGACCGATCACAACTCTTATCCCACATCCGCCACAGAAAGTTTCAGAACTAATCATCCACGCCACATCCTCGTGGAATGAACAGCTAGTTCGGTCGACCTTTACACCAATTGATGCGGAGGCAATACTGCAGATCCCTCTTTGTACCAGACAGATCGATGATTTTTGGGCATGGAGAGAAGATAGGAGGGGAATATTCTCTGTAAGAACTGCCTATAGGATGATTCAGCAGAGGAAATTAAGTCGTGAAGAGTGGTTATATGAGCAGGATGGGTCATCTCACACACACACGCAGATGGTGATGGTTGGACAAAACTTTGGGGAATCAAGGTACTATCGAAGCTTAAGGTATTCCTGTGGAGATTTGTTAGGCGTACCACTCCAACGGCTGCACTTTTGCATCACCGAAACATGGCGGACTCGGCCGCGCGTTGCCTATGCGGACCCGAAGACACTTGGAGACACGCGTTGTTAAACTGCACTGTTTCTCGAAGCACATGGGCGCTGTCCTCTGAACATATTATTGATGTGCTGAACAGGAATGAGGAACCGGATCCAAAGAAATGGCTTTTCTTCATGCAAGAGGCGCTATCTCATGATGAGTTTACAAACTTTGTGGTCACTCTTTGTGCATTATGGGGAGCACGCCGCAAAGCAATCTATGAGCATATCTATCAAAGCATGTCTTCTGTTCAAGCATTTGTACACTCATACGTTAATGAACTCAACGCACTGCAGTCCATCAAGTCGACGCATATCGCAAGACCTGCGCGACGACGATCAGGTTGGATCGCTCCACCTGGAGGGCTGGCAAAGTTTAATGTTGATGCTGCAGTGGGGAGAGGAAGAGGACATGGAGCTGTAGCAGCGATTTCTAGAGATTCAGACGGACACTTCTTGGGAGCCTCGGCTGTGGTCTTCAGAGGCATATCAGAACCGGCAACTCTCGAATGTATGGCGATCAGGGAGGCTCTAGCTCTAGCTGATGATTTGAACGTGGCAAACATCCAGGTGGCCTCCGATGCGAAGGTGGTGGTACAAGATATCCAAGAGAAGAATCCGACAGAGTATGGTGCGATCATACATGAAATATTAGAGCATATACTATCTTTCCAAGTCTGTAATATT
The DNA here is from genome assembly GCA_034509565.1 of Triticum monococcum. Lineage (NCBI taxonomy): Eukaryota > Viridiplantae > Streptophyta > Magnoliopsida > Poales > Poaceae > Triticum > Triticum monococcum. Next base: position 750,241,417 of record CM067843.1, on the reverse strand, counting down.
TCTCACGAATTTAGGAGCTCGAATATCGAGGCTCACAAGCTCGCGAAGCATGCCTTATCCCTTTCGGCTGGCCGACATGTTTGGTTGGGACAGCCGGACGGTCTTTCTTTCGTCCCTGTAAACATTGTGATGTCGGAATAAAAAGCTTCAGAGTTTGTCTAAGAAAAACATAGACCTTGTCTCAAAAAAATCACCACATAGACCGGTTGGCATACGGACCTTCCACCTCGATCCGATCTCTCGCCGCCGCCAACACGAACGAAACCCTCAAACTCTCGCATCGCAGTTCGCGCTCCAAGCAAGCAATTGGCTGATCCTCACGCTCTCCATCACCGCCACCCACTACCGGAATCGCCCCCTATACCGACGGCCAGGGCCGTCGGCATATCCCTGAGTACCGTCGGAACAAACCTATGCCGACGGCCCCCGTCGGCATAGGGCCGTAGGCAACATATACGTCGGCATAGCCAGAGAGGCCGGCGGCATAGATGCTTTCCCGACGGGGGCCGTACATCTATGCCGACGGCCCAGGCCGTCGGCAACGTTCACGCCTAACGGCGGCCACCGTCAAGTTTGCCCAACGACTGGTCGCCATGTGGCACACCTATGCCGACGGCCGGCATAGGTGTGCCACGTGGCGACCAGACGCTGCTCATGGACTAGGGCTATGCCAACGGCCTGGTCGTCGGCTTAGTTTCAAACTATGCCGACGGCCTAGCCGTCGGCATATTCCTTCCTTCGGTGATCCCAGTAGCTGACACGTGGCATCTATGCCGACGGCCTAGCCGTCGGCTTAGTTTAAAAATTGTGCCGACGGCCCACGTGTCAGCTACTGGGAGCTCACGCCAGCCCTATGCCGACGGCCTAGCCGTCGGCATAGTTTGCATTTGATTTTTTTTCTTTTTCCTGTTTGTTTTCAAATCAATTCAATTCAAATAACAACATTGTTGGAAATATGCCCTAGAGGCAATAATAAAATGGTTATTATTATATTTCCTTGTTCATGATAATTGTCTATTGTTCATGCTATAATTGTGTTATCCGGAAATCGTAATACATGTGTGAATACATAGACCACAACACGTCCCTAGTGAGCCTCTAGTTGACTAGCTCGTTGATCAAAAGATAGTCATGGTTTCCTGACTATGGACATTAGATGTCATTGATAACGGGATCACATCATTAGGAGAATGATGTGATGGACAAGACCCAATCCTATAGCTCAAAGATCGTGTAGTTCGTTTTCTAGAGCTTTTCCGAATGTCAAGTATCATTTCCTTAGACCATGAGATTGTGCAACTCCCGGATACCGTAGGAGTACTTTGGGTGTGCCAAACGTCACAACGTAACTGGGTGACTATAAAGGTTCACTACGGGTATCTCCGAAAGTGTCTGTTGGGTTGGCACGAATCGAGACTGGGATTTGTCACTCCGTATGACGGAGAGGTATCTCTGGGCCCACTCGGTAATGCATCATTGTCGGTGTCAAAACCGGCGGATCTCGGGTAGGGGGTCTCGAACTGTGCGTCTAGGGAAGATGGTAACAGGAGGCAGGGGACACGATGTTTTACCCAGGTTCGGGCCCTCTTGATGGAGGTAAAACCCTACGTCCTGCTTGATTGATATTGATGATATGAGTACTACAAGAGTAGATCTACCACGAGATCAAGGAGGCTAAACCCTAGAAGCTAGCCTATGGTATGATTGATGTTCCTACGGACTAAAACCCTCCGGTTTATATAGACACCGGAGAGGGCTAGGGTTACACAGAGTCGGTTACAATGATAGGAGATCTACATATCTGTATCGCCAAGCTTGCCTTCCACACCAAGGAAAGTCCCTTCCGGACACGGGTCGAAGTCTTCAATCTTGTATCTTCATAGTCCAGGAGTCCGGCCGGAGGTATAGTCCGGCTATCCGGACACCCCCTAATCCAGGACTCCCTCAGTAGCCCCCGAACCAGGCTTCAATGATGACGAGTCTGGCGCGTAGATTGTCTTCGGCATTGCAAGGCGGGTTCTCCTCCAAATTCCGTGTACCTGTTGAATAATGTCCGGTTTCTTGTAAATGCAGCGCTCCTTGGCTTCTACGCCAAATGATGGCTGTCTTCCATGTGTCAAACGAATACGAAAAGTCAGGGTGTTTTTACATTTACACCCCTAGCCGCGTGAATGAGCCGCCTATTTAAGGGGACGAGGATTTAGATCCAAACCACACCTTCTCCCCTCCGTGAGTATTCATCAGAGCGTATCCGACAGAGGTCCATTCTATCATGGCCGGTCGCCGCAGCTCCTCCTCTCGCCCTTCCAGCCCTCAGCCTGGACATTGGGAGAGATGCTCCACCCCGCACAGTGAGCTAGTGACACTCCAGACCAAGGGATTTCTCCCCCGGCCTATATGATCCCGGTTCGAGCTGGACTTGCCACCTATAATGGCGGAGAGCAAGCGGAGAGCGCCCCCAATCCCTCCAATGGAGAGCGGGTATGACTTGTCCCTTACTTAATAAGAGGGCTCGGATTTCCAATTCATCCGTTTCTCCGGGGGCTCCTGGAGTTCTATGGCCTCCAGCTGCACAACCTCACGCCTGCCTCCATATTGCATATCGCAGGCTTCGCAACCCTTTGCGAGTTGTTTTTGGGCTGCAAGGCTCATTTCGCGCTGTGGAAAAGGGTATTATGCCTTGTTCCCCGTTCTCAAAAGGGGTCAATATATCAAGTCGGCAGAGCCGAAGTGTGGCGCATCGCCGGGACCGGATATCTATCCGGAACCCCAAAGAAGGCGTCCGAGGACTGGCCTTCGGAATGGTTTTATATAGAGGACGTCCCGCTGCCGGATCCTGTCCGGATCGGCCTCCCTGAGTTCGACAGAGCTCCCCTGAAGAAGCGCCTGAGCTGGCGTCCATGGAGCCCTCAGAGGGAAAGCGACAAGGACGTTCTTTACCTGATGGGCCGGATAAGATTGTTAGCTCATTCCGGACTGACCATGATCGGGGTCATGGCCGAATGCATCATGCGAGGGGTGAGGCCGCTTCAGTATAGAGGCCACCCCATGTGGGACTTCAACGGGGAGGACGACGCCACCCGCCACGGCCGTAAGGGGCCGGATTCGGCTACCGCTCTAATAAAGATCTTATCCTCTTTGTACAAGGGAGAAGAGGAGGAATTTCTCCGCATCAACCCACGGGGTGGATTTTCTATGTACAATCCCCCAAGTTGGGTAAGTGGACACTTTTACTTGCTCATCCGTTTTATATTCCCATCATTAAATATTCAGTCTAACGACTTCAACGCAGGAACTGCGCCAGGCTGTTAAAGAAATAAACAACCCTCCTCCACAACCCGAGGATCCGGGACGGTCCCTCGACCCGGCCTCTCAAGAGGATCCAGACTTATCTGTGGAGCTGATTGATGGGGTGTTTCATCAATTGAACAAGGACAACGCCTGGATGGCCATTACGGCCGATTACCCAGGGCTACTCCCAGCCTCACAGGTAACTGAGACCGAAATCCCAACACTTTGAAAGCGGATCTATCCTTGCGTGTTTTCGATTGCCGTATGACAACCGCGTTTTGTAGGGGAGGTCCTTGAGGCGGGAGGCCGAGCCTACGGCGACTAGACAACGAGGGGCGGCAAGGCCCCGCGGGCTGAAAAGAAGTGCGGTCCGGACTGAGATGCCGGCGCAAAGGTATAGCACGCCATCTTATTCCCAGGTGTTATTCCTTCAAGGCATATTAACGCTCGTGCTCTCTTCAGGACGAAGAGACCTCGCCGGACTATATCCGGAGAGGTTGCCAATCGTGCCTCCACCAGCCAGGCTCCAAAGCCTGGTCCGGAAGCAGAGGCGAACACAAGGCGTGCACCGGACGCTCCTCCGATAGAGGATGCGGACTGGCTATCTGCCACCAATTCTGAGGTGGAGAGTGCCATGAACCACAGGCGTCGCCGGACAGTTCTTCGCGATGCTTGTTTCTCCCAAGAGGCATTGGACGCCTTCAATTTGGGAGATGCGTACCTCTGTGCCGCTCAATTTGGTCTAGCCAGAGCCACGGAGCAATATGTAAAAGACATACGGGTAAGAAAATTTTGGTGATTATATATATACCAGTAGCCCCCGAGACTTGAAACAGTTAGAATAACTGATTTAAGGATCATTTGATATGTAGGTTCTTACAGAAAAGAATACCCTACTGTCCCAAGAGCTGGAAGAGTGCAAAGCCCAACTTGAGGCCGCACTAGCTGCGGCAGGGGAGCCCAAGGAGACCCCCTCTGGTAATATACGCTTCGAAAGATAAGTATTTTGCAAAGTGCGGCGTGGGTGCAAATCTGACAAATGAAATTGCAGATGGCGCCGGATTAAATCCGGAAAAGCAACAACTCCTACGCCAACTGAAGGCTGGTGAGAGCGTGCTGACAAAGGTGAGGCGGGAGAAGAACGATCTCCAAGATGCCAACACCATGCTGGGCGTTGAACTGAAGGATGTTCGTGCCCAGCTGTTGGACTCCGTTAAGGAGAATCAGCGGCTTCGACGTGGCATATTTAGTAAGTGCTTAAACGAACTTTGAAAAAAGAGTTCGGCGAGGAAGTCGACTAACAGAGTAATGTCTGTAGGTATGCTAACAGGTCGTCCTGCAGAGGAAATGCCCGGTTCTACGGGTGACCTTCTTCCCGAGCTCTCACAACTGCACGAGCGAGTTCGGCAGGTGATGCAAGGCGTCGCCCAGGCCTTGTGGCCATCCGTCTCCATGCCCGAAGGCCTTTGAGAGCTTGTAGAGAAGCTGAAGGGAGTGCGGTGGCGCTTCCGATTGTGGAAGATGTCGGCCTGCCGTCAAGGTGCCAGGGAGGCCTGGGCCATGGTGAAGACACGGTACACGAAGGCTGACCCGAACCACATGGCCGAGGTCGGACCCATGGGGCCCAATGGGAAGGAGATCCCTGTGAGCTTAGTATACGGCCAAGTAGAATTGGCTGCAAAGTATTCCCAACAGGACTGTAAACTAGACAGCCTGTTAGATGGTATTGAAGAGGAATACAATCAGTCAGATTGACTATGTAATTTTAATTGACATGTGTAATGCCTTCTAGCCAGATTGTAGATCGTTTGTCATGGCCGACCTTTTTTCTTCAACCTCGGGACCTGACGGTCCGGAGTGTGTCCGAATACCCTTGCGGTTATATAAGAACCATGGTATGCATGGAGACCAGGCGTAGGGGTCATTAGTGCTTGAACAGACAAGTGCCCAACTAGTTATGTTATATTACATGGTTAGTAAGAAACATCTTCCAGGGAGAATAGTTCTGTTAGGGGTTCCTTTCCCTGGGAGGCATGCCCTAAAGTGCATGTCCATTCTGCGAAAAGAGACGCAGGAAAAACATCTGGGGGCGTATAGATAAATAAGTGGAAAAAAAGAAAAGATCATCTTTAGTTCACCGACCGAGTATTCCCTTAAGAACGCTAGCTTTCGGCTACACCCAGTCTGAGGTACACATCCGGCTGACCCAGCAGTAACAATCGCAGAGGTGCTCCCTTTACCACCTAGCCGAACAATCGGGAACGTAGGGGTAAGCACAGGAGCCAGGCAACCCAGCTTGGCCAAAACTTAAGTCATATCGATGCATATAATGGTGAATAAAAGGTACATGCGGAAGTGTGACACATGTGTTGGGCATGAAGCCCGTATAAATAAGCTTCAGTCTAAAGAAGCCCCCAGGTTTAATGACGCGGATAGCGCGTCACTTTATGAGCCTTTAAAGGCTATAAGAGAGAGGAAGGGGAGAAGGAGAGAAATGTAAGATAGAAAGTATATAAAAAATGGACAGAGGAAGGAGACGAACACAGAGTGCGGCGCTAGGCATAGAATCTTCGGAGACGAGCTGCGTTCCATGGGTTCGGCTCGAGTCAGTTATCCGATGCATCTCGCAGGCGGTACGCTCCACCAGTCAGGACTTGGTCAATTATGAAGGGACCTTCCCACTTGGGCTTGAGTTTGTCCTTTTTCTTGTCCGGCAGGCGTAGAACTAATTCGCCAACATTGTAATTTTTGGCCCGTACTTCTCTGCTTTGATATCTTCGAGCCTGCTGTTGATAGAATGTGGAACGGGCTTTTGCCACGTCATGCTCTTCCTCCAAGGCGTCCAAACTGTCCTGCCGATCGAGCTCGGCTTCTCTTTCTTCGTACATGCGCACTCGAGGTGAGTCATGAATTATGTCGCAGGGCCAAACTGCCTCTGCACCGTACACCATGAAAAATGGTGTGTATCCGGTGGTGCGATTCGGCGTGGTCCGCAGCCCCCAGAGTACGGAGTCGAGCTCCTCTACCCAGTGCGTATTAGATTCCTTAAGGGACTGCACTAATCTGGGTTTGATGCCGCTCATGATAAGACCATTTGCACGTTCGACCTGGCCGTTGGTTTGTGGGTAACAGACGGAAGCATAATCAAGCTTGATTCCCATGTTTTTGCACCAGAGTTTTACCTCGTCGGCCGTAAAGTTCGTGCCGTTATCAGTGATTATGCTGTGGGGGACGCCGTAACGGTGTACAACCCCGGATATAAAGTGTATCACCGGTCCGGATTCAGCCGTCTTAACAGGCTTGGCTTCTATCCATTTGGTAAACTTATCCACCATGACCAGTAAGTATTTTTTTCTTGTGGGTTCCGCCTTTAAGGGGTCCAACCATGTCAAGCCCCCAGACCGCGAAGGGCCAAGTGATGGGGATAGTTTGGAGGGCGGTGGGTGGCATATGGCTTTGGTTTGCAAAAAGCTGGCAACCGACGCATCATTGGACTAAGTCCTGGGCGTCTGCCCAAGCCGTCGGCCAATAAAAGCCTGTACGGAAGGCCTTGCTTACAAGGGACCGAGCTGTAGCGTCATGACCACCGAGTCCGGCATGAATTTCAGCCAGGAGGTTCCGCCCTTCCTTTTTGGAGATGCACCTTTGAAGGACTCTGGTAGTGCTTTTCTTATAAATCTCTCCCCCATGGACTTTATAGGCTTTAGATCACCGCACTATGCAGCGTGCCTCATTTTGGTCCTCGGGGAGTTCCTGCCTAGTAAGGTAGGCGAGGAATGGTTCTGTCCACGGGGCGATGACGGCCATTATTACATGGGTTGAAGGTGTTATTTCATTGGCAGAGCCAACAATTATGTCAGAGTGTTCGGTGTCGGGCAGTGCAGTTGGGTCCGGGTTGTTATTGCCGGGTTCCCCTTCCCATACTACGGATGGCTTGAATAGCCTTTCCAAGAAGATGTTGGGGGGGGGACTACATCGCGTTTTGCGCCGATGCGTGCCAGGACATCTGCTGCCTGAATATTTTCCCGGGCTATATGGTGAAATTCGAGCCCTTCGAAACGAGCTGGCATTTTTAGGACGGCGTTGCGATAAGCTGCCATTTTTGGATCCTTGGCATCAAAGTATCCATTTGTTTGGGATATTGCGAGGTTCGAGTCCCCGCGCACCTCTAGGCGTTGAATGCCCATGGATACTGCCATCCGGAGACCATGTAAAAGGGCCTCATATTCGGCTGCATTGTTGGAGTCTGTGTACATTATTTGGAGTACGTATTGAATTGTGTCTCCTATGGGGGACGTCAAAACGACGCCATCCCCTAGACCGCCAACATTTTGGAGCCGTCGAAGTGCATGACCCAGTTTGAATATGTGTCGTACTCTTTAGGGAGTTCAGCCTCCGTCCATTCTGCGACGAAGTCGGCCAAAACTTGCGACTTGATAGCTCGCCGTGGCTTGTAAGTTATGTCGAACGGGAGGAGCTCAATGGCCCATTTTGCAATCCAGCCCGTCGCGATTGTTTATAATATCGTTAAGTGGCACTTCCAAAGCTACTGTTATTGAACACTCTTGAAAGTAGTGTCGCAGCTTCTGGGATGCCATAAATACACCGTACGTAATCTTTTGATAATGCGGGTACCATGACTTGCACGGAGTAAGGACAGTGGACACATAGCAGATCGGCTTTTGAAGGGGGAATTTGTGTCCGTCCGTTTCTCGTTCGACGACGAGCACTGCGCTTACGACCTGATGGGTTGCTGCAATGTATAATAGCATTGGTTCGCCAATGTTTGGCGCGGCCACGACTGGGTTTGTTGCCAAGATGGCTTTTATTTCGTCGAGTCCGGCCGTGGCTGCATCCGTCCACTCCAAGTGTTCGGTTCGCCGAAGGAGGCGGTAAAGGGGTAGGGCCTTTTCTCCCAAGCGGGAGATGAAGCGGCTTAGTGCCACCACGCATCCGGTTAATTTTTGTATTTGTTTGAGGTCCTTCGGGATATCCAATTGTGACAGAGCTCGGATCTTGGCTGGATTTGCTTCAATTCCTCTACCGGATACAATGAAGCCCAAGAGCTTTCCGGCTGGAACGCCGAAAACGCATTTTTTTCCGGGTTGAGCTTGATGTCGTGTGTTCGGAGGTTATTGAATGTTAGCCTCAAGTCGTCTACTAGAGATTCGATATGTCTTGTTTTAACGACCACATCATCTAAGTATGCCTCCACTATTTTGTCGATCTGGTTTGCCAGACATGTCTGAATCATGCGCTGATATGTTGCGCCGGCGTTTTTGAGCCCGAAGGGCATTGTGTTGAAGCAGAATGGGCCGTACGGTGTGATGAATGCCGTTGCAGCTTGGTCTGACTCTGCCATCTTTATTTGATGCTAGCCGGAGTATGCGTCGAGGAAACACAACGAATCATGTCCTGCGGTAGTGTCGATAATTTGATCAATGCGGGGGAGGGGGAAGGGATCCTTTGGGCAAGCCTTGTTAAGGTCTTTAAAATCAACGCACAGGCGCCAGGATTTGTCCTTCTTTGGTACCATCACCAGGTTTGCTAGCCAGTCCGGGTGTTTTATATCTTTGATGAATCCGGCCTCCAATAGCTTGGTTAGTTCCTCTCCCATGGTCTGTCTCTTAGGTTCGGAAAAACGCCGAAGAGCCTATTTGACTGGCTTGAATCCTTTTAGGATATTTAAGCTGTGTTCGGCCAGCCTGCGTGGGATTCCTGGCATGTCTGGAGGGTGCCAGGAGAAAATGTCCCAGTTCTCTCATAGGATCTCTCGCAGTGCGGCGTCTACATCAGGGCTTAACTGTGCCCCGCTGGAAGCTGTTTTATTGCGGTCCGTTGGATGGACCTGGAATTTGACTATTTCGTCCGCCGGTTTAAAGGAGGTGGACTTGGATCTTTTGTCGAGTATCACATCATCCCTATTCACCATGGAGCGCAGCGCAGTCAGTTCCTCAGCCACTAGGGCTTCGGATAGCGCCTCGAGGGCCAGTGCGGCTGTCTTGTTTTCGACGCGGAGTGCTATGTCCAGATCACTAGCGAGAGTGATGATTCCGTTAGGCCTGGGCATCTTGAGCTTCATGTACCCGTAATGGGGTATTGCTTGGAAGATTGTAATCGCTTCCCGCCCTAGCAGAGCATGGTATCCGCTACTGAACGGGGCCACTTGGAACGTGACCTCTTCGGACCTGTAATTATCCGGCGTGCCGAACACCACATCTAGTGTGATTTTTCCTGTACAGCGCGCTTCCCGACTGGGGATTATTGCTCTAAAGGTTGTGCTGCTTCGCTCAATGCGTTTCCAGTCTATTTCCATTTTTTGAAAGGTTTCCTCATAAATGAGGTTCAATCTGCTGCCGCCATCCATGAGTACCTTGGTAAGACGAAAGTCGTCCACTATTGGACTGAGGACCAATGCGGCTGGTGCTCGGGCCGTTCGGAATTTAGGTTCATCACTGGCGTTAAAAGTAATAGCCGTGTCACTCCATGGGTTTATTGTTGCTACTTGGTAGACTTCGGCAAGGCTGCGGAGTGTTATTTTTCGCATATTATGTGATGCGGAAGTCTCGAAGACTGTTAATACCGTACTGGGGTATCTGGGGTGGCTTTCTGTGGCTTCTGGAATTAGAAGATCTTCACCAATTTTTGCCACCTGCCGGAGGATCGAACATGCTCTAAGGCTGTGAGTTGGTGTGGCGCCCTCTGCACTGTGAATTTTACAGGGTCCATTAAGCCATCCTTCCAGTACGGTTCCATGCCCTATAGAGGGCTTTTGCTTTTTGGTATTGAACCCGGGTGTCTGGCGATGATGCACCCTTTTATTTCAGACTGGGTTTGTATTCAGGGCCGGATTGTCCCAAAATTTTATTTCGGTTTTCCAGGCGCTTTCCATCGCACAGTATTTTCGTACTATGGACGCCAAGTCAGCGAAGAGTGTAATATCGTGGCGACTTATGGCGTTGAGGATTCCCTTGTCCATGCAATTATTGCAGAAGAATGAAATTGCGTCTTCCCCGCGGCAGTCCTTTATCCTGTTCATAACCAGGAGGAATCTGGCCCAGTAATGATGTACTATTTCTTCAGGCTCTTGCCTAATTTGGGATAGATCGCTTATGTACGGGTGGGTGGTGGAATCATATCCGAAACCTCGCCCAATCTGAGACCCAGAGGCCAACGGGTTTCCGAACTCGGAAGTTTGGATTCTTGGATGTTGTCCAATGAATCTAGCCCGTCGCCTCACTTTAGGTTCAGGTCTTGAGTGATGTCCTCCCCTCCGCGGGTATCCAGCTTGGAGGGATCGGGAATCCGGACATAGCTAGTCCTTAAGATAGATGAAGGGTCGCCGCACTGTCCCTCTACCACGGCAACGTGATGGGTGACCTGGGGAGAGTTAATCTCTCTCAGATCGGGTTTAGGCCCAATCTGGTCATAATCCGTAGTGACTCCCAAGGCGGTGATGCGATCAAAGGGATCGTTTAGGGAAGAGAGCTCCATTGGATCTAGCTGCTCGGCGAATTCCGAGCTGACGTGAAGATTGCTTTCGATGACCTGAGAGGTCATCATTGGCGCAGTAGCCGAACAGGTGGTCATAAGGAAACCACCTAGCCTGAGAGTTTGGCCGACAGCCAAAGCTCCCTTAGCAACGGTGCCGTCTTTAAAGACAGGATGAGGCATCCTTCCTGATGGCGATGGCACAGAGGAACTCTCAATGAAAGCACCAATGTCGGTGTCAAAACCGGCGGATCTCGGGTAGGGGGTCCCAAACTGTGCGTCTAGGGCGGATGGTAATAGGAGGCAGGGGACACGATGTTTTACCCAGGTTCGCGCCCTCTTGATGGAGGTAAAACCCTACATCCTGCTTGATTGATATTGATGATATGAGTAGTACAAGAGTAGATCTACCACGAGATCAAGGAGGCTAAACCCTAGAAGCTAGCCTATGGTATGATTGATGTTCGTACGGACTAAAACCCTCCGGTTAATATAGACACAGGAGAGGGCTAGGGTTACACAGAGTCGGTTACAATGGTAGGAGATCTACATATCCGTATCGCCAAGCTTGCCTTCCACGCCAAGGAAAGTCCATTCCGGACACGGGACGAAGTCTTCAATCTTGTATCTTCATAGTCCAGGAGTCCGGCCGAAGGTATAGTCCGGCTATCCGGACACCCCCTAATCCAGGACTCCCTCAATCATCATAATGAGCTCAATCTGACCAAGTGGTTGATCACGGGATCATGCATTATGGTACGAGTAAAGTGACTTGCCGGTAACGAGATTGAACGAGGTATTGGGATACCGACGATCGAGTCTCGGGCGAGTAACGTACCGATTGACAAAGGGAATTGTATACGGGATTGATTGAATCCTTGACATCGTGGTTCATCCGATGAGATCATCGAGGAGCATGTGGGAGCCAACATGGGTATCCAGATCCCACTGTTGGTTATTTATCGGAGAGTCGTCTCGGTCATGTCTACGTGTCTCCCGAACCTGTAGAGTCTACACACTTAAGGTTCGGTGACGCTAGGGTTGTAAAGGTATTAGTATGCGGTAACCCGAAAGTTATTCATAGTCCCGGATGAGATCTCGGACGTCACAAGGAGTTCCGGAATGGTCCGGAGGTGAAGAATTATATATAGGAAGTCCAGTTTCGGCCATCGGGAAAGTTTCGGGGGTCACCGGTATTGTAGCGGGACCACCGAAAGGGTCCCGGGGGTACACCGGGTGGGGTCACCTATCCCAGAGGGCCCCATGGTCTGAAGTGGGGAAGGGAACCAGCCCCTGGTGGGCTGGTGCGCCCCCCTTGGGCCTCCCCCTGCGCCTAGGGTTGGAAACCCTAGGGGTGGGGGCGCCCCACTTGGCTTGGGGGGCAAGCCACCCCCTTGGCCGCTGCCCCCGTTGAGATCCAATCTCTAGGGCTGGCGCCCCCCTAGGGGCCCTATATATAGTGGGGGGAGGGAGGGCAGCCGCACCAAGTCCTTGGCCCCTCCCTCTCCCCTCGTAACACCTCTCTCTCTCTCTCGTTGGAGCTTGGCGAAGCCCTGCCGGGATCACCGCTGCTTCCACCACCACGACGTCGTGCTACTGGATCTCCATCAACCTCTCCTTCCCCTTGCTGGATCAAGAAGGAGGAGATGTCTTCCCAACCATACGTGTGTTGAACGCGGAGGTGCCGTCCGTTCGGCGCTAGGTCATCGGTGATTTGGATCGCGACGTCTTCCCAAGGGTATGTAGAAGCACTCCCCTCTCCCTCATTGCTAGATGACTCCATAGATTGATCTTGGTGATGCGTAGAAAATTTTAAAATTCTGCTACGTTCCCCAACAGTGGCATCATGAGCTAGGTCTATGCGTAGTTTCTATGCATGAGTAGAACACAATGCAGTTGTGGGCGTCGATATTGTCGATTTACTTGCCGTTACTAGTCTTATCTTGATTCGGCGGCATCGTGGGATGAAGCGGCCCGGACCGACCTTACACGTACGCTTACGTGAGGCTGGTTCCACCGACTGACATGCACTAGTTGCATAAGGTGGCTAGCGGGTGTCTGTCTCTCCCACTTTAGTCGGATCGGATTCGATGAAAAGGGTCCTTATGAAGGGTAAATAGAAATTGGCATATCACGTTGTGGTTTTGGCGTAGGTAAGAAACATTCTTGCTTGAAACCTATAGCAGCCACGTAAAAACTTGCAACAACAATTAGAGGACGTCTAACTTGTTTTTGCAACATGTGCCATGTGATGTGATATGGCCAAAAGGATGTGATGAATGATATATGTGATGTATGAGATTGATCATGTTCTTGTAATAGGAATCACAACTTGCATGTCGATGAGTATGACAACCGGCAGGAGCCATATGAGTTGTCTTAATTTATTTATGACCTGCATGTCAACATAAACGTCGTGTAATTACTTTACTTTATTGCTAAACCGTTAGCCATAGTAGTAGAAGTAATAGATGACAAGACAACTTCATGAAGACACGATGATGGAGATGTCATGCCGGTGACGATGATCATGGCGCCCCGAAGATGGAGATCATAAGGAGCAAAATGATATTGGTCATATCATGTCACTATTTGATTGCATGTGATGTTTATCATGTTTTACATCTTATTTGCTTAGAACGACGGTAGCATAAATAAGATGATCCAAACGTCGTAATCGTACTTTACTAGATATGGTGCGATTTATGATGTCTCTTACTGATTTACCGCTATCGTTTTGGGGATACGCTCTAGAGACGGCCGCATTCACGTTAAATAGGGAACCATCAAAATCCGTTGAGACGACGCCTTATGAACTGTGGTTTGGCAAGAAACCAAAGTTGTCGTTTCTGAAAGTTTGGGGCTGCGATGCTTATGTGAAAAAGCTTCAACCTGATAAGCTCAAACCCAAATCGGAGAAATGTGTCTTCATAGGATATCCAAAGGAAACTATTGGATACACCTTCTATCACAAATCCGAAGGCAAGACTTTTGTTGCTAAATTCGGAAACTTTCTGGAGAAGGAGTTTCTCTCGAAAGAAGTGAGTGGGAGGAAAGTAGAACTTGACGAGGTAACTATACTTGCTCCCTTGTTGGAAAGTAGTACATCACAGAAAACTGTTTCTGCGACACCTACACCAATAAGTGAGAAAGTTAATGATAATGATCATGAAACTTCGGAACAAGATACTACTGAACCTCGTAGATCAACCAGAGTGAGATCCGCGCCAGAGTGGTACGGTAATCCAGTTCTGGAAGTCATGCTACTAGACCATGATGAACCTACGAACTATGAAGAAGCGATGGTGAGCCCAGATTCCGCAAAATGGCTTGAAGCCATGAAATCTGAGATGGGATCCATGTATGAGAACAAAGTATGGACTTTGGTTGACTTGCTCGATGATCGGCAAGCAATTGAGAATAAATGGATCTTCAAGAAGAAGACTGACGCTGACGGTAATATTACTCTCTACAAAGCTCGACTTGTCGCAAAAGGTTTTCGACAAGTTCAAGGGGTTGACTATGATGAGACCTTCTCACCCGTAGCGATGCTTAAGTCTGTCAGAATCATGTTAGCAATTGCCGCATTTTATGATTATGAAATTTGGCAGATGGATGTCAAAACTGCATTCCTAAATGGATTTCTGGAAGAAGAGTTGTATATGATGCAACCGGAAGGTTTTGTCGATCCAAAGGGAGCTAACAAAGTGTGCAAGCTCCAGCGATCTATTTATGGACTGGTGCAAGCCTCTCGGAGTTGGAATAAACACTTTGATAGTGTGATCAAAGCATTTGGTTTTATACAGACTTTCGGAGAAGCCTGTATTTACAAGAAAGTGAGTGGGAGCTATGTAGCATTTCTGATATTATATGTGGATGACATATTACTGATCGGAAATGATATAGAATTTCTGGATAGCATAAAGGGATACTTGAATAAGAGTTTCTCAATGAAAGACCTCGGTGAAGCTGCTTACATATTAGGCATAAAGAAAAATAGAGATAGATCAAGACGCTTAATTGGACTTTCACAAAGCACATACCTTGACAAGATTTTGAAAAAGTTCAAAATGGATCAGGCGAAGAAAGGGTTCTTGCCTGTGTTACAAGGTGTGAAGTTGACTCAGACTCAATGCCCGACCACTGCAGAGGATAGAGACAAAATGAAAGATGTTCCCTATGCTTCAGCCATAGGCTCTATCATGTATGCAATGCTGTGTACCAGACCTGATGTGTGCCTTGCTATAAGCTTAGCAGGGAGGTACCAAAGTAATCCAGGAGTGGATCACTGGACAGCGGTCAAGAACATCCTGAAATACCTGAAAAGGACTAAGGATATGTTTCTCGTATATGGAGGTGACAAAGAGCTCACTGTAAAAGGTTACATTGATGCAAGCTTTGACACTGATCCGGACGATTCTAAATCGCAAACCGGATACGTATTTACATTAAACGGTGGAGCTGTCAGTTGGTGCAGTTCTAAACAAAGCGTCGTCGCGGGATCTACATGTGAAGCGGAGTACATAGCTGCTTCGGAAGCAGCGAACGAAGGAGTCTGGATGAAGGAGTTCATATCCGATCTAGGTGTCATACCTAGTGCATCGGGTCCAATGAAAATCTTTTGTGACAATACTGGTGCAATTGCCTTGGCAAAGGAATCCAGATTTCACAAGAGAACCAAGCACATCAAGAGACGCTTCAATTCCATCCGGGATCTAGTCCAGGTGGGAGACATAGAGATTTGCAAGATACATATGGATCTGAATGTTGCAGACTCGTTGACTAAGCCTCTTCCACGAGGAAAACATGATCAGCACCAAGGCTCCATGGGTGTTAGAATCATTACTGTGTAATCTAGATTATTGACTCTAGTGCAAGTGGTAGATTGAGTATGTTCTCCATCCTACCCCGTTCCGACACAAACTTTCGGCAGCACCTCCCCGATGTTCTCCAGATACACGTCTCGGCAAATAGCCGAGAGAATGTGCTCCGGAGAACAATGGGGAGGCGCCGCTGAAATCCTGTCTCGGAACGGGGTAGAACATGGAGAACATACCTAATATACACATCATCGGGCTGTCCATGGAAAACGCTAGACAATCTGAAAGAGCTTCAGTGATAAATATGCAATTGAATGCATATTTATCGATGCAACCCTTTCGGACGGGAGACGCCTAAGTTACGCTACTTGACTTGAAAATGAAATCTAGTGACATGAAAAAATGGAGGAGATGGGCTTGTAGCTCACCCTCGGATGTAGAGGAAGTAGTCGAACAGCAAAGGGATGCTCAGGGGGACCAACGCGTCATACAACGGTCACTCCGATGAAATGCGACAGCACAAAGCCTGCAAAATCCACCGAAAGAACAACTAAGATCATCACATCTCAGTCAATCAAAATTTTGTCTTCAATTTTTTTTGCAATATCATCATGATGAACTAACCACTAACCATGATCTGAATTTTAACATCTGTCTATCTATCTACTTCACAAAACATCTATCTACATATCATATCGAGAGATGCGACGCCACAAACCCTATAAATTCCACCGAGTAAAATTTTTGGAACTTCGCATCTCATGTAGCATTTCAACAATATCTCAAATTGTAGGATAGAATGCATATATTCTACATTATTCAAACCATAAAGTAAAAAACTTCGATGATCATGATACTTCAAATTAAATTTTTACCGCATTGATTAATTTTTTGGTCAAAACTAAAATGTACCTACCTATCCATGCATTGATGTACCTAGAAATTTATCTACTTATCTATCCATTTCATTCAACTATCCAAATTTTAACATTTCTCTATCTATCTACTAAAATTGCACTAAACATACAAAATAATTGCACTACACTAATTTTGTCTATATAGCTAACACAACAGCGGCATGAGCTACAACTCCGGCGAGTGACCGAGGGGCAAGGGAGCTCACCGAGGGGAAGCAGCACCAAAGCTGCTGGAGGACAGCAGGGGCGGGGGAGGTGGCGATGTCGGAGGGGGAAGGGACGAGGCAAGGGCGGGGCCTGGCAGACGATGGTCGGGGCCGGGCGGACGGTTGTCGGCGCAGTGGCGGAGGAGGCCGGTCGGAGCCGGGCCAGGAGAAGGGGGCATCGGGGCAGGGGCCCCCTTAGGGAGGGCGTCGACGGAGGGGGCGGAGCAGCGCCCGGAGATTAGGCCGGGGACTCCGGCGGGGGGGAGGGGACGATGGCAGCATGGCGCGGGTGGGTGGAGATGGCGGCGGCCGGTGGCGGGGGTGGCAGCTAGGGTGGCGTCGACGGTGCGGAGATGATGGCAGCGGAAGTTGGGTGTTGAGGAGAGGGAGTTGGATCGGGTGCGAGGAGAGAAACGAGTGGAGGAGGAGGGCCGGGGAGTGGATAAGGGGGGCGGTATGTCGACGGCATGGCCGTCGGCATAGGCTTGGTCCCATGTGCCACGTGTCAATCTATGTCGACGGCTAAGCCGTCGGCATAGATACTTTGTGTTTTTTATTTTTTTATTATGGCATATGTGTGACCCTCATCACACTGTAAAAAATAGTCCCACCTCGCCCAAAGACAAGCAACATGACCTGTTTAAATAGTTGGCTAATCCATACGACGTGAGCCCTCGGGGGTGGTGTGGTGGCATGTCCGAAGAGGCGGCACGCGTCTCCGCGGTGTGCCCCCCTCACGGATGGTGCCGTCGCCGGCACCTGGTGCTGGAAATATGCCCTAGAGGCAATAATAAATTGGTTATTATTATATTTCCTTGTTCATGATAATCGTTTATTATCCATGGTAGAATTGTATGGATAGGAAACTCAGATACATGTGTGGATACATAGACAACACCATGTCCCTAGTAAGTCCCTAGTTGACTAGCTCGTTGATCAATAGATGGTTACGGTTTCCTGACCATGGACATTGGATGTCGTTGATAACGGGATCACATCATTAGGAGAATGATGTGATGGACAAGACCCAATCCTAAGCCTAGCACAAGATTGTGTAGTTCATATGCTAAAGCTTTTCTAATGTCAAGTATCATTTCCTTAGACCATGAGATTGTGCAACTCCCGGATACCGTAGGAGTGCTTTGGGTGTGCCAAACGTCACATTGTAACTGGGTGGCTATAAAGTTACACTATAGGTATCTCCGAAAGTGTCTGTTGGGTTGGCACGAATCGAGACTGGGATTTGTCACTCCGTGTAAACGGAGAGGTATCTCTGGGCCCACTCGGCAAGACATCATCATAATGTGCACAATGTGATCAAGGAGTTGATCACGGGATGATGTGTTACGGAACGAGTAAAGAGACTTGCCGGTAACGAGATTGAACAAGGTATCGGGATACCGACGATAGAATCTCGGGCAAGTATCGTACCGATAGACAAAGGGAATTGTATACGGGATTGATTATGTCCTTGACATCGTGGTTCATCCGATGAGATCATCGTGGTGCATGTGGGAGCCAGCATGGGTATCCAGATCCCGCTGTTGGTTATTGACCGGAGAGTTGTCTCGGCCATGTCTGCATGACTCCCGAACCCGTAGGGTCTACACACTTAAGGTTCGATGATGCTAGGGTTATAAGGGAATAGATGTACGTGGTTACCGAATGTTGTTCGGAGTCCCAGACATCACGAGGAGTTCCGGAATGGTCCGGAGGTAAAGATTTATATATGGGAAGTCCTGTTTTGGTCACTGGAAAGGTTTTGGTTGCTATCGGTAATGTACCGGGACCACCGGGAGGGTCCCGGGGGTCCACCAAGTGGGGCCACCAGCCCTGGAGGGCTGCATGGGCCAAGTGTGGGAGGGGACCAGCCCTAGGTGGGCTGGTGCGCCCCCCACAAGGGCCCAAAGCGCCTAGGGTTTGGGGAGGGGGCGCCTCCACCGAGCTTGGGGGGAAAGTTTCCCCCTCTCCCCCCTTGGCCGCCACCCTAGATGGGTTTGGGGCTGCCGCACCCCTTGGGGTGGAAACCCTAAAGGGGCGCACCCCCCTCCCTCTCCCCTATATATAGTTGAGGTCTTTGGGGCTGCCTGCATATGAGTTTTGACCTCTCCCTGGTGCAGCCCTACCTCTCTCCCTCCTTGTCTCTTGCGGTGCTTGGCGAAGCCCTGCTGGAGTACCACGCTCCTCCACCACCACCACGCCGTCGTGCTGCTACTGGATGGAGTCTTCCCCAACCTCTCCTTCTCCCCTTGCTGGATCAAGGCGTAGGAGACATCACCGGGCTGTACGTGTGTTGAACACAAAGGTGTCGTCCGTTTGGCACTAGGATCATCGGTGATTTGGATCACGACGAGTACGACTCCATCAACCCCGTTCACTTGAACACTTCCGCTTAGCTATCTACAAGGGTATGTAGATGCACTCTCCTTCCCTCGTTGCTAGATTACTCCATAGATTGATCTTGGTGATGCGTAGAAAATTTTGAATTTCTGCTACGTTCCCCAACAGTGGCATCAGAGCTTGGTCTATGCGTAGTTTCTATGCACGAGTATAACACAAAGTAGTTGTCGGCGTCGATTTTGTCAATTTACTTGCCGTTACTGGTCTTATCTTGATTCGGCGGCATTGTGGGATGAAGCGGCCTGGACCAACCTTACACGTACGCTTACGTGAGACCGATTCCACCAACTGACATGCACTAGTTGCATAAGGTGGCTGGCGGGTGTCAGTCTCTCCCACTTTAGTCGGATCGGATTCGATGAACAGGGTCCTTATGAAGGGTGTCGGTGTCAAAACCGGTGGATCTCGGGTAGGGGTCCCGAACTGTGCGTCAAGGCCGGATGGTAACAGGAGGCAGGGAACACGATGTTTTACCCAGGTTCGGGCCCTCTTGATGGACGTAAAACCCTACGTCCTGCTTGATTAATATTGATGATATGGGTTGTACAAGAGTAGATCTACCACGAGATCAAGGAGGCTAAACCCTAGAAGCTAGCCTATGGTATGATTGTTGTATATGGAGTTGATTGTGTTGATGTCCTACGGACTACAACCCTCTGGTTTATATAGACACCGGATATGGTTAGGGTTACATAGAGTCGGTTACAATGGTAGGAGATCTTGAATATCCGCATTGCCAAGCTTGCCTTCCACGCCAAGGAAAGTCCCATCCGGACACGGGACGAAGTCTTCAATCTTATATCTTCATAGTCCTGGAGTCCGGCTGAAGGTATAGTCCGGCTACCCAAACACCCCCTAATCCAGGACTCCCTCAGTAGCCCCTGAACCAGGCTTCAATGGCGACGAGTCCGGCGCGCAAATTTTCTTCGGCATTGCAAGGCGGGTTCCTCATCCAAGTCCTTCATAGAAGATTGTAAACACCAAGAGTAGTGTCCGTCTCTGCAAAATAAGCTTCCACATATTGCCTTAGAGAGAATAATATTAACACAAATCAAATCCGCTGACGTATTCCGCAGTGCGTCATCACACTACAGCCCAGTCCTTCACTCAAATCGTTTTCACTTTTCCACCTCAGCGTGTTTTGCGAGGCGGTTTCCTTGGCACGTCTTGTCAAAGCAGAGATCGTGTCCCCTTTGTTTACGGGATTCTCGTTAATACGGACGTGGGTAACCCAACCGCGCCACTTATCACGGCGCTTGGGAGGCAAGCGAGTTTTACTAGGCTGGTGGGGACGCATAGTCGCATCCGCCCATATAAGGGGATAAGGATCCACCTTTTTACCTACGCCTTCTTCCTCCTTTGCCTATCCAGCTTCTGCGCACCCGAGCTCTAGCGCCCAAGCCCGCGCTTCCTACCTCAACCATCGCCAACAATGTCCGGAGCGGGAAGCAAGTGGATGGTCTCCTCCATCACGGAGGGCCACGTCAAAAGGTTAAGGAAGGCCGGATACTTGTCCAAGGACATCGCGCACCGGCTTCCTGAGGAGGGGCAGCTTCTCCCCACCCCAAGGCCCCATGAGAGGGTAGTATTTCTTCCCCACTTCCTCCGCGGACTGGGTTTTCCACTTCACCCATTTGTCCGGGGGCTCATGTTCTACTACGGCCTGGATTTCCATGATCTGGCTCCGAACTTCATCCTCAACATCTTGGCGTTTATCGTCGTGTGCGAGGCCTTTCTCCGCGTCCGCCCCCATTTCGGCCTCTGGCTCAAGACCTTCAACGTCAAGCCCAAGGTGGTGCGTGGCAGCCAGGCGGAGTGCGGAGGCGCCATGGCGGGCAAGATGGCCAACGTCCTATGGTTCGAGGGCTCTTTCGTGGAGACCCTAAAGGGATGGCAATCCGGGCGGTTTTACATCACCGAGCCGCCCGATCCGAAATGGACCGCAGCCCCCGAGTTCCGATCCGGACCCCCCACGCGGCTTATGTCCTGGAAAGAGACGGGCCTATCATGGGGTGATGAAAAAGAGGTGACCGGATTGCAAACATGCATCCAGTCCCTAGTGAACAAGCCAGTCCGGCTTGTTAATGTAATCTAGGCTATGCTCGTCCGCCGAATCCTCCCGTTCCAACAACGGGATTTTAATCTGTGGGAGTTCGACCCGGCGCAGCATCAAACCCTCAGCAGGCTCTTTGACACGACGTACAAAGACGCCTGGAAGATGCTATTCAAGGGCGCCGAGGCTCCCGAGGACCGCGGATACAGCTCGCAGCGTCACGCTGGCGAGGTATGCCATCTACACCTTTTACAGGATGTTAAGCTTTTTTCATAGTTTGACTCTATGCGGGATCTAAACTCCCTTACCTTTGACAGGCTTGGCGGGCGATATCCGGACCGATTAACTGTCCGGCTCCGCTGCCCGAAGACCCAGCCCCAGCTCTACTAGTGAAGCTGCTGGTTCCGGCGCCTTATGTGGTGCCGGAGAAGAAGGCTAAGAAGAAGAAGGCCACGGGGACTCGAAAGAGTTCCCGGCATATGGTGGTGTCGGACTCGTCGTCCGACGAGTCCGAGACGCACTCCTCCCATGAAGACGAGGAGGAGGAAGAAGAAACCTCTCCCCCTCCAGCCGGGGGAGGAGAGACGAGGAAGGCCGCCCCAGTAGGGGAGGCCGAGGGGTCCAAGAAGAGGAAAACCCCTCCGCCGGACTACATCCCCGACGTCGACGAGGACGAAGAGGAGTGGTCGGACAGGGCCAAGCGTCTGGTGAGATCGTAAGTGTTCGGATACCAAAGTAACTCATGATGTTCCTTTGTTGCACAGCTTTTCCTAATGCCGAACGTAATTATGCAGTCTGCCCCGGGCCGAATTTGACGAATCTTCGGGCGGCTCCTTGGACTCATCGGACGTGAACTCAGTTCCGCCCGTTGTCTCCCCCCGCACTGCAGACGATGACAAAGTGGCATCGCAACAAGCTCCGGGGCAGGAGGAGGTGGTCCCGGAGGAGCCGCAAGCCAACCTCCCAGACTCCGGGAGTGAAGGGGACAAGACCCCCCAGGGCTCCAAGTCCGGCTTTGAGCCGGACACCGCACCGGAATCTACAATAGTTCCGGACCGCGGTAGGCGAACTCCTTCTAAGAGGAGTAAGCCTTCTGAGCCGGCAGCCTCCGTCCAACCGGAGGTGCCGGACAATCTGCTGGAGGTGCTTGACGGCGCATCCATCGATGAGGAACACCGTACTATTATGAGTACGGTGATCCAGAAGGTTCAGTCCGCCAAGAGCGGACTGAGTGAAGCTTGCGCTAGCCTTCTAACAGGCTTCGAGGTAAGTAAAAAAATATGTAAAAATATAACCACATAGACAGTAGCCCCTGATGCTCTGTTTGGCATTCGGAAAGAAAAACGGAATAGAGGATCTATTAAATTTCGCAGGAGTCTAACAACATAGAGTCAATATGCGTATGCAGGCTTTGCTGCTGGCCAGCGCCGCACTGACTGCGGAGGTGGGTGCCCTGAAGCAGGGCCTCGAGCGGACCGAGCAAGAGCTTGGCCTTGCCAAACGGCAGCTCGAGGAGAAAGAAGGTAAGAAATACCTTACAGAAAAAGTGCCTATAAAAAGACATGATTGCAAAAAATAACAAGATTGTACTGCTTATTGTAGGGGCCACGACTGAGGTGGCGACCCTCAAGCAGGCGCTGTCCGAGGCCGAAAAGAAAACGGCCGCGGAGTGCACCGAGCGAGAGAAACTTGAGGCCCAGGTCGGCGAGGTGCAGCAGGAGCTTCCGGCTCTCATGAAAAAACATGAGAGTTTGGAGCTTGAGTCCAAGACGCAAGCGTCCGAGCTCGCGGCGGCCCTTAAAACTGCTAAATCTGCTAAGGCCAAAGCCCAGAAGGCCCTCCAGGAATTGGATGCGGTGAAAAAGATAGCGGCGGGTAAGGCATTCTATATGCAAAGCAGACATATAAAAGTAAACTACTTGTTACTTACCCGAATCCAGAGCTCTCCAGGGGCATTCGCGGATATTCCCCGTAGTGTATCCGATGCCGCCGCATTCTACCGAGCCGAGGAAGGCAGCTCGATGGAGAAGGTGTTCTGGTCTTAGTATGCTGAGGCCAGACACCCAGTGCCCTTGAGCGACCAGCTGCTTCAGCTGGTCGAGCTCCACAAGGCGGCCGAACAGGCCTTGAAGGGCTTCATAGTTCGGCTGTGGCCTAGAGAGGCCCTGCCTGGGAGCTACTTAGGACTGGTGCGGCGGTTGGTGGAGGCTTGTCCAAGGCTCGAGGTCATCAAGCGCACCATCTGCATCGAAGGTGCCTGTAGGGCCCTTGCCCGTGCAAAGGTGCATTGGGGTAAGCTGGACGGCGGGAAGCTTGTGAGGGACGGGCCGCCGCCGGGGAAGGAGCATCGCAAGCCCGAGAACTATTACAAGGATGTTCTTGCTGGTGCCCGCCTTGTGGCAGATGAATGTACCAAGGATGTAATTTTTGAATGAACTCACTCGTGTTTAAACTGTGCGCTGAAAACATGTTCATATGCGCTAAGCAATGCTTGTTGAATTTAAAATATTACTTTCTGTGCGGCCGTTTATCAAAAATTGAGAGATGGCCAGTCGTCGGCTTCTGCCCCCATGCCACTAGTGCTGGGGTGTTCGTGATAAACCTGAGCGCTCTTTTTCCCATAGTTGGGTCCTTCGAGGGAGGTGCTCAGCACAACGAACCAGGCAATCGGACTATAATGCTTGAACACTCTCACTTAGCCATAGAACTCTATAATTTTAAATTTCGGCGAAGCCCCTAGTTTGGAAGACCGAGTTCGGGGTGCTATCCACGCCTTGGCCGGACAAAGCCGGCTCCTCGCTCGAAGCGGCATAAGTCTTTAGGGACTCGAAAAACCTCTCGAATAGCGACCGGTCTCTCGCCACATCATGACAGTCAGTTTTAGCTTTCTCCAGTGAGGTGCTTAACCCAGCTCAACCGGGGCACAATCGCAGTGGTTCTCCTAGTGCTACCTTAGCCGATATAGCGGAACGTAAGGCACCAAAACATAGGAGCCGGGCAAACCCAACTGTTGACCCAAATCATGATTCGGAGCCGATGCATATAGTGCTATAAGTTCGGGGTGCCGCACTTGGGAAAGTGTACGGACTTCTCACGCCATTATGAGGGGTACTGAAGCCCCTGGCGTGTTTGTCGTACCATGGTGTACGGGTGCAATCATGTCATTTAATAAACATATATGTAAAAAGAAGATAATGCAAAAAATAGACAGAAAGCTATGCATTGTTTATAGAGAGGCTATTTATCAAAGCCGAACGATACAAATAGTGCGGTAAGCAAAAGATATTGGACTATTCAGTATGTCCTGACCAGGGGCAGGCCGCGGAATTGTATTTAAAACAGGTATACCGCTCGTAACAGAGACCACCTGGGAGTTCCATAATGCGGCATGGCTTGTCTGCCTCCCTGGATCTTGCATCGTTTGTGCTGCAGTCGAATTGCCGAACAGGTCGTCCGAAGTATGGAGTCCTGAAAGTAAAAAAAATAAAAAGAATCCGGCAGCCCCTAGTACGTTTTAAGCCGTATTTTAGGCGTGCCGTTATTGTGCCCCTTCCCCTGTGCCCATGGTATTTCAAGGGCGTAGCTATGTACGCGAGGTACTGTTTTTGCTATATCGCGAGAGCTGGGGTTGGGGCCGCATTGCTACGCTTGTTCAGAGTGTGCCAGGCGGTCCTGCTGTCGGTTACTCCGGGCGCGCTTGGCAGTGTCTGGCTTTTTAACGGTCGGACTGGAGAATTGCCTAAGAAGGCTACTTTCTACTTCCGCTGCGAGAGCCGCCGTGTGCTCCTCCGTACGGAGGGAGCGTTCGGTGTTTCCGTTGACCGTGATTACTCCTCGAGGGCCTGGCATCTTGAGCTTGAGATATGCGTAGTGCGGCACCGCATTGAACTTTGCGAATGCGGTTCGTCCGAGCAGGGCGTGATAGCCACTGCGAAACGGGACTATATCGAAGATTAACTCTTCGCTTCGGAAATTGTCCGGGGATCCGAAGACCACGTCAAGTGTTACTGAGCCTGTACAGTTGGCTTCTACACCTGGTATAACGCCTTTAAAGGTCGTCCTTGTGGGCTTAATCCTTGAGGGATCTATGCCCATTTTCCGCACTGTATCCTGATAAAGGAGGTTCAGGCTACTGCCGCCGTCCATGAGGACTCTTGTGAGATGAAATCCGCCGATGATTGGGTCGAGAACCAATGCGGCGAAGCCGCCATGACGGATGCTAGTGGGATGGTCCCTTCGATCAAAAGTGATCGGGCAGGAGGACCATGGGTTGAACCTTGGGGCGACTGGCTCTATCGCGTATACGTCCCGTAGCGCACGCTTCCGCTCCCGCTTGGCAATGTGGGTTGTGTATATCATGTTCACCGTTCGCACTTGTGGGGGAAAGCCCTTCTGTCCATTGTTGTTCGGCGGCTTGGGCTCCTCGTCGTCGTTGTGCAGCCCCTTGTCTCTGTTTTCGGCCCTTAACTTGCCTGCCTGCTTGAACACCCAACAATCCCTGTTAGTGTGATTGGTTGGCCTTTCGGGGGTGCCATGTATCTAGCATAAGCAATCGAGTATTCGGTCCAAATTGGACGGGCTCTAAGTATTCTTTTTGAATGGCTTTTTCCGCTGACCGGATTTATAGCCTTTGAATCCGGCATTGACTGCCGTGTCTTCATTGCTGTCGCTGCTAACGCAACGTTTTCGCTTATTCCGACGTGTCCTGCCACTTTTGTCCTTGGTATCCGAACTATCAGGGTTCTTTGATAAGTTGTTATTGCGAGCTAGCCAGCTGTCTTCTCCCGCGCAAAAGCGGGTCATGAGTGTCGTGAGGCCTGCCATGGATTTCAGCTTTTCCTGTCCCAGGTGCCGGGCAAGCCACTCGTCGTGGATGTTGTGCTTGAAGGCTGCTAGGGCCTCTGCGTCCGGATAGTCGACTATCTGGTTTTTCTTTGTTAGGAACCGTGTCCAGAATTGTCTGGCCGATTCCTCTGGCTGCTGAATTATGTGGCTTAAGTCGTCGGCATCCGGTGGTCGCACGTAAGTGCCCTGGAAGTTGTCGAGGAATGCGGCTTCCAGGTCCTCCCAAGAACCGATTGAGTCTGCTGGCAAGCTGTTAAGCCAATGCCGGGCCGGTCCTTTAAGTTTGAGCGGGACGTATTTGATGGCGTGTAGATCATCGCCGCGTGCCATGTGGATGTGAAGGAGATAATCCTCGATCCATACCGCCGGATCTATTGTGCCATCGTATGATTCGATGTTTACTGGTTTGAAACCTTCTGGGATTTTATGATCCATTACTTCATTCATGAAGCATAGCGGGTGTGCGGCGCCTCTGTACTGGGCTATATCACGACGCAGCTCGGAAGAGCTATGTCTGTTGTGTTCGGCCTGGCCGGATTTGTTGTATCCGGAGTGAAGATCATTGTCACATGCCGTAGGGCACCTGCGCGATCTGTAGATCGATCTTGTTTGTCTTGCCTTATCCTCCAGTATGTCTCGCAGGAAGGGCGCATTTTCCCGTGCCTTAGTTGAGCGGCGTCGTGGCATGGCTTGGGTGGAGGGCCGAGAGGCCTCTCTGTCGCGGCCGCGAGGTGGCCGGTCTGCCATGTCATGCGCTGGTGATGTAGGTGCTTCCCCCTCTGATCGGGGTAGCGGCCTGCGCTTCGGGTAACTCTTGGAGGGGCGTTCGAGTTCATACTCTTCGGCCGTAAGGACTTCAGTCCATCTGTCAGCTAGCAAATCTTGGGCAGCTCTAAGCCGTTGCTGCTTTTTCTTGAGGCTGCTTGCCGTGGCTAAAAGCCTGCGTTTAAAACGCTCTTGTTCGGCGGGGTCTGATGGTATGACGAATTCGTCGTCATCGAGGCTTGCCTCGTCTTCGGAGGGAGGCATATAGTTATCATCCTCGACCTCTCGGTCTGCCGCTCTCTCATGAGGGCTGGCTTCTCCATCTTCCTGTGCCGAATCTTGCTGAGGTGGGTGTTCTTCGGCACTATCCGGGGTAGTATTATCTCCCGTGCCGGAATCACCGTTTTTGCTTTGGCGGGATTTAGAGCGGCGCTGCTGACGCCGGCGCTTTGGCTGTTTCTTGGGGGTGTCATCCCCCACTGTCCCATCGCCATCTCCATCTTTTGGAGTATCCACCATATATATGTCATATGACGAGGTGGCCTTCCAGCGCCCTACAGGTGCTGGTTCCTGTTCGTCTCCTACATCGTCGTCCATACCATCGATGTCATCGGAGCCGAAGTCAAGCATGTCGGTTAAATCGTCGACAGTGGCTACAAAGTGGGAGGTGGGTGGGCTTTGAATTTCTTCGTCGTCCATATCCCATTCTCGCTGACCGTAATCCGGCCAGGGCTCTCCTGATAAAGAGAGAGAGACTTAAGAGAATTCAGGATGACGCCAAAAGGCGAGTGCTGAAAGATGTCTACGGCGGTGAACTCCATTATCGGCGCCCAATTGGATTCGATCGGCAGGGGCGCGGGGGGTTCGGAGTCCGGGGAGGAGTCCGGATCCTCGGAGTCACGGGTCATGCAGAGTGCGGGGCTAGCGTTCGGCTCGATCGCTTTTGGGATCGCAGCCCCCGAGGTGACGTCCAACCGCTCATCCTCGATTGGCGCAATAGGCTCCGAGTTAGGGGTCGGAACCGATGCGTGTGCGGCCTCCAGGACACTGTCCGGGGGCAGAGCTAGATCATGCCCCTCGAGGTAGTGCGGCGCGCTTGGCCATGGCTCGAACCCGTCGAAGGTCAAGTCTCCGCGGATGTCAGCCGTGTAGTTTAAGCTTCCAAACCTGACTTGGTGGCCAGGGGCGTAGCTTTCGATCTGCTCCAGGCAGCCGAGCGAATTGGCCCGCAGAGCGAAGCCGCCGAAGACGAAGATCTGTCCGGGGAGAAAAGTCTCACCCTGGACCGCATCATTGTTGATGATCAAAGGAGCCATCGGGCCTAAAGGCGATGACACAGAGGAACTCTGAATGAAAGCACCAATGTCGGTGTCAAAACCGGCGGATCTCGGGTAGGGGGTCCCGAACTATGCGTCAAGGCCGGATGGTAACAGGAGGCAGGGAACACGATGTTTTACCCAGGTTCGGGCCCTCTTGATGGAGGTAAAACCCTACGTCCTGCTTGATTAATATTGATGATATGGGTAGTACAAGAGTAGATCTACCACGAGATCAAGGAGGCTAAACCCTAGAAGCTAGCCTATGGTATGATTGTTGTATATGGAGTTGATTGTGTTGATGTCCTATGGACTACAACCCTCCGGTTTAGATAGACACCAGATAGGGTTAGGGTTACATAGAGTCGGTTACAATGGTAGGAGATCTTGAATATCCGCATCGCCAAGCTTGCCTTCCACGCCAAGGAAAGTCCCATCCAGACACGGGACGAAGTCTTCAATCTTATATCTTCATAGTCCTGGAGTCCGGCTGAAGGTATAGTCCGGCTACCCGAACACCCCCTAATCCAGGACTCCCTCAAAGGGTAAATAGAAATTGGCAATTCACGTTGTGGTTTTGGCGTAGGAAAGAAACGTTCTTGCTAGCAACCTATAGCAGCACGTAAAAAACTTGCAACAACAATTAGAGGACGTCTAACTTGTTTTTGCAGCAAGTGTTTTGTGATGTGATATGGCCAAAGGATGTGATGACTGATATATGTGATGTATGAGATGATCATGTTCTTGTAATAGGAATGACGACTTGCATGTCGATGAGTATGACAACCGGCAGGAGCCATAGGAGTTGTCTTAATTTATTTATGACCTGCGTGCCAATATAAACGTCATGTAATTACTTTACTTTATTGCTAACCATTAGCTGTAGTAGTAGAAGTAATAGTTGGCGAGACAACTTCATGAAGACACGATGATGGAGATCATGATGATGGAGATCATGGTGTCATGCCGGTGACAACGATGATCATGGAGCCCCGAAGATGGAGATCAAAAGGAGAAAAATGGTATTGGCCATATCATGTCACTTTTTGATTGCATGTGATGTTTATCATGTTTTGCATCTTATTTGCTTAGAACGACGGTTGTAAATAAGATGATCCCTCATTAAAATTTCAAGAAAGTGTTCCCCCTAACTGTGCACCGTTGCGAAAGTTCGTCGTTTCGAAGCACCACGTGATGATCGGGTGTGATAGATTCTAACGTTCACAAACAACGGGTGTAAGACAGATTTACACACGCGAAACACTTAGGTTGACCTGACGAGCCTAGCATGTACAGACATGGCCTCGGAACACAAGAGACCGAAAGGTCGAGCATGAGTCGTATGATAGATACGATCAATATGAAGATGTTCACCGATGATGACTAGTCCGTCTCATGTGATGATCGGACACGGCCTAGTTGACTCGGATCATGTAATCACTTAGATGACTAGAGGGGTGTCTATCTGAGTGGGAGTTCATAAGATGAACTTAATTATCCTGAACATAGTCAAAAGGTCTTCGCAAATTATGTCGTAGCTCGTGCTTCAGTTCTACTGTTTAGATATGTTCCTAGAGAAAATTTAGTTGAAAGTTGATAGTAGCAATTTTGCGGACTAGGTCCTTAAACTGAGGATTGTCCTCATTGCTTCATAGAAGGCTTATGTCCTTAATGCACCGCTCAGTGTGCTGAACCTCGAACGTTGTCTGTGGATGTTGCGAACATCTGACATAAACATTTTGATAACTACGTGATAGTTCAGTTAAACGGTTTAGAGGTGAGGCACCAAAGACGTTTTGAAATGTCGCGAAACATATGATATGTTTCGAGGGCTAAAATTGGGATTTCAGGCTCGTGCCCACGTCAAGAGGTATAAGACCTCCGACGATTTTCTTAGCCTGCAAACTAAGGGAGGAAAGCTCAATTGTTGAGCTTGTGCTCAGATTGTCTGAGTACAACAATCATTTGAATCGAGTGGGAGTTGATCTTCCAGATGAGAAAGTGATGTTTCTCTGAAGTCATTACGACCAAGCTGCTAGAGCTTCATGATGAACTATGATATATCAGGGACATATATGATGATTCTTGAGATATTCGTGATGTTTGACACCACAAAAGTAGAAGTCAAGAAGGAGCATCAATTGTTGATGGTTGGTGAAACCACTAGTTTCAAGAAGGGCAAGGGAAAGAAGGGATACTTCATGAAACGGCAAATCAGATGCTGCTCTAGTGAAGAAACCCAAGGTTGAACCCAAACCCAAGACTAAGTGCTTCTGTAATAAGGGGAACAGCCACTGGAGCAGAATTACCCTAGATACATGGTAGATGAGAGGGCTGGCAAGGTCGATGGAAGTATATTGGATATACATTGTGTTAATGTGTACTTTACTAGTACTCCTAGCAGCACCATGGTATTAGATACCGGTTCGGTTGCTAAGTGTTAGTAACTCGAAATAAAAGGTTGCGGAGTAAACGGAGACTAGCTAAAGGTGAGCTGGCGATATGTGTTGGAAGTTTTTTCCAAGCTTGATGTGATCAAGCATCACACACTCCCTCTACCATCGAGATCGGTGTTTGTGTTGAGCATAGACATGATTGGATTATGTGTATCGCAATACGGTTATTCATTTAAGGAGAATAATGGTTACTCTGTTTATTTGAATAATACCTTCAATGGTCTTGCACCTAAAATGAATGGTTTATTGAATCTCGATCGTAGTGGTACACATGTTCATGCCAAAAGATATAAGATAGTAATGATAGTACCACATACTTGTGGCACTGCAATTTAGTCACAATGGTATAAAACGCATGAAGAAGCTCCATGTTGATGGATCTTTGGACTCGCTTGATTTTGAATCACTTGAGACATGCAAATCATACCACATGAGTAAGATGACTGAAAGGCCTCGTTTTCAGTAAGATGGAACAAGAAAGCAACTTGTTGGAAGTAATACATCTTGATGTGTGCAGTCCAATGAGTGCTGAGGCGTGTAGTAGATATCGTTATTTTCTTACTTCACAGATCATTTGAGTAGATGTTGAGTATATTTACTTGATGAATCACGAGTCTGAATTATTGAAAGGTTCAAGTAATTTCAGGGTGAAGTTGAAAGATCATCGTGACAAGAGGATAAAATATCTATGATATGATCATAGAGATGAATATCTGAATTACGAGTTTGGCACAGAATTAAGACATTCTGGAAATTGTTTCACAACTAATACAGCCTGAAACACCATAGTGTGATGGTGTGTCCGAACATCATAATTGCACCCTATTGGATATGGTGCATACCATGATGTCTCTTATCGAATTACCACGATAGTTTATGGGTTAGGTATTAGAGACAACCACATTCACTTTAAATAGGGCACCACGTAATTCCGATGAGATGACACCGTATGAACTATGGTTTAGAGAAACCTAAGCTATCATTTCTTAAAAGTTTGGGGCTGCGACGCTTTTGTGGAAAAGTTTCAGGCTGATAAGCTCGAACCCAAAGCGGATAAATGCATCTTCATAGAGTACCCAAAACAGTTGGGTATACCTCCTGTCTCAGATCCGAAAGCAATAGGGATTGTTTCTAGAATCGGGTCCTTTCTCGAGGAAAAGTTTCTCTCGAAAGAATTGAGTGGGAGATGGTGGAGACTTGATGAGGTTATTGAACCGTCACTTCAACCAGTGTATAGCAGGGCACAGGGAGTTGTTCCTGTGGCACCTACACCAATTGAAGTGGAAGCTTATGATAGTGATCATGAAACTTCGGATCAAGTCACTACCAAACCTCGTAGGACGACAAGGATGCGTACTACTTCAGAGTGGTACGTAATCCTGTCTTGGAAGTCATGTTGCTAGACAACAATGAACCTACGAGCTATGGAGAAGCGATGGTGGGCCCGGATTCCGAAAATTGGCTCGAGGCCATAAAATCCGAGAGAGGATCCATGTATGAAAACAAAGTGTAGACTTTGGAAGAACTACTTGATTGTCGTGAGGCTGTTAGGTACATGTGGATTTTAAGAAGAAGGCGGACGTGGACGGTAATGTCATCGTCTATGAAGCTCGACTTGTGGCGAAGAGTTTTTCACAAGTTCAAGCAGTTGACTACGATGAGATTTTCTCACCCGTAGCGATGCTTAAGTCCGTCGGAATCATGTTAGCATAAGCTGCATTTATGAAATCTGGCAGATAGATGTCAAAAACAAGTTTCCTTACCAGTTTTAGTAAGGAAAGGTTGTATGTGATAAAATCAGAAAGGTTTTGTCGATCCTAAGGATGCTAAAAGGTATGCTAGCTCCAGCGATCCTTCCATGGACTAGAGCAAGCATCTTGGAGTCGGAATATATACTTTGATGGAGTAATCAAAGTTTATGGGTTTATACAAAGTTTGTTAGAAACTTGTATTTACAATAAAGTGAGTGGGAGCACTACAACATTTCTGATAAGTATATGTGGATGACATATTGTTGATCCGAAATGATGTAGAATTTCTGGAAAGCATATAGGGTTATTTGAAAGGTGTTTTTCAATGGAAAACCTGGATTAAGCTACTTGAACATTGAGCATCAAGATCTATAAGGATAGATAAAAACGCTTAATGGTACTTTCAAATGAGCAGATACCTTGACATGATCTTGAAGGTGTTCAAGATGGATCAGCCAAAGAAGGAGTTCTTGCCTGAGTTGTAAGGTATGAAGTTAAGACTTAAAGCTCGACCACGGCAGAAGAAAGAGGAAGGACGAAGGTCGTCCCCTATGCTTTTGTCATAGGCTCTATACGGTATGCCATGCTGAGTACCGCACCTGATGTGTGCCTTGCCACATGTCTGGCAAGAGGGTACAAAGGTGATCTAGGAGCAGATCACCAAATAGCGGTCAAAATTATCCTTAGAGGAATAAGGATATATTTCTCGGTTATGGAGGTGATAAAGAGTTCGACGTAAAGAGTTACGTCGATGAAAGCTTAACACCTATCCGGATAGCTCTGAGTAGAGATACCGGATACGTATAATGGAGCAAAAATTTAGAATAGCTCCAAGTAGAACCGTTATTTGAAATGGCTCCAAATATAGCGTAGTAGCTGCATCTACAAGATGACATAAGGATTTGTGAAGTACATACGGATCTGAATGTTGCAGACCCGTTGACTGAAACCTCTCTCACAAGCATAACATGATCAAACCCAGAACTCTTTGGGTGTTAGTCACAGGGGGATGTGACCTTGAGTGTTAATCACATATCGATGTGAACTGGATTATTGACTCAAGTGCAAGTGGGAGACTGTTGGAAATATGCCCTAGAGGCAATAATAAATTGGTTATTATTATATTTCCTTGTTCATGATAATCGTTTATTATCCATGCTAGAATTGTATTGATAGGAAACTCAGATACATGTGTGGATACATAGACAACACCATGTCCCTAGTAAGCCTCTAGTTGACTAGCTCGTTGATCAATAGATGGTTACGGTTTCCTGACCATGGACATTGGATGTCGTTGATAACGGGATCACATCATTAGGAGAATGATGTGATGGACAATACCCAATCCTAAGCCTAGCACAAGATCGTGTAGTTCGTATGCTAAAGCTTTTCTAATGCCAAGTATCATTTCCTTAGACCATGAGATTGCGCAACTCCCGGATACCGTAGGAGTGCTTTCGGTGTGCCAAACGTCACAATGTAACTGGGTGGCTATAAAGGTACACTACAGGTATCTCCGAAAGTGTTTGTTGGGTTGGCACGAATCGAGACTTACCAGATTGAACAAGGTATCGGGATACCGACGATCGAATCTCGGGCAAGTATCATACCGGTAGACAAAGGGAATTGTATACGGGATTGATTAAGTCCTTGACATCATGGTTCATCCGATGAGATCATCGTGGAGCATGTGGGAGCCAGCATGGGTATCCAGATCCCGCTGTTGGTTATTGATCGGAGAGTTGTCTCGGCCATGTCTGCATGACTCCCGAACCCGTAGGGTCTACACACTTATGGTTCGATGACGCTAGGGTTATAGGGAATAGATGTACGTGGTTACCGAATGTTGTTCGGAGTCCCGGATGAGATCCCGGACATCACGAGGAGTTCCGGAATGGTCCGGAGGTAAAGATTTATATATGGGAAGTCCTGTTTTGGTCACCGGAAAGGTTTCGGTTGCTATCGGTAATGTACCGGGACCACCGGGAGGGTCCCGGTGGTCCACCAAGTGGGGCCACCAGCCCTGGAGGGCTGCATGGGCCAAGTGTGGGAAGGGACCAGCCCCAGGTGGGCTGGTGCGCCCCCCCCCCCCACAAGGGCCCAAGGCGCCTAGGGTTTGGGGAGGGGGCGCCTCCACCTAGCTTGGGGGGCAAGTTTCCCCCTCTCCCCCTTGGCCGCCACCCTAGATGGGTTTGGGGCTGCCGCACCCCTTGGGGTGGAAACCCTAAAGAGGGTGCACCCCCCCTCCCTCTCCCCTATATATAGTTGAGGTCTTTGGGGCTGCCTGCATATGAGTTTTGACCTCTCCCTGGCGCAGCCCTACCTCTCTCCCTCCTCGTCTCTTGCGGTGCTTGGCGAAGCCCTGCTGGAGTACCACGCTCCTCCACCACCACCACGCCGTCGTGCTGCTGCTGGATGGAGTCTTCCCCAACCTCTCCTTCTCCCCTTGCTGGATCAAGGCGTAGGAGACGTCACCGGGCTGTACGTGTGTTGAACACGGAGGTGTCGTCCGTTCGGCACTAGGATCATCGGTGATTTGGATCACGACGAGTACGACTCCATCAACCCCGTTCACTTGAACGCTTCCGCTTAGCGATCTACAAGGGTATGTAGATGCACTCTCCTTCCCTCGTTGCTAGATTACTCCATAGATTGATCTTGGTGATGCGTACAAAATTTTGAATTTCTGCTATGTTCCCCAACACCTGGAGGGGGGAAACGGACGCGTCGGGTCTACACGGAGGGGATCTTGTTGTGGGTCTCGCCCGGAAGGTGCTCCAAAGTGTTCATGGGCTGTCCTAACACAACCAGGTGAATACGTCCACTGGTCAAAGCCCGTCCGTGCAAAGTCAAATGGGTAGATCTCGTGGTCAAACGGTATAGGGTTAGGCGGGACGGGGCCCTGAGGGGAGGGGTAGCAATGCCACCGGAGCGTCGCACCGGGCCTTCATACATGTGGGGTGGTGCGGTGGCAAGTCCGAAGAGGCAGCACGCGTCTCCGGGGTGTGCCCCCCCCCCCCTCACGGCCGGCGCCTAGAGGGGGGAACGGACGCGTCGGGTCTACACAGAGGGGATCTTGTCATGGGTTAGGCCCAGATGTTGCTCCAAAGTGTTCCTATGGGCTGACCAAACACAACCGGGTGAATACGTCCACTGGTCAAAGCCCGTCGGTGCAAAGTCAAAGGGGTAGATCTCGTGGTCAAACCCTACAGGGTTAGGCGGGACGGGGGCCCTAGGGGGGTAGCAATGCCACCGGAGCGTCG
The DNA here is from genome assembly GCA_034509565.1 of Triticum monococcum. NCBI lineage: Eukaryota > Viridiplantae > Streptophyta > Magnoliopsida > Poales > Poaceae > Triticum > Triticum monococcum. The sequence continues at coordinate 750,205,843 of CM067843.1, read as the reverse complement.
CACCGGGACCTCATACAAGCCGTGTGTCGGGTGCCTACGCCTGCCACCATGCTTCTACAACCTTAGGAGGGCCACCGCAACACCTGGAGGCATTGCTACCCCCTAGGTACCCCGTCCCGTCTAACCCTGACACAGACGACCGTCGGGTCTATCCCTTTGACTTTCGCTGGACGTAGTTTGACCGGTGGACCTTTCCATAATGAATACCGGAGTTTTTAATAAATACAATTATTACGTTTTTTAGATTTTTAGTTTACCGTGTGTATGGGACCCGGTGCGTGCAAAGTCAAAGGGCTAGATCCCGTGGTCAAACTCTAAAGGGTTAGCAATGCCATCGGATTGTCGCACCGGGCCCTCATACATGTCGTACGGTGTGGTGGCATGTCCGAAGAGGCAGCACGCGTCTCCGGGGTGTGCCCCCCCCCCCTCACGGACGGCGCCGCCGCCGGCACCTGGAGGGAGGGAACGGACGCGTCGGGTCTACACGGAGGGGATCTTGCCGTGGGTCTGGCCCGGATGTTGCTCCAAAGTGTTCCTATGGGCTGACCTAACACAACCGGGTGAATACGTCCACTGGTCAAAGCCCGTCGGTGCAAAGTCAAAGGGGTAGATCCCGTGGTCAAACACTACAGGGTAAGGCGGGGCGGGGGCCCTAGGGGGTAGCAATGCCACCGGAGCGTCGCACCGGGACCTCATACAAGCCGTGTGCCAGATGCCTATGCCTTCCACCATGCTTCTACAACCTTAGGAGGGCCACCGCAACACCTGGCGGCATTGCTACCCCCCAGGTACCCTGTCCCGTCTAACCCTGACACAGACGACCGTCGGGTCTATCCCTTTGACTTTCGCTGGACGTAGTTTGACCGGTGGACCTTTTCACCTTGTTGTCATAGCCCAGCCATAGCTAGATCCCCCCAACACAGTCCCGGCAGAACCCACCCCAAGATTCCCTCTGCGTCGGCCCGATGTGGCCGTTTTCCCCCCTCCGGGGCACGGCGGGATCGACGCCCGTGAGGGGGGAGGGGGGCACACCCCGGAGCCGCGTGCCTGCGCCTGCCACCACGTTTCCACAACCGTAGGAGGGCCCACCGCAACACCTGGCGACATTGCTACCCCCCACAGGTACCCCGTCCCGTCTAACCTCTCCGTGACACGACGGAAGAAGGCCCGTGTGGGGGGCAATCGATATATGTTTTCTGTACATTTAAGTTAATGAAATTAGTATTGGAGAAAAATAAAAATAAAAAGAGAAAATAAATAAAATATTAAAATATTATTAGAAATCTATGCCTACGGCAAAGCCGTCGGCATAGCTACGGCCACGGAACGGTAGAGCCCTGGATCGATGATGTGGCGTAGGGCGGGGATCGATGACGTGGCAAAAACCATGGGCCAGGCCTATGCTGATGGCCTAGCCGTCGGCATAGAAATGCCACCCCACGGGACCGGCGAACGACGCGGATCGATGACGTGGCGGCGCCGCGGATCGATGACGTCGGCATAGCTATGCCGACGGCCATCGTTAGTCCGTCGGCGTAGCCTGACGCCGTCAAACTGCCGTCGCCGCCCGGGTAGACGGGCCCACGCGATATGCCAACGGCCTACTCTATGCCGCCGGCCGCCGTAGGTATATTCTAAGCAACGCCGACGGCTGATCTATGCCGACGGCCCCTGTCGGCATAGAGGGTCATACGCCGACGGCTTTAGCTGGGCCGTCGGGGTATGCCCATCTATGCCGACGGGGGCCGTCGGCAACACAAGTTTTTCTGGTAGTGACCGGTGGACAAGTCTCAAACTTCCGGTTGGCCGGCGATGGCGTCAGGCCCAGGGAGCTGCAAGAAGAAGAGAGACACGGAGAGTAGCCCGGTGTCCGAGCTTTCCGACGATCTCCTCGTCGAGATCTTCTCTCGCGTGCCCTACAGGTCCACATGCTGCTTCAAGTGGGTCTCCAGGCGTTGGCGCCACCTCGTCTCCCACCCGGACCACCGCAAGAAGCTGCCCCAGTCGACCCTTGCCGGCATCTTCTACCAAATCCGCAACAAGAATACAGGTTACCAAAGCCTATCGGGGAACTGGTGCGCTAGCATGGACACCTCCCTCTCGTTCATGCTGCCCAAACACGTACGACAGATTTGCGATGCACTTGTTAGACGGCTGCAATGGCCTCCTCCTCCTTTGCTGACGCGGGACACGCCTTGGTCCCAACAATATAGCAGACTACGTGGTGTGCAATCCCGTCACTGAAAGGTGGGTGGTTGTGCGTGCCACCAACTGCTCCAGCAACGTCTCGATCGCTCGCCTGGGGTTCGACCCGGCCGTCTCCTCCCACTTCCATGTGCTCCAGTTTGCGCCTGCTGATTTTGTGGGTGCGAATAGGCCGACGATTGCTGGTGCTACTACAGACATCAAATCAGTGGGGATCTACTCATCCAAAGCTGCAGTTTGGGCACGTCGAGTTGGCTGGAAGAGTCCAATATCGGTACGCCGCACTCCAGAAAGCGTGTTTTTCAGGGGGATGCTGTATCTGTCTACGAATGCTGGGTTGGTTATAGGTGTTGGCGTGGAGGGAAACCGTAGGGTCATCCGTGCCCCTATGACACATTCTGATGGTGATGTTCATAATGTTTATCTATCACAAGGACAATTGCATTTCGCAAATAAGGGTACTTCTGAACTATCAATATGGGCTCTTGATGGTTCTAATGGTGAAAACTGGACCTTGAAGCACAATGTCACCCACTTGCAACTATTGGGAATAGAGTTCTCATCGGTTGTGTGGAATTACGGTGTTTTCTTCCACCCAGAAAAAAGTGTGATATTTATAGTATTGAATTATTACTCGTCCCTAGTCACGAGTCACCAATCAAGTACAAAGCTAATGTCATACACAGTGGATTCTAATAGGAGCGCCGTTTTATATGTGATCTTGGACCAAACTGTAGAGCTCCTTATCTTTCATATGTTCCTTTCTTCTCAGACTCATGCGCATATCGGCACTAGTACTCTTACCTGGGTAGTTCAGCTTCACAATTACTCCCACCTTTTCGGTTTATAGGGCTTATCTTAAAATTTTAGTTTTTCCATTTTATAAGGCTCAATTTGGTTGTTCCCCATCACATGTTCAGACTTCAAGGTGCATTAAATCATTGCATGCAAGTATTAAGAGAAAACTGACCAATGCATGCACTTTATGCATGCATGCATTGCAATTAATGCATTCGTAAACATAATTTTTTAGGAAAAGAAGAGCATTAATTGGATGCCTTTGCAAACTACAAAACATATTCCACCACTCATCATCTACCTTGATTGGTGAGATTTTTGAATTGAGCCTTATAAACCAGAAAGGAGGGAGTATGTATCTGTTGAACACAAGGATCGACTTGCGTGAACCTTTCATGAAGTTTTGATAGTTTTTGCATGTGCCTGACAGCCAGAGTAGATCTCCTTGTGCTTGTTTAGTTATCTAGATAAGCACCATCCAATTATTGTAGTACCCTAATACTTAACCATCGATACTATCATTGATTAGTTGAAACCATTCGTGATGATTTTAATCTATCTAGATTCTAATCTACTTTTGAGTAATTTATCCTTATTGCAACTTCTGGATTCAAATATTGTGCTTTGTCATTTGTACACGAATATTAATCTCCTTTTGCTTTCTTATTATACCTTAAGTTTCAATCACATTTTGTTATTGAGCAATATGCCTGGAAGCTTTTTTGTCTTTCTCTTGTAAATAACGTAATAGTCGGTACTGTATTCCTTCTCTACATGAGTAGCCAATCGAAGTTCAAACTGGATTCATGTCGTTTCTAGATAGGATTTTTTTTATGCATCAGTGTATTACATGATACATTTATTTCATACTAGATCTTCACATATCTAGTGTATGGTGGCTTCCAAGTTTGGTGTCTCTAGAACATGTACAGACCGTGCTGGCCGTTAAATAAATAGCATTCCTGCTAAAGTAGTCGGCAGTTTTGTGAGTGTTATCCTATAGATTGGTGTTTCAGCCGGCTCCAGGAAAAAAATTCCTCATTCCCCTCTCTAGTCGCTCAGCGTGTGATCGAGGGGAACCCTAGTCACCGCCGTTGGCCCCGCTCCTGCTCTCCCCCTCCCTCGCCGTTGCCTGAGGGCATAGGCAGGTGAAGCCCAGTCGGCAGCAGGATCTGTTCTCCTGGGGTAGCCTGGCGGTGGTCTTGGCAGTCAAACTAGGGAAGCGACGCTCAACAACGGGGGTTGTTGCATGGCGGCACTCCAGCAGAGAGCTGCAATGGCGGATGAAGGCCGAGTGACGGGCGTTGTGGTGTTGGTGCACGTCTCATCAGCTAGTTTCAGTCACGACGCTCACTCTCAAACACACGGTGCTGGTCATGAGTGATCTCGGTTGCGAGCATCTGCCCCCTACCATGATGATCGATTGGTGAGGGATGGTGGCACAGTTGTGGTGGTGGACCTCAACCTCCTTTTCTTAGGGGCTTGGTGCGTCAGCCGATGGCGGCACCTATTAGGTGGTATCGGTGGCTCAATGCGGGTTGCTCCGATGGATGTCGAGTGGTGGTGTGAAGGCCTATTTGGGGAGGAAGGCAGGAGGACCTCCCGATCTTGATGTTATGGTGTCTTTGGTCCACATTGGTGTGTTGCGGTGGCTAGGGTGTGGTCAACAGTTTTCGGTGACCTCCCCCTACCTCAGTACCTCACACATTCGGAAACAGCCAAAGAACACAAGAAAGGACATGCATCTTTGGTACAATAGCGCAAAACACCCCAACAGAAGAAAATAACACCTAGGTCCCTAGGGTCCCTGGTGGAATAAGTCCACTACTGTCGCTATGATGAACACATGACAGAGAAGCTTGTTGCAATAATCCCCGTAGTTGAGAGCTCTTCATCGCCCTATAGCATTTTGTGTCAATGCAGAAGCAGTTCGTCATCGAGGAGGCCTTTATCCTCGTGTCATGTCAACTAGGAAATACCGTTATGCTTCTCGTTCTTAGAACCAACTCGATCAGCCTAATGCCTTGAAGGAGAACCACCAAATTTGCCTTCTTGATCTGGCGACCCTGCCCCATTCCACCTATCCTCTTTCCACTTTTAACATCGTCATCGTGCAACAAAGCAACCAGCACAAGCCATCTCCCTGTTCACCTCCTACCGGCTTCTTAGTGGCACTAGAGCAATCTCAGTGCCACAAGTCAAAGCTAGCTGGAAAAATAAAATATCACAGTGTTGTCACCTACGACACCTCTCTAGTAGTACCTAGAAACCCTAGATCTACCAGATGGAATAACTGAGAAGAACCCCCAAAGAACCAACATTGTCACTTGCGAGATTGAGCTAGGATTGGGGAAATTTTATTTTACTCCCCATCCACTATCACCTATAACATCAAGACATACATACGTTGGGTACAAAATCCGATACATGAAGCCCGAACCCGAAAAACTCGAGCATCACACTGGGTAGAAGTTTTGGAAAACCAAATTCTATTAGGAAATTCGTGTTATAAGTCACAGTACTCGAATTAACCGAATATCAAGAAATAAATATTGCGGACCGATAAAAAAATCCCACTGAGAGGAGACAACCTAAGTCCAGCCAAAAATCACCCCGTAAAACATATGTTTCTTGCGCGAAGCCCGTGCCTCCATCCTCAATGCACCATTCCTCGACACCAACTACCAGTCGCCAAACTCTGCATCCATAGTGCCCACTACCTAAGCCTCCATTTTCAGCACTGTCAGTCCGCCAACTGTTATCCTTCGACGCCTTGTCTTTCAGTCGCCGGCGAGCCTACAACCCGTGCCGCCCTCCTCTCTCCTCTTTCCAATTGCCGACTCGCTCTCCTTACTGTGTCGGTGCCCTAGTTAGTCTCCTTTGATGAGATGTGCATCACCAAGCCGTGTGGCACCTGACCACCGCCATACTCCACTCTCCTCTTTCCCCTTGCCGACTCGATGTCCTTACCGTGTTGGTGCCCCAACTAAGCTCCTCTGACGACATGTGCAAATTTTTTGGTGGCAAATTTTTTGGAAAAATTTCAGTTGGCAAATTTTAGGATTACTTGAACCCAAAATTTCAGGTGGCAACTTTTTTGGACAATTTTTGGGTGTTAAATTTTTGGGTAAACCCGAACGCCCAGCATGGCTAAGCTATCTACACAAGTGGAACAAAGAACCGAAGGTAGGAAAAGAGATAAGGAAGCGCCTTCCTTTTTCACATTGAGGAAGAGGAGAGATGGAAGTGAAACTAATTATTTTTGTTTGCCGTAGTAAGCAATGCAGATTGCAAACTATGACAAAAGAGTAATGTCATTAGATTTGAGTTTGGGGGGGATTTTTATCTGCCCATTTGAACAAGTGCCGCACAGACTAATTCGCATGAGTAATGCGAACCAATTTGTGGTTGGATGGTTAATAGGACATTGGTATCCCCAGCCCATTAGGGTTCAAGTTGTGGTGCTCGCATTATACTGGATTTATTTCAGGATTTTCGGCGATGCCCATTTAGTGGAAGGAACGTTCCCGTGGACTACGAGGCGCTTGTGTTGATTTCGTCAATCTGAAGATGATATGCCGGCCCAATCTCTCGAAGGTGCTCATAGAGGTAGGGTTTGCGTGTGTGTGCGTTCGGGTGAACATCTAGAGCTACGGGAGCACCTCACATTAGGTGCTCCCAGATTTTAAAATGCAGATTTAAATGTTTCAAAAAAATCGAAAAAATGCGGATATTAGCATCACATGAATGTACAATCCCTTAAAATTTCAAATCAATATTAAACTACACATTGAGATACAAAAATAGACAAATCCAGCATGAATGTTTTGCAGAAAATCCCCCAAACATTCCCGAAATGACACTTTGGTCCACATCCCGTGATGTTGTCCATTGGATCTCAGATCGACAACCAAGGTTCCGCGGGAGCACCTAATGTGAGGTGCTCCGGTAGCACTAGATATTTTTCCCCTATGCGCTTATAAGGATGAGTGTTATATATATATATATATATATATATATATATATATATATATATATATATATATATATATATATATATATATATATATATATATGAGCGTCCTACGTATGTACTGTGTTCTAAAAAAATTCGCATGAGTAATGAAACTAGGAGGCCCGATCAATGCTACTACAATCTGCTGCAGTAATTGTGCAAAATCCAGAGACGTGCAATGTATTTTTTTTTAAGGGAAGGCCATCATGGCTAGCTTTATTAATTTCAAATAGGAATTACATCGTCTACGAGTTTGGAAACCAGACAAGCCGGAGGCTCATCAGTCCATGAACTACAAATCTTATTACAAAAACAATAACTAGCTAGCACATGCGCCGCTTGATTCGAAGAACGAGTACAATGTTTATAGATAACCTTCCCAATTGACAAAGACACGTCAATGCATTCTGCAAATACTGCTGCAGCCGAGTCCCACCATTCTGTCTGTCCCGAGCAATAGTCAATAACAATTGAAGAATCTGACTCTGCCTCCACCCTGTTGAATCCTAATGAGCTTGCAAAGATCAATCCATCTCTCATCGCCATAGCTTCCGAGGTAACTACATCAGCTGCATACTGAATATATTTGCACTGAGCTGCCAAAAAGTTACCCTTCTCATCTCTAAGGATTGCCGCCGATGCTCCAGCACCTTCATCCGCATAGAAGGAGGCATCTACATTTAACTTAACAAATTTTGGACCGGGTTTTAACCATCTTTGTTCATTTGTCACCCTGTTCTTCTCATTTGCTTGATGAAAATTGTTCGCAATTGCTAAAACAGACATAGGCCATCTCATTGGCGGGGGTGTTGCTCCATCATGAGTGTGTTGGCGACGAGTCCACCAGAGGTACCAACTACCAACAGCAAGAATTTGTTTAATATCCAAGTTCGGCTTCATCGGAACTGGCTTATCCTCTGCCAACAGTAAATGCTCCAATATAACCGAACCGGAGCGATCCACCGTTGCAGCTTCGTCAAGAATTTCCAATATGCCCAGGCCTCTCCAAAGTTCTCTGGCCGTCAAACATTCAAAAAGAAGATGTTTTATATCCTCAGCAGCTCCATGACAAACCGGACAAGCCTCGTGCAATGTACTACTAGTATACACTTCGGATATTATTACTTTTTGAACATTTTATACACCTCGGAGGTGACGTGTATCCACTCCCGCTGCTCTACGACTCATACGGTATGGCCCAAATAAAGCCCATATATATAAATACGCACCGCCTCGTGTTTCCTCTTCCACCTCTTTCGCCGCCGCCCCAAACCCTCGCTGGCCAACTGTCGCTTCACACGCGGTAGTTCCTCTGTCCCCTCACGCTGTCCATCACCATGGATGGATCCTCTAATCTTTCTCCTCTGCCGATCTGCAGGTTGACTGGTGATGGCTCGAGGCACCAAGAAGAAGAGGGGCACCGAGAGGAGCCGGACGACCTCCTCGTCGAGATCATCTCGCGCGTGACATACAAGTCCACCCGCTGCTGCAAGTGCGTCTGCACGCGATGGCGCGACCTCGTTTCTCACGCCGACCACCGCAAGAATCTGCCCCAGTCGACCCTCGCCGGCATCTTCTACCAAACCTACAATATGAACCGCTACCCGTCTTTTTTCCTGGTTACAGAAGCGTGTCAGGGAACTGGTGCTCGAGCATCCACCTGGCCCTCTCGTTCCTACCTAAATGCAAGAGACATGATATGAGCTTGTTAGACTGTTGCAATGACCTCCTCCTCTTCCTCTGCTGGAAGCAGCCTTATGGTGTCAAGAGACTCAAGACATTGGATTACGTGGTGTGCAATCCTGTCAGCGAGAAATTGGTGGTCGTGCCTGCCACCAGCTGGTCCAGCAAGGTGCGGATCATTCGCTTAGGGTCCGATCCCGCCGTCTCCTCCCACTTCTACGTGCTCGAGTTTGCACCTGCTGGTGATGTGGATGCGAATGCAGATGGTGATGATCTACACATCAAACCAGTGGCTATCTACTCATCCAAATTTGGAGCTTGGACGCATAGAGTTGTTTGGGATAGTCCAACTTCGATATTCTGCAATTCAAAAAGCTTATTTTACAATGGGATGTTGCATTTGTGTGCGGATGATGATTTTGTGCTAGTTCTTGGCGTGGAGCGAAACCGTAGGCTTATTCATGTCCCTATGCCACATTCTGCTGGTGATGTTCATAATGTTTATCTATCGCAAGGACAATTGTATTTGACAAAGAAAGGTGCTTCTGAACTATCAATTTGGGCTCTTGTAGATTATAGTAGTGAAAAGTGGATCTTGAAGCGCAATGTTAGCCACTTCAATTACGAAGTCATCTCAATCCACCCAGAATACAATTTGTTATTTATTGTACGTAAGAAGAGTCGTCGATTAGTGGAACTAATGTCATATGAAATAGATTCTAGGGAGCTGCACTTTTTATCTAATTTTACATGGGGTTGAGGAACTCCTTATCTTCCATATGTCCCCTTGTTCTCAGATTCATTAGCTGATGGGCACTAGAAGTCTCCTACCCCCCTCCTGGTTTATTGGTCCTTTTTGTAATTTGTGCCAAATTTTGACCATAAATTTAACTAACAAAATGTTCATGCATCACCAAAATTAATATCATTGAAAACTTAGATCAAAATTTGGCACAAAATATAATGGAGACTAATAAATCAGGATGGAGGTAGTAGTTATGTAGCGCGGCTTCACACTGTGTCTCTTTCTTTCTGGCACGGAACAATTGTCTATCTTTTTTCTGAACTTGGAGCTAGGTCTTGAACACTTACATCAGTGACTTGGATAGACCTATATGAAGTTGTGAACGTTTTCGTTGATGATTTAACGCACTCATGTACCTAAGTTTAAGTGGCCAGATGTTGCAGTTAACAGGATACTAAATCTGATTGTGTTGTGCAGATGTTTGTATTAGCAATCCACGTAGCTGTAACACCCTAGTACTGAACCATGACTACTTTAATCATTTGTTGAAACCCCTATTTGTGTCTTAAATCACTAGTGCAGAATGGTGCTGTTACCTATCACACACCCTTGGATCGATGTGTGTGCCATTGATGCATCCCACATGGTGGAAAATAAAAATTGTGTGCCAAAATGTGAAATGTGTATGAGGAATTATCCTTCGGCCACGATTTTAAAAGAGGGGCGATGTGTGATAGCGGGCGCACAATTGTTAAAAACTGATTGTGCACAATGAAGGGACACATCACACACGTTAGCAAATAGGATCACCAAGCCCAAAGCTCTGCACACTGTTGGGAAAAGCCTAACCGTTTGTGATGTTGGCATGCATCTCACACGTTTAAAAAATACACGATGTGTGAGATAAGGTACACACAGTAGTAGCAAAATTCTGTGCAATATCTTGTGTATTTATTGTTCGATGAGATTTTGTACTATAAATAGTACAAAAATATTTTGTACCAATATTTTATGTGGAGCAAGGAGTGCCCACGGATATTGCATGCGTGTCATACATTGAAAACTGTTGGCTAAAAGAAAATTTAATAGGCGAATGGCCGGTTAATTCATTAACTGTATATTAAGCTAGCTCAATGTGTACGTGGGTGCAACTTTCTTTTGAACATCAGTACAGACACAAGCGCTCATATACACGCGCATATACTCACCCCTATGAACGCAAACACGCACACCCTATCCCTATGAGCACCTCCGAGAGACTGAGCCAGCATATCATCTTGAGATTTACGAAGTCACCGTAGGCGCCTCGTCGTCGACGAGAACGTCTCCTCCTACTAAAAGCGCATCGCCGGAAATCGTGAAATAAATCCAGGAATAATGCGATCACCAGGATTTGAACCCTGATGGGTTGAAGATACCACTGTCCACCTAACCAACTCAACCACAGATTGATTCGCGTACGTGGGTGCAACTGCACTGCATGACCATGCAAGTTTGAGAAGGGGGTACGTACGTGGAGCAGTTCAAGTGGCCATCGATTGTACACGAGCGCACCGGTTGATCGGGTGATTACCCTAGCATTACATGCATGAAAAGACCCACGCACTGGCCAGGGTCGCACGTAATGCTAATACGAATGTGTCCCATTGTATGTACGTGTACCAGAATACGTGTCCACCCTCGCCGGTACGTACATATATCTCGAGTAGCGGAATACCGGACAGCTCGTGTTTATACGTACTGAAATACCAGAAAGATCATACATCGAGCGGAAGCACTCTAGGCCCGCGTGCAGCCACGCAGCTAGGTACGTATCAAGTAATTGTTCCTTTATCTGCAGGCTTGTGCATCAAGGACACCGAAGAAGACAAACGCACGATGATCCTTATCAAGTCCAAGAAAATCGGAACGGCAACGGCCCATTGCCCAACCATCTCCATCCGCCTATAAATATCTGGGCACGCACGGCCAAAGGGGGAGGCATGCAGGAAGCACACGCAGGAGCAGCCAGGAGATCCATCCATCGCAACACGCCTCAACCATCAGAAGAACAGCATCACGCACCAGACGGGAGGGAGGTAGCCTAGCCGGCTAGGGAAGTGGATCCTCTAACATTAAGAAGAAAAGTCACCTAAGCTACAGTGCAATCTAGTGCAAAACAAAGATGGAAAGTCAGGGACACTGTAGCAAATAATGTAATTATCTATTGTAGCAGGTTATGTGCGTGGTTACTGTTCATGTAAATAAATTTAATTTTAATTTTTATTGCATCATAATTTTGTTTGCATGTATTTTTTGTAAATGTATACAATAAATCTGTAATTTGCAAATGAATTCAATTCATTTTAGGATTAATCATATGAATGTAAAGGAGGAAAGTTAAAGAATTTTAGCTTAGGTGACTTTTCTTCGTAGATGTCAAAGGATCCACTTCCGCCGGCTAGCCGGGCCGGCGCCATAGGTGAGGAGCGCGTGCATCAGCGACGAGGAAACCATGCCGATCCTTTTCTCGCAAGTCGCAAGGTGAGGATCGGAACTAGTCTTCCCCTCCCGTCCAATCCCTTCCCTGTCTTTGCATCCCTCTCGATGGTGGTGACCGCCTGACCGGAGCTGCGGCCGGACGGCCGGAGTCGAGGCTGGCCGCCGGCTCCATCTCATCTGGTTGAAGACGATGACGCCGCCCCGGGGCTGCCGCCTATGCTTGACTCCGACGCACTCTCCACCGGCGACGATGAGCTGATACTGTCGTGTGTGTGCGGTTTCCGGCGTGCCCGCCGCTCACGACGACGACGTGCAGTGGCTGTGCGCCCTCGCTGCACCCTCCACCGGCGACGACGATCCGGGACCGCCATGTGTGCGTGGCCTCCGGCGTGCCCGCCACTCACGACGACGACGTGCCCGCGATGTGCGCTCTCGGTGCACTCTCCACTGACAACGATGAGTCGGGACCGTCATGTGTCCGCGGTCTCCGGCATGCCCGCCACTCACGACGACGAAGTGCCAGGGCTGTGCGCCCTCGGTGCACTCTCCACCGGCGACGACGAACCGGGACCGCCATGTGTGCGCAGCCTCGGGCGTGCCTGCCGCTCGCAATGACGAAGTACCGAGGCCGTCAACCGTGCGCGGTCCCTCTCGCACCCTCCGTCGTCGGGTCCGCCGGCAACCTCATTGTGCCAAGACTCTGTGGCACGCATCGTTCGACTCGACGCACCCCCTTCTACTTACACCATCGGCGGCACCAAGGCGAGGCACCGCCGCATCGCGAGGTCGTACTCGCCCCGTCTCATCGGTCCATGGAGGCGCCATGGGCTCGTCAGGGACTCGTCGACACTCGTTCGACTCGGTGCCATCTAGTGCGTCACCGTTCTACCTACACCATCAGCGACGCCTGGGCGAGGCTCCGCCGCATCGCGAGGTCTCCTTCGCCGCTGCCTCGACTTGGCTAGCCGGCGCACGAGTCTCTAGTCTTCCATCGTCCGTCCCGATCTGCAGACTAGCCGCCAATGGCGCCGCGCGGCTGCAAGAAGAGAAGAGGGGCACGAAGAGGAGCCGATTTATCCACTTAGATGAATAAATATTATTAATGAATATGTATCACAATCCATCTCGAGGTATTTGGATCAATACCTATTCGGTGGATCTTTTTTTTCTCTGCCAGGAACCAGATTTGAACTGGCGACGCGAGGATTTTCAGTCCTCTGCTCTACCAACCGAGCTATTCTGACTTTTTCTTGTGCATCATCTTAGTAGAGTATTTGTATCTATGTCAATTAAAAAGACTAAAAATTAATTAAAGTATTTCAAATTTTCCGTGTCCGACCTCTCGGACGACCTCCTCGTCGAGATCATCTCGCGCGTGCCCTACCAGTCCACCTGCTGTTGCAAGGGCGTCTCCAGGCGGTGGCGCGACCTACTCTCCCACCCTGACCACCGCAAGAAGCTGCCCCGGTCGACCCTCGCCGGCCCCTCCATTTGATGAAACGAACGTGTAGACGACCGGGTGAATACCCACACACTAGCCCAGTCCTACGTGGCACCACAAACATGCCAAGATTCGTGCACTCATAAATGAACGCGGATCCACATGTGTGGGTGAGATGCGGGAAGCGAATTTTTCCTAACTCGTTGAGCGTGCAATGTATATCTGAGCCACCCATCCATCCTAGATGTCAAATCAACAGGCAGCTCGTCCCATACATGCATGTCAACAACAATAGGCCCTATACTAAAATCCTGACACAAGGTACATAAGCCATTGGTGGGCTACTTCACCATATTTGCTAGCAAAATTAATATGTCACCATAACTTCTAAATAAACTATGCAAATATGAATTTGTTTATGTATTTGAGTTTCTCACGGCTAGCTCTACGAAACAAGTCTAATATTGATATATTTCCAAAAAAGTTTCATAAACTTTTCATCAAAGTTCAGACAAGTTGTTTATAAAGTTCTTCGGTCCCAAATACATTTTCTAGGAAAGTTCTTTAATATTTCTAACAAAGTGCAGAAAACCTATTTATAAAGTTCTCCAGCTCTTGGTCCTGTTTATTTATCACTTGCAAATGAAAAATGAAAATTTCCTCACTATGCCCAGCAAAGTTCCTCACTGAAAACACGGATAATCTTCTAAAAAAACATAGTTCAATTCCAGATACAAGATGTGTTAGAAAATTATCCAAACCTGATCTTGTTCTGAAGATCTTGGCGTCAGGAGTTCAGATATATATAAAGTTTTAAAAACAAATTTTGATTAAACTGTTAAAAGACAACTAAAAGTAATAAAGTTTTTGAAGAAAGGAAAGACAACCTAGTCATGCATGTGTACTGTAGCCATGCATGTGTCAGTGAGTCAGTCCATGGGAAAGATAAGAATGGCAGAGAGGCATGCACAACCAGTTAGAGAACAGCGGCTGTGATTCACGTTGCGCGCATAACCAGTTAGAGAACGCCTTATTCGCGAGATGTAGACGCCCACACATATGGACATTAGTGTTTCCGAAATATAAGAACATTGCTGTGCAAATCGGCTTGAGATAATTACAGTCTAAACTCCCCGCAAAATAACTCGAGATACACATATACTCGCAGTCTCGTACGCTTGTAGGAAAATTACCTGTAACTTCTCATTTTTCAGGGGAACGAGAGTATTTTGACTCGTACGACCCGGATACCTCTTGGGCTTTCCTGCTCCACCTCAACGTCCGCGCCGCCGCGCACGCAAACCCTCGCTGCCCGTTCCTGCTCCACCTATATTCAGCCTGATCACGACCAAGCTGGATAGCCGGCGCACGAGTCTCTAGTCTTCCGTCGTCCGTCCCGATCTGCACACTGGCCGCGGATGGCGACGCGCGGCTGCAAGAAGAAGACGAGGGGCATGAAGAGGAGCCCCGTGTCCGACCTCTCGGACGATCTCCTCGTCGAGATCATCTCGCGCGTGCCGTACCAGTCCACCTGCTGCTGCAAGTGCGTCTCCTGGCGATGGCGCGACCTACTCTCCCACCCCGACCACCACAAGAAGCTGCCCCGGTCGACCCTCGCCGGCATCTTGTACCAAACCTTCGGAGGCAGTGGGCGCCTTCCCCCAGCTAGGTTTTGTGGCTACCGGAGCGTATCAGGGAACTTCTGCTCTAGCATGGACCCCTCCCTCTCGTTCCTGCCCAAACGCAGGAGAGTTCAGTTTTACCTCTTGGACTGCTGCAATGGCCTCCTCCTCTCCCGCAACTGGGATCAGCCTTATGGTGTCAAGAAATTTGATTATGCGGTGTGTAATCCCGCCACAGAAAAATGGGTTGTCGTGCCTGCCAACAGATGGTCCTGCGAGGTGCGGATCACTCGACTAGGGTTCGATCCGACTGTCTCCTCTCACTTCCATGTGTTCGAGCTTGCATCTGCTGGTGCCAATATGCTAGGCCAGGGTACACACATCCAAGCAGTGGGAATCTACTCATCCAAAGCTGGAGTTTGGACACATCAAGTTGTTTGGGACAGCCCAATTTCGATAACCGTCTATTCGAAAAGCGTATTTTTCAACAGGATGCTGCATTTATCTTCTGGATCATGTCATAATTCGGTTGTAGCAGTTGATGTGGATGGAACTCGTGGGTTTATTCGTGTGCCTACTCCATGCGGTGGTAATGATCTTTATTTATCTCAAGGACAATTGTGTTTGGCACATAAGGATGCTTCTGAACTGTCAGTTTGGGCTCTTGAAGATTATAGTAGTGAAAACTGGACCTTGAAGTACAAGGTTAGCCACTTACAACTGCTCGGATTAATGTGTTCAAAGTTTCCAGGCTATGTTTTTCCAAAATTTCGAGAAGGGGATTACCCCGGGCTCTACATCCCAGGATGCACACAGCCAATGTTTCTGGGTTATTACAGAGTTATCTCGATCCACCCAAAACATAGTTTGATATTTTTTGTGTGTGAGAAATTGCACAAGCAGGGCGAACGATCACTGACGAAACTAATGTCGTATGACACGGATTCCAGGGAGCTACATTTTATATGTGAACTTGGACGGGGCTGCAGGACTCCTTATCTTTCATATGTTCCTTTGTTCTCAGAGTCATTGGCAGATGGGCACTAGAAGTCTCAATTACATAGTGCAGCTTCACAATTGTGTATCTCTTTTGAAACTGGCCAATTGTAAACTTTTTAATGATATTGCAGTTAACTTTTCAGCATAAGCAACTGTAACTTGGGTGGACCATCAAAAAGTTGTGATAGTTTTGTTGGTGCGAGACTGCATTCATGTACGTACCTGAATTTATGCGGCTAGGAATTACAGTTAACATCTACAAGCATAATTGTCGCCCTGTTGTGTTCGACTGTGGTTCACCTGACAAGAGGAAACTAATGAAATTGACATTCATACTCTTGTGAAGATAAATGATGGCAACTAAACTTCCAGACGCTCTGAAAAAGGGATGTCTATTCTGTAGTGTAAAAATCTCAAGTGAGGCTTAGGCGCTCTTGTATGCCAATGCATACTTAACTAGTTGCTTACCTGCATTCATGTGAGAGCATTGCTGTTATCCATGGAGAAGTGTTTGATTGTTTCACATTATAGCTACTTGCTTTTGCTTACTGCCGAACTTCTTATTTACTGCTGCATATGAACTTTGCGGACGCGGTGATGCATAATTCAACTCTATTATTCCACATTCAGAAGTAAACCTTCGTTTCAACTCCAGATAGGGAATTTACCAAACTATATTAGCTCTCTCCATGTACTTAAGGCTAAGCTTTCTTGCGTGAGACACACAACAAAAGTACCCTATCCGCCGCTGCCCATCCGCCCCTCCTCCCCTAGCTGCCCTTCCCCGCCACCGTGGAGCGGTGTCGTCTGGGGAAGCCCGGCCGGTGTAGGGGGCGGCGGGGCCGTCTCTTTCCTCTCCGCTTGATTCCTGGGATGGGGCGGGCCATCTTACGAGCTGAGACGCTGGCTGGCACAGGTCCCACCACCTTGTATCGGTCAGCCGCGATACTCAGGTGATCCAATTGTTCAAAGATGGGCTTTGTAAGAGGGCTACCTCACCACTTTGTATTGGTCGGCTGTGTACTTTCTTTGCTTGTTGCTTTATATATAAAGCGGGGGGAAAGCCTGTTTCTAGAATTCTAGCCGGCTGAATGCCATTTTGCTACGTCGTGCTTGAATATCCAAATTCCTTTTTTTTTTGCAAAAATATCTCCCGGAAATGTTTCTTTATCTTCTATCAATAATAAAATGATCTATATGCATGGCAGTTTTTAATCAGGTGACTTGTCAAGTTTTGCAGGTTCAAAACTGTAAAACATGTGGCATGGGGGTTGGCCCCTGACCCCTGGAGCTGGGCTGCTAGCTCATGGTCTCCAATTTGTTATCGATGGGTCACCACCTGTTTCGACGACAGTGTGGCTTTGATTTGTTGGGTATTCGAGGATGAGAATTCATGGAAAAACAGTGATTGGTTACGGTCCTAGCTCGATTATCTATCACAACAATCAGCGGCTTCAACCTTCAAAATCCACATGCTCTGCTGTGATTTGTAACACAAGAGTTACTTGTCCTTGTAGCTAGCGCCGTCATGGTGTACCACTGGTAGAAAAAGGGCCTATAGTCCCGGTTCGTAAGGGCCTTTAGTCCCGGTTCCTGAACCGGGACTAAAGTGTCGGTACTAATACCTCCCACCTTTAGTCCCGGTTTAATCCAGAACCGGGACTAAAGCCCATCCACGTGGGCAGTGTGCAGAGCCCAGTCAGGAGACCCTTTGGTCCCGGTTGGTGGCACCAATCGGGACCAATAGGCATCCACGCGTCAGCATTTCTGTGGCTAGGGTTTTTGTTTTTTTTAAGGGGGGGTTGGGGGTTTTGGGGGGTTAATTTAGGTGTTTCATATATTGTGTTAGCTAGCTATAATTAATATAGAGAAGTGTCCTCTCTTATGTCCGTGCTTGGTCGACGCTACGTACTATACATACGTATAGAGAGGACTAGACACGCTGGCTAGCTAGTAAAGCAAACGAAGGAAATAGAAGATCGTCATGAACATATATGCATACAGAGAGAAGTGATATCGACCACCTCTCCTTCTCCGAGAGATTGGTCGAACAACAAGTTCTCGTATATCTATCTGACAGTACCGGCTACATATATACAGTAATTATCTCTTACAAATATAATCATACGGACTCAGGTTTAACATAGAATTCTCCGTCTTCAGGGATCACGTGGTCAAGAAAGAATGCCGCCAATTCCTCTTGAATTGCTCGCATGCGAGCTGGTGCTAGGAGTTCATCCCGCTTCCGAAACATCTAATTTAAAGAAGGGGGTCAATACATATATATATATATATATATATATATGAATGAATGAAACTCAACACAAATGATGGTAATAAAATAAAATTGTGAATATTGTTATTTACGTACTTCATATTGTTCGTTAGAGTACCCGCCCCGCTCACACGTCGTGTGGCGGATGGACTCGCAGATGTAGTATCCACAGAAATCATTCCCTTGTTCCTGCCACAACCACTTTACAAGAAATAGAGGTCAATCAAACTGATAAGCAAGAATGCTAAATGGTATTGATGAAACTAGCGCTTGAATCACTAGGAGATGCGCGGAACATGCTACTATAGTATTTACTTTTGGGTGTCTAAATTCCAGCTCCTTCGACAGTCCCGGAACTTTTTTGCTGAATTTTCTCCAAACCCTGCCGGACAAAGAAAACAATTACTTGATATCAGGAAATGAACAAAGTTGCTGATATGGTGGATAATGATCGATTTAACTTACTTCTTGAGGATTTCAGTCATGTCTGCATAGTCCTGGGGATCTTTTCGTTTTGAGTCTAAGACGGTTACTAGTCCCTGCTCAAGCTTAATCTCTAGGAGAATATAGTGGAAACTGCACACGCATGCATAACTCATTAATTACATTACTATAACCTTGAGTAATATATAAGGGAAACCGAATACGCATAAGACAATAACACTCACTTGAAGTTGTAAGGAAAGAGTATTATATCTTTGTTTTGATTTATTACGAACGATTGTAGCAAGTTGGCCTCGGTAGCTGCGACATGAAGTTTAACCTGAATTGCATCTATGAGATATGTGTTAATGAACCCAATATCACCGACTTGTCTTTTCTTCAATTCGACGATCTTCAATCTGCATAATATAGTGAGGATGATTATAAATACATGCAATGAAAGAGCTAAGCTATATAGAGAAACTTAATGACAGAAGTAGTACGACTTACAGACAGTAGCAGGCGACCGTTGTTTTATCGAGGGCCAATTGATTGAAAAACTGATAGAACTCCTCAAATGGAACAGGCAACAGATCAATTCCAACGGGGTCATGCTCCTTTTTAACTCTCACATACAAAGTACTCCTCCCCCCAGAGTCTCTGCAGATTTTCAAGTACCAATCATGCAATCTTCGCATCATCGTTGATAGAGATCTTTCATCTTTGACGAGAGGCTTCCCGTACTCGTATCTTTGCATCTGCATGTCCATGGGTTCATAATGTACTTCGTCGGGCAGGTAATCTGCAAGATTATTATAACCGGGCACCATCCTCGGATCATTAGCGACGTTGTGGCTAGGCACCTTGAGCGGGGGGCATGATTGCTTCGCTTGTTTGCCGAGCTGGGCAATTTGTTTCCCAGCTCGTCGTTTTTTCAGCCTTTCATCACTGACAGTAGTTCCCGACCGCTCCGCTTCGGCAAATTCCTTTCCAATAATGCGGTCATAGTTTCCTTTCGGCGGATCAGACTTTGGTGGTTTTGTCAGGGCAGCCAGAGTGCGCTTCACTTTCACCCCATCTACCTTCTCCTCCGGAGGTGGATGTTTCTTTGCTTTCACCCCTTCAAAGAATTTCCTCACTTCTTCTCGCGCGATCTCGGCGTTCTCCTCCTGGGTCCTCTCGTATGGTAACTTCTCTGGAGTCTTCAGAGAAGGACCGAATCTGTATGTCCTCCCGCCTCTGGTTGTACTGCTAGACGCCGACCGAGCAGACGAAGCGGTTGTCTTCTTTACTTGCTTAAGAGGCGGAGGAGAAGGACTACGACCCGCCGGAGCAGCTGGAGCGGCGGCAGGTCTCTTCTGCCCTTGCTGACGAGGCGGAGAAGGAGGAGGTTGGCTGCTCGGGCGCGTCAGCGCAGGCGGAGACGGAGGCGGAGTGCCGCCACGCACCGGAGAAGGAGCCGGCCGAGGGCCCTGATCGTCACTCGCCGGAGGAGGAGGCGGTGGAGGAGGCGGAGTGCCCTGACTCGCCGGAGGAGGAGGAGGAGGCGGAGGCGTCCAGTTCGGAAGGTTGATGAGGTCCTTCCGCCATAGGCATGGAGTCTTCAGAGCAGACCCCAGCCGAGTCTCCCCTTCACCTGTAGGGTGGTCAAGCTGGAGGTCCTCAAATCCCTCCGTTATCTCATCCACCATCACCCTAGCATATCCTTCTGGAATCGGCATGCAGTGAAAAGTTGCGCCGGGTTCAGTAGGATAAACAGAGCCAACAGCCGCCTTGACCTTCAAATTCATCCATTGCGTCATAAGGTGGCAATTTTGAGACTCCGTTATAGCATCCACAGGATAGCTGGCAGGAGCCGTCAAGGCATGCTGCAGCTGAAGCTGCTCGGTGGAAGCCACGCTGCTTCTGCGCTGAGATGGCGGGGTAGCTTCGGGGGAGGCTTCGGCAGTACGTTTGCTGCGATTTGCTTCTCGTTCCTCTATCGCTTGTACCCTTGCGTGCAGCGCCTGCAGTTCGGTCTGCTGCACTTTTTTCCTCCTCTCATGGGATTTGTAACCGCCTGCGTCCGGAAACCCAACCTTCCACGGAACAGAGCCTGGCGTGCCTCGTGTCCGTCCAGGGTGCTCAGGATTCCCAAGGGCCATTGTGAGCTCGTCGTGCTCTCTGTCTGGAAAGAACGTCCCTTCCTGCGCTGCGTCGATATAGTGCTTAAGCTTACTGACTGGTATGTCCATTTGTTCGTTCGTCCAAATGCATTTCCCTGTTTCAGGGTCCAAGGTTCCGCCAGTCCCGAAGAACCAAGTCCGGCAACGGTCTGGCCAGTTATTTGTCTCTGGTCCGATCCCTTTATGAACCAGATCATTCTCAACCTTGGACCACTTAGGCCGGGCTACGAGGTAGCCACCTGACCCCGTGCGATGGTGAAGCTTCTTCTTCGCGGCATTCTGCTTGTTTGTCGCCGACATCTTCTTACTCTTTTCTGATGTCTTGTAGGCCACAAATGCGGGCCAGTGATCTCTGATCTTCTCATATCTGCCCTTGAATTCTGGTGTCTCTTTTTTATCGACAAACCTATTCAGCTCTTTCTTCCACCTCCTGAATAGATCTGCCATCCTCTTCAGAGCAAAAGACTTGATTAATTTCTCTTTAATTGGGTTCTCTGGATTATCCTCTGGCGGTAGGGTGAAATTTGACTTCAGCTCAGTCCAAAGATCATTTTTCTGCATATCATTGACATAAGACACCTCAGGGTCTTCTGTAGCCGGCTGAAACCATTGCTGGATGCTTATCGGGATCTTGTCCCTAACCAGAACCCCGCACTGAGCAACAAATGCCCTCTTTGTCCGGAGGGGTTCAATAGGTTGGCCGTCGGGCGCGATTGCTGTGATCTCAAGCTTTTCATCCGAGCTCAACTTTTTCTTCGGGCCTCGTCTCTTTACCGAAGTTGTGCTCGATCCAGAGGGCTGGAAAAAAGAACAAAGACTTAATTAATATGTATACATACCAAAACAATGAATGCATCAATCAGCTAGTCAGCATAGGCTTAACTAATATATATACCTGGCCGGACTCGGTTCGGTCACCGAAGCCGTCATCACGGTCTCCTTCTTGCACCGGCATTGGGTCACCGGCGCCGTCCTCATGTTCTTCTTCTTGCACCGGCATTAGGTCACCGTAGCCAGCTTGTTCACCCTCTCCTTCCGGACCATCGATGATATCATTGAGATAGTACGAGACGGCATCACTTCCTTGTGCGATTATCTCCCTCAACAACGCTTCTTTTGTTGCTTCGTCTAGGGCGGTATCCATAGTTTCTACAAATATTTACAACATGGCAATTATTATTCAAACATGACAGATGGATATATTAGTGCCAAACGTAGAACTAGCTACCTAATCATAGTAAGCTATCGGGAGGGGGTATATATCGACAACGACGACACTACATCTATATATGTCCCTCGATGACCCTCGTTCCCGATAAAAAAAGAGGAAGAAGAAGAAAAAAAAGAGGAGAAGAAAGAATAGAGGAGAAGAACTCCTCTATTCTTTCTTCTCCTCTTTTTTCTTCTTCTTCCTCTTCTTTTTTTATCCTCTTCTTCCTCTCATGTTCGAGAGGATCGCCTTGGGGTCGGGAGGTTGCCTAGTGTCAAAGGATTCAACAAAACCATGTCTTCATCATTAGGCGAAAGTAACATGTGCATGATGGTAGGAAGCTCTTCAAAGTTGTTCTGGAATGGAGTCCCAGAAAGGATAATTCGCTTTTTGGTACAAAGTTCAGCAAGAGCCTTCCGAATATCGCTATTTGGAAGGCCTTTGCTGAATTCGTACCAAAAGGCGGATTATTCTATCCGGGACTCCATTCCAGAACAACTTTGCAGAACTTCGTACCAACATGCCCTGGTTACTTCCGGCTAATGATGAAGGCATGGATTTCTTCAATACTTTGACACTAGGAAACCTCTCTCGACCCCTCGGCGATTCTTGACCCCTCGAACCCTCAACGACCCTGAAACCCTCGACCCTTGACCCCTTAACGACCCTCGACCCTCTACCCTAGTTCCCGACCCTCGACCAATAGAGGAGAAGAAGAAAGGAATAGCTAGAGGAGAAGATCGAAGAAAAAAAAGAAGAAACAAAAGAGGAGAAGAAGAAAGGAATAGTGGAGAAGAAGAGAAAATAGAATATATTCTATTTTCTCTTCTTATCCACTATTCCTTTCTTCTTCTCCTCTTCTTTTTCTTCTGTTTTCTTCTTCTTATTTATTTCTCCTCTTCTTTTCGGTAGAGGAAACCCTAAATAGCTAGCAAGTATCGTGGGTGTGAGATACATGTGGCCTTCGGTGTCGGACACTACATCCACGTCCCACAAGTGACGTGGGCGTCGAAACCCGCGCCACTTGTGGGATGTGGATGTAGTGTCCGACACCGACGGTACATGTACCTCACACCGACGATACTTTCTATTTAGGGTTTCTCCTCTACCACTCGGCGGCCCTCTCGACGACCCTCGTTCCCGATAAAATAAAGAGGAAGAAGAAGAAGAAAAAAGAAGAGAAGAAAGAATAGAGGAGAAGAACCCTCGAACCCTCGAACCCTAGACGACCCTCTTCTTCCTCTCATGTTCGAGAGGATCGCCGAGGGGTCGGGAGGTTGCCTAGTGTCAAAGGAAACCCTAAATAGCTAGCAAGTATCGTGGGTGTGAGATACATGTGGCCTTCGGTGTCGGACACTACATCCACGTCCCACAAGTGACGTGGGCGTCGAAGCCCGCGCCACTTGTGGGATGTGGATGTAATGTCCGACACCGACGGTACATGTATCTCACACCGACGATGCTTTATATTTAGGGTTTCTCCTCTACCACTCGGCGGCCCTCTCGACGACCCTCGTTCCCGATAAAATAAAGAGGAAGAAGAAGAAGAAAAAAGAAGAGAAGAAAGAATAGAGGAGAAGTCTCCTCTATTCTTTCCTCGCCTCTCTCATGAATGTCCGGCGTTCTCGACCCCCCCCCCCTCCCCACGTGTCGAAGAAAAAAAAGAAGAAGAAAAAAAGAGGAGAAGAAGAAAGGAATAGAGGAGAAAAGAGAAAAATAGAATATATTCTATTTTTCTCTTTTCTCCTCTATTCCTTTCTTCTTCTCCTCTTTTTTTTCTTCTTTTTTCTTCTTCTTATTTATTTCTCCTCGTCTTCCTCTCCCCTCTCGGCGACCCTAGACCCCCTCTCGACCCTCGACCCCTAGGCGACCGTCGACCCCTCTCTTTTTTTTTCTTCCTCTTCTATTTTATCCTCTTCTTCCTCTACCGTTCGGCGACCCTCGACGACCCTCGTTCCCGATAAAAAAAGAGGAAGAAGAAGAAAAAAAGAGGAGAAGAAAGAATAGAGGAGAAGTTAGAATAGAGGAGACTTCTCCTCTATTCTTTCTTCTCCTCTTTTTTTCTTCTTCTTCCTCTTTTTTTTTATCCTCTTCCTCCTCTCATGTTCGACGACCCTCGACCCCTCGGCGACCCTAGACCCCCTCTCGACCCCCTCTTCTTCTCCCTCTTCTAATTCATTTGTTCATATGAATATAAAAACAATTTCATATTTACAATAATTAATATCACCAAAAAAATCCTAATTTTTCTAAAGAACTATTTTTTGCATATATACATGAACATAGATATATACACAGAGAACATATATACACATATATATAAAAAGCAAGCATATATATGAAAAAATATCTATGAGCAGAAAAAAAATCCTAATATAGCTATGAAAAAATATCTATGAACAGAAAAATATCTATGAAAAAACAAGCATATATATACATATATATTTTTTGCATATATACATGAAAAAAAAGCATATAGCAGAAAAAAAGCATATAACAGAAAAAAAGGGTGCCGCGGCCGGACCAGACGAGGACCGCGACGGCGATGATGGGGGCGGGTGGGCGACGGCGACGGCGACGGCGGGGCGGCGCGCGGGGGGGCGACGGCGACGGGGCAGGGACGGCGAGCACGGGGCAGCGACGGCGAGCAAGGCGCGCGGGGGCGCGACGAGGACGGCGGGGGCGGCGAGGGCGCCGGCGCGCGGGGGCAGGGGCGCGGGGTGACGGCGACGGCGAGCACGGGGCAGGGGAGCGGGGCGACGACGGGGCAGGCCGCGGCGACGGCGACGAGGAGGACGAGCAGCCTGGCGACGTCGGCGACGGGGAATGGAGCAGTTGGTGAAAATTTCGCAAGGGTTGTATATATAGCCAGAGCAATGGTCCCGGTTCGTGGCACGACCCGTGACCAATGCCCCCCTTTGGTCCCGGTTGGGCTGCTGAAAATTGGCCTTTGGTCCCGGTTCGTGGCACCAACCGGGACTAAAGGGGGGCAATGGTCACGGTTGGTGCCACGAACCGTGACCAATGCCACCTTTAGTCCCGGTTGGTGCCACCAACCGGGACCAATGCCCTTGTGCGCCCCGCGCCCAGAAGTTTAGTCCCACATCGCTAGCTGAAGGGCGCCGATACTGGTTTATAAGCGCTGCTCTGCCTCCCCTTTCGAGCTCCTCTCAAATGCAGGCTTTCGGGCCTAAACTGCTACTGCATGTGGGCCTATTGGGCCTCTGCGGGCCTGAATCCTGGCCCATGTAGGGTTTCTAGTCGTATTCAGGCCGTGGAGGCCCAGTAGGAGGCATTTTTTTTGGTTTTTTCTTTTTTGTTTCTATATTTTTTTGGTTTTTTATTTTTTTTATTTCTACTTACAACTAAATACTTACAGTTTTTTAGTGATTTCTTTTTGCTTTTAGGTCACAAAAATTATAAACTTTCTATTAGTGCCATTAGTTTTAAATTTTAAATAGTTTAAATTTGAATTTTTAAAAATTTGTGTGAATCACTAGTTTATGAATAACTTTACTATAAAATTAGAATTTTTTTATTTATTTTTTATTTCTACTTACAACTAAATACTTACAGTTTTTCAGTGATTTCTTTTTGCTTTTAGGTCACAAAAATTATAAACTTTCTGTTAGTGCCATTAGTTTTAAATTTTAAATAGTTTAAATTTGAATTTTTAAAAATTTGTGTGAATCACTAGTTTATGAATTTTTTTCTTCTTTGCTATTTATTTTTTATTTATACTTACAATTAAATACTTATAGTTTGCTTTTAGGTCACACAAATTATATCCTTTTTGCTATTGAAGAATATTATAGTTTTATTTTAGTTGATCATAACATAATATTTTAATTGATTGTTTTTATTTTCATAAAAGTTTTGTAGTTCATTCTGTTTGCTATTAATTCATTCTTTGAGCTAAATGACTCTGAAATTGGAAAGCATTTCAAAATGAACTCTGAAAAGGTTGAAAGTTGGCATGGTATCATCATTTCACCCACATAGCATGTTCCAAAAAGTAGAGAGGGTTACGACAAAAACTTGATGCACTTCGTGTACAAAATGGACAATCACTTTCGAAGTATCAAAGTTTCAAACCATAAGACATGAAAGCATTTCAAATGAACTCTGAAAAAGTTGAAAGTTGGGATGCATGGTATCATAATTTCACCCACATAGCATTTTCTTATTGCGGGAGAAAGTCTTCACTTTTTCTTCGCTTGTGTCATTTGCTTATTGCGCCGTAACCATGGATAATCTTCATTGTTTATCAGGATGCTTGGGTCAGCCTTGACATAGAAGGGAGGAATTTCATGAAACTTTTCATAATCTTCAGACATGTCTGTCTTGCCGTCCACTCCCAGGATGTCCCTTTTTCCTGAAAGAACTATGTGGCGCTTTGGCTCATCGTATGATGTATTTGCTTCCTTCTCTTTTCTTTTTCTCGGTTTAGTAGACATGTCATTCACATAGATAACCTGTGCCACATCATTGGCTAGGACAAACGGTTCGTCAGTGTACCCAAAATTTTTCAGATCCACTGTTGTCATTCCGTACTGTGGGTCTACTTGTACCCCGCCGCCAAACAGAATGACCCATTTGCACTTAAACAAAGGGACCTTAAAATCAGGTCCGTTGTCAAGTTCCCATATGTCCATTATGTAACCATAATATGTGTCCTTTCCGCTCTCGGTTGCTGCATCAAAGCGGACACCGCTGTTTTGGTTGGTGCTCTTTTGATCTTGGGCGATCGTGTAAAATGTATTCCCATTTATCTCGTATCCTTTGTAAGTCAATACAGTCAAAGATGGTCCCTTGGACAACAAGTACAACTCATCACAAACAGTGTTGTCACCTCTGATACGTGTTTCCAACCAACTGCTGAAAGTCCTGATGTGTTCACATGTAATCCAGTCGTCGCATTGCTCCGGGTGTTTGGAGCGCAGACTGTTCTTGTGTTCATCGACATACGGGGTCACCAAGGTAGAGTTCTGTAGAACTGTGTAGTGTGCTTGAGACCAAGAATATCCGTCCCTGCATATTATTGAGTCTCTTCCAAGAGTGCCTTTTCCAGTCAGTCTCCCCTCATACCGCGATTTAGGGAGACCTATCTTGTTAAGGCCAGGAATGAAGTCAACACAAAACCCGATAACATCCTCTGTTTGATGGCCCATGGAGATGCTTCCTTCTGGCCTAGCGCGGTTACGGACATATTTCTTTAGGACTCCCATGAACCTCTCAAAGGGGAACATATTGTGTAGAAATACGGGCCCCAAGATGACAATCTCGTCGACTAGATGAACTAGGACGTGCGTCATGATATTGAAGAAGGATGGTGGGAACACCAGCTCGAAACTGACAAGACATTGCGCCACATCACTCCTTAGCCTTGGTACCATTTCTGGATCGATCACCTTCTGAGAGATTGCATTGAGGAATGCACATAGCTTCACAATGGCTAATCGGACGTTTTCCGGTAAAAGCCCCCTCAATGCAACCGGAAGCAGTTGCGTCATAATCACGTGGCAGTCATGAGACTTTAGGTTCTGAAACTTTTTCTCTGGCATATTTATTATTCCCTTTATATTCGATGAGAAGCCAGTCGTGACCTTCATACTAAGCAGGCATTCAAAGAAGATTTCTTTCTCTTCTTCCGTAAGAGCGTAGCTGGCAGGACCTTTATACTGCTTCAGAGGCATGTAGTCTTTTTCGTGCAAACGTTGCAGGTCCTCCCGTGCCTCCGGCGTATCTTTTGTCTTCCCATACACGCCCAAGAAGCCTAGCAGGTTCACGCAAAGGTTCTTCGTCACGTGCATCACGTCGATTGAGGAGCGGACCTCTAGGTCTTTCCAGTAGGGTAGGTCCCAAAATATAGATTTCTTCTTCCACATGGGTGCGTGTCCCTCAGCGTCATTCGGAACAGCTAGTCCACCGGGACCCTTTCCAAAGATGACGTAGGGTAAATCATTGACCATAGCAAGCACGTGATCACCGGTGCGCATGGCGGGCTTCTTCCGGTGATCTGCCTCGCCTTTGAAATGCTTGCCTTTCTTTCGACATTGATGGTTGGTCGGAAGAAATCGACGATGGCCCAGGTACACATTCTTCCTGCATTTGTCCAGGTATATACTTTCAGTGTCATCTAAACAGTGCGTGCATGCGTGGTATCCTTTGTTTGTCTGTCCTGAAAGGTTACTGAGAGCGGGCCAATCGTTGATGGTCACGAACAGCAACGCCTTAAGGTTAAATTCCTCCTGTCTGTGCTCATCCCACGTACGTACACCGTTTTCATTCCACAGCTGTAAAAATTCTTCAACTAATGGCCTTAGGTACACATCAATTTCGTTGCCGGGTTGCTTAGGGCCTTGGATGAGAACTGGCATCATAATGAACTTCCGCTTCATGCACATCCAAGGAGGAAGGTTATACATACATAGAGTCACGGGCCAGGTGCTGTGATTACTGCTCTGCTCCCCGAAAGGATTAATGCCATCCGCGCTTAAAGCAAACCATACATTCCTTGGGTCCTTTGCAAACTCATCCCAGTACTTTCTCTCGATTTTTCTCCACTGCGACCCGTCAGCGGGTGCTCTCAACTTCCCATCTTTCTTTCGGTTCTCACTGTGCCATCGCATCAACTTGGCATGCTCTTCGTTTCTGAACAGACGTTTCAACCGTGGTATTATAGGAGCATACCACATCACCTTTGCAGGGACCCTCTTCCTGAGGGGCTCGCCGTCAACATCACCGGGGTCATCTCGTCTGATCTTATACCGCAAAGCACCGCATACCGGGCATGCGTTCAGATCCTTGTATGCACCGCGGTAGAGGATGCAGTCATTAGGGCATGCATGTATCTTCTCCACCTCCAATCCTAGAGGGCATACGACCTTCTTTGTTGCGTATGTACTGTCGGGCAATTCGTTATCCTTTGGAAGCTTCTTCTTCAATATTTTCAGTAGCTTCTCAAATCCTTTGTCAGCCACAGTATTCTCTGTCTTCCACTGCAGCAATTCCAGTACGGTACCGAGCTTTGTGTTGCCATCTTCGCAATTGGGGTATAACCCTTTTTTGTGATCCTCTAACATGCGATCGAACTTCAGCTTCTCCTTTTGACTAATGCATTGCGTCCTTGCATCGACAATGACCCGGCGGAGATCATCATCATCGGGCACATTGTTTGGTTCCTCTTGATCTTCAGCAGCTTCACCTGTGGCAGCATCATTGGGCACATCATCGTCTGGTTCCTCTTGATCTTCACCAGCTCCCCCCGTTGCAGCATCACCGTATTCAGGGGGCACAGTTGTCATCGTACTCTTCTTCTTCGTCGTCTTCCATCATAACCCCTATTTCTCCGTGCCTCGTCCAAACATTATAGTGTGGCATGAAACCCTTGTAAAGCAGGTGGGAGTGAAGGATTTTCCGGTTAGAGTAAGACCTCGTATTCCCACATTCAGTGCATGGACAACACATAAAACCATTCTGCTTGTTTGCCTCAGCTGCATCGAGAAACTCATGCACGCCCTTAATGTACTCGCGGGTGTGTCTGTCACCGTACATCCGTTGCCGGTTCATCTGCGTGCATTATATATAATTAAGTGTCCAAATTAATAGAAGTTCATCATCACATTAAAACCAAAGTGCATACATAGTTCTCATCTAACAACATATAGCTCTCCAGAGCATCTAATTAATTAAACCATACATTGAAACTATCTAAAACATTTCAATGTGAAAACAAATGCGATCATAATCGCAACCAAGGTAACAATTGATCCAACGGCATAATGATACCAAGCCTCGGTATGAATGGCATATTTTCTAATCTTTCTAATCTTCAAGCGCATTGCATCCATCTTGATCTTGTGATCATCGACGACATCCGCAACATGCAACTCCAATATCATCTTCTCCTCCTCAATTTTTTTTTATTTTTTCCTTCAACAAATTGTTTTCTTCTTCAACTACATTTAACCTCTCGACAATAGGGTCGGTTGGCATTTCCGATTCACATACATCCTAGATAAATAAAATCTATGTCACGTTGGTCGGCATAATTTTCATAAACAATAAATGAACCAATAGTTATAAATATAATATACATACCACATCCGAATCATAAACAGGACGAGGGCCGACGGGGGCGGATACCAAAACCATCACACTATATAAGATGCAATAATAAATGTAAGAAAATGATACAAGTATCTATCTAAACATACAAGTAAGAATATTTTTCCTTTCAGAAAGAAGATAAGAACAAGAGGCTCACCACGGTGGTGTCGGTGATGAGATCGGCGCGGGTGATCGACGGCGGTGAAGACGGGGACGGGGCGTGACGGACCGCTAAATCTAGACAAATCTCGAGGAAAATGGAGCTTGGAGGTCGAGCTTCGAGAGGAGAAAGCTTAAGTAGTGTGGCTCGGGCATTTCATCGAACACCTCATGTGCATAGGAGGTGAGCTAGAGCACCACAAAGCCCTCTCCCCCTCGGCCAGAGAAAACAGAGCACTGGGGTGCTCTGCTCGCGAGCGAGGGGTATATATAGGCACCTCATTGGTCCCGGTTGGTGACATGAGCCGGGACTAAAGGGAAGCCTTTGGTCCCGGTTCAGGCCACCAACCGGGACCAATGGTGGTGGGCCAAGAGGGAGGCCCATTGGTCCCGGTTCGTCCCACCAACCGGGACCAAAAGGTCCATACGAACCGGGACCAATGGCCCACGTGGCCCGGCCGGCCCCCTGGGCTCACGAACCGGGACCAATTCCCACATTGGTCCCGGTTCAAGACTGAACCGGGACTAATGGGCTGAGGCGGCCTGGACCATAGCCTCTTTTTCTACTAGTGTACTCCTGCTCACAATTTTCGATGCATCCTGTCCTCGCTGAGTAAGTATGACAATTTGCAGATTTATCATCATAGACGTGTTAACATTTCCATCACCTCAGCCTTTACACTGTATATGCCTATCTAGACCTCCGGAGAAAGTTTTGTACCCAAAAAATTCATAAGAAGGTCAAGATCAATGGTGGATTGGGACTTCGAATGCATACAATCAGTTCTAGACACAGTAAAAACACCAGGATGACAACAGTTACCACGGTACCTTTTAAGCATTGAAGATTTGATTAATTCACGAGTAAGAATATTCTGGTGTTTTTTGCGAGGATTTGTTTATGGGACGACTCATGCGGCCGGCCCAGATAACTAGTACAGCCCAGATCCCTGCACCGGCTCGTCTCTCCTCTCCCACATCGCCGCCGCCCACGCACGCAAACCCTCGGTCCAGGAGTCTCTAATCTTCTGTCCTCCGTCCCGATCTGCAGACTGGCCGGCGACGGCACTGCAGGGCAGGGCTCCAAGAAGATGAGGGACACGGAGAGGAGCCCGGTGTCACAGTTGTCCGACGACCTCCTGGTCGAGGTCATCTCGCGCGTGCCCTACAAATCCACCCGCTGCTGCAAGTGTGTCTCCCGGCGGTGGCGCGACCTCGTCTCCCACCCCGACCACCGCAAGAAGCTGCCCCGGTCGACCCTCGCCGGCATCTTCTACCAAACCTTCCGAGGGGAACGCTTCCCAGCTACGCTTTGTGGTTACCAAAGCGTGTCAGGGAACTGGTGCACTGGCATGGACTGCTCCCTCTCGTTCCTGCCCAAGTGCAAGAGAGTTAACATGTACCTGCTGGACAGCTGCAATGGCCTCCTGCTCTGCCTTTGCTGGAACCAACCTTCTGATGTCAATGGATTTGGTTACGTGGTGTGCAATCCCGCTACTGAGAAATGGGTGGCCCTACCTGCCACCACCTGGTCCAGCAAGGTGCGGACTGCCCGCCTAGGGTTCGACCCCTCTGTCTCCTCCCACTTCCATGTGTTCGAGTTTGTTTCTACTACTGGTGTTGTGGATGTGAATATGCAGGGTCTTGATACAGGCAAGAAAACAGTGGGGGTCTACTCCTCCAAAACTGGAGTTTGGACACATGGAGTTGTTTGGGACAATCCACTTTCGATATCCCGTTTTCCCAGTAGCATATTTTTCAACAGGATGCTGCATTTTTCTTCAGATAATAATTTGGTTGTAGCAATTGATGTGGAGGGAAATCACAGGGTCATTCGTGGCCCCATGCCATATTCTGCTCGTGGTGTTCCTAATGTTTATCTATCACGGGGACAATTGTATTTGGCAAATGAGAGTGATTCTGAACTCTCAATCTGGGCTCTTGAAGATTTTAGTAGTGAAAACTGGACCCTGAAGCACAGTGTTAGCCACTTACAACTGCTGGGAACAGAGTATGCAATGTTCGCGGGGAACTACAGAGTAATCTCAATCCACCCAGAACACAATGTGGTATTTATTGTATGCGAGCAGTTGTACATGCTGAGTGGCCCATCATTGACGAAACTAATGGCATATGAAATGGATTCCAGGGAGCTGCGTTTTATACGTGATCTTGAATGGGGTTGCAGGACTCCTTATCTTCCCTATGTTCCCTTGCTCTCGGAGCCATTGGCAGATGGGCAATAGAAGTCTTCAATTAATTGTGTGGTGTCAAGTTTTGTATCTCCTTTTGTTTCGAAACGGAACATGTTTATCGTTTTTTTTATCTTGCGTAGACCTTTACGAAGTCATGATAGTTTTGATTGGTGCTTGAGTGCACTCATGTATCTGACTTGATGCAGCTTGCTATGGCAGTTAACAACTTAGTAACTCTGCTTGTGTTTGTGCGCGTATATTAGCATCTCATGCAACTATAACACCATAGTAGCTCAGTCTTTTTTGCTTGTGTTTGTGCATGTATATTAGCAGCCCATGCAACTGTAACACCATAGTACTAAAACATAGCTAGATACTTTTAACATTTTATTTCATATGTCTTAGATATCTAAATTATGGTTTCTTTTTCTGACTAATTTATCTCTATTGTAACGTCTAGATTCAATATTTGTGCTTTGACCTTATATTTTTCACATTTAGATAATATTTGTCCTCA
This sequence comes from Triticum monococcum, assembly GCA_034509565.1. Lineage (NCBI taxonomy): Eukaryota > Viridiplantae > Streptophyta > Magnoliopsida > Poales > Poaceae > Triticum > Triticum monococcum. The sequence goes on along the minus strand of CM067843.1, from coordinate 750,172,798 downwards.
TATCACTATTGGAATTTCTGAGTTTTCCGAGTACTAGAAAAACTCGGCGAAAGCCGTTTCCCACTCGGCAGAGACTTTACCGAATGCAATTCCTGGCTAAGGGCCCTGTTCAAGAATTCATCCGATTAACCAGTTAACTTGCCGATTAATCCTTACTCATAGGGTCACCGAGTAGCCGATAAACCGAAAAATCGTTCGATTAATTGATTAAATGGCCGATTAACTTGCCGATTAGCCGATTAACCCCCTACTCGCTAGCCAACCGAGCAGCTACCGGTTAACGATTTCCTCAACAATGGCTAAGGGTAGTCGGCCCGAACACTTGAGGCAAAGCCCACTTTGCTGAGGGCATAGCCCAAAAAACATGGGAAGAAGATCACACGACAACTAAATGGATATACATTGAGCTAAGATTCGAAGATAGTGCGTCTCTAATATTTATGAAATGATATCGGAGGTTGGTGCGGTGAGTGAACATTAAATACTTACAAAGCCCAGATCAAGACCAGAATATCTTCCAGTACATTGGAAATTTGTTCTCAATAAATGCTTGAGTTTGTTGGTTGTTGCATACTACTCCCTCCATCCAGGTTTATTAGGCCCCTCTTATTTCGGACTAAAATTTGACCTGCAGGTTGAACTAATAAAATGTATATATCACAAAAAATTATACCATCAAAAGACCTTTAAAATCAAAATTCAATAGTGTACTCCCTTCGGTTTTTCTTAATTCGCATATAAAATTTGTCTAAATTCAAGCGTTTTAAAGTTGGCGGGTGATAGGCGCCGGTGCGTCGGCGGAAACTTTTGGCCGGTCCTTTTTAAACCGTTTGATTAATGCGCTGATAGCCGTTAGATAATCATAGCACAAAGTGAATGTCTCCACGCACTGATTCTCCCTACCCGGAAAAAGTGGATCGTGAACAAAGTGCAGCCCGCGCGCACCAACTGCTGTGCCACCGGGCATGCGTCCCCGGCTCCAGCACCGCCAGTCGCCATCGTTGCCGCCGTAGACCTTCGGCATCCCCGGTTCACATCACCTCGTCACGCAGGTCGCAAAAAAAATCACTGTCGCCACGCTTCACGGCCAGCAGCGCCCCCACCATTGATGCCGCTCGCTGGACCTCGCAGCAGGTTTCAATCTCCCGTTGTTGAAGCGCACATCATCTCCAGTCCAGCATACATCACCGTCGGCTACAACTCCTAGCGCTCGTGCTTGCAGCCTCGCCGGCGACCGGCGCCTCTGGTTGTAGCTCCCGTGTAGACGGCTTGCAGCTCTCGTGCATGCGGTTGCAGCTTCCAAGTACATGGTTGAAGCTTTTTAAAAAGGGTTTTTATCAATTTTGCCATCGGCTGTCTAGCGCTACTCAGTTTTGCCACTAAACATTTTCACTACTCAAAAATGACACTATTCTGTTAAATCAAGCTCAAAAAGACAGGCGCACGAGCTAACCAACTGAACCATGGAAACGATTTGTTTTGTGAGGAGATACAGGCCTTATATACAGATGTCTGAACCTAACTAAACAAAATGAGGCAGACCGCCACGCCCAAATTTTTTGATGGTCACATACTAATTGACAGAAACAACACATATGACAGCACGATCACATATTATTCTATATTTCTATGAAAATTTCAGCATGGTTGCTGTCCATTTTTCTGAAAACGACACAAACACAAAGTGGTTCATAGACATAAATAAGGTTCGAAATATCAACTTGTTGTTTTTTCAGCACACACAAATCAGGTTCACAAACATAAATAAGGTTCAATAACATCCACTTGTTGGTCGAAATATAAAGGTCCAAATTCTCAAACATGCATAAGGTTGAAAGGAAACATGTCGAGGTTCACAAGCAAAAGGTCACGATCACACAAACTTCACATATGTAGCTTCTTTTTGCTTCTTGTGTTTTTAGCAGGACTGTCTGGTGGTTCCGCATTTGCAATTCGAATATGCATGGGAGACGAAAAAAATCCACTTGCAGGTCCATCGGTTGTGGTACAAACTTCATTTTGCATGTCCTTCCTTTTCCTAGTGCTATTCACATTTGTTTTCTTCACTTTTCTTTGAGCTGTACAGAAGTTAGTCATGTTGCAAAAAAGAATGAAAATAGATATTGAAAATACATATAGAAAAGCACATGTTCTTTTGATGTTACCTAGCAGAACTTGCAACCATTGATAGTTCAGGGTCGCCTTCTCCTGCCACAAAAGGGGCTTCCCTAGCTTGGAGGTCAGCCTCATCTTCTCCAAATGCTGGGTCAACTGGATTTGTGCACAATCTGGCAATGTGCCCGAAGCCTCCGCATCGCTTGCACTTCCTTTTCCTGGCGCCCACGCCAGAACCTTCAGCACTAGATCTAATTCTAGTCTTCCTTGGTCGGCCTTTTGGCCTCCTCAACACTGGAGCATGTAGTTTGAAGCCAGGGTCAATAATGTCCCATTGTTGCTTGCCTACCATTGCAGGTATGTTGTCCGCATACGCAGCCTTAAATTTTGCAACGGAGTAGAACTCATGTACATATGGTTCAATTTCTGATACTGGACCTCGTAGTGAAGTAATAAAGTACAGGGCATGGATACATGGCAAACCCTTGACCTGCCATTGCCTGCAGCTACATGTCTCCTTTGCGATGTCAACAGGGTACCTCCATTCCCTATTCTCTTTGTCCACTGCAGTAATTTCTGCCTCAACATCACTGCGTCTAATTACCATCATCTTCAGCCCTGAAAAGAACACAAAACATTAATTATTGAATTGAGTTGTTATGAAATTAATCAATTGAAAGAGTACAAGATATTTACCTTTGGATTTGGCATGCAATGCCTTTATCACACTTGGTATTATGAGATGGCCAAGCCATTTTTCTAATGCTATCCTCATCCGCAGATCAAACTTCTCCATTATCATCTGCCTAATCTTGTCCAACATGTCGACAATAAGAAGAGACTTAACTTTCCTGACTTTGCTATTAAATGACTCTGCGAGGTTGTTGTTGACGTAGTCAACCTTGCATATTTCATTGAACTTGCTTCTATACCATATCTTTGTGTGGTGTTCAGCCATATATTTTTGGACACTCTTCTTAGCAAGGATCTGTTTCATATGCCAGTTGTGCTTTCTAGAGCTGAAAGTTAAGCTTGCAGCCCAAAGATTATCATCATAGACCTTGCCCTTGAATTTTTTTCGAAAATTTGCAGCAAGATGCCTCATACACTCCCTATGCTCCACTCCAGGCCACACTTGTTCTACTGCTGTCTCTAAACCTTTGCAAGCGTCAGTGTGTATGACTAGTCCTTCAGGATGCCCAATAAGCCCACGCAGATTTTGAAGAAACCAAGCCCAACTTTCAGATGATTCTGTCTCTAGCACCCCATATGCAACTGGGTAAAGCCAATTACGGCCATCAATGGCACAAGCAGAAGCTAGTTGCCCTTTGAATCTCCCATTTAGTGCAGTTGAGTCTACGGCCAAGTATGGTCGACATCCATTTAAAAAGCCTTGCCAACATGCCTTGAATGAAACAAACACCTTCCTAAAGCATTCCTTCTCCCTCACTTTTCCTTTGATCTTGTACTGCACAGTTTCTTTGTCTATTTCCACTACACTACCAGGGGAACACTTCTCCACCTCAGCCTTGAAACTATAGAGACGATGGAAGCTATCTTCCCATTTTCCACTAATCATATCCATTGCTTTGTCCTTACCACGAGATACACGCATGTATGGCACCGTGAAGTGGTACTTCTCATGGATCTTCTCTTGAAGAGCAGTAGGGCCAATATCTGGGTTCTTTCTCACCCACTCCAGCACAACATCAGCAACCCACCTGCTCTTTGCCGGCTTGAACTTCTCACTTCTCAGCTTAGTTGGGCATGTATGAGAGAAAGGACACACCTTGATCTGTAGGAAACAACAAAATCAGTTAGTATGTTGCTAGTATGTTAAACTTGCCACACTTGTATAGTTACCAGTTCCACAAAATAAAGGGTACAATAAACAAATCAATTAGATGTTAGCAAGTTATACCTGAAATATTGTGCTATTCCTCAGATAAGAGCCATGAATTCTCCACTTACACCTCTTATATGCACAACTTGCTCTTAGCCTCTTAGAATCACTCTTTTCGACTGTATAGTCAAATTCACGTTTAATTGCAAAAGTAGAAAGTGCATTCTTGCGGTCCAACAAAGAGGGGAATACCGAGCCTTCTGCAAATAATGGATTCTCCTTGTTATATACTACAACAGGTCTGTCCTCCTCCTCCTCTTCCTCTTCATCAACTAAACCCATGTCTCTATTCTCTTCTTCCTCTTCAGTGTCAGTGGATTCATATGCTGGAGGATTATCTTCCTCTTCCATATCTGCCGAATCATCTTCTTTGGTAGACTTCTTGACCAAGTCTGGATACTGCCGCTCATCATCATTATCCGAGAGAATAGCATCATCAGGTATAGCATCATCGGTTATGTCTCTATTAGCATCGTCAACACTACTAGACTGCTTGACTCCCTGTATGTTGACTGTATCAACATCAACTGCCTGACTCCCTATATGTTGACTCTCACTGTAACAAGGTTGTGTAGGTGGATTATGGCTAGGTGTGCTAGGAGTTTGGGATTTTTTTGAAGAACCTCAATTTGCATAGATATTTTCCTTGAATCTTGATGTTTTCCAAGCATCAAAGCTGCATCATCATCACATACAACAGCAACCCATTTATTCTGCTCCCTGTCATAGTACTTCAACTCAATGTAATCACGCCACCCCCATGGATAGGTATCACACAGTTTGTGCAGCAATGTTTTGTGTGTGATACTAGGTTCTACGAATAGATGAAAATCAAAGCCGCCAACATATCGCTTGAGAAATCGCTATTCTCACGGCTTGTTTCCATCCTAACTGTCAGCATACAAGCAGTATCCGCATCCATCCTGACCATCAGGAACACAAGTACCAAATTGCACGCGATTATCAATAAGGCAAAGTCAGCTACTACAAATTCTATGTACAAATTTCGACCTCTACAAGTTATATTCAACCACACACGCACACTAAAAATAAGTATACTCACAATGCAGGAATTTCAGAGCATATGTCATGTTGGGGCGTCATGTGGCCGATGAAAGCCTCCGATTCGGTCCTGCTGTCCGTCGCCATTGCCGTGGAACAATTGCACTTCAAGACTCGGGAGGAGCTGCGGAGTCGGCCGGGAGAAGCGCCGGAGCTGCCTGCCTCCGGTGGCGGTGCCGGGTGGGAGGAAGAGCCGAAGCTGCGATGGGTGGTGGCACTCGGCGGGAGGCGCCGCAGCTGCGGCGAGTGGGGGCGCGCCGGAGCTGGGCGGGCAGCCCGGCGACCGGCGGTGCCAGGTGAGGATTTTGGCAGGCGGCGGCGATGACTGGGGATATTGGTTCCGGCTGGGGAAAGGGAAACTGCCACGAACAGATCGGGTCAAGGATTAGATAAGATTTTGTTTAGTTAGGTTCAGACATCTGTATATAAGGCCTGTATCTCCTCACAAAACAAATCGTTATCTAACTTCAGTCAACGTGTATTGACCAAACGGTAACGGTGAAAAATGGTCTTTTTGAGCTTGATTTAACAGAACAGTTGCATTTTTGAGTAGTGAAAATGTTTAGTGGCAAAACTGAGTAGCGCTAGACAGCCAATGGCAAAACTTCCTCATCTACCAAAGAAACTGAAAGCAACAAAAAAATTCAGTTAGTTGATTGAAGCAGAAAAAATGCCGGTTCCAGCAAAATCGAAAGACGTTGGTAGCAAAATTTTAGGCTGGTGACAGCAAAATACAAAACAAAACAAGGTGGTAGCAAAAATTTCTGATGCTTCTAGCAAAAAATATGGGTGGTTGAAGCAAACTTCCTCACCGGCTGCACCAAAATTTGCAATCCAGCAAAAAAGAAAAAAAATACTTCTGTACTAGCATGTATGGAAATCGCTGGTTCAGCAAAAATGCTTAATGGTTCGAGCAAAAACAATGGCTGGTAGATGCAAAAACGGTTGTAGCACCTCCTGTCGCCCCGTTCCAGCAAAAAAAAACTGGCTGGTTCCAGCATCGTCGGCATCGTAGCTCCCGGTTGCCACCACGGTTGCAGCTCCACGCGCCACCGGATGTAGCTTCTGTCGTTGTGGCTGTAGCGCCGCCCGCCCGGCGCCGTTCACAGTTCCCCGGCCGCCATGGTTGTACCTTCCCCGATCCACCTCTCCCCCTTCCTCCGTTTACTCTACAGCAGCGCCCGGCACCTCCCGTGCAGCAGCGTCGAGCAGCCCCCATGCACCCTAGTCTTCCCTGCCACGGCGCCCATGGCCGTGCCGCATGGGTTGGGTAGCGAGAGAGTATACCTGGCCATGGGCCTGGCCGGGCCAGGCTTTGGCCGGGCCTAAAAAAGCCCACGGCAAAAAACTGAGGCCCAGACCCTCCCAGGCCCTACCACCGGGCCTACTTTTCAAGCCCAAGCCCGGCCCATCTAGTAAAAAGCCCTTCCTTAAAATGCTAATATGCCAAGCCCAAGCCCTTCCAGGCCCTTCCGGTAGGCTCAAAACTCAGGCCCAAGCTCGGCCCACGGGCAAGCCCATGGGGCCTAGGCCCTGGATTTTAGGGTCGGGCCTGGGTGGGCCGACAGGGCCGGGCCTGAGATGGCTAGGACTACGAGAGAGGGATGGATGTCGCCCATGGCTGCCGACCAAGAAAAAGGATGAGGAATAACTGGCTCTAAAGAGATAAGGTAGGAGTGGTTTGAGTGGTGAGTGGGGCCTACCAACACGTGGAACTTGCGGGAGCTAGCTGTCGCCGTATGATGAAGCTTGATTGTATGCCTCGCACGTGACCGGGGCGACGTTCGGCCGGCGCGCCGATCGCAAATATTTTCCTTTAAAGTTTGACCAACTTTATAGCAAAAAATACCAACATTCACAATGTGAAATAAATATCATTAAATGCGCCATGACTTAAATTTTCATATTGTGTAACTTTAGCATGGTAGATGTTGATATTTTTTCATATAAATATGACTTTAGACAATTCTTATATGCAAAGTAAAAAAGACCGGAGGGAGTACTTTTGTAGCATATAATTGATACTCATTTTATTAGTCATATAGATGGTCAAAGTCTGGCCCAAAATACGAGGGGCCCAAAAAACCCGGACAGAGGTAGTATATTATAGTAAAAAGGACTGAGCTATTGCAAAGCCAATTCAATTTGATGGTCATTGCATCCAGCTTAAGGAGAATCATACGGTTGTATCGATAAAAATGATGAATGACTTATATGTATTAATCTTAAAGAAAGTTCTTTTTTCTTTTCAAAAATCATGTATTGCTCTGCACATCCATTCATTGAATGGAAGCAACAGAGTTCACAAGGCTAATGTGGTGGAAGCCCTACCAGAATCCTAAAGAAAGGTAGACTAGCACACATAATACACCCGATATAAACTATACTTAACAAAACTAATATAACAAAACACTAATAACTTTCGAAAGAGTCATCTTAACTGTATTGTACACACACAAGCAGACCCTTTGGGTGTGCATGACTATAGTATTAAGAAATAGCAAGCGCATATTAAAGGGTCCCCTATTTTCATAATTAAAGGGTCCCATATTTTTTTCTTGACAGTGCTACGCAGGCTCACGCCGGCCTAAACCACTTTCATATCATAGACAAGACTAAGATACAACACAATGACTGCAACAAGTAGCACCCGACACACACAAGAAGAAAAAAGGAACAACACAAGAGAACCAAAAACGAGCTATGACATGCGGGCAACACCAAAAACTTAGCACCCATCACCATTAGGCACACCAAGAAAGAGCGGGAACTAGCATTGTTGGATCAGTGGAAAGGAGATTCAACATCAATAACACGTAGAGAAGAAGCTGTCTGCTACCCTGCGATCAGTTTGCTCCTTGAAGATCTAGGATAGTCGCAACCACCATTGAAGGGCTTCCCACTGCCTAGCCACGACGCATGAGTGAGAGAACCACACACTGTGCCGAAGCACAATGTTCCATCAAGACAACCCTACACCTCCTTTGGACCACATCACGACCACCATCACAAATAGAGAGAACCAGAAAACTATGTGAGGCAACCAAACCTCACGCGCCGTCGAAGGGAGCCAAACTCCGAGAGCTCACCGCTGCCACGAGCCCCAAAAGAGAGGTCGACCAACATCACCAATATGACTAAGGCAAAGAACGCCACCACAATCCACTTCCACTACCACCACTAAACACTTCATTGACCCAACAGACATACTACATCGCTGCTGCACACTGACCAGCCCAAAACCTCATCATTGACCAATTTCTGGCCGGTTAGTACCTCGGGGTCTGTTATGACTATCCTCATCACAGACCAACCAAAAACCGGTCAGTGATGACCCAGTGTCGATGGCTGGACTGTTGATGACATAAAGAAACAAATCTTTGCTGATCAATACTTCACAATTGGTCGGTTAGTGATATGTTTAGGAAAGCACAAAAAGTAGCATAATCTCGGTTCACATACAGATAGTTCAGCCACATATATACACACTTGTAATCAAACATACACATAGGAAGACTAAATGAAGGTCGGCGTTGGTCAAATCAAAAGAATCCCTAAGATTGCATGGATGAACATATTCCAGGATGCCTACTATTCCGAGCACAAGTATGCTACATGTGTCTTACTTCCATATCCTTCAAGGACGCTTCCTCATCCTCTCAACGCTTTCTCCTCCTCCTCCTCCTTTGAATTCTCAACATTTGAGAGATGGTGTGTCTGCGGGGGCCCATGGGAAGAAGACCACACGACAACTAGTTGGACGTATATTGAGCTAAGATTTGAAGGTAGTGCGTCTCTAATATTTATGAATGATATCGGATGTTGGTGTTGTGGGTGCACATTAAATACTTAGAAAGCCCAAATCAATACCATAGTATCTTCCAGTACATTGAAATTTTGTTAATCAATGCTTCAATTTGTTGGTTGTTGTATACTTCCATAGTAAAAAGACTAAGCTAGTGTAAAGTTAATTCAGTTTGATGGTCATTGCGTCCGGCATAAGGAGAATCACATGGTTGAAGCGATGAAAATGGTGAATGACATCTATGTATTGATCCTAAAAAAGTTTATTTTTTCTTTTCAAAAATCATGTATCCCTCCCTGGATCCACTCATCAAATGGAACCAACAGAGTTCACAAGGCTAATGTGATGGAAGCCCTACCAGAATCCTCAAGAAAGGTAGACTAGCACACATAGTACATCCTATATATACTATACTTAACGAAACACTAATAAACTTCGGAAGAGTCATCTTAACAATAATGTACACGCGCAAGCAAACCGTTTGGGTGCGCAAGACTATAGTAGCAAGAAATAGCAAGCGTATACCATGGACACTTTTTAGAATTAAAGGGTCCCCCACTTTTTCTTGATGGTGCTATAGCGGGCTTACGCTCACCTGAACCATTGTCATTTCATAAATAAGACTGGGATAGAACACAACGACTGCGATAAGTAGCATCCGACACACACAAAAAGAAACAAGGAAGAACATAGGAGAACCAGAAACAAGCTACGATGAGCAGCAAACACCAAGGACTTAGGACCCATCACCAATAGGCATACTAGAAGAGCGAGAACTAGCATTGTTGGATCAGTTGAAAGGAGATTCGACACCAAGAAGACATAGAGAAGAAGTCACCTGCTACCCTGCGATCAGTCCGCACCTTGAAGATATAGGAGTGTCGCAACCACCATCGAAGGGCTTCCCACTGTGAGACAACTTCTTCATGGGCATTGGTTGATCTAGTAGCGACGGCCATTGAGTTTCATCACTGTGAAGGGTTTGCACTCCGTCGTAGGTACAACGCCCATGCATGTCTGTGTTCGACAATGACATGATAGTAAGTTGCAATATTGATCATCAATGAAATGGCTAACACGTAGAGCAACAAGAAGCAAAACTTATGAACTCGTCGAATGACGTGCCCTTTGCCACCTCTTTGCAATTATGCATATGCACTGCAATACTTGTTGAGGGCATTTTGAATAGCGTGCCATCGATGGAATAGTGACCTCATATCATGACCATGGATCACCTTCATGTTGTAGGCCGCGTAGTGCTTGTGCTCATTGAACCAAACATGCACACTTACCCAAAATGTTTAGTTATGATTCATGCCTTGAAACTTCACTTGTGGCCAACCACGCATCATGCAACAATTCATCCTCTTTCTTCGAGTACGTAATCAACATGTTTGCTTCGAAAGTCAACAGCGACAACGACAAAATATTCATTGTGACATTCGGCCCAACACTTGTCGGGCAACGGCGACAGCGAGGTCTCGATCCGTGCTCCACACGACAGCCCAAAGACTTTTTTCTTGTCGAGAAACATACTCCATCCGTTCCATAATATAGTGCCTATAGACTTTTTGAGAAGTCAAACCTTACAAACTTTGACCAAATTTGTAGAGAAAAATATTTATATTTACAATACCAAAAATATATAATGTGAAACTACATCTTATGATGAATCTAGTGATATATGTTTCGCACTCTAGATGTAAATATTTTTCTTCACAAACTTGATCAAAGTTTGTGAAGTTTGACTTTTAAAAAAATCTATAAGCACTAGATTATGGGAATGAAGGGAATAAACAAACGAACCTCGTAGTAGTTCCATTAAAAAAGACTCCCAGCTGCATACTGCTGCCTCTGCTCTCACTCAGTGCTCTGCTCCACCGACCCGCAGGCCGCAGCCACTGCTTCCCTGCTGGATCTGATGGAAGAAACTTCGCTGGAGGCCGCGATTGGGTGGCTGGTGCAGGCCATCTATGCCAGCCTCCTAGTTGGCGGCAAGCTCGATGCTTGGATTCGCCGGGCTGGGCTCGCGGATGAGATCGAGATGCTCAGATCTGAGGTTGAGGGAGTCGAGATGGTGGTCTCTGCTGTCAAGGGGAGGGCGATCGGGAACAAGCCGCTGGCCCGATCGCTCGCCCGCATCAGGGAGCTGCTCTACGGCGCGGATGATCTGGTGGACGAGCTCGACTACTGGAGGCTCCAGCAGCAGCTGGAATTGGAAGGAGGTAAGCCCCCTAGATCCATCCAAGTTCTTTTTTTTTCTGCCTCTTCTATTCGAATGTCTTTGTTAAAAAAATAAATCTTTCATTCATACAAGGAAATCAAGTATACTCCGAACATATAGACAAATAGCTCGAGAGTTAAATTTATGTTTTATATTTTCTTGTGGACTTGTGGTACAGGCACAAGGCACGACCTTGACGAAACGGATACACATGGATCACTGCAAGTAGAGAGATCGACTGAGAGTGGCAGTGTTGACGGATTACGGTCCGAGTCCTGGGGACACTTTGATATCGAGGAGTTCGATGAAAATGGAGGGCCTGTCAGAGCAAGATGTAAACACTGTCGTGCCATGGTTGTGTGCACAGCTGACAAGGGGACACCTGTTTTGGGCAAGCATCTCAAGAGTAAAAGTTGTAAGAAGAAACGTGGAGCAAGTGAACCTTCAAGGTAACTGAGAAAATTATATCTTCATTGGTTGTCAGCACATTTTAAGAGTCTTCTGTATACATCTACGGTGGTTCTAACAGCCAATCCACCATTTTTTTTCTTATTGCAGCACTGGTGATGCTACTGCAAGTGCTACTTCTACTGCAACTGATGGTATTTCATCCACCAGAAACATCAGAGGGGTTGAGGCTGAGGAGCCAAAACACGGCACCAGATCCGACACATACACTTGGGATAATGACACCTTTTCCAATAGGATAAAAGACATAACTCATCAGTTGCAAGGCATCCGAGGAGATGTGAGAGCGGCTCTGATGATACTTGGATCAGACTCTAGTGCAAGTTCAAATCAACATGTAGAACATCCACACCGTAGAACATCAAGTCTTGTTCAGGGAAAAGTTTATGGGAGGGATTACGAGAAGGCAGAAATCATACGGCTGGTAAAAGGACACAAATTATCTAGCAGTGTAACTGTTCTGACTGTTTTAGGCATTGGTGGGGTTGGGAAGACAACCCTTGCTCAACTGGTATACAACGATCCATCCGTGGAAAGTCAATTTGACCATAGGATATGGATTTCAGTGTCCAACAAATTTGATGAAACGAGAATCTCAAGAGAGATGTTGGATTTTGTCTCCCAAGGAACACATGAAGGGCTGTACAGCTTTGCCAGGCTTCAGGAGGTCTTGAGAGGTTATATTAAATCAAAGAGGGTTCTACTTGTTTTAGATGATGTCTGGGATGACATGAATGATTGCCAGTGGAACCAACTATTAGCCCCTTTCAATTCTGACAATGCAAAAGGCAATATCATACTTGTGACAACTAGAAAACCATCTGTTGCAAAAAGGAGAGGTACGGTTGAACCAATTAAGTTAACTGGTTTGCAAGAAGATGATTTTTGGATATTGTTTAAAGCGTGTGTGTTTGGTGATGAGAACTATGAAGTGAAAGGTAGTCTTAGGACTTTGGCATGGCAGATAATAGAAAAGTTGAAAGGAAACCCGCTAGCTGCAGAAACTGCAGGGGCATTATTAAGACAGCATCTTACCAGTGAACATTGGAGTAACATTCTGAAGAACGAAGATTGGAAATCCCTGCAACTCACAAGAGGCATTATGCCTACTTTGAAGCTTTGTTATGATCAACTGCCCTACCATTTACAACAATGCTTCTCATATTGTGCTATATTCCCTTGCAATTATCGGTTTCTCGCTGAGGAGATAGTTCGTATTTGGATTTCACAGGGATTTGTTAAGTGTAGTCATTCAGGTATGAGATTGGATGAGATAGGACGACTCTATCTAACTAATTTAGTGAACCTGGGCTTCTTTCAGCAGATAGTAGGCTACTCTTCAAACAATCAAACTACTTATGTTATGTGTGCTCTTATGCATGATTTCGCAAGGGTAATTTCAAGAGCTGAGTGTGCAACTTTGGATGCTCTACAGTGCAATGAAATTTCATCAACTGTGCTACATTTGTCAATAGTAACTGGTCGTGTGTATTGGTATGATGAGAAGTTTCAAGAGATATTGCGAAATACAATGAAAAAAGTTAAAAATTTGAGATCATTGGTCTTAATTGGACAGTACGACTCCCAATTGTTCCAACAAGTATTTGAGAAGGCACACAATTTGCGTCTGTTACAAGTATCTGCAACTGCCGGGTCTCATTCCTTCCTATGCGGTTTGGTAAATCCTACACATCTTCGGTATCTAAACCTACAGGATGCTCATGTTTGGCCGGGAGATTTACCTCAAGTTTTGAGCAAGTTTCTCCACCTTCAAGTATTAGAAGTTGGCTTATGCCGTGATACTTCGTTTACCCTTGAGCGAATGGTTAATCTAGAGGATTGTGGTGAAAGGCTTATATTTCCATCTCTGGAAAGACTTCCGTTTCTTACGACGTTCAAGTTGAGCAACCTGCGGAAAATTAGAGAAGTATCAGTCCCATCATTGCAGGAGCTGATTTTAGTTGAAATGCCAGAGTTGGAGAGATGTACCTGCACTTCCCTAGGGGATTTGAACTCTAGTTTAAGGGTACTGGAGATTCGGAGCTGCCCTGCACTCAAGGTGTTCGATCTGTTTGAGAAAGGTCATAACTTTGCTGAGCAGCCGTCATTGTTTGAAGGTCATAACTATGGAACGGGTTGGAAGCTATGGTTGCCTGGTCTTAGAGTACTCACAGTAATCAATTGTCCTCATTTACTGATGCCGTGTCTCCTACCACATTCAACTAATGTTTCTAGACTGCACATCGACGGAGTTCCAACACTTCTGAAGATGGAGGGATCGTCCACAGAAAAACTAGAAATTTCTCCAAATAGTCGATCTGGTGAGAATTCCGGTGAGACATTGAGATTGGATGGAAAAATATTGGCATTCCATAATTGGGGGGACCTAAAATCCTTGAGCATATCATTTTGTGTAAACCTAACATCTATTTCATTTCGAAGTCTTAATCAGCTCTTCTCTTTAAGGGATCTCCGTATAGTAGGGTGCGGAAAACTTTTCTCTTCAGATGTTCGGCCAGAGCTTATTGATGAATATGCGATAGGTGCATATCGGTTTGGCCTCCGGTGTCTCAGAAGTCTCTATATTAGTTCATCAGGAATAACAGGGAAGTGGTTATCTTTGATGTTGCAACATGCGCAAATCCTGAAGGAATTGTGCTTAAATGACTGCCCTCAGTTCACACAATTACAGATTGAAGAGGAAGAGAACAGTCAACCAAATTTTATCTCAGCCCCAGAGACTTCATCAAGCTGGGGTCCAGATGGATTTTTGTGCATTCCATTAAATCTCACCTCCTCTCTAGAAAAGATAGCTATTTCTCGAAGCCCTTATTTGAGATTTTACGGGAACAAGGAAGACTTTGCTGGATTTACCTCCCTGCAGGAGCTAATAATTCGATGCTGTCCTGGGCTGCTCTCATCCTTGGTGCATAATGATGGAAATGATGTCCAGGCAAACAGAACATGGCTTCTTCCGCAGCCACTTGGACAAGTTGTGATCAGTCATTATGACCACAAAACACTATCACTCTGCTTCATGGGTAATCTCACCTGTCTCAAAAAATTGGAAGTATTGGAAAGCCCAGGCTTGGAATCTCTACAGCTGCATTCCTGCACGTCGCTTGAAGATTTGAGAATTCGTGAATGCAAACAGCTTGCCACAGTAAAGGGAATGCAATCCCTTGTGAACCTCATGAATTTGGAAGTACAAGAAAACCCTAGTTTGGTATCTCTACAGTTGCATTCCTGCAGGTCGCTGGAAGATCTGAGAATTGAAAAATGTGAATCACTCATCGCACTAGAGGGCTTGCAATCCCTTGTGAACCTCAGGAATTTGGCCCTACTCAACTCCCCTGGCTTGCCTCCATATTTGGAACGTTTGTCGGGGCACTATGAGCTGGGCCCTCGACTCGAAAGTCTTCACATTGATGACTTGTCTCTCCTTACCATGTCACTGTGCAATGGCCTCACTTGCCTCCAATGCCTACGACTTGAGAAGCTGGAACAGGGAGGGACAAGACTAACAGATGAGCAAGAGAGAGCGCTACTGCTCCTCAGGTCCCTGCAAAACCTTGAATTTGATGATTGTTTCAACCTCGTACATCTTCCTGTGAGACTGCACAGCCTTCCTTCCCTCAAGACATTGAGTATTGTTTGTTGTGATGACATCCCAAGGCTGCCTAAGAAGGGCCTCCCATCTTCGCTGGAAAGGCTAGTGATATACGATTGCAGTACTGAGCTAAGAGAACAGTGTAAATCGCTAACAAGAGGCAAGCTAAGGGTTGTGATGAATGACTGAATTTTGCGCAGGGCGATGCAGAAACATCTTCTTTCAAGATTCAAGACGCGTGTCCTTGTTTGGGGATATGTGCTACAGCTCACCGCTAGGTTTACAACTGTTCTACCATTGATCATGTTATCTTGAGAATTGACATAACTCAGCGTCGTGCTAAAATGAGCAGTCTCTCTGCAAGCATTTGAAGATGTTGAACATATTGTTGATGCAGTAACCATCTTTAGGATCATGACATATACCGTATAATTATAAGGTATTGGAGAGAGTGCTCAGGCCATCCCTGTTTCTCCTGGGCGACCTGTTATATAACCTATGTTTGAAGAAATAAATTATGCTAGACATATTTATCTACTCTTATGAGTTATGAGTATCAAATACTTGTCTTATTCTGCAGAGTTTTGATTTCACACCAGAACCTCATCCTCTGGTAATTTTTGTCTTATTCTGCAGAGTTTTGGTGTCTCATAATCTCATCTCTGCTATTAACATGTTCGGATTTCTGGAAGCAAACTGGTAATTTTTGCTCTATTATTGCCGTCATGCCAACTAAAAGCAGTCAACAGTTTCTGGCCCAGTAGGTCGGTGTGGCCCGAGTGCTTTGTAATTGTAAACTGGATGGTGTGGTTTCATCAAATGGAATCGGGGTGAGAGCCCTTTTGATCTAAAAAAGGAAAAGAGCAGTCAACAGGTAACCCTATCTGTTTCATTATTTGTTATTCAGGCTCATATTGTGGACTGAAATAGCTGATTAATGACTGCATGCAGAAGATGCATCCACAGATGCATGTGGCCTCAATGCCTTTATGCAGCTGGCTTTATGTCATTTCGTAGACTGAAATTTTTCTGAATTCATTCCTTCCACCTGAAGTAGAATACTTTTTATGGTGTCAGTTAGTAAGCTAGCTATCTGAAAACTGTAGAACATGTTGAGACAATATTAACCTATTAAAGGACCAGTATTTGTTTCGTCAACCAACAGTTATGTCACAGTTATAAGCTAGCTATCTGAATAAACTTAACTTTGCTTCGCTGAAAGTGACACTTAAGTACTTAATAAATATTTGGCTTCAGGTTTGAGTAAGAAGTGGCAGTGAAGTCCTTGTCATGATAATCGGTCTATTACATCGCGTTGCAAAACTCAAGTTTCTTGTCACCTGTTCTTAATGTCCAGCATGGAATTCAAGATATTGCTGTGGAATGGCCAAAGTCTGTGTTGCATTCCATTGCATTGCATGCATGTGGCTAGAAATTGCTGACTTGCCGGCATGAAGTAAATCAGCCTGATTCCATGCAAAGTCAGTGGTACTTTCTGCTATCGGAGATGCATGCTGTAGAATGTACTCCTGTATACTCTGTATTGCTCTGAGTTCTGCTTGCCAACTTACAGCTCCCCTGGCTCCGGCTATGGAGCAAGGAGTGCAGATTCATGATTCTGGAACAGCCGAACAGGGTGTTTTAATCTGCGCAAAGTCAACAAGGATTTCTATTAGGAGCCAACCCTGAGCTACAATAATACGAGACGAACAACACCTCGCTCGTCGCCGTCCTGGCATCCCGCTTGTCCCCACATGCTCCGTCTTTCTGTCTCCGCTGGTGCCACCACTACTCCCTGCTCGTTGCTGCCAGTCGAGCAAGATGTCCGGTGCTGCGGTGGACAAGGACAAGACGCTGACGGAGGAAGAGAATAAGAATCCGGCGTGGGAGGATGAGGAGGAAAAGGATCAGGCGAGAAAGGTGGTGGTTACAGGTCTGAACTTTGATCCTCTTTTCCACCTATACTTAGCATGATTTATTTTCAGTATTCTCTGTAGTTTATAAGCAGCAAATGCCACCAGGGAATGCTCCATGTTGTAAGAAATTTGTGAACTCTGAACCTAGTCAAGTGCTTCTACTACAAGGTACTATATAGGTACCTGATATTTGGAAACTGTCAAATGCCTTTACCTGCTCACACAATATCCCTGAAACAGCAACTGTTCCACTGTTTTTCTGAAACAGCAACTGTTACAGTTAAGAAAAACCCATGACTGGTTTGTCACAGCCAAAGGTGGGTGCAGGAGATGATGATGATGCGCTGCTAATATTGGACTTGTCAGTGGTAAGCTCATTTTCATAATCAAGAAACATGCTTGTGGCCTTAACAAGTAACACTACCTGACATTTTCTTACTTCTATGCACATGGACAGTATGTATAATGACACCTGAAGCATTTTGGTACTGCATGTCAGTATGTTTAGTGATTTATTTTTAGTATTATCTTTTCAGTTAAGAGTCATTTTTGTGGCAGCCCAGAGATAGGAACACTGTGTCTAGTCAAGACCTACTTAGCAACAAATTAAGAGTAAGTGGCATCTCGAGAAAATTGAAGTTAATTGATACTAAAGTCCCCATGCTACCTGCTTGTTTTAGTGAAAGGACCAAACCAAATATCCTTCATTTTTAGTACCAGTACATGCCACTCTTAATTTTTATATAACCAATAATCTGAATTGGTGAAGATTCTTAGTATTAATCTGTACAATAGCTTATTTTCATCAGTGCTAGCTAGCTGCATGTCCCAGTTAAGGACACGTGCATGTCCGCATGTTTGCTAGCTGCATGTATGTTATTTGAACAAATGACCGGCATGAAAAAGCTTGATAATATAAGCTACAAAGTAAATTCCTGAAACTTTGTTCTAATATTCAGGACAGGTCTTCAGAGCAGCTGCCATTGACTTGGAAAAGTTCAGGACTAAAATTTGATGTCCAGGAGAATCAAATTCATCGTAAATAAGGGGCTGCCATTGACTTGTCGTTCGTCGCAAAGTTCAGGAGAATCTGAATGTATGTTCAGAACTATGAAATCTGGTGTTCAAGCAGATGTTCAGGATGTGAAATCTGAAACCTGAATCCGATGTTCATGCTAAGCACTGATGTATGCTCACTGAGATTATGTTAGTTTTAAAACTGCTCGTTGCTGCGTTTGATAAACTGAATCTAACATTGTATCAAATGGACCGAAGATTTGCTCGTTGCCGCATTTGAAAAACTGAATCTAACATTCTATGAAATGGACTGAAGATTTGCTTGTTGCCGCATTTGAAAAACTGAATCTAACATTCTATGAAATGGACTGAAGATTTGCTCGTTGCCGCATTTGAAAAACTGAATCTAACATTCTATCAAATGGACTGAAGATTTGCTCGTTGCCGCATTTGAAAAACTGAACCTAACATTGTATCAAATGGATTGAAGATTTGCTCGTTGCTGCATTTGATAAACTGAATCTAACATTGTATAAATGGACCGAAGATTTGCTCATTGCTGCAAATCTGAATGTAGTTTGAACATTGTTCAGGATTGTAATCTGAATGTGAAACTGATAGAAAGCTAGCATTGATGTATGTTCAAGCTGGATTGCACATGGACACTGAAGTCGTATATAGCTAGTTTGCAAACTAGCGTGCTCATCGGGACACAAAGCTGGCTGTACGCACTAATGAAAGCAGGTAAACTGATGCGGACGTCTGTGCATAGTGGGCAGTCAAAACATGCGGACGCGGACACCGTTAACTGCGGCATTAGGAGGGACGTCGGTGTCAACTGCGGGATTAGGAGGGACGTCGAGGACGGCAGTGGGGCGTGAGGATGAGATTGTGTATTTTTCTTTTGAGAAACAGGGGAGAGATTGTGTAGGTTTCGGTGTGAGGAACTAGCGAAAATATAAATAAAAATATAAATGATATGGCTGATTATAATGGAAATATCATATACCAGTATAATACATATGATACTAGTGTATGATAACATGGCCTATTCGGATCGTCTCCGGCTTGTAGCTTCATCGTCTCAGCGCACATGGAGAAGACCCGAACGCCGCAGCTCAGAAGCTGCCTTCCAGGAGCAGCGTTGCCTCGCAGTGCAAGAACAAGAAGCAGCTCCAACCCCGCTGACAAAAATCGAAGGAGACGGAGTTGGACATTATTACCGGTTATTATGCCACCGCCAAGTGACCTCTGAGTTCGCTCGATCTGTTTTTTCTCCACCGATACGTCCTCTTTCAGCGCCCTAGCATTACTGGGACATCAATAAGGGAAAGAAAAAATAAGGGCCCAATCTATCTTCCTGGGCTGGAGCCCATGCTGACTGAGCTGGAGCTGCCTCACACGGCCGAACGATCTCTGTCTGGCTCCTCGAAGAAGCTGGCATAAACGGAAGCTAGCGAGCTTCTTAATGCGCTCTACAGCACAGAGTGCATAGTATCATATATTGATATCACAGATGACTTTATTTATTGCGAGAAATAATCAATCTATTCATGTTCAATCATGACAGTACAATGAATATAAGAAATAATAAAAATTACATCCAGATTCATAGACCACTTAGCGACGACTACACGCAGTGAAGCGAGCCGAAGATGCGCAGCCGTTCTCACTCCTCCCTCGCCGGAGCCGGGCACAACTTGTTGTAATAGACAGTCGGAAAGTCGTTGTGCTAAGGCCCCATAGGACCAACACACCGGAGCAGCAAGCACCACCAATGAAGAGAAGTTTAGATCGGAAGGATCCAACCTGCAGACACATGAACAAAGACGAACAAAGACCGAATCCATGTGGATCCACCAAAGACAACCACCAAACGAATCCCATGACATCCGCCGGAGACACACCTCCACACGTCTTCCGATGATGCTAGACACAATGGGACGGGGGCTAGACGGGGAGAATCTTATCCCATCTTCAAAAAGCCGTCACCGCCTCGTCTTCTTGAGCAGGACACAAATCAAACTTGAAGAAGCACGTGAAAGTGGAGCCCTCCCGCCCATAAAGACCGGGATCCACTGCACACCCATGGCCCTAAGGCCACAGGAGACTGGGAGATCGGCGGTGCCGCCGACGGGAGGCAGAAACCCTAGCCGCCTTTCCTTGGAGGAGAAACAAAGGGCATGTGATGACTTCATTTATTGTCATGCATGACATATAGTAGCATATCATTTAATATGAAACGGTATCATGATATGATACTCAAACCTCTTTTTCTTCATTTAATTATATGTCATCTCATAAAAATTTCCTAGTTGGCACCAGGGCCGGTCCTGAAATTTTGGGGGCCCGGGGCGAGATTAAAACCTGGGGCCCTTAATGTAGACATCGAAACAATAAAAATCAATATACATATATGTGAAATTTTACCAATAACACTTTAAATGCACCCAAAATCAGTATATGTATCAAATAATTTATAAATATTATGTAAAAATGTCCTAATCCATCATGTGCTAAGGATCTTTGATTCCTGCATCCTGCTAATGCTATACTTGGAGACCTTACAATAGAAGCAAAAAACTTTGTCGACATCTATTGAATAAACTAGCCACTTTCAATCATGTTCCTTCTCATTGCTTAATTTCCTATGATAATGAGCATATGAAAAAAATGTCTTCCTGCATCATCTAGATGGTATGCCATTTTTTTGTCCTCTCACATAGGCCCTTTCTCAACCAAGATGCCTATTGCTTTATTATCAAGATTATTCCAATTTCTTTCATAAATATTAGCAGTATAAACTGGTTGTTCATCAACAATAGACGGACTGTGCATGTGAATTACCTACATGCTCAGAGGCGACATTGATGTTGATGTCGACATTTCTTCTTATTGATCAAATTCTGAACTTCCATTAGTTTGTTGCCTTTCCTCAACTATCGCCAACTCTCTTCAAAACAAATTATGAACATTTCACACTGTGATTGTACCAAGTCGCAATGCTGAAAATAAATAATTCACCATAACAGATGAATAATACTTTCTTCCAGACAACAGAATAAGACACAATGCTGAAATAATTATTATTTTTGCATCAAGAGACAATGTTGAGCAGTGCCGATGTGCGGCTATTCATCTACGAGACTAGGAACCTCGATATGAATAGAAGATATACCTTGGGTGGTCGAATCGTTCATAGTCGTAGAGCAAATCATGGTTGCGACGCCCTGTAGGGAATTGAAATTTGGCGGATGTCGTGGGAACGATTCCGACAATAATAAGGTATAGGGTAACGGAGCATAATCTATCGAGATGCATATGGGTGACTCGGTGGTTTTAGCGAGTTCGGGCCTCTCACGGTGGAGATAACAGCCCTACGTCTCGTGCTCCGGAGAGGCTTTGTATTATCTAAGTATGTATCCGGAGATTACAATGTGTGAGAGAAGGGAACGGATCCCATGCCTGAGCTAAGTCCTGAGACTAATGGTGAAAAAGAGAGAGAGAGATGGAAGAAAAAAGCCCCCTAGTCTAGTGGTGGGGGTGGCTTATATAGAGTGCGCCACCCCTCACCCCTTATGTTACATGGTGGAGCATCAATGCCATAATGCCTGCCCACTACAAAACCGTCATGCTGACTATTGGTCTTTGCATATCCGAGTGAGTTACATGGTCGAGTGGAATGAGCTCGTCGAGTGAAGTGCCGTGCTCCGAGTGGTTGTCGCCGTCCGAGTGACTTTCAAGTTGCGGTACATCTAGACGGCTATCTGGCCCAGGGGCCCAGTACAAAGTATACGGTGTCCATGGGTAGGGCCTTTAGGTCAGGCCTGTTACCCTACCCCTAATACATGTCCTCGTCATTAGCCCCCGAATCGGTCAAGGTTGAGCGGGTCGAGTCGAGGTGAATTCCCAGATGAGTCGAGTGCTGCGGAGGCCCTTATGAACTCCCTATGGTCACCCGGCGATCTTATCTCCGCATGTTGCCTTGACGGATTCCAGACTGTATGGTGTCCGAGTGAAATGAGCTCAAACGGGTCCGCGGAGGAGCGTTAAACTCACCTTATAGCAATTTTTTTTGGAGTGATTTGGAGCTGGTCCTGCATTGAGTAACTGATTACTCAGAATTTCTTCACGCCTGGAACGTGTCTTTTTTTGTTGTTTGGCCATCACTCGGACCGGGCGGACCGTTCCGAGTGGATACCATTCCAGTGGGGGCACGCTGAGTGCACCCACTGGGTGTAGTCCCAGAGACTGCCGTCGACTGCGGGCAGTCGACGGGAGTCTTAGAGCCTGTCTTTTTTGTTGTTGTGTTCATCACTCGGACTGGTCAGGCCGTACCGAGTGGAGATTACTCCAGTGGGGGCACGCTGAGTGCACCCACTGGGTGTAGTCCCAGAGACTGCCGTCGACTGCGGGCAGTCGGCGGGAGTCTTAGAGCCTGTCTTTTTTGTTGTTGTGTTCATCACTCGGACTGGTCAGGCCGTACCGAGTGAAGATTACTCCAGTGGGGGCACGCTGAGTGCACCCACTGGGTGTAGTCCCCGAGACCACCGTCGACTGCGGGCAGTCGGCGGGGGTCTGAGAGAACTAAAACTCTTCTTAGATGGTAGTGATCGAACTTGTTCTTCTCTGACTCGAAGGTCGAGTAATTCTGGAGCTGGTTTTGCATCGAGCAAAATGTTTCTTCCTGAGTTCTCTTCCAGTGGGGGCACGCTGAGTGCACCCGCTGGGTGTAGTCCCCGAGCCTCTGTCGGACTAGATGAGTCGGGCAGAGGGTTTAAGTCTCCTGGTAAACCTCCACGCAGTCGACACGGTAAATATATTTTAGTCTAAAATTGAATCAATTGGATGCATCTTCAGGTGCTTGACATGGTAAATAAGCTCAGCCTGGAGCTGAGTCAGTCGGAATGATCATCATGCACTCGGCACGGAATAAAATCAGCCTGGAACTCGGTCAAGCAGGTGAATCTTCGTGCTCTCGGCACGGTGAATGAATTCGGCTTTGAAACTGCTGACTGTAGAAAAAAGCTGGACACTCCAGGGAGTAATCTTTCCATTAGTACTTCTACCGTTAGATTTTGCATGAAAGGGGGATTTGTAAGAGTGCATTGTATCCGCAGAGGAGCTTCATTTTCACCCTCTTGCATGAAAGGGGTATTTGTCCGAGTGGACGTGCTTCCCGACTGATCGAGGTATATTGACTGCAAGGAAAGACTTAGTGGCACTTGTATGTCTCCCGGAGGAGATAGACTAGTGGTCTGACATGGACGTGCCATGAAACCCGAGTGACGAGGCTAGTGTGTAGGCTAACTGTCCGGGGAGAGGCCACTCATTATCCCGGGGGAACACCAGCACGTGCCATCTCTGAGTCCAAGTTTGTGAAATTGACGCCTTGGAACCTAGGATAGGGCCAAGTTATCCGTAGAGGAGCGTTGTTTTCACCCTTTTGCAGTCTTGAAGATGACTTTAGGTAATGATTTGGGCGATCGTCCGAGTGGACAGTACTGCCCTTATAGATTTTTGGCAGACCGGGCAAGTATGGTCAGAAAGATATTCCTGATGTGATCGATGGGTTGATTGAATGGGCGTAACCCCTGAGGGCGGCATGGCCGACGGCTGTGCGTAGCCCCCGAGTGATGCTCGAAAGAGGCAAGCTTGCTACAGAATGTGATATGGGGTTTGATCATATGAGTAACTTAGTCGTTCCCGTGTTGGGGGTGTAGAGGTAAAGACATGTCCAACTGATGGTGACGCGCGAGGTGGTTAAGGGGCGATGATGCGTACAACCGAGTGACGACGCGCGGGGCGGTCGAGTGGTGAAGACATGCAGATCCGAGTGGCGACGCGCGGGGCGGCCGAGTGGTGAAGACGTGCATAACCAAGTGGCAACGCGCGGCGTGGCCGAGTGGTGAAGACGTGCACAACCGAGTGGCAATGCGCGGGGTGGTCGAGTGGTGAAGACATGCACAACCGAGTGGCAACACGCGGGGCGGCCGAGTGGCGAAGGCATGTACAACCGAGAGGCAACGCGCGGAGCGGCCAGGTGGTGAAGACGTGCACAACCGAGTGGCGATGTGCGGGACGGCCGAGTGAGGATGCACGAGGTGGCCGAGTGAAGGATTACGTGTCCAGCCAACGGGTGACGCGTGGGGCGGCCGTGTGGTGAAGGCATGCACAACCGAGAGGCGACATGCGGAGCGACCAAGCGGTGAAGACGTGCGCAACCGAGTGGTGACGTGCGGGACGACCGAGTGAAGATACGTGAGCTGGCCGAGTGAAGGACTACGTGTCCAGCCAAGTGGATGAAATTGTCTTTGAAGGAGTTAGCCAGATGCTTTCGAAGTTAATGTAGCGACGAGGATGATGTAGTGTGGTTGCGACGCAACAAGACCGGCATGACAACTGAGTCTGAGTAGGAATGAAGATGGCGCGCAGAGCGTCTGGGTGATTATAAAACTTGTCAAAGTGGTGGGTCGAATGCACTTGTTGAAGTGAAGGATCTAACTGGTGATGAAGCAATCCACCACTCAGGAGAGTGTCATTCCAAAAGAGTTGCAGCCCCCGAGTGCGGCGTAGCTCCCGAGCGTACTACAGGCTTCAACAACGGACATGTCGGAATACGGGAAATATAGTGTTGAATGGATAATTTGCAATCCATCGAGTCGGACTCGGGTAAGGATGAGGAGAAATTTCCGAGTGATGCTCGAAAGAGGCAAACTCGCAAAAGAGTGAAATGTGCAATTTAATTATAAAAGGGACTTATCAGTCTCATGCCTGACAAGGTCCATGTCATTGATATGATGAAGAGGATTCCTCTGAGGGGTTGGCCGAATGTGTTTGAAGCCAACAGGTGACAAGGTCGGTGTTGTGGTGCGCTAGGACCGGTACGGTGACCGAGTCCGAGCAGCGATGAAGTTGGCGCATAGGGCCGTCGAGTGATCGCATAACTTGTGTAAAAATGGCACAAGCCAACGAAATAATTTCTCGAGGAAATTTGACGTGTGCTGAAATGATTTGTGTTTATAACACCCATAGACACCCGCTGGGAGTGCAAGGGACTTGCTGGTTAACCGCAAGAGTCTGAAAGAGTGAAGGATCCGTTCGAACTTGTCGAAGCGACGGATCCGACTGAACTCATTGGAATACTGGCTCAAATAAAGTGGAAGTGTAGTGTTTCGACTGAGTTGCAGCCCCGGAGGACCGATGCAAACTCGAAATGAAGAACGACACATGGTGTTCGTGAATGATGTATGCGAAAAAAATGAAAGCTGGACTCGTGAGTCACATTACCAGTACTAAGCAAGTATGTGAAAATAAACAGCCGAGCGTAGAGGTACACTCGATGGCGTGGCCTCCGCGTGGACGTGATGTGTGAATTACGGGATACTCGAGAAGACGGAAATAACAGAATGTAAAATGACTTAGCTGTCTGAAGGCACGCGAGTGGCCGAGTGGTGATGAGGCGACCAACTGAGCGGCAACACGCGGGGCGGCCGAGTGGTGACGAGGCAATGATGACAGTCGACCTTCGTCTCGGTGTCCTTGCGGATAGGGATGGAGTGTACATTATATTTGTGATGCAGCTCCTTGAATTAGAGGTTTGCTCTTGTCTCAGTCGGATTTTGGCTACTTAGGCGAGTTCTTGGACTGCAGCTAAGCCTCCGAGTGGGAGGCTTGCTCTCCACTCGGTAGGATTTCAAACACTTATGCGAGTACTGGACTGCAGCTAAGCCCCCGAGTGGGAGGTTTGCTCTTCACTCGGTAGGATTTTTTCAAACTTAGGCGAGTACTGGACTGCAGCTAAGCCCCCGAGTGGGAGGTTTGCTCTCCACTCGGTAGGATTTTTTTTAAAACTTAGGCGAGTACTGGACTGCAGCTAAGCCCCCGAGTGGGAGGTTTGCTCTCCACTCGGTAGGATTTTTTTTCAAACTTAGGCGAGTACTGGACTGCGGCTAAGCCCCCGAGTGAGAGGTTTGCTCTTCACTCGGTAGGATTTTTTTCAAACTTAGGCGAGTACTGGACTCCAGCTAAGCCCCCAAGTGGGAGGTTTGCTCTCCACTCGGTGGGATTTTTTTTACTTAGGCGAGTACTGAACTGCAGCTAAGCCCCCGAGTGGGAGGTTTGCTCTCCACTCGGTAGGATTTTTTTCAAACTTAGGCGAGTACTGGACTGCAGCTAAGCCCCCAAGTGGGAGGTTTGCTCTCCACTCGGTAGGATTTTTTTTACTTAGGCGAGTACTGAACTGCAGCTAAGCCCCCGAGTGGGAGGTTTGCTATCCACTCGGTAGGATTTTTTTCAAACTTAGGCGAGTACTGGACTGCAGCTAAGCCCCCAAGTGGGAGGTTTGCTCTCCACTCGGTAGGATTTTTTAAACTTAGGCGAAACAGATTCGCAGCTAAGTCACCCACTGGGGGATTTTGGTGACGGCGACACGCGGGGTGGCCGAGTGGTGATCAGGTGACCAACCGATGGCGACGCGCGAGGCGGCCGAATGGTTATGAGGTGACCAACCAAGTGGCGACGCGCGGGGCGGCCGAGTGGTTATGAGGTGACCAACCGAGTGGCGACGCGCGGGGCGGCCGAGTGGTTATGAGGTGACCAACCGATGGCGACGCGCGGGACGGACCAGTGGTTATGAGGTGACCAACCGAGTGGCGACGCGCGGGGCGGCCGAGTGGTTATGAGGTGACCAACCGAGTGGCGATGCGCGGGGCGGCCGAGTGGTTATGAGGTGACCAACCGATGGCGACGCGCGGGACGGCCCAGTGGTTATGAGGTGACCAACCGAGTGGCGACGCGCGGGGCGGCTGAGTGGTTATGAGGTGACCAACCGAGTGGCGATGCGCGGGACGGCCGAGTGGTTATGAGGTGACCAACCGATAGTGACGCGCGGGGCGGCCGAGTGGTTATGAGGTGACCAACCTATGGCGACGCGCGGGGCGGCCGAGATAAGCAGATGCGTCCCGCGGAGTGGCGACGCGCGGAGCATCCGGGTGATGTAGACGCATGCTGCGGAGTGACATGCGCGGGGCGTCCAGGTGAAGTAGACACGCGTACCGTAAAATGGCGATGCGCGGGACGTCTGAATGAAGTAGACGCGTTCCGTAAAGCGATGATGCATGGGAAGTCCGGGTGATGTTGACGTGTTCTATCGATGATGAAGCACGTGGTGGTCGAGTGAAACTCCATGGGAAGGTTGAGCCAGAGGA
This sequence comes from Triticum monococcum, assembly GCA_034509565.1. Classification (NCBI taxonomy): domain Eukaryota; kingdom Viridiplantae; phylum Streptophyta; class Magnoliopsida; order Poales; family Poaceae; genus Triticum; species Triticum monococcum. The sequence continues at coordinate 750,145,469 of CM067843.1, read as the reverse complement.
AGCAGTTGTCGCAGTCGAGAGTCGTCCTGACCTGTCGCCGCGTTCACTGAAGGGAGATGAATCCACGAGTGTGTTTGCTGCATGGAGTAGAGCCGCAGACGTGTTGAATGCAGTGGTCATTGTCGTTGCTGTGGAGGACCGGCCGAGTGAATCCAGCAACCTCACGGCCGAGTGAGCCCTATCCAAGCGGACGCCTCGTCCGAGTGTTCCCGCCCGTCCGAGTGAACCGCAGCTAGGCTGCTGGGATCCAGTCGTTGCGGAGCTGGCTAGGCAAGGCCGATGTGGAGGGCCGGGCTCGGAGGCGCTGGCGACGTCCGACGTGGATGTGCCCACGAGCGCACAAGCGTTGAACGGGCCTGATCCAAAGCGTGCAGGCAGAGTTGCCCACGTCCAACGCCGAATTAATCTGCATGCAGATGGTGTTAACATTAATTGATAAGGAAGAGTTAAAACCGTTCATGCATGTAAGGGGAGTCTCCTTTTCCCACGGCCATTTACCCCCTGCATGCAGGAAATAAATGGGAGGAAATTAAGGGAATAAATGGAGAGTCGTGGATGCAGGTTGGAGTCCGGAGAACTCTGCTGCAGTGGAACTGCCGGTCTGGCCGAAATCGGTCGGCAGCTAGAGGTGGCGACGAAGAGGACCAGCGGCTGGCCGCAGCTCTAGCACCGAACACCCGGGCCGGCGCAGCAGAGGGTGAGTTCGACGCGAGCGCTGCTGCCCGCGTTTCACACCTCGGCTGCCGGAGCTCTGCACCGGTAGGAGCCGCGCTTCGACGCCCGCGGAGCTAGGCCGAGTGCCAGTAGCTGAGACTTGTCGCCCGAGGAGCAGGTTCGTCCGCCGGTCGTCGTGCTCCGCCGGCCGAGGAACCGGGCCGAGCGTTAGCGGTTGTGCGTGCGTGGCCGCTCGGCGACGGCATCGCAGATGACGTCGGGCGGACAACGGCGCTTCATCATCCGAGAACCGAGTCCTCAATTGGAGCAAAGGGAGCATCCTTTTGTATGAGCTCATGTGCATACAGAAGAAGAACAAACAATCGTTAAATCAATGATTGATTATAGAAGAGGAAAAGGTGAGATGAGCAACTCCCTGATCTTTTCGCATGATGAGGAGTATTTTATCCTCTTGTAAATGGAGTGATGTCCGGAACATCCTGGATCAAACCTTCATTGATGATTGTTGATCGACGGACGAATATCGAAGAAATAAAACCATTTGCATCATGGCTTGATAAACGCTATGCCCCATGGTGGGCGCCAACTGTCGTGGGAACGATTCCGACAATAATAAGATATAGGGTAACGGAGCATGATCTATCGAGATGCATATGAGTGACTCGGTGGTTTTAGCGAGTTCGGGCCTCTCACGGTGGAGATAACAGCCCTACGTCTCGTGCTCCGGAGAGGCTTTGTATTATCTAAGTATGTATCCGGAGATTACAATGTGTGAGAGAAGGGAACGGATCCCATGCCTGAGCTAAGTTCTCAGACTAATGGTGAAAAAGAGAGAGAAATGAAAGAAAAAAGCCCCCTAGTCTAGTGGTGGGGGGTGGCTTATATAGAGTGCGCCACCCCTCACCCCTTATGTTACATGGTGGAGTATCAATGCCATAATGCCTGCCCACTACAAAACCGTCATGCTGACTATTGGTCTTTGCATATCCGAGTGAGTTACATGGTCGAGTGGAATGAGCTCGTCGAGTGAAGTGCCGTGCTCCGAGTGGTTGTCGTCGTCCAAGTGACTTTCAAGTTGCGGTACATCTAGACGGCAATCTGGCCCAGGGGCCCAGTACAAAGTATACGGTGTCCATGGGTAGGGCCTTTAGGTCAGGCCTGTTACCCTACCCCTAATACATGTCCTCGTCAGCGGACGATCTGAATTAGGGAGGAAACTTGAATTTAGAAGAAAAGGGAAAAGGAGCGGCAAGTGCGCAATCACGTAGAGACCAACGTCGGCGGCTGCTGGGAAATTAAGAATCGCTGCCTGAAATGCATGTGTGATGGAGGATCCGGCTTGCCTGCTTCCTGCCCATGCTCCCGCTTCATCCTACGGCTGTCTTTTTCTTTTTCTTTTTTTCTTTCTAATCTAATCACCCCCGCTGATTCTAAAAGGGTAGGGCCGAGCCTTATTAGAAAAAGGTCAATCAGTTTCTTTTTTTTTTGCATGCACTTACTAGCTAACGAATCAGATGGATCAATCAGTTTCTCTTTTTCGACGTGCTCGTATTAACTAGAAACGAATCAATCGCTGGCTCATTTTCTGGCTACTAGTACGTGCGCACGTTTCAGCCTGTTGCGTGAGGCCCTGCCGTTAAAATTGATGACCCGTTGTGTCTGTACTGATGCTCAAAAAAAAATATGTTTCGTCATAGCCTACTTTGTACACACCCTGGCGAGGGCCCCTTTGATTTGGGGGGTCCGGGGCAGCCGTCTCCCTGCCCCCCCCCCCCCCCCCCCCCACTCCTGGACGAGACTTGCCTGCTCCCCTAGCGTGCTCCTATCCATGCTCCCGCATACGTGGCATGATTTAATTAAAACAAAATAAGACCCGGCCTCACCCCCTTAAAATCAGGGGGGGAAATGATTAGATTAGAAAGAAAAAGGAGAGCCGTAGGATGGAGTGAGAGCACGGATGGGAGCATGACGAGGGAGCAGGCAAGCCGAATCCCCCCTCCCCCCTCAGGGCCGGCCTTGGTTGACACGCATGATACTATCTATAATACTATCATTACGAGCAATTTAAGGACGGTCCGGAAGGATGGCCGTTAATTAGCTGTGACCTTGGGACGGCTCAGCCTCGTAAGTACATCTATTCCACGAATGGGTCGACGTTTGCCGTCGAAATAAATGCGCCAGTGTGCTCTGATGGGAAACTAACATAATTTAATATAATGTTAGATACAGTTTATCAAATGCAGCAACGAGTAAATCTTCAATTGCGATGCACCTGAACACAAACAAGAATACATTGCAGGGCGCCGATCCACATGCGAATGAATAGGGGAGATTTCGGCCGGGATCATCTTAGCCTAGGCTCAGAATTGGATATCACTTCCTTTAGGGCGTTCCTAACCGACCCCCTATATATAACGGAGGATCTGGCGGAGTAAATCCTTACTCCACTAAGTTTTGGCCGGATCTAGCTGATCTAGAAAACCAAATTTGCATAAAGTTCGATATAGATTCAATTTAAACGGCTGAAATTTGACATAATGTACATATAAGCATCAACTTAAATTAAACTTCATCTTAAACTCAACCTAAACATAAACTCAACCATACTCTAATCACTCTTATAGAGTGCTAGCCAATTTTCCTGCGACATCCCACCGGTCATGGGGTCCAGCACTGTGCCGTCATCGCCACAGTCGGGGAAGACGCGCCGCCATTCTTCAATGTCGATGTCCTCCCCGTGAACCACGCACTCGACCAAGAGCTTCCGCTCTGCCTCCACCAGCTCTGGGTATTGGTGAGGGAGGTCCATGTACTCCTCGTCGGCGGCCTTTGTCGCGAGGCGCTCCCTCACCTCCCAGTCCTCCCTGGCCACTGATGTACTCACCGTTCCCGATGGCGACGGCTGGAGCTCGACGGGATCATCCCCCATGGGAAGTTGAGGTACTCCAGGGAGCCGTGCAACCGAATCTGCCACCGGTCGTACTCGGGGACGATGAGTTCGGCCGTGTGGAAGGGTCCGAGCCAATGGCATTGGTGGGTGTCGCCGTTCGTGATCTCGGCCACCCCCGTCCCCCACTCCCTCTGTCGGATGCTGGGGGTAGTACTTCCTCTGTGGCTGCCATGGCACGGGGAGTTTGGGGAAGCCGGCGAGGCGGCCCAATGAGGCCGCATCATCGTGGCGTCGACGGCTTGAGGAGGAGCTGCTTGAAGACGCGTGGCTCACGTGGCGGTGGAGATCGATGACGGGGACCTCCGGTCACGGGGTCCGGCCATTGGGAGGAGGTGGTGGGGGGGGGGGGGAGGGGGGAGGGGGCGGCTGCGAGGAGGAGAGGCAAAGGAGGCAGCGAGAGGAGTGAAGAATTTTTACTCCACCGCTATGCGTGGAGTAAATATAGGCTAGGGATACAGCCTGGAGGATAAATTTTACTCCTCTACCAGCTATTGGATTATGTTGTTTGCAATCCAACCACTGAGAAATGGGTGTCCGTGCCTGCCACCGACTGATCCTGCAAGGTGCGCGTAGCTCGCCTCGGAATCGACCGGGCCGTTACTTCTTACTTGCATGTATTTGAGTTCATAGATGAGGAGTCGTGGGGTATGGGAGAGCACGGGCAAAGCGAGTGCTATGGAATGGATATGGAAGCTGTCGCAGGGGGCGACGGGACTGTGGGTTGACCTGTTGCACGCCATTTTTCAAGGGTGTGACGAGGGATCTCCTTTCTGGAACGATGTCCAAGCGGTCCGTCCGGCCTTTGCAATGGGAGCCAAGTTCTCCATTGGCAATGGTTGTTCTGCCGATTTCTGGCTTGACCATTGGGTGGGATCCCAACCCCTTTGGTCGGAATTCCAGGAGCTTTACGCTCTGGCTGTCAACCCGGAGCAAACTGTTGCCACGGCACTTGCCTCTTCCCCCCGGCGATCCATTTTCGACAAGAGCTAACGGGGACAGAACAAGCACACCTTACGGAGTTGCTTGCTCTCACCGAGCCGGTGTCCTTTTCCACGTCTGCGGACACAGTGACATGGGCCCTAACCCCGTCCGGCAAGTTTTCGGTCAAGTCACTTTACCGTAAGCTGTGTCAGGGCCCGTCCTTCCAGGTGCCGAAGGGCTTGTGGAACTCGCGCCTCCCGCTTAAGATTAAGGTGTTTTTTGGCAACTGTTTCGCAACAGACTACCCACTTCGGCTAACGTCGCCAAACACAATGGCCCGTCGACCGGCCTGTGTGCGATATGTAACGTCATGGAGGATGCGAACCACGTATTCTTCCGCTGTCCGTTGGCTCGTTTTGCTTGGAGTGCCATCCGAGCAGCGACCAATACTACCTGGGACCCACGGTCGTCCTCTGACCTCGCGTCCATAGTCGACTCTGTCCAGGGAGGCAACAAGCGTGTGCTTTGGAGTTGCATCGGAGCCCTGGCCTGGGCTATCTGGCTCACTAGGAACAAACTAGCGATCGAGGGGATCTTCCCATCTCACCCTGCTAACATAATCTACAAACACAACCTTTTCCTGCAGTAGTGGAGTCCGTTGGCGAGGCGCAATGATGCTGAGAAACTGAAGCAAGCTCAAGATCGTCTTCATCAGGTCTATGTTTTGTCTAGGGAGCCATCCGCCACTTCTATGCCGTGAAGTGGCCCTTTTGTCACGCGAGCGAGCCTGCGTGCTCTATGCTCTGGCTTCGGGCCTTGTATTTGCCTCGCTGCGTGCTTCTTTGGGCCTGTTTTAAAACTCTTGAGACTCCGCGTCGGCGTGGCCTGAGCCTCCGTGCTCGTGTTCGATGTTTTAAGACTTTGTTTGTTATGCTGCCTAAGTTATGGGCTTTATTAATTTAAAGCCGGACGCTATTAGCGTCTTTGTTCTAAAAAAAGTGCTATGGACGCATCCAAACACTAGCAATTTACTCGTCCAAAGCTGGAGCGTGGAAATATCAGAACAGTTGAGCATGGTCCATTTGCGATACCCAAGGATTCACTCGGCTCATTTTTAAATGGGATCCTAAATTTGGCTGCCTATAATAATTTAATTGTAGCTGTTGATGTGGAAGGAGATAATTGGTCGCTTGTTCATATTCCTAAGCCACCGTACTATGCTGGTGATATCAATGGCATATTCCCATCACAGTGACAGTTGTATTTTGCAAATGGTACTGCTGATTCTGATTGTTCTGAATTATCAATCTGGGTTCTTGACGACTTCATTACAGGAAAACGGACTTTGAAGCACCATGTGAGCCACTTACAGTTTTTTGGAACAAAGTATTCATCGTATGCGAATAATTAGTGTTATTTCAATGCATCCAGAACCCAGTTTGATTTTTATAGTCGATGGGCATGACAAGACACTAATGTCATATGACATGGATTCTAGGCAGCTGCGTTATACTCCTTCTGTTCCTAAATATAAGTCATTTTTAGAGATTCGAATAAGTGACTACATACGGTGCAAAATGAGTGAATCTACATCTAAAATATGTCTATATACATCCATATGTAGTTTATAGTGAAATCTCTAAAAAGAATATTTAGAAACAGAGAGAGTATATGTCAATCTGGCTCTGAGTGTAAAGCTGAATCGCCTGGCAGTCATTGACAGATATGCACTAAATGTCTTAGTTGCATGCCGCAGCTTCAAAATTGCCCATGTTTCTGATGATAATGGAGTTAGGTCTTCAATTTGGGCAGCAGTGATTGGGGTAGGCATTTATGTCGTTGTGATAAGTTCTGTTGGCGCTGGAGTACTCATGTCCTGACTATTGCAGTTAACTTGGTGACTAAACTTGCGTTTGTTTAATTGTATAAATTCATGGCAGTTAGCAGCCCATGCAGTTGTAACACCCTGTTACTTAAATCATGGACACCATGATCGTTTAGTAAACAATCATTACTGTCTTTTATATTATTGTAGTTAACTTGGTGACTGAACTTTTGCCTTTGGATCTGCTTTTGCTTTGTCATGCTACTGAATACCTAGATTCCATTTTTAACAATATGGACCGGAAGCTTTTGTTTATCTCTTGTTAACATTGCAATGATCTATGTGTAAGATATTTCTTTCGGAATTAGATAATGTTTTCCAGGATGTACATTTTTCGCAATCTAAACTGGAATTATGTCGTTTCTTGTGGGACCTTTTTACTATTTAATTGCATAATTCATTTATTGCAATATGTGATCTTCACATGGTATGTAGTGGATGATCGGATCCACCTGAAGTAGGAGACTTTTGGTGGCAGATGCCTTCTCTGTATATTAGTTTGAAATACTTTCAGACATATTGTATTGCAACACGATGCTAGTGTATGCCCGTTGATTTTCACTACGCCCTTCCATTTTCTTTCCTCGTGTATTCTGTGACATAGGTGACTACGCGTCGCAAACATTACCGAGTACTTCCTCCCACTCAAAAAATGACATAGTTTGACTTGCTAAATTTGTGCTTTGACTATCAACTAGTGAAATAATATGTACTTATATTGCACAAAATAGACATCATTAGATTCGTACTCAAAAGCACTTTCGCTTGATTATGATTTATGACCAGTGGATGAAAGAATTGCAGTTAAAGCAAGAATTTGGGCAGTCGAAATACGCTTTCTTTTGGGTTTCGAAGAGACTACATACGATGGTTACTACGCCGATCCCACCTACTAGCAACCTACTTGCTCATCCTATTGCCGGTAGTTATTCCTAACCCTCCACCTTCATATGCGTGGAACCTGCAACCTCGTTCATCCAAGCCAGTTATTGTGGATGGCTCCTCCCCCTCTCCTCCCCTTCGGACCCTCAGCCCCTTCCACCACCACCAAACCCACAACTCCGGCCGCCGTGGCCGCCGTCCCCTCTCCTCAACCACCACCCAACCCTCCTGCTTGGGCCTCCTTCCACGACCCCATCTAATGGCACGACTCTTCTACCTCCAAGGCCTTGCGTGTGGCCCTTGGGGTTGGGGATGCCATGTGCGACGACTTCCAAGCTGCCTCTCCAAACACATCAACCCACGACGCCACGAGCCTCCATGCTTCCTCTCTGTGCAAGTCACCATTCCTCGCTCGACCTCGACGAGGAGCTCGTTGCCATCCTCATGCAAGCTTGTCTGGGCGGTAACGCTCCGGCTTTTCAGGTGACTCGCCTCCAGGATGAACTCTTTCGCATCACTGTCTCTGACACGCGCATCGTTCGCGCTCTCCTCGCCGAGCCCGTGCTCATTGCCACAACCCACTCTATCCAGTTTCTTCCATTCCCACTGCCTCAACACCCTCAGCAACCATCCATCAACCACAAAAAAAACCCTGGACATCGGTGACCGCTTTGGTCATGCAGATGCGTTCTTGCACTCTCAGCTCGGGTTCTTCCCCACGCCGGGCATCGACTTTTCACGCAACATGCTTGATCTGTTCTCCACAGTCTTCGCCTCTCCCGAAGCCTCTGGCTTGTCCGTCAAAATCATCTTCTTCATCCACAAGGCGGACTTCATGGTTGACGAACCTCTTGTCGCCACGCTGCTCCCGTTCCTTTTTGGTGAATCTCCTCGCTCCATTTCCATCGAGCGCCTTTCGAATGTGGCATTCGCGTCGACGGTCTCTTCCTACCACGTCGCGACGCTCATGGCCGCCTGCTCCTCGATTGTTGCTCCTCGCATGTTCGCCACCATCACTGTCACGCCGCTGGCGACGCCGGTCTCGCCTCCAAGGCCGATGGCCTCGCTGCTCTTGGTCTCTGCGGTACCTCCACACCTCGCCGTCGCTTCGCCCCCACGCTCCTCCCCGTGCATGGCCTCCATGCATGCGGGGCCCGCCACCGCCAACGGTCGTCTGCCACTTGGGACCAGTGCGGCTACCCCAACACTCAGCCACTCGCGATCGCATGCAAAGGTACGGCTGTTCCGTCCTGGGATCTCGTTTAATAAGCTGATTTTCTCTAAGTACCACTGCCTTGTCACCACACCCACTACATGCCTATCACATAAACCAACCACACCTATATGGGTTGTCTTCTGCTCTGAGTCGGTTTGCGCTAATGAACCTCTGATTAATAATGCCTTAGACCATCAGTTCTCGTTTCAACTTGTTCTTGGTGCATGTGTTCTCGGTTAAGGTAAGAAGTGAAGTTCTCCGTTGCGCGCCAATAGTCTTCAAATTTCAAACTTCAGCTCTCTGACTCATTTGACCAAGCATCAGAAACAGTGCGATATGTACCATTACCAATTGTGTTTGAACCGGACTCCATTGACCAGTCCTCCCCCGTCCTGCCTACCCACTCCACGTCCTTGCTTGGACCGCACCCGTCAACTAAAATAACCTCACAAGATCTCTCTCAACTGACCCCGGGGATTCAACACACTGTTCTAGGCAGGGATTCCCCTGCAGCTGCATCAGTTGACCACAATCCACTCGATGGCCATGGACACGTGGACCTCTCGACCAACTTCGCCTCTCCCGTCACGTCTCCCCGCAACCTTTCAAAGGAAAGAAAACAAGACCTTGTAGATGACTGTGCTGCCCCCCCCGTCGGCCTACCCATTTCTTTAAACCTTGAGACGCTAGACCACCCGCTCCCACGCTATCAATCTGCTGCCTCTGACTGCTCGGCCACGCTGGCATCGCCGCAGCCGCCCCCCGGTCGGCTCCTGGGGCTGCTCGATCTTGCCAACGCGCATGCTGCCCCAAAATCCTACCCTAGTCCCGCTGACTGCCGGGACCCAACTAGCCCCTCCCGCCCACTCTCACCGCACGCAAAATCTAACGCATGCATGCACACACATGCGCCCATCATCACGTCTACTCTACCACCTGCCTCCCCTACCTCCGTCAACCTACACAACGCCCCGTCCCCTCAGCTCCATCCCGAGATCGCCATAGACCATTGCCACGCCCCTGCCAACGCTGCCAACCCTGCGTGCTCTTCGGTCTCCACGCCGCTGCAGAACCCGCGCTCCTACCGGGAGGTTTTGCTGAGCTCCCCGCCTCGGGCCTCTGCAATCGCTCCCTCCCATCCATCGGCCTCCCCTGCCTATAAATTAGCCCCTCCAAGGATGGCCAGCCTCAATCACATCCACCACCGATATAGTCGCAAGCAAAAACCTAGATGCTTCCGGTGCCTTTCCAGTGACCACCTCATCTTCGACTGCCGCGACCCCGTCTGCTGCTCCCACTGCTGGTGCTCTGGTCATCGGAGTTTCAGGTGCAAGGCTGTCCGCTTCCTTCCTTTCTTCCCTACTATGCCCCCCACTCTGTGTATTAACCCTGCTTTTGTGCGTCCATCCTGCAGCATCATGGCGCACACGATGGGCACCCACACCGCCTCCGGCTCGTCGGCCGGATCCAGGCGTTCGGACGACGCTCCTATCTGGTTCGGCTCCCACTGCGTCCTCACCAACGACCTTCCCCCCTTCCGCCTCCCACTCATCTTCGGACCCCGCATCTCCACCTCCTCGCCACCGGCGCCGTCCTTCGCTCTGCCATCTCCTCCCTCCCCAGCCACCACCACTCCATCTGCTTCAAGCTACTCTCCTCCGGCGCCCCACATCCCATTGCTCATCCCACCAAGCTGTCTCGTTCGCCAAGTCGACAACCTCTCCTATGTCCACCTCGCCACCCCCATGCACAACCCCTTCCGCTTCATCCATCAGGCCATCGCTCTCCACCGAAACAATCCCACGTTCGGTGTCACATCCTCTGGCCGTGGCACGGCGCGTCTTTCCTTTGCAAACGCAGAGGAACACTTCGCGGTCACTGGCCATGGCCCTATCCACCACGAGGGCAATACCCTCTTCTTCGAGCGTCCCGAGCACGCTGATAACAGATCCATGGCCATCTTCATTCACATGGCTGAGATCGAGGCCTTTGACTACCCCGACGAGCTCTGGCACCCTGAGGGGGCAGACTACTTCTTCTCCCACCTAGGTGACTTTGTGTCCATAGACCAACACTGCTTCCAGGGTGACCACTCCAGCGTTCGCGCTCTCGCCATGGTCGCCCGAGACTTTGTCCTTCCTCCCTGCCTGATGGTGCGCCTACCTAACAACGATGTGGTTGTCGTCAAATTTGAGAGCCGTTCTCTTTTCCGCCATGGCTCGGATGCCTCGCCCTTCTCCTCTGAGGACGGCGACACCTCTTCCCTTTCCTCCCAGATATCCAACCCACGCCTGTCCCCCATCACCATACGTCAGATCCGAAGCATCGCTGCTGCCATGTCCCCATTCGCATGCAGGCCCGAATCCCCCTCGGGCCCCCACCATCTCCCGCTACTGCGACGCCCCTTGACGGCATCCCCATCCTCGCTGTCATGGCGGATGGCATGCCCGTCGCCATGCTTGTCCATGCTCCATGGTCTCCCCCTCGCTTGCCAGCTTGCCCGATCAGGAGCTACCCGTCCCTTGCTCGCATTGCCAGCTCCCCCCGCTCCAGCTCCCCTACCGCCTGCACTGTCCCCTCCTCACTCTACTCTTGCCCTTCTAGTGCCACCACTGTCAGAGGTTGAGGCTGACCCTGCTCCTGATCTGCCTCCTGAGCCTACACATGGGTGCCTAGCCAGGCGTATCAGCAGGCGGGCCAAGATGGCGGTTGACTCTGGTGTCAAGGCCAGACGCAGTGCTCGCCTGGCCGAAATCGAGCCACCTATCTACTCCTGCATGACTGCCAAGGCTATGCGCTCCAAGGCGAAGAAGCTTGACCACTCATCTGCATCGAAGGATCTCTCGGACGCCCTTGTCCATGCTCGTCTCTGTGATGAGGCTGGTTTCGTCGACGACTCGGCCCGCGGTCCTGCCTCACCAGAGGACCTCACGGGCATTGCTGCTATTTGCGGTGCTACGCCGGAGATGGCTGCTGACATCGCATCAGGCTCCGGTGGCCTGGGATCGCCATGATTAGGTCTTCAACCTTCAACGACCACTCTAGTGGCGGCCCTTGCTGGCCATGTATCCGGTGCGATGCATCCTACCATAGTCTCTCTGTTAAGTTTAAGTTAGCTGTAATCATGCTCATGCCTACTTCTCTCAGTCCGTCTCACTGTATCCCAACTCTGGATGGTTGTTTGCTAGGTCAGTTCTCCTATGTAAGGTGGTTGCTAAAGTTTCCATTATGAGAAATGAATCCTACTCTATCGTGTCCTGGAATGTCCGCGGACTAGGTGATTGATAATGACAAATGCGCCAATGTGTTCTCTGAAATCAACCAGCCGCGTCCCTCGATCGCTCTGTTTCAAGAAACTAAGTTACACAAACCAGATACCATTAAGCTTCGCTCGATCTTGCCACGTTTCCTTGACTCAAATAACCACCTCGACGCAATCAGCTCCACGGGTGGTATTCTCTCTGCCACTAATTCACGTTGCTTTACACTTCTTAACTGTCAACAGAGGCGTTTTTCATCCACCCTAACCCTCTCATGCCTCGCCTCGCAACACAATAACTTTATCACAAACGTCTACGCCCCTTTTCAAAGGGATCTAAAACTAGAATTCCTGGAAGAGCTTAAGCAAATCGAACCACCACCAGAATCCCCCTGGCTTCTCATCGGAGACTTCAACCTAATCCGCTTCCGTAATGAAAAAAACAATAATAATATTCGCCGATGTGAGGCTGATGCCTTCAATGACACCATTGATCATCTCGCGCTCCTCGAATTGCCTCTTCTTGATCGCCAATTCACTTGGTCAAATAAGAGAACGTCTCCCACACTAGTACGGCTAGATAGAGTTCTTATAAACCTAGCCTGGGATGCGCTCTTTCCCAACTTGCACCTCACCCCTCTCACTCGATTCGCCTCCGATCACGTACCGCTCCTAGTTACTATATCCACAACTATCCCATACTCCCGCCTTTTTTTCTTTTGAACGTTATTGGACCTCCTTCCTGGCCTGCAAAACCATCATGCAAAACATTTGGCAGCCCGATGTTGAAAACAACTATGGGCTTGCCGCGGACTCTGCTGCTTTTCTCGCTCAAAATTTCAAAAAAAAACTCGCTCGGCCCTCAAATCTTGGGCCAAATCCCTACGGCCCATCTACCAACGAGAGGCAAACTGCAAGCTTGCAATTCTAGCTCTCGACCTGAACGAGGAAATTGCTCCCCTCTCACTGCTTGAACAGAAACTTAGACTAACTATTACAAACCTGTTACAATGTGCCATCAAGCAAAAAATCTCCTTCTTGAAACAGAGGGGTAAGATTAGGGGGGCCGTTGACAGCGATGAAAACACTAGGTTCTTCCACGCCTCTGCCACCCAAGGATCTCTCTCGAATAAAATCCCGATGCTTCTCCACAACGATTCTGAAATTTTCCCGCAGGAGCACAAAGCAGAGATCCTAAAAAACTATTTCCAACAACTCATCGGAACCACAAAATCCGCTACCTCGAACTTCAACTTACTCCAGCTATACCCGTCAACTCTACGTCAACTTCATGATCTTGCAAACCCGTTCTCCCACGACGAAATTCATCATGCCTTTCTAACCATGAACACAAACGCCAGCCCAGGCCCGGACGGATTTGGCCCCATTTTCTTTCAAAAATTATGGAATGAAATCAAACACTCCATCCTCCCGTTCTTTTCTGCTTTCCATGACCAAACAACTTCACTCGATTGCTTCAATCGAGCCTTCATGGTTCTCCTTCCTAAAACCCAAGCTCCAAACTCCCCTGATGCATTTCAACCAATCTCACTTCAAAATTGCACCCCAAAAGCAGTGGCCAAGGTTCTCACGAACCGAGTAAAACCTCTTATCCCGCTTCTCATTCACTATGACCAAACTGGGTTCCTCCATGGACACAACATTTCCGAAAATGTCATTTATGCAGCCGACATCCTCAACGCTTGCCACACACGAAAATCCCCGACCATGGTCTTCAAGCTTGATTTCAGAAAAGCTTTCGACTCCATTTGTTGGTCCTCTCTAATATCTATCTTACAAGCAAGGGGTTTCCCTCCAATCTTCTGTGCATCGGTCCAAAATATTCTACAGACTGGCAAAACGGCTATTCTCCTCAATGGCAACCCGGGGGCCTGGATCCAATGTAGATGTTGAAGGAAATATGCCCTAGAGGCAATAATAAAGTTATTATTTATTTTCTTATTTCATGATAAATGTTTATTATTCATGCTAGATTTGTATTAACCGGAAACATAATACATGTGTGAATACATAGACAAACAGAGTGTCACTAGTATGCCTCTACTTGACTAGCTCGTTAATCAAAGATGGTTATGTTTCCTAACCATGGACAAAGAGTTGTTATTTGATTAATGGGATCACATCATTAGGTGAATGATCTGATTGACATGACCCATTCCATTAGCTTAGCACCCGATCGTTTAGTATGTTGCTATTGCTTTCTTCATGACTTATACATGTTCCTATGACTATGAGATTATGCAACTCCCGTTTGCCGGAGGAACACTTTGTGTGATACAAAACGTCACAACGTAACTGGGTGATTATAAAGGTGCTCTACAGGTGTCTCCAAAGGTACATGTTGGGTTGGCGTATTTCGAGATTAGGATTTGTCACTCTGATTGTCGGAGAGGTATCTCTGGGCCCTCTCGGTAATGCACATCACATAAGCCTTGCAAGCATTGCAACTAATGAGTTAGTTGCGAGATGATGTATTACGAAACGAGTAAAGAGACTTGCCGGTAACGAGATTGAACTAGGTATTGAGATACCGACGATCGAATCTCGGGCAAGTAACATACCGATGACAAAGGGAACAATGTATGTTGTTATGCGGTCTGACCGATAAAGATCTTCGTAGAATATGTAGGAGCCAATATGGGCATCCAGGTCCTGCTATTGGTTATTGACCGGAGACTTGTCTCGGTCATGTCTACATTGTTCTCGAACCGTAGGGTCCGCACGCTTAAAGTTACGATGACAGTTATTATGAGTTTATACATTTTGATGTACCGAAGGTAGTTCGGAGTCCCGGATGTGATCCCGGACATGACGAGGAGTCTCGAAATGGTCGAGACATAAAGATCGATATATTGGAAGCCTATATTTGGACATCGGAATCGTTCCGGGTGAAATCGGCATTTTACAGGAGTACCGAGGGGTTACCGGAACCCCCCGGGGGGTTAATGGGCCTTCATGGGCCATAAGGGAGAAGAGAGGGCCCGACCAGGGCAGGCCGCACGCCCCCTCCCCCCTAGTACGAATAGGACAAGGAAGGGGGGGGGGGGCGGCGCCCCCTTTCCTCTTCTCCTCCCCCCTTTCCTTCTCCAACAAGGCAAGAGAGGGGGGAGTCCTACTCCCAGTGGGAGTAGGACTCCTCCAGGCGCAGCCCTTGGGGCCGGCCGCACCTCCCCCTCCCTCCTTTATATACGGGGGCAAGGGGGCACCCTAGAACACACAAGTTGATCTTCGTGATCGTTCTCTTAGCCGTGTGCGGTGCCCCCTTCCACCATATTCCTCGATAATATTGTAGCGGTGCTTAGGCGAAGCCCTGCGACAGTAGAACATCAAGATCGTCACCACGCCGTCGTGCTGACGGAACTCTTCCCCGACACTTTGCTGGATCGGAGTCCGGGGATCGTCATCGAGCTGAACGTGTGCTAGAACTCGGAGGTGCCGTAGTTTCGGTTCTTGGATCGGTCGGATCGTGAAGATGTACGACTACATCAACCGCGTTGATATAACGCTTCCACTTTCGGTCTACGAGGGTACGTGGACAACACTCTCCCCTCATTGCTATGCATCACCATGATCTTGCGTGTGCGTAGGATTTTTTTTGAAATTACTATGTTCCCCAACAGTGGCATCCGAGCCTAGGTTTTATGGTTTGATGTTATATGCACGAGTAGAACACAAGTGAGTTGTGGGCGATATAAGTCATACTGCCTACCAGCATGTCATACTTTGGTTCGGCGGTATTGTTGGATGAAGCGGCCTGGACCGACATTACGCGTACGCTTACGCGAGACCGGTTCTCCCGACGTGCTTTGCACATAGGTGGCTTGCGGGTGACTGTTTCTCCAACTTTAGTTGAACCGAGTGTGGCTACGCCCAGTCCTTGCGAAGGTTAAAACGGCATCAACTTGACAAACTATCGTTGTGGTTTTGATGCGTAGGTAAGATTGGTTCTTGCTTAAGCCCGTAGCAGCCACGTAAAACTTGCAACAAACAAAGTAGAGGACGTCTAACTTGTTTTTGCAGGGCATGTTGTGATGTGATATGGTCAAGACATGATGCTAAATTTTATTGTATGAGATGATCATGTTTTGTAACTGAGTTATCGGCAACTGGCAGGAGCCATATGGTTGTCGCTTTATTGTATGCAATGCAATCGCCCTGTAATGCTTTACTTTATCACTAAGCGGTAGCGATAGTCGTAGAAGCATAAGATTGGCGAGACGACAATGATGCTACGATGGAGATCAAGGTGTTGCGCCGGTGACAATGGTGATCATGACGGTGCTTCGGAGATGGAGATCACAAGCACAAGATGATGATGGCCATATCATATCACTTATATTGATTGCATGTGATGTTTATCTTTTTATGCATCTTATCTTGCTTTGATTGATGGTAGCATTATAAGATGATCTCTCACTAAATTATCAAGAAGTGTTCTCCCTGAGTACGCACCGTTGCCAAAGTTCGTCGTGCCCAGACAAGTGTTCTCCCTGAGTACGCACCGTTGCCAAAGTTCGTCGTGCCCAGACACCACGTGATGATCGGGTGTGATAAGCTCTACGTCCATCTACAACGGGTGCAAGCCAGTTTTGCACACGCAGAATACTCATGTTAAACTTGACGAGCCTAGCATATGCAGATATGGCCTCGGAACACAGAGACCGAAAGGTCGAGCGTGAATCATATAGTAGATATGATCAACATAATGATGTTCACCACTAAAAACTAATCCAATTCGGACTAGGGGAGAGGGGGCACGCGGCCTGCGCTGGCAGCCCCTTCCTCTTCTCCACATTAGGCCCATGAGGCCCATTAACCCCCCGGGGGGTTCCGGTAACCCCCCGGTGCTCCGGTTTTATCCGATACTTCTCCGGAACCCTTCAAGTGTCCGAATATAGTCATCCAATATATCAATCTTTATGTCTCGACCATTTCGAGACTCCTCGTCATGTCCGTGATCACATCCGGGACTCCGAACTAACTTCGGTACATCAAAATGCATAAACTCATAATAACTGTCATCGTAACGTTAAGCGTGCGGATCCTACGGGTTCGAGAACAATGTATACATGACCGAGACACATCTCCGGTCAATAACCAATAGCGGGACCTGGATGCCCATATTGGTTCCTACATATTCTACGAAGATCTTTTATCGGTCAGACCGCATAACAACATACGTTGTTCCCTTTGTCATCGGTATGTCACTTGCCCGAGATTCGATCGTCGGTATCCAATACCTAGTTCAATCTCGTTACCGTCAAGTCTCTTTACTCGTTCCGTAATACATCATCTCACAACTAACTCATTAGTTGCATTGCTTGCAAGGCTTAAGTGATGTGTATTACCGAGAGGGCCCAGAGATACCTCTCCGACAATCGGAGTGACAAATCCTAATCTCGAAATACGCCAACCCAACATGTACCTTTGGAGACACCTATAAAGCTCCTTTATAATCACCCAGTTACGTTGTGACGTTTGGTAGCACACAAAGTGTTCCTCCGGCAAACGGGAGTTGCATAATCTCATAGTCATAGGAACATGTATAAGTCTTGAAGAAAGCAATAGCAACATACTAAATGATCGGGTGCTAAGCTAATGGAATGGGTCATGTCAATCAGATCATTCATCTAATGATGTGATCCCGTTAATCAAATAACAACTCTTTGTCCATGGTTAGGAAACATAACCATCTTTGATTAACGAGCTAGTCAAGTAGAGGCATACTAGTGACACTCTGTTTGTCTATGTATTCACACATGTATCATGTTTCCAGTTAATACAATTCTAGCATGAATAATAAACATTTATCATGAAATAAGGAAATAAATAATAACTTTATTATTGCCTCTAGGGCATATTTCCTTCAGTCTCCCACTTGCACTAGAGTCAATAATCTAGATCACATCACCATGTGATTAACATCGATAGTTCACGTCATCATGTGATTAACACCCATAGTTCACATCGCCATGTGACCAACACCCAAAGGGTTTACTGGATTCAGTAATCTAGTTCACATCGCTATGCGATTAACACCCAAAGAGTACTAAGGTGTGATCATGTTTTTCTTGTGAGAGAATCTTAGTCAACGGGTCTTTCACATTCAGATCCGTTATGTATTTTGCAATTTTCTATGTCTACAATGCTCTGCACGGAGCTACTCTAGCTAATTGCTCCCACCTTCAATATGTATCTAGATCGAGACTTAGAGTCATCCAGATCAGTGTCAAAACTTGCATCGACGTAACCCTTTACGGCGAACCTTTTTGTCACCTCCATAATCGAGAAACATATCCTTATTCCACTAAGGATAATTTTGACCGCTGTCCAGTGATCTACTCCTAGATCATTATTGTACTCCCTTGCCAAAATCAGTGTAGGGTATACAATAGATCTGGTACATAGCATGGCATACTTTATAGAACCTATGGCTGAGGCATAGGGAATGACTTTCATTCTCTTTCTATCTTCTGCTGTGGTCGGGCTTTGAGTCTTTACTCAATTTCACACCTTGTTACACAGGCAAGAACTCTTTCTTTGACTGTTCCATTTTGAACTACTTCAAAATCTTATCAAGGTATGTACTTATTGAAAAAACTTATCAAGCATTTTGATCTATCTCTATAGATCTTGATGCTCAATATGTAAGCAGCTTCACCGAGGTCCTTCTTCGAAAAACTCCGTTCAAATACTCCTTTATGCTTTGCAGAATAATTCTACATTATTTTCGATCAACAATATGTCAATTACATATACTTATCAGAAATGCTGTAGTGCTCCCACTCACTTTCTTGTAAATACAGGCTTCATCGCAAGTCTGTATAAAACTATATGCTTTGATCAACTTATCAAAGCGTATATTCCAACTCCAAGATGCTTGCACCAGTCCATAGATGGATCGCTGGAGCTTGCATATTTTGTTAACACCTTTAGGATCGACAAAACCTTCTAGTCGCATCATATACAACTCTTCTTTAATAAATCCATTAAGGAATGCAGTTTTGTTTATTCATTTGCCGGATTTCATAAAATGCGGCAATTGCTAACATGATTCGGACAGACTTAAGCATAGATACGATTGAGAAACTCTCATCGTAGTCAACACCTTGAACTTGTCGAAAACCTTTTGCGACAATTCTAGCTTTGTAGATTGTAACACTACTATCAGCGTCTGTCTTCCTCTTGAAGATCCATTTATTTTCTATGGCTTGCCGATCATCGGGCAAATCCATCAAAGTCCATACTTTGTTCTCAAACATGGATCATATCTCAGATTTCATGGCCTCAAACCATTTCGCGGAATCTGGGCTCACCATAGCTTCCTCATAGTTCGTAGGTTCGTCATGGTCAAGTAACATGACCTCCAGAACAGGATTACCGTACCACTCTGGTGCGGATCTCACTCTGGTTTACCTACAAGATTCGGTAGTAACTTGATCTGAAGTTACATGATCATCATCATTAGCTTCCTCACTAATTGGTGTAGTAGTCATAGGAACAGATTTCTGTGATGAACTATTTTCCAATAAGGGAGAAGGTACAATCACCTTATCAAGTTTTCTACTTTCCTCCCACTCACTTCTTTCGAGAGAAACTCCTTCTCTAGAAAGGATCCATTCTTAGCAACGAATGTCTTGCCTTCGGATCTGTGATAGAAGGTGTACTGAACTGTCTCCTTTGGGTATCCTATGAAGACATATTTCTCCGATTTGAGTTTGAGCTTATCGAGATGAAACTTTTTCACATAAGCATCGCAACTCCAAACTTTAAGAAACGACAGCTTAGGTTTCTTGCCAAACCATAGTTCACACGATGTCGTCTCAACGGATTTAGATGGTGCCCTATTTAACGTGAATGCAGCTGTATCTAATGCATAATCCCAAAACAATAGTGGTAGATCGGTAAGAGACATCATAGATTGCACTATATCCAATAAAGTACGGTTATGACGTTTGGACACACCATTATGCTGTGGTGTTCCATGTGGCATGAGTTTGTGAAACTATTCCACATTGTTTTAATTGAAGACCAAACTCGTAACTCAAATATTTGTCTCCGCGATCAGATCGTAGAAACTTTATTTTCTTGTCATGATGATTTTCCACTTCACTCTGAAATTCTTTGAACTTTTCAAATGTTTCAGACTTATGTTTCATCAAGTAGATATACCCATATCTACTCAAATCATCTGTGAAGTACAGAAAATAACGATACTTGCCGTGAGCCTTAACACTCATCGGACTGCATACATCAGTATGTATTATTTCCAATAAGTTAGTTGCTCGCTCCGAAGAACGGAGTCTTAGTCATCTTGCCCATGAGGCATGGTTCGCAAGCATCAAGTGATTCATAATCAAGTGATTCCAAAATCCCATCAACATGGAGTTTCTTCATGCGCTTTACACCAATATGACCTAAACGGCAGTGCCACAAATAAGTTGCCCTATCATTATTAACTTTGCATCTTTTGGTTTCAATATTATGATTATGTGTATCACTACGATCGGGATCCAACGAACTATTTTCATTGGGTGTATAACCATATAAGGTTTTATTCATGTAAACAGAACAACAATTTATTCTCTTACTTAAATGAATAACCGTATTACAATAAACATGATCAAATCATATTCATGCTCAACGCAAACACCAAATAACACTTATTCAGGTTCAACACTAACCCCGAAAGTATAGGGAGTGTGCGATGATGATCATATCAATCTTGGAACCACTTCCAACACACAATGTCACTTCACCCTCAACTAGTCTTTATTCTGCAACTCCCGTTTCAAGTTACTAATCTTAGCAACTGAACTAGTATCAAATACTGAGGGGTTGCTTTAAACACTAGTAAAGTACACATCAATATCAAATATACTTATGTTCACTTTGCCATCCTTCTTATCTGCCAATCACTTGGGGTAGTTCCGCTTCCAGTGACCAGTCCCTTTGCAATAGAAGCACTTAGTCTCAGGCTTAGGATCAGACTTGGGCTTCTTCACTTGAGCAACAACTTGCTTGCTGTTCTTCTTGAAGTTCCCCTTCTTCCCTCTGCCCTTTTCTTGAAACTAGTGGTCTTGTCTACCATCAACACTTGATGTTTTTCTCGATTTCTACCTTTATCAATTTCCGCATCACGAAGGGCTTGGGAATCGTTTCCGTTATCCCTTGCATATCATAGTTCATCACGAAGTTCTACTAACTTGGTGATGGTGACTAGAGAATTCTGTCAATCACTATCTTATCTGGAAGAGTAACTCCCACTTGATTCAAGGGATTGTAGTACCCAGACAATCTGAGCACATGCTCACTAGTTGAGCGATTCTCCTCCATCTTTTTAGCTATAGAACTTGTTGGAGACTTCATATCTCTCAACTCGGGTATTTGCTTGAACTATTAATTTCAACTCCTGGAACATCTCATATGGTCCATGATGTTCAAAATGTCTTTGAAGTCCCGATTCTAAGCCGTTAAGCATGGTGCACTAAACTATCAAGTAGTCATCATATTGAGCTAGCCAAACGTTCATAACGTCTGCATCTGCTCCTGCAATAGGTCTATCACCTAGCGGTGCATCAAGGACATAATTTTTCTGTGCAGCAATGAGGATAAACCTCATATCATGGATCCAATCCGCATCATTGCTACTAACATCTTTCAACACAATTTTCTCTAGGAACATATCAAAATAAACACAGGGAAGCAACAATGCGAGCTATTGATCTACAACATAATTTGCAAAATACTACCAGGACTAAGTTCATGATAAATTTAAGTTCAATTAATCATATTACTTAAGAACTCCCACTTAGATAGACATCCCTCTAATCCTCTAAGTGATCACGTGATCCAAATCAACTAAACCATGTCCGATCATCACGTGAGATGGAGCAGTTTCATTGGTGAACATCACTATGTTGATCATATCTACTATATGATTCACGCTCGACCTTTCGGTCTCCGTGTTCCGAGGCCATATCTGTATATGCTTGGCTCGTCAAGTATAACCTGAGTATTCCGCGTGTGCAACTGTTTTGCACCCGTTGTATTTGAACGTAGAGCCTATCACACCCGATCATCACGTGGTGTCTCAGCACGAAGAACTTTCGCAACGGTGCATACTCAGGGAGAACACTTCTTGATAATTTAGTGAGAGATCATCTTATAATGCCACCGTCAATCAAAGCAAGATAAGATGCATAAAAGATAAACATCACATGCAATCAATATAAGTGATATGATATGGCCATCATCATCTTGTGCCTGTGATCTCCATCTCTGAAGCACCGTCATGATCACCATCGTCACCGGCGCGACACCTTGATCTCCATCGTAGCATCGTTGTCGTCTTGCCAATCCTATGCTTCCACGACTATCGCTACCGCTTAGTGATAAAGTAAAGCATTACATCGCGATTGCATTGCATACAATAAAGCGACAACCATATGGCTCCTGCCAGTTGCCAATAACTCGGTTACAAAACATGATCATCTCATACAATAAAATTTAGCATCATGTCTTGGCCATATCACATCACAACATGCCCTGCAAAAACAAGTTAGACGTACTCTACTTTGTTGTTGCAAGTTTTGCGTGGCTGCTACGGGCTTAAGTAAGAACCAATCTCACCTACGCATCAAAACCACAACGATAGTTTGTCAATTTGACTCCGTTTTAACCTTATCAAGGACCGGGCGTAGCCACACTTGGTTCAACTAAAGTTGGAGAAACAGTCACCAGCAAGCCACCTTTGTGCAAAGCACGTCGGGAGAACCGGTCTCGCGTAAGCGTACACGTAATGTCGGTCCGGGCCGCTTCATCCAACAATACCGCCGAACCAAAGTATGACATGCTGGTAGGCAGTATGACTTATATCGCCCACAACTCACTTGTGTTCTACTCGTGCATATAACATCAAACCATAAAACCTTGGCTCGGATGCCACTTTTTGGGAACATAGTAATTTCAAAATTTTCCTACGCACACGCAAGATCATGGTGATGCATGGCAACGAGAGGGGAGAGTGTTGTCTACGTACCCTTCATAGACCGCAACGGAAGCGTTGACGCAACATAGAGGAAGTAGTCGTACGTCTTCCCGATCCGACCGATCCAAGCACCGTTACTCCGGCACCTCGGAGTTCTTAGCACACGTACAGCTCGATGACGCTCCCCGGGCTCCGATCCAGCAAAGCTTCGGGGATTAGTTCCGTCAGCACAACGGCGTGGTGACGATGATGATGTTCTACCGACGCAGGGCTTCGCCTAAGCACTACAACGATATGATCGAGGTGGAATATGGTGGCAGGGGGCACCGCACACGGCTAAGGAACGATCACGTGGATCAACTTGTGTGTCTAGAGGTGCCCCCCTGCCCCCGTATATCAAGGATCCAGGGGGGGGGGTGCGGCCGGCCCTATGGTGGCGCGCAGGAGGAGTCCTACTCCTACTGGGAGTAGGACTCCCCCCAATCCTTGTCCAACTAGGAGAGGTGGAGGGAGAATAGGAAGGGGGGGGGCGCCGCCCCTCCCTCCTTGTCCAATTCAGACTAGGGGGAGAGGGGGCGCGCGGCCTGCCCTGGCAGCCCCTTCCTCTTCTCCACATTAGGCCCATGAGGCCCATTAACCCCCCGGGGGGTTCCGGTAACCCCCCGGTGCTCCGGTTTTATCCGATACTTCTCCGGAACCCTTCCGATGTCCGAATATAGTCATCCAATATATCAATCTTTATGTCTCGACCATTTCGAGACTCCTCGTCATGTCCGTGATCACATCCGGGATTCCGAACTAACTTCGGTACATCAAAATGCATAAACTCATAATAACTGTCATCGTAACGTTAAGCGTGCGGACCGTACGGGTTCGAGAACAATGTGGACATGACCGAGACACGTCTCCGGTCAATAACCAATAGCGGGACCTGGATGCCCATATTGGTTCCTACATATTCTACGAAGATTTTTTATCGGTCAGACCGCATAACAACATACGTTGTTCCCTTTGTCATCGGTATGTTACTTGCCCGAGATTCGATCGTCGGTATCCAATACCTAGTTCAATCTCGTTACCGGCAAGTCTCTTTACTCGCTCCGTAATACATCATCTCGCAACTAACTCATTAGTTGCATTGCTTGCAAGGCTTAAGTGATGTGTATTACCGAGAGGGCCCAGAGATACCTCTCCGACGATCGGAGTGACAAATCCTAATCTCGAAATAGGCCAACCCAACATGTACCTTTGGAGACACCTGTAGAGCTCCTTTATAATCACCCATTTACGTTGTGACGTTTGGTAGCACACAAAGTGTTCCTCCGGCAAACGGGAGTTGCATAATCTCATAGTCATAGGAACATGTATAAGTCATGAAGAAAGCAATAGCAACATACTAAACGATCGGGTGCTAAGCTAATGGAATGGGTCATGTCAATCAGATCATTCATCTAATGATGTGATCCCGTTAATCAAATAACAACTCTTTGTCCATGGTTAGGAAACATAACCATCTTTGATTAACGAGCTAGTCAAGTAGAGGCATACTAGTGACACTCTGTTTGTCTATGTATTCACACATGTATCATGTTTCCGGTTAATACAATTCTAGCATGAATAATAAACATTTATCATGAAATAAGGAAATAAATAATAACTTTATTATTGCCTCTAGGGCATATTTCCTTCACTTAGTCCTAGTAGTATTTTGCAAATCATGTTGTAGATCAATAGCTCGCGTTGTTGCTTCCCTGTGTTTATTTTGATATGTTCCTAGAGAAAAACTATGTTGAAAGATGTTAGTAGCAATGATGCGGATTGGATCCGTGATATGAGGTTTATCCTCATTGCTGCACAGAAAAATTATGTCCTTGATGCACCGCTAGGTGACAGACCTATTGCAAGAGCAGATGCACACGTTATGAACGTTTGGCTTGCTCAATATGATGACTACTTGATAGTTTAGTGCACCATGCTTAACGGCTTAGAATCGGGACTTCAAAGACGTTTTGAACGTCATGGACCATATGAGATGTTCCAGGAGTTAAAGTTTATATTTCAAGCAAATACCCGAGTTGAGAGATATGAAGTCTCCAACAAGTTCTATAGCTAAAAGATGGAGGAGAATCGCTCAACTAGTGAGCATGTGCTCAGATTGTTTGGGTACTACAATCGCTTGAATCAAGTGGGAGTTAATCTTCCAGATAAGATAGTGATTGACAGAATTCTCAAGTCACCATGACCAAGTTAGTAGAACTTCGTGATGAACTATAGTATGCAAGGGATGACGAAAACGACTCCCGAGCTTTTCATGATGATGAAATCGATGAAGGTAGAAATCAAGAAAAACATCAAGTGTTGATGGTAGAAAAGACCACTAGTTTAAAGAAAAGGGCAGAGGGAAGAAGGGGAACTTCAATAAGAACAGCAAGCAAGTTGCTGCTCAAGTGAAGAAGCCCAAGTCTGGACCTAAGCCGGAGACTGAGTGCTTCTACTGCAAAGGGACTGGTCACTGGAATCGGAACTACCCCAAGTGATTGGCAGATAAGAAGGATGGCAAGGTGAACATAAGTATATTTGATATACATGTTATTAATGTGTACTTTACTAGTGTTTATAGCAACCCCTCAGTATTTGATACTAGTTCAGTTGCTAAGATTAGTAACTCGAAACGAGAGTTGCAGAATAAACAGAGACTAGTTAAGGGTGAAGTGACGATGTGTGTTGGAAGTGGTTCCAAGATTGATATGATCATCATCGCACACTCCCTATAAATTCGGGATTAGTGTTGAACCTAAATAAGTGTTATTTGGTGTTTACGTTGAGCATGAATATGATTTGATCATGTTTATTGCAATACGGTTATTCATTAAAGTCAGAGAATAATTGTTGTTCTGTTTACATGAATAAAACCTTCGATGGTCATACACCCAATGAAACAAGTTCATTGGATCTCGATCATAGTGATACACATATTCATAATATTGAAACCAAAAGATGCAAAGTTAATAATGATAGTGCAACTTATTTGTGGCACTGCCGTTTAAGTCATATTGGTGTAAAGCACATGAAGAAACTCCATGCTGATGGGCTTTTGGAATCACTTGATTATGAATCACTTGATGCTTGCGAACCATGCCTTTTGGGCAAGATGACTAAAATGCTGTTCTCCGGAACAATGAAGCAAGCAACAGATTTGTTGGAAATCATACATACTGATGTATGTGGTCCGATGAATATTAAGGCTTGCAGCAGGTATCATTATTTTCTGACCTTCACAGATGATTTGAGCAGATATGGGATATCTACTTGATGAAACATAAGTCTGAAACATTTGAACAGTTCAAAGAATTTCAGAGTGAAGTGGAAAATCATCGTGACAAGAAAATAAAAGTTTCTACGATATGATCGCAGAGGTAAAATATTTGAGTTACGAGTTTGGCCTTCAATTAAAACAATGTGAAATAGTTTCACTACTCACGCCACCTGGAACACCATAGTGTAATGGTGTATCCGAATGTTATAACCGTACTTTATTAGATATAGTGCGATCTATGATGTCTCTTACCGATCTACCACTATTGTTTTGGGGTTATGCATTAGAGACAGCTGCATTCACATTAAATAGGGCACCATCTAAATCCATTGAGACGACACCGTGTGAACTATGGTTTGGCAAGAAACCTAAGCTGTCATTTCTTAAAGTTTGGAGTTGCGATGCTTACGTGAAAAAGTTTCATCTCGATAAGCTCAAACTCAAAATCGGAGAAATATGTCTTCATAGGATACCCAAAGGAGACAGTTGGGTACACCTTCTATCACAGATCCAAAGGCAAGACATTCGTTGCTGAGAATGGATACTTTCTAGAGAAGGAGTTTCTCTCGAAAGAAGTGAGTGGGAGGAAAGTGGAAAACTTGATAAGATAATTGTATCATCTCCCTTATTGGAAAGTAGTTCATCACAGAAATCTGTTCTTGTGACTACTACACCAATTAGTGAGGAAGCTAATGATGATGATCATGTAACTTCAGATCAAGTTACTACCGAATCTCGTAGGTAAACCAGAGTGAGATCCGCACCAGAGTGGTACGGTAATCCTATTCTGGAAGTCATGTTACTAGACCACGACGAACTTGCGAACTATGAGGAAGCGATGATGAGCCCAGATTCCGCAAAATGGCTTGAGGTCATGAAATCTGAGATGGGATCCATGTATAAGAACAAAGTGTAGACTTTGGTTGACTTGCCCGATGATCGGCAAGCCATAGAAAATAAATGGATCTTCAAGAGGAAGACAGACGCTGATAGTAGTGTTACTATCTACAAAGCTAGAATTGTCGCAAAAATTTTCGACAAAGTTTAAAGGTGTTGACTACGATGAGAGTTTCTCACTCGTATCTATGCTTAAGTCTGTCCGAATCATGTTAGCAATTGCCGCATTTTATGAAATCTGGCAAATGGATAAACAAAACTGCATTCCTTAATGGATTTATTAAAGAAGAGTTGCATATGATGCAACCAGAAGGTTTTGTCAATCCTAAAGGTGCTAACAAAATATGCAACCTCCAGCGATTCAACTATGGACTGGTGAAGGCATCTCGGAGTTGGAATACACGCTTTGATAAGTTGATCAAAGCATATAGTTTTATACAGACTTGCGGTGAAGCCTGTATTTACAAGAAAGTGAGTGGGAGCACTACAACATTTCTGATAAGTATATGTGGATGACATATTGTTGATCGTAAATAATGTAGAATTATTCTGCAAAGCATAAAGGAGTGTTTGAAAGGAGTTTTTCAAAGAAAGACCTCGGTGAAGCTACTTACATATTGAGCATCAAGATCTATAGAGATAGATCAAAACGCTTGATAAGTTTTTTTCAATGAGTACATACCTTGACAAGATTTTGAAGTAGTTCAAAATGGAACAGTCAAAGAAAGAGTTCTTGCCTATGTTACAAGGTGTGAAATTGAGTAAAGACTCAAAACATGACCACGACAGAAGATAGAAAGAGAATGAAAGTTATTCCCTATGCCTTCGCCATAGGTTCTATAAAGTATGCCATGCTGTGTACCAGATCTATTGTATACGCTACACTAATTTTGGCAAGGGTGTACAATAGTGATCTAGTTGTAGATCACTGGACAGCGGTCAAAATTATGCTTAGTGGAATAAGGATATGTTTCTCAATTATGGACGCGACAAAAAGGGTTCGTCGTGAAGGGTTACGTCGATGCAAATTCTGACACTGATCTAGATGACTCTAAGTCTCAATCTGGATACATATTGAAAGTGGGAGCAATTAGCTAAGAGTAGCTCCGTGCAGAGCATTGTTGACATAGAAATTTGCAAAATACATACGGATCTGAATATGGCAGACCCGTTGACTAAACTTCTCTCACAAGCAAAACATGATCACACCTTAGTACTCTTTGGGTGTTAATCACATAAGCGATGTGAACTAGATTACTGAATCTAGTAAACCCTTTTGGTGTTGGTCACATGGCGATGTGAACTATGGGTGTTAATCACATGATGATGTGAACTATCGATGTTAATCACATGGTGATGTGATCTAGATTATTGACTCTAGTGCAAGTGGGAGACTGAAGGAAATATGCCCTAGAGGCAATAATAAAGTTATTATTTATTTCCTTATTTCATGATAAATGTTTATTACTCATGCTAGAATTGTATTAACCGGAAACATAATACATGTGTGAATACATAGACAAACAGAGTGTCACTAGTATGCCTCTACTTGACTAGCTCGTTAATCAAAGATGGTTATGTTTCCTAACCATGGACAAAGAGTTGTAATTTGATTAATGGGATCACATCATTAGGTGAATGATCTGATTGACATGACCAATTCCATTAGCTTAGCACCCGAACGTTTAGTATGTTGCTATTGCTTTCTTCATGACTTATATATGTTCCTATGACTATGAGATTATGCAACTCCCGTTTGCCGGAGGAACACTTTGTGTGCTACCAAACGTCACAACGTAACTGGGTGATTATAAAGGTGCTCTATAGGTGTCTCCAAAGGTACATGTTGGGTTGGCGTATTTCGAGATTAGGATTTGTCACTCCGATTTTCGGAGAGGTATCTCTGGGCCCTCTCGGTAATGCACATCACATAAGCCTTGCAAGCATTGCAACTAATGAGTTAGTTGCGAGATGATGTATTATGAAACGAGTAAAGAGACTTGCCGGTAACGAGATTGAACTAGGTATTGAGATACCGACGATCGAATCTCGGGCAAGTAACATACCGATGACAAAGGGAACAACGTATGTTGTTATGCGGTCTGACCGATAAAGATCTTCGTAGAATATGTAGGAGCCAATATGGGCATCCAGGTCCCGCTATTGGTTATTGACCGGAGACTTGTCTTCGTCATGTCTACATTGTTCTCGAACCGTAGGGTCCGCACGCTTAAAGTTACGATGACAGTTATTATGAGTTTATACATTTTGATGTACCGAAGGTAGTTCGGAGTCCCGGATGTGATCACGGACATGACGAGGAGTCTCGAAATGGTCGAGACATAAAGATCGATATATTGGAAGCCTATATTTGGACATCGGAATCGTTCCGGGTGAAATCGGCATTTTACAGGAGTACCGAGGGGTTACTGGAACCCCCCGGGGGGTTAATGGGCCTTCATGGGCCATAAGGGAGAAGAGAGGGACCGGCCAGGGCAGGCCGCGCGCCCCCTCCCCCCTAGTCCGAATAGGACAAGAAGGGGGGGGGGGGCGCCCCCCTTTCCTCTTCTCCTTCCCTCTTTCCTTCTCCAACAAGGCAAGAGCGGGGGAAGTCCTACTCCCAGTGGGAGTAGGACTCCTCCAGGCGCACCCCTTGGGGCCGGCCGCACCTCCCCCTCCCTCCTTTATATACGGGGGCAAGGGGGCACCCTAGAACACACAAGTTGATCTTCGTGATCATTCTCTTAGCCGTGTGCGGTGCCCCCTTCCACCATATTCCTCTATAATATTGTAGCGGTGCTTAGGCGAAGCCCTGCGATGGTAGAACATCAAGATCGTCACCACGCCGTCGTGCTGACGGAACACTTCCCCGACACTTTGCTGGATCGGAGTCCGGGGATCATCATCGAGCTGAACGTGTGCTAGAACTCGGAGGTGCCGTAGTTTCGGTGCTTGGATCGGTCGGATCGTGAAGACGTACGACTACATCAACCGCATTGATATAACGCTTCCGCTTTCGGTCTACGAGGGTACGTGGACAACACTCTCCCCTCGTTGCTATGCATCACCATGATCTTGCATGTGCGGATTTTTTTTTGAAATTACTACGTTCCCCAACAGATGTGGCCTTCGTCAAAGTGATCCATTCTCGCCCTACTTGTTCATCATCGTTGCTGACGTCCTTCAAAGATTGATCGCCCAGGCTTTCCGGCAGAACGAACTATGCCACCCCCTCCGGTCAAATGAACCACCAGTGACCCTACAATATGCGGATGATACACTAATAATTACGGCTGCTAGCGTGGCCGCAACCACAACCCTCAAAACCACCTTACATGATTTCGCCCTAGCGAGTGACTAGTCATCAACTTCGAAAAAATTGCTCTCCTCACCATTGACATGGATACAAAATAACATAGCTGCAGCTCTTGGTTGTAATTTCTCCTCCTTCCCGTTAATCTACCCAGGTCTCCCTCTCTCCCCTACCAAACTACCCCTCTCTAAGCTTTCGATCCTATCATAGACAGCTTTCTAAAATTCCTCTTTGGTTGGGTAGTGCGTGTGCTCTCCCGTGGAGCAATACTAACCTTGCTGACAGTGGTCCTTGACTCTTTAGCTGTATATTTCATGTCTGTTTTCCGCCTCCCTAAGTCTATCCTTGTTAAGCTCAATGCCATTCAGAGAGCGTTCTTCTGATCCAACGAGGAAACTTGCACGGGTACAAGGTGTTTGGTTGCATGGGAAAATGTTTGCAAACCTAAAGAACTTGGTGGTCTAGGCATTAAAAATTTACAAATTCAGAACCGCTGCCTGCTTATGAAATTTTCCTTCAAACTTTTGCAACACCCAAACAACCCTGAACCCAGTGGTATCATCACCAGTATCCACTTGGCATTGCAGCAAAAACCTCCAGGCCATCCTTTATTTGGAAAATAATAAACAAAAACCTTCCCCTCCTAATTGAGCACTCCTTTGTGATCACCTACAATGGCCTCTCCACCTTTTTTGGCTAGATAAATGGATTCTCAAGTCACCTCTCCACAAAGTTTTCCCACACCTATACTCACACTCCATTGATGGCAAGGTTTTAGTGGCCACCATTTGGCAAACCATCTTATTATCGAACCTTCGAAACCGTCTGACTAATGCTGCTGCTCGAGAATTGGACTGTGTGTTGTTGCTGTTGCAGGATTTCCAACAGGTTGACTGATACGTCTCCAACGTATCTACTTTTCCAAAAACTTTTGCCCTTATTTTGGACTCTAACTTGCATGATTTGAATGGAACTAACCCGGACTGACGATGTTTTCAGCAGAATTACCATGGTGTTATTTATGTGCAGGAGCAAACATTCTCGGAATGACCTGAAACTTCACGGAGACACTTTTCAGAAAATAAGAAAAATACCTGCCAAAGATGAAGGCCAGGGGGCCACCACCTTGCCACGAGGGTGGGGGGCGCGCCCCCTACCTCGTGGGCCCCCTGTTGCCTCTCCGACTCCAACTCCACCTCCATATATTGAGTTTCGGGGAGAAAAAAACAGAGAAGAAATCATCGCGTTTTATGATACGGAGCCATCACCAAGCCCTAAAACCGCTCGGGAGGGCTGATCGGGAGTCCGTTCGGGGCTCCGGAGAGGGGAATCCGTCGCCGTCATCATCACTAACCATCCTCCATCACCAATTTCATGATGCTCACCGCCGTGCGTGAGTAATTCCATAGTAGGCTTGCTAGATGGTGATGGGTTGGATGGTATCTATCATGTAATCGAGTTAGTTTTGTTAGGGTTTGATCCCTAGTGTCCACTATGTTCTGAGATTGTTGTTGCTATGACTTTGCTATGCTTAATGCTTATCACTAGGGCCCGAGTGCCATGATTTCAGATCTGAACCTATTATGTTTTCATCAATATATGGGTGTTCTTGATCCTATCTTGCGAGTCTATAGTCACATATTATGCGTTATGATCCGTTAACCCCGAAGTGACAATAATCGGGATACTTATCGGTGATGACCGTAGTTTGAGGAGTTCATGTATTCACTATGTGTTAATGCTTTGTTCTGGTTCTCTATTAAAAGGAGGCCTTAATATCCCTTAGTTTCCGTAAGGACCCTGCTGCCATGGGAGGGTAGGACAAAAGATGTCATGCAAGTTCTTTTCCACAAGCACGTATGACTATATTCGGGATACATGCCTACATTATATCAATGAACTGGAGCTAGTTCTGTGTCACCCTAGGTTATGACTGTTACATGATGAACCGCATCCGACATAATTCTCCATCACCGATCCATTGCCTACGAGCTTTCCACATATTGTTCTTCGCTTATTTACTTTTCCGTTGCTATTGCTATCATCACTACAAAATACCAAAAACATTACTTTTACTGCTGTTACCTTTTGCTACCGTTATCACTACTATCATATTACTTTGCTGCACATATTAAGTTTCCAGGTGTGGTTGAATTGACAACTCACACTGGTAGAAAAAGGGCCTATAGTCCCGGTTCGTAAGGGCCTTTAGTCCCGGTTCCTGAACCGGGACTAAAGTGTCGGTACTAATGCCCCGACCCTTTAGTCCCGGTTCAATCCAGAACCGAGACTAAAGGGCGCGGCCACGTGGAGCTCCACCTTTAGTCTCGGTTGGTAACACCAACCGGGACTAAAGGAAATTTTATGATTTTTTTTTAAATTTTTTTTGAATTTTTTTTGATTTTTTTATTTTCAAATTTCTGAATTATTTTAACCTCTAGTCTGTAATCACCACCCCTCATCACTTCTCAATTTATCCTCTAATCACCCCTTATCATTCCAAATCATCTAACTTCCCGAACGGTCACCCATCCTCCCGCTCCCCCAGCCTGAGCACGCTTAACTTCTGGGTTCTATTCTCCCTCGTTCCAAGTCCGGACTTGTTGTTTTCCTGACAATACTAAGATGTCAATCCTATTAACCTTCAGGAATTTTGCTTGAGCATGAAGTGACATATTTCATAGTTTTATTTTGAAACTATTGTTTTAAAAACAATAATTATTTAGTAACACTAATATTTCTTGAATAATTAGTTTGACCATTGTTTGACCACAGTTTGACCACAGTTTGACCAGATTTGACCAAAATTGAAATAACTTTAATAATTATTTAGTAACACTAATATTCTAGAATAATTAGTTTGACCATTGTTTGACCACAGTTTGCCCACTGTTTGAATATTTTTCGATTTTTTTCACTCTAGATCTTAAAAGCCCCGTAACTTTTTTCTAATCGGTTTTTGAGGATTTTGCAAATGTTTAACGGGGTTCCCCCTGTTAAATTTGGATGTAACTTTCCAAGTAGATGATTTTTCATATAAAAACTTTTTCATCCGAGTTAGTATGCAAAAGTTATGACCATTTTTACAAATTTCAGAGAGATTTTGCAAATAAAGTCAAAATTCACATTTGCAAATTTTCCCAACAACTAGACCACATATCACATGAGAAACTTGTTTTCTTTTATTTTGTTCACATTTCCATCATTTTCTTTTATTTTTTAAGACTGAAAAGGCGACCCACGGGGGGGGGGGGGGGGTAGAGTTTGAAAATGGGACCTTTAGTACCGGTTCGTGGCACGAACCGGTACTAAAGGTCTACGACCATTAGTCCCGGTTCGTGCCTCAAACCGGGACTAAAGGTCTAATCTTTAGTCCCGGTTTGAGGCACGAACCGGGACTAATGGTCATCGCACCCTTTAATCCCGGTTCATGTCTTAATCCGGGACTAAAGGGCCCGAGTGAACTGGGACTATTGCCTTAGCCGCACGAACCGGGACCAATGGTCACATTAGTCCCGGTTCTAGACTGAACCGGGACTAATGGGCTGACCCGGCCTGGACCAAAGCCCTGTTTTCTACTAGTGTCAGCTGCTAATACTTGATAATATTCTTTGGCTCCCCTTGTGTCGAATCAATAAATATGGGTTGAATACTCTACCCTCGAAAACTGTTGCGATCCCCTATACTTGTGGGTTATCAAGACTATTTTCTGGCGCCGTTGCCGGGGAGCATAGCTCTATTTTTTGAGTCACTTGGGATATTTATCTGCTTATCATTATGAAGAACTTGAGAGATCCAAAAACCAATATCTATCTCTCAACTACGAGGGGAGGTAAGGAACTTCCATCTAGCTCTGCACTTGATTCACCTTCTGTTTTGAGTAAGCTTGCGACACCTACACCTGCTTCTGCTATTTGTTCTGATATGTCGCATGTTATTGATGATGCCACTTCTGCTATGCGTGATACTTATGATGAAACTACCACTATGCCTGATACTACTATGCCACTTAGTGCTTTTCTTGATGAACATCTTGCTAGGGCTAGAGAGATTGAAAATATTGAATCTGATGATACTGATGAAAGTGATGATGAAGAACCACTTGCCATTCCTAAGGGTTATGTTTTTGATCAAGATGCTTCTTTAGCCATTTTAGCTTGCAGAAATAGAACTGAACTTAAAAGATTATTAGCTAAATGGAGTAAGTAATCCCTAAATGCTAGAATGAAACCTGACCCTGCTTTTGCTCCTTCACCTATCTTTGTTACTGATAAGGATTATGAATTCTCTGTTGAACCTGATATAATTACCTTGGTTGTATCTGACCCTTTTCATGGTTATGAATCTAAAACTGTTGTGGCACATCTTACTAAACTAAATGATATAGCTACCCTGTTCACTAAAGATGAGAGAACCCGCTACTTTTATATCCTTAAAATATTTCCGTTCTCATTAAAGAGGGTGATGCTAAGATATGGTTTAATTCTCTTGATCCTGGTTGTGTGCGTAATCCCTAGGATATGATTTATTACTTCTCTACTAAATATTTCCCTGCTCATAAGAAACAAGCTGCTTTAAGGGATATATATAATTTTGGGCAAATTGAAGAAGAGAGTCTCCCACAAGCTTGGGGGAGGCTTCTCCAATTACTTAATGCTTTGCCTGATCATCCTCTTAAGAAAAACGAAATACTTGATATCTTTTATAATGGACTAACCGATGCCTCCAGAGATTACCTGGATAGTTGTGCTGGTTCTGCTTTCAGGGAAAGAACACCAGATGAAGCTGAAATTCTATTGAATAATATGTTGACAAATGAAAATAATTGGACACCTCCGGAGCCAATTCCTGAGCCAATTCCTAAACCAACTCCGAAGAAGAGGGGTATTCTATTTCTCAGTCCTGAAGATATGCAAAGGCAAAGAAATCTATGAAAGAAAAGGGTATTAAAGCTGAAGATGTTAAGAATTTACCTCCTATTGAAGAAATACATGGTCTTAATTTACCGCCTGTTGAAGAAACATATAATCCAAATCCTTTACCTATTGAAGAAACTCATGGTCTTGATAACCCGACACAGGTAGTAAAGGTAAATTCTCTCTATAGATATGATAAAGCTGTAATCCCATTTACTAAAATTGCTAGCTCATGCTTAGATGAGTTTGATAAATTTATGGCTAAGCAAGAAGATTTTAATGCTTATTTTGGTAGACAATTAAAATAAAATTCAAATATGCTTGGACACTTGGGTGATTATATGGCTAATGTTAAAAGTGAACTTAAACTTATTAGTAAACATGCTTCTATGGTTACCACTCAAGTAGAACAAGTACTTAAAGCTCAAAATGATTTGCTCAATGAATTGAAGAGTAAAAATAATGATAATGCTGTTAGAGTGGCTACTAGAACTGGTAGAATGACTCAGGAACCTTTGTATCCTAAAGGCCACCCTAAGAGAATTGTGCAAGATCCTCAGAGAAATAATATAGATGTACCTAGTTCTTCTAAAAAGAAGAAAAAGAAAAAAGATATGACTTTGCATGTTTCTAGTGATCCTATTGTTGAAACACCTGAGAATCCAAATGATATTTCTATTTTTGATGCTGAAACACAATCTGGTAATGAACCTGAAACTAGTGATAATGCTAATAATAATGTTCATAATATGCTCAACCTAGTAATGATAATGATATAGAAATTAAACCTGCTGTTGATCTTGATAACCCACAATCAAAGAATCAATGTTATGATAAGACTTTGTTGCTAGGAAACACGGTAAAGAAAGAGAGCTCTAGGTTTAGAAACCCATGCCCTTTCCTCCCAAACCATCCAAGAAAAAGGATGATGAGGATTTTGAGCTCTTTGCTAAAATGATTAGACCTATCTTTTTGCGTACGCGATTAACTGGTATGCTTAAAACCAATCCTTATGCTAAGTACATGAAAGATATAATTACAAATAAAAGAAAAATACCAGAAGCTGAAATTTCCACCATGCTTGCTAATTATACTTTTAAGGGTGGAATACCAAAGAAACTTGGAGATCCAGGAGTGCCCACTATACCATGCTCCATTAAAAGAAACTATGTTAAAACTGATTTATGTGATCTTGGAGCCGGTGTTAGTGTTATGCCTCTCTCTTTATATCATAGACTTGATTTGAATAAGTTGACACCTACTGAAATATCTTTGCAAATGGCTGATAAATCAACTGCTATACCTGTCGGTATTTGTGAGGATGTGCCTGTTGTAGTTGCAAATGTTACTATTTTAATGGACTTTGTTATTCTTGATATTCCCAAGGACGATAGTATGTCTATTATTCTTGGAAGACCCTTTTTGAATACTGCAGGGGCTGTTATTGATTGCACTAAAGGCAATGTCACTTTTCATGTTAATGGTAATGAGCACACGGTACACTTTCCGAGGAAACAACCTCAAGTTCACAGTATCAACTCTATTGGAAAAATTCCATCGATTATATTTGGAGGTTTTGAATTTCTTCTTCCTAATGTCAAGAAGAAATATGATATTCTTATTATTGGGGATGTGCATATCCCCGTTGAGGTAACATAGTGTTATTCGAAATTTCTCCGGTTCCATGTTATTCGGAATGAGTTCGTTAACAAGACTTGATCAACCTTGTTAGTGGATTCCTTTTGATGACCATGAGATGGATGAAACTAGAAGGCACAACCTTCTGTACCCCACTTTTACTTTCTATTATTTACATTAAATAAAATAAAAATAAATATTTTTCTATCTGTTATCTGATTATCCGTGCAATATAAAAATACCTCGAAAATAAAAGTTCTCCAAATGCCCTAAAATTAAATATGATTTTTTTCTAGAATATTTGATGATTTATGGAACTGAGAACACACCAGGGGGGCCAACCACCTGCCCACGAGGGTGGAGGGCGCGCCCACCCCTCTAAGGTGCGCCCCTGCCTTGTGGGCCCACGGTGGCCCTCCTCCACTTATTCCTGCACCCACACACTTCATCTTCGTCCCCCAAACATGAATAACCAGCTCAAACCCGAGTCCAAGCTCGTTTTGCTGCCATTTTCGATCTCCTTGCTCAAAGCACCTCTCACAAAATTGCTTGGGGAGATTGTTCCTTGGTATGTGACTCCTCCATTTGTCAAATTAGTTTTTGTTCTAGTGCTTTATTCATTGCAAATTTTTGCTGCTTAGGTGACCCTGTTCTTGAGCTTGCATGTCAAATTAATATGGTCAAAAGTAGTTTTGATGCATGATATAGGCCCTAGGCACTTGTAGGAGTAGTTACTATCAATATTATTGTGTTTGGTTTACTTTTATTTTTAAGTTACTAAAAATTTTCAGAATTTTTCTGAGGAAGAAAAATGCTTACGAAAATGTTCCAAGGTGGTTCTTTAAAGAAGCAAGGACCCAGACATGCAATGCGTGATGTTGACGAAGAGCCGCCAAGAGACGCTCCAGTGCGTCCTTGTGAGTGGCCTTCTGAAAATTTTATGGATCGAGGGGGAATAAAAGAAGAATTCAACGCATATTTTCGTAACGCTGATCTCGTGAGCTTCGAGGAAGAGAAGTGCAGTCAGTATCATAATCTCACTAGTTCCTTTGTGAGGAGGTTTGAATTTTCAACTTCACATAATTCTCCAACTGTCCTGTTTGATCTTTATGATAAATCTTATACCATGGACCTAGAGGATTTTACCACCACTTGCAAACTTCCACAATGGGGTAGTATAAGGGATCCTCGCAAATCGGAATTTAGAGATTTTCTTGCTAGAATAACTTTGGGAGAATCTAGAGATATTACACAAGCTACCATTGGGAGCATTCACTTTCCTGCTATACATTATTTTGCTCTCTTCATAGGTAGAAGCATTAATGGTAAAGATGAGGCATGTCACATGTGTGTCCCCGATCTTAATATTCTTAGGAGTGCTATGTTAGGAGACAAATCATATAATTTGGGAGCCATTGTTGCACGAAGGTTGCATCTTAATAGACGTAATGGAGATTTCTTTGGTGGAATTTATGCAACCCGCATAGCTAATTTTCTTGGTATTGTTGTATGCGAAGATGATCTTGAATTACCTCCTGCCTATCTGGATTTTAATGCTATGGTTCACCACCAGTTTGTCGAGAGGAACGAATCACCTCTGCAGTATCGACTAATCTTTGACAGATGCCGTGCTGTCCGTATTACTCTCCCTGCTCCTGCTTTCTTTGATTATCAGGCGAGAGGAGGATATACTATAGCCAGAGAGGAGGCAGATGAGTACGAGAGGAGAGATGGGGCCACTCGTCGCCATGCTGCAGCTTAGCAGGCGATAGTTGCTGCATCACAGTATGACCCCAGCTACTATTATGGATATCAGCCGTGTCAGTCGTAGCCATAGACCAACTTAGGCCAAAAGCCTAAGCTTGGGGGAGTACGTATTTCCCACCGACATTACATTTATGTTCACACACTCATTGCTAGATGTCGGTGCTCATACTTTTTCATTATATCATCCATGCTAGTTTATTTTCCTTTTTATGCTTTCTTCTTGTGCGCTTAATAAACCTCAAGAAAAACCAAAAAAAAAATAGTTGTAGCTTTTAATTAGTTTACTTTCCATGCTTGTAGTAGTAATTAAAAAGAAAACCCAAAAAGATTTCCCGTTCTTTTTTTGCTTGTTGGGAGCTTTCCCGTGTAAATAGTTTTATTTCTTTTCTTTTCTTTGGGGGTCGATAGGAGAAGACCATGATTAAATTATTGAAGTGGCTCTTACATGCATTATTGTTGATCTGACAAAAGAGC
The DNA here is from genome assembly GCA_034509565.1 of Triticum monococcum. Lineage (NCBI taxonomy): Eukaryota > Viridiplantae > Streptophyta > Magnoliopsida > Poales > Poaceae > Triticum > Triticum monococcum. The sequence goes on along the minus strand of CM067843.1, from coordinate 750,106,349 downwards.
CCATATTGCCTTGTCTTCTCCTGTTTATTGAATGCGTGCAGATTCCAGCTTAGTCCAATGCACGTGCACTATTATTATTATTATTCACATTGTTCGGTCGTGCAAGTGAAGGGAAATTATGATGATATATGATGGACTGGCTGAGATGAGAAAAGCTGGTATGAACTCGACCTCTTTTGTTTTTTTAAATATGATTAGTTCATCATTCCTGATTCAGCCTATTATGAATAAACATGTTTGCACTGACAACTAGAGATCATAATTTCTTGTGCCATGCTTGATTAGCTATGAGTTATAATGGTTTACCTTGCGTGCCAACATGCTATTAAAATGGTTATAATGTGGTATGATAGGGTGGTATCCTCCTTTGAATGATTTAAGTGACTTGACTTGGCACATGTTCACGCATGTAGTTGAAACAAAATCAACATAGCCTTCATGATATTTATGTTCATGGTGGATTATATCCTACTCATGCTTGCATTCTGTGTTGATTAATTTTAATGCATGTTCATGACTGTTGTCGCTCTCTAGCTGGTCGTTTCCCAATCTTTTGCTAGTCTTCACCTGTACTAAGCGGGAATACTGCTTGTGCATCCAATCCCTTAAACCCCAAAGTTATCCCACACGAGTCCACTATACCTACCTATATACGGTATCTATCTGCCGTTCCAAGTAAATTTGTAGGTGCCAAACTCTAAACCTTCAAATAAATGTCCTATTTTGTATGCTCGGATAGCTCATGTATCAACTAGGGTTGTCTGTATCTTCCACATTAGGCGGGTTATTCTCAAGAGGAGTGGACTTCGCTCCTCACTCACGAGATAAAGGGCTGGTCACCGGGATGCCCAGTCCCAAGCTTTATGCAAAGTAAATCAAAATAATTGCAAACAAAACTCCCCCTGGGACTCTTGTTAGTTGGAGGCACTCGTTGTTTTGAGCAAGCCATGGATTGATGCTTGTGGTGGAAGGAGAGTATAAATTTTACTATTCTGTTTGGGAACCTCCTATAATGTGTGTAGCATGGAAGATATCGCCATCTCTTGGTTGTTATGTTGACAATGAAAGTATACCGCTCAAAATATCATTCACCTCTATTTCAAAACCGAGCTCTGGCACCTCTACAAATCCATGCTTCCCTCTGCAACGGGCCTATCTATTTACTTTTATGCTGAGTCATCATCCTCTTATTAAAAAGCACCAGTTGGAGAGCACCTCTGTCATTTGCATTCATTACTGTTAGTTTACATTGAGTATGACTTGACTGGATCTCTTTTACCATGAATTACAATGTCTAGTCAGTCCTTGGTCTTTAAAGGTGCTCTGCATTTATGTTTTGCGGTCTCAGAAAGGGCTACTGAGATACCACCTTGTTATATCATATTATGATTGTTTTGAGAAAGTGTTGTCATCCGAGTTTTATTATTATGGCTCGCTAGTTGATTATCCTATTGATATGAGTAAACTTGAGACCTATGCGTTATTGCAAATGTGGTTAGTTATAATCTTTGATGAAAACTTGAACGATGGCTTTACATATTTACAACAACAAGAGCAAACAAAGTTTGTAAAAGTTTTTCTTTATCACTTTTAGTTTGTCAACTGAATTGCTTGAGGACAAGCAAAGGTTCAAGCTTGGGGGAGTTGATACGTCTCCAACGTATCTACTTTTCCAAACACTTTTGCCCTTGTTTTGGACTCTAACTTGCATGGTTTGAATGGAACTAACCCGGACAGACGCTGTTTTCAGCAGAATTACCATGGTGTTATTTATGTGCAGGAGCAAACGTTCTCAGAATGGCCTGAAACTTCACGGAGACACTTTTCAGAAAATAAGAAAAATACCTGCCAAAGATGAAGGCCAGGGGGGCCACCACCTTGACACGAGGGTGGGGGCGCGCCTGCCCCCCTAGGGTGCGCCCCCTACCTCGTGGGCCCCCTGTTGCCTCTCCGACTCCAACTCCACCTCCATATATTGAGTTTCGGGGAGAAAAAATCAGAGAGAAGAAATCATTGCGTTTTACGATACGGAGCCACCACCAAGCCCTAAAACCTCTCGGGAGGGCTGATCTGGAGTCCGTTCAGGGCTCCGGAGAGGGGAATCCGTCGCCATCGTCATCACCAACCATCCTCCATCACCAATTTCATGATGTTCACCACCGTGCGTGAGTAATTCCATCGTAGGCTTGCTGGACGGTGATGCGTTGGATGGGATCTATCATGTAATCGAGTTAGTTTTGTTAGGGTTTGATCCCTAGTGTCCACTATGTTCTGAGATTGATGTTGCTATGACTTTGCTATGCTTAATGCTTGTCACTAGGGCCCGAGTGCCATGATTTCAGATCTGAACCTATTATGTTTTCATCAATATATGAGAGTTCTTGATCCTATCTTGCAAGTCTATAGTCACCTATTATGTGTTATGATCCGTTAACCCCGAAGTGACAATAATCGGGATACTTACCGGTGATGACCGTAGTTTGAGGAGTTCATGTATTCACTATGTGTTAATGCTTTGTTCCGGTTCTCTATTAAAAGGAGGCCTTAATATCCCTTAGTTTCCGTAAGGACCCCGCTGCCATGGGAGGGTAGGACAAAAGATGTCATGCAAGTTCTTTTCCATAAGCACGTATGACTATATTCGGGATACATGCCTACATTATATCAATGAACTGGAGCTAGTTCTGTGTCACCCTAGGTTATGACTGTTACATGATGAACCGCATCCGGCATAATTCTTCATCACCGATTCATTGCCTATGAGCTTTCCACATATTGTTCTTCACTTATTTACTTTTCCGTTGCTATTGCTATCATCACTACCAAATACCAAAAACATTACTTTTACTGCCATTACCTTTTGCTACCGTTATCACTACTATCATATTACTTTGCTACTAAACACTTTGCTGCAGATATTAAGTTTCCAGGTGTGGTTGAATTGACAACTCAGCTGCTAATACTTGAGAATATTCTTTGGCTCCCCTTGTGTCGAATCAATAAATTTGGGTTGAATACTCTACCCTCGAAAACTGTTGCGATCCCCTATATTTGTGGGTTATCATTGACCAACCTGACAAGCGGTCCCTCACGCATGGGCTTTCATTCTCTACCAAGAACGCATACTCTTCCAGTGTTGCTGATGACTCCTTCGATCCACACCATGATTTTGCATGGGCTTCCAAGGTTCCGATCAAAGTCAAGATCTTCGCATGGCTTCTCCCTCGAGACCGGCTAAATACGAAGGACAACATGTTTCACAAGCACATTGCTCAATCCGCAGCCTGCCCATGATGTCAAGATCCGTATGAAGATGCTCTCCACCTCATCTCCACCTGCTCTTATGCGGCACAAGTCTGGTCTCACCTGGGTTTGCCTGCCCCGCCCTCCCTCGCCGCTCTTCACTAACACCCGCCGATTCAGGGACTCAACCCCAACATCTGGCCATCGATGGCCTTAACAATCTCCTGGAAGCTCTGGGACTCGAGAAACGCTCTCGTTTTCAGGAATGAAGACCACTCTCTCAGAATTACACTAAGAAATATTGTAGCAGATTTCTCTCTCTGGGTTTTTCGATTCAAAAAGACTGAAGATAGTATCTCTTCTAGACAGTGGCTACACTTTCTCTCCTCTGCAATCCCTTCTAGCTGAATTTGTACCCATTCTACTGATGTAATTCTCTGTCCTTCCATTTGAGTGGTAATATATTCAGGTGGGGAAGCTCTCCCCCCCGGTGACCATTCAAAAAAAGCCAGTTATTGTGTAGTCCCAACTCTCTCGCGAACTTTGTCACCCCCTCCTCCATGGAAACACCGGATACCCAAACCTAGCTCCCTCCTAAATGGCATATTGCAGCGAGAACCTTACGCAGGAGTTGGTGTTGCTAGAAACAAAAGCGTGGGAGCCGGTGGTGCAGAAACCCAATCTATGGGAGAGCAAGGTGTCTACTATTTCTGGATGCCTACTATTCCCAACATGTTGTATGTGTCTAACTCCTAGATCCTAGGTGACACTGATTACTCTTCGTCTTAAGTACATAAGGTGTAGGCGATATGCCATAGGAATGAAACTATACAACTAGATTGATATATATTTACAAAGCCTATATGAGGACCATACTTCCTTTTAGTACAATGGAAATTCATGCTTTAGTTCCATTACCGCCGAATCTTTTAGTGAAAAGAACTGTAAATGTGATTAAATTTTTTGAGGTGAAGAGATTTGAGGAGGAAACTTAATCCCACGCAGAGGTTGTGGTTCTGGGGAGGGGATTGGGAGGATGCGGTAGAAGCCAATATATTTGAATTTGTTTTGTAAAAACAGAATGCCTCATGATATTTCTTATTTGTGTTTAGTAGCCGTAGCAGGACTGTTGGACAATGGAGCGCCCGATGGAGCTGACCCTAGGGTTTAAATTTTTGGTAGGTCCATTATTTTGGACCACAACAAATATCCATGAAATCAGGACTTAAAGTTTATTCCATGTAAGTCCCATTGATTTTGAATGAATTTTGGTCAAAATCAAAATTGTATTTAATCGCTCAAATCTTGCGAAGATTTGAATGTAGAAAATATTTCGATGCCAAACGAAATATCCAAAAAAATCTCTTTTTTAATTTTTTTGAACCCCAGTTGATCCACTTGTACTTGAACACGAACCAATGCCATAGTCAGACAGCGCTCGCTATCAGCTATCATGATCGGCATGCTTGCAGCTCGGGCACGTAACACCACGATGTCCACCTCTAATTGACATAGTTAAACATGTGCAATATAGAGCTTTTGAGTGAGAGGTGAGCATGTGCTGATCTTGCCATTTGTCGATTAGGTCGAGCAAGACCACAATACTGACTGTCTCTCAAAATAGGCTTTTGCACCGTTTTATATACAAAGCAATCATCGAACCAAGTACACTGCCGAATGATACAAGATAGTGAGGTAGCCCTCAAATTATGCCGATAACGCCCCAGGAGGGAATATATTGAGCTAAGATTTGACAGATGGTGCAGAAACCATAGCTGTGGGAGAGCATGCTGTCTATTATTTCTGGATTCCTACTATCGTGAACATGTTGCATGTGTCTAACTCCTAGATCCTAAGTGCTACTGATTACTCTTCCTCTTAAGTATTGACACACTACTAGGGAAATGCTTATACACAGAAGCTCACCAGTAGCGCTTTTTAAAAAGGAAACGCTGCTGCTAAGTAGCAGTAGCGCTTGGTCTAAATGAGCGCTGGTACGATGCACATAGTAGTAGCGCTGTAGATAAAAAACACGCTACTACTACAATTGCCAGACAGTTGCAAGTAGGCTAGGTATACTAGTAGCACTCATGCGTTAAAAGCGCTACTGCTATTGTACTTAGCAGTAGTGGTGTTTGATAACCAGCGCTACTACTACGGGGCACCTTATCCGTACACGGCCCACGCGCGTCCTCACTCTCCCCTTCACACTCTCACTCACTCTGCCGTGCGCCGTCGCCCACTAGCGCCCCCAAGGTCCCTCCCTCCATCCTTCTCCCTCCGGCGGCCCCCTCCTCCTCCTCCCTCGTCCTCCTCCTCCCTCCTCCCCCCCTCTCTCCTCCCGCTCTCTCCTGCCCCTCCCTCCTCCTGCTCTCTCCTCCCCCCCTCTGTTGGGAAGCGTAGTAATTTCAAAAAAATTCATATGCACATGCAAGATTACGGTGATGCATAGCAATGAGAGGGAGAGTGTTGTCCACGTACCCTCGTAGACCCGGAAGCGTTAGCACAACGCGGTTGATGTAGTCGTACGTTTTCATGATCCGACCGATCCAAGTACCGAACGCATGGCAGCTCCGAGTTCAGCACACATTCAGCTCGATGACGTCCCGCGAACTTCGATCCAGCAAAGCTTCGCCGGAGAGTTTCGTCAGTGCGACGGCGTGATGACAGTGATGATGATGCTACCGACGTAGGGCTTTGCCTAAGCACCGCTACGATATGATCAAGGTGGATTATGGTGGAGGGGGGCACCGCACACGGCTAGGAGAGATCAACAGATCAACTCGTGTGTCTAGAGGTGCCCCCTGCCCCCGTATATAAAGGAGCAAGCGGGAGGCCGGCCGGCCCCTTGTGGGCGCGCTAGGAGGAGGAGTCCTCCTCCTAGTAGGAGGGGAAAGGAAGGGGGAGAGGGAGAAGGAAAGGGGGGCGCCCCCCCTCTCCTAGTCCAATTCGGACCAGAGGGGGAGGGGCGCGCGGCCAACCCTAGGCTAGCCCTTTCTCTCTCCACTAAGGCCCATAAGGCCCACTATTTCTCCCGGGGGGTTCCGGTAACCCTCCGACACTCCAATTTTCTCCGAAACCACCCGAAACACTTCTGGTGTCCGAATATAGTCGTCCAATATATCGATCTTTACGTCTCGACCATTTCGAGACTCCTCGTCATGTTCGTGATCATATCCGGGACTCCGAACTATCTTCGGTACATCTAAACACAAAAACTCATAATACCGATCGTCACTGAACTTTAAGCGTGCAGGCCCTACGGGTTCGAGAACTATGTAGACCTGACCGAGACATGTCTCCAGTCGATAACCAATAGCGGAACCTGGATGCTCATATTGGCTCCTACATATTCTATGAAGATCTTTATGGGTCAAACCGCATAACAACATACGTTGTTCCCTTTGTCATCGGTATGTTACTTGCCCAAGATTCGATCGTCGATATCTCAATACCTAGCTCAATCTCGTTACTGGCAAGTCTCTTTACTCGTTACGTAATGCATCATCCCGTAACTAACTCATTAGTCACATTTCTTGCAAGGCTTATTGTGATGTGCATTACCGAGAGGGCCCAGAGATACCTCTCCGATAATCGGAGTGACAAATCCAAGTCTTGATCTATGCCAACTCAACAAGTACCATTGGAGACACTCGTAGAGCACCTTTATAATCACCCAGTTACGTTGTGACGTTTGGTAGCACACAAAGTGTTCCTCCGGTAATCAGGAGTTGCATAATCTCATAGTCATAGGAACATGGATAAGTCATGAAGAAAGCAATAGCAGTAAACTAAACGATCAAGTGCTAAGCTAACGGAATGGGTCAAGTCAATCACATCATTCTCCTAATGATGTGATCCCGTTAATCAAATGACAACTCATGTCTATGGCTAGGAAACTTAACCATCTTTGATTCAACAAGCTAGTCAAGTAGAGGCATACTAGCGACACTCTGTTTTGTCTATGTATTCACACATGTATCAAGTTTCTGGTTAATACAATTCTAGCATGAATAATAAACATTTATCATGAAATAAGGAAATAAATAATAACTTTATTATTGCCTCTAGGGCATATTTCCTTTAGTCTCCCACTTACACCAGAGTCAATAATCTAGTTCACATCGCCATGTGGTTTAACACCAATAGTTCACATCACCATGTGATTAACACCCATACACTACTAGGGAAAAGCCTATACATAGAATCTTACCAGCAGCGCGCTTTAAAATAAGGTGCTGCTGCTAACTAGCAGTAGCGCTCGCGCACAAACCTCGCTGCTGAAATGAATGTATTAGTAGCGCGCCCACTCTATGACGTGCTACTGCTATAATTGCCACGATGCCGCCGCAAGGCTAGTTATAGCAGCAGCGCGCTTGTATGAAGAGCGCTACTGCCCGCGTTTTGATTTTCGGATTGGGTTTTTTTCGCCCCTGAACGAGATGGTCGAATTTCGGTCATTTCAAAAAAATCGGTAAAATCTCAGACGAAATTACAAAAATAAAATTTGAATATTTGAATGAAATTTGACCGAAATATTGCCGAAATTCGGCCGAAATTTGAGAGAAATTTTGAAATCAACAGAGGAAAAGCATAGCAGATCGAGTTCTAGGGATTAATAAATCTGAATCAGTCCAATAATATGCATCGGAGAAGCAACGAAGAAGGAGGCACCCTGATGCTACCTGCGCATCAGTCCAAGATATAAAAATAATCCTCACTGCCGCAGAAATCAAGCACCATGTCGTGGCCTTGGAGTAGCAAGGGAGAAGAAACTATATGTGGTGGAGGAGGCGCGAGGTGGCCCATGACGGAGGCTGCGCGTCCACGCGCACGGACGCAAGCGAGCGGGCGGGAGGCACCAGTCACCGAGGCGGCTTGATGCAGCGACAGCGTGGGGATTCTTTGCCGGAGGAGGTCGCGACGGGCATGGGAAGGCGGCAGGCGGGTAGTGGCGGCGCCGCACACGGAAAGACAGAGAGGAAGCGAGAAGTTTATGGTTAGTTTCGTCATGTTTTCTCAGCCGAACCATAGTGCAAGCCTTCTAGACCTTGGGCCGGCCCAAAACTTTCAAATCGGGCCGAAACATTTGAGCGAAAGGAACATATTCCGGGCCTAGGTGAGATGACCGAAATTCGGCCGAAATTGGATTTTTTCGACCGAAAATCAAAACTGTGGCTACTGCTAGGGACCATAGTAGTAGCGCATTTACACAATAACCGCTACTGCTAAGTTTACTAAAAAAAATTAGTCCCACCTCGCTTCGTGAAGAGAGTTTGTACCACCTTAAATACGTTACTCCTCAAACTTTCACAACCACTTGGTCTTCATTGAACTCTATATGTAGAATTTGTGGCCGCAATATGAGTCTTCAGCAGTTCCTGAATTGGCGAGGACTCATATTGACAAATCATATTGTACACAAAAAGATCATTGATGATCAATGTATTTTTGATGTCTATTTTTACATGCTGACACATAGCAGTAGCGCGCTCTTTGTGAAAGGCGCTACTGCTAGGTCGTTTAGCGGTAGCGCCTTTTGCTATAGCGCGCTACTGCTAAGTCATTCCATCTCCCCCACTCTCCGACCTATCCGATCCACTCACTCTCACACTCACTCGATCTCCCCCTCAACCCCCACGCCGGTCCTCCCCCATCACCCCTCCTCCGATCTGCGCCGCCGCCACCTCCTCCTCCTCGCTGGACTCGGTGCCAGCCTCCTCCTCCGTCCTCCCTCTAGTCGCCGCTGGCCGGCCCCTCCTCGCTCTGCCTTCCTTCTCCGTCCTCCCTCCACTCGCTGCCAGCTGGCCCCTCCTCGCTCCGTCTTCCTCCTCCGTCCTACTCTCTTCTCCCTCCTCGAGTCGCCCCTCCTTCTCCCTCCACCCTCGTCCATCCACAACCCCTCCTCCCTGCTACATTTTGATTTGGTAGGCTAGTTGATTTAGAACATTTTAATTTAGTTGATTTACTTGATTTAGAACATCTTGATTTAGTTGATTTAGTAGGCTAGTTGATTTAGTTGATTTAGAACATTTTGATTTAGTTGATCTAGTATGCTAGTGGACTTAGTAGGCTAGTTGATTTAGTTGATTTCGTATGCACCATTTTATTGTTATTTTTCTGTACATGGATAGGTAGATGCTTTTGTTTTTTTGTAATATGTTATTTTTTGGCAAAATGTAGGTGCCAATTTAGTTAAATTTGCCTCTTGTTTTTTTAATCAATTATCTTAGGCAACAGGGGCCAGATGAGATGAAATGTCTTGGTAGTTGGTACCCTTATTTGGTAGATATTTGTGAAAAGTTTTTTCGGCAATAGGTGCCACCGAAATGCTTTGTCCATAAAATTGCTTCTCGCGGAAGAACCAAAAATATCACATGCTACTGTTTTTCTTTCCTGTGAAGTGAATCTTTAATCCTTTGCTCATATTGCTTTAGGAAAATGGCGCCACCACCACCACCACTATGTCGACTGTGCAAGTCAAGGTGCACCAGCAGCCTTCCAACTGGCAAGCTGTTCGGCATCTACTTCCAGCCGAGTTTTCGTCATGCGGCGGTAAGAAATTAGATGAAATGTAACAACTATTTTATTTTTAGTGTTGGCATTACTGCATTATGTCATTTTGTTTTTTTACACAGATCGTCCCATGCAATGTGAGGTTCAAATTCAACAAGCTGACAAGGGACACTGTGACATTTGAGGCTCCTGGGGGGCGTACACTATGGAGGTCGAGAAAGGATGCAATATGTCATAGATTGGAGGAGATGGATGGGCCCGTTTCCTTGCCCACATGCGTCTTACTGGTGGTGAGTTGACCAGCTTCTCCTTCAGAGCAGAAAGACCCAAGTTGGCTGTCATTTATCTCAACCTGGTGGAAGATGACGAAGATGATGAGGATGATGAAGATAATGAGGACCCACTCGATGAAGATGATGAGAACCCACTTCATGAAGCCATCATAGCTCAAAGAATGAGGCTGAGCGAGGAGGAGGTGTGCAACCTATGGGACATAATTCCGCCACATGATGACTTTGTCGGGGTGCCATTCGTGACCCGCCAAACAAGTACCATGGTCGATCGGCATGAAATGGTATGTTATACGTACTGCCTGTAGTAATTTGATGATATATATGCTTTATTGTTATACTTACAAATGCAAATTATTCGATGATATGCTTAGTGAATCCGATGATATGCTTAGTGTAGAGTCCAATGATATGCTTTGTGGAATCTAGTCGATGATATGCTTTAGTGTAGAGTCTGATCACCTGCTCTTATTAGTGTAGAATCCAATGAACTATTAATAGTGTAGATAATCCATATATACTTATTAGTAGAATTCATGATTAGTTAGTACAAATGCATAGTACTGTGTCTTTTGATAGTGTAGAAATCTAGACTTAATAGAAATATATTTGCAAGAGTATGTGCGAGTGTCGGGGGTGTCTGATCCCTCGCACACCTATGGGGATCGGTGGACCGAGCCCCTTTTGGTTCGGCAGGGGGCGGTGGATGCACAAAGAGCAGATCGAGGCGAAACACACGAGCGAGACGATCGATTTACCCAGGTTCGGGCCGCACGGATGCGTAAAACCCTACTCCTGCTTTGGTGGTTGTATTGAGTTCTTGCTCGGGAGCGGCGAGTGCTACAGTACACTCAAGCAGCTGGCGAGACCGAGCGTGAGAATGGCCGTCCTCCTCCCCTCTGTTGCGCATGGGCCTCCTTTTATATGTCTAAGGGGTCACCGACACGTGGCAACAGAGGTGAGGGTAAAAATGTAAAAGGGGTGGTAGTTGGATCCACCGCCTGCTACAGTTGTATCCTACCTAACTCTGACGGCAGGGGACAAGGGCATTAAATGCCCGTCTGTGTCACCTTGACGGCCCAGAGAGGGACCGCTAGGAACACCACCAAGCAACCAAGGGAGCCTACCCCCTCTGCCACGATGGTTCCTTGTCAGCGTCTGCTTGCCACCGCATGCCCCCGGCTGCACAGCCTCCCGCCACGTACGCCAGGAATGGTCCCGGGGTGACACGTTGGAGGGTGAGCTGGAGCGCGGGCTGCGGGGTAGTCGCTTGCCGCGGCAAGTGCCTTGCCGCGGATGTAGTCTTGTCGCGTCCGGGAGCTATCGCTCATCGGGCCTTGTCAGGGCGCACGGTGCGCCGCAGCGAGCTTCTTGAGATGCTTTGGTTGGTTCTCCCAGCAAGCTCCTCTTGCCGGGGTCTCGTCTCCTTCTCGGCAAGCTCCTTTTGCCGGGGCCTCTGCGCTTCGAGTAGCCTTCCCGGCAAGCTCCTCTTGCCGGGGCCTTGGATACTTTGTTCTTGAATGGCTCCTAAAGGAACCATGGAGGGTCTTGGCGGTCACCCGGCAAGCCTTGCCGCGGGTCGCTGCGACTGCCCGTGCACAAGTTCGGGATACTAAGGTACCCCTACTTTAGTACACCGACAGGAGCCCCCAGGCCTGGGCCATACACGGTGCCGAGCGCTGTTGGGCCAGGCCCAAAACAGTGCACGGGGACGCGTGGCCTAGGTCACGCCATAACCCACTCCGCACCCACCGCGCCCTCCCCAAATGGCATGCGTCGAACGCGGCGCCGTGCGTGACGTGGGCGGCGCGCGCAGGGCCGCGTCCTGCGCGCATGCGTCACGTCGTGGTAAGAGGCGATGGTTGGCGCGCCCCTCCCCGTAAACGGAGGGAGGCGTGGAGGCGTCGTGGGCGGAATCGTGGGTAGTTGTTTATTCGTGGCGGCGAAATGTCCGCCCCCCTTTCTCCTCCCTCTTTATAAGCAGAGGAAATAGGGGTACGGCGCCATCCGCCCGTTGCTGCTTCCAATCTCAAAACCTCCGCCGCTCCCCGCCTCCTCAGAGCAACAAGAGAGCAGCGCCCTGCTCCCCCCATTGCCACCTGCACCACCACGACCGTCGGCCTCCTCCACCACCTTCGCCATGGCTCCGAAGGGCGACAAGGGGAAAACGGCGAAGTCGACCGAGGCGCAGCGGCTCGCGACGATGCGGAAGGAGCGGGCCATCTTCCCTCCCAAGCTCGGCGCGAAGGCGTTGCGGGAGCGGTATTACCTGTTCTGGTCGGCGGAGACGCGAGCTCACCCGCGGACCAGGGTGCTCCCGGCTGAAGCCCACACGAAGGCTCCGGACGGGTACCCTTTCTTTGCTGTGTTCTTCTACTGCGGGCTCTGCCCGCCCTTTTCCGAGTTCTTCTGTGATATTATGAACACATATGGCTTCTATCTCCTTGACTTCACCCCCAATGCCGTCCTCACCATGGCAGTTTTCGCACATCTTTGTGAAAACTTTGTCGGAGTCCACCCTAGTGTAGCTCTCTTCCGCCATTTCTTTATCCCTCGAGTAGAGAGAGGAGAGACTCTGTCCGGCGGAATCGCCTGGATCTCCAGAGCCGGCAAGAAGGAATCTTATCTAGAGGGGGAGTTCCGTGGCAAGTGGGAGGAGTGGAGAGCAGATTGGTGCTGGATCATCGAGGAGAGCCCGCAGTCATTCACCGTCCGGCGCCAAGCAGCAGCGGTGCGCGGCAATGACTGGAGCGACTTGGCCCCGGAAGACAGCAAGCTGAGGATTGCCGTCACCAGGATCCAGCGCCGTAGGCTTGCCGGACTCACTGTAGGTGCTGTCGGTGCAGACTTTCTTCGCCGCCGCATTGCCCCTCTGCAGGAACGGGGAAGGCCTGCCTAGGAGTTCAAGAACGCGGCGGACATTATGAGGCTGCGCCCAGGCCTCAACTATAATTTCACTGTCCTCGAGCACACTAGCATGCTGCAGGAGCTCTTCAAATATGATTCGGATCACCCCGAAGTCTTCAGGCTGCCGCAGGGCGTCGTCCCTTTGTGCAACAACTCTGCGCTTGACCGCATCCGGGCGATGATGCCGTTGTGCGACTCGCACGGAATCGAGCCGACTTGGCAAGAGCCCGCAGACGAGGTCGTGCAGCAGTTCTTCGACGACCTGGTGGAAGTGCCAATCCGCGCCGACGAGAGGGATGGCCTCATCCGCGACACCACCGAGGCGGAGCTGGCGTACATAGCCACCAGGTTGGAAGAGGGGCCGGCAGCCGCAGCGGCAGGCGAATTGGGGTTTACTCTGGAGGAAGCGGCGGCAGAAGAGGCAAAGACTCGTGCCGAGCGAGAGGAGTTCCTCGGCAAGAAAGCGCTCGCCCGGCAAGAGGAACTTGCTGGCAAGGAAGATCTTGCCGGGGGCAGCGCCGAGCCAAGCGAGCCTGCCGGGGATGCAAGCGACTCGCTGGAGATCGACTCTTCCTCCACTTCGTTTTCCGACAGCCCACCGCCGGCTGCGCCTCCGTCTCCGCCGAGAAGGCGTCTCCTTAAGGCCGGGGATGTAGCAAGGCGGCAGGCGGGCGGGCAGTCGCCGCGCCGCATGATGCGCTCCACCGCGGCAAGCACTGTTGCCGCGGGAGCGCCCCATGCCGCCGCTGCGACTGGAGCGGGATCTTCCCGGGCTGCCGCCTCTGCTCCCGCCAAGCGACCAAGGGAGCCTACCCCTCCACCTTCCCGCGCCAGCCGCGGGCCGGATTTCGACTTCTCCGCGTTTAGCTCCGACGAGGAAGAAGAGGAGGAGTAAGTTCTTATTGTACTTGTAATTCTTTGATTTCCGCTGTTTTTGTCTTGCCTTGTTTATCACTTGCCTTCCCCTACGTCTCTTCCTTTTCAGGACTCTGGCGCAGAGAGCGGCGAAGAGGGCCAGGGTGCCGGTGATCGTCATCGAGGACGAACCCACTGCATCAACAGGGGGCGTGCCCGAGACAAACTTATCGGACCCGGCGGCTGATCTTCAGAGCAGCCCCCAGCGTAAGTGTTTTGTTTACTCTCCGCTGTTGGGCGCGCACAAAGATCCTTGCTGTGCTGATACTTGTTTGTTGACTCGTGCAGGAGCAGAGCAGCCTCACCAGGGGAGCCTGGAGACCGCACCTGAAGCGCCAAGGAGGAGTCCTCCGACGAGGGAGAGGTCTTCGTCAAGGGAGGAGCCCCCGACAAGGGATGGGACTCTGGCAAGGGAGGAGCCCCCGGCGAGGGAGGCGACTCCGGCAAGGGAGGAGCCCCCGGCTCGGCAAGGATCTCCGGCAAGGGATCGCGCCAGCGATCCCCCAGCGACAGAGACCACAGTGGTAGGCCTTGGCATAGGTAACTCCCTTGCTTCCAAACTCCCCTTGGCTTCTTCAGCTTCTTGATTTTCTTCTTGGATTTTGCTCGAATCTTGCTTGAATCTTCTCTTCCGGCCATCAGATCCATCTGCTGCAGAGCCGATGGGGACGGAGGTCGCCGCCGAGGAAGCAGCCGGCACCGGCGAGGAGGCTGCTAGGGCTGCCGCCGTAGAGGCGGGCGGGGAGTCTGGCGGTCGTACTGACGACCCGGAGGCCACAGGAGCGCCAGGCGCTGCTCCGACCACTGACTCCTCCGCCGCTGCTGCCGCGGCGGGCTCCGAAGAGCCCCAGCCTGACATCTACCTGAAGGCCGGTGAGAACATCTTCATCAGCCTCCCCTGGGCGTCAAGCTCTAGGGCGCCGATCGAGGGGGAGACGCTGGACGGAGAGGTGCTTGCCTCTGCCGGGCTGAAGCTGGTTGACGCGCCGAGCAGCAGCAACGGCGATCCTGAAGAGGAGCGCCTGCTGCGGAAGCTAGTGGCGCTCTACCGCACCCGGCAGGCCAAGCTGGAGTCCCGCGAGGCGCTCGTGGCAAAGGCTGGCATCGACATCGAGAAGCGTGCAGAAGAGCTCCGAGGCGCCCATCAGGGAGCTCTCCGCTTCCTGGCAAAGGAGCGGGAGCAACTTGCCGAGGCGCAGCAGGCCTTCCTCCTCGAGAAGGACGATGTCGAAGAGCGCCAACGGCTCATCGCGGAGAAGTTATCTTCGCAGGATGGTGACTTGGCGCAGCGGTCGGTCAACCTTGACAGCCAGGAGGAGGAACTTGCCGCATGCGAGCGGGCAGTTGGCGGAGCCGTCAAGCAGGCCGTAGACGCCGCCGCAGCTGCCGAGGCCGCCAAGGCTGAGCTGGAGCTGAAGGTGACGCAGCTGGAGGCGGACCTCAAGGCGAGCGGCGACGAGCTTGCCGCGCTCAAGCTTGAGCGTGAGAGGGACGCCAACAGCTATTCGGAGCTGCAGGCCCTCCTCACCGAGAGAACCAAGGAGCTGGACGCCGCCAAGGCTTCAAATGCTGATCTTGAAATGAAGCTGGCGGCTCTGACCGAATCTCTGGACGGCGCCAAGCGGCAGGAGGCGGCCGTGAAGGAGGAGGTTAAGGCCGGCAAGGTGCTGCTGGCGAAGGCTGCCGCCGCCCGGAAGACTTTGTCGGAGGATATGGAGCACTGGATGGAGGGCCTGGTGGACGTCGCCGCGGATGTTGACAAGGAGCTGGCACAGTTGGGGATGGTGGATCTCGCGTACTCCTCCGACGAGAACCTCCAACCCAGCGCCAAGCTCACTCTGTTCTTCAAGGGCGTGGCGACGACGCTCCAGCGAATCCGGGAGCAGTTTCCAAAGCAGCTTGCCGACGAGTCGCGCAAGATCTACGCGGGAGCTCTCCAGAAGGTGCTGATGAAGGTCGCCTTCCACAACCCAGGCCTCCGCCTCAACAACGTCCTCAGAAGCCTGCCGCCAGATGCTGACCTGGAGGAGCTCAAGGCCCTTGTCGCACCCATTGTGGACAAGGTGAGCGGCATCAGGAGGGTCGAAGGCGACCGCGTAGACTAGGCCATTTATCTTCTTCTTTCCTTGTCGTTGTCAATCATGTTATGCAAAACAGTCTGTTAGAGCTGCGACAAGTTATTCTGTAATATACTTCTATCTTGGATAGTAATTGCTATGTTATTTCCTTTATTCGCTTCCTCCCCTTGTATGTTTTTACCCTACGCTTTTAGGAAACTTGCCGGTGCAGGCACCTTGCCGCGAGCGCTGAGTGCGGAACATCAGCAGTGGAACTGCAACCGACAGGAAACCTCGTCGCGGAGCTAGTCGCAGCTTACTTAAGTCGTTGAGCGGACTCGAAACGACAGTAAGGCAACTAGCTACGAGTTGGTTCCCTGCCGGCGGTGCCACAACCGACAAGAAACCTTGTCGCAGAGCTAGTCGCAGCTCACTTAAGTCGTTGAGCGGACTCGAAACAACAGTAAGGGCGCGACTAGGTACGACTTGGTTCCTCCGCGCACAGGTTTTCCATACAAGGGACGATCGCAAGAGGGAAGATAACTCTATAAATTTAATTGCTGCATTATTTCCTTTACTTGACTCCTTCCTTTGTATGTTTTTACCCTGCGCATATAGGGAACTTGCCGGCGCGGGCACGCTTGCCGCGAGTGCTGAGTGCGGAACGTCAGCGATCTGCGGGCGGTGCTGCGGCCGACAAGAAACCTCGTCGCGGAGCTAGTTGCAGCTCACTTAAGTTGTTGAGCGGGGCTCGAAACAACAGTAAGGGCGCAACTAGCTACGAGTCGGCTCCTCCGTGCCCAGGTTTCCCATACAAAGCACGGGCGTTCAAGGAAAATAACCTAAAAACTTAAGGAAAGTCTGATTGCTCAAACTTTGGCACTTATCTTTCTCTGTTGTTTGCTCTCCCGGGGGTATGTGCTGAGCACATAATCTTTATGCACGGGGTCTGCGCCCGGCTTTGTACAAAGGATTACATGCAATAGCGGCAAGACTTTGTACAAATGGGTGGTTGCCGGACAGGGTCCGACAACCGCGCCTCACGGGCAAAGCTTGCGAAGATGCGCAATATTCCAGGAGTTGCTCACTGGTACGCCATCTTCGGTCCCAAGGCGGACAACGCCAAGCCTGGTGACTCGCTTCACTCGGTAAGGGCCTTCCCACTTCGGCGTGAACTTGTTGGAAATCTTGGCGGACAGATCACTCCAAGGAAACAAGGTCGCCTTCGTCGAAACTTCGGGCGTTAACTTTGCGGCTATGGTAGCGGCGCAAAGCTTGCCGGTAGCGAGCAGCTCGTACGGCAGCCCGAAGACGATCTTCCTCAAGGAGCAGCGCACCATCTTGCCGCAGCCGCTCTTGCTCAAGCTCATCATAAGCGAGCACTTGAGGTGACCCGTATACGAGTTCCGTGGGGGTAACTGCCTCCGCTCCATAGACTAGAGCGAAAGGTGTCTGGCCGGTGGCTCGATTTGGCGTCATTCTGATCGACCAAAGAACCACCCGCAGCTCTGCGCCAAAGCCTCTGCCGGGGCGGCGGCGGCAAACGGTGCGGGGAACGAGATATGCTCGGACTTCTAACTGTGTTAGAAGGAGCAACATCTCGTCCGAGCAACTGCGCCACGCTCACGCCAGCATGTTGGCGTGCATGCTGATCCTGAGCACTCCGGGATCCGCCGGCTTGATCTTGGCCCAGCAGGCGTATGGTACCGTGGGTACCATGACGCTGCTGGTCCCGCGCCTCCTGGGATGGGCGCGGTGCGTGTACGGACGCCGAGGTCTTGGAGTGGGCGCGGTCATTGTGGGAGGCGACCGCGCCGCCGACGTGCGGCGCAGCCTGGTCCTCGGACCTGGCAGCGCCACGAGTCTCCCCGTCGGCGCCCGCTCTTCCGCCGGCGCCTGCTCCACCAGCCGTCCGCTCTGGCGACGGCGGGCTCGGCGCAGACGGAGCAGCTGCCTCCGAAACCTTCTTCTTCGGCGGCATGTTGATGAAGACGATGGAGATTCGGCTCGTGCGAATGCCGGATCAGGTTCGTACAACCTCGACGCACCCCCTACCTGGCGCGCCAAAGATGTCGGGGGTGTCTGATCCCCCGCACACCTATGGGGATCGGCGGACCGAGCCCCTTTTGGTTCGGTAGGGGGCGGTGGATGCACAAAGAGCAGATCGAGGCGAAACACACGAGCGAGACGATCGATTTACCCAGGTTCGGGCCGCACGGATGTGTAAAACCATACTCCTGCTTTGGTGGTTGTATTGAGTTCTTGCTCGGGAGCGGCGAGTGCTACAGTACACTCAAGCAGCTGGCGAGACCGAGCGTGAGAATGGCCGTCCTCCTCCCCTCTGTTGCGCATGGGTCTCCTTTTATATGTCTAAGGGGTCACCGACACGTGGCAACAGAGGTGAGGGTAAAAATGTAAAAGGGGTGGTAGTTGGATCCACCGCCTGCTACAGTTGTATCCTACCTAACTCTGACGGCAGGGGACAAGGGCATTAAATGCCCGTCTGTGTAACCTTGACGGCCCAGAGAGGGACCGCTAGGAATGCCACCGTCTGCCACGATGGTTCATTGTCAGCGTCTGCTTGCCACCGCATGCCCCCGGCTGCACAGCCTCCCGCCACGTATGCCAGGAATGGTCCCGGGGCGACACGTTGGTGGGTGAGCTGGAGCGCGGGCTGCGGGGTAGTAGCTTGCCGCGGCAAGCGCCTTGCCGCGGATGTAGTCTTGTCGTGTCCGGGAGCTTGTCGCTCACCGGGCCTTGTCGGGGCGCGCGGTGCGCCGCAGCGAGCTTCTTGAGATGCTTTGGTTGGTTCTCCCGGCAAGCTCCTCTTGCCGGGGTCTCGTCTCCTTCCCGGCAAGCTCCTTTTGCCGGGGCCTCTGCGCTTCGAGTAGCCTTCCCGGCAAGCTCCTCTTGCCGGGGCCTTGGATACTTTGTTCTTGAATGGCGACTAAAGGAACCATGGGGGGTCTTGGCGGTCACCCGGCAAGCCTTGCCGCGGGTCACTGCGACTGCCCGTGCACAAGTTTGGGATACTAAGGTACCCCTACTTTAGTACACCGACAACGAGGCTATTTATTAATTGATATGTTTTTCTTATTCAGAAATTGCCAAAGAACCTATCTGTGAGTTGTGGTATCGAGCCTGATGAAGAAGGCTCAGCTGGACTACGCCTTACCGCAAGGTGCTCCGTCACCACCTGTACTTACCGCATGGACACAGACGGTCGCACACACTTAAACTTGGTTGGGTGGAAGAGATTCCTCGTTGGCAAGAATCTTCGTGTTGGACAGGCCATCCTAATTACTATCAGGAACACCCACCGCCCAGGCTTGAGGATGATGATCGTCGTCGATATCATCTAGAACTACATGTGTGTGTGTGGCTATATCATCTAGAACTACATATGATGATCGTCGTCGATATCATGTAGAACTACATATGATGATCGTCGTCAATATTATCTGGAACTACATATGATGATCGTCGTCGATATCACCTTGTACTACTTGAGGATGCATGTTGAGTATATATGAAATTATTATCTAGTAATCCCTCGGTTCCAAATTACTCGTCGTGGTTTTAGTTCAAATTTGAACTAAAACCACGACGAGTAATTTGGAACCGAGGTAGTACTACCTAGTACCTATAATGCTTTATGAAATTGATATCTAGTAGTACCTAGTATCTAGAAAATGCTGTTTATTGAAGCCGAAATGGGGTAGGAAGCCGGGGGGAAATGATGAAAGATATAGTAGTAGCGCATGGCAAGGAAATCGCTACAGCTAATTAATAGTAGCGCGTTCCGAAAACACACTACTGATACAGTCCAGAGTAGTAGCGCGTGTACAGACCGTGCTACTACTAACAACTAGCTGTAGCGCCTTATTGGTCGCGCGGCTGCCCGCGCTGCTAATAGCCCCAAAACCCGCGCTACTACTAGGGTTTTCTCTAGTAGTGATAGTTCACATCGTCATGTGACCAACACCCAAAGGGTTTACTAGAGTCAATGATCTAGTTCACATCGCCATGTGATTAACACCCAAAGAGTACTAAGGTGTGATCATGTTTTCTTTGTGAGAGAAGTTTAGTCGACGGGTCTGCCACATTCAGAGCTGTATGTATTTTTGCAAATATTCTATGTCTGCAATACTCTGCACGGAGCTACTCTAGCTAATTGCTCCCACTTTCAATATGTATCCAGATCAAGACTCAGAGTCATCCAGATCGGTGTTAAAGCTTGCATCGACGTAACTTTTTACGACGAACTCTTTATCACCTCCATAACCAAGAAGTATTTCCTTAGTCTTCTAAGGATAATTTTGACCAATGTCCAGTGATCTACTCCTAGATCACTATTGTACTCCCTTGCCAAACTCAGGGTAGGGTATACAATAGGTCTGGTATATAGCATGGCATACTTTATAGAACCTATGGCTGAGGCATAGGGAATGACTTTCATTCTCTCTTTATCTTCTGCCATGCTCGGGCTTTGAGTCTTACTCAACTTAACACCTTGCAACACAGGCAAGAACTCCTTCTTTGACTATTCCATTTTGATCTACTTCAAAATCTTGTCAAGGTATGTACTCATTGAAAAAACTTATCAAGCGTCTTGATCTATCTCTATAGATCTTGATGCTCAATATGTAAGTAGCTTCACCAAGGTATTTCATTGAAAAACTCTTATTCAAGTATCCTTTTATGCGATCCAGAAATTCTATATCATTTTCAATTAACAATAGGTCATCCACATATAATATTAGAAATGCTACAGAGCTCCCACTTACTTTGTTGTAAATACAGACTTCTCCAAAAGTCTGTATAAATCCATATGCTTTGATCACACTATCAAAACGTTTATTCCAAATCCGAGAAGCTTGCACCAGTCCATAAATGGATCACTGGAGCTTGCAGACTTTGTTAGCTCCCTTTGGATCGACAAAACCTTCCGGTTGCATCATATACAACTCCTCTTCCAGAAATCCATTTAGGAATGCAGTTTTGACATCCATTTGCCAAATTTCATAATCATAAAATGCGGCAATTGCTAACATGATTCGGACAAACTTAAGCATCACTACGGGTGAGAAAGTCTCATTGTAGTCAACTCCTTGAACTTGTCGAAAACCTTTCACAACAAGTCGAGCTTTGTAGATAGTAACATTACGGTCAGCGTCGGTCTTCTTCTTAAAGATCCATTTATTCTCTATGGCTTGCCGATCATCGGGCAAGTCAACCAAAGTCCACACTTTGTTCTCATACATGGATCCCATCTTAGATTTCATGGCTTCAAGCCATTTTGCGGAATTTGGGCTCACCATCGCTTCTTCATAGTTCGTAGGTTCACCTTGAGCAAGTAACATGACCTCCAGAACAGGTTTACCGTACCACTCTGGTGCGGATCTTACTCTGGTTGACCTACAAGGTTCGGTAGTAACTTGATCTGAAGTTTCATGATCAATATCATTAGCTTCCTCACTGATTGGTGTAGGTGTCACAGGAACTGAGTTCTGTGATGAACTACTTTCCAATAAGGGAGCAGGTACAGTTACCTCATCAAGTTCTACTTTCCTCCCACTCACTTCTTTCGAGAGAAACTCCTTCTCTAGAAAGGATCCATTCCTAGCAACGAATGTCTTGCCTTTGGATCTATGATATAAGGTTACCCAACAGTCTCCTATGGGTATCCTATGAAGACACATTTCACTGATTTGGGTTTGAGCATATCGGGATGAAACTTTTTCACATAAGCATCGCAACCCCAAACTTTAAGAAACGACAACTTGGGTATCTTGCCAAACCACAGTTCATAAGGTGTCGTCTCAATGGATTTAGATGGTGCCCTATTTAATGTGAATGCAGTTGTCTCTAATGCATAACCCCAAAATGATAGTGGTAAATTGGTAAGAGACATCAGAGATTGCACTATATCCAATAAAGTACGGTTATGATGTTCGGACACACCATTATGTGGTGTTCCAGGTGGCATGAGTTTGTGAAACTGTTCCACATTGTTTTAATTGAAGGCCAAACTCGTAACTCAAATATTTGCCTCTACGATCAGATCATAGAAACTTTATTTTCTTGTTACGATGATTCTCTACTTCACTCTGAAAATCTTTAACTTTTCGAGTGTTTCAGACTTGTGTTTCATCAAGTAGATATACACATATCTGCTCTAATCATATTTGAAGGTTAGAAAACATTGATACCCGCCGTGAGTCTCAACACTCATTGGACCGCATACATCGGTATGTATTATTTCCAATAAGTCAGTGGCTCACTCCATTGCTCCGGAGAACGGAATCTTAGTCATCTTGCCCATGAGGCATGGTTCGCAAGCATAAAAAATGATTCATAATCAAGTGATTCGAAAAGCCCATCAGCATGGAGTTTCTTCATGCGCTTTGCACCAATATGACCTAAACGACAGTGCCACAAATAAGTTGTATTGTCATTATTAGCTTTGCATCTTTTGGCTTCAATATTATGAATATGTGTACCACTACGATCGAGATCCAATGAACCATTTTCATTGGGTGTATGACCATAGAAGGTTTTATTCATGTAAACAGAACAACAATTATTCTCTAACTTAAATGAATAACCATATTGCAATAAACATGATCAAATCATATTCATACTCAACGCAAACACCAAATAACATTTATTTAGGTTTAACACTAATCCTGAAAGTATAGGGAGTGTGAGATGATGATCATATCAATCTTGGAACCACTTCCAAACACATCGTCACTTCACCCTTAACTAGTCTCTGTTCATTCTGCAACTCCTGTTTCGAGTTACTACTCTTAGCAACTGAACCAGTATCAAATACCGAGGGGTTAATATAAACACTAGTAAAGTACACATCAATAACATGTATATCAAATATAGCATTGTTCACTTTGCCATCCTTCTTATCCGCCAAATACTTGGGGCAGTTCCGCTTCCAGTGACCAGTCCCTTTGTAGTAGAAGCACTTAGTCTCAGGATTAGGTCCATACTTGGGCTTCTTCACTTGAGCAGCAACTTGCTTGCTGTTCTTCTTGAAGTTCCCCTTCTTCCCTTTGCCCTTTTTCTTGAAACTAGTGGTCTTGTCAACCATCAACACTTGATGTTTTTCTTGATTTGTACCTTCGCCGATTTAGCATCGTGAAGAGCTTGGGATTTGTTTTTGTCATCCCTTGCATATTGTAGTTCATCATGAAGTTCTAGTAACTTGGTGATAGTGACTAGAGAACTTTGTCAATTACTATCTTATCTGGAAGACTAACTCCCACTTGATTCAAGCAATTGTAGTACCCAGACAATCGAAGCACATGCTCACTGGTTGACCTATTCTCCTCTATCTTTTAGGCAAAGTACTGTCAAAGGTCTCATACCTCTCAACAAGGGCATGAGTATGAAATACCCTTTTCAACTCTTGGAATATCTTATATGCTCCGTGGCGTTCAAAACATTTTTGAAGTCCTGGTTCTAAGTCGTAAAGCATGGTGCACTAAACTATCAAGTAGTCATCATACCGAGCTTTTGTCAAGCGTTCATAACGTCTGCATCTGCTCCTGCAATAGGTCTGTCACCTAGCGGTGCATCAAGGACATAATTCTTCTGTGCAGCAATGAGGATAATCCTCAGATCACAGATCTAATACGCATCATTGCTACTAACATCTTTCAACTTAGTTTTCTCTAGGAACATATCAAAAATAAAATAGGGGAGCTAAACGGAAGCTATTGATCTACAACATAGATATGCTAATATTACCAGGACTAAGTTCATGATACATTTAAAGTTCAATTAATCATATTACTTAAGAACTCCTACTTAGATAGACATCCCTCTAGTGATCTAAATGATCACGTGATCCAAATCAACTAAACCATGTCCAATCATCACGTGAGATGGAGTTGTTTTCAATGGTGAACATCACTATGTTGATCATATCTACTATATGATTCACGCTCGACCTTTTGGTCTCGAGTGTTGTGAGGACATATCTACATATGCTAGGCTCGTCAAGATTAACTCGAGTATTCTGCGTGTGCAAAACTGGCTTGCACCCGTTGTATTTGAACGTACAGCTTATCACACTCGATCATCACGTGGTGTCTCAGCACGACGAACTTTCACAACAGTGCATACTCAGGGAGAACACTTATACCTTGAAATTTATTGAGAGATCATCTTATAATGCTACCGTCAAACAAAGCAGAATAAGATGCATAAAGGATAAACATCACATGCAATCAATATAAGTGATATGATATGGCCATAATCATCTTGTGCCTTTGATCTCCATCTCCAAAGCACCATCATGATCACCATCATCACCGGCGTGACACCTTGATCTCCATCGTAGCATCGTTGTCGCCTCGCCAATTATTGCTTCTACAACTATCACTACCTCTTAGTGATAAAGTAAAGCAATTACAGGGCGATTGCATTGCATACAATAAAGAGACAACCATATGGCTCCTACAGGTTGCCGATAACTCGGTTACAAAACATGATCATCTCATACAATAAAATATAGCATCATGCCTTGACCATATCACATCACAACATGCCCTGCAAAAACAAGTTATACATTCTCTACTTTGTTGTTGCAAGTGTTACGTGGCTGCTACGGGCTGAGCAAGAACCATTCTTACCTACGCATCAAAACCACAACGATAGTTCGTCAAGTTAGTGTTGTTTTAACCTTCCCAAGGACTGGGCGTAGCCACACTCGGTTCAACTAAAGTTGGAGAAACTCACTCCCGCCAGCCACCTATGTGCAAAGCACGTCGGTAGAACCAGTCTCGCGTAAGCGTACACGTAATGTCGGTCCGGGCCGCTTCATTCATCAATACCTCCGAACCAAAGTATGACATGCTGGTAAGCTGTATGACTTGTATCGCCCACAACTCACTTGTGTTCCACTCGTGCATATAACATATACGCATAAACCTGGCTCGGATGCCACTGTTGGGAAATGTAGTAATTTCAAAAATTTCCCTACGCACACGCAAGATCATGGTGATGCATAGCAAGGAGAGGGGAGAGTGTTGTCCACGTACCCTCGTAGGCCGAAAGCAGAAGAGTTAGCACAACGTGGTTGATGTAGTCGTACGTCTTCATGATCCGACCGATCCAAGTACCTAACGCACGACACCTCCGAGTTCAGCACACGTTAACCTCGATGACGTCCCGTGAGCTTCGATCTAGCAAAGCTTCGCCGGAGAGTTTCGTCAGCATGACGGCATGATGACGATGGTGATGATGCTACCGACGCAGGGCTTTGACTAAGCACCACTACGATATGATCGAGGTGGATTATGGTGGAGGGGGCACCGCACACGGCTGGGAGAGACCAACAGATCAACTCGTGTGTCTAGAGGTGCCCCCTGCCCCCGTATATAAAGGAGCAAGGGGGAGGCCGTCCGGCCCCTGGTGGGCGCACCAGGAGGAGGAGTCCTCCTCCTAGTAGGAGTAGGACTCCCCTCTTTCCTACTCCTATTAGGAGGGGTAAAGGAAGGGGGAGAGGGAGAAGGAAAGGGGGGCGCCGCCCCCCTCTCCTAGTCCAATTCGAACCAGAGGGGGAGGGGCATGCGGCCTGCCATAGGCCAGCCCTCTCTCTCGCCACTAAGGCCCATAAGGCCCACTATTTCTCCCAGGGGGGTTCCGTTGACCCTCCAGCACTCCGGTTTTCTCCGAAACCACCCGGAACACTTCCGGTGTCCGAATATAGTCGTCCAATATATCGATCTTTACGCCTCGACCATTTCGAGACTCCTCGTCATGTCCATGATGATATCCGGGACTCCGAACTACCTTCAGTACATCAAAACACAAAAACTCATAATACCGATCGTCACCGAACTTTAAGCGTGCGGACCCTACGGGTTCGAGAACTATGTAGACATGACCGAGACATGTCTCCGGTCAATAACCAATAGCGGAACCTGGATGCTCATATTGGCTCCTACATATTCTACGAAGATCTTTATCGGTCAAATGGCATAACAACATACGTTGTTCCCTTTGTCATCAGTATGTTATTTGCCCGAGATTCAATCGTTGGTATCTCAATACCTAGCTCAATCTCGTTACCGACAAGTCTCTTTACTCGTTATGTAATGCATCATCCCATAACTAACTCATTAGTCACATTGCTTGCAAGGCTTATTGTGATGTGCATTACCGAGAGGGCCCAGAGATACCTCTCCGATAATCGGAGTGACAAATCCTAGTCTCCATAGATGCCAACTCAACAAGTACCATCAAAGACACCTGTAGAGCACCTTTATAATCACCCAGTTATGTTGTGACATTTGGTAGCACACAAAGTGTTCCTCCGGTAATCGGGAGTTGCATAATCTCATAGTCATAGGAACATGTATAAGTCATGAAGAAAGCAATAGCAGTAAACTAAACGATCAAGTGCTAAGCTAACGGAATGATTCAAGTCAATCACATCATTCTCCTAATGATGTGATCCCGTTAATCAAATGACAACTCATGTCTATGGCTAGGAAACTTAACCATCTTTGATTCAACGAGCTAGTCGAGTAAAGGCATACTAGTGACACTCTGTTTTGTCTATGTATTCGCACATGTATCAAGTTTCTGGTTAATACAATTCTAGCATGAATAATAAACATTTATCATGAAATAAGGAAATAAATAATAACTTTATTATTGCCTCTAGGGCATATTTCCTTCACCCTCCTCCTGCTCTCTCCCGCTCCTCCCTCGATGTTTTTTCAAAACTATCACATTTATTATAGAAAATTCAGAAACTATACCATCTAATGCAAAAAAATCAAAATAATGACCCCGTCGGCCTCGTGTGGGCCGAAGTGGGTGTTTTTAGTCGGCGGTTGGCCGAAAAGGTCTCTTTGGTCACGCATTGGCCGAAGAGATCCGTAGCTGTGCCTTTTTGGTCGGCAGTAGGCCGAAAAGTACTCTTTGGTCGGAAGTAGGCCGAAAAGTCCCTAGGGCCCACCTTTTCATGTGAACGGGAGGCCGAAGCTGCATGGCTGCACTCTTTGGCTTGTGTTAGGCCGAAATGGAATTTTTTTTGAATTTTGACTTATGAATCTAATTAGGAGACATATATTGTTTTATGTATGCGAGAGACATATTACGATTAATCCGCATTGTTATTCAGTTATATTTCCAAAGAGACTGCAACCAATAATTAAGATATAAGTACATTTGAATTAAATGGTAGGGCTGAACTTAAAAAATATAACTTACATACTACATGAAGGCATCATTGTCATCCTCCATTGATGCAGCACTCTTGCCCTTTGACGATGCGATACTCTTGTCCTCCGTCGATGCAACACTCGTGCCCTTCGATGATTGATACGTCTACGTCGTATCTAGTTTTCCAAACACTTTTGCCATTGTTTTGGACTCTAACTTGCATGATTTGAATGGAACTAACCCGAACTGACGTTGTTTTCAGCAGAATTGCTATGGTGTTATTTATGTGCAGAAACAAAAGTTCTCAAAATGACCTGAAACTTCACGGAACATCTATTCGGAAATAATAAAAATCCTTGCAAAATATGAAGACCAGGGGGCCCACCACCTGTCCACGAGGGTGGGGGCGCGCCCCCTACCTCGTGGACCCCCTGGAGCTCCTTCGACCTCAACTCCAACTCTATATATTTGGTTTCAGGGAGAAAAAATCAGAGAGAAGGATTCATCACGTTTTACGATACGGAGCCACCACCAAGCCCTAAAACCTCTCGGGAGGGCTGATCTAGAGTCCGTTCGGGGCTTCGGAGAGGGGAATCCATCGCCATCATCATCATCAACCATCCTCCATCACCAATTTCATGATGATCACCGCCGTGCGTGAGTAATTCCATCGTAGGCTTGCTAGACGGTGATGGGTTGGATGATATCTATCATGTAATCGAGTTAGTTTTGTTAGGGTTTGATCCCTAGTATCCACTATGTTCTGAGATTGATGTTGCTATGACTTTGCTATGCTTAATGCTTGTCACTAGGGCCCGAGTGCCATGATTTCAGATCTGAACCTATTATGTTTTCATCAATATATGAGAGTTCTTGATCCTATCTTGCAACTCTATAGTCACCTATTATGTGTTATGATCCGTTAACCCCGAAGTGAAAATAATCGGGATACTTACCGGTGATGACCGTAGTTTGAGGAGTTCATGTATTCACTATGTGTTAATGCTTTGGTCTGGTACTCTATTAAAAGGAGGCCTTAATATCCCTTAGTTTCCGTTAGGACCCCGCTGCCATGGGAGGGTAGGACAAAAGATGTCATGCAAGTTCTTTTCCATAAGCACGTATGACTATAATCGGAATACATGCCTACATTACATTGATGAATTAGAGCTAGTTCTGTGTCACCCTATGTTATGATTGTTACATGATGAACCGCATCCGGCATAATTCTCCATCACCGATCCATTGCCTAAGAGCTTTCCATATACTGTTCTTCGCTTATTTACTTTTCCGTTGCTATTGCTATCATTATTGCAAAATACTAAAAACATTACTTTTGCTATTGTTACCTTTTGCTACCGTTACCACTACTATCATATTACTTTGCTACTAAATACTTTGCTGCAGATATTAAGTTTGCAGATGTGGTTGAATTGACAACTCAGCTGCTAATACTTGAGAATATTCTTTGGCTCCCCTTGTGTCGAATCAATAAATTTGGGTTGAATACTCTACCCTCGAAAACGGTTGCGATCCCCTATACTTGTGGGTTATCAAGACTATTTTCTGGCGTTGTTGCCGGGGAGCATAGCTCTATTCTTTGAGTCACTTGGGATTTATATCTGCTTATCATTATGAAGAACTTGAGAGATCCAAAAACCAAGATTTATCCCTCAACTATGAGGGGAGGTAAGGAACTGCCATCAAGCTCTGCACTTGATTCACCTTCTGTTTTGAGTAAGCTTGCGACACCTAAACCTGCTTCTGCTATTCGTTTTGATACGTCGCATGTTATTGATGATGTCACTTCTACTATGCATGATACTTATGATGAAACTACTTCTATGCTTGATACTATTGTGCCACTTGGTGAATTTCTTGATGAACAACTTGCTAGGGTTAGAGAGAATGAAAATATTGAATCTGATAATATTGATGAAAGTGATGATGAAGACTAGCCCGTTATTACTAAGGGTTATGTTTTTCATAAAGAAGCTTCTTTAGCTATTTTAGCTTGCAAAGTTAGTTACGAACTTAAGAGGTTATTAGCTAAATGGAATAAGCAATCTCTAAAGGCTAGGATGAAACCTGACCCTGCTTTTACTACTTCACCTATCTTTGTTACTGATAAGGATTATGAATTCTCTGTTGATCCTGATATGACTACTTTGGTTGAATGTGATCCTTTTCATGGCTATGAATCTGAAACTGTTGTGGCACATCTTAATAAATTAAATGATATAGCCACCCTATTCACTAATGATGAGAGAACTCATTACTTTTATATCCTCAAAATATTTCCGTTCTCATTAAATGCTGATGCTAAGATATGGTTTAATTCTCTTGATCCTGGTTATGTGCGTAGTCCCTAGGATGTGATTTATTACTTCTCTGCTAAATATTTCCCTGCTCATAAGAAACAAGCTGCTTTAAGGGATATATATAATTTTGTGCAAATTTAAGAAGAGAGTGTCCCACAAGCTTGGGGGAGGCTTCTCCAATTAATTAATGCTTTGCCTGATCATCCTCTTAAGAAAAATGAAATACTTGATATCTTTTATAATGGACTAACTGATGCTTCCAGAGATTACCTGGATAGTTGTGCTGGTTCTGTTTTCAGGGAAAGAACACCGGATGAAGCTGAAATTCTATTGAATAATATGTTGGCAAATTAAAATAATTGGACACTTCCTGAGCCAGCTCCTGAGCCTATTCCTAAACCAACTCCGAATAAGAGGGGTATTCTATTTCTCAGTCCTGAAGATATGCAAGAGGTAAAGAAATCTATGAAAGAAAAAAGTATTAAAGCCGAAGATGTTAAGAATTTACCTCCTATTGAAGAAATACATGGTCTTAATTTACCGCCTATTGAAGAAACATATGATCTTAATCCATTACCTATTGAAGAAACTCATGGTCTTGATAACCCGACACAGGTAGTAAAGGTAAATTCTCTCTATAGATAGGATAAAGCTGAAATTCCATTTACTAAGTTTGCTAGCCCATGCTTAGATGAGTTTGATAAATTTATGGTCAAGCAAGAAGATTTTAATGCTTACTTTGGTAGACAATTGAAATACAATTCAAGTATGCATGAACACTTGGGTGATTATATGGCTAATGTCAAAGGTGAACTTAAACTTATTAGTAAACATGCTTCTATGGTTACCACTCAAGTAGAACAAGTACTTAAAGCTCAAAATTATTTGCTCAATGAATTGAATAGTAAGAATAATGATTATGTTGTTAGAGTGGCTACTAGAACTGGTAGAATGACTCAGGAACCTCTGTATCCTGAAGGCCATCCTAAGAGAATTGAGCAAGATTCTCAGAGAAATAATATAGATGCACCTAGTCCTTCTAAAAGGAAGAAAAAGAAAAATGATAGGACTTTGCATGCTTCTAGTGAACCTATTACTGAAACACCTGAGAATCCAAATGATATTACTATCTCTGATGCTGAAACACAATCTGGTAATGAACCTGAAACTAGTGATAATGTTAATGATAATGTTCATGATGATGCTCAACCTAGTAATGATAATGATATAGAAATTGAACCTGTTGTTGATCTTGATAACCCATAATCAAAAAATCAACATTATGATAAGAAAGACTTTGTTGCTAGGAAACACGGTAAGGAAAGAGATCCTTAGGTTCAGAAACCCATGCCTTTTCCTCCCAAACCATCCAAGAAAAAGGATGATGAGTATTTTGAGCGCGTTGTTGAAATGATTAGACCTATCTTTTTGCGTATGCGATTAACTGATATGCTCAAAATGAATCCCTATGCTAAGTACATGAAAGATATTGTTACTAATAAAAGAAAGATAGCGGAAGCTGAAATTTCCACCATGCTTGCTAATTATACTTTTAAGGATGGAATACCAAAGAAACTTGGAGATCCAGGAGTACCAACTATACCATGCTCCATTAAAAGAAATTATGTCAAAACTGCTTTATGTGATCTTGGAGCCGGTGTTAGTGTTATGCCTCTCTCTTTATATCGTAGACTTGATTTGAATAAGTTGACACCTACTAAAATATCTTTGCAAATGGCTGATAAATCAACTGCTATACCTGTCGGTATTTGTGAGGATGTGCCTGTTGTAGTTGCAAACGTTACTATTTTAACGGACTTTGTTATTCTTGATATTCCCGAGGACGATAGTATGTCTATTATTCTTCGAAGACCCTTTTTGAATACTGCAGGGGCTGTTATTGATTGCACTAAAGGCAATGTCACTTTTCATGTTAATGGTAATGAGCATACGGTACACTTTCCGAGGAAACAACCTCAAGTTCATAGTATCAACTTGATTGGAAAAATTCCATCGATTATATTTGGAGGTTTTGAATTTCCTCTTCCTACTATCAAGAAGAAATATGATACTCTTATTATTGGGGATGTGCATATGCCCGTTGAGGTAACATAGTGTTATTCGAAATTTCTCCGGTCCCATATTATTCGGAATGAGTTTGTTAACAAGACTTGATCAACCTTGTTACTGGATTCCTTTTGATGATCATGAGATGGATGAAACTAGAAAACACAACTCTCTGTACCCCCCTTTTACTTTCTTTATTTATATTAAATAAAATAAAAATAATTATTTTTCTGTCTGTTATCTAATTATCCGTGCAATATAAAAATACCCTGAAAATAAAAGTTCTCCAAATGTCCTGAAATTTAAATATGATTTTTTCTGGAATATTTGAGAATATTTGGCACTGAGAACACAGCAGGAGGAGCTGGCACCTAACCACTAGGGTCAGGGCGCGCCCTACCCCCCTAGGCGCGCCCCGTGCCTCGTGGGCCCATGGTGGCCCTCCTCCACTTATCCTTTCACCCACACACTCCTTCTTCCTCCCACAAACACGAATATCTAGCTCAAACCCGAGTCCAAGCTCATTTTGCTTCCATTTTCGATCTCCTTGCTCAAAGCACCTCTCACAAAACTGTTTGGGGAGATTGTTCCTTGGTATGTGACTCCTCCATTGGTCCAATTAGTTTTTGTTCTAGTGCTCTATTCATTGCAAATTTGTGCTGCCTAGGTGACCATGTTCTTGAGCTTCCATGTCAAATTTATATGGTTGCAAGTAGTTTTGATGCATAATATAGGCTCTAGGCACTTGTAGGAGTAGTTGCTATCAATTTTGTTGAGTTTGGTTTACTTTTATTTTGAAGTTACTAAAATTTCAGAAATTTTTCAGAGGAAGAAATATGTTTAGGAAAATGTACCAAGGGGGCTCTTCAAGGAAACAAGAGCCCAGGCTTGCAATGCGTGATGCTGATGCTGAGCCACCAAGAAACGATCCAGTGCGTCCTTCTGAATGGCCTTCAGAAAATTTTATGGATCGAGCGGGAATTAAGGAAGAATTTAACGCATATTTGCGTAATGCTATCTTGTGAGCTTCGAGGAAGAGAAGTGCAGCCAGTATCACTATCTCACTAGTTCCTTTGTGAGGAGGTTTGGATTTTCATCTTCACGTAATTCTCCAACTGTCCTGTTTGATCTTTATGAAAATTCTTACACTATGGACTTAGAGGATTTTACCACTGCTTGCAAACTTCCACAATGGGGTAGTTTCAGGGAACCTCGCAAATCTGAATTTAGAGATTTTCTTGCTAGTATAACTGTGGGGGAATCTAGAGATATAACACAAGCTACCATAGGGAGCATTCACTTTCCTACTATACATTATTTTGCTCTCTTCATAGGTAGATGCATTAATGGTAAAGATGAGGCATGTCACATGTGTGTCCCTGACCTCAGTATTCTTAGGAGTGCTGTGTTAGGAGATAAATCTTATAATTTGGGAGCCATTGTTGCACGTAGGTTGCATCTTAATAGATTTAATGGAGATTTCTTTGGTGGAATTTATGCAACCCGCTTGGCTGATTTTATGGGTGTAGCTATACGTAATGATGATATTGAATTACCTCATGCTTACCTAGACTTTAATGCTATGGTTCACCACCAGTTTGTTCAGAGGAGTGAATTACCTCTCTAGTACCGACTAATCTTTGACAGACGGCGTGCTGTCCGTATTACTCTCCCTGCTCCTGCCTTCTTTGATTATAAGGCAAAAGGAAGATATGTTATTACGAGAGAGGAGGCAGATGAGTACGAGAGGAGGGCAGAGGCCGCTCGTCGCCACGCTGCAGCTCAGGAGGCGATAGCCGCTGCATCTCAGTACGACCCCAACTATTATTATCGATATCCGCCAGACCAACCGTGGCCATAGACCAACTTAGGCAAATGCCTAAGCTTGGGGGAGTACATATTTCTCACCGACATTACATTCATGTTCACACACTCATTGCCAGATTTCGGTGCTCATACTTTTTCATTGTATCATCCATGCTAGTTTATTTTCCTTTTATGCTTTCCTCTTGTGTGTTTAATAAACCTTAAGAAAAACTAAAAAATTAGTTGTAGCTTTTAATTATTTTACTTTCCATGCTTTTAGTAGTAATTAAAAAGAAAATCCAAAAAGATTTCCTGTTCTTCTTTTGCTTGTTGGGAGCTTTCCCGTGTAAATAGTTTTATTTCTTTTCTTTTCTTTGCGGGTCAATAGGAGAAGACCATGATTAAATTGTTGAAGTGTCTCTTATATGCATAATTGTTGATTTGACAAAAGAGCCCATATTGCCTTGTCTTCTCCTGTTTATTGAATGCTTGCAGATTCCAGCTTAGTCCAATGCACGCGCACTATTATTATTATCCACATCGTTCGGTCGTGCAAGTGAAAGGCAATTATGAAGATATATGATGGACTGACTGAGATGAGAAAAGCTGGTATGAACTCGACCTCTCTTGTTTTTGTAAATATGATTAGTTCATCGTTCCTGATTCAGCCTATTATGAATAAACATGTTTGTAATGACGACTAGAGATCATAGTTTCTTGTGTCATGCTTGATTAGCTATGAGCTTATAATGGTTTACCTTGCGTGCCAACATGCTATTAAAATGGTTGTGATGTGGTGTGATAGGGTGGTATCCTCCTCTGAATGATTTAAGTGACTTGACTTGGCGCATGTTCACGCATGTAGTTGAAACAAAATCAACATAGCCTTCACGATATTTATGTTCATGGTGGATTATATCCTACTCATGCTTGCATCCAATGTTTATTAATTTTAATGCATGTTCATGACTGTTGTCGCTCTCTAGCAGGCCGTTTCCCATTCTTTTGCTAGCCTTCACCTGTACTAAGCGGGAATACTGCTTGTGCATCCAACTCCATAAAACCCAAAGTGATCCCATATGAGTCCACCATACCTACCTATATATGGTATCTACCTGCCGTTCCAAGTAAATTTGTATGTGCCAAAATCTAAACCATCAAATAAATATCATGTTTTGTATGCTCGAATAGCTCATGTATCAACTAGGGCTGTCCGTATCTTCCACGTTAGGCGGGTTATTCTCAAGAAGAGTGGACTCTGCTCCTCACTCACGAGAAAATGGATGGTCACCGGGATGCCCAGTCCCATGCTTTTTGCAAATCAAATCAAAATAATTGCAAAAAAAACTCCCCCTGGGAATCTTGTTAGTTGGAGGCACTCATTGTTTTGAGCAAGCCATGGATTGATGCTTGTTGGTGGAGGGGGAGTATAAACTTTACCATTCTGCGCCTATAATGTGTGTAGCATGGAAGATATCGCCATCTCTTGGTTGTTATGTTGACAATGAGAGTATACCGCTCAAAATATTATTCATCTCCATTTCAAAACCAAGCTCTAGGACCTCTACAAACCCCTGCTTCCCTCTGCGTAGGGCCTATCTATTTAGTTTTATGTTGAGTCATCATCCTCTTATTAAAAAGCACCAGTTGGAGAGCACCGTTGTCATTTGCATTCATTACTGTTAGTTTACATTGAGTATGACTTGACTGGATCTCTTTTACCATGAATTACAATGTCTAGTTAGTCCTTGATCTTTAAAGGTGCTCCGCATTTATGTTTTGCGGTCTTAGAAAGGGCTAGCGAGATACCATCTTGATATATCATATTATGATTGTTTTGAGAAAGTGTTGTCATCCGAGATTTATTATTATTGCTCGCTAGTTGATTATGCCATTGATATGAGTAAACTCGAGACCTAAGCGTTATTGTGAATGTGGTTAGTCATAATCTTTGCTGAAAACTTGAATGCTGGCTTTACATATTTACAACAACAACAGCAAACAGAGTTTGTAAAAGTTTTTCTTTATCACTTTCAGTTTATCAACTGAATTGCTTGAGGACAAGCAAAGGTTTAAGCTTGGGGGAGTTGATACGTCTCCGTCGTATCTACTTTTCCAAACACTTTTGCCCTTGTTTTGGACTCTAACTTGCATGATTTGAATGGAACTAACCCGCACTGACGCTATTTTCAGCAGAATTGCTATGGTGTTATTTATGTGCAGAAACAAAAGTTCTCGGAATGACCTGAAACTTCACGGAACATCTATTCGGAAATAATAAAAAATCCGTGCAAAAGATGAAGACCAGAGGGCCCACCACCTGTCCACGAGGGTGGGGGTGCGCCTGCCCCCCTAGGGCGCGCCCCCTACCTCGTGGGCCCCCTGGAGCTCCTCCGACCTCAACTCCAACTCTATATATTTGGTTTCAGGGAGAAAAAACAGAGAGAAGGATTCATCGTGTTTTACGATACGGAGCCGCTGCCAAGCCCTAAAACCTCTCGGGAGGGCTGATCTAGAGTCCGTTCGGGGATCCGGAGAGGGGAATCCGTCGCCATTGTCATCATCAACCATCCTCCATCACCAATTTCACGATGCTCACCGCCGCGCGTGAGTAATTCCATCGTAGGCTTGCTGGACGGTGATGGGTTATGTCGTGGTTTTGTCACGGCAGATGTCCTAGAGAAAGGACTTAGTCATGGAGCCATCGCGATGGGTTAGCTTGAAGGGGTTAAAGCGGACACAGGGATGCAAGAGAGTTTATACTAGTTCGGCCCCTTCGATGAAGGTAAAAGCCTACGTCTAGTTGTGATGGAATTGATGGGGTTTCGATGACTAGGGAGCAAAAAAGCTTCGCCTAAGTCTCGAGTTGTTGTCTGTTGTCCTTAAACCGCCGCCGGGTCGTCCCCTTATATACACGGGTGACGTCCGTCGGTTCACAGAGTCCCAATACCGGCTCATAGATGTGTCCAGTTTGGTCTCTGTTTATTCCTAAATTATAATACAAGTTAAATACCAACGCCGGTTTACGGCTACAGGCCTTGAACCGACTATGGGTCTTGATCTCTCATCTGCCTTCTTGGGATTTAACATAATTAACTACTGATGAAGCTAACCCAGCCCAGATAGGCTGGTTTACGCCCAGTAGTAATATCCCCAACATTAGGCCCCAGATTGATTTGAACAGGTTCATGTCAATCCTTAACAAAAATCTTCACCTTCAACATCTTCTTGTAGTTTGTTGAACCGCCGTGATGTCATCTTCTCTGGTTGTTGTAAACCGGCGTGACATCACCTGTTATAATGAATCTTATCCATGATACCTTTTTTGTTTAATAGGTCTGCGACAATCGTGGCGACAGCTCCGTTTCCAGACCCACAGTTCCTTGATTTTCACGCCTGACTCCTGTCCCTTGCCTTATAAATAGGACCGAAGGGTCATTTCCTTTTCTCCCCTTCGTGCCCTTCTACTTCGTCTTCCCCGCGTCGTCCAGCTTCGGAGCTCCGCCGCCGTCGATGACCTCTGCTCCAACCTTGGCTGCTGCATCACCCTGACTGTACTAGAGCATCGTGGCGACCTTCAGTTTCTTCCTCGGCTCCGGTGAGTTCTTCACTTTTTCCTTCGTAGATCCGTTCTAGGGTTTCCAAGTTCTTCAGAGTTCATCGTCTTCTTCGTATTCATATGATAGATCCTGGATGAACCTATGAACCTTTGCTCTGTGTAGCGGTAGTTCTTAGCATCCGCCTTTACTTATATGCCTCAAGACCATAGATCTACCTATATCTCTGCCCATCGATTCGGTAATGTTATTTTTTGAACCTTGAGTATTTTCCTTCTTTTCTGAACTTGCTTCAGATCCGTCGCGGTAGAGAGATCTTGTGAAATCTTTTTCTATATACTTATCTATCTGCAATCTCAACTGTTTCAATGCTTAGATTCGGCGGTTTAACTTTGTAGAAAAATTGCCAAACCGGTATATACCATTAGTCCCCTTGTTGAATCGCCAGATGCTGTTACTTCATAAACTCCGGTTTAGATAGAGCTGTCTCCGGTTTAACATTGTACATACCAGTGCACTTTAATAAATGCATTCTTGAACCGGAATTACCTATCTTGTAGATTTCATCATGGCCAAGCAAGTATATGAGTGCAACTGGGTTCCTTCTCGCATCACAGAGACTCAACTGAATAATTTAGTCCTGATCGGCGCTTTAGGCAGCAAAAACACCATCCATTGGAGAGCTCCTGGCAAAGATTGCTCTCCCACACCTCAAGAAGGAGAGGTTGTCGTTTTTGTAGATCACTTAGCCCGGGGCTTTAAGCCGCCCGGTTCTAAATTTTACCGGGATGTTTTAGCCGATTTTCAACTCCACCCACAAGACACTGGTCCCAACTCTGTTACAAACATGTGTCACTTCCAAGTGCTCTGTGAGGTGTTTTTTCAAGAGGAGCCCATAGTGGAATTGTTCAGAGACTGTTTCCATCTAAACCGCCGTACTGAGTTTTCTGACGGTTCCAATACGGAGTTGGGCAGTGTGGCGATTCAGAAAAGGAAAGAGGTCACATACACTCACGCCAAGCTGCACAGCCACCCCAAAGAGTGGAATCAAACATGGTTCTGTTGCAGAGACACCTCCCCTGCTGGTGAAAATCCTTTGCCTGGCTTTCGTCCGGAGCGGCTTAGCAATACACACCCCTTTCCGCAAAGTTTGACCGCCAAGGAGAGAAGCAAATACGCTCCTCAACTGTCCAAGCTCAGAGCCTTCATGGCCAACGGTTTAACAGGAGTTGATCTCGCTCGCTGTTGGATATCGTGGAGCATACTGCCCCTTAGTCAGCGCTCCGGTTTGATGTGCAAGTATACTGGCAGTGTTGATGACCCATTGCGACATGCTAACATCTAGCTTACCGACGAAGAAATCACAGAGGCTGTGAATAAAATGCTGAATGAACCGGAACATGTCTGTGCTCGAACCGGTCTGCTTCCCTTCTGTGCCACCAACAAACCGCCAGCTGTAAGAATTTGA
The DNA here is from genome assembly GCA_034509565.1 of Triticum monococcum. Lineage (NCBI taxonomy): Eukaryota > Viridiplantae > Streptophyta > Magnoliopsida > Poales > Poaceae > Triticum > Triticum monococcum. The sequence continues at coordinate 750,068,006 of CM067843.1, read as the reverse complement.
TTGTTCTTTTTTCTGAACCTGTTATTGATATATCTGGTCATTGTTTAATATCAATGCCTGTTTAAACAGGGCAATGATCCGTTTTGGAGCAAGAAACTGCCGCAGGAGAAACCAAAAAAACCAGAAAAACCGGAAAGATCAATCCGGCAAAAGACTAAAGCTGTGAAGAAGACTACCCACACCACTGCATCCTCTGATCCGGCCGCTGATGACGATGTGGATAATCTAGACCTTGAGGTAGAGCTTGACTCACTTGGCTTATTTTTCATGCATCTTATTGATGATGATATTTGTCAGGATGATGGCCGAAGCCAGCCATGCTGATGCTGCAGAGGTAATTATTCTCTCTTCCGATTCAGAACCTTTGCCTTCACTAAAAATCTGTCAGGCAAACCGGAAAGTTAAATTTTCTCATCCTCTTGCTTACTTGGATCCCAAATTTCTTATGAAGACCCAACAGCACGAAGCTCGCCGCACAACCCGGCACAGCGGCCAGGTAGTTACCTCCGCCGGTTTACCGAACAGTCCGGTTCGGAAACACTGTTCAGAGGTCTCTAATTTGCTTGTCAGTGCTTGTCCTAAAGCGGGCTGTTTTCGTCAACCTCTTAATCCATCTGACTCCGATTATCAGGTTACTTCCCACTCATCCTCTGGCGAGTCATTGGCTACTCAGCTGCCACCGCTCAAATCGGTGCTTGGGTAAGCTATACTTATCATAATATTTCCGGTACATCACCTTGGAACATATGCTGTATTTGAATTTGTTATTACTTTCAGGGCCAAGCCTAGGCCGAGCAAGAAGGCTCGCCTGGATAAAGTGGCCGAGGAGGATGCCGTCCCTGAAGCGGGCAAAACACCAAATCTTGAAGCGGCTATTCCTGAAGACATACCCAATGATCCACCGCAGCAAGATGACTATCTTATTGCTGAAGAGAGGCCTATTGATACCTCAAGTCCTGCCAACCAGCCCACAAGCCGCATCCGTATTGAGAAATCCATCGGTCCAACAAAGCCTACTGATAAGCCAATGGCCCCAGTGCAAACCGATGACACCAAGGATGATGAAGTTGTTATTACTAGCATTGGCCATACGGAGCCAAGCAATCCTGTCGCTTTGTCTAAACATACTGCCAAGGAAGAATTTGCTGCCTTTGGTAAGGGCAAGTGGAATGTTGATCTGACGACTTACGCTGCTCTGAACGCCCAAGACATCCATTCTGGATATCTAAACCGGCTGTATACCATTCGTGACTATGAAGCCGGTCTGGTTAACATGATGAAAGATAAATATGAGGTAACTTCCATATGCTCTTTCCTGCTTGTATGCTTCAATTCTTGCTGACTCGCCTAGCCCCCAAGGACCGGTTTGTAATCTTCCTTCAAACCGGGACTTACTAATATAAATCTTAATGCCTTGAAATTCGCTGATGTAGCCCCCAAGGGACGGTTCAACTTAGTGTAGTTAAACCAGGACTTAAGTAATTAATATTGCCGCATTAGAACTTATTTGAACAAATAGCCATTAGCCCCCAAGTGCCAAGTTGAATACTTGTATTGAGCTTGGGACTTTATAATCAAGTGAAATATGAAGATCAAATAGGCATTAGCCCCCAAGCGCCAAGTGCATAACTTGTTATGTGGTTGGTGCTTCAATTCTTGCACTGCTTGCTGAATCATATAACTGTCTGTATGCAGGCTGAGCTGAAGACAAAAGAGACCCAAATCGCCGATCTCCAAGAAAATCTAAAGTCCCAACAGACTGAAACCTCAAAAGCAAAAGAGGAGTTGACCAGCCCCTTAAGCGTCATGGAACAGCTTAAGAAGGATTTCAAGAAGGAGCGGGCGGATTGGGCTACTGAAAAATCCGCTTTAGCCAAACGAGCAGAACACGCCGAGGCTGCACTAAAATCGGTGGTGGATGAACTGACCAGCATAGAGCGGCACGTGCATGCCATGACTGCTGCTATCTTTGGTAAGCCGGTTTGATTTCTGAATTGATTCTGCCGTCTTACAGAGCTGCCGGTTTGTTAACCCTTTGTGATATTTCAGGGACATGCATTGGTCATTTGGGGTCAGATGTGCAGAAAAAATTGAAAGCCGCCTATACGTTGATTGAACAACTGTACACTGGTGCACAGCGGATCATCTATACTGCATCCCACAACAAGCCGACGCCCACTTTGATTCAGGACACTCTGCAGAAACTGTCAGTGCTTCCTGCCCGGGTGGAAGAGCTGAAGAAATCTGCTGCTCGAACCGGTGCGATCAATGCCTTAATCCGGGCAAAAGCTTGGGTGCCGGATTTTGATCCTATTGAAGTGGCTCAGGGCTATCCCAGCTTGAAGGAAGACGGATCAGAGTTTAGTGAAGCGGATCTGCGAGCAATAAACCGGGAGGTACGTCCGCTAGCTTGTCAATTGGCTGAAGAAGCAGACTTATATCATTATCAAGCCCACTATGACAAGCAAAACAAGCGAGTAGCTGCACCAATTCATGAAGTGGAAAATCTTATCCCTTCAATCCGTAAGCATACTTACGCTCCCGATATTGAACCATCATTGCTGATCCATGATGAAGCTGTTTTTCAAGCATTAATGGGAATCGACTGGACAACTGTTGATTTCCAGCCGCTGGTAGAGAAACTGAAGTTGAAGCGGCGCGGGATGACCCACAACCATCAGGCCAGGCTGGTGACCAAGCTTGAACCGGCAGCCGGTTTAAACTATTTCTCCTTTAAAAAACAATGATCTTGTTTTGGGCACCGTGTTGCCTTGTAATAGGCTAGCTGATACTCTTGATCTTAATATGCCTTCGTGCATAACCACTGCAACTTGTGGTTTCTTTGGGTTATGAACTTTCCAAAGTTTTTTTTTGCAACATAAAAATCTTAAAGTGCCACCGCGGTTGTACCGTCAGGCGGAGTATGATGTCTGCATATATAAAATCAAAATATCTGAAATTTAAGCATATGATCAAATCTTTGAGATACATAATACCTGCCATCGTTGGGCATGAAGCTGGCTTAGCCAATCTTGAAGTGGAGGTTTCATAAACCCACACTGTTGGAGGAGATAGCAGCTCCTGTATATATATAATGTTGGTTTACCATGTAAATCGTGCCGGGTTATAATAAAGCACCATGTTACTCCGTAATAGGATGTTAACAAAAAATCAAACCGGGCAAATAGTCTCCGGATTGAAAACGAATCGTGTTCCGTCAATTGACAGTGTGAACCGGTTTTAAAATTTTGTCGGTTTAGAAAACACAAAAAAGAAAAAAATATCTATCAAAGAAATTGTGAAGCAAAGGCAATGATAAAACCATTTGCAAAAAGAGGCTTATTTGAGCCGATCATATGGTGTTACCATGGTCGGACATGACCAAGCTCCCGATAGGTGTAGCTATGGTGCAAGTCAGCCAGGTCCCCAAATGAAACCGTGGCATTTATGTCGATCAAGTGGCATGGCAATGGTTCGGGTTCGACCAAGCCCCCAAGTGATTCTGTTGCCTTAGGCTGACCAAGAGGCGTGACTGGTTCAGACATGACCAAGTCCCCAAGTGATATGGTGGCTCTCACCTATCAAGAGGTGTTTCATTGGTTCGGACACGACCAAGCCCCCAAGTGACATAACATGATGCTTTTTTTTGAAAAGCTAACTCAAGGGGCAAACCGGAGGCCGCTTTAGAACAACTCCGTGTAACCACACATGATGTAAAAGGATAGATACCCCGCTTTAGCTGAGGTTCCGGTTTATTATATTTAATCATAATATATACATCGTCATAATATGTACATAAGTAGAGCCAATGGCTCAAGTATAGTAAGGCCGAAGATGAGCTATGTTCCACGGCCTGTTGGTCTCCTCCTCTGATGTGCGTAAGTCTTTATGCTCTCGAATATCGATCAGATAGTATGACCCGTTGTGCAGATTCTTGCTGACTACGAAAGGTCCCTCCTGTTGGAAATATGCCCTAGAGGCAATAATAAAAGCATTATTATTATATTTCCTTGTTCATGATAATTGTCTTTATTCATGCTATAATTGTGTTATCCGGAAATCGTAATACATGTGCGAATAATAGACCCCAACATGTCCCTAGTAAGCCTCTAGTTGACTAGCTCATTGATCAACAGATAGTCATGGTTTCCTGACAATGGACATTGGATGTCGTTGATAACGAGATCACATCATTAGGAGAACGATGTGATGGACAAGACCCAATCCTAAACATAGCACAAGATCGTATAGTTCGTTTGTTAGAGTTTTTCCAATGTCAAGTATCCTTTCCTTAGACCATGAGATCGTGTAACTCCCGGATACCGTAGGAGTAATTTGGGTGTGCCAAACGTCACAACGTAACTGGGTGACTATAAAGGTATACTACGGGTATCTCCCAAAGTGTCTGTTGGGTTGACACGGATCAAGACTGGGATTTGTCACTCCGTATGACGGAGAGGTATCACTGGGCCCACTCGGTAATGCATCATCATTATGAGCTCAAAGTGACCAAGTGTCTGGTCACGGGATCATGCATTACGGTACGAGTAAAGTGACTTGCCGGTAACGAGATTGAACGAGGTATTGGGATACCGACGATCGAATCCCGGGCAAGTAACATACCGATTGACAAAGGGAATTCTATACGGGGTTGCTTGAATCCTCGACATTGTGGTTCATCCGATGAGATCATCGAGGAGCATGTGGGAGCCAACATGGGTATCCAGATCCCACTGTTGGTTATTGACCGGAGAGCAATCTCGGTCATGTCTACATGTCTCCCGAACCCGTAGGGTATACACACTTAAGGTTCGGTGACGCTTGGGTTGAAGAGATATGTATATGCAGTAACCCAAATGTTGTTCGGAGTCCCGGATGAGATCCCGGACGTCACGAGGAGTTCCGGAATGGTCCGGAGGTGAAGAATTATATATAGGTGTGCAGTTTCGGCAATCGGGGGAGTTTCGGGGGTCACCGGTATTGTACCGGGACCACCGGAAGGGTCCTGGGGGTCCATCGGGTGGGGCCACCCATCCCGGAGGGCCCCATGGGTTTAAGTGGGGAGGGGAACCAGCCCATAGTGGGCTGGTGCGCCCCCTTGGCCCACCCCATGAGCCTAGGGTTGGGAACCCTATGGTGGGGGGGCGCCCCGCCTGGTTTGGGGTCACTCCACCCCTTGGCCGCCGCCCCCCCCCTAGGAGATCCCATCTCCTAGGGCCGACGCCCCCTTGGGGAGCCTATATAAAGGGGGGAGGGAGGGGCAGCCGCACCCTTGAGTCTTGGCGCCTCCCTCTCCCCTTCTACACCTCTCCCTCTCGTAGTAGGACGGCGAAGCCCTGCTGCGGAGACCCCTGCATCCACCACCATGCCGTCGTGCTGCTGGATCTTCATGAACCTCTCCTTCCCCCTTGCTGGATCAAGAAGGAGGAGACGTTACGCTGACCGTACGTGTGTTGAACACGGAGGTGCCGTCCATTCGGCGCTAGGATCTCCGGTGATTCGGATCACGTCGAGTACGACTCCCTCATCCCCGTTCTTTGAACACTTCCGCTCGCGATCTACAAGGTACGTAGATGCCTCCAATCACTCGTTGCTAGATGAACTCATAGATGGATCTTGGTGAAACCATAGGAAATTTTTTTGTTTTCTGCAACGTTCCCCAACAGTGGCATCATGAGCTAGGTCTATGCGTAGTTCTCTTTGCACGAGTAGAACACAATTTGTTGTGGGCGTAGATGCTGTCAACTTTCTTGCCGCTACTAGTCTTATCTTGCTTCAGCGGTATTGTGGGATGAAGCGGCCCGGACCAACCTTACACGTACACTTACGTGAGACCGGTTCCACCGACTAACATGCACTAGTTGCATAAGGTGGCTGGCGGGTGTCTGTCTCTCCCACTTTAGTTGGAGCGGATTCGATGAAAAGGGTCCTTATGAAGGGTAAATAGAAGTTGACAAATCACGTTGTGGCTTTCACGTAGGTAAGAAAACGTTCTTGCTAGAACCCTATTGCAGCCATGTAAAACTTGCAACAACAATTAGAGGACGTCTAACTTGTTTTTGCAGCAAGTGTTTTGTGATGTGATATGGCCAAAGTTGTGATGAATGATGAATGATATATATGTGATGTATGAGATGTTCATGCTATTGTAATAGGAATCACGACTTGCATGTCGATGAGTATGACAACCGGCAGGAGCCATAGGAGTTGTCTTTATTTTTTGTATGACCTGTGTGTCATTGAGAAACACCATGTAAATTACTTTACTTTATTGCTAAATGCGTTAGCCATAGTAGTAGAAGTAACAGTTGGCGAGCAACTTCATGGAGACACGATGATGGAGATCATGATGATAGAGATCATGGTGTCATGCCGGTGACAAGATGATCATGGAGCCCCAAGATGGAGATCAAAGGAGCTATGTGATATTGGCCATATCATGTCACTATTATTATTTGATTGCATGTGATGTTTATCATGTTTTTTCATCTTGTTTACTTAGAACGACGGTAGTAAATAAGATGATCCCTCATAATAATTTCAAGAAAGTGTTCCCCCTAACTGTGCACCGTTGCGACAGTTCGTTGTTTCGAAGCACCACGTGATGATCGGGTGTGATAGATTCTAACGTTCACATACAACGGGTGTAAGACAGATTTACACATGCAAAACACTTAGGTTGACTTGACGAGCCTAGCAAGTACAGACATGGCCTCGGGACACAGAAGACCGAAAGGTCGAGCATGAGTCGTATAGTTGATACGATCAACATGAAGATGTTCACCGATGTTCACTAGTCCGTCTCACGTGATGATCAGTCACGGCCTAGTTAACTCGGATCATGTTATACTTAGATGACTGGAGGGATGTCTATCTGAGTGGGAGTTCATTGAATAATTTGATTAGATGAACTTAATTATCATGAACTTAGTCTAAAATATTTACAATATGTCTTCAACTTCAACGCGTTCCTAGAGAAAACCAAGCTGAAAGACGATGGTAGCAACTACACGGACTGGGTCCGGAACCTGAGGATCATCCTCATAGCTGCCAAGAAAGATTATGTCCTACAAGCACCGCTGGGTGACGCACCTGTTCTCCCTGCAGAACAAGACGTTATGAACGCTTGGCAGGCACGTACCGATGACTACTCCCTCGTTTAGTGCGGCATGCTTTACAGCTTAGAGCCGGGGCTCCAAAAACGTTTTGAGAGACACGGAGCATATGAGATGCTCGAAGAGCTGAAAATGGTTTTCCAAGCTCATGCCCGGGTCGAGAGATATCAAGTCTCCGACAAGTTCTTCAGTTGTAAGATGGAGGAAAACAGTTCTGTCAGTGAGCATATACTCACTATGTCTGGGTTGCATAACCGCTTGACTCAGCTGGGAGTTAATCTCCCGGATGACGCGGTCATTGACAGAATCCTTCAGTCGCTTCCACCAAGTTACAAGAGCTTTGTGATGAACTTCAATATGCAGGGGATGGAAAAGACCATTCCTGAAGTATTTGCAATGCTGAAATCAGCAGAGGTAGAAGTCAGAAAGGAACATCAAGTGTTGATGGTGAATAAAACCACTAAGTTCAAGAAAGGCAAGGGTAAGAAAACCTTCAAGAAGGACGGCAAGGGAGTTGCCGCGCCCGGCAAGCAAGCTGCTGGGAAGAAGCCAAAGAATGGACCCAAGCCCGAGACTGGGTGTTTTTATTGCAAGGGAAGTGGTCAGTGGAAGCGGAACTGCCCCAAATACTTAGAGGACAAGAAGGCCGGCATCACGAAAGGTATATGTGATATACATGTAATTGATGTGTACCTTACCAGTACTCGTAGTAGCTCTTGGGTATTTGATACCGGTGCAGTTGCTCACATTTGTAACTCAAAGCAGGAGCTGCGGAATAAGCGGAGACTGGCGAAGGACGAGGTGACGATGCGCGTCGGGAATGGTTCCAAGGTTGATGTGATCGCCGTCGGCACGCTGCCTCTTCATTTACCTACGGGATTAGTTTTGAACCTCAATAATTGTTATTTAGTGCCAAGTTTGAGCATGAACATTGTATCAGGATCTCGTTTGATACGAGATGGCTACTCATTTAAATCCAATAATAATGGTTGTTCTATTTATATGAGAGATATGTTTTATGGTCATGCTCCGATGGTGAATGGTTTATTATTAATGAATCTCGAGCGTAATGCTACACATATTCATAGTGTGAGTACCAAAAGATGTAAGGTTGATAATGATAGTCCCACATACTTGTGGCACTGCCGCCTTGGTCACATAGGTGTCAAACGCATGAAGAAGCTCCGTGCAGATGGACTTTTAGAGTCTCTTGATTACGAATCATTTGACACGTGCGAACCATGCCTCATGGGTAAAATGACCAAGACTCCGTTCTCAGGAACAATGGAGTGAGCAACCAACTTATTGGAAATCATACATACTGATGTGTGCGGTCCAATGAGTGTTGAGGCTCGCGGTGGCTATCCTTATGTTCTCACCCTCACTGATGACTTGAGTAGGTATGGGTATATCTATTTAATGAAACACAAGTCTGAGACCTTTGAAAAGTTCAAGGAATTTCAGAGTGAGGTTGAAAATCAACGTGACAGGAAAATCAAGTTCCTATGATCAGATCGTGGAGGAGAATACTTGAGTCACGAATTTGGCACACACTTAAGAAAATGTGGAATAGTTTCACAACTCACGCCGCCTGGAACACCTCAGCGTAATGCTGTGTCCGAACGTCATAATCGCACTCTATTAGATATGGTGCGATCTATGATGCCTCTTACCGATTTACCGCTATCTTTTTGTGGCTATGCTTTAGAGACTGCCGCATTCACTTTAAATAGGGCTCCGTCGAAATCCGTTGAGACGACACTGTATGAATTATGGTTTGGGAAGAAACCTAAGCTGTCGTTTCTAAAAGTTTGGGGATGCGATGCTTATGTCAAGAAACTTCAACCTGAAAAGCTTGAACCCAAGTCGGAAAAATGCGTCTTCATAGGATACCCTAAAGAAACTATTGGGTATACCTTCTACCTCAGATCCGAAGGCAAGATTTTTGTTGCCAAGAATGGATCCTTTCTAGAGAAGGAGTTTCTCTCGAAAGAAGTAAGTGGGAGGAATGTAGAACTTGATGAAGTATTACCTCTTGAACCAGAAAATGGCGCAACTCAAGAAAATGTTCCTGAGGTGCCTGCACCGACTAGAGAGGAAGTTAATGATGATGATCATGAGACTTCAAATCAAGTTTCTACTGAACTTCGTAGGTCCACAAGGACACGTTCCGCACCAGAGTGGTACGGCAACCCTGTCTTGGAAATCATGTTGTTAGACAACGGTGAACCTTCAAACTATGAAGAAGCGATGGCGGGCCCGGATTCCGACAAATGGCTGGAAGCCATGAAATCTGAGATAGGATCCATGTATGAAAACGAAGTATGGACTTTGACTGACTTGCCCATTGAGCGGCGAGCCATAGAAAATAAATGGATCTTTAAGAAGAAGACAGACACGGATGGTAATGTGACCATCTATAAAGCTCGGCTTGTCGCTAAGGGTTATCGACAAGTTCAAGGGGTTGACTACGATGAGACTTTCTCACCGGTAGCGAAGCTAAAGTCCGTCCGAATCATGTTAGCAATTGCCGCATTCTATGATTATGAGATATGGCAAATGCACGTCAAAACGGCATTCCTTAATGGTTTCCTTAAGGAAGAATTGTATATGATGCAACCGGAAGGTTTTGTCGATCCTAAGAATAATGACAAGGTGTGCAAGCTCCAACGCTCGATTTATGGGCTGGTGCAAGCATCTCGGAGTTGGAACATTCGCTTTGATGAGATGATCAAAGCGTTTGGGTTTACACAGACTTATGGAGAAGCCTGCGTTTACAAGAAAGTGAGTGGGAGCTCTGTAGCATTTCTCATATTATATGTAGATGACATACTTTTGATGGGAAATGATATAGAACTCTTGGACAGCAGTAAGGCCTACTTGAATAAGAGTTTTTCAATGAAGGACCTTGGAGAAGCTGCATATATATTAGGCATCAAGATCTATAGAGATAAATCTAGACGCCTCATAGGTCTTTCACAAAGCACATACCTTGATAAGATATTGAAGAAGTTCAATATGGATCAGTCTAAGAAGGGGTTCTTGCCTGTGTTGCAAGGTGTGAAATTGAGCTCAGCTCAATGTCCGACCACGGCAGAAGATATAGAAGAGATGAGCGTCATCCCCTATGCCTCAGCCATAGGTTCTATTATGTATGCCATGCTGTGTACCAGACCTGATGTAAACCTTGCTGTAAGTTTGGTAGGTAGGTACCAAAGTAATCCCAGCAAGGAACACTGGACAGCGGTCAAGAATATCCTGAAGTACCTGAAAAGGACTAAGGAAATGTTTCTCGTTTATGGAGGTGACGAAGAGCTCGTCGTAAAGGGTTACGTCGACGCTAGCTTCGACACAGATCTGGATGACTCTAAGTCACAAACCGGATACGTGTATATTTTGAATGGTGGGGCAGTAAGCTGGTGCAATTGCAAGCAGAGCGTCGTGGCGGGATCTACATGTGAAGCGGAGTACATGGCAGCCTCGGAGGCAGCACATGAAGCAATATGGGTGAAGGGCTTCATCACCGACCTAGGAGTCATACCCAATGCGTCGGGGCCAATCAAACTCTTCTGTGACAACACTGGAGCTATTGCACTTGCCAAGGAGCTCAGGTTTCACAAGAAGACCAGGCACATCAAGCGTCGCTTCAACTCCATTCGTGAAAATGTTCAAGATGGAGACATAGATATTTGTAAAGTACATACGGACCTGAATGTAGCAGATCCATTGACTAAACCTCTCCCTAGAGCAAAACATGATCAACACCAGAATTCCATGGGTGTTCGATTCATCACAATGTAACTAGATTATTGACTCTAGTGCAAGTGGGAGACTGTTGGAAATATGCCCTAGAGGCAATAATAAAAGCATTATTATTATTTTTCCTTGTTCATGATAATTGTCTTTATTCATGCTATAATTGTGTTATCCGGAAATCGTAATACATGTGTGAATAATAGACACCAACATGTCCCTAGTAAGCCTCTAGTTGACTAGCTCGTTGATAAACAAATAGTCATGGTTTCCTGACTATGGACATTGGATGTCTTTGATAACGAGATCACATCATTAGGAGAAAGATGTGATGGACAAGACCCAATCCTAAACATAGCACAAGATCGTATAGTTCGTTTGCTAGAGTTTTTCCAATGTCAAGTATCCTTTCCTTAGACCATGAGATCGTGTAACTCCCGGATACCGTAGGAGTACTTTGGGTGTGCCAAACGTCACATCGTAATTGGGTGACTATAAAGGTATACTACGGGTATCTCCCAAAGTGTCTGTTGGGTTGACACGGATCAAGACTGAGATTTGTCACTCCGTATGATGGAGAGGTATCACTGGGCCCACTCGGTAATGCATCATCATGATGAGCTCAAAGTGACCAAGTGTCTGGTCACAGGATCATGCATTATGGTACGAGTAAAGTGACTTGCCGGTAACGAGATTGAACGAGGTATTGGGATACCGACGATCGAATCCCGGGCAAGTAACATACCGATTGACAAAGGGAATTGTATACGGGGTTGCTTGAATCCTCGACATCGTGGTTCATCCGATGAGATCATCGAGGAGCATGTGGGAGCCAACATGGGTATCCAGATCCCGCTGTTGGTTATTGACCGGAGAGCAATCTCGGTCATGTCTACATGTCTCCCGAACCCGTAGGGTCTACACACTTAAGGTTCGGTGATGCTAGGGTTGAAGAGATATGTATATGCAGTAACCCGAATGTTGTTCGGAGTCCCGGATGAGATCCGGACGTCACGAGGAGTTCCTGAATGGTCCGGAGGTGAAGAATTATATATAGGAAGTGCAGTTTCGGCCATCACGGGAGTTTCAGGGGTCACCGGTATTGTACCGAGACCACCGGAAGGGTCCCGGGGGTCCACCGGGTGGGGCCACCCATCCCGGAGGGCCCCATGGGCTTAAGTGGGGAGGGGAACCAGCCCATAGTGGGCTGGTGCGCCCCTTGGCCCACCCCATGCGCCTAGGGTTGGGAACCCTAGGGTGGGGGGGCGCCCCACCTGGTTTGGGGGCACTCCACCCCTTGGCCGCCCCCCCTAGGAGATCTCATCTCCTAGGGCCGGCGCCCCCCTTTGGGAGACTATATAAAGGGGGGAGGGAGGGGTAGCCGCACCCTTGAGTCTTGGCGCCTCCCTCTCCCCTGCTACACCTCTCCCTCTCGTAGTAGAACGGCGAAGCCCTGCTACGGTGACCCCTGCATCCACCACCACGCCGTCGTGCTGCTGGATCTTCATCAACCTCTCCTTCCCCCTTGCTGGATCAAGAAGGAGGAGACGTTACGCTAACCGTACGTGTGTTGAACGCGGAGGTGCCGTCCGTTCGGCGCTAGGATCTCCAGTGATTCAGATCACGTCAAGTACGACTCCCTGATCCCCGTTCTTTGAACGCTTCCGCTCGCGATCTACAAGGTATGTAGATGCATCCAATCACTCATTGCTAGATGAACTCATAGATGGACCTTGGTGAAACCGTAGGAATTTTTTTTATTTTCTGCAACGTTCCCCACCACCTCCCAAGGTGGGGATAGCTTATGCATATTAGTCTGATCTTGGATGAGCCGAAGCACCAAATCTCCTTCCTAAAAGGTTCTGGTTCTGACTCGGCGACTATGATAACGACGAAGATCCTGTTGCTAAATCGCTGAACGGGCAGCTGCTATGTGACGTTCTTCATCCAACAGGTCCAAAGCATCTTGCCGTGCTGTCTCGCTGTCCGCTTCAACATAAGCCGCCACACGAGGTGAGTCATGACGGATATCACTAGGGAGAACCGCCTCCGCTCCGTAGACCATGAAGAACGGTGTGTATCATGTTGATTTGTTGGGTGTAGTATTGATGCTCCATAATACAGATGGTAACTCTTCTACCCAACAACCCGGTGTTCTCTGCAAAGTAACCATAAGCCGGGGCTTGATGCCTCTCAAGATCTCTTGATTAGCCCTTTCTGCTTGACCATTGGACTGTGGGTGTGCCACCGATGAAACGTCGAGCCGGATGTGCTCCCGTCCGTAGAAATCCTTCATGGCATCTTTGGAGAAATTAGTACCATTATCTATGATGATACTCTGTGGAAAGCCAAACCGGAAAATCACTTTTTTGATGAACTGAAGTGCTGTGGCCGCATCACACTTGCTAACAGGTACTGCCTCCACCCACTTTGTAAACTTGTCAACCGCCACCAGGAGGTGGGTCTTCTTATCTTTGGTCCTTTTGAAAGGCCCAACCATATCCAGCTCCCAAGTCGCAAACGGCCATGTAATTGGAATCATTCTCAATTCTTGAGCCGGCACATGAGCACGTCTTGAAAACTTTTGGCAACCATCACATCGTCTGACCAGATCCTCCGCATCAGCATGAGAAGTTAACCAATAGAAGCCATGGCAAAATGCTTTAGCCACAAGAGATTTTGAACCGGCGTGGTGACCACAATCTCCTTCGTGGATCTCACGCAAAATTACACGGCCTTCTTTAGGAGACACACAGCGTTGAAACGCCCCTGACACACTGCAATGATGCAACTCGCCGTTGATAATAGTCATGGACTTGGATAACCGGATTATCAGTCGGGCCAGAGTCTCATCCTCTGGTAACTCGCCCCGGTTCTTGTACGCCAGGTAAGGAAGCGTCCAATCCGGAATAACATGAAGAGCTGCCACCAATTGAGCCTCCGGATCAAGAATAGCCAAATCCACTTCACCAGGGATCTTGACCGACGGGTTGTGCAGCACATCCAGAAAAACATTGGGCGGGACCGGTTTGCGCTGAGAGCCCAGCCGGCTTAAAGCATCCGCCGCTTCATTCTTTCGCCGGTCCACATGGTCCACCTGATAGCCTTTAAAGTGACCTGCAACAATATCCACCTCACGACGATATGCTGCCATGAGTGGGTCCTTGGAGTCCCAAGTGCCAGATACTTGCTGAGCCACGAGGTCCGAGTCACCGAAGCACTTAACTTGACTTAGATTCATCTCCTTAGCCATCCGGAGACCATGGAGCGAGGCTTCATACTCAGCTGCATTGTTAGTACAAGGGAACATTAAGCGGAGAACGTAACAAAACTTATCACCTTGTGGGGAAGTTAATACGACTCCAGCCCCCGAGCCTTCCAATTGCCTGGATCCGTCAAAATGGATGGTCCAATATGTGTGATCCGGCTTTTCTTCAGGTGCTTGCATTTCCGTCCAATCATTGATGAAATCAACAAGTGCTTGAGACTTAACCGCCGTCCGAGGCACATACTTCAATCCGTGCGGCCCAAGCTCTATAGTCCACTTGGCAATCTGGCCAGTCGCTTCCCGGTTCTGGATGATATCCCCCAAAGGAGCAGAACTAACCACCGTAATTGGGTGCCCTTGGAAGTATTGCTTAAGCTTCCAGCTTGCCATAAAAACTCCGTACACCAGCTTCTGTCAATGCGGATACCTTTGCTTGGACTCAATGAGTACCTCGCTAATATAATAAACCGGATGCTCCTTACCTTCCTCCTTTCGCTCCACCACAATAGCCACGCTGACCGCACGAGCATTAGCAGCAACATATAGCAGTAACGGCTCCTTGTCAATGGGAGCAGCGAGCACAGGCGGATTGGCCAATTGCTGCTTTTTAAGTCCTCAAATGCTTCATCAGCAGCGGAACTCCAGACGAACTGATCCGTCTTCTTCAACATCTGATACAAAGGGATTGCCTTCTCACCAAGGCGGCTGATAAACCGGCTTAACGCGGCAATCCGGCCTGCTAGGCATTGAACTTCATTGATACACTTCGGTTTAGCCAGGGAGGTGATGGCTGTGATCTTCTCCGGATTAGCTTCAATTCCCCTGTTGGACACCAGAAAACCCAATAGTTTGCCCGCCGGTACACCAAAGACACATTTGTCCGGATTAAGCATCATCTTGTACGTCCTCAGGTTATCAAAGGTTTCCTTCAAATCATCAAATAGAGTCTCCTTCTCCCTGGACTTAACCACGATATCGTCCATGTAAGCATGTACATTACGGCCAATTTGCTTGTGAAGACAGTTTTATACACACTGTTGATAAGTTGCCTGGGCACTCTTGAGCCCAAAGGGCATAGACACATAGCAGAAGGCTCCAAAGGGAGTTATGAATGTCGTCTTCTCCTGGTCCTTAACTGCCATTTTGATCTGATGATAGCCAGAATATGCATCCAAAAAACTTAAACGCTCACAACCCGTCGTAGCATCAATAATTTGATCAATACGGGGGAGGGCAAAAGGATCTATTGGACAAGCCTTATTAAGATATGTGTAATACACACACATGCGCTAGGTGCCTTTTTTCTTAAGGACTAGCACCGGATTGGCAAGCCACTCAGGGTGAAAAACTTCAACAATAAAGCCAGCTGCTAAGAGCCTGGCTACCTCTTCTCCAATCGCCTTGCGTCTTTCTTCATTAAACCGGTGGAGGAACTGTTTCACTAGTTTGTATTTAGGATCCACATTAAGGGTGTGCTCTGCGAGTTGCCTCAGTACACCTGGCATGTCAGAGGGCTTCCATGCAAAAATGTCCCGATTCTCACAGATGAACTCGATGAGCATGCTTTCCTATTTCAGATTCAAGTTGGCACTGATGCTGAACTGCTTGGACGAATCGCCAGGTACGAAGTCAACAAGCTTAGTTTCTGCTGCCGATTTGAACTTCAGGGCCGGATCATGCTCCGTAGTTGGCTTCTTTAATGGAGTCATGTCCGCTGGATCAACATTGTCCTTATAATACTTCAGCTCCTCGGTGGCACAAACCGACTCTGTGTAGGCCGCATCTCCTTCCTCGCACTCCAAAGCGATTTTACGGCTTCCGTGAATCGTTATTGTCCCCTTGTGGCCCAGCATCTTGAGCTGCAAATACACATAACAGGGCCGTGCCATAAACTTGGCATAGGCCGGTCGCCCAAACAGGGCGTGATATGGACTTTGGATTTTCACCACTTCAAATGTCAATGTCTCCGACCTGGAATCATGATCATCTCCAAAGGCCACTTCCGGAGCTATCTTACCAACAGGATATGCTGACTTGCCAGGTACCACACCGTGGAACACCGTATTAGACGGTTTGAGATTTTTATCTGTTAGTCCCATACGACGGAAGGTCTCATAGTACAAGATATTAATGCTGCTCCCTCCATCCATGAGCACTTTTGTGAACTTGTGACCTCCCACCTTGGTGAACTTGTGACCTCCCACCCGAGGTGCCACCACCAGAGCCAACTGACCCGGATTATCAATCTGGGGAGGGTGATCCTCTCTGCTCCATATGATTGGCTGTTCAGACCAGCATAGATAACAGGGCACGGCCGGTTCAACAGAGTTGACTGCCCGCCTCTGAACCTTCCGGTCTCGCTTGTCCAAGCTAGTGGTGAAGACATGGTACTGCCCACTCTTCAACTGCTTTGGGTTGCTCTGGTAACCTGACTGTTGCTGCTGTTGGTTGTAACCACCCTGGTTGTTCTGATTATTTTGATTATTATGTCCGCCCGGATTACCATTAAATCCTGAACCGAAATTTCCTCCACCGGAACCCGGCCCGGATCCTGAGCCACCGCCGGAGCCGTGATCACACCGGAAAGCATTAGAACTTTTGAACTCTTGCATAATGAAGCAATCCTTCCAAAGGTGGTTTGCTGGCGCCTCCTTCGTCCCATGTCTCGGACAGGGCTGGCTCAGTAGATAGTTTAGGTGGTCCGGGTTAGGGTTGGGTGCCCCACTACGATTTGGGGTTTACCCCTGCGTCGCCGGCCCTTGTCCTGCGTGTTGGTATTAGCCACAAAGTCCATGTTACCATCCACTTTATGCTTGCCTCCACCACCATTGCCTGCCAAGTGATGTTGCTGCCCTTTGGAGTCGATGTTCCTCTGTCCCTTTCCTGCCTTGTCATCATCAGATTCGGGATCCTTGGTACTATCAGAATCAGCATACTTTACCAAAGCAGCCATGAGGGTCCCCATGTCAGTGCAATGGCGCTTCATCCGTCCGAACTTCAGCTTTAGGGGCCCAAACCGGCAGTTGCCTTCTAGGGTTAAGACTGCGGTGTCAGTGTTGATGCGGTCTGATGAATGCAACACTTGTGAGACCCGGCACACCCAATGAGTCGTCGATTCTCCTTCCTCCTGGACACAGGCAGCCAAGTCCACTATCGACATAGGCTACTTACATGTATCCTTGAAATTATTGATAAACCGGGCTCGTAATTGGGCCCATGAACTGATAGAGTTGGCTGGTAAGCTTTTTAACAAGGTGCGGGCCGTTCCTTCAAGCATCATGGTGAAGTACTTCGCACATGCCGCATCATCCACATCAAGCATCTCCATGGCCATCTCATAGCTCTCCACCCATGCCTCTGGGGGTTGATCCGCCGTGTAATTTGGTACCTTGTGAGGGCCCTTGAAATCCTTGGGTAGGCGCACATTGCGTAAAGCGGGGACAAGGCAAGGCACCCCCAAAGAGCTAGAAGTAACATCGGGTTCGACCGAAATAGTTGGACAAACCGGCGTAAGCTGCCGAGCCTGATACTGTGCGGCTAACTCGCCCTCCCTGCGCGCTCGGGCCCGGTCCACCACTTCCTGAGCGTTATCAGCACCACCCGCCAGGTTGTTGCCGCGGGGTGCTCCACGTCGTTCATTACTTGACACTGCTGGTTCATCCATACGCCTGCTATAGCTCCGGCTTGGACGAGGGGTCGAGTGGATACGGTCGTGACTGTAGGAGTACACTTCCTATTGGACCAAAGCTGTCCTAAGAAGCTCCTTAACCCGTCGTGTCTCTACCGCCTGCGGCGACTTACCTTCAATTGGAATGGCCTCCAGCCGTGCAGCAGCGGCACCGAGATTGTCCATTGGGTTGGAGTAGTGACCCGGAGGTGTTGAAACAGCCTGAGGTACAATAGTGTTTTGACGAGGCGGATTCGTCGGACGGGGCTGAACCGGCGCACCGATCCCCGGAGCTTCCGGCTGGTTTCCCTCCAGCGGATTGCTGGTTCCTGCTCCTGGGGTGTTGAAAAGGTCTCTGGCCTCGAAAACCGAAGGCAAACGGGATCGGTATTTCGTCTTCATGACTTCATGCGACGCGTTCTGGTCCAACATGAGCCTGTAGGCTTGTGCGTCTAAAGCGGCCCGCTCCGTGGTCATCCTGGCACTCTCAGCTGCCAGGTCTGCCTTGGCCTGGGTGATCTGTTCCTTCACCTTCGCAATCTCCGCGTTGTGGACTTCCTGATCCGCTGGATTAGCTTCTGCCACAAGCACAGCCAATGCATCAAATAAATCTGATAGAACTTGAGCTTGCGGGCATGCAGAGATTCCTGCCCTGGCGGCTGTCGCTGCTACTGAACCGGAGGTCATTGGCGCAGCGGTCGAAGAATGAAGCGCTGCTTGTGTGCCGGCCATGAATATTCCAACTCGGTTGGGTAGATCAGAGGGGTCCGGAATACTGTCGCCATCGGAACAGCCCCCAATCCGGCCATCTTGTAGCTGATATAGAGATTCGGTTTCTCCGGTTGATGACTCATCGCCGGAATAAACGATGGTCTCACCGCGAGATTCCAATCCATCCTCGTAACTTCCTCCATGGATGACTCCCACGAAGGCACGCTTCACGGCCGGTTTAACTCGGGCGGACCGTGCATGCTGAGCCGTTTCGACGAGGTCAGTGCAGATATCCGGCTCAGGGCCCGGTTCACCCATCTTGCCGATGAAAACGTGCATGCCACCAAAGGGGACTTAGTACCCGTACTCAACTGAGCCGGCCTCGGGGCCCCAGCCTGCATCATCGATGTAGAGCTTGCCGCGACGACTCTTAGTCATTCGACCCACAGCATAGCCCTTGAGTCCTTCAAAGCGGCCCTCCAAGAACTTGAAACCATCATGCGATAGCCCCACGGTGGGCGCCAACTGTCGTGGTTTTGTCACGGCAGATGTCCTAGAGAAAGGGCTTAGTCGTGGAGCCATCGCGATGGGTTAGCTTGAAGGGGTTAAAACGGACACAGGGACGCAAGAGAGTTTATACTAGTTCGGCCCCTTCGATGAAGGTAAAAGCCTACGTCTAGTTGTGATGGAATTGATGGGGTTTTGATGACTAGGGAGCAAACAAGCTTCGCCTAAGTCTCGAGTTGTTGTCTGTTGTCCTTGAACCGCCGCCGGGTCATCCCCTTATATACATGGGTGACGCCCGTCGGTTCACAGAGTCCCAATACCGGCTCATAGATGTGTCTGGTTTGGTCTCTGTTTATTCCTAACTTATAATACAAGTTAAATACCAACGCCGGATTATGGCTACAGGCCTTGAACCGACTATGGGTCTTGATCTCTCATCTGCCTTCTTGGGCTTTAGCATAATTAACTACTGATGAAGCTAACCCGGCCCAGATAGGCCGGTCTACGCCCAGTAGTAATATCCCCAACAGGTTGGGTGAGATCTATCATGTAATCGAGTTAGTTTTGTTAGGGTTTGATCCCTAGTATCCACTATGTTCTGAGATTGATGTTGCTATGACTTTGCTATGCTTAATGCTTTTCACTAGAGCCCGAGTGCCATGATTTCAGATCTGAACCTATTATGTTTTCATCAATAAATGAGAGTTCTTGATACTATCTTGCAAGTCTATAGTCACATATTATGTGTTATGATCCGTTAACCTCGAAGTGACAATAATCAGGATACATACCGGTGATGACCGTAGTTTGAGGAGTTCATGTATTCACTATGTGTTAATGCTTTGGTCCGGTACTCTATTAAAAGAAGGCCTTAATATCCCTTAGTTTCTGTTAGGACCCCGCTGCCACGGGAGGGTAGGACAAAAGATGTCATGCAAGTTCTTTTCCATAAGCATGTATGAATATATTCGGAATATAGGCCTACATTACATTGATGAATTGGAGCTAGTTCTGTGTCACCCTATGTTATGATTGTTACATGATGAACCGCATCCGGCATAATTCTCCATCACCAACCCATTACCTACGAGCTTTCCATATACTGTTCTTTGCTTATTTATTTTTCCGTTGCTATTGCTATCATCATTACAAAATACCAAAAACATTACTTTTGCTACTGATACCTTTTGCTACCGTTACCACTACTATCATATTACTTTGCTACTAAATACTTTGCTGCAGATATTAAGTTTCCAGGTGTGGTTGAATTGACAACTCAGCTACTAATACTTGAGAATATTATTTGGCTCCCCTTGTGTCAAATCAATAAATTTGGGTTGAATACTCTACCCTCGAAAACTGTTGCGATCCCCTATACATGTGGGTTATCAATGATGCAACACTCTTGCACTTCGATGATGCGGTACTCTTTCCCTTCGACAGTGCGGTACTCTTGGCCCTGGTGCTCGGCATGAAGATATCGTCTTATTCTTCGCTGTCGGCAGTGCCTAAATATCTATGCTCTGGTGTAGTTCTTATGAAATTTTCACTCCTCGACTGCACTAGCTTCTTCCACCTTCCATGCAACCTAAGTTCTTTACGTACCTCCTCATAAGTCCTTTAAGGCCACCCAGACCTATGTAATGCGTGAGCCAATTCATTCAGTATGGTGTCACTACCAATGACTTTGTCCCATGGAACTTTCCTATTGTCCATCCTGAAATCGGTGGCTAGCCTAAGAAGACATTTGCTCATCCCATGGTGAAAACTACGATCAAAAGGATAATCAGACATCTCGACTACACTAAACTTGACTGCTTACCCACCTCCGTGTGAAGGGGGTTTTATAGGTAGAGAAGAGAAAATGGCGGGAAAGAATGACTGCGGTATGGAGGGAAAGGGTTGGCGGGAACATATGGCGGGATGGGGTTGGCGAGAAACGGGTGGCGGGAACATATGGAGGGAAAGAGTTGGCGGGAAAATATTGAGGGTAAGGGTTGCGCGAAAATATATATTTTCAATGTCTAAGATAGGCAATGGTAGCGCAGCATTCCTAAGTAAAAAAAAACCATTTCAGCCTAACGTAAGCCAAAGAGCGCAGCCATGCCGCTTCAGCCTCCCGTTCACGAGAAAAGGTGGGCCCTAGGGACTTTTCGGCCTACTGCTGACCAAAGAGTACTTTTCGGCCTAAAGCTGACAAAAAGGCCTTTTCGGCCCAGGTACGGATCTCTTTGGCCAATGTGTGCCCGAAGAGTCCTTTTTGGCCAACCACCGACCGAAAATACCCTCGTTGGCCCACACGAGGCCGACGGGGTCATAGTTTTGATTTTTTTTTTGCATTGGGTGCTATAGTTTCCGAATTTGCTATAAAAACGTGATAGTTTTGAAAAACAATCTCCTCCCTCCACCCCCCTCCTCATCCCTCCTCCTCCTTTCTGTAATAGAAAGTTTTATAATAATAGAATTTAGTAATAAAAATTTTAGTAAAGGAAATTAATAATAGAAATTTTTAGGTATAGAAACGTATTATGCTTTAGGTTAATAGAACTAGTTTATTTATAGTAAGTGGTTAATAGAACTAGTTTATTTATAGTAAGTTGTTAATAGGACTAGTTTATTTATAATAAGTGCTTAATAGACTAGTGAATAGGTTTTTGGAATATAAAAAAGTTTTTGTAATAGAAAAATTTAGTAATATATTTTTTTAGGTATAGAAAATTTCCAATTATAGAAATCTATTGGAATGCTATATGAGAATTTTTTTGGTATCAAATTTAGTAATACAAAATTTTTATTAAGAAAATTTAGGTATGGAAATTTTTGTAATTTTGTTTTTCAATATAGAAATGTATTCGAAAATCTAATTATTTTCATGTCATTATCACTTTGTCCTCAAAGAATGCTATATGAGATTTAATGATCTAAAATTTTACTCAATGGAATATGCAGGCTTTGTAGAGTCGTGTCTCCTTGGAGTGATCGTCATCCGAACTACCTCTACTTCCTCTACACCCGAGTCGGTGAGCTAAAAGTCCACCTCCTCCTTCTCTACTCCTCGGTGTTGAATAGAGTAGAACTACGGTATTTAGTTATGCTTTTTAACCAAATGAAATGTTCGGGTTATAAGATATATTGAAATGTTTTTGTTAATATTGAACCATTGAAATGCATCGTTGTATGTGTATGGATATCTTTGTATCGCAGGGAGAATCCGAGTGGCCTATGTTTTGCCGGAGTGTTTATTCATTTCCGTTCCGGCAAATTTCAGGCACTCGATATGTCCTATTTTAGAAAAGGCCATGCCAGATTTTTTCGTGAATTTAAGCATGACTTGTGCTAGAATATGTAGGAAATATCAAGTACCCCGAATTTTCTAGAAAGAGAATTAAACGACATTTTGAGTTGACTTTAAGTCTGTCGGGGCTCCATACATGACAGTCAAAAAATCAGTGAGGGAGAGTCTCCACCATATATGAGAGAAGAAGAATGCTGACTATTGTTGTGGGGGTCGCTTCTCCTTCTTCTCTTTGTGCCAGACCTTTGTTATGCACTAGGGGAAGAAGGAGTAGTGACCATCATCGACGGTCAAAAAATCGGTGAGGGAGTGTCCACCATATATGAGAGAAGAAGAATTCCGACTGTTGTCGTGGGGGTCGCTTCTCCTTCTTTTCCTTGTGCTAGATATTTGTAATGCACTAGGGAAAGGGGGAGTAGCGACCATCACCGACAGTCGCAATATCAGAGAGGGAATTCCCACCATATACGTCAGATGAGAGTTTAGGAAGGAGGACTCGACAGACCTAAAGTCAACCCGTTGCATACCGAGTAATAGCAATCTATGTGTTGAGTTTCCTGGTAGTTGCCTTCGATCGATTTTCAATTAATGTTTCAACTATGAACATATGAAATGTCTGACAATGAAATAAGTTCGGATCCTCATACTCGACATCCAAAATATACACGATGCCCTCATAAGTCCATCTTACCACATCCGGCAAGAACTCAATATTAGCAACACTTACAAGCAAACGTGCCACCCCATGAGCGCGTGTGAAGGGCATATCCACCTGTTCCGTCTTGCCAAGCAGGGATCCCAGGCTCCATGTGACCAAGAAATTAGCCAGTGGTTCAGATGGCGCCCCTGAGAAACGGACCCAAATCTGAGTCAACGGTGTACCCTGAGGCTCCTTCTTTTTCCACTCATCAAACTACAACACAAAACTCGTTCCAGTGACTCTACTCATGCCAAATTTGAGGATTCTCAACTGATCCTCTTTAGTAGGAAACTCCACTTTGTAGGTCTGATCTGTTAACTTCAGCAAAGACCACTAAAAATTACCCGGTGCCAACTCCCGTAACTGCTGAATAATTTGAGCTTCAGTCAGAGGTCCATGAACCCTCCGAGAAATGACTGAATGAATCAATGTATTCATTCAAAGGGAATCTTTTTTTTCTAGAATCATGTATTACTGCCCGGATCCATGGGTTGCATGCATCATTCTGATGCAAAGGTCAGGGTTGATCCTCCTTTTTTAAAAAAATTAAATAATAATCACTCCCTGGATCCGCCGCTGCCAATGTCACAACCACGTTTCCTACGGGAAGAACACTAATTAATGGCCGCCTCCATGTTTCGCACCCGCAGTGGCAAATAAATCAGAACTTGTTTCACATCAACACGTGACAAATGAATCTTCTCCCTACACTCCCTGATGGTGTATGAGGGAGAAATAGACATAAACAGTGCAAGATGCAATGCATATTTACAATGAACAGTTGTCTACAAGAACAAGTGAACAGTCTACAGGAATGAGTGAACAATGCTCGTTTGCGGTACATCTGCAACGTTATGTTGCTACAGAATTCATTCTGGGTTGTCCCTTCTAGATCCAGCGGGCATGTTAAGGTGTGACATGTATCGGTCATTACAAGTTATGACAACCCTTTTGCTGCAGCATTTATTTATTTTAGAATATATACTGTAACATTTAGTTACAAAAAAAATATGAAAATGCACTATTTCCTCCTATCCGTGTTACTTGTTGCCGCTTTAGTAAAGTTGTAATAAAGCAGCGATAAGTAATATGAACAGGAGGAAATACTATTTTATCTATATTTAGGGCACTTGAGAGCATTTTACTTTTTTTTTCCTTTTTGAGATGGTGAGAATTTTACATCTTTCTTTTTCTTGAGAGAAAGAGCATTTTACATCTATCTCGTGTGTTCGGACCGATGCGGCCCATTCAAGAGAGAATGAAACTGCCACATGGCCCAACCTTCGCTTTTGGAGATGCACCTGTTGGAGATGTTCTTAGTTTTTTTTTAAATGGTCACTGGGGAAACACTTTCCACCTGGATATATTTCGACTTTTCAAAAGTTTTTACGAGGGTCATAAAGAGTGTGAAGAGAGGAAATCACGCTACATATCATAATGTTCGTCTAGCTCTTTTAATTTTGAACAATGTGGCCATGTGGATGTGGTCATGTCAGAAGTAGCATCTATCAACCGGAAGACATTGGAGTTCCCAGCGTCCCAAATTTTCCAGAGAAGAATCATTCGGATGAAGCTGTTGATGGCAAATGGAAGTTCAGAGGGCATATCTGAGTACCAGAAATTGCCAATGGGATTGAAATTTGGCCGGATGGAGGCATCATGCTTCGTTTACTTCAAAAACGATGCCTCCTCATGATATTCCATTTGTACAGGCATGGTGCCTGCCATGATGGCCATATTTGGGTCAGTTACACATTTCTTTTCACTCTGAATGAACACATTCCTCGATGCCTACTAGTCCAAGCACGCTAGATGTGTCTAACTCCTAGATCCAAGTGACATTGCTTCCTCTTCCTTGTAAGTCTGAACATCTGAGAGATGATGTAGGCTGGAGGCCATTTGAAAAAGGCACACAACAACTAGATATATATGGAGCAAAGATTGAAGGTAGTGCATCCCTGATACTCACACAATGAGTTTGCAGGTTGGTATGGTGGGTGCACATTAAACATTTACAAAGCCCAAATAATGATGAATATATCTTTTAGTACAATAAAAATTCAAATCTTAATTCAACTTCAATTCCATGGTTGTTGTATACTACTCCATCTGTATATTAAGACGTTTTTCGTCACTATATGAGTGTCAAAACGTCTTATATTATGATACAGAGGTTGTAGATTTTTGTAGAAAAATTGAGGTATTTTTTCCGTAAAGGAGGTTGAAACCCTCAGTCCGCTGGTCCTTTGGGGTCTTAGCACGACGACTTTCCGACTGTCTACTGCAACAAGGTTTTCCGACTCCGATGAGGTAGGGGTGATGACTGCGGCGCGCCTTCGGCTCGCTCTAGTGTTTGTAGTCGTCGCTAGGTGTATTATGGACCTGGTTGTAATTTGTATTTCCTCTAGTCTTCTTTGTACGGTCGTGATTGATTATGAATACATTGGAAACTCCTTTCGCAAGCAAAAGGAAACCCTCGACCTCTGCATAATTGTAATGCACACAACCATCTTTATTAGAGTTGATATAAGGAAACAAGCCAAAACATCAATAACTAGAGTACAAAATATGGATAACTGCATCAGAACCATTACAAGATATAATTTTAGCACCAATGGCTAAGTCGGGTGTTTCCACAACAACGCCTTCAAGAAAAATAAACATGCGCGCATCGCCGTCACCATGTCCGACCAAAGATGGCTAAGATAAGGACACTCATCCAGGTTGCGACACCGACAAATGAAGGTTAGCACATCAACAACAAGGCAACACTTTGAACAAGGAATCAATACAATTTCGTCGCTGCTGAGCCCAACCAATAAAGATCGGGACGAGAGTTTCCACCCTGGACATGAAGTGGTGCTTCAATTACCACATTAAAGATAGATCTTCCGCTATTCTACGAGCATGTAATTGAGTAATTGAAGCATCACTTCATGTCCAGGGTGATACTAGTGAATGGGTGGAACATCCGTGCGGTGCACCCGGGATGTTCCACCCATTCACTAGAGTCACTTTGGCCTGGCGTGGAGGAAAATCCATGACATTCCTAGGGACGCTACCCCGTGCTCCTCCATGTGAACAAAGCGGGGGTGTCGTCGTGCTTGATGCGCTACCAATGCGCCCTTGCCCAAACAACTCCATATTTTGCTATTGTGGTTAGAGCATCTCCAGCCATTGCGCCCCCAAGACGCGCCAAAAATCGCCTCTTGGGGATGAGCCGGCGGTTTTTTCGGCATGGGGGCGAGTACGTTCCCAGCCGTCGGGCCCCAGACGTCCCCACAGTTCGGCCAAATTTCAGCAAACATGACATATTTAGGCCAAATTTCAACAAACACGACATATTTCGGTGAAATTTAGACGTTTTTTACACGAATAAAATGCACGGAAAAAACCCTAAACTACGGGCCGAAGTAGGCGCTGAGCAGAGCGTAGTCGTCGCCGGCGTCGTCCTCCTGCTTCTCCTCCTTGACACGGCCAGCGCCGCTGCTCGACCCCTCGCCCCGGCGCGCTGCTTCACGGCGGCGGCGTTCGGCGATCTCCTCCAGGGCGCGGCGCTGGCGGTCCAGCTCAATGCGCACATAGTACTCGCGCGCCCACTGCAAGGTGGCCTCTTCTTGGTCGGCCTCATCGGCGAGAGCAGGCTCCGGCTTCATGGCGACAACACCCGGCTCCGGCTTCACCGTCGCCAGCTCTGGCTCCCTCTTCGGCTTGACCAGGCGAGGTGTGAAGGAAATATGCCCTAGAGGCAATAATAAAGTTATTATTTATTTCCTTATATCATGATAAAGGTTTATTATTCATGCTAGAATTGTATTAACCCGAAACATAATACATATGTGAATACATAGACAAATAGAGTGTCACTAGTATGCCTCTACTTGACTAGCTCGTTAATCAAAGATGGTTATGTTTCCTAACCATGGACAAAGAGTTGTCATTTGATTAACGGGATCACATCATTAGTTGAATGATCTGATTGACATGACCCATTCCATTAGCTTAGCACCCGATCGTTTAGTATGTTGCTATTGCTTTCTTCATGACTTATACATGTTCCTATGACTATGAGATTATGTAACTCCCGTGTGCCGGAGGAACACTTTGTGTGCTACCAAATGTCACAACGTAACTGGGTGATTATAAAGGTGCTCTACAGGTGTCTCCAAAGGTACATGTTGGGTTGACGTATTTCGAGATTAGGATTTGTCACTCCGATCGTCGGAGAGGTATCTCTGGGACCTCTCAGTAATGCACATCAATTAAGCCTTGCAAGCATTGCAGCTAATGGGTTAGTTGCGAGATGGTGTATTACGGAACGAGTAAAGAGAATTGCCGGTAACGAGATTGAACTAGGTATTGGATACCGATGATCGAATCTCGGGCAAGTAACATACCGATCACAAAGGGAACAACGTATGTTGTTATGCGGTCTGACCGATAAAGATCTTCGTAGAATATGTAGGAGCCAATATGGGCATCCAGGTCCCGCTATTGGTTATTGACCGGAGACGTGTCTCGGTCATGTCTACATTGTTCTCGAACCCGTAGGGTCCGCACGCTTAAGGTTTCGATGATAGTTATATTATGAGTTTATACGGTTTGATGCACCGAAGGTTGTTTGGAGTCCCGGATGTGATCACGGACATGACGAGGAGTCTCGAAATGGTCGAGACATAAAGATTGATATATTGGAAGCCTATGTTTGGATATCGGAAATGTTCCGGGTGAAATCGGGATTTTACCGGAGTACCGGGAGGTTACCGGAATCCCCCGGGAGGTATATGGGCCTTAATGGGCCTTAGTGGAAAAGAGAAGAGGCAGCCGGAGATGGGCCGCGCGCCCCTCCCCTCCCTTGGTCCGAATAGGACAAGGAGAGGGGGCCGGCCCCCCTTCCTCTTTTCCCCCCTCCGCGAATCCTATTCCAACTAGGATTGGGGGGGGGGGGGCATCCTACTCCCGGAGGGAGTAGGACTCCTCCTGGCGTGCCTCTCC
Organism: Triticum monococcum; assembly: GCA_034509565.1. NCBI lineage: Eukaryota > Viridiplantae > Streptophyta > Magnoliopsida > Poales > Poaceae > Triticum > Triticum monococcum. The sequence goes on along the minus strand of CM067843.1, from coordinate 750,039,995 downwards.
TAGGCCGGCCGCACCCCCCCCCCCCCCCCTGAGCCTTTATATACGGAGGGAGGGACACCCCAGAGGGACACAAGTTGATCCACGTGATCATATTCTTAGTCGTGTGCGGCGCCCCCTGCCACCATAGTCCTCGATTATATTGTAGTGGTGCTTAGGCCAAGCCCTGCGACAGTAGTACATCAAGATCGTCACCACGCCGTCGTCCTGACGGAACTCTTCCCCGACACTTTGCTAGATCGGAGTCCGGGGATCGTCATCAAGCTGAACGTGTGCTAGAACTCGGAGGTGCCGTAGTTTCGGTGCTTGATCGGTCGGGCCGTGGAGACGTACGACTACATCAACCAAACGCTTCCGTTGTCGATCTACAAGGGTACGTAGATCACACTCTCCCCTCTCGTTGCTATGCATCACCATGATCTTGCGTGTGCGTAGGAATTTTTTTTAAATTGCTACGTTCCCCAACAGTGGTATCAAGGCCTAGGTTTTATGTGTTGATGCTATATGCACGAGTAGAAGACAAGTGAGTTGTGGGCGATATAAGTCATACTGCTTACCAGCATGTCATACTTGTTGGGGAACGTAGTAATTTCAAAAAAAATCCTACGCACACGCAAGATCATGGTGATGCACAGCAACGAGAGGGGAGAGTGTTGTCTACGTACCCACGCAGACCGACTGCGGAAGCGTTGACACAACGTAGAGGAAGTAGTCGTACGTCTTCCCGATCCGACCGATCCAAGCACCGTTACTCCGGCACCTCCGAGCTCTTAGCACACGTACAGCTCGATGACGATCCCCGGGCTCCGATCCAGCAAAGCGTCGGGGAGGAGTTCCGTCAGCATGACGGCGTGGTGATGATCTTGATGTTCTACCGACGCAGGGCTTCGCCTAAGCACTACAATGATATGATCGAGGTGGAATATGGTGGCAGGGGGCACCGCACACGGCTAAGGAACGATCTCAATGATCAACTTGTGTGTCTAGAGGTGCCCCCTGCCTCCGTATATAAAGAAGCCCAGGGAGAGGAGGCCGCCGGCCAGGAGGAGGGTGCAGGAGGAGTCCTACTCCTACCGGGAGTAGGACTCCCCCCCCCCCCAATCCTAGTTGGACTAGGATTCCCCGAGGGGGAAAGAGAGAGAGGGGGGCCGGCCACCTCTCCTAGTCCTAATAGGACTAGGGGAGGGGCGAGGCGGGCGGCCACCTTGGGCTGCCACTTTCTCCTTTCCACTAAAGCCCATTAAGGCCCATATGGCTCCCGGGGGGTTCCGGTAACCTCCCGGTACTCCGGTAAAATCCCGATTTCACCCGGAACACTTCCGATATCCAAATATAGGCTTCCAATATATCAATCTTTATGTCTCGACCATTTCGAGACTCCTCGTCATGTCCGTGATCACATCCGGGACTCCGAACTAACTTCGGTACATCAAAATGCATAAACTCATAATAACTGTCATCGTAACGTTAAGCGTGTGGACCCTACGGTTCGAGAACAATGTAGACATGACTGAGACACATCTCTGGTCAATAACCAATAGCGGGACCTGGATGCCCATATTGGCTCCAACATATTCTACGAAGATCTTTATCGGTCAGACCGCATAACAACATACGTTGTTCCCTTTGTCATCGGTATGTTACTTGCCCGAGATTCGATTGTCGGTATCCAATACCTAGTTCAATCTCGTTATCGGCAAGTCTCTTTACTCGTTCTGTAATACATCATCTCGCAACTAACTCATTAGTCGCAATGCTTGCAAGGCTTATGTGATGTGCATTACCGAGAGGGCCCAGAGATACCTCTCCGACAATCGGAGTGACAAATCCTAATCTCGAAATACGCCAACCCAACGTCTACCTTTGGAGACACCTGTAGATCTCCTTTATAATCACCCAGTTACGTTGTGACATTTGGTAGCACACAAAGTGTTCCTCTGGTAAACGGGAGTTGCATAATCTCATAGTCATAGGAACATGTATAAGTCATGAAGAAAGCAATAGCAACATACTAAACGATCGGGTGCTAAGCTAATGAAATGGGTCATGTCAATCAGATCATTCAACTAATGATGTGACCTCGTTAATCAAATAACAACACCTTGTTCATGGTTAGGAAACATAACCATCTTTGATTAACGAGCTAGTCAAGTAGAGGCATACTAGTGACACTATGTTTGTCTATGTATTCACACATGTATTATGTTTCCGGTTAATACAATTCTAGCATGAATAATAAACATTTATCATGATATAAGGAAATAAATAATAACTTTATTATTGCCTCTAGGGCATATTTCCTTCAGTCTCATACTTGCACTAGAGTCAATAATTTAGATTAGACAGTAATGATTCTAACACCCATGGAGCCTTGGTGCTGATCAGGTTTTGCTCATGGAAGAGGCTTAGTCAACGGGTCTGTAACATTCAGATCCGTATGTATCTTGCAAATCTCTATGTCTCCCACCTGGACTAGGTCCCGGATGGAATTGAAGCGTCTCTTGATGTGCTTGGTCCTCTTGTGAAATCTGGATTCCTTTGCCAAGGCAATTGCACCAGTATTGTCACAAAAGATTTTCATTGGACCCGATGCACTAGGTATGACACCTAGATCGGATATGAACTCCTTCATACAGACTCCTTCGTTCGCTGCTTCCGAAGAAGCTATGTACTCCGCTTCACATGTAGATCCCGCTATGACGCTTTGTTTAGAACTGCACCAACTGACAGCTCCACCGTTTAATGTAAACACGTATCCGGTTTGCGATTTAGAATCGTCCGGATCAGTGTCAAAGCTTGCATCAACGTAACCTTTTACGGTGAGCTCTTTGTCACCTCCATATACGAGAAACATATCCTTAGTCCTTTTCAGGTATTTCAGGATGTTCTTGACCGCTGTCCAGTGATCCACTCCTGGATTACTTTGGTACCTCCCTGCTAAACTTATAGCAAGGCACACATCAGGTCTGGTACACAGCATTGCATACATGATAGAGCGTATGGCTGAAGCATAGGGAACATCTTTCATTTTCTCTCTATCTACTGCAGTGGTCGGGCATTGAGTCTGACTCAATTTCACACCTTGTAACACAGGCAAGAAACCTTTCTTTGATTGATCCATTTTGCACTTATTCAAAATCTTGTCAAGGTATGTGCTTTGTGAAAGTCCAATTAAGCGTCTTGATCTATCTCTATAGATCTTTATGCCTAATATGTAAGCAGCTTCACCGAGGTCTTTCATTGAAAAACTCTTATTCAAGTATCCCTTTATGCTATCCAGAAATTCTATATCATTTCCAATCAGCAATATGTCATCCACATATAATATCAGAAATGCTACAGAGCTCCCACTCACTTTCTTGTAAATACAGGCTTCTCCGAAAGTCTGTATAAAACCAAATGCTTTGATCACACTATCAAAGCATTTATTCCAACTCCGATAGGCTTGCACCAGTCCATAAATGGATCGCTGGAGCTTGCACACTTTGTTAGCTCCCTTTGGATCGACAAAACCTTCCGGTTGCATCATATACACCTCTTCTTCCAGAAATCCATTCAGGAATGCAGTTTTGACATCCATCTGCCAAATTTCATAATCATAAAACGCGGCAATTGCTAACATGATTCGGACAGACTTAAGCATCGCTACGGGTGAGAAGGTCTCATCGTAGTCAACCCCTTGAACTTGTCGAAAACCTTTTGCGACAAGTCGAGCTTTATAGACAGTAACATTACCGTCAGCATCAGTCTTTTTCTTGAAGATCCATTTATTCTCAATTGCTTGTCGATCATCGGGCAAGTCAACCAAAGTCCATACTTTGTTCTCATACATGGATCCCATCTCAGATTTCATGGCTTCAAGCCACTTTGCGGAATCTGGGCTCACCATCGCTTCTTCATAGTTTGTAGGTTCATCATGATCTAGTAGCATGACTTCCAAAACTGGATTACCATACCACTCTGGCGCGGATCTTACTCTGGTTGATCTATGAGGTTCAGTAGTATCTTGTTCTGAAGTTTCATGATCATTATCATTAACTTCCTCACTTATTGGTGTAGGTGCCGCAGAAACAGTTTTCTATGATGTACTACTTTCCAACAAGGGAGCAGGTACAGTTACCTCGTCAAGTTCTACTTTCCTCCCACTCACTTCTTTCAAGAGAAACTCCTTCTCAAGAAAGTTTCTGAATTTAGCAACAAAAGTCTTGCCTTCGGATCTGTGATAGAAGGTGTATCCAATAGTTTCCTTTGGATATCCTATGAAGACACACTTCTCCGATTTGGGTTCGAGCTTATCAGGTTGAAGCTTTTTCACATAAGCATCGCAGCCCCAATCTTTCAGAAACGACAACTTTGGTTTCTTGCCAAACCATAGTTCATAAGGCGTCGTCTCAACGGATTTTGATGGTGCCCTATTTAACGTGAATGCGGCCGTCTCTAGAGCGTATCCCCAAAACGATAGCGGTAAATCAGTAAGAGACATCATAGATCACACCATATCTAGTAAAGTACGATTACGACGTTCGGACACACCATTACGCTGTGGTGTTCCGGGTGGCGTGAGTTGCGAAACTATTCCACAATTTTTCAAATGTACACCAAACTCGTAACTCAAATATTCTCCTCCACGATCGGACCGTAGAAACTTTATTTTCTTGTTACGATGATTTTCAACTTCACTCTGAAATTCTTTGAACTTTTCAAACGTTTCAGACTTATGTTTCATTAAGTAGATATACCCATATCTGCTTAAGTCATCTATGAAGGTGAGAAAATAACGATATCCGCCACGAGCCTCAACATTCATCGGACCACATACATCTGTATGTATGATTTCCAAAAAATCTGTTGCTCTCTCCATAGTATCGGAGAACGGTGTTTTAGTCATCTTGCCCATGAGGCACGGTTCGCAAGTACCAAGTGATTCATAATCAAGTGGTTCCAAAAGTCCATCAGTATGGAGTTTCTTCATGCGCTTTACACCGATATGACCTAAACGGCAGTGCCACAAATAAGTTGCACTATCATTATCAACTCTGCATCTTTTGGCTTCTACATTATGAATATGTGTATCACTACTATCGAGATGCAACAAGAATAGACCACTCTTCGAGGGTGCATGACCATAAAAGATATTACTCATATAAATAGAACAAACATTATTCTCTGATTTAAATGAATAACCGTCTCGCATTAAACAAGATCCAGATATAATGTTCATGCTCAACGCTGGCACCAAATAACAATTATTTAGGTCTAATACTAATCCCGAAGGTAGATGTAGAGGTAGCGTGCCGACTGCGATCACATCAACTTTGGAACCATTTCCCACGCGCATCGTCACCTCGTCCTTGGCCAATCTTCGCTTAATCCATAGTCCCTGTTTCAAGTTGCAAATATTAGCAACAGAACCAGTATCAAATACCCAGGTGCTACTGCGAGCATTAGTAAGGTACACATCAATAACATGTATATCACATATACCTTTGTTCACCTTGCCATCCTTCTTATCCGCCAAATACTTGGGGCAGTTCCGCTTCCAGTGACCAGTCTGCTTGCAGTAGAAGCGCTCGGTCTCAGGCTTAGGTCCAGACTTGGGTTTCTTCTCTTGAGCAGCAACTTGCTTGCCGTTCTTCTTGAAGTTCCCCTTCTTCTTCCCTTTGCCCTTTTTCTTGAAACTAGTGGTTTTGTTAACCATCAACACTTGATGCTCCTTCTTGATTTCTACCTCCGCAGCTTTCAGCATTGCGAAGAGCTCGGGAATAGTCTTGTTCATCCCTTGCATATTATAGTTCATCACGAAGCTCTTGTAGCTTGGTGGCAGTGATTGGAGAATTCTGTCAATGACGCAATCATCTGGAAGATTAACTCCCATATGAATCAAGTGATTATTATACCCAGACATTTTGAGTATATGCTCACTGACAGAACTGTTCTCCTCCATCTTGCAGCTATAGAACTTATTGGAGACTTCATATCTCTCAATCCGGGCATTTTCTTGAAATATTAACTTCAACTCCTGAAACATCTCATATGCTCCATGATGTTCAAAACGTCGTTGAAGTCCCGATTCTAAGCCGTAAAGCATGGCACACTGAACTATCGAGTAGTCATCAGCTTTGCTCTGCCAGACGTTCATAACATCTGGTGTTGCTCCAGCAGCAGGCCTGGCACCCAGCGGTGCTTCCAGGACGTAATTCTTCTGAGCAGCAATGAGGATAATCCTCAAGTTACGGACCCAGTCCGTGTAATTGCTACCATCATCTTTCAACTTTGCTTTCTCAAGGAACGCATTAAAATTCAACGGAACAACAGCACGAGCCATCTATCTTCAATCAAACATAAACAAGCAAGATACTATCAGGTACTAAGTTCATCATAAGTTTAAGTTCAATTAATCAAATTACTTAAGAACTCCCACTTAGATAGACAGCCTCTAATCCTCTAAGTGATCACGTGATCCAAATCAACTAAACCTTGTCCGATCATCACGTGAGATGGAGTAGTTTCATTGGTGAACATCACTATGTTGATCATATCTACTATATGATTCACGCTTGACCTTTCGGTCTCCGTGTTTCGAGGCCATATCTGTGTATGCTTGGCTCGTCAAGTATAACCTGAGTATTCCGCGTGTGCAACTGTTTTGCACCCATTGTATTTGAATGTAGAGCCTATCACACCCGATCATCATGTGGTGACTCAGCACGAAGAACTTTCGCAACGGTGCATACGCAGGGAGAACACTTCTTGATAATTTAGTGAGAGATCATCTTATAATGCTACCGTCAATCAAAGCAAGATAAGATGCATAAAAGATAAACATCACATGCAATCAATATAAGTGATATGATATGGCCATCATCATCTTGTGCCTGTGATCTCCATCTCCGAAGCACCGTCATGATCACCATTGTCACCGGCGCGACACCTTGATCTCCATCGTAGCATCGTTGTCGTCTCGCCAATCTTATGCTTCCACGACTATCGCTACCGCTTACTGATAAAGTAAAGCATTACATCGCGATTGCATTGCATACAATAAAGCGACAACCATATGGCTCCTGCCAGTTGCCGATAACTCGGTTACAAAACATGATCATCTCATACAATAAAATTTAGCATCATGTATTGACCATATCACATCACAACATGCCCTGCAAAAACAAGTTAGACGTCCTCTACTTTGTTGTTGCAAGTTTTTACGTGGCTGCTACGGGCTTAAGCAAGAACCAATCTCACCTATGCATCAAAACCACAATGATAGTTTGTCAAATAGACTCCATTTTAACCTTCGCAAGGACCGGGCGTAGCCACACTCGGTTCAACTAAAGTTGGAGAAACAGTCACCCGCAAGCCACCTATGTGCAAAGCACGTCGGGAGAACCGGTCTCGCGTAAGCATACGCGTAATGTTGGTCCGGGTCGTCTCGTCCAACAACACCGCCGAACCAAAGTATGATATGCTGGTAGGCAGTATGACTTATATCGCCCACAACTCACATGTGTTCTACTCGTGCAAATAACATCAAACCATAAAACCTAGGCTCGGATGCCACTGTTGGGGAACGTAGTAATTTCAAAAAAATTCCGATCCGACCGATCCAAACACCGTTACTCCGGCACCTCCGAGTTCTTAGCACACGTACAGCTCGATGACGATCCCCGGGCTCTGATCCAGCAAAGCGTCGGGGAGGAGTTCCGTCAGCACGACGGTGTGGTGATGATCTTGATGTTCTACCGACGCAGGGCTTCGCCTAAGCACTACAACGATATGATCGAGGTGGAATATGGTGGCAGGGGGCCCCGCACACGGCTAAGGAACGATCTCAATGATCAACTTGTGTGTCTAGAGGTGCCCCCTGCCTCCGTATATAAAGGAGCCAAGGGGGAGGGGGCGCCGGCCAGGAGGAGGGCGCAGGAGGAGTCCTACTCCTACCGGGAGTAGGACTGCCCCCCCCCCCAATCCTAGTTGGACTAGGATTCCCCGAGGGGGAAAGAGAGAGAGGGGGCCGGCCACCTCTCCTAGTCCTAATAGGACTAGGGGAGGGGGGAGGTGCGCGGCCACCTTGTGCTGCCCCTTTCTCCTTTCCACTAAAGCCCATTAAGGCCCATATTGCTCCCGGGGGGTTCCGGTAACCTCCCGGTACTCCGGTAAAATCCCGATTTCACCCGGAACACTTCCGATATCCAAATATAGGCTTCCAATATATCAATATTTATGTCTCGACCATTTCGAGACTCCTCGTCATGTCCGTGATCACATCCGGGACTCCGAACTAACTTCGGTACATCAAAATGCATAAACTCATAATAACTGTCATCGTAACGTTAAGAGTGCGGACCCTACGGTTCGAGAACAATGTAGACATGACTGAGACACATCTCTGGTCAATAACCAATAGCGGGACCTGGATGCCCATATTGGCTCCTACATATTCTACGAAGATCTTTATCGGTCAGACCGCATAACAACATACGTTGTTCCCTTTGTCATCGGTATGTTACTTGCCCGAGATTCGATCGTCGGTATCCAATACCTAGTTCAATCTCATTACCGGCAAGTCTCTTTACTCGTTCCGTAATACATCATCTTGCAACTAACTCATTAGTCGCAATGCTTGCAAGGCTTATGTGATGTGCATTACCGAGAGGGCCCAGAGATACCTCTCCGACAATCGGAGTGACAAATCCTAATCTCGAAATACGCCAACCCAACATCTACCTTCGGAGACACCTGTAGAGCTCCTTTATAATCACCCAGTTACGTTGTGACGTTTGGTAGCACACAAAGTGTTCCTCCGGTAAACGGGAGTTGCATAATCTCATAGTCATAGGAACATGTATAAGTCATGAAGAAAGCAATAGCAACATACTAAACGATCGGGTGCTAAGCTAATGAAATGGGTCATGTCAATCAGATCATTCAACTAATGATGTGACCTCGTTAATCAAATAACAACACCTTGCGGGTGACAGTTTCTCTAGGGCATGTATTATGTTTTCGGTTAATACAATTCTAGCATGAATAATAAACATTTATCATGATATAAGGAAATAAATAATAACTTTATTATTGCCTCTAGGGCATATTTCCTTCAATACTTTGGTTCGGCAGTATTGTTGGATGAAGCGGCCCGGACCGACATTACGCGTACGCTTACGCGAGACCGGTTCTCCCGACGTGCTTTGCACATAGGTGGCTTGCGGGTGACAGTTTCTCCAACTTTAGTTGAACCGAGTGTGGCTACGCCCGGTCCTTGCGAAGGTTAAAACAACACCAACTTGACAAACTATCGTTGTGGTTTTGATGCGTAGGTAAGACTGGTTCTTGCTTAAGCCCGTAGAAGCCACGTAAAACTTGCAACAACAAAGTTGAGGACGTCTAACTTGTTTTTGGAGGGCATGTTGTGATGTGATATGGTCAAGACATGATGCTAAATTTTATTGTATGAGATGATCATGTTTTGTAACCGAGTTATCGGCAACTGGCAGGAGCCATATGGTTGTCGCTTTATTGTATGCAATGCAATCGCGCTATAATGCTTTACTTTATCACTAAGCGGTAGCGATAGTCGTGGAAGCATAAGATTGGCGAGACGACAACGATGCTACCATGGAGATCAAGGTGTCGCGCCGGTGATGATGGTGATCATGACGGTGCTTCGGAGATGGAGATCACAAGCACAAGATGATGATGGCCATATCATATCACTTATATTGATTGCATGTGATGTTTATCTTTTATGCATGTTATCTTGCTTTGATTGACGGTAGCATTATAAGATGATCTCTCACTAAATTATCAAGATAAAAGTGTTCTCCCTGAGTATGCACCATTGCCAAAGTTCGTCGTGCCCAGACACCACGTGATGATCGGGTGTGATAAGCTCTACGTCCATCTACAACGGGTGCAAGCCAGTTTTTGCACACGCAGAATACTCAGGTTAAACTTGACGAGCCTAGCATATGCAGATATGGCCTCGGAACACTGAGATCGAAAGATCGAGCGTGAGTCATATAGTAGATATGAACAACATAGTGATGTTCACCATTGAAAACTACTCCATTTCACGTGATGATCGGCTACGGTTTAGTTGATTTGGATCACGTGATCACTTAGAAGATTAGAGGGATGTCTATCTAAGTGGGAGTTCTTAAGTAATATGATTAATTGAACTTAAATTTATCATGAACTTAGTACCTGATAGTATCTTGCTTATGTATGTTTGATTGTAGATAGATGGCCCGTGCTGTTGTTCCGTTGAAGTTTTATGCGTACCTTGCGAAAGCAAAGTTGAAAGATGATGGTAGCAATTACATGGACTGGGTCCGTAACTTGAGGATTATCCTCATTGCTGCACACAAGAATTACGTCCTGGAAGCACCGTTGGGTGCCAGGCCTGCTGCTGGAGCAACACCGGATGTTATGAACGTCTGGCAGAGCAAAGCTGATGACTACTCGATAGTTCAGTGTGCCATGCTTTACGACTTAGAATCGGGACTTCAACGACGTTTTGAACGCCATGGAGCATATGAGATGTTTCAGGAGTTGAAGTTAATATTTCAAGCAAATGCCCGGATTGAGAGATATGAAGTATCCAATAAGTTCTATAGCTGCAAGATGGAGGAGAACAGTTTTGTCAGTGAACATATACTCAAAATGTCTGGGTATAATAATCACTTGATTCAGATGGGAGTTAATCTTCCAGATGATTGCGTCATTGACAGAATTCTCCAATCACTGCCACCAAGCTACAAGAGCTTCGTGATGAACTATAATATGCAAGGAGTGAATAAGACTATTCCCGAGCTCTTCGCAATGCTAAAAGCTACGAAGGTAGAAATCAAAAAGGAGCATCAAGTGTTGATGGTCAACAAGACCACTAGTTTCAAGAAAAAGGGCAAAGGGAAGAAGAAGGGGAACTTCAAGAAGAACAGCAAGCAAGTTGCTGCTCAAGAGAAGAAACCCAAGTCTGGACCTAAGCCTGAAACTGAGTGCTTCTACTGCAAGCAGACTGGTCACTGGAAGCGGAACTGCCCCAAGTATTTGGTGGATAAGAAGGATGGCAAGGTGAACAAAGGTATATGTGATATACATGTTATTGATGTGTACCTTACTAGAGCTCGCAGTAGCACCTGGGTATTTGATACTGGTTCTGTTGCTAATATTTGCAACTCGAAACAGGGACTACGGATTAAGCGAACACTGGCAAAGGACGAGGTGACGATGCGCGTGGGAAATGGTTCGAAAGTCGATGTGATCGCGGTCGGCACGCAACCTCTACATCTACCTTCGGGATTAATATTAGACCTAAATAATTGTTATTTGGTGCCAGCGTTGAGCATGAACATTATATCTGGATCTTGTTTAATGCGAGACGGTTATTCATTTAAATCAGAGAATAATGGTTGTTCTATTTATATGAGTAATATCTTTTATGGTCATGCACCTTTGAAGAGTGGTCTATTTTTGATGAATCTCGATAGTAGTAACACACATATTCATAATGTTGAAACCAAAAGATGCAGAGTTGATAATGATAGTGCAACTTATTTGTGGCACTGCCGTTTAGGTCATATCGGTATAAAGCGCATGAAGAAACTCCATACTGATGGGATTTTGGAACCACTTGATTATGAATCACTTGGTACTTGCGAACCGTGCCTCATGGGCAAGATGACTAAAACACCGTTCTCTGGTACTATGGAGAGAGCAACAGATTTGTAGGAAATCATACATACAGATGTATGTGGTCCGATGAATATTGAGGCTCCTGGCGGATATTGTTATTTTCTCACCTTCACAGATGACTCAAGCAGATATGGGTATATCTACTTAATGAAACATAAGTCTGAAACATTTCAAAAGTTCAAAGAATTTCAGAGTGAAGTTGAAAATCATCGTAACAAGAAAATAAAGTTTCTACGATCTGATCGTGGAGGATAATATTTGAGTTACGAGTTTGGTGTACATTTGAAGCAATGCGGAATAGTTTCGCAACTCACGCCACCTAGAACACCATAGCGTAATGGTGTGTCCGAACGTCGTAATCTTACTTTACGAGATATGGTGCCATCTATGATGTCTCTTACTGATTTACCGCTATCGTTCTGAGGTTATGCTTTAGAGATGGCCGCAATCACGTTAAATACGGCACCATCAAAATCCGTTGAGACGACGCCTTATGAACTATGGTTTGGAAAGAAACCAAAGTTGTCGCTTCTTAAAGTTTGGGGCTGCGATGCTTATGTGAAAAAGCTTCAACCTGATAACCTCGAACCCAAATCAGAGAAATGTGTCTTCATAGGATACCCAAAAGAGACTGTTGGGTACACCTTCTATCACAGATCCGAAGGCAAGACATTCGTTGCTAAGAATGGATCCTTTCTAGAGAAGGAGTTTCTCTCGAAAGAAGTGAGTGGGAGGAAAGTAGAACTTGACGAGGTAACTGTACCTGCTCCCTTATTGGAAAGTAGTACATCACAGAAAAATGTTTCTGCGACACCTACACCAATTAGTAAGGAAGCTAATGATAATGATCATGAAACTTCAGAACAAGATACTACTGAACCTCGTAGATCAACCAGAGTAAGATCCGTGCCAGAGTGGTACGGTAATCCTGTTCTGGAAATCATGCTACTAGATCATGATGAACCTACAAACTATGAAGAAGCGATGGTGAGCCCAGATTCTGCAAAATGGCTTGAAGCCATGAAATCTGAGATGGGATCCATGTATGAGAACAAAGTACGGACTTTGGTTGACTTGCCCGATGATCGGCAAGCAATTGAGAATAAATGGGTCTTCAAGAAGAAGACTGATGCAGACGGTAATATTACTGTCTACAAAGCTTGACTTGTCGCAAAAGGTTTTCGACAAGTTCAAGGGGTTTACTACGACGAGACCTTCTCACCCGTAGCGATGCTTAAGTCTGTCCGAATCATGTTAGCAATTGCCGCATTATATGATTATGAAATTTGGCAGATGGATGTCAAAACTGCATTCCTGAATGGATTTCTAGAAGAAGAGTTGTATATGATGCAACCGGAAGGTTTTGTCGATCCAAAGGGAGCTAACAAAGTGTGCAAGCTCCAGCGATCCATTTATGGACTGGTGCAAGCCTCTCGGAGTTGGAATAAACGCTTTGATAGTGTGATCAAAGAATTTGGTTTTATACAAACTTTCGGAGAAGCCTGTATTTACAAGAAAGTGAGTGGGAGCTCTGTAGCATTTATGATATTATATGTAGATGACATATTACTGATTGGAAATGATATAGAATTTCTAGATAGCATAAAGGGATACTTGAATAATAGTTTTTCAATGAAAGACCTCGGTGAAGCTGCTTACATATTAGGCATAAAGATCTATAGAGATAGATCAAGACGCTTAATTGGACTTTCACAAAGCACATACCTTGACAAGATTTTGAAGAAGTTCAAAATAGATCAAGCAAAGAAAGGGTTCTTGCCTGTGTTACAAGTTGTGAAGTTGAGTCAGACTCAATGCCCGACCACTGCAGAAGATAGAGAGAAAATGAAAGATGTTCCCAATGCTTCAGCCATAGGCTCTATCATGTATGCAATGCTGTGTACCAGACCTGATGTGTGCCTTGCTATAAGTTTAGCAGGGAGGTACTAAAGTAATCCAGGAGTGGATCACTGGACAGCGGTCAAGAACATCCTGAAATACCTGAAAAGGACTAAGGATATGTTTCTCGTATATGGAGGTGACAAAGAGCTCATCGTAAACGGTTACGTTGATGCAAGCTTTGACACTGATCCGGACGATTCTAAATCACAAACCAGATACGTGTTTACATTAAACGGTGGAGGTGTCAGTTGGTGCAGTTCTAAACAAAGCGTCGTGGCGGGATCTACATGTGAAGCAGAGTACATAGCTGCTTCGGAAGCAGCAAACGAAGGAGTCTGGATGAAGGAGTTCATATCCGATCTAGGTGTTATACCTAGTGCATCGGGTCCAATGAAAATCTTTTGTGACAATACTGGTGCAATTGCCTTGGCAAAGGAATCCAGATTTCACAAGAGAACCAAACACATCAAGAGACGCTTCAATTCCATCCGGGATCTAGTCTGGGTGGGAGACATAGAGATTTGCAAGATACATACGGAGCTGAATGTAGCAGACCCGTTGACTAAGCCTCTTCCACGAGCAAAACATGATCAGCATGCACCAAAGCTCCATGGGTGTTAGAATCATTACTGTGTAATCTAGATTATTGACCCTAGTGCAAGTAGGAGACTGAAGGAAATATGCCCTAGCGGCAATAATAAAGTTATTATTTATTTCCTTATATCATGATAAAGGTTTATTATTCATTCTAGATTTGTATTAACCGGAAACATAATACATGTGTGAATACACAGACAAACATAGTGTCACTAGTATGCCTCTACTTGACTAGCTCGTTAATCAAAGATGGTTATGTTTCCTAACCATGGACAAAGAGTTGTCATTTGATTAACGGGGTTACATCATTAGTTGAATGATCTGATTGACATGACCCATTCCAGTAGCTTAGCACCCGATCGTTTAGTATCTTGCTATTGCTTTCTTCATGACTTATACATGTTCCTATGACTATGAGATTATGTAACTCCCGTGTGTTGGAGGAACACTTTGTGTGCTACCAAACGTCACGACATAACTGGGTGATTATAAAGGTGCTCTACATGTGTCTCCAAAGGTACATGTTGGGTTGACGTATTTTGAGATTAGGATTTGTCACTCCGATCGTCGGAGAGGTATCTCTGGGCCCTCTCGGTAATGCACATCACTTAAGCCTTGCAAGCATTGCAGCTAATGAGTTAGTTGCAAGATGATGTATTACGGAACGAGTAAAGAGGCTTGCCGGTACCGAGATTGAATTAGGTATTGGATACCGACGATCGAATCTCGGGCAAGTAACATACCGATGACAAAGGGAACAACGTATGTTGTTATGCGGTCTGACTGATAAAGATCTTCGTAGAATATGTAGGAGCCAATATGGGCATACAGGTCCCGCTACTGGTTACTGACCGGAGACGTGTCTCGGTCATGTCTACATTGTTCTCGAACCCGTAGGGTCCGCACGCTTAAGGTTTCGATGACAGTTATATTATGAGTTTATACGTTTTGATGTACCGAAGGTTGTTCGCAGTCCCGGATGTGATCACGGACATGACGAGGAGTCTCGAAATGGTCGAGACATAAGGATTGATATATTGGAAGCCTATGTTTGGATATCGGAAGTGTTCCGGGTGAAATCTGGATTTTACCGAAGTACCGGGAGGTTACCGGAACCCCCCGGGAGGTATATGGGCCTTAATGGGCCTTAGTGGAAAAGAGAAGAGGCAGCCGGAGATGGGCCGCGCGCCCCTCCCCTCCCTTGGTCCGAATAGGACAAGGAGAGGGGGCCAGCCCCCCTTCCTCTTTTCCCCCCTCCGCGAATCCTATTCCAACTAGGATTGGGGGGGGGATCCTACTCCCGGAGGGTGTAGGACTCCTCCTGGCGCGCCTCTCCTAGGCCGGCCGCACCCCCCCCCCCTTGAGCCTTTATATACGGAGGCAGGGACACCCTAGAGGGACACAAGTTGATCCACGTGATCATATTCTTAGCCGTGTGCGGCGCCCCCTACCACCATAGTCCTCGATTATATTGTGGCGGTGCTTAGGCGAAGCTCTGCGACATTAGTACATAAAGATCGTCACCACGCCGTCGTGCTGACGGAACTCTTCCCCGAAACTTTGCCGGATCGGAGTCCGGGGATCGTCATCGAGCTGAACGTGTGCTAGAACTCGGAGGTGCCATAGTTTCGATGCTTGATCGGTCGGGCCGTGGAGACGTACGACTACATCAACCAAACGCTTCCGTTGTCGATCTACAAGGGTACGTAGATCACACTCTCCCCTCTCGTTGATATGCATCACCATGATCTTGCGTGTGCGTAGGAATTTTTTTGAAATTACTACGTTCCCCAACAAGGAGTGGCCGAGGAGGAGGAGCCACGGCCGCCGTCATTGATGACGAGGCCGGCGCCGCGGGTGCGCCTACTGAGCGGCGTCTCGGACGGCTCTGGCTTGACGTTGACAAACGCCGGTGCGCCGGAGGAGTGAGAGGAGGATCGGGAGGAGGAGGAGGATGAGGAGGATGACCATCCCATCATTCTCCTCGGCAGCCACGCGCCGCCGCTCCGAGTGGTCAGGTACTCGAACGGCGGTTCATTGCCGCCCTCAAGGTGCGCGAGGACGCCGCTGAGCGTGCGGCCCGGGACGCCCCACCACAGGCGGCGGCCCTCGCTGTTGTTGCGGCCGCGCGGAGCCGGCGCGTTGTTGGTGGAGGCGAGCCGCTCCTCATGCCGTCGTTCGAAGTACGCCGCCCATGCCGTGTGGTTGTCGCTGCCCGTGAATCAATGGCAGGCTGACCGGCGGCAGCCTTGGCATTGATTCCTCGCGGGAAAACTGAGACAATGAGGACGACCAGCCTTCGTCTCGCTGACGCGCCGGTCCCGCCACTCTTTCGTGCCAAAACGTTCGAGCTGGTGCCCCCAGGCACCCCCCAGCGCACCGGGTTCGAGTTGAGTGCGCCGATGCCAATTTAGTTCCAATCCGGCGAAAAACAGCCTCGTGGGGGCGCGACTGGGCCGACTTTTCGGCGCCGGCGCTAAAAGCGGCCTTGGGGGCCTATTGGGGACGCGGCTGGACATGCTCTTAGAAGCCTCCTCATGCACAGGCCGCTGCCCACCTCAGTGATGCCACGCTTCTCCGATACTGGGAAGCACCACCATGCACCGACAAACCGCTCAGCGTACACGCCGCTCCGTAGGGGCGTCTCGGCTGTGATCCAAATTCATGGCCGCATCCCTCCCTTCCCGTTCAATTCTTCATGCCGTGGCTAGAGGGTACCGGCGATGGAAAATACCCTGTGGAGTTTAGGCTCATGGACACCCCCTTATCTAGCCATCCAATTCTGCATCATGATTCGTGTAAATACTTTTCTCTTTTTTATTTCTCCCATATATTTTAACATATGAACTTCAAACTTTTCAGCACAATAAAACATTCTTACTAGAATGTAGGAAAAAACTTTCAGATTTTTTCGCGCATCATAAATACTAAAAATAAGATTTTTTTTTAGTTAAAAAAATCATTTTCTATATTTTTCTTGCACAAAAAAACTAAAAGTTACATCCCACATTGTTTTAAGAATGTTTTGTTGTCCTGGAAAGTTTCAAGTTCATTTGTTGTTTTGTTTTGAAGAAACAAAAAAGAGAAAGTTTTCATGCAGTAAGTTAGTTGTGTAGCACGAATCTCAAAGCAACATTAGACGGTGAGGATAGGAGGTGTCCAGGAGCCCGTGCTCTAAAAATCAATGTTGGCGGGTGTGTATGCTTCCTCCTCTCCCTCTCCCCCCACCCCCCCCAACCCGGGTTCCATCTCCGACCGCCTCTACTACCTCACTGACCTGGTCTGCTTCAGCCCTTCCCCATGGATCTAGCGGGCGGCGCAATGGATCTGGCAGCTGGTGGCTCCCATTGGGTCTGCATCGGATCTGGCACTTCCGACCATGTGCTCCTTTGTGTAGCTACTCCGACATCGCAGTGGTGGCACTGGCAGTCCTGGCACTCACTATCATGCGGCCCTCCCGCGCTACAGTATACCCCTCCACCCAACCCCAAGATCCAGTCTTGGTCGTGGCACGGAGCAATTCCCTTCGGCTACTGCATCTCCCCTGCTGCTCCCGTGTGTGATGCGACACCTCTCCCCGAGCTACGGTGACTATTTCGACGTGGTGATTTATGAGGCCATCACTGTTACTGTAACGTACCGGATCTCGGGGATAATTGGGAGGAGGAGAAGGGGGCACGCGGAGGAGGAACAAGGGGATCTGGATTACGAGAAGGAGGTAGGTTCAGGAGATCAGCTCCATCAATTCCAATTACAATGCATAACCCTTCCTCATGCACACACACTAGCCTATAAGAAGAGCCCGAGCCACGCTGGCGGTCTCTAGCCAATCATCGTCTTGCGCCTTGTCATTTCTCTTGGTTCACGCCTAGCTGTCTTTTGTGGGCCCGTCCTGGCAGGTGCTCGGGTCTGTCTGCGTCTGGGCTTCTTCACCGGTTGGCGCCGGTCAGTCAGGCCTAACATTATGCCCCCCTTGGAACAGGGTTGTCCCCAAGCCTGTGTAACTGGAAATTAGCGCCCCAGCTTTGTTTTGTCCTCCTAAGTGGCCAAGGAGGCTGGCAGTTTCTCCCAGCGCACTAGGACCCGCAGTTTTCCCCCGGTTGCTGTCTGAACCATTTTCTCCGCCAGGGGTGCCATCGGCCAGTGTTCCAAGAGGAGGATCTCAGTATCCGGAGGCAGGTCTATGTCCACGAGCACGTCGTCGCCAATTGCTTTCTTCAGCTGGGACACATGCACCACCAGGTGGACCTTGCTGTCGGCCGGCAATTGTAGCTTGTACGCGACCTTGCCCACGCGCGCCCTGATCTTATATGGACCATAGTACTGAAAGGCTAGCTTCTGGAATGGTCGCTGTGCTACTGACATTTGAATGAACGGCTGGAGCCGAAGAAAAACTGCATCCCCGACCTCTAATTCTTGATCCATGTGCTTTTTGTCTGCTTGTTTCTTCATCCTGTCTTGAGCTTGTTTTAGTTGTTGTTGAAGCAGTCCCAGTATCACTTCACGTTCCATGAGCCAACTGGCTAAATCTGGAATAGTGCTTGCATCCACTTGATTGATCCCAAATTCCCTTGGCATTGTTCCGTAGATCACCTGGAACGGAGTTCTCCCCAATGCTGAGTGGAAAGATGTATTGTACCAGTATTCTTCCAAGAACGGACACTTGTACCAGTTCCTTGGACATGCGTGCACTGAGCATCTGAGATATGTTTCAAGGCACTGATTCACCCTCTCCATCTGCCCATCCGTTTGAGGGTGGTACGACGAGCTCATCCGCAGCTGAGTCTGGGCCAACTTGAACAACTCTTGCCATAGTGCACTTGTGAAGATGCGATCCCGGTCTAATATGATTGCCATCGGAAGGCCATGAAGTTTGAAAATGTGTTGCATGAAGGTGTTCGCTACTGACAGGGCTGTGTATGGGTGCTTCATCGCGAGGAAATGGCTATACTTTGAGAACTTATCCACCACCACTAGGATGACATCAAATCCCCCAGACTTGGGCAGCCCTTCTATGAAATCCAGTGATATAACTGCCCACGGTCGTTTGGGTATTGGTAGCGGTTGGAGGAGCCTTGCTGGAGCAATCCGCTCAGTTTTTGCTTGCTGACAAATTTGGCGTTGCCGCATGAACTGTTGCACCATGTTCTTGAGCCCCTTCTATGCGAACAACCAACGCACTCTGTGATATGTGGCATGAAACCCGGAATGCCCACCGGCTGCGCTTTCATGCAAGGCTGAGAGATTTTGAGTATCCAGGTCCTCACCAATCCAGATCCGACCCTGGAATTTAATGACTCCATCGTGGATCTCGAAGCCCGCGTCGCTGTTCTTATCCAAGGCCAATCGAGCCATCAGTTGTTGCGATGATACATCCTGCTAGTAGCTCTTGCGTATTGCCGCTAACCAGGCTGGCTGTGCTATGCCCATTGCCGCTAATTCTGCTGTCTGCACGTGGACTCGTTTGGACAGAGTATCTGTCGCGCGATTGCTCACTCCTGCCTTGTACTGGATCTGAAAATGAAGCCCCACCAATTTGGTGAACGCTCGCTGCTGAATGGGTGTATTCATGCATTGGTCTGTCAAGTTGAGTAGACTGCGCTGGTCCGTGTGAATCAGAAATTCAGAGTGTTGCAGGTATGGTCGCCAGTGGTCTACGGCCAGCAGAAGCGCCAGGCACTCCTTCTCGTACACCGACAGGCCCAAGTTGCGGGGAGCCAAGCTCTTGCTAGGGTATGCGACTGGGTGGCCCGCCTGCATCAACACCGCGCCGATGCCCATTGCGCTGGCATCAGTTTCGACCACGAATTTCTTCGAGAAGTCGGGCAGCGCGAGCACAAGTGCTGATGTGAGTGCTTTCTTGTGGGCCTGGAATGAAGCTTCTGCCGTTGGTGTCCACACAAACACTGTGTTCTTTTTGAGCAAGTCATTTAGGGGCCTGCTGATAGGTCCAAAAATTTTGACGAACTTTCTGTAGTATCCTGCCAAACCGAGGAATCCCCAGAGTTGTTTGACACTCGTGGGCTGCTCCCAGTCTTGTACGTTTTGGATATGTTCTAGCAGAGTGGCCACCCCCTGTCCACTGATCTGGTGGCCTAGGTATGTGATTTGGTTCTGGGCAAATGAACACTTAGAGCGTTTGGCCACTAGCTCGTTGTCCTTGAGCAATTGCAGTACTTGCCATAGCAGTTCTAGGTGTTTTTCCAGCGTGATCGAATACACCATGATATCATCCATGGATACCAAAACTCCCTTGCGCAAGAGTGGTGCCATTACTATGTTCATACCTCCTTGAAAGGTGCTCGGCCCCCCTGTCACCCCGTATGGAAGCACACGGAACTGGAAATGACCCTGATGAGTTTTAAAGGCCGTTTTCTCCTCATCCTGCTCTGCCAGCCTGATTTGATGGTACCCCGCCCGTAAGTCCAGCTTCAAGAACCAGTAAGAACCAGCCAACTCGTCGAGGAGTTCATCGATGAAGGTCAAGGGGTAACTATTCTTAACTGTGATGGCATTCAGATGTCGGAAATCCACACAGAAACGCCATGTCTGATCCTTTTTCTTGACTAACAGCACGGGGGAAGAGAAAGGGCGGGTGCTTCGTACTATTAATCCTTGTCTCAACATCTCTGCCACTTGTTTTTCAATCTCATTCTTCTGCTCCGGCATATAGTGATACGGCCTGATATTGACCGGTTTAATGCCTTCCAGAAGCTGTATCCTGTGGTCCCATGCTCTATGCTTCGGCAGTGTGGTGGGTTCTGCAAATACCATCTCGAATTCCTCCAATAATTCTTGCACAGCAAGGCACTCTGAGTTTCTAGGATCACTGTCTGACGTGGTGGAAATGCCGTAAAGGAGCACCATATGGGCAACTACATGTTGATCTTCCAGTTCTTGTAATTGGAGTGCCGAAATCTGCGGTACAGTGGCCATCTGTGGTTGCACCCCCACTAATTCCACCCACTGTCCATTGTGTTGGAATTGCAGCGACTTATGTTCCCAATCCACCCACATTGGTCCGCAACTTTGGAGCTAGTCCATGCCTACCACCATATCGTAACAACCGAGATTCAACACCCTCAGATCTGTAGTTAAAGTTTGCCCTTGTGTTTGCCACGAGCAATCGGGAATCATACTGTTGCAAGTGAGCAGCCCCCCGTCTGCTATCTTCACTGTCGAACTGGGCGTTTGCTTAACTTGCGAGGGCATCGCAGCCGCCGTGGCATCGTTGATGAAGCTATGTGAACTTCCCGAGTTGACGAGAATCAGTACTTCCTTGTCCTTGATTCCGCCCACCAATCGAACGTGAAAGGATCGATATGGTTGACTAGAGGGGGGTGAATAGGAAACTAACAATTTTTAGCTTTTCTTAAGAAATTTAAACTTTGCATCGAAGTAGGTTGTCTAGATATGCAACTAGATGAGCAACCTATATGATGCAACACGAATAAGACCACAAGCAAGCAAGATATATGAAACAAATAAGCTACACAAGTAAAGGCATGAGATAACCAAGAGTGGAGACGGTGGAGACGAGGATGTGTTGCCGAAGTTCCTTCCCTTTGAGAGGAAGTACGTCTCCGTTGGAGCGGTGTGGAGGCACAATGCTCCCCAAGAAGCCACTAGGGCCACCGTAATCTCCTCACGCCCTCACACAATGCAAGATGCCATGATTCCACTATTGGTGCCCTTGGAGGCGGCGACCGAACCTTTACAAACGAGGTTGGGGAAATCTCCACAACTCAATTGGAGGCTCCCAACGACACCACGAAGCTTCACCACAATGGACTATGGCTTCGCGGTGACCTCAACCGTCTAGGATGCTCAAACACCCAAGAGTAACAAGATCCGCAAGGGATTAGTACGGGGAATCAAATATCTCTTGGTGGAAGTGTAGATCGGGGCCTTCTCGACCACTCCCGAGCAAATCAACAAGTTTGGTTGGCTAGGGAGTGAGATCGGGCGAAAATGGAGCTTGGAGCAATAATGGAGCTTTAATGGTGGAAGAGGTAAGTCAACGGGGAAGAAGGAGACCCTTTATATAGTGTGTGGAAAGGATCCAACCGTTACCCACCAACCAGCCCACGGCCAGCAGTACTACCGTGCCTGGCCAGAGGTACTACCGCAGGGCCGCGCGGTACTACTGCTTGCAACCAAGCGGTACTACCGCATGGCATTGCGGTACAACCGTACCGTCCCACGGCACTGCCGCGACCCTAGCACAGAAGCAGACGCATGCTGGGGGCGGTAATTCCGCACGCGCGGTACTACCGCGCCCCCCCCCCCATGCGGTACTACCGCAAGGCAAAAGTCCCAGCCAGGGGAAAGGGGAACTTCCATGCCTACTTCCGCAAAAAAACGGAAGTAGCAAAAACCCGACACAGTAGTACTGCCGAGGGGCTGTACTACTGCCTGACCGCATAGCGCGGTAATACCGCACGGCAAAAGCGGTACTACCGCGGCAGGTGCCGATGTAAAAAATTACATCCGCTCCTACTACCGCGAGGGGGCGGCACTAGCCTGGTGGGCAGCGGTAGTGCGGCTCCAGGGGAGTGGTACTACCGTGGATGCCTACGGTACTACCGTTGATCCAGGAGCAGTACTACCGCAACCACAACAGTAGCCAGTCAAAGGAGGCAGGAAAAATGGAGGAAGCTCCAAGGAAGAAGGAGGAGATAAAAGGACACGTGTACGTGATGATTCCACCCAAACCTTTCCAACGCGGACCCCCTCTTAATAGTACGGCTTTCCT
The DNA here is from genome assembly GCA_034509565.1 of Triticum monococcum. Taxonomy (NCBI): domain Eukaryota; kingdom Viridiplantae; phylum Streptophyta; class Magnoliopsida; order Poales; family Poaceae; genus Triticum; species Triticum monococcum. Next base: position 750,017,050 of record CM067843.1, on the reverse strand, counting down.
ACGACTCAAATCCACCAAAAAGAAACGTAGAAAAGACGCCATCTTCGTCAGTCTTCGAGGGGCACCCAATCGTCTTGTGCCTAGAAAAGAACTGTCTGGAAAACTCATGGCACACGATTAGTCCGCAAATGGGTTGTCATCAATCACCAAAACACTTAGGGATAAATATGTCCTTACAATCTCCCCCTTTTTGGTGGACTGATGACAAAACGGGATTTGCACAAGGAAAAATACTATTAAGTAAAAGCAAACCCCTCCTCTCTATAATATAGATGGGCTCCCCCTAAATGTGTGCCACCTAGATGAGCACGAATACTAGGAACAGAGCTCCCCCTATATTATAGAGACAAGGCAAATTTATCACTAGACAAGATAGTACAAACATAAGATAACTAAGATAGATAGAGTGCATATGTCTTACACCATATGGAGGATAGGTCTCGAAGGCACAAACCAAACAAAAACAAACGAGGCAAACGAGGTCCAAATGACAAAGCAAACAAACACACCAAGCACGACACAACGCAAATCTCTACACTCTCTCCCCCTTTGGCATCGAGATGCCAAAAAGGCAGAGAGGACACCTACACACACGTGGTGGCTCAGGCAGAGAAGTCGTCCCACTGCTCCTCGTGCTCCTCGTCAGACTCAGCAGCGGAGATAGTCTCCTCGATGTCATCCTCTGAACTGGTCCACTTGTAGCCCTGCTTTGACATCCAGGCAGCCTCAGGTGTGATGACGTCCTCAGACCCGCCAGGACACATCCTCTCCAAAGAGCCTCATCACCTTCTTGTCACGGCGGCGACTCTCCTTGTCAGTCACGTGAGCCCTGTACTGTCCCTTTGCCTGCATGCAGAAGAGAGTCTCCATCTTGTCCTTCAGCTTCTTGGCCCATGACGGCTCAGGGGAAGAAGTGGTGGACCTAGCAGCACGGTCCTCAGCAGCAGTCTTAGCAGCAGCAGCCTCCCCCTCACCAGCAGCCCTCCTAGCAGAAGATGCCTCAGCATGGGTAGTGGTGTTGGCCCAGTTGGGCTTGACGCCGAGGCTGATGGACTCATGGTGAATCCAGTCTGGAGCAAGGAACTCATCACCTGGACACGTCTTCTCCCAAGTGGTAGAGAGCAGCAGAAATAGGTACGGTCCATAGATAGGTACCTTGCGAGTGAACACCGCAAACCGAAGCTCACACCACATGATGTGTGAGACATCAAGTGGCTGAGTCTGAGAAGTACGTGCCTCTGCACGCAAGAGCAACATGTCCACTAGATATGCATGAACCTTGTCCTTGTCGCCAATGCGTGGGAACAGAGTGTTGCGGAAGATGCGATGCATGATATCCAGAAAGGAGTTCAACACCCAAGATGACTTGCCATTGGGGAGTACCTTCTCAACAAGGAAGGGCTGAAGCTGGTTCTTGTTGGCAGACTCAGAGTTGGCATGGGGGCGAACGCCAACGGGGGTGTGAAGCCCGTCATCAGGAATGTGCAGCAGATCCATGAACTATTTCCATGTAGCAGACAGCTGACGGCCATTGGTCATCCAGGTCATCCTCCGCTCCTCCCCGGGATGAAAGTACACTGAGGCAAAGAACTGACAGATAAGCTCAGGGTCATAGTCAAGGTGAAAGAAGATCACCGGCTCAATAGCAAACTGCTCCACCAAGTCATGAAACTTGTCTTTTCGCAGGTGATGCATGTCTATCCACTTGACATCCACGAAGGTATTCTGCTTGTTCTTGATCACATCCAGATAGATGAGAGCCTGTTGCTTGGTCCAGAAAAACTTGGTGCCTCCGAGGATAGCCCGAGGATTCACATAGGGATTGATCTTCCGGCGCTCGACATACTCAGTGGTTGAAATCTTGTCCATGCCCTTAGCCGGTTCCTTTGGCTTGCTGGCAGTGGTCTTGACATTGCGCTTGGGGGCATTGGAGCCCTCTGGGGCTTCATCTTGGGGGTTGCGCGGACGCTTGGAGCCAGTGTCACGACTGGGATTGGAACGGCGAGAGCCACCACCTGAGACACAGAACGCAAAAACACCCACAACAGCCAAGAGAGATTAATGCAAAGACCACAACAAAGCAAGTGAAACAAGTAGAAAGCACACATGATACATGCCTAGAGAGAGATTTGATCCCTACAGTAGTACTGCCAAGAGCTGCGAAGCTAAGAGAGTAGTACGGCTCTTAGACGCGGTAGTACCGTGCAAGATCATGGTAGTACCGGGTGTAGGAGCGGTAGTACGACCTTAGCACCGTGGCCGGCATGGTAGTACCGCGTCTGCGGAGCGGTAGTACCGCATGGTACGGTAGTACCACGCCTGACGGGCGGTAGTACCGCAAGAGCGGTTGTCGGTGTCAAAACCGACGGATCTCGGGTAGGGGGTCCCGAACTGTGCGTCTAGGCTGGATGGTAACAGGAGGCAGGGAACACGATGTTTTACCCAGGTTCGAGCCCTCTCGATGGAGGTAAACCCCTATGTCCTGCTTGATTAATATTGATGATATCGGTAGTACAAGAGTAGATCTACCATGAGATCAAGGAGGCTAAACCCTATAAGCTAGCCTATGGTATGATTGTTGTCTATGGAGTTGATTGTGTTGATGTCCTACGGACTACAACCCTCCGGTTTATATAGACACCGGATAGCGTTAGGGTTACATAGAGTCGGTTACAATGGTAGGAGATCTTGAATATCCGCATCGCCAAGCTTGCCTTCCACGCCAAGGAAAGTCCCACCCGGACACGGGACGTAGTCTTCAATCTTGTATCTTCATAGTCCTGGAGTCCGGCTGAAGGTATAGTCCGGCTACCCGAACACCCCCTAATCCAGGACTCCCTCAGTAGCCCCTGAACCAGGCTTCAATGACGACGAGTCCGGCGCGCAAATTGTCTTCGGCATTGCAAGGCGGGTTCCTCCTCCAAGTCCTTCATAGAAGATCGTAAACACCAAGAGTAGTGTCCGGCTCTGCAAAATAAGCTTCCACATATTGCCATAGAGAGAATAATATTAACACAAATCAAATCTGCTGACGTATTCCACAGTGCGTCATCACACTATAGCCAAGTCCGTCACTCAAATCGTTTTCACTTTTCCACCTCAGCGTGTTTTGCGAGGTGATTTCCTTGGCACGTCTTGTTAAAGCAGAGATCGTGTACCCCCTTTTACGGGATACTCATCAATACGGACGTGGGTAACCCAATCGCGCCCGTTAACATGTTTTCTCGACTAAAGGCGAGTCCCAAACGGTTACGGGGAGGGCTCCTGGTATTCAACCTCTTATAAAGAGACCAGGGCCTTATCCTTTTCTCCAATCCCAAAACAAGTTGGCCCGTCGCCTCGAGTTCCAACACCCTAGGCTCCATATTCCGGGCGCCTCGGACCTTCGATAATGTATGGTTCCGACCTTCAAGGCCGATGGATGCCCTCCTCCGTCACAGAGGAGGACGTACTAAAGTTGCGGGTGTTGGAAATATGCCCTAGAGGCAATAATAAATTGATTATTATTATATTTCCTTGTTTATGATAATCGTTTATTATCCATGCTAGAATTGTATTGATAGGAAACTCAGATACATGTGGGGATAAATAGATAACACCATGTCCCTAGTAAGCCTCTAGTTGACTAGCTCGTTGATCAATAGATGGTCACGGTTTCCTGACCATGGACATTGGATGTCGTTGATAATGGGATCACATCATTAGGAGAATGATGTGATGGACAAGAACCAATCCTAAGCATAGCACAAGATCGTGTAGTTCATATGCTAAAGCTTTTCTAATGTCAAGTATAATTTCCTTAGACCATGAGATTGTGCAACTCTCGGATACCGTAGGAATACTTTGGGTGTGCCAAACGTCACAATGTAACTTGGTGGCTATAAAGGTGCACTACGGGTATCTCCGAAAGTGTCTGTTGGGTTGGCACGAATCGAGACTGGGATTTGTCACTCCGTGTGACGGAGAGGTATCTCTGGGCCCACTCGGTAGGACATCATCATAATGTGCAGAATGTGATCAAGGAGTTGATCACGGGATGATGTGTTACGGAACGAGTAAAGAGACTTGCCGGTAACGAGATTGAACAAGGTATCGGGATACCGACGATCGAATCTCGGGCAAGTATCGTACCGATAGACAAAGGGAATTGTATACGGGATTGATCGAATCCTCGACATCGTGGTTCATCCGATGAGATCATCGTGGAACATGTGGGAACCAACATGGGTATCCAGATCCTGCTGTTGGTGATTGATCGGAGAACGTCTCGGTCATGTCTGCATGGTTCCCGAACCCGTAGGGTCTACACACTTAAGGTTCGATGATGCTAGGGTTATAAAGGAAGGTTGTATGTGGTTACCGGATGTTGTTCGGAGTCCCGGATGAGATCCCAGACGTCATGAGGAGTTCTGGAATGGTCCGGAGGTAAAGATTTATATATGGGAAGTCCTGTTTTGGTCGCCGGAAAAGTTTCGGGGTTTATCGGTAATGTACCGGGACCACCGGGAGGGTCCTGGGGGTCCACCAAGTGGGGCCTCCAACCCCGGGGGCCACATGGGCTGTAGGGATGTGCGCCTTGGCTTATATGGGACAAGGGCACCAGCCCCAAGAGGCCCATGCACCAAGAGATAAGGGAAAGGAAGAGTCCTAAAGGGGGAAGGCACCTCCTAGGTGCCTTGGGGAGGATGGACTCCTCCCTGGCCGCACCCTTCCTTGGAGGAAGGGCCAAGGCTACGCCCCCCCCCTCCCTTGGCCCTATATATAGTGGGGGGGGGAAGGGAGGGCATCCACAAAAAAAAGCCCTGGCGCCTCCCTCTCCCTCCCGTGACACATCTCCCTCCTCGTTTCTTGCGGTGCTTGGCGAAGCCTTGCTGGAGTACCACGCTCCTCCACCACCACCACGCCATTGTGCTGCTGCTGGATGGAGTCTTCCTCAACCTCTCCCTCTCTCCTTGCTGGATCAAGGCATGGGAGACGTCATCGGGCTGTACCTGTGTTGAACGCGGAGGTGCCGTCCGTTCGGCACTAGGATCTCCGGTGATTTGGATCACGACGAGTATGACTCCATCAACCCCGTTCTCTTGAACGCTTCCGCTTAGCGATCTACAAGGGTATGTAGATGCACTCTCCTTCCCCTCGTTGCTGGTCTCTCCATAGATAGATCTTGGTGACACTTAGGAAAATTTTGAATTTCTGCTACGTTCCCCAATAGTGGCATCATGAGCTAGGTCTATTGCGTAGATTTATGCACGAGTAGAACACAAAGTAGTTGTGGGCGTTGATTTTGTTCAATATGCTTACCGTTACTATTCCAATCTTGATTCGGTGGCGTTGTGGGATGAAGCGGCCCGGACCGACCTTACACGTACTCTTACGTGAGACTGGTTCCACCGACTGACATGCACTAGTTGCATAAGGTGGCTAGCGGGTGTCTGTCTCTCCCACTTTAGTCGGATTGGATTCAATGAAAAGGGTCCTTATGAAGGGTAAATAGCAATTGGCATATCACGTTGTGGTTTTTGCGTAGGTAAGTAACGTTCTTGCTAGAAACCCATAGCAGCCACGTAAAACATGCAAACAACAATTAGAGGACGTCTAACTTGTTTTTGCAGGGTATGCTATGTGATATGATATGGCCAAGAAGAATGTGATGAATGATATGTGATGTATGAGATTGATCATGTTCTTGTAATAGGAATCATGACTTGCATGTCGATGAGTATGACAACCGGCAGGAGCCATAGGAGTTGTCTTAATATATTTATGACCTGCGTGTCAACATAAACGTCATGTAATTACTTTACTTTATTGCTAACCGTTAGCTGTAGTAGTAGAAGTAATAAGTTGACGAGACAACTTCATGAAGACACGATGATGGAGATCATGGTGTCATGTCGGTGACATGATGATCATGGAGCCCCGAAGATGGAGATCAAAAGGAGCGAAGTGATGATGGCCATATCATTTCACTATTTGATTGCATGTGATGTTTATCATGTTTACACATCTTATTTGCTTAGAACGATGGTAGTAAATAAGATGATCCCTCATTAAAATTTCAAGAAAGTGTTCCCCCTAACTGTGCACCATTGCGAAAGTTCGTAGTTTCAAAGCACCACGTGATGATCGGGTGTGATAGATTCTTGCGTTTGAATGCAACGGGTGTTGACGAGCCTAGCATGTACAGACATGGCCTCGGAACACATGCAAAACACTTAGGTTGACTTGACGAGCCTAGCATGTACATACATGGCCTCAGAACACAAGAGACCGAAAGGTCGAGCATGAGTCGTATAGAAGATACGATCAACATGAAGATGTTCACCGATGTTGACTAGTCCGTCTCACGTGATGATCGGACACGGCCTAGTTGACTCGGATCATGTAATCACTTAGATGACTAGAGGGATGTCTATCTGAGTGGGAGTTCATAAGATGAACTTAATTATCCTGAACATAGTCAAAAGGTCTTCGCAAATTATGTCGTAGCTCGCGCTTCAGTTCTACTGTTTAGATATGTTCCTAGAGAAAATTTAGTTGAAAGTTGATAGTAGCAATTATGCAGACAGTAGAAGGCTTATGTCCTTAATGCACCGCTCGGTGTGCTGGACCTCGAACGTCGTCTGTAGATGTTGGGAACATCTGACATACACATTTTGATAACTACGTGATAGTTCAGTTAACGGTTTAGAGTTGAGGCACTGAAGATGTTTTGAAACATCGCGAAACATCTGAGATGTTTCGAGGGCTAAAATTGGGATTTCAGGCTCGTGCCCACGTCAAGAGGTATAAGACCTCCGACGATTTTCTTAGCCTGCAAACTAAGGGAAAAAGCTCAATTGTTGAGCTTGTGCTCAGATTGTCTGAGTACAACAATCATTTGAATCAAGTGGGAGTTGATCTTCCAGATGAGATAGTGATGTTTCTTCGAAGTCATTACCACCAAGCCGCTAGAGCTTCGTGATGAACTATAATGTATCTGGGACATATATGATGATCTTTGAGATATTCGCGATGTTTGACACCACAAAAGTAGAAATCAAGAAGGAGCATCAATTGTTGATGGTTAGTAAAACCACTAGTTTCAAGAAGGGCAAGAAGGGATACTTCATGAAACGGCAATTTAGCTACTGCTCTAGTGAAGAAACCCAAGGTTGAACCCAAACCCGAGACTAAGTGCTTCTGTAATAAGAGGAACAGCCACTGAATCAGAATTACCCTAGATACTTGGTAGATTAGAAGGCTGGCAAGGTCGATGGAAGTATATTGGATATACATTGTGTTAATGTGTACTTTACTAGTACCCCTAGTAGCACCATGGTATTAGATACCGGTTCGGTTGCTAAATGTTAGTAAACTTGAAATAAAAGGTTGCGGAATAAATGGAGACTAGCTAAAGGTGAGCTGACGATATGTGTTGGAAGTGTTTCCAATGTTGATCTGATCAAGCATCGCACGCTCCCTCTACCATCGAGATTGGTGTTAAACCTAAATAATTGTTATTTGGTGTTTGCGTTGAGCATAGACATGATTGGATTATGACTATCGCAATACGGTTATTCATTTAAGGAGAATAATTGTTACTCTGTTTATTTGAATAATACTTTCAATGGTCTTACACCTAAAATGAATGGTTTATTGAATCTCGATCGTAGTGAAGCACATGTTCATGCCAAAAGATAGTAATGATAGTACCACCTACTTGTGGCACTGCCACGTAAGTCATATCAGTATAAAACGCATGAAGAAGCTCCATGTTGATGGATCTTTGGGCTCGCTCGTTTTTGAAAAGTTTGAGACATGTGAACCATGTCTATTGGTGTGTATGCATGAAGAAACTCCATGCAAATGGACCGTTTGGACTCACTTGATTTTGAATCACTTGAGACATGCAAATCATACCACATGGGCAAGATGAATGAAAGCCTCGTTTTCAGTAAAATGGAACTAGAAAGCAACTTGTTGGAAGTAATACATTTTGATGTGTGTAGTCCAATGAGTGCTGAGGCATGTAGTGGATATCATTATGTTCTTACTTCACAGATGATTTGAGTAGATGTTGAGTATATTTACTTGATGAATCATGAGTCTGAATTACTGAAAGGTTCAAGTAATTTCAGGGTGAAGTTGAAAGATCGTCGTGACAAGACGATAAAAGATCTATGATATGATCATAGAGATGAATATCTGAATTACGAGTTTGGCACAGAATTAAGACATTGTGGAAATTGTTTCACAACTAATACAGCCTGGAACACCATAGTATGATGGGGTGTCCGAACATCATAACTGCACCCTATTGGATATGATGCATACCATGTTGTCTTTTATCAAATTACCGCGATAGTTTATGGGTTAGGCATCGGAGACAACCACATTCACTTTAAATAGGGCACCACGTAATTTTGATGAGATGACACCATATGAACTATGGTTTAGAGAAACCTAAGCTGTCATTCCTTAAAAGTTTGGGGCTGCGATGCTTATGTGAAAAAGTTTCAGGCTGATAAGCTCGAACTCAAAGCGGATAAATGCATCTTCATAGGACACCCAAAACAGTTGGGTATACCTCCTGTCTCAGATCCGAAAGCAATAAGGGATTGTTTCTAGAATCGGGTCCTTTCTCGAGGAAAAGTTTCTCTCGAAAGAATTGAGTGGGAGGATGGTGGAGTCTTGATGAGGTTATTGAACCGTCTCTTCAACTAGTGTGTGGCAGGGCACAGGGAGTTGTTCCTGTGGCACCTACACCAATTGAAGTGGAAGCTTATGATAGTGATCATGAGACTTCAGATCAAGTCACTCCCAAACCTCGTAGGACGACAAGGATGCATACTACTTCAGAATGGTACGTAATCCTGTCTTGGGAGTCATGTTGCTAGACAACAATGAACCTACGAGCTATGGAGAAGCGATGGTGGGCCTGGATTCCAAAATGGCTCGAGGCCATACAATCCGAGAGAGGATCCATATATGAAAACAAAGTGTAGACTTTGGAAGAACTACTTGATGGTCGTAAGGCTGTTAGGTACATATGGATTTTAAAAGGAAGACGGACAATGATGGTATGTATCACCATTAAGAAAGCTCGATTTGTCGTTAAGATGTTTCGCGACAAGTTCAAGGAGTTGACTACGATGAGACTTTCTCACTCGTAGCGATGCTAAGAGTCTGTTGGAATTATATTAGCGATTAGTGCATTATTTATGAAATCTTGCAGATAGGATGTCAAAACATTGTTTCCTCGACGATTTTTTCTTGAGGAAAGTTTGTATGTAATACAACCGGAAGGTTTTGTCAATCCTGAGAGATGCTAACAAGTATGCAAAGCTCCAGCAATCCTCTGAGGACTGGAGTGAGCATCTCGGAGTTGGAATGTATGCTTTGATGTTGATCAAACATTTTTGGGTTTATACAAAGTTTATGAGAAACTTTTATTTCCAAAGAAGTGAGTGGGAGCACTATAGAATTTCTGATGAGTATATGTTGTTGACATATTGTTGATCCGAAATGATGTAGAATTTCTGGAAAGCATGCAGAGTTATTTGAAAAGTGTTTTTTAATGGAAAGCCTGGATTAAGCTACTTGAACATTGAGCATCAAGATCTATAAGAATAGATCAAAACGCTTAATGGTACTTTCAAATGAGCACATACCTTGACATGATCTTGAAGGTGTTCAAGATGGATCCGTCAAAGAAGGAGTTCTTGCCTGAGTTGTAAGGTATGAAGTTAAGACTTAAAGCTCGACCATGGCAGAATAGAGAGAAAGGATGAAGGTCGTCCCCTATGCTTAAGACATAGGCTCTATAGTATGCTATGCTGTGTACCGCACCTGAAATGTGCCTTGCCATGAGTCAGTCAAGGGGTACAAGAGTGATCCAAGAATGGATCACAGGACAGCGGTCAAAGTTATCCTTAGTAACTAGTGGACTAAGGAATTTTCTCGATTATGGAGGTGGTAAAAGAGTTTGTCGTAAAGGGTTACGCCGATGCAAACTTTGACACTAATCCAAATTATTCTGAGTAGTAAACTGGATTCGTATAGTAGAACAATTATTTGGAATAGCTCCAAATAGAACGTTGTAGCTGCATCTAGGAGATGACATAGAGATTTGTAAATCACACACGGATCTGAGAGATTCAGACCCGTTGACTATAACCTATCTCACAAGATGTGACCTTGAGTGTTAATCACATATCGATGTGAACTGGATTATTGACTCTAGTGCAAGTGGGAGACTGTTGGAAATATGCCCTAGAGGCAATAATAAATTGATTATTATTGTATTTCCTTGTTCATGATAATCGTTTATTATCCATGCTAGAATTGTATTGATAGGAAACTCAGATACATGTGTGGATACATAGACAACACCATGTCCCTAGTAAGCCTCTACTTGACTAGCTCGTTGATCAATAGATGGTCATGGTTTCCTGACCATAGACATTGGATGTCGTTGATAACGGGATCACATCATTAGGAGAATGATGTGATGGCAAGACCCAATCCTAAGCATAGCACAAGATCGTGTAGTTCGTATGCTAAAGCTTTTCTAATGTCAAGTATCATTTCCTTAGACCATGAGATTGTGCAACTCCCGGATACCGTAGGAATACTTTGGGTGTGCCAAACGTCACAACGTAACTGGGTGGCTATAAAGGTGCACTACGGGTATCTCCGAAAGTGTCTGTTGGGTTGGCACGACTCGAGACTGGGATTTGTCACTCCGTGTGACGGAGAGGTATCTCTGGGCCCACTCGGTAGGACATCATCATAATGTGCACAATGTGATCAAGGAGTTGATCACGGGATGATGTGTTACGGAACGAGTAAAGAGACTTGCCGGTAACGAGATTGAACAAGGTATCGGGATACCGATGATCGAATCTCGGGCAAGTATCGTACCGATAGACAAAGGGAATTGTATACGGGATTGATCGAATCCTCAACATCGTGGTTCTTCCGATGAGATCATCGTGGAACATGTGGGAACCAACATGGGTATCCAGATCCCGCTGTTGGTTATTGACAGGAGAACGTCTCGGTCATGTCTGCATGGTTCCCGAACCCGTAGGGTCTACACACTTAAGGTTCGATGACGCTAGGGTTATAAAGGAAGTTTGTATGTGGTTACCGGATGTTGTTCGGAGTCCCGGATGAGATCCCGGACGTCACGAGGAGTTCCGGAATGGTACGGAGGTAAAGATTTATATATGGGAAGTCCTGTTTTGGTCACCGGAAAAGTTTCGGGGTTTATCGGTAATGTACCGGGACCACAGGGAGGGTCCTGGGGGTCCACCAAGTGGGGCCTCCAGCCCCGGGGGTCACATGGGCTGTAGGGATGTGCGCCTTGGCCTATATGGGCCAAGGGCACCAGCCCCAAGAGGCCCATGCACCAAGAGATAAGGGAAAGGAAGAGTCCTAAAGGGGGAAGGCACCTCCTAGGTGCCTTGGGGAGGATGGACTCCTCCCTAGCCGCACCCTTCCTTGGAGGAAGGGCCAAGGCTGCGCCCCCCCCCCTCTCCCTTGGCCCTATATATAGTGGGGGGGAAGGGAGGGCAGCCGCAAAAAAAAGCCCTGGCGCCTCCCTCTCCCTCCCGTGACACATCTCCCTCCTCGTCTCTTGCGGTGCTTGGCGAAGCCCTGCTGGAGTACCATGCTTCTCCACCACCACCACGCCATTATGCTGCTGCTGGATGGAGTCTTCCTCAACCTCTCCCTCTCTCCTTGCTGGATCAAGGCATGGGAGACGTCACCGGGCTGTACGTGTGTTGAACGCGGAGGTGCCGTCCGTTCGGCACTAGGATCTCCGGTGATTTGGATCACGACGAGTACGACTCCATCAACCCTGTTCTCTTGAACGCTTCCACTTAGCGATCTACAAGGGTATGTAGATGCACTCTCCTTCCCCTCATTGCTGGTCTCTCCATAGATAGATCTTGGTGACACGTAGGAAAATTTTGAATTTCTGCTACGTTCCCAACAGCGGGAGGCTAAGTTCCTGACCGGCGAAATTTGGCATAGGTTGCCTGCTCAAGGGCAGGTCATCCCCAGTCCCCAGCCCGATGAGAGCGTGGTGTTCATGTCTCACTTCCTTCGGGGGTTGGGCTTCCCAATGGATCCCTTTGTGAGGGGACTGCTGTTTTATTACGGGATGGAATTCCATGACTTAGCTCCGGAGTCCATCCTCCATATCTCCTCGTTTCTTGTCGTGTGTGAAGCATTCCTCCGTGTTACCCCTCACTTCGGATTATGGCTCAAGACCTTCAAAGTGGAGCCAAAGATGATCGAGGGACGGCACGCAGAGTGCGGAGGCGCTGTTATAAGCAAAAATGCTAATTCTCCATGGCCCGAGGGCTCTTTTCAAGAGGAGCTAGGCTTGTGGCAACAAGAGTGGTTTTATATCACCGCTCCCCGGAGTACCAAATGGGTGGCGCCTCCTGCCTTTCGCTCGGGTCCCCCACCACGGCTAGCGTCATGGGTCAACAGAGGGTTAGATTGGGGTTTGCCCAAAGACGTGCCCTTGTTACAGGGCCGAATTAAGGATCTCCTGGAAGGAGACCTCAGCCTGGTCAAGGTGACGCAGGTCATGCTGATTCGCCAAATATTGCCCGGCAAACGTCGCCCCCTTTGCCTATGGGAGTTTAATCCAGAGGGACCGCGAGCTCTCCAGAACTTTATGGGCGCAACGCCCGTGGAGATGTATAAACTGTTCTTCGGATCACAAGAGATGTGTCCGGATTTAACCGAGGACGCAGGCCTAAGCTGCAATCGCCCGGATACTCAAGTAAGAAACCTTGTGCCCGGACCTTCTATCCGTATAATTGTCATAAACTTGCCCCTAAAAGAGCCATCTTTTTAAACAGGAGTGGATAGAGAAGGCAAAGCTGATCAGGTGTCCGGCTCTCCTTCCTGAAACTAGGCCAGATCCTGTGCTGGTCAGGATGCTGGAGATAATGCCTTTGGAGGGGGAGGACAAGGAAGCTATGGCCTCCTCGAAGGAGGCTGCTCTGAAGGGAGGAACCAACAATTCCTCTCCTAGGGGGAAGAAGAGAGCCGCCTCTGACGACCCGGAAACCATGGCCTTGAAGCGGGGGCGAAAATCCTCGTCAGAGGGTCCGACGCCGGGGAATTCCTCGGCCGGACTACGCCCTCAAGGGGATCAGCCCTCCAGCGAGCCGTAAGTAGAGAAAGATTTTCCTTTTGAGGGATGAGGGAAATCCTTAATTTATATCTGAGATGATTAACCGAACCTTTACCTTGTAGCTCGGACCTCAGCCCTTCTCAGCAGAGCTCGTCTTTGGGGGATCTCCTTCCGGAGATGATGGAGAGCGGGACGCCTCCCCTTGCCGTGCCGCCTAGCGAGGTGGGCGACCCTGAGGTGTCGTTGCGGAGGGTTTCTCCGAATCCGGCAGGGGCGGAAGGTAGATATGCAGCCCCCCGAGGTTCTCCGCGTCCGGCCTTCGAAAGAGGTCATGGGACGAGCCCGGCACTGTCTGGTGCTCGGCCGGAGGAGCTAAAGATTCTGCTGGGGCGAGCTTCTATCTTAGCGGAGCACCGCGCATTGATGGGCACGGTGATTGAAAGGATTTCATCCGCAGAGAGCAGATTGCATGAGGTCGTCAAAAGTTTACTGACGGGTTTCGAGGTACATTAGATAATATATACTTTTGTCAGTTGCGCATGAATAAGATGCGCCCTGTGTAGATAGTAGCCCCTGAGACTCTGCGCGTCGTCAAGAAATGACGGCACGCGAAGGATCATAATCCCAGGTCTAAGAAGTCGCCTTTGAATGTAGGCGGCAGGGTGTCCAGAATGGAGCCAAACTGACGATTTTGCCAAACTAAAGCGGCAACTGGACGTGGCATATGCCGACATCACGCTTGTCAACAAGCGGCTTGATGAGGGTCAAGGTATGTAATTCCTCGGGCTGCATCAGGTAGGAACAGTTTTATGCCTGTGTCTTACGATGTGTGTGCTTGACGCAGATGATGTGGTCACCGTGGAGAGTCTTAGGGTAGAACTTGCCCGAGCTAAAGAACAAGCCAGAGAAAGTGATGCGGCTGCCAAGAAAGCCCTTGAAGAGTTGAGAGCCGAACAGGCTGCTCATTGCCGAAGCAAGGAAGAGATGGCCGAAAAGCTAAAAAGCGCTGCAGACCGTTGCAGACTTCTTGAGAAAGAAGACCAGGCGAAACAGATGGTCTTAGAGAAGGCCGTTGCCAATGCCAAGGACGCGCGCTCTGTGATGAGAGCTGCGAAGGAGGAGCTGCGTCAGGCCGAACAGATTGCGGCTGGAAAGCCCTTCATGCTGCGAACGAAATTTTGCGATCCGAAGTTTGCTCCGTTGGACCGGATGTGCAGTGTGGAGGATACCTATCTGGATTTGGCAGCGAGTGCTGCTGATGCGACCGAACACTTTCGAGATCAGAAAGATCGCGAAGTGGAAAAGCTTTTCTGGTCGCAGTTTCACAATCCAGAGCGTCCACTGGCAGTGGGCGATCGTTTGGCTCAATGGGCCGAACTGAATAGGTTGTCCGGACTCGCCATGAAGTACGTCATGGGTCATCTATGGCCGGGGAGATCCGAGCCGAAGAGTTATTGCAGCTTGGTGCAGCAATTCCTTGACGCGGTGCCGCGTATAAATGCAATGAAGAGGTCAGCATGCATAGTGGGCGCAAGGATGGCTCTTGCCCGTGTTAAGACATACTGGGCAGAGATGGAGACCACCATTGTTGCGTCTCGCGATTCGGCCAAAAAGCCGAGTACCCTCCGAGCACTATTTTCCGGAAGTCCTTGAAGGCGCTCGTGTAATAGAGATGCAGTGCTCGAAAGATGCTATGTTATGATAGCATATGTAATTATAAAGTAATATTTTGATAAACTGTAGTGGCCTTTTTATACTTGTGCCTTCAAGTATTGGGAACACCTCCTATGCGGCCGTTTTAATATATATATATATATATATATATATATATATATATATATATATATATATATATATATAATCTGAAAGATGGCAGTCGTTGGCTTCAGCCCCCACGCACATAGTGCGGGGGTGCTCGCAGAAGACGCATTTTCACACTTAACCCAATGTCTTGGTCCTACAAAGGAGGTGATAGCGCAGCGGGCCTGGCAACCGACTATAATGCTTTAACACTTTCACTTAGCCATAGGAGCTTGACAGTGAGACTATTTAAGTAACTCCTTGGTGGCGACTGCGCTCATCTGAGTTCGGGGCGCGTATGTGCCTGACCGGGAAGCGGCCCTTCGTTAAAGCGGAGCAATCCGATAGGTCATCGAGTGGCTGACCAGTCTCACGCTACATCATGACAGTCAGTTTTCGGCTTTCTCTACTAAGGTGCTCGCCTGGCCGAACCGGGGCACAATCGTAGTAGTTCTCCTGGTGCTACCTTAGCCGATAGAGCGGAACGTAAGGTAGCCGAACTCAGGAGCCGGGCAACCCAACATTTGACCAAAGACATGATTCGGAGCTGATGCATATAATGCCAAAACTCGCGACGCCGAACACTCCCTAAGGTGCTCGGTCTTTATGAGTGCGGGCGAAACAACACTCTTTTTTTTAAAGCCCCTAGTGTCCAGGTACGTGCAAAAATTCTGACGTGGCCACATGCCAAGACGCCAGCCTCCTCCTTGGTTATATCAGAAAAAACCAGGGGATGTGTAGCAACAAGAGACAGTAAAAAAGGTTTACGCAGGGTCTTAATCTAAAAAGAATCCTTTAGGACGGGTCCCTATTGCACGTCTGCGCCTGTGTCTCCGTTGTGCCGTATCCTGGACGGGCGCCGCACGACGTTCATCTGTAAAAGAGAGGAACTGAGTTGAAAACGGGTCGTGCCGAAAAAGTTTACAATAAAAAAGTATAAAGTAAAATATATAAGATTGAGCTTTATTGTCTCTTATTGTATATGCGTGGAGCCCCTAGCGCGGGGGTATATGGCCACTAAGCCTACATCAATGATGCTTTTGCACCGAACTCATCTATCCGCGTTCGTGGTCTTTAATGACCTATTTTGAAGTATTTTGGCCGGTGAGGCCATTTTGCTGTGGGGCTGTCAAAGCGGCCGCGCAGTCCACCGCTTGGGGAGGCGCACTTTAGTGCTTCCCCTTCAAAGAGATGATGCCTCGTGGACCGGGCATCTTAAGCATAAGAGATGCATAATGCGGTATTGCGTTAAAGCAAGCGAAAGCTTCGCATCCCAGTAGTGCTTGATAGCGACTTGAGAATGGGACGATATGGAAGGTCAGCTTTTCGCGGCGGAAGTTATCGGCAGATCGGAATATGACTTTGAGCCGGAGAAAACCCATACAGTGGGTGTCCGGACCAGGTATTACCCCTTGAAAGGAGGTTTTGCTGCGGCGGATTCTTGCTGGGTTTATCCCCATGTGCTGGATTGTATCCTGATATATCAGGTTTAGTCCACTGCCGCCGTCCATAAGGACATTTGAAAACTAAGTACGCCAATTATTGGATCGAGTATCAAGGCAGTCCAGCCTACATTCTTGATGTTTCTAAAATAATCTAGCTGATCAAAGATGATCGGTTTTGACAACCAGTGGCAGGACCCTTTGGGGATGGGTCGGGTGGTGCGTACCTTTACGGGCGCCGCACGTTTTGTTGTGTGAAGTAAGTTCACTATTTTTACTTCTCGTGGGAAGTTCTTTTGTTTCCTGGTGCTGTGCTTTTGTGGTTCGTCCTCGTCTTCGCTTGGTGTGTCGAGCCCCTTGTGTTCGGCATTGAGTCTGCCAGATTGTTTGAAAACCCAACAGTCTCTGTGGGTATGGTTAGCAGGCTTCCCAGGAGTACTGTGTATCTGACATATCCTGTCCAGGATTTTATTCAGGTTGGATGGATCGTCCCTATTATCCTGGGGGCGATTTTGCCTGATTTTGTCGTGAGCCTTTGAATCCGACATTGACTGACGTGCTCTTCGGACTTTTGTCCTTAGTCCGGCGACGGTCCTTGTTGCGTCGCGGTTTTCCGTTTCCATCCCTAGTTTCAGATGTACTTGGGTCGCTGGGGCTGCACCTTGCCAACCAGCTGTCCTTCCCTGCACAAAAGCGGGTCATGAGGCTTGTTAGTGCGACCATTGTTCTTCGCTTTTCTTGGCCGAGGTGTCTGGCGAGCCATTCGTCTCGGACGTTATGCCTGAAAGCTGCTAAGGCTTCGGCGTCCGGACAGTCAACTATCTGATTCTTTTTAGTGAGGAATCTATTCCAGAACTGCCGAGCTGATTCTCCGGGTTGTTGAGTTATGTGACTAAGATCGTCTGCATCCGGAGGGCGGACATAGGTCCCTTGACAGTTTGCTCGGAAAGCATCCTCGAGCTCTTCCCAGCTTCCAATTGTGTTTTCAGGAAGGCTTTTAAGCCAATGCCGGGCTGATCCTTTAAGCTTAAGGGGTAAATATTTTATGGCGTGGAGATCATCTCCTCTAGCCATGTGTATGTGGAGGATATAATCCTCGATCCAGACTCCAGGGTCTGTTGTTCCATCATATACCTCTATGTTTACAGGTTTGAATCCCTCTGGAAATTCATAGTCCAGGACCTCATCGGTGAAACATAGGGGGTGTGCGGCGCCCCTGTATTTGGGTGTGCCGGATTCTGATGATGGCTTCATAGCATTGCTTACGAGAGCTTGCTTTCTTGGCCCATAAATGGACCTGACTGGGCCATGGTGCGAATCCTTAAGTGGGTCGCATTCCGATTTGAGTGCGGCACCGCTTGCCGCTTTATGGGGTCGTCTATCCGACCGTGTGGCTTTCTCATTTTTTGAATTCGAGGGCTCTAGGGCCTCTTCGTCGAATTTAGGCAGTAGCTTTCTTTTCGGATAGCTTTTAGTGTGGCGACTGTCGCCATATTTATCTGCGGTATTAATTACTTTGCTCCATCCAATCCGGAGTGCATCTTCCGCTATTTTTAGCTTCCGCTTCTGCTTTTTTAGGCTGCGTGCAGTTGCCACGAGCCTCTCGTGGAGATTCTTCTGCTCCATAGGTTTATCCGGCGTGAGGTCGTCCGGAATGCCATTTTCGCCGGAGGAGGGATGTTTGGTTTCTCTATCCATGTTGCCCTGTTCGGACGGTTGCTCTAAGGCCTGTTCGTCGTCTACCGGCTCGTCCTGCTCTATGGCTGGGTTTTTGTCGAGGCGGGGCTTGGGTCGGCGTTTACGCCGATGCTTTGATTGCTTTTCGGGGGGTCGATCTCTCTTCCCTTCCCCTTTTTCCTCGTTGTCGCTTCCTTTAGGGGTATCCACCATGTACACATCGTGAGATGGGGTGGCTGTCCAATGCCCTATGGGCGTTGGTTCGTCGGTATCTCCTGCATCGTCATCCATGCTGTCGATGTCTCCGGAGTCGAAGTTGAGCACGTCGTTTAAATTGTCGACAGTGGCAACCAAGTGGGTGGTGGGTGCGCTTTGAGTTTCTTCATCGTCCGTATCCCATCCTCGCTGACCGTAATCCGGCCAGGGCTCTCCTGATAAAGAGAGAGACTTAAGAGAATTCAGGATGTCGCCAAAAGGCGAGTGCTGAAAGATGTCTGCGGCGGTGTACTCCATTATCGGCGCCGAATCGGATTCGATTGGTAGGGGCGCGGGGGGTTCGGAGTCCGGGGAGGAGTCCGGATCCTCGGAGTCACGGGTCATGCAGAGTGCGGGGCTAGCGTTCGGCTCGATCGCCTTTGAGATCACAGCCCCCGAGGTGACGTCCAACCGCTCGTCCTCGATTGGTGCAATAGGCTCCGAGTTAGGGGTCGGAACCGATGCATGTGCAGCCTCCAGGACACTGTCCGGAGGCAGAGCTATATCATGCCCCTCGAGATAGTGCGGCGCGCTTGGCCGTGGCTCGAACCCGTCGAAGATCAAGTCTCCGCGGATGTCAGTCGTGTAGTTTAAGTTTCCAAACCTGACTTGATGG
Organism: Triticum monococcum; assembly: GCA_034509565.1. Classification (NCBI taxonomy): domain Eukaryota; kingdom Viridiplantae; phylum Streptophyta; class Magnoliopsida; order Poales; family Poaceae; genus Triticum; species Triticum monococcum. Next base: position 749,998,116 of record CM067843.1, on the reverse strand, counting down.
CCAGGGGCGTAGTTTTCGATCTGCTCCAGGTGGCCGAGCGAATTGGCCCGCAGAGCGAAGCCGCTGAAGACGAAGATCTGTCCGGGGAGAAAAGTCTCACCCTGGACCGCATCGTTGTTGATGATCAAAGGAGCCATCGGGCCTAAAGGCGACGACACAGAGGAACTCTCAATGAAAGCACCAATGTCGGTGTCAAAACCGGCGAATCTCGGGTAGGGGGTCCCGAACTGTGCGTTTAGGCCGGATGGTAACAGGAGGCAGGGAACACGATGTTTTACCCAGGTTCGGGCCCTCTCGATGGAGGTAAAACCCTACGTCCTGCTTGATTAATATTGATGATATGGGTAGTACAAGAGTAGATCTACCACGAGATCAAGGAGGCTAAACCCTAGAAGCTAGCCTATGGTATGATTGTTGTCTATGGAGTTGATTGTGTTGATGTCCTATGGACTACAACCCTCCGGTTTATATAGACACCGGATAGGGTTAGGGTTACATAGAGTCGGTTACAATGGTAGGAGATCTTGAATATCCGCATCGCCAAGCTTGCCTTCCACGCCAAGGAAAGTCCCACCCAGACACGGGACGTAATCTTCAATCTTGTATCTTCATAGTCCTGGAGTCCGGCTGAAGGTATAGTCCGGCTACCCGAACACCCCCTGATCTAGGACTCCCTCAGCGGTAGTACCGCACATCGGGCACGGTAGTACCGCACCGCGTCAGATCTGAACTGGTTCAAATCTGAGAAAGCCCGCGAAACCACGGCGGTACTATGGTTGGACAAAGCTACCACAAGACAGCATATCAAGTATGTTTCCTACGCATCACGACTCTCCTACATCCTACTCTTGCATAGATTTGGCCTAAAATCTCAAGAACAACAAGTTTCTCCCCAAAAGCCTAGAAGCAAGAGAACAGCCAAGAAAAAGAGGGATTTGGGGAAAAACCTTGGTCCATGGCAAGAGGAAGTGGTGGGGAACGATCCCACCGGTCGGAATCCGAGGAGAGTGGCCGGAGACGGAGATCCGGCGAGGGCCTCTGGCGCCGTTCTTGAGAGGGAGAGATGTGGAGAGAGAGACAATGAATGGATATGGGGAGTTGGAACTCCCCTGCCCGAGTCATAACCCCCACGCGCCCTTGACGGCGTGGTAGTACCGTGCCCAGACACGGTAGTACCGCACGGTGCGGTACTTCTGAAGTACCGCACGGTGCAGTACTTCCGAAGTACCGCAGCAGAGCAGTAGTACCGTGCTATGGCGCGGTAGTACCATGCCTCCCAAAGTGGTAGTACCGCGCCCAGACGCGGTAGTACCGTGGGCTCAAGAAGATGCATGTTTCGAGCGCGAAAAACTGGATCTTTGCACAAACCACTCCGAGCCAACACAATACCACAAGACCACGCAACACACAAAACCAGAAAGGCACACGACAAACGAACCAACCACGAGACACCACCTCTCCAAAAGAGAGGGCGGTGGCCGTAGCCACCTATGTTTGAGTCAATTGGTATGGCACCGCGAAGAATTATCCTTGGGTCCATAACCAAAACTCATCTTTGAAGCGCAAGTACCATCAAACATGGCTAATGTGAAAGACTTGATTGATTTATGCATAATGGGGGGAGGGAGAGTTCATTGAGAGAACATCACTCCCCCTATGTCCATGCCTACATCTAAATAGGACAACACGTTGAGTATGGTGGGGTGTGCAAGGCTTCAAGCAACATTGCTCGAATCGATGATATTTAGCTCATGCCTTAACTCGCGAAATCTTGCTTCATCCAAGGGCTTCGTGAAGATATCTGCAAGGTTATCATGAGTGTTGACGTAGTTGAGCTCGATCTCTCCTCGCCTAATGTGTTCCCGTATGAAGTGATACCGGATCTCAATATGCTTCGTCTTGAAGTGTTGCACCGGGTTAAGAGAGATCTTGATGGCACTTTCATTGTCACACCAAAGAGGCACTTTGTCACAAGTGACACCATAATCCTTTAAAGTTTGCCTCATCCATAAGAGTTGTGCACAACAACTACCGGCTGCCACATACTCCGCTTCGGTGGACGAGGGAGACACACAACTTTGCTTTTTGGAAGACCAACTTACCAAAGAGCAACCAAGGAATTGGCACCCTTCGGAAGTGGACTTCCTATCCACTTTGTCTCCCACCCAATCGGAATCCGAGTACCCTACAAGCTTGAAGTTTGATCCTCTTGGGTACCATAAGCCAAAGTTTGGGGTATGAGCCAAATATCGAAATATTCGTTTGACCGCCACATAGTGACTTTCCTTAGGTGCAGCTTGAAACCGTGCACAAATTCCCACACTCAACATGACGTCCGGTCTAGATGCACAAAGGTAAAGCAAGGATCCAATCATGGAACGATATACCTTTTGATCCACCACTTTACCATTGGGATCTAAGTCAAGTTGGCACTTGGTGGGCATTGGAGTGGAAGCCGGCTTGACGTCACTTAGCTTGAATCTCTTGAGAATGTCTTGAGTGTATTTGGATTGATTGATGAAGGTTCCTTCTCTTCTTTGCTTCACTTCGAACCCTAGAAAGAACTTCAACTCTCCCATGGAGGACATCTCGAACTTTGAGGTCATGAGAGCGGCAAATTCCTCATTGAAAGCTTTGTTAGGAGAACCAAAGATAATATCATCAACATATAATTGGCACACAAACAACTCCCCTTTGACCTTCTTAGTAAAAAGAGTGGGGTCGATTAGCCCAACTTCAAAACCACGGTCTTGTAACAACTCGGTAAGGTGGTCATACCACGCAAGTGGGGCTTGTTTAAGGCCATAGAGTGCCTTATCGAGTTGATACACATGATCGGGAAAGTAGGGATCCTCGATCCCGGGGGGTTGCTTGACGTACACCAATTCATTAATGGGACCATTAAGAAAAGCACTCTTCACATCCATTTGTTGTAACTTAAAGTTATGATGAGAAGCATATGCAATCAACATGCGAATGGATTCAAGATGAGCAACGGGAGCAAAGGTTTCACCGTAGTCGATACCCTCGACTTGGGATTAGCCTTGTGCTACCAAACGAGCCTTGTTGCGAATGATAATCCCATGGGCATCTTGCTTGTTCTTGAATATCCACTTGGTTCCAATGACATTGTGGTTCCCCGTTGGCCTTGGCACCAATCTCCACACTTTGTTGCGCTCGAAGTTGTTGAGTTCTTCGTGCATGGCATTGAGCCAATCCGGATCTTCTAGCGCCTCATAGACCTTGTGGGGTTCCACACAAGAGACAAACGCGTGATGCTCATAATAATTTGCTAATTGTCTATGAGTGCTTACCCCCTTTCTTAAGCTTCCAAGCACATTCGTCATGAGATGATCCTTGGTGGAGAGCTTGGAAGCAACCTTGCCGGCACGACGCTCTAATTCCTCCTCGGTGGTGAGTTGAGGAGCGGTTACTTGATCATCTTGAGCGCCGTCATGAACTTGCTCTTGATCTTGAACTTGCTCGGGGGAGAGAACTTGACCTTGGGCATCACTTGGTGTGTCCATACCGTCTTGAGTATGATCTTTCCCTTGGTCTTGTTCATGAGGTTGAGGGCCTTCACTTTGTTCTTCGGAAGTGTGTGGGCCTTGGGTTGGTGATGGCTCCACTTGAGTGGAGCATTGTCCTTCTCCTTCGGCCACAAGGGGTTCCTCAATGGGTAGGATGAAACCAACACCCATTCTTCTTATGGCTTGAGGAGGAATTTCATCACCTACATCACAAGTGCCACTTTGCTCCACTTGGGAGCCGTTATTCTCATCAAACTACACGTTACACGTCTCCTCAATAAGTCCCATGGATTTATTGAGGACACGGTAAGCATGAGAGTTTGTAGCATATCCAACAAATATGCCCTCACAAGCTCTAGCCTCAAATTTAGACAACCGAACACCTTTCTTGAGAATGAAACACTTACACCCGAATACCTAGAAGTACTTGAGGTTGGGCTTGTTACCGGTGAGTATTTCATATGGAGTCTTGTTCAAGCCCTTGCGGAGGTAGAGCCGATTTGATGCATGACACGCAGTGTTGATGGCTTCGGCCCAAAAGTTGTACGGAGACTAGAACTCCGCCATCATGGTCCTTGCCGCATCCATCAACGTCCGGTTCTTCCTCTCCGCAAAACTGTTTTATTGAGGGGTGTAGGGTGCGGAATATTGATGCTTGCTTCCCTCGTCACTAAGAAACTTATCCAAGGTGTAGTTCTTGAACTCGGTGCCATTGTCACTTCTTATTGTCAAGATCTTTGCATTGTGTTGACGTTGTGCTTCATTTGCAAAGTCAATGACGGTTTGTTGGGTCTCGCTCTTCCTCTTGAAGAAATACACCCACATGTACCTTGAGTAGTCATCGACAATCACCAAGCAATACTTCCTACCTCCAAGACTATCGAAGGATGGAGGCCCAAAGAGATCCATGTGAAGGAGCTCCAAAGGCCTCTTTGAATAAATGATAGTCGTGGGAGGGCGAGCCTTCTCATGTAGCTTTCCTTCGATACAGGCACTGCAAGCACGATCTTTAGCAAAACTAACATTCTTTAGTCCATGGACATGGTCCCCCTTGAGGAGACATTGAAAAGATCTCATATTGACATGGGCTAAACGGCGATGCCAAAGCCATCCCACATCAACTTTAGCCATTAGGCATGTCGCGGTCTTAGTGGGTCGCTCCGAAAAGTTAATCACATATAGACCGTTCTCGACATGCCCAACAAAGGCTACTTTAAGAGTCTTGCTCCACAAGAGGGCCACGGTATCGATATCAAAGAAAGTGGCCAAGCCCATGATAGCAAGTTGACGAACGGGAAGTAAATTGTATGCAAGGGACTCAACAAGCATGACCTTCTCGATCGTGAGATCATGAGAGATGACCACCTTGCCAAGTCCCAATACCTTAGAAGATGAGGCGTCACCCCACTCGACATTGGCGGGCATAGATGGAATCTTGTGCACGTCCACCACCAAGTCCTTGCTTCCGGTCATATGATTTGTAGCTCCGCTATCAAGCAACCATGATCCCCCACCAGAAGCAAACACCTACAAGAGATCAATTCTTGGTTTTAGGTACCCATTTTGTAATGGGTCCTTTGAAGTTAGTACCAAGGGTTTTTGGAACCCAAATAGACCATTCAATGTATTCATGAAGAGAACCAACAAATTTGGCATAAACATGCCCATCACTAGCACGGCATAACACATAAGAAGGGTTAAAATCGTCGGCTTTGTTGAGAGGGATGGCATTGCCCTTCTTGACATTGTTCTTCTTCTTCTCCTCAGGGGCACTTTCTCCCTCCCTCACAAAGGTTTGCATGAGGGGAGGAGGTTGTTTGGTCTTGTCATTCTTCTTCTTGTTCTTGGAGTCAGGCACGTACCCAACCCCTTCCTTTGCCACACCTCCCTTTTGGTTGATCAAGAGATCGTTGAGGTTCTTCTTGCCTTGTATGCAAGTCGCAAGACCTCTCTCAAGTTGCTCCTTCAACTTTGCATTTTTCCTCAAAAAGATGTATATGCTCACAACACGGGTTAGTAGCATTTGCATTATCAATTAAAACCATATGAGGAAAAGTTGCTTTCTCCTTAGTTAGCTTCACTTGGAGTTGATCATGAGACTCCTTGAGACTAGCGTGAATACCCTTCAAGTCCTTGTGGGCCTTGTCAAGTATATCAAACTCCTCTTTGAGTCTAGCAAGATCAACCCTGAGTTTGGCCTTCTCGGAATTTAGCACACGAGAAACAATGAGGGAATGATCATAATCTTTCTTTAACTTAGCATGATCAATGTTGTGTGACTCCTCAAGAGCCAAACAAAGACCGCGCTCTTCCTCAAGAGCATTGGAAAGATCCGAAATCTCATCGGCATAGTCATGACTATGCCCTTCCATCTTAGAGATGGTGTCTTCGTGAGCCTCGATCATGTCATTGGGCTCACCCAGTTGTTCCAAGAGAGCAACAAAGTGCTTCTTGGATTTTCCCTTGAGTTTGCCCATAAAGGCCTCAAACTCGTTAGCCTCCACATTAGCTCCCTCAAGTTCATTAATGCTATCCGTTGGGGAAGGATGATTAATGATGGTAGTTTTGATGTTGGAGGTTACCTTGTTGGTGGTTTAGCCATGAGGCACTTGGCGGTGATGCTCTCGTTGGGTGAGTCGAAGAGAGACACCCGTGACGTTGTTGCAATGGCAATGGAGGCCATGGCAACCGACTCATCATCTTCATCATCATCATCATCATCCTCATTTTACTCTTCTTGCACAACCAAAGCCTTGGGAGGAGTCTTCTTGGTGAAGTTGTTCTTGTTGGGGAACGACTTGGCCTTGTCCTTTCGGATGAGTTTGCCACCATTGTCTTCCCTCTTCTCATACAGGCATTCCGCAATGAAATGACTCACGTTGCCGCAATTGTAGCAAGTCCTTACACGTTGCTTTCCCCTTGTGCCACTCGAATTGTTCTTGCTAAAATTGGGCCTCGAGTTTTTCTTGCTCCAAAATTGCCTTGAAGCAAGTGCCATGTGTTCATGATATGCATACTTCGTATCTTCGGGGTTGCTCTCCTCTTCTTCCTCTTCTTCTTCTTCCACGGTGAGCTTGGCCTTCAATGCAAGGTTAGGCTTCTTTGCCCGTTGAGAACGGAGCACCGCATTGTCGGCGGTCTTGTCCAAAATGTTCATGGCCACAAACTCATCCAACACTTCGCTTGAGGTCAAAGTGTGGAAGTCCGGTCTTTGACGAATGACGGAAGACATGGCCTTGTGGTAGGGCATCATTGCCATGAGGAATTTGCGCTTGATCCAATTGTCATCCGTGTCCTTACTCTCATGATCTCGTAGTGAGACCGCGAGTTTGGTTACTCTCTGATAAAGCTCACGAGGTTCTTCATCTTCCTTCATTGCAAACTCATCGGCCTCATCTTGTACCACTTCATAGTTGGAGCGTTGAATGCTTGCGCTTCCCCGGTAGAGAGACATGACACAATGCCATGCATCTTTGGCCAAGGCAAAGGGACGAAGATGAGGTAGGTCTTTGGGTGGAATTGCATCTTGAATGATGAAGAGAGCATTCTCATTGAATTGATTGTCCGCGGCTTCTCGAGGAGTGAAGTTGCTTGGATCATGTGGATAGAAACCTTCTTCAATGATTCTCCAAAGGTTAGTGTTCACATGATTTAAATGACGTTTAAAGCGATAAACCCCAAGAGTCAAAATCCTCATTTTTCACAATCTTAGGGGGAGGACCGGCATGATTCAAATGAGTGGAAGGAACCTGTCCACCATAAACAAGTGGTGGTTCCACATGGGCAAATATGTCGGTGCCATTCTTGCCACTAGAAGAAGCAGCCTTTTCATTACTAGCTTCCCCCTTGTCGGCGATAGCATCCGACACCTTGATGGCGGGATCACCCACTTTCAACGGTGCGGTGGATAGTTTAAGCCCCTCAAGAAATTTAGTAAACATGCTTTCAACTTCGATCGTCATGGAGGTTTTCAATGTCTCCAAGGCCACATTGAATTCCTCACGAGAGACCGAAGTTCCCCCATCGCCCGTAGACGAGATAGGATTCACACCGAGTGTTCCTCCGCACCGTCTATGGTATCAACCATACTCTTTGGACGGTAAAGTACTTAATAAAGAGACGAGGCCCTGATACCCATAGAAAGGATCGATATGGTTGACTAGAGGGGGGTGAATAGGCAACTAACAATTTTTAGCTTTTCTTAAGCAATTTAAACTTTGCATCGAAGTAGGTTGTCTAGATATGCAACTAGATGAGCAACCTATATGATGCAACACGAATAGGACCACAAGCAAGCAAGATATATGAAACAAATAAGCTACACAAGTAAAGGCACGAGATAACCAACAGTGGAGATGGTGGAGACGAGGATGTGTTGCCAAAGTTCCTTCCCTTTGAGAGGAAGTACGTCTCCGTTGGAGCGATGTGGAGGCACAATGCTCCCCAAGAAGCCACTAGGGCCACCGTAATCTCCTCACGCCCTCACACAATGTGAGATGCCGTGATTCCACTATTGGTTCCCTTGGAGGCGGCGACCGAACCTTTACAAACGAGGTTGGGGCAATCTCCACAGCTCAATTGGAGGCTCCCAACGACACCACGAAACTTCACCACAATGGACTATGGCTTCGCGGTGACCTCAACCGTATAGGATGCTCAAACACCCAAGAGTAACAAGATCTGCAAGGGATTAGTAGGGGGAATCAAATATCTCTTGGTGGAAGTGTAGATCGGGGCCTTCTCGACCACTCCTGAGCAAATCAACAAGTTTGGTTGGCTAGGGAGTGAGATCAGGCGAAAATGGAGCTTGGAGCAATAATGGAGCTTTAATGGTGGAAGAAGTAAGTCAACGGGGAAGAAGGAGACCCTTTATATAGTGTGTGGAAAGGATCCAACCGTTACCCACTAACTAGCCCGCGGCCAGCGGTACTACCGAAAGGCCGCGCGGTACTACTGCTTGCAACCAAGCGGTACTACCGCACGGCATTGCGGTACAACCGTACCGTCCCACGGTACTGCCGCGACCCTAGCACAGAAGCAGACGCATGCTGGGGGCGGTACTTCCGCACGCGCGGTACTACCGCGCCCCCCATGCGGTACTACCGCAAGGCAAAAGTCCCAGCCAGGGGAAAGGGGAACTTTCGTGCCTACTTCCACAAAAAAACAGAAGTAGCAAAAACCCGACACAGTAGTACTGCCGAGGGGCAGTACTACTGCCTGACCGCATAGCGCGGTACTACTGCACGGCGAAAGCGGTACTACCGCGGCAGGTGCGGATGTAAAAAATTACATCCGCTCCTACTACCGCGAGGGGGCGGCACTAGCCTGGTGGGCAGCGGTAGTGCGGCTCCAGGGGAGCGTTACTACCGTGGGCACCAGCGGTACTACCGCACCACCGCGCAGTACTACCATGGATGCCTACGGTACTACCGTTGATCCAGGAGTAGTACTACCGCAACCACAACAGTAGCCAGTCAAAGGAGGCAGGAAAAACGGAGGAAGCTCCAAGGAAGAAGCAGGGGATAAAAGGAGACATGTACATGATGATTCTACCCAAACCTTTCCAACGCGGACCCCCTCTTAATAGTACGGCTTTCCTACGACTCAAATCCACCAAAAAGAAACATAGAAAAGACGCCGTCTTCGTCAGTCTTTGAGGGGCACCCAATCGTCTTGTGCCTAGCAAAGAAGTGTCTGGAAAACTCATGGCACACGATTAGTCCGCAAATGCGTTGTCATCAATCACCAAAACACTTAGGGATAAATATGTCCTTACAGAACGGTATGCGGTGTAGTCTGCCTGGTTGTGGCTAGCTATGAAATTGACATCAGGACCTCGTCATCTGAATCTTCGGCGGGCTGTGCTTGGAAATGATCATCAGCTTGCAGTAGGTCGAGCAACTCCTCGACCACATGGAGTTGCACCATGGCAGCGCATTGATGCCCCTGTCCCCAGCGCTCCCCGCACTTGAAGCAGAGGCCGCGGGCGCGTCGATAGTTCCGGAGCGCAGCCACGCGATCATCTCCAGCCCTGGCGCGCTCGGGGGGATTCGCTGCCTCGAGTCCCCGTCGATCCTCAGCAGTGCGCGCTGGTGGTGCTCCCAGCGCTACTATTGGTCTTGTTGCTGCCCGGGGCGGTGGCGCCTCTTGCCGCCTGTATTCGCGCCGAGGTAGCGCTTCCAACAGCTCCTCCTGCATAGAAGCCAAGGAAAATGCAGAGTCCAGGTCCTTTGGTTGATGTAAAACAACACTAGCACGAATTTCATGCCGCAAGCCTTCTAAGAACTGACTGGTGAAAAATACTGAATCAAACGAGGGGTTATGCGCAAGCAACTGATGCATAAGTTCCTCAAACTGCAACATGTATTGATGGACTGTACTAGTCTGACGGAGCGTGCGGAACTGCCGCGAATGGAACTGGTATTGCTCTCTGCCAAACTTCCCACTCAACACTGCACACAGCTCTTCCCATGACATAGAAGCACTCTGTGCTTCGTGCAATTGCAGCCACTGTGCTGCATTGCCAGAGAAATGCAGAGTGGCTACTCTCACCCACACCTCCGGCGGAACCCCATACACCGAAAAGTATTTCTCACAATGAATCTTCCAGAACTATGGATTCTCTCCCTCAAAAGACGGGAAATCCAACTCGGGGAGCGACCAACTGAGGGAAGCGGCGTGCGAGTTGCGCTGATCGAACTCGACTATATGCGATGGTGTAGATTTGAGAGCTGTAGATTGGAAATCGGTCAGGGACATACCCTTGACCGGAGGTGGCACATGGGTGGTGACCACACCATATGCCCCCCCCCCCCGGTGTCGTCGATCTCACCGCGGCCTCTTGGCCCGTGGTGCTCGGGGGCGGCGTGGTTCGATGTCGCCTCCGGCCGCACCACCGCGTCGCCCTCCGGGATCGGATCCGGAGGCGTTGCCAGGTTCAGGTGGAGGGTGATACGCCCCACTTGGGTATGCAGCTCATCCACATGCTGCTGGAGATGGGACAACGCCGGCCTCCAGAGTTCCAACGACGTCTGGATCGCGTCGAACTGGGCCTCGCTAGCCGCCCGCCCGTCATTGACTAACCTGATGAGCGCGGCGAGCTGCTCCTCCATCTCCGCCGTCTTGAGTGCTTGTTTGGTCTGGTAGCAGGGCTTGGGATATGCGGTCTCCAGATCGACGGCTGGACCTCTGATACTAGATGTAACGTACCGGATCTCGGGGATAGTTGGGAGGAGGAGAAGGGGGCACACAGAGGAGGAAGAAGGGGATCTGGATTACGAGGAGGAGGTAGGTTCAGGAGATCAGCTCCATCCAAGTCGATTACAATGCATAACCCTTCCTCACGCACACATTAGCCTATAAGAAGAGCCCGAGGCACGCTAGCGGTCTCTAGCCAATCACCATCTTGCGCCTCGTCATTTCTCTCGGTTCACGCCTAGCTGTCTTCTGTGGGCCCGTCCTGGCAGGTGCTCGGGTTTGTCTGCGTCTGGGCTTCTTCACCGGTTGGCGCCGGTCGGTCAGGCCTGACAATTACTTCCCCATCGACGGATGCCTTTGGCGGCGCGCCGGCCTAGCAACATGGCGGACGCATGAGGCCTCACGGCGGACCCCTTGACGGTGTTTCTCCTGTATTGGCAGCCATGGATATGCATCCTCCATTGTCCACAGCTTGCCGGCCCCCTCGGACGGTGTGGTTCCTACACCAACGATCCGGTTGTTGCATCATATCTAGTTTCTTTGGCTCATCGGCGTGTCAGCGGCTCCGACCTAGGCAACTGGGATCTGCGTACCCCTTCAGATCTTGGCTTGCCGGTGCCGTCGGCCGCTTTCACGTATGTAGCATTGAAAGTAGGTATATAGGGGGCGATTAGACTACCTGCCAAGTCAAAAACCTACCCTTTTCTCAACTTTAGTTCTTGGCAGATTTTAGTAATTCTAGGAAGTCTACAAAGACCCTACGCATGCAAGTATAATAGAGTAGTGATATGTCTCAAACGTATTTATAATTTTTAATTGTTCCATGCTATTATAGTATCAATCTTGGATGTTTTATACACAATTATATGCGATTTTATATCCTTTTTGGGACTAACTTATTAACCTAATGCCTAGTGCCAGTTATTGTTTTTGCTTTCTAATGGTATTTCCAATTGTTCCATGCTATTATAGTATTATCATTTTTACTTCTCCAATTCTAGTCATTTTCATTGATTCCATGTGTAATTAGTTTTCTGCTGTTGATGATCTACTAGATGTAGCATAGCAGCTTGAAAAAAAATCTACTTGCTTGGAAAATTACATTGACTCCATACGTAATTAGTTTACTGTTGTTGATGATTGACTGTTTGTTGTTTGCTGATGTGTGCAGACGCCTATCGTCGCAACAATGGACAAGGAAAAGGGGAAGGCGAATGGGAAGGAGAAGGAGAAAGAAAGGACCTTGGACTCCATTATGAAGAGCAAGGTGCCGGTCTCGGGGATGCAGAAGGGGAATGGGAAGGGCAATGCAGCAGCTACTACGCGGCTTCCGAGGAAGCTCGCAAATGATTGCAGCAATGCCCCAATCGCTGAGTTGTTGTATAGGGTAAAAAAGAAACCTCCGCCACGGCGTCTCCCTGACCCCGCCGACGCTGGTGTGCGTGCTGCAATCGCTGCTGCCTCCGGCTCCGCAAACTACTATGAGAAGGAGGCTACATCTTCCCAGGTATGTATGTGCCAAATATATATTTGTGCAAGCTCATGTATGTGCTGTTTTTGCTTTTTGAAAGTCAAATTTATGTGTGCCCATGCTCATATGTGCTGTTTTTGGTACCCAAATGTCAAATATATGTGTGTCCAAGCTCATGTGTGTGTTGTTTTTGTGTGCTAGGCAATGGAGCATGATAAGCAAGCAAAGGAGGATCATGAAGAGGTGGAAGAGGACGAGGAGGAGGACGAGGAAGAGCAAGATACTTTGTTTGAGGTGCCGCTCAGGGCTGGTGACAAATCAGATTTAGATGGGTTTGTGGATAGTGAAGAAGAAGCCTTCGAAGGTGATGACATGTCCGAGGATGGTCTAGGCCTTGGTCCTACACCTCAAGAGCAAGAAACCGTACTTCTTAGTTCGAGTGAGGATGAAGCAAGAAAAGCGCAATGAAAGAGTGCCAAGAAGCGAAGAGGTCAAGCTCCTTCGAGGTTGAGGTCGGCTGTTTGGACCTTCTTTCATAAGGTAGAGGTGCCATCGAAAGAAGGTTTGATGGAGTTGAAGGCACAATGTAATTATTGTGACAATCAATATGCATATGTCCAAGGTCGAAGCACCTCATCCATGGGAAGACATATGGACACATGTAAGAATTACAAGGACAAGGTTAATAGGGATCTCATCCAAGCTACTCTGTTTTTTAGAAAAACCAATGCAACAACAAGTGGTCCAGCTATCCAATGCATTGAGTATGATAAGGACCTCATCAAGGAGGTCATGGAAAAGATGATTTGCGTCCATGAGTACTCATTTAGAATGGTTGAACATAAATGGTTCAACATTCTCATGATGCTTGAATCCAAACTATCAACCCATTAGAAGGAAGGCAATAAGTGCTGAATGCATGAGGGTTTTCAAAAAAGAAAGGGAGTTGCTTCAAGTTGCCCTAAAGGATGTGGACTTCATTAGTCTGACAACCGACTTGTGGACTAGCAACCAGACCATATCATATATGTGTGTGGTCGCACACTTTATAGATAAGGATTGGAAGATGCAAACACGTGTTCTTTCTTTCATAGATTTGGATCCTCCTCACTCCGGGCATGTGATTTCAGATGCTATCTATGAGTGTGTGACTGAATGGAAGATAGAGAAGAAAATTATATCCATCACACTAGACAATGCTTCAAACAATGATGTTGCGGTCAGAGGTTTGAAGGCAAAGTTTGTTGTTCGGAGAGGTATATACTTGCTGTTTTTGTTGTACATATGTTCATATACTTGCTGTTTTGGTTGAATATATGGTCATATTCTTGCTGTTTTTGTAGTACATATGCTTTGTTTGTCCATCACACTAGACAATGCTTCAAATATATGGTTATATGCTTGCTGTTTTTGTTCTACATATGTTCATATACTTGCTATTTTGGTTGAATATATGGTCATATTCTTGCTGTTTTTGTAGTACATATGCTTTGTTTGTCCAAATAATGATATTTTGGTTTAACATGCTCATATGTGTGCTGTTTTGGTTGGATATATTGTCATATGCTTGCTATTTTTTGTAGGTACGGACTTTGAAGCCAGATATTTCCATGTCCGTTGTTGTGCATGAAGGAAATATGCCCTAGAGGCAATAATAAAGTTATTATTTATTTCCTTATATCATGATAAATATTTATTATTCATGCTAGAATTGTATTAATCGGAAACATAATACATGTGTGAATACATAGACAAACAGAGTGTCACTAGTATGCCTCTACTAGACTAGCTCGTTAATCAAAGATGGTTAAGTTTCCTAACCATAAACAAAGAGTTGTTATTTGATTAACGAGGTCACATCATTTGTTGAATGATCTGATTGACATGACCCATTCCATTAGCTTAGCACCCGATCGTTTAGTATGTTGCTATTGCTTTCTTCATGACTTATACATGTTCCTATGACTATGAGATTATGCAACTCCCGTTTGCCGGAGGAACACTTTGTGTGCTACCAAACGTCACAACGTAACTGGGTGATTATAAAGGACCTCTACAGGTGTCTCCAATGGTAGATGTTGGGTTGGTGTATTTCGAGAATAGGATTTGTCACTCCGATTGTCGGAGAGGTATCTCTGGGCCCTCTCGGTAATGCACATTACACAAGCCTTGCAAGCATTGCAACTAATGAGTTAGTTGCGGGATGATGTATTACAGAACGAGTAAAGAGACTTGCCGGTAACGAGATTGAACTAGGTATTGGATACCGACGATCGAATCTCGGGCAAGTAACATACCTATGACAAAGGGAACACCGTATGTTGTTATGCGGTCTGACCGATAAAGATCTTCGTAGAATATGTAGGAGCCAATATGAGCATCCAGGTCCCGCTATTGGTTATTGACCGGAGACGTGTCTCGGTCATATCTACATTGTTCTCGAACCATAGGGTCCGCACGCTTAACGTTACGATGATAGTTATTATGAGTTTATGCATTTTGATGTACCGAAGGTAGTTCGGAGTCCCGGATGTGATCACGGACATGACGAGGAGTCTCAAAATGGTCGAGACATAAAGATTGATATATTGGAAGCCTATATTTGGATATCGGAAGTGTTCCGGGTAAAATCAGGATTTTACCGGATTACCGGGAGGTTACCGGAACCCCCCGGGAGCCATATGGGCCTTATTGGGCTTTAGTGGAAAGGTGAAAGGGGCTGCCATGGTGGGCTGTGCGCCTCCCCCCCCCCTCCCCTAGTCCTATTAGGACTAGGAGAGGTGGCCGGCCACCTCTCTCTCTCTTTCCCCCTTGGGAGTCCTATTTGGAATAGCATTGGGGGGGGAGTCCTACTCCCGGTAGGAGTAGGACTCCTCCTGCGCCCTCCTCTTGGCCGGCCAGCCCCTCCCCCTTGGATCCTTTATATACGGGGGCTGGGGGCACCTCTAGACACACAAGTTGATCATTGAGATCATTCCTTAGCCATGTGCGGTGCCCCCTGCCACCATATTCCACCTCGATCATATCATTGTAGAGCTTAGGCGAAGCCCTGCATCGGTAGAACATCAAGATCGTCACCACGCTGTCGTGCTGACGGAACTCCTCCCCGAAGCTTTGCTGGATCGGAGCCCGGGGATCGTCATCGAGCTATACGTGTGGTAAGAACTCGGAGGTGCCGGAGTAACGGTGCTTGGATCGGTCGGATCGGGAAGAAGACGTACGACTACTTCCTCTATGTTGTGTCAACGCTTCCGTTGCGATCTACAAGGGTACGTAGATCAGACTCTCCCCCTCGTTGCTATGCATCACCATGATCTTGCGTGTGCGTAGGAAAATTTTTGAAATTACTACGTTCCCCAACAGTGGTATCAGAGCCTAGGTTTTATGGTTTGATGTTATGTGCACGAGTAGAACACAAGTGAGTTGTGGACGATATAAGTCATACTGCCTACCAGCATGTCATACTTTGGTTCGGCGGTATTGTTGGACGAGACGACCCGGACCAACCTTACGCGTACGCTTACGCGAGACCGGTTCCCTCGACGTGCTTTGCACATAGATGGCTTGCGGGCGACTGTCTCTCCAACTTTAGTTGAACCGAGTGTGGCTACTCCCGGTCCTTGAGAAGGTTAAAACGGAGTCTATTTGACAAACTATCGTTGTGGTTTTGATGCGTAGGTGAGATTGGTTCTTACTTAAAGCCCGTAGCAGCCACGTAAAACTTGCAACAACAAAGTAGAGGACGTCTAACTTGTTTTTGCAGGGCATGTTGTGATGTGATATGGTCAAGACATGATGCTAAATTTTATTGTATGAGATGATCATGTTTTGTAACCGAGTTATCGGCAACTGGCAGGAGCCATATGGTTGTCGCTTTATTGTATGCAATGCAATCGCGATGTAATGCTTTACTTTATCACTAAACGGTAGCGATAGTCGTGGAAGCATGAGATTGGCGAGACGACAACGATGCTACGATGGAGATCAAGGTGTCGCCCCGGTGACGATGGTGATCATGACGGTGCTTCAGAGATGGAGATCACAAGCACAAGATGATGATGGCCATATCATATCACTTATATTGATTGCATGTGATGTTTATCTTTTATGCATCTTATCTTGCTTTGATTGACGGTAGCATTATAAGATGATCTCTCACTAAATTATCAAGAAGTGTTCTCCCTGAGTATGCACCGTTGCGAAAGTTCTTCGTGCTGAGACACCACATGATGATCGGGTGTGATAGGCTCTACGTTCAAATACAACGGGTGCAAAACAGTTGCACACGCGGAATACTCAGGTTATACTTGACGAGCCAAGCATATACAGATATGGCCTCGGAACACGGAGACCGAAAGGTCGAGCATGAATCATATAGTAGATATGATCAACATAATGATGTTCACCAATGAAACTACTCCATCTCACGTGATGATCGGACATGGTTTAGTTGATTTGGATCACGTGATCACTTAGAGGATTAGAGGGATGTCTATCTAAGTGGGAGTTCTTAAGTAATATGATTAATTGAACTTAAATTTATCATGAACTTAGTACCTGATAGTATCTTGCTTGTTTATGTTGATTGTAGATAGATGGCTCGTGCTGTTGTTCCGTTGAATTTTAATGCGTTCCTTGAGAAAGCAAAGTTGAAAGATGATGGTAGCAATTACACGGACTGGGTCCGTAACTTGAGGATTATCCTCATTGCTGCACAGAAGAATTACGTCCTGGAAGCACCGCTGGGTGCCAGGCCTGCTGCTGGAGCAACACCAGATGTTATGAACGTCTGGCAGAGCAAAGCTGATGACTACTCGATAGTTCAGTGTGCCATGCTTTAGGGCTTAGAATCGGGACTTCAATGACGTTTTGAACGTCATGGAGCATATGAGATGTTCCAGGAGTTGAAGTTAATATTTCAAGCAAATGCCCGGATTGAGAGATATGAAGTCTCCAATAAGTTCTATAGCTGCAAGATGGAGGAGAACAGTTCTGTCAGTGAGCATATACTCAAAATGTCTGGGTATAACAATCACTTGATTCAGATGGGACTTAATCTTCCAGATGATTGCGCCATTGATAGAATTCTCCAATCACTGCCACCAAGCTACAAGAGCTTCGTGATGAACTATAATATGCAAGGGATGAACAAGACTATTCCCGAGCTCTTCGCAATGCTGAAAGCTGTGGAGGTAGAAATCAAGAAGGAGCATCAAGTGTTGATGGTTAACAAGACCACTAGTTTCAAGAAAAAGGGCAAAGGGAAGAAGAAGGGAACTTCAAGAAGAACGGCAAGCAAGTTGCTGCTCAGGAAAAGAAGCCCAAGTCTGGACCTAAGCCTGAAACTGAGTGCTTCTACTGCAAGCAGACTGGTCACTGGAAGCGGAACTGCCCCAAGTATTTGGCGGATAAGAAGGATGGCAAGGTGAACAAAGGTATATGTGATATACATGTTATTGATGTGTACCTTACTAATGCTCGCAGTAGCACCTGGGTATTTGATACTGGTTCTGTTGCTAATATTTGCAACTCGAAACAGGGACTACGGATTAAGCAAAGATTGGCTAAGGACGAGGTGACGATGCGCGTGGGAAACGGTTCCAAAGTCGATGTGATCGCGGTCGGCACGCTACCTCTACATCTACCTTCGGGATTAATATTAGACCTAAATAATTGTTATTTGGTGCCAGCGTTGAGCATGAACATTATATCTGGATCTTGTTTAATGCGAGACGGTTATTCATTTAAATCAGAGAATAATGGTTGTTCCATTTATATGAGTAATATCTTTTATGGTCATGCACCCTTGAAGAGTGGTCTATTCTTGTTAAATCTCGATAGTAGTGATACACATATTCATAATGTAGAAGCCAAAAGATGCAGAGTTGATAATGATAGTGCAACTTATTTGTGGCACTGTCGTTTAGGTCATATCGGTGTAAAGCGCATGAAGAAACTCCATACTGATGGACTTTTGGAACCACTTGATTATGAATCACTTGGTACTTGCGAACCGTGCCTCATGGGCAAGATGACTAAAACACTGTTCTCTGGTACTATGGAGAGAGCAACAGATTTGTTGGAAATCATGCATACAGATGTATGCGGTCCGATGAATATTGAGGCTCGTGGCGGATATCGTTATGTTCTCACCTTCACAGATGATTTAAGCAGATATGGGTATATCTACTTAATGAAACATAAGTCTGAAACATTTGAAAAGTTCAAAGAATTTCAGAGTGAAGTAGAAAATCATCGTAACAAGAAAATAAAGTTTCTACGATCTGATCGTGGAGGAGAATATTTGAGTTACGAGTTTGGTGTACATTTGAAAAATTGTGGAATAGTTTCGCAACTCACGCCACCCGGAACACCACAGCGTAATGGTGTGTCCGAACGTCGTAATCGTACTTTACTAGATATGGTGCGATCTATGATGTCTCTTACTGATTTACCGCTATCATTTTGGGGATACGCTCTAGAGACGGCCACATTCACGTTAAATAGGGCACCATCAAAATCCGTTGAGACGATGCCTTATGAACTATGGTTTGGCAAGAAACCAAGGTTGTCGTTTCTGAAAGTTTGGGGCTGCGATGCTTATGTGAAAAAGCTTCAACCTGATAAGCTCGAACCCAAATCGGAGAAATGTGTCTTCATAGGATATCCAAAGGAAACTATTGGATACACCTTCTATCACAGATCCGAAGGCAAGACTTTTGTTGCTAAATTCGGAAACTTTCTTGAGAAGGAGTTTCTCTCGAAAGAAGTGAGTGGGAGGAAAGTAGAACTTGACGAGGTAACTGTACCCGCTCCCTTATTAGAAAGTAGTACATCACAGAAAACTTTTTCTGCGACACCTACACCAATAAGTGAGGAAGTTAATGATAATGATCATTAAACTTCAGAACAAGATACTACTGAACCTCGTAGATAAACCAGAGCAAGATCCGCGCCAGAGTGGTACGGTAATCCAGTTCTGGAAGTCATGCTACTAGATCATGATGAACCTACGAACTATGAAGAAGCGATGGTGAGCCCAGATTCCGCAAAGTGGCTTGAAGCCATGAAATCTGAGATGGGATCCATGTATGAGAACAAAGTATGGACTTTGGTTGACTTGCCCGATGATCGGCAAGCAATTGAGAATAAATGGATCTTCAAGAGAAAGACTGACGCTGACGGTAATGTTACTGTCTATAAAGCTCGACTTGTCGCAAAAGGTTTTCGACAAGTTCAAGGGGTTGACTACGATGAGACCTTCTCACCCGTAGCGATGCTTAAGTCTGTCCGAATCATGTTAGCAATTGTCGCGTTTTATGATTATGAAATATGGCAGATGGATGTCAAAACTGCATTCCTGAATGGATTTCTGGAAGAAGAGTTGTATATCATGCAACCAGAAGGTTTTGTCGATCCAAAGGGAGCTAACAAAGTGTGCAAGCTCCAGCGATCCATTTATGGACTGGTGCAAGCATCTCGGAGTTGGAATAAACGCTTTGATAGTGTGATCAAAGCATTTGGTTTTATACAGACTTTCGGTGAAGCCTGTATTTACAAGAAAGTGAGTGGGAGCTCTGTAGCATTTCTGATATTATATGTGGATGGCATATTGCTGATTGGAAATGATATAGAATTTCTGGATAGCATAAAGGGATACATGAATAAGAGTTTTTCAATGAAAGACCTCGGTGAAGCTGCTTACATATTAGGCATAAAGATCTATAGAGATAGATCAAGACGCTTAATTGGACTTTCACAAAGCACATACCTTGACAAGATTTTGAAGAAGTTCAAAATGGATCAAGCAAAGAAAGGGTTCTTGCCTGTGTTACAAGGTGTGAAGTTGAGCCAGACTCAATGCCCGACCACTGCAGAAGATAGAGAGAAAATGAAAGATGTTCCCTATGCTTCAGCCATAGGCTCTATCATGTATGCAATGCTGTGTACCAGACCTGATGTGTGCCTTGCTATAAGTTTAGCAGGGAGGTACCAAAGTAATCCAGGAGTGGATCACTAGACAGCGGTCAAGAACATCCTGAAATACCTAAAAAGGACTAAGGATATGTTTCTCGTATATGGAGGTGACAAAGAGCTCACCGTAAGAGGTTACGTTGATGCAAGCTTTGACACTGATCCGGACGATTCTAAATCGCAAACATAATACATGTGTGAATACATAGACAAACAGAGTGTCACTAGTATGCCTCTACTAGACTAGCTCGTTAATCAAAGATGGTTAAGTTTCCTAACCATAAACAAAGAGTTGTTATTTGATTAACGAGGTCACATCATTAGTTGAATGATTTGATTGACATGACCCATTCCATTAGCTTAGCACCCGATTGTTTAGTATGTTGCTATTGCTTTCTTCATGACTTATACATGTTCCTGTGACTATGAGATTATGCAACTCCCGTTTGCTGGAGGAACACTTTGTGTGCTACCAAACGTCACAACGTAACTGGGTGATTATAAAGGACCTCTACAGGTGTCTCCAATGGTAGATGTTGGGTTGGCGTATTTCGAGAATAGGATTTGTCACTCCGATTGTCGGAGAGGTATCTCTGGGCCCTCTCGATAATGCACATTACACAAGCCTTGCAAGCATTGCAACTAATGAGTTAGTTGCGGGATGATGTATTACAGAACGAGTAAAGAGACTTGCCGATAACGAGATTGAACTAGGTATTGGATACCGACGATCGAATCTCGGGCAAGTAACATACCGATGACAATGGGAACAACGTATGTTGTTATGCGGTCTGACCGATAAAGATCTTCGTAGAATATGCAGGAGCCAATATTGGCATCCAGGTCCCGCTATTGGTTATTGACCGGAGATGTGTCTCGGTCATGTCTACATTGTTCTCGAACCGTAGGGTCCGCACGCTTAACGTTACGATGATAGTTATTATGAGTTTATGCATTTTGATGTACCGAAGGTAGTTCGGAGTCCCGGATGTGATCACGGACATGATGAGGAGTCTCAAAATGGTCGAGACATAAAGATTGATATATTGGAAGCCTATATTTGGATATCGGAAGTGTTCCGGGTAAAATCGGGATTTTACCGGATTACCGGGAGGTTACCGGAACCCTCCGGGAGCCATATGGGCCTTATTGGGCTTTAGTGGAAAGGTGAAAGGGGCTGCCATGGTGGGCTGCGCGCCTCCCCCCTCCCCTAGTCCTATTAGGACTAGGAGAGGTGGTCGGCCACCTCTCTCTCTCTTTCCCCCTTGGGAGTCCTATTTGGAATAGGATTGGGGGGAGTCCTACTCCCGGTAGGAGTAGGACTCCTCCTGCGCCCTCCTCTTGGCCGGCCAGCCCCTCCCCCTTGGATCCTTTATATACGGGGGCAGGGGGCACCTCTAGACACACAAGTTGATCATTGAGATCGTTCCTTAGCCGTGTGCGGTGCCCCCTGCCACCATATTCCACCTCGATCATATCGTTGTAGAGCTTAGGCGAAGCCCTGCGTCGGTAGAACATCAAGATCATCACCACGCCGTCATGCTGACGGAACTCCTCCCCGAAGCTTTGCTGGATCGGAGCCCGGGGATCGTCATCGAGCTGTACGTGTGCTAAGAACTCGGAGGTGCCGGAGTAACGGTGCTTGGATCGGTCGGATCGGGAAGAAGACGTACGACTACTTCCTCTACGTTGTGTCAACGCTTCCGTTGCGATCTACAAGGGTACGTAGATCAGACTCTCCCCCTCGTTGCTATGCATCACCATGATCTTGCGTGTGCGTAGGAAATTTTTTGAAATTTCTACGTTCCCCAACAGTGCACACATTATCAACTTGGTGGTGCAAGATGGGACAACCATCATGGCCCCTTTGATAGAGAATTTGAGAGAGACGGTTAAGTATTTCAAGAAGTCACCGAGTCGCCTCCACAAGTTTGTTGAGACTTGCAAAATATTGGGTGTTGAGGTTGGCAACCATTTGCATCTTGATTGTGTCACGCGGTGGAGTTCAACGTACCAGATGCTTGATACAGCCTGCCCGTATAGAGAAGCCTTGTCCTCTTATGCAGCTTCAAATGCCAACTATCAATGGGAGCCGGAAAAAGAAGAATGGGACAGGTTTGAAGTTATTAAGCCATTGCTCCTCTCTTTATCGCGTGTGACAACTGCGTTTTCAGGGCAATTATATCCCACCTCCAACATATTCTACCCTCACATTGTCAGCATCAAGATTGCTTTGAGAAAAGCCATGGCTCATGATGATGAATGCTACAAGAAAATGGGTGATGCAATGATGGATAAATTTGACAAGTATTGGGATGAGCCGAACAATGTCATGGTGCTTGCTACCATCTTGGACCCAAGGTACAAGATGAGGTATGTTGAGTGGTGCTATCACCAAATGTATGCTGTGGGGAAAGCAAATACTGAGAAGAATATTGTGCGCGGAGAGTTGGACACATTGTATGAGAAGTTTGTTGTGAAAAATAAGCAAGCTGGAGAAAGAGCTAGTGGATCATCAGCCAAGAACAATTGCAACACAAGTACCTCGATGCCACTTATGGATTGTGAGTTTCAGTCCTTCTTATCAGCAACTTCATCAACACCATCAAAAGCTGAGCTTAGAAACTATCTAGATGACTTGAATGAGGCAATGGATCCTATGTTCAATCTTCTTGATTGGTGGAGGGTGAATGCACCTAGATACCCCGTATTGGCAATGATGGCAAAGAGGTTCTTGACTGTCCCGGCTACCTCCGTGTCTTCGGAATCAACTTTTAGCATGGGTGGAAGAGTTTTAGGTATGTCTACTTGTTACATTGGATGTTAACTTGTTAACTTGTCATCCTATCTTTGAACTTAGATATGTCTACTTGTGTGGTTTTAGATGACTACAGGAGTTCTTTGAAACCAGAAATGGTGGAAGCCTTGGTGTGCGGTGCTAGTAATATCAAAGGTTCTCACAAGGACTTCAATGTGGTGGTATGACTCCTGTCTTTTCTTCTATGCTTTCTGTCTATTTCTTGTATGTGGCTAACTTCCAAATAATTAGGAGAGAGATGAAGATGAGGAGGACGATGTTGAGAATATCAAGTTGCCCAAGATTGTTGATGTGGGGGATAACAACAATTGGTAACTATTCTTTTGACATGTTTCAGTTTTCATATCTTTACATGATCCCAATATGTTTCCAAATCTGTGTTACATGTAGATAATCGTCATGTTGGTGTTGCTCTTGCTACTTTGAAGATGGATGTCTACATGATCTTGTCATGTGGATTGTTGAGGTCAACGTGATCGTCTCGAGCCATTTCTTTTGTTGTCATGAACTTCGAATTATGTGTTTGTTGTGATGAACTTTGGATTATGTGTTTGTTGTGATGAACTATGGTCCTTGAATGATGTTGTGATGAACTACGGTCCTATTGTTTCGCAGTCAACATTTTCTCAGTTTTTATGTCAATATTTGATGCTTTGCTATGGAAGTTTTGTGCTATGCAAAAATTTTCGTGTGGCTGTCAATATTTGATGCTTTGTTGTGTAAAGTTCAAAGGAAGTGATGTCCAAATTTCAATAGATGAAAGCTTATTTTTCATTTCTATGACCTTTTGTTAAAACAATAGATTGCTGAATGTTCCACTTTTAGCAATATAAACTGTTTGTTTTTCAAAATATGGGTTTAATTGCTGCAAAAAAATTAAAACTGGACTATATACAGAGGTTCTGTACTTCTGGGGGCAAATGGCTTGCGAGCCGGCTCGGTCTGAGCCGAGCCGCCTGAGGTCGGCTCGTTGGCTGAGCGAGCCAAGCCGAGCCGAGCCGCTCCAGAGCGAGCCAAAGCCAGGCTCGGATCAAGCTCGGCTCGGCTCAGCTCGTGTCCAGTCCTAAGCATAGCAGCTTGAAAAAAAATCTACTTGCTTGGAAAATTACATTGACTCCATATGTAATTAGTTTACTGTTGTTGATGATTGACTGTTTGTTGTTTGCTGATGTGTGCAGACGCCTATCGTCGCAACAATGGACAAGGAAAAGGGGAAGGCGAATGGGAAGGAGAAGGAGAAAGAGAGGACCTTGGACTCCATTATGAAGAGCAAGGTGCCGGTCTCGGGGATGCAGAAGGGGAATGGGAAGGGCAATGCAGCAGCTACTACACGGCTGTCGAGGAAGCTCGCAAATGATTGCAGCAATGCCCCAATCGCTGAGTTGTTGTATAGGGTAAAAAAGAAACCTCCGCCACGACGTCTCCCTGACCCCGCCGGCGCTGGTGTGCGTGCTGCAATCGCTGCTGCCTCCGGCTCCGCAAACTACTATGAGAAGGAGGCTACATCTTCCCAGGTATGTATGTGCCAAATATATATTTGTGCAAGCTCATGTATGTGCTGTTTTTGCTTTTTGAAAGTCAAATTTATGTGTGCCCATGCTCATATGTGCTGTTTTTGGTACCCAAATGTCAAATATATGTGTGTCCAAGCTCATGTGTGTGTTGTTTTTGTGTGCTAGGCAATGGAGCATGATAAGCAAGCAGAGGAGGATCATGAAGAGGTGGAAGAGGACGAGGAAGAGCAAGATACTTTGTTTGAGGTGCCGCCCGGGGCTGGTGACAAATCAGATTCAGATGGGTTTGTGGATAGTGAAGAAGAAGCCTTCGAAGGTGATGACATGTTCGAGGATGGTCTAGGCCTTGGTCCTACACCTCAAGAGCAAGAAACCGTACTTCTTAGTTCGAGTGAGGATGAAGCAAGAAAAGCGCAACGAAAGAGTGCCAAGAAGCGAAGAGGTCAAGCTCCTTCGAGGTTGAGGTCGGCTGTTTGGACCTTCTTTCATAAGGTAGAGGTGCCATCGAAAGAAGGTTTGATGGAGTTGAAGGCACAATGTAATTGTTGTGACAATCAATATGCATATGTCCAAGGTGGAAGCACCTCATCCATGGGAAGACATATGGACACATGTAAGAATTACAAGGACAAGGTTAATAGGG
This sequence comes from Triticum monococcum, assembly GCA_034509565.1. Classification (NCBI taxonomy): domain Eukaryota; kingdom Viridiplantae; phylum Streptophyta; class Magnoliopsida; order Poales; family Poaceae; genus Triticum; species Triticum monococcum. The sequence continues at coordinate 749,972,969 of CM067843.1, read as the reverse complement.
ATCTCATCCAAGCTACTCTGTTTTTTAGAAAAACCAATGCAACAACAAGTGGTCCAGCTATCCAATGCATTGAGTGTGATAAGGACCTCATCAAGGAGGTCATGGCAAAGATGATTTGCGTCCATGAGTACTCATTTAGAATGGTTGAACATAAATGGTTCAACATTCTCATGAAGTGCTTGAATCCAAACTATCAACCCATTGGAAGGAAGGCAATAAGAGCTGAATGCATGAGGGTTTTCAAGAAAGAAAGGGAGTTGCTTCAAGTTGCCCTAAAGGATGTGGACTTCATTAGTCTGACAACCGACTTGTGGACTAGCAACCAGACCATATCATATATGTGTGTGGTTGCACACTTTATAGATAAGGATTGGAAGATGCAAACACGTGTTCTTTCTTTCATAGATTTGGATCCTCCTCACTCCGGGCATGTGATTTCAGATGCTATCTATGAGTGTGTGACTGAATGGAAGATAGAGAAGAAAATTATATCCATCACACTAGACAATGCTTCAAACAATGATGTTGCGGTCAGAGGTTTGAAGGCAAAGTTTGCTGTTCGGAGAGGTATATACTTGATGTTTTTGTTGTACATATGTTCATATACTTGCTGTTTTGGTTGAATATATGATCATATTCTTGCTGTTTTTGTAGTACATATGCTTTGTTTGTCCATCACACTAGACAATGCTTCAAATATATGGTTATATGCTTGCTGTTTTTGTTCTACATATGTTCATATACTTGCTATTTTGGTTGAATATATGGTCATATTCTTGCTGTTTTTGTAGTACATATGCTTTGTTTGTCCAAATAATGATATTTTGGTTTAACATGCTCATATGTGTGCTGTTTTGGTTGAATATATTGTCATATGCTTGCTATTTTTTGTAGGTACGGACTTTGAAGCCAAATATTTCCATGTCCGTTGTTGTGCACACATTATCAACTTGGTGGTGCAAGATGGGACAACCATCATGGCCCCTTTGATAGAGAATTTGAGAGAGACGGTTAAGTATTTCAAGAAGTCACCGAGTCGCCTCCACAAGTTTGTTGAGACTTGCAAAATATTGGGTGTTGAGGTTGGCAACCATTTGCATCTTGATTGTGTCACGCGGTGGAGTTCAACGTACCAGATGCTTGATACAGCCTGCCCGTATAGAGAAGCCTTGTCCTCTTATGCAGCTTCAAATGCCAACTATCAATGGGAGCCAGAAAAAGAAGAATGGGACAAGTTTGAAGTTATTAAGCCATTGCTCCTCTCTTTATCTCGTGTGACAACTGCGTTTTTAGGGCAATTATATCCCACCTCCAACATATTCTACCCTCACATTGTCAGCATCAAGATTGCTTTGAGAAAAGCCATGGCTCATGATGATGAATGCTACAAGAAAATGGGTGATGCAATGATGGATAAATTTGAAAAGTATTGGGATGAGCCGAACAATGTCATGGTGCTTGCTACCATCTTGGACCCAAGGTACAAGATGAGGTATGTTGAGTGGTGCTATCACCAAATGTATGTTGTGGGGAAAGAAAATACTGAGAAGAATATTGTGCGCGGAGAGTTGGACACATTGTATGAGAAGTTTGTTGCGAAAAATAAGCAAGCTGGAGAAAGAGCTAGTGGATCATCAGCCAAGAATGATTGCAACACAAGTACCTCGATGCCACTTATGGATTGTGAGTTTCGGTCCTTCTTATCAGCAACTTCATCAACACCATCAAAAAGTGAGCTTAGAAACTATCTAGATGACTTGAATGAGGCGATGGATCCTATGTTCAATCTTCTTGATTGGTGGAGGGTGAATGCACCTAGATACCCCGTATTGGCAATGATGGCAAAGAGGTTCTTGACTGTCCCGGCTACCTCTGTGTCTTCGGAATCAACTTTTAGCACGGGTGGAAGAGTTTTAGGTATATCTACTTGTTACATTGGATGTTAACTTGTTAACTTGTCATCCTATCTTTGAACTTAGATATGTCTACTTGTGTGGTTTTAGATGACTACAGGAGTTCTTTGAAACCAGAAATGGTGGAAGCCTTGGTGTGCGGTGCTAGTTATATCAAAGGTTCTCACAAGGACTTCAATGTGGTGGTATGACTCCTATCTTTTCTTCTATGCTTTCTGTCTATTTCTTGTATGTGGCTAACTTCCGAATAATTAGGAGAGAGATGAAGATGAGGAGGACGATGTTGAGAATATCAAGTTGCCCAAGATTGTTGATGTGGGGGATAACAACAATTGGTAACTATTCTTTTGACATGTTTCAGTTTTCATATCTTTACATGATCCCAATATGTTTCCAAATCTGTGTTACATGTAGATAATCGTCATGTTGGTGTTGCTCTTGCTACTTTGAAGATGGATGTCTACATGATCTTGTCATGTGGATTGCTGAGGTCAACGTGATCGTCTCGAGCCATTTCTTTTGTTGTCATGAACTTCGAATTATGTGTTTGTTGTGATGAACTTTGGATTATGTGTTTGTTGTGATGAACTACGGTCCTTGAATGATGTTGTGATGAACTACGGTCCTATTGTTTCGCTGTCAACATTTTCTCAGTTTTTATGTCAATATTTGATGCTTTGCTGTGGAAGTTTTGTGCTATGGAAAATTTTTCGTGTGGCTGTCAATATTTGATGCTTTGCTGTGTAAAGTTCAAAGGAAGTGCTGTCCAAAATTCAATAGATGAAAGCTTATTTTTCATTTCTATGACCTTTTGTTAAAACAATAGATTGCTGAATGTTCCACTTTTAGCAATATAAACTGTTTGTTTTTCAAAATATGGGTTTAATTGCTGCAAAAAAAAATCAAAACTAGACTATATACAGAGGTTCTGTCCTTCTGGGGGCAAATGGCTTGCGAGCCGGCTCGGTCTGAGCCGAGCCATAGCTGAAGCGAGCCGAGCCGCCTGAGGTAGCCCCTAGGTAGCGCACAATCTCTTACAGTCTAGTAAAAAAAGTTAATGCGCAATCTCTTCATGTGATATTTTCCCCACAATCTCTGTCGCTCTCTCTCTAAAGAAAAGGCAATACCACACAACAATGCGACAATCTCTCCGAGAGATAGGGGGCTGTTCCAGCGCGCGGCCGGTGGCATGACCAGATATAGCGCACAAATGCTCAGTCCCGTTGCGGCAAGGTCATCGCCGCCGATGCCGCGACGGCCGCAATGGTGGAGGAACACTCCAATACGCTCACCGTGAGGCTCTAGTAAGGATCAATTCGCTCATTTTGATTGAATCGTGTGAGTTCGTATGGATTTTGAGATTCCTGTCTGCCATTGCTCCCGGCGGAAAACAATAGGTCTTCATGAATAGATTTTCCGTTCTCTCATTTTGGCTTCGCATATGAAAATTGGGATAATCTCAAAGACATTCAGATGGCTCCTTCCCTGTAGAAGATTACCTACAACTTAGATTTCCACTATCAAAGTGAATAAAAATTACGATTTTGATCGGCAGCTGATACCAAGTAGGGAGTAATATATTTAATGTTCTGTTGTTGAACGAGTTTCTCATATAGCTATGTCATTTAACTCATTGCCCGTGTTAATATCTAGGGCTTATAAGTTGGTTCTAATGCTGCATCAAATAGAAAATTCTTTTATCAAGGACATGTATAAGGAGGCACTGGATGCGTTGATAATGACTGAGGTATGCTTCTTTATGTGACTGTTTTTGCCCTGTTGTAAGAAATCATGTGCATCTATTAAATAGCTATATATATTGACGAAAAACAATGTGAGGTATGTAGATGTATCAAGAGAGGTTTGGTTTTGCACCTTTACACAATGAGAGGAAATTGTTGACTAATATTAATAACGACACCGTCATCAGCAACTTTGCATCTAGGAATTTAGAAGAAATTTTTTAACATGCTATATAAGGGGCCCCGAGTTCTAGCTTTGCCCCGGGCCCCCGAAATCTGAGGACCGGCCCTGCCCTGCTGCAATGACCAGCGGAAGTTGCCACCGCCGTTATTATTATCCGCTCCTTCACCGTCATTATTATCCGCTCAGTTTGCTTGCCTGGTTATTGATTGGAAGAGTGCTGACTCGAGTCATGGTGAAATATCTGAACATTTCACCTGTTGGATATTCTAGCTGTTGTCGGCTGTTGATTTATTTCCCATCTAGTACTGTTTCTGTTTGTGTACCATCATCAACGCGTGCGGTGATGCAAACCTTGCACTCGTGTTGTTACTCTACATTTATAGACGCTTCCCCGTCCTCTGTTGGATTGGGTGGCGTGGGGACTCACCGTGAAACGCACATCCAGATGATTGCAACTTCGGCCTGTAGTGCCGCCGCCACTGGTACTTCTAATTTTCAATATTGATGGTGCCAAGCCAGAGACATTGATCGATCTGAGTCGGGTTTAGCAAGCCTGAGAGTACATTGAAGCTGCTCTCGGTGTGGATTTCCAACCTCTAAGTTCGATATAAATGGGAACCTCTAGCTGCTCTGCCACTATACGGTCCTTGTTTTGCTTTGTTTGGGCCCTTGTTAATGGTGGCATGTGCACAGTATTACAGACACGGCAGAGAGAGAGAGAGAAAACAATCGTGATGGGGTGCCCGCTACATTTCTACTTTTGTTGTAGAGGAACGTGCGTCGATCTGACGGCCCTTCCACCGCGCCTTGCTCTGTGTTTTACCTGTTGTTTTGGTTTGGAGAGGTCCATTAGACCGAGTGCCGGGGGAAGGGGGATTCCTAGGATTCAATGCAGCCGAGGTGTGTGGGTAGGGACTATGGAGGACGTCTTTACCATTCCTTCCACAATAGGTTTGGGTTGCAGCAATTGCACACACTATATTTCACTGTAGAACACTACTTTGGCAACTCACGTGTGTTCTCCAAGTCTTATTGACGTGAAGCTGATCTTGCTCTCCTCGAGGAAAGATGCATCCTCCACAAGAAACTATCTGCCTAACTCTGTTCTCATGACTACCGTAATATTCTTGGATGCCTACTATTCCCAACATGCTATGTGTGTAACTCCTATATCCTAGATGCCATTGCTTCTTCATCCTCATACGCCTTGACATCGAAGAGATGGCGAAGGCAGGAGGAAGACCATACGACAACTAGATGGATATATGTATCGAGCTAAGACTGAAGATATCACATACCACATATTTATAGAAGAGGTTAGTGTGGTGGGTGCATATCATTACTATTTAAAGATCTAAAATCATGATCATATATACTGTCTTTTAGTACAATAAAAAGTCAAATAATAATTCACGCTTCAGTTCTGTGGTTGCTACGGACCATCTTTTAGTATAGAAAATTGAAGTGTAAATACGATTCAGTTTCATGGTCATTGCATCCCATCTAGTATAAGGAGAATCACATGGTTGAAGTGATGAACGAATGAAAGACTTAGGGCATTGCTAAAACGGTTTCAAAAGTCTAGGCCGAACTTTCCGGACGTTGCATGCCATCCAATGGGGTCCTATATTTGTCCGCCATGTAGGACTCAAACACCCTCGGGCCACCCAAAACCGAGGTGGAACCCACACATTTGGAGCGGCCGCATAATTTCTGTTCTCCATACTCTCCGCTGCGATCGCTGTCGCTATCCACCGCAATTCCCACACTTTTTGCTTATGCTGCCGCATGGGCCCCGCATGAAGAGCTGTTGGAGCTGGCAAAGGTTGAGTATCCAGATAAGGTGCCCGCCTGAGAGATCAACTAGGCGACACGACAAGCCTGCTGCCTAAAAAATAAGGCAAAGGATCAAGAGGCCTGCAAAAACAAGGGCGGATGGGGACTATGGAAGCTACTTGAGGCGAACACCACACTCCTATTCTAGGGATGCAACCATACTAAGGTGGTCATGGACGACTACCATCTCCCATTCAAAAGGTTCAAGATTATATTCCTTCGTTATGAGAAGGTGAACACCCTTGAGGCGGCGAAGGGTACCTTTATCCAGTGGGTTAAAGAAAGAAATCATGTTTGAAGTGCATGATGTTTTGCCAAGGGGTCAGGGATTCCCAAGCAGCAGATCGCAACAATGCTAGTGAGGGTGTCGAGGATGTCGCCGACGACCCTGCCGCAACCAGTGTGCTCAAGACACAGAACCATCTATCTTTGTGCCGACACACAATTGATGAAGGTGGCAGATGGAGGGGACAAAGGGTTGGAGAATTTCTACAAGGTTGCATAATTTGGTTCGAAATTTCCTGTGGCCAAACTAGCATCAGGGTACAAGCCCGGAAAAGCGCTTGTCGCCCATTTGAAAAATATGATGCTTGAAATCGGATGAATGTGATCAGTTGCACAAGCATTACATGGAAAAGTTTAAGAAACCCAAGGACGAACGACTTGACGTGATCATGGTTCAGTTTCAAACACATCACTTCGACCATGATAGAGTTCCTTTATTCCCTATTGGCTGGGAGGACTTGTTTGACCTATATACTATGACAACTCTGGACGTGAGCATCATCAGATGCTTCGTACTACGTGCTATCCTTCAACAATGCGAAATGAAATAGAATATAGTCTTTGCAGATCTAGGTGTTCTACGATGCTAACATGGTGAAGTGTTAGAGACACGTCGAGGATTACATTTTCCAGTTGATGAACATCAGCCATGACGAACACATCACTTTTCCCTTCGACAGAAAGTAAGTCTACTTCTCACTTGCCCAATTTCTTCCTTTCGAACTGCCGGCAAAACATAGATTAACCAAATGGTATATATTTTTTGTAGGTTTCACTGGATTCTCATTGCTATATTTCTGGATGAAGGGAAAGTATATTATTTGGATTCTAATAGGTATAGTCAGTCTGAGACCAACTATTGAGGACTTAGAAAAGCTAGTTGGAAGGTATATTTATGTACATGCCACTCTTTATGCCATAGAAATTAAAAAAATAAATGAATAATAGCTCATAATTCTTCTGTGCATTTCCAGAAGCACTCCAACTATATATTCATTAAGAGGGGTGAAGAAATTCAGCCTTAAATGAGTATATACATGTTTGTGATGTTTCGGCGAGTATCCTCCTACAGTTTCTAAAGCATTTACAACATATTGTACTTTATTTGTTGGATAATATCATTACACATCCTTTTGTGTTGGTTCCTTGTTGCGTACCGCCTTGAATATCGATGAGTAGGGCTTTGGCAGGAAATCATATATGCAGCGAGGTATTTGAATTGGAAATTTCCTTTATTATTATTTTAGTTCTTGATTTTCTTGTGGTTTGATGCTAATGGTTCCATATCAATCATTACAGATTCTCTAGAACACCCCTGAAAAGAATCGATGATCAAATGACCTAGCGAATGTACGCACCATGGTAGCTGAGTTCCTCGTTGAAAATGTCATCGAAGACGAAGGAGAGTTTCACATGTTCAACCAAGAACAAACTGCCTCAGGTACAATACCATCGCAAGCGGTTGTCAATAACGAACTGTTTGCGAGGAAAAAAAACATTGGAGGCGGTTTCTCCACAAAGGAACATCATGCACTGTGTGGTTAGCGTAGACGGTTTTAGATACGGCTTGCGTCCCCTGCAACCATTAGCAGCACATGCTTTGAGGTGGATTGAGGAACCGCTGGCGGCCCATGTATGAAAACAGCCAGAAAAGCCCACTTCTGTACTAGTGTGCCTCTCACGATGGGTGTAATATTCCTAGCTGCCTACTGTTCCCAACATGCTATATGTGTAACTCCTAGATCCTAAATGCCATTGCTTCTTCTTCCTCTTAGTCTCGAAATCCAAGAGACGGGGTAGGCCGAAGGACATAGGAAGAAGAGCATACGGTAACTTGATGAATATATATCAAGCTAATACCGAAGATAGCTAATATTTATAGAACGAGGTTGAAGGTTGGTGTGGTGTATGCACATCATAAATATTGAAAATCCCAAGTACCCTGTCTGACGCCGTGGAAATTGGATGCAACTATTTCTATGAGAATTGGCAATATGAAACTTTAGTATTTGGATTAGCATTATGAGAATTGAAACTAAAATATGTATAATTTATTATATTTGACTATTAGATAGTTATAAAATATTTGTTGAATATGAGTAGCATGCATGGTGCATTAATTGTTTTAGAACACAACTAGCGGGGTGACCCGCACATTTGCGCGGCTAGAATTCCAATATTTTTTATAATTTTCTGTTTTTTGTTTCTACCTATGTTTGGTCATTTGATCCCTCGCTAGCTATATGATACATAAAAATTTATAGCTAAAATTTGGATCGTTAAAAAATATGATTAAACAATGCTACATATATTTCCTTTTCTTCCAAAATGTCTCGGTAAAGATTTGGTTGTGTGCAACCGAAGACCAAACAAACCAAGATATCCCGTCATGCCAAACCAAGGACTTGGTACTAACCTCTAGCTTTTGCTCCTCCACCTTTCCTCATCCATTTTCATTTATCTTTGCACCAAATATAATTTTGAGCGTTTGTATTTGTGCCATACCATGTTATCTGTGCCATCACTTGCCTCATTAGTTCTATTGGCACGTGTTTCTTATTAGTCCAATGACTTATATCGACATATTTGTATATATGCTTCACCATCTTCTCATCGAAGACAATTTTCTATATTGGTTCCCAGTGTTAATGCATGAATTTGATGAATGATGGGGGAATTTCTAAATTATTCTCTCACTAGGGCTTGGTGGAACTTGCCAGTTCTGATGGCGCCCAATTCTTTTGCATGTACGTTTTCTTATTTAGGAAAATATAAAACGATCCACTATATATTTGACAGGAATTAAGGAATCCTTTGTTTTGTTAAAACATTTTCTATCATTCGCTCATGTCTAATTCTTTTATTTCATAATTTTATCTCCAGCAACATTTGTCATATAGAAAGAGATAATACCAAAACAAAGGAAAATGTTAACTGATATGCCATGTTCAAATATAATTTTGAACATTTGTATTTGTCCCATACCATGTTATATATCTGTGCCATCACTTGCCTGATTAGTTCTATTTGGCACGTGTTTTTTATTAGTCCAGTGACTTATATCAACATATCTGTATATATGCTTCACCATCTTCTCATCGAAGACAATTTTCTATATTGATTCCCAGTGCTAATGCATGAATTTGATGAATGATGGGGGAATTTCTAAATTATTCTTTCACTGCGGCTTGGTGGAACTTGTCAGTTCTGATAGCGCCCAATTTTTTTGCATGTACGTTTTCTTATTTAGGAAAAAGTCAATTACAGCGGTGGTGCTAGAACTTGGCGCAAACGGTCATTTTAGTGCTAGAACTTGCGGGATACATTAAAGTGGTGCAAAAACTTGGCTTGGACATACAAATACGGTGCAAATCTTGTTTGTATACGGCCGCAACACTGACGAGGCATGGCATCATGGCATAGGGCCCGCTGTCAGTGACTGCATAGTGAAGGCCGGGCGTGTGGCGTGCTCTTTTTGCAAAAGCACCCTCATTTATTTATTTATTTTTTGTCACAAAAAGGCACATGTTAGACGTGTGGCATCTGGTGGGTCTCACTTCTCAGTAAAAACATCGCAATTTTTGTTAGAATGAAAAATATGATGCAGAGGGATTCATACTGGTGACCGTGGTCTAACCACAGCGCGCGGCTAACCACCCGCCCAGAGTTCACTTGCTGATGCATAAGCATACACAAGTTTTATATCTTTGAATTAAGTAATATAAATCAACAATTTTAATCCGTAAAAAAAGTTTCGCCCGTGGGGTTTTGAACGAACTACCCATGTAAAACAAGTAGGAGGGCGTGCCACTCCAACTATGGACTCTCACATGTTTTTTTGAGACAAATGGATTCTGATGTGTAAAATGTTTTTTGGGAGGAGTGTAAATATAATTGTTACAGTACATGTCTATAGCAGAACGTGCTCCTGGGCTACAATTTACCTGTATATTATTACAATTTACATGTCTATAACAGAATATGTATATTATTTATAATTACAATTTATTTACAAATTTTTGGTTTGATATTTATAGTTATAAAGAAAGTAAATTGTAATTATAAATAATATACATATAAATAAATATATAAACCAAAAAATGCTCACCTATTAATTTAAAATCCATCAAATTAAATTATGATTTTTTTATATTTTTAATTTTTTGCATATGAATTGAATATCAAAGTAATTTTAGAAAATATTTGTATTAAATAAATTATGCTATAAGTTAAAAAACTATTTTATATAAAATAACTATGTTGTATATAAAATTGTCCAAGATTTAATCTGTTTATGTTGTTTTATAAGTGTTCATGCATTTTTATAAATTTTGTGTGTTTCTATAAATTATATTTGAATTTCTAGATTAATTTAAATATATGTATGAAATTTTTTTAGCCAAGTGCCTCAGACTGCAGATTCTCAAATGAATACGTATTTACAATACAATTTACATTTTTGAGGCTAAAAATGAAAAAGAAAAAAAACTAATATGTTTAAGGCACGAAATGCTAGTGGTTGTATTGCTAGGTCCTGCTGGTGGTAATTGTCAGGCCGCTAGTACGAAATTCCACGGCGGTATCTTTTTTTCCTTTTCAAATTTACATTTCTTATTTTACGTTCCCTGTGTTTTTTCCTTCTTCTTATTTTACAATATTTTAAGTCAGGATGTAAAAGGCTTAATATCATTATATGACATCAATTGTTATTTGCTGGGTTGACTACCCGCCGCACTCCGTTTGACCCAAGCGTCACTGGTTCTAGTAATGCGTATAGAAACGAGATTTGCACCGTATTTGCACATTCGAGCCAAGTTTTTGCACCACTTCGATGTATGCCACAAGTTCTAGCACTAAGGTGATCATTTACGCCAAGTTTTAGTACCACCGGTGTAATTGACTCTTTAGGAAAATATAAAACGATCCACTATATATTTGACAAGAATTAAGGAATCCTTTTCTTGTTAAAACATTTTCTATCATTCGCTCATGTTTAATTCTTTTATTTCATAATTTTATCTCCAGCAACATTTAATATAGAAAGAGATAATACCAAAACATAGGAAAATGTTAACTGATATGCCATGTTACCATTGCCATGTCATTAAAAATACAGCAAATATTGCAGTTGGAACATCCGTCTTGAGGAAACATGACCAAACCTGGCCCAAAATTGTTAATAATATCACTGGGGTATCATCCTACAATGCCGAATCATTTAATCCAATATTAAATTCCGGAAGATTATGACCTCTAATCTGCATCATCACTACCTGCCATGCAATTTTTATTTCCTGATAGCACAATAACATACATGTCAATCTTCAAAGCATGCTTATAAATGCTCGTACTCTAAGTGTTGCATAGCCAGACCATGTACGGCTATGTAAATACTGGAATATATCTTTAAAAATTTGTTTTTTTGCCTTGCATTAATCTTTTTTTCATAGATTAATATTTCTGCTTGTGTAGTTTATATTTTATTTGGACTGGAATTAAATAATAATTTAGTTGTATTTTTATCTATGTAAACATACATGTAGATTTTACCTTCAAATAACTAATATAAAAAATAACTAATATCATTGATTTTCAATTTATCAAGTTGAACGATCGGCTGCATGGCTAATATGTCTGATATATTCCACTATCCTAATATGGCTAATATGTCTGATATATTCCACTAAGATGCAATGTTAATGTATGAGCTTAGGCAATATCACTCATGCACGTATACATGCTACTAGGGGGCTGGCCAGTTGACAGATTGAGGTGTGCGTGTTGAGTTTTTCTTCCAAAAAGTCTTCCCGTAAGGTTATTTAGGCGTGTATATTTTTGGCGTGCATGCTTTGTGCGTGTCTGACTTGGACTCTGTGTGAGCATGCTATGTGTAGAGAGCTTTTCTCCTCCGGTTCCGGAAAAGTTTCTAGCTTCTTTTTCTTAGATTTATTACATGGTTCTGTTTTGTTTGTGGCAATGATGGATTGCTTGTACGTGTTCTATATTTTTTCTAACACCTTCTGAACTTTTAATCTCAGCCGTTGTAATTCAAATCTATTGCTTAAAAGAAATACCTAGTGGATGATTTCTGCTCTGAACCCTTTGCACATATGGACACACATCTACTTTTCCTTTTTTGTATAACCCGCAATTTTTTTTGCAACCTTGGCGTGAAGCACGAACGTATTAGGAACGTATGCGATGCAATAGCAAAGAATAATAATTACTTCCTCCGTCTGGAAATACTTGTCCTAGAAATGGATAAAATGGATGTATTTATAACTAAAATACATCTAGATACAACCATTTCTAAGAAAAGTATTTCCGGACGGAGGGAATAAAAGGTACATGGCCGTACGGAATCGGACTCTCAACTATCGCTTTGCTTTTTTTTTTAGAAATCAACTCATGGCTTTGATTGACAGGCACAAAACGTATGGGATATGGAGACATGAAGACGCTAATACTTATTTTTAGCAAATCACAAACCGTTCTTTCAAGCTCTTTTTTATTATTAAATCTAGGATCCCGATAACTGCCGATCGGTCTGGGAGAGCCCCAGATCGAACGACTCGTTCGGTCCTGTGGGAGGCATCGATCGAACGCATGCGTTCGGGACGAGAGTCGCCCAGCCCGAACACCCTACCTCGGGGGCCTAGAGGCCTTTTTGTTGTGAAAAAAGAAAAGAAAGAAAAGCCCAGATTGTGTCAATTTTTACTGTGACAAAAAAAGCCCACTATTGGATTTGATTAATATAAAGGCTAGATTTTGCCATGCAATGGAAAAAGTCACAAAATGCCGCAAATATATAAATGTATGAATGAACCATGAGATCTCTACCGCTATAATATAAATGAACCAGAAAGATCTTTCGAAGATGTCAAAATGTACGAATTTGCCATGGCAATTTTTGTTGTTTACCAATCAAAAACAGGGCAAAATGTGCAGTGTGGATGCAATATGAACTTGCCATCACAGAAAAAGTTCAAAAAAATGTCATGATAGATAGAAAATGGAAAACAAGATACTACTAAAAGAATCCCAATGGTTTCAAACCAAAAATTGCCATAAAATTTATAAACAATTTTTGCATCTGTACCATGATGGCAAGAAAATGTTTTTTATGCAATGGCACAAAAAGGAAAAAAAAGCATGACAATTTGCATCTGTACCATGATGGCAAGAAAATATGGATTAAAAATTTATATGCTATTTTTACTATATAAATTGGCCGAAGCGCAAAACAAAAAATGCACAATCTATTGTTTAGTAATAATTGCCGTGTTTTCTAAGTATTTTTGCCATGGCAAAATAAAAGTAAAACTTGCCATGCTACATAGAAGTATGTTTGCCATTAGTGACAAAAATTAAAATTGTCATGTAAATTAAATAAAAAAATTCATGGGAAATAAAAGGTTAAGTTTGCCATGGTGTAGAAAAATTAATAATTGGCATGCAAAAATAATAGTAAAATCTTCCATGTTAATACAGATCAAAATGAATAGTAAATCTTGCCATGGCAATAAAAGTTAAAAATTGCCATGGGAATTTAATAAATTTGCCATGTTAATAAAGGTAAATTAAACATGGCAAATAAAAAGTAAAACTTGCCATGGCAATAAAAGTTAAATATTTCCATGGAGATTTAGGTAAATTTGCCATGTTAATGAGGTATATTAGCCATGGCAAATAAATAGTAAAACTTGCCATGGCAATAAATGTTTGATATTGCCATGGGGATTTAGATAAATTTGCCATGTTAATAAAAGGTAAATTTGCCAAGGCAAATAAATAGTAAACTTGGCATGGCAATAAAAATTAAAAAATTGCCATGGGGGTTTAGCTAAATTCGCCATGTTAATAAAGGTGAAATAATTAGTAAAACTTGCCATGGCAATATTTTGCCATTTTGTGTTGTTTTTGACAATTTAAAGAATTACAGTGGCAATTTTAAAAAATCAAAAGGTGCCATCGCAAGAAAGAAATGAATTTGCCATTATTCGAGAACTAAATTGCCATGACCAATAAACTAAAATTTTAAAGTTTAGATGGAAAAAAGTAAAAGATTAGTTGCCATGGTGTACCCAAAAAATTCTATGGTAAAAGACAGTAAATTTGTGTTATGATTCAAAATCAAAAGTTGTCATGGTAAGAAATGCAATAAATCTGTAATGTACCCTAAAAGAAAAGACACAACATTGGCAATTAAGTTTCGATGGGGACATATCCAAAATCAAAAGTTGCCATGGCAAGAATGCAATAAATCTGTAAATGTACCCTAAAAGAAAAGACACAAGCATGGCAATTAAGTTTCGATGGGGACATATCCAAAATAAAAAGTTGCCATGGCAAGAGTGCAATAAATCTGTAAATGTACCCTAAAAGAAAAGACACAAGCATGGCAATTAAGTTTCGATGGGGACATATTAACACATGTAAAATTTGAGCTTCGATGGCAAAAAACATAATTTGATTGTCATGAACTATACATTTTGGGGGTGTCCATGAACTATAGTGTCCTAGAATTGCCAAGGAAATCTAGTCCATTAGCATCTCATCACTTGCAAGAAAGTGCCTGCACAAATAACTACACAATGCTAAATGGCGACATCTACAAAAATTTGCAAACAAAAAGGTGGGGGAGCTAGTGAAAACATGGCGACATCTACAAAGAAATCGTCACGATTTATTGAGAAGAACATCTATAAATTGCCATGGAAAAAAAGTACTACTCACAGCTTCAGGGACATGGTAAAAACATATGCCATGGCAATGTAAAACAGTATTTCGACATGGCAACATACTTTGTGTTTTCCATGCAACATACTATGATGATTGCCATGGTAAAAAAATAATTTAAATTGGGATGGCAGCAAAAGTTGGGCTGACATGGCAACATATTTTGTGTTTGCATGGCAAAAAACATATTTTGACATGCCATCAACTATAATTTCAAAAAAAGATTGGCATGCAATATTTGTCAATTAGCATCACAACAAAAAGTAAAACAGTTTCTGCAAATTCATGAAGGACTGAGAAAAAATGAATTACACAAATTTTGCAACATACGAACTGGGCTAAATCACGATATGTGCTAAGCTAGTGGCATACCACTGAACCTGTTTAGGAAGAGTATCTTCAACTGACGGCGTCCGAGCGGGCGGAGAAGATGATGAGCATATGCCCGTTGCCCATGGGCAGCGTATGGTCGCTGTGCTAGGAGAAGACGGCGCCGTGGAGGGCGCCGTGGCGCAGGATGGCGTCGTCGTCTCCGGGCGGCCGCGCATCCGACGAGGTCGGCGGGAGAAGCCGTCGCCGTGGAGGGCGCCGCGGCGCAGGATGCCGTCATAGCTTCCGGGCGGCCGCGCATCAGGCGAGGTCGGCGGGAGAAGCCGGCGCCGTGGCGGCCGCTGCGACTCGCTCAAGCCGCCCTCTTCCGGATCTCCACTGTTCGCCGTCGAAGGGTCCGGCCTCCCCTGCCTCGCCTGCCCGCCAGCGTCCCCAACCTCCAGCGCGGGTGGGCGTTGACCCAGCGCTCGCCCCGCTCGCTTGCCTCATCTCGTGCGCGTGGACGCAAGCGTCCTCGAGGCCCAGCCTCCGCCGTGCGACGCCATGGTTTGGCTGGCCGTCTTCTAATCCGGCGAGTGGGACTGTGGGAGGGGAATGGAGCTTTTTTTTATTAGTATAAGTACAGACACAAGCGCTCATATACACGCGCATACACTCACCCCTATGAGCACCAGGATTTGAACCCTGGTGGGTTGGGGATACCACTGTCCACCTAACCAATCCAATCACAGGTTGATTCACGAGAGGAATGGAGCTGCGAGTGGATAAGTGGTGAAACTCGTCCGGGCGACCCAACATCATCCCGAACGCTATGCTTGTGATGACGTGGCGTGGAATGTCAACGAGATTCGGCCGACGGCTAGCACCGCGTTCGGGACGATTTGCAAAAACACAGCACGTTCGGGTGTTATTGATTCCGTAAATCTAAGCCGTTCGTTTTCTATCGTTTAATAATATAATAGAAGATACAGATGTGGGCGATCATATATACGCGCATACACTTATCCCTATGAACACACACAGACCCTATCCCTATGAGCACATTCGAGAGACTGAGCCGACATATCACTTGAGATTGACGAAGTCATCACAAACGCCTCGTAGTCGACGGGAAAGTTTCCTCCAACTGAACGCGCATCGCCGGAAATCCTGATATAAATGCAGGTATAATGCGAGCATCAGGATTTGAACCCTAATGGACTGGAGATAACACTGTTCTCCCAATTATCCAACCACAGGTTGATTCGCTCATGATGCATATTAAGGTGTGTCTCTTTCTCATGCTTAGAGCCATGGTGAGTTGGTATAGTTGCATGATGAGAGTTAAATTTAGTGGGCCATGCATGCATGGTAGTATGATGAGTTGGCATAGTTGTATGTTAAGATAATTGAGTTAGTGGGGATCAAATATTTAGTAATGTAGGATTGATAGCTAAATTCACCCTTCTATTACGTGGTTGTTGTAAACTATCTTTTCGTAAAGAAAAATAAAGTGTAACTGCGATAAGTTTAATAGTCATTAATTGCATCCCATTCAGTATAAGGAAAATCTAGCTTGTCGCCGTCGTCTCCCCTCGAGGTTGTCTTTGCTTCGTCACTGAACCTACCTTGTACACCTTTAAGCCTCCTCCTTTCGCCAGATCCGATGCTCGTAGGCTAGGAGACGGTGCCACCCTTTAGCGCCAGGTGCAACCCCACCTACCCCCTTCCAGCCTGGTGACGGTCAGCGTTGGCTTCCTCATCTAAGATTCCATTCCCGGCGGCTATGGGATTGCTCGGCTTCAGGCTGAAGAGAAATCTCTACTCTGCTTGTCGGCACTGGCAACGGCGGCGCCAGCAGGTGTCGTATTTCCTTTTTGAAGGCGTTGTCATGGTCTCCAACTGCGCCCCTCTTCGAGCTAGGGGAAGACCCTAGGTCCGGCTGCTCCGGACCGGATGGTGAAGACCTCTCGTCGTCGTCTTCCTTCTTGAAGGCGCCATCTTGCTTGCTCGTGGTGTCCCCGGTGTGGGCTTGGCGGTTGAGCCTTATTGCTAGTTCGACATTGTCGCTCTTGGTTCGGGTTTGGTGGGTTCTAGCTATGTTGTTTCTTTGTTCGGACCGAGCATCCCTTGTCTTTCTGCTTCGGACATCATGTTCATGTTTACCTGCGTTTGTGTAATGTGTTGTACCTTCGCTATACTCATTATATTCCTTCTATTAATGAATGAAATAATACGTTGCGTATTCGCGGAAATGTGCTAGTGTTTTGTTCTCTTTTTTTCCTACACGCTAGTACTCTTTTTAGGCTTTCTTACACGATAGCAACGCCACATCTTGTCCGCTTTGACAAATACGCGGCCCAACAAAGAGGAAAAGGTGACACTCACACGCACGACCCAACCCTACACTCCCCCGCGTCGCCTCCACTTCACTCCCGAGCTCCGCCGCATCTGTGGCGGCTGCGCAAACCCTCGCTCGCTAGCAGCTGATGCTCCGGCCACTCTCCGCTTCTCCGTTCCCGCAGCAAGCACCTGGTACTGGTAGATCCTCTTCCCTCACGCTCTCCTCACAGCCAGGCTGAATCTCAAATCTTTTCCCCTCCGTCTTCCGATCTGCGCAGATTTGAGCTCCTCGTCTCCACGGACAGCCATGGAGCGGGACTCCAAGAAGAAGGGCGTGGAGGAGAGCGACCAGACGGCCAGGCTCACCACGACCTCCTCGTCGAGATCATCTCGCGCGTGCCCTACAAGTCCACCTGCGGCTGCAAGTGCGTCTCCACGCGCTCGCGCGACCTCATCTCCCACCCCGACCACCGCAAAAACATGCCCCAGTCCCTCGCCGGATTCTTCTATCAAGTCAAGGGGGCTCGCTATTTCACCAACGTCTCGGGAAAAGGTGACCCTCTCGTCGACCCGTCCCTCTCGTTCCTACCGAGATGTCACAGCCTTGACATCTTGGACTGCTGCAATGGTCTCCTACTCTGCCGCTGCTGGAAGGCGACTGATCCCGAGGCACTGGATTACATTGTGTGCAATCCCGCCACTGAAAAATGGGTGGTCATTCCTCCAACCAACTGGTCCAGTGAGGTGGAGGTCGCTCGCTTGGGGTTCAGCCCTTCGGTCTCCTCCCACTTTCATGTGTTCGAATTCATAATTGATGAGACCTGGCCTGCATATGAGGATGACAGCAGATGCCTTAAATGTGCGATAGCGGAAAACGTCTTACCTCTCTCGAGGGACGTGGTTCGTGTTATAAAGAAGGGGGGCGCGACCCCAACGATCGTACAAAGAGATTCTCCAGGAGATATTACTTGAAGAAGAGGAGATAGATATAGTTACAATTGTGATATGTTTAAAAAGTCTAACAACCAAATCTATCTCTACAATGCCGGACACCTCCTGGTTAGGATCTGTAACGTGATGACTTGTATGGAACGCTTCTTAACACTCTCCCTTAATCACAACTTCATTAAGTTGAGATTATGCTTGAAGTCTTCAAAACTTCATGTAGGCAAGGGCTTTGTGAATCCATCTGCAAGTTGATCTCTGAAATGCACAAAGCGAATGTCAAGTTGTTTCTGAGCAACTCTTTCTCTGACAAAATGAAAATCGATTTCTATATGCTTTGTCGTGGCATGAAACACCGGATTTGCAGAGAGATACATAGCACCAAGGTTGTCACACCATAGGAAAATATAAAACGATCCACTATATATTTGACAGGAATTAAGGAATCCTTTGTTTTGTTAAAACATTTTCTATCATTCGCTCATGTCTAATTCTTTTATTTCATAATTTTATCTCCAGCAACATTTGTCATATAGAAAGAGATAATACCAAAACAAAGGAAAATGTTAACTGATATGCCATGTTCAAATATAATTTTGAACATTTGTATTTGTCCCATACCATGTTATATATCTGTGCCATCACTTGCCTGATTAGTTCTATTTGGCACGTGTTTTTTATTAGTCCAGTGACTTATATCAACATATCTGTATATATGCTTCACCATCTTCTCATCGAAGACAATT
Source organism: Triticum monococcum (assembly GCA_034509565.1). Taxonomy (NCBI): domain Eukaryota; kingdom Viridiplantae; phylum Streptophyta; class Magnoliopsida; order Poales; family Poaceae; genus Triticum; species Triticum monococcum. The sequence goes on along the minus strand of CM067843.1, from coordinate 749,953,927 downwards.
TTCTATATTGATTCCCAGTGTTAATGCATGAATTTGATGAATGATGGGGGAATTTCTAAATTATTCTCTCACTGCGGCTTGGTGGAACTTGTCAGTTCTGATAGCGCCCAATTTTTTTGCATGTACGTTTTCTTATTTAGGAAAAAGTCAATTACAGCGGTGGTGCTAGAACTTGGCGCAAACGGTCATTTTAGTGCTAGAACTTGCGGGATACATTAAAGTGGTGCAAAAACTTGGCTTGGACATACAAATACGGTGCAAATCTTGTTTGTATACGGCCGCAACACTGACGAGGCATGGCATCATGGCATAGGGCCCGCTGTCAGTGACTGCATAGTGAAGGCCGGGCGTGTGGCGTGCTCTTTTTGCAAAAGCACCCTCATTTATTTATTTATTTTTTGTCACAAAAAGGCACATGTTAGACGTGTGGCATCTGGTGGGTCTCACTTCTCAGTAAAAACATCGCAATTTTTGTTAGAATGAAAAATATGATGCAGAGGGATTCATACTGGTGACCGTGGTCTAACCACAGCGCGCGGCTAACCACCCGCCCAGAGTTCACTTGCTGATGCATAAGCATGCACAAGTTTTATATCTTTGAATTAAGTAATATAAATCAACAATTTTAATCCGTAAAAAAAGTTTCGCCCGTGGGGTTTTGAACGAACTACCCATGTAAAACAAGTAGGAGGGCGTGCCACTCCAACTATGGACTCTCACATGTTTTTTTGAGACAAATGGATTCTGATGTGTAAAATGTTTTTTGGGAGGAGTGTAAATATAATTGTTACAGTACATGTCTATAGCAGAACGTGCTCCTGGGCTACAATTTACCTGTATATTATTACAATTTACATGTCTATAACAGAATATGTATATTATTTATAATTACAATTTATTTACAAATTTTTGGTTTGATATTTATAGTTATAAAGAAAGTAAATTGTAATTATAAATAATATACATATAAATAAATATATAAACCAAAAAATGCTCACCTATTAATTTAAAATCCATCAAATTAAATTATGATTTTTTTATATTTTTAATTTTTTGCATATGAATTGAATATCAAAGTAATTTTAGAAAATATTTGTATTAAATAAATTATGCTATAAGTTAAAAAAACTATTTTATATAAAATAACTATGTTGTATATAAAATTGTCCAAGATTTAATCTGTTTATGTTGTTTTATAAGTGTTCATGCATTTTTATAAATTTTGTGTGTTTCTATAAATTATATTTGAATTTCTAGATTAATTTAAATATATGTATGAAATTTTTTTAGCCAAGTGCCTCAGACTGCAGATTCTCAAATGAATACGTATTTACAATACAATTTACATTTTTGAGGCTAAAAATGAAAAAGAAAAAAAACTAATATGTTTAAGGCACAAAATGCTAGTGGTTGTATTGCTAGGTCCTGCTGGTGGTAATTGTCAGGCCGCTAGTACGAAATTCCACGGCGGTATCTTTTTTTCCTTTTCAAATTTACATTTCTTATTTTACGTTCCCTGTGTTTTTTTCCTTCTTCTTATTTTACAATATTTTAAGTCAGGATGTAAAAGGCTTAATATCATTATATGACATCAATTGTTATTTGCTGGGTTGACTACCCGCCGCACTCCGTTTGACCCAAGCGTCACTGGTTCTAGTAATGCGTATAGAAACGAGATTTGCACCGTATTTGCACATTCGAGCCAAGTTTTTGCACCACTTCGATGTATGCCACAAGTTCTAGCACTAAGGTGATCATTTACGCCAAGTTTTAGTACCACCGGTGTAATTGACTCTTTAGGAAAATATAAAACGATCCACTATATATTTGACAAGAATTAAGGAATCCTTTTCTTGTTAAAACATTTTCTATCATTCGCTCATGTTTAATTCTTTTATTTCATAATTTTATCTCCAGCAACATTTAATATAGAAAGAGATAATACCAAAACATAGGAAAATGTTAACTGATATGCCATGTTACCATTGCCATGTCATTAAAAATACAGCAAATATTGCAGTTGGAACATCCGTCTTGAGGAAACATGACCAAACCTGGCCCAAAATTGTTAATAATATCACTGGGGTATCATCCTACAATGCCGAATCATTTAATCCAATATTAAATTCCGGAAGATTATGACCTCTAATCTGCATCATCACTACCTGCCATGCAATTTTTATTTCCTGATAGCACAATAACATACATGTCAATCTTCAAAGCATGCTTATAAATGCTCGTACTCTAAGTGTTGCATAGCCAGACCATGTACGGCTATGTAAATACTGGAATATATCTTTAAAAATTTGTTTTTTTGCCTTGCATTAATCTTTTTTTCATAGATTAATATTTCTGCTTGTGTAGTTTATATTTTATTTGGACTGGAATTAAATAATAATTTAGTTGTATTTTTATCTATGTAAACATACATGTAGATTTTACCTTCAAATAACTAATATAAAAAATAACTAATATCATTGATTTTCAATTTATCAAGTTGAACGATCGGCTGCATGGCTAATATGTCTGATATATTCCACTATCCTAATATGGCTAATATGTCTGATATATTCCACTAAGATGCAATGTTAATGTATGAGCTTAGGCAATATCACTCATGCACGTATACATGCTACTAGGGGGCTGGCCAGTTGACAGATTGAGGTGTGCGTGTTGAGTTTTTCTTCCAAAAAGTCTTCCCGTAAGGTTATTTAGGCGTGTATATTTTTGGCGTGCATGCTTTGTGCGTGTCTGACTTGGACTCTGTGTGAGCATGCTATGTGTAGAGAGCTTTTCTCCTCCGGTTCCGGAAAAGTTTCTAGCTTCTTTTTCTTAGATTTATTACATGGTTCTGTTTTGTTTGTGGCAATGATGGATTGCTTGTACGTGTTCTATATTTTTTCTAACACCTTCTGAACTTTTAATCTCAGCCGTTGTAATTCAAATCTATTGCTTAAAAGAAATACCTAGTGGATGATTTCTGCTCTGAACCCTTTGCACATATGGACACACATCTACTTTTCCTTTTTTGTATAACCCGCAATTTTTTTGCAACCTTGGCGTGAAGCACGAACGTATTAGGAACGTATGCGATGCAATAGCAAAGAATAATAATTACTTCCTCCGTCTGGAAATACTTGTCCTAGAAATGGATAAAATGGATGTATTTATAACTAAAATATATCTAGATACAACCATTTCTAAGACAAGTATTTCCGGACGGAGGGAATAAAAGGTACATGGCCGTACGGAATCGGACTCTCAACTATCGCTTTGTTTTTTTTTTTTAGAAATCAACTCATGGCTTTGATTGACAGGCACAAAACGTATGGGATATGGAGACATGAAGACGCTAATACTTATTTTTAGCAAATCACAAACCGTTCTTTCAAGCTCTTTTTTATTATTAAATCTAGGATCCCGATAACTGCCGATCGGTCTGGGAGAGCCCCAGATCGAACGACTCGTTCGGTCCTGTGGGAGGCATCGATCGAACGCATGCGTTCGGGACGAGAGTCGCCCAGCCCGAACACCCTACCTCGGGGGCCTAGAGGCCTTTTTGTTGTGAAAAAAGAAAAGAAAGAAAAGCCCAGATTGTGTCAATTTTTACTGTGACAAAAAAGCCCACTATTGGATTTGATTAATATAAAGGCTAGATTTTGCCATGCAATGGAAAAAGTCACAAAATGCCGCAAATATATAAATGTATGAATGAACCATGAGATCTCTACCGCTATAATATAAATGAACCAGAAAGATCTTTCGAAGATGTCAAAATGTACGAATTTGCCATGGCAATTTTTGTTGTTTACCAATCAAAAACAGGGCAAAATGTGCAGTGTGGATGCAATATGAACTTGCCATCACAGAAAAAGTTCAAAAAAATGTCATGATAGATAGAAAATGGAAAACAAGATACTACTAAAAGAATCCCAATGGTTTCAAACCAAAAATTGCCATAAAATTTATAAACAATTTTTGCATCTGTACCATGATGGCAAGAAAATGTTTTTTATGCAATGGCACAAAAAGGAAAAAAAAAGCATGACAATTTGCATCTGTACCATGATGGCAAGAAAATATGGATTAAAAATTTATATGCTATTTTTACTATATAAATTGGCCGAAGCGCAAAACAAAAAATGCACAATCTATTGTTTAGTAATAATTGCCGTGTTTTCTAAGTATTTTTGCCATGGCAAAATAAAAGTAAAACTTGCCATGCTACATAGAAGTATGTTTGCCATTAGTGACAAAAATTAAAATTGTCATGTAAATTAAATAAAAAAATTCATGGGAAATAAAAGGTTAATTTTGCCATGGTGTAGAAAAATTAATAATTGGCATGCAAAAATAATAGTAAAATCTTCCATGTTAATACAGATCAAAATGAATAGTAAATCTTGCCATGGCAATAAAAGTTAAAAATTGCCATGGGAATTTAATAAATTTGCCATGTTAATAAAGGTAAATTAAACATGGCAAATAAAAAGTAAAACTTGCCATGGCAATAAAAGTTAAATATTTCCATGGAGATTTAGGTAAATTTGCCATGTTAATGAGGTATATTAGCCATGGCAAATAAATAGTAAAACTTGCCATGGCAATAAATGTTTGATATTGCCATGGGGATTTAGATAAATTTGCCATGTTAATAAAAGGTAAATTTGCCAAGGCAAATAAATAGTAAACTTGGCATGGCAATAAAAATTAAAAAATTGCCATGGGGGTTTAGCTAAATTCGCCATGTTAATAAAGGTGAAATAATTAGTAAAACTTGCCATGGCAATATTTTGCCATTTTGTGTTGTTTTTGACAATTTAAAGAATTACAGTGGCAATTTTAAAAAATCAAAAGGTGCCATCGCAAGAAAGAAATGAATTTGCCATTATTCGAGAACTAAATTGCCATGACCAATAAACTAAAATTTTAAAGTTTAGATGGAAAAAAGTAAAAGATTAGTTGCCATGGTGTACCCAAAAAATTCTATGGTAAAAGACAGTAAATTTGTGTTATGATTCAAAATCAAAAGTTGTCATGGTAAGAAATGCAATAAATCTGTAATGTACCCTAAAAGAAAAGACACAACATTGGCAATTAAGTTTCGATGGGGACATATCCAAAATCAGAAGTTGCCATGGCAAGAATGCAATAAATCTGTAAATGTACCCTAAAAGAAAAGACACAAGCATGGCAATTAAGTTTCGATGGGGACATATCCAAAATAAAAAGTTGCCATGGCAAGAGTGCAATAAATCTGTAAATGTACCCTAAAAGAAAAGACACAAGCATGGCAATTAAGTTTCGATGGGGACATATTAACACATGTAAAATTTGAGCTTCGATGGCAAAAAACATAATTTGATTGTCATGAACTATACATTTTGGGGGTGTCCATGAACTATAGTGTCCTAGAATTGCCAAGGAAATCTAGTCCATTAGCATCTCATCACTTGCAAGAAAGTGCCTGCACAAATAACTACACAATGCTAAATGGCGACATCTACAAAAATTTGCAAACAAAAAGGTGGGGGAGCTAGTGAAAACATGGCGACATCTACAAAGAAATCGTCACGATTTATTGAGAAGAACATCTATAAATTGCCATGGAAAAAAAGTACTACTCACAGCTTCAGGGACATGGTAAAAACATATGCCATGGCAATGTAAAACAGTATTTCGACATGGCAACATACTTTGTGTTTTCCATGCAACATACTATGATGATTGCCATGGTAAAAAAATAATTTAAATTGGGATGGCAGCAAAAGTTGGGCTGACATGGCAACATATTTTGTGTTTGCATGGCAAAAAACATATTTTGACATGCCATCAACTATAATTTCAAAAAAAGATTGGCATGCAATATTTGTCAATTAGCATCACAACAAAAAGTAAAACAGTTTCTGCAAATTCATGAAGGACTGAGAAAAAATGAATTACACAAATTTTGCAACATACGAACTGGGCTAAATCACGATATGTGCTAAGCTAGTGGCATACCACTGAACCTGTTTAGGAAGAGTATCTTCAACTGACGGCGTCCGAGCGGGCGGAGAAGATGATGAGCATATGCCCGTTGCCCATGGGCAGCGTATGGTCGCTGTGCTAGGAGAAGACGGCGCCGTGGAGGGCGCCGTGGCGCAGGATGGCGTCGTCGTCTCCGGGCGGCCGCGCATCCGACGAGGTCGGCGGGAGAAGCCGTCGCCGTGGAGGGCGCCGCGGCGCAGGATGCCGTCATAGCTTCCGGGCGGCCGCGCATCAGGCGAGGTCGGCGGGAGAAGCCGGCGCCGTGGCGGCCGCTGCGACTCGCTCAAGCCGCCCTCTTCCGGATCTCCACTGTTCGCCGTCGAAGGGTCCGGCCTCCCCTGCCTCGCCTGCCCGCCAGCGTCCCCAACCTCCAGCGCGGGTGGGCGTTGACCCAGCGCTCGCCCCGCTCGCTTGCCTCATCTCGTGCGCGTGGACGCAAGCGTCCTCGAGGCCCAGCCTCCGCCGTGCGACGCCATGGTTTGGCTGGCCGTCTTCTAATCCGGCGAGTGGGACTGTGGGAGGGGAATGGAGCTTTTTTTTATTAGTATAAGTACAGACACAAGCGCTCATATACACGCGCATACACTCACCCCTATGAGCACCAGGATTTGAACCCTGGTGGGTTGGGGATACCACTGTCCACCTAACCAATCCAATCACAGGTTGATTCACGAGAGGAATGGAGCTGCGAGTGGATAAGTGGTGAAACTCGTCCGGGCGACCCAACATCATCCCGAACGCTATGCTTGTGATGACGTGGCGTGGAATGTCAACGAGATTCGGCCGACGGCTAGCACCGCGTTCGGGACGATTTGCAAAAACACAGCACGTTCGGGTGTTATTGATTCCGTAAATCTAAGCCGTTCGTTTTCTATCGTTTAATAATATAATAGAAGATACAGATGTGGGCGATCATATATACGCGCATACACTTATCCCTATGAACACACACAGACCCTATCCCTATGAGCACATTCGAGAGACTGAGCCGACATATCACTTGAGATTGACGAAGTCATCACAAACGCCTCGTAGTCGACGGGAAAGTTTCCTCCAACTGAACGCGCATCGCCGGAAATCCTGATATAAATGCAGGTATAATGCGAGCATCAGGATTTGAACCCTAATGGACTGGAGATAACACTGTTCTCCCAATTATCCAACCACAGGTTGATTCGCTCATGATGCATATTAAGGTGTGTCTCTTTCTCATGCTTAGAGCCATGGTGAGTTGGTATAGTTGCATGATGAGAGTTAAATTTAGTGGGCCATGCATGCATGGTAGTATGATGAGTTGGCATAGTTGTATGTTAAGATAATTGAGTTAGTGGGGATCAAATATTTAGTAATGTAGGATTGATAGCTAAATTCACCCTTCTATTACGTGGTTGTTGTAAACTATCTTTTCGTAAAGAAAAATAAAGTGTAACTGCGATAAGTTTAATAGTCATTAATTGCATCCCATTCAGTATAAGGAAAATCTAGCTTGTCGCCGTCGTCTCCCCTCGAGGTTGTCTTTGCTTCGTCACTGAACCTACCTTGTACACCTTTAAGCCTCCTCCTTTCGCCAGATCCGATGCTCGTAGGCTAGGAGACGGTGCCACCCTTTAGCGCCAGGTGCAACCCCACCTACCCCCTTCCAGCCTGGTGACGGTCAGCGTTGGCTTCCTCATCTAAGATTCCATTCCCGGCGGCTATGGGATTGCTCGGCTTCAGGCTGAAGAGAAATCTCTACTCTGCTTGTCGGCACTGGCAACGGCGGCGCCAGCAGGTGTCGTATTTCCTTTTTGAAGGCGTTGTCATGGTCTCCAACTGCGCCCCTCTTCGAGCTAGGGGAAGACCCTAGGTCCGGCTGCTCCGGACCGGATGGTGAAGACCTCTCGTCGTCGTCTTCCTTCTTGAAGGCGCCATCTTGCTTGCTCGTGGTGTCCCCGGTGTGGGCTTGGCGGTTGAGCCTTATTGCTAGTTCGACATTGTCGCTCTTGGTTCGGGTTTGGTGGGTTCTAGCTATGTTGTTTCTTTGTTCGGACCGAGCATCCCTTGTCTTTCTGCTTCGGACATCATGTTCATGTTTACCTGCGTTTGTGTAATGTGTTGTACCTTCGCTATACTCATTATATTCCTTCTATTAATGAATGAAATAATACGTTGCGTATTCGCGGAAATGTGCTAGTGTTTTGTTCTCTTTTTTTCCTACACGCTAGTACTCTTTTTAGGCTTTCTTACACGATAGCAACGCCACATCTTGTCCGCTTTGACAAATACGCGGCCCAACAAAGAGGAAAAGGTGACACTCACACGCACGACCCAACCCTACACTCCCCCGCGTCGCCTCCACTTCACTCCCGAGCTCCGCCGCATCTGTGGCGGCTGCGCAAACCCTCGCTCGCTAGCAGCTGATGCTCCGGCCACTCTCCGCTTCTCCGTTCCCGCAGCAAGCACCTGGTACTGGTAGATCCTCTTCCCTCACGCTCTCCTCACAGCCAGGCTGAATCTCAAATCTTTTCCCCTCCGTCTTCCGATCTGCGCAGATTTGAGCTCCTCGTCTCCACGGACAGCCATGGAGCGGGACTCCAAGAAGAAGGGCGTGGAGGAGAGCGACCAGACGGCCAGGCTCACCGACGACCTCCTCGTCGAGATCATCTCGCGCGTGCCCTACAAGTCCACCTGCGGCTGCAAGTGCGTCTCCACGCGCTCGCGCGACCTCATCTCCCACCCCGACCACCGCAAAAACATGCCCCAGTCCCTCGCCGGATTCTTCTATCAAGTCAAGGGGGCTCGCTATTTCACCAACGTCTCGGGAAAAGGTGACCCTCTCGTCGACCCGTCCCTCTCGTTCCTACCGAGATGTCACAGCCTTGACATCTTGGACTGCTGCAATGGTCTCCTACTCTGCCGCTGCTGGAAGGCGACTGATCCCGAGGCACTGGATTACATTGTGTGCAATCCCGCCACTGAAAAATGGGTGGTCGTTCCTCCAACCAACTGGTCCAGTGAGGTGGAGGTCGCTCGCTTGGGGTTCAGCCCTTCGGTCTCCTCCCACTTTCATGTGTTCGAATTCATAATTGATGAGACCTGGCCTGCATATGAGGATGACAGCAGATGCCTTAAATGTGCGATAGCGGAAAACGTCTTACCTCTCTCGAGGGACGTGGTTCGTGTTATAAAGAAGGGGGGCGCGACCCCAACGATCGTACAAAGAGATTCTCCAGGAGATATTACTTGAAGAAGAGGAGATAGATATAGTTACAATTGTGATATGTTTAAAAAGTCTAACAACCAAATCTATCTCTACAATGCCGGACACCTCCTGGTTAGGATCTGTAACGTGATGACTTGTATGGAACGCTGCTTAACACTCTCCCTTAATCACAACTTCATTAAGTTGAGATTATGCTTGAAGTCTTCAAAACTTCATGTAGGCAAGGGCTTTGTGAATCCATCTGCAAGTTGATCTCTGAAATGCACAAAGCGAATGTCAAGTTGTTTCTGAGCAACTCTTTCTCTGACAAAATGAAAATCGATTTCTATATGCTTTGTCGTGGCATGAAACACCGGATTTGCAGAGAGATACATAGCACCAAGGTTGTCACACCATAAGCAGGGAGCTTGTTTGCTTTGTACACCAATTCCTTCAACATGGACTGAACCCATATTATTTCAGCTGTGGCATTAGCCAATGCCTTGTATTCTGCCTCTGTACTCGACCTGGATACAGTGGCATTTTTACGTGCACACCATGATATCAAGTTTGGTCCAAAGAATACTGCAAAACCACCAGTAGAGCGTCTGTCATCAAGACAGTCTGACCAATCAGAGTCAGAGAATGCACTGACAAGAGTGAAGGGTGATTTGCTGAAGTTTAGTCCTAAGTTCAGAGTATGCTTCACGTATCGAACTATACGTTTTGCAGTTGTCAAATGAACATTGGTAGGTGCATGGAGGAACTGGCAGACTTTGTTAACAGCAAAAGATAGATCGGGTCTGGTAAGTGTGAGATACTGAAGAGCTCCTACTAGACTTCTGTATTTTGTGCTGTCCTCTTGATTCAAGGGCTCACCTTCTGCAAGAGATAGCTTTTCCGAGCTAGACAACGGAGTAGGAGAAGGCTTGCATCCCTGTAACCCGGCCTTCTTAACCAAATCGGTGGCATACTTTTCTTGAGAGAGGAGAAGTCCATCTTTGTGCTTCTTCACCTCAATACCAAGAAAATAGTGCAATTCACCAAGATCCTTTAGAGAAAAATCTTCATTTAGATCCTTAAGAAGTCCTCTGATAGTTTCATCAGATGAGCTGGTTACAATATTATGATCAACATATATGAGAACAAATATGCATGTATTGATCTTGTTGTAGATGAACAATGATGTGTCAGATTTAGAGGGAACAAAACCAAGTGCTTGCATTTCGTGACAGAGACAAGCATACCACGCCCTTGGAGCCTGTTTTAACCCATATAGTGCCTTATCAAGCTTGCATACATAAGAAGGAGCATTCTTACTCTCAAACCCAGGAGGTTGTTTCATGTACACTTCCTCTTCCAGATCACCATGAAGAAACACGTTCGGAACGTCAAGCTGTCTAAGACTCCATCCTCTGGAAACAGCAATAGATAGGACAAGACGAATGGTGGCAGCCTTTACCACTGGACTGAACGTGTCCTCATAGTCTATTCCATATCTCTATTTAAATCCTTTTGCTACTAGCCTAGCCTTATAACGATCAATAGTTCCATCAGATTTTCTTTTAATCCTGAAAATCCACTTGCAATCAATCAAATTTTTACCTTGCTGTGGAGGAACCAAATGCCATGTTTTGTTTTTCTTCAATGCCATATACTCTTCATTCATAGCTTTTTTCCACCTCTCATCAGACAACGCTGCTTCAAGGGTGTCAGGTTCATCTGGTTCACCTGTGGAACAAACCATACCATACTTGGTTATATGCTTGTAGTTGACAGGTTGAATTACCCCTTGTTGAAGACGTGTGCGACGTGGCTGCTGAGTACTTGTTTCTGTTGCCAAAGAAGATCATGCAGTTCCCAAATCATTGGCTGCACCAAAACCCGAGGAGGATTCGGCAGCATTGCCACCCAGCAGCGTCGGATCTTCTGCGGTTGAACCGCGATGCAGGATGCCTGGAGTGGTCGCAGAAGATCCTGGAGCAGCATCCGCTCAGGGTTCCACGCCGGTCGGATCCGCACCAGGTTGCATGCGGTTTTCCGCGCCGGTCTGACCCGCGTCAGATCCCGCGCCCTCCCTGGACCGCGTGCCGGCGCGTCGTTTGTTGGTCACCGGTTGGGTGGAGTAGCGTGCGGCTCCTAGGCCACCCGGAGCCTGCCAGGTGGAAGGCGATGATTGGCGCGAAGCAGGAGAGCCGGCGCAGCCAGCGGATGAAGCCCGCGTGTCATCCGCGGGGCCAGCGCTGCGGGATTCTCGGGAGACCGCCTGCTCGCCTGCACCTGCCGCGTCAGGGGGCAGCGATCCCAAGGTGGATCTGATCTGCTGCTCCTGGACGGATCCCGGGGAGGATCTGCCTCCTCTGGTGGGACACATAAAATATGAATCATCCGGATTTTTTTCAGCAACAATTTCTTCATGGATTTCTCCTGGTTCATCAACACAAAACTCATGCAGATCATTAGATGAGTTAGCCAATAATTGATCATCAATATTTTGTCCCCCTTGATCAAAACTAGTGAGATGAGGAGGCAAAAGAAGGATTTCTTTTCTAAGAAGAGCGCCAGCATTAGGGTGAAGATCAGCGAATGGAAATTTGGTTTCATCGAATACAACGTCACGTGAGATGTAAACGCGACCTGTGGAGACATCTAGACACTTAACACCTTTATGCTGGGCGCTGTATCCTAGGAATACACACTGTTTGGATCGAAACATGAGTTTGTGATTGTTGTAAGGACGGAGGTTTGGCCAACATGCACACCCAGAGACTCGAAGAGATTTATAATCAGGTTTTGTGTGAAGAAGACGCTCTATTGGAGTTTCATTATTAATGACACGACTTGGTAGCATGTTGATAATATGAACGGCAGTGAGGAATGCTTCATCTCAAAATTTGAGAGGCGTGGAGGCTCCTGCCAAAAGAGCAAGACGGACCTCTACAATGTGTCTGTGTTTGCGTTCAGCTGATCCGTTTTATTGGTGAGCATGAGGGTATGATACTTGGTGAGAAATACCAAGACTTTGGAAGAAGGAGTTCAACTTTTCGTACTCCCCCCCCCGTCTGATTGGACAACCATGATTTTTCTATCAAACTTGCATTCAACAAGAGCTTGGAATTTTTGGAAAACTTGAAACACATCTGATCTGCGTTTTAGAAGATAGATCCAAGAGAATTTACTGTAGTAATCAATAAAACTCACATAATAAGTATGTCTCCCAACAGAGTGAGGGGCTGGACCCCAAACATCAGAAAAAATGAGTTGTAGAGGTTTGGTAGAAACACTAGTAGAAACGGGATATGGTAATTGATGACTTTTAGCTCGTTGACATGAATCACAAATAGTTTCAACATGACGCTCACCAACAAACGGGAGCTTATTTTTCCTAAGTAACTTTTCAACTAAAGAAAAAGAGGCATGTCCTAAACGATCGTGCCATCGTGTGGACGTAATCTTGATGGCACCACAAGCTTGTTTATTGAATCTTCTAAACTCTGGAATCAACGGATAGAGCCCTCGAACACATCTACCTCGATAGAGAATTTCCATCGTTGCCTGATCCTTGATCAAAAAGAAATAAGGGTGAAACTCGAGAAAAACATGATTATCGATGGCAATTCGATGAACAGAAAGAAGATTTATATGTGCACTAGGGACATGCAAGATTTTCTTAAGATGTAGTTTACGTCTAGGGGTACGAAATATTGAATGACCAACGTGACACATACTCATACCTTCTCCGCTGGCAGTGTGGATTTGATCCTTGCCGCGGTATTTCTCCTTCATGGTGACCTTCTCGAGCTCGTTGGTGATGTGGTTTGTGGCCCCGTTGTCTATGTACCAATTTGTGTCGACGCCGTAGGACCCATCAGCTGCCGCAACAACCTTGTCATCATCCTGGGAGTCATCATCATCCTCCTCGTACTTGTACCAGCAATCTTTTGCTGTGTGTCCAGGTTTCCCGCAGATCTGGCACCTTGGAGTGTCGGGGCGCGTCCTGTTGTTGCTGCCACAACCGCGACGGCGGCCCCTGCCGCCCGCGCGCTGAGGAGAGGAGCCGCGGTCGCTACCGCCGCCGCCGCTAGATCGCCCCTTGGTGCGGGGAGTGCCACACGGGAGCCGCCACCCCGTCCACGAGACGCCATGTTGGCTGAAGATTTGAAGCCGCCGCCGCCGGACCCGTGATAATGGGCCACGCGCTGGTCGAAGTTGGAGAGCATGGCATAGAGTTCGTCGAGTGTGACTGGAGTGACACGAGCGTTGAGAGCAGATACCAGAGGTTGGTAATCGGCATGTAGCCCATGGATGATGTAGGAGATGAGTTCGTCATCCTGGATGCCCTTGCCTGCCGCGGCTAGCTCATCTGCATATCCTCGCATAGCAGCAAAGTAAGAGGGAACCGAGAGATTACCCTTCTGCGCGTTGATGAGGAAGGTGCGGATGTTGTTGATGCGGCTCGCCGAGTGCGACGAGAACATGGCAGCGAGCGTCGTCCAGAGCGCGCTCGCCGTGGTGACCATGGTCACCGTGACCAAAACCTCCTTTGTGAGGTTGGCCAGCAGGAAGCCAAGGACCTGCTGATCCTCTCGGACCCATACAGGGTGGAGAGGGTTAGGTGATGAAGTCTCCTTGCCATCTTTGGTGGTGATGAGGAGCTTCGCCGGCTCCGGTGTGGTGCCGTCAACGTAGCCGTAGACGCCGACGCCGCGCAGCTGGGGGTGATCTGCGTTCGCCACAACACGTAGTTCGTGCAAGACAACTTCTCCGTGACTTGGCTATTGAGGTTGGAGGAGAGGGCACCGGAGGCGGAGGAGGAAGACATGGCTAGGCTTAGATGGATTCGACAGAAGCTTCAGATGGGAAAAGGAAGGCTCTGATACCATGTGCGATAGCAGAAAACGGCTTACCTCTCTCGAGGGACGTGGTTCATGTTATAAAGAAGGGGGGCGCGACCCCAACGATCGTTACAAAGAGATTGTCCAGGAGAGATTACTTGGAGAAGAGGAGATAGAGATAGTTACAATTGTGATATGTTTAAAAAGTCTAACAACCAAATCTATCTCTACAATGCCGGACACCTCCTAGTTAGGATCTGTAACGTGATGATTTGTATGGAACACTGTTTAACATTAAACACATCAATGCATTGGCGGTCTACTCGTCCAAAGCTGAAGTATGGGCGGTCACACAGCACATCGTGCATCCCGATGAATCATTTGCAATACCCTGGAATTCGAGAATCGTTTTTTTCTGAATGGGGTCGTGCATTTGGCTGCCTTTGATAACTTAATAGTAGCTGCTAATGTTGAAGGAAATATTTCTTGGATCATTGATAATCCTATGCCGCCATACTATGTGTTGGAGTTGTGTCGAATATAGTGTACGAGGTTGGTTACAGTTGGACTTGTAGTTGTATTGTGTTTAGATAGGATATGGAGTCGTGTCCTAATAGGACACTTGTATCCTAGGCCTCTCATATATAGTGGGGGTAGACACACGATGTAACCTATGCCAACATAATAGCACCGGAACGCAGGGGAAGCCAACGGCATGTGCCGGTGTCCAGGGCGACCGGGTGCGGTATTGTAGCGGTGTCATGGGGAGGAGCGCCCATAGTCAAGCCCCGGGGATGTAGCCATATCGGTGAACCTCGTTAACAAATCTCGGCGTCGTGCTTGTGTGATTGCTTGGTCCTCGGATGATCGACGGTATGCTTCGGATTTATTCTAACAAGTGGTATCAGAGCTAGGTTGTTTCGAGGATACGGATCGTTAATCTAGAGGTGGATTGGAATTCGTCGAATTGGCGGCGGAAGTTCTGTCGTGTCAAAAGCAATCGGAGGCGGTGTAGGTCGTGTGGTGCAAGTCCTGGAAGGCTGGAAGGAATCGGCAAGTTGCGGGTGATCGAATCGATTCGACTAGCAGGAAGCGTGCGGCTGGCTGGCATGTGCTGATGGCTACGTGGAGTCAGTGCATGCAAGGGGGCGTACTCGTGGCGCGGGCTGGCCCAGGCGGGGTCGGCTGGAAGCCGCTGCAGGCTAAGCGCTGGGCGGCCCTGACGCTTTTGGAGCTGGCTCGTTCAGTGATTGTACGGGCGTACGGAAGGCTGGAGCTGCGTTACATACACGGAGGCTCAGTCAGAATAGCCCGTGATGGCCAAGACATGTGAGATTTGTTTGGACAAAAAGAATATCTGCGTTATATATGGTATATTGAGGTGGCAAGGATAACAACACAATAAAGAAAAAAAGTGCTTTGGAGGTTACGGGAGGCAAAGGTTTGGTGCACCCATGGAGACTACCAGGCTAGTGAAAATTTCTTTTGGAAGTGTTGGTAATTGTACACGAGGTTTTACCATGAAGATGGCAGATTGGTGATGTGCGTACAAGGCTAGTGGAGTCTCGAGCATATTGTGCAGCCGTCGAACGAGTTCGGCTGGGTCGGACTGGGTAGTCTGACGGATCGACGTGAGTCGGTTGGTACAGAAGACGGTGGTGGGATCGGCGATGATGACATAGGAGCGTGATGCTGATGGTGACCGACTTCTGGGCGTGGAAACACGTGGCGCAGGCCCGAGGGCTTGTGTGGCTTCGACAAGGCTATGGCGCGGGGTTGATTCAAGGTGATGTACACACGAAGCTTGATGTCGACGGCGCGCGGGGTGGACTGATCCTCTACCATGGATTCATGTTGAAGGTGGAGCTAGATTGAGGGGCTACGGTGTAAGGATCCAGGGAGTCGAAGCCTATTCAGCGGAAAAAGCGAGTGACACGCAGTTCGGACTGGAGCCCAGTGGTCTGATGGAAGCGTGAAACTCATCATCGGTCGGTGATGATCGGTGGTACTCTGTAGTGGGGGTTGAGTGGTGTGATTTTGTGACCCTTGAGACTCGACCGGGACAGCGGAGGCTCGACGCGGTATAGCGGCGAGGCGTGCAGTACGCACGGGACATGGAGACGGGCCAGGGCTCTGGTGGTCATACATGTGGTGAGACAACTGCGAATTTGACTCGGGATGACTACAAGCAATGGTGAAATTCCTTCAAGTTTCAGACAGGCTGTCAAGAAAGGAGCGGTGATGTTGAGTTCAGTTAACTCTTATGTGTGACACCCAATATGTGAGTTGTTCACTTTCACGCAGGTCCGTGATCAGTGTGTGATGGCGTTGGACTGATACTCTGGAAGTTGGGAGCGCAAACTAGAGTAATGTGGAACTTAACTTTGCTCGAGTGTTGACTGTGGTCAAGAAAAAGAAGGGACTACAAGTTGCAGGTGGAGTCATATGGAGTCTTTGGAGTAGCAGCGATGCTCATGGGATAAGCTCAAGTCCAATGTACATGGAAGTTTGACGCATTGACGAATTCAGGGTGGTGGAGTATATTCGCCAAGGTGGAGTTTGTTGGAGTTGTGTCGAATATAGTGTACAAGGTTGGTTACAGTTGGACTTGTAGTTGTATTGTGTTTAGATAGGATATGGAGTCGTGTCCTAATAGGACACTTGTATCCTAGGCCTCTCATATATAGTAGGGGTAGACACACGATATAACCTATGCCAACATAATAGCACCGGAACGCAGGGGAAGCTAGCGGCATGTGCCGGTGTCCAGGGCGACCGGGTGCGGTATTGTAGCGGTGTCATGGGGAGGAGCGCCCATAGTCAAGCCCCGGGGATGTAGCCATATCGGTGAACCTCGTTAACAAATCTCGGCGTCGTGCTTGTGTGATTGCTTGGTCCTCGGATGATCGACGGTATGCTTCGGATTTATTCTAACACTATGAAGATGATTTTATCAATGATGTTTTTCCATCACAGAGGCGATTGTATTTCGCAAACAGTACTGCTGGTATTGGTGGTTCTGATCTATCAGTCTGGGTTCTTCAGGACTACAATAGACGGAACTGGACCTTGAAGCATAAGGTCAGCAACTTGAAACTGTTTGGAGCAGAGTATTCATCGTTTCAAAAGCATTACAATGTCATCTCATTCCACCCAGAACGCAATATAATTTTCATAGTCTGTGGGGAGGAGAACACACTAATGTCATATGACATGGATTCTATGGAGCTGTGTTTTATACGTCAACTTGGGTCTGATTGTCAAGTTGAAGGGTCTGACTGGGAGGGGAAGACTCCTTTTCTTTCATATGTTCCCTTGTTCTCAGAGTTATTGGCAAATTGGCACTAAATATTTTGCTTGGATAGTGCAGCTTCACAGTTGTCCGTCTTTCTAATGATATTGAATAGGTCTTGAATTTGGGCAGCAGTGACTTGGGCAGATGTTTATTAAGTTCTGATAGCTTTTGTTGGTGCCTGCTAAGGTAGTGCGGAGCTTTGTGTTTGTGTACTTGTATCTATTCATGGCAGTTAGCAGCCCATGTTGTTGTAACACCCTGCTACTTTAATTATGGATATTATGATCGTTCTTCCTGAACCATTATTAATGTCTTCTATGTATAAATTCTGCTGAACCATTATTAATTCCTTGTGCATTTGGATATCCTCTTCCTTCGACAATATGGAGTGGAAGCTTTTGTTTATCTCCAGTTCACAATGAAATTATCTACGTGTAAGGTATTTCTTTTGGAATTAGATAATGCTGTTAAGGATGTATAGTTTTTTATGTATGTAGCGGATGACTGCATAGTAAGTATCCTGTATGACACCAATAATTAGCATGTTGGTTATCCTGGTGTATTTTATCAAATGCATAGCTTAGCTCTGTTGTAAGTGACACTTAAGAAGCCTGAAGGACTTGATGAGTTTTGACTAAGCAGTGGCAGTGGTGTTCTTAGCTAGTTTTATTATACATTATTCTGCGTGTGAACCTTGTGGTGTCTGCTCTATTTTCAAGACTTCCATATTTATGACCGGCCTGTTCTGTTGTGTTTCGACGGGCCGGTCACGTGAGCAGCCGAAACTACTCAAAATTACATGTATGCACTGTCATAAGAAATGGTGGAAGTTAATTTTCGGATGCCCCTAAAGAAGATTTCTACCTTGCAGTACTGTATTGAATCACAGTTTGTTTGCCTGCTTTTTGATTGGAACAGTGCTGACTCTAGTCAGAGTGGGATACTTGAGCATTTCACTTGTTGGATGTTAGGTGTTGTCCGCTGTTGATTTATTTTTCATCTACTGTTTGTCTAATATCATCAGCATGTGCGGTGACGCAGACCTAGCGCTTTTGTGTTGTTGCTGTACATTTGTAGGCGCTTCCCTGTCCTCTGTTGGGTAAAGTTCCGTCGGTATTTTCTCGCCGTGTCTACTGGACGAGCAGTATAACGAGGGCCATAGTTGAGGAATAGAGAGAGGTTCATAAACCCTGATTGATGGTCAGTCCTGCTAAAGGATGGTGCTTGAAACAGTTCTGATGCTCGTGTTCGACATATAGTGGGAGCCATAAAACACATGGCAGTAGTTCCGTATTGGTATAGCCTTATTTCCAGCTTTTTTTGGTCTTCAAGAAATGGTCTTCTGGTTCGTTCTTTCAGCTCTTCAACCATCCGGGTGACGAATAGAGGAAGAGTATTCTCCCAGGTTTTTTCTGGCACGGGCGCACACTACACGAAGGAACACTAAGCTTCCATGCAGAAGCCTTGCACAGCCAGCCACATAGAAAGTCGCACGTGTTCTTCTAGTCTTCTCGATGTGCAGCTCTTGTTCTCTTCTAGAAATGATGCATCCTCCACGAGCAACTATCTTTCTAGTTGCGGTGCCTCTCGCAGTGGCTGTAATTAGGTCAATCATGACAATTATAACACCGTGTCAGTGAACATGTTCCTGGATGCCTAGTATTCCCAACATGTTATGTGTGTAGCTCCAATATCCTAAGGGTCATTGCTTCATCTTCTTCCTCTTAATTCTCGACATCCAATAGATAGCGTAGGCGGAAGGCTATAGGAAGAAGAACATATGACAACTAGATGGATATATATCGAGCTAAAAATGAAGATAGCATGTCCTTATATTTACAGAATGGGGTTGGAGGTTGGCATGGCGGGTCCATATAATGAATATTTAAGGATCCCAGATCAAGATCATACTGTATTTTTAGTACAACAAAAATGCATGCTTCAGTTCCTTGGTTGTTGTAGACTATCTTTCTTGCATCCATCTGGTATAAGGAGAATCACATGGTTGAAGCGATGAAGTAGTGGTTCTTAAGAACGTAGAGTAGCATTAGCATGCAGTATATGCTAGGCCAATACACTTGGGAAGAGCCACATAC
This sequence comes from Triticum monococcum, assembly GCA_034509565.1. NCBI lineage: Eukaryota > Viridiplantae > Streptophyta > Magnoliopsida > Poales > Poaceae > Triticum > Triticum monococcum. The sequence continues at coordinate 749,934,490 of CM067843.1, read as the reverse complement.
ACAGAACAGAGCAAGTAGAGTATGCTCTGACGACACCTACAATTGCTGAATTGCTACGCGAACAATCTTTTTCTTAACCGATTATGTAACGTTCTCTACAGACTTCCACAGTTGCTGAACTGCTAGACGAGCGGCGTCCAGTCACACTCACACACACCATTCACTTAAGCCACTGCAAAACTGCTGGCTCGTGTTGCAAGGCTTGCAAGCAACTAGCCTTGCTGGCATGAAATAATTTGGTCTGATTCCCTGGCAATGTGCCCGACAAATATCAACCTATTCTTTCTGCTACAGCCGTGGCACGCTATGGAAGAGCATTGTTGTCTTGGAATGTTAGTACAATCATAAAACTCGCTGCTGCACTCCGGTGTTGTTGTACTGTATACTAGTTCAGGTCTACAAGAGTAAAAATAGGATGAGCTGCTAGCTATGTTGGTTACATTTACAGTCCCCCCGTTAGTTGGTGTCATGGTTCACACACTTGGACTTCATCTGTGCAATGGCAACAAAGATTATTAGGAGCCAACCCCGAGCCCTAATTGAAAGGAACAAAACTGCTCTTAGAACATGCTTTCTAACGTTGTTGCAAAAAGATTGTTAAGAAAAGGATTTATAATTTATATATTATTTGTATGATTAACAATGATGATTATGATAATAGATCAACACGATATAGCGCATGGGATCATGCCTATGAGAGTAAAATGCATAGAACCATCACAGCAGGGGCATCATTTCTGAGAATCCATCACTTTACGATTCGTTGCAAAAATCACCGCATCAAAAAATTGACAGTGACAAAAACCACTGATGGTAAATTCTAATGACTTTGAGGACGTCACCAGCCCATCGTGCTGAGCTGGCAGAAAAAAATCTACCGCATAGACACTTGGACTTGGTTTTTGTCTTCCTCCTCCGTTCTATTTCTTCCTCTCCCTCGTCTCCCAATTCCCATCCACATCTTCGCCGCCACTAGCGACCTTGCTCACTAGGTACGCCCTCTGTGCCCCCAACTATCTCGCCTTCCGCCTCATCTCCCCGGTCGAGCAACAACAAGTCATGCGGCGGACAGATCCACCATGGTTGACGGCGTGGTTTCGAATTTGCGCCCCAAGGAGCAGAGAGCTCACTGTGGCTTGGCTACACCGGCCGGAGGCCATGGAGCTCACCAACAACTTGTTGGCAACAAGGTGACCTCCCCCTCTCTCGCCCCTCTTCTCCTTATTGTTTCGATCCAGGTGTTCCGCTGCTGTTCCTCACATGCCCGATTTACTTTTTTGTCCTCTTCATGCAGGTCATCGTCAAGGGCGTCTCAGGGGCTCGTCAAGGCCTCAAGCTTCTAGTTGGTCCTCCAGCGCACTCACCATGAGTTCCGGCTCGACTCCCTAGTGGTGGAGATGGACCAACGAAACAACTACATCCGATGGTTGCTCGAGTGGGACAACAAGCCTAGTCCTCGCCATGGAGTTCCGCGAGGCCCTGCACGCTATCATGTCCGAGAGTGACCATCACGAGAAAGAGAGAGGAGTTGGCTATGCATATGAGGTGCTTGATGTAATGCCACATAGAAACAAGAGAAGGAGGAAGAAGACAAAGTCAATTCGCCCTCATGGCAGTTTTTTCTGCCAACTCAGCCTGACCTGCAGGCCCGACCAATTAGTGATGTCATCAAGGTCATTACACTAGTAGAAAAGAGGGCTTTGTTCAGACCGGGTCAGCCCATTATTCCCGGTTCAGTCCAGAACCGGGACCCATGGGGGCATTGGTCCCGGTTCGTGAGGTCACGGGCCTGCCGGGCCTCGTGGAGGCATTGGTCCCGGTTCGTCTAGCCCCTTTGGTCCCGGTTGGTGGGACGAACCGGGACCAATGGGCCTCGCTCCTAGCCCACCACCATTGGTCCCAGTTGGTGGCTTGAACCGGGACCACAGGCTTCTCTTTAGTCCCGGTTCATGCCAAGAACTAGGACCAATGAGGTGCCTATATATACCCCTCGCCCGCGAGCAGAGCATTCCAGTGCTATGTTTTTCTCTGGCCGGCAAGGGGAGGGCTTTGTGGTGCTCTAGCTCACCTCCTATGCACATGAGGTGTTCAATGAAATGCCCGAGCCACAGTAGTTAAGCTTTCTCCTGTCGAAGATCGACCTCAAAGCTCCATTTTCCTCAAGATTTGTCTAGGTTTAGCGGCCCGTCACGTCCCATTCCCGTCTTCACCGCCATCGATCGCCCGCGCCAATCTCGTCGCCGGCACCACCATGGTGAGCCTCTTGTTCTTCTCTTCTTTCTGAAAGAAAAAAAGTTCTTACTTTAGATAGATACTTGTCTAATTTTCTTACTATTTTATTGTTTTTTATTATATAGTGCAATGGTTTTGGTATCCGCCCCCGTTGACCCTCGTCCTGTCTATGATTCGGATGTGGTATATATTATGTTTTTATAACTATTTGGTTCATTTATTGTTTATGACAATTACGCCAACCAACGTGACATAGATTTTATTTATGTAGGAGATAGTTGAACCGGAAATTCCAACCGATCCTATTGTCGAGAGGTTAAATTTAGTTGAAGAAGAAAACAATTACTTGAAGGAAAAAATAAAAAAATTGAGGAGGAGAAGATGATATTGGAGTTGCATGTTGCGGATGTCGTCGATGGTCACAAGATCAAGATGGATGCAATGCGCTTGAAGATTGGAAAGATTAGAAAATATGCCATTCATACCGAGGCTTGGTATCATTATGCCGTTGGATCAATTGTTACCTTGGTTGCGATTATGATCGCATTTGTTTTCGCATTGAAATGTTTTACATAGTTTCAATGTATGGTTTAATTAATTAGATGCTCTGGAGAGCTATATGTTGTTAGATGAGAACTATGTATGTACTTTGGTTTTAATGTGATGATGAACTTCTATTAATTTGTCACTTAATTATCTATTCATGATGTTTTGTAATGGTTTTGACACACTTAATTATATATAATGCATGCAGATGAACCGGCAATGGATATACGGTGACAGACACACCTCCGAGTACATTAAGGGCATGCATGATTTTCTCGAAGTGGCTGAGGCAAACAAGCAGAATGGTTTTATGTGTTGTCCATGCCCTAAATGTGGGAATACGAAGTCTTACTCTGACCGAAAAATCCTTCACACCCACCTGCTTTACAATGGTTTCATGCCACACTATAATGTTTGGACGAGGCACGGAGAAATAGGGATTATGGTGGAAGACGACGAAGAAGAAGAGGACGATGACAACTATGTGCCCCCTGAATACGGTGATGCTGCAATGGGGGAAGCTGCTGAAGATCAACAGGAACCAGACGATGTGCCCAATGATGCTGCAACGGGGGAAGCTGCTGAAGATCAAGAGGAACCAGACGATGTGCCCAATGATGCTGCAACGGGGGAAGCTGCTGAAGATCAAGAGGAACCAGACGATGTGCCCGATGATGATGATCTCCGCCGAGTCATTGTCGATGCAAGGACGCAATGCGAAAGTCAGAAGGAGAAGCTGAAGTTCGATCGCATGTTAGAGGATCACAAAAAAGGGTTGTACCCCAATTGTGAAGATGGCAACACAGAGCTCGGTACCGTACTGGAATTGCTGCAGTGGAAGGCAGACAATGTTGTGCCTGACAAAGGATTTGAGAAGCTACTGAAAATATTGAAGAAGAAGCTTCCAAAGGATAACGAATTTCCCGACAGTACATACGCAACAAAGAAGGTTGTATGTCCTCTAGGATTGGAGGTGTAGAAGGTACATGCATGCCCTAATGACTGCATCCTCTACCGCGGTGCGTACAAGGATCTGAACGCATGCCCGGTATGCAGTGCATTGCGGTATAAGATCAGACGAGATGACCCTGGTGATGTTGACGGCAAGCCCCCCAGGAAGAGGGTTCCTGCGAAGGTGATGTGGTATGCTCCTATAATACCACGGTTGAAACGTCTGTTCAGAAAGGAAGAGCATGCCAAGTTGATGCGATGGCACAGTGAGGACCGTAAGAAAGACGGGAAGTTGAGAGCACCCATTGACGGGTCGTGGTGGAGAAAAATCGAGAGAAAGTACTAGCCTGAGTTTGCAAGTGACCCAAGAAATGTATGGTTTGGTTTAAGCGCGGATGGCATTAATCCTTTCGGGGAGCAGAGCAGCAATCACAGCACCTGGCCCGTGACTCTATGTATGTATAATCTTCCTCCTTGGATGTGCATGAAGCGGAAGTTCATTATGATGTCAGTTCCCATCCAAGGCCCTAAGAAACCCGGCAACGACATTGATGTGTTCCTAAGGCCATTAGTTGAAGAACTTTTACAGCTGTGGAATGGAAACGGTGTACGTACGTGGGATGAGCACAAACAGGAGGAATTTAACCTGCACACGTTGTTGTTTGTAACCATCAATGATTGGCCCGCTCTTAGTAACCTTTCAGGACAGACAAACAAGGGATACCATGCATGCACGCACTGTTTAGATGAAACTGAAAGTATATACCTGGACAAATGTAGGAAGAATGTGTACCTGGGCCATCGTCGATTTCTTCCAACCAACCCTCAATGTCGAAAGAAAGGCAAGCATTTCAAAGGTGAGGCAGATCACCGGAAGAAGCCCGCCATCCGTACCGGTGATCACGTACTTGCTATGGTCACTGATTTACACGTAATCTTTGGAAAGGGTCCTGGCAGACTAACTGTTCTGAATGACGCTGAGGGACACGCACCCATGTGGAAGAAGAAATCTATATGTTGGGACCTACCCTACTGGAAAAACCTAGAGGTCCGCTCTTCAATTGATGTGATGCACCTGACGAAGAACCTTTGCATGAACCTGCTAGGCTTCTTGGGCGTGTATGGGAAGACAAAAGATACACCTGAGGCACGGGAGGACCTGCAACGTTTGCACGAAAAAGACGGCATGCCTCCGAAGCAGTATGAAGGTCCTGCCAGCTACGCTCTTACGAAAGAAGAGAAAGAAATCTTCTTTGAATGCCTGCTCAATATGAAGGTCCCGACTGGCTTCTCGTCGAATATAAAGGGAATAATAAATATGCCAGAGAAAAAGTTCCAGAACATAAAGTCTCATGACTGCCACGTGATTATGACGCAACTGCTTCCGGTTGCATTGAGGGGGCTTCTACCGGAAAACGTCCGATTAGCCATTGTGAAGCTATGTGCATTCCTCAATGCAATCTCTCAGAAGGTGATCGATCCAGAAATCATACCAAGGCTAAGGAGTGATGTGGCACAATGTCTTGTCAGTTTCGAGCTGGTGTTCCCACCATCCTTCTTCAATATCATGACACACGTCCTAGTTCATCTAGTCGACGAGATTGTGATTCTGGGGCCCGTATTTCTACACAATATGTTCCCCTTTGAGAGGTTCATGGGAGTCCTAAAGAAATATGTCCGTAACCGCGCTAGGCCAGAAGGAAGCATCTCCATGGGCCATCAAACAGATGATACCATTGGGTTTTGTGTTGACTTCATTCCTAGCCTTAAGAATATAGGTCTCCCTAAATCGCGGTATGAGGGGAGACTGACTGGAAAAGGCACGCTTGGAGGGGACTCAATAATATGCAAGGACGGATATTCTTGGTCTCAAGCACACTACACAGTTCTACAGAACTCTACCTTGGTGACCCCGTATGTCGATTAACACAAGAACAGTCTGCGCTCCAAACACCCGGAGCAGTTGGTTGGAAACACGTCTCAGAGGTGACAACACTCACTACTAGGGAAAAGCTTATACACAGGATCTTACCAGCAGCGAGTTTTAAATTAAGGCGCTGGTGCAATGTAGCAGTAGCGCGCTCCGGCAGTACTCGCTGCTGAAATAAACGTAGCAGTTGTTGGGGAACGTAGTAATTTCAAAAATTTCCTACGCACACGCAAGATCATGTGATGCACAGCAACGAGAGGGGAGAGTGTTGTCTACATACCCACACAGACCGACTGCGGAAGCGTTGACACAACGTAGATGAAGTAGTCGTACGTCTTCCCGATCCGACCGATCCAAGCACCGTTACTCCGGCACCTCCGAGTTCTTAGCACACGTACAGCTCGATGACGATCCCCGGGCTCCGATCCAGCAAAGCTTCGGGGAGGAGTTCCGTCAGCACGACGGCGTGGTGACGATCTTGATGTACTACCGACGCAGGGCTTCGCCTAAGCACTACAACGATATGATCGAGGTGGAATTTGGTGGCAGGGGGCACCGCACACGGCTAAGGAACGATCTCAATGATCAACTTCTGTGTCTAGAGGTGCCCCCTGCCCCCGTATATAAAGGATCCAAGGGGGAGGAGGCCGGCCCTAGGAGAGGCGCGCCAGGTGTGGAGTCCTACTAGGACTCCAAGTCCTAGTAGGAGTCCACCAAGAGGGGAGGAAGGGATAAGGAAGTGGAGGAGTAGGAAAGGTGGCCGGCCCCCTTTTCCCTAGTCCAATTCGGACTAGAGGGGAGGGGGGCGCAGCAGCCTTTTTCCTCTTCCCACTAAAGCCCATCAAGGCCCAATACTCTTCCCCGTATTCCCGTAACTCCCCGGTACCTCCGAAAAAATACCCGAATCACTCGGAACCTTTCCGATGTCCGAATATAGTCGTCCAATATATCGATCTTTACGTCTCGACCATTTCGAGACTCCTCGTCATGTCCCCGATCTCATCCAGGACTCCGAACTCCTTCGGTACATCAAAACTCATAAACTCATAATATAACTGTCATCGAAACCTTAAGCGTGCGGACCCTACGGTTCGAGAACAATGTAGACATGACCGAGACACGTCTCCGGTCAATAACCAATAGCGGGACCTGGATGCCCATATTGGCTCCTACATATTCTACGAAGATCTTTATCGGTCAGACCGCATAACAACATACGTTGTTCCCTTTGTCATCGGTATGTTACTTGCCCGAGATTCGATCGTCGATATCCAATACCTAGTTCAATCTCGTTACCGGCAAGTCTCTTTACTCGTTCCGTAATACATCATCTCGCAACTAACTCATTAGTTGTAATGCTTGCAAGGCTTAAGTGATGTGCATTACTGAGAGGGCCCAGAGATACCTCTCCGACAATCGGAGTGACAAATCCTAATCTCGAAATACGCCAACCCAACATCTACCTTTGGAGACACCTGTAATGCTCCTTTATAATCACCCAGTTACGTTGTGACGTTTGGTAGCACCCAAAGTGTTCCTCCAGCAAACGGGAGTTGCATAATCTCATAGTCATAGGAACATGTATAAGTCATGAAGAAAGCAATAGCAACATACTAAACGATCGGGTGCTAAGCTAATGGAATGGGTCATGTCAATCAGATCATTCAACTAATGATGTGATCCCGTTAATCAAATAACAACTCTTTGTCCATGGTTAGGAAACATAACCATCTTTGATTAACGAGCTAGTCAAGTAGAGGCATACTAGTGACACTCTGTTTGTCTATGTATTCACACATGTATTATGTTTCCGGTTAATACAATTCTAGCATGAATAATAAACATTTATCATGATATAAGGAAATAAATAATAACTTTATTATTGCCTCTAGGGCATATTTCCTTCAGCAGTAGCGCGCCTCCTCTAAGCCGCGGTACTGTTATAATTCCCACGACCCCACCGCGAAGCTAGTTCTAGCAGCAGCGTGTTAATTTGGAGTGCGCTACTGCTAGGTAGTTTAGCAGTAGGGCCTTTGCCTTTAGAGCGCTACTGCGAAAACTAGCTATCTCCCACCCCCACGCTCTCCTCTATCCGATCCACTCACATTCACACTCACTCCCCCGCAACCCCCCCTCCCGCTCGCCGGTCCTCCCCCGCCGGCCGCCGTCGCCCCTGCCAGCCGCCATCACCTACCCCTCTTCCCTTTGTGCCGCCGTCAACTCCTCCTCCTCACTGGACTCGGTACCGCCCTCCTCCTCCGTCCTCCCTCGACTCACCGCCAGCCAGCCCCTCCTCACTCTGCCTTCCTCCTCCGTCCTACTCTCTTCTCCCTCCTCGAGTCGCCCCTCCTTCTCCCTCTTCCCTGCTACATTTTGATTTAGTAGGCTAGTTCATATGCAACATTTTGATTTAGTTGATTTAGTAGGCTAGTTGATTCAGTTGATTTAGAACATTTTGATTTAGTTGATTTAGTAGGCTAGTTGATTTAGTTGATTCAGAACATCTTGATTTAGTTGATTTAGTAGGCTAGTTAATTTAGTTGATTTAGAACATTTTTATTTAGTTGATTTAGAACATTTTGATTTAGAGTATTTCGTATGCTAGGGGATTTAGTAGGCTAGTTGATTTAGTATGCACCATTTTATTGTTATTTTTTCTGTACATGTATAGGTAGATGCTTTTGTTTTTTTGTAATAAGTTATTTTTTGGCAAAATGTAGGTGCCAATTTAGTTAAATTTGCCACTTGTTCTTTTAATCAATTATCTTAGGCAATAGGGGCCAAACTAGATGAAATGTCTTGGTAGGTGGTACCCTTAGTTGGTAGATATTTGTGAAAAGTTTTTTCGGCAATAGGTGCCTCTAAAATGCTTTATTAGGTGGTACTTTGTCATCTAATATGTTACTAGATCTTAGGATTATAATTGTCCATAAAATTGCTTCTCGCGGAAGAACCAAAAATATCACATGCTACTGTTTTTCTTTCCTGTGAAGTGGATCGTTAATCCTTTGCTCATATTGCTTTAGGAAAATGGCGCCACCACCACCACCACGACTATGTCGACTTTGCAAGTCAAGATGCGCTAGCAGCCTTGCAATTGGCAAGCTATTCGACATCTACTCCCAGCCGAGTTTTCGTCATGCGGCGGTAAGGAATTAGATGAAATGTAACAACCTTTTTATTTTTAGTGTTGGCATTACTACATTGTGTCATTTTGCTTCTTTTACACAGATTGCCCCATGCAATGTGAGGTTGAAATTCAACAAGCTGACAGGAGACACTGTGACATTTGAGGCTCCTGAGGGGGCCGTACACAATGGAGGTTGAGAAAGGATGCAATATGTCGCAGATTGGAGGAGATGGATGGGCCCGTTTCCTCGCCCACATGTGTCTTACTGGTGGTGAGTTGATCAGCTTCTCCTTCAGAGCAGAAAGACCCAAGCTGGCTGTCATTTATGTCAACCTGGTGGAAGTTCATGAAGATGACGAAGTTGATGAAGATAATGAGGACCCACTCGATGAAGATGATGAGAACCCACTTCATGAAGCCATCATAGCTCAAAGAATGAGGCTGAGCGAGGAGGAGGTGTGCAACCTATGGGACATAATTCCGCCACGTGATGACTTTGTCGGGGTACCATTCCTGACCCGCCTGACAAGTACCATGGTCGATCGGCATGAAATGGTATGTTACACTGACTGTAGTAATTTGATGATATATATGTGCTTTATTGTTATACTTACAAATGCAAATTATCCGATGATATGCTTAGTGAATCCGATGATATGCTTAGTGTAGAGTCCAATGATATGCTTTGTGGAATCTAGTTGATGATATGCTTTAGTGTAGAGTCCGATCACATGCTTATTAGTGTAGAATCCAAGGAACTATTATTAGTGTAGATAATCCATATATACTTATTAGTAGAATTCATGATTAATTAGTACAAATATGTAGTACTGTGTCTTTTGATAGTATAGAAATCTAGACTTAATAGAAATATATTTGCAAGAGTTTGTGCGAGGCTATTTATTAATTGATATGTTTTTCTTATTCAGAAATTGCCAAAGAACCTATCTGTGAGTTGTGGTATCGAGCCTGATGAAGAAGGCTCAGCTGGACTACGCCTTACCGCAAGGGGATCCGTCACCACCTGTACTTACCGCATGGACACAGACGGTCGCACACACTTAAACTCGGTTGGGTGGAAGAGATTCCTCGTTGGCAAGAATCTTCGTGTTGGACAGGCCATCCTAATTACTATCAGGAACACCCACCGCCCAGGCTTGAGGATGATGATTGTCGTCGATATCATCTAGAACTACATATGTGTCTATGGCTATATCATCTAGAACTACATATGATGATCATCATCGATATCATGTAGAACTACATAAGATGATCGTCGTCGATATCACCTAGTACTGCTTGAGGATGCATGTTGAGTATATATGAAATTGTTATCTAGTACTCCCTCCGTTCCAAATTACTCATCATGGTTTTAGTTAAAATTTGAACTAGAACCACGACGAGTAATTTGGAACCGAGGGAGTACTACCTAGTACCTATAATGCTTTATGAAATTGATATCTAGTAGTACCTAGTATCTGGAAATTGCAGTTTATTGAAGCTGAAACGGGGTTGGAAGCCGGGGGGAATGATGAAAGATATAGCAGTAGCGCGGGGCCAGAAAATCGCTACAGCTAATTAATAGTAGCGCATTCCGGAAAAGTGCTGCTGATATAGTCAATAGTAGTAGCGCGGGTACAGACCGCGTTACTACTAACAGTTAGCTGTAGCGCCTTATCAGTAGCGCGGCTGCCCGCACTACTGATAGCCTCAAAACCCGCGCTACTACTAGGGTTTTCCCTAGTAGTGACTGTTTTTGATGAGCTGTACTTGTTGTCCAGGGGACCATCTTTGACTGTATTGACTTACAAAGGATACGAGATAAATGGGAATACATTTTACACGATCGCCCAAGATCAAAAGAGCACCAACCAAAACAGCGGTGTCTGCTTTGATGCAGCAACCGAGAGGGGAAATGACACATATTATGGTTACATAGTGGACATATGGGAACTTGACTATGGACATGATTTTAAGGTCCCTTTGTTTAAGTGCAAATGGGTCAATCTGTCAGGAGGCGGGGTACAGGTAGACCCACAGTACGGAATGACAAAAGTGGATCTGAAAAATCTTGGGTACTCCAACAAATTGTTCGTCCTAGCCAATGATGTGGCACAGGTTATCTATGTGAAGGACATGTCTACCAAACCAAGAAAAACATAAGATAAGGAAGCGAATACATCACACGATGAGTCAAAGCGCCACATAGTTCTTTCAGGCAAAAGGGACATCGTGGGAGTGGAGGGCAAGACAGACATGTCTGAAGATTATGAAAAGTTTCGTGAAATTCCTCCCTTCAAAGTTAAGGCTGACCCAAGCATCCTGATAAACGATGAAGACTATCCATGGTTACGGCGCAATAAGCAAATGACACAAGCGAAGAAAAAGTGAAGACTTTCTCCCGCGACTATTATGATGATACCATGCCAACTTTATAACAGACGAGTATGATACCATTCTCCGTTTTGTACATGCACATGCTATGTGGGTGAAATTATGATACCGTGCCAACTTTCAACTTTTTCAGAGTTCATTTGAAATGCTTTAATGTCTTATGGTTCAGTCCTCGTAATACCATTATTCAAATTTTAACTATTCAAATTTTGAAAACTAATGGCACTAACAGAAAGTTTATAATTTTTCTGACCTAAAAGAAAAAAGAATTAAAAATAAAGCAAAAAACTAAAGAAAATAAATAATGCAAAAAACAAAACAAAAAAATGGAAAAAACAATTTTTATAGTAAAGTTAATCAAAAACTTGTGATTCACACAAATTTCAAAGAATTCAAATTTTAACTACTCAAATTAAAAAACTAATGGCACTAACAGAAAGTTTATAATTTTTCTAAAACTAATGGCACTAACAGAAAGTTTATAATTTTTCTGACCTAAAAGCAAAAAAGAATTAAAAAATGAAGCAAAAAATAAAAGAAAATAAATAATGCAAAAAACAAAACAAAAAACTGGAAAAAAACTATTTTTATAGTAAAGTTAATCACAAACTTGTGATTCACACAAATTTCAAAGAATTCAAATTTTAACTATTCAAATTTGAAAACTAATGGCACTAATAGAAAGTTTATAATTTTTCTGACCTAAAAGAAAAATAAATAAAAATAAACTTTAATAAAATAAATAAATATAGCAATAATAAGGATTTTTTTTAAGTAGAAACAAAATAAAATAAATAAAGCAACAAAGAAAACAAAAAAAGTGCCACCTACTGGGCCCCCACGGCCTGAATACGACTAGAAACCCTATCATGGGCCAGGATTCAGGCCCGCAGGAGGCCCAGTAGGCCCACATGCACACAGCGTATGGTTAGGCCCGAAAGCCTACAATTGAGAGGAGCTCAAGAGGGTGGGCGCATCAGCGCTTATAAACCACTCTCGAGCTCCCTCAGCTAGCGAGGTGGTACTAAACTTTTGATGCGGGACAGCACAAGGCCTTTGGTCCCCGTTGGTGCCACCAACCGGGACTAAAGGGGTGCATTGGTGCTGGCTCGTGGCACCAACCGGGACCAATGCACCTCGCCCCTGGCCCATGACCATTAGTCCCGGTTTGTGCCACAAACCGGGACTAAAGGGTTGGTCCTCGTTGCGGTCAGAGTTTAGTCCCACCTCGCCAACCAAAGGGCGCTCACACCGGTTTATAAGCCCGTCCCTCTCTGCCTTGTTGAGCTCCTCTCAAAGTGAAAATAGATGCCCTTATACAGGGAATCTGACCTAAATTCATAGTGAATTTCTCTGAAATTCATAGAAATTTATTATGAATTTAGGTTGAATTCTCTCTATAAGCGCATCTATGCTCATTTTTTAGTAAAGTTAATCACAAACTTGTGATTCACTCAAATTTCAAGGAATTCAAATTTTAACTATTCAAATTTGAAAACTAATGGCACTAACAGAGAGTTTGTAATTTTTCTGAAACTAATGGCACTAACAGAAAGTTTATAATTTTTCTGACCTAAAAGCAAAAAGAATTAAAAAATAAAGCAAAAACTAAAGAAAATAAATAATGCAAAAAACAAAACAAAAAAAGGAAAAAACTATTTTGATAGTAAAGTTAATCACAAACTTGTGATTCACACGAATTTCAAAGAATTCAAATTTTTAACTATTCAAATTTGAAAACTAATGGCACTAACAGAAAGTTTGTAATTTTTCTGACCTAAAAGCAAAAAGAATTAAAAATAAACTTTAATAAAATAAATAAAAATAGCAACAATAAGTATTTTGTTGTAAGTAGAAACAAAATAAAATAAATAAAGCAACAAAAAACAAAAAAGTGCCACCTACTCGGCCCCCATGGCCTGAATACGACTAGAAACCCTACCATGGGCCAGGATTCAGGCCCGCATGAGGCCCAGTGGGCCCACAGGCACACAACATACGGTTAGGCCCGGAAGCCTACAATTGAGAGGAGCTCGAGAGGGTGGGCGCAGCAGTGCTTATAAACCACTCTCGAGCTCTCTCAGCTGGCGAGGTGGTACTAAACTTTTGACGCAGGGCAGCACAAGGCCTTTGGTCCCGGTTGGTGGCACCAACCGAGACTAAAGGGGGGCATTGGTCCCGGTTGGTGGGACAAATGCCCCCCTTTAGTCTCGGTTGGTGGCACCAACCGGGACCAAAGGCCTCTGCCTCCCGCCCTTTGGGATGCTGAAAAGAGACCTTTGGTCCCGGTTGGTGCCACCAACCGGGACTAAAGGGGGGCATTGGTCCCGGTTTATGCCACGAACCGGGACCAATTCTCTCAGTATATAAGAAACCACTTAGCATTTTTCAGATTCATCTCTGCATCAGTTGCCCCGCCCCGACGTCGCCCGTCGCCCAAACGCCGTCCCCGCGCCCCCGTCGTCGATCGCCCCTGCCGCGTCGCCGCCAAGCTGCCCCGACGCCGCCCGCACCCCCACCGACGTCGTCGCCCGCGCCCGTTGTCGCCATCGCTGTGGGGAAGCACCACGCCGGCTCCCGCAACCCGTTCATCCCCGAGGCCGTTCGTCCGCCGCTGCACCGATTCCGGCCGGCGACCTCGACCCCTCCCCGCGCTGTGAGCCCCTGCCTCCTCCCCTTTCCTTCTCATTACCGTCCCCGCACGCCATCCGTAAGCGCGCGCCACCGCCAACCATCGTCGTCGTCACCGTATAATGCTCTGTATATGCTCACTCTATGTATGTATGTATGTATGTTCACTGTATAATGCTCATTTTTGCATTTTTTGGTACCAAGAAAAAGGTCTATTTTTTGGTGATATGTATGTTCATATGCTCATTAATATTTAGGAAAATGTTCATATGCTCATTTAAGAAAACGTTCATATGTAACATTTAAGAAAAAAAGTAAATGTATGTATGTTCATATGCAAAGAATTATTTTTGGATGAAATGAGATGAGATGAGATGTGTTTTGTGTTGGAGAAGAAAAGAGGAAGAAGGAAGAAGGAAGAAGAAGGAAAAGAGGGTCGAGGGGGGGTCGATATACCCCCTCCCCGATAACATTTTTTCCATGTATATATGCAAAAGTTACATTTTTAGAAAAGTTTTATATATCTAGCTAGGAAAGGAAGAAGAAGAAAAAGAATGAGAGGAAAAAGGAAAATAAGAAGAGGAAGAAAGGAGAAGAAGAGGAGAGCAAGAGGAGGAGAAATAAATAAGAAGAAGAAAAAATAAGAAAAAGAAGAGGAGAAGAAGAAAGGAATAGAGGAGAAGAAGAGAAAATAGAATCTACTCTATGCCTTTCTTCTTCTCCTCTTTTTTTTTTCTTTTTTTTCTCCAATCTTCTCCTCTATTAATATCTTATTCTCCTCTTTTTATTTCTTCTTCGTCTTCTTATTTTTTATCGGATATGTCGTTGTCGATATACACCATGTCCCGATAACTTCAACACGAGGGGGGGGGGGGGGGTTCGACCTACCCCCTCCCCGATAACATTATTTTCCCATGTATGTATGTCGTCGTTGTCGATATAACCCCCTCCTGGATAACTTCGACTGTGATAACTTATACCACGGGAGCAGCCCCCGGCCCTCTCACTCGACAAAAACTCTCAAGGACACCCAAACCCTAGAAAAAAACGATGTCGGTCTCCTACCCCCTCCCGCCGCGTCCCGACCCTTGAAATGTTGCCGAGGCCACCTGTCGGTGTCAAAACCGACAGATCTCAGGTAGGGGGTCCCGAACTGTGCGTCTAGGTCGGATGGTAACAGGAGACAGGGGACACTTTGTTTTACCCAGGTTCGGGCCCTCTCGATGGAGGTAATACCCTACTCCTGCTTGATTAATATTGATGATATGGGTAGTACAAGAGTAGATCTACCACGAGATCAAGGAGGCTAAACCCTAGAAGCTAGCCTATGGTATGATTGTTGTATATGGACTTGATTCTGTCCTACGGACTGCAACCCTCCGGTTTATATAGACACCAGATAGGGTTAGGGTTACACAGAGTCGGTTACAATGGTAGGATATCTAGAATATCGCATCGCCAAGCTTACCTTCCATGCCAAGGAAAGTCCCATTCGGGCATGGGACGAAGTCTTCAATCTTGTATCTTCATAGTCCAGGAGTCCGGCTGAAGGTATAGTCCGGCTACCCAAACACCCCCTAATCCAGGACTCCCTCAGTAGCCCCTGAACTAGGCTTCAATGACGACGAGTCCGGCGCGCAAATTATCTTCGGCATTGCAAGGCAGGTTCTTCCTCCCAGTCCTTCATAGAAGATTGTAAACACCAAGAGTAGTGTCCGGCTCTGCAAAATAAGATTCCACATATTGCCATAAAGAGAATAATATTAACACAAATCAAATCTACTGACGTATTCTGCAGTGCGCCATCACACTACAGCCAAGCCCTTTACTCGAATCGTTTTTACTTTTCCACCTCAGCATGTTTTGCGAGGCAGTTTCCTTGGCACGTCTTGTCAAAGCAGAGATCGTGTACCCTTTTTACGGGATTCTCATCAATACGGACGTGGGTAACCCAACCGCACCATTTATCATGGTGCTCGGGAGGCAAGCGGGTTTTATTAGGCAGGTGGGGACGCATAACCGCATCCGCCTATATAAGGGGATAAGGATCCACCCTTTTTACCTACGCCTTCTTCCTCCCTTGCCTACCCATCTCTCGCACACCCGAGCTCCAGCGCCCAAGCCCGCACTTCCCACCTCAACATTATCCAGCAATGTCCAGAGCGGGAGGCAAATGGATGGTCTCCTCTGTTACGGAGGGTAAAACAAGAAGCTAAGGAAGGCCGGCTATCTGTCCAAGGACATCGCGTACCGGCTTCCCGAGGAGGGGCGGCTTATCCCCACCCCAAGGCCCCATGAGAGGGTGGTATTTCTCCTCCACTTCCTCCGCGGACTGGGTTTTCCACTCCACCCATTTGTCCAGGGGCTCATGTTCTACTACGGCCTGGATTTCCACGATCTGGCTCTGAACTTCATCCTCAACATCTCGGCGTTTATCGTCGTGTGCGAGGCTTTTCTCCGCGTCCGCCCCCATTTCGGCCTCTGGCTCAAGACTTTCAACGTCAAGCCCAAGGTGGTGAGCGGCAGCCAGGCGGAGTGCGGAGGCGCCATGGCGGGCAAGATGGCCAACGCCCTATGGTTCGAGGGCTCTTTCGTGGAGACCCTGAAGGGATGGCAATCCGGGTGGTTTTACATCACCGAGCCACACGATCCAGAATGGACCGCGGCCCCCGAGTTCCGATCCGGAACCCCCACGCGGCTTGTGTCCTGGAAAGAGACAGGCCTGTCATGGGGTGACGAAAAAGAGGTGACCGGATTGCAAACATGCATCCAGTCCCTGGTGAACAAGCCAGTCCGGCTAGTTAATATAATCCAGGTTATGCTCGTCCACCGGATCCTCCCGTGCCAACAACGGGATTTCAATCTGTGGGAGTTGGACCCGGCGCAGCATCAAACCCTCAGCAGGCTCTTCGACAAAACGTACGAGGATGCCTGGAAGATGCTATTCAAGGGCGCCGAGGCTCCCGCATCCGCCTCTGAGGACCGCAGATACAGCTCGCAGCGTCACGCTAGCAAGGTATGCCATCTACACGTTTTACAGGATGTTAAGCTTTTTTCATAGTTTGACTCTATGCGGGATCTAAACTCCCTTACCTTTGACAGGCTTGGCGGGCGATAGCCGAACCAATTAACTGTCCGGCTCCGTTGCCCGAAGACCCAGCCCCAGCTCTACTAGTGAAGCTGCTGGCTCCGGCGCCTTATGTGGTGCCGGAAAAGAAGGCCAAGAAGAAGAAGACCACGGGGACTCGAAATAGTACCCATAATGTGGTGCTGTCGGACTCGTCATCCGACGAGTCCGAGACACCCTCTTCCCATGAAAACGAGGAGGAGGGAGAAGAAACCTCTCCCCCTCCAGCGGGGGGATGAAAGAAAAGGAAGGCCGCCCCAGTGGAGGGGCCGAACGGTCCAAGAAGAGGAAAACCCCTCCACCGGACTACGCCCCCGACGCCGACGAGGGCGAAGAGGAGTGGCCGGAAAGGGCCAGGCGTCCGGCGAAATCATAAGTGTTCTGATACGAGAGTAACTCATGATATTCCTTTTGTTGCACAGCTTCCCTTAATGTCGAATATAATCATGTAGCCCGCCCCGGGCCGCACTCAACGAGTCGTCGAGCAGCTCCCTGGATTCATCGGACGTGAACTCTGTTCCGCCTGCTGTCTCCCCCCGCACTGCGGATGACGCCGAAGTGGCGTCGTAACGAGCTCCGGAGCAGGAGGAGGTGGTCCTGGAGGAGCCGCAAGGCGACCTCCCGGACCGCAGGAGTGAAGGGGACAAGACCCCCCAGGGCTCCAAGTCCGCCCTTAAGTCGGACACCATGCCGGAATCTTCAACAATTCCGGATCGCGGCAGGCGAACTTCTTCCAAGAGGAGCAAGCCTTCTGAGCCGGCAGCCTCCGTCCAACCGGAGGTGCCGGACAATCTGCTGGAGGTGCTTGCACTACACCACAACACTACATTTCCAACAGCCTAGTTGGTCGGGAAAACAACTTCCCTCAACTAACAGTCGGTCGAGGAAGACTATTGCCAACCGACCATGTCTGTTGGGGAAATTCCAGACGGGAAAGGCCTTTCCCGACCGACATATCTTTCCCGACCGACTACTTGATGGCTATGGTGTATCTTTCCCGACCGAGAAGTTGTTGGGCTTGCCATGGGCCTTCCCCGACCAACAGCCCGTTGGGGTAGCCGTGGGCCTTTCCCGACCATCTGTCGGATGGGAATTCTTTCCCGACCAACATTCTATTGGGCCTGGTTTAGCCTTTCCCAACCGACTGCCGGGTAGGGTTTGTTTTGCCAACCAACAATCAGACGGTGTTTTCTTTTGCGACAAAAAATTCATCTACATTTTGTTTATCCAATCACAGCTTTAACTAACATATGGTACTAATTGTCTCATACATATAGTTCATGTGCTCTAAGCATAATCAAGAAGACATCATACATCAGGTTCACATCAAGTGCACCAAACATTTTTTATTCCATTAACTAATTGGCACATACATACACTTCATTCTGTTCTAAACATAACCACCAATACACCATACATCAGGTTCAGCAAAGGACAGCTAAAAGACTACAAGTATGAGAGATCAGTTGTACAAAATGAAGAGTAAAACATTCAGTTGATGCGAATCTCTAGCTTCATGGTTCATTGTGAGTCGAGTCCTTATGTTTTCTTCCTACAATAGTTAAACAAGTCAAACTTATTAGAATGCTCAATTAATTTATGAAATTGAATGCAGGCAGAATTCATGTGTGCACTATGCACACGCAACAACAGAAAGAAGAATACACTTAACTAATCTACAAAACTAGAATTCTGGTGTGAAGACCGCCAATCAACATCCAGCAGTAGCCATGAATGTGGCATAGAAGCCCTCTGTCCACCTGTCTATCCATTTGAAAGGAAATTCATCGTTTACTTTGTATGATTGCTGATCATATAGTGTCCTGGGGATATACTTAAGTTACTGTACATAGGTACTACCAGCCAATATTCCAACACTTGTTTCCATAAAAATAAACATACAACTTTATAGATAGTGGATAAAGTGAGCTGGAAGCAAAATAAATATAACTGTGACTCTTTCAGTAGATGTACAGAATTCTAGTAGTTCGCACTGGATATTGCTAGCTGATAGCTAATTATAGATGCGACTCTTTCTGAATGCCCAAAAGTATCGTCTTAGCTCACCTAACATTGTTTTGGGCAGGAAGGGAGAACACTTATAAGGTACATCTGTCCAAACGGTTCCAACATTTTCGCCCTGAACGGAAATAGGAATAAGAACAAATGAAACCTAAAAAAAATAAGAGTAAGAAGAAAAGAGGCTACAATACCAAAGTAGATTAACCTGGTATCCCTGCCATGGTAGGCGGATGCAGACTAGTATTTAGCTTTGACCTGAATACACCATGATAATTGAAATAATTAGTATTGGATTATATACTCTATTGAATTTGTCCCAAAAGGGTAAAATTCCAGATTGTATAATCAAAGCCATGAACAAAATCCATCAAAATCAGGCATTTACAGCAAGTAGGCTGGAACCAATATACTAATATTCCAGATTGTACCGTATTTTTTTAGAAAGAAACAAATATACACAAAAATGACAGCGAAAAATAATCACTTGACTATCCTACTATAAGTGAACGGCAGGGTAACTACTACATTGTACTAACATTTGCCATAGTTTTGGTTAAACAAATACAGGACAACATCCATGTAAACCACCTTTCTAAGAGCATTTCCATGTTATGAACCTGCATGATCTATGACCCTTTAGGTATATGCTCCAGGAACTAATTAAGTTATGCACTTTTTCTGTTGATATTAAGATCTGCTATAGCTTCCTCCATTGCTTGATGATGCACTGTATATGTTTATACCTTCATATCCAAAACTATTTCCTTTCTTGTCTAAGTACCCCTGACACGGCAGAGGTAAGAATATATTTGGTGCTTTTGTTTTTTGTACAGATGGAAAAAAATATAGGGATACCAGTAGAGCGACTACAGAAACTTTGACAGTTCTTCACAGCCACAACCCTTTTACTCAAGGAGTAAGGGGAACATGATGCAAGGAATGCAACTTCAGCACTTGGATAGTAGTAATTAGAAGACAATAGGAAAGTATATTAGAGTTTCTTGTTTAATGTACCCCAGTTTTTTCTTTGTTTATTTCTTGGATGATCTTTCAACATACCAACCGTACCAATTACTGTGGTAGTTTCAGATTAACACCTGAGATTAGTATGCCATGATATTAACAGCAAATGGCCAGGAATGACATATGTGGCACAATTTATATATATTCCCCATGGTCTACACATGAGGAGGGGGAGCGGGAATAGCCAGTGAATGTCCAGTAACTTTATTGAAGGATAACCAAGTTACCTGATAAATCTCATTGAAAGAGACAAGAAATAGGCCAAAGACGCAAGTTTTCCTTTTATGAATGTACATATATAATATCAGTATAATCTCATGCTTTTGTTTGCCCTAGAATGTATTATTGCTAAACAAGCATGATCCTGCAGGGATAACTACAACATGTCTATACATTTGATCCTGCAGGTACGACTTAATAGCCAAACAAAGCATAATAACCCACCTTTCAGGATTCCAGGCGTCATTCCGATCCCATTGAATAGTGGCATTCCTGGTTAGTACTCTGTTTCCACCCTTCATTTGCTGGGCAGTGTTTTAAATGTTCACCTACAAGGTTTTAAACATGGTGTTACATTTTCCATACAAGAATAACTATAAGAAATCAAAATCTGAAATAAACAAGTTGAACACAAGTTGTTATTTGTCAAGGAAGACCAAGCGTATGATAGCCAATTCAGCAAAGAAAAACATGGTGTTCATAGAGCAGATGCTTACCATCTCTCACCAAGTAGTCTTGTTCGGCTCAACACTAAATTTCATTTATTTTAGAGAAGCGCAGATGTAAAACATATCTAAATAACAGATTGATGCCCCCTTTCTTTACTGTACACTTAACTCAATCAAGCATGTAAGAAAGACACTAACCCAGGAAGGAATCAAACTGTGCCGCACTGGCAGGACATGGTCATGAACACCATAATTAATTGGACTATGATTACCATGAGAAATATCTAGAAGTTAAATCGCAGGGTCAACAGACTTTGATGGCTGCAATGGAAATTTCAAAGCTTTAAAAGAGAAACTGTACTACACGAAACTGCTAGTTTTGATGTCACCTGTAGGTGAAAACACTTGCAATACTAAAGTAATCTACTTCAGCAATCAACATGCATGATCTGTGTTTAAGGAAAATCAAAAGTGTGAAAAGGGATTGTATACATTCATGACATCCACACATAAGGAGGGCCTCATTACATGGGGTGGAGAAACTCACCGAAGTGGTTGCAACAAGCACCTTAGATGGATAATCACTTGAAGATGAATGCCCACGGTGCAGTTTTCTGAAGAAAAAAATCACATAAGAAACAAAGCCTAAACAAAACATTCAGTACTTGTTCACACACTGCATTGGCTGGGAGCTACTAGGAATAAACTAGGATAACATATTAGAAAAGCTTAGAGAAGCTCTGTTAAGAAAAAAAATACATATTGTTCTTTATTGTTTAGTACATATTGTTCTTTAGCTCTAATATATAACCATCAAAATACGGTCTACCAACTTCAATAAATCTAGCAGCCAAATTAGTTATAGAAAAGCATTACCTAATATATAACCATCAAATTAGAGTCTAACAACTTCGAAAAATCTAGCAACCAAATTAGTTATAGACAAAGCATTACTTGGATATTCAGCTCATCAATTTTATAAAAAAAGATATGTTTGCTAGCCACCATTTCCTGTTCTTTTTACTATTTTAGGTATTGACGTCAGTTTTGAATTAAAGTGCCAGGCTCCAAGATACTAAATCACAACATCATATACTGAAAAAAAGAAAAAAGATCCTGGACATACTACATCTTATGAACAAAATTCATCTAAAACTGAAATTATTTCGAGTAATCATATACCAACAGATATAACGATAATGTTTTCTAAGCAAAGAACCACCACATACAGTGCACTAAATCACAGATGAAGAAACATAATGTTGAAGGATTTTTTAGAGAGAGAGAGAGATGGAGGGAGGGAGGGAGAGAGAGTTGCCTCTGAAGATGGATATGGTCTCTTAAAGATGAACCCTAGACGTCTGGCCTTCTGAAGAAGAACCTCCCGGTGGTGGTGTGTTCTAATCTGGGAGATGAATTTGGTTGTCAGGTTCGGGAAAGGGAGAAGGGGGGAGGGGATGGAGTTGCCTCACCATGGGAAATCGCCGGCTGCCACAGCAGGGAGAAGGGGGTGGCGACGGTAGGGCGGTGTGGGGGCACTCGTGGAGAGGCAGGACGACGCGGGGGCAGCGGTGGACAAGCAAGATGGCGTGGAGCAGTGCTCCGCCACGGCCGACAAGAGCTTCCGGCGCAGGTTGAGCCTGGTCTTCGCCGGGATCTACTCGGTGCCCAGGACGACGAGGAGGCCAGATTTCTTGGTGACAGGGTGGGGGTGGAGCACCTTAGAATAGGTGAGGGTTTGAGCTCGTGAGGGGTGGGCGGCGGGAGGGTTTGAGGACGACGGCGCGATGCAGCGGCGGCCGGAGAGAGCAGTGAGTGACGCGATGTTGGGCGGCGACGCGAGTGGCGGCTCGTGGTGGGGAATTAGGGATTTCACGGTACTCGGAGGGAAATAGAGTGAGGTTCGCGGGCTGGGCCAAAATTCAGCGCTAACGATTTTCATTTGCGCGTGCTTGGCCCATGTAGCCACAGGCGGTCGGTCGGCATTATTTACCGACCCACAGTTTAATGGGCTTAGGAGAATTCCCGACCGACCGCTCGATGGCAAATGTGCATGCATTCCCGACCGATAGTTTGTTAGCGTACAAATGTTTTTCCAACCAACAGTCCGACGAGAGTTTTAACAACCAAAGATCGGTCGGGAATAGACATCTTTCCCAACACACATCAGTAGGGAATACATTACCGTGGTGTAGTGTGGAAGGCGCCTCCATCGACGAGGAGCACCGTACTATTATGAGTACGGTGATCCAGAAGGTTCAGTCCGCCAAGAGCGGGCTGAATGAAGCTTGCGCTAGCCTCCTAACAGGCTTCGAGGTAAGTAAAAATATGTAAAAATATTACCGCATAGACAGTAGCCCCTGATGCTCTGTTTGGCGTTCGGAAAGAAAAGCCGAATAGAGGATCTATTAAATTTCGCAGGAGTCTAATAATGAAGAGCTAATATGCGTATGTAGGCTTCGCTGCTAGCCACCGCCGCACTGACTGCGGAGGTGGATGCCCTGAAACAGGGACTCGAGCGGTCTGAGGAAGAGCTCGGCCTTGCCAAGCAGCAGCTCGAGGAGAAAGAAGGTAAGAAATACCTTATAAAAAAGTGCCTATAGAGAGGCGTGATTGTAAAAAATAACAGGATTGTACTGCTTATTGTAGGGGCCACGACTGAGGTGGCGACCCTCAAGCAGGCGCTGTCCGAGGCCGAAAAGAAAATGGCCGCAGAGCGGACCGAGCGAGAGAAATTTGGGGCTCAGGTCGGCGAGGTGCAGCAAGAGCTTCAGGCTCTCATGAAAAAAACATGAGAGTTTGGAGCTTGAGTGGAAGACCCAAGCGTCCGAGCTCGCGACGGCCCTTGAGACTGCCAAGTCTGCCAAGGCCGAAGCCCAAAAGGCCCTCTGAGAGTTGGAGGATATGAAAAAGATAGCAGCGGGTAAGGCATTCTTTATGCAAAGCAGAAATATAAAAGTAAACTACTTCTTACTTACCCGAATCCGGAGTTCTCCAGGGGCATTCGCAGATCTTCCCCGCACCGTATCCGATGCCGCCATATTCTACCGAGCTGAAGAGGGCAACTTGACGGAGAAGGTGTTCTGGTCTCAGTATGCTGAGGCCGGACACCCTGTGCCCTTGAGCGACCAGCTGAAACAGCTGGTCGAACTCCACAAGGTGGCCGAACAGGCCATGAAGGGCTTCATAGTTCGGATGTGGCCCGGAGAGGCCCTGCCTGGGAGCTACTTCGGGCTGGTGCGGCGGCTGGTGGAGGCCTGTCCAAGGCTCGAGGTCATCAAGCGCTCCGTCTGCATCGAAGGTGCCCGTAGGGCCCTTGCCCGTGTAAAGGTGCACTGGGGTAAGCTGGACAGTGAGAAGCTTGTGACGGACGGGCCGCCGCCGGGGATGGAGCATCGCAAGCCGGGGAACTACTATAAGGATGTTCTTGTGGGTGCCCGCCTTGTGGCGGATGAGTGCACCAAGGATGTAATTTTTGAATGAATTCGCTCGTGTTTATCCTGTGCGCTGAAAACTTGTTCATATGCGCTAAGCAATGCTTATTGAATTTAAAATATTATTTTCTGTGCGGCCGTTTATCAAAAATTGAGAGATGGCCAGTCGTCGGCTTCTGCCCCCATGCCACTAGTGCTGGGGTGTTCGGTGATAAACCTGGGCGCTCTTTTTCCCATGGTTGGGTCCTTCGAGGGAGGCGCTCAGCACGACGAACCAGGCAATCGGACTATAATGCTTGAACACTCTCAGTTAGCCATAGAACTTTATAATTTTGAATTTCGGCGAAGCCCCTAGTTCGGAAGACCGAGTTCGGGGCGCTATCCACGCCTTGGCTTGGGTTATCCAGCTCCTCGCTCGAAGCGGCATAAGCCTTTAGGGACTCGAAAAACCTCTCGAACAGCGACCGGTCTCTCGCCTCATCATGACAGTCAGTTTTAGCTTTCTCCACTAAGGTGCTTAACCCAGCTCAACCGGGGCACAATCGCAGTGGTTCTCCTAGTGCTACCTTAGCCGATATAGCGGAACGTAAGGCACCAAAACATAGGAGCTGGGCAAACCCAACTATTGACCCAAATCTTGATTCGGAGCCGATGCATATAGTGCTATAAGTTCGGGGCGCCGCACTTGTGAAAGTGTATTTAAAGGGTACTGAAGCCCCTGGCGTACTAGTCGTACCATAGTGTACGGGTGCAACATGTCATCAATGAACATATATATGAAAAGAGTAAGGCAAAAAATAGACAAAAAGCTAAGCATTGTTTATGGAGAGGCTATTTATCAAAGCCGAACAATACAAATGGTGCGGTAAGCAAAAGATATTGGACTATTCAGTATATCCTGACCAGGGGCAGGCCGCGGAATTATATATAAAGTAGGTATACCGCTCGTAACAGAGACCACCTGGGAGTTCCATAATGCGGCATGGCTTGTCTGCCTCCCTTGATCTTGCATCGTTTGTGCGGCAATCGAATTGCCGAACAGGTCGTCCGAAGTATGGAGTCCTGAAAGTAAGAAAAAATTAAAAAAAGAATCCGGCAGCCCCTAGTACGTTTTAAGCCGTATTTTGGGCGTGACGTTATTGTGCCCCTTCCCCTGTGCCCATGGTATTTGAAGGGCGTTGTTATGTACGCGAGGTACTGGTTTCGCTAGGTCGCGAAAGCTGGGGTTGGGGCCGCATTGCTACGCTTGCTCAGAGTGTGCCAGGCGGTCCTATTGTAGGATACTCCGGGCGCGCTTGGCAGTGTCTGGCTTTTTAATGGCCGGACTGGAGAATTGCCTGAGAAGGCTACTTTGTACCTCCGCTGCAAGAGCCGCCGTATGCTCCTCCGTACGGAGGGAGCGTTCGGTGTTTCCGTTGACCGTGATTACTCCTCGGGGGCCTGGCATCTTGAGTTTGAGATATGCGTAGTGCGGCACCGCATTGAATTTTGCGAATGCGGTTCGTCCGAGCAGGGCGTGATAGCCCCTGCGAAACGAGACTATATCGAAGATTAACTCTTCTCTTCGGAAATTATCCGAGGATCCGAAGACCACGTCAAGTATTACTGAGCCTGTATAGTTGGCTTCTACACCTGGTATGACGCCTTTAAAGGTCGTTCTTGTGGGTTTGATCCTTGAGGGTTCTATGCCCATTTTCCGCACTGTGTCCTGATAAAGCAGGTCCAGGCTACTGCCGCCGTCCATGAGGACTCTTGTGAGGTGAAATCCGTCGATGATTGGGTCATGAACCAATGCGGCGAAGCCGCCATGACGGATGCTAGTGGGATGGTCCCTTCGATCAAAAGTGATCGGGCAGGAGGACCATGGGTTGAACTTTGGGGCGACTGGCTCCATCGCGTATACGTCCCATAGCGCACGCTTCCGCTCCCGCTTGGGGATGTGGGTTGCGTATATCATGTTCACCGTATGCACTTGTGGGGGAAAGCCCTTCTGTCCATTGTTGTTCGGCGGCTTGGGCTCCTCGTCGTCGCTGTGTAGCCCCTTATCTCTGTTTTCGGCTCTTAACTTGCCTGCCTGCTTGAACACCCAACAATCCCTGTTAGTGTGATTGGCTGGGTTTTTGGGGGTGCCATATATCTGGCACAAGCGATCGAGTATTCGGTCCAAACTGGACGGGCCCTGAGTATTCTTTTTGAATGGCTTTTTCCGCTGACCGGATTTATAGCCTCTGAATCCGGCATTGATTGTCGTGTCTTCATTGCTGTCGCTGTTAACGTGGCGTTTTTGGTTGTTTCGACGTGTCCTGCCACTTTTGTCCTTGGTATCTAAATTACCAGGGTTATTTGATAAGTTGTTACTACGAGCTAGCCAGCTGTCTTCACCCGCGCAAAAGCGGGTCATGAGTGTCGTGAGGGCTGCCATAGATTTCGGCTTTTCCTGTCCCAGCTGCCGGGCAAGCCACTCGTCGCGGATGTTATGCTTGAAGGTTGGTAAGGCCTCTGCGTCCGGACAGTCGACTATCTGGTTTTTCTTTGTTAGGAACCGTGTCCAGAATTGTCTGGCTGATTCTTCTGGCCGCTGAATTATGTGGCTTAAGTCATCGGCATCCGGCGGTCGCACGTAAGTGCCCTGGAAGTTGTCGAGGAATGCGGCTTCCAGGTCCTCCCAAGAACTGATTGAGTCTGCTGGCAAGCTGTTAAGCCAATGTCGGGCCGGTCCTTTAAGTTTGAGCGGGAGGTACTTGATGGTGTGTAGATCATCGCCGCGTGCCATGTGGATGTGAAGGAGATAATCCTCAATCCATACCGCCGGGTCTATGGTGCCATCGTATGATTCGATGTTTACGGGTTTAAAGCCCTCTGGGATTTTATGATCCATTACTTCATTCGTGAAGCATAGCGGGTGTGCGGCGCCTCTGTACTGGGCTATATCATGGCGCAACTCGGAAGAGCTATGTCTGTTGTGTTCGGCCCGGCCGGATTTGTTGTATCCGGCGTGAAGATCATTGTCACATGCCGTAGGGTGCCTGCGCAATCCGTAGATCGATCTTGTCTGTCTTACTTTGTCCTCCAGTATGTCTCGCAGGTCGGGCGCATTTTCCCGTGCCTTAGTTGTGCGGCGTCGGGGCATGGCTTGGGTGGAGGGCTGAGAGGCCTCTCTGTCGCAGCCACGAGGTGGCCGGTCTGCCATGTCATGCGCTGGTGATGTAGGTGCTTCCTCCTCTGATCGGGGTAGCAGCCTGCGCTTCGGGTAACTCTTGGAGGGGCGTTCGAGTTCATACTCTTCGGCCGCAAGGACTTCAGTCCATCTGTCAGCTAGCAAAACTTAGGCAGCTCTAAGCTGTTGCTGCTTTTTCTTGAGGCTGCTTGCCGTGGCTAAAAGCCTACATTCAAAACGCTCTTGTTCGGCGGGGTCTGATGGTATGACGAATTCGTCGTCATCGAGGCTTGGCTCGTCTTTGGAGGGAGGCGTATAGTTATCATCCTCGACCTCTCGGTCTGCCGCTCTCTCATGAGGGCTGGCTTTTCCATCTTCCTGTGCCGAATCTTGCTGGGGTGGGTGTTCTTCGGCGCTATCCGGGGTAGTATTATCTCCCGTGCCGGAATCACTGTTTTTGCCTTGGCGGGATTTAGAGCGGCGCCGCTGACGCCGGCGCTTTGGCTGTTTCTTGGGGGCGTCATCCCTCATTGTTCCATCGCCATCTCCGTCTTTTGGAGTATCCACCATGTATATGTCATATGACGAGGTGGCGTTCCAGCGCCCTACAGGTGCTGGTTCCTGTTCGTCTCCTATATCGTCGTCCATGCCGTCGATGTCTTCGGAGCCGAAGTCCAGTATGTCGGTTAAATCGCCGACAGTGGCTACAAAGTGGGTGGTGGGTGGGTTTTTGAATTTCCTCACCGTCCGTATCCCACCCTTGCTGACCATAGTTTGGCCAGGGCTCTCCTGATAAAGAGAGAGATTTAAGGGAATTCAGGATGTCTCCAAAAGGCGAATGCTGAAAGATGTCCGTGGCGGTGAACTCCATTACCGGCGCCCAATCGGATTCAATTGGCAGGGGTGCGGGGGGCTCGGAGTTCGGAGAGGAATCCGGCTCCTCGGAGTCACGGGCCACGCGGAGTGCGGGGCTGGAGTTCGGATCGATCGCCTCTGAGATCGCAGCCGCTGAGGCAGCGTCCAACCGCTGATCCTCGATCGGCGCAGTAGGTTCCAAATCAATGGTCAAAACCGATGCGTATGCGGCCTCCAAGGCGCTGTTCGGCGGCAGAGCTATATCATGCCCATCGAGACAGTGCGGCACGCTTGGCTGTGGCTCGAATCCGTCGAAGATCAAGTCCCCGCGGATGTCAGCCGTGTAGTTTAGGCTTCCAAACCTGACCTGATGGCCAGGGGCGTAGCTTTCGATCTGCTCAAGGTGGCCAAGCGAATTGGCCCGCAGTGCGAAGCCGCCGAAGACGAAGATCTGTCTAGGGAGAAAAGTCTCACCCTGGACCGCATCGTTGTTGAAGATCGAAGGAGCCATCGGGCCTAAAGGCGACCACACAGAGGAACTCTCAATGAAAGCACCAATGTCGGTGTCAAAGCCGGCAGATCTCGGGTAGGGGGTCCCGAACTGTGCGTCTAGGCCGGATGGAAACAGGAGACAGGGGACACTTTGTTTTACCCAGGTTAGGGCCCTCTCGATGGAGTTAATACCCTACTCCTGCTTGATTAATATTGATGATATGGGTAGTACAAGAGTAGATCTACCACGAGATCAAGGAGGCTAAACCCTAGAAGCTAGCCTATGGTATGATTGTTGTATATGGAGTTGATTCTGTCCTACGGACTACAACCCTCCGGTTTATATAGACACCGGATAGGGTTACGGTTACACAGAGTTGGTTACAATGGTAGGAGATCTTGAATATCGCATCGCCAAGCTTGCCTTCCACGCCAAGGAAAGTCCCATCCGGACACGGGACGAAGTCTTCAATCTTGTATCTTCATAGTCCAGGAGTTTGGCTGAAGGTATAGTCCGGCTACCCGAACACCCCCTAATCTAGGACTCCCTCGCCACCCCAAACCCAGAATAAGCCAGGTCTACGTTTGCCACTAATATATCCACCTACTGTCATGTTTGTGTAATAATTGCCATGTTGTAATATTTGCAGAAACAATGGAGCACGTACGAGACGAGGAAGCAAAAGAGGTGTTGGGGGACATAATCTTAGCCGGAGGTGATGTCTTGTCATATCTTAACGAAAATGATGGTCTGGAAGAACAGGGTGAAGAATAAGCAGGCTACGGTAATCGAAGAATGGAGGAGGAAAGACATGATTATGATGGCTCCGGTGACCCAATGCTGGTGCAAGAAGGAGCCCGTGGTGACGGCTCCAGTGACCAAACAGACTTCGGCCAGGTAAATATATTAGTTAAGCCTATGATGACTAGCTAATTGATGCATTCATTGTTTTGGTATGTACACATATTAATTAACTCTCATCTTTCTTATTTTTTCTAGCCCTCAGGATCGAGCACAACTTCGATAAAGAGACGAGGCCCGAAGAAAAAGTTGCGCTCGTATGAAAGGTTTGAGATCACAGCATTCGCGCGCGATGGCATGCCGATTGAACCCATCCGGACAAAGGAAGCATTTGCTGCTCAGTGCGGGGTTCTTGTTAGGGACAAGATCCCGATCAGCATCCACCAATGGTATAAGCCTAAGAACGAAGACCCTGAGGTGTCTTATGTCAATGATATGCAGAAAGATGATCTTTGGACTGAGCTGAAGGCAAATTTCACCCTACCGCCAGAGGAGGATCCGGAGAAGCCAGTTAAAGAGCAATTAATCAAGTCTCATGCTCTTAAGAAGATGGCAGACCTATTCAGGAGTCGGAAGAATGAGCTAAAAACGTTTGTCGACAAAGAAGAGACACCAAAATTCATAGGCAAATATGAGAAGATCAGAGATCACTGGCCTGCATTTGTGGCCCACAAGACATCGGAAAAGAGTAAGAAGATGTCGGCGACAAACAAGAAAAATGCTGTGAAGAAGAAGAAGCTTCACCATCACACGAGGTCAAGTGGCTACCTCAAAGCCCGGCCTAAGTGGGCCAAGGCTGAGAATGATCTGCTCGATAAAGGGATCGAAGCAGATACAATGAACTGGCCAGACCGTTGCCGGACGTGGTTCTTCGGGGCTGGCAGAACCTTGGACCCTATATCAGGGAAGTGCGTTTGGACGGACGAGCAAATGAGCATACCAGTCAAGAGGCTTAAGCACTATATCAATGCAGCACAGCAAGGGATGTTCATTCCAGACAGAGAGAACGACGAGCTCACAATGGCCCTCGGGAATCCTGAGCACCCTGGATGAACACGAGGCACGCCAGGCTCCGTTCCGTGGAAGGCTGGTTTTCTGGACGCAGGCAGTTACAAATGCCAAGAGAGCAGGAAAAAAGTGGAGCATGCCCAAATTCAGACGCTGCACGAAAGGGTTCAAGCGCTAGAGGAACGAGAAGTAGCTCGCAGCAAGCGACCTGCCGAAACTACCCCCTAAGCTACCCCACCATCTCAGTGGATAAGCAGCGTGGCTTCCACCGAGCTGCTTCAGCCGGAGCATGTCTTGATGGCTCCTGCTAGCTACCCCGTGGATGCTATCACGGAGTCTCAACATTGCCACCTTATGACACAATGGCAGAACTTCAAAGTCAAGGCGGCTGTCGGCTCAGTTCGACCTCCTGAACCTGGAGCAACTTTTCACTATCGTCCAATTCCAGAAGGATATGCCAGGGTGACAGTGGATGAAATAACGGATGGACTTGAGGACCTCCAGCTTGACTACCCTACCGGTGAAGGGGAGACTCGGCTGGGTTCTTGTCTATTGACTCCATGCCTATGGCGGAATGAGCTCATCAACCTTCTGAACTGGACGCCTCCGCCTCCTCCTCCTCCTCCGGCGATTCAGGGCACTCCGCCTCCTCCTCCGCCTCCTCCTCCGGCGAGTGATCAGGGCACTTAGTCTCCTTCTCCGGCGCGTGGCGGCACTCCGCCTCCTTCTCTGCCTGCGCCGGCGCGCCCGAGCAGCCAGCCTCCTCCTTCTCCGCCTCATCAGCAAGGGCGGAAGAGACCCGCCGCTGCTCCGGCTGCTCTGGCTCGTCGTAGTCCTTCTCCGCCTCGTAAGCAAGGAAAGAAGACAGCCGCAACCACTCTGTCTGCTCTGCCGGCGTCTAGCAGTACAGCCAGAGGCGGGAGGCAATACAGATTCGGTCCTTCTCTGAAGACTCCAGAGAAGTTACCATACGAGAGGACCCCGGAGGAGAATGCAAAGATCGTGTGAGCCAAAGTGACGAACTTCTTTGAAGGGGGAAAGCAAAGAAACATCCACCTCCGAAGGAGAAGGTAGATCCGGTGAAAGCGAAGCGCACTCTGGCTGCCCTGAAAAAACCAGCAAAGTCTTTGCCGAAAGGCAACTATGAGCGCATTATTGCAAAGACATTTGTCGAAGCAGAGCGGTTGGGAAGTACTGTCAGTGATCAAAGGATAAAAGAACGATGAGCTGGGAAAAAAATTGCCCAGCTCGGCGAACAAGCGAACCAATAGTGCCCCCCACTAAAGGTGTCTAGCGACATCATCGCTAATGATCCGAGGATGGTGCCCGGTTATAGCAATCTTGGAGATTACCTGCCCAACGATGTACATTATGATTTCTTGGAGGTGGAGGAACACAAATACGAGTACGGGAAGCCTCTCGTCAAAGATGAAAGATCTCTAACAACGATGATGCGAAGATTCCATGATTGCTACATGAAAACCTACAGAGAGTCTGGGGGGAATACTTTGACGCTGAGAGTTAGAGAGGAGCATGACCTCGTTGGAATTGAACTATTGAATGTTCCATTTGAGGAGTTCTTCCAGTTTTTCAATCAAAAGGCCCTCGATAAAGCAACGGTCACTTGCTACTGTCTGTAAGTAGTACTACTTCTGTCATTAAGTCTCTCTATATAGGCCAACTCTTTCATTGCATGTATTTATAATTATCCTCACTATATTATGCAGATTGAAGATCGCCGAATTGAAGAAAAGACAAATCGGTGATATTGGGTTCATTAACACAAATCTCATAGATGCAAATGAGGTAAAATATCGTGCCGAAGATACCGAGGCCAACTTGCTATGATCGTTGGTAATAAATGAAAACAAAGATATAATACTCTTTCCTTACAACTTCAAGTGAGTGTTACTGTCTTGTGCATATTCAGTTTCCCTTATTAGTCCAGGTTATAGTAATGTAATTGATGAGTTATGCATGTGTGCTCAGCTTCCACTCTATTCTCCTAGAGATTAAGCTTGAGCAGGGACTAGTAACCGTCTTAGATTCGAGACGAAAAGATCCCCAGGACTATGCGGACATGACTCAAATGCTCGAGAAGTAAGTTAAATCGATCATTATCCATCATATCAGCAACTTTGTTCATCTCCTGATATCAAGTAATTGTTTTCTTTGTCTGGCAGGGTTTGGAGAAAATTCACCAAAAAAGCTCTGGGACTGCCGAAGAAGCTGCAATTTAGACACCCGAAAGTAAGTACTATAGTAACATGTTCCGCGCATCTCCTAGAGCTAAATTAAACCCCCAAAACCCCCAACCCCCCCCCTTCAAAAAAACAAAAATCCCAGCCCCTGAAATGCTAACGCGTCGATGACTATTGATCCCGGTTGGTGCCACCAACCGGGACCAAAGGCCCTCCTGCCTGGGCTCGGCACACCGGCCACGTGGAGGCCCATCTGTCCCGGTTCGTGTAAGAACCGGGACTAAAGGGCTAGGACATTACTAACGACCCTTTAGTCCCGGTTCACAAACCGGGACAAAAGGCCCTTACCAACCGGGACAGATGACCCTTTTTCTACTAGTGTTAGAATTTATTGTTGGTATTTTGTGCCACTGTTATCTTTTTGGTGCAGTGATTTTCGCAACTAACTGTGAAGTGGTGGTTTTTTAGTAATGACGCTGCTATTGTGGCGGTTCTATGCATTTTACTTTGTGTATGATGAAATGTCAGTTGACACCTCAATGTGGAATGTGCTTCACGTTACAGTCTTCAGAATGAAGATGCACTCCCTCCGTTCAAGTTGAGACACTTATTTTGAAACAGATGGAGTATTATATTCTATAGAAAGGTAGACTAACATATATGTTTGTGTGTGTTTGATTTGTTGAAACTTAGATGGGCTCGAAAATATCAAATGCAGTTAGGCAGAAGAAATTTTATAGAGAGCTAAAGTAGGCAGCGCCCAAAATCATAAGTTCATCACATCCACCTCAATTTTGGAAAAGACACTTTCCCCCAAAAGGAACTAATAATATATTTTTCATTTAGGGAAAAAAGAATATCTTTTCGAGCACCAAACCATTAGTTAGGGGGCTAGTCTCCATGAAAAAGGGTGGTTAGTCGGATGGTTGTTCTACCAAATCTCCCAACTTAACGGGTTTGTGTGCCTTTTCCTAACAGTTGTGATGCGGTTTGCCTTGTGACATGTGTATGTGTGCGTCTATATTGTACTCTCTTTTTCTAAAAGCGGTACAATTTTGTTTATGAGTGAAAATTTATGAGATCTATTGATCACATATGGTTGACATCAATAGCTGTAGATTCTACACTAGACACAGTTTCATATGGAGAGAAAAATGTTTTTGAAGTACTAGATTTTGCTTTTAGTGCAACTATTTTTTTATCTTACATAGCTACGTGTATAGTTTATAATTTCAAGTTTCAAGCACAATAAAATATGTTCCATTCAACTAGAATATGTTGTGACCAAAATTTGTATACAATATAGCAATATATTTAGTTTCTAACTAAAACTTTCTAGCCCAACAACTTTTTTGTTGTGTCTCCATTGACTAAAGCATTGCTTCCATCAGAACAAAAATAAAACATATAAATATTTACATTAGATAGTTTAATTGTGTTTCAAAAAAATAAAAAAAATCCTGTTAAAATAAATTGGCTCATGTTTTACTAAAATTTGTGGGAGTCGAATATGGAGATGGTAGTCACAAAGTAGGATTGTTGGGCAATGGAACAGCTGATGAAGTTGATCCGAGGGTTTAATACTATAATACCTTAATTATTTCGGACCTTACATAATATAAAAAGATCTTTCCTTAATCCCACTAAATTTGAATGAGTTTGACCAAAGTTAAATCTGATTTGAATTATTGAATCTAGGTCAAAAATTGAAGGTAAAAAGGTGTTTCCCTACCTATCAAAATTACCAGGAATTTCTCAAAATTTCATTGAAACTTCAAACACTGGTTGATACAATTGTGCTTGAAGACAAACTAGCATCACAGCCGCACTCCTTGTTGGCGAAAACGATGTACTTGCCCTATACGTCCAAACGGCCCATGGGACTGGACACCACTCCACACGTGCAATGCCAAGGAGGTCATCTCCCAAAGGTAAAAAAACCACGCTCATGTCTCAATTCCGTCCAATCAGCCTGTGTAATGTCTTGTATAAGATTTCTTCGAAGGTGGTCGCTAATAGATTGAAGGTAGTGCTACCTGATATTATCTCAAAGGAGCAGTCAGCTTTTGTGCCAGGCAGGTTGATCACAGACAATATCATCACAGCTTATGAGTGTTTGCACTTCATGAAGAGGAATAAGGCCAAGAAAAACCTGTCATGTGCTCTAAATCTTGACATGATGAAAGCTTACGACTGGGTGGAGTGGCCATATCTTAAAGCTATAATGGTAAAACTAGGCTTCAGTACCATATGGGTGGATATTGTTATGAGCCTGGTAACCACAGTAAGCTTTTCGGTGTTGTTCAGCGGGAAGAACTGCAAAATTTTAAACCTTCACGAGGAATCAGACAAGGGGACCCAATATCTCCTTACTTATTCTTGCTAACAGCAGAGGGCCTTTCGTGCCTTTTAAAATCAAAAAGTGAGACATCCAACTTGAGTGGTCTACAGGTTGCTCCTACGGCGCCACCGGTGACCAGCTCTTATTCACTGATGACAGCCTGCTGTTCTTCAAGGCAAATGGTGTGGGTGCTAATGAGGTATACCATGTTATGGATACCTATTGTCAGGTGACTGGGCAGTGCATAAACCATGCAAAATCATCAATTTATTTTAGCAAGGGGATTCCTGACTCGGTGATACAAGAGATTAAGGATATACTCCATGTCCCGAATGAAACTCAAACTCTTAACGAGAAGTATTTGGGGATGCCATCTCACATAGGGAGTTCAAAGAATGGTGCTTTTAAATACCTAAAGGACCAGCTGTGGAGCAAGGTCCAGGGCTGGATCGAACGTACCATCTCCACCGCTGGAAAGGAAGTGCTAGGCAAGTCTCACTAGTAGAAAACAAGGCTTTGGTTTGGGCCTGGCCAGCCCATTAGTCCCGGTTCTGCATGAATCGGGACCCATGGGGGGCATTCGTCCCGGTTCGTGAGCCCAGGGGGCCGACCGGGGCCTCGTGGGCATTGATCCCGGTTCATGTGGACCCATTTGTCCTAGTTCTAGTCACAAACCGGGACCAATGGGCCTCGCTCTTGGCCCACATCCATTAGAAGGGGGAGCTTTAGTCTCGGCTCCAGCCATCAACCGGGACAAATGAGTTGCCTATATATACGCCATCGCCGTAGCAGAGCACTCCACGGTGCTCTGTTTTTTTGCTGGCCGGCGAAGGGAGGGCATTTGGGTGCTCTAGCTCACCTCCTATGCACATGAGGTGTTCGATGAAATGCCCGAACCACACTAGTTAAGCTTTCTCCTCTCGAAGCTCGACCTCAGAGCTCCATTTTTCCCAAGATTTGTCTAGGTTTATATTAGCGGTCCGTCACGCCTCATCCCCGTCTTCATCGTCGTCGATCGCCTGCGCCGATCTGGTCGCCGACACCACCGTGGTGAGCCTCTTGTTCTTATCGTCTTTCTGAAAGAAAAAAATTCTTACTTTACATAGATACTTGTCTAATTTTCTTAGTTTTGACACACATAATTATATATAATGCATGCAGATAAACCGGCAATGGATGTACGATGACAGACACACCTCTGAGTACATTAAGGGCGTGCATGATTTTCTCAAAGTGGCTGAGGTAAACAAGAAGAATGGTTTTATGTGTTGTCCATGCCCTAAAGACGGGAGTACGAAGTCTTACTCTGACTGGAAAATCCTTCACACCCACCTGCTTTACAAGGGTTTCATGCCACACTATAATGTTTGGACAAAGCACAGAGTGAAGGAAATATGCCCTAGAGGCAATAATAAAGTTATTATTTATTTCCTTATTTCATGATAAATGCTTATTATTCATGCTAGAATTGTATTAACCGGAAACATAATACATGTGTGAATAGATAGAAAAACAAAGTGTC
This sequence comes from Triticum monococcum, assembly GCA_034509565.1. NCBI lineage: Eukaryota > Viridiplantae > Streptophyta > Magnoliopsida > Poales > Poaceae > Triticum > Triticum monococcum. The sequence goes on along the minus strand of CM067843.1, from coordinate 749,898,024 downwards.
ACTAGTATGCATCTACTTGACTAGCTCGTTGAATCAAAGATGGTTAAGTTTCCTAGCCATAGACATGAGTTGTCATTTGATTAACGGGGTCACATCATTAGAGAATGATGTGATTGACTTGACCCATTCCGTTAGCTTAGCACACGATCGTTTAGTATGTTGCTATTGCTTTCTTCACGACTTATACATGTTCCTATGACTATGAGATTATGCAACTCCCGTTTACCGGAGGAACACTTTGTGTGCTACCAAACGTCACAACGTAACTGGGTGATTATAAAGGTGCTCTGCAGGTGTCTCCGAAGGTACTTGTTGGGTTGGCGTATTTCGAGATTAGGATTTGTCACTCCGATTGTCGGAGAGGTATCTCTGGGCCCTCTCGGTAATGCACATCACTTAAGCCATGCAAGCATTGCAACTAATGAGTTAGTTGCGGGATGATGTATTACGGAACGAGTAAAGAGACTTGCTGATAACGAGATTTAACTAGGTATTGAGATACCGATGATCGAATCTTGGGCAAGTAACATACCGATGACAAAGGGAACAACGTATGTTGTTATGCGGTTTGACCGATAAAGATCTTCGTAGAATATGTGGGAGCCAATATGAGCATCCAGGTTCCGCTATTGGTTATTGGCCAGAAACGTGTCTCGTTCATGTCTACATAGTTCTTGAACCCGTAGGGTCCGCACGCTTAAAGTTTCGGTGATGATTGTAATACGAGTTTATGTGATTTGATGTACCGATGGTAGTTCGGAGTCCCGTATGAGATCAGGGACATGATGAGGAGTCTCGAAATGGTCGAGACATAAAGATCGATATATTGGACGACTATATTCGGACATCGGAAAGGTTCCAAGTGATTTGGGTATTTTCGGGGGTACCAGGGAGTTACGGGAATACGAGGAAGAAGTAATGGGCCTCATGGGCCAAGTGGTGGAAGAGAGGAGACAGGGCGTGCGGCCCCCCTATCCCAAACCGAATTGGACTAGGGGGCCGGCCCCACTTTCCTCCTTTTCCTCCCTCTCCTTCCTTCTCCTTCTCCTCCTTCCTTTCCTCCTCCTAGTAGGAGTAGGAAAGGGGAGTCCTACTCCTACTAGGAGGAGGACTCCTCCTCCTGGCGCGCCCATAGAGGGCCGGCCGGCCTCCCCCCTTGCTCCTTTATATATGGGGGCAGGGGGGCACCTCTAGACACACAAGTTGATCTGTTGATCTCTCCCAGCCGTGTGTGGTGCCCCCCTCCACCATATTCCACCTCGGTCATATCGTAGCGGTGCTTAGGCGAAGCCCTGCGTCGGTAGCAACATCATCACCGTCATCACGCCTTCGTGCTGACGGAACTCTCCCGTGAAGCTCTGCTGGATCGTAGTTCGCGGGACGTCATCGAGCTGAACGTGTGTTGAACTCGGAGGTGCCGTGCGTTCGGTACTTAGATCGGTTGGATCGTGAAGACGTACGACTACATCAACCGCGTTGTGCTAACGCTTCCGCTTTCGGTCTACGAGGGTACATGGACAACACTCTCCCCTCTCGTTGCTATGCATCACCATGATCTTGCGTGTGCGTAGGAAATTTTTGAAATTACTACGTTCCCCATCACGGAGAAATAGGGGTTATGATGGAAGACGGCGAAGAAGAAGAGGACGATGACAACTATGTGCCCCCTGAATACGGTGATGCTGCAATGGGGGAAGCTGCTGAAGATCAAGAGGAACCAGACGATGTGCCCGATGATGCTGCAACGGGGGAAGCTGCTGAAGATCAAGAGGAACCAGACGATGTGCCCAATGATGATGATCTCTGCTGGGTCATTGTCGATGCAAGGACATAATGTGAAAGTCAAAAATAGGAGCTAAAGTTCGATCCCATGTTAGAGGATCACAAAAAAGGGTTGTACCCCAATTGCGAAGATGGCAACACAAAGCTCGGTACCGTACTGGAATTGCTGCAGTGGAAGGCAGAGAATGTTGTGGCTGACAAAGGATTTGAGAAGCTACTGAAAATATTGAAGAAGAAGCTTCCAAAGGATAGCGAATTGCCCGACAATACATACGCAGCAAAGAAGGTCGTATGCCTTCTAGGATTGGAGGTGGAGAAGATACATGCATGCCCTAATGACTGCATCCTCTACCGCGGTGCATACAAGGATCTGAATGCATGCCCGGTATGCGGTGCATTGCGGTATAAGATCAGACGAGATGACCCTGGTGATGTTGACGGCGAGCCCCCTAGTAAGAGGGTTCCTGCAAAGGTGATTTGGTATGCTCCTATAATACCATGGTTGAAACGTCTGTTCAGAAACGAAGAGCATGCCAAGTTGATGCGATGGCACAGTGAGAACCGAAAGAAAGATGGGAAGTTGAGAGCACCCGCTGACGGGTCGCAGTGGAGAAAAATTGAGAGAAAGTACTGGGATGAGTTTGCAAAGGACCCAAGGAATGTATGGTTTGCTTTAAGCGCGGATGGCATTAATCCTTTCGGGGAGCACAGCAGCAATCACAGCACCTGGCACGTGACTCTATGTATGTATAACCTTCCTCCTTGGATGTGCATGAAGCGGAAGTTCATTATGATGCCAGTTCTCATCCAAGGCCCTAAGCAACCCGGTGATACGTCTCCATTGTATCTATAATTTTTGATTGTTCCATGCCAATATTATTCAACTTTCATATACTTTTTGGCAACTTTTTATATTATTTTTGGGACTAACATATTGATCCAGTGCCCAGTGCCAGTTCCTGTCTGTTGCATGTTTTTGGTTTCGCAGAATATCCATATCAAACAGAGTCCAAACGAGATAAAAACGGACAGAGCTTATTTTTGGAAAATATGGGAAATTCAGAAGGTAAATCAATGCGAACCAGTGCCCGAGGTGGTCATGAGGTAGCCCCCCCCCCCCCGTAGGGCGCACCCTTCCCTCGTGAGCCCACTGTAAGGCGGTTGACGCTCTTCTTTTGCCGCAAGAAAGCTAATATTCGGAAAAAAAATCACGGCGAAGGTTTCAGGCCAATCGGAGTTACGGATCTCCATATATATACTAAACGGTGAAACAGAGCTAGAACAGAATGCAGAACCAGAGAGAAACAGAGAGATAGATCCAATCTCGGAGGGGCTCTCGCCCCTCCCATGCCATGGAGGCCAAGGACCAGAGGGGAAACCCTTCTCCCATCAAGGGAGAAGGTCAAGGAAGAAGAGGAAGAAGGGGCCCCCTCTCCCCCTCTCCTCCGGTGGCGCCGGAACGCCGCCGTGGCCATCATCATCATCACCACGATCTTCACCAACACCTCCACCATCTTCACCAACATCTCCATCACCTTCCCCCCATCTATCTACAGCAGTCCACTCTCCCACAGCCCGTTGTACCCTCTACTTGAACATGGTGCTTTATGCTTCATATTATTATCCAATGATGTGTTGCCATCCTATGATGTCTGAGTAGATTTTCGTTGTTCTATCGGTGGTTGATGAATTGCTATGATTGATTTAATTTGCTTGTGGTTATGTTGTTGTCCTTTGGTGCCCATCATATGAGCGTGCGCGTGGATCACACCATAGGGTTAGTTGTATGTTGATAGGACTATGTATTGGAGGGCAAGAGTGGCAGAAGCTTCAACCTAGCATAGAAATTGATGCATACAGGATTGAAGGGGGACCAATATATCTTAATGCTATGGTTAGGTTTTACCTTAATGAACATTAGTAGTTGCGGATGCTTGCTAATAGTTCCAATCATAAGTGCATAGAATTCCAAGTAAGGGATGACATGCTAGAAGTGGCCTCTCCCACATAATACTTGCTATCGGTCTAGTAAAGTAGTCAATTGCTTAGGGACAATTTCGCAACTCCTACCACCACTTTTCCAAACTCGCTATATTTACTTTATCGCTTCTTTATCTAAACAGCCCCTACTTTTTATTTACGTACTCTTTATTATCTTGCAAACCTATCCAACGAACACCTACAAAGTACTTCTAGTTTCATACTTGTTCTAGGTAAAGCGAACGTCAAGCGTGCGTAGAGTTGTATCGGTGGTCGATAGAACTTGAGGGAATATTTGTTCTACCTTTAGCTCCTCGTTGGGTTCGACACTCTTACTTATCGAAAACTGTTGCGATCCCCTATACTTGTGGGTTATCAAGACCTTTTTTGGCGCCGTTGCCGGGGAGCAATAGCGTGGGGTGAATATTCTCGTGTGTGCTTGTTTGCTTTATCACTAAGTAGTTTTTATTTGCTGTTCTTAGTTGTTCTTTATCTTTAGTTATGGATATGGAACACGAAATACCAAAAAAATTAGGTGTACTTGCTGCTCATGGAGATGGGGAACCTCCTAAAACCCTCGATGCAAAATATGTGAAAGATATTATGTACTACTTTAATAATCCTGAGAAAACCCCATTCAATTATGTAATGGGAGTAACGTTGGATCAACGTGAATACTTTAGGGATTATCGCTTGACACAAAAAGGTAAACTATTATGGGATCAAATTTATATATTGAAGTGGTATGCTAGACAACTATGCTCGGAATATGATTATACTTCTTGCTCTAGGATGAATTCTCCACACCTCCCCTTTTCATGCAAATTTAATGATAATGAAACCTTCGCTTCTTATGCTAGAGGTATATATGATTACTATGATGTGGAAAAAATAGAAGAATTTGTTGTTTTATGGGTGCTTATGAAATTGAATCTATGTTTATAGAGTTTGATGATATTGATGATGCTTGTTATAGATCTGAAAATTTAGCTATCCTCAAATATTGCTATGAGAATTATGAATACAATTATGAAATTAATGCACTTATTAAGAAAGTCTCCACTGTCCAAGAAGAGACTAATATTTTGCAGGAATCTATGGAAGAAGAACAAAAGGAGGAAGAGCGGATTGATCACCTGTGCCCACCTTCTAATGAGAGTAACTCTTCAACTCATACATTGTTTAATTCCCCTTCGTGCTTACCGAAGGATGATTGCTATGATGACTGTTATGATCCCTATGATTCTTTTGAAATATCCCTTTTTGATGATGCTTGCTATGCTTATGGCCAAGATGCCAATATGAATTATCCTTATCGAGATGAACTTGATATAGTTCCTTATGTTAAACATGAAATTGTTGCTATTGCACCCACGCATGATAGTCCTATTGTCTTTTTGAATACTCCCGATTATACTATATTGGAGAAGTTTGCACTTATTAAGGATTATATTGATGGGTTGCCTTTTACCAATGCACATGATGATTTTGATGAGTATAATATGCATGTGCTTGCTGCTCCTGCTTGCAATTATTATGAGAGAGGAACTATATCTCCACCTCTCTATGTTTCCAACATGATAAAATTGCAAGAAATTGTTTATACTATGCATTGGCCTTTACTAGGTGTGCATGAATTGTTCTTTTATGACATGCCGATTCATAGGAAGAGAGTTAGACTTCGTCATTGCTTGATATATGTTGCTTTGTGCTCACTACTAAATTACAAATCATTGTTAATTAAAATTGGCTTTGATATACCTTGGGATCCGGGTGGATTCACTACTTGAGCACTATATGCCTAGCTTAATGGCTTTAAAGAAAGCGCTGCCAGGGAGACAACCCGGAAGTTTTAGAGAGTCATTTATTTCTGTTGAGTGCTTTCATATAGTTTAAAAACAACAAAAATAAAGAGGGGAACCCAAAACTTTTCAAAAAGGAAAGTGAAAGTAAGGAAGACAAGCACTGTTGAAGTGGGAGAGCTCCTTGAACTTTGTTCATGCTCACGGCAACTTTGTGAATCTTGATTACAGAAACTTTTCAACAAAAATAATTATCCCCTTGTACAATTCCATTGTATTATAAAAATAATGTGCCAAGGTTTGCCTTTAGGATGTTTACGATGCTTGTTGATTTGTGCGGTGCAGGACAGAAACTTTGGCTGTAGTGCATGAATTTATTTTTTTACTGGAATGTCAAATGGTTCTGATTCTTTTTGCACTGTCTTGCTGTACAAATTTTTTATTTTTCCTAATTTTGGCAGAATTATTCAAGTATCAGAAGTATGGTGAATGTTCATATTGCTACAGACTGCTCTGTTTTAGACAGATTCTGTTTTTGATGCATAGTTTGCTGGTTTTGATGAAACTATCAATTTATATCAGTGGATTAAGCCATGAAAAAGCTATACTACAGTAGACACAATGCAAAAATAAAATATGAATTGGTTTGCAACAGTACTTATAGTGGTGATTTGCTTTATTATACTAACGGATCTTACCGACTTTTCTGTTGAAGTTTTGTGTGGATGAAGTGTTCAATGATCGAGAAGGTCTCGATGTGAGAAGAAGGAAGAGAGGCAAGAGCTCAAGATTGGGGATGCCCGAGGAACCCCAAGTAAATATTCAAGGAGACTCAAGCATCTAAGCTTGGGGATGCTGGGGAGGCATCCCCTCTTTCTTCAACAAGTATCGGTATGTTTTCAGATTCGTTTCGTTCATGCGATATGTGCAATCTTGGAGCGTCTTTGCTTTAGTTTTCATGTTTATTTTTTGCACCATGCTGGTATGAGATAGTCCTTGGTTGATTTATAGAATGATCTTAGCACTTCACTTATATTCTTTGAGTATGGCTTTATTGAATGCTTCATGTGCTTCACTTATATCATTTGAAGTTTGGATTGCCTGTTTCTCTTCACTTAGACAACCGCCATTTGTAGAATGCTCTTTGGCTTCAGTTATATTTGTTAGAGCGTGGGCATATCTTTTGTAGAAAGAATTAAACTCTCTTGCTTCACTTATATCTATTTAGAGAGATGATAGGAACTAGTCATTCACATGGTTAGTCATAAAATCCTACATAAACTTGTAGATCGCTGAATATGATATGTTTGATTCCTTGCAATAGTTTTGCGATATAAAGGTGGTGATATTAGAGTCGTGCTAGTCGAGTAATTTGAAATTGAGAAATACTTGTTTTGAGGTTTGCAAGTCCCATAGCATGCACGTATGGTGAACCGTTATGTAACAAAGTCGGAGCATGAGGTGTTTATTGATTGTCTTCCTTATGAGTGGCGGTCGGGGACAAGCGATGGTCTTTTCCTACCAATCTTTCCCCCTAGGAGCATGCGCGTAGTACTTTGTTTTGATGACTAATAGATTTTTGCAATAAGTATGTGAGTTCTTTATGACTAATGTTGAGTCCATGGATTATATGCACTCTCACCCTTCCATCATTGCTAGCCTCTTCGGTACCGCACATTGCCCTTTCTCACCTCGAGAGTTGGTGCAAACTTCGCCGGTGCATCCAAACCCCGTGATACGATACGCTCTGTCACACATAAGCCTCATTATATCTTCCTCAAAACAGCCACCATACCTACCTATTATGGCATTTCCATAGCCAATCCGAGATATATTGCCATGCAACTTCCATCATCATCATATACATGACTTGAGCATTTATTGTCATATTGCTTTGCATGATCGTAAGATAGCTAGCATGATGTTTTCATGGCTTGTCCGTTTTTTGATGTCATTGCTACGCTAGATCATTGCACATCCCGGTACACCGCCAGAGGCATTCATATAGAGTCATATCTTTGTTCTAGATATCGAGTTGTAATATTGAGTTGTAAGTAAATAAAAGTGTGATGATCATCATTATTAGAGCATTGCCCCAGTGAGGAAAGGATGATGGAGACTATGATTCCCCATAGAGTCGGGATGAGACTCCGGACTTTACAAAAAAATAAAACAGGCCAAAGAAGCCTAAATAAAAAAAGAGGCCAAAGAAGCCCACCAAAAAAGAGAGAGAAAATAAAAAAAATGAGAGAAAAAGAGAGAAGGGGCAATGTTACTATCCTTTTACCACACTTGTGCTTCAGAGTAGCACCATGTTCTTCATAGAGAGAGTATCATATGCTTTCACTTTCATATAGTAGTGGGAATTTTCATTATAGAACTTGGCTTGTATATTCCGATGATGGGCTTCCTCAAATGCCCGAGGTCTTCATGAGCAAGCAAGTTGGATGCATACCCACTTAGTTTCTAGTTTGAGCTTTCATACACTTATAGCTCTTAGTGCATCCGTTGCATGGCAATCCCTACTCCTCACATTGATATCTATTAATGGGCATCTCCATAGCCCGTTGATACGCCTAGTTGATGTGAGACTTTCTCCTTTTTTTTCTTCTCCACATAACCCCCACCATCATATTCTATTCCACCTAAAGTGCTATGTCCATGGCTCACGCTCATGTATTGCGTGAAAGTTGAAAAGGTTTCAGAACGTCAAAAGTATGAAACAATTGCTTGGCTTGTCATCGGGGTTGTGCATGATGTAAATATTTTGTGTGGTGAACATGGAGCATAGCCAGACTATATGATTTTGTAGGGATGAGCTTTCTTTGGCTATGTTATTTCAATAAGACATAATTGCTTGGTTGGTATGATTGAAATATTATTGTCTTTATGTCAAAAGATAGATTATTGCTTTGAACCACTTGTGTCTTAATATTCATGCCATGATTAGACATATGATCAAGATTATACTAGGTAGCATTCCACATCAAAAATTATCTTTTTTATCATTTACCTACTCGAGGACGAGCGGGAATTAAGCTTGGGGATGCTGATACGTCTCCATCATATCTATAATTTTTGATTGTTCCATGCCAATATTATTCAACTTTCATATACTTTTTGGCAACTTTTTATATTATTTTTGGGACTAACATATTGATCTAGTGCCCAGTGCCAGTTCCTGTCTGTTGCATGTTTTTGGTTTCGCAGAATATCCATATCAAACGGAGTCCAAACAGGATAAAAACGGACGGAGCTTATTTTTGGAAAATATGGAAAATTCGGAAGGAAAATCAACGCGAACCAGTGCCCGAGGTGGTCACGGGGCAGGGGGCGCCCCCCCCCCTTAGGGCGCGCCCCCTACCCTCGTGAGCCCACCGTAAGGTGGTTGACGCTCTTATTCTGCCGCAAGAAAGCTAATATTCGGAAAAAATCACTGCGAAGGTTTCAGGCCAATCGGAGTTACGGGTCTCCATATATATACGAAATGGTGAAACAGAACCAGAACAGAACGTAGAACCAGAGAGAAACAGAGAGATAGATCCAATCTCGGAGGGGCTCTCGCCCCTCCCATGCCATGGAAGCCAAGGACCAGAGGGGAAACCCTTCTCCCATCTAGGGAGGAGGTCAAGGAAGAAGAGGAAGAAGGGGGCCCCTCTCCCCCTCTCCTCTGGTGGCGCCGGAACGCCGCCGTGGCCATCATCATCATCACCGCGATCTTCACCAACACCTCCGCCATCTTCACCAGTATTGTAACGCCCTTGATGCGGCTATATCTGCCACGTGTCGAAGCACGACTTAGAGGCATAACCGCATTGAAAGCAATGTCGCAAGTGAGGTAATCTTCACACAACCCATGTATTACATAAGGGAAAGAGATACATAGTTGGCTTACAATCGCCACTTCACACAATTACATGAATAAAGCATTACAACAACCAAATACAATCAGGGCCCGACTACGGAGCCAAAATAAAAGAAGAACCCCAAATGCGACAAAGGTCCCCGATCGACCCCAACCGGGCTCCACTACTGATCAACTAGAACAAAGCAAAACAAAGGACAAGATCTTCATCGAGCTCCTCCTGAGCTTGGTTGCGTCATCTGCTCGGACTCATCGGCACCTGCAAGCTGGTTTTGGAAGTATCTGTGAGCCACGGGGACTCAGCAATCTCGCACCCTCGCGATAAAGACTATTTAAGCTTATGGGTAAGGTAAAGGTATGAGGTGGAGCTGCAGCAAGCGACTAGCATATATGGTGGCTAACATACGCAAATGAGAGCGAGAAGAGAAGGCAAAGCACGGTCGATAAAAGTATGATCAAGAAGTGATCCTGGACTACCTACGTCAAGCATAACTCCAACAACCGTGTTCACTTCCCGGACTCCGCCGGAAAGAGACCATCACGGTTACACACGCAGTTGATTCATTTTAATTAAGGTCAACTTCAGGTTTTCTACAACCGGACGTTAACAAATTCCCGTCTGCCCATAACCGCGGGCACGGCTTTCGAAAGTTCAATCCCTGCAGGGGTGTCCCAACTTAGCCCATCACAAGCTCTCACGGTCAACGAAGGAATAGACCTCCTCCCGAGACGTTCCGATCAGACTCGGTATCCCGGTACAACGAGACATTTCGACAGGGTAAAACTAAACCAGCAACACCACCCAGATGTGCCGACAAATCCTGATAGGAGCTGCACATATCTCGTTCTCAGGGCACACCGGATGAGCAAGACGTCGGGTAAGCCAGCCCAGAGTTGCCCCTGGTAGCCTCGGACATCGCTCAGTTGGACCAACACTCAGAGGAGCACTGGCCCGGGGGGGGGGGTAAAATAATGATGACCCTTGAGCCGGCCGACTCAAGGGAAAGAAAAAGGCTAGGTGGCGAATGGTAAAACCAATATTGGGCATTGTTGGAAGAGCTTTACTTAAGGCGAACTGTCAAGGGGTTCCCATTATAGCCCAACCGCGTAAGGGACGCAAAATCCGGGAACATAACACCGATATGACGGAAAACTAGGGCGGCAAGAGTGGAACAAAACACCAGGCATAAGGCCGAGCCTTCCACCCTTTACCAAGTATATAGATGCATTAAGATAACATAGCAATATAGTGATATCCCAACAAGTAAATAAATGTCCCAACAAGGAACGGCTCCAATCTTCACCTGCAACTAACTACGCTATAAGAGGGGCTGAGCAAAGCGGTAACATAGCCAATCAACGGTTTGCTAGGACAATGGTGGGTTAGAGGTTCAACATGGCAATTGGGAGGCTGACAAGCAAGTGGTAGGCATCGTAGCATTGGCATAGCAAAAGAGCGAGCAAGCTAGCATAGCAAAGATAGTAGTGATTTCGAGGGTATGATCATCTTGCCTGAGATCCCGCAAGGAAGAAGAACGAGTCCATGAAGAAGACAAACGGACGTAGTCGAACGAATCCTCACAACACAACGTTACCGGAACCAACCCGAAGAAGCAATCACCGGAAAAGAAGCACACAACATAGTAAACAACCAACACATGAACATGGCACGGTGCGCAAACAAGTATGATGCATGTCCGGTTTAAATATGCATGACATGGCAAAATGCACAAACAACACTACAACTTAAGTGGAGCTCAATATGCAACGGGTTGCATATTGAAGAAAACACCACATGACTTATTTAATTCTCTCTCGTTATGTACCCAACAATATTAAATGTTGTTAAACATGGCAAGAGGGTGAAGCAAAGAAAACTACCTATCTAGGCAAGTTTAAATGAGGCCGGGAACAACAAACAACAACTCCGGAAACTCCTCATGTGCATATATTGGGTTAGGTCCTGTTCTGTCCTAAACCATATTTTAGAGTTGTTAGGCATGCAAAACAATGTCACCATGATAAACTAGGCAAAATTCTACCCCATTTACATGTAAAGTTTGTTAAAAACGGAGCTACGGTTATTTAGTTATGAATGAAAACATTTTAGCATGGCATAGAGGCAAATTTAAGCAAACAACAATTTAAGCATTTTAAACATAGATGAAAATGGCAAATTATTAATCTACACAAAATTCTAAGCAAGTTTCATATATAAATCATTTTAAACCGATGCACGAATTGTGAGTTATTATATGCATGTTGTGCAAGGGGTTTTCTGTAAATCTGTAAATTCTTGGATAAATAGATAAATCACTCTGCAGAAAAAAACATGACATGGGCCGAATCTTGCTGGCCCGACAGTGCACAGGGACTGGAGGGGTGCTTCTCACACTGGGCTTGGCCCGGTTGGTGCTGGGCTGGACGAGGCAGACGGCTGGGCCTTGAGGGATCTGGGCTTGCACTGGCGCAGCCCACGCGTGTCGTTGTAGCCTTCCTGGAAGATGTGGACGAGGCGCACGCGGTCGTGGTCAGTGGCAGGAGCGTTGACGAGCCACGTACTCGTCGTCTCCCTGACGAACGAGGCAAGGAGCGCCGGCAGAGGACTCTGGGACGGCGCGGCGGCGGATATGGGCGGTGGAGGTCAGGGACGGCCCGTTCTGGCCAGAACCGAGGCGTGGAACGAGGCAGGATGAAGCTTCAGGTTCGTGCGGCCATGGCGTCGAGGCAAAGTAGGCCATGGCGACGGCGACAGTCGCTGCGAGGGGCGGCGCCGTTGCTGGAGTTCGAGAGGGGCTCATCTCCCTGCGTCGACGAGGAGAGCGGGGAGGCTACAAGGACATGGACGACGGTGCGAGGCTTGATGCGGGACTGCTGCAGGAGGCGTCCGGTGAGGCGCTCGTGCTCAGGCACGAGCAGAGACGTATGGGAGGCGGCGAAGGGCACGGGGCTCAGGCGGGGATGGATGGATCCGCCTGTTTTCGGGCCGGATCCGGCCAACGGGGCGTCGACGGAGCTCCGGCGAGGGTTGACCAAGGCGGCGGCGACCTGCAGCTGATGAAAAAAAATAGAGAGAGAGGGAGATCGTGAGAGAGGAAGAAATCGGGAGAGGGGGAAGAAGAAAACAGAGGATAAGCAGAGGACCTGGAGGCCGGCGAGGTTGGACGCTGCGGGGTGGCTGCGGCTCGGGAAGAGGAGCTCGGGCTCCAAGAGAATGTCCTCTTCCCTGGGACGACAGGAGGCAGAAGAAAGCGAAGGTTGGTTGGTAGCTGAAATCGAGGAGGAGGGGATCGGTGGCTAGTTCGAGTGGATAGATCGGGAGGGATCCCGAGGGGAACCAGAAGAGTGGCGGCGGCGATGGGACAAACCTCCTGGATCTTAGGGTTTGATCTGATATGGGTAGGGGTTCGTCTATATATAGGGACAAAAGTATTAGTTTTGGACCCTCCGATCAAAATCAGACGGTCTCGGATAAATAGGTTAGGGAGCTCAATTAAGAAAATGGAGACGTTTTTTGGACGTTTGGGGATGATCCGGACCCATCGGTGACGACTGCCTGGGTCACGTCCGGGTCAACTTCCGGACGCGTGCGCGATGAGGTCCGCGGGCTGATGAGAGAGGTTAGGTTAGGCCTGGCGGTAGGTAGTGAGCTGTGCAGACGGTCTTGAGCTGAGACAAGAGAAGAGAGGGAGGCCCGGCGACTGTTTCCGGAGACCGAAAACGTCCGACGTTAGATCGACTAAAATGTCGCTATAGTTATCCGTTGGGCTATCAAGCGAACTCCGAATGCGATGAAACTTGATAGGCGGTCTATCTACACTATAATAAGACCACACGCCAACTTTCATCCCATTCCGAGAACATTTTCCGGCCACTTATAAAATATTATTTCGGACATGCCGCGGGCACGTGCAAGTGTGGTTGGGCTCAGAACGGACAACGGACGGAACTGGGGAAACCCGGACGGATGAAAGTTTTGGAAACATGATGATGCAATGCACATGATGACATGATATGCAATGCATGACACGCAAGCAATGACAAGGCACCAACAGCGAATAACTGCACGACACCTGGCACATCGGTCTCGGGGCGTTACAACACTCCACCACTACGAGAGGATCTCGTCCCGAGATCTAGAATGGCATCGGAGGGAAAACAGAAGAGGTAAGAGAAGAGGTAAAAACTAAGTTCCTTCTTTGACAAATGAGTGAAACCAAAGAACCTTGAAAAGGTTAAGCCATTTCAAGAAAAGATTACAACAGGGATGACAAATTTGAAAACACTCCGTTAGAAAAGAGGGACAAGGAAGAACAAAGTTGAAAGCACTCCGGTAGAAAAGATGTGCAAGGCTTGATAAGGCGAAAAGAACATGAGCAAAGGGGCACAATACTCCGGTTAAAACAAGATAGAGTAGGAATAAGAATGATATAATTTGGACAGCACTCCGCCTGCAAATGGAAGGAATTAACAATAACTTGACAAGATGATAGGACGCTTGATGAGACCAACAACATACTGCCTTCGGAACTATTGAATGCATGGAACAAGGGGTAAGAGAGATTTCAGGCGGCACTCCGTTGAGAAGGGAGGCAAAAACTTGACAGGATGGGAAGAACTAGAAGAGCGGTCACGAGACTCCGGTTAAAACGATAAGGGTGAAAAGAACACGATCCTGACAAAATAAGAAGATGGGTTGAATAGAGCAACATCACAATGCCTCCGGAACGAAAGAATAGAAGATAGATAATAGAAATAGGAGAATTGAGAAGAAAATGCCAACTTCTGCCACAAAAGAGTTTGGAAAGGCATCTTTAGGAGAAGGGTTGAACGGAGTTGTTGGAAAAACCACCAACGAAAAGAATAGGTTGATATGGTCTTATGGAATACATCTCAAATTATGAGGTGACAACCTGCCACTCACGGGAAGAAGAATTGGATTGATAAGAACAAGGAGACAGGAAACTATTTCATCGGGAGGATAAATGAAAAACTTGGATCATATATAAGCACCATAATAACAACCATCCTTAGGGAAGGCTTTAGGTGAAATATAACCCAAGACAATACCAAGGAATAGGTTGATGGATTTAAAATATCCCAATCTTGACAGCATGTGAATCATGAAAACATGAACTCAAATTATCAAGAATGACACAATACCACCTCCGGTAATATGGTAGAAAGAATTGCACTCCGGATTGCAAGATGAAGAATACTTGAGCTCCTTAGAAAAGAATCTCGATGAAAACTTCGAGAAGGGATTAAAACCTTTATGAACCATCATGTAGAACCTTCATGAAGAACTCCAGTAACAAAAGAATAAAAGAAAGAGAAATTGAAAACACAAGGTGAATCCTTGCAATGATTTTGTTGGATCTCGCGATGAAATAGTTGAAAAAGGTTGGAACTCCAGGAAAAAGAGAAGATGAACAATTGGAACCAAGAATTTTGATGAACCTCCGGAATAAGGAATTAATCACTTGGATGAAACACGAATAAGAATTACATTATGCTCGTCCTTCATCAATTAAATTGATGACAAACCATGGATTTGGCACACTACTTATTCTCGTAGAAAGGATTAAGAGAGATATAGCGCAAACTTGAGAAGGTATTGAACGAACCACTGGAAGGGTTGAAACAACGAATAACTTGATATGGTAAGAAAGGAAGAGAAATCTTGAACGAACCACCAGAAGAATTGATTATGAATAAAGTAAAGATAAGGAAACACCGGAAAGAATTATCAAATGAACAAATGAAGATACTTGAGGGAATTTGATACATGAGAACGAAGAGAACACGAGCCGATTAAAGATCACTTGAACGAAGCACCGGTAAAATTTGGAGAATGATAGCTGAAAGCTGAGAATGAATAAACCTGACTTGATTGCCTCCGGATAACAAACTAAGAAGAGTCTTAAATTGCTCCGGAAGGGTGAAAAGAATACTCACAATCGAAACAATTATGAGAGGATGGCAACAAGCTAGAATCACGAATCTTGAAGATATTGGAGCAAGATTAAAGAGAAACTCTTCTTCGGTCTTCAAATGATGAGAATGACAACGAGAAACACCACCAAGAATTATTGAGACACTCCAGAATGAAGAAAGGAAAAGTTGAGCCAACGAAGAAAATATTTTGGCAGATCTTGAGAAGACATTTGACTGATGATAAATCATTCTTACATCAAACTTGGAAAAGAATTTCAGAATAACTCCGGAAAAAATAAGAAGAGTCAGGTAAGATCCTGGGAAAATACCTGTGGGTTAGGGCCCACTGAAAAGAAACACCGTTGAACGATTTAAAAGAGAGGATTGCGCCGGTTGAGTTAAATGGCTTGAATGAGGGAACATCCTCGAAAGAACTTGAACGAAAGTAGAGTGGAAACACGAATCTTCGAGATATCTTGAGCACTCCGGAACAATTGGATAGCGAGAAGTGAATTATTATGAGGTGCGCCAGTATGAGAATGTATTTAAAACAAGGAGAAAGATATGATCAATAACGCTTGAATTTAAACCACCGGGAAAGAAAAATGAGTGACGGTTAACGAACTTGAAGCTCCGTTAGAATATACGTGAGAATCGCCGGATAAGAATATTGACGGGGAAAGAATGGAGAGGCTTTCCATCAATAAAATGGATGCTCGATTAAGAAATCTTAGACCTTGAAGAAAAGGGTGGGTGGACAGGAAAAACAAAAGCAACTTGGAGACGAATGAAACAAACACCGTTGAGAAGAAATGATAATTGATCTTGCGAATATTGAAGTGATCGGATCCACTTGAAGAGAAACACGCCGGTTAAAAGGGATTGACATGATAGTCTCGATGACCGAGAAGGATTAGTACTCACATCGGGGTATGAGAACACCACTTTGGCAAGGTATGGAATCAACATTTGACTTCGAAGCAACTCGAATACCACAACTCAAAACAAAAACAAAGGGTTGGCTTGCAAAATAAGCCCGAACAAACATATGATAGAGATTTCGTCCGAAGTTTTCGTGGTGGGACCTACACGGGCTCGATCGTACAGCACCATCATGTACAAGGCAGTGCACATGACATACGAAGCGTCCCCGAGTCAGCATAGCCAAGGACTCTTTAAGACACAACGAGACCACGGTAAAATTGACCGTGAATAGGCGAACCACTAGACGTCGAACCCCAATTTCGTATCACACATCTGTCGGAAAAGATATCCTAAGAGCTACTTGAATTCCCACCTATGAAACTCCCGAAACTTTCCGGTTATGCAATCAGGTGTTGGGGATACAGGGGAAGCATAATATCTCACCCAAACTAGCAAATCCTACATCCAGCCGTATCCATCCTTCAACACATAACCAAGAAACCTTTGGAAACCATCTACCTCAACCTTCAAAAAGCATCCGTTATACAAGTTATGGCGATACTCCCGAACTCCCGCCCCAGTACTGGGTGGCGTCGAGGTTATCTCACCAACGAACTGCATAAAAGAGATTTTCGATGTCGACGAACATATCTCAAGTATTCCAGAATTGCAACGATAAAATTATGATGACAACACCTCAGAGCTCAACTCCCTGGGACACTTCCACTAAACCCCTGACAGGAGGCACCAAGACAGTATTCTCATCATAAGCCATCGGAACAAATCCAGGATACTCGCGTGATCCTAAAAAAATAGTGAAATTTGAGAAGAGAAGAGACAAAACTCTACGTCAGGATGCCTTACCAGAGCGATGAGGAGACTGGGAAGTAGAAAGAATTCCTAAACTCTCTGATATATAATTCCTAAAGACTCAAAACATTTTTCTAGACACAACTCGGCCGCTAAAAACAATCAATCAATGAGGGCTCCTAAGGTCGGGGAAGGCTCTGATACCAACTTGTAACGCCCTCGATGCGGCTATATCTTCCACGTGTCGAAGCACGACTTAGAGGCATAACCGCATTGAAAGCAATGTCGCAAGTGAGGTAATCTTCACACAACCCATGTATTACATAAGGGAAAGAGATACATAGTTGGCTTACAATCGCCACTTCACACAATTACATGAATAAAGCATTACAACAACCAAATACAATCAGGGCCCGACTATGGAGCCAAAATAAAAGAAGAACCCCAAATGCGACAAAGGTCCCCGATCGACCCCAACTGGGCTCCACTACTGATCAACTAGAACAAAGCAAAACAAAGGACAAGATCTTCATCGAGCTCCTCCTGAGCTTGGTTGCGTCATCTGCTCGGACACATCGGCACCTGCAAGCTGGTTTTGGAAGTATCTGTGAGCCACGAGGACTCAGCAATCTCGCACCCTCGCGATCAAGACTATTTAAGCTTATGCGTAAGGTAAAGGTATGAGGTGGAGTTGCAGCAAGCGACTAGCATATATGGTGGCTAACATACGCAAATGAGAGCGAGAAGAGAAGGCAAAGCACGGTCAATAAAAGTATGATCAGGAAGTGATCCTGGACTACCTACGTCAAGCATAACTCCAACAACCGTGTTCACTTCCCGGACTCCGCCGGAAAGAGACCATCACGGTTACACACGCAGTTGATTCATTTTAATTAAGGTCAACTTCAGGTTTTCTACATCCGGATGTTAACAAATTCCCATCTGCCCATAACCGCGGGCGCGGCTTTCGAAAGTTCAATCCCTGCAGGGGTGTCCCAACTTAGCCCATCACAAGCTCTCACGGTCAACGAAGGAATAGACCTCCACCCGAGACGTTCCGATCAGACTTGGTATCCCGGTACAACGAGACATTTCGACAGGGTAAAACTAAACCAGCAACACCACCCAGATGTGCCGACAAATCCTGATAGGAGCTGCACATATCTCGTTCTCAGGGCACACCGGATGAGCAAGACGTCGGGTAAGCCAGCCCAGAGTTGCCCCTGGTAGCCTCGGACATTGCTTAGTTGGACCAACACTCAGAGGAGCACTGGCCCGGGGGGGGGGGGTAAAATAATGATGACCCTTGAGCCGGCCGACTCAAGGGAAAGAAAAAGGCTAGGTGGCGAATGGTAAAACCAATATTGGGCATTGCTATAAGAGCTTTACTTAAGGCGAACTGTCAAGGGGTTCCCATTATAGCCCAACCGCGTAAGGGACACAAAATCCGGGAACATAACGCCGATATGACGGAAAACTAGGGCGGCAAGAGTGGAACAAAACACCAGGCATAAGGCCGAGCCTTCCACCCTTTACCAAGTATATAGATGCATTAAGATAACATAGCAATATAGTGATATCCCAACAAGTAAATAAATGTCCCAACAAGGAACGGCTCCAATCTTCACCTGCAACTAACAACGCTATAAGAGGGGCTGAGCAAAGCGGTAACATAGCCAATCAACGGTTTGCTAGGACAATGGTGGGTTAGAGGTTCAACATG
Source organism: Triticum monococcum (assembly GCA_034509565.1). Classification (NCBI taxonomy): domain Eukaryota; kingdom Viridiplantae; phylum Streptophyta; class Magnoliopsida; order Poales; family Poaceae; genus Triticum; species Triticum monococcum. The sequence goes on along the minus strand of CM067843.1, from coordinate 749,879,201 downwards.
GCAATTGGGAGGCTGACAAGCAAGTGGTAGGCATCGTAGCATTGGCATAGCCAAAGAGCGAGCAAGCTAGCATAGCAAAGATAGTAGTGATTTCGAGGGTATGATCATCTTGCCTGAGATCCCGCAAGGAAGAAGAACGAGTCCGTGAAGAAGACAAACGGACGTAGTCGAACGAATCCTCACAACACCACGTTACCGGAACCAACCCGAAGAAGCAATCACCGGAAAAGAAGCACACAACATAGTAAACAACCAACACATGAACATGGCACGGTGTGCAAACAAGTATGATGCATGTCCGGTTTAAATATGCATGACATGGCAAAATGCACAAACAACACTACAACTTAAGTGGAGCTCAATATGCAACGGGTTGCATATTGAAGAAAACACCACATGACTTATTTAATTCTCTCTCGTTATGTACCCAACAATATTAAATGTTGTTAAACATGGCAAGAGGGTGAAGCAAAGAAAACTACCTATCTAGGCAAGTTTAAATGAGGCCGGGAACAACAAACAACAACTCCGGAAACTCCTCATGTGCATATATTGGGTTAGGTCCTGTTCTGTCCTAAACCATATTTTAGAGTTGTTAGGCATGCAAAACAATGTCACCATGATAAACTAGGCAAAATTCTACCCCATTTACATATAAAGTTTGTTAAAAACGGAGCTACGGTTATTTAGTTATGAATGAAAACATTTTAGCATGGCATAGAGGCAAATTAAAGCAAACAACAATTTAAGCATTTTAAACATAGATGAAAATGGCAAATTATTAATCTACACAAAATTCTAAGCAAGTTTCATATATAAATCATTTTAAACCGATGCACGAATTGTGAGTTATTATATGCATGCTGTGCAAGGGGTTTTCTGTAAATTTGTAAATTCCTGGATAAATAGATAAATCACTCTGCAGAAAAAAAAACGTGACATGGGCCGAATCTTGCTGGCCCGACAGTGCACAGGGACTGGAGGGGTGCTTCTCACACTGGGCTTGGCCCGGGTGGTGCTCGGCTGGACGAGGCAGACGGCTGGGCCTTGAGGGATCTGGGCTTGCACTAGCGCAGCCCACACGTGTCGTCGTAGCCTTCCTGGAAGATGTGGACGAGGCGCACGCGGTCGTGGTCAGCGGCTGGAGCGTTCACGAGCCACGTACTCGTCGTCTCCCTGATGAACGAGGCAAGGAGCGCCGGCAGAGGACTCTGGGACGGCGCGGCGGCGGATCTGGGCGGTGGAGGTCAGGGACGGCCCGTTCTGGCCGGAACCGAAGCGTGGAACGAGGCAGGATGGAGCTTCAGGTTCGGGCGGCCATGGCGTCGAGGCGAAGTAGGCCATGGCGACGGCGGCAGTCGCTGCGAGGGGCGGCACCGTTGCTGGAGTTCGAGAGGGGCTCATCTCCCTGCGTCGACGAGGAGAGCGGGGAGGCTACGAGGACAAGGACGACGGTGTGAGGCTTGATGCGGGACTGCTGCAGGAGGCGTCCGATGAGGCGCTCGTGCTCAGGCACGAGCAGAGACGTATGGGAGGCGGCGAAGGGCACGGGGCTCAGGCGGGGATGGATGGATCCGCCTGTTTTCGGGCCGGATCCGGCCAACGGGGCGTCGACGGAGCTCCGGCGAGGGTTGACCAAGGTGGTGGCGACCTGCAGCTGATGAAAAAAACAGAGAGAGAGGGAGATCGTGAGAGAGGAAGAAATCGGGAGAGGGGGAAGAAGAAAATAGAGGAGAAGCAGAGGACCTGGAGACCGGCGAGGTTGGACGCTGCGGGGTGGCTGCGGCTCGGGAAGAGGAGCTCGGGCTCCAAGAGAATGTCCTCTTCCCTGGGACGACAAGAGGCAGAAGAAAGCGAAGGTTGGTTGGTAGCTGAAATCGAGGAGGAGGGGATCGGTGGTTGGTTCGAGTGGATAGATCGGGAGGGATCCCGAGGGGAACCAGAAGAGTGGCGGCGACGATGGGACAAACCTCCTGGATCTTAGGGTTTGATCTGATATGGGTAGGGGTTCGTCTATATATAGGGACAAAAGTATTAGTTTTGGACCCTCCGATCAAAATCAGACGGTCTCGGATAAATAGGTTAGGGAGCTCAATTAAGAAAATGGAGACGTTTCTTGGACGTTTGGGGATGATCCGGACCCATCGGTGACGACTGCACGGGTCAGGTCCGGGTCAACTTTCGGACGCATGCGCGATGAGGTCCGCGGGCTAACGAGAGAGGTTAGGTTAGGCCTGGCGGTAGGTAGTGAGCTGTGCAGACGGTCTCGAGCTGAGACAAGAGAAGAGAGGGAGGCCCGGCAACTGTTTCCGGAGACCGAAAATGTCCAACGTTAGACCGACTAAAATGTCGCTATAGTTATCCGTTGGGCTATCAAACGAACTCCGAATGCGATGAAACTTGACAGGCGGTCTATCTACACTATAATAAGACCACACGCCAACTTTCATCCCATTCCGAGAACATTTTCCGGCCACTTATAAAATATCATTTCGGACATGCCGCGGGCACGTGCAAGTGTGGTTGGGCTCAGAACGGACAACGGACGGAACTGGGGAAACCTGGACGGATGAAAGTTTTGGAAACATGATGATGCAATGCACATGATGACATGATATGTAATGCATGACACGCGAGCAATGACAAGGCACCAACAGCGAACAACTGCACGACACCTGGCACATCGGTCTCGGGGCGTTACAAGCATCTCCATCACCTTCCCCCCCTCTATCTACAGCGGTCCACTCTCCCGCAACCCGCTGTACCCTCTACTTGAACATGGTGCTTTATGCTTCATATTATTATCCAATGATGTGTTGCCATCCTATGATGTCTGAGTAGATTTTCGTTGTTCTATCGGTGGTTGATGAATTACTATGATTGATTTAATTTGCTTGTGGTTATGTTGTTGTCCTTTGGTGCCCATCATATGAGCGCGCGCGTGGATCACACCATAGGGTTAGTTGTATGTTGATAGGACTATGTATTGGAGGGCAAGAGTGACAGAAGCTTCAACCTAGCATAGAAATTGATGCATACGGGATTGAAGGGGGACCAATATATCTTAATGCTATGGTTGAGTTTTACCTTAATGAACATTAGTAGTTGCGGATGCTTGCTAATAGTTCCAATCATAAGTGCATAGAATTCCAAGTAAGGGATGACATGCTAGCAGTGGCCTCTCCCACATAATACTTCCTATCGGTCTAGTAAAGTAGTCAATTGCTTAGGGACAATTTTGCAACTCCTACCACCACTTTTCCAAACTCGCTATATTTACTTTATCACTTCTTTATCTAAACAGCCCCTACTTTTTATTTACGTACTCTTTATTATCTTGCAAACCTATCCAACAACACCTACAAAGTACTTCTAGTTTCATACTTGTTCCAGGTAAAGCGAACGTCAAGCGTGCGTAGAGTTGTATCGGTGGTCAATAGAACTTGAGGGAATATTTGTTCTACCTTTAGCTCCTCATTTGGTTCGACACTCTTACTTATCGAAAACTGTTGCGATCCCCTATACTTGTGGGTTATCACCCGGCAACGACATTGATGTGTACCTAAGGCCATTAGTTGAAGAACTTTTACAGCTGTGGAATGGAAACGGTGCACGTGTGTGGGATGAGCACAAACAGGAGGAATTTAACCTGCACGCGTTGCTGTTTGTAACCATCAATGATTGGCCCGCTCTCAGTAACCTTTCAGGACAGACAAACAAGGGATATCAGGCATGCACACAATGTTTAGCTGACACCGAAAGTATATACCGGGATAAATACAGGAAGAATGTGTACCTGGGCCATTGTCGATTTCTTTCGACCAACCATCAATGTCGAAAGAAAGGCAAGCATTTCAAAGGTGAGGCAGATCACCGGAAGAATACCGCCATGTGTACCGGTGATCACGTACTTTCTATGGTCAACGATTTACACGTAATCTTTGCAAAGGGTCCCGGCGGACTAGCTATTCTGAATGACGCTGAGGGACGTGCACCCATGCGGAAGAAGAAATCTATATTTTGGGACCTACCCTATTGGAAAGACCTTGAGGTCCGCTCTTAGATCGACGTGATGCACGTGACGAAGAACCGATGCACGTGATGAAGAACCTTTGTGTGAACCTACTAGGCTTCTTGGGCGTGTATGGGAAGACAAAAGATACAGCTGATGCATGGGAGGACCTGCAATGTTTGCACGAAAAGGACAACATGCCTCCAAAGCAATATGAAGGTCATGCCAGCTACGCTCTTACCAAAGAAGAGAAGGAAATCTTCTTTGAATGCCTGCTTAGTATTAAGGTCCCGACTGGCTTCTCGTCGAATATAAAGGGAATAATAAATATGCCAGAGAAAAAGTTCCAGAACCTAAAGTCTCATGACTGCCACGTGATTATGACGCAACTTCTTCCGCTTGCATTGAGGGGGCTTCTACCGAAAAACGTCCGATTAGCCATTGGGAAGCTATGTGCATTCCTCAATGCAATCTCTCAGAAGGTGATCGATCCAGAAATCATACCAAGGCTAAGGAGTGATGTGGCGCAATGTCTTGCCAGTTTCGAGCTGGTGTTCCCACCATCCTTCTTCAATATCATGACGCACGTCCTAGTTCATCTAGTTGACGAGATTGTCATTCTGGGCCCCATATTTCTACACAATATGTACACCTTGGAGAGGTTCATGGGAGTCCTAAAGAAATATGTCTGTAACCGCGCTAGGCCAGAAGGAAGCATCTCCATGGGTCATCAAACAGAGGATGTCATTGGGTTTTGTGTTGACTTCATTCCTGGCCTTAAGAAGATAAGTCTCCCTAAATTGCGGTATGAGGGGAGACTGACTGGAAAAGGCACGCTTGGAGGGGACTCAATAATATGTAGGGACGGGCATTCTTGGTCTTAAGCACACTACACAGTTCTACAGAACTCTATCTTGGTGACCCCGTATGTCGATGAACACAAGAACAATCTGCACTCCAAACACCCGGAGCAGTGCGACGACTGGATTGCATGTGAACACATCAGGACTCTCAGCAGTTGGTTAGAAACACGTCTCAGAGGTGACAACACTCTTTGTGATGAGTTGTACTCGTTGTCCAGGGGACCATCTTCGACTGTATTGACTTACAAAGGATACGAGATAAATGGGAATACATTTTACACAATCACCCAAGATCAAAAGAGCACCAACCAAAACAGCGGTGTCCACTGTGATGCGGCAACCAAGAGGGTAAAGGACACATATTATGGTTACACAGTGAACATATGGGAGTGGACGGCAAGACAGTCATGTCTGAAGATTATGAAAAGTTTCATGAAATTCCTCCCTTCAAAGTCAAGGCTGACCCAAGCATCCTGATAAACGATGAAGATTATCCATGGTTACCGTGCAATAAGCAAAGGACACAAGCGAAGTAAAAGTGAAGACTTTCTCTCCACAACTATTATGATGATACCATGCCAACTTTCAACCTTTTCGTAGTTCATTTGAAATGCCTGTTGTAACAGACGAGTTTCCGTATGAAACCCTGATATCTGTTTCCCAGATTGTCCGTTTTCTACACGAAGTGCATCTAGTTTTTGCCGTAACCCTCTCAACTTTTTTCCACATGCTATCTGGGTGAAATGATGATACCATGCCAACTTTTTTCAGAGTTCATTTGAAATGCTTTTCAATTTCAGGGTCTTATAGCTCAAAATAATTAGTAAATGCATGAAAAATAACAAATAAAGTCAGAAAGGGTTGAAAATTGATGGTGTGGCTTTGAATGGTGCATTTTGAACACACAAAAAGTGAGGAGTTCAAATAAGTTTTAAAAAATGAAATCCCTTTGAAACAGACGAGTTTCCGTATGAAATCTTGATACTTCGAAAGAGATTGTCCGTTTTGTGCACGAAGTGCATCCAGTTTTTGCCGTAACCCTCTCAACTTTCTTGCACATGCTATGTTGATGAAATGATGATACAGTGCCAACTTTCAACCTTTTGAGAGTTCATTTGAAATGCTTTTCAATTTCAGGGTCTTATAGCTCAAAAAATCAGTAAATGCATGAAAAATAACAAATAAAGTCAGAAAGGGTTGAAAATTGATGATGTGGCTTTGAATGGTGCATTTTGAACACACAAAAAGTCAGAAGTTCAAATAAGTTTTAGAAAATGAAATCCCTTTGAAACAGACGAGTTTCCGTATGAAATCCTAATACTTTGAAAGAGATTGTCCGTTTTGTACACAAAGTGCATCCAGTTTTTGCCGTATACCAAATAAAATAAAATAAACTTTAATAAAATATATAAGTAGAAACAAAATAAAATAAAATAAACTTTAATAACATAAATAAAATTTATGGACCTAAAATTACCAAAGTATTTTTGTTCAAAACATTATAAGCAAAACAATTTTCTTGAAATAAATAAAATAGAAACAGTAAGTATTTTGTTGTAAGTTGAAAGAAAATAAAATAAATAAAGCAAAAAGGAAAATAAAAAATAAAAAAATGCCACCTACTGGGCCACCACGGCGTGAATACGACTAGAAACCCACTCATGGGCCAGGATTCAGGCCCGCAGAAGGCCTAGCAGGCCCACAGGCATAGCAGTGCGAGATTAGGCCCAAAGGTCTGTAGTTCAGAGGAGTTTAATGGAGATGGCGGGGCAGGGCAGGGCTTATAAACAGGTCCGGCCGCTCCTCGGCTAGCGAGGTGGGACTAAACATCCCACCGCACCGCGGCTTTGGCAGGCGTAGGACATTGGTCCCGGATGGTGCCACGAACCGGGACCAATGCACACCTTTGGTCCCTGTTCATGGCACCAACCGGAACCAATTCCCCCCCCCCCTTCAGTCCCGGTTGGTGCCACCAACTAGGACCAAAGGCCTCTACTTCCCACCCTTTGGGCTGCTGAAAAGAGACCTTTGGTCCCGGTTGGTGGCACCAACCGGGACTAAAGGTGGCATTGGTCCCGGTTGGTGCGATGAACCGGGACCAAAGCCTTTGCTATATAAGAAACACTTGGCAAAAAATCATAATTTCATCGCCAGTTGCCCCCGACGACGCCGACCTCCTCGACGCCGCCAGGCTGCCCCGTCGCCGTCGCTGTCGCCCGTGCCCTTGGGCCCATGCCGACGTCATCCGCCGCCCCAAGCCCACGCCGATGCCGTCCGCCGCCCACATCATCCGACGAGCGCGCTTGGCCACGCACCTGCTCCGCGACCCGCCCCCACCATCGCCGTCGTCGCCGGCCACGCCCCTGCCCCGGCCCGCGGCCCCCACCATGGCCGTCGCCGACGCCCTCGCCGCACCCGCCGTCGCCCTCGCCGGCCGCCCCCGATGTGAGCCGCCGCCGCGCGCCACGACTCTGTTCAATGCTTTTTTTTCATATAATGTGTATTATTTTTTTGTTCATTGCATTTTTTCATATATATATATATATAATGTATATATGTATGTGGTAGCTATATGATGAATGGATGTGGCTATGTATGTATGAATATAATGTTCATAGCATTTTTTGTTTATATATGTTTTTTTCATATATGTATTGATTTTTTATTTAGGTTGTTAGTAGATATCGATTTTAGGTTAGTGTAGAGGAAAAAGTAAAATTAGTAAGTACTACTTGATTTTAGGTTAGTGCTTAGTAGTTGAACTAGTTGATTTAATAAAACTACTTTATTTTACTATACATAGAAAGAGTTTAGTTTAAGCAAGAAAATTAATACAACTAGTTTATTTTTTTAGTTCAAGCAATTATTCCCGCATCGACTTCGACGATGTCCGGCACTGGGCTCCGCCAGGCTGGTATTGGGAGGTGCTACCTTCCGGGGGCGTAGGTTGGTGAGGAGCCAGTCCGTCATTGACCCGATCCTTGTTTGGTGGTGGTCGCGTGGGCCAGTGACGGTGCCGAGGCTTTCGGACACCACGGAGGTGGTACGTCACCGTGTCAGCGAGGAGGACAAGGACGTCCGTCGCTACATGGTTGCGTTGGAGGGCAGGTTCGACAATACCTGGCAGGTTCTTCAGGGATCTCACTGGAGCTATGATCCTGTGATGGTTCCTTCTCTTTGGGTGCCCACCGCCCGCGCCGATACCCGTCGGGCGCTACGATTCTAGTTGTATTAGCAATGCTAAATATATGATAGTATTCGAGGTGTATTAGTGATAATATTTGACGATGTACGGACGCAAGAGATGATGTAGTTTTGCTTATAATTGAATGCATGCTAATTTGAATACTACTTTATTTTACAATTTGGTTTTGCTTATTGAATGCTCAAATTGGAAAAGTACTCCTACTTTGAATGCTAAAATTGCAGAGCACTATGCAAGGCGTATGCATTTGATTAGTTGATAGCTTATAGGGTTTTTGTTTTTGCAAAAATCTAGGAGCCCCCTCCATCATCCCCGCTGTCGTCCCCGTCACCGACCCCCCCCCCCCCCCCGACCTCGAGGTGAGACCAGCCAAATCTCCATGCATGTCAATATGAGTCCTATAAGATATTTTGAAATGTTTTTGCTCATATTTTGAACCATTGAAATTTAATGGCCATCAAGTTTGAATGCTCATATGATGTAAATAAAAACATGTATATTTCCGTTCCGGCAAATTTCAGGCGCTCGATATGTCCTTTTTTAGAAAGATAATTAAACGATATTTCGGGTTGACTTTAAGTCTGTCGAGTCTCCACCATATATGAGAGGACGAAGAATCCCGACTGTTGTCGTGGGGGTAGCTTCTCCTTCATTCCCGTGTGCTAGACAATTTGGTGTAACACACTCGGGAACGAAAGGAGGAGCTACCATCACCAACGGTCGCAAATGTCAGAGAGGAATCAGTGAGGGAGAGTCTCCACCATATATATATGAGAGGACGAAAATCCCGACTGTTGTCGTGGGGGTAGCTTCTCCTTCATTCCCGTGTGCTAGACAACTTGGTGTAATGCACTCGGGAATGAAAGGAGGAGCTACAATGCATCACCGACGGTCGAATATGTACACCATGTGAGCTGAGAGTTTTCAAGAAAAGACTCGACAGACCGATAGTCAGCCCGTGATGAATAATAATGATCTAATTTAGGTTTTTTAGTACATATATTTAATTGTACAAGTTTAATATTTGAATTATGAACGTAGGAAATGTCGTACTCGGATAGCAAAAGTCTCCTGGGGGAGTGCGATTGGTGCCACGATGATTGAGGTCTGTGCGACATGCCTCACCTGGACGAGGATCGGCGCTTCAGCATTAAGCTGGAGGAGATCTTTGATGTTGAAACGGTACGCAATGACGGCAAGTGTTTTTTCGTAATTAAGCACGACTTCAACTATTCCAACGTGTAATTTTCATCTTTTACAATTCAACTAGCTTATCCCATGACATGCAAGACGCTATGTCTTGGAGAGGATGGGTTTTGAAGACCATGAAAGTTTTGAAACAAAGAAAATTCACCTACGGACCCATCATGGTGTGGATTTTGAAGTAAACTTGTATAATTCTGAGAGCGTAACCCATTTTGGTTGCAAAAAATGGGAAGCACTTTGCAAGATGTATGGTTTTCATGAGCATATGCTTGTCACCATGGATCTTGGTGATCCTAAAATCGAGCAAGACAATATGGACATTTGGGTCCTTGTTGATACGCCTCCAATTCTACTGCTATGTGAGTTTCTCAAACATAGTTATTAGCTAATTTATATTGTTCATTTCAAAATAGTTGACAGCTTATTTTCATTCTTCAAAGAATGTGCGGAAGATGGTAGAAAGAACCTACTACACCGAAGGCTCCGAATTAACTTATCAGGAGAAAAATCATTTGATCGCATTTTGTACTAATCTTGAGAATTACAATATCTACAATCAAACTCCTCAACATTATGGTCAATACGTGCCACTAGTGCACGTGCTGAACTACGGTAACTACTATGGAGATACCCTGGTAAGATTTTTTACTATTACGACTTCCGTGCATCTTTTGCATACTTAAAAAACTACTACATCTTTTGCTAACTATGAAGTTATTACTATGTTTTTTAACAGATAATCCCAGAGGATGGTGTGCCTCATTTGATGTATCAGAAAGGTAGCCTTGATGTTTTGAACATACAGCCAGGTCATCCTACGAATCTCAATTGTCCATACCGGATTTCTAAAAGAAGTGGAGACATGAAAATCAAAGAATGAAAAAAATGAATGGACGGTCGTAAGGAGGTTCTTGGAAGCAACAGGAAGTGAAGCGCAAGAATTGGAGACATGATGATCTCCATTCTCCATAATGGAGATGAAGGAAATAGGCCCTAGAGGCAAAAATAAAAGTTATTATTTATTTCCTTATATCATGATAAATGTTTATTATTCATGCTAGAATTGTATTAACCGGAAACAGAATACTTGTGTGAATACATAGACAAATAGAGTGTCACTAGTATGCCTCTACTTGACTAGCTCGTTGATCAAAGATGGTTATGTTTCCTAGCCATTGACATGAGTTGTCATTTGATTAACGGGATCACATCATTAGGAGAATGATGTGATTGACTTGACCCATTTCGTTAGCTTAGCACTCGATCGTTTAGTATGTTGCTATTGCTTTCTTCATGACTTATACCACTAGTAGAAAAATGGGCTATGGTCTAGGCCACCTCAGCCCATTAGTCCCGGTTCAGTCTTGAACCGGGACCAATGTGGGCATTGGTCCCAGTTCGTGAGCCCAGGGGGGCGGCCGGGCCACGTGGGCCATTGGTCCCGGTTCGTCTGGACCTTTTGGTCCCGGTTGGTGGGACGAACCGGGACCAAAGGGCCTCCCTCCTGGCCCACCACCATTGGTCCCGGTTGATGACATGAACCGGGACCAAAGGCTCCCCTTTAGTCCCAGTTCATGTCATCAACCGGGACCAATGAGGTGCCTATATATACCCCCGCCCGGGAGCAGAGCACTCCAGGGCTCTGTTTTTCTCAGGCCGGCAAGAGGAGGGGTTTGTGGTGCTCTAGCTCACCTCCTATGCACATGAGGTGTTCGATGGAATGCCCGAGCCACACTACTTAAGCTTTCTCCTCTCGAAGCTCGACCTCCAAGCTCCATTTTCCTCGAGATTTGTCTAGATTTAGCGGTCCGTCACGCCCCGTCCCCGTCTTCACCGCCGTCGATCACCCGTGCGGATCTCATCACCGACACCACCGTGGTGAGCCTCTTATTCTTATCTTCTTTCTGAAAGGAAAAATATTCTTACTTGTATGTTTAGATAGATACTTGCATCATTTTCTTACATTTATTATTGCATCTTATATAGTGCGATGGTTTTGGTATCCGCCCCCGCCGGCCCTCGTCCTGTCTATGATTCGGATTTGGTATGTATATTATCTTTATAACTATTGGTTCATTTATTGTTTATGAAAATTATGCCGACCAACGTGACATAGATTTTATTTATCGAGGATGTATGTGAATCGGAAATGCCAACCGACCTTGTCGAGAGGTTAAATTTAGTTGAAGAAGAAAACAATTTGTTGAAGGAAAAAATAAAAAAAATTGAGGAGGAGAAGATGATATTGGAGTTGCATGTTGCGGATGTCGTCGATGATCACAAGATCAAGATGGATGCAATGCGCTTGAAGATTAGAAAGATTAGAAAATATGCCATTCATACCGAGGCTTGGTATCATTATGCCGTTGGATCAATTGTTACCTTGGTTGCGATTATGATCGCATTTGTTTTCGCATTGAAATGTTTTACATAGTTTCAATGTATGGTTTAATTAATTAGATGCTCTAGAGAGCTATATGTTGTTAGATGAGAACTATGTATGTACTTTGGTTTTAATGTGATGATGAACTTCTATTAATTTGGACACTTAATTATATATAATGCACGCAGATGAACCGGCAATGGATGTACGGTGACAGACACACCTGCGAGTACATTAAGGGCGTGCATGAGTTTCTCGATGCGGCTGAGGCAAACAAGCAGAATGGTTTTATGTGTTGTCCATGCACTGAATGTGGGAATGTGAGGTCTTACTCTAACCGGAAAATCCTTCAATCCCACCTGCTTTACAAGGGTTTCATGCCACACTATAATGTTTGGACGAGGCACGGAGAAATAGGGGTTATGATGGAAGACGACGAAGAAGAAGAGTACGATGACAACTATGTGCCCCCTGAATACTGTGATGCTGCCACGGGTGAAGCTGCTGAAGATCAAGAGGAACCAGACGATGTGCCCGATGATGATGATCTCCGCCGGGTCATTGTCGATGCAAGGACGCAATGCATTAGTCAAAAGGAGAAGCTGAAGTTCGATCGCATGTTAGAGGATCACATAAAAGGGTTATACCCCAATTGCGAAGATGGCAACACAAAGCTCGGTACCGTACTGGAATTGCTGCAGTGGAAGGCAGAGAATGCTGTGGCTGACAAAGGATTTGAGAAGCTACTGAAAATATTGAAGAAGAAGCTTCCAAAGGATAACGAATTGCCCGACAGTACATACGCAGCAAAGAAGGTCGTATGCCCTCTAGGATTGGAGGTGGAGAAGATACATGCATGCCCTAATGACTGCATCCTCTACCGCGGTGCATACAAGGATCTGAACGCATGCCCGGTATGCGGTACGCTGCGGTATAAGATCAGACGAGATGACCCCGGTGATGTTGACGGCGAGCCCCTCAGGAAGAGGGTCCCTGCAAACGTGATGTGGTATGCTCCTATAATACCACGGTTGAAACGTCTGTTCAGAAACGAAGAGCATGCCAAGTTGATGCGATGGCACAGTGAGAACTGAAAGAAAGATGGGAAGTTGAGAGCACCCGCTGACGGGTCGCAGTGGAGAAAAATCAAGAGAAAGTACTGGGATGAGTTTGCAAAGGACCCAAGGAATGTATGGTTTGCTTTAAGCGCGGATGGCATTAATCCTTTCGGGGAGCAGAGCAGTAATCACAGCACCTGGCCCGTGACTCTATGTATGTATAACCTTCCTCCTTGGATGTGCATGAAGCGGAAGTTCATTATGATGCCAGTTCTCATCCAAGGCCCTAAGCAACCCGGCAACGAAATTGATGTGTACCTAAGGCCATTAGTTGAAGAACTTTTACAGCTGTGGAATGGAGACGGTGTACGTACGTGGGATGAGCACAGACAGGAGGAATTTAACCTTAAGGCGTTGCTGTTCTTGACCATCAACGATTGGCCCGCTCTCAGTAACCTTTCAGGACAGACAAACAAAGGATACCACGCATGCACGCACTGTTTAGATGACACTGAAAGTATATACCTGGACAAATGCAGGAAGAATGTGTACCTGGGCCATCGTCGATTTCTTCCGACCAACCATCAATGTCGAAAGAAAGGCAAGCATTTCAAAGGCGAGGCAGATCACCGGAAGAAGCCTGCCATGCGCACCGGTGATCACGTGCTTGCTATGGTCAATGATTTACCCTACGTCATCTTTGGAAAGGGTCCCGGTGGACTAGCTGTTCCGAATGATGCTGAGGGACACGCACCCATGTGGAAGAAGAAATCTATATTTTGGGACCTACCCTACTGGAAAGACCTAGAGGTCCGCTCCTCAATCGACGTGATGAACGTGACGAAGAACCTTTGCGTGAACCTGCTAGGCTTCTTGGGCGTGTATGGGAAGACAAAAGATACGCCGGAGGCACGGGAGGACCTGCAACGTTTGCACGAAAAAGACGACATGCCTCCGGAGCAGTATAAAGGTCCTGCCAGCTACGCTCTTACGAAAGAAGAGAAAGAAATCTTCTTTGAATGCCTGCTTAGTATGAAGGTCACGACTGGCTTCTCATCGAATATAAAGGGAATAATAAATATGCCAGAGAAAAAGTTTCAGAAACTAAAGTCTCATGACTGCCACGTGATTATGACGAACTGCTTCCGGTTGCATTGAGGGGGCTTTTACCGGAAAACGTCCGATTAGCCATTGTGAAGCTATGTGCATTCCTCAATGCAATCTCTCAGAAGGTGATCGATCCAGAAATGGTACCAAGGCTAAGGAGTGATGTGGCGCAATGTCTTGTCAGTTTCGAGCTGGTGTTCCCACCATCCTTCTTCAATATCATGACGCACGTCCTAGTTCATCTAGTCGACGAGATTGTCATCCTGGGGCCCGTATTTCTACACAATATGTTCCCCTTTGAGAGGTTCATCGGAGTCCTAAAGAAATATGTCCGTAACCGCGCTAGGCCAGAAGGAAGCATCTCCATGGGCCATCAAACAGAGGATGTTATCGGGTTTTGTGTTGACTTCATTCCTGGCCTTAACAAGATAGGTCTCCCTAAATCGCGGTATGAGGGGAGACTGACTGGAAAAGGCACTCTTAGAAGAGACTCAATAATATGCAGGGACGGATATTCTTGGTCTCAAGCACACTACACAGTTCTACAGAACTCTACCTTGGTGACCCCGTATGTCGATGAACACAAGAACAGTCTGCGCTCCAAACACCCGGAGCAATGCGACGACTGAATTACATGTGAACACATCAGGACTTTCAGCAGTTGGTTGGAAACACGTCTCAGAGGTGACAACACTATTTGTGATGAGTTGTACTTGTTGTCCAGGGGACCATCTTTGACTGTATTGACTTACAAAGGATACAAGATAAATGGGAATACATTTTACATGATCGCCCAAGATCAAAAGAGCACCAACCAAAACAGCGGTGTCCGCTTTGATGCAGCAACCGAGAGCGGAAAGGACACATATTATGGTTACATAGTGGACATATGGGAACTTGACTATGGACCTGATTTTAAGGTCCCTTTGCTTAAGTGCAAATGGGTCTTTCTGTTTGGCGACGGCGTAGAGGTAGACCCACAGTACGGAATGACAACAGTGGATCTGAAAAATCTTGGGTACACTGACGAACCGTTCGTCCTAGCCAATGATGTGGCGCAGGTTATCTATGTGAAGGACATGTCTACCAAACCGAGAAAAAGAAAAGATAAGGAAGCAAATACATCATACGATGAGCCAAAGCGCCACATAGTTCTTTCAGGAAAAAGGGACATCCTGGGAGTGGACGGCAAGACAGACATGTCTGAAGATTATGAAAAGTTTCATGAAATTCCTCCCTTCAATGTCAAGGCTGACCCAAGCATCCTGATAAACAATGAAGATTATCCATGGTTATGGCGCAATAAGCAAATGACACAAGCGAAGAAAAAGTGAAGACTTTCTCCCGCAACTATTATGATGATACCATGCCAACTTTGTAACAGATGATCTTTCGTCCGAAACTCTGATACTTCGAAAAAGATTGTTCGTTTTGTACACGAAGTGCATCCAGTTTTTTCCGTAACCATCTCAACTTTGTTGCACATGCTATGTGGGTGAAATGATGATACCATGCCAACTTTCAACCTTTTCGGAGTTCATTTGAAATGCTTTTCAATTTCAGGGTCTTATAGCTCAAAAAAATCAATAAATCCATGAAAAATAACAAATGAAGTCAGAAAGGGTTGAAAATTGATGATGTGTCTTTGAATGGTGCATTTTGAACACAGAAAAAATATGGAGTTCCAATAAGTTCAAGAAAATGAAATCCCTTTGTAACAAATGATCTTTCGTCCGAAACCCTGATACTTCGAAAGAGATTGTCCGTTTTGTACACGAAGTGCATCCAGTTTTTGCCGTAACCATCTCAACTTTGTTGCACATGCTATGTGGGTGAAATGATAATACCATGCCAACTTTCAACCTTTTCGGAGTCCATTTGAAATGCTTTTCAATTTCAGGGTCTTATAGCTCAAAAAAATCAATAAATGCATGAAAAATAACAAATGAAGTCAGAAAGGGTTGAAAATTGATGATGTGTCTTTGAATGGTGCATTTTGAACACAGAAAAAATATGGAGTTCAAATAAGTTCAAGAAAATGAAATCCCTTTGTAACAAATGATCTTTCGTCCGAAACCCTGATACTTCGAAAGAGATTGTCCGTTTTGTACACGAAGTGCATCCAGTTTTTGCCGTAACCATCTCAACTTTGTTGCACATGCTATGTGGGTGAAATGATAATACCATGCCAACTTTCAACCTTTTCAGAGTCCATTTGAAATGCTTTTCAATTTCAGGGTCTTATAGCTCAAAAAAATCAATAAATGCATGAAAAATAACAAATGAAGTCAGAAAGGGTTGAAAATTGATGATGTGTCTTTGAATGGTGCATTTTGAACACAGAAAAAATATGGAGTTCAAATAAGTTCAAGAAAATGAAATCCCTTTGTAACAAATGATCTTTCGTCCGAAACCCTGATACTCGAAAGAGATTGTCCGTTTTGTACACGAAGTGCATCCAGTTTTTGCCGTAACCATCTCAACTTTGTTGCACATGCTATGTGGGTGAAATGATAATACCATGCCAACTTTCAACCTTTTCGGAGTCCATTTGAAATGCTTCTCAATTTCAGGGTCTTATAGCTCAAAAAAATCAATAAATGCTTGAAAAATAACAAATGAAGTCAGAAAGGGTTGAAAATTGATGATGTGTCTTTGAATGGTGCATTTTGAACACAGAAAAAATATGGAGTTCAAATAAGTTCAAGAAAATGAAATCCCTTTGTAACAAATGATCTTTCGTCCGAAACCCTGATACTTCGAAAGAGATTGTCCGTTTTGTACACGAAGTGCATCCAGTTTTTGCCGTAACCATCTCAACTTTGTTGCACATGCTATGTGGGTGAAATGATAATACCATGCCAACTTTCAACCTTTTCGGAGTCCATTTGAAATGCTTTTCAATTTCAGGGTCTTATAGCTCAAAAAAATCAATAAATGCATGAAAAATAACAAATGAAGTCAGAAAGGGTTGAAAATTGATGATGTGTCTTTGAATGGTGCATTTTGAACACAGAAAAAATATGGAGTTCAAATAAGTTCAAGAAAATGAAATCCCTTTGTAACAAATGATCTTTCGTCCGAAACCCTGATACTTCGAAAGAGATTGTCCGTTTTGTACACGAAGTGCATCCAGTTTTTGCCGTAACCATCTCAACTTTGTTGCACATGCTATGTGGGTGAAATGATAAAACCATGCCAACTTTCAACCTTTTCGGAGTCCATTTGAAATGCTTTTCAATTTCAGGGTCTTATAGCTCAAAAAAATCAATAAATGCATGAAAAATAACAAATGAAGTCAGAAAGGGTTGAAAATTGATGATGTGTCTTTGAATGGTGCATTTTGAACACAGAAAAAATATGGAGTTCAAATAAGTTCAAGAAAATGAAATCCCTTTGTAACAGATGATCTAAGTTCATAGTAAAAAAAATATGGTGCATTTTAAAACTATAAGTATTTAGTACAAATAAAAAAATTAAATTATAAGTAAAATAAAGCTATAAGTATCACTAAAAAACTGTAAGTAATTAAACTAAAATAAAACTATAATATTCTTCAAATTTTTAAAAATTCAAATTTAAACTATTTAAAATTTAAAACTAATGGCCCTAACAGAAAGTTTATAATTTTTGTGACCTAAAAGCAAAAAGAAATCACTAAAAAACTGTAAGTATTTAGTTTTAAGTAGAAATAAAAAATAAATAGAAAAAAATTCTAATTTTATAGTAAAGTTATTCATAAACTAGTGATTCACACAAATTTTTAAAAATTCAAATTTAAACTATTTAAAATTTAAAACTAATGGCACTAATAGAAAGTTTATAATTTTTGTGACCTAAAAGCAAAAAATAAAAAACCAAAAAAAATGTAGAAAAAAAAAGAAAAAAATGCCACCTACTGGGCCTCCACGGCCTGAATACGACTAGAAACCCTACATGGGCCAGGATTCAGGCCCGTAGCAGGCACAGTAGGCCCACAGGCATTGCAATGACTAGTTAGGCCCGAAAGCCTGCAGTTGAGAGGAGCTCAGGAGGGTGGGCGCAGCAGCGCTTATAAACCACTCCAGAGCTCTCTCAACTAGCGATGTGGGACTAAAATTTTGGACCCGGGGCGCACAAGGGCATTGGTCCCGGTTGGTGGCACCAACCGGGACTAAAGGTGGCATTGGTCACGGTTCGTGGCTCCAACCGTGACCAATGCCCCCTTTTAGTCCCGGTTGGTGCCACCAACCGGGACCAAAGGCCGCCGCTTCCCGCCCTTTGGGCTGCCGAAAATTGGCCTTTGGTCCCGGTTCGTGGCACCAACCGGGACTAAAGGGTGCATTAGTCCCGGGTCGTAGCACCAACCGGGACCAATGCTTTTGGTATATAAGCTGGACTTGTGAAATTCTCGATTCAGTTCGATCGATCTCCTCGTCCTCTCCTCCAACGACGCCGCCAGGCTCGTCGTCGCCGAGCCCTCCGTGAGCCCGCGCCGTCCTCGTCGCCGGCCGCCCGTCCACCGCCCCCGAGCACCCACTGCGCCCCCGAGCCCGTCCGCCGCCGCCGAGCGCGCCCCGCCGTCGCCCTCGCCCTCGCCGACCCCGGGCCCGTCCTCATCGCCGTCGCCCCCGACGCCGGCCGCCCCCGAGCACCCCCTGCGCCCCCGAGCACCCCCTGCACCCCCGAGCCTGTCCGCCGCCGCCGAGCGCGCCCCGCCGTCGCCCTGCCCTCGCCGACCCCGAGCCCGTCCTCGTCGCCGTCGCCCCCGACGCCGGCCGCGCGCATCTCCTCCCCGACCCCTCCGGGAGAGGTAGCTACCGCCTCCTACCCCCTTCCTTCCTTCCCTGCTCCTGAATTTGCAGATGTATGTATGTATGTATGATGAATTTTGATATTTGTTCATATATATATACTGTAGATGTATGTATGTATGATGAATTTTGATATTTTTTGTTCATATATACTGTTCATATATACTGTAGATGTATGTATGATGAATTTTGATCTTTTTTTGTTCATATATAATGTAGATGTATATGTATGTATGGAATGATATCGATGGATGTATGTATATAGAACATTCGTATAAAATATAATGAGAGGAAGAAGAGGATAAAAAAGAAGAGGAATAAGAAAAGAAAAAAGAGGAGAAGAAAGAATAGAGGAGACTTCTCCTCTATTCTTTCTTCTCCTCTTTTTTTTCTTCTTCTTCCTCTTTTTTTATCGGGAACGAGGGTCGTCGAGGGTCGCCGAGCGGTAGAGGAAGAAGAGGATAAAATAGAAGAGGAAGAAAAAAAAGAGGGGTCGACGGTCGCCTAGCTAGGGGTCGAGGGTCGAGAGGGGGTCTAGGGTCACCGAGAGGGGAGAGGAAGACGAGGACAAATAAATAAGAAGAAGAAAAAAGAAGAAAAAAAAAAGAGGAGAAGAAGAAAGGAATAGAGGAGAAAAGAGAAAAATAGAATATATTCTATTTTTCTCTTTTCTCCTCTATTCCTTTCTTCTTCTCCTCTTTTTTTTCTTCTTTTTTTTCTTCGACACGTGGGGAGGGGGGGGGGCGAGAACGCCGGACATTCATGAGAGAGGCGAGGAAAGAATAGAGGAGACTTCTCCTCTATTCTTTCTTCTCTTTTTTTTCTTCTTCTTCTTCCTCTTTACTTTATCGGGAAGGAGGGTCGTCGAGAGGGCCGCCGAGTGGTAGAGGAGAAACCCTAAATAGAAAGTATCGTCAGTGTGAGATACATGTACCGTCGGTGTTGGACACTAAATCCACATCCCACAAGTGGCGCGGGTTTCGACGCCCACGTCACTTGTGGGACGTGGATGTAGTGTCCGACACCGAAGGCCACATGTATCTCACACCCACGATACTTGCTAGCTATTTAGGGTTTCCTTTGACACTAGGCAACCTCCCGACCCCTCGGCGATCCTCTCGAACATGAGAGGAAGAAGAGGGTCGTCTAGGGTTCGAGGGTTCTTCTCCTCTATTCTTTCTTCTCTTTTTTTCTTCTTCTTCTTCCTCTTTATTTTATCGGGAACGAGGGTCGTCGAGAGGGCCGCCGAGTGGTAGAGGAGAAACCCTAAATAGAAAGTATCGTCGGTGTGAGATACATGTACCGTCGGTGTCGGACACTAAATCCACATCCCACAAGTGGCGCGGGTTTCGACGCCCACGTCACTTGTGGGACGTGGATGTAGTGTCCGACACCGAAGGCCACATGTATCTCACACCCACAATACTTGCTAGCTATTTAGGGTTTCCTCTACCGAAAAGAAGAGGAGAAATAAATAAGAAGAAGAAAACAGAAGAAAAAGAAGAGGAGAAGAAGAAAGGAATAGTTTTCTCTTCTTCTCCACTATTCCTTTCTTCTTCTCCTCTTTTGTTTCTTCTTTTTTTTCTTCGATCTTCTCCTCTAGCTATTCCTTTCTTCTTCTCCTCTATTGGTCGAGGGTCGGGAACTAGGGTAGAGGGTCGAGGGTCATTAAGGGGTCAAGGGTCGAGGGTTTCAGGGTCGTTGAGGGTTCGAGGGGTCAAGAATCGCCGAGGGGTCGAGAGAGGTTTCCTAGTGTCAAAGTATTGAAGAAATCCATGCCTTCATCATTAGTCGGAAGTAACCAGGGCATGTTGGTACGAAGTTCTGCAAAGTTGTTCTGGAATGGAGTCCCGGATAGAATAATCCGCCTTTTGGTACGAATTCAGCAAAGGCCTTCCAAATAGCAATATTCGGAAGGCTCTTGCTGAACTTTGTACCAAAAGGCGAATTATCCTATCTGGGACTCCGTTCCAGAACAACTTTGAAGAGCTTCCTACCATCATGCACATGTTACTTTCGCCTAATGATGAAGACATGGTTTTGTTGAATCCTTTGACACTAGGCAACCTCCCGACCCCAAGGCGATCCTCTCAAACATGAGAGGAAGAAGAGGATAAAAAAAGAAGAGGAAGAAGAAGAAAAAAGAGGAGAAGAAAGAATAGAGGAGTTCTTCTCCTCTATTCTTTCTTCTCCTCTTTTTTTCTTCTTCTTCCTCTTCTTTTATCGGGAACGAGTGTCATCGAGGGACATATATAGATGTAGTGTCGTCGTTGTCGATATATACCCCCTCCCGATAGCTTACTATGATTAGGTAGCTAGTTCTACGTTTGGCACTAATATATCCATCTGTCATGTTTGAATAATAATTGCCATGTTGTAAATATTTGTAGAAACTATGGACACCGCCCTAGACGAAGCAAGAAAAGAAGCGTTGTTGAGGGAGATAATCGCAGAAGGAAGTGATGCCGTCTCGTACTATCTCAACGATATCATCGATGGTCCGGAAGGAGAGGGTGAACAAGCTGGCTACGGTGACCTAATGCCGGTGCAAGAAGAAGAACATGAGGACGGCGCCGGTGACCCAATGCCGGTGCAAGAAGGAGAAAGTGATGATGGCTCCGGTGACCGAACCGAGTCCGGCCAGGTATATATATTAGTTAAGCTTATGCTGACTAGCTGATTGATGCATTCATTGTTTTGGTATGTACACATATTAATTAAGTCTTTGTTCTTTTTTCTAGCCCTCCGGATCGAGCACAACTTCGGTAAAGAGACGAGGCCCAAAGAAAAAGTTGAGCTCGGATGAAAAGCTTGAGATCACAGCAATCGCGCCCGACGGCCAACCTATTGAACCCCTCCGGACAAAGAGGGCATTTGTTGCTCAGTGCGGGGTTCTGGTTAGGGACAAGATCCCGATAAGCATCCAGCAATGGTTTAAGCCGGCTAAAGAAGACCCTGAGGTGTCTTATGTCAATGATATGCAGAAAAATGATCTTTGGACTGAGCTGAAGTCAAATTTCACCCTACCGCCAGAGGATAATCCAGAGAACCCAATTAAAGAGAAATTAATCAAGTCTTTTGCTCTGAAGAGGATGGCAGATCTATTCAGGAGGTGGAAGAAAGAGCTCAATAGGTTTGTCGATAAAAAAGAGACACCAGAATTCAAGGGCAGATATGAGAAGATCAGAGATCACTGGCCCGCATTTGTGGCCTACAAGACATCGGAAAAGAGTAAGAAGATGTCGGCGACAAACAAGCAGAATGCCGCGAAGAAGAAGCTTCACCATCACACGGGGTCAGGTGGCTACCTCGTAGCCTGGCCTAAGTGGTCCAAGGTTGAGAATGATCTGCTTCATAAAGGGATCAGACCAGAGACATATAACTGGCCAGACCGTTGCCGGACTTGGTTCTTCGGGGCTGGCGGAACCTTGGACCCTGAAACAGGGGGATGCATTTGGACGAACGAACAAATGGACATACCAGTCAGTAGGCTTAAGCACTATATCGACGCAGCGCAGGAAGGGACGTTCTTTCCAGACAGAGAGCACGACGAGCTCACAATGGCCCTCGGGAATCCTGAGCACCCTGGACGGACACGAGGCACGCCAGGCTCCGTTCCATGGAATGTTGGGTTTCCGAACGCAGGCGGTTACAAATCCCATGAGAGGAGGAAAAAAGTGCAGCAGACCGAACTGCAGGCGCTGCACGCAAGGGTACAAGCTATAGAGGAACGAGAAGCAAATCGCAGCAAACGTACTGCCGAAGCCTCCCCCGAAGCTACCCCGCCATCTCAGCGCAGAAGCAGCGTGGCTTCCACCGAGCAGGTTCAGCTGTAGCATGCCTTGACGGCTCCTGCCAGCTATCCTGTGGATGCTATAACGGAGTCTCAAAATTGCCACCTTATGACGCAATGGATGAATTTGAAGGTCAAGGCGGCTGTTGGCTCTGTTTATCCTACTGAACCCGGCGCAACTTTTCACTGCATGCCGATTCCAGAAGGATATGCTAGGGTGATGGTGGATGAGATAACGGAGGGATTTGAGGACCTCCAGCTTGACCACCCTACCGGTGAAGGGGAGACTCGGCTAGGGTCTGCTCTGAAGACTCCATGCCTATGGCGGAAGGACCTCATCAACCTTCCGAACTGGACGCCTCCACCTCCTCCTCCTCCTCCGGCGAGTCAGGGCACTCCGCCTCCTCCACCGCCTCCTCCTGCGGTGAGTGACGATCAGGGCCCTTGGCCGGCTCCTTCTCCGGCGCGTGGCGGCACTCCGCCTCCGTCTCCGCCTGCGCCGACGCACCCGAGCAGCCAACCTCCTCCTTCTCCGCCTCGTCAGCAAGGGCAGAAGAGACCTACCGCCGCTCCAGCTGCTCCGGCGGGTCGTAGTCCTTCTCCTCCGCCTCTTAAGCAAGTAAAGAAGACAACCGCTTCGTCTGCTCGGTCGGCGTCTAGCAGTACAACTAGAGGCGGGAGGACATACAGATTCGGTCCTTCTCTGAAGACTCCAGAGAAGTTACCATACGAGAGGACCCAGTAGGAGAACGCCGAGATCGCGCGAGAAGAAGTGAGGAAATTCTTTGAAGGGGTGAAAGCAAAGCAACATCCACCTCCGGAGGAGAAGGTAGATGGGGTGAAAGTGAAGCGCACTCTGGCTGCCCTCACAAAACCACCAAAGTCTGATCCGCCGAAAGGAAACTATGACCGCATTATTGGAAAGGAATTTGCCGAAGCGGAGCTGTCGGAAACTACTGTCAGTGATGAAAGGCTAAAAAAACGACGAGCTGGGAAACAAATTGCCCAGCTCGGCAAACAAGCGAAGCAATCATGCCCCCCGCTCAAGGTGCCTAGCCACAACGTCGCTAATGACCCGAGGATGGTGCCCGGTTATAATAATCTTGCAGATTACCTGCCCGACGAAGTACATTATGAACCCATGGACATGCGGATGCAAAGATACGAGTACGGGAAGCCTCTCGTCAAAGATGAAAGATCTCTATCAACGATGATGCGAAGATTGCATGATTGGTACTTGAAAATCTGCAGAGACTCTGGGGGGAGGAGTACTTTGTATGTGAGAGTTAAAAAGGAGCATGACCTCGTTGGAATTGATCTGTTGCCTGTTCCATTTGAGGAGTTCTATCAGTTTTTCAATCAATTGGCCCTCGATAAAACAACGATCGCCTGCTACTTTCTGTAAGTAGTACTACTTCTGTCATTAAGTTTCTCTATATAGCTTAGCTCTTTCATTGCATGTATTTATAATCATCCTCACTATATTATGCAGATTGAAGATCGTCAAATTGAAGAGAAGACAAGTCGGTGATATTGGGTTCATTAACACATATCTCATAGATGCAACTGAGGTTAAACTTCATGCCGCAGCTACCGAGGCCAACATGCTACAATCGTTCGTAATAAATCAAAACAAAGATATAATACTCTTTCCTTACAACTTCAAGTGAGTGTTACTGTCTTGTGCGTATTCGGTTTCCCTTATATATTAGTCAAGGTTATAGTAATGTAATTCATGAGTTATGCATGCGTGTGCAGTTTCCACTATATTCTCCTAGAGATTAAGCTTGAGCAGGGACTAGTAACCGTCTTAGACTCAAGACGAAAAGATCCCCAGGACTATGCAGACATGACTGAAATCCTCAAGAAGTAAGTTAAATCGATCATTATCCACCATATCAGCAACTTTGTTCATTTCCTGATATCAAGTAATTGTTTTCTTTGTCCGGCAGGGTTTGGAGAAAATTCACCAAAAAAGTTCCGGGACTGCCGAAGGAGCTGGAATTTAGACACCCGAAAGTAAGTACTATAGTAGCATGTTCCGCGCATCTCCTAGTGATTCAAGCGCTAGTTTCATCAATACCATTTAGCATTCTTGCTTATCAGTTTGATTGACCTCTATTTCTTGTAAAGTGGTTGTGGCAGGAACAAGGGAATGATTTCTGTGGATACTACATCTGCGAGTCCATCCGCCACACGACGTGTGAGCGGGGCGGGTACTCTAATGAACAATATGAAGTACGTAAATAACAATATTCACAATTTTATTTTATTACTATCATTTGTGTTGAGTTTCATTCATTCATATATATATATATGTATTGACCCCCTTCTTCAAATTAGATGTTCCGGAAGCGGGATGAACTCCTAGCACCAGCTCGCATGCGAGCAATTCAAGAGGAATTGGCGGCATTCTTTCTTGACCATGTGATCCCTGAAGACGGAGAATTCTATGTTAAACCTGAGTCCGTATGATTATATTTGTAAGAGATAATTACTGTATATATGTAGCCGGTACTGTCAGATAGATATACGAGAACTTGTTGTTCGACCAATCTCTCGGAGAAGGAGAGGTGGTCGATATCACTTCTCTCTGTATGCATATATGTTCATGACGATCTTCTGTTTCCTTCGTTTGCTTTACTAGCTAGCCAGCGTGTCTAGTCCTCTCTATACGTATGTATAGTACGTAGCGTCGACCAAGCACGGACATAAGAGAGGACACTTCTCTATATTAATTATAGCTAGCTAACACAATATATGAAACACCTAAATTAACCCCCCAAAACCCCCAACCCCCCCCCCCCCTTTCAAAAAAAACAAAAACCCTAGCCACAGAAATGCTGACGCGTGGATGCCTATTGGTCCCGGTTGGTGCCACCAACCGGGACCAAAGGGTCTACTGACTGGGCTCTGCAAACTGCCCACGTGGATGGGCTTTAGTCCCGGTTCTGGATTGAACCGGGACTAAAGGTGGGAGGTATTAGTACCGACACTTTAGTCCCGGTTCAGGAACCGGGACTAAAGGCCCTTACGAACCGGGACTATAGGCCCTTTTTCTACCAGTATACATGTTCCTATGACTATGAGATTATGCAACTCTCGTTTACTGGAGGAATACTTTGTGCGCTACCAAACGTCACACCGTAACTTGGTGATTATAAAGGTGCTCTACAGGTGTCTCCAAAGGTACTTGTTGGGTTGGCGTATTTCGAGATTAGGATTTGTCACTCCGATTGTCGGAGAGGTATCTCTGGGCCCACTCGGTAATACACATCACTTAAGCCTTGCAAGCATTGCAACTAATGAGTTAGTTGCGGGATGATGTATTACGGAATGAGTAAAGAGACTTGTCGATAACGAGATTGAACTAGGTATTGAGATACCGACGATCGACTCTCGGGCAAGTAACATACTGATGACAAAGGGAACAATGTATGTTGTTATGCGGTCTGACCGATAAAGATCTTCATAGAATATGTGGGAGCCAATATGAGCATCCAGGTTCCGCTATTGGTTATTGACCAGAGACGTGTCTCGGTCATGTCTACATAGTTCTCAAACCCGTAGGGTTCGCACGCTTAAAGTTTCGATGACGGTCATATTATGAGTTTATGAGTTTTGATGTACCGAAGGTTGTTCGGAGTCTCGGATGTGATCACGGACATGACGAGGAGTCTCGAAATGGTTAAGACATGAAAATTGATATATTGGAAGCCTAATTTTGGATATCGGAAGTGTTCCGGGTGAAATCGGGATTTTACCGTAGTACCAAGGGGTTTCCGGAACCCCCCGGGGGCTTAATGGGCCATAGTGGGCCTTTGTGGAGAAGAGGAGAGGCGGCCAGGGCAGGGCCGCGCGCCCTTCCCCTCTAGTCCGAATAGGACAAGGAGGGGGGGCGCCCCCCCCCCCCTTCCTTCCTCTCTCCCTCCTCTTTCCCCCTCCACTCCTAATCCAACAAGGAAAAGGGAGGGAGTCCTACTCCCGGTGGGAGTAGGACTCCTCCTGGCGCGCCCCCTCCAGGCCGGCTGCACCTCCCCCCTTGCTCCTTTTTATACGGGGGCAGGGGGCACCCTAGAGACACAACAATTGATCTTTTGATCTTTTAGGCGTGTGCGGTGCCCCTCTCCACCATAGTCAACCTCGATAATACTGTAGCAGTGCTTAGGCGAAGCCCTGTGTCGGTAGACCATCATCATCGTCACCACGCTGTTGTGCTGATGAAACTCTCCCTCAACACTCGGCTGGATCGGAGTTCGAGGGGCATCAACGGGCTGAACATGTGTTGAACTCGGAGTTGTCGTACGTTCGGTACTTGATCGGTCGGATCGTGAAGACGTACGACTACATCAACGGCGTTGTGCTAACGCTTCCTCTTTCGGTCTATGATGGTACATGGACAACACTCTCCCCTCTCGTTGCTATGCATCACCATGATCTTGTGTGTGCGTAGGAATTTTTTTGAAATTACTACGTTCCCCAACAGTTGCAGGTTTAGTAGAACACAAGTGAGTTGTGGGCGATATAAGTCATACTGCTTACCAGCATGTCATACTTTGGTTCGGCGGTATTTTTGGGTGAAGCGGCCCGGACCGACATTACGCGTATGCTTACGCGAGACTGGTTCTACTGACGTGGTTTGCACACAGGTGGCTGGCGGGTGTCAGTTTCCCCAACTTTAGTTGAACCGAGTGTGGCTACGCCCGGTCCTTGTGAAGGTTAAAACAGCACCAACTTGACAAACTATCATTGTGGTTTTGATGCGTAGGTCAGAACGGTTCTTGCTAAGCCCAGTAGCAGCCACGTAAAACTTGCAACAACAAAGTAGAGGACGTCTAACTTGTTTTTGCAGGGCATGTTGTGATGTGATATGGTCAAGACATGATGCTAAATTTTATTCTATGAGATGATCATGTTTTGTAACCGAGTTATCGGCAGCTGGCAGGAGCCATATGGTTGTCGCTTTATTGTATGCAATGCAATCGCCCTATAATGCTTTACTTTATCACTAAGCAGTAGTGATAGTCATAGAAGCATAAGATTGGCGACACGACAACGATGCTACGATGGAGATCAAGGTGTCACGCCGGTGACGATGGTGATCATGACGGTGCTTCGGAGATGGAGATCACAAGCACAAGATGATGATGGCCATATCATATCACTTATATTGATTGCATGTGATGTTTATCTTTTATGCGTATTATCTTGCTTTGATTGACAGTAGCATTGTAAGATGATCTCTCACTAAATTTCAAGATAGAAGTGTTCCCCCTGAGTATGCACCATTGCGAAAGTTCGACGTGCCCAGACACCACGTGATGATCGGGTGTGATAAGCTCTACGTTCATCTACAACGGGTGCAAGCCAGTTTTGCACACGCAGAATACTCAGGTTAAACTTGACGAGCCTAGCATATGCAGATATGGCTCGGAACACTGAGACCGGAAGGTCGAGCGTGAATCATATAGTAGATATGATCAACATAGTGATGTTCACAATTGAAAGCTACTCCATTTCACGTGATGATCGGTTATGGTTTAGTTGATTTGGATCACGTGATCACTTAGAGGATTAGAAGGATGTCTATCTAAGTGGGAGTTCTTAAGTAATATGATTAATTGAACTTAAATTTATCATGAACTTAGTACCTGATAGTATCTTGCTTATCTATGTTGATTGTAGATAGATGGCCCGTGTTGTTGTTCCGTTGAATTTTAATGCGTTCCTTGAGAAAGCAAAGTTGAAAGATGATGGTAGCAATTACACGGACTGGGTCCATAACTTGAGGATTATCCTCATTGCTGCATAGAAGAATTACGTCCTAGAAGCACCGCTGGGTGCCAAGCCTGCTGCAGATGCAACTGACGACGTTAAGAACGTCTGGGTAAGCAAAGCTGATGACTACTCGATAGTTCAGTGTGCCATGCTTTACGGCTTAGAACCGGGACTTCAACGACATTTTGAATGTCATGGAGCATATGAGATGTTCCGGGAGTTGAAGTTAATATTTCAAACAAATGCCCGGATTGAGAGATATGAAGTGTCCAATAAGTTCTACAGCTGCAAGATGGAGGAGAATAGTTCTGTCAGTGAGCATATACTCAGAATGTCTGGGTATAACAATCACTTGATTCAACTGGGGGTTAATCTTCCGGATGATAGCGTCATTGACAGAATTCTTCAATCACTGCCACCAAGCTACAAGACCTTCGTGATGAACTATAACACGCAAGGGATGGATAAACGATTCCCGAGCTCTTCGCAATGCTAAAGGCTGCGGAGGTAGAAATCAATAAGGATCATCAAGTGTTGATGGTCAATAAGACCACCAGTTTCAAGAGAAAGGGCAAAGGAAAGAAGAAGGGGAACTTCAAGAAGAACAGCAAGCAAGTTGCTGCTCAAGAGAAGAAACCCAAGTCTGGACCTTAGCCTGAAACTGAGTGCTTCTACTGCAAGCAGACTGGTCACTGGAAGCGGAACTGCCCCAAGTTTCTGGCGGATAAGAAGGATGGCAAGGTGAACAAAGGTATATGTGATATACATGTTATTGATGTGTACCTTACCAGAGCTCGCAGTAGCACCTGGGTATTTGATACTAGTTCTGTTGCTAATATTTGCAACTCGAAACAGGAACTACGGATTAAGCGAACACTGGCCAAGGACGAGGTGATGATGCGCGTGGTAAACGGTTCCAAAGTCGATGTGATCGCCGTCGGCACGCTACCTTTACATCTACCTTTGGGATTAGTATTAGACCTAAATAATTGTTATTTGGTGCCAGCGTTGAGCATGAACATTATATCTGGATCTTGTTTGATGCAAGACGGTTATTCATTTAAATCAGAGAATAATGGTTGTTTTATTTACATGAGTAATATCTTTTATGGTCATGCACCCTTGAACAGTGGTCTATTTTTGATGAATCTCGATAGTAGTGATACACATATTCATAATGTTGAAGCCAAAAGATGCAGAGTTGATAATGATAGTGCAACTTATTTGTGGCACTGCCGTTTAGGTCATATCGGTGTAAAGCGCATGAAGAAACTCCATACCGATGGACTTTTGGAACCACTTGATTATGAATCACTTAGTACTTGCGAACCGTGCCTCATGGGCAAGATGACTAAAACGCCGTTCTCCGGTACTATGGAGAGAGCAACAGATTTGTTAGAAATCATAAATAGAGATGTATGTGGTCCGATGAATGTTGAGGCTCGCGACGGATATCGTTATTTTCTCACCTTCACAAATGATTTAAGCAGATATGGGTATATCTACTTAATGAAACATAAGTCTGAAATATTTGAAAAGTTCAAAGAATTTCAGAGTGAAGTTGAAAACATCGTAACAAGAAAATAAAGTTTCTACGATCTGATCATGGAGGAGAATATTTGAGTTACGTGTTTGGTCTACATTTGAAACAATGTGGAATAGTTTCGCAACTCACGCCACCCAGAACACCACAGCATAATGGTGTGTCTAAACGTCGTAATCGTACTTTACTAGATATGGTGCGATCTATGATGTCTCTTACTGATTTACCGCTATCGTTTTGGGGTTATGCTTTAGAGATAGTTGCATTCACGTTAAATAGGGCACCATCGAAATCCGTTAAGACGACGCCTTATAAACTGTGGTTTGGCAAGAAACCAAAGTTGTCATTTCTTAAAGTTTGGGGATGCGATGCTTATGTCAAAAAGCTTCAACCTGATAAACTCAAACCCAAATCGGAGAAATGTGTCTTCATAGGATACCCAAAGGAGACTGTTGGGTACACCTTCTATCACAGATCCGAAGGCAAGACATTCGTTGCTAAGAATGGATCCTTTCTAGAGAAGGAGTTTCTCTCGAAAGAAGTGAGTGGGAAGAAAGTAGAACTTGATGAGGTAACTGTACCTGCTCCCTTATTGGAAAGTAGTTCATCACAGAAACCGATTCCTGTGATGCCTACACCAATTAGTGAGGAAGTTAATGATGATGATCATGGAACTTCAGATCAAGTTGTTACTGAACCTCGTAGGTCAACCAGAGTAAGATCCGCACCAGAGTGGTACGGTAATCCTGTTCTAGAGGTTATGTTACTAGACCATGACGAACCAACGAACTATGAAGAAGCGATGGTGAGCCCAGATTCCGCAAAATGGCTTGAGGCCATGAAATCTGAGATGGGATCCATGTATGAGAACAAAATGTGGACTTTGGTTGACTTGCCCGATGATCGGCAAGCCATTGCGAATATATAAATGGATCTTCAAGAAGAAGACTGACGCTGACGGTAATATTATTGTCTATAAAGCTCGACTTGTTGCAAAAGGTTTTTGACAAGTTAAAGGGATTGACTACGATGAGACTTTCTCACCCGTAGCGATGCTTAAGTCTGTCCGAATCATGTTAGCAATTGCCGCATTTTATGATTAGGAAATTTGGCAAATGGATGTCAAAACTGCATTCCTGAATGGATTTCTGGAAGAAGAGTTGTATATGATGCAACCAGAAGGTTTTGTTGATCCAAAGGGAGCTAACAAAGTGTGCAAGCTCCAACGATCCATTTATGGACTGGTGCAAGCCTCTCGGAGTTGGAATAAACATTTTGATAGTGTGATCAAAGCATTTGGTTTTGTACAGACTTTTGGAGAAGCCTATATTTACAAGAAAGTGAGTGGGAGCTCTGTAGCATTTCTGATATTATATGTGGATGACATATTGTTGATTGGAAATGATATAGAATTTCTGGATAGTGATGTCTACTACACAACCTTCTTCTTGTAGACGTTGTTGGGCCTCCAAGTGCAGAGGTTTGTAGGACAGCAGCAAATTTCCCTCAAGTGGATGGCCTAAGGTTTATCAATCCGTAGGAGGCGTAGGATGAAGATGGTCTCTCTCAAGCAACCCTGCAACCAAATAACAAAGAGTCTCTTGTGTCCCCAACACACCCAATACAATGGTAAATTGTATAGGTGCACTAGTTCGGCAAAGAGATGGTGATACAAGTGGTATATGGATGGTAGATAAAGGTATTTGTAATCTGAAAATATAAAAACAGCAAGGTAACTAATGATAAAAGTGAGCGTAAACGGTATTGCAATGCTAGGAAAGAAGGCCTAGGATTCATACTTTCACTAGTGCAAGTCCTCTCAACAATAATAGCATAATTGGATCACATAACTATCCCTCAACATGCAACAAAGAGTCACTCCAAAGTCACTAATAGCGGAGAACAAACGAAGAGATTATGGTAGGGTACGAAACCACCTCAAAGTTATTCTTTCCAATCAATCCGTTGGGCTATTCCTATAAGTGTCACAAACAGCCCTAGAGTTCGTACTAGAATAACACCTTAAGACACAAATCAACCAAAACCCTAATGTCACCTAGATACTCCAATGTCACCTCAAGTATCCGTGGGTATGATTATACAATATGCATCACACAATCTCAGATTCATCTATTCAACCAACAAATAGAACCTCAAAGAGTGCCCCAAAGTTCCTACCGGAGAATCACGACGAAAACGTGTGCCAACCCCTATGCATAGGTTCATGGGCGGAACCCGCAAGTTGATCACCAAAACACACATGAAGTGAATCACGTGGTATCCCATTCTCACCACAGATACACACGGCAAGACATACATCAAGTGTTCTCAAATCTTTAAAGACTCAATCCGATAAGATAACTTCAAAGGGGAAACTCAATTCATTACAAGAGAGTAGAGGGGGGAAGAAACATCATAGGATCCAAATATAATAGCAAAGCTCGCGATACATCAAGATCGTATCATCTCTAGAACACGAGAGAGAGAGAGAGAGAGATCAAACACATAGCTACTGGTACATACCCTCAGCCCCAAGGGAGAACTACTCCATCCTCGTCATGGAGAGCACCGGGATGATGAAGATGGCCACCAGAGAGGGATTGCCCCCTCCGATAGGGTGCTGGAACGGTTCTAGATTGGCTTTCGGTGGCTACGGAGGCTTCTGGCGGCGGAACTCCCGATCTATTGTGCTCTAGAAGTTTTTAGGGTACGACGATATATATGGGTGCAAGAAGTATGTCGGAGGAGCCACGGGGGCCCCACGAGGCAGGGGGCGCGCCCCCACCCTCGTGAGCAGCCCGTGTCTCCCCTGACGTGCACTCCAAGTTCCCTGGTTTGCTTTCCTTACAAAAATAACTTCTCCAGTAGATTTCGTTCCGTTTCGACTTCGTTTGATATTCCTTTTCTTCAAAACACTGAAATAGGCATAAAACAGCAAATCTGGGCTGGGCCTCCGGTTAATAGGTTAGTCCCAAAAATAATATAAAAGTGGAAAATAAAGCCCAATATTGCCCAAAACAGTAGATAATATAGCATGGAGCAATCAAAAATTATAGATACGTTGGAGACGTATCAAGCATCCCCAAGCTTAATTCCTGCTCGTCCTCGAGTAGGTAAATGATAAAAAGATAATTTTTGATGTGGAATGCTAGTTGGCATAATTTCAATGTAATTCTTCTTACTTGTGATATGAAAATTCAGATCCATAAGATTTAAGACAAAAGTTCATATTGACATAGAAATAATAATACTTCAAGTATACTAACTAAGCAATCATGTCTTCTCAAAATAACATGGCCAAAGAAAGTTATCCCTACAAAATCATATAGTCTGGCTATGCTCTATCTTCACCACACAAAATATTTAAATCATGCACAACCCCAATGACAAGCCAAGCAATTGTTTCATACGTTTGACGTTCTCAAACTTTTTCAATCTTCACGCAATACATGAGCGTGAGCCATGGATATATCACTATAGGTGGAATAGAATGGTGGTTGTGGGGAAGACAAAAAGGGAGAAGATAGTCTCAC
Source organism: Triticum monococcum (assembly GCA_034509565.1). NCBI lineage: Eukaryota > Viridiplantae > Streptophyta > Magnoliopsida > Poales > Poaceae > Triticum > Triticum monococcum. Next base: position 749,845,927 of record CM067843.1, on the reverse strand, counting down.
ATTGACTAGGCGTATCAACGGGCTATGGAGATGCCCATCAATAGATATCAATGTGAGTGAGTAGGGATTGCCATGCAACGGATGCACTAGAGCTATAAGTATATGAAAGCTCAACAAAAGAAACTAGTGGGTGTGCATCCAACTCCCTTGCTCACGAAGACCTAGGGCATTTTGAGGAAGCCCATCACTGGAATATACAAGCCAAGTTCTATAATGAAAGATTCCCACTAGTATATGAAAGTGACAACATAGGAGACTCTCTATCATGAAGATCATGGTGCTACTTTGAAGCACAAGTGTGGTAAAAGGATAATAGCATTGTCCCTTCTCTCTTTTTCTCTCATTTTTTTTATTTTTTTATTTGGGACTTTTCTCTTTTTTATGGCCTCTTTTCTTTCTTTTTTTTATTTGGGCTTCTTTGGCCTCTTTTCTTTCTTTTTTTTATTTGCGCTTCTTTGGCCTATTTTATTTATTTTTCGTCCGGAGCCTCATCCCGACTTGTGGGGGAATCATAGTCTCCATCATCCTTTCCTCACTGGGACAATGCTCTAATAATGATGATCATCACACTTTTATTTACTTGCAACTCAAGAATTACAACTCGATACTTTGAACAAGATATGACTCTATATGAATGCCTCTTGCGGTGTACCGGGATGTGCAATGACTCATGAGTGACATGTATGAAAGAATTATCAATGGTGGCTTTGCCACAAATACGATGTCAACTACATGATCATGCTAAGCAATATGACAATGATGAAGCGTGTCATAATAAATGGAACGGTGGAAAGTTGCATGGCAATATATCATGGAATGTCTATGGAAATGCCATAATGGGTAGGTATGGTGGCTGTTTTGAGGAATGTATATGGTGGGTTTATGGCACCGGCGAAAGGTGTGCGGTACTAGAGAGGCTAGCAAGGGTGGAAGGGTGAGAGTGCGTATAATCCATGGACTCAACATTAGTCATAAAGAACTCACATACTTATTGCAAAAATCTATTAGTTATCGAAACAAAGTACTACACGCATGCTCCTAGGGGGATAGAAATTGGTAGGAAAAGACCATCGCTCGTCCCCGACCGCCACTCATAAGGAAGACAATCAATAAATAAATCATGCTCCGACTTCATCACAAAACGGCTCACCATACGTGCATGCTACGGGAATCACAAACTTCAACATAAGTATTTCTCAAATTCATAACCACTCAACTAGCATGACTCTAATATCACCATCTCCATATCTCAAAACAATTATCAAGTATCAAACTTCTCATAGTATTCAACACACTCATAAGAGAATTTTATTATTCTTGAATACCTAGCATATTAGGATTTTAAGAAAATTACCATGCTGTTTAAGACTGTCAAAATAATCTAAGTGAATCATGAGAGTTCATCTATTTCTTCAAAATAAAACTACCACCATGCTCTAAAAAGATATAAGTGAAGTACTAGAGCAAATGACAAACTACTTTGAAAGATATAAGTGAAGATCAATGAGTAGTTGAATAATTATGCAACTATGTGAAGACTCTCTAACATTTAATAATTTCAGATCTTGGTATCTTATTCAAACAGCAAGCAAATCAAAATAAAATGACGTTCTAAGAATGGCAAACATCATGTGAAGAAGCAAAAACTTAGGATCAACCGATACTAACCGATAATTGTTGAAGAAGAAAGGTGGGATGCCAACCGGGGCATCCCCAAGCTTAGATGCTTGAGACTTCTTGAAATATTATCTTGGGGTGCCTTGGGCATCCCCAAGCTTGAGCTTTTGTGTCTCCTTAATTCCTCTCATATCACGGTCTCCTTAAATCCCAAAAGCTTCATCCACACAAAACTCAACAAGGACTCGTGAGATAAGTTAGTATAAACCATTGCAAAAACCTTATCATAATCTACTGTAGAAAATCACTAAAATTATTATTCAACATTGCATACTAAATTCCTCTGCATATTTAATAGTCCCATCCTCAAATAGAATCATTAAAGAAGCAACCATATGCAAACAATGCAAACATAACAGCAATCTGCCTAAACAGGATAGTCTGTAAAGAATGCAGCAACATCCATACTTCCCTAGATCCAAAAATTATGAAAGAAAATTCACACTGTAGTAAATTTATCATATCTTAATATGCAAAAGGTTTCAACATTTTATCACATTCTGAATTTTCTAGGGAATTATTGCAACAGCAGTAAACTTTCTGTTTTCAAACAGCGACATGTATACTTGTAACATTGGCATAGTAAAGGCTATCAATGCCACTTTTATTGAAATAAAAGATGCAAAACATTGTTCTAAATAACATCAAGTAAATCTTAACAAAATAAATTGACGCTCCAAGCAAAACACATATCATGTGGTGAATAAAACTATAGCTCCAAGTAAAGTTACCGATGGAAGTGGAATAAAGAGGGGATGCCTTCCGGGGCATCCCCAAGCTTAGGCTCTTGGCTATCCTTTAATATTACCTTGGGGTGCCTCGGGCATCCCCAAGCTTAGGCTCTAGCAACTCCTTATTCCATAGTCCATCGAATCCTTACCCAAAACTTGAAAACTTCACAACAGAAAACTCGTAAGCTCCGTTAGCGAAAGAAAACAAAACACCACTTCAAGGTACTGTAATGAACTCATTCTTTATTTATATTGGTGTTAACCCTACTGTATTCTAACTTCTCTATGGTTTATAAACTATTTTACTAGCCATAGATACATCAAAATAAGCAAACAACACACGAAAAACAGAATCTGTCAAAAACAGAACAGTCTGTAGTAATCTGGATCAACCGTATACTTATGGAACTCATAAAATTCTAAAATAAACTTCTGGACCTGAGGAATTTATCTATTAATCACCTGCAAAAAGAATTAACAAAATAGCACTCTCCAAATAAAAATGGCAGCAATTCTCGTGAGCGCTAAAGTTTCTGTTTTTTACAGCATGATCAACAAGACTTTCCCCAGGTCTTCCCAAAGGTTCTACTTGGCACAAACACTAATTAAACACATAAAACCACATCTAAACAGAGGATAGATGAATTATTTATTACTAAACAGGAACAAAAATCAAGGAACAAAAATAAAATTGGGTTGCCTCCCAACAAGCGCTATCGTTTAATGCCCCTAGCTAGGCATGATGATTTCAATGATGTTCACATAAAGGATAAGAATTGAAACATAAAGAGAGCATCATGAAGAATATTACTAGCACATTTAATTCTAACATGCTTCCTATGCATAGGGATTTTGTGAGCAAACAACTTGTGGGAACAAGAATCAACTTGCATAGGAAGGTTAAACAAGCATAACTTCAAAACTTTAAGCACATAGAGAGGAAACTTGATATTATTGCAATTCCTACAAGCATATATTCCTCCCTCATAATAATTTTCAGTAGCATCATGAATGAATTCAACAATATAACCATCACATAAAAGCATTCTTTTCATGATCTACAAGCATAGAAATTTTATTACTCTCCACATAAGCAAATTTCTTCTCATGAATAATAGTGGGAGCAAACTCAACAAAATAACTATCATGTGATTGAAAATTAGGATCAAGATGACAACTTTCATGGTTATCATTATTGTTTAAATCATATGTGTCATCACAATAATCATCATAGATAGGAGGCATGCTTCCATCATAATAAATTTGCTCATCAAAACTTGGGGGACAAAAAATGTCATCTTCATCAAACATAGCTTCCCCAAGCTTGTGGCTTTGCATATCATTAGCATCATGGATATTTAAGGAATTCAAACTAACAACATTGCAATCATGCTCATCATTCAAATATTTAGTGCCAAACATTTTATAGATTTCTTATGCTAGCACTTGAGCACAATTTTCCTTTCCATCATACTCACGAAAGATATTAAAAAGGTGAAGCGTATGAGACAAACTCAATTCCATTTTTTATAGTTTTCTTTTATAAACTAAACTAGTGATAAAACAAGAAACTAAAAGACTCGATTGCAAGATCTAAAGATATGCCTTCAAGTGCTAACCTCCCCGGCAACAGCACCAGAAAAGAGCTTGATGTCTACTACACAACCTTCTTCTTGTGAACATTGTTGGGCTTCCAAGTGCAGAGGTTTGTAGGACAGTAGCAAATTTCCCTCAAGTGGATGACCTAAGGTTTATCAATCCGTAGGAGGCGTAGGATGAAGATGGTCTCTCTCAAGCAACCCTGCAACCAAATAACAAAGAGTCTCTTGTGTCCCCAACACACCCAATACAATGGTAAATTGTATAGGTGCACTAGTTCGGAGAAGAGATGGTGATACAAGTGGTATATGGATGGTAGATAAAGGTATTTGTAATCTGAAAATATAAAAACAGCAAGGTAACTAATGATAAAAGTGAGCGTAAACGGTATTGCAATGCTAGGAAACAAGGCCTAGGGTTCATACTTTCACTAGTGCAAGTCCTCTCAACAATAATAGCATAATTGGATCACATAACTATCCCTCAACATGCAACAAAGAGTCACTCCAAAGTCACTAATAGCGGAGAACAAACGAAGAGATTATGGTAGGGTACGAAACCACCTCGAAGTTATTCTTTCCAATCAATCCGTTGGGCTATTCCTATAAGTGTCACAAACAGCCCTAGAGTTCGTACTAGAATAACACCTTAAGACACAAATCAACCAAAACCCTAATGTCACCTAGATACTCCAATGTCACCTCAAGTATCCGTGGGTATGATTATACGATATGCATCACACAATCTCAGATTCATCTATTCAACCAACACATAGAACCTCAAAGAGTTCCCCAAAGTTCCTACCAGAGAATCACGACGAAAACGTGTGCCAACCCCTATGCATAGGTTCATGGGCGGAACCCACAAGTTGATCACCAAAACATACATCAAGTGAATCACGTGGTATCCCATTGTCACCACAGATACGCACGGCAAGACATACATCAAGTGTTCTCAAATCTTTAAAGACTCAATCCGATAAGATAACTTCAAAGGGGAAACTCAATTCATTACAAGAGAGTAGAGGGGGGAAGAACCATCCCAAATATAATAGCAAAGCTCGCGATACATCAAGATCGTATCATCTCAAGAACACGAGAGAGAGAGAGATCAAACACATAGCTACTGGTACATACCCTCAGCCCCGAGGGAGAACTACTCCCTCCTCGTCGTGGAGAGCACCGGGATGATGAAGATGGCCACCGGAGAGGGATTGCCCCCTCCGGCAGGGTGCTCGAATGGGTCTAGATTGGCTTTCGGTGGCTACGAAGGCTTCTGGCGGTGGAACTCCCGATCTATTGTGCTCTGGAAGTTTTTAGGGTACGACGATATATATGGGTGCAGGAAGTACGTCGGAGGAGCCACGGGGGCCCCACGAGGCAGGGGGGCGCGCCCTAGGGGGGTGGGCGCGCCCCCCACCCTCGTGGGCAGCCCGTGTCTCCCCTGACATGCACTTCAAGTTCCCTGGGTTGCTTTCCTTCCAAAAATAACTTCTCCAGTTGATTTCATTCCGTTTCGACTTCGTTTGATATTCCTTTTCTTCGAAACACTGAAATAGGCATAAAACAGCAAATCTGGGCTGGGCTTCCGGTTAATAGGTTAGTCCCAAAAATAATATAAAAGTGGAAAATAATGCCCAATATTGCCCAAAACAGTAGATAATATAGCATGGAGCAATCAAAAATTATAGATACGTTGGAGACGTATCAGATAGCATAAAGGGATACTTGAATAAGAGTTTTTCAATGAAAGACCTCAGTGAAGCTGCTTATATATCGGGCATTAAGATCTATAGAGATAGATCAAGACGCTTAATTGGACTTTCACAAAGCACATACCTTGACAATGTTTTGAAGAAGTTCAAAATGGATCAAGCAAAGAAAGGGTTCTTGCCTGTGTTACAAGGTGTGAAGTTGAGTAAGACTCAATGCCCGACCCCTGCAGAAGATAGAGAGAAGATTAAAGATGTTCCCTATGCTTTAGCCATAGTCTCTATCATGTATGCAATGATGTGTACCAGACCTGATGTGTGCCTTGCTATAAGTCTAGCAGGGAGGTACCAAAGTAATCCAGGAGTGGATCACTGGACAGCGGTCAAGAACAGCCTAAAATACCTGAAAAGGACTAAGGATATGGTTCTCGTTTATGGAGGTGACAAAGAGCTAGTCATAAATGGTTACGTCGAATGCAAGCTTTGACACTGATCCGGACGATTCTAAATCGCAAACCGGATACGTGTTTACATAGAACGGTGGAGCTATCAATTGGTGCAGTTCTAAACAAAGCGTTGTGACGGGATCTACGTGTGAAGCGGAGTACATAGCTGCTTCGAAAGCAGCAAATGAAGGAGTCTGGATGAAGGAGTTCATATCCGATCTAGGTGTCATACCTAGTGCATCGGGTCCAATGAAAATCTTTTGTGACAATACTGGTGCAATTGCCTTGGCGAAGGAATCCAGATTTCACAAGAGAACCAAGCACATCAAGAGATGCTTCAACTCCATCCGGGATCTAGTCCAAGTGGGAGACATAGAAATTTGCAAGATACATACGGATCTGAATGTTGCAGACCCATTGACTAAGCCTCTTCCATGAGCAAAACATGATCAGCACTGATACGTCTCCAACGTATCTATAATTTTTGATTGCTCCATGCTATATTATCTACTGTTTTGGACTATATTGGGCTTTATTTTCCACTTTTATATTATTTTTGGGACTAACCTATTAACCGGAGGCCCAGCCCAGAATTGCTGCTTTTTGCCTATTTCAGTATTTCGGAGAAACAGAATATCAAACGGAGTCCAAACGGAATAAAACCTTTGGGAACGTGATTTTCTCACCGAACGTGATCCAGGAGACTTGGACCCTACTCCAAGGAGTCAAAGAGGCGGTCACGAGGGTGGGGGGCGCCCCCCCCCCTAGGGCGCGCCCCCTGCCTCGTGGGCCCCTCGGTGCTCCACCGACATACTCCTTCCTCCTATATATACCTACGTACCCCCAAACGATTAGAACAAGAGCCAAAAACCTAATTCTACCGCCGCAACTTTCTGTATCCACGAGATCCCATCTTGGGGCCTGTTCCGAAGCTCCGCCGGAGAGGGCCTTCATCACGGAGGGCTTCTACATCATCATACCCTCTCCGATGAAGTATGAGTAGTTTACCTCAGACCTTCGGGTCCATAGTTAGTAGCTAGATGGCTTCTTCTGTCTTTTTGGATCTCAATACAAAGTTCTCCCCCTCTCTTGTGGAGATCTATTCGATGTAATCTTCTTCTTTTTGCGGTGTGTTTGTTGAGAACGATGAATTGTGGGTTTATGATCAAGTCCATATATGAATAATATTTGAATCTTCTCTGAATTCTTTTATGTATGATTGGTTATCTTTGCAAGTCTCTTCGAATTATCCGTTTGGTTTGGCCAACTAGATTGGTAGTTCTTTCCATGGGAGAAGTGCTTAACTTTGAGTTCGATCTTGCGGTCTCCTTTCCCAGTGACAGAAGGGGCAGCAAGGCACGTATTGTATCGTTGCCATCGAGGATAACAAGATGGGGTTTATTTCATATTGCATGAATTTATCTCTCTACATCATGTCATCTTGCTTAAAGCATTACTCTGTTTTTAACTTAATACTCTAGATGCATGCTGGATAGCGGTCGATGAGTGGAGTAATAGTAGTAGATGCAGAATCGTTTCGATCTACTTGTCACGGACGTGATGCCTATATACATGAGCATGCCTAGATATTCTCATAACTATGCTCAATTCTGTCAATTGCTCAACAATAATTTGTTCACCCACCGTAGAATACTTATGCTCTCTAGAGAAGCCACTAGTGAAACCTATGGCCCCGGGTCTATTCTCATCATATTAATCTCCATCACTTTAATCTTGCTTTGCTTCTTTTACTTTGCCTTTACTTTTTACTTTGCATCTCTATACCAAAAATACCAAAAATATTATATCTATCAGATCTCACTCTCGTAAGTGACCGTGAAGGGATTGACAACCCCTAATCGCGTTGGTTGCGAGTAGCTATCGTTTTGTGCAGGTACGAGGGACTTGAGCGTGGCCTCCTACTGGATTGATACCTTGGTTCTCAAAAACTGAGGGAAATACTTACGCTACTCTACTGCATCATCCCTTCCTCTTCGGGGAAATCCAACGCAAGCTCAAGAGGTAGCAAGAAGGATTTCTGGCGCCGTTGCCGGGGAGTCTACGCAAAAAGTCAACATACCAAGTACCCATCACAATCCCTATCTCTCGCATTACATTATTTGCCATTTGCCTCTCGTTTTCCTCTACCCCACTTCACCCTTGTCGTTTTATTCGCCCTCTCTCTCTATCCTCCCTCTCCTTTCCGCTTGCCTTTTTGTTTTCTCGTGTGCTAGTTTGTTTGCTTGTCGTCATGGCTAATCTCATATCTTCTCCGTTGTCTCCCGAGAGTGAAGTTCTAAATTTTAAACAAAGGGAGGGAGAAAATCTAAAAGATGCTTGGTATAGAATTTGCAGTGCTCAAAATAGATCTACCATGATGCAATCTACCTTAGTTCTTCTCCGCAATTTTTATGTAGGTGTTAATCCTTGGTATAGATATATCCTCGATACCATTACCGGAGGGAACTTCTTGAGTAGCCATACTTTTGATTCTTATAATGCTATGTTAGATTTATTTGGCTCACCACCTCTTTTGGTTAATGGAACCATGTTAACTTGGGAGCATGTTATGCAAAGACTTGAAATTATTGAAAATAAAGTTGCTACTATTGAATTAATTGAAAATCTAGATAAAAAGATCCACAATCAAATTACTCAATATGGACCTAAGGTATGAATGACTTTGAAAAATATTAAGGAAATGGAACGCATAGTTAATGAGAAGATGAACTTATATTCTACTAGAATTGATAAACTTGAGGGTATCATTACAAACTTGGGAACTGATTTTTCTTCCGTAAAGAATACTCCAAGTCCTCCTACTAAAATTGCCAAGCTTATGTATGTTCCTTAAAATAAGGGTGAATCATCTAGTAAGGAAACTGCGGATCTTAAATCTATAAGTATTCATCCCAATCTTTTTGCTATCATTAAGGAACCAATTGCTACAAATGAATTTTTCGATTTTGTGCCTAAAAGTTTGATAATCACTAGAACTAAAGAAATTCCTAAGGGAAATAGATTCCTCATCGAAGAATTGCCTACCAAAGATGGCAATACCTAGATCTATCCTCGCTTTAATGCCTAGCTAGGGGCGTTAAACGATAGCGCTTGTTGGGAGGCAACCAATTTTATTTTTATTCCTTGCTTTTTGCTCCTGTTTAGTAATAAATAAAATATTTAGCCTCTGTTTTGGTTCTGTTTTTTGTGTTTAATTAGTGTTTGTGCCAAGTAGAACCGTTGGGAAGACTTGGGGAAAGTCTTGTTGAACTTGCTGTAAAAAACAGAAACTTTAGCGCTCACGAGAACTGCTGTCATTTTTATTTGAAGAGTGATATTTAGTTAATTCTTTTTGCAGATGATTAATAGATAAATTCCTCACGTAAAAAAATTTATTTTAGAATTTTTGGGGTTCCAGATCTTGCTCTAGCTACAGATTACTACAGACTGTTCTGTTTTTGACAGATTCTGTTTTTCGTGTGTTGTTTGCTTATTTTGATGCATCTATGGTTAGTAAAATAGTTTATAATCCATAGAGAAGTTGGAATACAGTAGGTTTAACACCAATATAAATAAATAATGAGTTCATTACAGTACCTTGAAGTGGTCTTTTGTTTTCTTTCGCTAACGGAGCTCACGAGTTTTCTACTTTAAGTTTTGTGTTGTGAAGTTTTCAAGTTTTGGGTGAATTCTTTTGATGGATTATGGAACAAGGAGTAGCAAGAGCCTAAGCTTGGGGATTCCCATGGCACCCCCAACATAATCCAAGGCACCAAAAGGTCAAAGCTTGGGGATGCCCTGGAAGGCATCCCCTCTTTCGTCCACTTCCATCGATAATTTACTTGGAGCTATATTTTTATTCACCAACATGATATGTGTTTTGCTTGGGGCGTCTTGTATTATTTGTGTCTTTGTGTTTTAGTATGCCACAATCGTCCTTGCTGTACACACCTTTTGAGAGAGCCATACATGAATTAAAATTTGATAGAATACTCTATGTGCTTCACTTATATCTTTTGAGCTATGTAGTTTTGCTCTATGTGCTTCACTTATATCTTTTTGAGCTAAGTAGTTTTGCTCTATGTGCTTCACTTATATTTTTTGAGCGTTATAATTTTTCTCTATGTGCTTCACTTAGATCTTTTAGAGCACGGTGGTGGATTTGTTTTAAAGAAACTATTGATCTCTCATGCTTCACTTAAATTATTTTGAGAGTCTCTTAATAGCATGGTAATTTGCTTAATAATAATATGCTTGGTATTCAAGATTTGTGAAATTTTCTTTTGAGTGTGTTGAATACTAAGAAAAGATTGAAGCATGATAATTGTTTTGAGATATGGAGGTGATAATATTAGAGTCATGCTAGTTGAGTAGTTGTGAATTTAAAGAATACTTGTGTTAAAGTTTGTGATTCCCGTAGCATGCACGTAAGGTGAACCGTTATGTGATGAAGTCGGAGCATGATTTATTTATTGATTGTCTTCCTTATGAGTGGTGGTCGGGGACGAGCGATGGTCTTTTCCTACCAATCTATCCCCCTAGTAGCATGCGCGTAATACTTTGCTTTGATAACTTCTAGATTTTTGCAATAAGTATATGAGTTCTTTATGACTAATGTTGAGTCCATGGATTATACGCACTCTCGCCCTTCCACCTTTGCTAGACTCTCTAATACCGCGGACCTTTCGCCGGTATCATACACCCACCATATACCTTCCTCAAAACAGCCACCATACCTACCTATCATGGCATTTCCATAGCCATTCCGAGATATATTGCCATGCAACTTTCCACCGCTCCGTTTATCATGAAACATTCATCATTGTCATATTGCATATCCCGGTACACCGCCGGAGGCATTCATATAGAGTCCTATTTTGTTCAAAGTATCGAGTTGTAATTGTTGAGTTGTAAGAAAAATAAAAGTGTGATGATCATCATTTTTAGAGCATTGTCCCAAGTGAGGAAAGAATGATGGAAACTATGATTCCCCCATAAGTCGGGATGAGACTCCGGACGAAAAATAAATAAAAGAGGCCAAAGAAGCCCAAATAAAAAAGAGGCCATAAAAAAAGAGAAAATGCCCAAATAATAAATAAAAAAGAGAGAAAAGAGAGAAAGGACAATGTTACTATCCTTTTACCACACTTGTGCTTCAAAGTAGCACCATGATCTTCATAGTAGAGAGTCTCTCATGTTATATCACTTTCATATACTAGTGGGAATCTGTCATTATAGAACTTGGCTTGTATATTCCAATGATGGGCTTCCTCAATTTGCCCTAGGTCTTCATGAGCAAGCAAGTTGGATGCACACCCACTTAGTTTCTTTTGAGCTTTCATATACTTATAGCTCTAGTGCATCCGTTGCATGGCAATCCCTACTCACTCACATTAATATCTATTGATGGGCATCTCCATAGCCCATTGATACGCCAAGTTGATGTGAGACTATCTTCTCCTTTTTTATTCTCCACAACCACCATTCTCTTCCACCTATAGTGCTATATCCATGGCTCACGCTCATGTATTGCGTGAAGATTGAAAAAGTTCTAAAAAAGTTAGAGTATGAAACAATTGCTTGGCTTGTCATCGGGGTTGTGCATGATTTAAATACTTTGTGTGGTGAAGATAGAGCATAGCCAGACTATATGATTTTGTAGGGATAACTTTCTTTGGCCATGGTATTTTGAGAAGACATAATTGCTTTATAAGTATGCTTGAAGTATTATTATTTTTATGTCAATATAAACTTTTGTCTTGAATCTTTTGAATCTGAATATTCATATAACAATTAAGAAGATTTGCATTGAAATTATGCCAAGTAGCACTCCGCATCAAATATTCTCTTTTTATCATTTACCTACTCGAGGACGAGCAGGAATTAAGCTTGGGGATGCCTGATGCGTCTCCAACGTATCTATAATTTTTGATTGCTCCATGCTATATTATCTACTGTTTTGGACTATATTGGGCTTTATTTTCCACTTTTATATTATTTTTGGGACTAACCTATTAACCGGAGGCCCAGCCCAGAATTGCTGTTTTTTGCCTATTTCAGTATTTCGGAGAAACAGAATATCAAACGGAGTCCAAACGGAATAAAACCTTCGGGGACGTGATTTTCTCACCGAACGTGATCCAGGAGACTTGGACCCTACTCCAAGGAGTCAAAGAGGCGGTCACGAGGGTGGGGGCGCCCCCCCTAGGGCGCGCCCCCCTGCCTCGTGGGCCCCTCGGTGCTCCACCGACGTACTCCTTCCTCCTATATATACCTTCGTACCCCCAAACGATCAGAACAGGAGCCAAAGACCTAATTCCACCGCCGCAACTTTCTGTATCCACGAGATCCCATCTTGGGGCCTGTTCCAGAGCTCCGTTGGAGAGGGCCGTCATCACGGAGGGCTTCTACATCATCATAGCCTCTCCGATGAAGTGTGAGTAGTTTACCTCAGACCTTCGGGTCCATAGTTAGTAGCTAGATGGCTTCTTCTCTCTTTTTGGATCTCAATACAAAGTTCTCCCCCTCTCTTGTGGAGATCTATTCGATGTAATCTTCTTCTTTTTGCGGTGTGTTTGTTGAGACCGATAAATTGTGGGTTTATGATCAAGTCTATCTATGAATAATATTTGAATCTTCTCTGAATTCTTTTATGTATGATTGGTTATCTTTGCAAGTCTCTTCGAATTATCCGTTCGGTTTGGCCAACTAGATTGGTAGTTCTTGCCATGGGAGAAGTGGTTAGCTTTGGGTTCGATCTTGCGGTGTCCTTTCCAAGTGACAAAAGGGGCAGCAAGGCACGTATTGTATCGTTGCCATCGAGGATAACAAGATGGGGTTTATTTCATATTGCATGAATTTATCTCTCTACATCAAGTCATCTTGCTTAAAGCGTTACTCTGTTTTTAACTTAATATTCTATATACATGCTGGATAGCGGTCGATGAGTGGAGTAATAGTAGTAGATGCAGAATCGTTTCGGTCTACTTGTCACGGACGTGATGCCTATATACATGATCATGCCTAGATATTCTCATAACTATGCTCAATTCTGTCAATTGCTCAACAGTAATTTTTTCACCCATCGTAGAATACTTATGCTCTTGAGAGAAGCCACTAGTGAAACCTATGGCCCCCAGGTCTATTCTCATCATATTAATCTCCATCACTTTAATCTTGCTTTGCTTTTTACTTTGCCTTTACTTTTTTACTTTGCATCTCTATACCAAAAATACCAAAAATATTATATCTATCAGATCTCACTCTCGTAAGTGACCGTGAAGGGATTGACAACCCCTAATCGCGTTGGTTGCGAGTAGCTATCATTTTGTGCAGGTACGGGGGACTTGAGCATGGCCTCCTACTGGATTGATACCTTGGTTCTCAAAAACTGAGGGAAATACTTACGCTACTCTGCTACATCATCCCTTCCTCTTCGGGGAAATCCAACGCAAGCTCAAGAGGTAGCAAGCACCAAGGCTCCATGGGTGTTAAAATCATTACTGTATAATCTAGATTATTGACTCTAGTGCAAGTGGTAGACTGGAGGAAATATGCCCAAGAGGCAATAAGAAAATTTATTATTTATTTCCTTATATCATGATAAATGTTTATTATTCATGCTAGAATTGTATTAACCGGAAACATAATACTTGTGTGAATACATAGACAAACAGAGTGTCACTAGTATGCCTCTACTTGACTAGCTCGTTGATCAAAGATGGTTATGTTTCCTAGCCATTGACATGATTTGTCATTTGATTAACGGGATCACATCATTAGGAGAATGATGTGATTGACTTGACCCATTCCGTTAGCTTAGCACTCGATCATTTAGTATGTTGCTATTGCTTTCTTCATGACTTATACATGTTCCTATGACTATGAGATTATGCAACTCCCGTTTATCGTAGGAACACTTTGTGTGCTACCAAATGTCACAATGTAACTGGGTGATTATAAGGGTTGGCGTATTTCGAGATTAGGATTTGTCACTCCGATTGTCGGAGAGGTATCTCTAGGACCACTCGGTAATGCACATCACTTAAGCCTTGCAAGCATTGCAACTAATGAGTTAGTTGCGGGATGATGTATTACGGAATGAGTAAAGAGACTTGATAGTAACGAGATTGAACTAGGTATTGAGATACCGATGATCGAATCTCGGGCAAGTAACATACCGATGACAAATGGAACAACGTATGTTGTTATGCGGTCTGACCGATAAAGATCTTCGTAGAATATGTGGGAGCCAATATGAGCATCTAGGTTCCGCTATTGGTTATTGACCGGAGACGTGTCTCGGTCATGTCTACATAGTTCTCGAACCCGTAGGGTCCGCACGCTTAAAGTTTCGATGACGGTTATATTATGAGTTTTTGAGTTTTGATGTACCGAAGGTTGTTCGGAGTCCCGGATGTGATCACGGACATGACGAGGAGTCTCAAAATGGTCGAGACATGAAAATTAATATATTGGAAGCCTATATTTGGATATCGGAAGTGTTCCGGGTGAAATCAGGATTTTACCGGAGTACCGAGGGGTTACCGGAACCCCCTGGGGGCTTAATGGGCCATAATGGGCCTTTGTGGAGAAGAGGAGAGGCTGCCAGGGCCACGCCGCGTGCCCCTCCCCCCTAGTCCAAATAGGACAAGGAGAGAGGGGCGGCGCCCCCCCCCCCCCTTTCCTTCCTCTCTCCCTCCTCTTTCCCCCTCCACTCCTAATCCAACAAGGAAAAGGGAGGGAGTCCTACTCCCGGTGGGAGTAGGACTCTTCCTGGCGCGCCCCCTCCTGGCCGGCTGCACCTCCCCCCCTAGCTCCTTTATATACGGGGGCAGGGGGCACCATAGAGACACAACAATTGATCGTTTAATCTTTTAGCCGTGTGCGGTGCCCCCCTCCACCATAGTCCACCTCGATAATACTGTAGCGGTGCTTAGGCGAAGCCCTGCGTCGGTAGAACATCATCATCGTCACCACGCTGTCGTGCTGGCGAAACTCTCCCTCAACACTCAGCTGGATCGGAGTTCGAGGGACGTCATCGGACTGAACGTGTGCTGAACTCGGAGGTGCCATACGTTCGGTACTTGATTGGCCGTATCGTGAAGACGTACAACTACATCAACCGCGTTGTGCTAACACTTCCGCTTTGGGTCTATGAGGGTACGTGGACAACACTCTCCCCTCTCGTTTCTATGCATCACCATGATCTTGCGTGTGCATAGGAATTTTTTTGAAATTACTACGTTCCCCAACAGGGGAGTCAGGGTCTATATTGTTTTATGTTATTTTACCTTAAAGAGGGTATTTAGGTCCTACCTAATGCTGATGATCATGTGCTAAGAACAATTAAGTAGGGTTGGTTCAATGACTATGAGGATGATGATCGTATGACTTGTTATTAATAATGAGTAGAAGATGTATGATGATGATTAGTAGGACTTATTATTATGATGATGCATGATGCGAGCATGAAGAGTTATTATATATCAGTGGGTAAAATGAACATGGATTGGATTGAAGTGAAGGCAACATGCATGTGGTGCATGTCGAGAGTAGTACTAATCCAAACTTGATCAAGTTAGGATTAGTATTACTTTCGACATGCACCACATGTTGCGTTCACTTTAATCTAAGCCATGTTTAGGCATAGCAGTACGTTGGTAAACCAAGCACAGAGATAAGAGAGGACACTTCTCTCTATTAGCTAGCTAACACACCCTAAATTACCCCCTAAACCACCCCCTTTCAGAAAAAACAAAAACCTCATCTCCTGCCAGCTGCTGACGCGTGGACGCCTATTTGGTCCCGGTTGGTGCCACCAACCGGGACCAAAGGCCCTCCTGCCTAGGCTCGCAGCACCGGCCACGTGGAGGCCCATCTGTCCCGGTTCTTGTAAGAACCAGGACTGAAGGCCTAAGGCTTTAGTAAGACCCTTTAGTCCCGGTTCAAAAACCAGGACAAAAGGGCCTTACAAACCGGGACAATAGGCCCTTTTTCTACTAGTGTCTGTTGCCCAAAGTGTGCCAGTTTTTCCATGTCTTGTTTCAAGCTACCAAGAGGATTGTGTGAACACCTCAATATGCATATTAGAAAGTTCTGGTGGGGTAGTAAGGAAGGAAAATGGAAGCCTCATTGGGTACCATGGAAAACAATGACACAACCCAAGGACATGGGGGTTTAGGTTTCAAAGACTTTGAGCTCTTCAACCTAGCGATGTTAGCAAAACAAGCATGGAGGTTGTTGTAGAATCCGAAAAGTTTGAGTGCTCGAGTGTTGAAGAGCATTTATTATCCTGACTCAGACATCCTCGAGGCCGAACTTGGAGGTCATCCGAGCTAGGTATGGCGCGTTATTATTGAGGGCAGGGATACCCTAAGGCAAGGCCTGATCAAACGCATCGGAAACGGAGCTTCAACCAATATCTGGACACAAAAGTGGTTGCCTAGGGAAGGGATGTTCCGGCCATACGGAAGTACTGCACCAAACCCACCTACCAGAGTGTCCGAGCTCATCATAAGCGCAACACCTTCCTGGAACAGGCAGCTGATTCAAGAAAATTTCATGCCAATAGATGCACAGGTCATTCTTGGAATCCCTTTGTGCACACGGAACATATCTGACTTTTGGGCATGGCACTATGAGAAACATGGGTCTTTTCTCTGTCAAATCAGCTTACAAGATGCTTGTTGCTACCAAGCAACGAAGGGGGGCATGGTTAGAAGGGGCGGCAGGCCCCTCAACTTCCAATGCAGAGGAAGGAGCTTGGAAAAGATTGTGGAAGACGGATGTGCCGGGGAAAATCAGTGTATTTCTATGGAGACTTTCCAAACATTCACTGCCAACAAATGATGTGAGAGCACATCATCACATGGACGACTGCGACCAGTGCGGGCTGTGCGGTGCTCGGGATTCATGGTGTCATTCATTAGTGGAATGCACAGCGTCTAGGAGCGTATGGGCCTTGATTGAGGACGATACTACACATAAAATCATAGGTAACACCGAACCAAATGCGAGACAGTGGCTGTTTACACTTATGCAATTGTTATCACATGAGCAGTTTGTCCTTATGGCAGTCGAACTTTGGTCCATATGGCATGCACGCCGCAAAGCCATCCATGAGTCAATCTTCCAGAGCCCTCAAGCCACTTATAGTTTCATTGGCAGGTTTATTGCTGATCTTGACATTATAAGAACCAAGGAGAGAAGGCCGGTTCTAAATACTGGTGCGACACCGCCTGGTCAGCGCAGGCCAAAGAAACCACTTGTTGGTTATTGCAAGATACATTTGATGCCGGAGTTTTGATAAGAAGAGGAGGATCAGCAGCGGCAGTATGCAGAGACGAGGGGGGAAACTATATGGGCATCTCAGCTTTACTTGTTGAAGGAGTGGTAGACCCGGCCACTCTTGAAACTGTAGCTTGCCGGGAAGCTCTATCCCTGGCAGAAGATCTAGGCATTCAAAATTTTGTCGTGGCATCGGATTGCAGGCAAGTCGTTTCAGATATCAACAGAAACTCGCACGGGATGCACTAGTAGAAAACAGGGCTTTGGTCCAGGTCGGGTCAGCCCATTAGTCCCGGTTCAGTCCAGAACCGGGACCAATGGGGGCATTGGACCCGGTTCGTGAGCCCAGGGGGCCGGCCGGGCCACGTGAGCCATTGGTCCCGGTTCATTTGGACCTTTTGGTCCCGGTTGGTGGGATGAACCGGGACCAATGGGCCTCGCTCCTGGCCCACCACCATTGGTCCCGGTTGGTGGCTTGAACCGGGACTGAAGGGGAGCCTTTAGTCCCGGTTCATGCCACCAACCGGGACCAATGAGGTGCCTATATATATACCCCCTCACGTAAGAGCAGAGCACACTGCTCTGTTTTTTTCTAGCCGAGGGGGAGAGGGCTTGGTGGTGCTCTAGCTCACCTCCTATGCACACAAGGTGTTCGATGGAATGCCCGAGCCACACTACTTAAGCTTTCTCCTCTCCAAGCTCGACCTCCAAGCTTCATTTTCCACAATATTTGTCTAGGTTTAGCGGTCCGTCACGCCCCGTCCCCGTCTTCACCGCCGTCGATCACCCGCGCCGAGCTCATCGCCGGCACCACCGTGGTGAGCCTCTTGTTCTTATCTTCTTTCTGAAAGGAAAAATATTCTTACATGTATGTATACATAGATACTTGTATTATTTTCTTGCTTTTATTATTGCATCTTATATAGTGCGATGGTTTTTGTATCCGCCCCCGTCGGCCCTCGTCTTTTCTATGATTCGGATGTGGTATATATATTATCTTTATAACTATTGGTTCATTTATTGTTTATGAAAATTATGCCGACCAACGTGACATAGATTTTATTTATGTAGGATGTATGTGAATCGGAAATGCCAACCGACCCTATTGTCAAGAGGTTAAATTTAGTTGAAGAAGAAAACAATTTGTTGAAGGAAAAAATAAAAAAATTGAGGACGAGAAGATGATATTGGAGTTGCATGTTGCGGATGTCGTCGATGATCACAAGATCAAGATGGATGCAATGCGCTTGAAGATTAGAAAGATTAGAAAATATGCCATTCATACCAAGGCTTGGTATCATTATGTCGTTGGATCAATTGTTACCTTGGTTGCGATTATGATCGCATTTGTTTTCGCATTGAAATGTTTTACATAGTTTCAATGTATGGTTTAATTAATTAGATGCTCTAGAGAGCTATATGTTGTTAGATGAGAACTATGTATGCACTTTGGTTTTAATGTGATGATGAACTTCTATTAATTTGGACATTTAATTATATATAATGCACGCAGATGAACCGGCAATGGATGTACGGTGACAGACACACCTGCGAGTACATTAAGGGCGTGCATGAGTTTCTCGATGCGGCTGAGGCAAACAAGCAGAATGGTTTTATGTGTTGTCCATGCACTGAATGTGGGAATGTGAGGTCTTACTCTAACCGGAAAATCCTTCACTCCCACCTGCTTTACAAGGGTTTCATGCCACACTATAATGTTTGGACGAGGCACGGAGAAATAGGTGTTATGATGGAAGACGACGAAGAAGAAGAGTACGATGACAACTATGTGCCCCCTGAATACTGTGATGCTGCAACGGGGGGAGCTGGTGAAGATCAAGAGGAACCAGACGATGTGCCCGATGATGATCTCCGCCGGGTCATTGTCGATGCAAGGACGCAATGCGAAAGTCAAAAGGAGAAGTTGAAGTTCGGTCGCATGTTAAAGGATCACAAAAAAGGGTTGTACCCCAATTGCGAAGATGGCAACACAAAGCTCGGTACCATACTGGAATTGCTGCAGTGGAAGGCAGAGAATGTTGTGGCTGACAAAGGATTTGAGAAGCTACTGAAAATATTGAGGAAGAAGCTTCCAAAGGATAACGAATTGCCTGACAATACATACGCAGCAAAGAAGGTCGTATGCCCTCTAGGATTGGAGGTGGAGAAGATACATGCATGCCCTAATGACTGCATCCTCTACCGCGGTGCATACAAGGATCTGAACGCATGCCCGATATGCGGTGCATTGCGGTATAAGATCAGACGAGATGACCCTGGTGATGTTGACGGCGAGCCCCCTAGGAAGAGGGTTCCTGCGAAGGTGATGTGGTATGCTCCTATAATACCACGGTTGAAACGTCTGTTCAGAAACGAAGAGCATGCCAAGTTGATGCGATGGCACAGTGAGAACCGAAAGAAAGATGGGAAGTTGAGAGCACCCGCTGACGGGTCGCAGTGGAGAAAAATTGAGAGAAAGTACTGGGATGAGTTTGCAAAGGACCCAAGGAATGTATGGTTTGCTTTAAGCGCGGATGGCATTAATCCTTTCGGGGAGCAGAGCAGCAATCGCAGCACCTGGCCCGTGACTCTATGTATGTATAACCTTCCTCCTTGGATGTGCATGAAGCGGAAGTTCATTATGATGCCAGTTCTCATCCAAGGCCCTAAGCAACCCGGCAACGACATTGATGTGTACCTGAGGCCATTAGTTGAAGAACTTTTACAGCTGTGGAATGGAAACGGTGTACGTACATGGGATGAGCACAGATAGGAGGAATTTAACCTAAAGGCGTTGCTGTTCGTGACCATCAACGATTGGCCCGCTCTCAGTAACCTTTCAGGACAGACAAACAAAGGATACCATGCATGCACGCACTATTTAGATGACACTGAAAGTATATACTTGGACAAATGCAGGAAGAATGTGTACCTGGGCCATCGTTGATTTCTTCCAACCAACCATCAATGTCGAAAGAAAGGCAAGCATTTCAAAGGCGAGGCAGATCACCGGAAGAAGTCCGCCATGCGTACCGGTGATCACGTACTTGCTATGGTCAATGATTTACACGTAATCTTTGGAAAGGGTCCCGGTGGACTAGCTGTTCCGAATGACACTGAGGGACACGCACCCATGTGGAAGAAGAAATCTATGTTTTGGGACCTACCCTACTGGAAAGACCTAGAGGTCCGCTCTTCAATCAACGTGATGCACGTGACGAAGAACCTTTGCGTGAACCTGCTAGGCTTCTTAGGCGTGTATGGAAAAACAAAAGATACACCTGAGGCACGAGAGGACATGCAACGTTTGCACGAAAAAGACGGCATGCCTCCGAAGCAGTATAAAGGTCCTGCCAGCTACGCTCTTACGAAAGAAGAGAAAGAAATCTTCTTTGAATGCCTACTCGGTATGAAGGTCATGACTGGCTTCTCGTCGAATATAAAGGGAATAATAAATATGCCAGAGAAAAAGTTTCAGAACCTAAAGTCTCATGACTGCCACGTGATTATGACGCAACTGCTTCCGGTTGCATTGAGGGGGCTTCTACCGGAAAACGTTCGATTAGCCATTGTGAAGCTATGTGCATTCCTCAATGCAATCTCTCAAAAGGTGATTGATCTAGAAATCGTACCAAGGCTAAAGATTGATGTGGCACAATGTCTTGTCAGTTTCGAGCTGGTGTTCCCACCATCCTTCTTCAATATCATGATGCACGTCCTAGTTCATCTAGTCGACGAGATTGTCATCCTGGGGGCCGTATTTCTACACAATATGTTCCCCTTTGAGAGGTTCATGGGAGTCCTAAAGAAATATGTCCGTAACCGCGCTAGGCCAGAAGGAAGCATCTCCATGGGCCATCAAACAGATGATGTTATCGGGTTTTGTGTTGACTTCATTCCTGGCCTTAAGAAGATAGGTCTCCCTAAATCGCGGTATGAGGGGAGACTGACTGGAAAATGCACTCTTGGAAGTGACTCAATAATATGCAGGGAAGGATATTCTTCGTCTCAAGCACACTACACAGTTCTACAGAACTCTACCTTGGTGACCCCGTATGTCGATGAACACAAGAACAGTCTGCGCTCCAAACAACTGGAGCAATGCGACGACTGGATTACATGTGAACACATCAGGACTTTCAGCAGTTGGTTGGAAACACGTCTCAGAGGTGACAACACTGTTTGTGATGAGTTGTACTTGTTGTCCAGGGGACCATCTTTAACTGTATTGACTTACAAAGGATACGAGATAAATGGTAATATATTTTACACGATCGCCCAAGATCAAAAGAGCACCAACCAAAACAGCGGTGTCCGCTTTGATGCAGCAACCGAGAGCGGAAAGGACACATATTATGGTTACATAGTGGACATATGGGAACTTGACTGCGGACCTAATTTTAAGGTCCCTTTGTTTAAGTGCAAATGGGTCAATCTATCAGGCGACGGGGTACAGGTAGACCCACAATACAGAATGACAACAGTGGATCTGAAAAATCTTGGGTACACTGACGAACCGTTCGTCCTAGCCAATGATGTGGCACATGTTATCTATGTGAAGGACATCTCTACCAAACCGAGAAAAAGAAAAGATAAGGAAGCGAACACATCATACGATGAGCCAAATCGCCACATAGTTCTTTTAAGAAAAAGGGACATCATGGGAGTGGACGGCAAGACAGACATGTCTGAAGATTATGAAAAGTTTCATGAAATTCCTCCCTTCAATGTCAAGGCTCACCCAAGCATCCTCATAAACGATGAAGATTATCCATGGTTACGGCGCAATAAGCAAATGACACAAGCGAAGAAAAAGTGAAGACTTTCTCCCGCAACTATTATGATGATACCATACCAACTTTGTAACACACGAGTATGCTATGCCAATTTTTTTAGAGTTCATTTGAAAACTATGAATTTAGGTCGAATTTTCTCTATAGGTGCATCTATGTTCATTTTTTAGTAAACTTAATCACAAACTTGTGATTCACACAAATTTCAAAGAATTCAAATTTTAACTATTCAAATTTGAAAACTAATGGCACTAACAAAAAGTTTATAATTTTTCTAAAACTAATGGCACTAACAGAAAGTTTATAATTTTGCTGACCTAAAAGCAAAAAAGAAATAAAAAATAAAGCAAAAAACAAAAGAAAATAAATAATGTAGAAAACAAAAAAAATCTGGAAAACAAAAAATAGCAACAATAAGTATTTTTTTGTAAATAGAAACAAAATAAAATAAATAAAGCAACAAAGAAAACAAAAAAAAGTGTTTTCAAATTTGAAAACTAAAATTTTTCGAAAACTAAAAGCAAAAAGAATAAAAAAATAAAGAAAAAAACAAAAGAAAATAAATAATGCAGAAAACAAAACAAAAAAACTGGAAAAAAATAGCAACAATAAGTATTTTGTTGTAAGTAGAAACAAAATAAAATAAATAAAGCAACAAAGAAAACAAAAAAACAAAAAAGTGTTTTCAAATTTGAAAACTAATGGCATTAACAAAAAGTTTATAATTTTTCTAAAACTAAAAGCATAAAGAATTAAAAAATAAAGCAAAAAAACAAAATAAAATAAAATAAATAAAGCAACAAAGAAACAAAAAAAGTGCCACCTACTAGGCCCCCACGGCCTGAATACGACTACAAACCCATCCAAGGGCCAGGATTCAGACCCGCGGGAGGCCCAGTAGGCCCACAGGCATAGCAGTGACAATTAGACCCGTAAGCTTGCAATGGAGAGAAGCTCGAGAGGGGTGTGGCAGTGGGGCTTATAAACTACTGCTCACCCCTCTCAACTAGCGAGGTGGGACTAAAGTTTCGACGCCGCAGCAGCACAAGGCCTTTGGTCCCGGTTGGTGGCACCAACCGGGACTAAAGGGGGCATTGGTCACGGTTCGTGGCACGAACTGTGACCAATGCCCCCTTTAGTCCCGATTGGTGCTACCAACCGGGACGAAAGGCCGCCGCTTCCCGCCCTTTGGGCTGCTGAACAGAGGCCTTTGGTCCCGGTTGGTGGCACCAACCGGGACTAATGCACACCTTTAGTCCCGGTTGCTGCCACGAACCGGGACTAAAGGCTCTGCTATATTTCCCGGTTGCTGCCACACTTAGGAAATTTTCACTCTCATCTTGCAGTTGCCGCCCCCGACGACGCCGACGACGCCAGGCTGCCCCGACGCCGCCCGCCCCAGCCTGCCCCCGTCGTCGTCGTCGCCCACGCCCCTGCCCCGACGCACGCCGCCCCGGCCCGCCCCCGTCGCCGTCGCCCGCGTCCCTGCCCCGACGCGCGCCGCCCTAGCCCGCCCTCGCCGTCGCCCGCGCCGGCCCCTTCCATGACGCGCGCCGCCCCGGCCCGCCGTCGCCGCCGCCCGCGCCCCCTACCCCGAGCGCGCGCCCACTGCCCCGTCGCCATCCTCGCCGCCGACCCCGCGGTCCTCCTGGTCCGGCCGGCGCCCTCCCTAGCTAGCATTTTTTTCATATATATGTTTTTTTTCTTAAATATGCTTGTTTTTTATATATATGTATATATGTTCTCTGTGTATATATATGTTCATGTATATATGCAAAAGATAGTTTTTTAGAAAAATTTGGATTTTTTTTTGTTCATAGATTTTTTTGGTGATATTAATTATTGTAAATATGCAAATGTTTGTATATTCATATGAACAATGAATTAGGAAATACTACTTCATGTATTTTTAAGAAGGAAGAAGAAGAAAAAGAATGAGAGGAAACAGGAAATAAGAAGAGGAAGAAAGGAGAAGAAGAGGGGAGAGGAAGACGAGGAGAAATAAATAAGAAGAAGAAAAAAGAAGAAAAAGAAGAGGAGAAGAAGAAAGGAATAGAGGAGAAGAAGAGAAAAGTAGAATATATATATATATATATATATTCTATTTTTCTCTTCTTCTCCTCTATTCCTTTCTTCTTCTCCTCTTTTTTTCTTCTTTTTTTTTCTTCGACACATGGGGGGGGGGGGTCGATATACCCCCTCCCGGTAACTTCAACACGAGGGGGGGTCGATATACCCCCTCCCCGATAATATTACTTTCCCATGTACGTATGTCGTGTCGATATAAACTCGTGATAACTTCAACACGAGGGGGGTCGATATATATACCCCCTCCCCGATAATATTATTTTCCCGCATGTACGTATGTGTGTCGATATAAACTCCTGATAACTTCAACACATGGCGTGGGGTCGATATACCCCCTCCCGATAACTTCAACACGTGGGGGGTCGATATACCCACTCCCAATAACTTCAACACGAGGGGGGAGTCGAACATGAGAGGAAGAAGAGGATAAAAAAAGAAGAGGAAGAAGAAAAAAAGAGGAGAAGAAAGAATAGAGGAGTTCTTCTCCTCTATTCTTTCTTCTCCTCTTTTTTCCCTTCTTCTTCCTCTTTTTTTATCGGGAACGAGGGTCGTCCAGGGTCGCCGAGCGGTAGAGGAAACCCTAAATAACAAGTATCTTCGGTGTGAGATACATGTGGCCGTCGGTGTCGGACAGTACATCCACGTCCCACAAGTGACGCGGGCTTCGACGCCCACATCACTTGTGGGACATGGATGTAGTGTCCGACATCGACGGCCACATGTATCTCACACCCACGATACTTGCTATTTAGGGTTTCCTCTACCGTTCGGCGACCCTCGACGACCCTCGTTTCCGATAAAAAAAGAGGAAGAAGAAGAAAAAAAAGAGGAGAAGAAAGATTTCTTCTTCTCTTTTTTTTATTCTTCTTCCTCTTTATTTTATCGGGAACGAGGGTCGTCGAGGGTCAGGGTCGCCGAGCGGTAGAGGAAACCCTAAATAGCAAGTATCGTCAATGTGAGATACATGTGGCCGCCGGTGTCGGACTGTACATCCACGTCCCACAAGTGACGCGGGCTTCGACGCCCACGTCACTTGTGGGACGTGGATGTAGTGTCCGACACCGACGGCCACATGTATCTCACACCCACGATACTTGCTATTTAGGGTTTCCTCTACCGCTCGGTGACCTTCGACGACCCTCGTTCCCGATAAAAAAAGAGGAAGAAGAAGAAAAAAAGAGGAGAAGAAAGAATAGAGGAGTTCTTGCTCCTCTATTCTTTCTTCTCCTATTTTTTTCTTCTTCCTCTTCTTTTTTTATCCTTGAAGCATTGTCGAGGCCACCCCAAACCCTAGAGAAGCAGCGTCGAGGCCACCCCAAACCCTAGAGAAGCAGCGTCGAGGCCACTAATTAATATTAGTTCTACGTTTGCCACTAATATATCCATCTGTCATGTTTGAATAATAATTGCCATGCTGTAAATATTTGTAGAAACTATGGACACCGCTCGAGACAAAGTACAAGAAGAGTTGTTGGGGGACATAATCGCACGAGGAAGTGATGCCGTCTGCTTGTTGTTTCTCAACGACACCGATGGTCTGGAAGCAGCTGGCTATGATTATGATGGCTCCGGTGACCTAATGCCGGTGCAAGAAGGAGACCGTGAGGACGGCTCCGGTGACCCAATGCCAGTGCAAGAAGGAGACCGTGATGACGTCTCCGGTGACCGAACTGAGTCCGGCCAGGTATATATATTAGTTAAGCTTCTGCTGACTAGCTAATTGATGCATTCATTGTTTTGGTATGTACACATATTAATTAAGTCTTTGTTCTTTTTTCTAGCCCTCCGGATCGAGCACAACTTCGGTAAAGAGACGAGGCCCAAAGAAAAAGTTGAGCTCGGATGAAAAGTTTGAGATCATAGCAATCGCGCCCGACGGCCAACCGATTGAACCCGTCCGGACAAAGAGCGCATTTGTTGCTCAGTGCGGGGTTTTGGTTAGGGACAAGATCTCGATCAGCTTCCAGCAATGGTTAAAGCCGGCTACAGAAGCCCCTGAGGTGTCTTATGTCAATGATATGCAGAAAAATGATCTTTGGACTGAGCTGAAGTCAAATTTCACCCTACCGCCAGAGGATGATCCGGAGAAGCCAGTTAAAGAGCAATTAATCAAGTCTTTTGCTCTTAAGATGATGGCAGAACTATTCAGGAGGTGGAAGAAAGAGCTGAATAAGTTTGTCGAAAATAAAGAGAAACTAGAATTCAAGGGCAGATATGAGAAGATCAGAGATCACTGGTCCGCATTTGTGGCCACAAGACATCGGAAAAGAGTAAGAAGATGTCGGCGACAAACAAGCAAAATGCTGCGAAGAGGAAGCATCACCATCACACGGGGTCATGTGGCTACCTCATAGCCCGGCCTAAGTGGGCCAAGACTGAGAATGATCTGGTTGATAAAGGGATCGAACCAGAGACAATTAACTGGCCAGACCATTGCCGGACTTGGTTCTTCGGGGCTGGCGGAACCTTGGACCCTGTATCAGGGAAGTGCATTTGGACAAACGATCAAATGGACATACCAGTCAAGAAGCTTTAGCAGTATATCGAAGCAGCGCAGCAAGGGACGTTCTTTCCAGACAGAGAGAACAACGAGCTCACAATGGCCCTCGGGAATCCTGAGCACCCTGGACGGACACGAGGCACGCCAGGCTCCATTCTGTGGAAGGTTGGGTTTCCGGACGCAGGCGGTTACAAATGCCAGGAGAGGAGGAAAAAAGTGCAGCAGAACCAAATGCAGGCACTGCAAGCAAGGGTACAAGCGATAGAGGAACGAGAAGCAAATCGCAGCAAACGAACTGCCGAAGCTTCCCCTGAAGCTACCCCGCCATCTCAGCGGAGAAGCAGTGTGGCTTCCACCGAGCTGCTTTAGCCGGAGCATGTCTTGACGGCTCTTGCCAGCTATCCCGTGGATGCTATCACGGAGTCTCAAAATTGCCACCTTATGACGCAATGGATGAATTTGAAGGTCAAGGCGGCTGTCGGCTCTGTTTATCCTACTGAACCCGGCGCAACTTTTCACTGCCGGCCGATTCCAGAAGGATATGCTAGGGTGATGGTGGATGAAATAACGGAGGGATTTGAGGATCTCCAGCTTGACCACCCTGCCGGTGAAGGGGAGACTAGGCTGGGTTCTGCTCTGAAGACTCCATGCCTATGGCGGAAGGAGCTCATCAACCTTCCGAACTGGACGCCTCCGCTTCCTCCTCCTCCTCCGGTGAGTCAGGGCACTCCGCCTCCTCCACCGCCTCCTCCTCCGGTGAGTGACGATCAGGGCACTCGGCCGGCTCCTTCTCCGGCGCGTGGCGGCACTCCACCTCCTTCTCCGCCTGTGCCGGCGCGCCCGAGCAGCCAGCCTCCTCCTTCTCCGCCTCGTCAGCAAGGGTGGAAGAGACCTGCCGCCGCTCCGGCTGCTCCGGCGCGTCATAGTCCTTCTCCTCCGCCTCGTAAGCAAGTAAAGAAGACAACCGCTCCATCTGCTCTGCCGGCGTCTAGCAGTACAGCCAGAGGCGGGAGGACATACAGATTCGGTCCTTCTCTGAAGACTCTAGAGAAGTTACCATACGAGAGGACCCCAGAGGAGAATGCCGAGATCACGCGAGAAGAAGTGAGGAACTTCTTTGAAGGGGTGAAAGCAAAGAAACATCCACCTCCGGAGAAGGTAGATCCGGTGAAAGCTAAGCGCACTCTGGCTGCCCTGACAAAACCACCCAAGTCTCCGCCGAAAGGAAACTATGAGCGCATTATTGGAAAGGAATTTGTCGAAGCGGAGCGGTCGGGAAGTACTGTCAGTGATCAAAGGCTGAAAGAACGACGAGCTGGGAAACAAATTGCACAGCTCGGCGAACAAGCGAAGCAATCATGCCCCCCGCTCAAGGTGCCTAGCGACATCGTCGCTAATGATCCGAGGATGGTGCCCGGTTATAGCAATCTTGGAGATTACCTGCCCGACGATGTAC
The DNA here is from genome assembly GCA_034509565.1 of Triticum monococcum. NCBI lineage: Eukaryota > Viridiplantae > Streptophyta > Magnoliopsida > Poales > Poaceae > Triticum > Triticum monococcum. Next base: position 749,817,637 of record CM067843.1, on the reverse strand, counting down.
ATTATGATTTCATGGAGGTGCAGATACAAAGATACGAGTACGGGAAGCCTCTCGTCAAAGATGAAAGATCTCTATCAACGTTGCATGATTGGTGCTTGAAAATCTGCAGAGAGTCTGGGGGAGGAATACTTTGTATGTGAGAGTTAAAAAGGAGCATGACCTCGTTGGAATTGCTCTGTTGCCTGATCCATTTAAGGAGTTCTTTCAGTTTTTCAATCAATTGGCCCTCGATAAAGCAACGGTCACCTGCTACTGTCTGTAAGTAGTACTACTTCTGTCATTAAGTCTCTCTATATAGCTCAACTCTTTTATTGCATGTATTTATAATTATCCTCACTATATTATGCAGATTGAAGATCGCTGAATTGAAGAAAAGACAAGTCGGTGATATTGGGTTCATTAACACATATCTCATAGATGAAACTGAGGTTAAATTTCATCCCGCAGATACCGAGGCCAATTTGCTACGATCGTTGGTAATAAATGAAAACAAAGATATAATACTCTTTCCTTACAACTTCAAGTGAGTGTTACTGTCCTGTGCGTATTCGGTTTCCCTTATATATATTAGTCAAGGTTATAATAATGTAATTGATGAGTTATGCATGCGTGTGCAGTATCCACTATATTCTCCTAGAGATTAAGCTTGAGCAGGGACTAGTAACCGTCTTAGACTCAAGACGAAAAGATCCCCAGGACTATGCGGACATGACTCAAATGCTCGAGAAGTAAGTTAAATCGATCATTATCCACCACATCAGCAACTTTGTTCATTTCCTGATATATCAAGTAATTGTTTTCTTTGTCTGGTGGGGTTTGAAAAAAATTCACCAAAAAAGCTCCGGGACTCCCGAAAGAGCTGCAATTTAGACACCCGAAAGTAAGTACTATAGTAGCATGTTCCGCGCATCTCTTATTGATTCAAGCGCTAGTTTCATCAATCCCATTTGACATTCTTGCTTATCAGTTTGATTGACCTCTATTTCTTGTAAAGTGCTTGTGGCAGGAACAAGGGAATAATTTTTATGGATACTATATTTGCGAGTCCATCCGCCACACGACCTGTGAGCGGGGCTACACTGACGAACAATATGAAGTGCGTAAATAACAACATTCACAATTTTATTTTATTACCATCATTTGTGTTGAGTTTCATATATATATATATATATATATATATATATATATATATATATATATATATATATATATATATATATATTGTATTGAAGAAGATGTTTCGGAAGCGGGATGAACTCCTAGCACCAGCTCGCATGCGAGCAATTCAAGAGGAATTGGCGGCATTCTTTCTTGACCACGTGATCGCTGAAGACGGAGAATACTATGTGGACCATGAGTCCGTATGTTAGGAGATTATATTTGTAATAGATAATTATTGTATATATGTAGCCGGTAGTGTCGGATAGATATACGAGAACTTGTTGTTCGACCAATCTCTCGGAGAAGGAGAGGTGGTCGATATCACTTCTCTCTGTATGCATATATGTTCATGACGATCTTCTGTTTCATTCGTTTGCTTACTAGTTAGCTAGCGTGTCTAGTCCTTTCTATACGTATGTATAGTACGTAGCGTCGACCAAGCACGGACATAAGAGAGGACACTTCTCTCTATTAATTATAGCTAGCTAACACAATATATGAAACACCTAAATTAACCCTCCAAAACTCCTTTAAAAAAACAAAAACCCCAGTCACAGAAATGCTGACGCGTGGATGCCTATTGGTCCCGGTTGGTGCCACCAACCGGGATCAAAGGCCCTCCTGCCTGGGCTCCGCGCACAGGCCACGTGGAGGCCCATCTGTCCCGGTTCTGGATTGAACCGAGACTAAAGGGACAGGGCATTAGTACCGACTCTTTAGTTCCGGGACAAAAAGCCCTTACGAACCGGGACAACATGCCCTTTTTCTACTAGTAATGTATGGAGCAATCATTATAAAGATAAACCTTAGAGCATCTACTTTTTATTGTAATTTTTTTTGAGTCGTGTTGTTAGCACATAGCTTAGCTAAGTTTTCACTCTCTAGAGGTCGGGGATGCCATGTTTGATTTGGCGTGCCTCACGACCAGAGATGCATCCCACACCATGTGGACTTTCATCAATAAATTTAGCTTTACCCCTAAAAAAATCTGCCAGTTGGATTGAGGAAGACCATACCACCGACCTCTACATGCACAACGTCTCGTAGGTCAAGTTGTATCCGACACGACGAGCACATGGTGGATGAAGAGGTCTAGAAGATGAAGAAGTTGTAGGGGGAGATTGTACAGAGAAGTCGCGGTTGTCACGGTCGAGGGTGAGCTAGGTGCCCAAACAACACTACAAGACTGTTCGTCTTATGCTCACGTTAGTGTAATTCTGGATGCAATTAGCTCCATTAGAAATGTACATTTAGTTCTTTTTTCTTTCACTTTTTGAGTAGGATTTTCCTTTCTTTTTCCAGGATAGCAATGTGTACTCCAATACTAGTATGCGAGAGTAACTAGTTAACGAGCGCTTTTTTGAGAGCCTCGCAACGATCAGCATCACTTGGCGCGTTCTCAGCCATTTGCCACGTCTCGCGCTTTGGAATTTTCCTCCGGATTAATTTGAATTTTCCGCACGTGTTTTCAGCTTTTTAAACGGGGTTTTTTCGACGTTTTGGTTTTCCACCGGTCTTCCTTAGCTTTTCGATATTTTTTTGAATTTCTTTTTTGCGTGAAAAAACATGTTTTTCTTTTCTTTTCGTGAGAGTCATGATTTTGTTTTCGCGAGAGGGCACGGTTTTGCTTTCGCGGGAGTCACGGTCATGCCTTTCGGAAACGAAAAAAACGCGTTTTCTATTTTTTTTTCCTTTCGCGAGAGTCACGATTTTGCTTTCACGAAGGCACGGGTATGCTTTCGCGAGAGTCACGGCCGTGCCTCTCGGAAACGAAAAAACAACGCGTTTTCTGTTTTTTTCCTTTCGCGAGAATCACAGTTTTGCTTCTGCGAGAGGCACGGTTGTGCTTTAGTGAGAGTCACGGCCGTGCCTCTCGAAAACGAACAAAAAACGTGTTTTTTCTTTTTTTTTCTTTCACGAGAGTCACGGTTTTGCTTCCGCGATAGACACAGTTGTGCTTTCGTGAGAGTCACGGCCGTGCCTCTTGGAAACGGGAAAAATGTGTTTTCTAGTTTTTTTTCCTTTCGAGAGAGTCACGTTTTTGCTTCCGCGAGAGGCACAGTTGTGCTTTCGTAAGAGTCACGGTCGTACCTCTCAGAAACGGAAAAAAATGTTTTTTTTGCTTTTTTTTTCTTTCATGAGAGTCACGGTTTTGTTTCCGCGAGAGGCACGGTCGTGCTTTCGTGAGAGTCACGGCCGTGCCTCCTCGGAAACGGAAAAAACGTGTTTTCTTTTTCTTTTCTATTGCGAGAGTAAGGATGGCAATTTTATCCATGGACATGGATATCCATGGATATCCGACCCGAATGGATAGGTTTGGATATGCTTTTGTGTCCATGGACGGCGCCCAAACCCGCCTCGATTGTTCATGGATAGGGCATGGATATAATTTTGTACCCATGGATATACCTAAACCCGACCCGATAGTGTGACTTAATGGAGGAAAATCTGCTATCCCTGCCCCACGGTCATATGCCTCACAACAATTTTGCACTTTTTTAAATCTAAAACATGCATAAGAAATTACACAATCCCCATCATAACTTTTATTAGTTGACATTCAATCCCCTCCGTAGCATACTCCAACACCCCTTCCCTTATTTTTACCTCCTTCTTAAATGACTCATCATTCTCATTTGTTAGAAAAATACTAAATGATCTTAGGTTGTTAGTGGATGTTGATTTACCATAAGTGAAGCCTAGCCTGCCATGAGGTGAAGAATGTAAGAGTTTATGTTAATATTGTGTTATGTCTTATTTATATGTCTCGAGAGGACCCAATGGATATTCAGTGGGTATGGATATCCATCAGATTTGGACATGGACACAATTTTTCATCCATGGATTTTTTTATGGGCGGGCAAAGACTGTCTTCATGGATATGGATATGGATTTAATATTGTTCAACCCGATCCAAATTCGGCCCATTGCCATCCTTACACGAGAGTCACGATTTTGCTCCCGTGAGAGACATGGTTGTTATTTCGTGAGAGGCACGGGCGTGCCTCTTTCGAAAAGGGAAAAAACCCGTGCTCTCAGTTTTGTTTTTTCGTTCATTTTTTTTGTCAAAATCTATCAACATGACATCTAATTTTGAAGATTTCGACGAGAGAAATCCAATGATGAAAGCGGTTCAAAATTTGGACGCATGGTTTAAGAGATAAAACATTTTGAATAAACAGATGTATGAAAAATAAGAAAACTCCCATATTGCAACAAGTGACGCGCTGCATGTGCGTCCCTTGTCACAGCCTGAGAGTTGAAGTGGTCTTTACAACGAGTACTCTTGAACTAGCGATTTCACTAGTATGCTACACATTTGATTTTTTTTATTTGAGGGGTTGCTACACATTTGATATGTTTGGACTCACGCGGCCCACTCCAGCCAAAAAAAGAGAGGAAAAGGCCACTCGGCCCAACCTCCACTCCCCCATCGTCTTCGCTCGCTACCGAGCTCCGCCGCATCTCGCAGCTGCGGACACCTGCATCGCCGGCGCAGATGGCAGCTGACGCTCTCGCCGCTCTTCGACCCGCACTTCTTCTCCCAGCAAGCACCTGGTAGGTCCTCTCTTCCCCCACTATCTCCTCACGGCCCGGATTGATCTCTAATCTTTTCCCCTCCGTCTCCCGATCTGTGCAGATTGTGAGCTCCTCGTCTCCACGGACGGCCATGGCGGGGGGATCCAAGAAGGAGAAGGCTGTGGAGGGGAGCGATCCTACGGCCAAGCTCACCGACGACATCCTCGTCGAGGTCATCTCGCGCGTCCCCTACAAGTCCACCTGCTGCTGTAAGTGCGTCTCCACGCGCTGGCGCGACCTCTTCTCCCACCCGGACCACCGCAAGAAGTTGCCCCAGTCCCTCGCCGGCTTCTTCTATGAAGGTTATAACAGAAATCGCTCTCCCAAGACAGCTCGATATTTCACCAACGTGTCAGGGGAAGGCGACCCTTTCGTCGACCCGTCCCTCGCGTTTCTGCCCAACTATAAGAGCCTTGAAATCTTGGACTGCTGCAATGGCCTCCTCCTCTGCCGCTGCTGGAAGGAGACTGATCCCAAGACATTGGATTACGTTGTGTGCAATCCCGCCACTGAGAAATGGGTGGTCGTCCCTCCCACCAACTGGTCCAGCGAGGTGGAGGTCACTCGGCTGGGGTTCGATCCGTCTGTCTCCTCCCACTTTCATGTGTTTGAATTCATAGATGAGGATGTGTGGGGTACAGAAGAGGACAAGCTAAATGATTGCAGTGGACGCATAGAAATGGTGTCAGTTTACTCATCCAAAGCTGGTGTTTGGATGCACCACCGAACAGCTGATCACAATTTATTTGCGATACCAAGGCATTCAAAAAGCGTATTTTTCAATAGGATCCTGCATTTGGCTGCCTTCGATGACATGGTAGTGACCTTGGATGTCAAAGGAAGTCTTTTATGGATCATTGGTACTCCTGCATCATCCTGTAATGATTCTTCTATCAATGATATTTTTCTATCAAATGGGCAGCTACATTTTGCAGCTAGTGCTGATTCTGTATGCCTATCAGTCTGGGTTCTTGAGGACTATGAACGAGGAAAGTGGACCTTGAAGCACAATATCAGCCACTCGCAACTGTTTGGAGTAATGTATTCAGAGCATGATTACAATGTCATCTCATTTCACCCTGAACGCAATATGATTTTCATAGTCTGTGGGCATGAGAACACACTAATGTCATATGAGATGGATTGCAGAAAGCTTTATTTTATAAGTCAACTTGGACGGGATGGCCAAATTAAATGTGGCAAGACTCCTTATATTCCATATGTTCCCTTGTTCTCGGAGTCATTGGCAGATGGACCTTAAAAGTCCTACTTGCATAGTGTAGCTTCGCAGTTATCTATCTTTCTGATGATATTGGAGTTAGGTTTTTTGAATATGAGCAGCAGTGACTTGGATATACCTTATGGAGTTGTAACAGTCACTCTTGGTGCTTAGGTGCACTCATGTACCTGACTTTATGTGGCTAGCCAGTAACTCTGCTTGTGTCTGTATCCTCATATAAGTATCTCATGCAGTTGTAACACCCAGTCTTAACTATGGATTCTATGAATGATTTGTCAAACCATGATTTTTCTTTGATACCTGGAGTCTTGTCTCTGCATTTTCTTTGTGTTGTAACTTGGTTTAAAAATGTGATTTGGTCTTTTATGGCATTTGAATGCCTAAATCCCATTTTCTTAATTATATGGCTTGGAAACTTTTGGTTATCTCCTCTCAGTGATGAAATAATTTATATGTACTGCACTTTTTTTTTCATAATTAGGTAATAATGTTGGTTACAGTATTGGTAGTTCAAACGTGATGTATGTCATTTTGTAGACAGATTATTTTCTGGAATATCATATATTCAGATTTGTAGTGAATGATGTCTTCTACCTGAAGTAGGAGACTCTGTGGCTTCAGTTTGTTCTAAATACAGTAAGATAGCTATAACAACCGTAGAACATATTGAGACTATTAAAGAACCAGTATATTTTTTGTGGCATCAATCAACAGTCCTGTCACTTTGTTATCCTATTATATATGTTTAATTTCTAACTTAAGTTTGTGTAAACAGTGGCAGTGAAGTCCTCATAATAATTGGCAGAAGTTAACTTTCTGATGTCCCCAGAAAAGGTATCTACCTTGAATTCTGAATCTGAAGTTGCTTAACCAGACACTACTTTCTGGAACTCAAGATATTGCTGTCGGGGTGACCTTGCATTGCATGCAAGTAACTAGATATTACTGCCTCTTGGTGGCATGAATTTAAATCTGATTCCATGCAATGTACCTGATATTAGTATGTGGTTTCTACAAAATTCAGGTATACTTTCCCTTGCTGGAGATGCATGTTGTACACCAGCATTGCTCCTGTACACTCCGTGTTTTCAGGAGTCAAATCTAAGGCTTATAAAATGTTATGCTATATGTTGATTACAACTTACAGCTCCCTGTTAATATTATCCCCCTCGGCTTTTGTCTCAGCTGGCTCCGGCTATTGACCGAGGAGTGCAGATCCATCGTTCAGAAACAGGGTGCTCTCATCTGCGCAATGGCAACAAAGATTAGGAGCCAACCTTGAGGGTTAATTTGAACGGAACAAAACTTCTCCTGTACAAGAGGTATAAAAACATCGATCAATCAGACCATACAGGCATGTCCAATTAATTTCCATGGTAAACTCTTTTTTCTTCTTTTCTGATTTGAAACTAGTGTCAGCCATGTGTTTGAATCTGAAATACTCTTCAATGTATTTATCTGACATTGAATTGGAATACATACAGGAAACTTAATCTTGGCCAAGATATTAATTCTCCTAGTTCAGACGATAAAGCTTGCAGAAAGAAAAAGGAGATCAGTCATCTTACGATTAGTACCATGTAGTATATTGTAGAAATTTGTGCAGTTCCTTCTCCTTGGGCGTCGATAGCCCCTGATTTAGCAACGGCTGTTGCACCTGAATAAGCTTAGGACAATCAGATATGTCAACATGTTGTATGGATGAAAGAACAGCTGTTGGCGATCCTCCTATGGATGATAACTCGGAGCAGTGACGAAGAACCAGACATTTGATACTTGTGCTGGAGTTCAATGGAACAACCTCCACGTTGTGACAGCCTTCCAATTGCACAAGCCTGAGAGAGGCAAGGTTCTCTAAGCAGCCAGGCTGAAATGACTTATCAAGCTCGCCGCAATAACAGATGGAGAGTCGTTGGAGTGAAGGAGGGAAAACAATTACTTCGCTTGGGCACACCAGCTTCCAACAGGAATGGATCTTGAGGTCCTGAAGGCAAACAAACCCTGCGAATCCGTGGACAGGCATTGACAGTAGACTTGTACACCACACAATCTCAATTGATTTGATGAATGGCAGATACTGCGGGCACAAGAAGTGCTCAAGATTTGTTAGCTTACGACAGCTAAAAAGGCGTAAATTACTTAGGCTTGGAAGGGAGGGATGGCTGCCATCGGCAAGAGCTGTGAGTTCTTCAATCCCAACCTCCCATAGTATCAGCTGATTGAGGGAAGGAAAACAGACTGATAAATATCTCAGTGACTGACATCGTGAAAGTTGCAGACTTTTCACATTTGGTAGGTTTTCAGGGTTGAACCAGCTTGGAGTGACATCACCGCCGAAGCATTCAACTCGAAGCCGTTGGATTCTTGAAGGAGGATGCAGGCCTTCGAGAACTTCATTCTCAAACCTCCTCCAGCCGCATGCCTGCACTCTCCACTCCAATACCAACTCCTCGAGGTATTGCTTGTCAACAAGGTTAGCCTCGGCGGCTTCTGCCATATTCTGAACTCTACCAATGGATCTGATAGATAGTGTCCCACTGAGCTGGTTCATGCCCTTCAACTCACCAATTTTGCGTCCATTCACATTTCCAACCCGAAAATAGCTCAAGTTCCGTAGACATGATAGATTCCCTATGCCACTTATCTTAGATAGCTCGTGAGAAGACTTCACCGGTAGGGACAGACGACGCAAGTTGACTAGCTTTGTTACTCCCTCGTGAATTGTTTGCAACCTTGTACGGCTGGCATCAACCACTTGTAGGTTGTAAAGGCACCAGAATTTCTCGGGGAATTCCTGTATACTGCTATGTGATATATCAAGGTAGCGAAGATGATTCAAGAAACAAAGGCTCTCAGGTAGCTTCACCAGCTTGCAACCTTTCAGGCTCAAAAAGAGGATGTTGGAGAGCTGACTAAACCATGAAATCATCTCAACCTCGAATCTGGTTCCAAACCTAAGAGAACGCAGTTTATTCAGATTGTCAAGGTCTGTTGTCATTCTGCTTAGAGCTGCATTATCCACCTCTATTGACATATGACGAACTGTTTGTGGCATTCTTCTCAGGCTCTGGTAGCTGCTAGAATCTTGCATCAACAAGCACTCACCCATTGACACAGATTGTGCCATATCATGGATCAAATCATGCATTATATATCTACTTAGTCCAGGGAACTTGGGATCAGCTTGGAGTAGAAACCGGCTACTCAAATCATTCAAATATCTACTCCCCACATCCTCAAGGCGCATGCTACCTGCTGGTGCAACATAGCCCTGTGACGCCCAGAGGTCAACTATCTCATCTTTTTCAAAGCTATAATCCTTTGGAAACATACAACATAGTGCAAAGCATCTTTTTAGTTCCTGCGGGAGATACAAGTAGCTCAGACGAAGGGCTGGTAATATCTCATTATCTTGCTGTGCTAGCTCCCACAGTTCATTGTTCTGGATACTCCTCCAGTGTCGCTCGGTGAGCTCCGTATTCAACAAGCGGCCGAGCGTTTTGGCAGCTAGAGGAGATCCACAACAACCCCCCCCCCCCCCCCCCCCCCCCCAGAGGAAAAACGGCGCAAAGCATTGCCGTCGCCATGTCTAGAAGGGACAAGGGTATTGATCTGCAGCTCTGAGACGCAGAGGAGCACCACAAGAACGTCTTCAGGAAGATAACGGCGCCCGCAAGCATCGTTGGCAACAAAGCGCAGCGCTTTCGCTCGGCAGCTCCCTCATGCCACCATGAGGTCTTCAGGACAAGCGGAACGAGTTTAGTTCCCAAGGTCCGGACCGAGGCGACGGCACCACCAAAGGCGGGGGAGCACAGAGCCGCCCACGGCTACTCTCCTGTCACCCACACGACCAAGAGGGACAACCACCACCACAAAGATGGCGCCCGCCGGAGAGCCAACCATATGGACCGCCTTCCGAAGCCGCCGCTCCGGCATCCACTGTCCATCCGCATCATGGAGCACCAACCTCGGAAGGAGGAAATAAAGGAGTCTCCTTTGATTCCTAGCCCGGCATCAGTCACAGAGTCTGGGTCGATGCCCCCACACCTGCGCCCCCAGTCTGTCCCGGTGGACCGAGGGGACACCGACTGCACGCAAGGGGTGTCGCAGATTTGCCGATTTGGCATGGTGGGCATGCAAACAGAGCAATGGTGGATGAAGGGAGAGGAAAGGGTGGGGGTGTTATGGCGAGGATGGCTGTATAGAAATCTTGTGACTGGTTGTGTGATCAAAGGTGAGCTAGGTGCCCAGGTTAGTGCATATTTTCTGTAATTTGCTTTCTTAGAAATGTACATTGTTTTTTCACCATAGATGTACTCATTTTTTTAGATTTTTTGAGTCCTATTTGTTTGAGATAACAAATGTTGTACTACTCGTAGTTTGTGGTGCATTTCGACTCACACGGCCCATTCCAGCAATAAAAGAAAAAAGTCATAGCGGCCCAACCTCCACTCCCCCGCATCTCGCAGCTGCGCACACCAGGATGGCAGCTGCCGCTCTCGCCGCTCTTCGATTCACAGTTCTCCCAGTCTCCACTCACGGCCAGGATTTTTTTCTCGAATACGCACGAGTGTGCGTATCATATATTAAAGGAGAAAGATGATAAAGGCCCCGGTCCACACGGAGGTGTTACAGATTACAAACTGCTTGTACACCGCCACAGCCGCCACATCAATCTAGCCTACTACTCACTCATGATCCACCTTTCTACGTCCGAGAGGCACACCTCCCATGCTCCTTTCAGCTTCCCGGCTTGTAGCAATCGTCGGGCTTCTTCCACTATGCGTGCCGCGAGTGCTGCAACCGAAGGCGAGGCTCCATCAACGACGATGGCATTTTTATGCTTCCAAAGTTCCCACATTACCAGCGTGAAAAGGGTTCGTATGCCCGTGGGTCGTTGCTCCGCGTTGATCCGGGTGATGCACCAATCCTTTAATGTGTCCTCCAGCGTTAGCCTCTAGTTCGGCCTTCTGACAGCTGTGCAAATCGCCGTCCATAGTGTTCAGCAAACACGCAGTTCAGCAGCAGGTGCTCAATGGTGTCGTCCGCTTGTGCGCAGAAAGGGCATGCTGGCTGGTGAGGCAATCCTCTGCGTGCTAGTCGGTCGGACGTCCAACATCTATTCTTGAAGATGAGCCAAAGGAAGAATCGGCATTGCAGCGGCGTGCCGGACTTCCAAGTGAAGGCGGCCGTTGGGTTGACTTCTCAGCCTACAAATTTATCCGCATACGCCGATCTAACGGAGAATTGGCCATCCTTTTCCCAGGACCAAGCCATAGAATCATCAACCTCATCCAATAACACGACTTGCTGAAGCCTTTCCCAGAGTTGCAAGTATTCGCCTAGTGAGTGCGCATCCAAGTTCGGCGCAGCCTCACGCGCCCAGAGGTTATCCTCCAAGGCCTGTTGCACCGTCTGCGAGGCTCTGATGCGTCGCGGAACCGCTGCAAATAATGATGGGGCCAGCTCTTGTATTCTCATGATTGACAACCAGCGGTCCTCCCAGAACAGAGTGTTTTGTCCATGCCCGACTTAGGCCCTAGTTGCCACTGCGAAGAAGGCCCTCGGTTCCTTTGGGACGTCAATAGTGAACTCTGACCACGGCCTTGTGGCATCTGTTCTTTGGAGCCATGGCCAGCGCGCCTGCATGGCAATGTTAAGCCATCGAAGGTTTGGGATCCCGAGCCCGCCCGTCCATTTGGGGGTGCACACGTTCTCCCAAGCCACTGCATAGTGCCACCTCTTGCTTCGGCCTTACCACACCATAAGAATCCTCTGATGATTTTGTTCATGGCTGCAATAGTCTTGAGCGGGAGATCCAATGCGAGCATGCTATGGATAGGCACAGAGCACAACACCGAGAGGACAAGAATTAAGCGACCACTCTTTGGTAGCATAGCCGCTTTCCAAGTGGGGAGGTAGCTCGCCAGCTGCTCCACAATGCCCTGCAGCTGGGAAGCATATGGCTTTCGCAGGCAGAGTGGCAACCCAAGGTACCGGCAAGGGAAGGCTCCCAGAGGGCATCCCAGCATGCCCTGGATCCTCAAAGTGTCTTCTTCCGAGCATGTGATGGGTAGAGCGGTTGTTTTCTGAAGATTGGCCCGAAGGCCAGAGGCTGTACCAAACATCCGAAGGATCTCAGAGCAAGCTGCAAGCTCTGCCGGTGCTGGCTTCAAAAAGACCATAACATCATCCGCGAATATTCATAGCCAGTGCTTCATGCCCGTGCGGCCCAGAGGAGACAACAGCCCAAGGTCCGATGCCACCGAAAACAAGCGTTGCAACACAAAGTTCCTTTGTAGCTCAGGCTACATGGAACCTCTTATCCTCAACCCTTCAGCCTTGCTTTGAGATCCGTACTCTCCAACTAACTTACAACAAGAAGATTTCTCTTTTTTGTTTCTCTAAAATGAAACCACATATGAACTTCGAACTTTGCAGATCGAACAAACATTAGAACATCAATGTGTGATAAAACTTTCAGATTTTTTGGTCTGATATAAATATAGAAAATGAGATTTTGTTTGACTAAAAATATTATTTTAAGTATTTAAAATGCATGAAAAAATCTGAAAGTTTTTTCCCAGATTGTAGTTAGAATGTATTGCTGCTCTGCAAAATTTGAAGTTTATATGTTGTGTCGTTTGAGAGAAACAAAAAAGACAAATGCGTTTGCACGGATCACGATACAGAAATGGATGGCAAAGATAAGGGGTACCGTGTAGCCTGAGCTACAGAAAACCACACTCGTGTTGCAAGGGTTCCATGGTGAGGATGATAAGCATTGGCGATAGCGGCCCTCCTTGTCGTAGCCCCTGACAGCTAAGGATTGGCGCCCCAGGGATGTCGTTTAGCATGACTCTAGTAGACGAGGTGGCCAATAACCCACATATCCAGTCAATCCACCTTGCTCCAAATCCCATAGCGTGCTTAACCTCGATGAGGAAATGCCATTGTACTATGTCGAACGCCTTCAAGATGTCAAGTTTTAGAATCACTGCCGGTTCTTTGAGGGCATGCAGCCTCCTAGCCGTGCACTGCACCAACATGAAATTATCATGTAGTGTCCGGCCACGCATGAAGGCGCTCTGATGAGCCCCAACCAAGGACGGGAGTTCCATTGCTAGTCTGCTTGCTAGGATTTTACTGAAGATCTTGATTGCTCCTTGAACTAGGCTGACCGGTCTGAAGTCTTTGAGCTCCTCCGCCCCATCTTTCTTGAGCAAAAGCGTAACTAGGGCCTTGTTTATGGAGGCCAATCCTCGCATATCCCCGCTGTAGAACTGCTCGAGTGCCCTCATGAAGTCATGCTTAATGATCTGCCAACATAGCACGTAAAAGCGTCCGGTGAAGCCGTCGGGCCCGATGCTTTATCAAGGGGCATAGACTTGATAACGTTTAGGACCTCATCCTCGGTGAAGGGAGCCTCCAGGTGGCTCAAGTCTCGTTGCGGTAGGCCTAGGATCTCAAGTGCAGAGCATGCTCTCTTGGGACAGCGGTCCCGAACAGGTTCTGGTAGTAGGCGTCCACAATCTTCGTAATCCTCTCCTGACCCGATGCCACCGACCCTTGGTGGCGCAAAGTTATAATCGCATTCCGTCGCTGCCGATAACGAGCATGTTGGTGAAAGAAACGTGTGTTGGCGTCCCCCTCTTTGAGGTGTAGCAGCCTTGATTTTTGTCTAGCGATAGTTCGTTCCAGCGAGCATAGCCCCAACAGTTTCCTTTTAAGCAGTCGCCGGAGATTCATCTCAGTCCCCAACAGATTACTCGAGTCGGACGCCATATCCGACCTAAGAATGATTTCCATGGCTATTGCAATCTGCATGCGGATGTTCCCAATCCACTTGTCGCTCCACCGTTGAAGTTGCTTGGCCGTGGCCCGAACCCCGGAGCTTGTTATTCAGCACCAGGAAGGGGTTCCCAGTGGACGGCACCATGGTCCAAGCATCCTGGACCGCGTCAAGGAAACCAGGCGCCTTGGGCCAGAAAGCTTCAAATTTGAAGCGTGTACCGAACTAGAAGTCTGCATGGAGATCTATCAGGAGCGGGCAATGGTCAGAGACCGCGGTTTCTAGTGCCGTAAGAAGGCAGGAGGGGTAGAGATCGTCCCAGAACGTGGTCACGAAGACGTGGTCGATCTTCTCCAGCGTGGCACGCTCGCTCACGGCCGGGATTGATCTCTAATCTTTTCCCATCCGTTTCGCCATGGAGGGGTACTACAAGAAGGAGAAGGCTGTGGAGGTGAGCTGCGATCCTACGGCCTCCTCGTGGAGATCATCTTGCGCGTGCCGTACAAGTCCACCTGCTGCTGCAAGTGCGTCTCCACGCGCTGGCGCGACCTCTTCTCCCACCCGGACCACCGCAAGAAGATGCCGCAGTCCCTCGCCGGCTTCTTTTATGAAGGTTATAACAGAAATCGCTTTCCCAAGGAGGCTCGCTATTTCACCAACGTGTCAGGGGAAGGTGACCCTCTCATCGACCCGTCACTCTCCTTCCTGCCCAAATGCGAGAGCCTTGACATTCTGGATTGCTGCAATGGCCTCCTCCTCTGCCGCAGTGCCGCTGCGGGAAGGCGACTGATCCCAATACAATGGATTATGTGGTGTGCAATCCCGCCACTGAGAAATGGGTGGTTGTGCCCGCCACTGACTGGTCCTGTAAGGTGAGTGTTGCTCGCCTGGGATTCGAGCCGGCCGTCTCCTCGCACTTCCATGTATTCGAGTTTATAGATCAGAAGACCTGGGGTATAGATGACGGCAAGCTAAATAACCACTGATTGGTCCTGCACTGGCGATTTATTCGTCCAAGGCTGGAGCTTGGAGGAACTATGAAATAGCTGAGTTCGGTTTATTTGAGATGCCCTAGAATGCAAACAAGCGCATTTTTAAATGGGATTCTGCATTTGGTTGACTTTGATAATTCAGTAGTAGCCTTTGATGTGGAAGGAGATAATTGGTGGCGTATTCCCATTCCTATGACAACACCTGATGTTCGTACCGGTGATGTATTTCCATCACAGGGACAGTTGTAGGAGTACTTCGCAAATAGCACTACTGATTCCGATGATCTTAGGTTGTTAGTGGATGTTGATTTACCATAAGTGAAGCCTAGCCTGCCATGAGGTGAAGAATGTAAGAGTTTATGTTAATATTGTGTTATGTCTTATTTATATGTCTCGAGAGGACCCAATGGATATTCAGTGGGTATGGATATCCATCAGATTTGGACATGGACACAATTTTTCATCCATGGATTTTTTTATGGGCGGGCAAAGACTGTCTTCATGGATATGGATATGGATTTAATATTGTTCAACCCGATCCAAATTCGGCCCATTGCCATCCTTACACGAGAGTCACGATTTTGCTCCCGTGAGAGACATGGTTGTTATTTCGTGAGAGGCACGGGCGTGCCTCTTTCGAAAAGGGAAAAAACCCGTGCTCTCAGTTTTGTTTTTTCGTTCATTTTTTTTGTCAAAATCTATCAACATGACATCTAATTTTGAAGATTTCGACGAGAGAAATCCAATGATGAAAGCGGTTCAAAATTTGGACGCATGGTTTGAGAGATAAAACATTTTGAATAAACAGATGTATGAAAAATAAGAAAACTCCCATATTGCAACAAGTGACGCGCTGCATGTGCGTCCCTTGTCACAGCCTGAGAGTTGAAGTGGTCTTTACAACGAGTACTCTTGAACTAGCGATTTCACTAGTATGCTACACATTTGATTTTTTTTATTTGAGGGGTTGCTACACATTTGATATGTTTGGACTCACGCGGCCCACTCCAGCCAAAAAAAGAGAGGAAAAGGCCACTCGGCCCAACCTCCACTCCCCCATCGTCTTCGCTCGCTACCGAGCTCCGCCGCATCTCGCAGCTGCGGACACCTGCATCGCCGGCGCAGATGGCAGCTGACGCTCTCGCCGCTCTTCGACCCGCACTTCTTCTCCCAGCAAGCACCTGGTAGGTCCTCTCTTCCCCCACTATCTCCTCACGGCCCGGATTGATCTCTAATCTTTTCCCCTCCGTCTCCCGATCTGTGCAGATTGTGAGCTCCTCGTCTCCACGGACGGCCATGGCGGGGGGATCCAAGAAGGAGAAGGCTGTGGAGGGGAGCGATCCTACGGCCAAGCTCACCGACGACATCCTCGTCGAGGTCATCTCGCGCGTCCCCTACAAGTCCACCTGCTGCTGTAAGTGCGTCTCCACGCGCTGGCGCGACCTCTTCTCCCACCCGGACCACCGCAAGAAGTTGCCCCAGTCCCTCGCCGGCTTCTTCTATGAAGGTTATAACAGAAATCGCTCTCCCAAGACAGCTCGATATTTCACCAACGTGTCAGGGGAAGGCGACCCTTTCGTCGACCCGTCCCTCGCGTTTCTGCCCAACTATAAGAGCCTTGAAATCTTGGACTGCTGCAATGGCCTCCTCCTCTGCCGCTGCTGGAAGGAGACTGATCCCAAGACATTGGATTACGTTGTGTGCAATCCCGCCACTGAGAAATGGGTGGTCGTCCCTCCCACCAACTGGTCCAGCGAGGTGGAGGTCACTCGGCTGGGGTTCGATCCGTCTGTCTCCTCCCACTTTCATGTGTTTGAATTCATAGATGAGGATGTGTGGGGTACAGAAGAGGACAAGCTAAATGATTGCAGTGGACGCATAGAAATGGTGTCAGTTTACTCATCCAAAGCTGGTGTTTGGATGCACCACCGAACAGCTGATCACAATTTATTTGCGATACCAAGGCATTCAAAAAGCGTATTTTTCAATAGGATCCTGCATTTGGCTGCCTTCGATGACATGGTAGTGACCTTGGATGTCAAAGGAAGTCTTTTATGGATCATTGGTACTCCTGCATCATCCTGTAATGATTCTTCTATCAATGATATTTTTCTATCAAATGGGCAGCTACATTTTGCAGCTAGTGCTGATTCTGTATGCCTATCAGTCTGGGTTCTTGAGGACTATGAACGAGGAAAGTGGACCTTGAAGCACAATATCAGCCACTCGCAACTGTTTGGAGTAATGTATTCAGAGCATGATTACAATGTCATCTCATTTCACCCTGAACGCAATATGATTTTCATAGTCTGTGGGCATGAGAACACACTAATGTCATATGAGATGGATTGCAGAAAGCTTTATTTTATAAGTCAACTTGGACGGGATGGCCAAATTAAATGTGGCAAGACTCCTTATATTCCATATGTTCCCTTGTTCTCGGAGTCATTGGCAGATGGACCTTAAAAGTCCTACTTGCATAGTGTAGCTTCGCAGTTATCTATCTTTCTGATGATATTGGAGTTAGGTTTTTTGAATATGAGCAGCAGTGACTTGGATATACCTTATGGAGTTGTAACAGTCACTCTTGGTGCTTAGGTGCACTCATGTACCTGACTTTATGTGGCTAGCCAGTAACTCTGCTTGTGTCTGTATCCTCATATAAGTATCTCATGCAGTTGTAACACCCAGTCTTAACTATGGATTCTATGAATGATTTGTCAAACCATGATTTTTCTTTGATACCTGGAGTCTTGTCTCTGCATTTTCTTTGTGTTGTAACTTGGTTTAAAAATGTGATTTGGTCTTTTATGGCATTTGAATGCCTAAATCCCATTTTCTTAATTATATGGCTTGGAAACTTTTGGTTATCTCCTCTCAGTGATGAAATAATTTATATGTACTGCACTTTTTTTTTCATAATTAGGTAATAATGTTGGTTACAGTATTGGTAGTTCAAACGTGATGTATGTCATTTTGTAGACAGATTATTTTCTGGAATATCATATATTCAGATTTGTAGTGAATGATGTCTTCTACCTGAAGTAGGAGACTCTGTGGCTTCAGTTTGTTCTAAATACAGTAAGATAGCTATAACAACCGTAGAACATATTGAGACTATTAAAGAACCAGTATATTTTTTGTGGCATCAATCAACAGTCCTGTCACTTTGTTATCCTATTATATATGTTTAATTTCTAACTTAAGTTTGTGTAAACAGTGGCAGTGAAGTCCTCATAATAATTGGCAGAAGTTAACTTTCTGATGTCCCCAGAAAAGGTATCTACCTTGAATTCTGAATCTGAAGTTGCTTAACCAGACACTACTTTCTGGAACTCAAGATATTGCTGTCGGGGTGACCTTGCATTGCATGCAAGTAACTAGATATTACTGCCTCTTGGTGGCATGAATTTAAATCTGATTCCATGCAATGTACCTGATATTAGTATGTGGTTTCTACAAAATTCAGGTATACTTTCCCTTGCTGGAGATGCATGTTGTACACCAGCATTGCTCCTGTACACTCCGTGTTTTCAGGAGTCAAATCTAAGGCTTATAAAATGTTATGCTATATGTTGATTACAACTTACAGCTCCCTGTTAATATTATCCCCCTCGGCTTTTGTCTCAGCTGGCTCCGGCTATTGACCGAGGAGTGCAGATCCATCGTTCAGAAACAGGGTGCTCTCATCTGCGCAATGGCAACAAAGATTAGGAGCCAACCTTGAGGGTTAATTTGAACGGAACAAAACTTCTCCTGTACAAGAGGTATAAAAACATCGATCAATCAGACCATACAGGCATGTCCAATTAATTTCCATGGTAAACTCTTTTTTCTTCTTTTCTGATTTGAAACTAGTGTCAGCCATGTGTTTGAATCTGAAATACTCTTCAATGTATTTATCTGACATTGAATTGGAATACATACAGGAAACTTAATCTTGGCCAAGATATTAATTCTCCTAGTTCAGACGATAAAGCTTGCAGAAAGAAAAAGGAGATCAGTCATCTTACGATTAGTACCATGTAGTATATTGTAGAAATTTGTGCAGTTCCTTCTCCTTGGGCGTCGATAGCCCCTGATTTAGCAACGGCTGTTGCACCTGAATAAGCTTAGGACAATCAGATATGTCAACATGTTGTATGGATGAAAGAACAGCTGTTGGCGATCCTCCTATGGATGATAACTCGGAGCAGTGACGAAGAACCAGACATTTGATACTTGTGCTGGAGTTCAATGGAACAACCTCCACGTTGTGACAGCCTTCCAATTGCACAAGCCTGAGAGAGGCAAGGTTCTCTAAGCAGCCAGGCTGAAATGACTTATCAAGCTCGCCGCAATAACAGATGGAGAGTCGTTGGAGTGAAGGAGGGAAAACAATTACTTCGCTTGGGCACACCAGCTTCCAACAGGAATGGATCTTGAGGTCCTGAAGGCAAACAAACCCTGCGAATCCGTGGACAGGCATTGACAGTAGACTTGTACACCACACAATCTCAATTGATTTGATGAATGGCAGATACTGCGGGCACAAGAAGTGCTCAAGATTTGTTAGCTTACGACAGCTAAAAAGGCGTAAATTACTTAGGCTTGGAAGGGAGGGATGGCTGCCATCGGCAAGAGCTGTGAGTTCTTCAATCCCAACCTCCCATAGTATCAGCTGATTGAGGGAAGGAAAACAGACTGATAAATATCTCAGTGACTGACATCGTGAAAGTTGCAGACTTTTCACATTTGGTAGGTTTTCAGGGTTGAACCAGCTTGGAGTGACATCACCGCCGAAGCATTCAACTCGAAGCCGTTGGATTCTTGAAGGAGGATGCAGGCCTTCGAGAACTTCATTCTCAAACCTCCTCCAGCCGCATGCCTGCACTCTCCACTCCAATACCAACTCCTCGAGGTATTGCTTGTCAACAAGGTTAGCCTCGGCGGCTTCTGCCATATTCTGAACTCTACCAATGGATCTGATAGATAGTGTCCCACTGAGCTGGTTCATGCCCTTCAACTCACCAATTTTGCGTCCATTCACATTTCCAACCCGAAAATAGCTCAAGTTCCGTAGACATGATAGATTCCCTATGCCACTTATCTTAGATAGCTCGTGAGAAGACTTCACCGGTAGGGACAGACGACGCAAGTTGACTAGCTTTGTTACTCCCTCGTGAATTGTTTGCAACCTTGTACGGCTGGCATCAACCACTTGTAGGTTGTAAAGGCACCAGAATTTCTCGGGGAATTCCTGTATACTGCTATGTGATATATCAAGGTAGCGAAGATGATTCAAGAAACAAAGGCTCTCAGGTAGCTTCACCAGCTTGCAACCTTTCAGGCTCAAAAAGAGGATGTTGGAGAGCTGACTAAACCATGAAATCATCTCAACCTCGAATCTGGTTCCAAACCTAAGAGAACGCAGTTTATTCAGATTGTCAAGGTCTGTTGTCATTCTGCTTAGAGCTGCATTATCCACCTCTATTGACATATGACGAACTGTTTGTGGCATTCTTCTCAGGCTCTGGTAGCTGCTAGAATCTTGCATCAACAAGCACTCACCCATTGACACAGATTGTGCCATATCATGGATCAAATCATGCATTATATATCTACTTAGTCCAGGGAACTTGGGATCAGCTTGGAGTAGAAACCGGCTACTCAAATCATTCAAATATCTACTCCCCACATCCTCAAGGCGCATGCTACCTGCTGGTGCAACATAGCCCTGTGACGCCCAGAGGTCAACTATCTCATCTTTTTCAAAGCTATAATCCTTTGGAAACATACAACATAGTGCAAAGCATCTTTTTAGTTCCTGCGGGAGATACAAGTAGCTCAGACGAAGGGCTGGTAATATCTCATTATCTTGCTGTGCTAGCTCCCACAGTTCATTGTTCTGGATACTCCTCCAGTGTCGCTCGGTGAGCTCCGTATTCAACAAGCGGCCGAGCGTTTTGGCAGCTAGAGGAGATCCACACAGCCTAGAGGCAATGCCACGACCAATTTCTTGCAGCTGGGGATATGACTGCAGGCACTCTCTACCGAATGCACACTTGCTGAAGAAGTCCCAAAATATGTCAGTAGGCAGGCCTTGGAGTTCTACAGCTGCTGCGGGAGGCTCAATGGTGGCAACAAGGTCTGCAACCCGTAGAGATCTAGTTGTCACAAGGACCATGCTGCCGTGATGTCCATACCTCAGTGGCGCTGAGAATGTCCTCCATTCCTCACACGCGCTGGGCCATACATCATCCAAGACAAGAAGAAACTTCTCTTCTTTCAGCTGTTGGCTCAGTTCCACTTGAAGAGCATTTAAGCTCGCTAGTGAATCGGTTGCTTCTGCGGAGGCAGAGGTATGTTCCAGAATCTCTTTGGTCACCCTCTTTATGTCAAAAAGGTCAAATACACAAACCCAAATTCTCAAGTCAAAGTGTGCTTTAACCCTTGGGTCATTGTACACTAGCTGGGCAAGCGTAGTCTTACCGACCCCGCCGATGCCAACTATCGGCAACACAGTAAGATCAGTAGCAACAACCTCCATGGCAGATGATCTCCTACTCTTCTCTCTCAATCGCTTGGCAGACGATCTAGGCATGGCTGATGGCACGCCCAACAGACTGATCACCCGGCCCTGCTCTTCGTCGCGTCCAAACACCAGGGACTCGCTGAGCACTGAGCTTGTCTCTGGCATGCGTGGCGCCTTGCCAAGCTGCCTCGGCTCAATGTTAAGGCCCATGAAATTGAGCGCTCCCTCCATCTCGCCAATGACCTTGTCGAGCTTACTCTGGGCATCCTCTGCTCGTGCTTTGCTGCGGCTGATCCAAACTCTAGCACGGTTAAATATGGAAGCCAAGAGTTGACCTGCGACACTTCGGTTGGCGGCCTCCGTCTTCTGCTGCAGAAGCTGGCCATCCAGCTCGCGGAGAAGGTCCTCGGCGTCGTAGGTGGCGTCCTTGAGCTGCGAGAGCAGCACGGCCAGGTTCATGTCCTTGAACCTGCCCCACTCGGCGCGATCGATGAGGAGGTGAGCCTTGGGAAAGCTGGCCCGGAGTCGGGACACATCCAGGCTCAGATCCGTTGCGTCCACGATGTTTGCGCCGGCAGAGATGATCTGCTGCATGGTCTCCATCTAGCTCGTCTTCCCCCTCTCTTCCTCAGCTCCCTCGTGGATATTGGTTCTGTGGTGGAAATTGTGCTAGTGTACAGACGCAATACATCAGCAATGATGGATCCTCTTGTCCCAAGTGGGTCCTCCAAGGCTTTGTGCTCATCTGATCTGAACCAGACAAGTCGTTGGAGCATGATTGATTCCTACTCCAAATTTATTATTAGTTTTTTGACAGCTACTCCATTGTTAACACTGCAAAGAACCATTCCAATTTTCAAGTGGAGTAGCTCAACAAATCCACAATATGCAGATGTCAGCAGCCTGGTTGTCTCGTCTGAGTAAGAGGTGCTGCAGCGCACCAATCGAGATTCGAGAGGACGTAAGTGCAGTTTGCACACAGCAACGAGTATATGGAACCCGACCCCCGCGTCGCCTCCCTGGCGGCTCGGGGGAAAACCCTAGCCGCCGCGACACCCATCCCCTCCTTCTCCTAGTCTCGCCGCTGCCGGAGGGTGCCTCCCAGCAAAGCTCGGGCCGGCCCTGAGGAAGGCGGCGGCGGGGCTTCAGCTCTCTCTGGCGCGTCGCGGGCGCGGGTGGTTTCGCTCGGCCCGGCGGCGGCTTCAAGCGGCGGGCGTCGGCGCGCTACAGGCGGGGGTCGGCGCGGTGAGAAGCGCGGGCGAGTCGCCGCCGGTGCGTGGAGGTCCTTGTGATTCGCGGTGGCCGGGCCAGATCTGGGCCTTGCCTGGCCGCGTCTCGACGGCCTCGCCCCGGGGCGTTGCGGTGCTGCCGGTCGGGCACATGGGTGGTGGCCGGCGCGGATCTGCTGCGCCGCTGCCTCGTGATGCTGCCGGCCGGGCACCGCCGTGGGCGTGGCGTTGCCAAGGCGTGGGCGCGGGAGAAGATGCGGGAGATGAATGGCACCCCGGTGTTACATCCTTCTGTTGGTGGTTCGGCAAGCTCGACGCTGCTTCGGGTGGGAGGATGAGATGGGGGTGGCTGGAGGGAGAGGAATGGCCTCGCTGCAGTTGTTGCATCCTTCGTTGGGAGAGGAATGGCCGGCAGGCGTTGCATCCTCAGGGAGACGAATGGCGTTGTGCTTGGTTGCATCCTTCCGATGGGAGACGAATGGCGCTGCTAGGGGTTGCATCCTCCGTCCAGTGGGGGATGCGGATGCAAGGTTGGAAGCACGTCGAGCTTGTCGGGGAGGTGCGGTCGGCCGTGGAGGCAGGGATAGTGGTTTGGTGTGTAGGCTGATCGGATCCTGGGTTTGGGCTATGCAGGTGAGACTGCCGGCGAAAGTCGTACTCCGGTTGCGGCCGGAGTCGTTGATGGCGGCGCTTTCCGGCGTCGCTCCCTCGTTGGAGGCATCGATGTAGCTGCTCTCATCTTGCCTTTCCCGGTGTGGTTCGGGGGAAACCCTTGATCTAGTTTAGATCGGACGATGGCGGCGCTATTTGGCGTCACGTTCTCTCTTGGGGGCATCGTTTCTGGAGGTGGATCCGGTCAGAGGGACTCGTGGCTCGTGAGGGGGTGTGTGTTTCTTTGCTGAAAGGCGCCGTTTGTATGGTTTTTGGGTCCGGTTTCCCTCATAAACTGGACCAAGTCTTCTTTCTCCTGATCAATGAATTTGGTAGATCAACTACCAACATTCGAAAAAAAAAGAGGGCGTAAGTGCAACAACACTGCAAGCACCTTTTCCAATATATAATTGTGATCAAGAAGCAACAGTCTGTTACTTTTGGCTCTTCTTGATTTTTCTCAGCAATGCACATCTGGATAGATGGCCCCCTCCAAGCAATCAGATGCTACGGCAATTCTCTTGACATTTAAATCTCGAGCTAAAGCAATCACCCCCAAACAAACTAAAGCAGGTTCGGTCAGTCCTTGTATCATTTGCGCCGATGGTAATAGTCCATGCTCATCAAGGAATATCACCACCAGCGCTCCCCTCTGCCCATCAGCGTTGATCTTTACCATGCTAGGATGCAACTCGGGGGTATCTGGCTTGTGGCTTCTCGCCTGGCGAATAGGTGCTGGTCAAGCAGGGGAGGCTGAAGAAGAAGATGCCACCTCCAGGCCTGACAAAAATGTTTTCTTTATAGAGAACTGACAGGAGCCTTTTAACAAAATCGAATGTTGAAAGATGCATGTAGAACTCGTTTTCGTGAATCGCTTTGCAGACTGCCCAAAGATACTAGCATGTGTTAATCTGTTAAACATCTAGTATTTCTTTTGTTGTATAAATCAGCAGTTCTATACTTGGATTATCCTATTCTATTTCTTTTTAATGCCTAACTGATCTCCAGCTGTAAGTGGCAGTTGTTCTTAGGTGTTCTTTTGTCCAGTGAACTTCCTATGAATTGATATCAAGGATTCCAGATTATTTTAAGTGGCTGCTGGCCTGTTGTGTTCTACGTGTTGGTCACCTGGAAAGCCAAAAATACTGAAAATGACATGTATGCACTGTCATAATAATCAATGGCAGTTAATTTTCAGATATCTTTGGGGCGATCCTCAAGAAGATGTCCACCTACCGTAAATCCTAAGTTGCTCCCCTGCTTTGACATTGGATTGGAATAGTGTCGACTGACCAGGCACGGAGAAACACCTGATCGTTCTACCTTTTTGCTATTTTTTTTTGCGTCATCGGTTTTACTATCAGTATATGCAGTGCTGCAGATTGCGATGCTATGGAGGCGATCAAACAATGGCTCCTTTCAGAACTGTTGTCAGATCGTGAAGGACATGGAAGGTTATGTTCTTGTTCTTAATCTCTGCCCTGGATCTCAAGATCTTGCAGTTGAGCTGTACCTAGAATTGCCATGCCAGAAACTAGAAGTAGTTGGTCTGCTCTTAGAACAGGCTGGGTTGAGAACTTGAGATCAGGCGAGTTTCGACTGATTCTGAAAAAAAGTTGAGTTTCGACTCACGGACCCTTTCCAGCAAAAGGGAAAATGTACTATAGTATAGTACTGTTTGGCAATTTTTAGCACATTTTGAGGGGCTTTTTTCATCTCGATGTGGCGAGTGATTGACAAAAAACTATCACTTTACGGGTTACCGTCCCCTAGAACTACCACTTTTTAAAAATGGACTGAAAACTATCATTTTTTTTAATTTATGACTAAAAACTACCACTTTCGGAAAATATTCCGTTTAGACGATTTAAACACGGGAGGCAGAGGCAGCCTCTGCTCCGAAAGTCAAAATAAACAGTCAAAATAACGAAATATTTTCTAGACTGACATGGGAATATTTTCTACACTTTCAGTATGCTTTCTTTTTTCTAAATTCCTGATCTCAGTTTAAAAAAAAGTCCAAATGTTGTCCTTGACCCTGCACCGCACCATCGCTCCATCCTACAGCCTGCGCCTCTGCTCCGACCCCGCACCTCTGCTCTCGACTCCGCTCGATCTGGCCAGCGAGGCAGCTGCTGGTCGCCGGAGCCGTGGGATCAACGAGCACCCGCCCCTCCATCTCCCGGCGAAGCAGCTGCTAGTGCCGCGTGATCCGTCGAGCACTCGCCCCTCCATCTCCAGACGAGGAAGCCGCTGGCCGCCGACACCGTTGTTCCAGGACACTCGGCTGCTGTTGGTCCCCGCCAATGCGGTCGCGACGCTCCTGTTCCAGCCAAGACGTGGTTGCTGTTGACGGTGGTCGATCGCTCCATGGACGGTGTGCTGACAACGGTGCGACTGCGACGCTAGCCTCTCTGTAGGTCAGCGAGCAGCCCTTGAACCGCGGCGGCATCGACAAGGCGATGGTCCTCCTTCCCAATGCTCGCGCTGGCGCCGAAGTGCTCCTTGTTGGGCGGGAAGACAAGGTGGTGGACCTTCTTGTTCATCATGTTCTGGACGAGCTCTCAAAGCAGCTCGGGGTCGGCTGCGGCCAGCAGGTCCAACTCCTGTATGTTCTCGGAGGCGCAGACAGCTCATCACTGGCATCGGCGGCATGGTGGTGCTAGTGAGGTGTTTGTTGAAATGCCAAGTGAGGTGTTTGTTGAAATGCCAAGTAGAGAGAGAGGAGGAGGAAGAAGAAGAAGATCAATGCTAACATGTGGGCCCCACCTGTCATAACGGTCAATGTAGCTGTCAATATAACATGTGTTGCCGATCTCGTCTGCTTTTTTTTGCTGCCTCCCTGGGCTCGCACTTACATGGCCTCGGGCCCAACTCACGCTCACATGGCCTCAGGCCCAACACACTTACACACGGTTGCAGGTTCAGTTAACAGAACTGCATTGCCTTAAAAAAAAAGAAGTTAACAGAACTGCACTCTTCTGTCCGCTGCAGGCCTGCAGATGCAGCTTCTGCATGCGCGACAATATTCCTGGATGCCTACTATTCCAAACATGCTAAATTATAGTTTGACATGCTAAATTCGTGCTTTGGCCATCAGTTAGTCAAATAATGTCATTTGTGTTAAAAAAAATAGACACGATTAGATTCGTAGACCAAAGCACTTTTGCGTGATTCTGATTTTATGACCATTAACTAAATACATATTGTACGAAAGGATTATGGTCAAAGCTTGAATTTGGGCAGTCAAAGAAATACACCTTCTTTTTAAGTCAAAGGAAGTACGTATGATGATTCCAACGCAAGACACGGTTGAAAAGACATCATAGCCCGGACACCACAAAAGGTGTATGTTGCCTTGCTCCCCATCCACGCTAGCAAACCCGGACTATATCTGCGCGCTGCTACCACCATTGCGGAGTCGACTCCCCTGACGTGCCGTTGCACACACTGGCATGTGGACCTGGACCCACATGTCAGTGGCCCCACGTCAGGGGGCAGTACGTCAGACGATCCAGGTCCCACCATTGCGCAACCTACACTGCCGACTCACTCACTCTCGGCCAAGATTACACAATGGTAAGTAAATGACCTGCAAGTACCGCCAGACCGCTTGCCAACCTACTTGCTCGTTTTGGTCCTAATAGTTATTCCTAACCCCTACGGTCACGCATCACACCTGCAACCTGCTTCGACCAGTCGAGTTATCATGCAACCCCAACTCTTTCACGTGGACTCTGTCACATCCTTCTCACCATGCGGTGTTCATCGTGCGTGACCAGCACAGCCGGTTGCTTATCGATGTAACCCGAACACTGAATCGCCTCTACAAACTCTTCTTTCGCCTGGTGCACCCCATGTGTGCCTCGTCGTGGACCATGTCTCCGATGCTTGGTGCTGACATGCTCGGTTCCGGCGCCAGTACTTTGGCCTTGTTTGGATTATGGGGTTAGAGCTAGTTTGGGTTTGTTGAAGGCTCAAATAACCCAAAAATATCCAAACATGAAGGGTTAGAGTGGGTTAGTTCCACCTAACCCAGCTATCCCGGTGGAGAGGTGCTTATTTGGATTAGAGTGGGTTAGAAAATAACTCTAACTCTAACTGTGTTAGAGTATCCAAACAGGGCCTTTGACGGTTGTGAGTGGTGATGTTGTCCGTACAGAGCCCTAGCTCCCTCCTGGACGAGCCGCTGCCGCCAGGCCTGGAGGCGTAGGCCGTAGGGGTTGGTGTTGCGTGAAACCAAGGGTTGGGATAAAAAGGTGTCTACTATTCCTGGATGCCTACTATTCCAAACACGATGTATGTGTGTAACTCATAGATCCTAGGTGTCATTGCTTTCTATTTCTCTGAAGTATCGACATTTGACTTGACAGATGGTGTAGGCGACACGCCATAGGAAGAATACTATACAACAATTAGATGTGTATATATTGAGCTAAGATTGAAGGCAGTGCGTCCCTAGTATTTACAATACGAGATTCGAGTTGGTATGGTGGGTTCCTATTAAATATTACAAAGCCATATCAAGACGATACTTTATTTTAGTACAATCAAAATTTGAATCAAAACTCTCTCTTTAATTCAATGATCGTTGTATCTTTTAGTAAAAACAATAGATAGAAAATGTGTATCAGTTTTTTTTGGTAAAAGTAGGTTTGCCCACTGGTTTTTAAAGTAAAATCTATATTAGGCTGAACAGTAAGAAAGAAAGAAAAACTACAACCAAGATCGTAGCATAAATGTGCTGCTGCTTGGCCCCTGGCACAAGGTTTGACAGCCCACTCTCTTAAAATACACCAAAGGTGAGTGACTGCTTTCAATCTCAGTTTTATTGATTCTCCTGTCATGCTTGTTGTTCTTCATCTCAAGATCTGGGATAGCATCTTGTGCCTGATCTTCCTATTCACTGTTAAGCCATTGCACATATGGTTAACACCCTCGAAAGGGCACAAAAAAACCTCCTCCCCATGGCGACTCCATGGTTGCAATCCCACTCGGAGGCGGGACCGGGGCGGGGGGGGGGGGGGGGGGGTAGGAGATATCCTTCCCGGTGCTGATGAATCCATTGGCAGCATCATAGACACCTTTTGATAGGAGAAGTTTGAATCGTGACGACTCGTTAGGCTGCACCACCGAAGGCGTGTTACACATGTACAAGTCCGAGGTCGCCCATGGCTCATCGGCGGGCCTGACAGGCTTCCTCAATGTCGCTAACGTCATCACTTTCGCAAAGGCCGATTGGCAGGGGGGAATGTCAACGGATGGCGGGGCACGGGCAGAATGACGATCAGGGATTCGACATGGTGTCTATGCAAACAGAGTGCATGGTGGATGAAGAGGTATGGAAGAGTGGGCGTGAAGATCGGGTAGAGAACGGTTGTATAGAGGAGTTGTTATCGTCGTCCTGTGATCAAGAGTGAGCTAGGTGCCCAGGGATCATATGCGACATGTTCATTCCAGGTCCACGTTAGTGCAATTTGCTTCCTTAGAAATGTACAATATTTTTTCACGATAGCATTTTTTGTCAAGATAGCAATGGTGTACTTTTTTGGGGGTTACGTAGTGGA
Source organism: Triticum monococcum (assembly GCA_034509565.1). Taxonomy (NCBI): domain Eukaryota; kingdom Viridiplantae; phylum Streptophyta; class Magnoliopsida; order Poales; family Poaceae; genus Triticum; species Triticum monococcum. The sequence continues at coordinate 749,788,912 of CM067843.1, read as the reverse complement.
GCATTTGGACTCACGCGGTCCACTCCAGCAAGAAAGGAAAAGGTCATAGGCCCAACCTTCACTCCCCAATCGTCGTCACTTCCGAGCTCCGCCGCATCTCGCAGCTGCACACACCCACACCCTCGCTCGCCGGCGTAGATGGCCGCTGACGCTCTCGCCGCTCTTGGCTTCGCAGTTCGCGCAATAAACACCTCGTACATCCTCTCTTCCCTCACGCTCTCCTCATTGCTAGGATGGATCTCTCATTTCGTAGAGCATTGGATGACATTGTGTTCAATCCATAATTTTAAATAACCGACTATAGCCCGAAAATTAGAAGGAGCGCTCGTCCTCGCATGATCACGGTATCGCACACCGTCCCACACCTCAAGATTGGCAAAAGGAATAGGCTCATGGGTCAGACAACGCAGCTTTAATGTACGCAGCTGGCCCACACTGTCCCATCATGTCGTTTCATGGTAACAGCGCTGACGTCCCGCTCCGTCTAGGACATTACCGAGCGTACACTACTTCGAGCAACAATGCGATGGACGATAGGAAAAAAATCTACATTTGAGACTCAAGCAAACAGCTATCTCAAGATGCCGAGAATATCAGGTTCTATCACACATTAGGTGCTCGCATGCTATCATTTTTCAAAAAACATATTACATGTTTAAAAAAATCTGAAAATAATTATGAGTGTTCACAAGACATGTGTCTACAATCTGTAGAAAGTTCAAATAATTTTTTTGAAATACACATTGAGAAACAAAAAAGACAAATTCATCATGACAATATCACTAAATGACAAATGCTATAATGACACTGTTCAAATTCGGATTTGCTTTTTTGGTTCTCCATGTGTATTTTGTATTATAACTTGAAATTCCTACATATTGTAAACACCGACAGTTGTTTTTTATTTTTATATAGATAGTTTTTTTTTTGGAAAAATGGTAGCATGAGAGCAACTAATGTTTAGTAGCACAAGATATAAGTTTTTCCGGCCGGTGCTCGATCGGAACATGTACAGAGCATCGAAAGCCGTCATAACTTATGAATATCGAGAGCTGATGAGCTCTTTTGGCAAGACCGCAATTTTTCATTGTGCCAGAGAGGCAATTTGTCTATACATGTAGTTCAAATGTATTTATATACGAATAGTCATAGGAGCGCACGAGCTCGCCCGCTCACGGAATCACTAGGCACATGTTTTCCTCGAGATATGCCGCGCGGCAGTTATTTTTGACACGCATATAAAAATATTTTTCAGAATACACATGAACTTTTTTATATCCATGTTTAACATACGTCCACTATTTATATTTTAGCACATGCAATTTACCCATAAGAATAGAAAAAACAAAAACAAAATGTAAATGAAACTGGAAAAGAGAAATAATAATAGAGCATTCCCCCACTGGCTTTTTTGCAAGGGAAAAATTTGTTTTTGCCACTCTAGATTTTGCCAATTTTTCTTATCCCATTCTAAATTTTGAAATTTCACCTTTTTCACTCTTACTTTTGACAATTATCACAATTGCCATTCCGTGGCAAAAGCAAAATAATTTTATTTCATTTTTGCCACTCTTAGCTTTTGAAATGTATCACAATTGCCATTCTAAATTTTTTGATTTTGCCATGGGAATGGCAATTGTGATAATTGTCGAAAACTAAGAATGGCAAAAGTAAAATGTCAAATTCTAAAGTGTCATAAGGAAAATTGGCAAAATCTAGAGTGGCAAAAGCAAAATTTTCCCTTTTTACAAAGTGTGTTGCTAACTTTTTATGGTTTTCCCTTTCAAAAAAAACTTTTTTGGGTTTTAGAGGAATTGCGTTCGCTCCAAAATAACCTGTTTTACACACGAAGTGTTGCATCCCAAGTAAAAAAAAGAGTGCTTCCTCCTGTAGCAACGGAACATCGTTACCTCTCCGTTACTGCACCCACCCACATCGTTGCTTCATCATACAGGCCCACGTCCACATGCCTGTATTTTCCCAGCGCAAACTCACTCATGTTTCCGCAACCACTGAATGCAAGCTCCAACATCACGCTGTAGCAGGAGCAAGCGAGCTCGTGAGCTCTTTTGCCACTCTCGCTATAGCCCTACTATAGTCTTTTTAAGCAGTGTGTCGTTAAATGATCTTATATGCAAATAGCCCGCTATGTCCGCTATAGCTGATTTAAAAGTCCGCCGCTATTTATTATATCCCGCTATTTAAAACAATTTCAATCTCGCCACTGATAAGTAGGTGGTCGTGCATGCCACTGATTGGTCCTGCAAGTTGTCCTGCATGGTGTGCGTTGCTCGCCTGGGATTCGACCCGGCGAAAGACATGCGGTACAGATCATGACGTGCTTTCATGTGGGGATGACTATGTCGAAGTGCTGGTGATTTATTCGTCCGAGGCTGGTGCTTGGAAGTATCAAACACATGTGTGTGGTTCGTTTGAGATACCCAAGAATGCAAAGTGCATTTTTAATGGGATCCTGCATTTGGTGCCTCCCTTTGAAAATTTAATAGTATTTCCGGTGACAGATGATACAATCAATGATGACAGACGAAACTTGCTGACGAACTCGATGAAGTGCTTTACACCAAGATATATCGTAGTGCCAAGCTAGCTTGTACTAGCCTGCTCCTGATCGATTTTTTCGAAGGCAACACCAAAATCAAACGTACGTACTCGGCGGCCAACCGGCCGGAAACAAACACACGCACGTACAAATATATTTGGATAGCCACAGGAACGTGTCGTTCTTGTTTTTCCTTTTTATTGCTTTTCGTCTCGAGTATTTATATTAGCTAGCTAACCTACTCGGTCAACTAATCTATTCCTACTTAGTATACGCTTCAACTTGTAATCGAATATGTACACGTCCCGTGCACACACCGGCCAGCAGGGGCATGAAGTCCCGTTTAGTTCCAACAATCACCCCCTAAACACAATGTTGTCATGTCACATCTTCAACGCCAATCGTTCTTCATTTCTCCAAAAGCTTCTCACGATCCAAAGCCTTGGTCAGAATGTTCGCTAGCTGATCATCGGTGCAATTGTAGTTGACCTCCGTCTTCCCTTTTTCCATGCAGTCCTTTATATATTGATACATTGTATCAATGTACTTACTCCTTTCACGCCGCACTGGATCCTCGTGTAGAAAAGTCGTAGACTCACTGTCAATCTTGAGCACCACTGGTTCCGAAACTCGATCCATTAGATCACCGTGTAGCCTTCTTAGCCACACACCTTGACACTCTGCTTCACTTGAAGTCGATATCAACACTTTCTGCTTTCATGATAACCAGCTTACTACGCTTCCACCAAGAAAATAAGCCACGTCTGAGGTACTCTTACGGTCGTCAACAATTCCTTCCTTGTCAGTACCACTGTAGCTAAGTAGTTTCACCATATCCTTCTTGCTCAGCTCAAGACGAGGTTCCATTGAAGCAACAATGTGATTGCAATCTTTCATGCCACGGCTTTCAAGTACCTGCCTTGTATACGCCTCCTGGCATAGTATGATCCCCTCAGGCTTTTGATGTTCCTCCATCCCGAGATAGTAACTCAATAGCCCTAGATCATCCATCTCGAAAAGGTCCTTCATTTGTAGCTTGAACTTTGTAATCACCTCTTCATCTACTCCAGTTATCAATAGGTCATCGACATAGATTCCAACTAGTAGACGATCCCTTCCTTCACCTCTCTTGTACATGGGATGCTCTAGTGGGGCTTTCTCAAATCCAAGATAAATCAAAGTCCGATCAAATTTGATGTTCCATGCCCGAGAGCCTTGTCGTAGTCCGTACAAGACTTTGTGTAGCTTCAGTACCTTGTGTTCTTCTCCGTCTTTGATGAATCTCGGTGACTGATTCACATACACATCTCCTTCTAACTCCCCATTCAAAAACGAGGATTTTACATCCATGCGATGTATGTTCCATGATTCTTGAACCGCGAGAGCGATGAGTAATTCCACCGATTTCATCTTTGTAACGGGAACGAACACTTTTTCGAAGTCCACACCTTTCTCTTGCATGTACTCTTTGGCTACTAGCCTCGCTTTGTGCTTCACGCACCCTTCGGCATCATTCTTGATCTTAAACTCCCACTTGAGATTCATGATTTTTTTCATTGTTGGGAATATCCACAAGCTCCCATACATTGTTGTCGTGGATGGACCGCAACTCCTCTTCCATAGCCTGACGCCAACACTCTTTCGTATTTTGCGTTTTTAAAATCTGCCAGTTCCTCGGCACTTGCTAAACACTGTCGCCCACTTCCTTTTACCTTCATCGGGTCAATCATCCAAAGAGCTTTCTCCGGATACGGGTGTAACAACGGCTGTAGTAGTACGGGTGTAGCTGACAGTGTCCTTTCCTCCGGCACAAGTGGTGTTTCCTCACCATCCTTTTATCCGGACGATGCAGTGGCCAATCCAGGCAAAACTGCAACCATGTACGTAGTTGGCACAACACAAGTGCTGCAATTATTTTGTTCTGGCAAGCTACTTTGATCCAGTGAAGCTAGCTCACTACGTGAGCTACAAAATCCTCCTACTGGGCCAAGACTGATGCTGTCTTCCACCTGTAAAAAAAAAGACTGATGCTGTCTTCAAACACATCGCCTGGGCCACCTCCCTTCGCGGAGCTGCATGTCACAACGCCCACGCATGTGTCACGTCTCTCTGCTGAACTGCTGCTACTTCGGCCAAAGTGTGTAGCTGCCCCTCCTGGACGAGTGCACGTTGCGCTCGCTGCACTCATGCGAGGTGCGTCGCCTTCCAGATTACCTAGTTTGCGTTGCAACTCATGCTGGACGGAGCGAGTGGGCTTTTCGGTCCGCTCGTGGCCTGTTTGGGACCGGACCATTCGGTCCTGGCCCGTTGAAGAAATTAGCCAGTCCGGTTACACAATTTGAGCCCGAAATTTTGTCAGTCCAGTCCGGTCTTTGACCGAGCCGACCGAAGCGCGCTGCAGGCAGTTCCTCGTCATCGCGGCCACCATGCTCAGGCCGGCGAGATCCGCGAGCTGGATGACCGACGACCACGCCCCGCCATCCTTCTCCCGCTTGTGGGCGCGCTCCTCCTTGATTTGTTTCCCTTTATTCAGTCGAACAAAGAAGAAAACTCATGTCGCGTGTGATGTTGAAGAGAACAGAAAATAAAAGAACACGCCATCACACCCGTGATTATCTGAGAGTCACACAGGGGGAAGAGGCAATCACGCCCTATCTTTTTTTTTCCTTTTAATCAGTCGATAGAAAATAGAGAGAACGAGATAAACATGATTCGATCCGATAATTTAGGCGCTTTCCACGACAATTCCTCGTTGTCGTTCCTTTTATTTGCCACTAACGAGAGAAATAAGTTTCCTCTTATGACACAGTTTCCTCTTATTCAGACGCCATCCCATGACGCAGTTTCCTCTTATTCAGACGAATATGCAGAAAATAGAAGGAACAAGAGAAAGAAAATGGTTCGGTGCGACAATCACGGTATCATCCCACAATGGGGAGAAACTTAGGAGTAACATCACACACTTCAATACAACTTTGCTTATGTGGCACATATTTAATGAAGAGAGAGGTGCTTGTGATAACTAGTTAAGTTACCGGAACATGACACACTCCAAGAAACAATGAGTCTATAACCTAATAAATACATCGTTGCATGACACTACATAGATGTTCCTACCCACAATGAAGGTAGTAACATAGTCTAGGAAAATGTGTAAGTTACTAGTTTATGTTCTTACCCATTGTGACCAGCCTGACTAACTTCACGTCAGAATTAATCCACCAACCAGGGCAAGGCCCATACAAGGAAAATCATGGGCCCATGCATGCGCTAATTTATTTGCATGCAACAGAAAAAACCTGCTAAAAATACACTACTTGCGGACGCTCAAGGCTACCAGTCACGCCGCCCTCTCCCTTGCCTTCCTCTCCATAGCGTCGCCGCGCCTCTGCCTCGCACCCAGCTCCCTCGCGCGGCTGCCCCGCCTCTCCCCCGCGCGGCCGTGCTAATCCCTCTCTCTCTCTTGTGCCTCTCCCTCACGCCGCCGCACCGCCATCAGATACGTCTTCTCCAACTCCGACTGCAGTGCTGCTTCTTCGACCACCTGTCCGACATCCTGAGCCCATATGTCAGTGACTGGACGTCGCCGGGACCGTGAGGACCGCCGGTCCGCACCGAGCTTCACATCCGTCGGTCCGGTCCCTGAGATCAGGACCGTTGTCCTGCTCGGTCGGGTCCGGACCGGGCCGCCGGCGGCCGGTCCAATCGACAGCTCGGACCAGGACCGAACCGGCCCGGACCGTGTCTACCCTGAGTTGCAACGCACCGTCTATACGCATTGCTTCTTTGTAGACTCCCGGGGCCACGTTTGGCTTTATTTTGTCTAGACGCATCGCTTGAAGACTGCTTCTTCATGGTCGAGCACACGCGGCAATCGCTGCTTCCGCTCCAGCGAAGTTAGCACTTATGCCCGTAACATCGACATAAATTTCGGAATCACCCCCGCGTCCGTAGCATCGGCATGAGTTTCTGAACCATGATCTTTAGAGTGAACGTTTTCTTCACGGAGCGCGACAATTTCTTTAGACGGCGCTTGAAGAACTGGATCCTCCTCGTCCAAGAGTTCACACATCAACATCATGTCACTTTCGTCATCTAACTGGGCATGAGCGCCTTCTCCTTCGGGGGATTCTTGCACTCCGGCTTGAAGTGCCCGCGCAAATTATAGTTGTGGCAACGGATCTTCCTCTTGCCAAACCTTTTCTTCTTTGCCTTCTCCGACTGTTCGTCGGTGTCCTTTGCGGGATGGTACTTTCCGCCGCTACCGGACACTTTGTTGAAATTGTTCTCCTTAAAAACCATTGCCTGCCACTCAGCACACGTTAGCATCAGGTACTCATCCTGTTTTGCATCACCATAACTCAGTTTCATCCGCTCGTCATGGGCCTTGAAACGACCAACCAGATTATCCAAAGTGAGAGTCTTGAGATCAACACATTGCTCGATCGCTAACACAATCGGCATGTAGCGTGGTGGAGTGGCACGTAGAAAACGCCGGACCACGGAGATGTCCTCTAACTTCTCTCCAAGACCACAAATCCCGTTTACCATCGAAGCAACCCTCGCTGCGAAGACGTCCACCGTCTCATCTTCTCCCATCCTTAGATTCTCATAACTTTTCAGCAAAGTTTGCAAGTTTGCCTCGCGCACACGTGAGTGCCCTAGGTGCAATGTCTTGAGCGTGTCCCACGCCTCCTTTGCTGATGTCTTCGAGATTAGACGATGCTGCACGTCCATTGGCATCACCGAGCAGATGGCCGTGATAGCCCGTCGATCCTTCCGATACAAGGCACCACCCTTCAGGTACTCGTACCGCCGGGGTCGACGGCTTCCCATAGCTCATTGGCCTCGAGCGCCCACTCCATCATGGTCGCCCACACCACGAAGTTCCCACGGTCGAGTCGTGGATACTCCAATCTCACTGAAGCAGCAATTACTTTAGCCACACCGGAGTACTCCGCCAGCTGCTTGTTTTTCTCGTCATCCGACATGATCTTCCGTTACTAGAAGATCAACCTTGCTCTAGATACCAATTGTTGGTTCAGTCCCGAAGCCAAATACTTCCGGCGACGGCAATACGACCGACGACGAACGACAATGAAAAACGAAGCTCGCTGACGAACTCGACGAAGTGCTTTACGCCGACATACACCGTAGTGCAAAGCTAGCTTGTACTAGCTAGTCTGCTCCTGATCGATCTTTCCGAAGACAACACCAAAATCAGACGTACGTACTCGGCGGCCAGCCGGCCGGAAACAAACACAGGCACGTACAAATATATTTGGATAGCCACAGGAACGTGTCGTTCTTGTTTTTCCTTTTTATTGCTTTTCGTCTCGATCCAAAAGTACAGGGATACCTGAGTATTTATATTAGCTAGCTAACCTACTCGGTCAACTAATCTAGTCCTACTCAGTATACGCTTCAACTTGTAATCGGATATGTACACGTCCCGTGCACACACCGGCCAGCAGGGGCATGAAGTCGGGTTTAGTTCCAACACTGACCTCGAAGGACGGACATAATTTGCTGTATTTTTATAAACCTTGGCCAGACTATGAAGCTGGCGATGACAATGGTATATTTCCATCACAGGGATTGCTGTATTTTGCAAATACTACTTTTTTCTTATTCTGATGGTTCTGAGCTCTCGTTCTGGGTTCTGGAGGACTACGGTAGAGGAAAATGGACCTTGAAGTTGAAGCACAATGTCAGTCACTTGTAGTTGTTCGGAATAGAGTATCATGTGTGTGTAGATGATTATATGGTTATTTCAATCCATCCAGAACACAATTTGATTTTTATAGTCCATGGAGATGAAAAGACACTAATGTCATACGACATGGATTCTATGGAGGTGCGGTTTATACATAATCTTGGATCTGATTGTGAAGTTGAATGGCCTGGTTGCGGCGACAAGACTCCATTTTGTCCATATGGTCCCTTGTTCTCAGTCATCGGCTGATAGACACTAAATGTCTTGCTTACTGCAGCTTCATAAGAGTCCATGTTTCTGATGATACCAGAGTTAGGCCTTGAATTTGGGCAACAGTGCATTGGGTAGACATTTATGAAGTTGTGATTGTTTCTGACATTCTGTAGCCGCTTGAGCACACTCAAGTGCTAACTAGTGCAGTTAACTTAGACTGAGCTTTTGCTTGTGTACTTGTATATATTTATGGCAGTTAGCAGCCCATGCAGTTGTAACAGCCTACTATTTTAATTATGGCTATTCTGATCGTCTTGTTGAACAATTATTAGTGTATTTTATATCTAAATGGAATTCTGGTCACTGCTCATTATATGTGTTGCAACATCTGTATTTGGATTTCCTCTTGCTTTGTCGTGCTACTGAATATCTGGATCCATTTTTTTTTCTAACAATATGGCACAGGCCTGTTGTCATGCTACTGAATGTCTGGATCTCTTTGTTGGAATTAGATGATGTTGTCAAAGATGTATAGCTTTCAAAGTTTGAACTGGAATTTTTCCATTTCTTGGAAGATTTATCCATTAAATTGCATCATTCCTTTATTGTAGTGAATGATGGGGTTCACCTGAAGTAGGAGACGTTGGATAGCAGATGCATTCTCTATATGTTGGTTTTAAATACTGAAAGATATCCATCACAACTGTGGGACATGTGGAGACTACACTCTAGTGGTAAACGACTAGTAATCTTGTATGACAGCAAGCAACAATTTTGTCATTTATTTATCCTATTATACTTTAGTAATGCCCAGATTAGCTTCCCTAAAAATATGCCTAGCTCACCTCTACTGTAAGTGACACTTAAGAAGCCTCAAGGATTTGATCAGGTTTGAGCAAGCCTTGGCAGTGTTGTTCTTAGCTAGTTTTACTATCACTATTCCGACTGTGAAGCTTGTGTGGTGCCTGCTCTGTTCTTAGCCATTTTGAGTTGTTCTTAGAAGTGTTGTGTTGTGTTCGACGGCCGGTCACCTGAGCAGATGAAACTACTCAAAAGGCATGTATGCACCGTCATAATAGATATTTTCGGATGCCCCTTAAAAAGATGCCCCGTCATGGTGGAATATCTGGAAATTTGACCTGTTGGATGTTAGTTGTTGATTTATTTTCCCATCTACTGTTTTTGTTTGTGTACCATCATCGCCTGCGGTGATGCAAACCATGCACCAGTGCGTTGTTGCTTCTACGTTTGTAGACGCTTCCCCGTCCTCTGTTGGGTTGGGAACCTTTGGCATGCAAGTGAGGCGGCGTGGTGCTCCCCTTTCCTGTCTCCCGTGCTTCTAATTTTCTATACAGATGGTGCGCAGCCAGAGCCATTGATTGATCCGAGCCGGCTGTAGCAACTGGAGAGTCCATTGATCTATGTTTGTCCTGTCGTTTCTGTTCGGAGATATGGGTGCATTGGAGCGAGGGCGGCGGCGGAGGTGGGGGTCCTAGGATTCAATGTAGCCAATGATAGCCTTTAGACCCGCCGCGTTACTGCTAGGCTTTTTTCTAGTAATGGCCGTAGATTCTCTCCCAACGGAAACAAGGAGAACGCCAGCCAAATGCTTTCCGGAAAGCTGGTGCGAAGACAGCTATGGCATGCGCGGTGCTGGTTGGGACAACCCTTGTGGAAGACGGCGCAGCTGGGGAGGGTGGTTGCGGCGGCAGTGTCGAGGCGCGGAGGGAGGTAGAAGAAGAGAAAAGGGGGTTCTGTCTCCCCGACGGGCGGGCCAAGGCAGGACAAGTGCACGCGCCTCTCGTGTCCGCGCGTGTTCGTTCGGTCGCAAACTCGGCCCAAACTTGGACCGAGAATGGGTCGAAAGCGGACAGAAAACGGACAACGGTCCATTTGCGGCCGTGTATTGAAAGGCCTGCATTATCCGTTTACCTCCAAACCGACGCGAGCAGACAGGATGGAGTCGCGGTTGGAGTTTGCCTTAGCAGCCCATGCAGGAAGTTTACTGCCGGATCTTGCTAAGAAAGATTTATACCATAAATCTCAGGTTGCTTACATGCTTTTTGATTGGGAGAGTAATGACTAGTTATGGTGGAGTGCCTGATCATTTCACCTGTTGGCTGTTTGGTTTTCTCCAGCCCGCTGTTGATTTATTTTTCATCTACTGTTGTGTACGTACTATCGGTGTGTGATGTCTCACCTGGCCCCGTCTACTGGGCGAGGAGTACAAATGATGGTTGATCAACTTAGAGTTTCCTCTGCAGGATGGCAAGCTGGAGAGTTAACTGAAGGAGAATTTCTATTTTATTTGGGCTTTTACTACTCTTACAATGGTTGACGACCTGCAAGTATGTATTATGTTTTTCTCTTCTTTGTTTAACTCCCAGATAATCAAAGAGGACCAGGACTCCCACTGAGAATTGTTGTAGAGCAACCGACGCGGCGAGGCAGGTGTATCATTCTAGTCTGCTGGACGCGCAGGTCTAGCTCTCTTGGGACACCATGCTCATCAACAGTTACTTCCTATCTTGCTACGGTGACTGCTGAGATGACCGTAATTAGGTCAATCACACAAGCCTTAAGAAGGTGAGTATGAATATATTCCTGGATGCCTACTATTCCGAGCACAAGCAAGCTACATGTGTCTCACTCCCATATCAAAAGTCCCATGGCTTCCTCTTTATCTTAACTCTCGACATTCGAGAGATAGTGTAGTAGGCGGGAAGCCATAGGAAGAAGACCACACGAGAGCTAGATAGATATATACCGAGCTCAGATCGTCGGCAGTGATTCTCTAATATATTTTACAGCATGAGATCCAGGGTTGGTGTGGTGGTGCGAATTAAATATTTACAAACCCAAATCAATGTCATAGTATCTTCTAGTACAATAAAAATTCATATCTGAATTCATGCCTCAATTCATTGGTTGTTTTGTACAATTGTACTGTATTTTAGTAAAACGATTGAGCCACTGTAAAGGGAATTAAATTCAATGGTTGTGCAAGAAGAATCACGTGGCAGAAGCGATGGAAATGAGTGAATCCTCTATTCTTAAAAAGTTCATCCGCACTACATGCAAAAAAACTTCAATATGCAGTCTTCCACCTCATAAAGTGTGCCAGGTCAGCATCCACTAGCATTATTATACATCCATGCACCACATCCACTAACTTTAATTCTGACAACATGCACTCTCCTACCTCATAACTCATGCATGTTTGCCACATCCTAATTAGTTATGTACTTATTCATGTTGTGCATCTTAGACAAACTCATGTCATTAGCGTGTCGTCCTATTAATATGGTATGGAAAATTGATTGAAATTGGCCACGTCATGCATCTTAGTCTTCTTAGACAAACTCATGTCACTAGCATGTCATCTTATTCGTGCGGTATGAAAATTGACTGGAATTAGCAGTAGACATTGATCATTAGGCTGGATTAACGACTGAAAATATGAATTGAAGAAGGCAATATGTGCATACAAGTATTGACTGGTGTGTCATCTATTAATAAATAATAAAGCATGTTTTCTTGAAAAACTCTACAATGCTACTACCTCTGTAAACCTTTATAAGACCATTTAGGTCACTAAGGGAGTACAAGACATTTTGAGGATACATTTATTGCAAATGAAAAGAAACACCGTATATTAATCTGACAGTCTGCCTTGAGATGTTTTCTCGTTAGAAAAATAATTTAATTCATTTCAAAAGTTCCTCGAATCGTTAAGTTGCTAACTTCAAAAAAAAATGTTAGGATGTGGTAATAATATTTCATACCTACATGTCTCTTTGTTTTTCCGCAGCAATGCGCCCGGAATCATCTAGTGACTTATATGTATTGATCCTAAAGAAAGTTCTTTCTCTGAGAATCAGTTATAAGTCACTCCCCGTATCCATTTTACTGAATGAAACCAATAGAGTTCAGAAGCTTAACATGGCTGAAGCCCTACCAGAATCCTAAGGAATTGTAGAATAGCGCACATAGTATATGTCCAATATTACCTTCGTCCCGAAAAGGTTGTCTTAGGTACAGATGTATGTAACAACAAAACGTGTTTAGATACATCCATCTCTAAGAAAACTTTTTGAGACGGAGGGATTATATGCTAATTAACAAAATGCCAATAACTTCTGACAAGTCGTCTGAACTATATTGTACACACACAAGAATACCGTTTGGATGTGCAGTGAGACATTGATAAATAACAAGTTGACGTATATCTTTTGATTAGACGTAATTGTAGAATTGCTCTTGCACTTCACTTATAAATATTAGAGCGCAGGGGAATGACATTGTTTTGTAGAAAATATTAGGACTCTCTTGATTCACTTATAACCTTTTAGAGAGCTGAATAGTAATTGGTAATTTTCTTGGGTTATATGTTGGTCCTAACAATGACAGGTATACATTAGTGATATGACAAAAACTTGCATATGACTTGTGGCTCATTGATAAGTGAAGCAACCATATTCATACTTCTGCACTCGCTAAACTGCCTAGTGTGAGTCCTCGACAAAGTGTGAGTCGATACGGAAGTGGGCGCTGCGGTTGGGCCAGTGCCTAGGAGACAGTCCTTCACACTTGTTCTGTTATTCCTACTTGTGCACTCACTAAATTGCGATACGGTGCTTGTACTCCCATTCATTTCCTCCTCGGGGTGGCATACATGTTTCAAACGTCACTGAACATGATGGTTTATACACAAGACACGGGAAGGAAGACACTATAGCTCGAATGTGACGCAAGGTATGCGGTGCCTTGCCTCCCCCTCTGTCATCAACGTCCATGGTAGAGCAGACAACCCACCTAGGAGTGTGTATGATTATTGTCTTCAAGACATGCAACTCTTGGTCTCTTGTTGAAACGTCGCGTCCTCCACGAGCAACCCTCTACCTAGTTGTGGTGCCTAGAACAATGGCCAAAAATAGACTAGTTACATCACGTTCAGCACTGTGTGGATGAACATATTCCCGGATGTCTACTATTCTGAGCACGTTGCACATGCCTCACTTCTATATTCTAAGTGCGGCTACTTGCTCTTGCTCTTTAGTCTCGACATTTGAGTGAGTGTAGGCGGGAGGCAATATAAAGAACACCACAAGACAACGATATGGGCATATATCGAACCGAGACTGAAGCCAGTGTGCCCCTAAATAAGATTGAAGATCCTGGTGGGTGTGCGTTAAATACGTAGAAATTCTACATCAAGATCACTATATCTTTTAGTACAATGAACAACCAGATATCATACTTCCCACTCCAATTCAATGGTCGTTGTATGTTGGGGCAAACCCGGGACTCTCTCTCTCTCTCTCTCTAAGACGAAAGTGGAAGAAGGAGCACACTAGACATAAGGAATTTTCCGGGGAAAAACTCCTCGCCGCACGGACGGCGATTTATTTTCTCAAACCGGAGACATACCCGGACTCAGCAACTCACCGTCACATACATGAGAGACTAAACGCTCTGGAGACTAACTCCGGCTACTACTCCTCATGGTGAGCACACACATGTGAGAGACCATCAGAGACTACATTTTTTCTCTCCTAGCTACTCACTGCCGGCCTCAGATGCAAGCACACTAGCCAGCCAGAATACTCGGCGCCTCTAGCACGCCGCGCTCGAACGCACACCTAACCACCTACCAGGCCAGCACGCACGCACGCACTAATCACTGACCTTACCTTCTGCTGGAAACTCTCTAACAGCTACACACGACTTGGCCAAGTTATTAACCAACAACCACACATGACCCTGCTAACTAACCTATGCATGTCAAGATTATGTCTAACAATCTCACCCTAATCTTGACTTGCGGTAGCAGGAGTTGTTGCAGCTCCCGTCGTCATGGCCATGGCCACTGTTACGGCCTCCGCCACGCTTGAAAAATCCTCCATCCTCTTCCTCGGCAACACACGCCTGATGTTCCGGCGACATATGCCATCTTTCTCTGGCAATGACAGCCGCAGCGCCATGCATCTCCTTAGGCCGGCACACGACCCGATACTCTACTGCGCAGTCATCAGCGAACGCCGCCACCGCCAGCACGCCTCCAGCAAGGGGAGCGACACCCAAGACAACCAAGCTCTGATACCAAATGTTGGGGCAAACCCGGGACGGACCCTAGCGCTCTCTCTCTCTCTCTCACTCATTCACTCGCTCAGACGAAGGTGGAAGAAGGAGCACACTAGACACAAGGTATTTTCCGGCGACAAACTCCTCGCTGCATGAATGGCTATTTCTTTTCTGAAGCTGGGCACATACCCAGACTCCGCAACTCACACCGTCACATACATGGGAGACTAACTCCGGCTACTACTCCTCATGGTGAGGGCACACATGTGAGAGACCACCAAAGACTACATTTTTTTCTCTCCTAGCTACTCACTGCTGGCCTCACAGCCGAGTACACTTTATAGCCCAGACACAGGCACGCTAGCCAACCACAATACTAACGAAAAAGGGTCCCCCCCCCCGCTTTATATATACAACAACCATCACCGAACAAGCCGAAACCAGCCCACACACACACACAAGGCTGGATACCATGACGCTTAAAACAACAACACCACCTAACAAATTCCTAGCAAACAACAGATGAAACACTAAGCACTACTACGAAGTCGTCGGGGCTCCCAACCGTGGGAGAGTCATCGCGAAGTGGAGAAGCCATGTATGATGAACAATGGGCTCCAAGGAGGCGCCTTCAGCAAGGGAATGACACCATAGCGTCGGCACCGCCCAATCCAAGGATTAGGGTTTCCCCCGAAGCACCACAGTGATCAATGAGATGCCATGACGGCACCTTCAAGAAGGGGACAACACCAAAATGCCGCCGCCAGCGGCCTGGCACGACAGAGCGGGTTTTCACCCCGGCCAACAGTCCTCAACACCGGATTGGGTTACGGACAACTGCAACGCCGCCATTGAACAACACACCTCCGTCAACATGCCGCCCACATGGCCATGGTGACCGGACAACGCCTGAGTCGCGTGCTCCGCCCATGAGCACCCCGGCTTCCACCAACCGGGCCGCCTCCACGACATCCGAGCCACACCATCATCCAACGACAGACCAAACCGACACGGCCGACCGGGACAGAGTAGAAAACCTCCCTTCCACTCCAAAGCTGACACCTAGGAAGGGTTGGTGTCCTCGGTGGCCAGATCTGGACTAGGGGAACTCCGGCAGCCACCCGAAGCAGCTGCCATATGCAACGGAGGGGGCACCTTGCCCCCATCCCGAAGTCCCCTGCCACCTCTGGCAGGCCTCGCGCACACCCACACCGCACCAGGGAGCCACCCCGGCCTGACGAGCCCGTCACTGAATCCTTAGAAGAGGAAGGGAGCTCATCCGAGCCTGACGTAGACGAATCGCCGCCGGAGAGACCCGTCGTCGCCACGTGCGGACCGGACGACCACTGTGGCCGCAGCAGCGCCGCTGCAGACCACCCCACGCAGAGGCCACGACAGACCTCTGCCATCACCTCACACCGCCCGCCGCCAACCTGGAGCCGGATATGAGTGGATCTGGCCGGACCCGCGCCAGCACGTCACCGCCCAAATAGGGACACCCCACGGCCGCCACACCGCAGGTGTTCCTCCCGCTCGCCGGCGCGTCCCCACCAGGCGCACCCCGTCGCTGAACAAAAAGCACGCAGCCACACCACTGGCCCGGCAATAGCCCAGTGTCCCCGCTCGACCGGCCGTCTCGCGCCAGCTCTGGTGCACGAGGGGAGGGGAAGAAGAGGCCCCGCCACCGCCGACCTGGCTTTACCCGACGGCGTTGCTGGGCAGCGGCGAGGGGGGAGAGAGGAGGGGGTCGAAGCTGCGGCGGCTAGGGTTTTCCCCGGTCTCTCGCAAGAGTGACTTGGGAGGGCATCTAAGCTCCACCCACCCACGATACTCGGCGCCACTAGCACACCGCGTGCAGGACGCGCTCGAACCACACCTAACAACCTACCATGCCACCACGCACGCACTAATCACTGACCTTATCTTCTGCTGGAAACTATCTAACAGCCAAGAACCATGCATGACCCTGCTAACTAACATATGCATGTCAAGATTATGTCTAACATTGTATACTATTCTTTTCTTTTAGTACTAGAAAATTGAAGGGTAAATGCAATTCAATTCAGTTGTCGCTGCATCCGGTATTGCGAGAATCACATGGTTGAAGTGATGGAAACAGTTGAATGACTTATATGCACTGACTAGCGCATAGTATGTGTTATACTCCCTCCGTCCGGGAATACTTATCATCAAAATGAATAAAATAAGGTGTATCTAGATGTATTTTAGTTTTAGATACATCTATTTTTATCCATTTTGATCACAAATATTTTCGGATGAAGGGAGTACTAATTAAAAAAATGGAAATAATATACAACAGTAATGCAGCATGCATAAATAACAAGCGCATGGTGCCCGGTCGGCGAGCAATGCTCCGAACCATGTCCAACCATACGCCGGCCACCACCTGATCTTTCACGGGATGTAAAGCCTCGTCCTACAATCGACACGCGTCCCCTGGCCGGGCCCAGCCGCCGCTTTACCGTCTGCCTTATCGCACGCAAAAGCCCACAGCCATCCACTTTTCTACCGCATCGCCGTCTTCCTCCCGACTCAAATCCCCTCCCTGCAGATCCCCCTTTCCCTTTCCCTTCTGCTGCCCACTGCCATGCCCATGCTCTCGATCTCCTGTCTCGCGCTCATCCTTCTCTTCCATGGCAGAGTTGTTGCTTCTGCAAGGGGCACTGCTGCGCTGCGACGAATCGACAAAAGCTTCGACGCCGACAACCGGCTGCCATGGTCGTCGGAGTTGCTGCTGCGTCGGGGAGCATCTGCCATGGCGTCGGACCTGCGATTTTGAGCATCGCGCATGGCCTCCCTGAGCTACAATGGAGCGTGGCCGGTGCTGCGACGATAGCCGCAGCGGAGTGAGCGACGAGGGGCGGCGCTGCAATTCCGACGATGTTGCTTGAGACTCTTGGGATCATCGTCGGTGGTGCATTGCAGCAACGCCGGGGCCGCCGGAAGCATAGCTGGGGCTGCAACGAATCCTCGCCGGAGTTGCAATGAAGCTTCGTCGGACGCGTCGATGCTGCGTTGGAGCCCCGGCGGCGCTGCAATGCAGCTTCGTCGGATGTGTCGATGCTGCGTTGAAGCTTCACCGGGGCTGCAATGAAGCTTTGCCGGACGCCATCGGTGCTTCATTGAAGCTTTGCCGGACGCCGGCGGTGCGCCGTGAAAACTGCAGTGTTTTTGCCGGCTGCAGCAACGCTACGTTGAAGCACTTGCGTGCCTACTGCTGCCGTGGCATCCCTGTGATCCAACGACCATCAACGCTATGATCGGACGGCTGTCTAGCTGAGAAATCATCCGGCTAATTCATAGGACTCGCCTTATATTAATGGAGCTTGCTTCGGTAGACCCCCCCCCCCAACAAAACGTAGAAGGGTAGAATGGGCATACGGAAGAAACGTATACCCACCTCGTATTGTACGGCTCTACCGGGCATACGTATACGCGGTTGAAAAAAAACTACCCATCTGGTCGCCCGCCCGCAAAAACTACCCACGATCTAGGCCCGCCCCCCTCTTCTCGCCCGCCCATCTGGTCGCCCTTCCGCCGATCACGGTAGTTCGAAAGTGGCCGATCGCCGCCGCCGCGGATCGCCGCCGTCCGAACCCCGTCCGAGGCCACCCTCGCCATCCCAACGTCGCCCGTCGCCGCCCTCGCCGTCCCAAAGTCTGACACCGCCCTCGCCGCCCGAACCCCGTCCGACACTGCCCTCGCCGTCGCAACGTCGTCCGTCGCTGCATCTCACCGTCGTCGTCCTACGCCGGGGACGTGAAGGGCCCGACGTCTGACGCCGCCTCCGCGGCACTGTCGTCGAACGCCGGCGACGTCTACACCGCGGGCCAAGGTTTGTCATCTAAACCTAGCGGGCATGGGGCGGGCATGATCGATAGAAGTGAGGGCTAGTTCATGCATGTACTGATTTAGGGTTTAGGGTTCATCAAAACCTGCCGCCGCAGCGCCTCCTCTACGGACTAGGGCATGATTTACAGAACTAGCGTTGCTTTGGGCATGATGCATTGTACTAAACCTAACACACGATGTTTGCAGTTCTGTGAGTTTGGCGTGTTGACATGGACGAAGAATCCGCATTGGGGAGGGACGAGAATGGTACTGATAAGGTGACTAAGACTGATAACGATAATTTGAACGAAGATGATGACAGCAGCGACAACGATTCCGTCTCGTCATATGATATCTTACCTCCGGAGGATTTTGATAATAATGAACATGGCGCAAATAGCGACAACGTAAGTGGCGTATATTTTATTTTTATTTTTGAATTTGCAAAGTATGGCATGGCTAACTATATATCTTTGTGTACAAATTTACAGGAAGATGTGGATGTTGACAATGTGCAACATAGTTGGCAGGAATCATTTGCAGATAACTTGAGCCAGGTTAGTTGTTAGATGTTGTACGTCGATCAATAGTATGATTTAAATGATAGTAATTGACATATATATTTTCAAATGAATGTTGTAGGAGGAGTCAGATGGTCTTGTACTTGATCACGATGAGGGAGAGATTGATATTGAGGAGGCTCAAAGGGAGCAGAAGATGATTGAGACACATTGGAAGGTCATGGCTATGACCTTTCGGTCACAAGGGGATGCATACATATTCTACAACAATCACGCCAGAGAGCACGGGTTTAGTATCAGAAAACAGAAGGTGAAACGAGGTGCTTCGGGAATGATACGGTACCGGCGGTTTCTTTGCTCCAGGGCAGGGAGAAGGCAGAGCAAGTTCATAACCATGGAGGGCCGCAAGCGCAGGCTTAGACCGGAGACTCGTTGCGACTGCGGTGCACATATGGTGGTGAAGCTGGACAGAGAACGTGGCGTTTGGTTCGTCGCATCATTCGTGGATGATCACAACCACGCGATGGCTCGGCCCGACGAGGTTTGTTTTTTGTGGTCACACAGACGGATTGGAGATGGCCAGAGGGCAGAGATATTGGCGATGGAAGCGGCCGGGATAAGAAAGCATATTATAATGGACAACTTCATCAGCAGATACGGTTCGTACGATAAGTGCGGGCTTATCAGGAGGGACATTTACAATCTTTGTTGCAGAGAAAAAACGAAGCTCATTGCAAAGGGAGATGCAGAGACGGCAGTTGGCATTATGAGGAGCAGGAAGGAGAAGGACCCTGAGTTTTTTTTGAGTATGTGCGTGACAAGGAAGGGCGATTGAAGAGTATGTTCTGGTGCGATGCACAGTCGCGGAGGGACTATCAGGACTACGGAGATGTGGTCGTGTTTGATAGCACGTATAAGATGAACAGATACGGTATGCCGTTCGTCCCCTTTGTCGGAGTTAACAACCACCGTTGCACCACAGTGTTTGGTTGTGCCATCATTGCTGACGAGACGAAAGCGACATACGTGTGGCTGCTGCAGACATTTATGAAGGCAAACTGTCAGGTGAAGGCAAAGTCAATAATCACAGACGGTGACACTGCAATGATCCGGGCTATTCGGACTGTCCTTTCAGATGTTTTCCATCGTCTTTGCTCCTGGCATATCGAGAAAAATATGCAAAGGCACCTGCATTACAAGTCACTAGATGAGTTCAGATCGCTCCTGTACTATGCCACCTCTCAAGCGAACTTTGAGCAGAGATGGAAAGCTTTCTATGATAAGTGGAAGACGGATAGAACCGAAGAGTGACTTGACAGGATGTACAGGAAGAGGAGACTTTGGGCAGCTTCATATCTTTCCGATGGTTTTTTCCTTGGTATGTGAAGTAACCAGAGGAGTGAAAGCCTCAACTCCTGCCTTCACCTTCACCTGGACTATGGTATGACAATTGTTGATTTGGTGGTGCATTATGAGAACTGTATAGTTCGCCTGCGTGAGAACGAGGCGTACGATGACTGCGAGGCATTCTAGAAGGAACCACCGTCGGTTACTGAATATAAGGCCCTTGAGGAGCATGCCGCCAAAGTATTCACACCTGCTAATTTCTACATCCTGCAAGATGATTTGCATAAGGTGGGTCAGCTGGAGATATTTGAGACGCTCGTGGGAATTGGGCGTCAAACATTCATGGTGACATGGAAGGATAACCACAAGTTCAGGTACAATGTTGTTTATGAACCAGGTAACTCAGAACAAACTATTACATGCAGTTGTCTTAGGATGGTTCGGAAAGGGCTGCCATGCAAACACATTCTGTTTGTTCTCCATCATCTAAACTTAACTGAAATACCAAAGTGTTGTGTCATGCATCGGTTGTCCAAATATGCGAGAGATGGGTTGCCTGTGCAGCGGAAGAGTGATATGTTTGGATGGAGTTGGTCAGGGCCATTGGAGAGAGAACGGTATAGTGCAATAACCATTAAAACCGCAGAAGCTGCTCATGTTGCAGCAAATGATCCCTTCTTGTACGACGAGTTGATGAAGTGTCTGGACAACATAATAGCGCAGAAAAAGATTTCAGAGGAGGAACTTATAGGAAGTAGAAGGTATGCTATGCTGAAGAAGGAGGCAAGTCAGGCGCAACAAGTTGAGCCTGGTATTGGTGATCCTCAGAAAGTTTCGACGAAGGGTGCACCTAAGAAGGGGCGAACGAAGGGGGGGGGCCCGACGTTACAAAGAATGGTAGGCCAAAAGATTTTACAGAGAAGAAAAGTGGTCCTTTGTGTAGTCTATGTGGTCTCCCAGGTCATAACAAGGCTACATGCAGTAAGAACGAGAAGTGAGTTGCAACCTTTTTATTTTTGTTATGTTGCTACTTTGATTTTACCAACTATATTTGCTCACCCATTTCTTTATGTTTTGTTCAGGAACTGGGCGTAGAGACGCAGCTTGGTTTGTAGGAAGAATAAAAGTGATCACACAAACCTATGTTGTTTTTTATTCGTACGTGTGTGCAAGAAAACTTGATAAGTTATTTGTTTGGGGGTATTTGTTTTTGTTTTGTCAAAAGATTTATGTAATAAATTTGGAGATGACATTGCATATGTTATACTACCTGCGCATGATGATGATTTTGTTTGCTGTTTACTACCTGGGCATGATGATGATTTTCTTTGCTGTTTGCTGTTGTTTCCGACCGCTCCTTTCTGTCAAAAAAAGTGAGATAGTGAAGTTACAAAAAAATTGCCCAACCACCGCCGCTGGGCCCATAGTAGCTTACAGAACGTACCAAAATCAAGCCCAAAGGCAACTCGGGCGGCTGATCGAGCCCACTAGCGGGCCCAACAACGGAATACAACGGGGCACAGGAGAGTAGAGATGCAACTAGTAACAGAGGAGTTCGAATCAGGGGGCGGCGGCAGCTATTTAAGCCGCTCCTTGCCCCCCCCCCCCCCGCTTCCGAGGTGGGACTAAACGGCGATCCTGCCCCGCGCGGCAAGGGGAGGGGGCGTGGGCCGGGGGAGGAGCCCCGCGCGGGCGAGGGGAGGGGGCATGGGCCGGGGGAGGAGGCTGGGCCGCCCGTTTCGGCAGCGCGCGGGGGAGGGGAGTGGGCGTGGGCCGTGGGAGGGGGCGAGTGGCGCCCTGCCTCTATGGGCCGAACTGGGCCGGCCGGTGACAGCGCCGAAAACGGCCTCATGAGCCCTGCGGCGGCCGCGTGCAGTGTGGGCGCGATGGGGACGCCATTTTAGTCCCACCTCGGAAGCTGGGGGGCGCGAGGAGCGGCTTAACTAGCTGCCTCCGCCCCCTCCACCGAGCTCCTCTCTTATACATGCCCGGTGCCCCGTTGGACCCCGTTGCCGGGCCCATTAGTGGGCTCTATCAGCCGCCCGAGTCGCCCCCTTGGGCTTGATTTGGGTATGATCTGTTCCTCACTATGGGCCCGGCTGCGGTGGTTGGGCATTTTTTTTCTCACTATTTAAAAAAATATTATTTTACTTTTACGTAAACAGCACACTACAAAATACAAAACAATATAAAAAAACAGCGCCAGGCCGGGCACGGCGGCGTAAACATCACATTATATAACAAGTTCAAATATCATCACCCACAATGATGCAAATAAGAGTGTCATCAACAATGATGCAAATAAAAGTGACATTGAAAAATAGATATTGTAGCAAATACCGACCACGGCACATTTATTTAGTTGTGGAACATGCTAAACCATGCCACATTACAATATAGATATGATGTCTTAATATGAAAATTGTATCAAGTACCGACAACGGCACGTTTATTTAGTGGAGATAATAGCCAACACCCCATCCTCCGACTCATTTCTTCTCCATGATCTTGAGGATCTTCTCTTTCACTGCTTCCTTCGTGTTGCATTCTGAAAAAAGTATTTCAGCTAGAATGCGTCCCCTTGAAGCATTAACCTCATCTTGATCGAACTCAAATGTCCAATCATCTCCGTCCCAGTTTTGAACGCATTTCACAATGAAAGACCACAAGAGACTCTGCAAGAAATCACAAGTCAATTATTGATGGATCATACAAGTACATACTAATTCAACATTTGCAACATACCCGTCTGTTTGTGACGGCATATCGTACTCCCTTATTGGCCAGGAAGATACATCAGGATGTTCCGTTCCAATAAGAGCATTCACCTCGTTTGTATCATTAGCTATTTCTGCCCTCTGAAATAAAAATGAAAAATCCATATGAAGTACGTTTCGAATAACTATATATTGTTTTATGTATCTTTGTAAGCTTACCAGCTTAGCAATCTTTGCAAGAACTCTTTTGTTGCATTTACCAGTAGAGTTTAAAACTTGAAACTCTTTTTTCTTGTTGTGCATAAGAACTATTATCCAATGACTTTCGTCCATATGAAAAGGAAAGTATGCCTACAACAAAGTTTATTCATGTTGGTGTACACCCAGATGTACTACGAATGATCATACTAAACTGAAGTACCTTATCTTTGATGAAATACTCTTCGGTAACTCTAGACACCATTTTAGTTTTGTTTGTGAAATGATCCATAAAATGCCTCTTAGAGTTGTTAACCTTTCCATCAGCACGAAGAATAAGCCAGTGGGACACCCAAGATGATAATATGTGACGGTCAGCACGAGGATTATGGGTCTGCATATGGTTGCAATAACTATTGATGACCTACAAAATAACATAACAGCAATACGCCTATTAGATAATTTATGTGAATGACATGTACAACTTAATAACTTAGTGCTAATACTTACACCGCCATGCAACCACTTTTTTGAAATGATGGCTTGAAGCATATCAGGTGTACATGTTTTCCCACCAATTCCCGTCATGTGCACAACAGTTTTTCTGCAAAGCTTCTCCGACTCTGCCAGTGTCCGGATATAAACCTTCGCGGCCTCTATATGATCCTCATTAATGTAATCAGTACTAATCATAGCAGCTCTTATACCAAATAGACCTAAAATAGTAAGAAACAATGAGTTAATAAAGTGTGCATGCAAGGACAGAAGTATGTTGCAAGAATAAATTACCTAGCACTTACTTTTCTTTGCACGTTTACGTCCACCGTTCTGAAGAAAAGGTGAAAGACAATATTTTGACCGTTTCCTCTTGCGTTTCCCATCATTCTCCTTCCCATCATTCTCCTTCCCATCATTATCCTTTTCATCATTCTCCTTCCCATCATTCTCCTTAGTGCCATTTTCTTTCGCATTTTTAATATGGGTGTTCAGACTATCCATACTAAATTCTTCAGATTTATCGGCGCTAGACCCGTCTGACACTTCATTCATATTCTTGGGGGTTGAAGTAATAGTTGGAAAGTCATTCGTGTCTACCGTCGCAAGAGATGGGTTGGGAGAATTACCATTATCCTCAATGACGAAGGGGTCGCCTTCATCTCCTGTACCAGGTGTGTTGTGATGCGCACCTTTCTGACGCGCCAATTTATTCCCGTTCCCAGTGGTGAAGGATGCGTCCGCCCTGTTGTCCATATCTTCTTTTGCAGGAGTTGATTGTACATCTGGCCAATATTTTGATGGACCATACTTCCCCACCCAGTCTTCACTATGCTCCACATACTCAATGTCATCATCAGACCCCTTGTTTGGCTTGAAGACAAGACCTTTCTTCTCCAGCTTCTCCACTACTATCTGCAATGACGCATTAATTGCATTAACTACATGCATAAATTATCAATAATCCAATGTAAACTGAAGTACACATTACTCATATTACCTCAGCACATTTTTGAGGGAGAAGTCTAATTTCTTTTTGCATATCTTTGATGCATTTCATCACCTAATCTAATGTACTATCCCTGCTCAATGAAGCCTCATCTCTATTATCTTTCTTTTTTTGGGCACGATCTTCCTGCTCTAATTCTTGTTGTAATTCTTCCTCGGCCTTTCTTCCTTGTTGAGCAATTAATGTCTGCCTGTACTTCTCACTTATCACGTCATCAATCTGTAACAGGTAAAATCAATTAAAATTTCTCAACATATAAATAGTAACTTAAGTGCATGTAGTACGAAATAGTAACACATGAATAGTAACTTACCGTCCCATTACCACGGCCGTATGCCGTGTCGTACGCGTCAAGCTTCTTAGCCTCATCTTCTGACCAATTAAGCATCAATGGATACTCATTAGCTAATGGATCAAATGCCTCATCATCCAGTGGCTGCAGTTTCTCCCAAAACATGTACTGCATGAACATGAAGTATATTAGCAAAAAAAAAATCAGAAACTATAGTTCGAAAGAAACAAATATAACATAAGATTTACCTGTAGGAGTGCAAGGTTTCCGATCGGCCAAGTAAATTTTGTAAGATCTGATAAGGTCTTTGTGATGCCTTCCACGCAAACGCGTAACGTAAACGCATTCCAATTATATGCTTTGATGGCCTCCACATCGTGCACTAACTTGTAATAAGCATTAGGAACTTCTATCGTGGACTGCGGTGCAAGAACCGTGCCTAGAAGAACCAGAACAATTCTACGGAGGAAATCATCATCGTATGTGCCACTGGCAACGATGTTCTCAATCAGGTCGTCTATCATCATTTCCCCCGTATTGGAATCTAAAAAGCGACTAGGCACCTTCACCTTCGCCTTTAACCCCCCTTTTCCTAGCGCTTTCATGGCATCTTTGCCCTTGTTCTGTAGCCCGAAAATGTCAAACACATCTTCGGTGCGCAATGATATCGCACCATTTTTTGATGGCATGATGAACCTTTTTCTGTCCAACGAATACGATTTAATAATGAACTTGAGCAAACATTTGCGCATGAGCACACTAGGTATCATCAGCATTTTTCCAAGACTAGTGCTTGCAAAACGCTTTTTCTGCCTAGAGTTTAGTTTGTTGACCAACAGACACTACTTCTCAACCGAACAAAAAATCTCTCCGTACTCCACTGTCGCTAAGAATAGGAGCAAAAATAATGTTAGCTACTTTATAAGGGCACATGATAAACATGATGAATGCATAGTACCTCGTGCCATGGGATCAGGGCCGGCCCTGGGGGACGACGGCGCGGTGGCGTTGGTGGCAGATGGCGTCGGCGTGACTTGACGTCGGGGGCGGTGGCGGCCGCAGATGGCGTCGGGGGAGGCGATCGTGGAGGCGGCGTGAGGCGGCGTCGGGGGCGGCGTCGGCCGCAGATGACGTCGGGGGAGGCGATCGTGGAGGCGGTGTGAGGTGGCGTCGGGGGCGGCGTTTGCCCTAGATGGCGTCGGGGGCAGCGTTTGCCCTAGATGACGTCGGGGGAGGCGATCGTGGAGGCGGCGTGGACTGAGAGATCGTGGAGGCGGCTTTGACCCCAGATGGATATGCATGCACGCGGGCTTATTCATTTTTTTTCTAATAACCTGTTCATTAGTTTTTTTTCTAATCATTAGTTGCGTCTGTTTTTTAAAATAATCATTATCAAAAATACATTGATTCATAGATAATTTTTTTGTGTCTCCGCCAAATGGCACGAAACTTTTTCCACACGTTGCCATCACCATCAAACGTCACGACACTTTTTCCACACGTTGCCATCACCATCCACATCACACACGCCAATTCTCGTATTTTTCCGGCGCTCGGCGCATTTTCTAGGGTTTTCCAGGTCGAAAATCGCAAAAACACTGCCCGGACGTGACGCAACGTCCGTTTTGTGTCCGTTTTTGTTCCAACCTTGCGTGGGGGCCTACGTTGGTCGTGTCCGCATGTACGGACACTTTGGTGCAATTGCATGCATGCGATCACGTAGCCCCAGTGCAACCAGCTACTTCTCGGTCTGCCGGGGAGGGGGTTCCCAACTACGGTTTTTTTCTACTCCGTCAAACGTCACGACACTTTTTCCACACATTGCCATCACCATCCACATCATACACTCCAATTCTCGTATTTTTCCGGCGCTCGGCGCATTTTCTAGGGTTTTCCAGGTCAAAAATCGCAAAAACACTGCCCGGACGTGACGCAACGTCTGTTTTGTGTCCGTTTTTGTTCCAACCTTGCGTCGGGGCCTACGTTGGCCGTGCCCACATGTACGCCTACTTTGGTGCAATTGCATGCATGCGATCACGTAGCCCCAGTGCAACCAGCTACATCTCGGTTTGCCGGGGAGGGGGTTCCCGACTATGGTTTTTTTCTACTCCGTCAAACATCACGACACTTTTTCCACACGTTTCCATCACCATCCATAGCACACACGCCAATTCTCGCAATTTCTTAACCCTCGACGCATTTTCTAGGGTTTCCTAGGCTAAAGTACCCTACACCAATGTCCGGACACACACTGAGCTACGTGTGTTTCCTGTCTGATTTCGTTCATATCGTGCGTGTATGACTACATTCGGGATGCACACACACTCGCAAAATTTTGTTCTGTTACATGCATGCAATCACGTACTTTAGCGTCCTTACTATTTTATTAAGTTTTACCATATTTTCGTGTACAAATTCATCATCAAATCAAAACTCTCGAATGAAAAGGACAAAAGAAATTTCACTTAAATTTCCTTCAACATAGATAAAATATTTTACATAGTCGAGCGAACTTGATGATTACAAGTTCATACATAAAGTCTAGTACTTAGGCTTACAACGACATAACCAAATTAAATAAAAAACATAGTAAAAAAACTACTCATTGTCGCTATCAACGAGATCAATCACAGCCGGGCCGTCGCCGCTGTCATCGTCGCTGCTGGACCGGTTGGCGAGGTCGTCCCAGTCCACCGGATCGTCGTCGGAATCCTCCTCCTCCGCCGGCGCCTGCTGCCACTCCGCCGGCGCCTGCTCCCACTCCTGCTACCACTCCGGCGGCACCTGCTGCCACTCTGGCGCCGCCATCGCTGCCTGCGGCGCCGCCTCGGCCGCCTACTGCGCCGCGTCGGCCGCCTGGATTGCAGCCGCAATCTCGGCGGCCTCCATCGCCTCCGCCGCCGCCGCTGCAGCCTCCGACGCCCGTACGGCCACGTGGTACCCCGGCGTGTCATCCGGGTCGCCATCCTTGCGGAGGATGACCTGCTCCGGTGGCAAGTCTATCCCCGGCGGCGAGGTAGGGGCGGCCGGCGCGGGCGCCGGTGCCGGGTGCACACCGTGGCCGCCGCCACGTCTGTGGCGATCGTGCGGTGGAGGCGGTGCGCGAAGACGGCCGCTGCGGCCCGTCAGGTCGGGGGTCTGGCCGACCGCCGCAAGGCGGAAGGCGGCCATGACCTCCCAATAGTCTTTCCCGCACCAAAACCGCTTCCGGCCTTCGATATTGTGCCGGCCGCCGCTGTGGTTGCGGAGCTCCTCCTCCGTCGCGCCGGGACCCGGCGTCGCGTAGCCGTCCGCGTCGATCTTCCAGTTGCGTGGAAGACGGCAGCCCGGCGGCACAACGAGGCAGTAGCGGTGGAGCTCCAGCGTCTCCGGCACACCGATGCTCGTCGGCCATGCGCCGGGGACGTCGTCGTCGCCACCGCCGCCGCCGCCGGTGCTGCTGCTGCCGCGGAAGAACGACATCGGGTGCGGGCAGGCGCCGACGGGCGTCGGTGGGACGGGTGTGGGCGGGGGCGGGGGAGGAGGCGGGCAGGCGACAGCACGGTGGGACGGGCGTGGGCGGGGCGTCGCCGTTTTATAGCGGGGTGGGGTGGGCGGGGGAGGAGGCGGGCGGGCGGCAGCGCGGCTACTAACGCCGGCGCGTTAATGACCGCGCGGCAGGCGAGGCGACGCTTTGACCAGGGGGCAGCCCAGGCGACAGCGGCAGCGGCGGCGCAGGCCAGGAGCCGACAACGATGGCAGGCGGCAGCGGTGGCGTCCGGCAGGCGCGGGGGCAGGCGGCAGTGGAGGCGTGGCATGCGAGGAAATGATAGCGGCGGCAACGGTGGCGTCCGGCAGGCGCGGCGGCAGGCGGCAGTGGAGGCGCGGCATGCGAGGAGACGACAGCGGCAGCAGCGGTGGCGTCCGGCAGGCGGCACGCGCGGGCAACCGCCTACGTGCATGCGCGCCTCGGGCGCTGTGCTTGGCGGACGGGTGCGGGCTGGCGTGCGGTCGGGGGACGTGGGCGGGTGGGGCCGTGACGGGTGCGGCGCGACGCGTTGACTGCGGGGACTGCCGCCGTGATCGCGGGCGGGCATGTCTGCATGCCTGCCACGTCACCAGGCGCGTGCGGCCGGCCGGTTTAATTTTTTTCCCTCCCGGGCGGGCGGGCTGTATTCATATACGTATTGCTTCGCCTGTTTTTTTTTTGCGGGCGGTCGGGCCGGCGGGGGAAGCTTTTTCAAAATATGCCCATCCTGCCCTCTGTTATGAAGGAGTATTGATCAATCTCGGCTGTCTTTATGTTTACAAGGGGGTCTACCGAAGCGGAAGTGTATATTAATTATACAAAATGACGAGTTGCGGAGGTGTGGTTAAACCATCAGGGCGCGTAGGTTAAACAAAACCATCATCACCACAAAACAGCACAGCGTGGCATAGTATGGGGCTGTTTACTGTCTCGTGGGACGTGCATGTCCAAGCACCACCTCGAAGAAAGAGGGTCGTCGCGGGTGTGGTGCACCGTGCATGTTTGCTTGCTCCGGCCGGGGCAGTGTCCAGCAGGGGAATCACATTGTCTGTCTGCTCTTAGAGCATCTTCAGCCGTTGGTCCTCCAGGTGGCATAAAAATCGTCGTCTGAGGGCGAGCCGGCGTTACAATCGACGCTGGGGGCGGTTGGGCATCCAGCCGTCGCCCTCAGGTGGCCTCAGGCATTGACACCGGCCTAGTTTTCGGCCTACTTTCGGCGAATAAAGACCTCATATGGATGAGAATCGGTCCATATTCGGCGTGGTCCGACGTTGAATTCTCAACATAAATATTATTTATCACATTGGTCATCATAGAAAATCAAATAGTTCAACAAAATAGTGCAACAACAAATAGTTCAATTAAAATTATATAGTTCAACAAATAATAACTCATATTTCATCACATGTCGAGCCCGGCGTCGCCCTTGAGCCTCCATAGGTGCTCCACCAGATCCTGCTGCAGTAGGTGATGCACCTGTGGGTCTTGGATCTCCTGACGCATACTAAGATAGGCAGTCCAGGTTGCCAGTAGCTGGTGATCAACTTCGGCTTGAGAACCCTGCATGTAGTATGGTTCAGTGTCAAACACTGGCTCTTCCTGCTCGCTCTCGATGATCATGTTGTGTAAGATGACACAACAAGTTATGATCTCCCACATTTGATCTTTGAACCAGGTCTGAACAGGGTACCGGACAACAGCAAATCGAGATTGGAGCACACCAAATGCCCGCTCGACATCCTTCCTGCAAGCCTCCTGCACCTTGGCAAAGTGGGACTTCTCGCCTCCTGGCACATCATTTGAGATAGTTTTCACAAATGTAGACCATCTCGGATAGATGCCATCAGCTTGGTACGTAGCACCCCTTGTTGTAGTGCCGCCCGTTGAACTCGAAGTTCACCGGAGGAGAGTGGCCTTCAACAAGCTTGGCAAAGACAGGGGAGCACTGCAGCACGTTGATGTTATTGTGAGTTCCTGGCATACCAAAGAAAGAGTGGCAAAATCCAGAGGTCCTGTGTGGCCACCGTCTCAAGTACCACACTGCAACCGCCTTTGGCGCCTTTGTATATCCCCTGCCAAGCAAATGGGCAGTTCTTCCATTTTCAATGCATGCAGTCGATGCTTCCAAGCATTCCAGGAAATCCTCTTGCTGCATTCTATTATAGGATTCGAGCAGTGTCTTCCGCATTAGGTGTTCGCAAGTATTGCAGTCCAAACACTGCCAGCACTGCCCGACAGAACTTGTAGAAACACTCAATGGTAGTGGACTCGGCCATGCGCCCATAGTCATCGAGTGAATCACCGGGAGCTCCGTATGCAAGCATCCTCATCGTTGTCGTGCACATCTGGATCGAGGTGAATCCAAGTTTGCAGGTGCAATCCATCTTGCACTTGAAATTGTTCTCGAACTCCCGGATGGAATTCACAATCCTGAGGAAGAGCTTTCGGCTCATCCGACAACGGCGCCGAAATGTTTTGTCGCCATGCAGTGGAGCGTCGGCGAAGTAGTCGGAGTAGAGCATGCAGTAGCCTTCGAGACAATGTCGGTTCTTTGCTTTCATCTGCCCCGGCGCCGAGCCACCTTGCTGCGGCTTTTCATTGCTCGCCAACAGGGCGGCGAGGCTGACGAGGAGTGGCGGAGCTTGATGCAAAAGGTTGGCGGGCCAGGCTAGCCAAGCTACAGAAGTTTACCCTTGTTTTGACGTTCCACGGTTTAAAACTGAGTGTACGATAAAGAGAATCCCGTTGAGTTGGGCGGGCCAAGGCACGTGTTGGCCCTCACGTAGCTCCGCCCCTGCCGGCGAGGACCATGAGATGTTCCTCTTCCTGGACGTCGGCCTCCGCTTCCTCCTCCAGCAGTGTGGCGAGCACTTCCTCGTCGTCCGAGTCCATTGCCGAGGTAGGCAAATCGCCGAACACCTTGTGGGCGCGGTGGGCGCGCACCCACCGCTACACCGCCCTCCGCGGCCAGAAACACCGGGAAAATCGCCCTGCCGGTGGTGGAGAGGCTACCTCGGTGAAACCTCTGCTCTTTTTCCGACGGGGATGGGCTATCTAGCGGTGGCGGGCTCTGGGCGGCGCCGGGGTACAGCCGGTTGGTGGCCGAGCGCGCGGGGGTGGAAAGAAAGACTTGACTTTTCGCCTAACGGTGTGGGCCAGACGTGATTTTCCCTTGCGCCTGAGCCCCCGAATGCCCCCTAGTGTGCCGGGTTCGTCCTGCGATCGCCGGGCCCAAAACGGGTCGAACCGGCGGATTACAGCGTCCTGGGAGCGCGACTGGGGCGTTTTTCGGCGTCGGCGCCGAAAAAGTCACCTGAGGGGGCCTATTGGGGGCGCGGCTGAAGATGCTCTTACTTCCACACTTGCTCAATAGCAACACGATGCATGTGTCGCGTGATGTACATGTCGCAAACATTACCGAGTGGCATTACGATGGACCCTACGTGGGACACAGGAAGACAGGAAGCTTATAAAATTTTCCAACAATTCGGACTTGATGCAAAATTTCCTATGAAATGGACTAGAAAAGTTCCATGGAAATGGCTCCTATAGATTGCATTTCTACAAACCAAACAACGTCCATAGGACAAATTCCATAGAATCACAATTCTATGAAAATCCTCTGTAAATATCCAATGAATCGAAGGTGCCCTATTTCTTAACTGAACTGTTGTTTCTATTCGTGGACTAAGAGTTGACCGCATGCACCAGCTTGGTACACGTGCAACACAATTCATTAGCCATGCCTGCTGCATGCGTGCTGGCTAGCAAGGTTTTTAATTAGGGATAAATCAGTCTACCTGTTCTTAGAAAAACAGCATCGTTCATAGTAATTGAGGGAGTATGTTATGTCATAATTTTGTATTCAATTTTTGTTGGCAAAATTCACATGGGCTTTGTTCTGTTTCCAAGTTGGCTTCTAACTTTGTCGGTGCTAGCGTGAAAGATAAAGCTCACAACATAACAGACAACGTCAATCGTCTAATAAAAATTCAGGAAAAATACATAACCCTCCAGATAATAAATAACCACTAGAGAAATAATCAACACTATAGTACAGGTTTTGATTTGTCTTCTAGTCTTCTCGATATGCAACTCTCATTGTCTTTAAGAAGGTTTGCCGTCTCCATAAGCAACGATGGTCATAATTAGGTCAATCACACAAACAAATTCCCGGATACCTACTATTCTGAACACGGTACATGTGTCTAACTCCTACATTCCAAGTGCCACCCCTTCTTCCTCTTAAGTCTTGACATCTGAGAGATGGTGTAGGCGGAAGGCCATATGAAAAGACTACCCGATAAGTCAATCAGTAATATGCCGAGTTGATATGGTAGGAAGTGCGTCCCTATGTTTTGCGAAACGAGATTGCAAGTTAGTGTGATGGGTGCATATTAAGGAAAATTTTAGCATGGTCCCTCTTACCCCTTATTTTTACATGTGAAGTAAGAAGGTAAGAGTTAATCAAGCCACTAATTAATGAGATCAACGGATCAGATCTATTTTATACTCTTACCTCTCATGTGAAAAGAGGAGGTCAGAGGGAACATGCTAAAACTGCTCGCATATTAAATACTTTCAGAGACCAAATGAAGATGGTACTATCTTATGGTACAAAAAAATATTCATATATATTCACGCTTCAGGGTGCAGTGGTCATTGTATGAGGTCCAATAAAAATATTGCATGTTTGAACTGTCGGAAATGACTGGCACATGTAGTATGTCCTATGCTGGTAACGAGTAATTAACTTGGAGAGAGCCAACTATGAGAGAATATCGCATGAAAACCATGCTTCCAAGAAATCTTCATTAAGGCCTTTTTTGGTTTATAGGATAGGATTATCATACGAATAGGAATTTTGTAGGAAATGAGATAGCATGTATCTCAAATCCTATGAGTAGGAATAGGAAACAAGATGTCATTTGGTTGACACCAAAAGAATTTTTCCATTGAGTTTAGGCTCATTTTTATTTTCCTATGAAATGTGAAGGATAGGAACCAATCCTATATAGGAATAGGAATCTATACCTATGAACCAAAAGGCTCTAAAGGAAAAAATCCTATAAGAATCCTATCCTCTAAAATTCCTATGAAATTCCTCCAAACCAAAGGAGGCCTAAAATTGTGTTTCAAAGTTTTGAATTTTTTTGAGAAAAATATGAGATGTTAAATGGGTGATGCTCTATGTTAACCGCGCCGGGTCCGGGTGGAGAACCTGGATGCGGGCGAGTCTCTCCCCCTCAAGCGACTCCACATAAATGGCCACTACTATCTTGCCCACTGGCTCCGAGACTGCCTTGATGATGTGATCCTGCTTGGCCTCCTTAGGCAGCCAGAGATGGAGATCCAGACATGAGACAAAGCGAAAGTCCCCTCTGGCTCCAGAGAACCCTCCCTCATATTGAGCAAGTACTTGTGCAGCCGAAAGAATTAGTGCACAATTGCAGCATCTCCGCAGAGGGGAAACAGAGAAGTCTCTCAGACCTCCCAAGTGAAGGTGTCATTGCGGAAGTTGGCAATGTAGGGGGTGTTTGGTTCTGGAACTTTTTTATGTTGGGACTAAAAAAAATCCCTATCAAACCAAACAGGGTGAGACTTTTTTCAGACTTTTTGCTAAAAGTCCTTAGAAGCACCTCCTTGAGAGTCTTTTTCAAAAAGTCCTAGGGACTAAAAAAAGTCTTAGGACTAGAGAACCAAACACCACCAGTCACAGAGCTCGTGGTGATGATGTCGACGGTGACCTCAATGGCCCGAGCGGATCCTAGCCTGGGACCCATGATGACGTCCAGGTGCGATGGGGTGGGCCATGGACATCTCTTATTAAGAAAAAAAGTTTAAAGTGCAAACGCGATTCAATTTGACAGCCGTTACATCCAATCAGGTATGAGGAGAATCACATACTGTATGCTCTATGCTAATAAACAAAATAACATGCAAAATTGTTTGGGGTGCCCGGTAATGCATTGTCCAGAAACAATAAACACAACAACATGGACATGGGAGGTGTCATGTTCTGGTGTAGGTCCGGCCATACTCCAGCCACCTCCTTTTTCTTGGGAGAAAAGATCGACAACAAGAGGATCATAGTGTAGCAAAGGGGGAGCAACCGGTGGCGGTGGGATTCTTACTCCATAAAAGAAAACCGACATGGAGCACATTGTGCATTATGTTTTCTCCGACTGGGATAGTGTCTAGGAACAAATTTCTCATTTTCTTTTCACACTTGTTGGTTCATCCTTACTTTCACACATGTTGTATTGCAACAAGATGCTGGTGTACGCCCATTGATTTTCACTACGCTCTTTCATTTTCTTTCCTCATGTATTCTGTGACGTACGTGGCTATGTGTCGCACATAATATCAAATACTTCCGCCCGCTAAAAAAATGACGTAGTTTGACTTGTTAAGTTTGTGCTTTGACCATCAACTAGTCAAATAATATGTTGTTTATATTGCACAAAATAGACATCATTAAATTCGTACTCAAAAGCACGTTCGCTTGATTAGGATGTTATGACCATTGTACGAAAGAATTACGGCTAAGGCAAGAATTTGGGCAGTCAAAATACACCTTCTTTTGGGATTCGAAGGGACTACATATGATGGTTCCTACACATGACACAAGAAGCTAGACACCATGAGGGTGTCTGTTTACATAGACTTTTTGGTGTAGGGACTGAAAAAAGTCTTTTTTAGTCCCATCTAAACCAAACAGGAAGAACTTTTAGGGACTAAAAATGGGCATTTAGGACTAAAGAAAGAAGACCCTGAGTGAGAGTCTTTTGGGACTTTTTCCAACAGTTGTCCCTGCCCCGCATCGCACCTTATCTCTATTAGTTCATTACTAGGGTAACATGATCTTTTAGCATGTCATTTAATAACCCTTACACCATGTTTAGTCTCTAGAATCAAATAGGTAGAGACTAGATAC
The DNA here is from genome assembly GCA_034509565.1 of Triticum monococcum. NCBI lineage: Eukaryota > Viridiplantae > Streptophyta > Magnoliopsida > Poales > Poaceae > Triticum > Triticum monococcum. The sequence goes on along the minus strand of CM067843.1, from coordinate 749,753,463 downwards.
TTTTTAGTTGGGACTAAAAAAAGTCCTGGAACTTTTTAACCAAACAGGGCCTATAGCACGGACGCAACAAATGGTATGTCCTCCCTTGCTCTGCGTTAACACTAGCCAATCCAAATTGTAACCGTTCTTCGGTACCATGCTCAGAGGGTGCTTGGATCCAAGTGACTATTTTTAGTCTGACTAAAAATAGTCTCTTTTAGAGGCTAAAGTTCCAAGCAGCCCTGACTAAAAAGAGGCTATGACTAGTCTTCAGGCTAAAAAAATTTAGTCATAGGAAACCTACTAAAATATGTATTAGCTCTCTCTCTCTTCATTTAATGCCTCTCCTTTAACACATGCGAGTTCTGGATTGGAGGGCTTGGAGGATAATAAATGCTCAATAACTTGATTTTAGTCTCTTTAGTATTTGGATCCAAATATAGGTGAGGCTAGCAAGTTTTAGTCCCACTACTTTTAGTCATGGGACTAAAACGTATTCAAGCACCCTCTCACTCAGTGCCAGCTGAAATGGCACAGCAGTTAATAAATGACCTACAAATACTGCGTCGAGCCTGCCTACCAGTGACCTACTTGCTCGTGCTATTGTCAGTAGTTATTCCTAACCATCTACCTCCATGCGTCGCACCTGCAAACTCGTTCAACCAAGCGAGTTATTGTGTAGCCCCAACTCTCTCACGAACTTTATCACCTCCTCCTCCATGGAAACACCGGATACCCAACCCTAGCTCTTTCCTGAATGACCCGTTGCTCCCAAAATCATACGCAGGAGTTGGTGTTACTAGAAACCAAGGCGTGGGAGCCACTGGTGCAGAAACGGAAACCATGGGAGAGTAAGGTGTCTACTATTTCTGGATGCCTACTATTCCTAACATGTTGCATATGTGTCAACTCCTAGATCCTAAGTGCCACTTATTACTCTTCCCCTTAAGTATAGATGGTGTAGGCGATATGCAATAGGAATGGGACTATACAACTAGATTGGTATATATTGAGCTAAGATTGAGGGCATGCGTCCTTAATATTTAAAGTACAAGAATGGAGTTGGTATGGTTGGGTGCACATTAAATATTTACAAAGCCCATATGAAGACCATACTTCCTTTTACTACAATGGAAATTCATGCTTAGTTCCATTATCGCCCAATCCTTTAGTGAAAAGAACTGTAAATGTTATTAAATTTTTTGAGGTGAAGAGTTGGAGGAGGAAGCTTACTCCCACACAGAGGTTTGTGGTTCTGGGGAGGGGATTAGGAGGATGCAGTAGAAGCCAATATATTTGAATTTGTTTCGTAAAAACAGAATGCCTCATGATATTTCTTATTTGTGTGTAGTAGCTGTAGCAGGACTGTTGGACAATGGAGCGCCCGATGGAGTGGACCCTAGGGTTTAAATTTTTGGTAAGACCATTATTTTGGACCACAACAAATATCCATGAAATAAAAAAAATAAAGTTTACTCCATGTAAATCCCATTGATTTTGAATGAATTTTGATCAAATTCAAAATTGTATTTAATCACTCAAATCTTGGCGAACATTTGAAGGTAAAAAATGTTTTGATACCAAACAAAATATTAAAAAAATCTCTCTTTTTTTTTTTGAAAATTTGAACCCCTGTTGATCCATTTGTACTTGAACACAAAACAATGCCATAGTCAGACTGCACTCGCTATCAGCTATCATGATCGACATGCTTGCAGCTCGGGCACATAACACCACGATGTCCACCTTGTTAAACATGTGCAATGATAGAGCTTTTGATTGATGGGTGAGCATGTGTTGATGTCGCCATCTATTGATTGGGTCGAGCGAGACCATAGTACCGACTGTCTCTCGAAACAGCCTTTCGCCCGCTTTATATACAAAGCAATCATCGAACCAAGTACACGGGCGAACGATACAAGATGGTGAGGTAGCCCTCAAACAATGTCGATCCTAAGATAGCTGGATCACGTAGAACTACGACTACACTACCGAAAGAAAGCATTGGGAAAACTGAGTACAACACTACACAGTGCCCTAAACACCTAAGCTCCACAACAACCCCCCCCCCCCCCCCCCCCCCCCCGAGGAAAAACGGCGCAAAGCATTGCCGTCGCCATGTCTAGAAGGGACAAGGGTATTGATCTGCAGCTCTGAGACGCAGAGGAGCACCACAAGAACGTCTTCAGGAAGATAACGGCGCCCGCAAGCATCGTTGGCAACAAAGCGCAGCGCTTTCGCTCGGCAGCTCCCTCATGCCACCATGAGGTCTTCAGGACAAGCGGAACGAGTTTAGTTCCCAAGGTCCGGACCGAGGCGACGGCACCACCAAAGGCGGGGGAGCACAGAGCCGCCCACGGCTACTCTCCTGTCACCCACACGACCAAGAGGGACAACCACCACCACAAAGATGGCGCCCGCCGGAGAGCCAACCATATGGACCGCCTTCCGAAGCCGCCGCTCCGGCATCCACTGTCCATCCGCATCATGGAGCACCAACCTCGGAAGGAGGAAATAAAGGAGTCTCCTTTGATTCCTAGCCCGGCATCAGTCACAGAGTCTGGGTCGATGCCCCCACACCTGCGCCCCCAGTCTGTCCCGGTGGACCGAGGGGACACCGACTGCACGCAAGGGGTGTCGCAGATTTGCCGATTTGGCATGGTGGGCATGCAAACAGAGCAATGGTGGATGAAGGGAGAGGAAAGGGTGGGGGTGTTATGGCGAGGATGGCTGTATAGAAATCTTGTGACTGGTTGTGTGATCAAAGGTGAGCTAGGTGCCCAGGTTAGTGCATATTTTCTGTAATTTGCTTTCTTAGAAATGTACATTGTTTTTTCACCATAGATGTACTCATTTTTTTAGATTTTTTGAGTCCTATTTGTTTGAGATAACAAATGTTGTACTACTCGTAGTTTGTGGTGCATTTCGACTCACACGGCCCATTCCAGCAATAAAAGAAAAAAGTCATAGCGGCCCAACCTCCACTCCCCCGCATCTCGCAGCTGCGCACACCAGGATGGCAGCTGCCGCTCTCGCCGCTCTTCGATTCACAGTTCTCCCAGTCTCCACTCACGGCCAGGATTTTTTTCTCGAATACGCACGAGTGTGCGTATCATATATTAAAGGAGAAAGATGATAAAGGCCCCGGTCCACACGGAGGTGTTACAGATTACAAACTGCTTGTACACCGCCACAGCCGCCACATCAATCTAGCCTACTACTCACTCATGATCCACCTTTCTACGTCCGAGAGGCACACCTCCCATGCTCCTTTCAGCTTCCCGGCTTGTAGCAATCGTCGGGCTTCTTCCACTATGCGTGCCGCGAGTGCTGCAACCGAAGGCGAGGCTCCATCAACGACGATGGCATTTTTATGCTTCCAAAGTTCCCACATTACCAGCGTGAAAAGGGTTCGTATGCCCGTGGGTCGTTGCTCCGCGTTGATCCGGGTGATGCACCAATCCTTTAATGTGTCCTCCAGCGTTAGCCTCTAGTTCGGCCTTCTGACAGCTGTGCAAATCGCCGTCCATAGTGTTCAGCAAACACGCAGTTCAGCAGCAGGTGCTCAATGGTGTCGTCCGCTTGTGCGCAGAAAGGGCATGCTGGCTGGTGAGGCAATCCTCTGCGTGCTAGTCGGTCGGACGTCCAACATCTATTCTTGAAGATGAGCCAAAGGAAGAATCGGCATTGCAGCGGCGTGCCGGACTTCCAAGTGAAGGCGGCCGTTGGGTTGACTTCTCAGCCTACAAATTTATCCGCATACGCCGATCTAACGGAGAATTGGCCATCCTTTTCCCAGGACCAAGCCATAGAATCATCAACCTCATCCAATAACACGACTTGCTGAAGCCTTTCCCAGAGTTGCAAGTATTCGCCTAGTGAGTGCGCATCCAAGTTCGGCGCAGCCTCACGCGCCCAGAGGTTATCCTCCAAGGCCTGTTGCACCGTCTGCGAGGCTCTGATGCGTCGCGGAACCGCTGCAAATAATGATGGGGCCAGCTCTTGTATTCTCATGATTGACAACCAGCGGTCCTCCCAGAACAGAGTGTTTTGTCCATGCCCGACTTAGGCCCTAGTTGCCACTGCGAAGAAGGCCCTCGGTTCCTTTGGGACGTCAATAGTGAACTCTGACCACGGCCTTGTAGCATCTGTTCTTTGGAGCCATGGCCAGCGCGCCTGCATGGCAATGTTAAGCCATCGAAGGTTTGGGATCCCGAGCCCGCCCGTCCATTTGGGGGTGCACACGTTCTCCCAAGCCACTGCATAGTGCCACCTCTTGCTTCGGCCTTACCACACCATAAGAATCCTCTGATGATTTTGTTCATGGCTGCAATAGTCTTGAGCGGGAGATCCAATGCGAGCATGCTATGGATAGGCACAGAGCACAACACCGAGAGGACAAGAATTAAGCGACCACTCTTTGGTAGCATAGCCGCTTTCCAAGTGGGGAGGTAGCTCGCCAGCTGCTCCACAATGCCCTGCAGCTGGGAAGCATATGGCTTTCGCAGGCAGAGTGGCAACCCAAGGTACCGGCAAGGGAAGGCTCCCAGAGGGCATCCCAGCATGCCCTGGATCCTCAAAGTGTCTTCTTCCGAGCATGTGATGGGTAGAGCGGTTGTTTTCTGAAGATTGGCCCGAAGGCCAGAGGCTGTACCAAACATCCGAAGGATCTCAGAGCAAGCTGCAAGCTCTGCCGGTGCTGGCTTCAAAAAGACCATAACATCATCCGCGAATATTCATAGCCAGTGCTTCATGCCCGTGCGGCCCAGAGGAGACAACAGCCCAAGGTCCGATGCCACCGAAAACAAGCGTTGCAACACAAAGTTCCTTTGTAGCTCAGGCTACATGGAACCTCTTATCCTCAACCCTTCAGCCTTGCTTTGAGATCCGTACTCTCCAACTAACTTACAACAAGAAGATTTCTCTTTTTTGTTTCTCTAAAATGAAACCACATATGAACTTCGAACTTTGCAGATCGAACAAACATTAGAACATCAATGTGTGATAAAACTTTCAGATTTTTTGGTCTGATATAAATATAGAAAATGAGATTTTGTTTGACTAAAAATATTATTTTAAGTATTTAAAATGCATGAAAAAATCTGAAAGTTTTTTCCCAGATTGTAGTTAGAATGTATTGCTGCTCTGCAAAATTTGAAGTTTATATGTTGTGTCGTTTGAGAGAAACAAAAAAGACAAATGCGTTTGCACGGATCACGATACAGAAATGGATGGCAAAGATAAGGGGTACCGTGTAGCCTGAGCTACAGAAAACCACACTCGTGTTGCAAGGGTTCCATGGTGAGGATGATAAGCATTGGCGATAGCGGCCCTCCTTGTCGTAGCCCCTGACAGCTAAGGATTGGCGCCCCAGGGATGTCGTTTAGCATGACTCTAGTAGACGAGGTGGCCAATAACCCACATATCCAGTCAATCCACCTTGCTCCAAATCCCATAGCGTGCTTAACCTCGATGAGGAAATGCCATTGTACTATGTCGAACGCCTTCAAGATGTCAAGTTTTAGAATCACTGCCGGTTCTTTGAGGGCATGCAGCCTCCTAGCCGTGCACTGCACCAACATGAAATTATCATGTAGTGTCCGGCCACGCATGAAGGCGCTCTGATGAGCCCCAACCAAGGACGGGAGTTCCATTGCTAGTCTGCTTGCTAGGATTTTACTGAAGATCTTGATTGCTCCTTGAACTAGGCTGACCGGTCTGAAGTCTTTGAGCTCCTCCGCCCCATCTTTCTTGAGCAAAAGCGTAACTAGGGCCTTGTTTATGGAGGCCAATCCTCGCATATCCCCGCTGTAGAACTGCTCGAGTGCCCTCATGAAGTCATGCTTAATGATCTGCCAACATAGCACGTAAAAGCGTCCGGTGAAGCCGTCGGGCCCGATGCTTTATCAAGGGGCATAGACTTGATAACGTTTAGGACCTCATCCTCGGTGAAGGGAGCCTCCAGGTGGCTCAAGTCTCGTTGCGGTAGGCCTAGGATCTCAAGTGCAGAGCATGCTCTCTTGGGACAGCGGTCCCGAACAGGTTCTGGTAGTAGGCGTCCACAATCTTCGTAATCCTCTCCTGACCCGATGCCACCGACCCTTGGTGGCGCAAAGTTATAATCGCATTCCGTCGCTGCCGATAACGAGCATGTTGGTGAAAGAAACGTGTGTTTGGCGTCCCCCTCTTTGAGGTGTAGCAGCCTCGATTTTTGTCTAGCGATAGTTCGTTCCAGCGAGCATAGCCCCAACAGTTTCCTTTTAAGCAGTCGCCGGAGATTCATCTCAGTCCCCAACAGATTACTCGAGTCGGACGCCATATCCGACCTAAGAATGATTTCCATGGCTATTGCAATCTGCATGCGGATGTTCCCAATCCACTTGTCGCTCCACCGTTGAAGTTGCTTGGCCGTGGCCCGAACCCCGGAGCTTGTTATTCAGCACCAGGAAGGGGTTCCCAGTGGACGGCACCATGGTCCAAGCATCCTGGACCGCGTCAAGGAAACCAGGCGCCTTGGGCCAGAAAGCTTCAAATTTGAAGCGTGTACCGAACTAGAAGTCTGCATGGAGATCTATCAGGAGCGGGCAATGGTCAGAGACCGCGGTTTCTAGTGCCGTAAGAAGGCAGGAGGGGTAGAGATCGTCCCAGAACGTGGTCACGAAGACGTGGTCGATCTTCTCCAGCGTGGCACGCTCGCTCACGGCCGGGATTGATCTCTAATCTTTTCCCATCCGTTTCGCCATGGAGGGGTACTACAAGAAGGAGAAGGCTGTGGAGGTGAGCTGCGATCCTACGGCCTCCTCGTGGAGATCATCTCGCGCGTGCCGTACAAGTCCACCTGCTGCTGCAAGTGCGTCTCCACGCGCTGGCGCGACCTCATCTCCCACCCGGACCACCGCAAGAAGATGCCGCAGTCCCTCGCCGGCTTCTTTTATGAAGGTTATAACAGAAATCGCTTTCCCAAGGAGGCTCGCTATTTCACCAACGTGTCAGGGGAAGGTGACCCTCTCATCGACCCGTCACTCTCCTTCCTGCCCAAATGCGAGAGCCTTGACATTCTGGATTGCTGCAATGGCCTCCTCCTCTGCCGCAGTGCCGCTGCGGGAAGGCGACTGATCCCAATACAATGGATTATGTGGTGTGCAATCCCGCCACTGAGAAATGGGTGGTTGTGCCCGCCACTGACTGGTCCTGTAAGGTGAGTGTTGCTCGCCTGGGATTCGAGCCGGCCGTCTCCTCGCACTTCCATGTATTCGAGTTTATAGATCAGAAGACCTGGGGTATAGATGACGGCAAGCTAAATAACCACTGATTGGTCCTGCACTGGCGATTTATTCGTCCAAGGCTGGAGCTTGGAGGAACTATGAAATAGCTGAGTTCGGTTTATTTGAGATGCCCTAGAATGCAAACAAGCGCATTTTTAAATGGGATTCTGCATTTGGTTGACTTTGATAATTCAGTAGTAGCCTTTGATGTGGAAGGAGATAATTGGCGGCGTATTCCCATTCCTATGACAACACCTGATGTTCGTACCGGTGATGTATTTCCATCACAGGGACAGTTGTAGGAGTACTTCGCAAATAGCACTACTGATTCCGATGATACTGAACTTGATGTCGGGGTGTTAGACTATATATACGTAGCCTCTGTATATCTGTATTGTAACATTGTATTGTACCCCTTGGGTACCTCTATATAATGAGATAGCCACACCCGAGGTTAGGGGTGTCGAGCAGTTCTCAAATCATATGTTTAACATGGTATCAGATTAGGTTATGATGTCTTCCGCTGCCGCCGCCACCGCCGCCGTCGCACCAATCTTGGTTCCTCCCGCCGCCGCCGCCGCGGTGCCGGCTCTCGCTACTGCCTCGCCGTTTCTTCCCTCGCAGCCTCTCGCGATGACCCATGGTGCCTCGTCGTCGCCTCCCTCCCCGATCGGATCGGGAGACCGCGGCGCCACCCCGATCGGTGCTCCCTCTGGTGCTGCTCCTCCTGCGGGCGGCCTTCCCGCGACCCATGGTGGGCCGCCGCCGCCGTCGTCTTGGCCGGCGCTGCCCCAACCCTATGGCGCGCCGCCCTTGCAGCAGCCCTACGGCGCCCCGCCACCTCACTCCTACTACGGCGCGCCGCCGCGGCAACCCTACTCGGCGCCCGCGCCGCCGCAACCCTACCTGGCGTCTTCCCCGCACCCGCACGGACCTGCGGCTGCATCACCGCCCGCGGCTTCGGTCGCGGCCGACCACGGTGCCTTCGCGGCACCCTACCACGGTGCCCCTGTGGCACCCTACGACGCCCCCACGACACACTATGGTGCTCCCAGGGCGGCGTCCCCCGGCTCCTACCCGCCCTACCTGGTGTATCCCGTGCATCCTGGGGCGGCCTTGTCGATGGGCCTGTATGCATCGCCGCATGCCCATGTTGATTCGGCCACGGTGCCTGCGCCGTTCTACTTCTCGTATCTACTGCCGGTGAAGCTCGCACCGGACAACTACCTGTCCTGGCGTGCCCAGGTGCTCCCTCTTCTGCGGAGTCGCTATCTGGAGGGCTACGTTGACGGATCCACCCCGTGTCCGCCCCCTCATCACCCGGCGTACCACACTTTGGTGGCTCAGGATCAGGCCATCCTCTCCGCCATCCAGTCCTCGCTCACCCCGAGTGTCTCGTCGCTGGTCATCTTCGCCGCTACGTCCCGTGAAGCGTGGGCGGCGCTTCACACCAGTTTTTGTTGGGGAACGTAGCAATAATTCAAAATTTTCCTACGTGTCACCAAGATCAATCTATGGAGTCATCTAGCAACGAGGGAGGAGTGGATCTACATACCCTTGTAGATCGCTAAGCGGAAGCGTTCAAGAGAACGGGGTTGATGGAGTCGTACTCGTCGTGATCCAAATCACCGATGATCCTAGTGCCGAACGGACGGCACCTCCGCGTTCAACACACGTACGGAGCAGCGACGTCTCCTCCTTCTTGATCCAGCAAGGGGGAAGGAGAGGTTGATGGAGATCCAGCAGCACGGCGGCGTGGTGGTGGAAGTAGCGGGATTCCAACAGGGCTTCGTCAAGCGCTGCGGGAGGAGGGAGATGTGTCACGGGAGGGAGAGGGAGGCGCCAGGGCTTAGATGTGGCTGCCCTCCCTTCCCCCCACTATATATAGGGCCAAGGGAGAGGGGGGGGGGGCGCAGCCTTGGCCCTTCCCCCAAGGAAGGGTGCGGCTAGGGAGGAGTCCCTCCTCCCCAAGGCACCTAGGAGGTGCCTTCCCCCTTTAGGACTCTTCCTTTCCTTATCTCTTGGCGCATGGGCCTCTTGGGGCTGGTGCCCTTGGCCCATATAGGCCAAGGTGCATACCCCTACAGCCCATGTGGCCCCCCGGGGCAGGTGGCCCCACCCGGTGGACCCCCGGGACCCTTCCGGTGGTCCCGGTACAATACCGGTGATCCCGAAACTTGTCCCGATGGCCGAAATAGCACTTCCTATATATAATTCTTTACCTCCGGACCATTCTGGAACTCCTCGTGACGTCCGGGATCTCATCCGGGACTCCGAAAAACATTCGGGTTACCGCATACTAATATCTCCATAACCCTAGCGTCACCGAACCTTAAGTGTGTAGACCCTACGGGTTCGGGAGACATCCAGACATGACCGAGATGACTCCGGTCAATAACCAACAGCGGGATCTGGATACCCATGTTGGCTCCCACATGTTCCACGATGATCTCATCGGATGAACCACGATGTCGAGGACTTAATCAATCCCGTATACAATTCCCTTTGTCTAGCGGTACGATACTTGCCCGAGATTCGATCGTCGGTATCCCGATACCTTGTTCAATCTCATTACCGGCAAGTCTCTTTACTCGTTCCATAACACATCATCCCGTGATCAACTCCTTGATCACATTGTGCACATTATGATGATGTCCTACCGAGTGGGCCCAGAGATACCTCTCCATCACACGGAGTGACAAATCCCAGTCTTGATTCGTGCCAACCCAACAGATACTTTCGGGGATACCTGTAGTGTACCTTTATAGCCACCCAGTAACGTTGTGACATTTGGCACACCCAAAGTATTCCTACGGTATCCGGGAGTTGCACAATCTCATGGTCTAAGGAAATGATACTTGACATTAGAAAAGCTTTAGCATACGAACTACACGATCTAGTGCTATGCTTAGGATTGGGTCTTGTCCATCACATCATTCTCCTAATGATGTGATCCCGTCATCAACGACATCCGATGTCCATGATTAGGAAACCGTAACCATCTATTGATCAACGAGCTAGTCAACTAGAGGCTTACTAGGGACATGGTGTTGTCTATGTATCCACACATGTATCTGAGTTTCCTGTCAATACAATTCTAGCATGGATAATAAACGATTATCATGAACAAGGAAATATAATAATAACCAATTTATTATTGCCTCTAGGGCATATTTCCAACAGTTTTGCCTCTCAGTCTCAGGCGCGTGCTCACTCTATACGCACCGAGCTGGGTGAGACGAAGCTTGGTGACCTCAGCATCACCGATTACTTCAACAAGATGTGGGGTCTCGCCGACACGTTGGCCTCGGTTGGCCAGTCGCTCCAGGATGAGGAGTTCAACACCTTCGTGCTTAATGGGCTTGATGATGATTATGACAATCTCATCGAGAATGTTCATGGCCGTGATGACCTGCTTCCACCTCGTGAGCTCTATGCACGTCTGCTTGGCTGTGCGCAGCGCATTAAGGCGCGCCGAGCCTCCCCCAGTTTCGCCTCCGCCAATGCCGCAACTCGTGGCAAGCCCCAACGGTCATCATCTTCAGGAGGCAGACCGGCGCCGCCCTCACAACCGGCCTCGAGGGGCAGTGCTCCGACCATCACAGGTGGTAACCGACCGGTGGCGTGTTGTTCTTCTTGTGGTGCCCAACAGGCCTGCCAGTTATGTGGTCTTGAGCGCCACACTGCCTCTCACTGCCATCGTCGCTACAAACAAGATTTTCTGGGCCTCGGCAACAATGGCAAAGGGAACGACAAGCCGCCGCTGCCGTGACGAGTCATGATCATGGCCGTACTCCGTCTTACTCTGTTGATCCCACATGGTACATGGACACTGGAGCTACCGACCACCTCACCGGTGAGATGGGTAAGCTCTCCACTCAGGAGCCATACCGTGGTCATGATCAGGTGCACACCGCCAGTGGAGCAGGTATGCGCATCTCCCATGTTGGTCAGGCCTCTCTCCTTGCACACAACTTTCGCACATTACATCTCTCTAATGTCCTTCGTGTTCCTTCTGCTACGCGTAGTCTTTTGTCTATTCCTCAAGTTACTCATGATAATAATGTCCTTGCTGAGTTTCACCCTTTTCGTTTCTTTATCAAGGGTCGGCACACGAGAGCCGTTCTGCTTAGCGGTCGTCTTCGCCATGGCCTATAAGCACTTGATGCGCCATGTCCACCTTCCATGCCATCCTCTCCTCAGGTGTTCAGTGGTGTCCGTGTGTCGCCTACACACTGGCATGCGCGCCATGGTCACCCGGCGGCTCCCATAGGTCGACATGTTTTGCATCGTCATGATCTTCCAGTTGTGCCCAATAAAACCGTTGAAACTATTTGTGATGCCTGTCAGTTGGGCAAGAGTCATCAACTTGCTTTTTTCAGAGTCTAGCCGTGTTGTGAAACATCCTCTTGAGCTTGTGTTTTCTGATGTATGGGGTCATGCTCAGACATCCGTTAGTGGTCACAATTATTATGTCAGTTTCATTGATGCTTACAGCCGTTTTACTTGGTTATATCTTATTAAACGTAAGTCTAATGTGTTCGATGTCTTCATTCAGTTTCAAGCACACGTTGAGCGTCTTCTTAAGCAGAAAATCATCCATGTCCAATCCGACGGGGGGGGGGGGGGGTGAATACCACAACCTCAACTCGTTTTTTAACAAACTTGGGATTTCGCACCGCGTGTCATGTCCTCATACACATCAGCAGAATGGTACTGCCAAGCGTAAGCATCACCATCTTGTTGAAACTGGTCTAACCTTGCTCGCTCATGCCTCCGTCCTGTTTCGGTTCTGGAGTGATGCCTTCTCCACAACTTGTTTTCTCATAATCAGGCTTCCCTCGACACTTCTGAAAATGCAAACCCCTCTTGAACTTCTGCTTAATGAGATTCCAGACTACACTTTTTTCAAAGTGTTCGGTTGTGCATGATGGCCTCACTTGCGTCCTTACAACAAGCGCAAGCTAGAGTTTCGGTCTAAGAAGTGTGTTTTTCTTGGGTATAGCTCTCTTCACAAAGGGTACAAGTGCTTGCATGTTCCTACCAACCGCGTCTACATCTCTTGTGACGTAGTGTTTGATGAAAATGTTTTCCCTTTTCGTGCACTTTCGACTAATCCTACCACTTCTACACCACCGTTGCCTGTGTCCACACCTACGCCCGATCAATTTGTGGATGTTGCATATGCCCCTTCGTTGCTCCCTAATCAATCATGCTGCAGGTATTGGACGCGGTGCCCGGCTCGAGCTACTTGATGAACAGGTCACCGATGAGCTTCCTGGTCAGGACGTGCATGTGCCATGCATGACGGGCGGCACCCGCCAACCCGTCATCGTCTCGCCTGCTTCGCGGGCGCCGGATCAGCCTGGCTCCACGCTGGCCACACGGGTGCTGGGCTCGCCAGCGCCAGCCTCGCCTGGCTCGCTTGCCTCGTCGGCACCAGTGGCCTCGCCAGCGCCCGCTTCGCCCGGCGCGCAGGCCTCACCAGCGCCAGCCTCACGTGGCTCGCCCGGGCCACCGGCGGGTCTCTCGCCCGCGCCGGCTACTGCTGCCGCCAGCCCGGAGGCCCCGTCACCTGCTCCGGCCCGGTCCGCCTCGGCGCTAGGGTCGCCGACCAGCCCCGCCTCGGTCACCGGCGTGCCTGACTCGTCCGACTCGGTGCCGGCCTCGTCAACATCCTCGGCTGCACCGACTTTGCCAGTTGAACCTGCTGTCACTCTTCGTCCTCGCACACGGAGCCAGTCTGGTGTCTTTCGTCCAAAGAAGCGGATGGATGGCACGGTTGCGTGGCTTGCTGCATGCATGGCTCACACTGCTGGCGATCCCACTGCAGAGCCTCGTCACTTTCAGGCTGCACTGAGTATTCCTCATTGGCGTGCTGCAATGGAACAAGAGTTTCAGGCCCTCCAACAGAATGATACTTAACGTCTTGTTCCTCCAGTGTCTGGTGTCAACGTCATTGATTCCAAGTGGGTTTTCAAAGTCAAGAGACATGTTGATGGCTCCATTGAACGCTACAAGGCACGGTTAGTTGCAAAGGGCTTCAAACAGAGGTATGGTCTTGATTATGAAGACACTTTCAGTCCCGTCATCAAGCCTACTACCATTCGATTACTACTGTCTCTTGCGGTTACTCGCGGATGGTTCCTTCGTCATCTTGATGTGCAGAACGCTTTTCTGCATGGCATTCTGAAGGAGGAGGTTTATATGCGTCAGCCACCTGGTTTTGTTGATCCGACACGACCTCATCATCTCTGTCGTCTGGTTAAGGCATTGTATGGGCTCAAACAGGCTCCTCGTGCATAGCATGCTCGCCTTGGATCTGTTCTTCGGGCTCTTGGGTTTACTCCCTCCACTGCTGATACGTCACTGTTTCTCCTCCAGCGCCCTGAGGTTACGATGTATCTTTTGGTTTATGTTGATGATATCATTCTCATCAGTTCCTCCGCTGCTGCTGCTGATCGCCTTGTGATTGCTCTCCGTGATGATTTTGCTGTCAAGGATTTAGGTGCTCTTCATTTTTTCCTTGGTCTTGAGGTTTCACGGTCCTCTGCTGGTTTGACTCTAACTCAGAAAAAGTACGCCTTGGACTTGTTGCGTCGTGCTGGAATGCTCACATGCAAACATGTTCACATTCCGATGTCTGCCACTGATCGGTTGTCTGCTCTTGATGGTGACCCTCTCTCGTCTGATGATGCTACTGAGTATCGCAGTATCGTTGGTGGTCTGCAATACCTTACTATTACCAGGCCTGATATCTCCTATGTAGTCAACCGTGTCTGTCAATTTTTGCATGCACCGAGGACGTCTCACTGGTCAGCTGTGAAGCGTATTTTGCGCTATGTCAGTCTTAGTGCCTCCTATGGTTTGCTCCTTCAGTCTGCACCGTCGTATGAGCTCTCGGCTTTCTCTGATGCAGATTGGGCTGGTTGTCCGGATGACAGGCGATCCACGGGGGGGTATGCGGTATTTCTGGGTCATAACTTGATCGCCTTGAATGCTCACAAGCAAGCAACTGTGTCTCGCAGTAGTACTGAGGCTGAGTACAAAGCGGTTGCTGATGCAACTGCTGAGATCATATGGGTACAGTCTCTGTTGAGAGAGTTGCGTGTTCCTCAAGCTCGTCCTCCGGTCCTGTGGTGTGACAACATTGGTAAGACATATCTTTCTTCTAACCCGGTGTTTCATGCTAGGACAAAACACATCGAGGTGGATTATCACTTTGTTCAGGAACGTGTTGCACAGAAGCTACTCTGTATCAAGTTCATCTCGTCAAAGGATCAACTTGCTGACATCTTCACGAAGCCTCTTCCACAACCACAATTTGTAGGCTGTAGGCGCAATCTTAACTTGCTTTGTACTTCAGGACATAGTTAAAATTGAGGGAGGGTGTTAGACTGTATATACGTAGTCTCTGTATATCTGTATTGTAACATTGTATTGTACCCCTTGGGTACCTCTATATAATGAGATAGCCACACCCCAGGTTAGGGGTGTCGAACAGTTCCCAAATCATATGTTTAACACTAGGTTCTTGAGGACTATGATACTTCAGAATGGACTTTGAAGCACAATATCAACCACTTGCAGTTGCTTGGAAGAAAGTATTTATCGCACGCGGAACGTTACAGTATTATTTCAATCCATCCAGAACACAATTTGGTTTTTATAGTATGTGGAGATGAGAGTGCACTAATGTCATACGACATGGATTCCGGGAAGCGGTTTTTTATATGCCAACTTGGATGGGATTGCAGGTCTCTCCTTATGTTCCATATGTTCCCTTGTTCTCAGAGTCACTTGGAGATTTTTTTTTAGAAAAGGAGGATGACCCCCGGCCTTTGCATCTGGGGCGATGCATACGGCCACTTTATTAATTATTCTTACAAGATCTTACAAAGTAATACAACAGTAAGACTAAAGCCACCGTCTAAGCAACAACTGTCGCTACGCCTATCCAAATGATGAAGGGGCGCTAATAGTCTGGGCCTAATACCAAACAGACATCGCAGACAAACCTAAACATCTAAGACCTGAGGTCCCAACCAGGACGCCTGCCTGGTATGGGGCACCTACCAGTCCGGCGCACTTCTCAACCAGGACGCCTGCCGGGTATGAGGCCGCCGCAACCACCTGCCACGAGTCCATCTTTAGAGCTGTACTGTTGCATCTACCATGCCAGATCTCTCTGCCATCGACGTCACCACGACGCCAGACAGTGTCGTCCTCCTGCGCGAGTCCATCCTCCCACATCGAACTCCGAATCTGCACTGCGCCACGCCGTCAAGATCCGTCGCCATCAATGTATGGATGAAGCACCGCTCCACCAAAGAAACCGTCCGCTGGTCCCGCGAAGCAAGGCGCAGCCCCAAGTAGAAGGCCGAAGCGCACCGCCACCACGCCACCAGCAGCCCCGCCACCAAGAGTTGTTCCCAGCCGCCGCCTTCAAGAAGGAGCACGACACCAGGGTGCCGTCGACGCCCAGACCAGGGGAACAAAAGCTTTCGCCATAGCTCGAGGAGGAGGCGGAAGGGAGAGGATCCACCCCAAAGCCTTCAGGAAGGGGATCGGCGCCAAAGGTGTCGACTTTGGGGAGGCTGCCGCACCAGCCAGGGGTTTCCCCCGGAACCTCACCCGCCCGCCAGATCCGCCAGGCCGGCCATAGGGGTCGCCGAAGCCGCCGCCAAGGGCCGGTGCCAGCACGGATCGGGACAGATCGAAGCAGGGGCAGATCTTCTACATGGAGCCGAGAACCCGCACGGCGGCGGCCGTGCACGCCGCACCGCAAGGCCTCCTGCCGAGCTCCAACCGCCGCTCCCCACCTCCGGCCAGCGCAGATCTGGCCGGCCAACCCCGCCACGAACAGAGCGCCGGGCTGCCGCCAGCCCGCGCGCGCCACCGCGATGTGCCGACCCCGGCCGGCAGCGGCGCCGCCGCACACCGCCATCTGCCAGCGCGCCCCGCCCGACGCGCCAGCCGCTGAGCACCGCCGTCGACTGGATAAGAAGCCCCCCGCGGCCCCGCTCCAGGGGAAGGCAAGGAAAGGGCCCGCCGCCGCCGGCATCGCGCGGGCTTTGCCCGGCGGCGTACGCCGGCGGCGGCGGCGGGAGGGGAGGTGGATGGGGGCGGGGGCGGCCGCTAGGGTTCGGGCGCCCGGGTCGCCCGCGGGGGGGCGACACGGGGCTAGATGCGTTTTGTGATCCTGAGATGGGCACTACAATTCTTCACATATGTCTTTCTGATGATATTGGAGCTAGGTATTGCATACAAGCAACAGTGAATTGGGTAGATCTTTATGGAGTTATGGTAGTTTTTGTTTGGCTGCACTATGTACTTGACTATATGGGGCTAGCTATTCAGTCAACTTACTGAATCTGTGTTTGTGTACTTAATATGTATTACCTCCCAAGTTCCTAACGATGGTTACTATGATTCTTCTGTTTGAACTGTTATCAATGTCGTCAATATCTAGATTGTGGTCTCTTTTTATTTACTTGCTTGTGATAATATGTATTGCAACTTTTGGATGCAAAAGTTGTGTTCTGGACTTGGTATGTGGAGAATTTTTGCTTTGTCGTGCTTGGCTGTCTGAAACCCTGACATCCGAATCCCATTTTTTCATTGAGCTAACAGTATGGCTTTGAAGCTTTTTTCAATCTCCTCCTAATGATGGAATGTTTCTCATAATTAGATACCCTTTTTAAGAATGTGCAACTTGGTAGTTCAAGCTGGATTTATGTCATTTTGTTCTCAGTATCCAGCCTGGAATTTAAGACATGGAATGGCCAAGCCTGCTGTTGTATTGCATCACATCCAAACTACTAGAAATTACTTCTTTTATTGCCCGCTGGCAAAGATGCATTGCTTGCCCTGGATATATTGTTTGATAGATTCCTTGAACTCGCTACTGCACTCTGGGGTTGCTGTACTGGGATACTAGTTGTGTTGTGGACTTGGTATATGGAGGATTCTGGTCCTGAACTCCTGTTACATGCATGGACCTTTTTTTCTTCTTTGTCATGCCTGACTGTCTGAAATCTGACTCCCATTATTTCAATGCCTAACAGAATGACTTGGAAGCTCTTTTCAATCTCCTCCCAATAATTATATCGTTTAGCTCTTTTAATTTTGAACAATGTGACCATGTGGATGCGGTCAAGTTAGAAACAATGTTTCTGATAGTAATTGTCGTGTCCAAGTCTATCGTCCGAAAGAATTTGGAGTTCCTAGTGTCCCAAATTTTGTAGAGAAAGATCATCGTAATGAAGCTGTTGATAGCAGATGGAAGTTCACAGGGCATAGCCGAGGACTAGAAGTTGCTGGTGGGATACACCTTGGCCAAATACAGCCATCATGCTAGGCACGTCTGGCAGCAGGACAACTTGACAGTTGTAGAACAAGTGTTGGATATTCCTTTTCACCTCAGAAATGATGCCTCTGTCTAGGCATGGCGCCTGCCATGATGGCTGTATTTAGGTCAGCTACAGATGTGTTTACACTCTCTGAATAAACACATTCCTCGATGCCTACTAGTCCAAGCACGCTACATGTGTCTAACTCCTAGATCCAAGTGACATTGCTTCTTCTTCCTTGTAAGTATCAACATTTGATAGATAATGTAGGCGGGAGGCCATATGAAAAAGACCACTCAACAACTAGATAGATGGATATATATCGAGCTAAGATTGAAGGTCGTGCGTCCCTAATATTCACAAAACGAGATTGCGGGTTGGTGTGGTGGGTGCACATTACACATTTACAAAGCCCAAATAATGATCAAAATATCTTTTAGTAGAATGAAAGATCATACTTAAATGCAGCTTCATTTCCATGGAGTATATTTTAGTAAAAATATTGAGGTATAAATTTGATTCAATTCAATGCTTATTGCATCCGTATAAAGTGGATCGCATGGCTAAAGTGATGTGCGTGAGGTAGACTTGAACATCCACTGCCGTTGCCTGATCGGAGGCTTGCTTGGAAGCCTCGTCGTTGGAGACCAATATCTCCTTGATTTTCTTCACGGGATCGGCCACTTGTTTCTCCATGCCGTCAAACCGATCCATCTTCTTCACCATATTGGTGTTGACTACAATCTTTGTCTAGAGTTGCTTGATCGAGTAGAATTCTAGTTATCGCAATTTCATCATCGCATCACAGATAGGATCACAACTAACTTCCGTACAAAGTCTTAACAGCCCGAATAATGCTACCTTTTTTTAACTTGATTTCCTTTAATTTTTTTACTTCGAGAAATTAGGGCATCTAGATACAAATATGCAGGTAAATGAGACATAATACAAATAAGTTGCCGGAGAGAGGAGCTGAGATGAAAGGAGTTTCTTTCCCTTTGAGATAAAGGCATTCTTTGATTACACGCAAAAAAAAGTCATTATTTGATCCTTTTTTTCTCCAGAAACATATTATTCTTAGGTAAAATGGGTGTGTGTATGTGTGTTGGGGGGGGGGGGGGGGGGGTTGAACTTCTTTTGTTAGAGCATGACTAAATAGTACACCAAAAATGAAGTCAATACCTAAACACAAGTATTTTTGGATTTTTGGCCAGAAAAATGACTCCAACTGAAGACCTTAAACTGCATAGGAACCAACAAAATTATTGGTGACCGCCTAAAATTTGCTACCAAGATCAAAATATAGGTTGTCCTTACCACAATACGAAAAACCAAAAAAAAACGACCGGGAACGCAAGTGCTGACCCTTGAAGTTTCACCCGCGGCCACACCAGAAAGAACAGCTATGCATAGTTTCGAAATTTTTGAATTTAAACTCCGACAGTTAAGTTACATATGCTAGGAACTCAGAAAGAACAGCTATGCAGCGGTAGCGTATTTGTAAGCGTGGGCGTCCTGATTATCTGCCTGTGGTCTCGGGTTCGAGTATCACGGATGCACAATTTTTAGGAAAAAGGAAAGATTCTTGTGAAAATAAATGTTGCCGGGGTGATTCGATCTAGCAATCTAATGGAGTCCAGACCTTATGTATAGTACATGACAGAAAACTGAGTTCAAATTTCGTTCGAAATTTTTCCAGGATTTCAAGGATACCACGGTAACCAAGAATTTCGGTGCCCCGCCAGAAAAAACATGCATTTGGGATCCAAATCCTTGCTCCTCACTCCCCCATCGTCTTCAGTCTTCACTCCCGACCTCCGCCGCATCTGGCGCGGACGCCCTCGCCGCCCTTTGCTTCGCAGTTGGCGCACCAACGCCACACATCTGGTAGCGGTATGTCCTCTCTTCCCAGGCTTGCCTCAACGCCAGGGGATAAATTCCTAATCTCTCCATCCCCCATCTCATCAGATCGGCCGCTCCAAGAAGAAGAAGAAGGGTATGGAGGGGAGCGACCCCATGGCCACGCTCACCGACGACATCCTCGCTGACATCATCTTGCGTCTGCCCTACAAGTCGACATGCTGCTGCAAGTGCGTCTCCAAGCGTTGGCGCGACCTCATCTCCCACCGCCACCACCGAAAGAAGATGCCGCAGTCCGTCGTCGGCTTCTTCTACGAAGGTTACAACGAATGCCGCTCCCCCAGGAAGGCTCGTTATTTTACCAATCTGTCGTGGGAATATTATCCTCTAGTCCATCCCTCACTATCATTCCTGCCCAATTGAGGAGGCGTGGGGTGTACCCGAGGACGAGCAAGACGACGATTTTTATCGACGCATCCACACACTAGCAATTTACTAATCCAAAGCTGGAGTTTGGAAATATCAAACAGTTAAGCACGGTCCATTTGCGATACCCAAGCATTCAGTAAGCTCATTTTTAAATGGGGTCCTAAATTTAGCGGCAGATTATAATCTAACAGTTTGTCTAATTCACATCTAGGTTTTCTAAGGATGTCACGTCTAAGATCCCATAAATAACACAGCAACAAGGAACAAAAAAAACTGGGACAAAAAAAATAGACCACAAACATAGTGGACATAAGGTTAGATGTGACATAATTATGTCACATCTAGATGTGTCCTAAACAGATCCATAATCTAATTAGGGATGGCAGTCTTGCCCATGGGTATGGGTACCCGTGGGTACCCTACCCGAAAACAATGGGTATGGGCAAGACTTGAAGAGATTTTCTACCCATGGGTAATGGGTACCCATACCCGCAAAATATATGGGTAGGGCATAGGTAAGAAACTGTGCCCATGGGTAACCCAATAGATACCCCAAAAAAATAAATAAATGAAAATAACTCCTATAACATGTGGGATTAGCATTGAACTCATATGGTCCAACCCTAAATCTCATATTCCTTAAACAAGTCATAGCTCATAGGCTCATAATCACCTGCTCGCCACTTCTCATACATCCTATGTGGCTCCTCAAAAAGATGAAATATCGACTCTTTGCTACCAGACTCTTGTCGAAC
Source organism: Triticum monococcum (assembly GCA_034509565.1). Lineage (NCBI taxonomy): Eukaryota > Viridiplantae > Streptophyta > Magnoliopsida > Poales > Poaceae > Triticum > Triticum monococcum. Next base: position 749,732,823 of record CM067843.1, on the reverse strand, counting down.
ACTCAATCCAGTGATCCCCAATTCCCATCACCGCCTTCCACAACGTCGGCCTTCCACCAACCGCTGCTCATACTCCCCTGATGCTTCCAAGAGGCCACCCACTGGAGGAGGCCACATACGTGCTATACTACTCTACCATGGGTCACTTGAATTTTATACTCATTTCTCTACCTCTTTAAGAATTTGAATGCTATATATTGTACCGAATGGATACCCATTGGGTATAGGATACCCGATGGGTATGGGCATGGGTGTCATTTTATACCCATAGGTATTGAAGTGGGTGGGTATAAAAAGTTTCTATGGGTATGAGTTTAGGTAGAAGGAGGTTGTACCCGCCCATATCCTACCCATTGCCATCCCTAAATCTAATAGTGTCTGTCGATGTGGAAGGAGATAATTGGTGGCTTGTTCCTATTCCTGAACGGCCGGACTATGTTGATGATACCAATGGCATATTTTACATCTCAGGGACGGTTGTATTTTGCTGATTCTGATCGTTCTAAACTATCAATCTGGATTCTTGAGGACTACGCTACAGGAAAATGGACCTTGAAGCACAATGTGAGCCACTTGCAGTTGTTCGAAACAGAGTATTCATGGTATGCAAATAATTATAGTGTTATTTCAGTCCATCCAGAACGCAGTTTGCTTTTTATAGTCGGTGGAGATGAGAGGACACTAATGTCATACGACATGGATTCAATAGAGCTGTGTTTTATACGTGAACTTGGTTCTGAGTGTAAAGCTGAATGGCCTGTCTGTGGCAACAAGACTCCTTTTTATTCACATGTTCCCTTGTTCTCAGAATCATTGGCAGATATGCACTAAATGTCTATGCAGCTGTGTTTTTTGTGAACATGGATCTGAATGTGAGGTTGAATGGCTTGGCTGCTGCACGCTGCAGATTCATAAATGTCCATGTTTCTGACGCTATTGGAGCTAAGTCTTGAATCTGGATAGCAGTATAACTGGTGTAGACATTTGTCAAGTTGTCCTGAATATATGTTGGTGCTTCAGCACCCTCATGTCCTGAATATTGCAGTTAACTTAGTAACTGAACTTGTGTTTGTATAATTGTATATATTCATGGCTGTTACAGCCAATACAGTTGTAACACCCTGCTACTTTAATCATGGATATAATGATCATTTTGTTGAACCATTATTACTGTCTTCTATATGTAAATTCATATATGTGTTGCAACTTTTGCCTTTGGATCTGCTCTTGCTTTGGCATGCTAATGAATGTCTGAATTCCAATTTAAGTATATGGCCTCGAAGCTTCTGTTTATCTCCAGTCAACAATGAAATGATCACATGTAGAGTATTTCTTTTGGAATTAGATAATGTTGTCCAGGATGTAAATTTTTGAAAGGTTGAACTGGATTTATTTGATTCCTTTTAGGACTTTTTATTACTTAATTGCATACTTCATTTACTGCAATATGAGATCTTCACATAGTATGTAGTGGATGATTGGATTCATCTGAAGTAGGAGACTTTCGACAGAAGATACCTTATCTGTATGTTAGTTTTAAAGTATTGGAAGATAGCTATCATTACAGACAGTAGAACATGTGGGGACTATACTGTAGTCAGGGTGGACGACACGGTCCGGTCCGGCGGTCCGGCTCGTGGCCCGCTCGGCTCGGGCCGGCTCGGTCCTGGCCCGCTGAAAAAATAGGCCGGTCCGAGCTCAGCAAGCCAGCCCGACAAAGCTTCGGTCCGGTCCGGGCTTTAACCGAGCCGACCGAGCGGACCGATGAACACGAGCTGTGGCATGGCGTGAGCGTGGCGGGGGCATGTCAGGACGAGGCAGGGGCGTGGCGGGGGCGTGCCAAGGGCATTGCAGGGGCGTGGCGGGGGCGTGTCGAGGTCGTGGCGGGCGAGTGGCGAGCGTGTGGCCAGAGCTGCGTGGCGGGTGCGTGGTGGGCGCGTTGGTCGTGCGCTGGTCTGCGCGGCCACTGGCCTCCCTGACGCTGGAAAGCATGTCTACTGGATGCGCCATGCTCGGATCTATCACCTGGAAGGTAGAACTTGAAGCGGGAGGACCTACACCGCTGTTGTACACCGGCCGTCGTGCATCGGTCGTCGTGCCAGATTCGTCATCGCTGTTGCTGCCCGAGCTCTGCCTGGCCGCCGTGCCGTCCACCGTGAGTCACAGAAGTCGCTGGACACCTCCACAACGAGCCCTAGTGCCTCCAGCGCCCTCCCCGCGTCGACGTGCCCCGGCGCGAGCTCTGGGGTGACCATCGGCCGGTCCAAACGAGCCGCTCGGTCCGGCTCGGGCTTTCGTCGCCGCGGTCCGGTCCCTGTAAACAGGACCGCGACGCTGCTCGGTCCGGTCCGGTCCGGACCGCCGACGGCCGGTCCAAACGACGACTCGGTCAGGGACTGGACCGGCCCGGACCGTGTCCACCCTGATACTGGAGTGTTAAACAACTAGTAGTACGTGTTCTTGTATGACGCCAAGCAACAATTCTGTCCTTGGATTGTCCTAAGTATATTTTATCAATGTCTAGTTTATCTCTGCTGTAAGTGACACTTCAGAATCCTCAAGAACTTGATCGGATTTGAGCAAGCAGCGCTGACTCTAGTGAACCTTGTGTGGTGCCTGCTCTATTTTTAAAAATTCTCTTCCGTCGTGTTCGACGACCTGTCACCTGGGCAGACTAACTACTAAATTTTGGATGTTAATTTTCGGATAGCCTTAAAAGAGATTTCTGCCTTGTAGGACAACTAAATCTCAGTTTTCTTGCCTGCTTTTTTATTGGGAGAGTGCTGACTCTAGTCATGGTGCAATATTTGAACATTTCACCTGCTGGATGTTAGCTGTTATCAGCTGTTGATGTATTTTTCATCTACTACATCAACGCGTATGGTGATGCAAACCTAGCACTCGTGTGTTATTGGCTTGTTGCCGTACATTTATTGACGCTTCCACATCCTCTGTTGGGTTGGTTACTATGAGGTGAGGTGGCGCGGCGCTCCCTTTCACTGCAGCCATTGATCGATCTGAGGCCCTTTCCAATGCTCTATGGTGTAGAGGTGCTTAGCATGTCACATAGGCAAAAAGTCTGATGTGCCAAGGTAGTTAAGAGAAGAGAGAAGATTTTGGTAACCCAGGAAAACCAACGCCAACTGCGCGGACCTATGCAAAAGATTTAAATGAAAGAAGTCTGCCCTATGCATGAGAGAGTTTGGTTGTTAAACAATTAAATGTAGGAAGCTTAGCAACAGCAAACTATAAGAACCTATGCATTGTGAACTTCAGGTGCTAAACTCTTTAATGCTATTGGCACCCCATCGAAGCACCAGTGCATTGGAAGTAGCCTGAGGAGTTGGATGTAGCAAGTTGTAGAGTTCATTGAAGTTGCTCTCGGGTGTGGATTTACCGCCTCTAAGTTCCATATAAATGGGAAGCTCTTCCTCTCCTCGAGGAAAGATGAATCCTCAATGAGCAACTATCTGCCTAGCTAACTTTGCTTTCTCTTGTAACTGCCGTAATATTCCTGGATGTCCTGGATGCTTCCTATTCCCAACATGCTATGTGTATAACTCCTATATCCTAGATGCCACTCCTTCTTCATCCTCTTAAGTCTCGACTTCCGAGAGATGGTGTAGGCAGAAGGACATAATAAGAAGACCATACGACAACTAGATGGATGTATAGATCGAGCTAAGATTGAAGATAGAACATCCCAAATATTTATAGAAGAGGTTGGTGTGGTGGGTGCATATTGTTGGAGTTGTGTCGAATATAGTGTACGAGGTAGGTTACAGTTGGACTTGTAGTTGTATTGTGTTTAGATAGGATATGGAGTCGTGTCCTAATAGGACACTTGTATCCTGGGCCTCTCATATATAGCGGGGCTAGATACACGATGTAACCAATGCCAACATAATAGCACCGAAACGCAGGGGAAGCCGGCGGCATGTGCCGGTGTCCAGGGCGACCGGGTGCGGTATTGTAGCAGTGTCATGGGGAGGAGCGTCCATAGTCAGGCCCCGGGGATGTAGCCATATCGGTGAACCTCGTTAACAAATCTCGGTGTCGTGCTCGTGTGATTGATTGGTTCTCGGATGATCGACGGTATGCCTCGGATTTATTCTAACAAGTGGTATCATGAGCAAGGTTGAAGAGGTCCGGGAGGCGATTGAGGTTGATCTAGAGGAGGAAGAAGCGTCAACGGAAATCTGCAAAAGACGATTGTAATATGGGCGTTGTCGTCGGCGAGTTACATCGAGACGCAGATGTTGGTTGCAATTTTCGTCGGAATATAAGCGATCAAGGCAGCATGCATATGGCGATCGATCGGGCGGATCGACAGGCGAGCGTACAGGCAATGCACGTACGTCGGGCCAGACGTGCGGCGGCAGCGTTATGCGTGGCAGCAAGGCAGGCAAAGCGCTCGCTAGGGCTGCGGCCCAGGCGGCAAGCGCGTGCGTGCGGTGTGCGCAGGGCAGCCGACAGGGCTACTAGGCCGTGGCCTATACGGACACGAAGCAGGCGGGCTGGCCGAGTTGGCCGTGTGATGTGCGTGCGTGGCTCTCGCGCGATGCAAGCTAGGTGCTGTACAGGCCGGAGATTTGTTTGAAAAAAGCTACGTGGCAGACTGGTGTTTTTCATCTGGATGAAGAGCAAAGCTAATGGACCTATATACAGCTTACGTATGCACGTGGTGGAGTTTGGAAATTTTCCTTTGATCTCTATGTTGGAGTGCACGGGAAGGCTTATGAGGTAGGTTGGCTTCGTTTCTTCAAACACGTTGAGTACGTGGATGGTAGCCTGATGGTCTGTGGTGTGCATGGCATGGATAACGACATGTGTATAAGGCTCGTGGAGTTTAGAGCATGTCGTGCAGTCGGATATGTTCGGCTGAGTCGGACTGGACAGTCTGACGGATCAACGTGAGTCGGTTGGTACAGAAGACGGTGATGGAATCAGCGACAACGACGAAGGAGCATGATGCTGATAGTGACCGACTTCTGGGGCGTGGAAACACGTGACACAGGCCCGAGGGCTTGTGTGACTTCGACAAGACTATGGCGCGGGATTGATTCAAGGTGGTGTACACACGGAGCTTGAAGTTGACGGGGCGCGAGGGTGGACTGATCATCTACCATGGAGTCATGTTGAAGGTGGAGCTGGATTGAGGGGCTACGGTGTAAGGATCCAGAGAATCGAAGCCTATTCAGCAGGAAAAGCGAGTGACATGCAGTTCGGACTGGAGCCCAGTGGTCTTGTGGAAGCGTGAAACTCGTCATCGGTCGGTGATGATCGGTGGTACTCTGCAGTGGGGGTTGAGTGGTGTGGGTTCGCGACCCTTGAGACTCGACCGGGACAGCGGAGGCTCGACGCGGTAATAGCGACGAGGCGTGCAGTATGCACGGGACATGGAGACGGGCCATGGCTCTGGTGTTCATACATGTGGTGAGACAACTGTGAATTTGACTCGGGATGACTACAAGCAACGGTGAAATTCTTTCAAGTTTCAGACAGGCGGTCAAGAAAGGAGCGATGATGTTGAGTTCAGGTAACTCTTATGTGTGACACCCAATATGTGAGTTGTTCACTTTTCACGCAGGTCAGTGATCAGTGTGTGATGGTGTTGGACTGATACTCTGAAAGTTGGGAGCACAAACTAGAGTAACAAGGAACTTAATTTTGCTCGAGTGTTGACTGTGGTCAAGAAAGGAGAGACTACAAGTTGCAGGTGGAGTCATATGGAGTCTTTGGAGTAGCAGCGGTGCTCATGGGATAAGCTCAAGTCCAATGTACATGGAAGTTTGACACATTGACGAATTCAGGGTGGTGGAGTATATTCGCCAAGGTGGAGTTTGTTGGAGTTGTGTCGAATATAGTGTACGAGGTAGGTTACAGTTGGACTTGTAGTTTTATTGTGTTTAGATAGGATATGGAGTCGTGTCCTAATAGGACACTTGTATCCTAGGCCTCTCATATATAGCGGGGCTAGACACACGATGTAACCTATGCCAACATAATAGCACCGAAACGCAGGGGAAGCCGGCGGCATGTGCCGGTGTCCAGGGCGACCGGGTGCGGTATTGTAGCGGTGTCATGGGGAGGAGCGCCCATAGTCAGGCCCCGGGGATGTAGCCATATCGGTGAATCTCGTTAACAAATCTCGGTGTCGTGCTCGTGTGATTGCTTGGTTCTCGGATGATCGACGATATGTCTCGGATTTATTCTAACACATATCATGAATATTCAAAGATCTCAAATGACGATCATACTGTCTTTTAGTATAATATAAAACTTGTATGGTACCTACTCTGTTGTATTTGACAAGCAAAACAACTGTCATGTTTGAAGTTAACACTCACATGTCCCTACAAATGATGCTTTTTGATAGGACCTGCACTATCATGCATCAGGATTTACAATTGGATGCAGTTTTAAATCAAATTGTAAAGGAACTGGCATGATTGGAACTGTCATAATAATGGTGGTTCTGTAAGATGATGATATAATTTTCATTTACTGTTGTGTGCTACCCTGTGTGTACAGTGAACGTCTACTGAGTACACAGTTCCATTGGTATTTTCTCAAGCGTTTTGTTTCGCATGTCTCCATTTTATTAGGCGAGGAGTATAGGGAGGGTCATGGTTGATCAGTATAGGGAGGGCGCGCGTTAATTGAAGCTGCCCATTAGTAAATTGGGCTTATCGCAAGAAAAGGACAGTTACTACTCTTTGACGTTCCAATGGACCGATGATAAGGATAATTACTAGAATGAAAGGAAAGACAATTGCCTCTTGAAGTTGGGACGTCAGACATTGCCTACATATCAGACGTACTATGTGATAATATGACAGAAGGGATGACAAGCGCACCATATGTTCTGCTAGTACAAAACTCAATAAAAAAAATGGCAACGAGCACTAGTAGAAAACCGGCCTTTTGTCCCGGTTCGTAAGGGCCTTTAGTCCCGGTTCCCGAACAGGGACTAAAGGGTCGTTACACCCTCACCCTTTAGTCCCGGTTCAAACCAGAACCGGGACAGATGGGCCTCCACGTGGCCTGTGCGCCGAGCCCAGGCAGGAGGGCCTTTGGTCCCGGTTGGTGGCACCAACCGGGACCAATAGACCTCCACGCGTCAGCATTTCTGTGGCTGGGGTTTTTGGTTTTTTTGAAGGGGGGGGGGGTTGGGGGTTTTGGTGGGTTAATTTAGGTATTTCATATATTGTGTTAGATAGCTAATTAATAGAGAGAAGTGTCCTCTCTTATGTCCGTGCTTGGTCGACGCTACGTACTATTCATACGTATAGAGAGGACTAGGCACGCTAACTAGCTAGTAAGCAAACGAAGGAAACAGAAGATCGTCATGAACATATATGCATACAGAGAGAAGTGATATCGACCACCTCTCCTTTTCCGAGAGATTGGTCGAACAACAAGTTCTCGTATATCTATCGTCTGACACTACCGGCTACATATATACTATAATTATCTTTTACAAATATAATCTCTTAAATTATGGATACATGGTCCACATAGTATTCTCCGTCTTCAGCGATCACGTGGTCAAGAAAGAATGCCGCCAATTCCTCTTGAATTGCTCGCATGCGATCTGGTTCTAGGAGTTCATCCCGCTGCCGAAACATCTAATTTAAAGAAGGGGGTCAATACGTATATATATATGAATGAATGAAACTCAACACAAATGATGGTAATAAACAAAAATTGTGAATATTATTTCTTACGCACTTCATATTGTTTCTCAGAGTACCCGTCCCGCTCACAGGTCGTGTGGCGGATGGACTCGCAGACGTAGTATCCACAGAAATCATTCCCTTGTTCCTGCCACAACCACTTTACAAGAAATAGAGGTCAATCAAACAGATAAGTAAGAATGCCAAATGGTATTGATGAAACTAGCGCTTGAATCAATAGCTAGGAGACGCGCGGAACATGGTACTATAGTACTTACTTTCGGGTATCTAAATTCCAGCTCCTTCGGGAGTCCCGGGGATTTTGTGCTGAATTTTCTCCAAACACTGCCAGACAAAAGAAAACAATTACTTGATATCAGGAAATGAACAAATTTGCTGATATGGTGGATAATGATCGATTTAACTTACTTCTTGAGGATTTCAGTCATGTCCGCATACTCCTGGGGATCTTTTCGTCTCGAGTTCAAGACAGTTACTACTCCCTGCTCAAGCCTAATCTCCAGGAGAATATAGTGGAAACTGCGCACGCATGCATAACTCATAAATTACATTACTATAACCTGGACTAATATATAAGGGAAACCGAATATGCACAAGACAACACTCACTTGAAGTTGTAAGGAAAGAGTATTATATCTTTGTGTTCATTTATTTTGAATGATCGTAGCAAGTTGGCCTCGGTTTCTGCGGCATGATCTTTAACCTGAACTGCATCTATGAGATTTGTGTTAATGAACCCAATATCACCGATTTGTCTTTTCCTCAATTTGGCGATCTTCAATCTGCATAATATAGTGAGGATAATTATAAATACATGCAATGAAAGAGCTGAGCTATATAGAGAGACTTAATGACAGAAGTAGTAGTACTTACAGACAGTAGCAGGTGACCGTTGCTTTATTGAGGGCCAATTGATCGAAAAACTGATAGAACTCCTCAAATGGAACATGCAACAGTTCAATTCCAACGAGGTCATGCTCCGGTTTAACTCTCATATACAAAGTATTCCTCCCCCCAGACTCTCTGCAGGTTTTCATGTACCAATCATGCAATCTTTGCACCATCGTTGTTAGAGATCTTTCATCTTTAACGAGAGGCTTCCCATACTCGTATCTGTGTATCTGCATGTCCAGGAAATCATAATGTACATCGTCGGGCAGGTAATCGTCAAGATTGTTATAACCGGGCGCCATCCTCGGATCGACGCTAGGCACCTTGAGCGGGGGGCACGATTGCTTTGCTTGTTCGCCGAGCTGGGCAATTTGTTTCCCAGCTACTCGTCGTTCTTTCAGCCTTTGATCACTGACTGTACTTTCCGACCGCGACGCTTCGGCCCATGTCTTTGCAATAATGCGCTCATAGTTGCCTTTCAGCGGAGACTTGGGTGGTTTTGCCAGGGCAGCCAGAGTGCGCTTCACTTTCACCGGATCTACCTTCTCCTTCGGAGGTGGATGTCTCCGTGCTTTCAACCCTTGAAACCAGTCATCCTTCTCGGTTCGCGCAATCCTCGCGTTCTCCTCCGGGGTCATCTCGTATGGTAACTTCTCTGGAGTCTTCAGAGAAGGACCGAATCTGTATTTTCTCCCGCCTCTGGCTGTACTGCTAGACGCCGGCAGAGCAGACGGAGCGGCAGTCTTCTTGACTTGCTTACGAGGCGGAGGAGAAGGACTACGACGCGCCGGAGCAGCTGCCGGAGCGGCGGCGGGTCTCTTCCGCCCTTGCTGACGAGGCGGAGAAGGAGTAGGCTGGCTGCTCGGGCGCGTCGGCGCAGGCGGAGAAGGAGGCGGAGTGCCGCCACGCGTCGGAGAAGGAGCCGGCCGAGGGCCCTGATCGTCACTCGCCGGAGGAGGAGGCGGTGGAGGAGGCGGAGTGCCCTGACTCGGCGGAGGAGGAGGAGGAGGCGGAGGCGTCCAGTTTGGAAGCTTGATGAGCTCCTTCCGCCATAGGCATGGAGTCTTCAGAGCAGAACCCAGCCGAGTCTCCCCTTCTCCGGTAGGGTGGTCAAGCGGGAGGTCCTCAATTCCCTCCGTTATTTCGTCCACCATCACCTTAGCATATCCTTCTGGAATCGGCTGGCAGTGAAAAGTTGCTTCGGGTTCATTAGGAAAAACAGAGCCAACAGCCGCCTTGACCTTCATATTCATCCATTGCGTCATAAGGTGGCAAATTTGAGCCTCCGTAATAGCATCCACGGGATAGCTGGTAGGAGCCGTCAAGACAAGCTCCGGCTGAAGCAGCTCGGTGGAAGCCACGCTGCTTCTCCGCTGAGATGGCGGGGTAGCTTCAGGGGAAGCTTCGGCGGTTCGTTTGCTGCGATTTGCTTCTCGTTCCTCTATCCCGAGTACCCTTTCTTTAAGCGCCTGCAGTTCGGACTGCTGCACTTTCTTCCTCCTCTCCTGGCTTTTGTAACCGCCTGCGTCCGGAAACCCAGCCTTCCACGGAATGGAGCCTGGCGTGCCTCGTGTCCGTCCAGGGTGCTCAGGATTTCCGAGGGCCTTTGTGAGCTCGTCGCTCTCTTTATCTGGAAGGAATGTCCCTTTCTGCGCTGCAGCGATATAGTACCGAATCTTCTTCAAGGGTATGTCAAGTTGCTCATCCGTCCAAATGGACTTCCCTGTTACAGGGTCCAAGGTTCCGCCAGCCCCGAAGAACCAAGTCCGGCAACGGTCTGGCCAGCTCATTGTCTCTGGTTCGATCCCTTTTGCAAGAAGATCATTTTCTGCCTTCCACTGCAGCAATTCCAGTACGGTACCGAGCTTTGTGTTGCCATCTTCGCAATTGGGGTACAACCCTTTTTTGTGATCCTCTAACATGCGATCGAACTTCAGCTTCTCCTTTTGACTTTCACATTGCGTCCTTGCATCGACAATGACCCGGCGGAGATCATCATCATCGGGCACATCGTCTGGTTCCTCTTGATCTTCAGCACCTTCACCCGTTGCAGCATCATTGGGCACATCGTCTGGTTCCTCTTGATCTTCACCAGCTCCCCCCGTTGCAGCATCACGGTATTCAGGGGCACGTAGTTGTCATCGTACTCTTCTTCTTCGTCGTCTTCCATCATAACCCCTATTTCTCCGTGCCTCGTCCAAACATTATAGTGTGGCATGAAACCCTTGTAAAGTAGGTGGGTGTGAAGGATTTTCCGGTCAGAGTAAGACTTCGTATTCCCACAATCAGGGCATGGACAACACATAAAACCATTCCGCTTGTTTGCCTCAGCCGCATCGAGAAACTCATGCACGCCCTTAATGTACTCAGAGGTGTGTCTGTCACCGTACATCCATTGCCGGTTCATCTGCGTGCATTATATATAATTAAGTGTCCAAATTAATAGAAGTTCATCATCACATGCATTAAAAGCAAAGTACATACATAGTTCTCATCTAACAACATATAGCTCTCCAGAGCATCTAATTAATTAAACCATACATTGAAACTATGTAAAACATTTTAGTGCGAAAACAAAGGTGATCATAATCGCAACCAAGGTAACAATTGATCCAACGGCATAATGATACCAAGCCTCGGTATGAATGGCATATTTTCTAATCTTTCTAATCTTCAAGCGCATTGCATCCATCTTGATCTTGTGATCATCGACGACATCCGCAACATGCAACTCCAATATCATCTTCTCCTCCTCATTTTTTTTATTTTTTCCTTCAAGAAATTGTTTTCTTCTTCAACTAAATTTAACCTCTCGACAATAGGGTCGGTTGGAATTTCCGGTTCACATACATCCTAGACAAATAAAATCTATGTCACGTTGGTCCGCATAATTTTCATAAACAATAAATGAAGCAATAGTTATAAAGATTAATGTATATACCACATCCGAATCATAGACAGGACGAGGGCCGACGGGGGCGGATACCAAAACCATCGCACTATATAAGATGCAATAATAAAAGTAAGAAAATGATACAAGTATCTATCTAAACATACAAGTAACAATATTTTTCCTTTCAGAAAGAAGATAAGAACAAGAGGCTCACCACGGTGGTGTCGGTGATGAGATCGGCGCGGGTGATGGACGGCGGTGAAGACAGGGGTGGGGCGTGAGGAAAATGGAGCTTTGAGGAAAATGGAGCTTTGAGGTCGAGCTTCGAGGGGAGAAAGCTTAACTAGTGTGGCTCGGCCATTTCATTGAACACCTCATGTGCATAGGAGGTGAGCTAGAGCACCACAAACACCTCCCCTCGCCGGCCCAGAAAAACAGAGCACTGGAGTGCTCTGCTCGCGGGCGAGGGTATATATAGGTAGCACAATTGGTCCCGGTTCGTGGCATGGACCGGGACTAAAGGGGAGCCTTTGGTCCCGGTTCAGGCCCCCAACCGGGACCAATGGTGGTGGGCCAGGAGCCAGGCCCATTGGTCCCGGTTCGTCCCACCAACCGGGACCAAAAGGTCCAGAAGAACTGGGACAAATGGCCCACGTGGCCCGGCCGGCCCCCTGGGCTCACGAACCGGACCAATGCCCCCATTGGTCCCGGTTCTCGTCTGAATCGGGACTAATGGGCTGCCCCGGCCTGTACCGTTGCCCCCTTTTCTACTAGTGGAGCGAGATACTGCAAACTAGATGACGCAGCAAGGCACACATCTACTTGTAGTCTCCCGGACCTACTACTCTGTGCTCTTGCCCTAAACGATGCTTCCTCAATCAAATACCTAGACAACTTTTGCCTAGGCGTGGTGCCTTGCGTGATGGCCACAATTAGGTTTGTTACACGAGTCTTCAGACCATGTGAATGAACATCTTCCTGGATGCCCACTATTCCAAACATGCTACATGTGTTTTAACTCGTAGATCAATGGGCACTGCTTCCTCTTGTCTTAAGTCTCACATTTGAGAGATGGTGTAAGTATGAGGCCATAGGAAGAAGAGCCCCCGACAACCATGTAGATATATATCGAGCTAAGATTGAAGGTAGTACATCCCTAATATTTACATAACGCGATTGGAGGTTTGTGTGTAGTAATTATGTAAAAGGCCCAAAATTAATATCCGAATTCACGTTTGAATAAGATAGTTGTTGTATACTATCCTTTAATAAAAAAGAAGTGTAAATGCATTCAATTCAATAGTCATAGCATCCGTATAAAGAGAATAACGTTGGCTACAAATATTGGAATGCATAAAGTACTAGGCCTCCCTGCTCTTCTGAAAATATGACTGAATGAATTATATGTTTGCTTACATGGTCCTTTCCTTTCTGATGTGTGTGCGTTTTGTGTTAACATGTGCTCTATTTATGTGTGGTAGCTTTTTGTTGTGTTTGATAAGGATGGTACTATGATGTAGGGTTGTTGGCTAGACACAGTTGTCGCAAGAGAGCGCGGCTTATCTCATAGGTGTGCCATGCATGTTCTGCTACTAGCTGTATATCTTATCTTTATATTCCCGTTTTCTTCTATTTTCTGTTTTGGTCGGCCTACTTCACATAGGATGTATTTGGTGTTGGCAGCTAGAGGGATTAAGTCCCACAAAAAATGATCACCCCACATAAATAAATTAAAGGAGAACAAGGCTAGTCCGGAAATATACGGGGCAGGGGAAAGATGATAGCAAGGGGCCTTTGTTGACACACAAAGAAAATTTCCAATACATAGCACAGGTTGATGATCTTGTAGTCCTGAAGAACCCAGACTGATAGTTCAGAACCACAAGCACCAGTGTTGTTTGCAAAATAGAACTTCCTCTGATGGAAAATATCATTGATAAAATCATCATCATAGTATGGTCGCTTAGGAATATCAATGATCCACGAAATATTTCCTTCAACATCAACAGCTACTATTAAGTTATCGAAGGCAGCCAAATGCAGGACCCCATTTAGTAAAACGCTTCTCGAGTTCCACGGGATTGCAAATGAAATCGTGTTCCGCGACAGTTCTCTTGATCGACAAATAGAGTCTAGTGTTAGTTTTAGAATCAATTCAAACGAAAATGCGTCTATGATATTTGTGTTAATGAACCCAATATCACCGATTAGTCTTTTCTTCGGTTCGGCGATCTTCAATCTGCATAATATAGTGAGGATAATTATAAATACATGCAATGAAAGAGTTGACCTATATATAGAGACTTAATGACAGAAGTAGTACTTACAGACAGTAGCAAGTGACCGTTAATTTATCAAGGGCCCTCTGATTGAAAAAATGGAAGAACTCCTCAAATGGAACATTCAACAGATCAGTTCCAACGAGGTCATGCTCCTCTTTAACTCTCAGCGTCAAAGTATTCCTCCCCCCGGACTCTCTGCAGGTTTTCATGTACCAATCATGGAATCTTTGCATCATCGTTGTTAGAGACCTTTCATCTTTGACGAGAGGCTTCCCGTACTCGTATCTGTGTTCTTCCACCTCCAAGAATTCATAATGTACATCATCGGGCAGGTAATCATCAAGATTGTTATAACCGGGCACCATCCTCGAATCGTTAGCGACGATATCGCTAGACACCTTGAGCCGGGGGGGGCGATTGGTTCGCTTGTTCACCTAGCTGGGCAATTTTTTTCCCAGCTCATCGTTCCGCTAACCTTTGATCACTAACAATACTTCCCGACCGCTCTGCTTCGATAAATGACCTTTCAATAAAGCGCTCATAGTTGCCTTTCGGCGGAGACTTTTGTGGTTTCTTCAGGGCTTCCAGAGTGCGCTTCGCTTTCACCGGATCTACCTTCTCCTCTGGAGGTAGATGTTTCTTTGCTTTCACCCCTTCAAAGAAGTTCCTCACTTCGTGTCGGACGATCTGCTCGTTTTCCTCCGGGGTCATCTCGTATGGTAAATTCTCTGGAGTCTTCGGAGAAGGACCGAATCTGTATTGCCTCCCACCTCTGGATGTACTGCTAGACGCCGGAGCAGACGAAGCGGCTGCGGCTGTCTTCTTTCCTTTCTTATGAGGAGGAGGACTATGATGCGCCGGAGCAGCCTGCTACCTCTTTTAGCACTGCGTTGCTTTTCCCCGCAGAGGAAAGGATGATGCAGCAAAGTAGCGTAAGTATTTCCCTCAGTTTTTGAGAACCAAGGTATGAATCCAGTAGGAGGCTACGCGCGAGTCCCTCGTACCTCCACAGAAACAAATAAATCCTCGCAACCAACGCAAATAGGGGTTGTCAATCCCTATAGGGCCACTTACGAGAGTGAGATCTGATAGATATGATAAGATAATATTTTTGGTATTTTTATGATAAAGATGCAAAGTAAAATGAAAGCGAAGTAAATAACTAAGTAGTAGGAGATTGATATGATAAAGATAGACCCGGGGGCCATAGGTTTCACTAGTAGCTTCTCTCGAGAGCATAAGTATTCTACGGTGGGCAAACAAATTACTGTTGAGCAATTGACAGAAGTGAGCATAGTTATGAGAATATCTAGGTATGATGATGTATATAGGCATCACATCCGAGGCAAGTAGACCGACTCCTGCCTGCATCTACTACTATTACTCCACTCATCGACCGCTATCCAGCATGCATCTAGAGTATTAAGTTAAAAACAGAGTAACGCCTTAAGCAAGATGACATGATGTAGAGGGATAGACTCATGCAATATGAAGAAAACCCGATCTTGTTATCCTCGATGGAAACAATACAATACGTGCCTTGCTGCCCTTACTGTCACCGGGAAAGGACACCGCAAGATTGAACCCAAAGCTAAGCACTTCTCCCATTGCAAGAAAGATCAATCTAGTAGGACAAACCAAACTGATAATTCGAAGTGACTTGCAAATATAACCAATCATACATAAAAGAATTCAGAGAAGATTCAAATATTATTCATAGATAGACTTGATCATAAACCCACAATTCATCGATCTCAACAAACACACAGCAAAAAGAAGATTACATCGAATAGATCTCCACAAGAGAGGGGGAGAACATTGTATTGAGATCCAAAAAGAGAGAAGAAGCCATCTAGCTACTAACTATGGACCCGTAGGTCTGAAGTAAACTACTCACACTTCATCGGAGAGGCTATGGTGTTGATGTAGAAGCCCTCCGTGATCGATGCCCCCTCCGGCGGAGCTCCGGAACAGGCCCCAAGATGGGATCTCGTGGATACAGAAAGTTACAGCGGTGGAATTAGGGTTTTGGCTCCTCTTCTGATCGTTTGGGGGTACGTGGTATATATAGGAGGAAGAAGTACGTCGGTGGAGCAACAGGGGCCCCACAAGGGTGGAGGGTGCGCCTGGGGGGGGGGGGGGTAGGCGCGCCCCCTACCTCATGGGCTCCTATTAGCTGGCTTGACGTAGGGTCCAAGTCTCCTGAGTTGTATTCGGTGAGAAAATCACGTTCCCGAAGGTTTCATTCCGTTTGGACTCCATTTGATATTTCTTTTCTTCGAAACCCTAAAACAGGCAAAAAAACAACAATTCTGGACTGGGCCTCCGATTAATAGGTTAGTCCCAAAAATAATATAAAAGTGGATAATAAAGGCCAATAATGTCCAAAACAGTAGATAATATAGCATGGAGCAATCAAAAATTATAGATACGTTGGAGACGTATCAAGCATCCCCAAGCTTAATTCCTGCTCGTCCTTGAGTAGGTAAATGATAAAAACGGAATTTTTGATGCGGAGTGCTACTTGGCATAATTTTAATGTAATTCTTCTTAATTGTGGTATGAATATTCAGATCCGAAAGATTCAAGACAAAAGTTCATATTGACATAAAAATGATAATACTTCAAGCATACTAACTAAGCAATTATGTTTTCTCAAAATAACATGGCCAAAGAAAGTTCATCCCTACAAAATCATATGGTTTAGTCATGTTTCATTTTCGTCACACAAGAATGCTATCATCATGCACAACCCCGATGACAAGCCAAGCAATTGTTTCATACTTTAGTAATCTCAAACCTATAAACTTTTACGCGATATATGAGTGCGAGCCATGGACATAGCACTATAGGTGGAATATAATATAATGAGGGGGGTTATGTGGAGAAGACAAAAAAAGAAAGTCTCACATCAATAAGGCTAATCAATGGGCTATGGAGATGCCCACCGATTGATGTTAATGCAAGGAGTAGGGATTGCCATGCGACGGATGCACTAGAGCTATAAATGTATGAAAGCTCAACAAAAGAAACTAGTGGGTGTGCATCCGACTTGTTTGCTCATGAAGACCTAGGGCACTTGAGGAGGCCCATTGTTGGAATATACAAGCCAAGTTCTATAATGAAAAATTCCCACTAGTATATGAAAGTGATAACATGAGAGACTCACTACTATGAAGATCATGGTGCTACTTTGAAGCACAAGTGTGGCAAAGGATAGTAACATTGTCCCTTCTCTCTTTTTCTCTCATTTTTTTGGGCCTTCTCTTTTTTATGGCCTTTCTCTTTTTTTATTCCTCACTTGGGACAATGTTCTAGAAAATGATGATCATCACACTTCTATTTATTTACAACTCAATGATTACAACTCGATACTAGAACAAAAGATGACTCTACATGAATGCCTTCAGCAGTGTACCGGGATATGCAATGAACCAAGAGTGACATGTATGATAGAATTATGAACGGTGGCTTTGCCACAAATACTATGTCAACTACATGACCATGCTAAGCAATATGACAATGATGAATGTGTCATGATGAACGGAATGATGGAAAGTTGCATGGCAATATATCTCGGAATGGCTATGGAAATGCCATAATATGTAGGTATGGTGGCTGTTTTGAGGAAGATATAAGGAGGTTTATGTGTGAAAGAGCGTATCATATCATGGGGTTTGGATGCACCGGCGAAGTTTGCACCAACTCTCAATGTGAGAAAGGGCAATGCACGGTACCGAAGAGGCTAGCAAGGATGGAAGGGTGAGAGTGCATACAATCCATGGACTCAACATTAGTCATAAAGAACTCACATACTTATTTCAAAAATCTACAAGTCATCAAAAACCTCGGTACTACGCACATGCTCCTAGGGGGATAGATTGGTAGGAAAAGACCATCGCTCGTCCCCGGCCGCCACTCATAAGGAAGACAATCAAATAACACCTCATGTTTCAAATTTGTTGCATAACGTTTACCATACGTGCATTGCTATGGGACTTGAAAACCTCAACACAAGTATTTCTCAATTTCACAACTACCTCCATGTCTCAAAACAATCATCAAGCATCAAACTTCTCTTAGTATTCAACACACTCATAAGAAAGTTTTATTATTAATCTTGCATACCAAGCATATTAGGATTTTAAGCAAATTACCATGCTATTAAGACTCTCAAAATAATCTAAGTGAAGCATGAGAGATCAATAGTTTCTATAAAACAAATCCACCACCGTGCTCTAAAAGATATAAGTGAAGCACTAGAGCAAAATTATATAACTCAAAAGATATAAGCGAAGCACATAGAGTATTCTAACAAATTCCAAATCATGTATGGCTCTCTCAAAATGTGTGTACAGCAAGGATTATTGTGGTCAACTAACAAGCAAAGACTCAAATAATACAAGACGCTCCAAGCAAAACACATATCATGTGGTAAATAAAAATATAGCTCCAAGTAAAGTTACCGATAGAAGTAGATGAAAGAGGGGATGCCTTCCGGGGCATCCCCAAGCTTTGGCTTTTAGGTGTACTTAGATTATCTTGGGGGTGCCATGGGCATCCCCGAGCTTAGGATCTTGCCACTCCTTGTTCCATAATCCATCAAATCTTTACCCAAAACTTGAAAACTTCACAACACAAAACTTAAAGTAGAAAACTCGTGAGCTCCGTTAGCGAAAGAAAAACAAAAGACCACTTCAAGGTACTGTAATGAACTCATTATTTATTTATATGGGTGTTATACCTACTGTATTCCAACTTCTCTATGGTTCATAAACTATTTTACTAGCCATAGATTCATCAAAATAAGGAAACAACATACGCAAAACAGAATCTGTCAAAAACAGAACAGTCTGTAGTAATCTGTAGCTAGCGCACGATCTGTAACCCCCAAAATTCTAAAATAAATTTCAGGACGTGAGGAATTTATCTATTAATCATCTGAAAAAATAATTAACTAAATATGACTTTCCAAATAAAAATGACAGCACTTCTCGTGAGCGCTAAAGTTTCTGTTTTTTACAGCAAGTTCAACAAGACTTTCCCCAAGTCTTCCCAACGGTTCTACCTGGAACAAACACTAATTAAACACAAAAACACAACCAAAACAGAGGCTAAATAATTTATTTATTACTAAGCAGGAGCAAAAAGCAATGAATAAAAATAAAATTGTGTTGCCTCCCAACAAGCGCTATCGTTTAACGCCCCTAGCTAGGCATAACAAGCAAGAATAGATCTAGGTATTGCCATCTTTGGTACGCAATCCATAAGTGGCTCTCATAATAGATTCATAAGGTAATTTAATTTTATTTCTAGGAAAGTGTTTCATGCATTTCCTTAACGTAAATTGGAATCTATTATTTCCTTCCTTCATATCAATAATTGCACCAATCGTTCTAAGGAAAGGTCTACCAAGAATAATAGGACATGTAGGATTGCAATCTATGTCAAGAACAATAAAATCTATGGGCACATAATTCATATTTGCAAAAATAAGAACATTATTCATTCTTCCCATAGGTTTCTTAATAGTGGAATCCGCAAGGTGCAAGTTTAGAGAGAAATCATCAAAATCACGGAAACCTAACAAATTACACAAAGTCTTTGGAATCGTGGAAACACTAGCACCCAAATCACATAAAGCATAGCATTCACGATCTTTAATTTTAATTTTAATAGTTGGTTCCCACTCAACATAAAGTTTTCTAGGGATAGAAACTTCTAATTCAAGTTTTTCTTCATAAGATTGCATCAAGGCATCAACGATATGTTTAGTAAACGCTTTATTTTGACTATAAGCATGAGGAGAATTTAGCACGGATTGCAACATGGAAATACAATCAATAAAAGAGCAATTTTCATAGTTAAATTCCTTGAAATCCATAATAGTGGGTTTAGCAACATCTAGGGTCTTAATTTCTTCAATCCCACTTTTATCAAATTTAGCATCAAGATCAAAAGATTCAGAATTCTTGGAACGCCTTCTAGGTAAAGGTGGATCATATTCAGTCCCATCATTTTCAAGATTCATATTGCAAAACAAAGATTTAATAGGGGACACATCAATAACTTTTAGATCTTCATCATTATTTTCATAGGAACTAGAAGAACACGTTTTTATAAAGGCATCTTTCTTAGCACGCATCCTAGCGGTTCTTTCTTTGCACTCATCAATGGAAATTCTCATGGCTTTGAGAGACTCATTGATATCATGCTTAGGTGGAATAGATCTAAGTTTCAAAGAATCAACATCAAGACCAATTCTATCAACGTTCCTAGCCAAATCATCAATCTTAAGCAATTTTTCTTCAATCATAGCATTAAAATTCTTTTGCAAAGTAATAAATTCTTTAATATTAGAATCAAAATCAGAGGGCATCTTATTATAATTTCCATAAGAATTGTTGTAGGAATTACCATAATTATTAGAGGGATTACTAGGATAAGGCCTACGATTGAAATGTCCTCTATACGCATTATTACAAAAATTGTTCCTACCAACAAAATTCACATCCATAGATTCATTATTATTCTCAATCATAGTAGACAAGGGCATATCATTAGGATCAGAAGAAACACTCTTATTAGCAAATAATTTCATAAGTTCATCCATCTTTCCACTCAAAACATTAATTTCTTCTATCGCGTGCACCTTTTTATTAGTAGATCTTTCAGTATGCCATTGAGAATAATTAACCATAATATTATCTAGGATTTTAGTAGCTTCTCCTAAGGTGATTCCCATAAAAGTGCCTCCCACGGCCGAATCTAAAAGATTTCTAGAAGAAAAATTCAATCCGGCATAAAAAATTGTATAATCATCCACAAGTTTAAACCATGAGTAGGGAAATTATGTATAATTAATTTCATTCTCTCCCAAGCTTGTGCAAAATGTTCATGATCAAGTTGCTTAAAGTTCATAATATCGTTTCTAAGAGAGATGATCTTAGTGGGAGGAAAATACTTAGAGATAAAAGCATCTTTGCATGTGTTCCATGAATCAATACTATTTTTAGGCAAAGACAAAAACCAAGCTTTAGCACGATCTCTAAGAGAAAAAGGAAATAGATTCAATTTAACAATATCATTATCCACATCTTTCTTCTTTTGCATGTCACATAAATCAACGAAGCTATTTAGATGGCTAGTTGCATCTTCACTAGGAAGGCCGGAAAACGGATCTTTCATAACAAGATTCAGCAAAGCAGTATTAATTTCACAAGATTCAGCATCGGTAAGAGGAGCAATAGGAGTGCTAATAAAATCATTGTTGTCGGTATTGGTGAAGTCACACAATTTAGTATTATCTTGAGCCATCGCGACAAACAAGCAAACTAACACACAAGCAAACAAAAAGCAAGCGGACAAAAAGGGGCAAATAGAGAAAGAGAGGGAGGATAGAGAGAGAGGGCGAATAAAACGGCAAGGATGAATTGGGGGGGAGAGGAAAACGAGAGGCAAATGGCAAATAATATAATGCGGGAGATAAGAGTATGTGATGGGTACTTGGTATGTTGACTTTTGCGTAGACCTCCCTGGCAACGGCGCCAGAAATCCTTCTTGCTACCTCTTTTAGGACTGCGTTGGTTTTCCCCGAAGAGGAAGGGATGATGCAGCAAAGTAGCGTAAGTATTTCCCTCGGTTTTTGAGAACCAAGGTATCAATCCAGTAGGAGGCTACGCGCGAGTCCCGCGTACCTGCACAAAACAAATAAATCCTCGCAACCAACGCAAATAGGGGTTGTCAATCCCTATAGGGCCACTTACAAGAATGAGATCTGATAGATATGATAAGATAATATTTTTGGTATTTTTATGATAAAGATGCAAAGTAAAATAAAAGCGAAGTAAATAGCAAAGTAAATAACTAAGCAGTAGGAGATTGATATGATAAAGATAGACCCGGGGGCCATAGATTTCACTAGTGGCTTCTCTCGAGAGCATACGTATTCTACGGTGGGTGAACAAATTACTGTTGAGCAATTGACAGAATTGAGCATAGTTATGAGAATATCTAGGTATGATCATGTATATAGGCATCACGTCCGAGACAAGTAGACCGACTCCTGCCTGCATCTACTACTATTACTCCACTCATCGACTGCTATCCAGCATGCATCTAGAGTATTAAGTTAAAAGCAGAGTAACGTCTTAAGCAAGATGACATGATGTAGAGGGATAGAGTCATGCAATATGAAGAAAAACCCCATCTTGTTATCCTCGATGGCAACAATACAATACGTGCCTTGCTGCCCTTACTGTCACCGGGAAAGGACACCACAAGATTGAACCCAAAGCTAAGCACTTCTCCCATTGCAAGAAAGATCAATCTAGTAGGCCAAACCAAATTGATAATTCGAAGAGACTTGCAAAGATAACCAATCATACATAAAAGAATTCTGAGAAGATTCAAATATTATTGATAGATAGACTTGATCATAAACCCACAATTCATCGGTCTCAACAAACACACCGCAAAAAGAAGATTACATCGAATAGATCTCCACAAGAGAGGGGGAGAACATTGAATTGAGATGTAGAAAGAGAGAAGAAGCCATCTAGCTACTAACTATGGACACGTAGGTCTGAAGTAAACTACTCACACTTCATCGGAGAAGCTATGGTGTTCATGTAGAAGCCCTCCATGATCGATGCCCCCTCCGGTGGAGCTCCAGAATAGGCCCCAAGATGGGATCTCGTGGATACAGAAAGTTACAAAGGTGGAACTAGGGTTTTGGTTCCTCTTCTGAACGTTTGGGGGTACGTGGGTATATATGGGAGGAAGAAGTACGTCGGTGGAGCAACAGGGGCCCCACGAGGGTGGAGGGTGCCCCTGGGGGTGGGGGGGGGGGGTAGTCGCGCCCCCTACCTCGTGGGCTCCTATTAGCTGGCTTGATGTAGGGTCCAAGTCTCCTGAGTTGTATTCGGTGAGAAAATCACGTTCCCGAAGGTTTCATTCCATTTGGACTTCGTTTGATATTCCTTTTCTTCGAAACCCTAAAATAGGCAAAAAATAGCAATTCTAGGCTGGGCTTCCAGTTAATAGGTTAGTCCCAAAAAATATAAAAGTGGATAATAAAGCCCAATAATGTCCAAAATAGCAGATAATATAGCATGGAGCAATCAAAAATTATAGATACGTTGGAGACGTATCACAGTCGGGGCAGCGGCGGGTCTCTTCCGCCCTTGCTGGCGAGGCGGAGAAGGAGGAGGCTGGTGGCTGCTCGGGCACGCCGGCGCAGGCGAAGAAGGAGGCGGAGTGCTGCCACGCACTGGAGAAGGAGGCTGACTGCCCTGATCACTCGCCGGAGGAGGAGGCGGTGGAGGAGGCGGAGTGCCCTGACTCGCCGGAGGGGGAGGAGGAGGCGGAGGCGTCCAGTTCGGAAGGTTGATGAGCTCCTTCCGCCATAGGCATGGAGTCTTCAGACAAGAACCTAGCCAAGTCTCCCCGTCACCCGTAGGGTTGTCAAGCTGGAGGTCCTCAAATCCTTCTGTGATTTCATCCACCATCACCCTAGCATATCCTTCTGGAATTGGCTGGCAGTGAAAAGTTGCACCAGGTTCAGGAGGTGCAACAGAGCCAACAGCCGCCTTGACTTTAAATTCCATCCACTGCGTCATAAGGTGGCAATTCTGAGACTCCGTGATAGCATCCACAGGGTAGCTAGCAGGAGCCGTGAAGACAGGCTCCTGAAGCAGCTCCGTGGAAGCCACGCTGCTTCTCCGCTGATATGGCGGGGTAGGTTCGGGTGTAGGAGCTTCGGCAGGTCGCATGCTGCGGGCCTCGTCTCATTCCTCTAGCGCTTGTACCCTTGCGTGCAGCGCCTGTAGTTGGGTCAACTCCTTTTTCTTCTTCCTCTCCCGGCGTTTGTAACCGCCTGCGTCGGGAAATCCAGCCTTCCACGAAAGGGAGCCTGGCGTGCCTCGGGTCCGTCCGGGGAGCTCAGGATTCCCGAGGGCCTCTGTGAGCTCGTCGTTCTCTCTGTCCGAAATGAACGTCCCTTGCTGCGACTTTTCGATATACTCCTAAAGCTTCTCGATGGGTGTGTTCAGCTGCTTGTTGGTCCAAACGCACTTCCCTGTTACAGGGTCCAATTTTCACCCAACCCCGAAGAACCAAGTCCTGCAACGGTCTGGCCAGCGTTGCCTCTCTGGTTCGATCCCTTTATCAATGAGGTCATTCTCAGCCTTGTCGCACAACGGCCGGGCTTTCAGGTAACCACCTGTGTGTGCGATGGTGATGCTTCTTCCTTGCAACATTTTTCTTGTTTGTCGCTGAGATATTCGATGCTCTCTCAGATTTCTTTTTGGTGACAAATGCGGCCCATTGATCTTTGATCTTCTCAAATTGGCTGATGAATTCTGGAGTCTTGTCTTGGTGACAAACGATGATTTTAGCTCATTCTTCCACCTCCTGAATAGCTCAACCATCTTCTTAAGAGCATAAGCCTTGATCATTGGCTTTTTAACTGGATTCTCTGGATCCTCCTCTGGCGGGAAGGTGAAATTTTCCTGCAGCGCGGTCCAAACATCAGCTTTCTGCCTATCGCTGACATAAGACACCTGAGAGTCTTTGTCCTTAGGCTTCAACCATTGCTCGATGCTGATCGGGATCATGTCCCTAACTAGAACCCCACATTGAGCATTAATTTTTTTGCTTGGTCTGGAGGGGTTCAATCGGTTGGCCAGCGCGATCAATTTCGATGATCGTGTACCTTTCATCCGCGCGCAACTTTATCTTCGGGCCTCGTCTCCTTACCGAAGTGTTGCTCGATCCGGAGGGCTAGAAAAGAAGAAAAATAAGAGAGTTAATATGTGTACATACGGAAAACAATTAATGCATCAATTAGTTATAGTCAGCACATGCTTAATTAATTAATATATATACCTGGGCGGACTCCGTTCGGTCACCAGAGCTGTCATCACGGTGTCCTCCCCCCTCCATTCGATCACCGGAGCTGTCATCACGGTGTCCTTCCCCCTCCATTCGGTCACCGGAGCCGTCATCACGGTCCTTCCTCCTCCGTTGTTTGATCATCGTCGTAGCCTGCTTCTTCATCCTGTCTTTCCAGACCATCGGTGCATTTGTCGTTGAGAAGCGACAAGACGACATCACTTCCGTGTGCGATTATCTCCCCCAACACCGCTTCTGTTGCTTCCTCTCGGGGGTGCGGATCCATAGTTTCTGCAAATATTTACAACATGGCAATTATTATTCGAACATGACAGATGGATATATTAGTGGCAAATGTAGAACTAGCTAGCTAAGCATAATAAGGAATCATATTAGTGGTCTGGCCTCGACGCTTCTCTAGGGTTTGGGGTGGCCTCGGGAACGCTTCAAGGATTTGGGGTGGCCTCAACAATGCTTCAAGGGTTCGGGGTGGCCTCGACGACAACGCTCTTTTAACTTGGTAAATTTGGGTGGCCTCAAGAGAGTTTGTCGATTGGGTAGGGGCGCGGCGGGAGGGGGTAGGAGACCGACATCGTTTTTTCTAGGGTTTGGGTGTCCTCGAGAGTTTTGGTCGAGCGAGAGGGTCGGGGGGGTGCTCCCGACGTCCCCCCTCACTTTAACAAAGAACTAACTTAAAAAAAGACGTGCTTCGCCGCGGGTGCTCGATCGGTGCGACGTGGACTCGGTGGAAACACTTTATGAAAATATGGTGGTGGCCGGGCTGGGCGGTTTTATTTTCCTTCTTCATTTTTTCCTTTTTTTTCTTATATGTTTGTTTTCGTTTTCATTCTACATTTTCGTACATATGAAAAGAAATAAAGTTTCTATACGAAAGTGCACAATTTTTATGAACAAATTACAACATCTAAATTAACTATACATCTAAATAAATATAATTACATATCTGAAATTTTCCTAATCTTAAAACTAAACTAAACATAAACTAAAATAATATAACTACACATCCATCCATACATACATACACATACATATACATCTACATTATATATGAAAAAAAATCTAACTTCTGCATATTCATTTATGAACAAATTACAACAACTCAATTAGCTACTCATCTAAACTACACATCTAAATTAGGAAAATTCATATGAGCTCACTAAGGGGCGGCGATCGACTAGGAGGCAGGCCACGGGGGCGACGATGAGGTGCGCGGCGACGAGGAGGCAGGGGGCGGCGACGGTGAGGGACGCGTCGACGGGAGACAACGAGGAGGCAGGGGGCGGGTGGGGCGCGGCGACGGGTGACGAGGAGGCAGGGGCGCGGGGCGGCGACGGCGTCTGGGCGGCGCGGGACGGCGTCGAAGGCAGGGGCGACGACGGCGAGGCGTAGAGGGGCAGCCTGGCGGCATCGTCGGGGCGGGGAAGACGAACTGAATGAAGAATTTCACAAGTGCTAGTTATATAGACGAAGCATTGGTCCCGGTTCGTGACACCAACCGAGACGAATGCAACCTTTAGTACCGGTTGGTGCCACCAACCGGGACCAAAGGCCTTGTCCCGTCGGCGTCAAAAGTTTAGTCCCACCTCGCTAGTTGACAGAGCTCGAGAGTGCTTTATAAGCGCTCCTGCGCCCACCCTCTCGAGCTCGTCTCCACTGCAGGCTTCCGGGCCTAATATGTCACTTGTGCCTGTGGGCCAGCTGCAGGCCTAAATCCTGGCCTAATGGGGTTTCTAGTCGTATTCAGGCCGCTGTGGCCCAGTAGGTGGCATTTTTTTCTAGTTTTTTGTTTTGTTTTTTGCATTATTTATTTTCTTTTCTTTTTTGCTTTATTTCTTTTTTATGTTGTAGGGTCACTAAAATTGTAGACTTTCTGTTAGTGCCATTAAATTTCAAATTTGAATTCTTTTAAATTAGTGTGAATTACTAGTTTGTGAATAAGTTTACTAAAAAATAGTTTTTTGAGTGATTATTTTTCCAGCTATTTAACATTATTGTGTTTTATCATTATATTAAATTTGGTAATTTTTAGGTAATTTTAAATCTCTGTATTAATCAAGAACAGATTTTGTTATTTTACTTTTCCAATAAAGTTTTTAACAAAGAAAATTCTTTATGAAAATTATATTTGCCATTAATGTTTTGAACAAAAAATACTTTGATAATTTTAGTTGCATAAAATTTATATAATTTTAGTTTAAAAAATTATAGAGGTTTATAAAAACTTTTTAGTTGATTTCTTTTGCTATTAGAGTTTTGTTATTTTTCATGCATTTACTGATTTTTTTAACTTATTGACCTTGAAATTGAAAAGCACTACAAATGAACTCTAAAAAGGTGGAAAGTTAGCATGGTATCATCATTTCACCCACATAGCATGTACTAAAAAGTTGAGAGGGTTACGACAAAAATTGGATGCACTTCGTGTACAAAATGGATAATCTTTTTCAAGTATCAGGGTTTCGGACAAAAACTCATCTGTTACAAAGGGATTTCATTTTTTTGAACTTATTTCAACTCCAGACTTTTTGTGTGTTCAAAATGCACCATTCAAAGCCACATCATCAATTTTCAACCATTTCTGACTTCATTTGTTATTTTTCATGCATTTACTGATTTTTTTAGCTCAATGACCTTGAAATTAAAAAGCACTACAAAATGAAAATGTTGAAAGTTGGCATGGTATCATCATTTCACCCACATAGCATGTACTAAAAAGTTGACAGGGTTACAACAAAAACTGGATGCACTTCGTGTACAAAATGGACAATCTCTTTCGAAGTATAAGGGTTTCGGACGAAAACTCATGTGTTACAAAGGGGTTTAATTTTTTTGAACTTATTTGAACTCCAGACTTTTTGTGTGTTCAAAATGCACCATTCAAAGCTACATCATCAATTTTCAACCCTTTCTGACTTCATTTGTTATTTTTCATGCATTTACTGATTTTTTTGAGCTGAATGACCTTGAAATTGAAAAGCACTACAGATGAACTCTGAAAATGTTGAAAGTTGGCATGGTATCATCATTTCACCCACATAGCATGTACTGAAAAGTTGAGAGGGTTACGACAAAAACTGGATGCACTTCGTGTACAAAATGGACATTCTCTTTCGAAGTACAAAGGTTTCGGACGAAAACTCATCTGTTACGAAGGGATTTCATTTTTTGAACTTATTTCAACTCCAGACTTTTTGTGTGTTTAAAATGTACCATTCAAAGCCACATCATCAATTTTCAACCCTTTCTGACTTCATTTGTTATTTTTCATGCATTTACTGATTTTTTTAGCTGAATGACCTTAAAATTAAAAAGCACTACAAAATGAAAATGTTGAAAGTTGGCATGGTATCATCATTTCACCCACATAGCATGTACTAAAAAGTTGAGAGGGTTACGACAAAAACTGGATGCACTTCGTGTACAAAATGGACAATCTCTTTCAAAATATAAGGGTTTCGGACGAAAACTCATCTGTTACAAAGGGATTTCATTTTTTTGAACTTATTTGAATTCCAGACTTTGTGTGTGTTTTAAATGCATCATTCAAGGCCACATCATCAATTTTTGACCCTTTCTGACTTCATTTGTTATTTTTCATGCATTTACTGATTTTTTTGAGCTGAATGACCTTGAAATTGAAAAGCACTACAAATGAACTCTGAAAATGTTGAAAGTTGGCATGGTATCATCATTTCACCAACATAGCATGTACTAAAAAGTTGAGAGGGTTACGACAAAAACTGGATGCACTTCTTGTACAAAATGGACAATCTCTTTCGAAGTATCAGGGTTTCGGACGAAAACTCATCTGTTACAAAGGGATTTCATTTTTTTGAACTTATTTCAACTCCAGACTTTCTGTGTGTTCAAAATGCACCATTCAAAGCCACATGGATAGATAAGTGACCAAAATAATAGAAGTTCATCATCACATTATGTGTGTCAAAAACCATTACATATTCACATGGATAGATAAGTGACCAAATTAATAAAAGTTCATCATCACATTAAAAACAAAGTACATACATAGTTCTCATTGAACAACATATAGCTCTCCAGAGCATCTAGTTAAAGCATACATTGAAACTATGTGAAATCTTTCAATGCAACAATAAATGCGATCATAATCACAACCAAGGTAAAAATTGATCCAACGGCATAATGATACCAAGCCTCGGTATGAATGGCATATTTTCTAATCTTTCTCATCTTCAACCGCATTGCATCCATCTTGATCTTGTGATCATCGACGACATCCGCAACATGCAACTCCAATATCATCTTCTCCTCCTCAATTTTTTTATTTTTTTCCTTCAGGTAATTGTTTTCTTCTTCAACTAAATTTAACCTCTCAACAATAGGGTCGGTTGGAATTTCCGGTTCAACTACCTCCTACATAAATAAAATCTATGTCAACTTGATGGGCATAATTGTCATAAACAATAAATGAACCAAATAGTTATAAAAGATAACATATACCACATCCGAATCATATCCAGGACGAGGGCCGACGGGGGCGGATACCAAAACCATCGCACTACATAATAACAAGCAATAATAAAAGTAAGAAAATTAGACAAGTATCTATCTAAAGTAAGAAATTTTTTCTTTCAAAAGAAGATAAGAGGCTCACCACAGTGGTGCAGGCGACGAGATCGGCGCGGGCGATCGACGGCGGTGAAGACGGGGACGGGACGTGACGGACCGCTAAACCTAGACAAATCTCGGGGAAAATGGAGCTTGGAGGTCGAGCTTCGAGAGGAGAAAGCTTAACTAGCGTGGCTCGAGCATTTCATCGAACACCTCATGTGAATAGGAGGTGAGCTAGAGCACCCAAATGCCCTCTCCTCGCCGGCCAGAAAAAACAAAGCACTGTGGAGTGCTCTGCTGTAGCGACGGGGTATATATAGGCAACTCATTTGTCCCGGTTCATGGCTGGAACCGGGACTAAAGCCCAGCCTTCTGTCCCGGTTCGAGCCAAGAACCGGGACCAATGGTTGTGGGCCAGGAGAGCGGCCCATTGGTCCCGGTTTGTGCGTAGAACCGAGACAAATGGGTCCATACAAACCGGGACAAATGCCCACGAGGCCCTGGCCGGCCCCCTGGGCTCACGAAGCGGGACAAATGCATCCATTGGTCCTGGTTCGTGGAAGACCGGGACTAATGGGCTGGCCAGGCCCGAACGAAAGCCCCTTTTTCTACCAGTGTCATGTCGGTATAGCCAAATTTGCAGTTTTTTTCTTCTTCGAGAAATGGTTTTGCGGTTGGTTTTTCAGCCCTTCAATCATCCATGTGCCGAATAGAGGATGCATGCCAATGCAATGGGACGGGGAGGGCGATTCTCCCAGGTTGTTTTGGCATGGGCGCACACTACACAAGGTTTTTGAGACGTGCGGCTCCGCTTTCTTGTCTCCTTCATTATTGGGTATGTTGTCCATGCTCTCCTATTGGTGGTACGTCTTATTATTTATCTGTTTTAATCTGCCTAAATTTACATGGGCTTTGTTTTGTTTGTACATTGACATGTAACTTCATTGGCCGATTGATTGAATAAATACAACGAACAAGCAGAAAACAACTTCTTGGATAACGGAAATTCGCATGGCCAACAAGAAGTCAGGTCGCGCATGTTCTTCTAGTCTTCTCGACACGCAACTCTCGCTGTCCTCGACGACCAACTATCTGTCTAGTTGTGGTGCCTCTCGCAGCGGCTGTAATTAGGTCAATCACAACAATTATAACACCGCATCAATGAACATGTTCCTGGATGCCTACCATTCTCAAGAGTCTATGTTTGTAGCTCCAAGATCCTAAGGGTCATTGCTACATCTTTTTCCTCTTAATTCTCGACATTTGGAGATAGGGTAGGCGGAATTGCAGAAGGCTACATGAAGAAGACCGAGCTAAAGTTAATGATATACCGAGCTAAAGTTAAAGATATCACATCCTTATATTCACAGAACGGGGAGGTTGGTGTGGCGGGTACACATCATGAATATTTAAAGATCTTAAATCAAGATCATACTTTCTTAGTACAATAAAAATTAGCGCTTCAGTTATATGGTTGCTGTAGACTATCTTTAGTAGTAAAAAATTGAGTGTAAATGGGATTCTGGTTGTTGCAACCCATCTGGTCTAAGGAGAGCCACATGGTTGAAGCCATGACTGATTCTTAAGAAGGTAGGCTAGCGCACAGTATATGCTAGCTAGGCCAACTAACAAAACAACAACCTTGGGAAGAACCACATACACAGAACCGAACCGAGCAAGCCGAGTATGTTTCAACGACACCCACAATTGCTGAACCGCTACACGAACCATCTTCCTTTTACTCGAGTACTCCTTCCATCCAAAAATACTTGTCATCAAAATGGACAAAAAGAGATGTATCTAGATATACATCCCCTTTTATTCATTCTAATGACAAGTATTTTCGGACAGAGGGAGTATATGCAAGGACTTCCACAGTTGTTGAACTGCTACACGAACACCAGTTGCCCCCTCGCCGCCGCGGGTGGTCACCTTCGGCAAAGCCCGGTCTGGTGATGGGGGCGGAGGGGATTCGCCCTTCGCGGCCATTTTGTGGCGGCTGCCCGTCGGCCTGCAGCTGCGGCTGCGCCGGGGGCGGGGGGGGGGGGGGGGGGGGGGTAGTCCGGTCGAGCAGGCTGCTCTCTGCCGAAGTGGAGGTCGGCCAGGGGGGCGGCTCGGCCGTGGTGGCTAGCCATGGCGGATCTCGGGCACGCAGTGTTGGGGTTGTCCCCTCTGGTGGAAGGCAGTGGTGTGCTGCGGCTGGGTGTGGTGGGCGACGTGGTGCTACCGTCTGGTCAGTTCCTGCGTTGCGTAGGTTTCGGCAGCCCTGGCCAGGGTTTGCTCGAACGGCTGCGCTGGTGAAGGCACGGGGCGGGCCCTGGTGCAGAGGTGCTGGTCGTCTTGGGTGGTTGCTGGTTGTGTGGTAGCAGCTCGTTGCCGGGAGCATGGCTGGGCGTGGTGGTGCCGTATGCTTGCTCGCCTCGGCTCAGCTCGGATCTGGCAGGCCCGGTGTGGGATGGGTTGGATCCATCTGGATCTGGTCCGAGGTGGTGGGTGGTGGATGCGGTGGACCAGCTGGTTAGGTTTGGTCTATGGCGTGGAAGGTGATGCCAGGCGGAAGCCTGTCTCCGGCTATGGTTGGAGCCAGCAGCGATGGCGTCTGTGGGCATCGCTGCCTTCTTGAAGGCGGTGCTGTGGTGAAGTGCTCCTCTCCCTTATCTTCTCTTATTTTGAGGGAAACCTTAGATCCGTGCTCTCTTGGATCGGATGATGGCGATGCATTGCGTCGTTTCCCTCTTATGGGCATCATTTTTGGAGCAGGGGTCAGCCGAAGGGACCAGTGGTGGTGGTGGTGCGACTGACTTGGAGTCGACGGTGGTTGTTCGGTGGTGTTCATTGGGGTTCGGCGGATCTACTTCGGTGTGGTTCATGTCGTCTTGCTGTAGGGATGTGCTTAAACTCCGGGTGAAAACCTTGCATCGATTATGTCGATGTCGGTGGCAGGGACGTCTATGGACGTCGCCTTCTTTGCAGAAGGTGCCGCTGTGAAGCTCCAGCACCTACAATACTTTGCTTTGTTCACCGGGTGAAAACCTAAGATCAGGCTCGTCAGATCAGACGATGGTGTTGTGGCTTCGTCAGCACTACCTCCTTGGGAGAGTGTATCCTGTGAAACGGCTCAACTGGTGCACCGGATGCACTAGTAGAGTATGGGCCGCCGGATTGGCGAACAGATGGACGAGATGCATCACAACATGCGCTGCGGGTACATTTTACATCTTCAGCCTCATAGAGTCATTCAATTGCCTGAATATTCGTGGCCAAAAATATGTCATCTCCCGTTTTCCTGTCTGCTTCTGTACCAGCCCTGTCCGTCGAGTTGCAAGCTATACAGTAATAAAAAAAAATCTCTGCCGCGTCTCTCTCATCCTCTCCTGGCCACTCGACCTTCACCCCCTCTCTCCTGCACCTTGTTCCAGCACCATTGAAGCACCAACGACACTCTTCTCCTCTGAAACAGCAGCAACCAGCAAAGACATCGTTCCTGCACCTTGTTCCAGTGCCATGAAACCTCATCACAGCCACTTCGAAATCTGTTTAACGACCTCTTCCTGTCGCACTTCAGAGGAAAAAAACGAAGTACACAACTGAAGCTCCAAACATTCCAGCACCCTACAAAATCTGAACATAAACTACAGGTTTTAAGCTTCAGGGAAGAAGGTGTCCATAGCTCCAGATCACTCCATAAGGGCATCATCCACGAATGACATTAATTGAGGGATGCTTTTGTATGTATCAAGTTTGATAGTCACCTGACAAGTTGCACTTAGGCTTCAAGATTTACTAAAGTAGTTTCGTTCAGGCAACAATTGTCTCACAGAAGTTTAATCAAATTAGGATATGTTCTGGAAAAACTCCGGAAAACATGACAAGATCATATTTAACTTTCTGTACACTACTATTGTATACACAAATAGGCACAAACATTGTATAAATATATGTGAGGTAATACAGTTCATAAGAATCAACATGGGAAAGCTCCCATATATGAGAAAAAACATCTATTCTACCGTAAGTAGGAAGAGTATGAATATTCAGAGCCTTTTCTTTCACTGCTCCTAGATACTAGTAAAATCTATGACTCGCGATATGAAGAGAGTAGCACCTCGCCAGATCATAGCCCACAACGATCTGCACCAAACCCTAGCCAGCACCGTCGTGTAGAGGGATAGATGGTGGGGGAGAGATAGAGGGAAGTCGTGTGGAGGAGAGCTCACCTGGTATAGAAAGAGAGATAACACAGATAAGGTACAGAAGGAACAGGAAAAGGGAAAGAGCCTCGACATGTTTGGGCAGGACTATTCATGAACTGAATGACTCTACGAGGTTGAAGATGTAAATATACCCGCAGCCCATGTTAAGATGCATCTTGTTCATCTATTCTCCATCTGGCGGCCCATAATCTACTAGTGCATCCAGTGCACCAGTTGAGCCGTTGCACGGGATACACTCTCACCTCCTTGGAGGCGCCATCTTGGAGGCCCAAAGCGATGGCTCCTGTTGTTGCAGCACGTGGTTGAGGGTAGCGCGTTTGGTGGTGGTGGTGTCGCCATCTTGGGGCTGACGGTGGTATGTTTTTTTTTTCTTCATGTGTTTCTCTTCGGTTGTCCTTCGCGTGGTCTCCGTCCTGTTGTTGTGCATGCTCAAGACCCACCCATGGGTGCCGTTGTGCTGCGGCGAGCTTTGGGCTCTTGGTGCTGTCTTGGTTCACCTTTGCTCAATGACGACGCAATGATGCCTCCCCAACCTGCTAATCATTTCGACCGGCCGTGGCGGATCTCCTAGTCAAGCTTCATGTTAAGGTTTGGCACTCTTTGTATTGTTGATCCTCTGTTGTGCTGTGGGGCTCAGTACGCATGCTAGTGAAGTGTGTTAGGTTGTTTGCAGAGTCTTGGTATTGTGATCCCTTGATGGCACCCTCCATCTACTTGTGTCTGTTGTGGTGTGGGCCTTTCTGCCTGCTAGCTAGGTCATGCCTTCTTCTGGGTGGCATTTTTTTCTCATCTTCTTTAACCTTGTTACCTGTACGGGTTTCGACCCTGCTTTCCTCATAAACGGGGTCAACTTGTTTATGTTTTTTTTATCCGTTTTCCCTTTTAAACTGGATCGGCCAAAGTTAAGGGGTGACTTTTGGCTTTGGCAGCTTTTTGAGCAATATATTAAGGTGGGGATCCTCGCCCCCCCCCCCCCCCCCCCCCCCCCCCCCTTGACCGTTAAAAAAAACACCACCCATTCACACGCACACCCCAAACACTTCAGCCACTGCAAAACTACTGGCTCATGTTGCATGGCTTGCAAGCAACTAGCCTTGGTGGCATGGAATATTTTCGTTTGGTTCCATGGCAATGTGGCTGATAAATATTCAACTATAATTTATGCCAGGCACGATGCACTCTGTGGACAAGCATCATTGTCTTGAGTGTTGCATACGCTCCTACAAAACTCGCTGCTGCGCTCCATCTTGATGTACTTGATACTAGTTACAAGCATCTTGCTATGTTGGTTACATCTTTTGCAGTTACCCGCTGGTTCAGGCACCGGGACTTCATCTACGCAATGGCAACAAAGATTACTATTAGGAGCCAACCACAGCCATAATTTTTTTAACACAATACAGACGCAAGCGCTCATATTCTCCCATTGAATGCGCATCGACGGAAATCTTGAAATAAATCCAGAAATAAATGCGAGCATCAGAACATGAACCCTGATAGGCTGGGGATACCACAATCCCTTTAACCATTGAACCACAGGTTGGTTCGCACCAGAGCCGTAATTTGAAAGGAACAAAACTGCTCATAGAATGCTTCCTTGTGCCGTTCCAAAGAGATCGTTAAGGAGAGGATAAAATATGAAACTACCTTTCATGATCGATCACATGGTATAAATTTCATATTGTGGAGGTGTTTTTCCTTGTGATGTGTGTTATGTGGGTTTATATTGTACTCGTTTTCCTAAAGAGGTAAGATTTTATTTCTGCGTCAAAATTGCGAGATCTGTTGATCACCGACGGAGTAGAATCTGGCAGACCCCTTGAGTCCCAGATTTCTCAGCGCGATCTCTACCAGCCGATATAAGTGCGACATTTCCTGATCTTATCTATATTTTTTTCCTTTTGTCTAGTCTTTCCAGGAATCCTAATTATGCCTTTTCCTAGCAGGAGTTCTCGAATGTGAACCCTCTGAATATCTTTTGACACATCTATCCAGTAAGAACCATGGCGCAGTGATCAAACATGGAACACGAGAGGACCCGGAGATGGCATTGAGGAAGTAGAAGATTCTATTCAGTAGTGTAGAAACATGGTCAATCTTAGTCTTTGTTTGCTATTGTCATCTTCGCCGCGTTGGTTTCTGTTTGGTAACAATGATGGCATCGTGAGGAGCTTGGGTCGCGGCACAGACTTCGGTAGTCAGTTCTTTCAGCTTGTTCGAGGTGCTCTTCAGTGGGGTGCTTGGTTGTTTTGAAATCAGAGCTGCGGTGGAGCGTCGTGTCTAGGTGGTGACGATGACATGCACTCGGTGGTCGTGCGGAGGGCATGCCCGGCGCAAGTCCTGCATATTTTCCTTGCAAAGCTCGTCGTCAAAGACGGGGTTGTAGGTTGCTTGCGTGTGTGGCCTTCTGTTGGCATGTGCCGCCGTGGCTTCTTGGCGGCTGTTTGCAGGTTGGCTTCGATGTTGGAGCTCTATGCTAAAGTCGGAGTCGCCCGTTCGGAGGCAATCGGTGATGACGATGATGTTTGCGACTCATTGGCGGATGTCTTCCTTCTTTTGCAGCTATGTGGTCCATGTCAGTGGCCAAGTTGGCTGGTGGTGCCCATGCTATGGGTTGGATTGTATCGATTTTAGCCTGATTTTCAGTCAATTAATCGGGAAATTCTAACTTCTTCTTAATCAATGAAAATGACAAATCTTTTGCCTTGTTTCAAAGAAAAAAGAAGAAAAAAAGTGTAGCTTATCCACTTCCGAAATATTGAGAGCTGCCCAAAAGGAATTGATCAAGCGGCGGTTGATTTGAGCTTTCTCTTGTCATCAACCTTGCAAATCATGTTGAAATTGCCCAAAAGAAGCCACAATGGTTGCACGCTCAAGCATAATCTTTGAATTCTTCAGTGAAATCAAATTTGTCACTGTCTCCCTGCAGCCCATAAACCGCTGTTATATACTCCCCAAAACGTTTGCCGATACAATATTGTTGGACATGCTAGTGTAGGATATTATAGTGGTCAGCAGGGCTAAGACGATGCCACCTCTAGTTCCCATCATTGGAAGATAGCAGAAAGAATTGGCGAAGAGGCGCCAAGAAGCTAAGAGCCTAAGATGGCGGTCAACAAAGCTCAATTTTGTTTCATGTAAGTAGGCAACGTGGAGGCATGGATTTTGGAGGCTATATATTTGACGATTAGACGACGGACGGGGTTGTTCAATCCCCGAACATCCTAATTGAAGACAATGCAGTTGTGTTTAACCATGGGGAGACCAAAATAACTCAGTAGTGGAGTACGTTTGGCGAGGGAGTAACTGGAAGTTGCCACTGAAAATAGAATGGTAAATTGACGATAGTATAGAAAGAACAGGGAAAACATGGCTAGTGCAGACTAGAAGTAAAGATACAACTCCATGGATGGCACATCATCATTTTTGGAAGACGGTGATGTGCCATTGGTGCAGTTGCAGTCAGAGACAACAATATATGTTACAGCTCGACCGTCGCACAGCCTCTGGACCGCTGCGTGTCGTCTGGAGGGTGGAGCATTAATCTTGGAGAACTTAAAAGAACCGAATAGGGCCTTAACCGCCTCTATTTCTTCACCAAGAATGGGGTCCTTGAAGAGATTGAGGAAGTGTTGCATCATGGCTTCATCGGAGGCCTAGTCGTCGATGTCGTCCGAGATTTCCCATTTCTTCCGCAGCACCCCACGCTCCCGCTCTATGGTGTGGAGCGCCGATGCAGGTTTTCCGACGAGGCGGCGAGTAGTGTCGCGAGGAGGGGTAGTATGCGGCTGGAGCATCTTCGGTGCCAACGGCTAGTCGAGGAAGGCAAGGTGTCTGAATGGATGCTGGCAAGAAATTGCTCGCCCAGTATGGTGGAGGCAGCGCTGAGCTCGTGGTCATCCAGACCAAAAGATATATTGCTTGGTCTAAAGATGAAGATCAAGAAGGCTTTAATGCCCTGAAGGACGATGAGGATGGAAAGCTTACTGATGCAGGGGATGGACAACAAGTCCCTTGAGGCAGTGGATGAGTAAAAGAAGAGGTAGAAGGATAAGTTCATGGGGTTAGAGTTCTGGATCCACTATGATAATGTTATCATCATCCAAATGATGGAGCGTCTCACTGAGCGCGACAAGAAGAATTTCGTGGATGCATGGTTTTCGAGCTTCAGGGAACATATTCCTGGATGCCTACTATTCCCAACACGTACGCTACTTGTGTAACTCCAAGAACCTAAGTGTCATCTTTTTCATCTTCTTCCTCTTAATTATCGACATCTGTGAGATGGCTTAGGTGGAAGACTATAGAAAGAAGACCATGCGACAACTAGATGGATATATATCGAGCTAAAATTGAGGATAGCATGTCCCCGATATGTACAGAAACGGGTTGGAGGTTGTTGTGGCGGCTACACATCATGAATATTTAAAGATCCCTAATCACGGTCATACTATATTTTTAGTATAATAAAAATTCACGCTTCAGTTTCTTGGTTGTTGTAGATTATCTTTCAGTAGTGAAAAAATGAAGTGTAAATGCTATTTAGTTTGATGGTCGTTGCATCCCATCTGGTGTAAAGAGAACCACATAGTTGAAGCGATAAAGTACTAGCTCTTCAAGGGTACTCTAAAAATTCACAAGAATGTATTGAAACACACATGGTTTGCTATATTGATTTTCTGAAAAATTATGTATTTTGTGGCAACTGGAGGAGAAACTCAAAAACCAAAAAACCTATGGAGAGGAAAATCAGTTACATGACTATAGATGTTGAGACTTGGTCGAATCTACCGTAGTAGATCCAACTTCCCCAGAACCACATCATCCAGCCAGCGCGTCTTCAGCTTCATCTTCTTCACCTCTTCTTTCCCAGAACCACATCATGCAGTTCATCATCTTGTAGATCCATATGCTTCATCATCTCCTCGATGTTATCCTCCGACCGCAGTCTCGCTGCCCCCCGAGGACTCTGGTGCAGCTATGGTGATCACGACGCAAACCCTAATAGAGAGGGTACCTTGGCCCCGCCACAACTTTTTTTTTGAGACACTGGCTCCGCCACAACTAAATGCCAACCGGTCAACTTGTATAAAAAAATTTCCCGCAAAAAAAAACTTGTATAAAATTTAAAAATAAAGGTAAGCTAGGTACGCGGCCCGCTCCAACAAAAAGGAGGACAAGGTCACACGGCCCATTCCTGCAAAAAGGAAAAGAGAAGGTCACACGGCCCAAGCCTGCACCACTCCCACGTCGTCTCCACTTCACTTCCCAACCCCATCTCAGCTCCGCTCCGCCGCATGTGGCGGCTGCTCTCCGGAGGGCAGCTCACGCTCTCTGCTTCGCCGTTCGCGTAGCAACCGGTGGTAGACCCTCTCTTCCCTCACGCTCCCCCCTCACACCCGGGATGGATCTCTAATCTTGTCCCCTCCTTCTCCCGATCTAAGCAGACTATGAGCTCCTCGTCTCCACGGACGGCCATGGCGCGGCCTTCCAAGAAGAAGAAGAAGCGCCTGAAGGGGAGCCCGGTGTCCAAGCTCACCGACGACATCCTCGCCGATATCATCTCGCGCGTGCCGTACAAGTCGACATGCTGTTGCAAGTGCGTCTCCAAGCGTTGGCGCGACCTCATCTCCTACCAGTACCGGAACAAGATGCCGCAGTCCATCGTCGGCTTCTTCTACGAAGGTTACAACAAATTCCGCTCCCCCAAGAAGGCTCGTTATTTTACCAATCTGCTTTCACGTCAAAGCTATCCTCTCGTAGACCCCTCGTTGTCTTTCCTGCCCAATTGCGAGAGCCTTGACATCTTGGATAGTTGCAATGGCCTCCTCCTCTGCCGCTGATGGAAGGCGAGGACTCATCCCAAGATAATGGATTATGTGGTGTGCAATCCCACTACTCAGAAATGGGTGGCCGTGCCTGCCACTGACTGGTCCAGAATGGTGACTACTAGATATCCCATTATATCCGAGGGTGCAATTACCGTCGGCCATTTAAGTTAACCCTCGGGTAAAATAAAACCGACGGTACACCGTCGGCCATCTCCCATCGGCTATGCTTCGTCGGCCATTACACTGATAGTCGACGGTATGGTCGGTTAATTTATTTGCCGACGATGAGCCGTCGACCATGCGTTTGCCACCAGATTACTCCCATTAGCCTACGAAACTCATAGCCGAAGGTCCACCGTCGGTTTTTTAATTTTCGACGGTGCTAGCTTCCAGTCGGTGTTTGTAATAGCCAATGGTTTATTTGACCCGTCAGGATAATTAATGACCAAGAGGAAATCCAAATCGTCGATTAGTATGATTACCAACAGTACATACACCCCTTCAGGGATTAACCCACACCGTCAACTTAGGAATTTATTGATAGTCCAAATCCCCATTTTTGTATTCTACAGCTGGATGTTTGTTGCATCATAGGGCATTGTAACCCCTCGTGAATTGCTTTCACCAACGGGTGTTGCACAACATGAAAGCGTGATTCGCGATGCCAATATTTCGAATTATTGGCATTTCTGATACATAAACAAACACATGACCAAATAACATACATTATATTCGCAAACACATGTGACCAAATATACACATAAATTATCAAAATCCTAATGAGTTCCATCCAGATTACATAGAACATAATGCAAACTAAAGTACTAATGAGATACAAGGTTTGAACATTTTGCATCACCTATATTGTCCATAAATTCCAAAACATCACTTTATTGCATGACTACACACATATCATTAGACTCATCGCCATCATCGCTCTAGTAACCACAGTGCTCATCACCATATGGATCATAGGGCTCATCGTTATATGGATCACCTCCTCACACCATAGATATCAACAACATCATCATTAACATTGTGTTCATTCTCACGACCCAGACTGCCTCCAGTATTGCTTTCACCGGCTAAGAAATGATAAGAGTACTTGAAATATCAAGATATGAATGGAAAATCTTAAGCACGTTACATAAGTAACCTCAAAGTTAATACATGGAAAGAGAAAATGGTCATCACTACATTTACATCCATCTATTCTAAATGTTGACATAACCAAGTGCATATAACTAAAGTTGGGGGATGTTGATATCTAGCATGCAAAATAATTGAATGTATGTGAGAAAGATGTCAGATGAACAGGGCATGAAGCTTACAATAATTAGGAGCAAATGAGAGAAATGATATCCCTAGGAGGGATACAGAATGTGAACTAGAACCCTGTGCCCTGAGGGGACAGAAATTCACAAGAAAAATGAGACCTAAGCACAAGTTCCCTTACTTTGATGTTCAAAGTATATTTCTTATCATATGGACGTTCAAAAGTACAGTTCTCATAGTAGAAGCACTCTTTAACTATGTTATGTGGAATATTTTTTCTGAGGGGTTATGTGGAATATTTGACATTATCATATAGGTTTCAACTCATGTGTCTGCAGGTCAAGGATTCCCCTGCCTTCATATTATAATCTTACAGTGGTTAAAAAGACGTCACAAATGCTTATGCAGTAGCACCTTTCAAAAAATTTCGTTCTGGATGTGATAACTCAGTCCATTTGTACATGGCGCTTAATCCTGCCATTTAATGTCGAATGTGCATTTCCATGTAACTAATTTATTCTTGCTTGAGGATTTTGTGTTAAACTATCCTGAATATTCATTAGATATATATAAGCACTCAGAACACAGGCATAATGCCAAACGTGAGTAAACAAAATGAGACATCAAATAATTTCTTACCAAGATGGCGCGGTGTATGAGGCCACCCGTTGGCAGCCGTGCAGTCGACATCCCCCAGCTCAGCGTAGAGGAATACGAAGTCCGGCTGGAGCTCTCCGTTGGCAACGAACGATGTAGTGGTGACGAACCTGCGCAGTCCACCACCACTGGCTCTCTAGTAAAGCTCAAGGTCAGCTCGTGTGAGCTGGAAATAGTTTGTAGTATAACAATATACAAAGATAAAAGAAATAGGAAGAGAGGAGGAGAGGAATCAAATCGGAGTTGCAAGAAAGGGATCAAACGAATCCGCGTTGGCTACCTGCTGCTGGCCCGAGATGAGCCTCCACCGGATCTGATGGCCGTGTTCTACTGCTGTTGGCTCCCATCATGCTCAGTCCACCGGATCCCGCCGCCCTCTGTCATTGTCGCCGCTGTTGACAGTCGAGCTCAAGGTCGCCGCATCTATGGTAAGCGCGCGCCGGCTCTGGCCACATGTTGAGGGAGAGTTGGGCTAGTTAGGCGCCGGCTCTGACTAGGTGCGGCGACGGGCGAGGGATCATAGGAGAGAGGCGGAGGAGGTGAGAGAGACGGATAGGAGATGGAAATGTGCAGGCAGCGGCTCGGTAGAGACGGGGGATATGAGGAGGGCACGATCATGTTAAAAAAAGGAGGACTGCACGATCGGGAGGTGGGGAAAACTGGGAGGGAGTAGTTAGGGACTTGGGTTTTGCTCGGTCGCGGGTCGACCTGGACTGACATCGTGTACCGAAGCCCACGCCTGTGTCCATTCCCACGAAAATAAATCTTTTTTTTGAGCTGTTCAACCAAAATCACTAATTAAGGAGTACTCGTTGCAAAAAACACTCCAATTTCTCAGGTCACGACAAGTGGCTCACATGCAGCGCGCTACTTGTCGCACCGGAAAGTTCTCCCTTTTTTCATAGATCCGTTTATTCAAAATGTTTTATCTCTTAAACCGTGCGTCCAAATCACGAACCGTTTTCATCATTGGATTCCTCGCATCAAGATCTTAAAAACTAGATCCCATGTTGATAGGTTTTGACAAACTTTTTTTTCACGAAAAAAACCGGACAAAAACCGGGCGAAAAAACCGAACCGGGAGCATGGTTTTTTTTCCTTTCCGAAAGAGCCATGCCTGTGCCTCTCGCAAAATCACAACCGTGCCTCTCGTGAAAGCAAAATTGTGACTCTCGTCTAAAGAAAAAAAATAAAAAACGCATTTTTTTCGTTTCTGAGAGGCACGGCCGTGACTCTCGCGAAAGCACAACCATGCCTCTCGCGAAAGCAAAAACGTGATTCTCGCGAAAGAAAAAAAACAGAAAACGCGTATTTTTTTCCAGCCGTGACTTTCGCGTAAGCACAACCGTGCCTCTCGCGGAAACAAAACCATGACTCTCACGAACGAAAAAAACAAAAAACGCGTTTTGTTTTTCCCTTTCCGAGAGGCACGGCCGTGACTCTCGCGAAAGCAAACCATGACTCTCGCGAAAGAAAAAAAACAGAAAACGTGTTTTTTCCCTTTCAGAGAGGCACGACCGTGACTTTCGCGTAAGCACAACCGTGCCTCTCGCGGAAGCAACACCGTGACTCTCACGAACGAAAGAAAAACCGAAAACGCGTTTTGTTTTTTCCTTTCCGAGAGGCACGGCCGTGACTCTCGCGAAAGCACCACCGTGCCTCTCGCAAAAGCAAAACCATGACTCTCGTGAAAGAAAAAAAAACAGAAAATGCGTTTTTTTTTCATTTTCGAGAGGCACGGCCGTGACTTTCGTGTAAGCACAACCGTGCCTCTCGCGGAAACAAAACCATGACTCTCACGAACGAAAAAAACAAAAAACGCGTTTTGTTTTTCCCTTTCCGAGAGGCACGGCCGTGACTCTCGCGAAAGCAAACCATGACTCTCGCGAAAGAAAAAAAAACAGAAAACGTGTTTTTTCCCTTTCAGAGAGGCACGACCGTGACTTTCGCGTAAGCACAACCGTGCCTCTCGCGGAAGCAACACCGTGACTCTCACGAACGAAAGAAAAACCGAAAACGCGTTTTGTTTTTTCCTTTCCGAGAGGCACGGCCGTGACTCTCGCGAAAGCACCACCGTGCCTCTCGCAAAAGCAAAACCATGACTCTCGCGAAAGAAAAAAAAACAGAAAATGCGTTTTTTTTTCATTTTCGAGAGGCACGGCCGTGACTTTCGTGTAAGCACAACCGTGCCTCTCGCGGAAGAAAAACCATGACTTTCACGAAAAAAAAAGAAAACGCGTGTTTTCGCGAAAAAAAATTCCCTGAATTTGTTTTATTGAAAAGCTAAGAAACACCGGGGAAAACCAAAACGTCGAAAAAACTCGGAAAAAACCGTTTAAAAAGCCGAAAACGCGTGCGGAAAAATAAAATAAAAACAAAATCCAAAGATAGCGTCCAGAGCGCGACACGTGGCGAATGGCTGAGAGCGCGCCAAGTGGCGCTGATCGTTGTGAGGCTCCCGAAGGAGCGCTCGTTAACTAGTTGCTCCCCTGTTCAACTATATTATTGAAAAAAAATCCTATTTATATTCTTTTGGACCAAATTGATCCAAAAAAACCTTACTATTTCTATTATTATAAGCTGCTCACATACTCCAATTTTAATCTTTAAAACTTACACGTATTTTTGTTTTGTCACTATAAAATACCAATGTACATGCGCATATTTAGCACGTGACTTCCATGTCGTCTGATCATCATGCATTGATGCATAGCTTGTAGTATGGTGTTGATGCCATGGCGGTGTGTGCAGCGCAACGTGCGTCATTCAAACATGATATCGTAATCCTATTTTTATTCTTAGATTCTACAAAGTTCAACTGTTAAATCCGAACCATTGCACATACAACTTTTCTTGGTGGGATCCATATAAGATTGATGATTCATTGTCATGTTGTGTCTGACCCCCCCCCCCCCCCCCCCTCCCGGTGCGCGAATTGTCTTGTCTACTCTGCCAGACAAGGATTGTACATAAAGAATCAGATGCATGTAGCATTACTCTTTTAAAAAATTGAAATATGAAACTCATGTTTGTCGAGCACCTCCAGAGAAGGAATCAATTGAACTTATTGAAGGAGATTCGAATAATGTGCTCCATAGCTGATGGCCAACAACTGGTAACCCAGACCACGAGCGACGCGAGCCCCCAGCCACAGCTTGGACGCGGCGGCAACACACTCCACTTAGGCTGACATCCTGTGCCAGACAGTGACGTACGACCAAACCTCGACCTGTAGATACAAAACGAGGTTGAGCACCTCTAATTCGGTCGGCGATGCCATCAGAGAAGATAGGGAT
Source organism: Triticum monococcum (assembly GCA_034509565.1). Classification (NCBI taxonomy): domain Eukaryota; kingdom Viridiplantae; phylum Streptophyta; class Magnoliopsida; order Poales; family Poaceae; genus Triticum; species Triticum monococcum. Next base: position 749,688,280 of record CM067843.1, on the reverse strand, counting down.
TGGTCTGAGGATGATGGCCTCTTCTTGACACTCAACAGTGTCTTTCCTTGTGATACTTTGTGTAAGTGCACATTTTTTTCTAACATGCCATTTTCTAAAACAACATAGTTGTATTATTTTGGGCAATTTTTTTAACCATCCTATTACTAGAAAATAATATATAATGCACTAACAATAGCAATGCTAGAACCTAATTATTGGAAATTTACTTATACGAAAATTATCTGGAATACAACCATTGGTCGTTCCACATGTTTATTGCCGCCCTCTTTTGAAACATATCAGCGAGGGTCAAACTCAACCGTCGGTTATTGTTATTCCCCGTCGGGTATTTAATCTCATAACCGAGAGTGACATGTGGACCGTCAGTCATTACACTCATAGTCGAGAGTTTTGTATTAACCGTCGGCTATTAAAATTCACCATCGGTTATTACATGTAATCCATGTGGGTATAGCCAAAACTGTCGGATATTACAATGTCCCATCGGCCATTAAATTGGATAACCGAGGGTTCGATTTTCCCTGTCGGAAAATTTCGTACACCGTCGGTTACTAGATGTTATAAATGTGAGTTGACATTAACCGTCGGCCACTACCACCACCGTCGGTTATTACCGTAATGGCCGATGGGCCGTCGGCTATTAGATTTCACCGTCAGAAATATGGGGATTTCTAGTAGGATTCGACCCAGCCGTTTCTTCCCATTTCCATGTATTTGAGTTCATTGATGAGGAGTCATGGGGTATAGCTGAGGATGAGCTTGATGGCGATTGCTGTGGACGCATCGAAACACTAGCAATATACTCATCCGAAGCTGGAGCTTGGAAATACGAAACAGTTGATATTGGTCCATTTGCGATACCCAAGAATTCAGTAAGCGCATTTTTTAATGGAATCTTGCATCTGGCTGACTCATTTGAGTGGATAGTAGCTGTTGATGTGGAAGGAGCTAATTGGTGGCTCATTGATGCTCGTGAGCCACCATACTATGTTGATTGGTGTAGGTGGCATATTTCCATCACAGGGACGGTTGTATTTTGCTGATTCTGATGGTTCTAAACTATCAATCTTTGTTCTTGAGGACTACGTTACAGGAAAATGGACTTTGAAGCACAATGTGAGCCACTTGCAGTTATTCAGAACAGAGTATTCATCGTATGCGAATAATTATAATGTTGTTTCTATCCATCCAGAACATAGTTTGGTTTTTCTAGTCGGTGGAGTTGAGAAGACACTAATGTCATACGACATGGATTCTAGACAGCTGTGTTTTATATGTCAACTTGGCTCTGAGTGTAAGCTTGAATGGCAAAGGCCTGAATGCAGCAAAAAGACTCCTCCTTTTTATCCACATGTCCCCTTGTTCTCAGAGTCATTGGCAGATGAGCACTAAATCTCTTTCTTGTGTACTGCAGCTTCACAATTCTCCCATCTTTCTGATGACATTGGAGTTTGGTATTGAATTCGGGCAGCAGTGATTTGGGTGGCTGTTTATGAAGTTCTGATAGTGTTTGTTGGTGCTTCAGCACACTCATCTCCTGACTATTGCTTGTGATTGTGTACTTGTATATATTCATGGCAGTTAGCAGCCCGTGCAGTTGTAACAGCCCGCTGCTTTAATTATGGATATTATGATCGTTCTGCTGAACCATTATTAATGTCTTTTATATCCAAATTCTGGTCTTTGCTTATTTCTTTCCTTGAGAATAATTATATGTGTTGCAACCTTTGCATTTGGATCTCCTCTTGCCTTTGTCATGCTACTGAATGTTTGGATTCCATCTTTTTTACAAATTACAATGTGGTCTGGAAGCGTTTTTTTATCTCCATTCAATAGTGAAAATGATCAATGTGTAAAGTATTTCTCTTGGAATTAGGTAATGTTGTTGAGTTATATAGTTTCTGAAGTTGGAATTTCGTCTATGTCATTTCTTGCAAGATTTTTTTATTCAATTGCATAATTCAGTATGAGATATTCACATATATAGGGAATGATCGGATCCATCTGAAGTAGAAGACTTTTCATAGTAACTGCCTTCTCTGTAAGTTAGTTCTAAATGCTGAAAGATAGCTATCATAACCGTAGAACTTGTGGGGACTATATTGAAGTGTTAAATAACTAATATTATTGTATGCCAATTGTGTCATTTGTGCCTAATTTAGGTCTGCTGTAAGTGGCACTAATTAAGCCTGAAGCGATAATTCACTTCAGGTTTGAGCAAGCAGCAGCAGTGGTGTTCTTAGCTAGTTATTTAGTTATGTGTGTGAACTTTGTCGGCGATGACGCCATCGCGGCGCCGATCACCATGCCGACTTGCCGCTCACAACGGCCACTTGACGTGGACCACGCCATCTTCGTCTCGCGGCATCGCACCGCAACCGGCCGCTGGCGACATCGCGCCACCGGCAGCCTCCACCTCGTGCCGCCGTCCTCCACCTCACATGGAGTCGGTCGCGCCGCCGTCGCCGCATCGGATCGAACTGGCTCTGTATACCAATTGTTGGCACCGCCTCCCCTCGCAGCGCCGCTTCTTCTTCCTCTCGCTGCCTCTCACAGCTCAACCTTCTCTTTGTCTCACACAAGAACACACTATGGAGGAAAACTCAGACGGACACACACTTCACCAAGAAGAAACTAGCTTTGCCTTGTCTCCCGGTGAATATTACATAGACTACATTCTTTCTCCCAGCCCTCACGGCCTCTCGCCGACTCTCATGGTATCGCCGTATCACATGGCACGGTCGGCATCTCGTCACGCTCGCCGCATCACACGGCACCCGGCATCTCGCCTCCTCTGCGCATCTTCGCTGAAAGTTTGCTGGACTAGCTACTCTCTAAACTATGCTACATGCATAACAAAAGAAAACCAAATTGCCCATACAATAATATCAGGATTACTGCTAACAATTTTGTGCTTGGATTATCCTATTTTATTTTTCCAGTGCCCAACTTAGCTCTGCTCTAAATGACGCGTAATTAAGAAGCCTCAAGGAGTTGATCAGGTTTAAACTTTTGCAGTGGCAGTGGTGGTTTAGGCAGGCCAGTTGTTTGTTCTGCCTGTGAACATTATATGGTGCCTGCTCTATTTTTCAGAATTTCGTACTATGTCTGGCCTGTTACTGTTGTGTCCTACCAATGTGTGCAGTGATGCAGACCTAGCCCTCTTGCATTGGTTTATCATCCATTGGTTGAGCAATAGAGTGGGTGTGGATCTTAGGCCATTTTTAAAATTGGATACTAAGAAGATTTCCATTTTATTTGGACTGTTACTACTCTCACTATGGTAAAGTCAATTGCCTCTTGAAATGGAACTTCAGATGTGCCCTTCAAATTAGATACACTATGCTCTAATCTAATGAATGGTAGGCTTTTTGTTTTTGTGCCATTTTTATTTTGGCCGGCTTAATTCACATACATGGGCTTTCTTTCTTTCTTTCTGTGTTGGCAGCTTGGCTTTGTCGTTCGGTTTTGCTCAATAAAAAGACGGTTTGATGTTCGGTACCTACAAAGATTGAAAGATAAAATAGAAGATGTAAAAAAGGCAGGTAACAACAACCGATAGAAAAATGTACAATAGAGGAGTATGAAAGTCCAAAATAATAAATGAAAATTTCTCCAGAGAAAACAGCGTGGAAAGGAGCGCGTCTGATTCTAGTCTTCTCAACGTGCATCCCTATTTTCTCTTCGTAAACTATGCTTCCTGTAGCAGATATCTTCTGTCTAGGTGTTATGCCTGCCATGATGATCGTAATTAGGTCGGTTACACAACCCTTAAGAACACGTGAAAGAACATATTCTTAGATGCCTACTGTAGTACTACTATTCCAAACACGCTATGTGTGTCGAACTCCTAGGTTAAAGTGTAATTGCTTCCTCTTCCTGCTAAGTCTCGATATTTGAAAGATGGTGTAAGCCGGAGGCCATAGGAAGAAGACTCATGACAACTTGATAGAAATATATCGAGCTAATATTGAAGGAAGTGCGGATCCCTAATATTTAGAGAATAAGATTGGAGGTTCGTATGGTGAGTGTGCATTAAATACTTACAAAGCACAAATCTTGACCATGCTTTTAGTACAATGAAATATCATATACGTCCCCGCAAAAAAAAGAAATATCATATACGAATTCACATCCAATTAGATGGTCGTTGTATACAACTATATTTTAATAAAAGGAAGGAAGTGTAAATGTGGTTCAATTCAATGGTCCTCGCATCCAGTAAAATGGGAATCACATGGCTACGACAATGAGAATGATGAATGAATCTTCAGCAAACATGAGTGAATGGATTATATGTCCTTCCCTTTCTGACGACTGTGCGGTCTATGCTAAGGTGTGCTCCTCTTTTTGTTTATGTGTTGTCCTTTTATTGTTTTTTATAAGGGCTGGAAATATCTTTGATATCTACAAAACTACTAGAATCACACGCGCTCCTTTCCAAAATAGTGTATTTTTCCAAAGTTTTTTCTGAGCCAATTTTTTTCTCCACGAGCTCCTACAATGTCCGAACACATCAAAATTTTGCACATACCTTGTGCACCCGAGCATCTTGCATGCCAAAAAAATTCTTATTTTTTTAAATTTTCTTTCTATTTTTTGAATTTACTATTCACAGGTGTACAGATTTATTATTTTCCTTTGCCATGAGCTCCTGGTATGTCTAAATAGCACACAAATTTGCACGCACCTTGCGCACCTGAGTATCTTTGATCCCACAAAATTTCAGATTTTTTTTTGTTTTGCTATTTTTCGAGACGGTCAAAACCCTTTGACCGGACGATAATAGCGTATATGGCAATTGCGATCTGATCAAACGCACGGCAACGAGATACCTCCAGTCTAAGTCACGGTCGATTTTCTGGATAGCTATTATAATTCAGTCTTGCTGGCTGGCCGGTTCTCATCAGATGAAATCATAAAGGGGAAGATGCCATCTCCGGCAGCCCCTGCCAGGCTTGAGAAGAAGACGCCTTTGGCCCTGGCGTGGCCAAATCCAAACCCAGGGCGGTTGGCTCTATCTGTGGACGGGTTGTTCGATAGCTCGGATGGTTCGGCCGCCGCGGGGATGGTTCTACGTGACAGCAATGGACATCTCATCTTCTCGGCGTATCGGGTGTTATTTCACTGTAACGATGCTCTGGAAGCTGAACTACATGCGACAATGCAAGATATGGCTCTGGCCATCCAACATACTACACTCCCAGTGATCGTTTAGTCGGATTCGGCGGAAGCACTATCAAGTTTGGCGAGCAAGGGACTGGAGCGCTCTGCATATGGGCACCTGGTTCGTGAGATCAAGGAGTTAATGTGTAATAGGGAGTTTTATTCTCAGAAAATTCATCATAGTCAAAATAGAGTTGCAGATCGGCTGGCCAACTATAGCCGTACGGAGAGTACCACTGCCGTATGGTTAACTTCGGCTCCACCTTGTATCGAGGAGCTTTGGCCTCTTGATTGTAACACTATTATCAAGTAATAAAACTCCTTTTACCCCCGCAAAAAAAAAGATCAGATGATAATGGCACTGAAGGGCATTTCTGTAAGGGCACCTAATGATAGAGGGGCAAATTTGAGCAGACTTCGTAATTAGGGACAAATCTGAGTAGTGGGTTTGAGTTGGGGATACAAATGTAAAAGACTCTTTATAAAATCCTAAACCAAGATCGTACTATATTTGAGGACTATGAAAATTCATATCTGAATTCAGGCTTCAGTTCGATGGTTGTGCTATCTCTCAGTAACAAATTTGAAGTGTAAATGCATTTCATTTCAATGGTTGTTCCATCTGTCTGGTACAAGGAGAATCACATGCATGCTGAAATTAATGATCTACTCATGCAATGCAGGAGCTCTACCAATTTAATAAGATAGGAAAATGTGAAAAATACAGAGTATATCTTCATAAGGGAAACTAGGCCAAAAACCACACTGAGCAAGGGAGAAAAACACAACCCTAAAGCCGATCCAAATAGAACACCATCACCTAACATGGTGCCCACCCGGAGCGATTGCAAGCGAGGTCTTCAATAGACCTCCAAGAATGTAAGCAACGCACAGGGACGCCATCGTCACTGATATCGACCCTAGTCGACCACAAACTATTGCTAGGATCCGCACATTATCAACCCACCGAACATCGCAAAAGATCCGGTCGTTCAAACAGCCACCATGACACGACCCAGTGTTGAGAGAAGTGCCTTCAAGGAGGGAAGGGGCATTCACAAGAGCCCTCATAACTGGCAATGAAATGAATGACTTAAAACTATAAAAGTGCAACAACATAGACATGGAAGGTGGTGCCTGTCTCACGCCATTATATTTGTTGCTCGCCAACGAGCAGTCTACCGACCATATATGTTCACCACAGCCTTGATCTTTCTTGGAAGAGAAGATCGACAAAACGTTGATCGGATGCAATTAAGTACTGATCGACTTGCAGAGGTGACGTGGGTAAGCTATCATCATCGCATAGGCTAAAGGCAGAGGGGCATGTGGCAATTGTTCACTATCTTGTCGGACGTGCAAGCCTAAGAACCACCTCAAAAAAAGTGAGGTGACATGGAAGTAGAGAACACCCTGCATGTTTTGATCTGGCTGGGTGGACAATCTTTCATGCTTGTTCAACTATTCTTACTTTCGCTAGTTTAACGCAGTTGTTCAAAAAGAGCATATCTTATAGGCATGGAGTGCATGTCCTGCTAGTGGTTGTATGTATTATGTTTTTTGGTCGGCCTAATTCACATGGACTTTGTTTTGTATCCACGTTGGCATAGAACTTTGTCGATTGGGACCTAAAAAGATTAAAGGCCCCAAAAAAGATCATCCCACGAAAAAATACAACCAGATAAGAAAATGTGGCAGAGAAGACGGTGCGACAAGGCACACGCCTTCTTATAGTCTTCTCAAGATGCATCCCTCGTTTTCTTTCTGACGTGACACTACCTCCACGAGCAACTCACTGTCTATTTGTGGCGCCTTTCATGTTGTTCATAGTTAGGTCAATTACACCAGGTTACTTGTTGCTAGGATGAACATATTCATGGAAGCCTCCTATTCCAAACATGCTACATGTGTGTAATTCCTACATCCTAAGTGCCGCTGCTTCCTTTTCATCTTAAGTCTTGGCATCTAAAAGATGGTGTTGGCGGGATTTCATAGGAGGAAAACCACAAGACAACGAAATGGATATATATACATAGTGCTCATATTGAAGGTAGTGCGTCCTTAATATTTACGAAAGAGATCCAAGGTTGGTGTAGTGGGTGCACACTAAGTATTTACAAGCCCAAATAAATATCAAAATATTATTGTAGTACAATGTACATTCATATATGTAATTTCACACTTCAATTCGATGGTCGTTATATACTATCACCTAGCAAAAAGATCGAGCTAGTGGAAATGACGATTCAATTCAATTGCTGTTGCACTAGAAGGAGAATCACATGGATAAAGTGATGGAAATGAGTGAACTACTTATATGTACCAATCCTACATAAATATAGACTGGTGCATAGTATGTGACGTGATGTGCCAATTAACACAATAATAAACTTTTGAAGAATCAATGCACACACAAAACTACTTGATTATGTATGGTAATGCAGTGTCCAAAAATAACAAGCACATTAGCATGGAGGTGGTTCTCCCAACCGGCGAGCAATGTTCCGACGCATGTCGGGCCATATATGTCTTTCTTGAGAGAGAAGATCAACAGTGGGAGGTCGAATGCAACTAAGGGCATGTTTTGTTCATGCTTAACTTTGTGTTGCTACCACAAAGTGTGGTGAATAATATGACGGCGACAAGTGTGACATGATTTGGCAAAACCAAGCCTATGGTATGTGGACCATATCTACTATATCACTAAGCTCCCTATGGGTAAAAGGCATCACAATTAATTGAGGTGTCCAATTGGAATTGGGTCACCCGATTTTGGCCAAGTTAACAATTGCTGAAAGCTCTCATTCAATTCTTTTATATTATACAACATGCTTCCTAATCTTTAAGTCCTCACAATTAATTGAGGTGTCCAATTGGAATTGGGTTGATTTTGACCAAGTCAACAATTTATCAAAGCTCTCATTCAATTCTTTTATACTATACACTATGATTCCTAATTTGTAAGTCCTCACAGTTAATTGAGGTATCCAATTGGAATTGGTCACCCGATTTTGACCAAGTCAACAATTTCTCAAAGCTCTCATTCAATTCTTTTATTCTATACACTATACTTCCTAATTTTTAAGTCCTCACAATTAATTGAGATCTTCAGTTTAGAACATGGTCACCTGAGTTTAACCGGGTCAATAATTTTTCAAGAAACTCTCCCATTTAATTATTTTAATTCACCATATTCCCTAATTTTGAAGCTCTTTTATTCGATTAAGATATTCAATTTTGAATACGGTTTATGATTTTTGATTGGGCCAATGATTTTTCAAATTAATCAACACTGACCGACTAGAAAAACATATCAACCCCGTGCACCCTCTTATCACCTAGAAAAAAGAAGCGTCGCCATGTGATGATACTATAGCACCAATATAGTACATGTAGCCACCGACGCAGAAATTTACCCACAAAAGTATGAGTTGATTAGTGCATAACACAGAATCACATCATGAAAGACCCACCAAATAACCGCATAATAAATAAACATAAAACACACTCCATCGTGTCCCCCATCCACCAAAGTAAATATTCCGTCGATTCCAAAATACGAGGGGTATTAGTTCTTTGGAAGTCAAATTTCCTTATCTTTGACCAAATTTAGAGCCAAAAATGTCAACATCCACAATATTAAGCCAAAAAATATGGAAATTCATTTCATGATGAATCTAATAACACCAATTTGATATTATGAATTTTGATATATTTTTTCATAAGTTTGGTCAAACACTACAAGAAATATGTGAACTAGTGACCTTCTGCCAGTGACCCTGGAAGAATTGGTCATAGATCTATGACCATTTGAGACCAATTGGTCAAAACCCGTTCGGGGGGCTCCAAACCCTAAACCATTGCGACCATTTTGGTCAGAAAGGTCGTAATTTCCTTACACGAAATGGTCATAAAGCAAACAACGCTAGTCCGCTGCCTTATTTCTAGTTGTTAACGACCAATATAGATGGTCATAGCCTTGTAAATTGTGGTGGGTTGCGATGACTAGGCGCCATCTCATCAGTTTTGCCTATGTGTCATGTCCATGTGTCAATTTTTGCCATAGGTTGTGAAACAACCTATATATCTGTTATTCCAAAAATTCCCAAAACAATCTCGTAAATTGTTTGGATCATATCTTCATCAAATATGTCAAAAACCTTCCTTGCCTAGTTCAAAAATAATTCAACAATATTCATTTTCCTATTCTGTTCAGAGCAGCACTTTGTGAAGGAAGTACCACTTTGGCATGTCCAAATAGTACCCATTTTCTACAGTGCTTTCCTATGCCCAAATAACCATCCTACACCAAGTGCGAGCTCAATCCATTTATTATTTTGAGCCCACCTTCAACATTCGTATTTATGTCCAGTGTGGTACTTTGCAAAGCAAGTACCACCTAGGCTCCTCTTTTTGAGCTGAAAATTTGTGAAGATGGTCTTCTTAGTAACTGATCATCCTCAGCCAAAACTCATGCCCATTAGCCATGTACATTTCCCGTACCACTAATCAAACACTTGGCTGCTAATTCATGTTTGAGCATCGGTCGGTCTCCTCGTGAGAATCTTATGTTGTAATTTTCTTCCTAGCACCTACCTGGGGAGTTCCCAACCCACTAGACATGCCTAGGCCGCCCAGAACACATGGTAACGCCACGGTCACGCGGTGACCACGCGGCGGGCATGCGAGTTTACGCGCTCTAGAGTTGGGGCCCTTGGCCACCACCCAAACCTTGATGTATCGCCACCAAACCATGTATTTATGATTAAATAGGTACTTATGTAACTAGAAATGATTTTTGGGTAAAATAAATAGAAAACTATGAGGCAGCTGCAGTTCAAATTTGACCCGCTTCCAGCTGAATCGTCGGAAATTTGTCTTTTTCACGAGAGGTGGATCAAAACTTTTGACACCCAAACATTTTGTCAATTGTGCATTAAATATGGCCTAGTATTTTAGAAAATTGATTTGGTCCAATTTTGCAACAAATATATGGTAGGTCCTTCACAAAAAAACTCATTTCAGGCACTCGGAAAAAGGAAAATGTTTTTTCGTCCAAAGAAAATGAAAACTTCCTTAGGCAACATTGTTTGCCATTCCAATATACACCCTTGTGCATAATATGAGATCATTTGAGCAAACTATGCCATGAATGTGGCCATAAGATTGATCATTTGGCTTGAAAACCCTGAATCTTCACGCGTGATAGCTCATTTCTGAGAACACTTTTTTAAAATAATTGCCTTATTACAAGTTTATTATTTTTTTTTGGAAGCTTGTTCACATATAATTACACAATGCGAAGGTTTACCAATTTTTTTTTGAATTTTTTATGCCCATTTCAAAATGCGCTCAAAACGGCGGGCATGACCGTGCCTAGCTAGTGATTGAATCTTGGAATTTTTTTTGGTGTTTCTCTGATTAAGTAGATACTTATGTACCTAGAAATAATTTTTGAAAAAAAATGAAGAGCAAACCATGAGGCAGCTCCAGTTCAAATTTAACCCGCTTCCAGCTTAATCGGTGGAAATTTGTCTTTTTCACCAGAGGTGGATCAAAACTTTTTACACCCTACCATTTGGTCAATTGTGAATCAAATATGGCCTAGTATTTTAGAAAAATGATTTGGTCTAATTTTGCAACAAATATATGGTATGTCCTTCACAAAAAGAACTTAATTCGGGCACTCGGAAAATGGAAAATGAATTTTCCGTGCAAAGAAAATGAAAACTCCCTTAGGCAACATTGTTTGGAATTGCATGATGCACCCTTGTGCACAATATGATATCATTTGAACAAACTATGCCATGAATGTGGCCATAAAATTGATCATTTGGCTTGAAAACCCTGAATCTTCACGTGTGATAGCTCATTTTTGAGAACACTTTTTTTAAATAATTTCCGTATTACAAGTTTATTAATTTTTCAGGAAACTTGGTCACATATAATGACACAATGCGGAGATTTACCAATTTTTTGATTTTATTTTTATTTTTTTATGCCCGTTTCAAAATGCGGTCAAAACGGCGGGCATGACCGTTCCTAGCTAGTGGTTGAATTTTAGAATTTTTTTGGTGTTTCTCTGATTAATAGATACTTATGCACCTAGGAATGATTTTTGAAAAAAATAAAGAGCAAACTACAAGGCAGCTACAGTTTAAATTTGACCTGCTTTCAACTGAATCGGCGGAAATTTGTCTTTTTCACGAGAGGTGGATCAAAACTTTTTACACCCAACCATTTGGTCAATTGTGCATTAAATATGGCATAGTATTTTATAAAAATGATTTGGTCCAATTTTGCAACAAATATTTGGGAGGTCCTTCACAAAAAAACCTCCTTTTGGGCACTCGAAAAATGGAAATGGTTTTTTCATTCAAAGAAAGTGAAAACTTCCTTAGGCAATATTGTTTGCCATTCCAATATGCACCTTTGTGCACAATATGAGATCATTTGAACAAACTATGCCATGAATGTGGCCATAAGATTGATCATTTGGCTTGAAAGCCATTGATCTCCACACGTGATAGCTCGTTTCTGAGAACACTTTTTTAAAATAATTGCCTTATTACAAGTTTATTATTTTTCCTAGGAACTTGGCCACATGTAATGACACAATGCGAAGGTTTCCCAATTTTTTGATTTTTTTGAATTTTTTATGCCCGTTTCAAAATGCGGTCAAAACGGCCGGAATGACCGTTCCTAACTAGTGGTTGAATCTTTGATATTTTTATGTTTCTCTGATTAAATAGATACTTATGTACCTAGAAATGATTTTTGGAAAAAATAAAGAGCAAACTACAAGGCAGCTACAGTTCAAATTTGATCCGCTTCAAGCTGAATCGACGGAAAATTGTCTTTTTCACGAGAGGTGGATCAGAACTTTTTACACCCAACCATTTGGTCAATTGTGCATTAAATATGGCCTAGTATTTTAGAAAAATGATTTGGTCCAATTTTGCAACAAATATATTATAGGTCCTTCACAAAAAAACTTATTTTGGGCACTCGAAAAATGGAAAATTGATTTTTGGTGCAAAGGAAATAAAAACTCCCTTTGCCAATATTGTTTGCAAATCCATGATGTAAACTTGTGCAAAATATGATATCATTTGAACAAATATTTGATAGGACTTTCACAAAAATACTCATTTTGAGCATTGAAAAATGGAATGAATTTTTTTATCTTGAATCGATCACAACCAATTTATATGGTCATAAGGTCATGAAATGGTTTGCTGCGTTCTGATTGGACCATAAGCATATCACGCGGATCACACATCAACCACCGTCGGATGCTTCCGGATCCAACGGCCCAAACCCACCCAAGCCGAAACCCTAGGTCTGTCCTCATGAACATTTTCCACCCACCCCCCGCCTCCATTATTTCTTTCTTTCTCTCCCTCCCCCCTCAGATCCTCTCCCCTCTCCCCCGTGCAGCGAACCCTACCCCCTCTCTTCCCCGCACACCACTCCTCCTCCCTTCTAGATCACAGCCGCCACCTCCTCCTTTCTAGATCGCCACCGCCACCGTCCTTCCCTCTCCGCCTCGCCTCTATCTCCCACCGTCTCCCCGCTTCCTCCCTCAGATACGCCGACGACCGCCTCCGCGCGGCCTCCACCTCCACCTCCAGCCCCACCGCACACCACTCCTCTCTCTCCCCGCGCGACGAACCCTAACGCTCAGATCCAGATCCCTCCCATCGCCGCCACCCACCTCCCCCATCTCCCTCACCTCGCCGCTGGCCACGACCTCAGCTCTCCCCTCCCCTCCCTCATCAGAAGAGATCAGATCTCCCGTCGACGTCCTCCTCCCTCCTGCTCCAGGCAACCAGTTCCCCTTCCAACATCCCACCACCGCGCTGCCACGCCCCTCCCTCCAACCAAGATCTCGGCGGCGACGAGCCCAGCGCGTGGCGTGCGGTGGCAGGGGGTCATGATCGACGGGAGGAGTGAGAGGAGCCGGGCCATCGGGAGGTGCTTGGCGGCGGCGGTGGAGGAGGTCGGCGCGCGGGAGGACGACGTGATGCTGCCCAAGGAGGGGAGCGAGGCGGCCAAGAGGTACCGGCTGTACCTGTCCAAGGAGGTGCCCGAGGACGCGGCGCTCCCGATCACCATGTTCGATCGCCTGCTCGTGCTCTTTCTCCCCTCCATGTCGGTTTCTTTCTCCATGGATCAGTAGCGGTTTAGATGAAGAGCGTGATTTGATTTGTTTGGGTTTGAATTGATCGTGTGTGTGTGTGTGTGTGCGTGTGTGTGTTTACAAGGGAGAAGAAGGCCAAGGAGGAGCAGGCCAAGAAGCTGCAGGCCAAGAAGTCCAAGATGAAGGTATGCGCTGCCGCTTCCTCATTCCTCCCCTGCTTTGGCGCTGTTACTCGACTCGGATTTGTTGCTAGACTGCTTGTTAGTGGAATTAGCTTCTTGATTGGTGCTGTGCTGCTATTGTTGCTGTGTTAGATAAGCATATCATGTAGTCTTTTGGTACATGGAGTTCTGATTAGTGGTGTTTTTAGCTTGCTATGCTAGGTTGCACCCTTGTTGGAGTGTGTACACACACTTAAAGTTGCCTTGTCTGCTATGAAATTCACTAATTTGGCTGACTATTGGACTGTTGGACTCTGTTAGAGTTCATACTCTTTGCCTTTTGTGCAAGAATTACAGCTGGAGCACCGTTTGTTTGGCTCAGATTCCTGATGTGTCTATATTCTGAAGGACTAATTCACTTGGAAACCGTTACTGCTTAATTCACTTGGAGACATTTTCATACTCTTCTCTTCCCAACTACAAGTGTGACCTCACTGAGATGTCTGAAATGATTAGTGCAGATGCTTTTCTGATAATTGTTTCCACATTATCTCGCTGAACCTGTCAGATTCTTACTAATTGCCTGAGTTTGAGTACCCAAACCAGCTGCATCTTTAACCATGTTTTTTGATGAATGTTTTAGGCCTTTTGAGGCTGTTCATCACTGTCCTACGCAAAAGAGTGCTAAAATGCCATCACTGTCCTGTATAGAGAGTAGTGCCTACTACTGCAATCAAAATATAGTTGCATGATTATGTCCCAATCAGTTAAAAAGATTGTCCTCTCAAACTAATGGGCTCTCTTTTTAATTCGTTTATATACTTAGCTCAACAACACCAGCTCATACCTGTTTGTTCGTTTTGGAGCAGCAGGCATCCTTAGTGGACAATGATGACAACCAGGGCATCCACCACCACAACGACGCTCCGCACATGGTCCAACTCGGCTACAACCTCCTCTACCGCGTACAGCGGCCGCGGTTGTCTGCAGCATCAAGTACAGCCTCCTCTCCGGTGAGCCCACCTCCTACCTCTAGCTACATCTTTTGTGCTGCTGTAGAAGTACCTTGCTCTGTTCCATGGCCATCATATTTTTTTCATAAAATGCTTTATTGAACAGGATTCATACATAAGTTGGCTACTTTTCCTCAAGTTATTTGTGCATTTATAAAACTATTTGAACTTTTCTATTTCTTGAATGTATCCATCCATAAATGTTTTATACAGATAGTTTTGGAATGTGTTTTTTTGTTAGCTTATGTCGTGCATCACAAATGGATCAAGTTCCAGTTTTACCATAATTAAACTTGTACCATAATTCTTTTACCCATTTTTCATGGTCTGATATCAAACTTGTATTATGTCTCATCTTTGATTACTAAAACCCACTCACAAATTTGTCTTCTAGCTCCTGTATCAGCACTCCTAAATCCTAATAATAATCTGTTTGAATGCATAATTTGCTAGGTATTGCTTTATAGATGCCCGTTTGTGATACTTAACTATATGAGGATGATTATGTTGAAAATAAGTTTTGATAAAACATTTATCCTATCCTTAGTCTCATTGCATTAATCTGATTTTTATTTCTTATTCTGAGTAGCATCTAGCAATAGATTTGTCCTATTATCTTAAGTCATTTGGGCATGCTTAATGAACCATCTGAGAATGAATCATTTTTTGCGTTCAACATCTAGAACCATCCTGTCCGTGTTGGTATTAATGCTACAACTGTGCTTTCTTCTCTTGTGTTACGTTGTCCTTGTGGTTGTTACTATTACATGTACATATGCTTCATGATTCAGTCCCTAGCTGCTTTGTATGTTTATTTTTATTCTGCTTCTAACTCCTTTGTTTATTGTTAGATGCCTCTCCAAACAAGATTGTGCTATTGTTAGATGCCTTTGTATGTTCAGCCTCTACAAACAAGAGCTCCAACCTGAAAGTGAAGAAAGCAGAAGTATACTTGTAGAGCTAGTTATATGTTGTGATAGTATCTGGGTGAAATGTATTATGTAAAGATTGTGCCATTAGCCAAAATTGGCATGTGTATTGATAATTTTCATTGTTAACTGTTCTCAATGAAATATTGCTTCAAATTATAGAAATTGAAACCTGGGATGTACCTGACAAGTGGGACCTAATAGTATTTGGCATCTAAAAATGTTGTGGCCCAAATAATATTCACAGGAAAAAGGCTGAAAATTAAGAAAATAGAATGTAAAAGGCCTAGGCCCAAAAGAAAAATACAAGAGACCCAAATAAGAAATGGTCCGCAAAAGGCCATGGACTAGAAAATAAAAAGGCTGAAATGAAAAATGGCCAGAAAATAAAAGGCTATAATGTTGGGCCTAGCCCATGTAGCTAGCAAAAAATAACAGGAAAAATATATATTAAAAAGGCCGAATTGTTGGGCTAGGCCCATGTAGAAAATCGAATTGGACCGGGCTGATTCTTGTACCACATCAGATTGCCATGTCGGATGCCTACGTGGCCTGGGGAGGCTGCTAGTGACCAAAACAAAACAATAGGCATATTTTGGTCACAAATGTCTACGACCTTCTCACAGAGAAGGTCGTTAATTTCAGTTTACGACCGTCAGCTTTTGACCTTCTGTTTTTTGTCACAAAAAGGTCGCAAATGAAAAACTATGACCTTTCAGTGACCAATAGTGGAGGTCATAAGATCATATTTCTTGTAGTGAAACTTAAAGAGGTTGGATTTTCAAAATTGTAATACACCTTATATTTTAAAACAAAATGAGTAATTTTTTGAGAATCTCAACAACACCAACAGCGCAACACAGCGCGCCCAACCCTTCTAGTAGGTAAAGAAGTGGCAAGCTAAAACTGTGGCAATAATCAAGTACATGTCTAATGTATTCTGGAATGACTAAGGTTAGATGTGAAAACCTTAGGTTACAAACCAAACCAACCATTGCCCTAAGTATGAATTGACGTGTGGTGGCCACATGGGTCATCAATGAGATCATTCACAAAATTTCATATTTAGTAATCTGAAAAATTCTGAAATTACTTGACAACATACTTGAGGCGTATATCTGCAACTCCAAAAAAACCCAGCTCAAAACTCCATGTACATTTAGAGATTCAAAAAATACAAATTCAAATGTGAATAGTTGCAGATTTAGGTGAATAGTATTTTGACACTATTCACACCCGATTTTCTCTTTTTTGTTTCTATTAGTGTGGGTCGAACTAGGACCTAAAACTTTTTAAGGTTGTGCATCAGACATTGATGTGTGTCTGCAATTTTTCTGAGAATGTTTGAACATGTTTTGCATTTTCAAAAAAATACTATACTAGTCTCTCCAGGCCAGCAACCATATCAATATAGCCCACATCGATAAAAGAGTGGTGGTGGGTTTTTTTAACAAAGTACAATCAAAGTAGATCGCATACACAAGCATATACTCACCCCTATGAACGTACGTATGCACACCATACCCCTATGAGAACATCCGAGAGACTGAGCCGACATAGCATTTTAAGATTTTATGAAGTCACCACAGACGTGTTGCAATCAACAGGATAGTCTTGTCCCACTGAACGGACATCACCGAAAGCCTGAAATAAATCCAGGAATAATGCGAGCACCAATGTCAAGTCTATGACTTGAACTCTGGTGGGCTGGAGATATCACTGTCCTCCTAACTATCCAGCCACATATTAGTTTACGGTAGGCTTGTTCATTATCTTGTCGGAGACATGCTTGGGCATGCATGTCCAAGCACGTACCACCTAGATAAAAGAGAGTCGACACGGAGGTAGAGCACACCGTGCATGTTTCCACCGGGTCAGTACTATCCAATGGACATTTTTTTCCTTCTTTAGAGTACAGTCTTTCAGACAAGCCTTATACTGTCCCTCTCTGGCCTGCGACATGATGCTCACATACAAGCGTTCATTTTCTCAAGTGTTCCATGACGTATCTGTCGCAAACATTACTGTGCAGTAGTATACTCTATAGTATGGTAGTTGTGTTTCAGCACCATGGATCCTCTACATTCTAGCTCTCATATCACATTCTGGATTACTTTTCCAAAAGTAATTGTAGCAAAGGGGGTTTCGTTCACAACCCCGATTAGAAGAGTTAGCCGGGTGCGGATGAAGTACAAAAAGACTATCCTAGACAATTGTTTCTTCTTGAGCCGTGGTAGTAGGATCCGACTTCTTTCATCTCATGGTAGCCCATGGTTCATAGGAAGATACACACTATAGCCCGGAATCCATGAAAGCAACGCACTCGCTTGCCTCCTCATTCAGAATGTTGGCGGCTGCTACCCGTTATTCGGATGATGTTTGCCAGTTATCAGCCGCCTAAAGGAGCCGTGCGATGAGGCTTGGCACACCGTCAGATATAGCCTGCCTTGGTTACCTAACAAGAGACCAGATCGCGTGGGATGCTTTGGCCCACAAAAATTCCATTTCACACGTCGCCTCCCCACATGCAGCAGCAGAGCGGCCACTGAGCTCAGGATGTGGTACACGGGAGCATTTTTTGACTAGCTACTACAACTATATTTTTTTCTTGTCGTACCTACGGCATTAGCAGATAAAGCACAAAAGTGTAGCTAGCCAGCCTAATGGTCTTTGCAACAATTTCTACTGTCAAAAATTTTAAATTATTTCACTTAATTCTTTTAAAATCATGATGCATCCTACACCTTAGGTTTCAAAAAAATCAGTCTGAGTTGCCTATCATTGGACGCATCGAGCGGACCTAGCTAGTATGGCCTTCGCCTCACTTGTACCCTTCCTACTAGAGGTCTGGTTGCAACGTCCCTTCCATACTCTACTAGTCCTGCTTCACAACAACATCACAACCTTTCAACCGCCATCATAACAGCATGACGTGCCCTCGGCGGCCGCAACATCGACGATGCTCCTAAAGCACCGACACATTGGGTGAAGCTCCCGAAGCACCGACGACACTCCCGCAATGGTTGCAACACCGGTAACATCTTCGACTATTCTAGCATCATGTGCCTCACTTTGCAACATGGTGCTCTAACATTGCAGCAAAAATGGCTTGTGCTAGGGATCATCCGGTTGATCTCATGCGGAGATCAGCTGCCTCCCCAGCCACTCGATTGGCATGGTCACGATTGAAATATCAACTCCTTTTATTCCTTTCACCTTACCGCCACATGTGCGTTCACATTCTTCCTTGGACCACCATTATCGGCTTGTCAAAGAAGCCAACCAACACGGCAGCCAAGCTTGGCGTTGCATGCTGCAACACAGCAACATGCCCGTCGTCAGTGGAGAACCATCCTTGCATCAACACCGGAGGAGGCCCTTGAAGCATTGATGTCCGACATGCAATGGCATGCAGCAACGTGCAACTTTGAAAGTTAAATGACAACCCCATTGCAACGACACGAGCTGCTTCGAACACCAGTGACAGAGTGGCTGCTACATATGAGGCGTGGTGCACTAAAAAGCCGAGATGATGATGTTGCGAGGGTGGTTTGGCTGCTACGGGTGTCACTATGAGGTCGCGAGGCAGTACTACGACTCGAGGCGGTCTTTGCAACATGCGACTGCTTTGGTTGCGGAGACCACGCCGATGGCGCGATGACATGCTTCGAACACCCATGGTACGTGTGGTGCGACGACATCCCGACTTCTTTGAGGATGTTGCGATGGCTTGCTTCGGCGGGCGCGGCGACATGCTTCGAACGCCCATGGTGTGCTGTGAAAGCACCCCGGCTTCTTCAAGGATGTTCCAACTGCTTGCTTCGGTAGCCGGTGACATGCTTCGAACGCCCATGGTGTGCTGCGAAGGCACCTCGACTTCTTCGAGGATGTTCCGACAGCTTGCCTCGGCCATTGCGGCGACATGCTTCGAACGCCATGGTGAGCTGCGACGGCACCCGGGCTTCTTCGAGGATGTTCCGACTGCTTGCTTTGGCGGCTGTGTCGACATGCTTCAAACGCCCATGGTGTGTTGTGACGGCATCGCAACTTCTTCGATGATGTTCTATCTGCTTGCTTTGGCGGCCGCAACGACATGCTTCGAATGCCCATGGATGTGCTGTGACGACATCTCGGTTTTTCTTTGATGATGTTACAAGGCAATGCTACCGTGGCCGCGACGATGCGGTGTTAGCACAACGACATGCTTCGAATACCCATGGTGGGCTTCAACGATGCCGAGATGACATGCTTCGGCAGCCGCGCTGATGCTACGAGGCATGCTGTAGCGGCCACGGCAATGGCATGACGACATGCTTTGAATGCTCGTGGTGTGCTTCGACGGCCCAGATGATGCTGCAATAACATGCTTCTACGGCTCACGATGATGCTACAACAGTGTGCTTTGAACAGTTGTGGTGATACTTGGACGTCATGCTTCGACAACCGTGGAGGTGCTACCACAAAGGCCCGGCTACTTCAATGGTGTTGCAATGGCGTGTTTCACGGACACGACACTCTTCTGAGGACGAACATGGCTGCTTTGATGATGGCGCAATGGCATGCTTCGACGTAACGATGAGGCGATGGCGACCCAGCTGCTCTGATGATGTTGCGATGGCATGCTTCGAATGCGGCGGCAACAGCGTCAAGGACACTATATTCAAAGCAACCTTGACTACATGAGCTTGCTAGTACGAGATCAAAACCAATACTCACGATCAGCGTTCAAAAGATGGTGTTTAGAATCCTCATTTAGCATTTGCTACGTGCTTTCTCTTCAGATTATTTGTACCATCACATGTGTAGCTACTGGTAAGAACACCGCTTATGAAGTATAGTGTAAACTGACAATACTGATGCTACATGCTATAGGTCACGAAGGAGTAAATTGCTCAAAACCACCACATTTGTGGCGAGGATACTCCAAAACCACCGCTTTTGTCAAAAATAACAAATAACCACCACTTCTGCGGCAAGTGAGTAACAAATTACACCGATTCTTGCATGAACTCCTTCTAACAGCAAAAATGACAAATTGGGCCCACCTGTCGGGCTGACATGGCATGCTTGCGTGTACAACATGCTGAGTTGGACAAGGTCCCACATGTCAATGACTCACATTTTTTTTCATTTTTCTACTTCTCAATCCATTTGTCTCCTGGGCATTTCGACAAACAGGCAATGGGCAGCGTCGGACGCCTTGGCATCCTTGACGGGGCTCGCTGGAGCAGGCTATGGTATGGACGAGGTTGCAGGAGGTGATGGTGACTCACGGCGCCCGTGTCCAGGAGGCTGGCAACAAGCTCCGGTGGCTGGAGGTGTGCGCGCACCTGCCGGCGAGGTTCCTCATGGTGCTGCCGTCGTCCATGCTAGGAGCTGCTGCGGCGGCCGGGTCGACGACTGGATCCAGTAGAGGATGGCTGGGTGAGGTGAGGACATCCTCTGGCTCGTCGGCCATGGCGCTCGAGTGGCGGCCATGGATCTGCAAGGAGCTGCGGCGACTGCTGGGTCAGCGAACGGATCGAGCAGAGTAGGGTCGGGCAAGGTGAGCACCTTCTCTGTCTCGCCGGCCATGGCACTCGAGCAACGGACCACAAGGGACGGCGGCGTGGCGTTAGGAGCCAGACGGCGGCGCGGCATGAGGGTGCAGCAGCGAACGGGGTGGGGCGGCGGCGCGACGCTACGGAGATAAGAAAGATGAGGTAGAAGAGAGAGAGGAAGAAGATAGGGATGACATGTGGGACCCATTGCCACCTCAACAACTTATCCACATAGGCCTGCCATGTCACCCTGACGTGTGGGTCAAACTTGTCAGTTTTGTTGTTAGTCGCGGCTGGCAGCTCGTTTAGTGCATTTTGTTACTCGCTTGCCGCAGAAGTGGTGGTTATTTGTGATTTTTGACAAAAGCGGTGGTTTTGGAGTATCCTCGCCACAAATATGGTGGTTTTGAGCAATTTACTCGTCATGGAGACAGTACGTACTACATTGCATAGGAGGCGTCAAAAAATAGGCAGGATGCGCTTCGAATACCCATGGTGGGCTTCAACGATGCCGAGATGACATGCTTCGGCAGCCGCGCTGATGCTACGAGGCTTGCTGTAGCGGCCACGGCAATGGCATGACGACATGCTTTGAATGCTCGTGGTGTGCTTCGATGGCCCAGATGATGCTGCGATAACATGCTTCTACGACTCACGATGATGCTACAACAGTGTGCTTTGAACAGTTGTGGTGATACTTGGACGTCGTGCTTCGACAACCGTGGAGGTGCTACCACAGAGGCCCGGCTACTTCAATGGTGTTGCAATGGCGTGTTTCACGGACACGACACTCTTCTGAGGACGAACATGGCTGCTTTGATGATGGCGCAATGGCATGCTTCGACGTAACGATGAGGCGATGGCGACCCAGCTGCTCTGATGATGTTGCGATGGCATGCTTCGAATGCGGCGGCAACAGCGTCAAGGGCACTATATCCAAAGCCACCTTGACTACATGAGCTTGCTAGTACGAGATCAAAACCAATACTCACGATCAGCGTTCAAAAGATGGTGTTTAGAATCCTCATTTAGCATTTGCTACGTGCTTTCTCTTCAGATTATTTGTACCATCACATGTGTAGCTACTGGTAAGAACACCGCTTATGAAGTACAGTGTAAACTGACAATACTGATGCTACATGCTATAGGTCACGAAGGAGTAAATTTCTCAAAACCACCACATTTGTGGCGAGGATACTCCAAAACCACCGCTTTTGTCAAAAATAACAAATAACCACCACTTCTGCGGCAAGTGAGTAACAAATTACACCGATTCTTGCATGAACTCCTTCTAACAGCAAAAATGACAAATTGGGCCCACCTGTCGGGCTGACATGGCATGCTTGCGTGTACAACATGCTGAGTTGGACAAGGTCCCACATGTCAATGACTCACGTTTTTTTTTCATTTTTCTACTTCTCAATCCATTTGTCTCCTGGGCATTTCTACAAACAGGCAATGGGCAGCGTCGGACGCCTTGGCATCCTTGACGGGGCTCGCTGGAGCAGGCTATGGCACGGACGAGGTTGCAGGAGGTGATGGCGACTCACGGCGCCCGTGTCCAGGAGGCTGGCAACAAGCTCCGGCGGCTGGAGGTGTGCGCGCACCTGCCGGCGAGGTTCCTCGTGGTGCTGCCATCGTCCATCCTAGGAGCTGCTGCGGCGGCCGGGTCAACGACTGGATCCAGTAGAGGACGGCTGAGTGAGGTGAGGACATCCTCTGGCTCGTCGGCCATGTCGCTCGAGTGGCGGCCATGGATCTGCAAGGAGCTGCGGCGACGGCTGGGTCAGCGAACGGATCGAGCAGAGTAGGGTCGGGCAAGGTGAGCACCTTCTCTGTCTCGCCGGCCATGGCGCTCGAGCGACGGACCACGAGGGACGGCGGCGCGGCGTCAGGAGGCGGACGGCGGCGCGGCATGAGGTTGCAGCAGCGAACGGGGTGGGGCGGCGGCGCGACGCTACGCAGATAAGAAAGATGAGGTAGAAGAGAGAGAGGAAGAAGATAGGGATGACATGTGGGACCCATTGCCACCTCAACAACTTATCCACATAGGCCTGCCATGTCACCCTGACGTGTGGGTCAAACTTGTCAGTTTTGTTGTTAGTCGCGGCTGGCAGCTCGTTTAGTGCATTTTGTTACTCGCTTGCCGCAGAAGTGGTGGTTATTTGTGATTTTTGACAAAAGCGGTGGTTTTGGAGTATCCTCGCCACAAATGTGGTGGTTTTGAGCAATTTACTCGTCACGGAGACAGTACGTACTACATTGCATAGGAGGCGTCAAAAAATAGGCAGGACGCGCTTCGAATACCCATGGTGGGCTTCAACGATGCCGAGATGACATGCTTCGGCAGCCGCGCTGATGCTACGGGGCATGCTGTAGCGGCCACGGCAATGGCATGACGACATGCTTTGAATGCTCGTGGTGTGCTTCGATGGCCCAGATGATGCTGCGATAACATGCTTCTACGGCTCACGATGATGCTACAACAGTGTGCTTTGAACAGTTGTGGTGATACTTGGACGTCGTGCTTCGACAACCGTGGAGGTGCTACCACAGAGGCCCGGCTACTTCAATGGTGTTGCAATGGCGTGTTTCACGGACACGACACTCTTCTGAGGACGAACATGGCTGCTTTGATGATGGCGCAATGGCATGCTTCGACGTAACGATGAGGCGATGGCGACCCAGCTGCTCTGATGATGTTGCGATGGCATGCTTCGAATGCGGCGGCAACAGCGTCAAGGGCACTATATCCAAAGCCACCTTGACTACATGGGCTTGCTAGTACGAGATCAAAACCAATACTCACGATCAGCGTTCAAAAGATGGTGTTTAGAATCCTCATTTAGCATTTGCTACGTGCTTTCTCATCAGATTATTTGTACCATCACATGTGTAGCTACTGGTAAGAACACCGCTTATGAAGTACAGTGTAAACTGACAATACTGATGCTACATGCTATAGGTCACGAAGGAGTAAATTGCTCAAAACCACCACATTTGTGGCGAGGATACTCCAAAACCACCGCTTTTGTCAAAAATAACAAATAACCACCACTTCTGCGGCAAGTGAGTAACAAATTACACCGATTCTTGCATGAACTCCTTCTAACAGCAAAAATGACAAATTGGGCCCACCTGTCGGGCTGACATGGCATGCTTGCGTGTACAACATGCTGAGTTGGACAAGGTCCCACATGTCAATGACTCACGTTTTTTTTCATTTTTCTACTTCTCAATCCATTTGTCTCCTGGGCATTTCTACAAACAGGCAATGGGCAGCGTCGGATGCCTTGGCATCCTTGACGGGGCTCGCTGGAGCAGGCTATGGCACGGACGAGGTTGCAGGAGGTGATGGCGACTCACGGCGCCCGTGTCCAGGAGGCTGGCAACAAGCTCCGGCGGCTGGAGGTGTGCGCGCACCTGCCGGCGAGGTTCCTCGTGGTGCTGCCGTCGTCCATGCTAGGAGCTGCTGCGGCGGCCGGGTCAACGACTCGATCCAGTAGAGGACGGCTGGGTGAGGTGAGGACATCCTCTGGCTCGTCGGCCATGGCGCTCGAGTGGCGGCCATGGATCTGCAAGGAGCTGCGGCGACGGCTGGGTCAGCGAACGGATCGAGCAGAGTAGGGTCGGGCAAGGTGAGCACCTTCTCTGTCTCACCGGCCATGGCGCTCGAGTGACGGACCACGAGGGACGGCGGCGCGGCGTCAGGAGGCGGACGGCGGCGCGGCATGAGGGTGCAGCAGCGAACGGGGTGGGGCGGCGGCGCGACGCTACGCAGATAAGAAAGATGAGGTAGAAGAGAGAGAGGAAGAAGATAGGGATGACATGTGGGACCCATTGCCACCTCAACAACTTATCCACATAGGCCTGCCATGTCACCCTGACGTGTGGGTCAAACTTGTCAGTTTTGTTGTTAGTCGCGGCTGGCAGCTCGTTTAGTGCATTTTGTTACTCGCTTGCCGCAGAAGTGGTGGTTATTTGTGATTTTTGACAAAAGCGGTGGTTTTGGAGTATCCTCGCCACAAATGTGGTGGTTTTGAGCAATTTACTCGTCACGGAGACAGTACGTACTACATTGCATAGGAGGCGTCAAAAAATAGGCAGGACGCGCTTCGAATACCCATGGTGGGCTTCAACGATGCCGAGATGACATGCTTCGGCAGCCGCGCTGATGCTACGGGGCATGCTGTAGCGGCCACGGCAATGGCATGACGACATGCTTTGAATGCTCGTGGTGTGCTTCGATGGCCCAGATGATGCTGCGATAACATGCTTCTACGGCTCACGATGATGCTACAACAGTGTGCTTTGAACAGTTGTGGTGATACTTGGACATCGTGCTTCGACAACCGTGGAGGTGCTACCACAGAGGCCCGGCTACTTCAATGGTGTTGCAATGGCGTGTTTCACGGACACGACACTCTTCTGAGGATGAACATGGCTGCTTTGATGATGGCGCAATGGCATGCTTCGACGTAACGATGAGGCGATGGCGACCCAGCTGCTCTGATGATGTTGCGATGCCATGCTTCGAATGCGGCGGCAACAGCGTCAAGGGCACTATATCCAAAGCCACCTTGACTACATGAGCTTGCTAGTACGAGATCAAAACCAATACTCACGATCAGCGTTCAAAAGATGGTGTTTAGAATCCTCATTTAGCATTTGCTACGTGCTTTCTCTTCAGATTATTTGTACCATCACATGTGTAGCTACTGGTAAGAACACCGCTTATGAAGTACAGTGTAAACCGACAATACTGATGCTACATGCTATAGGTCACGAAGGAGTAAATTGCTCAAAACCACCACATTTGTGGCGAGGATACTCCAAAACCACCGCTTTTGTCAAAAATAACAAATAACCACCACTTCTGCGGCAAGTGAGTAACAAATTACACCGATTCTTGCATGAACTCCTTCTAACAGCAAAAATGACAAATTGGGCCCACCTGTCGGGCTGACATGGCATGCTTGCGTGTACAACATGCTGAGTTGGACAAGGTCCCACATGTCAATGACTCACGTTTTTTTTCATTTTTCTACTTCTCAATCCATTTGTCTCCTGGGCATTTCTACAAACAGGCAATGGGCAGTGTCGGACGCCTTGGCATCCTTGACGGGGCTCGCTGGAGCAGGCTATGGCACGGACGAGGTTGCAGGAGGTGATGGCGACTCACGGCGCCCGTGTCCAGGAGGCTGGCAACAAGCTCCGGCGGCTGGAGGTGTGCGCGCACCTGCCGGCGAGGTTCCTCGTGGTGCTGCCGTCGTCCATGCTAGGAGCTGCTGCGGCGGCCGGGTCGACGACTGGATCCAGTAGAGGACGGCTGGGTGAGGTGAGGACATCCTCTGGCTCGTCGGCCATGGCGCTCGAGTGGCGGCCATGGATCTGCAAGAAGCTGCGGCGACGGCTGGGTCAGCGAACGGATCGAGCAGAGTAGGGTCGGGCAAGGTGAGCACCTTCTCTGTCTCGCCGGCCATGGCGCTCGAGCGACGGACCACGAGGGACGGCGGCGCGGCGTCAGGAGGCGGACGGCGGCGCGGCATGAGGGTGCAGCAGCGAACGGGGTGGGGCGGCGGCGCGACGCTACGCAGATAAGAAAGATGAGGTAGAAGAGAGAGAGGAAGAAGATAGGGATGACATGTGGGACCCATTGCCACCTCAACAACTTATCCACATTGGCCTGCCATGTCACCCTGACGTGTGGGTCAAACTTGTCAG
Source organism: Triticum monococcum (assembly GCA_034509565.1). Classification (NCBI taxonomy): domain Eukaryota; kingdom Viridiplantae; phylum Streptophyta; class Magnoliopsida; order Poales; family Poaceae; genus Triticum; species Triticum monococcum. The sequence goes on along the minus strand of CM067843.1, from coordinate 749,661,601 downwards.
TTTTGTTGTTAGTCGCGGCTGGCAGCTCGTTTAGTGCATTTTGTTACTCGCTTGCCGCAGTAGTGGTGGTTATTTGTGATTTTTGACAAAAGCGGTGGTTTTGGAGTATTCTCGCCACAAATGTGGTGGTTTTGAGCAATTTACTCGTCACGGAGACAGTACGCACTACATTGCATAGGAGGCGTCAAAAAATAGGCAGGACGCGCTTCGAATACCCATGGTGGGCTTCAACGATGCCGAGATGACATGCTTTGGCAGCCGCGCTGATGCTACGAGGCATGCTGTAGCGGCCACGGCAATGGCATGACGACATGCTTTGAATGCTCGTGGTGTGCTTCGACGGCCCAGATGATGCTGCGATAACATGCTTCTACGGCTCACGATGATGCTACAACAGTGTGCTTTGAACAGTTGTGGTGATACTTGGACGTCGTGCTTCGACAACCGTGGAGGTGCTACCACAGAGGCCCGGCTACTTCAATGGTGTTGCAATGGCGTGTTTCACGGACACGACACTCTTCTGAGGACGAACATGGCTGCTTTGATGATGGCGCAATGGCATGCTTCGACGTAACGATGAGGCGATGGCGACCCGGCTGCTCTGATGATGTTGCGATGGCATGCTTCGAATGCGGCGGCAACAGCGTCAAGGGCACTATATCCAAAGCAACGTTGACTACATGAGCTTGCTAGTACGAGATCAAAACCAATACTCACGATCAGCGTTCAAAAGATGGTGTTTAGAATCCTCATTTAGCATTTGCTACGTGCTTTCTCTTCAGATTATTTGTACCATCACATGTGTAGCTACTGGTAAGAACACCGCTTATGAAGTACAGTGTAAACCGACAATACTGATGCTACATGCTATAGGTCACGAAGGAGTAAATTGCTCAAAACCACCACATTTGTGGCGAGGATACTCCAAAACCACCGCTTTTGTCAAAAATAACAAATAACCACCACTTCTGCGGCAAGTGAGTAACAAATTACACCGATTCTTGCATGAACTCCTTCTAACAGCAAAAATGACAAATTGGGCCCACCTGTCGGGCTGACATGGCATGCTTGCGTGTACAACATGCTGAGTTGGACAAGGTCCCACATGTCAATGACTCACGTTTTTTTTCATTTTTCTACTTCTCAATCCATTTGTCTCCTGGGCATTTCTACAAACAGGCAATGGCAGCGTCGGACGCCTTGGCATCCTTGACGGGGCTCGCTGGAGCAAGCTATGGCACGGACGAGGTTGCAGGAGGTGATGGCGACTCACGGCGCCCGTGTCCAGGAGGCTGGCAACAAGCTCCGGCGGCTGGAGGTGTGCGCGCACCTGCCGGCGAGGTTCCTCGTGGTGCTGCCGTCGTCCATGCTAGGAGCTGCTGCAGCGGCCGGGTCGACGACTGGATCCAGTAGAGGACGGCTGGGTGAGGTGAGGACATCCTCTGGCTCGTCGGCCATGGCGCTCGAGTGGCGGCCATGGATCTGCAAGGAGCTGCGGCGACGGCTGGGTCAGCGAACGGATCGAGCAGAGTAGGGTCGGGCAAGGTGAGCACCTTCTCTGTCTCGCCGGCCATGGAGCTCGAGCGACGGACCACGAGGGACGGCGGCGCGGCGTCAGGAGGCGGACGGCGGCGCGGCATGAGGGTGCAGCAGCGAACGGGGTGGGGCGGCGGCGCGACGCTACGCAGATAAGAAAGATGAGGTAGAAGAGAGAGAGGAAGAAGATAGGGATGACATGTGGGACCCATTGCCACCTCAACAACTTATCCACATAGGCCTGCCATGTCACCCTGACGTGTGGGTCAAACTTGTCAGTTTTGTTGTTAGTCACGGCTGGCAGCTCGTTTAGTGCATTTTGTTACTCGCTTGCCGCAGAAGTGGTGGTTATTTGTGATTTTTGACAAAAGCGGTGGTTTTGGAATATCCTCGCCACAAATGTGGTGGTTTTGAGCAATTTACTCGTCACGGAGACAGTACGTACTACATTGCATAGGAGGCGTCAAAAAATAGGCAGGACGCGCTTCGAATACCCATGGTGGGCTTCAACGATGCCGAGATGACGTGCTTCGGCAGCCGCGCTGATGCTACGAGGCATGCTGTAGCGGCCACGGCAATGGCATGACGACATGCTTTGAATGCTCGTGGTGTGCTTCGACGGCCCAGATGATGCTGCGATAACATGCTTCTACGGCTCACGATGATGCTACAACAGTGTGCTTTGAACAGTTGTGGTGATACTTGGACGTCGTGCTTCGACAACCGTGGAGGTGCTACCACAGAGGCCCGGCTACTTCAATGGTGTTGCAATGGCGTGTTTCACGGACACGACACTCTTCTGAGGACGAACATGGCTGCTTTGATGATGGCGCAATGGCATGCTTCGACGTAACGATGAGGCGATGGCGACCCGGCTGCTCTGATGATGTTGCGATGGCATGCTTCGAATGCGGCGGCAACAGCGTCAAGGGCACTATATCCAAAGCAACGTTGACTACATGAGCTTGCTAGTACGAGATCAAAACCAATACTCACGATCAGCGTTCAAAAGATGGTGTTTAGAATCCTCATTTAGCATTTGCTACGTGCTTTCTCTTCAGATTATTTGTACCATCACATGTGTAGCTACTGGTAAGAACACCGCTTATGAAGTACAGTGTAAACCGACAATACTGATGCTACATGCTATAGGTCACGAAGGAGTAAATTGCTCAAAACCACCACATTTGTGGCGAGGATACTCCAAAACCACCGCTTTTGTCAAAAATAACAAATAACCACCACTTCTGCGGCAAGTGAGTAACAAATTACACCGATTCTTGCATGAACTCCTTCTAACAGCAAAAATGACAAATTGGGCCCACCTGTCGGGCTGACATGGCATGCTTGCGTGTACAACATGCTGAGTTGGACAAGGTCCCACATGTCAATGACTCACGTTTTTTTTCATTTTTCTACTTCTCAATCCATTTGTCTCCTGGGCATTTCTACAAACAGGCAATGGCAGCGTCGGACGCCTTGGCATCCTTGACGGGGCTCGCTGGAGCAAGCTATGGCACGGACGAGGTTGCAGGAGGTGATGGCGACTCACGGCGCCCGTGTCCAGGAGGCTGGCAACAAGCTCCGGCGGCTGGAGGTGTGCGCGCACCTGCCGGCGAGGTTCCTCGTGGTGCTGCCGTCGTCCATGCTAGGAGCTGCTGCAGCGGCCGGGTCGACGACTGGATCTAGTAGAGGACGGCTGGGTGAGGTGAGGACATCCTCTGGCTCGTCGGCCATGGCGCTCGAGTGGCGGCCATGGATCTGCAAGGAGCTGCGGCGACGGCTGGGTCAGCGAACGGATCGAGCAGAGTAGGGTCGGGCAAGGTGAGCACCTTCTCTGTCTCGCCGGCCATGGAGCTCGAGCGACGGACCACGAGGGACGGCGGCGCGGCGTCAGGAGGCGGACGGCGGCGCGGCATGAGGGTGCAGCAGCGAACGGGGTGGGGCGGCGGCGCGACGCTACGCAGATAAGAAAGATGAGGTAGAAGAGAGAGAGGAAGAAGATAGGGATGACATGTGGGACCCATTGCCACCTCAACAACTTATCCACATAGGCCTGCCATGTCACCCTGACGTGTGGGTCAAACTTGTCAGTTTTGTTGTTAGTCACGGCTGGCAGCTCGTTTAGTGCATTTTGTTACTCGCTTGCCGCAGAAGTGGTGGTTATTTGTGATTTTTGACAAAAGCGGTGGTTTTGGAATATCCTCGCCACAAATGTGGTGGTTTTGAGCAATTTACTCGTCACGGAGACAGTACGTACTACATTGCATAGGAGGCGTCAAAAAATAGGCAGGACGCGCTTCGAATACCCATGGTGGGCTTCAACGATGCCGAGATGACGTGCTTCGGCAGCCGCGCTGATGCTACGAGGCATGCTGTAGCGGCCACGGCAATGGCATGACGACATGCTTTGAATGCTCGTGGTGTGCTTCGACGGCCCAGATGATGCTGCGATAACATGCTTCTACGGCTCACGATGATGCTACAACAGTGTGCTTTGAACAGTTGTGGTGATACTTGGACGTCGTGCTTCGACAACCGTGGAGGTGCTACCATAGAGGCCCGGCTACTTCAATGGTGTTGCAATGGCATGTTTCACGGACACGACACTCTTCTGAGGACGAACATGGCTGCTTTGATGATGGCGCAATGGCATGCTTCGATGTAACGATGAGGCGATGGCGACCCAGCTGCTCTGATGATGTTGCGATGGCATGCTTCGAATGCGGCGGCAACAGCGTCAAGGGCACTATATCCAAAGCAACCTTGACTACATGAGCTTGCTAGTACGAGATCAAAACCAATACTCACGATCAGCGTTCAAAAGATGGTGTTTAGAATCCTCATTTAGCATTTGCTACGTGCTTTCTCTTCAGATTATTTGTACCATCACATGTGTAGCTACTGGTAAGAACACCGCTTATGAAGTACAGTGTAAACCGACAATACTGATGCTACATGCTATAGGTCACGAAGGAGTAAATTGCTCAAAACCACCACATTTGTGGCGAGGATACTCCAAAACCACCGCTTTTGTCAAAAATAACAAATAACCACCACTTCTGCGGCAAGTGAGTAACAAATTACACCGATTCTTGCATGAACTCCTTCTAACAGCAAAAATGACAAATTGGGCCCACCTGTCGGGCTGACATGGCATGCTTGCGTGTACAACATGCTGAGTTGGACAAGGTCCCACATGTCAATGACTCACGTTTTTTTTCATTTTTCTACTTCTCAATCCATTTGTCTCCTGGGCATTTCTACAAACAGGCAATGGCAGCGTCGGACGCCTTGGCATCCTTGACGGGGCTCGCTGGAGCAAGCTATGGCACGGACGAGGTTGCAGGAGGTGATGGCGACTCACGGCGCCCGTGTCCAGGAGGCTGGCAACAAGCTCCGGCGGCTGGAGGTGTGCGCGCACCTGCCGGCGAGGTTCCTCGTGGTGCTGCCGTCGTCCATGCTAGGAGCTGCTGCAGCGGCCGGGTCGACGACTGGATCCAGTAGAGGACGGCTGGGTGAGGTGAGGACATCCTCTGGCTCGTCGGCCATGGCGCTCGAGTGGCGGCCATGGATCTGCAAGGAGCTGCGGCGACGGCTGGGTCAGCGAACGGATCGAGCAGAGTAGGGTCGGGCAAGGTGAGCACCTTCTCTGTCTCGCCGGCCATGGCGCTCGAGCGACGGACCACGAGGGACGGCGGCGCGGCGTCAGGAGGCGGACGGCGGCGCGGCATGAGGGTGCAGCAGCGAACGGGGTGGGGCGGCGGCGCGACGCTACGCAGATAAGAAAGATGAGGTAGAAGAGAGAGAGGAAGAAGATAGGGATGACATGTGGGACCCATTGCCACCTCAACAACTTATCCACATAGGCCTGCCATGTCACCCTGACGTGTGGGTCAAACTTGTCAGTTTTGTTGTTAGTCACGGCTGGCAGCTCGTTTAGTGCATTTTGTTACTCGCTTGCCGCAGAAGTGGTGGTTATTTGTGATTTTTGACAAAAGCGGTGGTTTTGGAGTATCCTCGCCACAAATGTGGTGGTTTTGAGCAATTTACTCGTCACGGAGACAGTACATACTACATTGCATAGGAGGCGTCAAAAAATAGGCAGGACGCGCTTCGAATACCCATGGTGGGCTTCAACGATGCCGAGATGACATGCTTCGGCAGCCGCGCTGATGCTACGAGGCATGCTGGAGCGGCCACGGCAATGGCATGACGACATGCTTTGAATGCTCGTGGTGTGCTTCGACGGCCCAGATGATGCTGCGATAACATGCTTCTACGGCTCACGATGATGCTACAACAGTGTGCTTTGAACAGTTGTGGTGATACTTGGACGTCGTGCTTCGACAACCGTGGAGGTGCTACCACAGAGGCCCGGCTACTTCAATGGTGTTGCAATGGCGTGTTTCACGGACACGACACTCTTCTGAGGACGAACATGGCTGCTTTGATGATGGCGCAATGGCATGCTTCGACGTAACGATGAGGCGATGGCGACCCAGCTGCTCTGGTGATGTTGCGATGGCATGCTTCGAATGCGGCGGCAACAGCGTCAAGGGCACTATATCCAAAGCAACCTTGACTACATGAGCTTGCTAGTACGAGATCAAAACCAATACTCACGATCAGCGTTCAAAAGATGGTGTTTAGAATCCTCATTTAGCATTTGCTACGTGCTTTCTCTTCAGATTATTTGTACCATCACATGTGTAGCTACTGGTAAGAACACCGCTTATGAAGTACAGTGTAAACTGACAATACTGATGCTACATGCTATAGGTCACGAAGGAGTAAATTGCTCAAAACCACCACATTTGTGGCGAGGATACTCCAAAACCACCGCTTTTGTCAAAAATAACAAATAACCACCACTTCTGCGGCAAGTGAGTAACAAATTACACCGATTCTTGCATGAACTCCTTCTAACATCAAAAATGACAAATTGAGCCCACCTGTCGGGCTGACATGGCATGCTTGCGTGTACAACATGCTGAGTTGGACAAGGTCCCACATGTCAATGACTCATGTTTTTTTTTCATTTTTCTACTTCTTAATCCATTTGTCTCCTGGGCATTTCTACAAACAGGCAATGGGCAGCGTCGGACGCCTTGGCATCCTTGACGGGGCTCGCTGGAGCGGGCTATGGCACGGACGAGGTTGCAGGAGGTGATGGCGACTCACGGCGCCCGTGTCCAGGAGGCTGGCAACAAGCTCCGGCGGCTGGAGGTGTGCGCGCACCTGCCGGCGAGGTTCCTCGTGGTGCTGCCGTCGTCCATGCTAGGAGCTGCTGCGGCGGCCGGGTCGACGACTGGATCCAGTAGAGGACGGCTGGGTGAGGTGAGGACATCCTCTGGCTCGTCGGCCATGGCGCTCGAGTGGCGGCCATGGATCTGCAAGGAGCTGCGGCGACGGCTGGGTCAGCGAACGGATCGAGCAGAGTAGGGTCGGGCAAGGTGAGCACCTTCTCTGTCTCGCCGGCCATGGCGCTCGAGCGACGGACCACGAGGGACGGCGGCGCGGCGTCAGGAGGCGGACGGCGGCGCGGCATGAGGGTGCAGCAGCGAACGGGGTGGGGCGGCGGCGCGACGCTACGCAGATAAGAAAGATGAGGTAGAAGAGAGAGAGGAAGAAGATAGGGATGACATGTGGGACCCATTGCCACCTCAACAACTTATCCACATAGGCCCGCCATGTCACCCTGACGTGTGGGTCAAACTTGTCGGTTTTGTTGTTAGTCGCGGCCGGCAGCTCGTTTAGTGCATTTTGTTACTCGCTTGCCGCAGAAGTGGTGGTTATTTGTGATTTTTGACAAAAGCGGTGGTTTTGGAGTATCCTCACCACAAATGTGGTGGTTTTGAGAAACTTACTCGTCACGGAGACAGTACGTACTACATTGCATAGGAGGCGTCAAAAAATAGGCAGGACGCGCTTCGAATACCCATGGTGGGCTTCAACGATGCCGAGATGACATGCTTCGGCAGCCGCGCTGATGCTACGAGGCATGCTGTAGCGGCCACGGCAATGGCATGAAGACATGCTTTGAATGCTCGTGGTGTGCTTCGACGGCCCAGATGATGCTGCGATAACATGCTTCTACGGCTCACGATGATGCTACAACAGTGTGCTTTGAACAGTTGTGGTGATACTTGGACGTCGTGCTTCGACAACCGTGGAGGTGCTACCACAGAGGCCCGGCTACTTCAATGGTGTTGCAATGGCGTGTTTCACGGACACGACACTCTTCTGAGGACGAACATGGCTGCTTTGATGATGGCGCAATGGCATGCTTCGACGTAACGATGAGGCGATGGCGACCCAGCTGCTCTGATGATGTTGTGATGGCATGCTTCGAATGCGGCGGCAACAGCATCAAGGGCACTATATCCAAAGCAACCTTGACTACATGAGCTTGCTAGTACGAGATCAAAACCAATACTCACGATCAGCGTTCAAAAGATGGTGTTTAGAATCCTCATTTAGCATTTGCTACGTGCTTTCTCTTCAGATTATTTGTACCATCACATGTGTAGCTACTGGTAAGAACACCGCTTATGAAGTACAGTGTAAACTGACAATACTGATGCTACATGCTATAGGTCACTAAGGAGTAAATTGCTCAAAACCACCACATTTGTGGCGAGGATACTCCAAAACCACCGCTTTTGTCAAAAATAACAAATAACCACCACTTCTGCGGCAAGTGAGTAACAAATTACACCGATTCTTGCATGAACTCCTTCTAACATCAAAAATGACAAATTGAGCCCACCTGTCGGGCTGACATGGCATGCTTGCGTGTACAACATGCTGAGTTGGACAAGGTCCCACATGTCAATGACTCACGTTTTTTTTTCATTTTTCTACTTCTTAATCCATTTGTCTCCTGGGCATTTCTACAAACAGGCAATGGGCAGCGTCGGACGCCTTGGCATCCTTGACGGGGCTCGCTGGAGCGGGCTATGGCACGGACGAGGTTGCAGGAGGTGATGGCGACTCACGGCGCCCGTGTCCAGGAGGCTGGCAACAAGCTCCGGCGGCTGGAGGTGTGCGCGCACCTGCCGGCGAGGTTCCTCGTGGTGCTGCCGTCGTCCATGCTAGGAGCTGCTGCGGCGGCCGGGTCGACGACTGGATCCAGTAGAGGACGGCTGGGTGAGGTGAGGACATCCTCTGGCTCGTCGGCCATGGCGCTCGAGTGGCGGCCATGGATCTGCAAGGAGCTGCGGCGACGGCTGGGTCAGCGAACGGATCGAGCAGAGTAGGGTCGGGCAAGGTGAGCACCTTCTCTGTCTCGCCGGCCATGGCGCTCGAGCGACGGACCACGAGGGACGGCGGCGCGGCGTCAGGAGGCGGACGGCGGCGCGGCATGAGGGTGCAGCAGCGAACGGGGTGGGGCGGCGGCGCGACGCTACGCAGATAAGAAAGATGAGGTAGAAGAGAGAGAGGAAGAAGAAAGGGATGACATGTGGGACCCATTGCCACCTCAACAACTTATCCACATAGGCCCGCCATGTCACCCTGACGTGTGGGTCAAACTTGTCAGTTTTGTTGTTAGTCGCGGCCGGCAGCTCGTTTAGTTCATTTTGTTACTCGCTTGCCGCAGAAGTGGTGGTTATTTGTGATTTTTGACAAAAGCGGTGGTTTTGGAGTATCCTCGCCACAAATGTGGTGGTTTTGAGCAATTTACTCGTCACGGAGACAGTACGTACTACATTGCATAGGAGGCGTCAAAAAATAGGCAGGACGCGCTTCGAATACCCATGGTGGGCTTCAACGATGCCGAGATGACATGCTTCGGCAGCCGCGCTGATGCTACGAGGCATGCTGTAGCGGCCACGGCAATGGCATGACGACATGCTTTGAATGCTCGTGGTGTGCTTCGACGGCCCAGATGATGCTGCGATAACATGCTTCTACGGCTCACGATGATGCTACAACAGTGTGCTTTGAACAGTTGTGGTGATACTTGGACGTCGTGCTTCGACAACCGTGGAGGTGCTACCACAGAGGCCCGGCTACTTCAATGGTGTTGCAATGGCGTGTTTCACGGACACGACACTCTTCTGAGGACGAACATGGCTGCTTTGATGATGGCGCAATGGCATGCTTCGACGTAACGATGAGGCGATGGCGACCCAGCTGCTCTGATGATGTTGCGATGGCATGCTTCGAATGCGGCGGCAACAGCGTCAAGGGCACTATATCCAAAGCAACCTTGACTACATGAGCTTGCTAGTACGAGATCAAAACCAATACTCACGATCAGCGTTCAAAAGATGGTGTTTAGAATCCTCATTTAGCATTTGCTACGTGCTTTCTCTTCAGATTATTTGTACCATCACATGTGTAGCTACTGGTAAGAACACCGCTTATGAAGTACAGTGTAAACTGACAATACTGATGCTACATGCTATAGGTCACGAAGGAGTAAATTGCTCAAAACCACCACATTTGTGGCGAGGATACTCCAAAACCACCGCTTTTGTCAAAAATAACAAATAACCACCACTTCTGCGGCAAGTGAGTAACAAATTACACCGATTCTTGCATGAACTCCTTCTAACATCAAAAATGACAAATTGAGCCCACCTGTCGGGCTGACATGGCATGCTTGCGTGTACAACATGCTGAGTTGGACAAGGTCCCACATGTCAATGACTCACGTTTTTTTTTCATTTTTCTACTTCCTAATCCATTTGTCTCCTGGGCATTTCTACAAACAGGCAATGGGCAGCGTCGGACGCCTTGGCATCCTTGACGGGGCTCGCTGGAGCGGGCTATGGCACGGACGAGGTTGCAGGAGGTGATGGCGACTCACGGCGCCCGTGTCCAGGAGGCTGGCAACAAGCTCCGGCGGCTGGAGGTGTGCGCGCACCTGCCGGCGAGGTTCCTCGTGGTGCTGCCGTCGTCCATGCTAGGAGCTGCTGCGGCGGCCGGGTCAACGACTGGATCCAGTAGAGGACGGCTGGGTGAGGTGAGGACATCCTCTGGCTCGTCGGCCATGGCGCTCGAGTGGCGGCCATGGATCTGCAAGGAGCTGCGGCGACGGCTGGGTCAGCGAACGGATCGAGCAGAGTAGGGTCGGGCAAGGTGAGCACCTTCTCTGTCTCGCCGGCCATGGCGCTCGAGCGACGGACCACGAGGGACGGCGGCGCGGCGTCAGGAGGCGGACGGCGGCGCGGCATGAGGGTGCAGCAGCGAACGGGGTGGGGCGGCGGCGCGACGCTACGCAGATAAGAAAGATGAGGTAGAAGAGAGAGAGGAAGAAGATAGGGATGACATGTGGGACACATTGCCACCTCAACAACTTATCCACATAGGCCCGCCATGTCACCCTGACGTGTGGGTCAAACTTGTCGGTTTTGTTGTTAGTCGCGGCCGGCAGCTCGTTTAGTGCATTTTGTTACTCGCTTGCCGCAGAAGTGGTGGTTATTTGTGATTTTTGACAAAAGCGGTGGTTTTGGAGTATCCTCACCACAAATGTGGTGGTTTTGAGCAATTTACTCGTCACGGAGACAGTACGTACTACATTGCATAGGAGGCGTCAAAAAATAGGCAGGACGCGCTTCGAATACCCATGGTGGGCTTCAACGATGCCGAGATGACATGCTTCGGCAGCCGCGCTGATGCTACGAGGCATGCTGTAGCGGCCACGGCAATGGCATGACGACATGCTTTGAATGCTCGTGGTGTGCTTCGACGGCCCAGATGATGCTGCGATAACATGCTTCTACGGCTCACGATGATGCTACAACAGTGTGCTTTGAACAGTTGTGGTGATACTTGGACGTCGTGCTTCGACAACCGTGGAGGTGCTACCACAGAGGCCCGGCTACTTCAATGGTGTTGCAATGGCGTGTTTCACGGACACGACACTCTTCTGAGGACGAACATGGCTGCTTTGATGATGGCGCAATGGCATGCTTCGACGTAACGATGAGGCGATGGCGACCCAGCTGCTCTGATGATGTTGCGATCGCATGCTTCGAATGCGGCGGCAACAGCGTCAAGGGCACTATATCCAAAGCAACCTTGACTACAAGAGCTTGCTAGTACGAGATCAAAACCAATACTCACGATCAGCGTTCAAAAGATGGTGTTTAGAATCCTCATTTAGCATTTGCTACGTGCTTTCTCTTCAGATTATTTGTACCATCACATGTGTAGCTACTGGTAAGAACACCGCTTATGAAGTACAGTGTAAACTGACAATACTGATGCTACATGCTATAGGTCACGAAGGAGTAAATTGCTCAAAACCACCACATTTGTGGCGAGGATACTCCAAAACCACCGCTTTTGTCAAAAATAACAAATAACCACCAGTTCTGCGGCAAGTGAGTAACAAATTACACCGATTCTTGCATGAACTCCTTCTAACATCAAAAATGACAAATTGAGCCCACCTGTCGGGCTGACATGGCATGCTTGCGTGTACAACATGCTGAGTTGGACAAGGTCCCACATGTCAATGACTCATGTTTTTTTTTCATTTTTCTACTTCTTAATCCATTTGTCTCCTGGGCATTTCTACAAACAGGCAATGGGCAGCGTCGGACGCCTTGGCATCCTTGACGGGGCTCGCTGGAGCGGGCTATGGCACGGACGAGGTTGCAGGAGGTGATGGCGACTCACGGCGCCCGTGTCCAGGAGGCTGGCAACAAGCTCCGGCGGCTGGAGGTGTGCGCGCACCTGCCGGCGAGGTTCCTCGTGGTGCTGCCGTCGTCCATGCTAGGAGCTGCTGCGGCGGCCGGGTCGACGACTGGATCCAGTAGAGGACGGCTGGGTGAGGTGAGGACATCCTCTGGCTCGTCGGCCATGGCGCTCGAGTGGCGGCCATGGATCTGCAAGGAGCTGCGGCGACGGCTGGGTCAGTGAACGGATCGAGCAGAGTAGGGTCGGGCAAGGTGAGCACCTTCTCTGTCTCGCCGGCCATGGCGCTCGAGCGACGGACCACGAGGGACGGCGGCGCGGCGTCAGGAGGCGGACGGCGGCGCGGCATGAGGGTGCAGCAGCGAACGGGGTGGGGCGGCGGCGCGACGCTACGCAGATAAGAAAGATGAGGTAGAAGAGAGAGAGGAAGAAGATAGGGATGACATGTGGGACCCATTGCCACCTCAACAACTTATCCACATAGGCCTGCCATGTCACCCTGACGTGTGGGTCAAACTTGTCAGTTTTGTTGTTAGTCGCGGCCGGCAGCTCGTTTAGTTCATTTTGTTACTCGCTTGCCGCAGAAGTGGTGGTTATTTGTGATTTTTGACAAAAGCGGTGGTTTTGGAGTATCCTCGCCACAAATGTGGTGGTTTTGAGCAATTTACTCGTCACGGAGACAGTACGTACTACATTGCATAGGAGGCGTCAAAAAATAGGCAGGACGCGCTTCGAATACCCATGGTGGGCTTCAACGATGCCGAGATGACATGCTTCGGCAGCCGCGCTGATGCTACGAGGCATGCTGTAGCGGCCACGGCAATGGCATGACGACATGCTTTGAATGCTCGTGGTGTGCTTCGACGGCCCAGATGATGCTGCGATAACATGCTTCTACGGCTCACGATGATGCTACAACAGTGTGCTTTGAACAGTTGTGGTGATACTTGGACGTCGTGCTTCGACAACCGTGGAGGTGCTACCACAGAGGCCCGGCTACTTCAATGGTGTTGCAATGGCGTGTTTCACGGACACGACACTCTTCTGAGGACGAACATGGCTGCTTTGATGATGGCGCAATGGCATGCTTCGACGTAACGATGAGGCGATGGCGACCCAGCTGCTCTGATGATGTTGCGATGGCATGCTTCGAATGCGGCGGCAACAGCGTCAAGGGCACTATATCCAAAGCAACCTTGACTACATGAGCTTGCTAGTACGAGATCAAAACCAATACTCACAATCAGCGTTCAAAAGATGGTGTTTAGAATCCTCATTTAGCATTTGCTACGTGCTTTCTCTTCAGATTATTTGTACCATCACATGTGTAGCTACTGGTAAGAACACCGCTTATGAAGTACAGTGTAAACTGACAATACTGATGCTACATGCTATAGGTCACGAAGGAGTAAATTGCTCAAAACCACCACATTTGTGGCGAGGATACTCCAAAACCACCGCTTTTGTCAAAAATAACAAATAACCACCACTTCTGCGGCAAGTGAGTAACAAATTACACCGATTCTTGCATGAACTCCTTCTAACATCAAAAATGACAAATTGGGCCCACCTGTCGGGCTGACATGGCATGCTTGCGTGTACAACATGCTGAGTTGGACAAGGTCCCACATGTCAATGACTCATGTTTTTTTTCATTTTTCTACTTCTTAATCCATTTGTCTCCTGGGCATTTCTACAAATAGGCAATGGGCAGCGTCGGACGCCTTGGCATCCTTGACGGGGCTCGCTGGAGCGGGCTATGGCACGGACGAGGTTGCAGGAGGTGATGGCGACTCACGGTGCCCATGTCCAGGAGGCTGGCAACAAGCTCCGGCGGCTGGAGGTGTGCGCGCACCTGCCGGCGAGGTTCCTCGTGGTGCTGCCGTCGTCCATGCTAGGAGCTGCTGCGGCGGCCGGGTCGACGACTGGATCCAGTAGAGGACGGCTGGGTGAGGTGAGGACATCCTCTGGCTCGTCGGCCATGGCGCTCGAGTGGCGGCCATGGATCTGCAAGGAGCTGCGGCGACGGCTGGGTCAGCGAACGGATCGAGCAGAGTAGGGTCGGGCAAGGTGAGCACCTTCTTTGTCTCGCCGGCCATGGCGCTCGAGCGACGGACCACGAGGGACGGCGGCGCGGCGTCAGGAGGCGGACGGCGGCGCGGCATGAGGGTGCAGCAGCGAACGGGGTGGAGCGGCGGCGCGACGCTACGCAGATGAGAAAGATGAGGTAGAAGAGAGAGAGGAAGAAGATAGGGATGACATGTGGGACCCATTGCCACCTCAACAACTTATCCACATAGGCCTGCCATGTCACCCTGACGTGTGGGTCAAACTTGTCAGTTTTGTTGTTAGTCGCGGCCGGCAGCTCGTTTAGTGCATTTTGTTACTCGCTTGCCGCAGAAGTGGTGGTTATTTGTGATTTTTGACAAAAGCGGTGGTTTTGGAGTATCCTCGCCACAAATGTGGTGGTTTTGAGCAATTTACTCGTCACGGAGACAGTACGTACTACATTGCATTGGAGGCGTCAAAAAATAGGCAGGACGCGCTTCGAATACCCATGGTGGGCTTCAACGATGCCGAGATGACATGCTTCGGCAGCCGCGCTGATGCTACGAGGCATGCTGTAGCGGCCACGGCAATGGCATGACGACATGCTTTGAATGCTCGTGGTGTGCTTCGACGGCCCAGATGATGCTGCGATAACATGCTTCTACGGCTCACGATGATGCTACAATAGTGTGCTTTGAACAGTTGTGGTGATACTTGGACGTCGTGCTTCGACAACCGTGGAGGTGCTACCACAGAGGCCCGGCTACTTCAATGGTGTTGCAATGGCGTGTTTCACGGACACGACACTCTTCTGAGGACGAACATGGCTGCTTTGATGATGGCGCAATGGCATGCTTCGACGTAACGATGAGGCGATGGCGACCCAGCTGCTCTGATGATGTTGCGATGGCATGCTTCGAATGCGGCGGCAACAGCGTCAAGGGCACTATATCCAAAGCAACCTTGACTACATGAGCTTGCTAGTACGAGATCAAAACCAATACTCACGATCAGCGTTCAAAAGATGGTGTTTAGAATCCTCATTTAGCATTTGCTACGTGCTTTCTCTTCAGATTATTTGTACCATCACATGTGTAGCTACTGGTAAGAACACCGCTTATGAAGTACAGTGTAAACTGACAATACTGATGCTACATGCTATAGGTCACGAAGGAGTAAATTGCTCAAAACCACCACATTTGTGGCGAGGATACTCCAAAACCACCGCTTTTGTCAAAAATAACAAATAACCACCACTTCTGTGGCAAGTGAGTAACAAATTACACCGATTCTTGCATGAACTCCTTCTAACATCAAAAATGACAAATTGGGCCCACCTGTCGGGCTGACATGGCATGCTTGCGTGTACAACATGCTGAGTTGGACAAGGTCCCACATGTCAATGACTGACGTTTTTTTTTCATTTTTCTACTTCTTAATGCATTTGTCTCCTGGGCATTTCTACAAACAGGCAATGGGCAGCGTCGGACGCCTTGACATCCTTGACGGGGCTCGCTGGAGCGGGCTATGGCACGGACGAGGTTGCAGGAGGTGATGGCGACTCACGGCGCCCATGTCCAGGAGGCTGGCAACAAGCTCCGGCGGCTGGAGGTGTGCGCGCACCTGCCGGCGAGGTTCCTCGTGGTGCTGCCGTCGTCCATGCTAGGAGCTGCTGCGGCGGCCGGGTCGACGACTGGATCCAGTAGAGGACGGCTGGGTGAGGTGAGGACATCCTCTGGCTCGTCGGCCATGGCGCTCGAGTGGCGGCCATGGATCTGCAAGGAGCTGCGGCGACGGCTGGGTCAGCGAACGGATCGAGCAGAGTAGGGTCGGGCAAGGTGAGCACCTTCTCTGTCTCGCCGGCCATGGCGCTCGAGCGACGGACCACGAGGGACGGCGGCGCGGCGTCAGGAGGCGGACGGCGGCGTGGCATGAGGGTGCAGCAGCGAACGGGGTGGGGCGGCGGCGCGACGCTACACAGATAAGAAAGATGAGGTAGAAGAGAGAGAGGAAGAAGATAGGGATGACATGTGGGACCCATTGCCACCTCAACAACTTATCCACATAGGCCTGCCATGTCACCCTGACGTGTGGGTCAAACTTGTCAGTTTTGTTGTTAGTCGCGGCCGGCAGCTCGTTTAGTGCATTTTGTTACTCGCTTGCCGCAGAAGTGGTGGTTATTTGTGATTTTTGACAAAAGTGGTGGTTTTGGAGTATCCTCGCCACAAATGTGGTGGTTTTGAGCAATTTACTCGTCACGGAGACAGTACGTACTACATTGCATAGGAGGCGTCAAAAAATAGGCAGGACGCGCTTTGAATACCCATGGTGGGCTTCAACGATGCCGAGATGACATGCTTCGGCAGCCGCGCTGATGCTACGAGGCATGCTGTAGCGGCCACGGCAATGGCATGATGACATGCTTTGAATGCTCGTGGTGTGCTTCGACGGCCCAGATGATGCTGCGATAACATGCTTCTACGGCTCACGATGATGCTACAACAGTGTGCTTTGAACAGTTGTGGTGATACTTGGACGTCGTGCTTCGACAACCATGGAGGTGCTACCACAGAGGCCCGGCTACTTCAATGGTGTTGCAATGGCGTGTTTCACGGACACGACACTCTTCTGAGGACGAACATGGCTGCTTTGATGATGGCGCAATGGCATGCTTCGACGTAACGATGAGGCGATGGCGACCCAGCTGCTCTGATGATGTTGCGATGGCATGCTTCGAATGCGGCGGCAACAGCGTCAAGGGCACTATATCCAAAGCAACCTTGACTACATGAGCTTGCTAGTACGAGATCAAAACCAATACTCACGATCAGCGTTCAAAAGATGGTGTTTAGAATCCTCATTTAGCATTTGCTACGTGCTTTCTCTTCAGATTATTTGTACCATCACATGTGTAGCTACTGGTAAGAACACCGCTTATGAAGTACAGTGTAAACTGACAATACTGATGCTACATGCTACAGGTCACGAAGGAGTAAATTGCTCAAAACCACCACATTTGTGGCGAGGATACTCCAAAACCACCGCTTTTGTCAAAAATAACAAATAACCACCACTTCTGCGGCAAGTGAGTAACAAATTACACCGATTCTTGCATGAACTCCTTCTAACATCAAAAATGACAAATTGGGCCCACCTGTCGGGCTGACATGGCATGCTTGCGTGTACAACATGCTGAGTTGGACAAGGTCCCACATGTCAATGACTCACATTTTTTTTTCATTTTTCTACTTCTTAATCCATTTGTCTCCTGGGCATTTCTACAAACAGGCAATGGGCAGCGTCGGACGCCTTGGCATCCTTGACGGGGCTCGCTAGAGCGGGCTATGGCACGGACGAGGTTGGAGGAGGTGATGGCGACTCACGGCGCCCGTGTCCAGGAGGCTGGCAACAAGCTCCGGCGGCTGGAGGTGTGCGCGCACCTGCCGGCGAGGTTCCTCGTGGTGCTGCCGTCGTCCATGCTAGGAGCTGCTGCGGCGGCCGGGTCGACGACTGGATCCAGTAGAGGACGGCTGGGTGAGGTGAGGACATCCTCTGGCTCGTCGGCCATGGCGCTCGAGTGGCGGCCATGGATCTGCAAGGAGCTGCGGCAACGGCTGGGTCAGCGAACGGATCGAGCAGAGTAGGGTCGGGCAAGGTGAGCACCTTCTCTGTCTCGCCGGCCATGGCGCTCGAGCGACGGACCACGAGGGACGGCGGCGCGGCGTCAGGAGGCGGACGGCGGCGCGGCATGAGGGTGCAGCAGCGAACGGGGTGGGGCGGCGGCGCGACGCTACGCAGATAAGAAAGATGAGGTAGAAGAGAGAGAGGAAGAAGATAGGGATGACATGTGGGACCCATTGCCACCTCAACAACTTATCCACATAGGCCTGCCATGTCACCCTGACGTGTGGGTCAAACTTGTCAGTTTTGTTGTTAGTCGCGGCTGGCAGCTCGTTTAGTGCATTTTGTTACTCACTTGCCGCAGAAGTGGTGGTTATTTGTGATTTTTGACAAAAGCGGTGGTTTTGGAGTATCCTCGCCACAAATGTGGTGGTTTTGAGCAATTTACTCGTCACGGAGACAGTACGTACTACATTGCATAGGAGGCGTCAAAAAATAGGCAGGACGCACTTCGAATACCCATGGTGGGCTTCAACGATGCCGAGATGACATGCTTCGGCAGCCGCGCTGATGCTACGAGGCATGCTGTAGCGGCCACGGCAATGGCATGACGATATGCTTTGAATGCTCGTGGTGTGCTTCGACGGCCCAGATGATGCTGCGATAACATACTTCTACGGCTCACGATGATGCTAGAACAGTGTGCTTTGAACAGTTGTGGTGATACTTGGACGTCGTGCTTCGACAACCGTGGAGGTGCTACCACAGAGGCCCGGCTACTTCAATGGTGTTGCAATGGCGTGTTTCACGGACACGACACTCTTCTGAGGACGAACATGGCTGCTTTGATGATGGCGCAATGGCATGCTTCGACGTAACGATGAGGCGATGGCGACCCAGCTGCTCTGATGATGTTGCGATGGCATGCTTCGAATGCGGCGGCAACAGCGTCAAGGGCACTATATCCAAAGCAACCTTGACTACATGAGCTTGCTAGTACGAGATCAAAACCAATACTCACGATCAGCGTTCAAAAGATGGTGTTTAGAATCCTCATTTAGCATTTGCTACGTGCTTTCTCTTCAGATTATTTGTACCATCACATGTGTAGCTACTGGTAAGAACACCGCTTATGAAGTACAGTGTAAACTGACAATACTGATGCTACATGCTATAGGTCACGAAGGAGTAAATTGCTCAAAACCACCACATTTGTGGCGAGGATACTCCAAAACCACCGCTTTTGTCAAAAATAACAAATAACCACCACTTCTGCGGCAAGTGAGTAACAAATTACACCGATTCTTGCATGAACTCCTTCTAACAGCAAAAATGACAAATTGGGCCCACCTGTCGGGCTGACATGGCATGCTTGCGTGTACAACATGCTGAGTTGGACAAGGTCCCACATGTCAATGACTCACGTTTTTTTTTCATTTTTCTACTTCTCAATCCATTTGTCTCCTTGGCATTTCTACAAACAGGCAATGGGCAGCGTCGGACGCCTTGGCATCCTTGACGGGGCTCGCTGGAGCAGGCTATGGCACGGACGAGGTTGCAGGAGGTGATGGCGACTCACAGCGCCCGTGTCCAGGAGGCTGGCAACAAGCTCCGGCGGCTGGAGGTGTGCGCGCACCTGCCGGCGAGGTTCCTCGTGGTGCTGCCGTCGTCCATGCTAGGAGCTGCTGCGGCGGCCGGGTCGACGACTGGATCCAGTAGAGGACGGCTGGGTGAGGTGAGGACATCCTCTGGCTCGTCGGCCATGGCGCTCGAGTGGCGGCCATGGATCTGCAAGGAGCTGCGGCGACGGCTGGGTCAGCGAACGGATCGAGCAGAGTAGGGTCGGGCAAGGTGAGCACCTTCTCTGTCTCGCCGGCCATGGCGCTCGTGCGACGGACCACGAGGGACGGCGGCGCGGCGTCAGGAGGCGGACGGCGGCGTGGCATGAGGGTGCAGCAGCGAACGGGGTGGGGCGGCGGCGCGACGCTACACAGATAAGAAAGATGAGGTAGAAGAGAGAGAGGAAGAAGATAGGGATGACATGTGGGACCCATTGCCACCTCAACAACTTATCCACATAGGCCTGCCATGTCACCCTGACGTGTGGGTCAAACTTGTCAGTTTTGTTGTTAGTCGCGGCCGGCAGCTCGTTTAGTGCATTTTGTTACTCGCTTGCCGCAGAAGTGGTGGTTATTTGTGATTTTTGACAAAAGTGGTGGTTTTGGAGTATCCTCGCCACAAATGTGGTGGTTTTGAGCAATTTACTCGTCACGGAGACAGTACGTACTACATTGCATAGGAGGCGTCAAAAAATAGGCAGGACGCGCTTTGAATACCCATGGTGGGCTTCAACGATGCCGAGATGACATGCTTCGGCAGCCGCGCTGATGCTACGAGGCATGCTGTAGCGGCCACGGCAATGGCATGATGACATGCTTTGAATGCTCGTGGTGTGCTTCGACGGCCCAGATGATGCTGCGATAACATGCTTCTACGGCTCACGATGATGCTACAACAGTGTGCTTTGAACAGTTGTGGTGATACTTGGACGTCGTGCTTCGACAACCATGGAGGTGCTACCACAGAGGCCCGGCTACTTCAATGGTGTTGCAATGGCGTGTTTCACGGACACGACACTCTTCTGAGGACGAACATGGCTGCTTTGATGATGGCGCAATGGCATGCTTCGACGTAACGATGAGGCGATGGCGACCCAGCTGCTCTGATGATGTTGCGATGGCATGCTTCGAATGCGGCGGCAACAGCGTCAAGGGCACTATATCCAAAGCAACCTTGACTACATGAGCTTGCTAGTACGAGATCAAAACCAATACTCACGATCAGCGTTCAAAAGATGGTGTTTAGAATCCTCATTTAGCATTTGCTACGTGCTTTCTCTTCAGATTATTTGTACCATCACATGTGTAGCTACTGGTAAGAACACCGCTTATGAAGTACAGTGTAAACTGACAATACTGATGCTACATGCTATAGGTCACGAAGGAGTAAATTGCTCAAAACCACCACATTTGTGGCGAGGATACTCCAAAATCACCGCTTTTGTCAAAAATAACAAATAACCACCACTTCTGCGGCAAGTGAGTAACAAATTACACCGATTCTTGCATGAACTCCTTCTAACATCAAAAATGACAAATTGGGCCCACCTGTCGGGCTGACATGGCATGCTTGCGTGTACAACATGCTGAGTTGGACAAGGTCCCACATGTCAATGACTCACATTTTTTTTTCATTTTTCTACTTCTTAATCCATTTGTCTCCTGGGCATTTCTACAAACAGGCAATGGGCAGCGTCGGACGCCTTGGCATCCTTGACGGGGCTCGCTGGAGCGGGCTATGGCACGGACGAGGTTGGAGGAGGTGATGGCGACTCACGGCGCCCGTGTCCAGGAGGCTGGCAACAAGCTCCGGCGGCTGGAGGTGTGCGCGCACCTGCCGGCGAGGTTCCTCGTGGTGCTGCCGTCGTCCATGCTAGGAGCTGCTGCGGCGGCCGGGTCGACGACTGGATCCAGTAGAGGACGGCTGGGTGAGGTGAGGACATCCTCTGGCTCGTCGGCCATGGCGCTCGAGTGGCGGCCATGGATCTGCAAGGAGCTGCGGCAACGGCTGGGTCAGCGAACGGATCGAGCAGAGTAGGGTCGGGCAAGGTGAGCACCTTCTCTGTCTCGCCGGCCATGGCGCTCGAGCGACGGACCACGAGGGACGGCGGCGCGGCGTCAGGAGGCGGACGGCGGCGCGGCATGAGGGTGCAGCAGCGAACGGGGTGGGGCGGCGGCGCGACGCTACGCAGATAAGAAAGATGAGGTAGAAGAGAGAGAGGAAGAAGATAGGGATGACATGTGGGACCCATTGCCACCTCAACAACTTATCCACATAGGCCCGCCATGTCACCCTGACGTGTGGGTCAAACTTGTCAGTTTTGTTGTTAGTCGCGGCTGGCAGCTCGTTTAGTGCATTTTGTTACTCACTTGCCGCAGAAGTGGTGGTTATTTGTGATTTTTGACAAAAGCGGTGGTTTTGGAGTATCCTCGCCACAAATGTGGTGGTTTTGAGCAATTTACTCGTCACGGAGACAGTACGTACTACATTGCATAGGAGGCGTCAAAAAATAGGCAGGACGCACTTCGAATACCCATGGTGGGCTTCAACGATGCCGAGATGACATGCTTCGGCAGCCGCGCTGATGCTACGAGGCATGCTGTAGCGGCCACGGCAATGGCATGACGACATGCTTTGAATGCTCGTGGTGTGCTTCGATGGCCCAGATGATGCTGCGATAACATACTTCTACGGCTCACGATGATGCTACAACAGTGTGCTTTGAACAGTTGTGGTGATACTTGGACGTCGTGCTTCGACAACCGTGGAGGTGCTACCACAGAGGCCCGGCTACTTCAATGGTGTTGCAATGGCGTGTTTCACGGACACGACACTCTTCTGAGGACGAACATGGCTGCTTTGATGATGGCGCAATGGCATGCTTCGACGTAACGATGAGGCGATGGCGACCCAGCTGCTCTGATGATGTTGCGATCGCATGCTTCGAATGCGGCGGCAACAGCGTCAAGGGCACTATATCCAAAGCAACCTTGACTACATGAGCTTGCTAGTACGAGATCAAAACCAATACTCACGATCAGCGTTCAAAAGATGGTGTTTAGAATCCTCATTTAGCATTTGCTACGTGCTTTCTCTTCAGATTATTTGTACCATCACATGTGTAGCTACTGGTAAGAACACCGCTTATGAAGTACAGTGTAAACTGACAATACTGATGCTACATGCTATAGGTCACGAAGGAGTAAATTGCTCAAAACCACCACATTTGTGGCGAGGATACTCCAAAACCACCGCTTTTGTCAAAAATAACAAATAACCACCACTTCTGCGGCAAGTGAGTAACAAATTACACCGATTCTTGCATGAACTCCTTCTAACAGCAAAAATGACAAATTGGGCCCACCTGTCGGGCTGACATGGCATGCTTGCGTGTACAACATGCTGAGTTGGACAAGGTCCCACATGTCAATGACTCACATTTTTTTTCATTTTTCTACTTCTCAATCCATTTGTCTCCTTGGCATTTCTACAAACAGGCAATGGGCAGCGTCGGACGCCTTGGCATCCTTGACGGGGCTCGCTGGAGCAGGCTATGGCACGGACGAGGTTGCAGGAGGTGATGGCGACTCACGGCGCCCGTGTCCAGCAGGCTGGCAACAAGCTCCGGCGGCTGGAGGTGTGCGCGCACCTGCCGGCGAGGTTCCTCGTGGTGCTGCCGTCGTCCATGCTAGGAGCTGCTGCGGCGGCCGGGTCGACGACTGGATCCAGTAGAGGACGGCTGGGTGAGGTGAGGACATCCTCTGGCTCGTCGGCCATGGCGCTCGAGTGGCGGCCATGGATCTGCAAGGAGCTGCGGCGACGGCTGGGTCAGCGAACGGATCGAGCAGAGTAGGGTCAGGCAAGGTGAGCACCTTCTCTGTCTCGCCGGCCATGGCGCTCGAGCGACGGACCACGAGGGACGGCGGCGCGGCGTCAGGAGGCGGACGGCGGCGTGGCATGAGGGTGCAGCAGCGAACGGGGTGGGGCGGCGGCGCGACGCTACACAGATAAGAAAGATGAGGTAGAAGAGAGAGAGGAAGAAGATAGGGATGACATATGGGACCCATTGCCACCTCAACAACTTATCCACATAGGCCTGCCATGTCACCCTGACGTGTGGGTCAAACTTGTCAGTTTTGTTGTTAGTCGCGGCCGGCAGCTCGTTTAGTGCATTTTGTTACTCGCTTGCCGCAGAAGTGGTGGTTATTTGTGATTTTTGACAAAAGCGGTGGTTTTGGAGTATCCTCGCCACAAATGTGGTGGTTTTGAGCAATTTACTCGTCACGGAGACAGTACGTACTACATTGCATAGGAGGCGTCAAAAAATAGGCAGGACGCGCTTTGAATACCCATGGTGGGCTTCAACGATGCCGAGATGACATGCTTCGGCAGCCGCGCTGATGCTACGAGGCATGCTGTAGCGGCCACGGCAATGGCATGATGACATGCTTTGAATGCTCGTGGTGTGCTTCGACGGCCCAGATGATGCTGCGATAACATGCTTCTACGGCTCACGATGATGCTACAACAGTGTGCTTTGAACAGTTGTGGTGATACTTGGACGTCGTGCTTCGACAACCATGGAGGTGCTACCACAGAGGCCCGGCTACTTCAATGGTGTTGCAATGGCGTGTTTCACGGACACGACACTCTTCTGAGGACGAACATGGCTGCTTTGATGATGGCGCAATGGCATGCTTCGACGTAACGATGAGGCGATGGCGACCCAGCTGCTCTGATGATGTTGCGATGGCATGCTTCGAATGCGGCGGCAACAGCGTCAAGGGCACTATATCCAAAGCAACCTTGACTACATGAGCTTGCTAGTACGAGATCAAAACCAATACTCACGATCAGCGTTCAAAAGATGGTGTTTAGAATCCTCATTTAGCATTTGCTACGTGCTTTCTCTTCAGATTATTTGTACCATCACATGTGTAGCTACTGGTAAGAACACCGCTTATGAAGTACAGTGTAAACTGACAATACTGATGCTACATGCTATAGGTCACGAAGGAGTAAATTGCTCAAAACCACCACATTTGTGGCGAGGATACTCCAAAACCACCGCTTTTGTCAAAAATAACAAATAACCACCACTTCTGCGGCAAGTGAGTAACAAATTACACCGATTCTTGCATGAACTCCTTCTAACATCAAAAATGACAAATTGGGCCCACCTGTCGGGCTGACATGGCATGCTTGCGTGTACAACATGCTGAGTTGGACAAGGTCCCACATGTCAATGACTCACATTTTTTTTTTCATTTTTCTACTTCTTAATCCATTTGTCTCCTGGGCATTTCTACAAACAGGCAATGGGCAGCGTCGGACGCCTTGGCATCCTTGACGGGGCTCGCTGGAGCGGGCTATGGCACGGACGAGGTTGTAGGAGGTGATGGCGACTCACGGCGCCCGTGTCCAGGAGGCTGGCAACAAGCTCCGGCGGCTGGAGGTGTGCGCGCACCTGCCGGCGAGGTTCCTCGTGGTGCTGCCGTCGTCCATGCTAGGAGCTGCTGCGGCGGCCGGGTCGACGACTGGATCCAGTAGAGGACGGCTGGGTGAGGTGAGGACATCCTCTGGCTCGTCGGCCATGGCGCTCGAGTGGCGGCCATGGATCTGCAAGGAGCTGCGGCAACGGCTGGGTCAGCGAACGGATCGAGCAGAGTAGGGTCGGGCAAGGTGAGCACCTTCTCTGTCTCGCCGGCCATGGCGCTCGAGCAACGGACCACGAGGGACGGCGGCGCGGCGTCAGGAGGCGGACGGCGGCGCGGCATGAGGGTGCAGCAGCGAACGGGGTGGGGCGGCGGCGCGACGCTACGCAGATAAGAAAGATGAGGTAGAAGAGAGAGAGGAAGAAGATAGGGATGACATGTGGGACCCATTGCCACCTCAACAACTTATCCACATAGGCCTGCCATGTCACCCTGACGTGTGGGTCAAACTTGTCAGTTTTGTTGTTAGTCGCGGCTGGCAGCTCGTTTAGTGCATTTTGTTACTCACTTGCCGCAGAAGTGGTGGTTATTTGTGATTTTTGACAAAAGCGGTGGTTTTGGAGTATCCTCGCCACAAATGTGGTGGTTTTGAGCAATTTACTCGTCACGGAGACAGTACGTACTACATTGCATAGGAGGCGTCAAAAAATAGGCAGGACGCACTTCGAATACCCATGGTGGGCTTCAACGATGCCGAGATGACATGCTTCGGCAGCCGCGCTGATGCTACGAGGCATGCTGTAGCGGCCACGGCAATGGCATGACGACATGCTTTGAATGCTCGTGGTGTGCTTCGACGGCCCAGATGATGCTGCGATAACATACTTCTACGGCTCACGATGATGCTACAACAGTGTGCTTTGAACAGTTGTGGTGATACTTGGACGTCGTGCTTCGACAACCGTGGAGGTGCTACCACAGAGGCCCGGCTACTTCAATGGTGTTGCAATGGCGTGTTTCACGGACACGACACTCTTCTGAGGACGAACATGGCTGCTTTGATGATGGCGCAATGGCATGCTTCGACGTAACGATGAGGCGATGGCGACCCAGCTGCTCTGATGATGTTGCGATGGCATGCTTCGAATGCGGCGGCAACAGCGTCAAGGGCACTATATCCAAAGCAACCTTGACTACATGAGCTTGCTAGTACGAGATCAAAACCAATACTCACGATCAGCGTTCAAAAGATGGTGTTTAGAATCCTCATTTAGCATTTGCTACGTGCTTTCTCTTCAGATTATTTGTACCATCACATGTGTAGCTACTGGTAAGAACACCGCTTATGAAGTACAGTGTAAACTGACAATACTGATGCTACATGCTATAGGTCACGAAGGAGTAAATTGCTCAAAACCACCACATTTGTGGCGAGGATACTCCAAAACCACCGCTTTTGTCAAAAATAACAAATAACCACCACTTCTGCGGCAAGTGAGTAACAAATTACACCGATTCTTGCATGAACTCCTTCTAACAGCAAAAATGACAAATTGGGCCCACCTGTCGGGCTGACATGGCATGCTTGCGTGTACAACATGCTGAGTTGGACAAGGTCCCACATGTCAATGACTCACGTTTTTTTTTTCATTTTTCTACTTCTCAATCCATTTGTCTCCTTGGCATTTCTACAAACAGGCAATGGGCAGCGTCGGACGCCTTGGCATCCTTGACGGGGCTCGCTGGAGCAGGCTATGGCACGGACGAGGTTGCAGGAGGTGATGGCGACTCACGGCGCCCGTGTCCAGGAGGCTGGCAACAAGCTCCGGCGGCTGGAGGTGTGCGCGCACCTGCCGGCGAGGTTCCTCGTGGTGCTGCCGTCGTCCATGCTAGGAGCTGCTGCGGCGGCCGGGTCGACGACTGGATCCAGTAGAGGACGGCTGGGTGAGGTGAGGACATCCTCTGGCTCGTCGGCCATGGCGCTCGAGTGGCGGCCATGGATCTGCAAGGAGCTGCGGCGACGGCTGGGTCAGCGAACGGATCGAGCAGAGTAGGGTCGGGCAAGGTGAGCACCTTCTCTGTCTCGCCGGCCATGGCGCTCGAGCGACGGACCACGAGGGACGGCGGCGCGGCGTCAGGAGGCGGACGGCGGCGTGGCATGAGGGTGCAGCAGCGAACGGGGTGGGGCGGCGGCGCGACGCTACACAGATAAGAAAGATGAGGTAGAAGAGAGAGAGGAAGAAGATAGGGATGACATATGGGACCCATTGCCACCTCAACAACTTATCCACATAGGCCTGCCATGTCACCCTGACGTGTGGGTCAAACTTGTCAGTTTTGTTGTTAGTCGCGGCCGGCAGCTCGTTTAGTGCATTTTGTTACTCGCTTGCCGCAGAAGTGGTGGTTATTTGTGATTTTTGACAAAAGCGGTGGTTTTGGAGTATCCTCGCCACAAATGTGGTGGTTTTGAGCAATTTACTCGTCACGGAGACAGTACGTACTACATTGCATAGGAGGCGTCAAAAAATAGGCAGGACGCGCTTCGAATACCCATGGTGGGCTTCAACGATGCCGAGATGACATGCTTCGGCAGCCGCGCTGATGCTACGAGGCATGCTGTAGCGGCCACGGCAATGGCATGATGACATGCTTTGAATGCTCGTGGTGTGCTTCGACGGCCCAGATGATGCTGCGATAACATGCTTCTACGGCTCACGATGATGCTACAACAGTGTGCTTTGAACAGTTGTGGTGATACTTGGACGTCGTGCTTCGACAACCATGGAGGTGCTACCACAGAGGCCCGGCTACTTCAATGGTGTTGCAATGGCGTGTTTCACAGACACGACACTCTTCTGAGGACGAACATGGCTGCTTTGATGATGGCGCAATGGCATGCTTCGACGTAACGATGAGGCGATGGCGACCCAGCTGCTCTGATGATGTTGCGATGGCATGCTTCGAATGCGGCGGCAACAGCGTCAAGGGCACTATATCCAAAGCAACCTTGACTACATGAGCTTGCTAGTACGAGATCAAAACCAATACTCACGATCAGCGTTCAAAAGATGGTGTTTAGAATCCTCATTTAGCATTTGCTACGTGCTTTCTCTTCAGATTATTTGTACCATCACATGTGTAGCTACTGGTAAGAACACCGCTTATGAAGTACAGTGTAAACTGACAATACTGATGCTACATGCTATAGGTCACGAAGGAGTAAATTGCTCAAAACCACCACATTTGTGGCGAGGATACTCCAAAACCACCGCTTTTGTCAAAAATAACAAATAACCACCACTTCTGCGGCAAGTGAGTAACAAATTACACCGATTCTTGCATGAACTCCTTCTAACATCAAAAATGACAAATTGGGCCCACCTGTCGGGCTGACATGGCATGCTTGCGTGTACAACATGCTGAGTTGGACAAGGTCCCACATGTCAATGACTCACATTTTTTTTTTCATTTTTCTACTTCTTAATCCATTTGTCTCCTGGGCATTTCTACAAACAGGCAATGGGCAGCGTCGGACGCCTTGGCATCCTTGACGGGGCTCGCTGGAGCGGGCTATGGCACGGACGAGGTTGTAGGAGGTGATGGCGACTCACGGCGCCCGTGTCCAGGAGGCTGGCAACAAGCTCCGGCGGCTGGAGGTGTGCGCGCACCTGCCGGCGAGGTTCCTCGTGGTGCTGCCGTCGTCCATGCTAGGAGCTGCTGCGGCGGCCGGGTCGACGACTGGATCCAGTAGAGGACGGCTGGGTGAGGTGAGGACATCCTCTGGCTCGTCGGCCATGGCGCTCGAGTGGCGGCCATGGATCTGCAAGGAGCTGCGGCAACGGCTGGGTCAGCGAACGGATCGAGCAGAGTAGGGTCGGGCAAGGTGAGCACCTTCTCTGTCTCGCCGGCCATGGCGCTCGAGCGACGGACCACGAGGGACGGCGGCGCGGCGTCAGGAGGCGGACGGCGGCGCGGCATGAGGGTGCAGCAGCGAACGGGGTGGGGCGGCGGCGCGACGCTACGCAGATAAGAAAGATGAGGTAGAAGAGAGAGAGGAAGAAGATAGGGATGACATGTGGGACCCATTGCCACCTCAACAACTTATCCACATAGGCCTGCCATGTCACCCTGACGTGTGGGTCAAACTTGTCAGTTTTGTTGTTAGTCGCGGCTGGCAGCTCGTTTAGTGCATTTTGTTACTCACTTGCCGCAGAAGTGGTGGTTATTTGTGATTTTTGACAAAAGCGGTGGTTTTGGAGTATCCTCGCCACAAATGTGGTGGTTTTGAGCAATTTACTCGTCACGGAGACAGTACGTACTACATTGCATAGGAGGCGTCAAAAAATAGGCAGGACGCACTTCGAATACCCATGGTGGGCTTCAACGATGCCGAGATGACATGCTTCGGCAGCCGCGCTGATGCTACGAGGCATGCTGTAGCGGCCACGGCAATGGCATGACGACATGCTTTGAATGCTCGTGGTGTGCTTCGACGGCCCAGATGATGCTGCGATAACATACTTCTACGGCTCACGATGATGCTACAACAGTGTGCTTTGAACAGTTGTGGTGATACTTGGACGTCGTGATTCGACAACCGTGGAGGTGCTACCACAGAGGCCCGGCTACTTCAATGGTGTTGCAATGGCGTGTTTCACGGACACGACACTCTTCTGAGGACGAACATGGCTGCTTTGATGATGGCGCAATGGCATGCTTCGACGTAACGATGAGGCGATGGCGACCCAGCTGCTCTGATGATGTTGCGATGGCATGCTTCGAATGCGGCGGCAACAGCGTCAAGGGCACTATATCCAAAGCAACCTTGACTACATGAGCTTGCTAGTACGAGATCAAAACCAATACTCACGATCAGCGTTCAAAAGATGGTGTTTAGAATCCTCATTTAGCATTTGCTACGTGCTTTCTCTTCAGATTATTTGTACCATCACATGTGTAGCTACTGGTAAGAACACCGCTTATGAAGTACAGTGTAAACTGACAATACTGATGCTACATGCTATAGGTCATGAAGGAGTAAATTGCTCAAAACCACCACATTTGTGGCGAGGATACTCCAAAACCACCGCTTTTGTCAAAAATAACAAATAACCACCACTTCTGCGGCAAGTGAGTAACAAATTACACCGATTCTTGCATGAACTCCTTCTAACAGCAAAAATGACAAATTGGGCCCACCTGTCGGGCTGACATGGCATGCTTGCGTGTACAACATGCTGAGTTGGACAAGGTCCCACATGTCAATGACTCACGTTTTTTTTTTCATTTTTCTACTTCTCAATCCATTTGTCTCCTTGGCATTTCTACAAACAGGCAATGGGCAGCGTCGGACGCCTTGGCATCCTTGACGGGGCTCGCTGGAGCAGGCTATGGCACGGACGAGGTTGCAGGAGGTGATGGCGACTCACGGCGCCCGTGTCCAGCAGGCTGGCAACAAGCTCCGGCGGCTGGAGGTGTGCGCGCACCTGCCGGCGAGGTTCCTCGTGGTGCTGCCGTCGTCCATGCTAGGAGCTGCTGCGGCGGCCGGGTCGACGACTGGATCCAGTAGAGGACGGCTGGGTGAGGTGAGGACATCCTCTGGCTCGTCGGCCATGGCGCTCGAGTGGCGGCCATGGATCTGCAAGGAGCTGCGGCGACGGCTGGGTCAGCGAACGGATCGAGCAGAGTAGGGTCGGGCAAGGTGAGCACCTTCTCTGTCTCGCCGGCCATGGCGCTCGAGCGACGGACCACGAGGGACGGCGGCGCGGCGTCAGGAGGCGGACGGCGGCGTGGCATGAGGGTGCAGCAGCGAACGGGGTGGGGCGGCGGCGCGACGCTACACAGATAAGAAAGATGAGGTAGAAGAGAGAGAGGAAGAAGATAGGGATGACATATGGGACCCATTGCCACCTCAACAACTTATCCACATAGGCCTGCCATGTCACCCTGACGTGTGGGTCAAACTTGTCAGTTTTGTTGTTAGTCGCGGCCGGCAGCTCGTTTAGTGCATTTTGTTACTCGCTTGCCGCAGAAGTGGTGGTTATTTGTGATTTTTGACAAAAGCGGTGGTTTTGGAGTATCCTCGCCACAAATGTGGTGGTTTTGAGCAATTTACTCGTCACGGAGACAGTACGTACTACATTGCATAGGAGGCGTCAAAAAATAGGCAGGACGCGCTTCGAATACCCATGGTGGGCTTCAACGATGCCGAGATGACATGCTTCGGCAGCCGCGCTGATGCTACGAGGCATGCTGTAGCGGCCACGGCAATGGCATGATGACATGCTTTGAATGCTCGTGGTGTGCTTCGACGGCCCAGATGATGCTGCGATAACATGCTTCTACGGCTCACGATGATGCTACAACAGTGTGCTTTGAACAGTTGTGGTGATACTTGGACGTCGTGCTTCGACAACCATGGAGGTGCTACCACAGAGGCCCGGCTACTTCAATGGTGTTGCAATGGCGTGTTTCACGGACACGACACTCTTCTGAGGACGAACATGGCTGCTTTGATGATGGCGCAATGGCATGCTTCGACGTAACGATGAGGCGATGGCGACCCAGCTGCTCTGATGATGTTGCGATGGCATGCTTCGAATGCGGCGGCAACAGCGTCAAGGGCACTATATCCAAAGCAACCTTGACTACATGAGCTTGCTAGTACGAGATCAAAACCAATACTCACGATCAGCGTTCAAAAGATGGTGTTTAGAATCCTCATTTAGCATTTGCTACGTGCTTTCTCTTCAGATTATTTGTACCATCACATGTGTAGCTACTGGTAAGAACACCGCTTATGAAGTACAGTGTAAACTGACAATACTGATGCTACATGCTATAGGTCACGAAGGAGTAAATTGCTCAAAACCACCACATTTGTGGCGAGGATACTGCAAAACCACCGCTTTTGTCAAAAATAACAAATAACCACCACTTCTGCGGCAAGTGAGTAACAAATTACACCGATTCTTGCATGAACTCCTTCTAACATCAAAAATGACAAATTGGGCCCACCTGTCGGGCTGACATGGCATGCTTGCGTGTACAACATGCTGAGTTGGACAAGGTCCCACATGTCAATGACTCACATTTTTTTTTTCATTTTTCTACTTCTTAATCCATTTGTCTCCTGGGCATTTCTACAAACAGGCAATGGGCAGCGTCGGACGCCTTGGCATCCTTGACGGGGCTCGCTGGAGCGGGCTATGGCACGGACGAGGTTGTAGGAGGTGATGGCGACTCACGGCGCCCGTGTCCAGGAGGCTGGCAACAAGCTCCGGCGGCTGGAGGTGTGCGCGCACCTGCCGGCGAGGTTCCTCGTGGTGCTGCCGTCGTCCATGCTAGGAGCTGCTGCGGCGGCCGGGTCGACGACTGGATCCAGTAGAGGACGGCTGGGTGAGGTGAGGACATCCTCTGGCTCGTCGGCCATGGCGCTCGAGTGGCGGCCATGGATCTGCAAGGAGCTGCGGCAACGGCTGGGTCAGCGAACGGATCGAGCAGAGTAGGGTCGGGCAAGGTGAGCACCTTCTCTGTCTCGCCGGCCATGGCGCTCGAGCGACGGACCACGAGGGACGGCGGCGCGGCGTCAGGAGGCGGACGGCGGCGCGGCATGAGGGTGCAGCAGCGAACGGGGTGGGGCGGCGGCGCGACGCTACGCAGATAAGAAAGATGAGGTAGAAGAGAGAGAGGAAGAAGATAGGGATGACATGTGGGACCCATTGCCACCTCAACAACTTATCCACATAGGCCTGCCATGTCACCCTGACGTGTGGGTCAAACTTGTCAGTTTTGTTGTTAGTCGCGGCTGGCAGCTCGTTTAGTGCATTTTGTTACTCACTTGCCGCAGAAGTGGTGGTTATTTGTGATTTTTGACAAAAGCGGTGGTTTTGGAGTATCCTCGCCACAAATGTGGTGGTTTTGAGCAATTTACTCGTCACGGAGACAGTACGTACTACATTGCATAGGAGGCGTCAAAAAATAGGCAGGACGCACTTCGAATACCCATGGTGGGCTTCAACGATGCCGAGATGACATGCTTCGGCAGCCGCGCTGATGCTACGAGGCATGCTGTAGCGGCCACGGCAATGGCATGACGACATGCTTTGAATGCTCGTGGTGTGCTTCGACGGCCCAGATGATGCTGCGATAACATACTTCTACGGCTCACGATGATGCTACAACAGTGTGCTTTGAACAGTTGTGGTGATACTTGGACGTCGTGATTCGACAACCGTGGAGGTGCTACCACAGAGGCCCGGCTACTTCAATGGTGTTGCAATGGCGTGTTTCACGGACACGACACTCTTCTGAGTACGAACATGGCTGCTTTGATGATGGCGCAATGGCATGCTTCGACGTAACGATGAGGCGATGGCGACCCAGCTGCTCTGATGATGTTGCGATGGCATGCTTCGAATGCGGCGGCAACAGCGTCAAGGGCACTATATCCAAAGCAACCTTGACTACATGAGCTTGCTAGTACGAGATCAAAACCAATACTCACGATCAGCGTTCAAAAGATGGTGTTTAGAATCCTCATTTAGCATTTGCTACGTGCTTTCTCTTCAGATTATTTGTACCATCACATGTGTAGCTACTGGTAAGAACACCGCTTATGAAGTACAGTGTAAACTGACAATACTGATGCTACATGCTATAGGTCATGAAGGAGTAAATTGCTCAAAACCACCACATTTGTGGCGAGGATACTCCAAAACCACCGCTTTTGTCAAAAATAACAAATAACCACCACTTCTGCGGCAAGTGAGTAACAAATTACACCGATTCTTGCATGAACTCCTTCTAACAGCAAAAATGACAAATTGGGCCCACCTGTCGGGCTGACATGGCATGCTTGCGTGTACAACATGCTGAGTTGGACAAGGTCCCACATGTCAATGACTCACGTTTTTTTTTTCATTTTTCTACTTCTCAATCCATTTGTCTCCTTGGCATTTCTACAAACAGGCAATGGGCAGCGTCGGACGCCTTGGCATCCTTGACGGGGCTCGCTGAAGCAGGCTATGGCACGGACGAGGTTGCAGGAGGTGATGGCGACTCACGGCGCCCGTGTCCAGGAGGCTGGCAACAAGCTCCGGCGGCTGGAGGTGTGCGCGCACCTGCCGGCGAGGTTCCTCGTGGTGCTGCCGTCGTCCATGCTAGGAGCTGCTGCGGCGGCCGGGTCGACGACTGGATCCAGTAGAGGACGGCTGGGTGAGGTGAGGACATCCTCTGGCTCGTCGGCCATGGCGCTCGA
Source organism: Triticum monococcum (assembly GCA_034509565.1). Classification (NCBI taxonomy): domain Eukaryota; kingdom Viridiplantae; phylum Streptophyta; class Magnoliopsida; order Poales; family Poaceae; genus Triticum; species Triticum monococcum. Next base: position 749,627,428 of record CM067843.1, on the reverse strand, counting down.
GTGGCGGCCATGGATCTGCAAGGAGCTGCGGCGACGGCTGGGTCAGCGAACGGATCGAGCAGAGTAGGGTCGGGCAAGGTGAGCACCTTCTCTGTCTCGCCGGCCATGGCGCTCGAGCGACGGACCACGAGGGACGGCGGCGCGGCGTCAGGAGGCGGACGGCGGCGTGGCATGAGGGTGCAGCAGCGAACGGGGTGGGGCGGCGGCGCGACGCTACACAGATAAGAAAGATGAGGTAGAAGAGAGAGAGGAAGAAGATAGGGATGACATATGGGACCCATTGCCACCTCAACAACTTATCCACATAGGCCTGCCATGTCACCCTGACGTGTGGGTCAAACTTGTCAGTTTTGTTGTTAGTCGCGGCCGGCAGCTCGTTTAGTGCATTTTGTTACTCGCTTGCCGCAGAAGTGGTGGTTATTTGTGATTTTTGACAAAAGCGGTGGTTTTGGAGTATCCTCGCCACAAATGTGGTGGTTTTGAGCAATTTACTCGTCACGGAGACAGTACGTACTACATTGCATAGGAGGCGTCAAAAAATAGGCAGGACGCGCTTCGAATACCCATGGTGGGCTTCAACGATGCCGAGATGACATGCTTCGGCAGCCGCGCTGATGCTACGAGGCATGCTGTAGCGGCCACGGCAATGGCATGATGACATGCTTTGAATGCTCGTGGTGTGCTTCGACGGCCCAGATGATGCTGCGATAACATGCTTCTACGGCTCACGATGATGCTACAACAGTGTGCTTTGAACAGTTGTGGTGATACTTGGACGTCGTGCTTCGACAACCATGGAGGTGCTACCACAGAGGCCCGGCTACTTCAATGGTGTTGCAATGGCGTGTTTCACGGACACGACACTCTTCTGAGGACGAACATGGCTGCTTTGATGATGGCGCAATGGCATGCTTCGACGTAACGATGAGGCGATGGCGACCCAGCTGCTCTGATGATGTTGCGATGGCATGCTTCGAATGCGGCGGCAACAGCGTCAAGGGCACTATATCCAAAGCAACCTTGACTACATGAGCTTGCTAGTACGAGATCAAAACCAATACTCACGATCAGCGTTCAAAAGATGGTGTTTAGAATCCTCATTTAGCATTTGCTACGTGCTTTCTCTTCAGATTATTTGTACCATCACATGTGTAGCTACTGGTAAGAACACCGCTTATGAAGTACAGTGTAAACTGACAATACTGATGCTACATGCTATAGGTCACGAAGGAGTAAATTGCTCAAAACCACCACATTTGTGGCGAGGATACTCCAAAACCACCGCCTTTGTCAAAAATAACAAATAACCACCACTTCTGCGGCAAGTGAGTAACAAATTACACCGATTCTTGCATGAACTCCTTCTAACATCAAAAATGACAAATTGGGCCCACCTGTCGGGCTGACATGGCATGCTTGCGTGTACAACATGCTGAGTTGGACAAGGTCCCACATGTCAATGACTCACATTTTTTTTTCATTTTTCTACTTCTTAATCCATTTGTCTCCTGGGAATTTCTACAAACAGGCAATGGGCAGCGTCGGACGCCTTGGCATCCTTGACGGGGCTCGCTGGAGCAGGCTATGGCACGGACGAGGTTGTAGGAGGTGATGGCGACTCACGGCGCCCGTGTCCAGGAGGCTGGCAACAAGCTCCGGCGGCTGGAGGTGTGCGCGCACCTGCCGGCGAGGTTCCTCGTGGTGCTGCCGTCGTCCATGCTAGGAGCTGCTGCGGCGGCCGGGTCGACGACTGGATCCAGTAGAGGACGGCTGGGTGAGGTGAGGACATCCTCTGGCTCGTCGGCCATGGCGCTCGAGTGGCGGCCATGGATCTGCAAGGAGCTGCGGCAACGGCTGGGTCAGCGAACGGATCGAGCAGAGTAGGGTCGGGCAAGGTGAGCACCTTCTCTGTCTCGCCGGCCATGGCGCTCGAGCGACGGACCACGAGGGACGGCGGCGCGGCGTCAGGAGGCGGACGGCGGCGCGGCATGAGGGTGCAGCAGCGAACGGGGTGGGGCGGCGGCGCGACGCTACGCAGATAAGAAAGATGAGGTAGAAGAGAGAGAGGAAGAAGATAGGGATGACATGTGGGACCCATTGCCACCTCAACAACTTATCCACATAGGCCTGCCATGTCACCCTGACGTGTGGGTCAAACTTGTCAGTTTTGTTGTTAGTCGCGGCTGGCAGCTCGTTTAGTGCATTTTGTTACTCACTTGCCGCAGAAGTGGTGGTTATTTGTGATTTTTGACAAAAGCGGTGGTTTTGGAGTATCCTCGCCACAAATGTGGTGGTTTTGAGCAATTTACTCGTCACGGAGACAGTACGTACTACATTGCATAGGAGGCGTCAAAAAATAGGCAGGACGCACTTCGAATACCCATGGTGGGCTTCAACGATGCCGAGATGACATGCTTCGGCAGCCGCGCTGATGCTACGAGGCATGCTGTAGCGGCCACGGCAATGGCATGACGACATGCTTTGAATGCTCGTGGTGTGCTTCGACGGCCCAGATGATGCTGCGATAACATACTTCTACGGCTCACGATGATGCTACAACAGTGTGCTTTGAACAGTTGTGGTGATACTTGGACGTCGTGCTTCGACAACCGTGGAGGTGCTACCACAGAGGCCCGGCTACTTCAATGGTGTTGCAATGGCGTGTTTCACGGACACGACACTCTTCTGAGGACGAACATGGCTGCTTTGATGATGGCGCAATGGCATGCTTCGACGTAACGATGAGGCGATGGCGACCCAGCTGCTCTGATGATGTTGCGATGGCATGCTTCGAATGCGGCGGCAACAGCGTCAAGGGCACTATATCCAAAGCAACCTTGACTACATGAGCTTGCTAGTACGAGATCAAAACCAATACTCACGATCAGCGTTCAAAAGATGGTGTTTAGAATCCTCATTTAGCATTTGCTACGTGCTTTCTCTTCAGATTATTTGTACCATCACATGTGTAGCTACTGGTAAGAACACCGCTTATGAAGTACAGTGTAAACTGACAATACTGATGCTACATGCTATAGGTCACGAAGGAGTAAATTGCTCAAAACCACCACATTTGTGGCGAGGATACTCCAAAACCACCGCTTTTGTCAAAAATAACAAATAACCACCACTTCTGCGGCAAGTGAGTAACAAATTACACCGATTCTTGCATGAACTCCTTCTAACATCAAAAATGACAAATTGGGCCCACCTGTCGGGCTGACATGGCATGCTTGCGTGTACAACATGCTGAGTTGGACAAGGTCCCACATGTCAATGACTCACGTTTTTTTTTCATTTTTCTACTTCTCAATCCATTTGTCTCCTTGGCATTTCTACAAACAGGCAATGGGCAGCGTCGGACGCCTTGGCATCCTTGACGGGGCTCGCTGGAGCGGGCTATGGCACGGACGAGGTTGCAGTAGGTGATGGCGACTCACGGCGCCCGTGTCCAGGAGGCTGGCAACAAGCTCCGGCGGCTGGAGGTGTGCGCGCACCTGCCGGCGAGGTTCCTCGTGGTGCTGCCGTCGTCCATGCTAGGAGCTGCTGCGGCGGCCGGGTCGACGACTGGATCCAGTAGAGGACGCCTGGGTGAGGTGAGGACATCCTCTGGCTCGTTGGCCATGGCGCTCGAGTGGCGGCCATGGATCTGCAAGGAGCTGCGGCGACGGCTGGGTCAGCGAACGGATCGAGCAGAGTAGGGTCGGGCAAGGTGAGCACCTTCTCTGTCTCGCCGGCCATGGCGCTCGAGCGACGGATCACGAGGGACGGCGGCGCGGCGTCAGGAGGCGGACGGCGGCGCGGCATGAGGGTGCAGCAGCGAACGGGGTGGGGCGGCGGCGCGACGCTACGCAGATAAGAAAGATGAGGTAGAAGAGAGAGAGGAAGAAGATAGGGATGACATGTGGGACCCATTGCCACCTCAACAACTTATCCACATAGGCCTGCCATGTCACCCTGACGTGTGGGTCAAACTTGTCAGTTTTGTTGTTAGTCGCGGCTGGCAGCTCGTTTAGTGCATTTTGTTACTCGCTTGCCGCAGAAGTGGTGGTTATTTGTGATTTTTGACAAAAGCGGTGGTTTTGGAGTATCCTCGCCACAAATGTGGTGGTTTTGAGCAATTTACTCGTCACGGAGACAGTACGTAGTACATTGCATAGGAGGCGTCAAAAAATAGGCAGGACGCGCTTCGAATACCCATGGTGGGCTTCAACGATGCCGAGATGACATGCTTCGGCAGCCGCGCTGATGCTACGAGGCATGCTGTAGCGGCCACGGCAATGGCATGACGACATGCTTTGAATGCTCGTGGTGTGCTTCGACGGCCCAGATGATGCTGCGATAACATGCTTCTACGGCTCACGATGATGCTACAACAGTGTGCTTTGAACAGTTGTGGTGATACTTGGACGTCGTGCTTCGACAACCGTGGAGGTGCTACCACAGAGGCCCGGCTACTTCAATGGTGTTGCAATGGCGTGTTTCATGGACACGACACTCTGAGGATGAACATGGCTGCTTTGATGATGGCGCAATGGCATGCTTCGACGTAACGATGAGGCGATGGCGACCCAGCTGCTCTGATGATGTTGCGATGGCATGCTTCGAATGCGGCGGCAACAGCGTCAAGGGCACTATATCCAAAGCAACCTTGACTACATGAGCTTGCTAGTACGAGATCAAAACCAATACTCACGATCAGCGTTCAAAAGATGGTGTTTAGAATCCTCATTTAGCATTTGCTACGTGCTTTTTCTTCAGATTATTTGTACCATCACATGTGTAGCTACTGGTAAGAACACCGCTTGTGAAGTACAGTGTAAACTGACAATACTAATGCTACATGCTATAGGTCACGGAGACAGTACGTACTACATTGCATAGGAGGCGTCAAAAAATAGGCAGGACGCTACATACTAGCGTCATGAACTCACGAAACTGACGTGGATGTGCTACCTTCATGCGGGGGATAGAGAAGCGCTCCGCGCCACACGATCGGGTGGCATCAGACGACGCCGAACGCTGCTTACGAATGCGAGAAATCATCCGACTGTTTTGAAACGTTTACCTAATTTTCTTTCCCTAGCTGCCACGTCTACCGTGGTGGCCGTAATTACGTGACGCTAGTTTGAACACAACATAAATGAACATATTCCTGTATGTCTACTATTCCGAACACGCTACATGTATCTAACACCTAAATCCTAAGTGCCACGATTTCAGCTTCCTCGTAAGTCTTGACATGTGTGAGATGCTATAGGTGGATGGCCTTGGAAGAAGACCACAAGACAAATATGTATATATTGAGCTAATACCGAATGAAACACGATCCTAGTATTTACGAAGGAGGTCAGAGTTTGGTGTGGTAGTTTTACATTAAATAAATATTTACAAAGCCCAAATCAAGATCATGCCATCTTCTGCTACAATGAAAATTCGTATGTTAATTCACCCTTCCATTTGTACGTTCAGTGAACAGACTGGAGCCTAAATGTGATTCATTTTAGCGGAAGTTTTTTTTAACTTGGTGACTTTAATTAAATTATAATATTGTAGAGAGGGAATAAGGAACTCAGGATGATGATCATGCCACACCTCCGACATTGTCTCTTTATAACCTACCCAAGCAAGTTCATATGTTACCCCATGTTAAATTGTGATACAAATTCTACCGTGTTGGACTAAATGTAATACAAATGGTATGGGTGTTGTGTTGACGTTGACATCGATGCTTACGAGTACAACTTGTTTTACTTGTCCTTCAAGGACTCTTATGCGTTGCTCTCATATATAACCCATGTAGTCGCACCTAAAGACGACATGTCATCTCTTGCTTGTAATACACCATCATAATGATTGCGCCTTTGTGCATCCATGATTTTTTCCCATAAGGGTTTCCACGTAAAAAATCATGTTTCTTGTGTCTCGTCTGATCTTGTTTTATCTAACACTCCATTTACTTCTCACACGCAATGCTTGATTGTCATGTTGCCAAACATACTTATCATCGGCTGGCTTCATAAGTCACAATTGCACCCGTCACACGCAATTCATCTGGAATTTTAGTGGTAGTTGCGTCATGTGTAAAGCGGTCATGTGCATGGCTGAAGCAGAAGCGACGTGAATGATTGAATGACTTAGACCCCCCCCCCCCCCCCCTAATGGGGGTATCATAGCAAATATCATTTATGCTAGCTAGTCAATTTTCATAAGATGGCATATAATTAAATGAAGAAATAGAGGATTTGATACCATATCTTAAAATACTAAAATATGATGCTATACACTATGGAGATAGTATCATATGCATGACACTAATGTATGACACTCTTCATTACAAGCAGAAATAACAAGCGCAATAACATGGGCATGGGAGGTGGTGCCCGACCCACACAATTCTCTTTGTCGTCGGTCGGCAAGCCATATTCCGACCATATATGCTGGCCACCACCTCTTTCTTTCTTGGAAGAGAAGATTCACGACGGGAGGGCAATTGGATGCAATTAAGCACCAAAGGATGGGCAATGATGTGGCTCTCGTTATAATTGTTCATCATATAGGAACACCTATAACGAAGAAAAATATCACATGCTCCCGTGCTCCCACATTTAAAAATCAAATTTCCATCTATCAAGAAATACCAAATTTTGTTGTGGATATTCGCAAGACATATGTCTACAACTTCAAAAAAAAATCAAAATCAAAATCCAAATACACATAGAAAAACAAAAAGAAAATACAAATGTGAACAGTGTGGTTTTTGCCTTTATCTTTTCATGACACCATTCATGCTAAAATTATTGTTTTTATCCTCAAGCTTAATTCACACAGGCTTTATTTTGTTTCCGCAATGACATTTAGCTTTGTCGGTAAGTAGCTAGGACGATAAAAGGCCCCAAAAAAAACCCGAACAACAACAACTGTTACATGAAAAAATACAACAAAGAAACACCCCCTTTGAGATTGCTAGGCAGGCCCTCCAGAGCAAACAGCATCCCAAGGCAGGCATCTCCTTTTCGTCTACATGCATCTATCTCTTGCTGAAATAATCTGACCTCGACTCGGAACCCTCTGTCTAGCTATAGTGCCTACAGTGATGGTGGTAATTAGGTCAGTTATACCAGGTTTTACTGAAAAAGGGTTTCCCCCCGCTTTGTATACAAAGCAACCAACCGAACATCCAACGATAGGTGCTGGGGCGGAAACAGCCCAGTCACGCCCAAAAGAAAAGAAAGAGAAAAATACAAGAGAAACTAATGCCAACAACGGCGGATCGACAAAAACGAAGAAGCCTCGTGGCCGCTGCACCCACAGGAGATCGCCCACCAAGCTCCGAGCTTCCAAAGCGCCGGTACCAATCAGCACCTCCAAGAAGGGACGCGATGATGATGACGCTGCTGCCAAGGGTTTTCCCCGGTACGCTGTGAGGAGAGAGGAAGGGTAGCCCCGACGCCCTTCAGGAAGGTCCGGCGGTACCCACAAGCGCCACCGCGTCAGTGTCGGCCAAGCCAACAGAGATTTCTCCCGATCCCAACCACCACCTCAGGCACTCCAGGGCTCGCCACCAAACAGACCCTCACCCTGCGCCAACCCGGTCACGAAGCTTCTCACGCCGTCTCACCACGACACCGTGAAGCATGGTCCGCACAAAGAAGGAGAGGAGCCGGGACTAGGGCAGCAGCACCGTTGGCACGCGGGAGGGCCCCACCTCCACCGTCTCGACGATAGCTGACCGGACACAATAGCAGGAACATACCAGGCCCGTGGCCGCACAGGCCTGGCCGGGATCTCCGAGGCCCGTAAAGTTCCTGCCTTCGCGCTGCAGCCGGCACGCCGTCGACACCGCCGCCCCTGTCCAAGCCGCTCCCCTGCCTCCCCACACAGAGAGCCACCAAGTGGAAGCACCACCACCACGCGCGCCGCCAGCCACCACCACCAGGTCGCCGGACCGCCACCAGCCGAGCCGCACCACCACCGCACGCCCGCGACGGTGGGGAACCACCGCAGCCGCCGGAGGCCCGAAGCCGGACCCCAGCCGCCGCCCGCAGCCCGTGCCACCTGCCGGACGAAACGGCCGCCACGGCGAGGCGCACACCACTGCGCAGCCGGCCACGCCGCGCCACGCCCGCTAGGAGGCGCGCGCCGCCATGCCGCGGTGCCCCGCGTCTGAACCGCGCCCGCACCGGAGGGAGCGGCCCGCGCCGCCCCGTCGCGCCGGGGAAGACCAGGCCCCGCCGCTGCCGACGCCGGTCGGGCTTCGCCCGGCCGCGCCCCCTGGCGGCTGCGAGGGGGGAGGGAGGAGGGGAGGCGCGCGGCGAGCGGATCTGGGGGCCCTCGCCGGCCGCCTCGCGGGTGGCAGCGCGGGGAGGGAAACCTAGCGGTGAGGGAAACCCTGGTGACCAAAGTCTCACCGGCCCCAAGTCCCCTTATACCAGGTTTTACACACTGTCAATGAACATATTCCCGTACGTCTACTATTCCAAACATGCTACAGGTGTCTAACTCGTAGATCCTAAGTGTCACTGCTTCTTCCTATTCCTCTCAAGTCTTGTCTTGACATGTGAAAGATGATGTAGGTGAAGGGCCACGCAACAAAGACCATATGGGTATATATATCGAGGTGAGACCGAAGATAGTGGGTACCTAATATTCAGAGATCAAGATGGGAGGTTGGTGTGGTGGATCTGTATAAAATAAATATTGTAAAGCGTAGATCATACTATCTGCCGGTGGTATGACATAAAATAATATCTAACTTCACACTTTAATTCGATGATCATCGTGTTTTTGCTGATAAGAACTGAAGTGTAAGTGTGATTCATTTTAGTGGTCGGAGCATCCAGCGTAAGGCGGTCACATGCATGACTGACCGAAACGATGTGGACGAATGAAGGACTTGTAACCGGGTGGCAGGCCCAGTTAGCAATCTCAAACCTTGATATATGAAAAATGAAGGACTTGTATGGATGTAGAGATAGCAAGCGCAACAACATGGACATGAGAATTGAGAGGTGGTGCCTGACCCGTGCCATTATCCGGCGTCGACGTGGGCCGGCCGGTAAACTAGCGGCAGCCTAGCAGCATAACATAGCATAGGATGGCGGTGGGGCTTGTTCGCTGTCTTTGTCCAAGCACGTAGAGAGACGACGCCGAAGTGGATCCGCACCGTGGTGGTTTGCTCCAGCCGGGTCAGTACTATCCAGTGGACATTCTTTCATACGTTCTTGTCCAAGTTGTTCTTATACTTTCACGCTTGCTGACTGCGACACGATGCTCTTGCACGAAGATTCATTTTCTCAGGTGTTCCATGATGTATTTGTCACAAACATTACCATGTAGTAGTATACTCTGTAGTTCTGTAGTATGGTAGTCGTGTACCAGCACGATGGATCCTATGCAAGACACCCTATAGCTTGGACGCCACCAATGGTACACGTTGCCTTGCCTCCCCCTCTAGTTGAAACTCTGTTCCTGGTCATACTGGCTACCATGCTGGCCGTAGATAGGTCAGTCACGCCAGCTTCAACAGAGTACGAATGAACATATTCCTGTATGCCTACTATTCCCAACATGCGACATGCGTCTAACTCCTAAATCCTAAGTGTCACTATTTGTTGTTCCTATTTAGTCTTCACATGTATGAGATGCTATAGGTGAATGGCCTAGGAAGAAGACCACGAGAAAATAAATTGGTATATATCGAGTTGAGACTGAAGGCAATGCAGCCATAATATTATGGAACGAGATCAGAGGTTGGCGTGGTAGTTGGCCCAAATCAAGATCATACCATCTTATATTTATGAAGCAATGTGAATGATTGAATGACTTAGGACTCTCGTAACCGGTGTATCATAGCAAGTATCAAGCATGTCAACCTGGCAATTTTGCTAAGGAGGCATATAATTAAATGAAGAAAGGGAGTGTTTGGTATCACATTTTAATACCGTATCATAATAAATGATGTGTTATTATGTGTCATGCATGATAATAAATAAAATTATCTACTCCTAAATACTAACTATGATACTATGCACTACGAAGATAGTATCATATGCATGATACTAGCGTATGATACTCTTCACTCTGAGCAGGCATAACAAGCGCAACAACATGGGCATGAGAGGTGGTGCCCGACCTACACAATTCTCTTTGGCATCGGGCAAGCCATGTTCCAACCATATATGCCGGCCACCACCTCTTTCTTTCTTGGGAGAGAAGATCCAAAGGACGTGCGGTGGCAATGTGGGTATCATTATAATCGTAGGTAACAAGAACACTAAGAAAGGAGAATATGACATGTTCCCACGCTCCCACATTTGAAATTCAAAATTTTCATCTTTAAAAAATACTGAATTTTTGTGGATGTTCATAAGACATGTGTTTACAACCCTAAAAAATTCAAATTCAACTTCAAAATACACAAAGAAAAAACAAAAAGGACAAATACATATGTGAATAGTATGGTTTTTGCCTTCTTGTTGTGACATCATTCATGCCGAATTTGTCATTTTTATTCTCAAGCTTAATTGACATGGGCTTTTATTTTGTTGCTCATTGACATTAGCTTTGTCAGTAAGTAGCTAGAAAGATAAAAGGATCAAAAAGACCCCAAGCAACAGCCACCGTTCCACGAAAAAATACAATGAAGTACCCCTTCCGAGGTTGGGAAGAGCTTCAGAGCAAACAACATCCCAAGGCACACATTTGCTTTTCGTTGACGTGCAACTCGTAGTCTCTTTCTGAATCAGTTTGTCCTCTACACTCTTCCTTTAGCCTAGCTATAGTTCCTGCCACGATGGCCGTAATTAGGCCAGTTGCACTAGTCGTGGCACGCCGTGAACGAACATATTCCCGTATGCCTACTATTCCAAACATGCTACACGCGTCTAAATCCTAGATGTTAAGTGCCACTGGTTCCTTCTTTCTCTTATGTCTCGACATGTGAATGATGGTGTAGGTGAAGGGCCATGGTCAAAAGACCACTAGTCACTAGACAGATAGATTGGTATATATCAAGGTGAGAGCGAAGGTGTAGTGGGTCGCTAATATTTAGGGATCCAGAGTTGGTGTGATGGATCTGCATAAATTAAGTATTAACAATCTTAAAATCAAGATTATACTTTTTTCTGATAGAATGGAAAATAATATCTGAATTGACGCTTTTAATTCGATGATCGTCGTAAAAATTGGTGTAAGGATTGAAGTGTAAATGTGATTAATTTTAGTGGTCGTTCCATCCGGTGCAGGGACTAAGAGTATCTACAGCCGGACGTCTCAAACCGGTCTCAAACGCCCAGACGCCCCGCCTGATCACTGATCGGTCACGTTTTTCTGACCCAATTGGGCGCCTCAAACGCCCAGGCTGTCTGGCGCCCCTCAAATCCAGCCCAATATATGGGGCGGATATGAGGGTGCCTGAGCGTGCGTCACGTCGGCCCAGCCCACCCGGACCCCACTTCATCCCCACAAATATCCCCAATCCGGAAACCCTATCTTACTCCACTCTCGATCCATCTCTTCTTCTTCACTTCGATTTCTTCGATTCATTCCACTCCGACCACTCCGGTAACTGCGGCGACCATGTCGAGCGCCGGCAACCGCTCCTCCTCCGATCCCGACGATGACCTAGGCCTCCTCATTGCCCTCTAGAGGTCCAAGGTGGACACGGGTGACTGTTTCAGATGGGCCTCACCTTTCCCCCGCCGCCGCAGCGAGGAAGCCGGCGCTGGCTCCTCCCGGCCCGCGCTTGGCTCCACGCGGGCTGCGCAGTCCGTGCCTCCCCAACGTCATCCCCTGGACCCGCCCCCTACTGCTCCCCCACGCGGGCAGCGGTGGGTGCTTGTGCCCGCCCCGTCGGCCCGGACACGCATGCCGGAGTCAGAGGTGCGCGCTGCCCGACGCAAGAGGCAGCGGTCAAGTGGAAGGGACTGGTGGAGAGCTCTGTCCGCCGCCACTGCGGGTTACCCACGGAGCCCAATGAGGACGAGAGGCTCCTCACGTGGGTCTACCGTCGGTCGCTTATAACAGCGGAGACAGACGCTTGGCGGCTCCGCAAAAAGAATGTGAAGGCTCTCCGGTTAGCTATCCAGTATTCCGGAGCGAGGCCAAAGAGAAGGCGACGGAGGCGGCTCGGCTAGCGAAGCTCAAGCGGCAGCAGGACCTGGCCGTCCAGCGCCTCAAGCGCCTCATCATTGTCTCCTCCTCCTCCGACGACGACAACGGCGCTCCTCGTCTGACGACTCGGACAATCCTCCACCAGTCGCCGACGACCGGAAGGGGAAGGGGCCATCCTGGAAGTGGCGAAGATCCGCTTTTCTTCAATTTAGTTTCAAGTTTTCAATGTAGTTTCAAGTTGTCTGTCGTTTATGTGAGCTTTGGTGGTCGTTTGAACATCCGATCTTTTGATGAAAGTATTGTGCTTGTCTGTGTTCGTTTGCTGACCTACGTAGTTTAATCGACGTTGCATGGTTTAGTACGAAGATTAGGGATCGAATATGAGATGCACGGATGTGGACAACGCTATTTGAAGAGCGCACGGTCACTGCTCGTGGACGCGTCTCTAAACGTTTGAGAGAAGGGGGGGGGGGGGGGTCACATTTGTCCTTTTCAGCTGTAGATGCTCTAAGGAGGTCACATGCATGACTGAAACGACGTAAATGAATGAATGAAAGACGTGTATGATCAAGAAATATAGCAAGCGTTACAACAACATGGACATGCGAGGTGGTGCCCGGCCCACGCCATTATCTCTATCGCCGGCCGGCAGGCCGGCGAGCCTTATTCCCACCATCACCATGTATGCCAGCCACCACCCGATTCTTTCTTGGGAGAGAAGACGGTGCAACGGGATGGAAGCAAAGCAATCACGCACTAAATTGACTCGCGGCCTCGACGTGGGTAAACCATCTCGTCGGATGTGTCCGAGCACTACCTCGTCGACGCGGAAGCGGAACACACCGTGCGTGCCTGCTCCGGCCGGGTCGGTGTCCAGGGCCAGGGGGACAACCTTTCACACCTGTTCCGCGAGGCCTTCTTCTTAAGTACTTTCAGACTTGTTCAGGCTCGTATACGTCCGCCCGGCATCTACTCTGTTCTTGGTGACATCCTTAACAACATTGTTCAAATTTGGCTCAATCAACAATTCTGTGCTTGGATTATCCTATTTTATTTTGCCAGTGCCCAACTTAGCTCTGCTGTAAATGACGCGTAATTAAGAAGCCTCAAGGAGTTGATCAGGTTTAAACTTTTGCAGTGGCAGTGGTGGTTTAGGCAGGCCAGTTGTTTGTTCTGCCTGTGAACATTGTATGGTGCCTGCTCTATTTTTCAGAATTTCGTATTATGCCTGGCCTGTTACTGTTGTGTCCTACCAATGTGTGCAGTGCTGCAGACCTAGCCCTCTTGCATTGGTTTATCATCCATTGGTTGAACAATAGAGTGGGTGTGTATCTTACGCCATTTTTAAAATTGGATACTAAGAAGGTTTCCATTTTATTTGGACTGTCACTACTCTCACTGTGGTAAAGTCAATTGCCTCTTGAAATGGGAACTTCAGACGTGCCCTTCAAATTAGATACACTATGCTCTAATCTAATGAATGGTAGGCTTTTTGTTTTTGTGCCATTTTTATTTTGGCCGGCTTAATTCACATACATGGGCTTTCTTTCTTTCTTTCTGTGTTGGCAGCTTGGCTTTGTCGTTCGGTATTGCTCAACAAAAAGACGGTTTGATGTTCGGTACCTACAAAGATTAAAAGATAAAATAAAAGATGTAAAAAAGGCAGGTAACGACAACCGATAGAAAAATGTACAATAGAGGAGTATGAAACTCCAAAATAATAAATGAAAAATTCTCCAGAGAAAACGGCGTGGAAAGGAGCGCGTCTGATTCTAGTCTTCTCAACGTGCATCCCTATTTTCTCTTCGTAAACTATGCTTCCTGTAGCAGATATCTTCTGTCTAGGTGTTGTGCCTGCCATGATGATCGTAATTAGGTCGGTTACACAACCCTTAAGAACATGTGAATGAACATATTCTTAGATGCCTACTGTAGTACTATTCCAAACGCGCTATGTGTGTCTAACTCCTAGGTTAAAGTGTAACACTACTAGAAAAAGGGCCTTTTGTCCCGGTTTTGGAACCGGGACTAAAGGGTCGTTACTAGAGGTCCCCCTTTAGTCCGGTTCTTATACGAACCGGGACTAAAGGCCCTCCACATGGCTGCTTCAATTTAATCTCTAATCGCCCCCTCATCATTCCAAATCATCTAACTTCCCGAACGGTCACCCGTCCTCCCACTCCCCCAGCCCGAGCACGCTTAACTTCCGGATTCTATTCTCCCTCGTTTCCAAGTCTGCACTTATTGTTTTCCTGACAATAGTAAGATGTCAATCCTATTAACCCTCAGGAGTTTAGCTTGAGTATGAAGTCACACATTTCACTGTTTGAGTTTGAAACTATTGTTCCAAAAAACAATAATTATTTAGTAACACAAATATTTCTTGAATAATTATTTAGTAACACTAATACTTCTTGAATAAGTAGTTTTGACCATAGTTTGACCAGATTTAACAAATTTTTTTAAAAAAAACTGAAATTTGAGCATAATTTTTTTTCCTTTTGGAATTTGAGGATTCTAAAAATTTGCAAAAAGGCCGTAGGCAGTCAAAATCGAATGCGGATTTTCATGCTGAACATTTTGATATATTATATGTTTTTTTCTGACATCGTATGCAAAAGCTATAGCCGTTTTACATTTTCCCTACACTTTTTGCAAAACATGTCCAAATTTAAGTTTCAAAATTTTCTTAAGTAGTAGATGTGGTAACATAACTACATCTCGAAGGATTTTAACTTTTGAAGTTTTTACCATTTTCTTTTGCTTTTTACAAAACTGAAAAAGGCGATACACGGGGGGGGGGGGGGGGGATTGAAAAAATCCAAAATTTTCAAAAAAAATTCAAAAAAAAACCTTTAGTACCGGTTGGTAACACCAACCGGTACTAAAGGTCCCCCATACCAAGGCGCGAGCTCACGCCATGTGGTGGCACTTTAGCGCCGGTTCGTGCCGAACCGGTACTAAAGGGGGGGGGGCTTTAGTGCCCACCCTTTAGTGCCGGTTATGGAACCGGCACTAAAGACCCTTACGAACCGGCGCTAAAGGTCCATTTTCTACTAGTGTTCATACTCTAACTTTTTTAAAACTTTTTTAATCTTCACGCAATACATGAGCGTGAGCCATGGATATAGCACTATAGGTGGAATAGAAGGGTGGTTGTGGAGAAGACAAAAGGAGGGGAAGATAGTCTCACATCAACTAGGCATATCAACGGGCTATGGAGATGCCCATCAATAGATATCAATGTGAGTGAGTAGGGATTGCCATGCAACGGATGCACTAGAGCTATAACTGTATGAAAGCTCAACAAAAGAAACTAGTGGGTGTGCATCCAACATGCTTGCTCACGAAGACCTAGGGCAATTTTGAGGAAGCCCATCATTGGAATATACAAGCCAAGTTCTATAATGAAAAATTCCCACTAGTATATGAAAGTGAAAATATATGAGACTCTCTATATGAAGAACATGGTGCTACTTTGAAGCACAATATATGAGACTCACTATATCATGGTGCTACTTTGAAGCACAAGTGTGGAAAAAAAAGGATAGTAGCATTGCCCCTTTTTTGGGGGGCCTTCTTTTTTTTCTTTGGCCTTTCTCTGTTTTTTTATTTGGGACAATGCTCTATTGAATGATGATCATCACACTTTTATTTATTTACAACTCAATTCTAAAACAAAGTATGACTCTATATGGATGCCTCCGGCGGTGTACTGGGATATGCAATGAATCAAGAGTGACAAGTATGAAGAAATTATGAACGGTGGCTTTGCCACAAATACTATGTCAACTACAAGATCATGCTAAGCAATATGATAATGATGAATATGTCATGATGAACTAGATGGTGGAAAGTTGCATGGCAATATATCACGGAATGGCTATGGAAATGCCATACGAGGTAGGTATGGTGGCTGTTTTGAGGAAGGTATATGGTAGGTGTATGATACCGGCGAAAGGTGTGCGGTATTAGAGAGGCTAGCAAAGGTGGAAGGGTGAGAGTGCGTGTAATCCATGGACTCAACATTAGTCATAAAGAACTCATATACTTATTGCAAAAATCTAGAAGTTATCAAAGCAAAGTATTACGCGCATGCTCCTAGGGGGATAGATTGGTAGGAAAAGACCATCGCTCGTCCCCGGCCGCCACTCATAGGGAAGACAATCAACAAATAAATCATGCTCCGACTTCGTCACATAACGGTTCACCATATGTGCATGCTACGGGAATCACAAACTTTAACACTAGTATTCTTTAAATTCACAACTACTCAACTAGCATGACTTTAATATTATCAGCTCCATATCTCAAAACAATTATCATGCTTCAATCTTTTCTTAGTATTCAACACACTCAAAAAAAAGTTTCACAAATCTTGAATACCAAGCATATTATTATTAAAAAAATTACCATGCAATTAAGAGACTCCAAAAATAATTTAAGTGAAGCATGAGAGATCAATAGTTTCTTTAAAACAAATCCACCACCGTGCTCTAAAAGATCTAAGTGAAGCACATAGAGCAAAATTATCTAGCTCAAAAGATATAAGTGAAGCACATAGAGAAAAATTATCTAGCTCAAAAGATATAAGTGAAGCACATCGAGCAAAACTACTACGCTCAAAAGATATAAGTGAAGCACATAGAGCAAAACTACTATGCTCAAAAGATATAAGTGAAGCACAGAGAGCAAAATTATCTAGCTCAAAAGATATAAGTGAAGCACATAGAGTATTCTTATCAAATTTTAATTCATGTATGGCTCTCTCAAAAGGTGTGTACAGCAAGGATGATTGTGGTATACTAAGACACAAAGACACAAATAATACAGGACGCTCCAAGCAAAACACATATCATGTTGGTGAATAAAAATATAGTTCCAAGTAAATTACCGATGGAAGTGGACGAAAGAGGGGATGCCTTCCGGGGCATCCCAAAGCTTTGACTTTTTGGTGTCCTTGGATTATCTTGGGGGTTCCATGAGCATCCCCAAGCTTAGGCTCTTGCCACTCCTTGTTCCATGATCCATCAAAAGAATTCACCCAAAACTTGAAAACCTCACAACACAAAACTCAAAATAGAAAACTCGTGAGCTCCGTTAGCGAAAGAAAACAAAAGACCACTTCAAGGTACTGTAATGAACTCATTATTTATTTATATTGGTGTTAAACCTACTGTATTCCAACTTCTCTATGGATTATAAACTATTTTACTAGCCATAGATTCATCAAAATAAGCAAACAACACACGAAAAACAGAATCTGTCAAAAACAGAACAGTCTGTAGTAATCTGTATCTAGCGCAAGATCTGGAACCCCAAAAATTATAAAATAAATTTCTGGAAGTTAGGAATTTATCTATTAATCATCTTAAAAAATAATTAACTAAATAGCACTCTTCAAATAAAAATGACAGCAGTTCTCGTGAGCGCTAAAGTTTATGTTTTTTACAGCAAGTTCAACAAGACTTTCCCCAAGTCTTCCCAACGGTTTTACTTGGCACAAACACTAATTAAACACAAAAAACACAACCAAAACAGAGGCTAGAAAATTTATTTATTAGATAACAGCAAGGAAAAATATTGGGATGTCTCCCAACAAGCGCTTTTCTTTAAAGCCTTATAGCTAGGCATTGATAATTTTAATGATGCTCACATGAAAGACAAGAATTGAAGCACAAAAGGAGCATCATAAAGCATGTGACAAACACATCTAAGTTTAACATACTTCCTATGCATAGGCATCTTATAGGCAAACAAATTATCAAGGCAAGCAAAAACTAGCATATGCAAGGAAGAGGAAAGAAACAATAGCAATCTCAACATAACGAGAGGTAATTTAGTAACATGAGAATTTCTACAACCATATTTTCCTCTATCATAGTAATTACATGTATGATCATAAGCAAATTCAACAATATAGCTATCACATAAAATATTCTCAACATGATCCACATGCATGCAAGGTTGGCACTTTCCGAAATAGTGGGATTAACATTAACTAAAGTCATGACCTTCCCAAACGCACTTTTATCAAAACCTTCATAAGATTGAACATTCTCTAAATATATGGGATCTAAAGTTGACATTCTTCCAAACCAACTTTCAATATTATTGCAAACATTATAATCAATCTCATATTCATCATGGGGTTTAAATAAATTTTCAAGATCAAAAGAAGAATCACCCCAATCATAATCATTGCAACAAGTAGTAGACATAGCAAAACTAGCATCCACAAGCTTAGGGTTTTGCATCTTATTAGCACAATTGACATCAAGAGAATTTATAATAAAATCATTGCAATCATGCTTTTTATTCAAAGATCTATCATGAGTCACTTCATAAAGCACTTCATCATGATTTTCAGATTTACGGATTTCAGGCAAAAGCTTATAAAGATAATCTAGTGCATCCAAATCACTAGGAATTGGTTCATCATAATTGGATCTCTTAAAAAGATTGGCAAGCGGATGAGGATCCATAGATATTAGCTTCTCTGTTTAGTAATAAATAAATGACTATTCCAACCATACGAGCAAACAAGAAACGGGCAAAAGAGGCAAATATAGAGGGAGGATAGAGAGAGAGAGAGAGAGAGAGAGAGAGAGAGGGCAAATAAAACGGCAAGGGTGAAGTGGGGGAGAGGAAAACGAGAGGCAAATGGAAAATAATGTAATGCGAGAGATAGGGATTGTGATGGGTACTTGGTATGTTGACTTTTTGCGTAGACTCCCCGGCAACGGCGGCAGAAATCCTTCTTGCTACGTCTTCAGCTTGCGTTGGTTTTCCCCGGAGAGGAAGGGATGATGCAGCAGAGTAGCGTAAGTATTTCCCTCAGTTTTTGAGAACCAAGGTATCAATCCAGTAGGAGGCCACGCTCAAGTCCCTCGTACCTGCACAAAGCGATAGCTACTCGCAACCAACGTGATTAGGGATTGTCAATCCCTTCACGGTCACTTACAAGAGTGAGATCTGATAGATATAATATTTTTGGTATTTTTTGTATAAAGATGCAAAGTAAAAAGTAAAAAAGCAAAGCAAGATTAAAGTGATGGAGATTGATATGATGAGAATAGACCCGAGGGCCATAGGTTTCACTAGTGGCTTCTCTCAAGAGCATAAGTATTCTATGGTGGGTGAACAAATTACTATTGGGCAATTGAGAGAATTGAGCATCGTTATGAGAATATCTAGGCATGATCATGTATATAGGCATCACATCCGTGACAAGTAGATCGAAACGATTCTGCATCTACTACTATTACTCCACTCATCGACCGCTATCTAGCATGCATCTAGAGTATTAAGTTAAAAACAGAGTAACGCCTTAAGCAAGATGACATGATGTAGAGAGATAAATTCATGCAATATGAAATAAACCCCATCTTGTTATCCTCGATGGCAACGATACAATACGTGCCTTGCTGCCCCTTCCGTCACTGGGTAAGGACACCGCAAGATCGAACCCAAAGCTAAGCACTTCTCCCATGGCAAGAACTACCAATCTAGTTGGCCAAACCAAACGGATAATTCGAAGAGACTTGCAAAGATAACCAATCATACATAAAAGAATTCAGAGAAGATTCAAATATTATTCATAGATAGACTTGATCATAAACCCACAATTCATCGGTCTCAACAAACACACCGCAAAAAGAAGATTACATCGAATAGATCTCCACAAGAGAGGGGGAGAACTTTGTATTGAGATTCAAAGAGAGAGAAGAAGCCATCTAGCTACTAACTATGGACCCGAAGGTCTGAGGTAAACTACTCACACTTCATCGAAGGGGCTAGGATGATGTAGAAGCCCTCCGTGATGACGGCCTCCTTCCGGCAGAGCTCCGGAACAGGCCCCAAGATGGGATCTCGTGGATACAGAAAGTTGCGGCGTTGGAACTAGGTTTTTGGCTCCTATTCTGATTGTTTTGGGGTACGTGTGTATATATAGGAGGAAGAAGTACACCGGAGGAGCAACGAGGGGCCCACAAGGCAGGGGGGCGCGCCCCCCACCCTCGTGACCGCCCCTTTTGTTCCTTGGAGCAGGGTCCAAGTCTCCTGGATCACGTTCAGTGAGAAAATCACGTTTCCGAAGATTTTATTCCGTTTGGACTCCGTTTGGTATTCCTTTTCTTCGAAACATTGAAATAGGCAAAAAATAGCAATTCTGGACTGGGCCTCCGGTTAATAGGTTAATCCCAAAAATAATATAAAAGTGGAAAATAAAGCCCAATATAGTCCAAAACAGTAGATAATATAGCATGGAGCAATCAAAAATTATAGATACGTTGGAGACGTATCAATTTACAAGCCCAAATAAATATCAAAATATTATTTAGTACAATGTACATTCATATGTGTAATTTCAGACTTCAATTCGATGGTCGTTATATACTATCACCTAGCAAAAAGATCGAGCTAGTGGAAATGACGATTCAATTCAATTGTTGTTGCGCTAGAAGGAGAATCACATGCATAAAGTGATGGAAATGAATGAACGACTTATATGTACCAATCCTACATAAATATAGACCGGTGCATAGTATGTGACGTGATGTGCCAATTAACACAATAATAAACTTTTGAAGAATCAATGCACACACAAAACTACTTGATTATGTATGGTAATGCAGTGTTCAAAAGTAACAAGCACATTATCATGGGGGTGGTGCCCAACCGGTGAGCAATGTTCCGACGCATGTCCGGCCATATGTGTCTTTCTTGAGAGAGAAAATCAACAGTGGGAGGTCGAATGCAACTAAGGGCATGTTTTGTTCATGCTTAACTTTGTGCTGCTACCCCAAAGTGTGGTGAATAATATGGCGATGACAAGTGTGACATGATTTGGCAAAACCAAGCCTATGGTATGTGGACCATGTCTACTATATCACTAAGCTTCCTATAGGTAAAAGGCCTCACAATCAATTGAGATGTCCAATTGAAATTGGTTCACCCGATTTTGACCAAGTTAACAATTTCTGAAAGCTCTCATTCAATTCTTTTATATTATACACTATGCTTCCTAATTTTTAAGTCCTCGCAATTAATTGAGGTGTCTGATTGGAATTGGGTTGATTTTGACCAAGTCAACAATTTCTCAAAGCTCTCGTTTAATTCTTTTATACTATACACTATACTTCCTAATTTGTAAGTCCTCACAGTTAATTGAGGTGCCCAATTGGAATTGGTCACCCGATTTTGACCAAGTCAACAATTTATCAAAGCTCCCATTCAATTCTTTTATAGTATACACTATACTTCCTAATTTTTAAGCCCTCACAATTAATTGAGGTCTTCAGTTTAGAACATGGTCACCTGAGTTTAACCGGGTCAATAATTTTTCAAGGAACTCTCCCATTTAATTATTTTAATTCACCATATTCCCTAATTTTGAAGCTCTTTTATTCTATTAAGATATTCAATTTTGAATAAAATTTATGATTTTCATTGGGCCAATGATTTTTCAAATTAATAAACACTAACCGGCTAGAAAAACATATCAACCCCATGCACCCTCTTATCACCTAGAAAAAAGAAGCGTCACCATGTGATGATACTATAGCACCAATATAGTACATGTAGCCACCAACATGGAAATTTACCCACAAAAGTATGAGTTGATTAGCGCACAACATAGAATCACATCATGAAAGACCCACCAAATAACCGCATAATAAATAAACATAAAACACACTACATTGTGTCCCCCATCCGCCAAACTAAATATTTGACCGATTCCAGAATATTTGGGGTATTAGTTCTTTGGAAGTCAAATTTCCTTATCTTTGACCAAGTTTATAGCCAAAAATGTCAACATCCACAATATTAAGGCAAAACATTATGGATATTCATTTCATGATGAATCTAATAATAACACGAATTTGATATTACGAATTTTGATATATATTTTCATAAGTTTGGTCAAACTTAAAGAGGTTGGATTTTCAAAAAGTAATACACCTTATATTTTAAAACAAAATGAGTAACTTTTTTTAGAATCTCAACAACACCAACGGCGCAAAGCACGCCCAACCCTTCTAGTAGCTAAAGAAGTGGCAAGCTACAACTGTGGCAATAATCAAGTACATGTCTAATGTATTGTGGAATGACTAAGGTTAGACGTGAAAACCTTAGGTTACGAACCAACCAATCATTGCCCTAATGTCGGTGTACTAGAGTAGGGGTACCCTAGTATCCCGAACTTGTGCACGGGCAGTCGCAGCGTCCCGCGGCAAGGCTTGCCAGGTGACCGCCAAGGTCTTCCGTGGTTCCTTTGGAGCCATTCAAGAACAAAGTATCCAAGCCGAAGAGACACGACCCCGGCAAGAGAAGCTTGCCGGGAAGGCCGACCAAGGCATCTCAAGGAACTTGCCGCGACGAGCCACGCGTCCCGGCAAGGCCCGGTGAGCGACAAGCTCCCGGATGCGACAAGACAACGACCGCGGCAAGGCGCTTGCCGCGGCAAGCCTCCACTCTGTACCTGCGCTCCAGCACATCCACCAACGTGTCGCCCTGGGACCCTTCCAGGCGTACGTGGCGGGAAGCTGTGCAGCCAACGATACATGGTGGCAAGCGGTGCTGACAAGATCGCCATCGTGGCGAGCGGTGGCGGCCCTGGCGGTCCCTTTTGCACTATTTGGGCGACGCAGACGGGCATTTAATGCCCTTGTCCCCTGCCGTCAGGGTTAGGTATGATACACTGTAGCAGGCGGCGGTGCCAACCGCAACGCCTTTCCATTTTTACCCTTGTCTACGTTGCCACGTGTCGGTGACCCCTTGAGCATATAAAAGGAGGCCCATGCGCAACGTAGGTGGGGGAGGGGAACACTCATGCTTGGTCTCGTTAGCTGCTGGTGTGTACTGTAGCACTCAGCGCTCTCGAGCAAAGAACTCAATACAAAACACAAAGCAGGAGTAGGGTTTTACGCATCCGTGCGGCCCGAACCTGGGTAAACTGCTCGTGTGTCTCGCCTCGATCTGCTCTTCGTGCGATCTCCGCCCCCCTGCCGAACCAAAAAGGGCTCGGTCCGCCGGTCCCATAGGTGTTCGTGGATTAGCACCCCCGACATCTTTGGCGCGCCAGGTAGGGGAGCGTCGAGGTTGTGTGAACCTGATCCGGCATTCGCACGAGCTAAATCTTCATCGTCTTCATCGACATGCCGCCGAAGAAGAAGGCTTCGGAGGCGGCTGCTCCGTCCGCGCCGAACCCACCATCGCAGGAGCAAATGGCTGGTGGGGTAGACGCCGGCGGAAGAACGGGCGTCGACGAGGGAGCTCACGGTGCCGCCAGGTACAAGGACAAAGCTGCGCTGCCCATCGGCGGCGCAGTCGGCTCCCACAACGACCGGGCGCACTCCAAGACCTCGGCGTCCGTACATGCACCGCGCCCATCCCAGGAGGCGCGGGACCGGCAGCGTCATTATACTCACGGTACCATACATTTGCTGGACCAAGATCGAGCTGGTGGATCTCGGAGTGCTCAAGACCAGCATGCACGCCAACATGCTGGCACAAGCGGGGCGCGGTCGCCTGGACGGGATACTGCTCCTTCTAACATAGTTAGAAGTCCGAGCATATCCCGCTCCTCGCACCGTTCGCCGCTGCCGCCCGCCACTTCAGCAGAAGCTTTGGCGCGAGCTCAACTGCTCCTAGACTACCCTCCAGTAGCAGACAAGATCGACGACTGGAGGGCCACCATTCAGAGTCTCATCGGCTTCGCCAACGGCGACGTTCCACGGCAGCCGAGTAATTCGCAGCCGCGGCAAGTCAGCCAGGCACGAACCGGTGGCGACAAGACCGGTGGGGGTGCAACCACCGTGCACTCTCCGCCCTGAAGGCCAAGATCGCCGACTCGCCGGATCCACCCCGACAGCGACTCCACCGCATCATCGGATCCATGAGCTCGTCGCAATCAGCGCCAAGTTCTTCACGAATGACAACAAGAAGACGCTCGTACTCGCATCGAGCACCGAAGAGAAGTGCGGCATCAATCAGACCAGCGTGCTGGGCCCTCTGTCGACATGCATGCGCCAGGGGAACCAGGCGACTTGCCGTACGCGGTAGGTTGCCCTGCGTTTACTCATGAGCTGCGGCAAGTCCAGTGGCCCAGCAAGAAGAATTTCAAGCCAGACGTACCAGAGAAGTACGATGGCAAGTCGCATCCGTCAGAGTTCCTCAGCATCTACACCATCGCGGTGCAAGCTATTGGGGGGCGAGACGACAAGATCCTTGCCAACTACTTCCCGCTAGTGCTCAAGCCCAACGTCAGGTCCTGGCTCATGCATTTGCCGGACAACTCCATATCCTCCTGGGCAGATCTATGCCATCAGTTTGTCGGCGCCTTTACAGGCGGCCACAAACCTCATGGCCAAGAGAGTGACCTTCACCTACTCGCCCAGAAGGAAGGAGAGCCCCTGCGCAAGTACATTCAGAGATTCAGCCGTGTACATCACAACATCCCAAATGTCCACCCAGCTGCGGTCATTAGCGCGTTCCATCAGAACGTGCATAACCGCAGGATGCGGGAGGAGATGGCGATGTGCAAGATCAGAGACGTCAGTGAGCTGTATGCCCTGGCCGACAAGTGTGCACGTGCTGAGGAAGGGAGGAAACTCCCCGGAGAGAATAAAGGAGCAGGAGGATCTTACAGCGAAGATGCTGCCCCGGCAAAGAAAAACCAGCGGCGGAACAACAGGAAGAAGAAAGGCAAAGATGTGCTAGTCGTTGAGTAGTCCGGCAACGAAGGTAGCGCCAAGAAAGCCAAAGTTGGTAGCTCCGGCAAGGAGATTGCCGCATGCACCAACTGCCAGGCTGTGGCGGTCGCCGACAAGCAGTACTGCAAGATCCACCGCACCAAGGGCCATGACCTCCAGAGCTGCAAGAAAGTCGAGCAGCTTGTCCAGCAGCAAAAGGCTGAATACGAGCGACGCGACAAGGAGAGGGCCCAAGGAGGCGCTGGAGAATCCGGCAAGAAGCGCGTCGGCCGGGGAGGACGTCGCGGCAAGGCCAAGCAGCAGCAAGGAGACAGACCTCCCCGCGGCCGCGACAAGGATGAAGATGACGACGACGACGAAGACATGGATGATGTCGAGACCAGTGAGCAGGAGTTCCAGAAAGGCACAGAGATCTTGTGCGTTGACGGCGGTGCTTCTCTGCATACTTCACACCGCCAACTCAAACAGTGGGTGCGGGAAGTCAATGCGGCGGAACCACCTATCGAGTCACGCAAACTTCTGAAATGGTCCAGCACGCCTATCATCTTTGATATTGAGGACCACCCTGATCGCACAACTGCGGTCGAGTGCTTGCCGATGTTGGTTTCACCAACTATCCACAACCTCAAGGTCACTAAGATGCTAGTTGACGGCGGGGCCGGCTTGAACCTGATCTCCTCCGCTGTACTCCAGAAACTCCAGATCCCTGACAGCGAGCTCGAAGAAACCAGCACATTCCAAGGAATCAACCTGGGAAGGAGCAAGCCGAAGGGGAAGGTCACGTTGCCGGTGACATTTGGCAGCGAGTTGAACTTCAGGACTGAGAGGGTCACTTTTGACGTTGCCGATTTTCCATTGCCTTACAATGGGATACTCAGCCGTCCAGCACTCGCCAAGTTCATGGCAGCCTCTCACTACGCATACAACATGCTGAAGATGCCAGGCCCGATAAGCGTCATCTCTGTCCCTGGCGACAAGAAGGATGCTCTTATCTGCGCCGACAAGATCTACCGGGAAGCGGCAGCCGCAACAGATCGCAAGTCACTTGCCATTGAAGTCCCCAGGGGAAAGAAGAATACCAAGTCCGGCAAGAGTTCTGATGCCTACTCCGGCAAGCGCACCTCTTCGGAGTGCTGCGCTACCGTCGAGGACGCACCATCGAGCTCCACCGGCAAGTGTAAGAAGACAATGGCAGCTCCGCCAGAGACCAAGAAGGTGTCCGCCAAGGAGGACGGCACTGGTGGTACCTTCACCATCAGTGCCACTCTTGACCCTAAATAGGAAAGCGCGCTCATTGCTTTCCTGCGGGCGAACGTCGACGTGTTTGCGTGGCAACCGTCTGACATCCCCGGTGTTCCCAGGAAAGTAATTGAGCACCATCTTGCCATTTGTCCTCATGCGCGGCCCGTCAAGCAGAAGGTCAGGAAGCAAGCAGTGGAGCGCCAAGAATTCATCGCAGAAGAGATCAAGAAATTGGAAGTAGCAGGCCTTGTCAGAGGAGTGCTACATCCTACGTGGTTGGCCAATCCTGTAGTCGTGCGCAAGGCAAACGGGAAATGGAGGCTTTGTATCGACTTTACCGATGTTAATAAAGCTTGTCCCAAAGACCCATTTCCCTTGCCGCGCATTGACCAGATTGTTGACTCCACGGCCGGATGTGACTTGCTTTCATTTCTTGACGCATACTCAGGATACCATCAAATCTTCATGGCAGAAGAAGATGAGGAGAAGACCGCATTCATCACCCCATGTGGCACGTACTGTTTCATACGAATGCCTTTCGGTTTAAAGAATGCTGGTTCAACATTTGCAAGGGTAGTCCATGTCACTCTTGAGCCACAAATACACAGAAATGTGGAAGCCTACATGGATGACATAGTGGTCAAGAGCAAGGACAAAACAACCCTGATTCAAGATTTAGACGAGACCTTTGCAAATCTGCGCAAGATCAACCTCAAACTCAACCCCGAGAAGTGTGTGTTCGGAGTCCCTTCTGGCAAGCTTCTCGGGTTCTTCGTGTCTCAGCGGGGAATTGAAGCCAATCCCGACAAGATCAAGGCCATTGAGCAGATCGAAGCACCAAAGCGCGTCAAGGATGTACGAAGACTTGCTGGTTGCGTGGCTGCTCTCAGCAGGTTTATCTCTAGGTCTGCTGAGCGCGCCCTGCCGTTTTTCAAAATTTTGAAAAAGGCAGGTCCAATGAAATGGACTCCGGAAGCGGAGGCTGCGTTGCAGGACTTGAAGAGATACCTGTCCTCCACTCCAACACATGTCGCACCTAAGCCACAAGAGAAGTTGCTGCTGTATATAGCGGCAACCAGTCAAGTGGTTAGTGCTGCGTTAGTGGCAGAGAGGGAGGCAGACGACGAGCCAGCAACCACGGCAGGCGCATCTAGCGACAAGCAGGGGGCTTCCCCGGCAAGCTCTGGGCCCGACAAAGATGGATCTGCGCAGGTGCGCGAAGAGATACAGAAGAGAATGGTGCAGCGCCCAGTTTACTTTGTCAGTTCCCTTCTGCAGGGGGCTAGGTCAAGGTACTCTGGTGTGCAGAAATTGCTTTTCGGCCTTCTCATGGCCTCGAGAAAGCTGCGCCATTACTTCCAAGCACATGAGATCACAGTTGTCACTCGCTTTCCGCTGAAGAGGATTCTACAGAATCCAGAAGCAACAGGCAGGATTGTTGAGTGGGCACTGGAACTGTCAAGCTTTGGCCTCAAGTTCGAGAGTACTTCAACTATCCAAAGCAGAGCATTGGCAGAATTCATAGCAGAGTGGACGCCAACACCAGATGAAGAAATTCCAGAAACGACCATCCCCGTCAAGGAAGCAAGCAAAGAGTGGCTCATGTACTTTGACGGTGCCTTCTCGCTGCAAGGCGCCGGCGCTGGCGTGCTGCTTGTCGCATCCACCGGAGAGCACCTCAAGTACGTAGTCCAGATGCACTTCCCCAAGGAGTAAGCAACAGACAATGCTGCAGAGTATGAAGGCTTGCTTGCCGGTCTCAGGATCGCGGCAGACCTTGGGATCAAGAAGCTCATTGTCAGGGGTGACTCGCAGCTTGTCGTCCACCAAGTGAACAAGAGTTATCAGAGTCCGTTGATGGAAGCCTCCATTGACGAAGTGAGAAAGCTAGAAGAGCACTTTGACGGCCTACAGATGGAGCATGTTCCAAGAGCTCAGAACGACATCGCCGATGGCCTATCAAAGTGCGCTGCACTTAAGTTACCTATGGAACCAGGGATCTTTGTGCTCAAGCTGACTCGACCATCCATAACACCATCAACTGGACAGAGCAAGAAGAGGAAGTTGATTTCTGGTGACTATTTTTCGGCAGAGCTTCCCGAAGCCGCCGCCAAGAAGGTCCCCAAGATCAACACCAAGAGTGCTGAGGAGCAGTCTGCTCCGGCAAGCCCTAGGGTTTGTTCCGTTGAAGCAGACGCTCCCGACAAGTTTTGCTCCGGCAAGCTTGCCGGGGAACGTCAAGCTCCGGCAGAGCCGCAAGTTCTTGCCGTAGAAGCAGATGTTCCCGCAGCAGCAGATATGCCTTTAGTCCTTGTTGTCGAGCCACAAGCTCCAGCATGGGCACAGCAGATTTTCCGTTTCCTTCAGACAGGAGAACTTCCCGAAGAGCAAGAAGAAGCGGAAAGAGTAGCCCGGCAGTCAAGTATGTACTAGTTTGTCGACAGCACACTATACAGAAGAAGACTCAACGGTGTGAAATTGAAGTGTATTCACCGGGAAGATGGACAAAAGCTGTTGGCAGAGATACATGGAGGCATATGTGGTCACCACATTGGCGCAAGAGCACTTGCCGGCAAAGCATTCCGGCAAGGTTTCTTTTGGCCAACAGCCCTCCAGGATGCAACTGCACAAGTAACCAAGTGTGAAGCGTGCCAGTTCCATTCCAAGCAGATACACCAGCCAGCTCAAGCTCTCCAGACGATCCCTTTATCCTGGCCATTTTCGGTCTGGGGGCTCGACATCCTCGGCCCCTTTCCCCAAGCAGTCGGGGGCTTTGAGTACTTGTACGTCGCAATCGACAAGTTCACAAAGTGGCCGGAAGTGGAAGAAGTGAGGAAGGTGACAGCACAGTCAGCAGTCAAGTTCTTCAGGTTGATTGTTTGCCGCTTCGGGATTCCTAACAGGGTAATCACCGACAACGGTACGCAATTCACGAGCCGCACCTTCATGCAGTACGTCCAAGATCTTGGCGCCAAGGTCTGCTTCGCTTCTGTTGCTCACCCGAGAAGCAACGGTCAAGCGGAGAGGGCAAATGCTGAAGTGCTGCGTGGGCTCAAGACCAGGACTTTCGACAGGCTGCACAAGTGCGGAAGAAACTGGATCGAGGAGCTGCCGGTGGTTCTTTGGTCGATCAGGACAACGCCAAATCGAGCCACTGGCCAGACACCTTTCGCTCTAGTCTATGGAGCAGAGGCAGTTCTCCCCACGGAACTCGTATACGGGTCACCTCAAGTGCTCGCTTATGATGAGCTTGAGCAAGAGCAGCTGCGACAAGATGACGCGCTGCTCCTTGAGGAAGACCGTCTTCAGGCTGTTGTACGAGCTGCTCGCTACCAGCAAGCTTTGCGCCGCTACCATAGCCGCAAAGTTAACGCCAGAAGTCTCGAGGAAGGCGACCTTGTTCTTCGGCGTGTTCAGTCCGCCAAGAATTCCAACAAGTTAACGCCGAAGTGGGAAGGCCCTTACCGGGTGAAACGAGTCACTAGGCCTGGTGCTGTCCGCCTTGAGACCGAAGATGGCATTCCAGTGAGCAACTCCTGGAACATTGAGCATCTTCGTAAGTTTTACCCGTAAGGCGCGGTTGCCGGAACCCGTTCCGGCAACCACCTTTTGTACAAGTCTTGCCGCTGTTGCATGTAATCCTTTGTACAAAGCCGGGCGCAGATCCCGTGCATAAAGCTTATGTGCTCCGTGCATTTTGTCAATTTCATGCTTTTTATCTTCTACATGTGTTATCTGACACTTTGTGCAGCACTTACCCCCGGTAAGCAACAACGAGCCATGAGGCTCCGTATCTTTATTTTCCTCTCCTTTTTTCTCAAGGAAAGGAAGGATCCCTCGCACACAAGGTTGCCGGGGGGAAAGGAGAAGATATGGTATGGACCAGGCATCGTTCAAGAAAGTTTCGCCTTGCCGGGAAGCAAACGACAGAAAAGCTAAGTTGCCAAAGTTTGAGCAATCAGATTTTTTAAATTTTTAAGTTATCTTCCTTGAACGACCGTACTTTGTATGGAAAACCTTTGCGCGGAGGAACCAACTAGTAGCTAATTGCGCCCTTACTTTGTTTCGAGTCCGCTCGACAACTTAAGTGAGTTGCGACTAGCTGCGACAAGGCTTCTTGTTGGTAGCGGCACCGCCAGCAGGCTGCTGATGTCCCGCACTCAGCGCTCGCGGCCAAGGTGCCTGCGCCGGCAAGTTCCCTAAAAGCGTAGGGCAAAAACATACAAAGGAAGGAATCAAGTAAAGGAAATAACATTGCAATCATTACCTGAAATAGAGTTATATTACAAGATAGCTTATCGCGGCTCTAACAGATTGTTCTCATAACATGACCAGCAGCGACAAGAAAAGAAGGAAACGGGCGGCCTAGTCTACGGGATCGCCCTCAACCCTCTTGATCCCGCTCACCTTGTCCACAATGGGTGCGACAAGGGTCTTGAGCGCCTCCAGATCGGCATCCGGCGGCAAGGTCCTGAGGACGTTGGTGAGGTTGAGCCCCGGGTTGCGGAAGGCCACCTTCACCAGCACCTTTTGAAGAGCTCCCGCGCAGATCTTGCGCGACTCGTCGGCCAGCTGCTTCGGGATCCTCTCCCAGAGTCACCGGAGGGCCGTCGCCACGCCTTTGAAGAACGAGGTGAGCTTGGCGCTGGGTTGGAGGTTCTCATCGGAGGGATACCCAAGATCCTCCATCCCCAGCTGCGCTAGCTCCCTGTCAATGTCTGCGGCAACGTCCACGAGACCCTCCGTACAGTGCTCCACATTCTCCCGGAAAGTGCTCTGGGCGGCAGCAGCACTCGCCAGCAGTGCCTTGCCGGCCTTGATGTCCTCCTTCAGGGCCGTCTCCTGCTCCTTGGCGCCGTCCAGCGTCTTGGTCAAAGTGGTCAGCTTCAACTCAAGATCTGCGTTGGAGTCCTTGGCGGCGCTAAGCTCCTGGCCCTTCTCGGCGAGACGGGCCTGCAGCTCCGAGTAGCTGTGGGCGTCCTTCTCCTGCTCAAGCTTGAGCGCGGCAAGCTCTTCACCGCTCGCCTTGAGATCGGCCTCCAGCTATGCCACCTTCATCTCCAGCTCCTTATTGGCGGCCTCGGCAGCTGCAGCAGCGTCCTCTGGTTGCTTGAGGGCTCCGCCAAATGTTCGCTCGCGCGCGGCAAGCTTCTCCTCGTGGCTGTCAAGGTTGACCTTCCGCTGCACCAGCTCGCCCTCCTGCGCAGACAGCTTTTCAGCGGCAAGACATTGTTGCTCTTCGGCTTCAGCCTTCTCAAGGAGGAAGGCCTTCTGCTCCTCGACAAGTTGCGCCCGCTCCGCTGCCAGGGACCGGAGAGCTTCCTGGTTGTGACCCCGGAGCTCCTCCACGCGCTTCTCGATGTCCACTCCCGCCTTCGCGACAAGCTCCTCGCGGGAGTCCAGCTTGGCTTGCCGGGCGCGGTAGAGCGACATCAACTTCCACAGCAACCGCTCCACCTCAGGCTTGCTGCTGCTGCTGCTCGGCGCGTCAACCAGCGCCAGCCCAGCGAAGGCGAGCACCTCTCCGTCAAAGCTCTCTCCTTCGACTGGCGCCCTGGAGCTTGACGCCCAGGGGAGGTTGATGAAGATGCCGTCGCCGGCCTTCAAGTAGACGCCTGGCTGGGGCTCTTCAGAGCCTGACGCTGCGGCAGCGGCAGAGGGATAGGCGGTCGACGTAGCGCCTGGCGCTCCTGCGGCCTCAGGGCCGTCAGTGCGATCGCCAGACCCCTCGCATGCTTCTGTGGTGGCGGCTTCGGCGGCCTCTGCGCCGATGGGATCGTCAGCACCGGCTGCTTCTTCGGTGGCAGCGACGTCGTCGGCGGCAACCTCAGTCTCCATCGGCTCCGCAGCAGATGGATCTGACAGCCGAAAAAGGGAGAAGAGTCAAGCAAATACCCAAAAAAAGGAAAAGAAGATCAAAAGAAGAAGAACCCAAGGGAAGTTCTGAAGCGAGAAGATTACCTGTGCCAGGTTCTGCAATCATGGTCTCCGTCGCCGGGGGGCCGCTGGTGCTGTCCCTTGCCAGAGAACCCTCCCTTGCCGGAGACTTCTCCCTTGCCGGAGAGCTCTCCCTTGCCGGGGACCTCTCCCTTGCCGGAGGACTCTCCCTTGGCATTTCGGGGGCGGCCTCCAGGCGCTCCTGGTGGGGCTACTCTGCTCCTACACAAACCAACAGTCAGATGTCAGCAAAGCAAGAATCTCTATGTGCGCCCAACAGCGGAGAGCGAACTATATACTTACGCTGGGGGCTGCTCTGGAGAACAGTTGCCGGGTCCGGCAAGGTTGTCTCGGGCGCATCCCCTGCTGTGGCGGTGGGTTCGTCCTCGATGATAATCACCGAGGCCTTGGCTCCCTTCGCTGCTCTCTGAGCCAGAGTCCTAAAAAGAAATAAGTTCAGAGTAAAGCAAATGAGATACAAGGCAAAACAGCAAGAATTGATGAACTGCAAGTACAACAAGAGAATCGTACTCTTCTTCTTCTTCCTCGTCGGAGCTGAACACGGAGAAGTCGAAGTCTGGCTCACGTCCGGCGCGAGAAGGTGGAGGAGTAGAGTCCCTTGGCCGCTTGGCGGGAACTGTGGTGGTGGTCTGAGACGACCCCGCTCCGGCTGCCGCCGCGGCATGAGAAGTGGCAGGAACAGAAGCGGTGGTCTGGGTGGACCCCGCTCCGGTTGCCGCAGTAGCGTGAGGTGCTCCCGCGGCAACAGTGCTTGCCGCGGTGGAGCGTGTCGCGCGGCGCGGCGACTGTCGACTCGCCCGCCGCCTCGCTACATCCCCGGCCTTGCGGAGACACCTTCTTGGTGGAGATGGGGGCTCTGCTTGCGGCGAGCTGTCTGAGGATGAAGAAGAAGAGGAGTTGATCTCCAACGAGCCGCTCGTATCCTCGGCGGACTCGCTCGACTCGACGTCACGCCCGGCAAGCTCTTTCTTGCCAGCAAGCTCCTCTCGCCCGGCAAGCTCCTTCTTGCCGGCAAGCTCCTCTCGCTCGGCAAGGCTTGCCGCCTCTGCTGCCTCTGCCTCCTCCACGGTGAATCCAAACTCGCCCGCAGCTGCGGCTGCCGCTGCCTCTTCCAACCTGGTGGCGATGCGTTTCAACTCCGCATCGGTGGTGTCGCGAGTGAGGCCATTCTTCTCGTCGGGGCGGACCGGCACTTCTACCAGGCCGTCAAAGAACTCCTGCACGACGTCGTCTGCAGGCTCTTGCCAAGTTGGGACAATTCCATGCGAGTCGCACAGCGGCATCATTGCACGGATGCGGTCGAGCGCGGAGTTGTTGCACAGCGGAACGACGCCCTGCGGCAACCTGAACACTTCAGGATGCTCAGGGTCGTTCTTGAACAGCTCCTAGAGCGTCGCGTTGAGCTCCAGAATAGTGAAGTTGTAGTTGAGGCCCGGACGCAGCCTCATGATATCCGCCGCATTCTTGAACTCCCAGGCGGGTCTCCTCCGTTCCTGCAGGGGGGCGATGCGGCGGTGAAGAAAGTCTACGCCAACAGCGCCTACAGTAAGCCCGGCAAGCCTGAAGCGTTGGATCCGGGTGATGGCAATCTTCAGCCTATCGTCTTCCGGGGCCACGTCGCTCCAATCGCTGCCGCGTGCTGCTGGGACTTGGCGCCGGGCGGTAAACGGCTGCGGGTTCTCCTCGACAATCCAGCACCAGTCTGCTCTCCATTCCTCCCACTTGCCGCGGTACTCCCCCTCCAGATAAGCATCCTTCTTGCCGGCCCTCGAGATCCAGGCGATTCCACCGGATAGAGGCTCTCCTCTCTCTACTCGGGGCATAAAGAAGTGGCGGAAAAGGGCTACATTGGGATGGACTCCGACAAAGTTTTCGCAGAGATGTGCGAAAACTGCCATGGTCAGAACGGCATTGGGGGTGAAATCAAGGAGGCAGAACCCGTAGGTGTTCATGATATCGCAGAAAAACTCAGAGAAGGGCGGGCAGAGCCCACAGTAGAAGAACACGACGAAGAAGGGATATCCATTTGGAGCCATTTTCCAAGCGGAGGCTGGAAGTACCTTCGTGTACGGATGCGCTCGCGTCTCCGTCGACTAGAAGAGGTAGTAGTACTCCCTCAGCTCCTTCGCGGCAAGCTTGGGGGGGGGGGGGAGATTGCCCGCTCCTTTCGCAGCGCCGCAAGCCGCTGCGCCTCGGTCGACTTCACAGCCTTCCCCTTGTTGGCTTTCGGAGCCATGGCGGAAGTGGTGGAGGAGGTCGACGGTGTTGGTGGTGCTGGTGGCGTGGGGGGCAGGGCGCTGCTCTCTTTCAACTTTGGGAAGACGAAGGAGCGGCGGAGGTTTCTGAGATTGGAATGGAAAAGGGGCGAATGGGCGCACTACCCCTGTTTCCCCTGCTTATAAAGAGGGAGGGGGCGGACGTTCCGCCTTTCCTAATAAAGAAACCACCCACGATCTCTCCCACGACGCCGCATTCGACGTGTGTCGTTCGGGGAGGGCGCAGTGGATACGGAGAGAGATGCGGCATGACCCAGGCCGCGCGTGCCCGTGCCCTGTTTTGGGCCTGGCCCAACAGCACTCGGCACCGTGTATGGCCCAGGCCCGGGGGCTCCTGTCGGTGTACTAGAGTAGGGGTACCCTAGTATCCCGAACTTGTGCACGGGCAGTCGCAGCGTCCCGCGGCAAGGCTTGCCGGGTGACCGCCAAGGTCTTCCGTGGTTCCTTTGGAGCCATTCAAGAACAAAGTATCCAAGCCGAAGAGACAAGACCCCGGCAAGAGAAGCTTGCCGGGAAGGCCGACCAAGGCATCTCAAGGAACTTGCCGCGACGAGCCACGCGTCCCGGCAAGGCCGGTGAGCGACAAGCTCCCGGATGCGACAAGACAATGACCGCGGCAAGGCGCTTGCCGCGGCAAGCCTCCACTCTGTACCTACACTCCAGCACATCCACCAACGTGTCGCCCTGGGACCCTTCCAGGCGTACGTGGCGGGAAGCTATGCAGCCAGCGATACACGGTGGCAAGCGGTGCTGACAAGATCACCATCGTGGCGAGCGGTGGCGTCCCTGGCGGTCCCTTTTGCACTATTTGGGCAACGCAGACGGGCATTTAATGCCCTTGTCCCCTGCCGTCAGGGTTAGGTATGATACACTGTAGCAGGCGGCGGTGCCAACCGCAACGCCTTTCCATTTTTATCCTTGTCTACGTTGCCACGTGTCGGTGACCCCTTGAGCATATAAAAGGAGGCCCATGCGCAACGTAGGGGGGAGGGGAACACTCATGCTTGGTCTCGTTAGCTGCTGGTGTGTACTGTAGCACTCAGCGCTCCCGAGCAAAGAACTCAATACAAAACACAAGGCAGGAGTAGGGTTTTATGCATCCGTGCGGCCCGAACCTGGGTAAACTGCTCGTGTGTCTCGCCTCGATCTGCTCTTCGTGCGATCTCCGCCCCCCTGCCGAACCAAAAAGGGGCTCGGTCCGCCGGTCCCATATGTGTTCATGGATTAGCACCCCCGACACCTAAGTATGAATTGATGTGTGGCGGCGACATGGGTCATCAATGAGATCATTCACAAAATTTCATATTTAGCCATCCGAAAAATTCTGAAATTATTTGACAACATACTTGCAGCGTATATCTACAACTCCAAAAAAACCCAGCTCAAAACTCCATGTACATTTAGAGATTCAAAAAAAATTCAAATTCAAATGTGAATAGTGGCAGATTTGGGTGAATGGTATTTTGACACTATTCACACCTGATTTTCTCTTTTTTGTTTCTATTAGTGTAGGTCGAATTAGGACCTAAAACTTTTTAAGGTTGTGCATCAGACATTGATGTGTGTCTGCAATTTTTCTGAGAATGTTTGAACATGTTTTGCATTTTCAAAAAAATACTATACTAGTCTCTCCAGGCCAGCAACCATATCAATATCCCCCGCGCCGATGTGTGTCTGCAATTTTTCTGAGAATGTTTGAACATGTTTTGCATTTTCAAAAAAATACTATGCTAGTCTCTCCAGGCCAGCAACCATATCAATATACCTCGCGTCGATAAAAGAGTGGTGGTGTGGTTTTTTTGAACAAAGTACAATGAAAGTAGCTCAGATACACGAGCATACACTAACCCCTATGAACGTACGCATGCACACCATACCCCTATGAGAACATCCGTGAGACTGAGCCGACATAGCATTTTAAGATTTTATGAAGTCACCACAGACGTTTCGCAATCGACAGGATCGTCTTCTCCCGTTGAACGGACATCACTGTAAGCCTTAAAGAAATTCAGGAATAATGCGAGCACCAATGTCAAATCTATGACTTGAACTCTGGTGGGCTGGAGATATCACTGTCCTCCAAACCATCCAGCCACATGTTGATTTGCGGTGGGCTTGTTCATTATCTTATCGGAGATATGCTTGGACAACCACCTAGATAAAAGAGAGTCGACGCGGAGGTAGAGCACACCGTGCATGTTTCAACCAGCCGGGTCAGTACTATCCAAGGGACAATCTTTTTTTCCTTCTTTAGGGTACAGTCTTTCAGACAAGCCTTATACTTTTACTCTTGCTCGCCTGCGACACGATGCTGATGTACGAGCGTCCATTTTCTCAAGTGTTCCATGACGTATATGTCGCAAACATTACTGTGTAGTAGTATACTCTATAGTATATATGGTAGTCGTGTATCAGCACCATGGATCATGTACATTCTAGCTCTCGTATCACATTAGCTAGATTACTTTTCCAAAAGTAATTGTAGCAAAGGGGGGTTCCGTTAACAACCCCGATTAGAAGTGTTAGTCAAGTGCTGATCAAGTAAAAAAGACTATCCTAGACAATTGTTTCTTGTTGAGCCATGGTAGTATTGAATCCGATTTCTTTTGTCTCATGATAGCCAATGGTTCATAGGAAGATACACACGATGGCCCGGAATCCACGAAAGCTATGCACTCACTTGCCTCCCCATCCAGGAGAATTTTTTGCCCTAGCTGCCAGGTCTACCCTGGTGGCCGTAATGACAGTGACGCCAGGTTAAACACAACATCAATGAACATATTCTTGTACACCTACTATTCCGGACACGCACGTATCTAACACTTAAATCATAAGTGCCACGACTTCATCTTCTTCTGAAGTCTTGAAAAGTGCGAGATGCTATAGGTGAATGGCCTTGGAAGAAGACCACAAGACAAATATATTGGTATATATCGAACTGAGACCGAAGGCAGTGCAACCCTAGCATTTAGGGAACGAGATTAGAGGTTGGTGTGGTAGATGTGCATTAATAAATATTTACAAAGCCCAATTCAAGATCATAGAATCTTCTAGTACAATGAAAATTTGTATGTTAATTCACCCTTCTATTCGTACTTTCAGTGAACAGATTGAAGCCTAAACGCAATTCATTAAGTGGTAGGTTTTTTTAAACTTTGGTGGCTTTATTTATATTATAATATTGTCTGTTACAAGAGAGGGAATAAGGAACTCGGGAGGGCAATCATGCCACACCTCCAACATTCTCTCTTTATAACCTAGCCAAACAGGTTCATGCTCGATCATCACATTACCAAACATAGTTATCATCGGCTGGCTTCATAAGTCGCAGCTGCACCAGTCACACCGGTATTCATTCGGCATTTTAGTGGTAGTTTCATTTCGTGTAAGGAGGTCAACTGCATGGCTGAAGTAGAAGCAATGTGAATGATTGAGTTACTTAGACCTTCCAACTAGGCAATTTTGCTAAGGTGGGATATTATCATTAAATGAAAAAATAGAGGATTTGAGATCATATCCTAATACCGTATCAAAATAAATGATGTGGTATTATGTGTCATGCATGATAATAAATAATGCCATCTACTCCTAAAATACAAATCTATGATCCTATGCACTAGGCCAATAATATCATATGCATGATACTAGTACTCTCCAGTACATGTAGAAATAACAAGCGCGACAACATGGGCATGTGAGGTGGTGCCCGATCAATAGAATTCTCTTTGTCGTGGACCGGTAGGCCGTATTCCGACCATGTATGCTGGCCACCACCTATTTCTTTCTTGGGAGAGAAGATCCACAGTGGGAGAGAATTGGATGCAATTAAGCACCAAACGACGCGCAATGACATGGGTATCATCATAATCGTATGTCACAGACACACCTAAGGGAGGAGAATATCACATTCTCCCCTGCTCCCACATTTGAAAATAAAAAATTTCATCTTTAAAAAATACCAAATTTTGTTGTGGATATACACAAGACATGTGTCTACAACTCCTAAAAATTTAAATTCAAAATACACATAAAAAACAAGAAGAAAATACAAATGTGAATAGTGTGGTTTTTGCCTTTGTCTTTTTACGACACCATTTATATGCTGAATTTATGAATTTTATTCTCAAGCTTAATTCAAATGGGCTTTCTGCAATGACATTCAGCTTTATCAGTAAGTAGCTAGGTAGAACGTTAAAAGGCCAAGAAAAACCCAACAACAACAACTGTTCCACGAAAAAAATACAGCAAAGAAGCACCCCCTTTGAGATAGTGAAGCGCTCCAGCGCAAACAACATCCGAAGGCATGCATCTGCTTTTCGTCCACATGCATCTCTCTCTTGCTGTTATAATCTGACTGACTAGCTATAGTGCCCGCCGCAATGGCCATAATTAGGTCAGTTACACCAATTTTCATACACTGCCAATGAACATATTCCCATATGCCTACTATTCCAAACATGCTACATGTGTGTAGCTCTTAGATCCTAAGTGTCATTGTTTCTCTTCCTCTCAAGTCTCGTCTTGACATATGAAAGATGATGTAGGTGGCCACAGAACAAAGACCAGAAGACAATTAGATAGGTATATATATCGAGGTGAGACCGAAGGCAGTGCATCATTGAGATTGGAGGTTGGTGTGGTGGATCTGTATAAAATAAATATTTGCAGAGCATAAATCAAGATCAGTACAATGTAAAATAATATCTAAATTCATGCTTTAAATCAATGATGGTTGTGTTTTTTGAGGATAAGATTGAAGCGTAAATGCGATTCATTTTAGTGGTAGTTGCATCCAGTATTAGGAGGTGACATGCATGACCGAAACGATGTGAAGGAAGGAATGACTTGTATGAATCCAGAAATATAGCAAGCGCAACAACACGCACATGGGAGGTGGTGCGCCCAACCCGTGCCATTACCTTGGTCGCCGGCCGGCGAGCCGTGTTCCCACCATGTATGCCATGCCTGCCACCACCCGATTCTTTCTTGGGAGAGAAGACCGACGGGGGGATGGAAGCAAAGCAATGACGCACCAATTGACTCGTGGCAGTGACGTGGGTACACCATGAGCACACCACGTAGCATAGGGTGGCGGTGGGGTTGTTGGCTGCCTAGCTTGTCGAATGTGCCCAAGTACCTCGACAGACAAAAAGTGAGTCGAGGTAGAGGTGGGGCACACCCTGCACTCTCCCTAGTTCCGGCCGGCCGGGTTAGTGGCTAGAGGGTGACAACTGTTAAAGATATATTTAAGATACATGTCATGACCCATAAATATAGGGGATCTAGCGTAGTCCTTTCGATAAGTAATAGTGTCAAACCCAATAAGGAGCAGAAGGAAATGATAAGCGGTTTCCAGCAAGGTATTCCCTGAAAGTACTGAAATAAGTGGTAACAGATAGTTTTGTGATTGGATAATTTGCAACAAGCAACAAGTAACAAAAGTAAATAAAGTGCAGCAAGGTGGCCCAATCCTTTTTGTAGCAAAGGAAAAGCCTGGACAAACTCTTATATAGAGAAAAGCGCTTCCGAGGACACATGGGAATATCGTCAAACTAGTTTTCATCACGTTCATATGATTCGCGTTCGGTACTTTGATAATTTGGTATGTGGGTGGACCGGTGCTTGGGTGTTGTCCTTACTTGGACAAGCATCCCATTTATGATTAACCTCTATTGCAAGCATCCGCAACTACAACAAAAGTATTAAGGTAAACCTAACCATAGCATGAAACATATGGATCCAAATCAGCCCCTTATGAAGCAATGCATAAACTAGGGTTTAAGCTTCTGTCACTCTAGCAACCCATCATCTACTTATTACTTCCCAATGCATTCCTCTACGCGCCAAATAATGGTGAAGTGTTATGTAGTCGACGTTCACATAACACCACTAGAGGAGAGACAACATACATCTCATCAAAATATCGAACGAATACCAAATTCACATGACTACTAATAGCAAGACTTCTCTCATGTCCTCAGGAACAAATTTAACTACTCACAAAGCATAATCATGTTCATAATCAGAGAGGTATTAATATGCATATAGGATCTGAACATATGATCTTCCACCAAATAAACCAACTAGCATCAACTACAAGGAGCAATTAACACTACTAGCAACCCACTAGTACCAATCCCGGACTTGAAGACAAGAATTGGATACAAGAGATGAACTAGGGTTTTGAGAGGAGATGGTGTTGATGAAGATGTTGATGGAGATTGCCCTCTCCCGATGAGAGGAGCATTGGTGATGATGATGGCGATGATTTCCCCCTCCCGGAGGGAAGTTTCCCCAGTAGAACAACTCCGCCAGAGCCCTAGATTGGTTCCGCCTCGTGGCGGCGGAGTTTCGTCCGAGGAGATGGCTTATTATTTTTTCCTCATCGAAAGACTTCATATAGCAGAAGATGGCCATCGGAGGGCCCACGAGGTAGGGGGCGCGCCCAGGGGGGTAGGGTGCGCCCCCCACCCTCGTGGGTAGGGTGTGGCCCCCCTGGTGAACTTCTTGCGCTCAGTATTTTTTATATGTTCTGAAAACGTCTTCCGTGAAGTTTCAGGACTTTTGGAGCTGTGCAGAATAGGTCTATGATATTTGCTCCTTTTCCAGCCCAGAATCCCAGCTGCCGGTAATTTCCCTCTTTATGTAAACCTTGTAAAATAAGAGAGAATAGGCATAAGTATTGTGACATAATGTGTAATAACAGCCCATAATGCAATAAATATCGATATAAAAGCATGATGCAAAATGGACGTATCAACTCCCCCAAGCTTAGACCTCGCTTGTCCTCAAGCGAAAGCCGAAATCGAAAAATATGTCCACATGTTTAGAGATAGAGGTGTCGATAAAAATAAAATACGGACATGAGGGCATCATGATCATTCTTAGAACAGTAACTTATATAATTCTTGTCATATGATTTCTTATGCTAGAGTAATAATTCAATCACAATTTCAAGTATGAATCGTAAACTTCATTGAAAACTAACAAACTATAATCTCAGTCATTGGAGCAATTGCAATTTATCATAACATAGGAAAAAGTCAATATATAAGAGCTTTTCAACAAGTCCACATACTCAACTATCATATAGTCTTTCACAATTGCTGACATTCACGCAATACTTATGGGTATAGAGTTTTAATCGGACACAGAGAAAGATAGGGGCTTATAGTTTTACCTTCGAACATTTTACCTCAAGGGTAATGTCAACAATAATAGTTCATGAAAACTCACATCCAATTAGCCATATATACCAGGATCTTTCCAACATACTGTGCTTGCCAAAGGATAAAATGTAAAAAGGAAGGGTGAAGATCACCATGACTCTTATGCAAGGTAGGAGATAAAAGTAAAAGATAGGCCCTTCGCAGAGGGAAGCAGAGGTTGTCATGCGCTTTTATGGTTGGATGCACTAAATCTTAATGCAAAAGAACGTCACTTTATATTGCCACTTGTGATATGGACCTTTATTATGTAGTTTGTCGCTTTTATTTCTTCCATATCACACGATCGTATAAAGCTTATTTTCTCCCACACTAATAAGTCATACATATTTAGAGAGCAATTTTTATTGCTTTGCACCGATGACAACTTACTTGAAGGATCTTATTCAATCCATAGGTAGGTATGATGGACTCTCATGGCAAAACTGGTTTAAGGGTGTTTGGAAGCACAAGTAGTATCTCTACTTGGTGCGATGAATTTGGTTAGCATGCGGGGAAAGGCAAGCTCAACCATGTTGGATGATCCATGACAATATAATTTATCTCAGATGTAAGAAAACATAAGCCATTACGTTGTCTTCCTTGTCCAACGTCAACTCTTTAGCACGTCATATTTTAATGAGTGCTCACAATCATAAAAGATGTCCAAGATAGTATATTTATACTTGAAGACCTCTATTTCTTTGTTACTTCCTATTAATTGCAACGATGACCGAAACTATGTTTGTCAACTCTCAACAACTTTTATTCATCATACTTTTTCTATGTGAGCTCATTACTCTCCATAAGATCCATACGATCTCTTCGCTTCCTTTTTTATTTATTTCTCTTTTCTTTTATTCACTTAGGATCATGGCAAAATAATCAAGCCCTTGACTCAACACTAATCTTTATTATATATAGCTCACGGACTCAA
Source organism: Triticum monococcum (assembly GCA_034509565.1). Classification (NCBI taxonomy): domain Eukaryota; kingdom Viridiplantae; phylum Streptophyta; class Magnoliopsida; order Poales; family Poaceae; genus Triticum; species Triticum monococcum. The sequence goes on along the minus strand of CM067843.1, from coordinate 749,584,980 downwards.
TTACATAGAGGGATCATAAAGCAAAACTCATAACTAGATCATACTAAGAACTTTTATTCTACTAGATCAAGATATTACCAAAAGGATCGAACTAAGAAAAATGGTAAAGATAAAAGTGATGGTGATACGATACCGGGGCACTCCCCCAAGCTTGGCAGTTGCCAAGGGGAGTGCCCATACCAGATACTCAATTCTTCTTTGTTGGTGGAGAAGGTGATGGTTTTGTTGATGGCATAGGCTTGTCGTCCTTCTTCCAAGGCATAGGCTCACGATCATAGAAGTATGATCGAGTCTCCTGAAACCTCAAATCTGCAGCCAAACTCATCCTCTTGAATCTATATTCATACTCACAGTTTTGATTTCGCAGGTGAGGGAGTCCTGGATTAGGGGGTCTCCGGACAGCCGGACTATATCCTTTGGCCGGACTGTTGGACTATGAAGATACAAGATTGAAGACTTCGTCTCGTGTCCGGATAGGACTCTACTTGGCGTGGAAGGCAAGCTAGGCAATACGAATATGTATATCTCCTCCTTTGTAACCGACCTTGTGTAACCCTAGCCCCCTCCGGTGTCTATATAAACCGGAGGGTTTTAGTCCGTAGGACAACATACAATCATACCATAGGCTAGCTTCTAGGGTTTAGCCTCTCCGATCTCGTGGTAGATCAACTCTTGTAATACTCATATCATCAAGAATAAATCAAGCAGGACGTAGGGTTTTACCTCCATCAAGAGGGCCCGAACCTGGGTAAAACATCGTGTTCCCTGCCTCCTGTTACCATCCGCCTTAGACGCACAGTTCGGGACCCCCTACCCAAGATCCGCCGGTTTTGACACCGGCATTGGTGCTTTCATTGAGAGTTCCTCTGTGTCGTCGCCATTAGGCTTGATGGCTCCTATGATCATCGATAGCGATGCGGTCCAGGGTGAGACTTTTCTCCCCGGACAGATCTTTGTGTTCGGCGGCTTCGCACTGCGGGCCAACTCGCTTGGCCATCTAGAGCAGATCGAAAGTTACGCCCCTGGCCACCAGGTCAGGTTTGGAAGCTTAAACTACACGGCCAATATCCACGGAGACTTGATCTTCGACGGATTCGAGCCCCTGCCTTGTGCGCCGCACGGTCACGATGAGTACGATTTAGCTCTACCATCGGACAGTGTTCGAGAAATCGCACCGGCAGCCGCTCCAACCCTCAATTCGGAGCCGGTTTCGCCATCCGTGGACGGGTGGAAAGACCCCACCACGGAGGCCGTATCCTCTGCGGCGATCGAGCCGAATATCGACCTTACCCTTCACGAGAGCCGTATTGTCAAACTACCGGATCCTTCTCCGGCAACGGACTCCGAATCGCCTGCGTCCGTTCCTATCGAATCCGATTGGGCGTCGATCATGGAGTTTACCTCCGCGGATATTTTTCAGAACTCGCCCTATGGCGACATACTGAACTCATTAAGGTCTCTCTCCTTGTCAGGAGAGTCCTGGCCGAAGTACGTCCGGCAGGATTGGGATGCGGATGACGAAGAAATTCGCCGCCCACCCACCACCCACTTAGTAGCCACTGTCGATGACTTAACTGACATGCTCGACTTCGACTCCGAAGACATCGATGGTATGGACGACGATGCGGGAGTCGAAGAGGAACCACTGCCCATAGGGAACTGGACGCCCACTTCATCACATGACGTATACATGGTGGACACACCCAAAGAAAATAACGACGAGGAACGGAAGGACGCAGCGAAGGGTGGTTCCCTCGAGCAGCAGTCAAAGCGGCGGCGTAAACGCCGCTCCAAATCCCGCCTCGGCAGAAATAACGATCACATAGACCCAGCGTTAGAGCAGGGTGAACCATTGCCCGACCACGGCAACACGAAAAATCAAGCCGAACAACCCAACCCCGTCGAAGATAACAATCCGGACGACATCACACTGCACAGGCGCCAGGAGCAACATAATGCCCACCAAAGTCTTGTTGCCACGGCGAGGAGTCTGAAAAAACAGAAGCAAAGGCTCAAGGTTGCACAAGACACACTCAAAATCAAATGGAGTGAAGTACTCAACACTGCAGCAAAATACGGCAGTAATCGCCACACCAAGAGCTATCCGAAGCGAAAGTTGCTACCTGAATTTGATGAGGAGGCCTTAGATCCTCCACAATTAAAAAATAAAACGGCCATCCAGTCGGATAGAGGACCTCATAGCCAACATAAAGCGGCAATCGACACCGCACATAAACCAGTACGCGATCCGCGTAAGGGCTCGCATCAAAAGGACGGCGCAACCAGATCCATCTATGGGCCATGCAGGCGTGCTCCAACATACAATGCAACACAACAAACATGCGAATACCACGGTCCACCCAAATACAGGGGTGCCGCACACCCTCTATGTTTCACCGACGAGGTGCTGGATCATGAATTTCTAGAGGGATTCAAACCCGTAAACATAGAGGCGTACGATGGAACAATAGACCCTGGGGTCTGGATTGAGGACTACATCCTCCATATCCATATGGCTCGAGGAGATGATCTCCACGCCATCAAGTACTTACCCCTCAAGCTTAAAGGGCCAGCTCGGCACTGGCTTAAAAGCCTCCACGAAAACTCCATCGGAAGTTGGGAAGAGCTCGAAGACGCCTTTCGGGCAAATTTTCAAGGGACATATGTCCGACCACCGTATGCAGACGATTTAAGTCATATAACTCAACAGCCCGGTGAGTCAGCCCGAAAACTTTGGAACAGGTTCCTCACTAAAAAGAACCAAACAGTTGACTATCCAGACGCCGAAGCCTTAGCAGCCTTCAAGCATAGCGTTCGAGACGAATGGCTTGCCAGACACCTCGGTCAAGAAAAGCCAAGAACAATGGCAGCATTAACAAGCCTCATGACCCGTTTTTGCGCGGGCGAGGACAGCTGGTTAGCCTGATGCAGCACCAGCGACCCAAGTACATCCGAAGTCAGGGATGGAAATGGGAAATCACGACGCAGCAAGAATAAGCGCCGGAATAAAGAAGACAGCCTGAAGAGCATGGCGGTAAACGCCGGATTTAGAAGCTCTCGGCCAAGGCAGCAGAAGCCGCCCTCCAAAGGCAACAGAGATGAATTTTCCAGCCTAAACAAAATTTTGGACCAAATATGTCAGATCCATAGCACCCCTGATAAACTTGCAAATTATACCCACAGAGAATGTTGGGTCTTCAAACAGTCCGGCAAGCTCAACGCCGAACACAAGGGGAAGGATACACCAAGTGAAGACGAGGACGAGCCTCGCAAGCAAAGCACAGGGGGAACAGAAGAAATTCCCACCAGAAATCAAAATAGTCAACATGTTACACGTGATAAAAGGGAGAGACAAAGCGGCACCTTTAGAGGAACATGCCCTAGGGCCTATCACCGCGGAGCTCCGCCACTGGTCTTCCCAACCGATCACCTTCGACCATTGGGATTACTCGACAAGTATCCGGCGTGCAGGATGGGCTGCCTTGGTATTAGATCCAATAATTGACAGATACCACTTCACCCGAGTCCTGATGGACGGCGGCAGCAGTTTAAATCTGATATATCAGGACACAGTCCGCAAAATGGGGATAGACCCAATAAAAATTTGTCGCAGCAATGCTACCTTTAAAGGAGTAATGCCAGGCCCGGAGGCTCACTGCAGGGGCTCCCTGCTACTAGAGGTTATATTCGGCTTCCTCGATAACTTCCCAGCGAAAATTTAACTTTCCACGTTGCTCCGTTCCAAAGTGGCTATCAAGCACTACTCGGACGCGAAGCTTTCGCTCGCTTTAACGCAATACCGCATTACGCTTCCCTCAAGCTCAAGATGCCCGGTCCACGCGGCATCATTACAGTAAATGGAAATATTGAGCGCTCTTTGCGCGCCGAAGACGGTGCGGCCGCCTTGGCCGCCGCACACTAAACGGCCTCACCAACTCAAGCATTTGACAGGTTGTTAAGACCACAGACACGGCTAGACGAGTCCGGCTCAGCTATATGTAATTAATACAGGTTTGATGGCTATACCCCCTATTACAATAAAAGGGGCTCAACGCGCGCGCAAAAGTGGTAATAAGGCTCACCTTTACTCATTTTCAACTATATATTGTTTATTTAGTATAACTTAACTTTTGCATGGCAACTTTTCAATTAAGTTCCTCTCTTTTTCATATGACCATCGTGCTACACCCGTCCAGGATACGGCACAACGAAGACACAGGCGCAGACGTGCGGCAGGGACCCGTTCCAAGGATTCTTTGTAGATTAAGACCCTGCATAAACCTTTTTTACTGTCTCTTATTGATTACATCCCTCGGATTCTCAGTACAACCGAGAAGGATGCTGACGTCTTGGCATGTGGCCACGCCAGAATAATGCACGTACCTGGACACCAGGGGCTTATTACAAAGGGTACTGTTTAGACCCGGTTTACACCATAAAGACCGAATACCTTAGGGAGTGTTCGGCGTCGTGAGTTTGGCCTTATATGCATCAGCTTCGAATCATGTCTTTGGTCAAATGTTGGGTTTGCCCGGCTCCTGTATTTTGCTGCCTTACATTCCGCTCTATCGGCTAAGGCGGCACCAGGAGAACTACTGCGATTGTGCCCTGGTTCATCCAGACGAGCACCTCAGTAGAGAAGGCCGAAAACTGACTGTCATGATATAGTGTGAGATTGGTCAACCACTCGATGACCTATTGGAATCTTCGGGATTCCTCCGTGTTAACGAAGGGCCGTTTCTCGGCCAGGCATGTACGCACCCCGAATCTGGACGAGTGCGGAGCCACCAGGGGCTACATAGTAGCCCCACTGTCAAACTCCTATGGCTAAGTGAAAGTGTTAAAGCATTATAGTCCGGTTGCCTAGTTCATTGTGCTATCATCTCCTTATTAGGACCAAGACGTTGGATTAAGTGTGAATACGCGTCTTCTGTGAACACCCCCGCATTGTATGCGTGGGGGCTGAAGCCGACGACTGCAATCTTTCAGGTTATATACATGTATACATAAACGGCCGCACATGAGGCATCACAATACTTTCGGGCAAAAGTATAAATATAGCCTTGATAAATTCAATACAACGTTGTTTTTACAATGGGAATACATGTCACTCAAACATAACATTCTTCGAGCATTGGGCCTCTATCGTACGAGCGCCCTCAAGAACTTCTTCAAAATAATGCTCGGCAGCCACTCGGCCTATGGCCGAACCCTGCGCCGCGACAGTGGTGGCATCCATCTCCGCCCAGTATGTTTTGACACGGGCACAGATGATCCACGATAGACCTCATGGCGAGTCTGGACAATCTATTGAGTTCAGCCCATTAGGCAAGCTGATCAGTCAATGGAAGCGGACGCTCTGGAACATTGAATTGTGACCAGAACAGCTTGTCCACTTCACGATCTGTTTGATCTCGGAAGTATTCGGCCGCATCGACAGCGCTCGCCGCTAAGTCCAAATATGCGTCGGCCGAACTCCACAGCCGATCCAGAGGGGCATACCGTGGGTCGCCGAACTTCCTCCGCAGCATAAAGGGCTTCCCAGCCACAATATCCCCGGCTTCACGCAGTTCCTCCTTCTTTGCTCTCATTGCAGAGCAGGTGTCTTTGGTCGCCACTGTGGCCTTTTCGAGGTCCATAGCCTTCGCCCGGCTATCTTCTTCAAAAAACTGGCAGTGGTCGGCAGTGTCTTTTAACTTCACAGCCATTTTGGCCATTTTCTCTTTGCTCTCGCTATGCGCGGCCTTCTTGGCTCTCAACTCTTCGCCCGCCTTCAAAGCGGCCGCATTACTACTTCTTGCTTGCTCCTTGGCTCGGGCAAGCTCCGCCCGCAGGGCCTCCACGGTGGCAGCTCCATCTGCAGTCACAACATATTAAAGATACTGGCATCACGCTGCTCTTACTGTGTGACATTCACTATAAATATCACCTACCCTGTGCCTCGTCAAGTCGCTTGTTAACAAGCTCGATGTCGGCATCCGCCTCATCTAGTTGCCGCTTTAGTTTGGCAACCCCATAAGTCTGGCTAGCCACTGGAGCTCCAGCCACCTGCACATAAAGGCGGACTGGTTATTACCTGGGATTTCGATCCTCTGATCGCCGCCGTTCTCGACGACAACCAGAGTCGCACGGGCTACTATCTACACAGGGCACACCTAAAAATGTGCGATACCATCACAAATGTATACCATTTCACGTACCTCAAAGCCCGTTAGTAGACTCATAAAGGCTTCATGCAACCCGTTTTCAGCGGACGAAATCCTTTCAATCACCGTACATATTAATGTGCGGTGCTCTTCTAAGATAGTCGCTCGCTCTAGCAGACCTTTCAGTATGTCCGACCGCATACCAGATGGTGCCGGACTCTTTTGATTGCTCTCTTCAAGAGCCAGATACTGAGGGCTTCGGGTGACCATGGGATTATCTTTTGGCCTTCCCGGATCCGGAGAAACTCTCCGTGATGACACTTCAGGGTCGCCCGCTTCTTGAGCCAGGGAGTCTGGGAAAGGCGTTTCGCTCTCCATCATCTCCGGAAGAAGATCCCTCGAAGACGAGCTCTGCTGAGAAGGGCTCAGATATGAACTACAAGATAGATGCTTCGGTTATTTTCCTCAGAAGTAAGGTAGTACATCTTCACCACTAAGTACTTTTTGATTACTTACGGCTCGTTAGAGGGCTGGTCCCCGCACGGACTTTGTGTGGCAAGAGCACCCTCCGAGGCGGGACCCTCTGGTGGAGTTTTCTTCTCCCGTTTGGAAACCTTGGTTTCCGAATCATCAGAGGTAGTCCTCTTCCTCCCCCGGGGTGAGGGAATGTCAGATTCCTTCCCTTGGCTATCCTCCCTCATGGAGGCGCTCGTTCCCTCGGTTGGAACAGGTAGCGGTGGAGGCCCGCTTTCGCCCTCTCTATTCCCCCCTTCTATCTTCCTTTGAGGGCACCGGGCAAGGTGCTGGCTCGAGCATCTTTTCCAGCACCGGATTGTCCAAGCCTTCGGGAAGGGGAGCCGAACACCGGATCATCTTTGCCTTTGTTATCCAGTCCTAGTCAAAGAGCGATCCTTCAGAATGATGTCATGATAAAAGAAAGATAGTGTGTTCGGCTAGAGGATTACTTACTTGGGCTGCGGTGCGGTTGCTGCTCAGGCCCACGTCCTCGGAGGTGTCCGGACACTCTATTTGGGGTCCGAAGAACGAGTTGTACATCTCCTCGTGCGTCGGGCCGAGGAAATTCTGAATAGTGCGCGACCTTTTTGGGTTGAATTCCCATAAACGGAGGGGCCGGCGTTTGCAAGGTTGTACTTGACGAACCAGCATGACTTGCACTACCATAACCAAACTAAAATCTCCCTCGAAGAGATCCCGGATGCGGCTCTGCACTATGGGCACTGATATGTCTCCAACGTATCTATAATTTTTGATTGCTCCATGCTATATTATCTACTGTTTTGGGCAATATTGGGCTTTATTATCCACTTTTATATTACTTTTGGGACTAACCTATTAACCAGAGGCCCAACCCAGATTTGCTGTTTTATGCCTATTTCAGTGTTTCGAAGAAAAGGAATATCAAACGGAGTCGAAACGGAACGAAATCAACTGGAGAAGTTATTTTTGGAAGGAAACCTACCGGATAGACTTGGACCCTACGTCCGAAGATGAAGGAGGTGCTCACAAGCGTAGGGGGCGCGCCCACCCCCCTGGGGCGCGCCCACTGCCTTGTGGCCCCCCTTTGGTCCACCGACGTACTCCGTTCACCCATATATACCTACGTATCGTAAAACTTCCAGAACAAAGAATAGATCGGGAGTTCTGCTGCCAGAAGCCTCCGTAGCCACCGAAAACCAATCTAGACCCGTTCCGGCACCTTGCCGGAGGGGGCAATCCTTCTCCGGTGGCCATCTTCATCATCCCGATGCTCTCCATGATGAGGAGGGAGTAGTTCTCCCTCGGGGCTGAGGGTATGTACCAGTAGCTATGTGTTTGATCTCTCTCTCTCTCTCTCGTGTTTTTGAGGTGATACGATCTTGATGTATCACGAGCTTTGCTATTATAGTTGGATCCTATGTTTCTCCTCCCCCTCTTCTCTCTTGTAATGGGTTGAGTTTCCCCTTTGAAGTAATCTTATCGGATTGAGTCTTTAAAGATTTGAGAACACTTGATGTATGTCTTGCCGTGGGTATCTTTGGTGACAATGGGATACCACATGATTCACTTGATGTATGTTTTGGTGATCAACTTGCGGGTTCTGCCCATGATTCACTTGATGTATGTTCTCCGGTAACTTTGGGGCACTCTTTGAGGTCCTTTGTGTTGGTTGAATAGATGAATCTGAGATTGTGTCATGCATATCGTATAATCATACCCACGGATACTTGAGGTGACATTGGAGTATCTAGGGGACATTAGGATTTTGGTTGATTTGTGTCTTAAGGTGTTATTCTAGTACGAACTCTAGGGCTATTTGTGACACTTATAGGAATAGCCCAACGGATTGATTGGAAAGAATAACTTTGAGGTGGTTTTGTACCCTACCATAATGTCTTCGTTTGTTCTCCGCTATTAGTGACTTTGGAGTGACTCTTTGTTGCATGTTGAGGGATAGTTATGTGATCCAATTATGTTATTATTGTTGAGACGACTTGCACTAGTGAAAGTATGAACCCTAGGCCTTGTTTCCTAGCATTGCAATACCGTTTACGCTCACTTTTACCATTAGTTACCTTGCTGTTTTTATATTTTCAGATTACAAATACCTTTATCTACCATCCATATACCACTTGTATCACCATCTCTTCGCCGAACTAGTGCACCTATACAATTTACCATTGTATTGGGTGTGTTGGGGACACAAGAGACTCTTTGTTATTTGGTTGCAGGGTTGCTTGAGAGAGACCATCTTCATCCTACGCCTCCTATGGATTGATAAACCTTAGGTCATCCACTTGAGGGAAATTTGCTACTGTCCTACAAACCTCTGCACTTGGAGGCCCAACAACGTCTACAAGAAGAAGGTTGTGTAGTAGACATCAAGCTCTTTTATGGCGCCATTGCCGGGGAGGTGAGTGCTTGAAGGTATATCTTTAGATCTTGCAATCGAGTCTTTTAGTTTCGTGTTTTATCACTAGTTTAGTTTATAAAATAAAATTACAAAAAAAATTGGAATTAAGGTTACCTCATATGCTTCATCTTTTTAATGTCTTTCGTGAGAATAAGGATTCCGATAATTGTGCTCAAGTGCTAGAAGAAGAATGCATTAGAATGTTTGGCACTAAATATTTGAATGATGAGCATGATTGCAATGTTGTTAGTATGAATTCCTTGAATATCTATGATGCTAATGATATGCAAAGCCACAAGCTTGGGGAAGCTATGTTTGATGAAGATGATATTTTTTGTCCACCAAGTTTTGATGAGCAAATTTATTATAATAAAAGCATGCCTCCTATCTGTGATGATTATTGTGATGACACTTATGCTTTAAAGAATAATAATAACAAAGAACCTTGTCATCTTGATCTTAATTTTCAATCACATGATAGTTATTTTGTTGAGTTTGCTCCCACTACTATTCATGAGAAAAAAATTCTTATGTGGAGAGTAGTAAAATTTCTATGCTTGTAGATCATGAAAAGAATTCTTTAGGCGCTGGTTATATTGTTGAATTCATTCATGATGATACTGAAAATTATTATGAGGGAGGAACATATGCTTGTAGGAATTGCAATAATATCAAGTTTCCTCTCTATGTGCTTAAAGCTTTGAGGTTATGCTTGTTTTACCCTCCTATGCTAGTTGATTATTGTTCCCACAAGTTGTTTTCTCACAAAATCCCTATGCATAGGAAGTGGGTTAGACTTAAATGTGTTAGTCATATTCTTCATTATGCTCTCTTTATGTTACAATTCTTATCCTTTATGTGAGCATCATTGAAATCATCAAGCCTAGCTAGGGGCGTTAAACGATAGCGCTTGTTGGGAGGAAACCCAATTTTATTTCTGTTCCTTGATTTTTGCTCCTGTTTATTAATAAATAATTCATATAGCCTCTGTTTAGATGTGGTTTTATGCTTTTAATTATTGTTTGTGCCAAGTAGAACCTTTGGGAAGACTTGGGGAAAGTCTTGTTGATCATGCTGTAAAAAACAGAAACTTTAGCGCTCACGAGAATTGCTGCCATTTTTATTTGGAGAGTGCTATTTAGTTAATTCTTTTTGCAGATGATTAATAGATAAGTTCCGCATGTCCAGAAATTTATTTGATAATTTTATGAGTTCCAGAAGTATACGTTTGATTCAGAGTACTACAGACTGTTCTGTTTTTGACAGATTCTGTTTTTCATGTGTTGTTTACTTATTTTGATGAATCTATGGCTAGTAAAATAGTTTATAAACCATGGAGAAGTTGGAATATATTAGTTTTAACACCAATATAAATAAAGAATGAGTTCATTACAGTACCTTGAAGTAGTGTTTTGTTTTCTTTCGCAAACGGAGCTTACGAGTTTTCTGTTAAGTTTTGTGTTGTGAAGTTTCAAGTTTTGGGTAAGGATTCGATGGACTATGGAATAAATAGTGGCAAGAACCTAAGCTTGGGGATGCCCAAGGCACCCCAAGGTAATATTCAAGGACAACCAAGAGCCTAAGCTTGGGGATGCCCCGGAAGGCATCCCCTCTTTCGTTTTCGTTCATCGGTAACTTTACTTGGAGGTATATTTTTATTCGCCACATGATATGTGTTTTTCTTGGAGCGTCAATTTATTTTGTTAGAATTTTCTTTCTGTTATTTACAACAATTTTTAGCATCTTTTATTTCAATAAAAGTGGCATTGATAGCCTTTACTAAGCCTATTTTAGAAGTCCACATGTTGCTGTTTGAAAACAGAAAGTTTACCGCTGTTGCAATAATTCCCTAGAAAAGTCAGAATGTGATAAAATGTTGAAACCTTTTGCATATTAAGCTCTGATAAATTTACTACAGTGGGAAGTTTCTTTCATAATTGTTGGAGCTAGGGAAGTATGGATGTTGCAGCATTCTTTACAGACTATCCTGTTTAGGCAGATTGCTGTTATGTTTGCATTGTTTGCATATGTTTGCTTCTTTAATGATTCTATTTGAGGATAGGACTATTAAATATGCAGAGGAATTTAGTATGCAATGTTGAATAATAATTTTAGTGATTTGATACAGTAGAGTACGATAAGGTTTTTGCAATGGTTTATACTAACTTATCTCACGAGTCCTTGTTCAGTTTTGTGTGGATGAAGCTTTTGAGATTTAGGGAGACCGTGATATGAGAGGAATTAAGAAGACACAAAAGCTCAAGCTTGGGGATTCCCAAGGCACCCCAAGATAATATTTCAAGAAGTCTCAAGCGTCTAAGCTTGGGGATGCCCCGGTTGGCATCCCACCTTTCTTCTTCAACAACTATCGGTTAGTATCGGTTGATCCTAAGTTTTTTGCTTCTTCACATAATGTTTGCCATTCTTAGAATGTAATTTTATTTTGCTTTGATTGCTGTTTGAATATAATACCAAGATCTGAAATTATTAAATGTTAGAGAGTCTTCACATAGTTGCATAATTATTCAACTACTCATTAATCTTCACTTATATCTTTCGGAGTAGTTTGTCATTTGCTCTAGTTCTTCACTTATATCTTTTAGAGCATGGTGGTAGTTTTATTTTGAAGAAATAGATGAACTATCATGCTTCACTTAGATTATTTTGAGAGTCTTAATAGCATGGTAATTTGCTTAAAATTCTAATATGCTAGGTATTCAAGAATAATAAAACTTTCTTATGAGTGTGTTGAATACTAAGAGAAGTTTGATGCTTGATGATTGTTTTGGGATATGGGGGTAATAATATCAAAGTCGTGCTAGTTGAGTAGTTGTGAATTTGAGAAATACTTATGTTGAAGTTTTCAAGTCCCGTAGCATGGACGTATGGTAAACATTGTGTAACAAATTTGAAACATGAGGTGTTATTTGATTGTCCTCCTTATGAGTGGCGGTCGGGGACGAGCGATGGTCTTTTCCTACCAATCTATCCCCCTAGGAGCATGCGCGTTGTACCGAGGTTTTTGATGACTTGTAGATTTTTGCAATAAGTATGTGAGTTCTTGATGACTAATGTTGAGTCCATGGATTATACGCACTCTCACCCTTCCATCCTTGCTAGCCTCTTCGGTGCCGTGCATTGGCCTTTCTCACATTGAGAGTTGGCGCAAACTTCGCCGGTGCATCCAAACCCCATGATATGATACGCTCTTTCACACATAAACCTCCTTATATCTTCCTCAAAACAGCCACCATACCTACCTATTATGGCATTTTCATAGCCATTCCAAGATATATTGCCATGCAACTTTCCACCATCCAGTTTATCATGACACATTCATCATTGTCATATTGCTTAGCATGATCATGTAGTTGACATAGTATTTGTGGAAAAGCCACCATTCATAATTTTTTTCATACTTTTCACTCTTGATTCATTGCATATCCCGGTACAACGCCGGAGGCATCCATATAGAGTCATACTTTGTTCTAGTATCGAGTTGTAATCATTGAGTTGTAAATAAATAGAAGTGTGATGATCATCATTCAATAGAGCATTGTCCCAAAAAAAGAGAGAAAGGACAAAGAAAAAAAGGGCCAAAAAAAGAGAAAGGCCAAAGAAAAAAGGGCCCAAAAAAGGAAAATAAATAAAAAGGGGCAATGCTACTATCCTTTTTCCCACACTTGTGCTTCAAAATCTTCATGATAGAGAGTCTCGTGTTTTGTCACTTTCATATACTAGTGGGAATTTTTCATTATAGAACTTGGCTTATATATTCCAACAATGGGCCTCCTCAAGTACCCTAGGTCTTCGTGAGCAAGCAAGTTGGATGCACACCCACTTAGTTTCTTTTGTTGAGCTTTCATACATTTATAGCTCTAGTGCATCCGTTACATGGCAATCCCTACTCCTTGCATTAACATCAATCGATGGGCATCTCCATAGCCCATTTATTAGCCTCGTTGATGTGAGACTTTCTCCTTTTTTGTCTTCTCCACATAACCCCCCTCATTATATTCTATTCCACCCAGAGTGCTATATCCATGGCTCGCGCTCATGTATTGTGTGAAGGTTTATAAGTTTGAGATTATTAAAGTATGAAACAATTGCTTGCCTTGTAATCGGGGTTGTGCATGATGAGAGCATTCTTGTGTGACGAAATCGGGGTTGTGCGTGAAGATTTTGCAGGGATGAACTTTCTTTGGCCATGTTATTTTGAGAAGACATGATTGCTTAGTTAGTATGCTTGAAGTATTATTATTTTTATGTCAAAATGAACTTTTGTCTTGAATCTTTCGGATCTGAATATTCATATCACAAGTAGGAAGAATTACATTGAAATTATGCCAACTAGCATTCCACATCAAAAATTATCTTTTTTATCATTTACCTACTCGAGGACAGGCAGGAATTAAGCTTGGGGATGCTGATACGTCTCCAACGTATCTATAATTTTTGATTGCTCCATGCTATATTATCTACTGTTTTGGGCAATATTGGGATTTATTATCCACTTTTATATTACTTTTGGAACTAACCTATTAACCGGAGGCCCAGCCCAGATTTGTTGTTTTATGCCTATTCTAGTGTTTCGAAGAAAAGGAATATCAAACGGAGTCGAAACGGAACGAAATGAACTGGGGAAGTCATTTTTAAGGAAACCTACCGGATAGACTTGGACCCTACGTCAGAAGATGAAGGAGGTGCTCACGAGGGTAGGGGCGCGCCCACCCCCCTGTGGCGCGCCCCCTGCCTCGTGGCCCCCCCTTCGGTCCACCGACGTACTCCTTTCACCCATATATACCTACGTATCATAAAACTTCCAGAACAGAGAATAGATCGGGAGTTCCGCCACCAGAAGCCTCCGTAGCCACCGAAAACCAATCTAGACCCGTTCCGGCACCCTGCCGGAGGGGGCAATCCTTCTCCGGTGGCCATCTTCGTCATCCCGGTGCTCTCCATGACGAGGAGGGAGTTGTTCTCCCTCGGGGCTGAGGGTATGTACCAGTAGCTATGTGTTTGATCTCTCTCTCTCTCGTGTTTTTGAGGTGATACGATCTTGATGTATCGCGAGCTTTGCTATTATAGTTGGATCCTATGTTTCTCCTCCCCCTCTTCTCTCTTGTAATGGATTGAGTTTCCCCTTTGAAGTAATCTTATCGGATTGAGTCTTTAAAGATTTGAGAACACTTGATGTATGTCTTGCCGTGGGTATCTGTGGTGACAATGGGATACCACGTGATTCACTTGATGTATGTTTTGGTGATCAACTTGCGGGTTCTGCCCATGAACCTATGCATAGGGGTTGGCACACATTTTCGTCGTGATTCTCCGGTAGAAACTTTGGGGCACTCTTTGAGGTCCTTTGTGTTGGTTGAATAGATGAATCTGAGATTCTGTGATGCATATCGTATAATCATACCCACGGATACTTGAGGTAACATTGGAGTATCTAGGTGACATTAGGGTTTTGGTTGATTTGTGTCTTGAGGTGTTATTCTAGTACGAACTATAGGGCTATTTGTGACACTTATAGGAATAGCCCAATGGATTGATTGGAAAGAATAACTTTGAGGTAGTTTCGTACCCTACCATAATCTCTTCGTTTGTTCTCCGCTATTAGTGACTTTGGAGTGACTCTTTGTTGCATGTTGAGGGATAGTTATGTGATCCAATTATGTTATTATTGTTGAGAGGACTTGCACTAGTGAAAGTATGAACCCTAGGCCTTGTTTCCTAGCATTGCAATACCATTTACGCTCACTTTTACCATTAGTTACCTTGCTGTTTTTATATTTTCAGATTACAAATACCTTTATCTACCATCCATATACCACTTGTATCACCATCTCTTCGCCGAACTAGTGCACCTATACAAGTTACCATTGTATTGGGTGTGTTGGGGACACAAGAGACTCTTTGTTATTTGGTTGCAGGGTTGCTTGAGAGAGACCATCTTCATCCTATGCCTCCTACAAATTGATAAACCTTAGGTCATCCACTTGAGGGAAATTTGCTACTGTCCTACAAACCTCTACACTTGGAGGCCCAACAACATCTACAAGAAGAAGGTTGTGTAGTAGACATCAGGCACATCATTGGCTGGACCCCAGCTCAGCCCCCTGCTGATCCATGACATCAGTTGTGGTGGAGGGCCTGAGCGAAAGGCGGGGGAAGCTACCCACTTGGCACTTCTGGGAGCGGTGATGTAGAACCAATCGCGTTGCCATAATCCGGACACCTCTGGAAAGGAACCTTTTGGCCACGGAGCTCCGGCAATCTTGCTTATTAATGCACCCCCGCACGTTGCATACTGCCCTTCGACCATCTTCAGCTTCACATCAAAGGTCTTGAGCCACAGGCCGAAGTGAGGGGTAATGCGGAGGAAGGCATCACATACGACAATAAATGCCGAGATGTGGAGAAAGGAATCCGGGGCTAGATCGTGGAAATCAAGCCCGTAATAGAACATCAAACCCCTTACGAAGGGATCCAAAGCGAGGCCTAGTCCTCGGAGGAAGTGGGAGATGAACACGACATCTTCATTGGGTTCAGGAGTAGGGACGACCTGCCCTCGGGCGGGCAGCCGATGTGAGACTTCGGTGCTCAGGTATCTTGCCTCCGTTGACTTCTTGATATCCTCTTCCATGACGGAGGAGGGTATCCACCGGCCCTGGAGGCTGGATCCGGACATGATTGAAGGTCCGAAGCACCTGACCTAGGCTTTGGGTGTTAGAACTCGAGGCGGGGGAAGGATTCGATTGAGCACGGGAGGAAAAAAACTAAAAGCCTTGACCCTTTATAAAGAGGGTGAATATCAAGCGTCCTCCTCGTGGCCGTTTGGGACTTGCCTAAAATCTAGGAGTCCTAGGCATGGTTGGGTAACCCACGACCGTATTGATGAGAATCCCGTAATAAGGGGGACACGATCTCTGCTTTGACAAGACGTGTCAAGAAACTGCCTCGCATTATGTGCGGGGCTAGTTAAAGAAAAACGGTTCGAATAATCACCGAGCCATGGCGTGATCTCATTTTGCCAAAACGTATCAGCAGATTAGATTTGTGGAAATATTATTCTCTCTACGGTGGTATGTGGAACTTATTTTGCAGGGTCGGACACTATCCTTGTATTCAAATTCTTCTGTGGTGTATTCGGAGGAGGAACCCGCCTTGCAATGCCGAAGACAATACTGCGCACCGGACTCATCGTCATTGAAGCCTGGTTCAGGGGCTACTAAGGGAGTCCTGGATTAGGGGGTCTCCGGACAGCCGGACTGTTGGACTATGAAGATACAAGATTGAAGACTTCGTCTCGTGTCCGGATAGGACTCTACTTGGCGTGGAAGGAAAGCTAGGCAATACGGATATGTATATCTCCTCCTTTGTAACCGACCTTGTGTAACCCTAGCCCCCTCCAGTGTCTATATAAACCGGAGGGTTTTAGTCTGTAGGACAACATACAATCATACCATAGGCTAGCTTCTAGGGTTTAGCCTCTCCGATTTCGTGGTAGATCAACTCTTGTAATACTCATATCATCAAGAATAAATCAAGCAGGACATAGGGCTTTACCTCCATCAAGAGGGCCCGAACCTGGGTAAAACATCGTGTTCCCTGCCTCCTGTTACCATCCGTCTTAGACGCATAGTTCGGGACCCCCTACCCAAGATCCGCCGGTTTTGACACCGACAGCAAGTCATAGATCTGGGCTTGGAGGTGCTCGATTTTCTCATGAAGCTTGAAGATGGCCTCCCCAATGTCCTTGATGTCCAGCTTGTGGTTGTTGGTGAACTCCGTGATCATAATGTGATTGGAATCGAGTCCACACTCCACCATCTCCTGACACTTGAAAACTTATTGCTCCAATGCCTCGAGCCTTGCCTGCGTGCTTCCGGTCTTCCTTGGTCCCTCAACATCGCGGATGTGCAACAACCCCTCACACATCTCAATGGTTTGAGGGTGTTGCAGCACCTCCGTGAGGTAGGGGTTGACGACCTTCTCAAAGAACTGGTCCTTGGGGGCACTTGAAGACGACATTGTTGGGGAACGTAGTAATTTCGAAAATTTTCCTACGCACACGCAAGATCATGGTGATGCATAGCAACGAGGGGGAGAGTATTGTCTACGTACCAACGCAGACCGACTGTGGAAGCGATCTCACAACGTAGAGGAAGTAGTCGTACGTCTTCTTCCCGATCCGACCGATCCAAGCACCGTTACTCCGGCACCTCCGAGTTCTTAGCACACGTTCAGCTCGATGACGATCCTCGGGCTCTGATCCAGCAAAGCGTCGAGGAAGAGTTCCGTCAGCACGACGGCGTGGTGACGATCTTGATGTACTACCGACGCAGGGCTTCGCCTAAGCACTACAACGGTATGATCGAGGTGGAATTTGGTGGCAGGGGGCACCGCACACGGCTAAGGAACGATCTCAAGGATCAACTTGTGTGTCTTGGGGTGTCCCCTGCCCCCGTATATAAAGGATGGAGGAGGAGGAGCTGGCCGGCCAAGGTGGGAGGCGCAGGAGGAGTCCTACTCCTACCGGGAGTAGGACTCCCCCCTCCAATCCTAGTCCAACTAGGTTTCCTCAAGAGGGAAGGGAAAGAGAGAGGTGGCCGGCCCCTCTCCTAGTCCTAATAGGACTAGGGAGAGAGGGGGAGGCGCATCCATATGTGGGCTGCCCTCTCACCTTTCCACTAAGGCCCATGTTGGCCCATTTGGCTCCCGGGGGGTTCCGGTAACCCTCCCGGTAGTCCGGTAAAATCCCGATTTCACCCGGAACACTTCCGATGTCCAAACATAGGCTTCCAATATATCAATCTTTACGTCTCGACCATTTCGAGACTCCTCGTCATGTCCGTGATCACATCCGGGACTCCGAACAACCTTCGGTACATCAAAATGCATAAACTCATAATAACTGTCATCGTAACGTTAAGCGTGCGGACCCTACGGTTCGAGAACAATGTAGACATGACCGAGACACGTCTCTGGTCAATAACCAATAGCGGGACCTGGATGCCCATATTGGCTCCTACATATTCTACGAAGATCTTTATCGGTCAGACCGCATAACAACATACGTTGTTCCCTTTGTCATCGGTATGTTACTTGCCCGGGATTCGATCGTCGGTATCCAATACCTAGTTCAATCTCGTTACTGGCAAGTCTCTTTACTCGTTCTGTAATACATCATCCCACAACTAACTCATTAGTTGCAATGCTTGCAAGGCTTAAGTGATGTGCATTACCGAGAGGGCCCAGAGATACCTCTCCGACAATCGGAGTGACAAATCCTAATCTCGAAATACGCCAACCCAACATCTACCTTTGGAGCCACCTGTAGTACTCCTTTATAATCACCCAGTTACGTTGTGACGTTTGGTAGTACCCAAAGTGTTCCTCCGGCAAACGGGAGCTGCATAATCTCATAGTCATAGGAACATGTATAAGTCATGAAGAAAAGCAATAGCAACATACTAAACGATCGGGTGCTAAGCTAATGGAATGGGTCATGTCAATCAGATCATTCAACTAATGATGTGACCTCGTTAATCAAATAACAACTCTTTGTTCATGGTTAGGAAACATAACCATCTTTGATTAACGAGCTAGTCAAGTAGAGGCATACTAGTGACACTCTGTTTGTCTATGTATTCACACATGTATTATGTTTCCGGTTAATACAATTCTAGCATGAATAATAAACATTTATCATGATATAAGGAAATAAATAATAACTTTATTATTGCCTCTAGGGCATATTTCCTTCAGACATGACATCCTGGATCTGTCAGAAAAACAGCTCGAAACAAAGACAGGAGATTTTTGCGTGATACGGGAGTCAAAACCCCCGGGAGATTATATAATGATTTTTTAGCGACCAAAATACGTATTGTGTAAGAAAACGGAGTTCGGAAAGCGCACGAGGTGCCCACGATGTAGGGGGTGCGCCCAGTAGGGTAGGGCGCGCCCTCCACCCTCGTGGAGCCGTCGTGTCCTTCCCGGACTGCTTCCTATTTTTCTATTTTTCTAAATATTCCAAAACGGAGAAATATTGCCTTAAAAATTGTTTTGGAGTAGGTTTACTTACCGTACCACATACCTATTCCTTTTTGGAGTCTGAAATGTTCCGGAAAGTGTCCCTTATGTATTCCTCTGGGGTTACGGTTTCAATAATATTGGTTTCAACATTTATGGGATTACCTGAAATATAATGTTTGATTCTTTGACCATTCACCACCTTCGGATTTGTGCCTTCGAAGTTGTTGATTTTTATGGCACCGGAACGATAGACCTCCTCGATAACGTAAGGACCTTCCCATTAAGAGAGAAGTTTTCCTGCAAAAAACCTCAAACAAGAGTTGTATAGAAATACATAATCACCTACATTAAACTCACGCTTTTGTATCCTTTTATCATGCCATCTTTTAACTTTTTCTTTAAACAACTTGGCATTTTCGTAGGCTTGGGTTCTCCATTCATCGAGTGAGCTAATATCAAATAACCGGTTTTCCCCGAAGAGGAAGGTGATGCAGCAAAGTAGCGTAAGTATTTCCCTCGGTTTTTGAGAACCAAGGTATCAATCCAGTAGGAGGCTACGCGCCAGTCCCTCGTACCTGCACAAAGCAAATAAACCCTCGCAACCAACGTGATAAGGGGTTGTCAATCCCTACACGGCCACTTACGAGAGTGAGATCTAATAGATCTGATAAGATAATATTTTTGGTATTTTTATGATAAAGATGCAAGGTAAAATAAAAGCAAAGTAGAAAGCAAAGGAAATAACTAAGTATTGGAAGATTAATATGATGAAGATAGACCCGGGGGCCATAGGTTTCACTAGTGGCTTCTCTCAAGAGCATAGGTATTCTACGGTGGGTGAACGAATTACTGTTGAGCAATTGACAGAATTGAGCATAGTTATGAGAATATCTAGGTATGATCATGTATATAGGTATCACGTCCGAGACAAGTAGACCGACTCCTTCCTGCATCTACTACTATTACTCCACTCATCGACCGCTATCCAGCATGCATCTAGAGTATTAAGTTAATGAAAACAGAGTAACGCCTTAAGCAACATGACATGATGTAGAGGGATAAACTCATGTAATATGATGAAAACCCCATCGTGTTATCCTCGATGGCAACAATACAATACGTGCCTTGCTGCCCCTACTATCACTAGGAAAGGACACCGCAAGATTGAACCCAAAGCTAAGGACTCCCATTGCAAGAAAGATCAATCTAGTAGGCCAAACCAAACTGATAATTCGAAGAGACTGGCAAAGATAACCAATCATACATAAAAGAATCCAGAGAAGATTCAAATATTATTCATAGATAGACTTGATCATAAACCCACAATTCATCGGTCTCAACAAATACACCGCAAAAAGAAGATTACATCGAATAGTTCTCCAGAAGAGAGGGGGAGAACATTATATTGAGTTACAAAAAGAGAGAACAAGCCATCTAGCTAATAACTATGGACCCATAGGTCTGAGGTAAACTACTCACACTTCATCGGAGGGGCTATGGTGATGATGTAGAAGCCCTCCGTGATTGATGCCCCCTCCGGCGGAGCTCCAAAACAGGCCCCAACATGGGATCTCGTGGATACAGAAAGTTGTGATGGTGGAATTAGGGTTTTGGCTCCATATCTGATCGTTTGGGGGTACGTAGGTATATATAGGAGGAAGGAGTATGTCGGTGGAGCAACAGGGGGCCCACGAGGGTGGAGGGCGCACCTGGGGGGTAGGGGCGCCCCCCCCCCTACCTCGTGGCCTCCTCTTTTGTGTCTTGACGTAGGGTCCAAGTCTCCTGGGTCTTGTTCGTTGAGAAAATCACGTTCCCAAAGGTTTCATTCCGTTTGGACTCCGTTTGATATTCCTTTTCTTCAAAACCCTAAAATAGGCAAAAACAACAATTCTGGGCTAGGCCTCCGGTTAATAGGTTAGTCCCAAAAATAATATAAAAATGTATAATAAAGCCCAATAATGTCCAAAACAGTAGATAATATAGCATGGAGCAATCAAAAATTATAGATACGTTGGAGACGTATCAAGCATCCCCAAGCTTAATTCCTGCTCGTCCTCGAGTAGGTAAATGATAAAAACAGAATTTTTGATGCGGAGTGCTACTTGGCATAATGTTAATGTAATTCTTCTTAATTGTGGTATGAATATTAAGATCCGAAAGATTCAAGATAAAAGTTTAATATTGACATAAAAATAATAACACTTCAAGCATACTAACAAAGCAATCATGTCTTCTCAAAATAACATGGCCAAAGAAAGTTATCCCTACAAAATCATATAGTCTGGCTATGCTCCATATTCACCACACAAAATATTTAAATCATGCACAACCCCGATGACAACCCAAGCAATTGTTTCATACTTTTGGTGTTCTCAAACTTTTTCAATCTTCACGCAATACATGAGCGTGAGCCATGGATATAGCACTATAAGTGGAATAGAATGGTGGTTGTGGGGAAGACAGAAAGGGAGAAGATAGTCTCACATCAACTAGGTGTATCAACGGGCTATGGAGATGCCCATCAATAGATATCAATGTGAGTGAGTAGGGATTGCCATGCAACGGATGCACTAGAGCTATAAGTATATGGAAGCTCAACAAAAGAAACTAAGTGGGTGTGCATCCAACTTGCTTGCTCATGAAGACCTAGGGCATTTTGAGGAAGCCCATCATTGGAATATACAAGCCAAGTTCTATAATGAAAAATTCCCACTAGTATATGAAAGTGATAACATAGGAGACTCTCTATCATGAATATGATGGTGCTACTTTGAAGCACAAGTGTGGTAAAAGGATAGTAACATTGTCCCTTCTCTCTTTTTCTCTCATTTTTTTATTTGGGCCTTTTCTCTTTTTTATGGCCTCTTTTCTTTTTTCTTTTTTTCGTCCGAAGTGTCATCCCGACTTGTGGGGGGATCATAGTCTCCATCATCCTTTCCTCACTGGGACAATGCTCTAATAATGATGATCATCACACTTCAGTTTTTCTTACAACTCAACAATTACAACTCGATACTTAGAACAAAATATGACTCTATATGAATGCCTCCGGCGGAGTACCGGGATATGCAATGAATCAAGGGTGACACGTATGAAAGAATTATGAATGGTGGCTTTGCCACAAATACGATGTCAACTACATGATCATGCTAAGCAATATGACAATGATGGAGTGTGTCATAATAAATGGAACGGTGGAAAGTTGCATGGCAATATATCTCGAAATGGCTATGGAAATGCCATAATAGGTAGGTGTGGTGGCTGTTTTGAGGAAGGTATATGGTGGGTGTATGATACCGGTGAAAGGTGCGCGGTATTAGATAGGCTAGCAAAGGTGGAAGGGTGAGAAAAGTGCGTATAATCCATGGACTCAACATTAGTCATAAAGAACTCATATACTTATTGCAAAAATCTACAAGTTATCAAAGCAAAGTATTACGCGCATGCTCCTAGGGGGATAGATTTGTAGGAAAAGACCATCGCTCATCCCCGACCGCCACTCATAAGGAAGACAATCAAAAAATAAATCATGCCCCGACTTCATCACATAACGGTTCACCATACGTGCATGCTACGGGAATCACAAAATTTAACACAAGTATTTCTCAAATTCACAACTACTCAACTAGCATAACTTTAATATCACCATCTTCGTATCTCAAAACAATTATCAAGTATCAAACTTCTCATAGCATTCAACACACTCATAAGAAAATTCTTTTATTATTCTTGAATACCAAGCATATTGGGATTATTTAAGTAAATTACCATGCTATTTAAGACTCTCAAAATAATCTAAGTGAAGCATGAGATATCAATAGTTTCTATAAAACAAATCCACCACCGTGCTCTAAAAAGATATAAGTGAAGTACTAGAGCAAAACTATATAACTCAAATGATATAAGCGAAGCGCATAGAGTATTCTAACAAATTCCAAATCATGTATGGCTCTCTAAAAAGGTGTGTACAGCAAGTATGATTGTGGTAAAATAAAAAATAAAGACTCAAATCATACAAGACGCTCCAAGCAAAACACATATCATGTGGTGAATAAAAATATAGCTCCAAGTAAAGTTACCGACAGAAGTAGACGAAAAGAGGGGATGCCTTCCGGGGCATCCCCAAGCTTTGGATTTTAGGTGTCCTTAGATTATCTTGGGGGTGCCATTGGCATCCCCAAGCTTAGGCTCTTGTCACTCCTTGTTGCATAATCCATCAAATCTTTACCCAAAACTTGAAAACTTCACAACACAAAACTTAAAGTAGAAAATCTCGTGAGCTCCGTTAGCGAAAGAAAATAAAAGACCACTTCAAGTAACTGTAATGAACTCATTATTTATTTATATTGGTGTTAAACCTACTGTATTCCAACTTCTCTATGGTTTATAAACTATTTTACTAGCCATAGATTCATCAAAATAAGCAAACAACACACGAAAAACAGAATCTGTCAAAAACAGAACAGTCTGTAGTAATCTGTAGCTAGCGAAATATCTGGAACCCCAAAAATTCTAAAATAAATTTTTGTACGTGAGGAAATTATCTATTAGTCATCTTCAAAAAGAATTAAATAAATAGCGCTTTCCAAATAAAAATGGCAGCAGTTCTCGTGAGCGCTAAAGTTTCTGTTTTTTACAGCAAGGTTAACAAAACTTTCCCCAATGGTTCTACTTGGCACGAACAATAATTAAACACAAAAAACACAACCAAAACAGAGGCTAGATAAATTATTTATTACTAAACAGGAGCAAAAAGCAAGGAATAAAAATAAAATTGGGTTGCCTCCCAACAAGTGCTATCGTTTAACACCCCTAGCTAGGCATAATATTTCAATGATGCTCACATGAAAGACAAGAATTGAAGCACAAAGGGAGCATCATAAAACACGTGAAAAACACATCTAAGTCTAACATACTTCCTATGCATAGGCATCTTATAGGCAAACAAATTATCAAGGCAAGCAAAAACTAGCATATGCAAGGAAGCGGAAAGAAACAATAGCAATCTCAACATAACGAGAGATAATTTAGTAACATGAAAATTTCTACCACCATATGTTCATATCTCATAATAATTACATGTAGGATCATGAGAAAACTCAACAAAATAGCTATCACATAAAATATTTTCAACATGATCTACATGCATGCAAAGTTGACACTCTTCCAAAATAGTGGGATTAACATTAACTAAAGTCATGAACTCTCCAAACCCACTTTTAATAATATTGCAAACACTACTATCAATCTCATATTCATCATGGGGCTTAAATAAATTTTCAAGATCAAAAGAAGAATCACCCCAATCATGATCATTGCAACAAATAGTAATCCTAGCAAAATTAGCATCCCCAAGCTTAGGGTTTTGCATATCATTAACACAATTGACATTAAAGGAATTTATAATAACATCATTGCAATCATGCTTTTCATTGAAGGAACTATTAAGTATGGGTTCAATAGCAACGATCTCATGTTTATCATAAGGAACTATAGCACATTCATCTTCATAAATATTGGCATCGTGGCCACAAGAATAGCAAGCATCATGTTCATCAAGGGATATTTCAATCAAATCATCGGAATCATAATTATCTATAGATTCATGCATATCATTATTTTCTTCCGAAGCAACGGTCATTCTTTCAATAAATTCTTTGACATAGACATTGTGAGCATAGTTTTCATAGCAATATTTAAGTATGTCAAAATTTTCAGATTCATAGAGAGTAATATCATATTTTTCAATCAAAGAAGCAACTTCATAAGCACCCTTAAAAGCAACAAATTCTTCAATTCGTTCGATATCGTAGTAACTATAAACACCTTTTGCATAAGAAGATAGGATTTCAATATCATTAAACTCACATAGGTAGGGGAGGTGTTTTTTAGGGTTCTTAGAGCAACAAGTAAAGTCACAAATTTCACAAAGATTCTAGGCATAACACAGCAATCTGTTTATTTGATTCCATAAGATTCTCCCTTTTTCAGAAAAACGGTGGCGCACAAAATGAGCATGCTCATCTAAAGATTTCCCATCAACTAGGCTAGTTGGGGTATCAGCATGAGCGCATAAGGATCGAAGATGATCTAAGTATAACACTTTAAGTGGATCCATATCAATAGATTTTTAGCAAGCAAAGATGCAAGCAAATAGAAGGCATATGGAAACACAAACAAGGATACATACGGGAAGAAGGAAAATAGAGAAAGAGAGGGAGGATAGAGAGAGAGGGCGAATAAAACGGCAAGGGTGAAGCGGGGGAGAGGAAAATGGGAGGCAAATGGCAAATAATGTAATGCGGGAGAAAGGGATTGTGATGGGTACTTGGTATATTGACTTTTGCGTAGACTCCCCGGCAACGGCACCAGAAATGGCTCATTGTCGGGAGTCTAAATCTTGACTTGACCTTGCGTAAGCCTCTCCGACAACGGCGCCAGAAATCCTTCTTGCTACCTCTTGAGCACTGCGTTGGTTTTCCCCGAAGAGGAAGGGATGATACAGCAACGTAGCGTAAGTATTTCCCTCAGTTTTTGAGAACCAAGGTATCAATCCAGTAGGAGGCTACGTGCCAGTCCCTCGTACCTGCACAAAACAAATAAATCCTCGCAACCAACGCGATAAGGGGTTGTCAATCCCTACATGGCCACTTACGAGAGTGAGATATGATAACATAATATGTTGGTATTTTTATGATAAAGATGCAAGGTAAAATAAAAGCAAAGTAGAAAGCAAAGGAAATAACTAAGTGTTGGAAGATTAATATGATGAAGATAGACCCGGGGGCCATAGGTTTCACTAGTGGCTTCTCTCAAGAGCATAGGTATTCTACGGGGGGTGAACAAATTACTGTTGAGCAATTGACAGAATTGAGCATAGTTATGAGAATATCTAGGTATGATCATGTATATAGGCATCACGTCCGAGACAAGTAGACCGACTCCTGCCTGCATCTACTACTATTACTCCACTCATCGACCGCTATCCAGCATGCATATAGAGTATTAAGTTAATGAAAACAGAGTAACGCCTTAAGCAAGATGACATGATGTAGAGGGATAAACTCATGCAATATGATGAAAACCCCATCTTGTTATCCTCGATGGCAACAATACAATACGTGCCTTGCTGCCCCTACTGTCACTGGGAAAGGACACCGCAAGATTGAACCCAAAGCTAAGAACTTCTCCCATTGCAAGAAAGATCAATCTAGTAGGGCAAACCAAACTGATAATTCGAAGAGACTTGCAAAGATAACCAATCATACATAAAATAATTCAGATAAAATTCAAATATTATTCATAGATAGACTTGATCATAAACCCACAATTCATCAGTCTCAACAAACACACCGCAAAAAGAAGATTACATCGAATAGTTCTCCACAAGAGAGGGGGAGAACATTGTATTGATAACCAAAAAGAGAGAAGAAGCCATCTAGCTAATAACTATGGACCCATAGGTCTGAGGTAAACTACTCACACTTCATCGGAGGGGCTATGGTGATGATGTAGAAGCCCTCTGTGATCGATGCCCCCTCCGGCAGAGCTCCGGAACAGGCCCCAAGATGGGATCTCATGGATACAGAAAGTTGCGGCGGTGCAATTAGAGTTTTGGCTCCGTATCTGATCGTTTGGGGGTACGTAGGTATATATAGAAGGAAGGAGTATGTCGGTGGAGCAATAGGGGGCCCACGAGGGTGGAGGGCGTGCCTGGGGGGTAGGCATGCCCCCTACCTCGTGGCCTCCTCTTTTGTGTCTTAACATAGGGTCCAAGTCTCCTGGGTCTTGTTCGTTGAGAAAATCACGTTCCCAATGGTTTCATTCCGTTTGGACTCCGTTTGATATTCCTTTTCTTCGAAACCCTAAAATAGGCAAAAAAAACAGCAATTCTGGGCTGGGCCTCCAGATAATAGGTTAGTCCCAAAAATAATATAAAAGTGGATAATAAAGCCCAATAATGTCCAAAACAGTAGATAATATAGCATGGAGCAATCAAAAATTATAGATATGTTGGAGACGTATCAATAACCTCTTCTCACCGGCAAGTTTAAAATCATAATTGAGCTCTTTAATAGCCCAATATGTCTTCTGTTCTAGTTCAAGAGGTAAGTGACATGCTTTTCCATAAACCATTTTATACGGAGACATACCCATAGGATTTTTATATGCAGTTCTATAGGCCCATAATGCATCATCAAGTTTCTTGGACCAATTCTTTCTAGACCTATTGACAGTCTTTTGCAAAATAAATTTGAGCTCTCTATTACTCAATTCTACTTGACCACTAGACTGAGGGTGATAAGGGGATGCAATTCTATGATTAACATCATATTTAGCAAGCATTTTACGGAAAGAACCATGAATAAAATGTGAACCACCATCAGTCATTAAATATCTAGGGACTCCAAATCTTGGAAAAATAACTTCTTTAAGCATTTTAATAGAAGTGTTATGATCAGCACTACTAGTTGGAATAGCTTCTACCCACTTAGTAACGTAATCAACAGCAACTAAAATATGTGTATATCCATTAGAGGCAGGAAAATGTCACATATAGTCAAAGCCCCAAACATCAAATGGTTCAATAACGAGTGAATAGTTCATAGGAATTTCTTGATGTCTACTAATATTACCAATTCTTTGACATTCATCACAAGATAAGACAAACTTACGGGCATCTTTGAAGAGAGTAGGCCAATAAAAACCAGATTGCAATAACTTATGTGCAGTTCTATCTCCAGCATGGTGTCCTCCATAAGCTTCGGAGTGACACTTGCATAGGATCTGTTCTTGTTCATGCTCAGGTACACAACGTCTAATAACACCATCTACTCCTTCTTTATAAAGATGTGGGTCATCCCAAAAGTAATGCCTCAAATCATAGAAGAACTTTTTCTTTTGCTCGTATGTGAAACTAGGTGGTATGAATTTGGCAACAATGTAATTAGCATAATCAGCATACCATGGAGCAGTATGAGAAGCATTTATGACATTTAATTGCTCATCAGGAAAGCTATCATCAATAGGTAGTGGGTCATCAAGCACATTTTCTAACCTAGACAAGTTGTCTGCAACGGGGTTCTCAGCTCCCTTTCAATCAACAATATGTAAATCAAATTCTTGTAGCAAGAGAACCCATTTAATAAGTCTAGGTTGAGCATCTTTCTTTTCCATAAGATATTTAATAGCAACATGATCAGTGTGAATAGTTACTTTAGAATCAACAATATAAGGTCTGAACTTATCACAAGCAAATACAACTGCTAAGAATTCCTTTTCAGTAGTGGCATAATTTCTTTGAGCATTGTCTAGGGTTTTACTAGCATATTGAATAACGTTTAATTTCTTATCTACTCTTTGCCCTAGAACAGCACCTACAGCATAATCACTAGCATCACACATAATTTCAAAGGGTAAATTCCAATCAGGTGGTTGAACAATAGGTGCAGAGATCAATTCTTTCTTAAGTATTTCAAATGCTTCTACACAATCATCATCAAAGACAAATGGTATATCTTTTTGTAATAAATTAGTCAGAGGCCGAGAAATTTTTGAGAAGTCCTTAATGAACCTCCTATAAAATCTGGCGTGACCAAGGAAACTTCTTATACCTTTGATGTCCTTGGGGCATGGCATCTTTTCAATAGCATCAACCTTGGCTTTATCAACTTCAATACCTCTTTCAGAAACTTTATGCCCCAAGACAATACCTTCATTAACCATAAAGTGGCACTTTTCCCAATTCAAGAAAAGATTAGTTTCTTCACATCTCTGCAAAACTCAATCAAGGTTGCTCAAGCAATCATCAAAAGAAGATCCATAGACGGAGAAATCGTCCATGAAAACCTCACAAATCTTTTCACAAAAGTCAGAGAATATAGCCATCATGCATCTTTGAAAGATAGCAGGTGCATTACATAAACCAAAAGGCATACGTCTATAAGAAAAAGTACCAAAAGGGCAAGTAAAAGTAGTCTTTGATTGGTCCTTGGCTGCCACAAGTATTTGAGAGAAACCAGAATAACCATCTAGAAAGCAAAAATGTGTATTTTTGGATAATATTTCTAGCATTTGATCGATAAAAGGTAAGGGGTAATGATCCTTTTTAGTGGCCTTATTTAATTTGCGGAAATCAATTACCACCCTATAACCTGTAATAATTCTTTGAGGAATCAATTCATCTTTATCATTAGGAACGACAGTAATACCTCCCTTCTTAGGGACACAATGGACATGACTTACCCACTGACTATCAGCAACAGGATAGATTATACCTACCTCAAGGAGTTTTAGTATTTCCTTTCTTACCACTTCTTTCATTTTAGGATTCAGCCGTCGTTGATGATCACGAACTGGTTTAGCATCTTCTTCCAAATTTATTTTATGTTGACATAGAGTGGGACTAATGCCCTAAGATCATCAAGAGTATACCCAATAGCAGCATGGTGCTTCATCAGAGTTTTCAATAATCTCTCTTCCTCATGCTCTGAAAGGTTAGCACTATGTCGGGGGTGACTGATCCCCACAGACACCTATGGGACCACGGCGGACCGGGGCCCCTTTCGGTTCGGCAGGGGGCGGAGAGTGCACGAAGAGCAGATCGAGGCGAAGCACACGAGCGACGCGATCGGTTTACCCAGGTTCGGGCCGCACGGATGCGTATAACCCTACTCCTGCTTTGATTTGTACTGTGTTCTTGCTCGGGAGCAACGAATGCTACAGTACACTTGGGTGGCTAACGAGACCGAGCGTGAGAATGATCGTCCCTCCCCCCGCCCCTGTTGCGCATGGGCCTCCTTTTATATGTCAAAGGGGTCACAGACAGGTGGCAATAGAGATGAGGGTAAAAAGGTAAAAGAGGTGGTGGTTGGCGCCACCGCTTACTACAGTTGTATCATACCTAACCCTGACGGCAGGGGACAAAGGCATTAAATGCATGTCTGCGTCGCCTAGACGGTGCAGAAAGGGACCGTCAGGGGCGCCATCGTTTGCCAGCGCCTGCTTGCCACCGCATGCCCCTGGCTGCACAGCCTCCCGCCACGTACGCCAGGAACGGTCCTAGAGCGACACGTTGGTGGGTGAGCTGGAGCGCGGGCTGCGGAGTAGTAGCTTGCCGCGGCAAGCGCCTTGCCGCAGATGTTGTCTTGTCGCGTCCGGGAGCTTGTCGCTCACCGGGTCTTGTCGCGTCCGGGGGCTTGTCGCTCACCGGGTCTTGCCGGGACGCGCAGCTCGTCACGGCAAGCTTCTCGAGATGCCTTGGTTGGTCTTCCCGGCAAGCTCCTCTTGCCGGGGTCTTTGTGCTTCGAGTGGCCTTCCCGGCAAGCTCCTCTTGCCGGGGCCTTGCGCCTTGGCTCGAATACTTTGTTCTTGAATGGCTCCAAAGGAACCACGGAGGACCTTGGCGGTCACCCGACAAGCCTTGCCGCGGGGTGCTGCGACTGCCCGTGCACAAGTTCGGGATACTAAGGTACCCCTACTTTAGTACACCGACAGGAGCCCCCGGGCCTGGGCCATACACGGTGCCGAGCGCTGTTGGGCCAGGCCCAAAATAGTGCACGGGCACGCGCAGCCTGGGTCACGCCGTATCTGACTCCGCATTCACCATGCCCTCCCCGAGCGGCACGCATCGAACGCGGCGTCGTGCGTGACGTGGGCGGCATGCGCAGGGCTAAGCCCTGCGTGTATGCGTCACGTCGTGGTAAAGGGGACGGTTCGCCCCCCCCCCCCCCATCAACGGAGAGAGGCATGGTTCATTTACCATACGGGGCCGATGCGCGGTTTTCGAGGCGTCCACTCCCCACGATCATGGGGTGGGGAGAGGTCGCCTCATCCGTTGCCTCGGTTCTGCACGCCTGCCACACGGCTCCCATGTGCTTGGGGTCGCGGACGGTGGAGGCGGGAGATTGGGCCATCGCGGGTCGAGGCAGCGGGTCGGGCCCAGCTCCCTGCTCTTCCCGTGTCTTGATTCGCTGAGCGGGGCGGCCGAGCCCCCCACCTCGCTCCTTTATAAAGAGCGGGAGGGGAGGACGGAAGCCCGCATTCTCTCATCTCCTCCTTCCTTCAGCTTCTGCTCCCCTTTCTCTCATTCGCCATGGAGAAAGGAAACCCTGGTCCTTCATCGGTGGCGGCGAGGGTCGCCGCCAGACAGCGCATCCCTCCCTCTCCCACACCCATGGTGGCAGAGCCAGCCGTAAGGGGAAGAGGGAGGGGGCGAGGTCGTGGACGAGGTCGAGGTGCTCGGGGAAGAGGTGGACAGGGCGGCGCACCGGCTTCGCCTCCGCCGGCGGTTCCTCTTCCCACGGCGGTCCATATTGGGGACGACCCTTGCGAGTTCTTCGTCAGGCTGCGCCGGGCGCCTTGTCGTCGCCTCCGACTCCCAGCTCCGTTTGTGAGCGCGATGGAGTTGGACCCGCCCGAGACACTGAGACTGCACATGAGGGGCTGTGGGATCAACGGCACGCGAGTCCGTGTTGAATTCCTAGCCCCCAATGTGATGTATCTTGGTCGAGGGTGGAAGACGTTCGCCCGTATCCACAGCCTGATGGGGGGGCTCACCCTCCATTTTAAGTTGATGGAGGGCGATCTCCTCTCCGTCAAGGTCTTCGGGTGCTTCGGCACTCGGGCAAAGTGCTGCGTGGACAGCTCCTCCGATAGCGAAGGCTTCTCCTCGAGCAAGAGTGACGAGCAGGAGAGCGACAGCGACGACGAGGGTAGCGGGCGGCAGGATGACGAGTCCGACTAGGTGTCGGGCGCCGCTCCGTGCGGCACCGGCGACCCCATCATCCGTGTCGCCAGCTCCTTGAACTCCCCGGGGTCGTCTCCTTGGGCGGCTGGCGTAGGGAGGCTGCGGAAAAGGAAGAGGGCTGGCGGCAAGGCCGTCAAGTCGGAGTACGAGGGCGTGGTGCCCTCGACAGCGTGTTGACGTCCTGCCGCCTCGTCTTCGAGCCCCGCTTCCGGCGCCGCCATCACCGTCCAGCCTTCGGACGGCCCCCGGGATGTTCTCTTGGTGTCTTCTGGCACCCGTAGCTCGCCTAGGCACCCCTTTTGCCCTTTTCGCCTCCTTGACCTACCTCCTGAAGAGAGGGACAGGAAAGGGATTATGGGCATCTTATCTTTTTAATTTGTAAGCCTTCGGGCCTTAGTTGCATTTAAAACTTGTAATCCTCTCTTTCATGTTTTTCATCCTCTATGGACTGTACCTGAGTGGAATGTTTTTTAATGAAAAGGGGATGTTTGCCGGGTCATTTGTCTCGCGGGTAGAACCCACGTCAAGGAGCAAATCCTTGGTATCTTTCAGATAGACACTTCTTCTCCCGGCAACAGGCCCTGCCGTCTTCCCACGTCGCTCGACCTTTCTCACGCTTTTGACGGAGGCAAGGATGAGGCGGGTGCGGGCCCCTCGTTTCATCCCTTTGCTGCTGCGACTATGACCAAACTTGGCCCCAGGAACGAGCCCCAGGGCCTAGAGTTAAGGGAGCACGGTAGTTTTCAGGAAGAAACGAGGTTTCGTATTCCCCAGTCCATAAGAGAATGCATGACGAGGGATGAAAAACTTATCTGAGATTGCAGCCCCCGGCAACTCTGGCTTGCCGTGGGCGAATCTTGGTACTTGCAGCCCCCGGCAACACTGGCTTGCCGGGGTCCAGATGCCGGTACGTCCTTCTTCTCCTTTTCGTCCTCAAGCGGTCCGTCCAGGATATGCGAGCCCTGCGAACCAAGGGAAAAGAAAGAAAGGCAAAGGGACACACACTCGACCTCTAAGCTAGGGGTTAGCCGCTGTTAAGCACTATCAACCCTAACCAAGGACGAGACTCGATCTAGCATGCATGCTATAACTCAGGGCGCCAGCGCTTCATTTACTTGTGCTCAGGGTCTGTGCCTGGCTTTGTACAAAGGATTACATGCAACAGCGGCAAGACTTGTACAAAAGGGTGGTTGCCGGACAGGGTCCGACAACCGCGCCTTACGGGTAAAACTTACGAAGATGCTCAATATTCCAGGAGTTGCTCACCGGAATTCCATCTTCGGTCTCAAGGCGGACAGCGCCAGGCCTAGTGACTCGTTTCACCCGGTAAGGCCCTTCCCACTTCGGCGTCAACTTGTTGGAATTCTTGGCGGACTGAACGGGCCGAAGAACAAGGTCGCCTTCCTCGAAGCTTCTGTTGGCATCCTTCTCACGCTCGAGCTTGAGCGCGGCAAGCTCGTCGCCGCTTGCCTTGAGGCCCGCCTCCAGCTGCACCACCTTCAGCTCCAGCTCAGCCTTGGCGGCCTCGGCAGCTGCGGCGGCGTCTTCGGCCTGCTTGACGGCTCCGCCAACTGCTCGCTTGCACGCGGCAAACTCCTCCTCGTGGCTATCGAGGTAGACCTTCCGCTGCGCCAAGTCACCCTCCTGTGAAGACAACTTCTCCGCGGCAAGGCGTTGGCGCTCTTCGACGTCGGCCTTCTCGAGGAGGAAGGCCTGTTGCGCTTCAGCAAGATCTTCCCACTCCTTTGCCAAGGAGCGGAGAGCTTCTTGGTTGGCGCCTCGGAGCTCTTCTGCGCGCTTCTCGATATCAGCACCGGCCTTCGTGACGGGCCTTGTCGGGACGTGCACCGCGTCGCAGCAAGCTTCTCGAGATGCCTTGGTTGGTCTTCCCGGCAAGCTCCTCTTGCCGGGGTCTTTGTGCTTCGAGTGGCCTTCCCGGCAAGCTCCTCTTGCCGGGGCCTTGCGCCTTGGCTTGAATACTTTGTTCTTGAATGGCTCCAAAGGAACCACAGAGGACCTTGGCGGTCACCCGGCAAGCCTTGCCATGGGGTGCTGCGACTGCCCGTGCACAAGTTCGGGATACTAAGGTACCCCTACTTTAGTACACCGACAGGAGCCCCTGGGCCTGGGCCATACACGGTGTCGAGCGCTGTTGGGCCAGGCCCAAAACAGTGCACGGGCATGCGCGGCCTGGGTCACGCCGTATCTGACTCCGCATCCACCGCGCCCTCCCCGCACGGCACGCGTCGAATGCGGCATCGTGGGAGATGACGCCCCGGCAAAGAAAAACCGGAGGCGCAACAGGAAGAAGAAGGGCAAAGAGGTACTAGTCGTTGAGCAGTCCGGCAATGATGGTGGCACCAAGCAAGCCAAAGTTGGCAGCTCCGGCAAGGAGGTTGCCGCGTGCACCAACTGCCAGGCTGTGGCAGCCGCCGACAAGCAGGACGGCTCCGACAAGCGGTACTGCAAGATCCACCGCACCAAGGGCCATGATCTCCAGAGCTGCAAGAAGGTCGAGCAGCTTGTCCAGTAACAAAAAGCTGAGTACGAGCGGCGCGACAAGGAGAGAGCCCAAGGAGGCAGTGGAGAAGCCGGCAAGAAGCGCGCTGGCCGGGAAGGACACCGTGGCAAGGCCAAGCAGCGGCAAGGAGACAGACCTCCCCGCGGCCGCGACAAGGATGAAGACGAAGACGACGACGAGGACATGGATGATGTTGAGAATAGTGAGCAAGAGTTTCAGAAACCTACAGAAGTTTTGTGTGTTGACGGCGGTGCTTCTCTGCATACTTCCCACCGCCAACTCAAACAGTGGCTGCGGGAAGTTAATGCGGCAGAGCCACCTGTCGAATCGCGCAAGCTTCTGAAATGATCCAGCACGCCTATCATCTTTGACATTGAGGATCACCCTGATCGCACAACTGCGGTCGGGTGCTTGCCGTTGTTGGTTTCGCCAACAATCCGCAACCTCAAAGTCCCTAAGATGCTAGTTGACGGCGGGGCCGGCTTAAATCTGATCTCCCCCGCTGTGCTCCAGAAGCTCCAGATCCCTGACAGCGAGCTCGAAGAGACCGGCACGTTCCAAGGAATTAACCCGGGAGGAGCATGCCGAAAGGGAAGGTCACGTTGCCGGTGACATTTGGCAGCGAGCTGAATTTCAGAACGGAGAGGGTCACTTTTGACGTTGCTGATTTCCCATTGCCCTACAATGGGATACTTGGCCGTCCAGCGCTCACCAAGTTCATGGCAGCCTCTCACTATGCATACAACATGCTCAAGATGCCAGGCCCGATAAGTGTCATCTCTGTCCCTGGCGACAAGAAGGATGCCCTTATCTGCACCGACAAGATTTACCGGGAAGCAGCTGCTGCAACAGATCACAAGACACTTGCCGCTGAAGCTCCCGGGGGAAAGAAGAAGACCAAGTCCGGCAAGAGCTCTGATGCCCACTCCGGCAAGCGCACCTCCTCGGAGTGCTGCGCTCCCGTCGAGGATGCACCATCGAACTCCACTGGCAAGTGTAAAAAGGCAATGGCAGCTCCACCACATACCAAGAAGGTGTCCGCCAAGGAGGACAGCACTGGTGGTACCTTCACCATCAGTGCCACGCTTGACCCTAAATAGGAAAGCGCGCTCGTTACTTTCCTGCGGGCGAATGTCGATGTGTTTGCGTGGCAACCGTCTGATATCCCCGGTGTTCCCAGGAAAGTAATTGAGCACCATCTTGCCGTTTGTCCTCATGTGCGGCCTGTCAAGCAGAAGGTCAGAAAACAGGCAGTGGAGCGCCAAGAATTCATAGCAGAAGAAATCAAGAAATTGGAAGTAGCAGGCCTTGTCAGAGGGGTGCTCCATCCCATGTGGTTGGCCAATCCTGTTGTAGTGCGCAAGGCGAATGGGAAATGGAGGCTTTGTATTGACTTTACTGATGTTAATAAAGCTTGTCGCAAAGATCCATTTCCCTTGCCGCGCATTGACCAGATTGTTGACTCCACAGCCGGATGTGATTTGCTTTCATTTCTTGACGCATATTTAGGATACCATCAGATCTTCATGGCAGAAGAGGATGAGGAGAAAATCGCATTCATTACTCCATGTGGCACGTATTGTTTCGTACGGATGCCTTTCGGATTAGAGAATGCTGGTTCAACATTTGCCAGAGTAGCCCATGTCGCTTTGAAGTCACAGATACACAGAAATGTAGAAGCTTACATGGATGACGTAGTGGTCAAAAGCAAGGACAGGGCAACTCTGATCCAAGATTTAGAAGAGACTTTTGCAAATCTGCGCAAGATCAACCTCAAGCTCAACCCCGAGAAGTGTGTGTTTGGAGTCCCTTCCGGCAAGCTTCTCGGGTTCTTTGTGTCTCAGCGGGGAATCGAAGCCAATCCCGACAAGATCAAGGCCATTGAGCAGATCGAAGCACCAAAACGCGTCAAGGATGTACGGAAGCTTGCCGGTTGCGTGGCTGCTCTCAGCAGGTTTATCTCTCGGTCTGCTGAGCGCGCCCTGCCATTTTTCAAAATTTTGAAAAAGGCAGGTCCAATGAAATGGACTCCGAAAGCGGAGGCTGCGCTGCAGGACTTGAAGAGATACCTGTCCTCCACTCCAACACTTGTCGCACCTAAACCGCAAGAGAAGTTGCTGCTGTATATAGCGGCAACCAATCAAGTGGTTAGTGTTGTGTTAGTGGCAGAGAGGGAGGCGGATGACGAGCCAGCAACCGCAGCAAGCACGTCCAGCGACAAGCAGGGGGCTTCCCCGACAAGCTCTGGTCCCGACAAGCATGAATCTGCGCAGATGCAAGAGGAGATACAGAAGAAGATGGTGCAGCGCCCGGTTTACTTTGTCAGTTCCCTCTTGCAGGGGGCTAGGTCAAGGTACTCTGGTGTGCAGAAGTTGCTTTTTGGCCTTCTCATGGCCTCGCGAAAGCTGCGCCATTACTTCCAAGCACATGAGATCACAGTTGTCACTCGCTTTCCGCTGAAGAGGATATTGCAAAATCCAGAAGCAACAGGCAGGATTGTTGAGTGGGCACTGGAACTGTCAAGCTTTGGCCTCAAATTTGAGAGTACATCAACAATCCAAAGCAGAGCATTGGCAGAGTTCATAGCAGAGTGGACGCCAACCCCAGATGAAGAAATTCCGGAGACGAGCATCCCCACCAAGGAAGCAAACAAAGAGTGGCTTATGTACTTTGACGGTGCCTTCTCGCTGCAAGGCGCCGGTGCCGGAGTGCTGCTTATCGCACCCACCGGAGAGCACCTCAAGTACATAGTCCAGATGCACTTTCCCAAGGAGCAAGCGACAAACAATACTGCAGAGTATGAAGGCTTGCTTGCCGGTCTCAGGATCGCGGCGGAACTTGGGATTAAGAAGCTCATTGTTAGGGGTGACTCGCAGCTTGTCGTCCGCCAAGTGAACAAGAACTATCAGAGTTCGTTAATGGAAGCTTACATCGATGAAGTGAGAAAGCTAGAAGAGCACTTTGACGGCCTGCAGATGGAGCACGTCCCAAGAGCTCAGAATGACATTGTCGATGGCCTGTCGAAGTGCGCAGCACTTAAACTACCTGTGGAACCAGGGATTTTTGAGCTCAAGCTGACTCAGCCGTCCGTAACACCACCAACTGGACAGAGCAAGAAAAGGAAGTTGGTTTATGGCGACTATTTCCTGGCAGAGCTTCCCGAAGCCGCCGCTAAGAAAGTCCCCAAGATCAACACCAAAAATGCTGAGGAGCAGTCTGCTCCGGCAAGCCCCAGGGTTTGTTCCGTCGAAGCAGACGCTCCCGACAAGTTTTGCTCCGGAAAGCTTGCCGGGGAACGTCAAGCTCCGGCAGAGCCGCAGGCTCTTGCCGTGGAAGCAGATGTTCCCGCGGCAGCAGAATTGCCTTTAGTCCTTGTTGTCGAGCCACAGGCTCAAACATGGGCGCAGCAGATTGTCCGTTTCCTTCAAACAGGAGAACTTCCCGAAGAGCAAGAAGAAGCAGAAAGAGTAGCCCGGAAGTCTAGTATGTACCAGTTCGCCGATAACACACTGTGCAGAAGAAGACTCAACGGTGTGAAATTGAAGTGTATTCCCCGGGAAGATGGACAGAAGCTGTTGGCAGAGATACATGGAGGCATATGTGGTCGCCACATTGGCGCAAGAGCTCTTGTCGGAAAAGCATTCCGGCAAGGCTTCTTCTGGCCGACAGCCCTCCAGGATGCAACTGCACAAGTAACCAAGTGTGAAGCGTGCCAGTTCCATTCCAAGCATATACACCAGCCAGCTCAAGCTCTCCAGACGATCCCTTTATCCTGGCCATTTTCGGTCTGCGGGCTCGATATCCTCGGCCCCTTTCCCCGAGCTGTCGGGGGCTTCGAGCACTTGTACGTTGCAATCGACAAGTTCACAAAGTGGCCGGAAGTGGAACCAGTGAGGAAGGTGACGGCACAGTCAGCAGTCAAGTTCTTCAGGTCGATTGATTGCCGTTTCGGGGTCCCTAACAGGATAATCACCGACGACGGTACACAATTTATGAGCCGCACCTTCATGCAGTACGTCCAATATCTTGGCGCCAAGGTCTGCTTCGCTTCTGTTGCTCACCCGAGAAGCAACGGTCAAGCGGAGAGGGCAAATGCTAAAGTGCTGCGCGGGCTCAAGACCAGAACTTTCGACAGGCTGCACAAGTGCGGAAGAAACTGGATCGAGGAGCTTCCGGTGGTTCTTTGGTCGATCAGGACGACGGCAAATCGAGCCACCGGCCAGAACCTTTCGCTCTAGTCTATGGAGAAGAGGCAGTTATCCCCACGGAACTCGTATACGGGTCACCTCGAGTGCTCGCTTATGATGAGCTTGAGCAAGAGCAGCTGCGTGAAGATGACACGCTGCTCCTTGAGGAAGATCGTCTTCAGGCTGCTGTACGAGCTGCTCGCTACCAGCAAGCTTTGCGCCGCTACCATAGCCGCAAAGTTAAAGCCAGAAGCTTCGAGGAAGGCGACCTTGTTCTTCGGCGCGTTTAGTCCGCCAAGAATTCCAACAAGTTGACGCCGAAGTGGGAAGGCCCTTACCGGGTGAAACGAGTCACTAGGCCTGGCGCTGTCCGCCTTGAGACCGAAGATGGCATTCCGGTGAGCAACTCCTGGAATATTGAGCATCTTCGTAAGTTTTACCCGTAAGGCGCGATTGTCGGACCCTGTCCGGCAACCACCCTTTTGTACAAGTCTTGCCGCTGTTGCATGTAATCCTTTGTACAAAGCCAGGCGCAGACCCTAAGCACAAGTAAATGAAGCGTTAGCGCCCTAAGTTATAGCATGCATGCTAGATCGAGTCTCGTCCTTGGTTAGGGTTGATAGTGCTTAACAGCGGCTAACCCCTAGCTTAGAGGTCGAGTGTGCGTCCCTTTGCCTTTCTTTCGTTTCCCTTGGTTCGCAAGGCTCGCATATCCTGGCCGGACCGCTTGAGGATGAAAAGGAGAAGAAGGACGTACCGGCATCTGGAGCCCGGCAAGCCAGTGTTGCCGGGGGCTGCAAGTACCAAGATTCTCCCACGGCAAGCCAGGGTTGCCGGGGGCTGCAATCTCAGATAAGTCTTTCATCCCTCATCATGCATTCTTTTATGGACTGGGGAATACGAAACCTCGTTTCTTCCTGAAAACTACCGTGCTCCCTTAACTCTAGGCCCTGGGGCTCGTTCCTGGGGCCAAGTTTGGTCGTAGTCGCGGCAGCAAAGGGATGAAACGAGGGGCCCGCACCCGCCTCGTCCCTGCCTCCGTCAAAAGTGTGAGAAAGGTCGAGCGACGTGGGAAGACGGCAGGGCCTGTTGCTGGGAGAAGAAGTGTCTATCTGAAAGATACCAAGGATTTGCTCCTTGACGTGGGTTCTACCCGCGAGACAAATGACCCGGCAAACATCCCCTTTTCATTAAAAAACATTCCACTCAGGTACAGTCCATAGAGGATGAAAAACATGAAAGAGAGGATTACAAGTTTTAAATGCAACTAAGGCCCGAAGGCTTATAAATTAAAAAGATAAGATGCCCGTAATCCCTTTCCTGTCCCTCTCTTCAGGAGGTAGGTCAAGGAGGCGAAAAGGGCAAAAGGGGCGCCTAGGCGAGCTACGGGTGCCAGAAGACACCAAGAGAACATCCCGGGGGGCGTCCAAAGGCTGGACGGTGATGGCGGCGCCGGAAGCGGGGCTCGAAGACGAGGCGGCAGGACGTCAGCACGCTGTCGAGGGCACCACGCCCTCATACTCCGACTTGACGGCCTTGCCGCTAGCCCTCTTCCTCTTCCGCAGCCTCCCTACGCCAGCCGCCCAAGGAGACGACCCCGGGGAGTTCAAGGAGCCGGCGACAGGGATGATGGGGTCGCCAGTGCCGCACGGAGCGGCGCCCGACACCTAGTCGGATCCGTCATCCTGCCGCCCGCTACCCTCGTCGTCGTTGTTGCTCTCCTCCTCGTCACTCTCGCTCGAGGAGGAGCCTTCGCTATCGGAGGAGCTGTCCACGCAGCACTTTGCCCGAGTGCCGAAGCACCCGAAGACCTTGACGGAGAGGCGATCGCCCTCCATCAACTTAAAATGGAGGGTGAGCCCCCCCATCAGGCTGTGGATACGGGCGAACGTCTTCCACCCTCGACCAAGATACATCACATTGGGGGCTGGGAATTCAATGCGGACTCGCGTGTCGTTGATCCCACAGCCCCTCATGTGTAGTCTCAGTGTCTCGGGCGGGTCCAACTCCATCGCGCTCGCAAACGGAGCAGGGAGTCGGAGGCGACGACGAGGCGCCTGTTGGGGAACATTGCAGAAAACAAAAATTTTCCTACTCGTTTCACCAAGATCCATCTAGGAGTTCATCTAGTAACGAGTCATCAGATGCATCTACATACCTTTGTAGATCGCGTGCGGAAGCGTTCAAAGAACGGGGATGATGTAGTCGAACACGACGTGATCCAAATCACCGATGACCAAGTGCCGAACGGACGGCACCTCCGCGTTCAACACACGTACGGGACGGGAGACGTCTCCTACTTCTTGATCCAGCAAGGGGAAGGAGAGGTTGGTGATGATCCAGCAGCATGACGGCGTGGTGGTGGATGCAGGGCGTCACAGTAGCAGGGCTTCGCCTATACTACAAGAGAGAGAGAGATGTAACAGGGAGAGCGGGAAGCACCAAAAGCGTAGCCTCAAGTCCCTCCTCTCCCCCACTATATATAGGGGTGCCAAGGGGGGGGCGCCGGCCCTAGGAGATGGATCTCCTAGGGGGCGGCGGCCAAGGGTGGGGGGCTTGCCCCCCAAGGCAAGGGGGCGCCCCTCCTTTAGGGTTTCCCCTAACCCTAGGCGCATGGGCCCCTTAGGGGTGGTGCCCCAGCCCACTAAGGGCTGGGTTCCTTCCCACTTCAGCCCATGGGGCCCTCCGGGATAGGTGGCCCCACCCGGTGGACCCCCGGGACCCTTCCGGTGGTCCCGGTACAATACCGGTAACTCCGAAACTTGTCCCGATGGCCGAAACAGCACTTCCTATATATAATTCTTTACCTCCGGACCATTCCGGAACTCCTCATGACGTCCGGGGTCTCATCCGGGACTCCAAACAACATTTGGGTTACTGCATATACATATCTTCACAACCCTAGCGTCACCGAACCTTAAGTGTGTAGACCCTACGGGTTCGGGAGACATGTAGACATGACCGAGACGACTCTCCGGTCAATAACCAACAGCGGGATCTGGATACCCATGTTGGCTCCCACATGCTCCATGATGATCTCATCGGATGAACCATGATGTCGAGGATTCAATCAACCCCGTATGCAATTCCCTTTGTCAATCGATATATTACTTGCCCGAGATTCGATCGTCGGTATCCCAATACCTCGTTCAATCTCGTTACCGGCAAGTCACTTTACTCGTACCGTAATGCATGATCCCGTGACCAGACACTTGGTCACTTTGAGCTCATTATGATGATGCATTACCGAGTGGGCCCAGTGATACCTCTCCGTCATACGGAGTGACAAATCCCAGCCTTGATCCGTGTCAACCCAACAGACACTTTCGGAGATACCCGTAGTCTACCTTTATAGTCACCCAGTTACGTTGTGACGTTTGGTATACCCAAAGCACTCCTACGGTATCCGGGAGTTACACGATCTCATGGTCTAAGGAAAAGATACTTGACATTGCAAAACTCTAGCAAACGAACTATACGATCTTTATGCTATGTTTAGGATTGGGTCTTGTCCATCACATCATTCTCTTAATGATGTGATCTCGTTATCAATGACATTCAATGTCCATAGCCAGGAAACCATGACTATCTGTTGATCAATGAGCTAGTCAACTAGAGGCTTACTAGGGACATGTTGGTGTCTGTTATTCACACATGTATTACGATTTCCGGATAACACAATTATAGCATGAATAAAGACAATTACCATGAACAAGGAAATATAATAATAATGCTTTTATTATTGCCTCTAGGGCATATTTCCAACAGTCTCCCACTTGCACTAGAGTCAATAATCTAGTTACATTGTGATGAATCGAACACCCATTGAATTCTTGTGTTGATCATGTTTTTCCCTAGGGAGAGGTTTAGTCAACGGATCTGCTACATTCAGGTCCGTATGTACTTTACAAATATCTATGTCTCCATCTTGAACATTTTCATGAATGGAGTTGAAGCGATGCTTGATGTGCCTTGTCTTCTTGTGAAACCTGGGCTCCTTGGCAAGTGCAATAGCTCCAGTGTTGTCACAGAAGAGCTTGATCGGCCCCGAC
This sequence comes from Triticum monococcum, assembly GCA_034509565.1. Lineage (NCBI taxonomy): Eukaryota > Viridiplantae > Streptophyta > Magnoliopsida > Poales > Poaceae > Triticum > Triticum monococcum. Next base: position 749,542,371 of record CM067843.1, on the reverse strand, counting down.
GCATTGGGTATGACTCCGAGGTCGGTGATGAACTCCTTCACCCAAATTGCTTCATGTGCTGCCTCCGAGGCTGCCATGTACTCCGCTTCACATGTAGATCCCGCCACGACGCTCTGCTTGCAACTGCACCAGCTTACTGCCCCACCATTCAAAATATACACGTATCCGGTTTGTGACTTTGAGTCATCCAGATCTGTGTCGAAGCTAGCGTCGACGTAACCCTTTACGACGAGCTCTTCGTCACCTCCATAAACGAGAAACATCTCCTTAGTCCTTTTCAGGTACTTCAGGATATTCTTGACCGCTGTCCAGTGTTCCTTGCCGGGATTACTTTGGTACCTTCCTACCAAACTTACGGCAAGGTTTACATCAGGTCTGGTACACAGCATGGCATACATAATAGAGCCTATGGCTGAGGCATAGGGGATGACACTCATCTCTTCTATTTCTTCTGCCGTGGTCGGACTTTGAGCCAAGCTCAATTTCATACCTTGCAGTACAGGCAAGAACCCCTTCTTAGACTGATCCATATTAAACTTCTTCAATATCTTATCAAGGTATGTGCTTTGTGAAAGACCTATGAGGCGTCTCGATCTATCTCTATAGATCTTGATGCCTAATATATAAGCAGCTTCTCCAATGTCCTTCATTGAAAAACTCTTATTCAAGTAGGCCTTGATGCTGTCCAAGAGTTCTATATCATTTCCCATCAAAAGTATGTCATCTACATATAGTATGAGAAATGCTACAGAGCTCCCACTCACTTTCTTGTAAACACAGGCTTCTCCATAAGTCTGCGTAAACCCAAACGCTTTGATCATCTCATCAAAGCGAATGTTCCAACTCCGAGATGCTTGCACCAGCCCATAAATCGAGCATTGGAGCTTGCATACTTTGTCAGCATTCTTAGGATCGACAAAACCTTCCGGCCGCATCATATACAATTCTTCCTTAAGGTAACCACTAAGGAATGCTGTTTTGACGTCCATTTGCCATATTTCATAATCGTAGAATGCGGCAATTGCTAACATGATTCGGACGGACTTTAGCTTCGCTATCGGTGAGAAAGTCTCATCGTAGTCAACCCCTTGAACTTGTCGATAACCCTTAGCGACAAGCCGAGCTTTATAGATGGTCACATTACCATCCGCGTCTGTCTTCTTCTTAAAGATCCATTTATTTTCTATGGCTCACCGTTCAACGGGCAAGTCAGTCAAAGTCCATACTTCGTTTTCATACATGGACCCTATCTCGGATTTCATGGCTTCTAACCATTTGTCGGAATCCGGGCCCGCCATCGCTTCTTCATAGTTCGAAGGTTCACCGTTGTCTAACAACATGATTTCCAAGACAGGGTTGCCGTACCACTCTGGTGCGGAACGTGTCCTTGTGGACCTTCGAATTTCAGTAGGAGCTAGATCAGAAGTATCTTGATCATTATCATTAACTTCCTCTCTAGTCGGTGCTGGCACCTCAGGAACATTTTCTTGAGTTGCACCATTTTCCGGTTCAAGAGGCAATACTTCATCAAGTTCTACTTTCCTCCCACTTACTTCTTTTGAGAGAAACTCCTTCTCTAGAAAGGATCCATTCTTGGCAACAAAGACCTTGCCTTCGGATCTGAGGTAGAAGGTATACCCAATAGTTTCTTTAGGGTATCCTATGAAGACGCATTTTTCCGACTTGGGTTCGAGCTTTTCAGGTTGAAGTTTCTTGACATAAGCATCGCATCCCCAAACTTTTAGAAACGACAGCTTAGGTTTCTTCCCAAACCACAATTCATACGGTGTCGTCTCAACGGATTTCGACGGAGCCCTATTTAAAGTGAATGCGGCAGTCTCTAAAGCATAGCCCCAAAAAGATAGCGGTAAATCGGTAAGAGACATCATAGACCGCACCATATCTAATAGAGTGCGGTTACGATGTTCGGACACACCCTTACGCTGAGGTGTTCCAGGCGGTGTTAGTTGTGAAACTATTCCACATTTTCTCAAGTGTGTGCCAAATTCGTGACTCAAGTATTCTCCTCCACGATCTGATCGTAGAAACTTGATTTTCCTGTCACGTTGATTCTCAACCTCACTCTGAAATTCCTTAAACTTTTCAAAGGTTTCAGACTTGTGTTTCATTAAGTAGACATACCCATATCTACTCAAGTCATCAGTGAGAGTGAGAACATAACGATAGCCACCGCGAGCCTCAATACTCATTGGACCGCACACATTAGTATGTATGATTTCCAATAAGTTGGTCGCTCGCTCCATTGTTCCTGAGAACGGAGTCTTGGTCATTTTACCCATGAGGCATGGTTCGCACGTGTCAAATGATTCATAATCAAGAGACTCTAAAAGTCCATCTGTATGGAGCTTCTTCATGCGTTTGACACCTATGTGACCAAGGCGGCAGTGCCACAAGTATGTGGGACTATCATTATCAACCTTACATCTTTTGGTATTCACACTATGAACATGTGTAGCATTACGCTCGAGATTCATTAAGAATAAACCATTCACCATAGGAGCATGACCATAAAACATATCTCTCATATAAATGGCACAACCATTATTCTCAGATTTAAATGAGTAGCCATCTCGAATTAAACGAGATCCCGATACAATGTTCATGCTCAAAGCTGGCACTAAATAACAATTATTGAGGTTTAAAACTAATCCCGTAGGTAAATGAAGAGGCAGTGTGCCGACGGCGATCACATCGACCTTGGAACCATTCCCGACGCGCATCGTCACCTCGTCCTTCGCCAGTCTTCGTTTATTCCGCAGCTCCTGCTTTGAGTTACAAATGTGAGCAACTGCACCGGTATCAAATACCCAAGAGCTACTATGAGTACTGGTTAGGTACACATCAATTACATGTATATCACATATACCTTTTGTTTTGCCGGCCTTCTTGTCCGCTAAGTATTTGGGGCAATTCCGCTTCCAGTGACCACTTCCCTTGCAATAAAAACACTCAGTCTCGGGCTTGGGTCCATTCTTTGGCTTCTTCCTGGCAGCTTGCTTGCCAGGCGCGGCAACTTCCTTGCCGTCCTTCTTGAAGTTCTTTTTACCCTTACCCTTCTTGAACTTAGTGGTTTTATTCACCATCAACACTTGATGTTCCTTCTTGACTTCTACCTCTGCTGATTTCAGCATAGCAAATACTTCAGGAATGGTCTTTTCCATCCCCTGCATATTGAAGTTCATCACAAAGCTCTTGTAGCTCGGTGGAAGTGACTGGAGGATTCTGTCAATGACCGCATCATCCGGGAGATTAACTCCCAGCTGAGTCAAGCGGTTATGCAACCCAGACATAGTGAGTATGTGCTCACTGACAGAACTGTTTTCCTCCATCTTACAGCTGAAGAATTTGTCGGAGACTTGATATCTCTCGACCTGGGCATGAGCTTGAAAAACCATTTTCAGCTCTTCGAACATCTCATATGCTCCGTGTCTCTCAAAACGTTTTTGGAGCCCCGGCTCTAAGCTGTAAAGCATGCCGCATTGAATGAGGGAGTAGTCATCGGTACGTGCCTGCCAAGCGTTCATAACGTCTTGTTCAGCAGGGAGGACAGGTGCGTCACCCAGCGGTGCTTGTAGGACATAATCTTTCTTGGCAGCTATGAGGATGATCCTCAGGTTCCGGACCCAGTCCGTGTGGTTGCTGCCATCGTCTTTCAGCTTGGTTTTCTCTAGGAACGCGTTGAAGTTGAGGACTACATTGGCCATTTGATCTACAAGACATATTGTAAATATTTTAGACTAAGTTCATGATAATTAAGTTCATCAAATCAAATTATTTATGAACTCCCACTTAGATAGACATCCCTCTTCTAGTCATCTAAGTATAACATGATCCGAGTTAACTAGGCCGTGTCCGATCATCACGTGAGACAGACTAGTCAACATCGGTGAACATCTTCATGTTGATCGTATCTTCTATACGACTCATGCTCGACCTTTCGGTCTTCTGTGTTCCGAGGCCATGTCTGTACATGCTAGGCTCGTCAAGTCAACCTAAGTGTTTGCATGTGTAAATCTGTCTTACACCCGTTGTATGTGAACGTTAGAATCTATCACACCCGATCATCACGTGGTGCTTCGAAACAACGAACTGTCGCAACGGTGCACAGTTAGGGGGAACACTTCTTGAAATTATTATGAGGGATCATCTTATTTACTACCGTCGTTCTAAGTAAACAAGATGCAAAAACATGATAAACATCACATGCAATCAAATAATAAACGTGACATGATATGGCCAATATCACATAGCTCCTTTGATCTCCATCTTGGGGCTCCATGATCATCTTGTCACCGGCTTGACACCATGATCTCCATCATCATGATCTCCATCATCGTGTCTCCATGAAGTTGCTCGCCAACTATTACTTCTACTACTACGGCTAACGCGTTTAGCAATAAAGTAAAGTAATTTACATGGCGTTTCTCAATGACACGCAGGTCATATAAAAGAATAAAGACAACTCCTATGGCTCCTGCCGGTTGTCATACTCATCGACATGCAAGTCGTGATTCCTATTACAATAGCATGAACATCTCATACATCACATATAGATCATTCATCATTCATCACAACTTTGGCCATATCATATCACAAAGCACTTGCTGCAAAAACAAGTTAGACGTCCTCTAATTGTTGTTGCAAGTTTTACGTGGCTGAATTAGGGTTCTAGCAAGAACGTTTTCTTACCTACGTGAAAGCCACAACGTGATTTGTCAACTTCTATTTACCCTTCATAAGGACCCTGTTCATCGAATCCGCTCCAACTAAAGTAGGAGAGACAGACACCCGCCAGCCACCTTATGCAACTAGTGCATGTTAGTCGGTGGAACCGGTCTCACGTAAGCGTACGTGTAAGGTTGGTCCGGGCCGCTTCATCCCACAATACCGCTGAAGCAAGAAAAGACTAGTAGCGGCAAGAAAGTTGACAAATCCACGCCCACAACAAAGTGTGTTCTACTCGCGCAAGAAGAACTACGCATAGACCTAGCTCATGATGCCACTGTTGGGGAACGTTGCAGAAAACAAAAATTTTCCTACTCGTTTCACCAAGATCCATCTAGGAGTTCATCTAGTAACGAGTCATCAGATGCATCTACATACCTTTGTAGATTGCGTGCGGAAGCGTTCAAAGAACGGGGATGATGTAGTCGAACACGACGTGATCCAAATCACCGATGACCAAGTGCCGAACGGACGGCACCTCCGTGTTCAACACACGTACGGGATGGGAGACGTCTCCTCCTTCTTGATCCAGCAAGGGGAAGGAGAGGTTGGTGATGATCCAGCAGCACGACGGCGTGGTGGTGGATGCAGGGCGTCACAGTAGCAGGGCTTCGCCTATACTACAAGAGAGAGAGAGATGTAACAGGGAGAGAGGGAAGCACCAAAAGCGTAGCCTCAAGTACCTCCTCTCCCCCACTATATATAGGGGTGCCAAGGGGGGGGCGCCGGCCCTAGGAGATGGATCTCCTAGGGGGGGCGGCGGCCAAGGGTGGGGGGCTTGCCCCCCAAGGCAAGGGGGCGCCCCCCCTTTAGGGTTTCCCCTAACCCTAGGCGCATGGGCCCCTTAGGGGTGGCGCCCCAGCCCACTAAGGGCTGGGTTCCTTCCCACTTCAGCCCATGGGGCCCTCCGGGATAGGTGGCCCCACCCGGTGGACCCCCGGGACCCTTCCGGTGGTCCCGGTACAATACCGGTAACTCCGAAACTTGTCCCGATGGCCGAAACAGCACTTCCTATATATAATTCTTTACCTCCGGACCATTCCGGAACTCCTCGTGACGTCCGGGATCTCATCCGGGACTCCGAACAACATTCGGGTTACTGCATATACATATCTTCACAACCCTAGCGTCACCGAACCTTAAGTGTGTAGACCCTACGGGTTCGGGAGACATGTAGACATGACCGAGACGACTCTCCGGTCAATAACCAACAGCGGGATCTGGATACCCATGTTGGCTCCCACATGCTCCACGATGATCTCATCGGATGAACCACGATGTCGAGGATTCAATCAACCCCGTATGCAATTCCCTTTGTCAATCGATATATTACTTGCCCGAGATTCGATCGTCGGTATCCCAAAGCACTCCTACGGTATCCGGGAGTTACACGATCTCATGGTCTAAGGAAAAGATACTTGACATTGCAAAACTCTAGCAAACGAACTATACGATCTTTATGCTATGTTTAGGATTGGGTCTTGTCCATCACATCATTCTCTTAATGATGTGATCTCGTTATCAATGACATTCAATGTCCATAGCCAGGAAACCATGACTATCTGTTGATCAACGAGCTAGTCAACTAGAGGCTTACTAGGGACATGTTGGTGTCTGTTATTCACACATGTATTACGATTTCCGGATAACACAATTATAGCATGAATAAAGACAATTACCATGAACAAGGAAATATAATAATAATGCTTTTATTATTGCCTCTAGGGCATATTTCCAACAGCGCCGGGGGCAGCCTAACGAAGAACTCGCAAGGGTCGTCCCCAATATGGACCGCCGTGGGAAGAGGAACCGCCGGCGGAGGCGAAGCCGGCGCGCCGCCCCGTCCACCTCTTCCCCGAGCGCCTCGACCTCGTCCTCGACCTCGTCCACGACCTCGCCCCCTCCCTCTTCCCCTTACGGCTGGCTCTGCCACCACGGGTGCGGGAGAGGGAGGGATGCGCTGTCTGGCGGCGACCCTCGCCACCACCGATGAAGGACCAGGGTTCCCTTTCTCCATGGCGAATGAGAGAAAGGGGAGCAGAAGCTGAACGAAGGAGGAGATGAGAGAATGCGGCTTCCGTCCTCCCCTCCCGCTCTTTATAAAGGAGCGAGGTGGGGGGCTCAGCCGCCCCGCTCAGCGAATCAAGACACGGGAAGAGCAGGGAGTTGGGGCCGACCCGCTGCCTCGACCCGCGACGGCCCAATCTCCCGCCTCCACCGTCCGCGACCCCAAGCGCATGGGAGCCGCGTGGCAGGCGTGCAGAACCGAGGCGATGGATGAGGCGACCTCTCCCCACCTCGTGATCGTGGGGAGTGGACGCCTCGAAAACCGTGCATCGGCCCGTCCGGTAAATGAACCACGCCTCCCTCCATTTATGGGGGGGCGCTAACCGTCCCCTTTACCACGATGTGACGCATACACGCAGGGCTTAGCCCCGTGCACGCCGCCCACATCACGCACGACGCCGCGTTCGACGCGTGCCGCTCGGGGAGGGCGCGGTGAATGCGGAGTCAGATACAGCGTGACCCAGGCCGCGCGTGCCCGTGCACTGTTTTGGGCCTGGCCCAACAGCGCTCGGCACCGTGTATGGCCCAGGCCCGGGGGCTCCTGTCGGTGTACTAAATTAGGGGTACCTTAGTATCCCGAACTTCTGCACGGGCAGTCGCAGCACCCCGCGGCAAGGCTTGCCGGGTGACTGCCAAGGTCCTCCGTGGTTCCTTTGGAGCCATTCAAGAACAAAGTATTCGAGCCAAGGCGCAAGGCCCCGGCAAGAGGAGCTTGCCGGGAAGGCCACTCGAAGCACAAAGACCCCGGCAAGAGGAGCTTGCCGGGAAGACCAACCAAGGCATCTCGAGAAGCTTGCCGCGATGCGATGCGCGCCCCGGCAAGACCCGGTGAGCGACAAGCTCCCAGACGCGACAAGACCCGGTGAGCGACAAGCTCCCGGACGCGACAAGACAACATCCGCGGCAAGGCGCTTGCCGCGGCAAGCTACTACTCCGCAGCCCGCGCTCCAGCTCACCCACCAACGTGTCGCTCTAGGACCGTTCCTGGCGTACGTGGCGGGAGGCTGTGCAGCCAGGGGCATGCGGTGGCAAGCAGGCGCTGACAAGATAGCCATCGTGGCAAACGGTGGCGCCCCTGGCGGTCCCTTTCTACACCGTCTAGGCGACGCAGACAGGCATTGAATGCCTTTGTCCCCTGCCGTCAGGGTTAGGTATGATACAACTGTAGTAAGCGGTGGCGCCAACCACCACCTCTTTTACCTTTTTACCCTCATCTCTGTTGCCACCTGTCGGTGACCCCTTTGACATATAAAAGGAGGCCCATGCGCAACAGGGGCGGGGGGAGGGACGATCATTCTCACGCTCGGTCTCGTTAGCCACCCAAGTGTACTGTAGCATTCGTTGCTCCCGAGCAAGAACACAATACAAATCAAAGCAGGAGTAGGGTTTTACGCATCCGTGCGGCCCGAACCTGGGTAAACCGATCACGTCGCTCGTGTGCTTCGCCTCGATCTGCTCTTCGTGCACTCTCCGCCCCCTGCCGAACCGAAAGGGGCCCCGGTCCGCCGTGGTCCCATAGGTGTCCGTCGGGATCAGTCACCCCCGACATCTTTGGCGCGCCAGGTAGGGGGTGCATCGAGGCTGTGTGAACCTTGTCCGGCGTTCGCACGAGCCGAATCTTCGTCATCTTCATCAACATGCCGCCGAAGAAGATTTCGGAGGCAGCTGCCCCGTCTGCGCCGAGCCCACCATCGCCGGAGCGAACGGCTGGTGGGGTAGATGCCGGCGGGAGAACGGGCGCCGACGAGGAGGCTCATGGTGCTGCCAGGTCCAAGGACAAGATTGCGCTGCACATCGGCGGCGCGGTCGGCTCCCACAACGACCGGGCGCACTCCAAGACCTCGGCGTCCGTACATGCACCGCGCCCATCTCAGGAGGCGCGGGACCAGCAGCGTCATGGTACTCACGGTACCACACGTTTGTTGGGCCAAGATCAAGCTGGCAGATCCCGGAGCGCTCGAGACCAACATGCGCGCCAACATGCTGGCGCGAGCGTGGCTCGGTCGCTTGGACGAGATATTGCTCCTTCTAACGTAGTTAGAAGTCCGAGCATATCTCGCTCCTCGCACCGTTCGCCGCCGCCACCCGCCACTCCGGCAGAAGCATTGGCACGGGCCCAACTGCTCCTAGATTACCCCCCAGTGCCAGAAAAGATCGATGACTGGAGGGCCACTATCCAGAGCCTCATCGGCTTCGCCAACGGCGACGACCCACGGCAGCCGAGCGCATCGCAGCTGCGGCAGGTCAGTCAGGCGCGAGCCGGTGGCGACAAGACCGGCGAGGGTGCGACCACTGTGCACTCTCCGCCTAGAAGGCCAAGATCGCCGACTCGCCGGATCCACCTCAACAGCGACTCCACTGCGTCATCGGATCCGCGAGCTCGTCGCGATCAGCGCCAAGTTCTTCATGAGAGACAGCAAGAGGACGCTCGGACGCGCATCGAGCGTTGAAGAGAAGCGCGGCGTCAATCAGACCTGCGCGCTGGGCCTTCTGTTGACATGCACGCGCCCGGAGAACCGGGCCACTTGCCGTACGCGGTAGGTTGCCCTGCGTTTACCCGTGAGCTGCGGCAAGTCTAGTGGCCCAGCCAGAAGCATTTCAAGCCAGACGTACCGGAGAAGTACGACGGCAAGTCGCACCCGTCAGAGTTCCTCAGCATCTACACCATTGCGGTGCAAGCTGCTGGGGGGCGAGATGACAAGGTCCTTGCCAACTACTTCCCGCTGGTGCTCAAGCCCGAAGTCAGATCCTGGCTCATGCACTTGCCGGACAACTCCGTATCCTCTTGGGCAGACCTTTGCCATCAGTTTGTCGGCGCCTTTATAGGCGGCCACAAACCACATGGCCAGGAAAGTGATCTTCACCTGCTTGCCCAGAAGGAAGGAGAGCCCCTGCGCAAGTATATCCAGAGATTCAGCCGTGTACAATGCAACATCCCAGACATCCACCTGGCGCGCCAAAGATGTCAGGGGTGACTGATCCCCACGGACACCTATGGGACCATGGCGGACCGGGGCCCCTTTAGGTTCGGCAGGGGGCGGAGAGTGCACGAAGAGCAGATCGAGGCGAAGCACACGAGCGACGCGATCGGTTTACCCAGGTTCGGGCCGCACGGATGCGTAAAACCCTACTCCTGCTTTGATTTGTATTGTGTTCTTGCTCAGGAGCAACGAATGCTACAGTACACTTGGGTGGCTAACGAGACCGAGCGTGAGAATGATCGTCCCTCCCCCCGCCCCTGTTGCGCATGGGCCTCCTTTTATATGTCAAAGGGGTCACCGACAGGTGGCAACAGAGATGAGGGTAAAAAGGTAAAAGAGGTGGTGGTTGGCGCCACCGCTTACTACAGTTGTATCATACCTAACCCTGACGGCAGGGGACAAAGGCATTAAATGCCTGTCTGCGTCGCCTAGACGGTGTAGAAAGGGACCGCCAGGGGCGCCACCGTTTGCCACGATGGCTATCTTGTCAGCGCCTGCTTGCCACCGCATGCCCCTGGCTGCACAGCCTCCCGCCACGTACGCCAGGAACGGTCCCAGAGCGACACGTTGGTGGGTGAGCTGGAGCGCGGGCTGCGGAGTAGTAGCTTGCCGCGGCAAGCGCCTTGCCGCGGATGTTGTCTTGTCGCGTCCGGGAGCTTGTCGCTCACCGGGTCTTGTCGCGTCCGGGAGCTTGTCGCTCACCGGGTCTTGCCGGGACGCGCAGCGTGTCGCGGCAAGCTTCTCGAGATGCCTTGGTTGGTCTTCCCGGCAAGCTCCTCTTGCCGGGGTCTTTGTGCTTCGAGTGGCCTTCCCGGCAAGCTCCTCTTGCCGGGGCCTTGCGCCTTGGCTCGAATACTTTGTTCTTGAATGGCTCCAAAGGAACCACGGAGGACCTTGGCGGTCACCCGGCAAGCCTTGCCGCGGGGTGCTGCGACTGCCCGTGCACAAGTTCAGGATACTAAGGTACCCCTACTTTAGTACACCGACACACTAATAATAACAGGATATATCTTTTTCTCATCAAGATAAGCATATTTAAGAGTATCAGGCAACGGTTTAAGCTCAAACACGGGATCACCTTTGGGAGGAGGAGGATCCCCTAGGATTTCAACAGGCAAATTATGTTTCAGAATAGGTTCCTGTTTAAAGAATACTTCATCTATTTCCCTTCTTTCATTCATAAACATATCATTTTCATGGTCTAGCAAATATTGTTCTAAAGGATCACTAGGAGGTACGGCAATAGAAGCAAGACCAATAATTTCATCCTTACTAGGTAATTCGTCTTCACGGTGTTGTCTACTAAATTTAGAGAAATTAAATTCATGAGACATATCATCTAAACCGATAGTAACAACATCCTTTTTGCAATCTATCTTAGCATTAACAGTGTTTAAGAAGGGTCTACCAAATATAATGGGACAAAATCTATCTTGTGAGGAACCAAGAACAAGAAAATCAGCAGGATATTTAGTTTTCCCACATAAGACTTCAACATCTCTAACAATTCCCATTGGTGAAATAGTATCTCTATTGGCAAGTTTAATTGTGACATCAATACCTTCTATCTCAGCAGGTGCAATATCATGCATAATTTCTTTGTATAAGTCGTAAGGTATTGCACTAGAACTAGCACCCATATCACATAAGCCATGATAACAATGATCTCCTATTTTAACAGAAATAACAGGCATGCCTACCACACGTCTCTTTTATCTTTAGCACAAGGTTTGGCAATTCTAGCAGTCTCATCAAGGAAATGAATAACATGCCCATCAATATTATCAAACAAGAGATCTTTAACAATAGCAATATCAGGTTCAACTTTAATTTGCTCAGAAGGTGTATAAGTTTTAATATTGCTTTTACGAACCACAGTTGAAGCTTTAGCATGATCCTTTATCCTAACAGGGAAAGGTGGTTTCTCAACATAAGAAGTAGGAACAATAGGATCATTATAAGTGATAGTATTTTCTTCAACTTTAATATGTGCAGCTACTTTTACTTCTATGGGAGGATGATATGTAAACCACTTCTCCTTGGGGAGATCAACATAAGTAGCAAAAGATTCACAGAAAGAAGCTACTATCTCATAGTCAATTCCATATTTAGTGCCAAATTTACGGAAAACATCGGTATCCATAAAAGATTTAACACAATCAAACTTAGGTGTCATACCTGACTCTTTACCTTCGTCGAGGTCCCAATCTTCAGATTTGAGTTTAATTCTTTCCAATAAATCCCATTTGAATTCAATAGTCTTCGTCATAAAAGATCCAGCACAAGAAGTATCGAGCATGGTGCGATTGTTATCAGAAAGCCGAGCATATAAATTTTGAATAATCATCTCTCTTGAGAGCTTGTGATTGGGGCATGAATATAACATTGATTTAAGCCTCCCCCAAGCTTGAGCGATGCTTTCTCCTTCGTGAGGCCAAAAATTATATATATAATTGCGATCACGATGAACAAGATGCATAGGATAAAACTTCTGATGAAATTCCAATTTCAATTGTTTGTAGTTCCATGACCCCGTATCATCACATAGCCTATACCATGTCAATGCATCTTCCTTCAAAGATAAAGGGAAGACCTTCTTCTTAACAACATCTTCGGGTACACCTGCAAGCTTAAATAATCCACAAACTTCATCCACATATATTAGGTGCTCATCAGGATGAATTGTTTCGTCTCCTGTAAAAGGATTAGCTAGCAGTTTTTCTATCATACCCGAAGGAATCTCAAAGCAGACATTTTCATTTTCAGTAGGTTCAGTAGGTTGAGGAGCAACTCTTTGCTCTACTGGTCGGGGTGAAGATACCCCGAACAAGCCCCTCAGAGGATTACTTTCCATAGTAACAAGTGACAGTAAATTTCAACACACTATATAAATTTTTCCTTACCAAATTCCACCTACCAAAGCCGCTTCACTCCCCGGCAACGGTGCCAGAAAAGAGTATTGATGACCCACAAGTATAGGGGATCTATCGTAGTCCTTTCGATAAGTAAGAGTGTCGAACCCAACGAGGAGCAGAAGGAAATGATAAGCGGTTTCCAGCAAGGTATTCTCTGCAAGTACTAAAATAAGTGGTAACAGATAGTTTTGTGATAGGATAATTTGCAACGAGCAACAAGTAACAAAAGTAAATAAAGTGCAGCAAGGTGGCCCAATCCTTTTTGTAGCAAAGGACAAGCCTGGACAAACTCTTATATAGAGAAAAGTGCTCCCGAGGACACATGGGAATATCGTCAAGCTAGTTTTCATCACGTTCATATGATTCGCGTTCGGTACTTTGATAATTTGGTATGTGGGTGGACCGGTGCTTGGGTGTTGTCCTTACTTGGACAAGCATCCCACTTATGATTAACCTATATTGCAAGCACCCGCAACTACAACAAAAGTATTAAGGTAAACCTAATCATAGCATGAAACATATGGATCCAAATCAGCCCCTTACAAAGCAACGCATAAACTAGGGTTTAAGCTTCTGTCACTCTAGCAACCCATCATCTACTTATTACTTCCCAGTGCCTTCCTCTAGGCCCAAATAATGGTGAAGTGTTATGTAGTCGACGTTCACATAACACCACTAGAGGAGAGACAACATACATCTCATCAAAATATCGAACAAATACCAAATTCACATGACTACTAATAGCAAGACTTCTCCCATGTCCTCAGGAACAAACGTAACTACTCACAAAGCATAATCATGTTCATAATCAGAGGGGTATTAATATGCATATAGGATCTGAACATATGATCTTCCACCAAATAAACCAACTAGCATCAACTACAAGGAGTAATTAACACTACTAGCAACCCACTAGTACCAATCCCGGACTTGGAGACAAGAATTGGATACAAGAGATGAACTAGAGTTTTGAGAGGAGATGGTGCTGATGAAGATGTTGATGGAGATTACCCTCTCCCGATGAGAGGAGCGTTGGTGATGACGATGATTTCCCCCTCCCGGAGGGAAGTTTCCCTGGCATAACAGCTCCGCCAGAGCCCTAGATTGGTTCCGCCAAGGTTTCGCCTCGTGGCGACGGAGTTTCGTCCGAGGAGATGGCTTATTATTTTTTCCTCATCGAAAGACTTCATATAGCAGAAGATAGACATCGGAGGGCCACCAGGGGGCCCACGAGGTAGGGGGCGCGCCCCCACCCTCGTGGGCAGGGTGTGGCCCCCCTGGTGAACTTCTTACGCTCAGTATTTTTTATATATTCTGAAAACGTCTTCCGTGAAGTTTTAGGACTTTTGGAGCTGTGCATAATAGGTCTCTAATATTTGCTCATTTTCCAGCCCAAAATCCCAGCTATCGGCATTCTCCCTCTTTATGTAAACCTTGAAAATAAGAGAGAATAAGCATAAGTATTGTGACATAATGTGTAATAACGGCCCATAATGCAATAAATATCGATATAAAAGCATGATGCAAAATGGACGTATCAACATGTATTTGATAATTTATGATTTGTAATCGGACTTCTATCTTATCTTTAGAAGAGACGTCTTGTCCTTCAAGTCATGTACTCAATATATACTCGTCATCGAAATTCAATAATACATTCATCATATTCTGCCAAATCCCCCTCTATCGCTCCTAACTGTTGGGGAACGCAGTAATTTCAAAAAATTTCCTACGCACACGCAAGATCATGGTGATGCACAGCAACGAGAGGGGAGAGTGTTGTCTACGTACCAACGCAGACCGACTGCGGAAGCGATCACACAACGTAGAGGAAGTAGTCGTACGTCTTCTTCCCGATCCGACCGATCCAAGCACCGTTACTCCGGCACCTCCGAGTTCTTAGCACACGTTCAGCTCGATGACGATCCCCGGGCTCCGATCCAGCAAAGCTTCGGGGAGGAGTTCCGTCAGCACGACGGCGTGGTGACGATCTTGATGTACTACCGACGCAGGGCTTCGCCTAAGCACTACAACGGTACGATCGAGGTGGAATTTGGTGGCAGGGGGCACCGCACACGGCTAAGGAGCGATCTCAAGGATCAAGTTGTGTGTCTTGGGGTGCCCCCTGCCCCCGTATATAAAGGTTGGAGGAGGGGGGCCGGCCGGCCAAGGGAGGGGAGGCGCAGGGGAGTCCTACTCCCACCGGGAGTAGGACTCCTCCCCCCAATCCTAATCCAATTAGGACTCCCGGGGGGGAAAAGAGAGAGAAGGGGGGCCGGCCCCTTATCCTATTCCTAATAGGACTTGGGGAAGGGGGGCGCCGGCCAGCTTGGGCCTTTTCCCTTTTTCTCTTTTTTCCACTAAGGCCCAATAGGCCCATTAGTCTCCCGGGGGGTTCCGGTAACCCTCCCGGTATTCCGGTAAAATCCCGATTTCACCCGGAACACTTCCGATGTCCAAACATAGGCTTCCAATATATCAATCTTTACGTCTCGACCATTTCGAGACTCCTCGTCATGTCCGTGATCTCATCCGGGACTCCGAACAACCTTCGGTACATCAAAATACATAAACTCATAATAACTGTCATCGTAACGTTAAGCGTGCGGACCCTACGGTTCGAGAACAATGTAGACATGACCGAGACACGTCTCCGGTCAATAACCAATAGCGGGACCTGGATGCCCATATTGGCTCCTACATATTCTACGAAGATCTTTATCGGTCAGACCGCATAACAACATACGTTGTTCCCTTTGTCATCGGTATGTTACTTGCCCGAGATTCGATCGTCGGTATCCAATACCTAGTTCAATCTCGTTACCGGCAAGTCTCTTTACTTGTTCCGTAATACATCATCTCACAACTAACTTATTAGTTGCAGTGCTTGCAAGGCTTATGTGATGTGCATTACCGAGAGGGCCCAGAGATACCTCTCCGCCAATCGGAGTGACAAACCCTAATCTCGAAATACGCCAACCCAACATCTACCATTGGAGACACCTGTAGTACTCCTTTATAATCACCCAGTTACGTTGTGACGTTTGGTAGTACCCAAAGTGTTCCTCCGGTAAACGGGAGTTGCATAATCTCATAGTTATAGGAACATGTATAAGTCATGAAGAAAGCAATAGCAACATACTAAACGATCGGGTGCTAAGCTAATGGAATGGGTCATGTCAATCAGATCATTCTACTAATGATGTGACCTCGTTAATCAAATAACAACTCCTTGTTCATGGTTAGGAAACATAACCATCTTTGATTAACGAGCTAGTCAAGTAGAGGCATACTAGTGACACTCTGTTGGTCTATGTATTCACACATGTATTATGTTTCCTGTTAATACAATTCTAGCATGAATAATAAACATTTATCATGATGTAAGGAAATAAATAATAACTTTATTATTGCCTCTAGGGCATATTTCCTTCAGTCTCCCACTTGCACTAGAGTCAATAATCTAGATTACACAGTAATGATTCTAACACCCATGGAGCCTTGGTGCTGATCATGTTTTGCTCGTGGAAGAGGCTTAGTCAACGGGTCTGCAACATTCAGATCCGTATGTATCTTGCAAATCTCTATGTCTCCCACCTGGACTAAATCCCGGATGGAGTTGAAGCGTCTCTTGATGTGTTTGGTCCTCTTGTGAAATCTGGATTCCTTTGCCAAGGCAATTGCACCAGTATTGTCACAGAAGATTTTCATTGGACCCGATGCACTAGGTATGACACCTAGATCGGATATGAACTCCTTCATCCAGACTCCTTCGTTTGCTGCTTCCGAAGCAGCTATGTACTCCGCTTCACATGTAGATCCCGCTACGACGCTTTGTTTAGAACTGCACCAACTGACAGCTCCACCGTTTAAAGTAAACACGTATCCGGTTTGCGATTTAGAATCGTCCGGATCAGTGTCAAAGCTTGCATCAACGTAACCTCTTACGGTGAGCTCTTTGTCACCTCCATATACGAGAAACATATCCTTAGTCCTTTTCAGGTATTTCAGGATGTTCTTGGCCGCTGTCCAGTGATCCATTCCAGGATTACTTTGGTACCTCCCTGCTAAACTTATAGCAAGGCACACATCAGGTCTGGTACACAGCATTGCATACATGATAGAGCCTATGGCTGAAGCATAGGGAACATCTTTCATTTTTCTCTCTATCTTCTGCATTGGTCGGGCATTGTGTCTTACTCAATTTCATACCTTGTAACACAGGCAAGAACCCTTTCTTTGCTTGATCCATTTTGAATTTCTTCAAAATCTTGTCCAGGTATGTGCTTTGTGAAAGTCCAATTAAGCGTCTTGATCTATCTCTATAGATCTTTATGCCTAATATGTAAGCAGCTTCCCCGAGGTCTTTCATCGAAAAACTTTTATTCAAGTATCCCTTTATGCTATCCAGAAATTCTATATCATTTCCAATTAGCAATATGTCATCCACATATAATATCAGAAATGCTACAGAGCTCCCACTCACTTTCTTGTAAATACAGGCTTCTCCAAAAGTCTGTATAAAGCCAAATGCTTTGATCACACTATCAAAGCGTTTATTCCAACTCCGAGATGCTTGCACCAGTCCATAAATGGATCGCTGGAGTTTGCATACTTTGTTAGCTCCTTTTGGATCGACAAAACCTTCTGGTTGTACCATATACAACTCTTCTTCCAGAAATCCATTCAGGAATGCAGTTTTGACATCCATCAGCCATATTTCATAATCATAAAATGCGGCAATTGCTAACATAATTCTGACGGACTTAAGCATCGCTACGGGTGAGAAAGTCTCATCGTAGTCAACCCCTTGAACTTGTCGAAAACCTTTTGCGACAAGTCAAGCTTTATAGACAGTAACATTACCGTCAGCGTCAGTCTTTTTCTTGAAGATCCATTTATTCTCAATTTCTTGCCGATCATCGGGCAAGTCAACCAAAGTCCATACTTTGTTCTCATACATGGATCCCATCTCAGATTTCATGGCCTCAAGCCACTTTGCGGAATCTGGGCTCACCATCGCTTCTTCATAGTTCGTAGGTTCATCATGATCTAGCATCATGACTTCCAGAACTGGATTACCGTACCACTCTGGTGCGGATCTCACTCTGGTTGATCTACGTGGTTCAGTAGTATCTTGTTCTGAAGCTTCATGATCATCATCATTAGCTTCCTCACTGATTGGCATAGGTGTCGCAGAAACAGTTTTCTGTGATGTACTATTTTCCAATAAGGGAGCAGGTACAGTTACCTCGTCAAGTTCTACTTTCCTCCCACTCACTTCTTTCGAGAGAAACTCCTTCTCTAGAAATGATCCATTCTTAGCAACGAATGTCTTGCCTTCGGATCTGTGATAGAAGGTATACCCAACAGTTTCCTTTGGGTATCCTATGAAGACACATTTCTCCGCTTTGGGTTCGAGCTTATCAGGTTGAAGCTTTTTCACATCAGCATCGCAGCCCCAAACTTTAAGAAACGACAACTTTGGTTTCTTGCCAAACCATAGTTCATAAGGCGTCGTCTCAACGGATTTTGATGGTGCCCTATTTAACGTGAATGCGGCCATCTCTAAAGCATAACCCCAAAACGATAGCGGTAAATCAGTAAGAGACATCATGGATCGCACCATATCTAGTAAAGTGCGATTACGACGTTCGGACACACCATTACGCTGTGGTGTTCCGGGTGGCGTGAGTTACGAAACTATTCCACAATTTTTCAAATGTATACCAAACTCGTAACTCAAATATTCTCCTCCACGATCAGATCGTAGAAACTTTATTTTCTTGTTACGATGATTTTCAACTTCACTCTGAAATTCTTTGAACCTTTCAAATGTTTCAGATTTATGTTTCATTAAGTAGATATACCCATATCTGCTTAAATCATCTGTGAAGGTGAGAAAATAACGATATCCGCCACGAGCCTCAATATTCATCGGACCACATACATCGGTATGTATGATTTCCAATAAATCTGTTGCTCTCTCCATAGTACCGGAGAACGGTGTTTTAGTCATCTTGCCTATGAGGCACGGTTCGCAAGTACCAAGTGATTCATAATCAAGTGATTCCAAAAGCCCATCAGTATGGAGTTTCTTCATGTGCTTTACACCGATATGACCTAAACGGCAGTGCCACAAATAAGTTGCACTATCATTATTAACTTTGCATCTTTTGGCTTCTACATTATGAATATGTGTATCACTATCTTCGAGATTCAACAAGAATAGACCACTCTTCAAAGGTGCATGACCATAAAAGATATTATTCATATAAATAGAACAACCATTATTCTCTGATTTAAATGAATAACCGTCTCGCATTAAACAAGATCCAGATATAATGTTCATGCTCAACGCTGGCACCAAATAACAATTATTTAGGTCTAATATTAATCCCGAAGGTAGATGTAGAGGTAGCGTGCCGACCGCGATCACATCGACTTTGGAACCGTTTCCCACGCGCATCGTCACCTCGTCCTTTGCTAGTGTCCGCTTATTCCGTAGTCCCTGTTTCGAGTTGCAAATATTAGCAACAGAACCAGTATCAAATACCCAGGTGCTACTGCGAGCTCTAGTAAGGTACACATCAATAACATGTATATCACATATACCTTTGCTCAGTTTGCCATCCTTCTTATCCGCCAAATACTTGGGGCAGTTCCGCTTCCAGTGTCCGGTCTGCTTGCAGTAGAAGCACTCAGTTTCAGGCTTAGGTCCAGACTTGGGTTTCTTCTCCTGAGCAGCAACTTGCTTGCTGTTCTTCTTGAAGTTTCCCTTCTTCTTCCCTTTGCCCTTTTTCTTGAAACTAGTGGTTTTGCTAACCATAAACACTTGATGCTCCTTCTTGATTTCTACCTCCGCAGCTTTCAGCATTGCGAAGAGCTCGGGAATAGTCTTGTTCATCCCTTGCATATTATAGTTCATCACGAAGCTCTTGTAGCTTGGTGGCAGTGATTGGAGAATTCTGTCAATGACGCAGTCATCTGGAAGATTAACTCCCATCTGAATCAAGTGATTATTATACCCAGACATCTTGAGTATATGCTCACTGACAGAACTGTTCTCCTCCATCTTACAGCTATAGAACTTATTGGAGACTTCATATCTCTCAATTCGGGCATTTGCTTGAAATATTAACTTCAACTCCTGGAACATCTCATATGCTCCATGACGTTCAAAACGTCGTTGAAGTCCCGATTCTAAGCCGTAAAGCATGGCACACTGAACTATCGAGTAGTCATCAGCTTTGCTCTGCCAGACGTTCATAACATCTGGTGTTGCTCCAGCAGCAGGCCTGTCACCCAGCGGTGCTTCCAGGACGTAATTCTTCTGTGCAGCAATGAGGATAATCCTCAGGTTACGGACCCAGTCCGTGTAATTGCTACCATCATCTTTCAACTTTGCTTTCTCAAGGAACGCATTAAAATTCAACGGAACAATAGCACGAGCCATCTATCTACAAGCAACATAAACAAGCAAGATACTTTCAGGTACTAAGTTCATGATAAGTTTAAGTTCAGTTAATCAAATTACTTAGGAACTCCCACTTAGATAGACATCCCTCTAATCCTCTAAGTGATCACATGATCCAAATCAACTAAACCATAACCGATCATCATGTGAGATGGAGTAGTTTTCAATGGTGAACATCGTCATGTTGATCATATCTACTATATGATTCACGCTCGACCTTTCGGTCTCTGTGTTCCGAGGCCATATCTGCATATGCTAGGCTCGTCAAGTATAACCTGAGTATTCTGCGTGTGCAAAACTGGCTTGCACCCGTTGTAGATGGACGTAGAGCTTATCACACCCGATCATCACGTGGTGTCTGGGCACGACGAACTTTGGCAACGGTGCATACTCAGGGAGAACACTTCTTGATAATTTAGTGAGAGATCATCTTATAATGCTACCGTCAATCAAAGCAAGATAAGATGCATAAAAGGATAAACATCACATGCAATCAATATAAGTGATATGATATGGCCATCATCATCTTGTGCTTGTGATCTCCATCTCCGAAGCACCGTCATGATCACCATCGTCACCGGCGCAACACCTTGATCTCCATCGTAGCATCGTTGTCGTCTCGCCAATCTTATGCTTCCACGACTATTACTACCGTTTAGTAATCTAGTAAAGCATTACATCGTGATTGCATTGCATACAATAAAGCGACAACCATATGGCTCCTGCCAGTTGCCGATAACTTAGTTACAAAACATGATCATCTCATACAATAAAATCAGCATCATGCCTTGACCATATCACATCACAACATACCCTGCAAAAACAAGTTAGACGTCCTCTACTTTGTTGTTGCAAGTTTTACGTGGCTGCTACGGGCTTAAGTAAGAACTCATCTCACCTACGCATCAAAACCACAACGATAGTTCGTCAAATAGACTCCGTTTTAACCTTCTCAAGGACCGGGCGTAGTCATACTTGGTTCAACTAAAGTTGGAGAGACAGTCTTCCGCAAGCCATCTATGTGCAAAGCACGTCGAGGGAACCGGTCTCGCGTAAGAGTACGCGTAAGGTTGGTCCGGATCGTCTCAACCAACAATACCGCCGAACCAAAATATGACATGCTGGTAGGCAGTATGACTTGTATCGCCCACAACTCACTTGTGTTCTACTCGTGCATATAACATCAAACCATAAAACCTAGGCTCGGATGCCACTGTTGGGGAACGCAGTAATTTCAAAAAAATTCCTACGCACACGCAAGATCATGGTGATGCACAGCAACGAGAGGGGAGAGTGTTGTCTACGTACCAACGCAGACCGACTGCGGAAGCGATCACACAACATAGAGGAAGTAGTCGTACGTCTTCTTCCCGATCCGACCGATCCAAGCACCGTTACTCCGGCACCTCCGAGTTCTTAGCACACGTTCAGCTCGATGATGATCCCCGGGCTCCGATCCAGCAAAGCTTCGGGGAGGAGTTCCGTCAGCACGACGGCGTGGTGACGATCTTGATGTACTACCGACGCAGGGCTTCGCCTAAGCACTACAACGGTACGATCGAGGTGGAATTTGGTGGCAGGGGGCACCGCACACGGCTAAGGAGCGATCTCAAGGATCAAGTTGTGTGTCTTGGGGTGCCCCCTGCCCCCGTATATAAAGGTTGGAGGAGGGGGCCGGCCGGCCAAGGGAGGGGAGGCGCAGGGGAGTCCTACTCCCATCGGGAGTAGGACTCCTCCCCCCAATCCTAATCCAATTAGGACTCCCGGGGGGGGAAGAGAGAGAAGGGGGGCCGGCCCCTTATCCTATTCCTAATAGGACTTGGGGAAGGGGGGCGCCGGCCAGCTTGGGCCTTTTCCCTTTTTCTCTTTTTTCCACTAAGGCCCAATAGGCCCATTAGTCTCCCGGGGGGTTCCGGTAACCCTCCCGGTATTCCGGTAAAATCCCGATTTCACCCGGAACACTTCCGATGTCCAAACATAGGCTTCCAATATATCAATCTTTACGTCTCGACCATTTCGAGACTCCTCGTCATGTCCGTGATCTCATCCGGGACTCCGAACAACCTTCGGTACATCAAAATGCATAAACTCATAATAACTGTCATCGTAACGTTAAGCGTGCGGACCCTACGGTTCGAGAACAATGTAGACATGACCGAGACACGTCTCCGGTCAATAACCAATAGCGGGACCTGGATGCCCATATTGGCTCCTACATATTCTACGAAGATCTTTATCGGTCAGACCGCATAACAACATACGTTGTTCCCTTTGTCATCGGTATGTTACTTGCCCGAGATTCGATCGTCGGTATCCAATACCTAGTTCAATCTCGTTACCGGCAAGTCTCTTTACTCGTTCCGTAATACATCATCTCACAACTAACTTATTAGTTGCAGTGCTTGCAAGGCTTATGTGATGTGCATTACCGAGAGGGCCCAGAGATACCTCTCCGCCAATCGGAGTGACAAACCCTAATCTCGAAATACGCCAACCCAACATCTACCATTGGAGACACCTGTAGTACTCCTTTATAATCACCCAGTTACGTTGTGACGTTTGGTAGTACCCAAAGTGTTCCTCCGGTAAACGGGAGTTGCATAATCTCATAGTTATAGGAACATGTATAAGTCATGAAGAAAGCAATAGCAACATACTAAACGATCGGGTGCTAAGCTAATGGAATGGGTCATGTCAATCAGATCATTCTACTAATGATGTGACCTCGTTAATCAAATAACAACTCCTTGTTCATGGTTAGGAAACATAACCATCTTTGATTAACGAGCTAGTCAAGTAGAGGCATACTAGTGACACTCTGTTGGTCTATGTATTCACACATGTATTATGTTTCCGGTTAATACAATTCTAGCATGAATAATAAACATTTATCATGATGTAAGGAAATAAATAATAACTTTATTATTGCCTCTAGGGCATATTTCCTTCACTAACATGGTATCAGAACCGATCCAACCTTAGCAGCCGCCCGCCCTTTCACCACGCGCATCACCCCCGGGGCGGTCGGCCTCCATGACCGCCACCGGGGGCCGCACCGTCCGTATCTAGGGTTCGTCCACCGGTCGTGTTGACCGACTGTCCTAGAGAGTCCTTTTCCCGATCCCTTCCTCAGGATTTTTCTCTCTTCCGCCGGTCATCTTGATAGGTGCTTTTTTTGTTTTCTGATCTAACATCGGTTTGCGTCGCATATATTGTGGCATGACTAAGGTTAGATATGAAAACCTTAGGTTACAAACCTAACCAGCCATTGCCCTAAGTATGAATTGACATGGGGCGGCAACATGGGCGAATGTCAGCAGCCATATCAATATACCTTGCCTCGACAAAAGAGTGGTGGTGGGGTTGTTCGTTACCTTGTCGGAGACATGCATGTCCAAGCACGTACCACCTCAATAAAAGAGAGTCGACGCGGAAGTGGAGCACACTGTGCATGTTTCCACCAGCCGGGGACAATCTTTTTTTTCCTCATACAAGCTTGTCTGTTCTTATACTTTCACGTTCGCTGACCTGCGACACGATGCTCATATACGAGTGTTCATTTTATCAAGTGTTCCATGACGTATTTGTCACTAACATTACCATGCAGTAGTATACTCTGTAATATAGTAGTTGTGTATCAGCACGATGGATCGTACATTCTAGCTCTCATATCGCATTGGTTAGATTTCCTTTCCAAACATAATCGTAGCAAAGTCGGGTGCGGATCAAGGGAAAAAGACAACCCTGGACATTTATTTCTTCCCGAGCCGTGGTATTTGAATCCACTTTCTTCTGTCTCATGGTAGCCAGCCATGACCTTTCATTCATGGTTCATAGAAAAGACACGTTATAGCCCGGAAGCCACAAAAGCTACGCACTCCCTTGCCTCCCCATGCAGGAGAAACTTTTTTTCCCTAGCAGTCACGTCCACTGTGGTGGCTGTAATTAGGTCAGTGACACCACTATAAACACAGCATGAATGAACATATTCCTGTATGCCTACTATTCCAAAAAGGCTACACGTATCTAACACGTAAATCCTAATTAAGTGCCACAATTTCATCTCCCTCTTAAGTCTTGACATGTGCGAGATGCTATAGGTGAATGGCCTAGGAAGAAGACCAAAAGACAAATATATTGGTATATATTGAGCTGAGACCGAAGGCAGTGCGACCCTAGTATTTACGGAATGAGACCAGAGGTTGGTGTGGTAGTTGTGCATTAAATAAATATTTACAAAGCCCAAATCAAGATCATACCATCTTATGGTACAATGAAAATTCCTATGTTAATTCGCCCTTTTTATTTGTACTTTCTGTGAACAGATTGGAGCCTAAATGCGATTCATTTTAGTGGTAGTTTTTGTTTTGGTGACTTTAGTTAAATATTGTATGTTACAAGAGGGGGAATACAGAACTCGGAAGTGAGTGATCATGCCACACCTCTAACATTCGCTCTTTATGACCTACCCAAGCAAGTTCATGTGGTACTCCATTTACTTCCCACATGCAATGCTCGACTATCACATTGCCAAACATACTTATCATCGGATGGCTTCATAAGTCACAACTGCACCTGTCCGTTGGGATTCATCTGGAATTTTAGTGGTAGTTGCGTCCCCTTTAAGGAGGTCATGTGCATGGCTGAAGCCGAAGCAATATGATTAATTTAATGACTTAAGCCACCCCCCCCCCCCCCCCCCCCCCGCCCCCCCTTCCCCTTCCCCTTCCCCTTGTGAGGAGTACTTAAGTATCTCAATTTTAGTATAACTTTGTACTAAAGTTAATACAAAGTTGAGACACTTATTTTGGAATGAAGAGAGTATCATGTATGCCAGTTAGACAATTTTGTTAAGGTGGCATATATTTAAATAAAAAAGAGAAAAGAGAAGATTTGATATCATATCTTAATATCATATCATAATAAATTACGTGTTATTAAAATACTAGTGTATGACACTCTCCATTACAAGCAGAAATAACAGGCGCAACAACATGGACATGGGAGGTGGTGCCCGACCCACACAACTCTCTACGGTTGGCAAGCCCGTATTCCGACCATATATGCCGGCAACCACCTCTTTCTTTCTTGGGAGAGAAGATTCACAGAGGGGGTATAATTGGACGCAATTAAGCACCAAATGGCACACAATGACATGGGCCTCATTATAATCGTTCGTCATATAGGAACACCTAAGGGAGAAGAATATCACATGCTCCCACGCTCCCACATTTGAAAATCAAATTTCTATCTTTCAAAAAATACTAAATTTTGTTGTGGATATTCACAGGACATATGTCTACAACTCCTAAAAGATTCAGAATCAAAATATAAATAGAAAAACAAATGTGAATAATGCCTTTTTGTGACACCACTCATGCTGAATTTATCGCTTTTATTCTCGAGCTTAATTCACACGGGCTTTATTTTGTTTTCGCATTGACGCTTAGCTTTGTCAGTAAGTAGCTAGAACGATATCAAAGAAAAAACCCGAACACCAACACCTATTCCACGAAAAAATGCAACAAAGAAGCTCCCTCTCTGAGATAGGGAAGCGCTCCAAAGCAAACAACATCCCAAGGCACGCATTTGCTTTTCTTCTAAGTGCGTCTCTCTCTCGCTGAATCAGTCTGACCTCCACTCAGAACCCTCTAGATATAGTGCCTGAGCGACTGGCCATAATTAGGTCAGTTACACCAGTTTTCACACACTCTCAATGAACATATTCCCGTATGCCTACTATTCCAAACATGCTACACGTATCTAACTCTTACTTCCTCCATTCCAAAATATAGTGCGCCCGTGCTTTTCGAGGTCGAATTTTGACCATAAATTTAAGGGTTTTTATCATTTATGCCATCGGTTGTATCCCACTACTCAGTTTTGCCACTAGGAATTTCAACTGCTCAAAAATGCCATCGCTTTGTTAGACACATGTTAAAAAATGCCACTGGGCATTATTATTGTGATCTCAAATCTCTTTTGCCATGTTATAATGACATAAATACCTATGAACCAGCATGCCAGCTCTCCTTCTATCTTACTACAATAAAGTATGGGGCCCACTTGATCCCAACGACGTTCTTATTTTTCTATAAAATTATTCACTTGGTTACTCCTGACAAGTGGGACACACTTATCATTGTGAGATAGAGAGAACTGACATGTGGGTCTAGGCTTATTTTTGTCATATAACATGGTCAATGAGTTTGATGTGAAAATAACGATGTCTAATGGCATTTTTGAGGAAACATCTAATGGAACGATGGCATTTTTAAGCAAACATCTCACGGATCGATGACATTTTTGAGTAGTTGTAACTTCTAATGGCAAAACTGAGTAGTGGGACACAACTAGTGGCAAAAATGATAAAACCCCTAAATTTAACGAACAAGACCGACTGCGGCGGGATAAAAAGTTACATAATTAAAAACTTCTTTTGAATACGAATTCACTGATATAACTTTTGCTCCCGCCGCAATCGGTCTTGATAGTTAAATTTACGGTCAAAGTTAAAACACGGGGATGGAGGAAGCACTACATTGTGAAATGGAGAGAGTATATCCTAAGTGTCACTGCTTTGCCCTCTTCCTCTCAAGTATTGTCTCGACGTGTGAAAGATGGTGTAGGTGAAGGGCCATGGTGAGAAGACCACAAGGCAATTAGATGGGTATATATATCGAGGTGGTACCGAGGTAGTGGGTGTTACTAATATTCAGGGATCGAGATTGGAGGTTGGTGTGGTGGATGTGTATAAAATAAATATTTGCAGAGCATAAATCGAGATCATACTATCTTCCAGTGCAATGTAAAATGATATCTAAATTCGCACTTTAATTCGATGATCGCCGTGTTTTTTGAGGATAAGGATTGAAGGGTGACTGTAATTCATCCGGCGTAGGGAGACCACATGCATGGCCAAAACGATGTGGACGAACGACTTGTATTCATCCGCAACAACATGCAACATGGACATGGGAGATGGTGCCCGGCCCATGCCATTATCTTTGTCGCCGGCCGGCCGGCGAGCTAGCCGTGCTCCCACCATGTGTGCCGGTCACCACCACCCGATTCTTTCTTGGGAGAGAAGGCCGACGACGGGATGGAAGCAAAGCAATCACGCACTAATTGACTCGCGACGGCGACGTGGGCAAACCATCGGCATAGCACATGGCATAGGGTGGCGGTGTGGGTTGTTGGCCGTCTGGTCGGATGTGTCGGAGCACTACCCACCTCGGAACAAGAGAGTCGACGCGGAAGTGGAACACACCGCGCGTGCACGTTTCACGTTTGCGTGCTCCGGCCGGGTCGGTGTCCAGGCCTCCACGGGGGACAACCTTTCACACTTGTTCAGCTGCTCTTACTTTCAGACTTGTTCGGTTGTTCTCTGCGGACATCGTCCACACTTGCTGAACCGCGACGACGCTCGTGCACGCCCGTTTATCTTTCTCTCCTCAAGACATCTTCAACATGAACCCTAAAACTTTCGTATGCATTCGAATCGTGCAATCCGAACATGTTGACACAACGCGGTTCTGTATCGACCCGCTCAACGGCCGGACACACTTTGTCCCGTGAACGGAAGACAAAAGGGGGTGGGGGCAGCGGGCTTTGCGGTCGTTGCCACACCCCTTCTAACCACCTTGGCCCACCTGAAACACTCCTTCTTCGCCGGCGTGCGTTCCCACCCCACACCAGTTGTCTGCATTCATGCCGATGTAGAGTGGCCGCTCCGTAATGACGTCGGCACAGAGCAGAAGCGGCCTCTCACTGGCGCCGGCATTGAAGCGTCGCACCGGCCTAGAGGGCTGCTCGCGCCGTGTCCCCGGTGTCCACGCCTATTCAATGCTGGAGCGACGTTTGCTATACGGGACGGGATGAATATTTACCACGTCCGTTTAATGCCCGTTCGTCTGTACGATGCCAATAAGCAAGCTCGCCGACGAAGGAACCAACTCCGGCGCCATGACTGACGCACCCCGATGCTTTGGCTCACTGGAATCCGCTATTTAAAGGTGGCCATATCTGGATAATTGCACACCACAACACATCCTCTGCTCCACATCTACCACAACTGCGAGCGGGAATGCTCTATGGGATAGTCTTTTGTTAAAGATGATGCATGAGATGGCCGCCCTTGCAGCCGTCCGGTAGTCCCGCCATGCCAGGCGGATCGAGCAGGACATGTCTCACCCGAGGTCTCCCACGACAACCCCACGGGCTCCGACAATGACACAACGTTGGACCCCCGCGGTGGTGCATGCTGGCCTGGACATGGAGCAGATGCACTACGATGCAGGCATGGCGAGGAGGAGCATCTTAAATGACTCGTCACTCTCATCTGTTAGAAAAATACTAAATGATCTTAGGTTGTTAATGGATGTTAATTTACCATAAGTGAAGCCTAGCCTACCACGAGGTGAAGAATGGAAGAGTTTATGTTAATATTGAGTTATGTCTTATTTATATGTCTCGAGAGGACCCAATGGATATCCAATGGGTATGGATATCCATCGGATTTGGCACATGGACACAATTTTTCACCCATGGATTTTTTCATGGGCGGGCAAAGACTGTCTTCATGGATATGGATATGGATTTGAGATTGTTCAACCCGATCCAAACCCAACCCATTACCATCCTTAGATGCAGGCATGGCGAGGAGGAGCATCCTACGCCTGCTCCTATGTCTGTGTTTCAGCGGGCGCAGAAGGAGCAAAGGTATAACATGTTCCTCCTCAAGTAGCATCGGCTGGCGGGGGGCCAAATTTACGGCGATGGCCGCAGCGAATGCGAACTTCGTAACGGAGCAGCGCACACAGCTCAGAACGAAGTTCCGATGCAGCCGAACGCGGCCGCGGCCGCCAGCTACCCGTCCTACGCGCGCGCCGTCCAACTTTTGGGGGCGCCCGTGGCAGGTGGACAGTGAGGAACTGACCATGTCCATTATCGACCCCACGTCCACCAGTGTAACGACAAACATGTGGTGGACACGCTAACTTCACACCGCAACACATCCTCCTTTGCTCCACATCTGCCATGACCGCGAGCGGACATGCTCTATGGGATAGTCTGTCGCCGAAGATGAAACGTGAGGAGGCCGCCCTTGCAGGTGGACAGTGATGGACCGTCCATGTCCATAATCAACCTCACGCCCATCAGTGCAGCGACGGACATGCCGCATACTCCTCCGAGGATGAGTAGAGCATGAGAGGCGACACGACATTGTGTACCAAGTGGGCATGCTCATCTCCTATGTTCTACTCTTCCTCGCCGGAGACAGCACGTTCACTTCACGAATCATGAACCCCGTCACCGTTCATGAAGACGACAGATGCAGGACGTGGTTGTCGATGCAGAATACAAAAAAAGTGGACAACGACCGTCACTGTAGGATAAATTTATGGCCGGAACATTTTTTTCTTTCTAAAAAATGTTTGAAATGTAATGAAAATTCGCCGTATTCGCACGAATCTCGTCCGATTTACATGAAACACTCATGTTTGCATGAATTTCGTCTGGTTAGTTGAAAAAAATTAAAATGTATGCAGACAGCGTTAGACGGCGGTTTTTGACATCCGTGTCGTTCAGCGTTGAAAACAGCCCTCAGGTGTACGTGTGCACGAGACAGTATAGCCCGGACGGCACGAAAGGTACGCGCGCTGCCTTGCCTCCCCCTCCACGCCATCCAACCCAGACCCGCCGGTACCGTCGCGTCACAGCACAAGCTACTCCGGGAGCGGGCTCGCGCCCAGGGCCCAGGCCCGGCCCGGATGGCAAGGCGGGCCCCGCCTGCCAGTGACCAAGGCTGCTTCCTCCTAGTTGTGTAACTATTCCTTCCGACCCCCGCGGGCCAGACCAGAACAGAGCAGGCGAGGTAGAGTTATCGTGCCGCCCCGACTCTCCTCTCCCCCTCCCCTCCCCTCCCCTCCCATGGCGACGCCCGCCCTGCCAAACCCTAGCCCGCTCCTCGACGACCCGCTGCCGCCCGAGCCCAAGCCGCGCCGGGAGACCAAGGTGTGGAAGCCCAAGGTGCGGGACCCGGACGCGCGGGAGCCGGCGGCGGCCGCGCAGGATCCGGAGGAAGACGCGCCCGAGGAGCCCGAGCCCGGGCAGGACGAGGGCCCGGAGCCGCCGCCCCTCCCCACCGACGCGATCGAGCCCACCCCGTCCGGCGCGGAGGTGGGGGACGGGGACGACACCTCGTCCGTCTCCTCCGTCCCGTCCGCCGCCGCTGCCACCGATGCCGCCGCCGCAACGGGGGGCAAGACGGAGAGGCCCTTCCCGGCGGCGACCGACCTGCTCCACATCTCCTACAACCAGGACTACGGCTGCTTCGCCGCGGGGACCAAGACGGGCTTCCGCATCTACAACTGCGACCCCTTCCGCGAGATCTTCCGCCGCGACCTCGGCCCCTCCCCCACCGCCGTGCCCGGGGAAGAGGCCGCCCAGACCCTCCACCAGCCCCCCGTCGCGGGTGGCGGGGGCGGCGGCATCGGGGTCGTCGAGATGCTCTTCCGCTGCAACATACTGGCGCTCGTCGGGGGCGGGGACGCGCCGCACTACCCGCCCAACAAGGTCATGATCTGGGACGACCACCAGAGCCGCTGCATCGGGGAGCTCTCCTTCAAGTCCCCCGTGCGCGGCGTCCGCCTCCGCCGCGACCGCATCGTCGTCGTCCTCGAGAACAAGATCTTCGTCTACAACTTCGCTGACCTCAAGCTGGTGCAGCAGATTGAGACTGCGCCCAACCCTAAGGGCCTGTGCTCTGTGTCGCAGCAGCCTGGCTCCATTGTGCTGGTCTGCCCCGGTGCGCAGAAGGGCCAGATCAGGGTCGAGCACTATGGTGCTAGGAAGACCAAGTTTATCAATGCGCATGCCTCCCGTGTCGCGTGCTTCGCGTTGTCACAGGATGGCAGGCTCATTGCCACTGCGAGCACCAAGGGGACGCTTGTGAGGATCTTCAATGCCGCTGAGGGCAACCTTCTCCAGGAAGTAAGTTTTCTCAGCATACATTCATTCAAGTGATACATGATAGGGGAGTAATATATTTGACTGATGCATTCAAATGTTGGGTTAACTGAAAAAGGAAAAACCCTGCTGACTTGAGAAACTTTTGGATGATAGTCTATAAGGATTTGAATGAGCATCAAAATTTAAGCTTTGTAATACATGATGCATCGGTGTTTAGCGTAGAATATAATTGTCCAAATTGAACATGATGCATAGGTGTTTAGCGTAGAATATAAGTTGATAAATGATGGGGAGTATTATATTTGACTGATACAATCAGGTGTTCAGTTAACTGAAAGTGGATACACCCTGTTTCTTTCAGAAACTTCTGAATGATTATTGTAAGAGCTGTAGGACTAGTCTGTGATTAATTGTGCTAGTACGCGGCAACTATGCTTTCTAAAGGTTTGGCTTTGCACCGATTTAGGTAGTACCATGTGACTTAGGTTGTTAGAACAACAATCACAGGCTTAACTTTACTTTTCGTTCTTAGAGGAATACATGTTGTGACATAGGTTAGCTTTTCAACTTAACGATAAAATGCTACCTATTCTGCTAATGCTAGATGCTGCATTTTGTTTGGCAAATGCAACCGTTGAAAGTTTGAAATTGCATTAGTGATTACTTGTAGTGATATCTTCCACAAGGAAGCCCCCCAAACAGAGTTTACGAAAATTACATCTCTCAGGTTAGTAGGATTTGAATGAGCATCCAAATTGAAGCTTTGTAGTGCATGATGCATCACCAGCATTGGTTAGTTAGTTAGGTTGTTTTCATGATCTTTATTACTCTTGCTTGGTTAGCAATCAGTCCTTATTGATGTTTTGTTTTCTTTGTTCTTTAAAATCCAGTGTCGTTTCTTTATTTGAATTAAATTGAATATGGGATAAATTGAACTTCTTCCCTAGAATTTTTGGTGGGTTTTTCTATACTTTAAACAACCTGGACCTGATTAATCGACCCATCATGGACTTCATAATAAATATCATCATAAAAGAAGGAAAGTAACTCTTGATACTGTACTAGTTCAAGAGTGATGATCTTTATTCCTTGTTGTGTTTCCAGTTTTATCCGATGCCGATTCAACTACCATTTGTGAACTGACACCAGAAACGGTATTTGTCCTATAATATTAGTGTAACATTTACTGCGATGCCAACCATCTGCTTAGTAAATTAAATACACCCCATACATTGCTGCTGCCACTTGGGATCAAATGTTAGCACTGATGTATGATGAATCTTTGAAATTCTATATGAAAGAAATGTCTAATAAGTTAACATCATTGGAAGTGTTACATTGTGATCCTTCTTTGGTGGTCCATCATGGTCAGTACTCTGTAATGTCGCTTTCATACACCATTTGGGTTGCTTTGCTTATACTCATTTGTCATGATTAATATTGAAAACTGGAAGATACCTAATAAGTGAATTCCCTAGTTCTGAAGATGACCGTCTCTCATAATGCCCTTTGAAATCTTAGTCACAACAAACATTCTCGACATTGTAGTCAATTTCTCACAATTCTCCTTAGAAACCTTGGACAGCTAGCATTGTTGATGTTGGAGGGTCTGTAGTACAGATTGTACATCAACTGGAGAAACCGTACCCATTATTTGGTGGTGTGAAGATCTGTACATTCTTGTGTATCTTTGAAGGGCTGTTAACTTGGTATATATTCTGTTGGCCATAGATTAATAAAAAAAATGTAGTATGCAACTTATTGTCATATAGGACTTTTATGATCAGAAATGTTCTTCCTTTTTTTTATTAGAGAAAAAAAAATTAGCACCATCACCCACGGTCCACCCCAATATCCATTTTTTGTTTTGCTTCGCACCATCATGAAGTTGCCTAGTAAACACACCAGGCCTCATGTTAAAGCCATTTCTTGTTGTTTCTATTAATCGTTGCTTTGTAAAGATTTCAGAGCATTTTTCAATGATTTGGGTGATTTGATTTCATTGCTTGTTTGTAATATATCATTTCAGTACCGGTGTTGCAATCATGTATTCCAAGTACCAAATTGCTCAAATAATTGAAGCAAGTACCAAGATCAGTCAGAAAGAACCATGGGATTTCCCACATTTTGATTTAAAAATATTTAACTTATAAAGCTGTACCTGTGGTTATGGAACTCTGTGCAATTACTGCCAAATTATGCTGACGAAGCTCACTGAGTTGGTAACTACATATCAAGTTATAATCTGCTAACTCATAATCAGTGGGAATGAAGTCTCAAGCTTATGATGAATGAAATCTCTCACATGTCCTTACCTTTTTAATGCTGGGGATATATCATTCAATGTTGTTCTGCTTTGTTCTGTTGCAGGTAAGGAGAGGTGCTGACAGAGCAGAGATATATAGCTTGGCTTTCTCAAATAATTTACAGTATTTGGCTGTATCTAGTGATAAAGGAACAATTCATGTGTTCAATTTAAAGATAAATGTTGGTTTGACCACAAATGATAAGCCTCTGCCAGCTCCAGACGCTGATGTTCCCCATATGAGTCCATCATTTTCATTTATTAAAGGTAAGTCCCTAATCATTCAGATATCTTGAGTTGCATACATCTTGTTTGCAATAATGAAATTATTCTCAGCTTTTTGTGTTTTTAATGTCATTACATTTAATTCGCTTAAAACATCATCTTCATAACTTACAAACCAAGAAGCAAGCTTTAGTTAACCTAAATAGTGAGTTGCTCCCGTTATGAATTAATTTGGAGCAAATGCTGTATCAACCATATTCACTGCTGGATACTATGTGTGTCCTTTCCTTCTATTGCAAGTAAGACTAAAGAACTGTTTGACGTTCAATAACGAAATATACTTTTTGTGGCCGAGTTTCCCCATTACAACATGCTTTTTAGCTTTTCAGATTTGTTTTGTGGCATTTTCTACTTAAATAAAGGTTACTAAAAAACGTTCTGGTTAGCTGTTTCTCTTTGATTGTATCCCGCATGTTTGACACTGCGTATAATGTTTGATTGGTTTACAGTGTAGTTAGTATACATGAATTTTCTGTAGGTTCTAGAGTAGTTCCCATGATATTTTTGCCCATTACCATATCTTTTTCCAAGTTACCGCTGTACATATCTGTTGATACATTCATCTACTCGAAACGTTGGTCTCTTGCATTGGTTATGCGCTGTATTTTGATGGTTTAGAGCATGCGCAAATTTAATATTTTTTGGGTCTTGAGTGCTTGTCTAGGTGGGAGTGGGATTGCATGAAGTTGACCTTGATCTTGAGATTGAAGTGCTGAAGACACTTTTCAGTTTTTCATCTATTACTAAGCATGTCTATTTCATTGATGGCAGGTGTGCTACCTAAATATTTCCACTCGGAGTGGTCTGTTGCTCAATTCAGGCTCCATGAGGGCGAGCAGTACATCGTTGCATTTGGTCATGAGAAGAATACCGTGGCAGTTGTTGGCATGGATGGAAGGTAAGGACATGGAATTGAACTTTAGTTCTTGAAACGAATGATAAGATTTCAAACAGTAGATTCATATCTGGCTTTCCATGAGTTGCAGCTTCTACCGGTGCCAGTTCGACCCGGTCAATGGAGGAGAAATGCAGCAGCTGGAGTGCCACAATTTCCTAAAACCATCAGATCAGCCGTAGTAGCAAAATAATAAAGCAGCAGCAACTATTTGTCTGCCTTGTGTGCCATGGCTGGCTGTATAGTATCTCTGTAAGCTCTCGGCTCGGCTGAGGGTTAATTAAGCAGAGGCTAATGTTATGTGTAAATATATGCCTTTGGTGACGATGCCATAATGTGCTCTGTGGAGGCTCAGAAAGAAGGAAGAAGCCTTGTGCAGATGAACAATGATAGAATACATCTTTTATCTATGAGTGTTCGATTAACAATGCTTTTGCTAGTTGATTTTTACCATTGCCCTTGGCATGAAAGTCTTTCTGCCAAGGTCTCTCGTGGCTCTTCAAATAAAATTGAAATGACACATCTCTTGAGCTGAACTGCAATGAAGAGCACAAGACTTGCAAATGTACCACTTCTATGAGTTTTGCATTCCAGAGTTCTTTGACTATGATGCCGTAATGTTCTCATAAACTAGCAACATACCTTCAACGCGTCCCTAGCACGCATCAGCCCAGCAGCCCCCGCAAGTAACTCCTGTAGTCCTGTGGATGGGCTAGTTGCCCCATATTTGTGACACTCTTTGCTTTCGGCATTCCTTCACGCGAAAGTACAATTTTTTTTATAGTACAAGGGCCAATTTTGAGGTAATTTTTTGTATAGTATAAGGACCAAAATTTTATAGTATAAGGACCAGTCCGAGGCAGAAGCGGCAGCCGAGCATGCCCACGGGCAGCGGCAGCCGCGGGCGCGGGCGCGGTGAAGAAGCTGAAGGCTCCGAACCCATGCGTGAGTGTCTTTGTTGCATTGATGATCATGATGATTAGACGAGTTACCCCTTCTACATTACCCTGGGTTCTTCCTACTAGTTCCTACCATTTGTCAACTGCGAATCAAAGCTCGTGAACGGGAAATGACACTGGCAGAGGTAATTGGCGCAGCAGTACTGCTTGGTGTGGAGAATGTTACGAGACGATCAATTACCGGGCCAGCTAGTTGTCTGGCTTAGGGTTGGAGGTCGATCCGTGTGGGGCACCGGATCTTATCGGAACAGTAGGTTGATAGCATTATTTCTTATCGAAACAGTAGGTTGAATGCTGGGCCATGCTAAAACAGAGTTTCGGTTCCAATTATTGACCTGCGCGGTGCATTTTACTGTAGGGCACAAAGAGAGAGGCCTCCCCTTCCTTCCACCTTCATTCTGCTAGACTGCTACTCCTGCTTCTTCTCAGGGTTGTTCCAACCCAGCGCCGGAGATCAGCCTCCACCCTCCGGATTCCACACGAACGTCCCTCTCCTGCTGCCGCACCAGGACGCACGCTCTTCAGTGGTCACCGGTAAGATCTCACCTCAATCCATTCATCCATGCCGGAGCTAATTCTGCTGCTGAACGTGCACAAAAACCCACTCGATCATGCGCAATATGGCGGATTATCTTGGGAAAGCTAGCGGGTGATATTTTCTGTTTCGCTGCACGATATAGCAGATTATCTTGGGAGATATAGTGTGTGATATTTCGGAAATCCAATTCAGCTCTCGATGTCGGCACCACACACCAGCCACGCACTCCCTCCCCTCTCCCGATTCCTCTTTTATCCCCCAAACCTAGCTGACTCCTGACGGCGGCGCCGACGGACGATGCCGCGCCGGAGCCAATCCACGGCTCCGCCAGTCCGCGTCCGCCACACCGTCTCCGGCCTCCGTGTATCAACTCTGTTGGGAGGCATCCGCCTCGCGTGTGTACCAATTCCTCCTCTTCCTCCTAGTACCTCAACTCAACTCCTCCTCTTCCTCCTAGTACCCCAACTCCTCAAGTCTCAAGAGTGCTTACCTGCTTGCTGTTCTTCATATCTTAATTTCTTGTACAAGATTCTGATATGAAATTTCGGTATGAGCCTCGTCGGCGCTAGGGTAAGAGGTGCCATGATCCGCACCCGAATGTTCCTGCCGATTACTTTACTTTATTTGTGCTGTACCAGACTAGCAGTACCAGAGCAGAGCAGCAGCAACATTCTCGCTCATTCTTTGGAAGAACTATTTGTTGTATATCTGAATTTCATTTCTAGAACGCTAGTTGATTCCTGTCATGCCGTGATTTAAAATTTATTTGAGAGAAACTAGGAAAATCTGGGTTAGTTCAGACAGCCTAATTCATTGGGTAATACTAGCATATACTCTGCTGAAAACCCAGCATTGTAAAGCTTTTGAAACTGAACACAGAAATAGGTTGTCGGTGTTAGTCTGTTTAGGACAGTGCAGGATGTTGTTTTGTATGTTGCTATGGGCCAGATTAGATACGATAGGTATATTGTGTGATTTTGGTTACTTTTCTGCATGAATCTTGTACTTGTTAAGTTTTAGCCACTGCGTTTACCGTCAGCAATGTTTCAATCTTGCCAATAACAGCAATCATTTATAATCTTCCTATTCTAAATCGACCCTGTTGGATGGCTTGCAGGCAGCCCTCGCTCTGCTTTCATATCTATATAGCCCAAACCTTTGGTCCCAACTACCTGATTGCTGATTGGTCTTTGTTGTGCAGATGAATGCTCAGCTCTCGATGTTTTACATACATTAGCTGATCTCTCTGAATATTCCACAACCTTCGTCTATCGCTGAATCTGGTTAGTCTTATCTATGGCGCTAATTTCAGATGTTGTGAGCTATACTTCCTCTTTGACACTTAAAGCTACAAAAGGACATGCAATTTGAGCTTTGCAATGGTCCGTGGGCAAGGATATGATGGGGCTATTAATCTTTCTTAATTGTTAGAGATATTGCTACAATGATATTTTGCTACTATTATCGATATATGGTCATTGAGTCATTGATGTTGCTATCTTACAGCACATTTGCTGTCCTATTTATATTGCTTTGCAAAAAAAAAAATTATAGGAATACCCAACACCAAAATCCTGGCTCCGCCACTGCTATCTTTGCTGCCACATATCATCCTTCCCAACCTCCACGACTGTGGCCTCAGTGCTCCCACAATCACAACGCGTTTGAATGTTGTCAATCCTAAGACGTATATCTCGCGGTACAATATGACAAATCTGCTTATTTTTTCCGTGTGGTCATGGCGAGACATGCATACACGGTATAGATGGTTTCTTTCATGCTCAATGCTTGTTCCCTGATGTATTCATTTCCAATCCGGATTAACATCGGTATGAAAGAAAGACGGATCATGCATTGCTGATTAAGGTTGCATCCTAAATAGCATTTTTAAAACAGTTAACAAGTAAAATAACATCATATTCAAATTCTACATATTTTCTTAATCAAATCCCACATATATAACATGTTAAATCTGAAGTTAAAGTTTAAAAGATATGAATATTTTTTTAAAGCATTTGATAAATTTTGAGGGTTGATTAACCCAAATATCATAGGGGTTTTGCAAAAGCGAAAATCTGACTTAAAACTGGCTTGCAGGTTGATTACCAGAATTATCAAGGATTTTCCGCAAAAGCAAAAATGTACCTTAAAACTGAACTGCTGTTTGATTACTAGAAGCATCCAAGGGTTTACTACAAAATAGCATGACAGACTAAGAATATCACCTTTCTTTATTAGTAAATAAATAAAAGTTAATAGATAGATTAATTAAAAGATTAGAAGATATAAATAAATAAATACAAGATCATTTTAGCCGAAAGTTCTAGTGTTTTACACGTCCGACTCGCTAATGTCTGTTGTCGCAACTCGCATGTGTCAGTGCAATAGACATACGGGCCCGTTACAGGATTGTTACGGAACTTATATGGTCATTGAGTCATTGATGTTGCTATTTTACAACACATTTGTTGTCCTATTTATATTGCTTTGCAAAAAAAAATTATAGGAATACCCAGCACCAAATTCCTGGCTCCGCCACTACTATCTTTGTTGCCACATATCATCCTTCCCAACCTCCACGACTGTGGCCTCAGTGCTCACACAATCACAACGCGTTTGAATGTTGTCAATCCTAAGGCGTATATCTCGCGGTACAATATGACAAATCTGCTTATGTTTTCCATGAGGTCACGGCGAGACATGCATGCACGGTATAGATGGTTTCTTTCATGCTCAATGCTTGTTCCCTCAGGTATTCATTTCCAATCCGGATCAACACCGGTATGAAAGAAAGACGGATCATGCATTGCTGATTAAGGTTGCATCCTAAATAGCAT
Organism: Triticum monococcum; assembly: GCA_034509565.1. Lineage (NCBI taxonomy): Eukaryota > Viridiplantae > Streptophyta > Magnoliopsida > Poales > Poaceae > Triticum > Triticum monococcum. Next base: position 749,503,392 of record CM067843.1, on the reverse strand, counting down.
TTTTAAAACAGTTAACAAGTAAAATAACATCATATTCAAATTCTACATATTTTTTTAATCAAATCCCACATAGATAACATGTTAAATCTGAAGTTAAAGTTTAAAAGATATGAATATTTTTTTTAAAGCATTTGATAAGTTTTGAGGGTTGATTAACCCAAATATCATAGGGGTTTTGCAAAAGCGAAAATCTGACTTAAAACTGGCTTGCAGGTTGATTACCAGAATTATTAAGGATTTTCTGCAAAAGCAAAAATGTACCTTAAAACTGAACTGCTGTTTGATTACTAGAAGCATCCAAGGGTTTACTATAAAATAGCATGACAGACTAAGAATATCACCTTTCTTTATTAGTAAACTAGCAAGATATGCCCGTGCGTTGTTACGGGAAAGAAAAAAATGTAGACATCTACTAAATAATCATTTTTGAAGACCGCCCACATGCATATGCCCTCTATTTCAATTAGACATGCGCATGGGCAGCCCGGCCTACAGGCCCGAGCCCAAAAGCCCGGCATCCGGGCTGGGCTCGAGCTCCATTTTCCTGCCCGAAGCCTGGCCCGAAAGCCCGGAAAAAGCCCGAAACAGCCATAAATCTATATTTTATTCAAAATATAGGTATAGTTTATTATTTTAATACCCCAAATATAATTATTTTAATTGAAAAATGGCACTGTTCATGTGCTTCGGGCCGGGCCCGGGCCCGGGCTTGGGATTTTTGCTTCGGGCTTTACAAAGCCCGGCCCGGCCCGGGGTTTGATCAGGTTTAATTTCAATATGCCGTCCCATCCGAGTTGTCGTTTATCCTTTTTCATGCACTCATCGAGCCGTGTCGACATGATAAAAAAAACGTCCGAATGTGGTCAATCCCTAGGCATTGAGTTTGGCCACTGCACTGCTCATCTGTCATTGAACCGCGCCGACGCAAGATAATGCTTAGACTTATATTGTCGAGCTGGAAGCGAGGGCTGCCCTCTGTGAGACACTCCCCGCACCTGGTCCGTAACAACCCCCTACTGCTGCGCACTTTCAACTTGCAATGTTGTGGACTTGTTTCATGAAGAAAGGGCATGTCCTGCACTTGTCCCGCCTAAATAAGGTCTAAAGGGTAACATGATTTTTTGTACTGTACACACATGCGTATTTACTGGCTAAGTAAACTTAATAAATAAACAGCTAGTCACCCTCGATGGAAACTAATTTTTAAATTCTTGATTGCCAGCGAAAAGGCAGTGTGTCGTTTGTCTCACTTTATATTTTTCTGCCTTCCCTCTATTGCATGTGAATGCAGCCAACCATCCCGAAATCTTCCTTCCATTATAATTTCATTCACATAGCCTACAGAAAGATAGCCTTCAAATTCTTTCCTTTAATACCCACAAATCTGCCTCAAATTCCTTCCGTTACCTTTAATACACAAGTGTTCTTTCGCATGTGATTCCATTGCAGTCCACAATCCTGAAATGCATCCTTCCTTCCTTTATAATTTCTTAACACCCATACATAATACCCGCAAATTCGTCCTCAAATCCTTCCTACACACAAGTGTTCTTCTTTCCTTTAATACCCACAAAAATCCAGCCCTCAAATTCATCCTTCCTTCTTGTCCGCTCTCTCGCCGTCCTTTTTTAAGCGACTTGCTGATGATACAGAAGACTTGCTTGGATATAAACTGGCACAAATCTGTTTAAAGAAACCATGTGGGACTAATTTCACATGAAATAACTTTGCGTCGGTTGCTGTGTCGTTCCGTAGGATAGGAGGTCACGTGTTCGATCCCCGACGTAGTTATTTTTCTTACGCGCGACCCAGAAAAGGCCTGGCGGGCTATGGGCCCAATACAAATACCTTGTTTTTTTTTCTGGCACATGTTGATCGAAGGTTGAGGTGACGTAGGGCTTTTTTGAATCGGATCGAAGGTTGGGATGACGTACGAAACATAACGATGACGGACTAAATTACGGAGGTAAGAAGCAAAAATACAAATTATGTCCAGGATAAATAAAAGTTAATAGATAGATTAATTAAGTGAGTGAGTCAAGCATAAAGAGAAAAAGAAAAAAGAAAAAGAAAGTATCCACACGAATCCTAACGTAAGATTAATGACATAAGATTTAGATGTGCAATACTTATAGCACATCAAGATGGAGAACGCTCCTTTGCGGGCGAGCGCTGAAACGCTCGATCCACAACCTCTCCTCCAGTTAATTCTATTAATTAGTGAATCCAGTCTTTACTTCCTTAAATCTCTATCGCAATAAATTGAACATGTGGGGCCCAGCGTTGCCTTCCATAAGTTTTTCTGCCCCTCCTGATTTCAACGGGGGTGGGGGCAGGTGCGTCCCTTAATTTTTCTGTCGCAGGTTTTTACTTAAAAGGAAGGTTGAGATCCCGTCAAAAAAAAGGAAACTTTGATTTAGATGTACAATACTTATAGCACATCAAGATGGAGAACGCTCCTTTGCGGGCGAGCGCTGAAACGCTCGATCCACAACCTCTCCTCCAGTTAATTCTATTAATTAGTGAATCCAGTCTTTACTTCCTTAAATCTCTATCGCAATAAATTGAACATGTGGGGCCCAGCGTTGCCTTCCATAAGTTTTTCTGCCCCTCCTGATTTCAACGGGGGTGGGGGCAGGTGCGTCCCTTAATTTTTCTGTCACAGGTTTTTACTTAAAAGGAAGGTTGAGATCCCGTCAAAAAAAAGGAAACTTTGATTTACCTGCGTTTCGGTTGGAAATCAAGCGCTGGAACGCTCGCGCGCTAAATAGCATGGCCCCATCAAGATATGCTTTAGCAAAACTGATTAATTAAAAGATATAAAATTCCAGCGTTTTACACGTCGACTCGCTCGCTTCTTCTATGTTTTTATAACGCAACGGGCGCCTGCAACGCCTCGTGCTGGGCCGACCCATGTATGGTTGCTCCAGGTTTTTCTTCCTCTATATGTTTTTATAACGCAAAATAGCGAAAGGCCAGGTTTCGAACCTGGGACCTCACTCGTCGTTCCATGCTTGCGTTACCACCCCGCCACACAGCAGGTTTTGGTAAGTTACAACCTTTCCTTTCTTTTATTCTCTTTTATTCTTTTTTTTCTATTTTCCATTTCCCTTTTTAGTTTTCTGTTTTTTTTGTACGAACAGGTTCCCCCTGCATCCTTTTGAATCTGATGAACTTTTTTTTTTCAAATTTGATGAACTATTTTGAAATTCTATGAACCTTTTAAAATTCGGTGAACCTTTTTTCAATTTGGATGAACCTTTTTCAAAATCGATGAATTTTTTTTCCATTTCGATGAACTTTTTTCAATTTTTGAAGAAACTTTTCTAAGCTAATGAACCTTTTCAAAATCAGCAAACTTTTTTCAAATCAGTGAACTGTTTTTTCAAATTTTATGAAAATTTCTATTCAAAATTGATAAATGTTTTGTTCAAAATCGGTAAACTATTTTCATTTCCAAATTTGTGACCTTTTTTCGAAATTTCATGAACTTTATCCTAAATTTTACAAACTTTTTTCAAATTCGTGTAGATTTCCCAAATTCATGATTTTTTTTCAGTTTGTACGAACCTTTTCGATTTAATGAACTTTCTTGAAATTCACGTTTTTTATATTGTGCATTCATTTTTTCTTTTTTCTTTTCATTTTATCATAAATAATACAGGTTGGGTATATAATAAGGACTATTTGTCCTCAGAATAAACAGGGTGGATTGATTGGCCTAGTGGTTGTGTTCGAATTTGACCGCACATGTAGTCAGAGTTCGAATCGTGGCTTTACCACAGTCAAAGGAAAAAAAAACCAGGGCGGTCGTATTCTTCGAGGCTCATGGGCGAACTAGAAAAAAGGGCCCATCTATTATTGGCAGAGTAAGGAAATTGTTAGCTTGCGCCGGAGGCCGTGCGGTTCGCCTAGCGTCCAAACGCGTTGGCAGACATGCAACCGGTACATTGGCACGCCGAGCATCGAGCCCCCCGTGCACGGCACCAGGCGCGGGAGGCGGCGGCGGACGTCGGCGAGAGAGCGTCGCATTCTCTGGCGCCCAGTATGGCGCATCAGTCCGGGCGCCACAACCGCATCGTGGTGGACGTCCGCGGCTCGTCCTAGGACGGATGCGTCATCAATTTGACATCCACCGGCATCGTTCGGGTTCCGGGCTCCGACGAGGAAGAGTAGGGCATGGGAGGCGATGATGCCTTAAGTTCCATGAGCCAGCTCGTGTCCCATGCCCTACTCTATGTTGCCGGCGACCGGACCAACACTTTGGGTAGCGCAACTTGCTGCCGGACATGGTCAGGGCGGAGCCCGGCGAGCGAGGAGCGAAACCGGACGAAGCTCCGCTTAAAGATTGCTGCGTTGCATGTAATAACATGGATTCGAGATTTCTAATTTAAGGTACTTGGACGTGGAATGCATTTTTTGAGGCGTGACCGATCCTGTTTCTGTTTGTTGTACATGTAGTACCCATTTCTGTGCCTTGTACCATAGATGCGCAATGTCTCTATAAGCTCTCACAAATGGCCTCAGGTCAAACAAAAGCTAATTATTATTTCTATAAATTATCTAGGTGATGATCTTAGAAGAAAGAAGCATTGCGGAGAAGAATTAACATAGAATGCAACTTTATTATGAGCTCTAGCACACCATTTTGTTTTCACGTTGATGTTATTTTTTTGTGTGTTCCTTGGTGATGTTAGCATGGAATCCTTAACTAGTTCTGTGGCAAGCACTTGTAGAAATTACTTACACCATGGAAATTCTACTATTTAGACCATGGTAATTCTACTAATTAGCATGGCAAGTCCCATTTTTTTTTTGTATTCACCATGGTATTTTTATTGTACATTCCATGGCAAAATAACTCTAACATGCCATTTTCATTTTGCAGAATACCATGGCACACATTGATCATGTGGCACATTTATCAAATTTGGCATGGCAAAACCCTAATTTGGCCATGTTTTTAGTAAAGACAATCCTAATTTTTGTGCCATGATGTGTACCTTTTAAGAGCATGATGGCACATATTCACGTACCCATCATGGTAACTTTTATACACAGTTACCATGCTCTTTTTACTCAACATCATGGCAAAATTATCATTTTGGCTCCCAGGCTCAGATGAGCCCGGGTGTGAACAAAATATCATTCTGGTTATTGTAAGTATGTTTTTTTCTATAAAGTTTGACTTAGGACAAATATAATATGAGAAATAAAAAACAGAGGGAGAATATATTTGTCCGGACTGCATATCATTTTTCACACTCTACCTGAATACATATGCAGAGGGAAATGAATACAACCATGGAAGAACGAGTATGCAGAAACTACATGGAGCTTTGGATCAACTACCATCTGAAACCAAGGAACAACATATACCGCGTGGAAGGTTTCGTGATCGTGGCCTCTGTGTTTATGATCGTCCTTGCCATTGGAGCGCCCAGGCGGCGTTATTCTAAGAGCATAATTATCAGATATGGAGTTGAGGGAGTGATCTTATTGTCCTTTCCACTTCTCTCCTACACACTTGGATTGATGCAGCAGCAGATAATCAAGAACAGCCTTTTCCTAGTGTTGGCGATGTTTCTGGCCATGCTTTATTTTGGGGGTACCATGGCAATATCAGTCCAGAAGTTTGGTGAGAATAGCACGATCAAGCTCACTTGCGAGATTTTTTTGTTCTCTATCTACATGGGCACTGTTTTAGCCAACTTCGGCTATGCTGCTATGGGCTTTCTTGGCCGCACTGGTTTAGTCATGACCTTTATTTCTGTGTGGCCATTGGCAATGAGAATCGTTTACCACTGGGGTGCTGCATACTTAGCAAGCATACCATCGTCAGATAATGGCATCAGGTGGCTGGCCGTCTAGATGAAGCGTGAGCACCAAACCAGCACGTCCTACAACCCCCGCACCATGCAGGGATACAAGTATCCAGTTCTCATACACAATGCAACGGGAAATAGCTATTGTCCAATAACACTTGATAAAATTTGGTGCGACAACATCGGTGTCTTGTCATCTTCCAACAGTCCTCATATCCGTCGCCTCAAAGATCTATGTCTCTCATTTGCCCTGTTCCATCTTGTGGTTCGGCGATACTTCGGCTACAGTTGTCCTGAATCTAAGCTTGACAAGTCTCGTGCTCTTGTTCTTGATGGGCTGCTGCAAACAGAACAAGACTATGAAAGAGCATTCCAAGTGATCGAAGCAGAGCTTGCTTTTCTATATGACTTCTTCTTCACCAAGTATGCTTCCATTATGTATGTCGGTCAGAAGATGTATTGTGCTACCTCACTTGCCATCACAGTAGTCTGTATTGGTGCGGGTACATGGGTTATTATTATTTCAAACAGACAAGTTTCTATTTTGGATGATCTTTTGGTCGAAACCAGCACACAAGACGTTGTCGTAACCATAGCGGCCTTGGGTGGGCTGTCAATATTCGAACTGTTGCAGATATGGTCTTACTGTGCCTCTGACTGGGCGAAGGTATCCTTTGTTTGTAAGTACGCAGCAGATCCATCCTGGCAAGGGAATGCCAATATTGGGAGGCTTCTTTTGCTTCTAGGAAGACCTCACAGATGGCTTCGCTATTGGCGCAACACCATTGGTCAGTACTCGTTCCTTGATTTCTCTAGTTACAGTTGTTGGGATCAGTTGAAGGAATGCTTTCAAAGTAGAAAGACAGGCAGTCCTGTAGAGTTGCCAATGGAGGTGAAGAAGGCAGTCGCACGGGTTATCAAGAACTCAATCAATGGGCATCTATCAAATGGAGCATCGGCGTTGGTGAGACATGGCATGAGTGATGAGCTATGCTGGGCATGTCAGACTGACGATGAATTTACTGTCACACACAGCATACTGGTATGGCATGTCGCGACTGGCTACAGCGAGATCTCCGAAACATTCGCAGGCCCCAATGAAAATGACGTGCATCCAAACCGAGGTGTTGCCACTAGCTTGTCCAAGTATGTTGCATACTTGGTAGCTTGTGCTCCGAAGTTACTACCAGGCCGTCCGATAGTGTCAGAGTGTACACTCGACGAGCTGGAGAAACAAGCAAAAAGAACTCTTTGGGGACTCGTATCGCCAAGGCAGAAGTATGAAAAGCTTAGAGAACTGTACAATGTCGTCGATGAAGTTCCGTCAGATGTAGCTGATGCAACTGCGACAGAGGCAACATCCGCACAACTGTTGAGCAAGGGTGTCAGGCTAGGGAAGTTGTTGGAGAGCTTGGAGAATCACATGATCCGTTGGGAACTATTGGCCGATTTCTGGGCAGAGATGCTGGTGTATATCGCCCCGTCTGATAATGTGGCTGGTCACATTGAACTTCTTGCTGAAGGTGGCGAGTTTGTGACCCACATCTGGGCGCTGCTTATGCATGCTGGCATCCTGGAGCGGCCTGCTACTGCAATACCCTAGATGAAGGAGAGCAAGATGGTCTAAAGGTGATGAAGGAGCTACCCTTGGTCGTCGTATGTCCTTTATGATTTATGTAATCAAGACGTTGTGTTTGTGACGACTCTGCGCTTGTTGATCTAGTGTAAGACTATGATTGTGTGTTGTACTTGCTTTCTGAAACTCTAATATCTCTTGTATGCTTGTACTAGTACATTCTCATATATGGCGTGGTTGTGCATGTGCCATGGGTCTGTTGCATCCGGCTGGAGCAGGATTTTGTGGCTTTTGTAGCACAGCGCTTGTGGCGTTGTGTTGTGAACTTGCTTTCATGGGGGTTATTGTTTTCGTCTCACTAGAGATAATATTTCTCAAAGACATTGCAGGCAAACCATTGTATGGTTGTATCCCTATTCCCTAGTAGTATCAGATGGTTTGGCATCCAGCTAGTTGCTCCAGTTTAGAGCTTCGGCTCATGGACACCTCCTATCCCTGCCCTCCAATATAGCTTTGAGATCCATGCTAGACTACTAACTACGTGAAATTTTCTCTTTTTTGTCTCTTCCACATAAAATAACATATAAACTTCAAACTTTGCAAGGTAGCAAAACATTCTTACTACAATGTGAGAAAAAAACCTAGATTTTTTTGACCGACATAAATATACAAAATGAGATATTCTTTATTCAAAAATGTTATTTTTAGTATTTATGATGCACGAAAAATTTGAATGTTTTTTCCCACATTTTAGTTAGAATGTTTTGTTGTGCTGCAAAGTTTGAAGTTCATATGTTCTTTATGAAAGAAACAAAAAAGATAAATGTTAAATTGTGATCCAAATTCTAGTACCGTATTGGACTAGACGTAGTACATACGGTGTGGGGCTTTTGCGTTGGTACCGACGCGTACGAGTACAACTCGTTTACTTGTCCTAGAAGGACTCCTATGTGTTGCCCCTCATATATACCACATGTAGTCGCACCTCAGACGGTCTGTCGTCTCGTGCTTGTAATACTCTTCCTCATAGTGATTGCGCCTTCGTACGTCCGTAGTTTTCTCACGCAAGGGTTTTTACATAAAAATCCGTGTCTCTCTGTCTCGTTTATTCTCGTTATTATCTAACAAGTGGTATACAGAGCTGAGGTTTCTATACGAGATTTGAGACGAGAGAGTTAGGGTTTCAGTCGCGTGCGCTGCCGCCGCCGCATCGTGCGTTTCGCCGAGTCCGAGACGAGGACTGCCACACGGGTGTTTTATCTGCGGCGTTGCAAGTAATCGAGACCGACAGAAATCTGGAGGCGATCGATCCGCTGGCTGCTCCCCTCGCGTACTGTACGCAGCTTGTACTGGCTTCAAGTCCCGAGGATTCAATCGAAGTTGCTGCTGCTCCACACGTCGAGTTCAAGAGGCGATCTGCTAGGCGTGACGTACTACTAGTACTAGCACCAGTTGCAAGTTGCAGCTTGTCTCTGGTGATCTGATTGATTAAGTACTACTTCAATTAGTACTTGTCCCACGTGAAGCCATCTACTATCAGATATCTGTTCTCTGTCCGGTTGCTACGACCACACCCAGCATACAATATCCAAGTGCTATTTATCTGAATTTTTTGTCTGCTCGGCATATTAAATTCTGTCTAAGAATTTTTTTACAGGCTTGTACTACTTTGTGCACAGTTTGTCGACTCATGGCATCCATGAAGTACGATCTTCCGCCGCTGGACCGTGACACAAGGTTTACCCTATGGCAAGTCAAGATGCGAGCGTTGTTGGCACAGTCCGACTACGATGAAGCACTGGATAGTTTTGGGAAGAATAGAATTCAGGATTGGACTGATGAGGAGAAAAGAATTGATTGTAAGGCTTTGTCACAAATTCAACTCCATTTGCATAATAATATTTTGCAGAAAGTTTTGAGCGAGAAAACTGCCGCCGCTCTATGATTAAAGCTGGAAGGGATTTGCATGACTAAGGATCTCACCAGCAAGATGCATCTGAAGCAAAAATTATTCCTGCACAGGTTACCCGAGGGAGGTAATGTTTTGAATCATATTTCAGAATTTAAAGAGATCATATCTGATTTAGCTGCAATGGAGGTTAAGTATGAAGAGAAAGATACTGCTTTAATGTTACTTTGTTCACTGCCAAGTTCTTATACCAATTTTAGAGACACCATATTATACAGTCGTGATACTCTCACACTTAATGAAGTTTATGAAGCTTTGAACTCTAAGGAGAAGATGAAATTAATGGTGCCTTATGATGGTTCAAGTTCATCCCAAGCCGAGGGATTATCTGTTCGTGACAGGACAAAGGAGAAGAACTCACACAATGGAAACAGAGGCAAAAGTAAGAACGGCCACAGGGGCCGGTCGCAATCCAGAGACAAGAAATATTGCAGGTATTGCAAGAGAGACGGGCATGACATCTCAGGGTGTTTCAAGTTGCAGAACAAGGAAAAGAGAAAAGGTAACAAACAAGGTGACAATTCTGCTAACGTTGCTCGTGATGATAGTTCCGATGATGCTCTTGTCGTTATTGCTGGATGTGCTGAGACCAATGATGAGTGGGTACTTGACACTGCATGCACTTTTCATATATGCCCGCATAGAGATTGGTTTACTACTTTTGATTCCACTTCTGCTGCTGGTTCCATTTTGGGTTTTGATAATTCACCATGCAAGATTGAAGGCATAGGTTCTATTCGAATCAAGATGTTTGATGGCATAATCAGAACTTTGACAGATGTTCGATATATTCCGAAGATGAAGAGAAATCTTATTTCTATGAGTGCCCTTGATGCAAAGGGATACAAGTATTCAGGTGGAGATAGTGTTTTGAAAGTCACCAAAGGTTCCCTTGTTGTGATGAAAGGTGACTTAAGTTCGACCAATGGTCTTTATTACCTTCGAGGTTCTACAGTTTCAGGTAACGCTACTCCAGTTGTTTCAAAGAATTCTGATTGTGATGCTGCTAACCTTTGGCATATGCATCTTGGACATATGAGTGAACTTCGTTTAGCAGAGTTAAATAAGAGAGGTCTTTTTGATGGATATGAACCTGGTAGACTGAAATTTTGTGAGCATTGTATCTTCGGCAAACACAAGAGGGTGAAGTTCAACACTTCGACTCATACAACTGAAGGTATTCTTGATTATGTGCATTCTGATTTATGGGGACCATCTCGCAAGAAGTCTCTAGGTGGTGCTAGTTACATGCTGACTATTATTGATGATTATTCGAGAAAAGTTTGGCCTTATTTCTTGAAGCATAAATATGAAGCATTCTCAACATTTAAGGAGTGGAAGATTATGATTGAAAGACAAACTGAAAAGAAGGTAAAGATACTTCGCACTGATAATGGTATGGAATTCTATTCTAAGCAATTTAAGAATTATTGCAAGTCTGAAGGCATTGTCAGACATTACACCGTTCCTTATACTACTCAACAAAACGGTGTTGCTGAGCGTATGAACAGGACCATTATTTCCAGAGCCCGTTGCATGTTGTCCAATGCAGGTTTGCATAGGCGTTTTTGGGCTGAGGCCGCTTCCACTGCTTGTTATCTCATTAATCCGTCACCATCTATTGCTCTTAATAAGAAAACTCTAATTGAGGTATGGTCTGATTCACCTGCTGATTATTCACAGTTGAGAGTTTTTGGTTGCACTGCTTATGCTCATGTTGATAATGGAAAATTGGAGCCTAGGGCTGTTAAGTGCATCTTTCTTGGTTATAAGTCTGGTGTTAAAGGTTTTAAATTATGGAATTCTGAAACCCAGAAGGTTGTTATTAGCAGAAATGTTATCTTTAATGAATCTGCTATGTTACATGATGTTTCATCTACTAATGTTCCCGTTGAGAGTGAACAGCAGCCTATTGTTCAGGAGCCTACTGTTTAGGTGGAGCATGTTATTGATTCAGGTGATACATCTGGTAATGAAATTGTTGATGCACATGATGAACCCGTCGTTAAGGATGATAATGTCACTCCCACTCCAAATCAGCCTATTGTTCCACCCAGTTGGAATCTTGCACGTGACAAAGTTAGGCGGGGTACTAACAAACCTGACAGGTTAATTGAAGAGTGCAATATTGTTTCTTTTGCTTTATCTGTTGCAGAAGAAATTGAAGGTAATGCTGAGCCTTCTTCATATTCAGAGGCTATTATTTCTAGTGATAGTAATAAGTGGATGACCGCTATGCATGATGAGATGGAATCACTTGAAAAGAATGGCACTTGGGATTTAGTAAGATTACCTAGAGAGAAGAAACCTATTCGTTGCAAGTGGGTTTTCAAGAGGAAAGAAGATGTTTCTCCTAATGATGAGACAAGATATAAAGCAAGGTTAGTTGCTAAAGGTTACAGTCAGATTCCAGGTATTGACTATAACGAAGTCTTTTCTCCTGTTGTGAAGCATAGCTCTATTCGCACTTTACTCAGTATTGTTGCCATGCATGATCTTGAGCTTGAACAATTGGATGTTAAAACTGCATTCTTACATAGAGAATTAGAAGAGGATATTTATATGGAACAACCTGAAGGTTTTGTTATTCCTGGAAAAGAAAAGCTTGTCTGTAAGTTAAAGAAATCTCATTATGGATTGAAGCAATCCCCTAGACAGTGGTACAAGAGATTTGACACCTTTATGCTCTCTCAAGGTTTCAAAAGGTCTAATTATGATAGTTGTGTTTATTTGAAAACTATAAGGTTCAACTATTTATTTGCTTCTTTATGTTGATAATATGCTAATTGCTGGAAAGAGTATGTCACAGATTAATGAACTAAAGAAGCAATTGAGTAATGAATTTGAGATGAAGGATTTGGGTGCAGCAAAGAAAATACTTGGCATGGAAATATCCAGAGATAGACCGTCTGTAAAAGTATATCTAAGTCAGAAGGGATATATTGATAAAGTTCTTCGTCGTTTTAATATGCATAATGCCAAGCCAGTAAGTACTCCGTTAGCTGCACACTTCAAATTATCATCAGCTTTATGTCCTAAGTCAGATGCAGATATTGAGTGCATGTCTAGAGTTTCCTATTCGAGTACAGTTGGTTCACTTATGTATGCCATGGTTTGTTCTCGTCCGGATTTATCATATGTATTGAGTGTTGTCAGTAGATACATGGCTAATCCTGGAAAAGAGCATTGGAGAGCAGTTCAGTGGATTTTCAGATACCTGCGTGGTACTTCTAATGCTTATTTACAGTTTGGAAAAACTAGAGATGGACTTGTTGGTTTTGTTGATTCTGATTTTGCTGATGATTTGGATAAGAGAAGATCACTCACAGGTTATGTTTTCACCATTGGTGGTTGTGCTGTGAGTTGGAGAGCAACTTTGCAGTCTATTGTGGCTTGTTTTACTACTGATGCCGAGTATATGGCTATTTCTGAGGCATGCAAAGAAGCTATCTGGTTGAGAGGTTTGTACACTGAGCTTTGTGGAGACTCATCTTGCCCTACCGTATTTAGTGACAGTCAAAGTGCTATATATCTTACAAAAAATCCAATGTATCATGAGAGGACAAAGCACATTGATGTCAGATTTCATTATATTCGAGATGATGTTACTGAAGGCGATTTGAAGGTATGCAAGATAAGTACTCATGATAATCCTGCTGATATGATGACAAAGCCAGTTCCGACCAATAAGTTTGAGCTTTGCTCAGGCTTAGTTGGTATTTCTCACTAGTCCTATGGACTTTGACGCACAAGGTGTTTAAACTGATTTGGATGGAGTTATTCACTTTCTTCGACTACTTGAGGGAATTTGGCTCAAGGTGGAGATTGTTAAATTGTGATCCAAATTCTAGTACCGTATTGGACTAGACGTAGTACATACGGTGTGGGGCTTTTGCGTTGGTACCGACGCGTACGAGTACAACTCGTTTACTTGTCCTACAAGGACTCCTATGTGTTGCCCCTCATATATACCACATGTAGTCGCACCTCAGACGGTCTGTCGTCTCGTGCTTGTAATACTCCTCCTCATAATGATTGCGCCTTCGTGTGTCCGTGGTTTTCTCCCGCAAGGGTTTCCACGTAAAAATCCGTGTCTCTCTGTCTCGTTTATTCTTGTTATTATCTAACAATAAAAGTCTTTGCATGAATCTTGATGCAGAAATAGTTGACTAGATAAGGAGGTGCACCAAAGCCTAAGCTCCACAACATATTTTTCGTAGTAACAGCTAGCTGAGGTCTCTTACGTGCCGATCGAGTAAGTTGACAATTTGAAATGTCTGGACACTTATTTGTATACGGAGGAGTCTTCAGCTTTGTTAGCAGCCTCCCCCTTGAAAAATAATAATAATAGTATTCACGGATCAGACAATTGACGGTTGCTGGGAGCTAGGGATTTGTTTTCTGTTTCTTTGTACGCCGTTGTCAAAGCAGTCTGCTTCAGGAAATGATTTTCCATGTGTTTGTGGTGGGCTGCCTCCACCTATACCTACGCCAATCGCAGATCCGAAACTAGTCATCGATACGGATGAGGCCCCCATCACCATGTGGACTCGCAATTCGTTGCCCGATCGAGCTAACTTTGGCATGTTTCACATTTTCTATCCAGAGATCATAAGATACGTTCTTAGCCGCCCCCATATGCATGATGACATGAAACAAAGAACTTGTTTAGTTAGCAGCCACGAACCAACCACTCACGATGGCTACCTACGGGGCTATTTATTCTTTCTATTTTCTGTTTTTTTAACAGGCTATTCTCTGTCTTTAGTACGCCCTTGATGGAGGAGGTGAGGGATACCGTTTCTTGTTGAAGAAGGATTCTGTATGTGCCCGTGCTTGGCGTCCAAGTACGAGTCAATCCTGATGTGTTTCGTTCACGGATGTTGCACTGGTCTCGTAGACATGTAAACTGTGTTGACATTGTCATGTGTCGACATGACGGTGATTTGAGGTAGGGGGCACTGCATGTACCCATTGAACCAATAAGAGGTACTACATTGGTCATGTATGTGGAGGCAGACGAACTGCACTTCATAGATGATGTCGAGACGTGTGAATGACATGTACTAGAGAGTCCCTGCAAAACCCCGTAGAGAGAGTTGTTGAGGCGGCACACATAGTTGGGGGAGGACAGACCTCGTAAGCTAGCAATGGAAGACGACCTCGAACAACGACCGATGCAGGAAAGTGTTCTTCACTTCAAGTTGACGAGTCCTATAGGTGAGGGAGAGCGCGATGGAAAGGATGACCCCGAGAATGCTGGTTCGACAACTAGTCTGGATGGCTTTTAATGGGGAAGTCCAGATATCTCAATGTATAAGTTCAAAAGGACGCACCGTGCAACTAGCGAGGGCTGAAAAGGGGAAATGAACATGGCACCCAAACTAACACATGTGACTAAAATTATGCTCATTTATTGTTTTATTGCATCGAACTGAAGAAGATGATGCAAGCGGACGAAGAATGTCATGACCAAGGTGTCTAGGTCGAATTAACGGCGAAGAAGATGTGGAAGTGGAGTGTGAATTGAGGCCGCGCGCACTATTGAACCTGAGAATCACGACCTTGGTTCCAAGGCCCTTTGCGCAAAGGACCCGCACAATCAAATCCAACAGAACAGTTATTACCAGAACTAGATTGATGAACAATGACCAAATGAATAGTAATAGGAATAACTAGAGTATGACATAAAAGAATAGGACAATTCGTGAAAAGAGTAGGGAATAAGATATGGTTGGGTGTGGCGACAATGATGAAGGACCCGTTAATGATGACAAATTTTGTCGATAGATAGGATGGATGAAGAGTAAGTGGAGAGTTCCAAACACCTGCAAACATGCGTGACGTAACACCCGTATCCATGTAGGGGTGTTAGCAAACCGAATCGCGACATGGGATTGTTGGGCAAGCCTAATAGCGCAAATATTCGATTTTTTCCTTTTCATACTTACCACATGTTGTACTTATGGGCCAATTATGATTATACAATTCTATTTAAGATTATTTTCAGGTGTGTCTTGTACAGTTTAATTATTTAATTAATACTATGCGATAGGAGACTATGCCAGGAAGGTCAGGATCATGGCATGGTACTCCCTTAAACTTTCAGTTTGGTATAGACTACTTCCACATTTACTGTGTCATGTCTACCCGTCGCGCAGAGATGCGGGCACGCTTCAATCGGCGCCACGACATCGTTCCCTTCCTACTTCTTGTCCACCTACCACATACGATGTGCGCCATCATGGAGATATGCAACCGCAACCCCGTTGTACTGTTGGTATTGAGCATGGCTAATAGTATAGCCAACAACTGAGTATATGAAGTCGTATGTTATTTATAACCAACCTAATAATTAACATGCATAGTAGCTAGTTATCAACCAGTGCTACTTTATTTATACAGGCCTATCTTACACTCTCACAATCCTTCTTAGAGTCCGTGTTGCAGCCGATTATTAATTTACAATCCGCTTCTCTTCTCTCTCCTCTTCTCACTTGTGATCCCTCTGTCCTTTTTACTCTGCATATTAGATTTATGTCAACTCAAACTTTGCAAAGTTTTACAAAATTTATATTAAAAAAATATCAACACCTATAGTAGCAAATATATATATTATGAAACTATATTTCATAATAAATCTAACAATATTAATTTGACATTGTGAATGTTGATATTTTTTTCTGTAAGTTCGGTCAAAATAGAGATACTTTGACTTCGGACCAAACTTATATGCAGACTAAAAGAACCAGTGGAAGTACAACTCAATAGAAATATAATATATTTTTGAAAGAAGAAATATAATACTCCCTCAGTTTCAAAATATGCGACTCGAGTTTGTACTAAAGTTAATATAAAGTTGAGTCACTTATTTTTGGGACGGAGGAAGTAGTTTACGGCCCGGTGATTGTACTTTCTAGACTTGTTCTTATTGATGCTCGCCACTCGGGCCCAGTTGGCCAGCCACGGTGGCCCGGGGCGTAGCTATGTAGAGGTAGCCGGTGTCACCGGCACCGGGTTCAATTTGAACTTGCTTAATGTAATACAGTGATTTAGTGTGTAGATCATTAAATTATTTAACATGTAGGCATGCATTCTTTTATATGGACACCGGGTAATTTCTAATCTGGATCCGCCCCTGACGGTGGCCGAGCGCGATGTGGAAGCTTGTGGCTTCCAGGTCAGCCAGCACCGCTCCTAGCTCGATATATATCGAGATGCAGACAGAGCACATAGAGGACAGAAGCCAAGGCGAGCGAGCGAGCAGCATCAAGGAAGGGAGGGAGGTGAAGATGGCGGCGATCAAGCTGTACGAGATGATGCTGTCGCCCAACGTGACGCGTGTGGTGACGGTGCTTAACGAGCTGGGCCTCGACTTCGACTCCGTCAATGTCGACCTCCGCACCGTCGCCCACAAGCACCCCGACTTCCTCAAGCTCAATCGTACGCTCCCCCTTGTAAAATTGGTTGAAGCGTATGCTTTCGCAGAGACGCATTGCGTGTTATTTATAGGCCATAGATACAAGGAAGGTGATTCAGGTTGTTACCGGATTGATCCTCAAGCTAATGATCTATACAAGATAAGGATCAATCTCAACTAACCTTAAACCACCTGGAGTACAACACACGCAACGCCATCCTAATATGTGTACGCGGTTTATACTGCACCAAGTACATGTTACATTGTCTAACACTCCCCCTCAACCATAACTTATCAAGTTGAAATTGCTTTTGAAATCTTCTAGTTTGCGCCATGACAAAGCTTTGGTAAAGCCATCTGCAACTTGGTCATTGGTGGGAATGAAACGAATGTCCAATAGCTTCTTGGCTACTCTTTCTCTCACAAAGTGATAGTCAACTTCAATATGTTTTGTCCTTGCATGAAATACTGGGTTTGCTGAAAGATAAGTGGCACCAATATTATCACACCAAAGACATGCAACTGGTGAATGTGTCACACCTAACTCTTTTAACAGAGTTTGAACCCATATAATTTCAGCTGTGGCATTTGCTAAAGCTTTGTATTCTGCTTCAGTACTGGACCTCGATACTGTTGCTTGTTTACGTGCACTCCAAGATATCAAGTTTGGTCTAAAAAAAACAGCAAAGCCACCTGTGGACCTTCTGTCATCTGGACACCCTGCCCAATCGGCATCTGGAAAGGCACTTACCAATGCAGAACTTGACTTGGAAAATTTTAGTCCAGTGCTCATGGTTCCTCTAAGATATCTGAGAATTCTTTTTACTGCTATCCAGTGTTCAAGTGTAGGAGAGTGCAAGAACTGACATAATTTATGTTGGGGAACGTAGTAATTTTAAAAATTTTCTTACGCACACGCAAGATCATGGTGATGCATAGCAACGAGAGGGGAGAGTGTTGTCTACGTACCAACGCAGACCGACTGCGGAAGCGATCACACAACATAGAGGAAGTAGTCGTACGTCTTCCCGATCCGACCGATCCAAGCACCGTTACTCCGGCACCTCCGAGTTCTTAGCACACGTTCAACTCGATGACGATCCTCTGGCTCCGATCCAGCAAAGCTCAAGAAAGAGTTCCGTCAGCACAACGGCGTGGTGACGATCTTGATGTACTACCGACGCAGGGCTTCGCCTAAGCACTACAACGGTATGATCGAGGTGAAATTTGATGGCAGGGGGTACCGCACACGGCTAAGGAACGATCTCAAGGATCAACTTGTGTGTCTATGGGGTGCCCCCTGCCCTTGTATATAAAGGATGGAGGAGGAGGAGGCCGGCCAAGGCAAAGGTGCGGCCAGGATAGGGAGTCCAAGTCCTAGTAGGAGTCCACCAAGAGAGGAGGAAGGGAGAAGGAATAGGAGGAGAAGGAGAGGTGGCCAGCCCCCTTTTCCATAGTCCAATTCGGACCAAAGGGGAGGGGGGGGGGGGCGCAGCAGCCTTTTCCTCTTCCCACTAAAGCCCATCAAGGCCCATTACTTCTCCCGTAACTACCCGGTACTCCAAAAAATACCCGAATCACTCGGAACCTTTCCGATGTCCGAATATAGTCGTCCAATATATCGATCTTTACGTCTCGACCATTTCGAGACTCCTCGTCATGTCCCCGATCTCATCCGGGACTCCGAACTCCTTCGGTACATCAAAACTCATAAACTCATAATATAACTGTCATCGAAACCTTAAGCGTGCGGACCCTACGGTTCGAGAACAATGTAGACATGACCGAGACACGTCTCCGGTCAATAACCAATAGCAGGACCTGGATGCCCATATTGGCTCCTACATATTCTACGAAGATCTTTATCGGTCAGATCGCATAACAACATACGTTGTTCCCTTTATCATTGGTATGTTACTTGCCCGAGATTCGATCATCGGTATCCAATACCTAGTTCAATCTCGTTGCCGGCAAGTCTCTTTACTCGTTCCGTAATACATCATCTCACAACTAACATATTAGTTGCAGTGCTTGCAAGGCTTATGTGATGAGCATTACCGAGAGGGCCCAGAGATACCTCTCCGACAATCGGAGTGACAAATCCTATTCTCGAAATACGCCAACCCAACATGTACCTTTGGAGACACCTGTAGTACTCCTTTATAATCACCCAGTTACGTTGTGACGTTTGGTAGCACACAAAGTGTTCCTCCGGCACACGGGAGTTACATAATCTCATAGTCATAGGAACATGTATAAGTCATGAAGAAAGCAATAGCAACATACTAAACGATCGGGTGCTAAGCTAATGGAATGGGTCATGTCAATCAGATCATTCAACTAATGATGTGACCTCGTTAATCAAATAACAACTCTTTTGTCCATGGTTAGGAAACATAACCATCTTTGATTAACGAGCTAGTCAAGTAGAGGCATACTAGTGACACTCTGTTTGTCTATGTATTCACACATGTATTATGTTTCCGGTTAATACAATTCTAGCATGAATCATAAACATTTATCATGATATAAGGAAATAAATAATAACTTTATTATTGCCTCTAGGGCATATTTCCTTCAGTCTCCCACTTGCACTAGAGTCAATAATCTAGTTCACATCGCCATGTGATTTAACAGCAATAGTTCACATTACCATGTGATTAACACCCATAGTTCACATCGTCATGTGACCAACACTCAAAGGGTTTACTAGAGTCAGTAATCTAGTTCATATATCTATGTGATTAACACCCAAAGAGTACTAAGGTGTGATCATGTTTTGCTTGTGAGATAATTTTAGTCAACGGGCTTGTCACATTCAGATCCGTAAGTATTTTGCAAGTTCCATGTCTACAATGCTCTACACGGAGCTACTCTAGCTAATTGCTCCCACTTTCAATATGTATCCAGATTGAGACTTTAGATTCATCTGGATCAGTGTCAAAAACTTGCATCGACGTAACCCTTTACGACGAACCTTTTTGTCACGTCCATAATCGAGAAACATATCCTTATTTCACTAAGGATAATTCTGACCGCTGTCCAGTGATCTACTCCTAGATCACTATTGTACTCCCTTGCCAACTCAATGCAGGGTATACAATAGATCTGGTATACAGCATGACATACTTTATAGAACCTATGGCCAAGGCATAGGGAATGACTTTCATTCTCTTTCTATCTTCTGCCGTGGTCGGGCTTTGAGTCTTACTCAACTTTACACCTTGTAATACAGGCAAGAACTCTTTCTTTGACTGCTCCATTTTGAACTACTTCAAAATCTTGTCAAGGTATGTACTCATTGAAAAAAACTTATCAAGCATCTTGATCTATCTCTATAGATCTTGGAGCTCAATATGTAAGCAGCTTCACCGAAGTCTTTCTTTGAAAAACTCCTTTCAAACAATCCTTTATGCTTTACAGAATAATTCTACATTATTTCCGATCAACAATATGTCATTCACATATACTTATCAGAAATGCTGTAGTGCTCCCACTCACTTTCTTGTAAATACAGGCTTCACCGCAAGTCTGTATAAAACTATAGTCTTTGATCAACTTATCAAAGCGTATATTCCGACTCCGAGATGCTTGCACCAGTCCATAGATGGATCGCTGGAGCTTGCATATTTTGTTAGCACCTTTCGGATTGACAAAACCTTATGTTGCATCATATACAACTCTTTTTTAATAAATCCATTAAGGAATGCAGTTTTGTTTATCCATTTGCCAGATTTCATAAAATGCGGCAATTACTAACATGATTCAGACAGACTCAAGCATAGATACGAGTGAGAAGCTCTCATCGTAGTCAACACCTTGAACTTGTCGAAAACCTTTTGCGACAATTCTAGCTTTGTAGATAGTAACACTACTATTAGCGTCCGTCTTCCTCTTGAAGATCCATTTATTCTCAATTGCTTGCCGATCATCGGGAAAGTCAACCAAAGTCCAAACTTTGTTCTCATACATGGATCACATCTCAGATTTCATGGCCTCAAACCATTTCACAGAATCTGGGCTCATCATCGCTTCCTCATAGTTTGTAGGTTCGTCATGGTCAAGTAACATGACCTCCAGAACAGGATTACCGTACCACTCTGGTGCGGATCTTACTCTGGTTTACCTACGAGATTCGGTAGTAACTTGATCTGAAGTTACATGATCATCATCATTAGCTTCCTCACTAATTGGTGTAGTAGTCACAAGAACAGATTTTTTTGATGAACTACTTTCCAATAAGGTAGAAGGTACAATTACCTTATCAAGTTTTCTACTTTCCTCCCACTTACTTCTTTCAAGAGAAACTCCTTCTCTAGAAAGGATCCATTATAAGCAACGAATGTCTTGCCTTAGGATCTATGATAGAAGGTGTACCCAACAGTCTCCTTTGGGTATCCTATGAAGACATATTTCTCTGAGTTGGGTTTGAGCTTATCAGGATGAAACTTTTTCTCATAAGCATCGCAACCCCAAACTTCAAGAAACGACAACTTTGGTTTCTTGCCAAACCATAGTTCATAAGGCGTCGTCTCGACGGATATAGATGGTGCCCCTTTTTAAACGTGAATGCATCTATCTCTAATGCATGACCCCAAAAACGATAGTGGTAAATCGGTAAGAAACATCATAGATTGCACTATATCTAATAAAGTACGGTTATGACGTTCAGACACACCATTATGCTGTGGTGTTCCAGGTGGCGTGAGTAGTGAAACTATTTCACATTGTTTTAACTGAAGACCAAACTCGTAACTCAAATACTCTTTTCCACGATCAGATCGTAGAAACTTTATTTTCTTGTTACGATGATTTTCCACTTCACTCTGAAATTATATGAACTTTTCAAATGTATCAGACTTCTATTTCATTAAGTAGATATACCCATATCTGCTCAAATCATCTGTGAAGGTCAGAAAATAATGATACCCACTGCAAGCCTTAAATATTCATCGGACCACATACATCAGTATGTATGATTTCCAACAAATCTGTTGCTTGCTCCATTGTTCCGGAGAACGGCGTTTTATTCATCTTGCCCAAAAGGCATGGTTCGCAAGCATCAATTGATTCATAATCAAGTGATTCCGAAAGCCCATCAGCATGGAGTTTCTTCATGCGCTTTATACCAATATGACCTAAACGGCAGTGCCACAAATAAGTTGCACTATCATTATTAACTTTGCATCTTTTGGTTTCAATATTATGAATATGTGTATCACTACGATCGAGATCCAACGAACTTGTTTCATTGGGTGTATGACCATCGAAGGTTTTATTCATGTAAACAGAACAACAATTATTCTCTGACTTTAATGAATAAACGTATTGCAATAAACATGATCAAATCATATTAATGCTCAACGCAAAAACCAAATAACACTTATTTAAGTTCAACACTAATCCCGAAAGTATAGGGGAGTGTGCGATGATGATCATATCAATCTTGGAACTACTTCCAACACACATCGTCACTTCACCCTTAACTAGTCTCTGTTTATTCTGCAACTCCTGTTTCGAGTTACTACTCTTAGCAACTGAACCAATATCAAATACTGAGGGGTTGCTATAAACACTAGTAAAGCACACATCAATAACATGTATATCAAATATACTTTTGTTCACTTTGCCATCCTTCTTATCCGCCAAATACTTGGGGTAGTTTCGCTTCTAGTGACCAGTCCCTTTGCAGTAGAAGCACTTAGTCTCAGCCCTAGGACCAGACTTGGGCTTCTTCACTTGAGCAGCAACTTGCTTGCTGTTCTTCTTGAAGTTCCCCTTTTTCCCTTTTCCCTTTTCTTGAAACTAGTGATCTTGTCAACCATCAACACTTGATGTTCTTTCTTGATTTCTACCTTCATTGATTTCATCATCATGAAAAGCTCGGGATTCGTTTTCGTCATCCCTTGCATACTATAGTTCATCACGAAGTTCTACTAACTTGGTGATGGTGACTAGAGAATTCCGTCAATCACTATCTTATCTGGAAGATTAACTCCCACTTGATTCAAGCGATTGTAGTACCAGATAATCTGAGCACATGCTCACTAGTTGAGCGATTCTCCTCCATCTTTTAGCTATAGAACTTGTTGGAGACTTCATATCTATCAACTCGGGTATTTTCTTGAAATATTAACTTCAACTCCTGGAACATCTCATATGGTCCATGACGTTCAAAACGTCTTTGAAGTCCCGATTCTAAGCCATTAAG
Organism: Triticum monococcum; assembly: GCA_034509565.1. Classification (NCBI taxonomy): domain Eukaryota; kingdom Viridiplantae; phylum Streptophyta; class Magnoliopsida; order Poales; family Poaceae; genus Triticum; species Triticum monococcum. The sequence continues at coordinate 749,480,391 of CM067843.1, read as the reverse complement.
CATGGTGCACTAAACTATCAAGTAGTCATCATATTGAGCTAGCCAAACGTTCATAACGTCTGCATCTGCTCCTGCAATAGGTCTGTCACCTAGCGGTGCATCAAGGACATAATTTTTCTGTGCAGCAATGAGGATAAACCTCAGATCACGGATCCAATCCGCATCATTGCTACTAACATCTTTCAATACAATTTTCTCTAGGAACATATCAAAGTAAACATAGGGAAGCAACAAAGCGAGCTATTGATCTACAACATGATTTACAAAATACTACCAGGACTAAGTTCATGATAAATTTAAGTTCAATTAATCATTTTACTTAAGAACTCCCACTTAGATAGACATCCCTCTAATCCTCTAAGTGATCACGTGATCCAAATCAACTAAACCATAACCGATCATCACGTGAGATGGAGTAGTTTTCAATGGTGAACATCGTCATGTTGATCATATCTACTATATGATTCACGCTCGACCTTTCGGTCTCTGTGTTTCGAGGCCATATCTGAAGGAAATATGCCCTAGAGGCAATAATAAAGTTATTATTTATTTCCTTATTTCATGATAAATGTTTATTATTCATGCTAGAATTGTATTAACCGGAAACATAATACATGTGTGAATACATAGACAAACAGAGTGTCACTAGTATGCCTCTACTAGACTAGCTCGTTAATCAAAGATGGTTATGTTTCCTAAACCATGAACAAAGAGTTGTTATTTGATTAACGAGGTCACATCATTAGTTGAATGATATGATTGACATGACCCATTCCATTAGCTTAGCACCCGATCGTTTAGTATGTTGCTATTGCTTTCTTCATGACTTATACATGTTCCTATGACTATGAGATTATGCAGCTCCCGTTTACCGGAGGAACACTTTGGGTGCTACCAAATGTCACAACGTAATTGGGTGATTATAAAGGAGTACTACAGGTGTCTCCAATGGTAGATGTTGGGTTGGCGTATTTCGAGAATAGGATTTGTCACTCCGATTGTCGGAGAGGTATCTCTGGCCCTCTCGATAATGCTCATCACATAAGCCTTGCAAGCACTGCAACTAATATGTTAGTTGTGAGATGATGTATTACGGAACGAGTAAAGAGACTTGCCGGTAACGAGATTGAACTAGGTATTGGATACCGACGATCGAATCTCGGGCAAGTAACATACCGATGACAAAGGGAACAACGTATGTTGTTATGCGGTCTGACCGATAAAGATCTTCGTAGAATATGTAGGAGCCAATATGGGCATCCAGGTCCCGCTATTGGTTATTGACCGGAGACGTGTCTCGGTCATGTCTACATTGTTCTCGAACCGTAGGGTCCGCACGCTTAAGGTTTCGATGACAGTTATATTATGAGTTTATGAGTTTTGATGTACCGAAGGCGTTCGGAGTCCCGGATGAGATCGGGGACATGACGAGGAGTCTCAAAATGGTCGAGACGTAAAGATCGATATATTGGACGACTATATTCGGACTTCGTAAAGGTGCTGAGTGATTCGGGTATTTTTCAGAGTACCGGAGAGTTACGGGAATTCGCTGGGAGAAGTATTGGGCCTTGATGGGCTTTAGTGGGAAGAGGAGAAAAGGCCTGCTACGCCCCCCCTCCCCTCTAGTCCGAATTGGACTAGGGAAAAGGGGGCCGGCCACCTTTCCTACTCCTCCACTTCCTTCTCCCTTCCTCCCCTCTTGATGGACTCCTACTAGGACTTGGAGTCCTAGTAGGACTCCCATCCTGGCCGCACCTTTGCCTTGGCCGGCCTCCTCCTCCTCCATCCTTTATATACTGAGGCAAGGGGCACCCCATAGACACACAAGTTGATCCTTGGTGATCGTTCCTTAGCCGTGTGCGGTGCCCCCTGCCACCATATTCCACCTCGGTCATATCGTTGTAGCGCTTAGGCGAAGCCCTGCATCGGTAGAACATCAAGATCGTTACCACGCCGTCGTGCTGACGGAACTCTTCCTCGACGCTTTGCTGGATCGGAGCCCGAGGATCGTCATCGAGCTGAACGTGTGCTAATAACTCGGAGGTGCCGGAGTAACGGTGCTTGGATCGGTCGGACCGGGAAGAAGACGTACGACTACTTCCTCCACGTTGTGTCAACGCTTCCGTTGCGATCTACAAGGGTATGTAGATCATACTCTCCCCTCGTTGCTATGCATCACCCATGATCTTGCGTGTGCGTAGGAAATTTTTTGAAATTACTACGTTCCCCAACAGTGGCATCCGAGCCTAGGTTTTTATGGTTTGATGTTATTTGCACGAGTAGAACACAAGTGAGTTGTGGGCGATACAAGTCATACTGCCTACCAGCATGTCATACTTTGGTTCGGCGGTATTGTTGGACGAGACGATCCGGACCAACCTTACGCGTACTCTTACGCGAGACCGGTTCCCTCGACGTGCTTTGCACATAGATGGCTTGCGGAAGACTGTCTCTCCAACTTTAGTTGAACCAAGTGTGGCTACGCCCGGTCCTTGAGAAGGTTAAAACGGAGTCTATTTGACGAACTATCGTTGTGGTTTTAATGCGTAGGTGAGATGAGTTCTTACTTAAGCCCGTAGCAGCCACGTAAAACTTGCAACAACAAAGTAGAGGACGTCTAACTTGTTTTTGCAGGGCATGTTGTGATGTGATATGGTCAAGGCATGATGCTGATTTTATTGTATGAGATGATCATGTTTTGTAACCGAGTTATCGGCAACTGGCAGGAGCCATATGGTTGTTGCTTTATTGTATGCAATGCAATCGCGATGTAATGCTTTACTTTATTACTAAGCGGTAGTGATAGTCGTGGAAGCATAAGATTGGCGAGACGACAACGATGCTACGATTGAGATCAAGGTGTCGCGCCGGTGACGATGGTGATCATGAAGGTGCTTCGGAGATGGAGATCACAAGCACAAGATGATGATGGCCATATCATATCACTTATATTGATTGCATGTGATGTTTATCCTTTTTATGCATCTTATCTTGCTTTGATTGACGGTAGCATTATAAGATGATCTCTCACTAAATTATCAAGAAGTGTTCTCCCTGAGTATGCACCGTTGCGAAAGTTCTTCGTGCTGAGACACCACGTGATGATCGGGTGTGATAGGCTCTACGTTCAAATACAACGGGTGCAAAACAGTTGCACACGCGGAATACTCAGGTTATACTTGACGAGCCAAGCATATACAGATATGGCCTCGGAACATGGAGACCAAAAGGTCGAGCGTGAATCATATAGTAGATATGATCAACATAACGATGTTCACCATTGAAAACTACTCCATCTCACGTGATGATCGGTTATGGTTTAGTTGATTTGGATCACGTGATCACTTAGAGGATTAGAGGGATATCTATCTAAGTGGGAGTTCTTAAGTAATATGATTAATTGAACTTAAATTTATCATGAACTTAGTCCTGGTAGTATTTTGCAAATTATGTTGTAGATCAATAGCTCGCGTTGTTGCTTCCCTGTGTTTATTTTGGTATGTTCCTAGAGAAAATTGTGTTGAAAGATGTTAGTAGCAATGATGCGGATTGGATCCGTGATCTGAGGTTTATCCTCATTGCTGCACAGAAGAATTATGTCCTTGATGCACCGCTAGGTGACAGACCTATTGCAGGAGCAGATGCAGACGTTATGAACGTTTGGCTAGCTCAATATGATGACTACTTGATAGTTTAGTGCACCATGCTTAATGGCTTAGAATCAGGACTTCAAAGACGTTTTGAACGTCATGGACCATATGAGATGTTCCAGGAATTGAAGTTAATATTTTAAGCAAATACCCGAGTTGAGAGATATGAAGTCTCCAACAAGTTCTATAGCTAAAAGATGGAGGAGAATCGCTCAACTAGTGAGCATGTGCCCAGATTATCTGAGTACTACAATCACTTGAATCAAGTGGGAGTTAATCTTCCAGATAAGATAGTGATTGACAGAATTCTCTAGTCACCATCACCAAGTTAGTAGAACTTCGTGATGAACTATGATATGCAAGGGATAACGGAAACGACTCCCAAGCTCTTCGTAATGCGGTAATTGACGAAGGTAGAAATCAAGAAAAACATCAAGTGTTGATGGTAGACAAGACCACTAGTTTCAAGAAAACGGCAGAGGGAAGAATGGGAACTTCAAGAAGAACGGCAAGCGAGTTGCTGCTCAAGTGAAGAAGCCCAAGTCTGGTCCTAAGCCTGAGACTAAGTACTTCTACTGCAAAGGGACTGGTCACTGGAAGCGGAACTACCCCAAGTGATTGGCGGATAAGAAGGATGGCAAAGTGAACATAAGTATATTTGATATACATGTTATTGATGTGTACTTTACTAGTGTTTATAGCAAACCCTCAGTATTTGATACTAGTTCAGTTGCTAAGATTAGTAACTCGAAACGGGAGTTGCAGAATAAACAGAGACTAGTTAAGGGTGAAGTGACGATGTGTGTTGGAAGTAGTTCCAAGATTGATATGATCATCATCGCACACTCCCTATAAATTCGGGATTAGTGTTGAAATAAGTGTTATTTGGTGTTTGCGTTGAGCATGAATATGATTTGATCATGTTTATTGTAATACGGTTATTCATTTAAGTAAGAGAATAAATTGTTGTTCTGCTTACATGAATAAAACCTTATATGGTTACGCACCCAATGAAAATAGTTTGTTGGATCTCGATCGTAGTAATACACATAATCATAATATTGAAACCAAAAGATGCAAAGTTAATAATGATAGTGCAACTTGTTTGTGGCACTGCTGTTTAGGTCATATTGGTGTAAAGCACATGAAGAAACTCCATGCTGATGGGTTTTTGGAATCACTTGATTATGAATCATTTGATGCTTGCGAACCATGCCTTATGGGTAAGATGACTAAAATGCCGTTCTCCGGAACAATGAAGCAAGCAACAAATTTGTTGGAAATCATACATACTGATGTATGTGGTCCGATGAATATTAAGGCTTACAGCAGGTATCATTATTTTCTGACCTTCACAAGATGATTTGAGCAGATATGGGGATATCTACTTGATGAAACATAAGTCTGAAACACTTGAACAGTTCAAAGAATTTCAGAGTGAAGTGGAAAATCATCGTGACAAGAAAATAAAAGTTTCTACGATATGATCGCAGAGGTAAAATATTTGAGTTACGAGTTTGGTCTTCAATTAAAACAATGTGAAATAGTTTCACTACTCACGCCACCTGGAACACCATAGTGTAATGGTGTGTCCGAACTTCATAACCGTACTTTATTAGATATAGTGCGATCTATGATGTCTCTTAACGATCTACCACTATCGTTTTGGGGTTATGCATTAGAGACAACTGCATTCACGTTAAATAGGGCACCATCTAAATCCGTTGAGACGACACCGTGTGAACTATGGTTTGGCAAGAAACCTAAGCTGTAGTTTCTTAAAAAGTTTGAGGTTGCAATGCTTATGTGAAAAAGTTTTCAACCTGATAAGCTCAAACCCAAATCGGAGAAGTGCGTCTTCATAGGATACCCAAAGGAAACAGTTGGGTACACCTTCTATCACAGATCCAAAGGCAAGACATTCGTTGCTGAGAATGGATACTTTCTAGAGAAGGAGTTTCTCTCGAAAGAAGTGAGTGGGAGGAAAGTAGAAAACTTGATAAGGTAATTGTACCTTCTCCCTTACTGGAAAGTAGTTCATCACAAAAATCTGTTCTTGTGACTACTACACCAATTAGTGAGGAAGCTAATGATGATGATCATGTAACTTCAGATCAAGTTACTACCGAATCTCGTAGGTAAACCAGAGTGAGATCCGCACCAGCGTGGTACGGTAATCCTGTTCTGGAAGTCATGTTACTAGACCATGACGAACTTGCGAACTATGAGGAAGCGAAGCGATGATGAGCCCAGATTCCGCAAAATGGTTTGAGGCCATGAAATCTGAGAAATGATCCATGTATGAGAACAAAGTTTGGACTTTGGTTGACTTGCCCGATGATCGGCAAGCAATTGAGAATAAATGGATCTTCAAGAGGAAGACGGACGCTGATAGTAGTGTTACTATCTACAAAGCTAGAATTGTCGCAAAAGGTTTTCGACAAGTTCAAGGTGTTGACTACGATGAGAGTTTCTCACTCGTATCTATGCTAGAGTCTATCCGAATCATGTTAGTAATTGCCGCATTTTATGAAATCTGGCAAACGGATAAACAAAACTGCATTCCTTAATGGATTTATTAAAGAAGAGTTGTATATGATGCAACCAGAAGGTTTTGTCAATCCGAAAGGTGCTAACAAAATGTGCAAGCTCCAGCGATCCATCTGTGGACTGGTGCAAGCATCTCGGAGTTGGAATATACGCTTTGATAAGTTGATCAAAGCATATAGTTTTATACAGACTTGCGGTGAAGCCTGTATTTACAAGAAAGTGAGTGGGAGCACTACAGCATTTCTGATAAGTATATGTGAATGACATATTGTTGATCGGAAATAATGTAGAATTATTCTGTAAAGCATAAAGGAGTGTTTGAAAGGAGTTTTTCAAAGAAGGACTTCGGTAAAGCTGCTTACATATTGAGCTTCAAGATCTATAGAGATAGATCAAGACGCTTGATAAGTTTTTCTTTTCAATGAGTACATACCTTGAGAAGATTTTGAAGTAGTTCAAAATGGAGCAGTCAAAGAAAGAGTTCTTGCCTGTATTACAAGGTGTGAAGTTGAGTAAGACTCAAAGCCCGACCACGGCAGAAGATAGAAAGAGAATGAAAGTCATTCCCTATGCCTTGGCCATAGGTTCTATAAAGTATGTCATGCTGTATACCAGATCTATTGTATACCCTGCACTGATTTGGCAAGGGAGTACAATAGTGATCTAGGAGTAGATCACTGGACAGCGGTCAGAATTATCCTTAGTGAAATAAGGATATGTTTCTCGATTATGGACATGACAAAAAGGTTCGTCGTAAAAGGTTACGTCGATGCAAGTTTTGACACTGATCTGGATGACTCTAAGTCTCGATCTAGATACATAGAGATGTGAACTAGATTACTGACTCTAGTAAACCCTTTGAGTGTTGGTCACATGACGATGTGAACTATGGGTGTTAATCACATGATGATGTGAACTATCGATGTTAATCACATGGTGATGTGATCTAGATTATTGACTCCAGTGCAAGTGGGAGACTGAAGGAAATATGCCCTAGAGGCAATAATAAAGTTATTATTTATTTCCTTATTTCATGATAAATGTTTATTATTCATGCTAGAATTGTATTAACCGGAAACATAATACATGTGCTAGTATGCCTCTACTAGACTAGCTCGTTAATCAAAGATGGTTATGTTTCCTAAACCATGAACAAAGAGTTGTTATTTGATTAACGAGGTCACATCATTAGTTGAATGATCTGATTGACATGACCCATTCCATTAGCTTAGCACCCGATCGTTTAGTATGTTGCTATTGCTTTCTTCATGACTTATACATGTTCCTATGACTATGAGATTATGCAGCTCCCGTTTACCGGAGGAACACTTTGGGTGCTACCAAACGTCACAACGTAATTGGGTGATTATAAAGGAGTACTACAGGTGTCTCCAATGGTAGATGTTGGGTTGGCGTATTTCGAGAATAGGATTTGTCACTCCGATTGTCGGAGAGGTATCTCTGGGCCCTCTCGGTAATGCTCATCACATAAGCCTTGCAAGCACTGCAACTAATATGTTAGTTGTGAGATGATGTATTACGGAACGAGTAAAGAGACTTGCCGGTAACGAGATTGAACTAGGTATTGGATACCGACGATCGAATCTCGGGCAAGTAACATACCGATGACAAAGGGAACAACGTATGTTGTTATGCGGTCTGACCGATAAAGATCTTCGTAGAATATGTAGGAGCCAATATGGGCATCCAGGTCCCGCTATTGGTTATTGACCGGAGACGTGTCTCGGTCATGTCTACATTGTTCTCGAACCGTAGGGTCCGCACGCTTAAGGTTTCGATGATAGTTATATTATGAGTTTATGAGTTTTGATGTACCGAAGGAGTTCGGAGTCCCGGATGAGATCGGGGACATGACGAGGAGTCTCAAAATGGTCGAGACGTAAAGATCGATATATTGGACGACTATATTCGGACTTCGGAAAGGTTCCGAGTGATTCGGGTATTTTTCGGAGTACCGGAGAGTTACGGGAATTCGCTGGGAGAAGTATTGGGCCTTGATGGGCTTTAGTGGGAAGAGGAGAAAAGGCCTGCTGCGCCCCCCCTCCCCTCTAGTCCGAATTGGACTAGGGAAAAGGGGGCCGGCCACCTTTCCTACTCCTCCACTTCCTTCTCCCTTCCTCCCCTCTTGATGGACTCCTACTAGGACTTGGAGTCCTAGTAGGACTCCCATCCTGGCCGCACCTTTGCCTTGGCCGGCCTCCTCCTCCTCCATCCTTTATATACTGAGGCAAGGGGCACCCCATAGACACACAAGTTGATCCTTGGTGATCGTTCCTTAGCCGTGTGCGGTGCCCCCTGCCACCATATTCCACCTCGGTCATATCGTTGTAGCGCTTAGGCGAAGCCCTGCATCGGTAGAACATCAATATCGTCACCACGCCGTCGTGCTGACGGAACTCTTCCTCGACGCTTTGCTGGATCGGAGCCCAAGGATCGTCATCGAGCTGAACGTGTGCTAAGAACTCGGAGGTGCTGGAGTAACGGTGCTTGGATCGGTCGGACCGGGAAGAAGACGTACGACTACTTCCTCCATGTTGTGTCAACGCTTCCGTTGCGATCTACAAGGGTATGTAGATCATACTCTCCCCTCGTTGCTATGCATCACCCATGATGTGTATTACCGAGAGGGCCCAGAGATACCTCTCCGACAATCGGAGTGACAAATCCTATTCTCGAAATACGCCAACCCAACATGTACCTTTGGAGACACCTGTAGTACTCCTTTATAATCACCCAGTTACGTTGTGACGTTTGGTAGTACCCAAAGTGTTCCTCCGGTAAACGGGAGTTGCATAATCTCATAGTCACAGGAACATGTATAAGTCATGAAGAAAGCAATAGCAACATACTAAACGATCGGGTGCTAAGCTAATGGAATGGGTCATGTCAATCAGATCATTCAACTAATGATGTGACCTCGTTAATCAAATAACAACTCTTTTGTCCATGGTTAGGAAACATAACCATCTTTGATTAACGAGCTAGTCAAGTAGAGGCATACTAGTGACACTCTGTTTGTCTATGTATTCACACATGTATTATGTTTCCGGTTAATACAATTCTAGCATGAATCATAAACATTTATCATGATATAAGGAAATAAATAATAACTGTATTATTGCCTCTAGGGCATATTTCCTTCACTTTATTGACAGAGAATGATATATCAGGCCTTGTTAAAGTCAAGTACTGCAATGCACCTACCACACTTCTGTAGTTTGTAGAATCATGAGCTCCCAAGACTTCACCAGTTTCCTTAGAGAGATTTTCAGAAGTGGACAGAGGCATATTTGACACTTTGCAATTCATCATACCAGCACGCTTTAATATATCCGACACATATTTTTCTTGAGTTAGAAGAATACCATCCTTGACTTTCTTCACCTCTATTCCCAAGAAATAATGCAAGTTACCGAGATCCTTTAAGGCAAAATCTCTTCTGAGATCTTCCAACAACGCTGTAGTTCCCTCCTGTGAAGAGCTAGCCACAATAATGTCATCGACATATACAAGCATAAAGATGGTGATTTTGCCTTTGTGGTAAAAGAATAATGAAGTGTCAGCCTTTGACGGTCTGAAGCCAAGCCTTTGAAGTTTTTCACTTAACCTAGAATACCATGCTCTAGGTGCTTGCTTCAACCCATACAAGGACTTATCAAGCTTACAAACATAATGTTGCTTGTTTTTCATCTCATACCCAGGAGGTTGTCTCATATACACTTCTTCCTCTAGAACGCCATGAAGGAACACATTCTGCACATCCAATTGACGAAGACTCCAACCTTTTGATACTGCAATAGATAGAATAAGTCTGACAGTAACAGCTTTAACAACTGGACTAAAGGTGTCCGCATAGTCAATGCCATATCTTTGTTTAAAACCTTTTGCAACTAGCCTGGCTTTGTATCTATCTATTTCTCCTGTAGCTTTTCTTTTAACTCTATAAACCCATTTGCAATCAATAATGTTTCTGCCCTTGGCCGGAGGAACTAAGTGCCAAGTCTTGTTCTTAATCAATGCATCATATTCCTCATCCATTGCATTTTTCCATTTTTTATTTTCAAAGGCTTCAAGACTATTTGGTTCTTCTGTGGTAACAAGACCAGCAAACTTAGTTTTACCATACCTGACCGTACCATCTGTATGTATTTTGGGTTTTGTAATACCATGCTGAGATCGTGTACGCCGAGGTTGTTCGGGTGCAGCAGCCGTTGGCGCAGAAGATCCCGCAGCTTGCGCAGAAGATCCCACCGGATTTGTCACAGAGGATCCAGGCGCACCTGATCCCAGGTGGATCCCGACCGAATCAGGAGCAGATGCGACGGACCCAGGGATGCTGTCGAGGGCCCGCCTTGCCCCCGCATCGACGCGCGGTGCAGAAGCCGCCAACTGGCGCGGAGAGCCAGTCGTGTCGCCCCTGGTGTCGCCCCTGGATCCGCCTGTTCCAGAGTGCGTGGTGGGGCTGCTCCCAGAGGGCCCGCAGTCAGCGGCAGCGACCGGAGGCGAGGGCGTGGACGTGTCGTGGGCGCACGTGAGCGCGTTGCTATCCCCACCTGCAGGCGCGGCGGTCGAGGGATTTCGCTTGGGATTGCCGCCTGCAGACCTGTCGCTGCAGGCACCTGGATCCTCCTCGTGTTCCGCATCAAGCTGCTGCATAAAATCATGACACACAACAGGATTTCCTCCAAAATTTATGGCAGGATTTGCATGAAAATTAACCGATGGATTAGCACTAATTTCATCCCCATGATCAAGAGGCTCTTTGGTGACAGAATTGTCAGGAAGAAGAAGAACTTCTGATCTAAGAAGAGCGCCAGCATTGGGGTTTAGTGAAGCAAAAGGAAAGACGGTTTCATCAAATATGACATCACGAGATATGTAGACCCGTCCGGCTGCTACATCCAAACACTTGAACCCTTTATGAAGATTGCTGTATCCGAGAAAAACACAACGTTTGGAGCGAAATTCAAGCTTCTTAGAGTTGAATGGGCGAAGATTAGGCCAACATGCGCACCCAAAAGTGCGGAGAGCATGATAGTTTGGTTTTTCTTGGAACAATCGTTCAAGAGGTGTTTCAAGATTTATCACCTTACTGGGAGTTCTATTGATAAAATACGTGGCAGCTATAAAAGCTTCATCCCAGAATTTTAATGGCATGGAGGCATGTGCTAATAGTGAAAGTCCAACTTCCACAAGATGCCGATGTTTCCTTTCGGCCGATCCGTTTTGCTGGTGTGCATGGGGGCAAGAGACGTGATGGGTGATGCCAATTTGCCGGAAGAAGGAGTTTAAACGCTCGTACTCACCACCCCAATCTGTTTGCATGGTGATGATTTTACGATTAAAGCGTCGTTCAACAAGAGCTTGGAATTCATGAAATATTTTGAACACTTCAGATTTATGTTTAAGAATGTAAATCCAAGTGAACTTGCTGAAATCATCGATGAAACTCACATAATAATTCTTCCTATTAATAGAATCTCGGGCAGGCCCCCATACATCAGAGAAAACTAGCTCTAAAGGAGCATTGGAAACACTAATGGAATTTGGATAGGGGAGTTGGTGACTTTTGCCTTTTTGGCAAGCATCACATATACTCTCTTTATTCAACTCACTATTTGAAAAGGAAATTTTATTCTTCCTAAGAACATGCTGAACGATTGTCGACGAAGGATGACCTAATCGGTTGTGCCACCATGATGGAGAGACCTTGGTGACACCACACACCTGCCTCCCCGGGCTCAAAGGTGCAGATGAGAGGGGATAGAGGCCACCCCTACATCTGCCTTGGAGGAGGGTTTTCTTCGTTGCCTTGTCCTTGACAAAGAAATAGTGTGGATGAGTTTCAAGAAAGGCATGATTGTCATGTGATAATCGATGAGCAGAGATCAAGTTCTTGGTTGCTTTAGGAACATGCAATATGTCTTTAAGATGAAGATTGCGAGTGGGGGTATGAATATAGGCTTGACCAACATGGCTAAGTTTCATACCTGCGCCGTTGGGCATGTTCACTTGATCCTGGCCGGAGTACTTCTCCCTCATGGTGAGCTTGTCAAGCTCACTGGTAATGTGATCTGTGGCCCCTGTGTCGACGTACCAGTTGGTGTCGACCCCGTAGGAGCTGGTGTTGGTGTTGACAGCTGCTGCGCTCTTCTCCTTGGTGAACGCGATGTCGAAGCGGCGGTAGCACTCCATAGCAACGTGATTTGGCTTGGAGCAGATCTGACAGAACACTTCAGGTAGATCGTTGCGGCCTCCTCCTTGGCCGCGACCTCCACGGCCTTGTCCGCGACCGCCACCTCCACCTCTGCGGCCTCCGCCACGTCCACTCCCTCGTCCATCGCGACCGCCGCCGCGGGAGACAGCGTTGGCAGGGGAGTGGGAGGATTGGTGCCCGCCATCGAACATGGCGAGCCTGTTCTCGAAGCCGACGAGGAGGGAGTAGAGCTCGTTCACCTTGATTGGCTCAGCCCTGGCGCACAGGGAGGAGACGAAGCCCATGTAGTCGAAGTCGAGGCCGGCGAGGATGTATGACACCATGTCATCGTCGGTGAGGGGCTTCCCAACGGAAGCCAGTTCATCTCCGAGCGCCTTCATGCGGCCAATGTACTCGGCGACAGTTGAGGTGCCCTTCTTGGTGTTTGACAGGGCGATCCTCGTGTTCACCACGTGCGCCTGGGTTTGGGAGATGAACATCTCCGTGATGGCAGTCCATGCTGCCGAGGCCGTGGTGCAGTGGGCAATCTGGATCATCACAGGAGGTGAGACTGAATTGAACAGAAAACTCAGAACCTGGGAATCCTTTGCCCTGGCGATCTCATACGCCGGGTTGGGCGCATCTGTTGGCTTGCCCTCCTTATCCATGAGCTTGGGCGCCGGCTCTTCTCTGTCGAGGTCAATGTAGGCGACGAGCTGAGCGCCGCGGATGGCAGCAATCGCCTGAGCACGCCACACCAGGAAGTTGGAGCGATGGAGGCGATCGGCGATGGGAATGAGGGCTGGTGCAGCGGCGGCGGCGGTGGAGCTTGAGGCCATGGCTAGGGTTTTGGGATGTGCTAGAGGTTAGGCTCTGAATACCATGTAAAATTGGTTGAAGCGTATGCTTTCGCAGGGACGCATTGCGTGTTATTTATAGGCCATAGATACAAGGGAGGTGGTTCAGATTGTTACCGGATTGATCCCCAAGCTAATGATCTATACAAGATAAGGATCAATCTCAACTAACCTTAAACCACCTGGAGTACAACACACGCAACGCCATCCTAATATGTGTACGCGGTTTATACTGCACCACGTACACGTTACATTGTCTAACACCCCTCCCCAGCTCCGTCGTTGATTAGTAGTTCTTCGCCGAGATCCCATAGATAATTTCATTTATTTACCTCCTCCTCTGGTTGCTTGTTTGCAGCCTTTCGGCCAGATCCCGGCGCTGCAGGACGGGGACGAAGTTGTCTTCGGTAACTATCCTTCCTGACGCTCCTTCTTAGCTACTTTTGGTTTGCAGCTAGAATAACTCAGACTTCTTCTTGGTATATATGGATGCATCTCACTCTCAGACTCTCAGTAGGATATATATAGGAGTAGTACTTATACACTGAAAAAGAAAAGAGTGTGGGGATTTGGTCAATAACAAATGAAGCAAGTGCAAGAAGGAACAGATTTACAAGTAGCAATTAACTAGTATAGGCGAGCAAAGATTGAGTCCGAAATTATCGAATTTGGTTGCAGAATCCCGCGCCATCAACCGGTACATTGCCACCAAGTACGGCTCCTCCGGCCCTAACCTGCTGCCAACGCCGTCGGCGAAGATGGAGGCGTGGCTGGAGGTGGAGTCGCACCACTTCTTCCCGTCGGCACAGACCGTGGTGTACGAGCTGCTCATCAAGCCGCTGTTCGGTGCCGCGCCTGACACGGCCGAGGCGGACAAGAAGGCCGCCGAGCTCGACAAGCTGCTCGACGTCTACGAGGCCCACCTCGCCGCCGGGAACAAGTACCTGGCCGGCGACGTGTTCACGCTCGCCGACGCCAACCACATGTCCTGGCTCTTCTTGCTCACCAAGAGCCCCAAGGCGGAGCTGGTTGCGTCACGGCCGCACGTCAAGGCCTGGTGGGAGGAGATCTCCGCCCGCCCTGCCTGGGCCAAGACCGTCGCCTGCATCCCCCTCCCGCCCGGCGTCTGAGGTTGCCGACGCCGGCGTGCCGGCGCCGGTTTGCTTGTTTGTTTCGCTACGGCGAGAATGGAATAAAATCGTGATGCTTAGTAATTACTGTGGAATAAACAGCCGGTTAATCCATGTCAGTGAATCTAAGGTGGTGTTGCTGCTGTTGAATGTTCAGAAACTTTTGGTAGACGATACCACCTGCCCCACTGATTGCCAAAAAAAGACAACCTCCTACTTCAATTGACAGAACTATAAAATTACCCGTGGCAGCAGGCCCGGCAGGCGACGCGTGACGCCTGCCTCCATAGCCGGTGGTGGCACGGCCCATGGTGACATCCTTTGCATCACAGAAAATCGAGCGGGGCAGGGGCTGATAACGGAACGGCGAGGCCACGTGGAGCTTGCCGCCATTGGTGTGTCGGCAGCTACTGTTGGTCTCTTGCAGCTGTGTGCGATGCGACAAAGCCGCCGGCGCGGGCTGCACCTCTATCATGGCGATGTTGAACTGCGCCCGCGCCTATTTCATGGTGAAGTCGGCATGCACAGAAGGCGCGGGAGCTAGGACGGAGTCGTCCGAGCCTGTCTTCATCGTGGTGTCGTTCTTATCGTCGGAGACCTCGAGCGAGCTGGCCGGCAAGCCGAGTTGGCACGTCGCCTATGCCAGGCGGCGGCAAGGGCAGCCATCACAGACTCTCTCACAGTGCCTTCCCGTTGACGGTCATTATTTTGATAAAGGGCGTTTTTATTAACTCAAAATGTAGCATCAAGTAGATACAAATCATGATGAGCAACACTCGGTCTCTGCATAGTTAGGATACACACAGCCAAACACAAACAGTCTGAAACAAAATAAAAAACTGGCATATCGGCACTAGTAGAGTCCAATAGGACCGTCACTATGCCTATGTCGAAGGAGGTGCTGAGCCGATACGGAGGTTACGCTGCCACACATGTTGGGGAAAAACCTCCATGGCCACTCACTCCAATTGCGTACACACCGCCTTGAACAGCGGTTGGAACTCCGTACGGTGAAGCATAGACCACGTACGAAGCAATTGCATACGACGAAAAAATAACCTGCAAAGGAGAAGGGTTTTGTCATTAAAAATAAGATCATTTCTACATAGCCAAAGCGACCATAATAAGGCACATACTCCCACCCTTATTAGCATTTTGAATCTATAAGGAATATTGTCCAGTCAATGGCCAAAAAAATTGGGAGGAGGCTACCATTGACGGCGACGCCCACGGGCGTCGTAGCCCTCCTTGGAGGCGTGAGCCGTGAGGAGCCTTCTAGATCAGATGATGGTGACGTCTTCATCGTCACCCCATGGGGGCATCATCTTTGGAGACATTCATTGGCTGGACGAACACGTGAACGGCTTGGAGGTTGGGAGTCGGTAGGTGGTGGACCGGTGCTTCATCCTACACATCGATGGCGGTGGATCTCGGCGTCCGATAGGTGGCGATGAACTCGCGCAAGAGGGCGACGCTGTCTGGCGTCGTGGTGACGTCAATGGCAGGGGGCTTAGCAAGGTCGATGCGTCAGTATCTGATCTGAGGATGGATTGATCGATGAAGGAGGTGACGGCCCTTGCAGTGTGCGCATGTGGTGCCCACTGAAAGTGCGCCGGACTGGTGTGTAACCCAGTCCAAGTATTGTGGCTTGGATGGGGCATCCGGCATTAGATGTTAGGTGTTGGTGTGATGTCTGTTTAGTATTAGAGTCGGACATTCGGCAGCCCTTCATCACGGGAATAGAAGTAGCGACAAGTGTTGCCAAGATGATGGCTTCAGACTTACTGATGTATTACCTTGTAAGGGCTTTGTGAATAATTAATAAAATAACTGCATCGCCAAAAAAAGATAGTGTTCGGCGCACTATCAATATTTCAACTACTGCAGATATGGTCATATTTTTTCTCGGACTGGGCAAAAGTATCCTTGGCATGTAAGGGCATCTCCAGCCGTTGGCCCCCCCAAAGGACGCATAAATATCGCCGCCTGGGGGCGAGCCGGCGATACAATCGGCGCTGGGGGCGGTTTTGCGCCCAGTCGTCGCCCCCAGGCGCCGAAATTGGCTCCTTTGCAGCCCAATTTCGGTGAATAAAGGGCCCATATGGGCGAGAATAGGCCCATATTCGACGTGGTTTCGCCGTGTCTCGGCGTTCAATTATCAACACAATTATTTCTTATCACATATTTCATCACAGAAAAATCAAATACTTCAACAAAATAATACAATAACAAATAGTTCAATACAAATTATATAGTTCAACAAATAAAAACTCGTATTTCATCACACGGCGTCCCCCTTGAGCCTCCATAGGTGCTCAATCAGATCTTTCTGCAGTTGATGATGCACCTGTGGGTTTCGGATCTCCTGACGCATACTGAGATAGGCAGTCCAAGTTGCCGGTAGATGGTGATCAACTTCGGCTAGAGGACCCTGCCTGTAGTATGGTTCAGTGTCAAACACTGGGTCTTCTTGCTCGCTCTCGATGATCATGTTGTGCAAGATGACACAGCAAGTCATAATCTCCCACATTTGATCTTTGGACCAGGTCTGAGCGGGGTACCGAACAACAGCGAATCGAGATTGGAGCACACCAAATGCCCGCTCGACATCCTTCCTGCAAGCCTCCTGAACTTTCGCAAACCATGCGTTCTTGCCTCCTGCCGCAGGGTTTGAGATCGTCTTCACAAATGTCGACCATATCGGATAGATGCCATTTGCTAGGTAGTACCCCTTGTTGTATTGGTGCCTATTGATCTCGAAGTTCACCGGAGGAGAATGGCCCTCAACGAGCTTGGCAAAAACAGGAGAGCACTGCAGCACGTTGATGTCATTGTGAGTTCCTGGCATACCAAAGAAGAAGTGCCAAATCCAGAGGTACTGTGTGGCTACCGCCTCAAGCACCACACTGCAACCGCCTTTGGCGCCTTTGTACATCCCCTGCCAACCAAATGGGCAATTCTTCCATTTCCAATGCATGCAGTCGATGCTTCCAAGCATCCCAGGAAATCCTCTTGCTGCATTCTGGGCTAGGATCCGAGCAGTGTCTTCCGCATTGGGTGTTCTCAAGTATTGTGGCCCAAACACTGCCACCACTGCCCGACAGAACTTGTAGAAACACTCTATGCTGGTGGACTCGGCCATGCGCCCATAGTCATCGAGTGAATCACTGGGAGCTCCATATGCAAGCATCCTCATCGCTGTCGTGCACTTCTGGATGGAGGTGAATCCAAGAGCGCCAGTGCAATCCATCTTGCACTTGAAGTAGTTATCGAACTTCCGGATGGAATTCACAATCCTGAGTAAGAGCTTTCGGCTCATCCGATAACGGCGCCAAAATGTTCTCTCGCCATGAAGTGGAGCATCGGCGAAGTAGTCGGAGTAGAGCATGCAGTAGCCTTGGAGATGATGCCAGTTCTTTGCTTTCACCCGGCCCGGCGCCAAGCCACCTCGCCGCGGCTTTTCATTGCTCGCCAGCAGCTGGACGAGGGCGACGAGCACCATGAGATGCTCTTCTTCCTGGACATCGACCGCGGCTTCCTCCTCCAGCAGCGCGGCGAGCTCTTCCTCCTCATCCGAGTCCATCACCGAGGCAGGCAAAACGCCGAACACCTTGCGCTCGGTGGGCGTGTATCCGCCGTTAAATCGCGCCTCCGCGGCTGGAAACGGTGGCCGGAAACGCCCAACTGCTGTGGGAGGGGCTGCCGCGGCGAAGTGCTGCTATTTTCCGGCGGGGAATGGCTATCTAGCGGAGTAGGGCGGCGGCCGTCGCCGGGATATAGCTAGTGGTGGCCGAGGGCGCGGGGGGTGCGAGGCGAGTCGGGGGAAGAAAACCTTGACTTTTCCCCTGTCAGTGTGGGCCAGGCGTGCTTTTCCCTAGCGCCGGAGCCCCCAACTGCTCCCCAGCGCACCGGGTTCAGCCTGTGACCGCTGGGCGGAAAAAAGGTCCGAACCGGCGATTTTCGGCGTCCCGGGGGCGCGACTGGGCCGTTTTTTCGGCGCCGGCGCCGAAAAAGTGACCTGGGGGGGCCTGTTGGGGGCGCGGCTGGAGATGCCCTAAGTATGCAACACATCCATCGTGGCAAGAGAATGGCCTCATCAACAAACTTCTTTTGCTTCTACGAAGACCACATAAATGGCTTCGCTATTGGAGCAACAACCTTGGATAATTTCGTCCTTGATTCCTTTAGTTCGAGTTACTGGGGTCGGTTGAAGAATCGTCTTCAAAGTGGAAAATCAAGCAAGCCTATAGAGTTGCCAATGGAGGTGAAGAGAGCCGTTGCACGGACTATCAAGAATTCAACAAATGGCCATCTATCAAATGGAACATCCGCGGTAATGAGACACGGCATGAGTGATGAACTATGCTGGGCATGTCAGATCGACGACGAATTTATACTTACTCACAGCATACTGGTATGGCACATTGCAACTAGCTTCTACGAGATTTCTGAAACAATCAGGAACCCAGATGAAAATGCTCTGTACCCGAACCAAGTTGTTGCGACAGTCTTGTCTAAGTATTGCACCTATTTGGTCGCTTTTGCGCCAATGTTGCTTCCTGGCAGTGCAGTGGAGACAGAGTGTGCACTCGATGAGTTACAGAAAGAAGCAAAAGAAATGCTTCAAGGTCTCACTTCACCAAGGGAAAAATATGGAAAGCTTGGAAATGTGCCCAATGTGGTTGATGCAGCTCCGCCAAATGTAGATGCAACTCAAGGAGGGACAACTTCGGCACAACTGTTGAGCAAGGGCGTTTCGCTGGGGAAGGCGTTGGAGAGCATGGATAACCAGGCGAACCGGTGGGATCTACTGGTGGATTTGTGGGCGGAGATGCTGGTGTACATTGCCCCGTCTGATAATGTAGTTGGTCACATAGAACTTCTTGCTGAAGGTGGCGAGTTCGTGACACACGTCTGGGTGTTGCTCATGCACGCTGGCAATCTGGAGCGGCCTCCTCCTCCTCCTGCTGCTATTGCAGTCCCCTAGACGAAGGAGAGAGCAAGATAAAGGTTGAAAGGCGAGGAGCTACGTTCTTTCTATGTTTATTCATCTCAGTCCAGTTATATTTTCTATGCTTTTTGTGATTAAGTCATTGTCTGTTGTGATGACTGTGTGCTTGTGATTGTGTGTTGTGCTTCAGTTCTGAAACTCTGTAATTTGATGTACGCTTGTACTTCTTGGAGTAGTACCCTATATGGTGTGGTTCTTGTACATGTACCTTGTGTGCAAGTTAACAAAACTACTAGCTATTGAATCGTCTCGTGTGCCATCAACAGTTAATTGTGACTTTGTGAGCTTCTGGAGGATTTCGTCGATGAAGTACAGACATGCTGCTAAATACCAAGACGGTTGCTCTGTTCGGACTTCGGGTTCCATGCCGGTGAGCAAGTAAATCCTTGCATTGGTTATGAGAACAATACCGTGACGATTGTTGGACATGGATGGGAAGTATACGAACATGAATGGGAAATTGTTGCTTCTTGAAATGATCGGATTTCAAACAAGAGATTGTTATCCATGAATGAGAGCTTGTACACATGCCGGTTTGGCAGAGTAAATGAAGGAGAGGTGCAGAACAGGAGCTGGAGTGCTGCAATTTCCTATATAGTGCACATTGATCAACCTTAGCAGTATAACCATTACCTATTTCTCTGCCTTGTACCATAGATATGCAGTGTCTCTATAAGCTCTCACAAATGGCCTCGGGTCAAACAAATGCTAATGATTGTTTCTACAAATTATCTTGGTAATGATTTTAGAAGAAAGAAGCAATGCAGAGAAGAACTAACATAGAATGCAACTTTATTATGAGCTCTAACATACCATTTTGTTTTCACGCTTTCTTGGTGATGTTAGCATGGAAGTATTTCTGCCAAAAGTATACTATTCCTGTTGGGAATAAATTACGTGTGTCGGAAATCTTCAGCGTGAGATCTGGTGCCCTGTTGGTAGTTTGTTAAGGCATCCCTACTTATTATCGATTGCGTGTTTATAGAGATCGTGATAATGATTGGGCGTGCTGCCAAGTGCAACCTCAAACTACTGTGACGCGTCAACTTGTTGCCAATTCCGGCAGAGGTGTCATGCAAATAAATTTTAATCACACGGCAAATCTTAAACTTTTGTCTCTCTAGAATTGCCATGTCAAATTTTACGATAACAAATATTTTTCTACAACCAGCTATATGATATATTTTTTTCAAATTCTATGCCTTCTTTGCCATGTCACCAATACATTTTTTCATCTCATTTTCCATGACCTATATAGATTTCACTTACACCATGGCAATTCTACTCTTTATACAATGGCACTTCTACTAATTAGACCATGATAATTCCAAAAAAAAATTTGCATTCACCGTGGAATTTGGCTTTGTTGGGGTGTAAGTAGTTTGCACTAGTCCCATGGCAAATAAAATTTAAGAGTCAAAGCAAATACATTGCCAGGCCATGGCAAATTGTGAACTATTACAAATACAGGTCATGTCAAATTTTTAATCACACGGGAAATCTTAAAGTGTTGTCTCTGTTGGGGAACGTAGTAATTTCAAAAATTTCCTACGCACACGCAAGATCATGTTGATGCATAGCAACGAGAGGGGAGATGTTGTCTACGTACCATCGTAGACCGACAGCGGAAGCGTTATGACAACACGGTTGATGTAGTCGTACGTCTTCACGGCCCGACCGATCAAGCACCGAAACTACGGCATCTCCGAGTTTTAGTCAACGGGTCTGTTATATTCAGATCCGTAAGTATTTTGCAAATATCTATGTCAACAATGCTCTGCACGGAGCTACTCTAGCTAATTGCTCCCACTTTTAATATGTATCTAGATCGAGACTTAGAGTCATCCAGATCGGTGTCAAAAATTTGTATCGACGTAACCCTTTACGATGAACATTTTTGTTATGTCCATAATCGAGAAACATATCCTTATTTCACTAAGGATAATTTTGACCGATGTCCAGTGATCTACTTCCTAGATCACTATTGTATTCCCTCGCTTAACACAGTGTAGGGTATACAACAGATCTGGTACACAGCATGTCATACTTTATAGAATCTATGGCTGAGGCATAGGGAATGATTTTCATTCTCTTTCTATCTTCTGCCGTGGTCGGGCTTTGAGTCTTACTCAATTTCACACCTTGCAACACAGGCAAGAACTCTTTCTTTGACTGTTCCATTTTGAACTACATCAAAATCTTGTCAAGGTATGTACTCATTGAAAAACTTATCAAGCGTCTTGATCTATCTCTATAGATCTTGATGCTCAATATGTAAGCAGCTTCACCGAGATCTTTCTTTGAAAAACTCCTTTCAAATATTCCTTTATGCTTTGCAGAATAATTCTACATTATTTCCGATTAACAATATGTCATTCACATATACTTATCAGGAATGTTGTAGTGCTCCCACTCACTTTCTTGTAAATACAGGCTTCACCGCAAGTCTGTATAAAACTATATGCTTTGATCAACTTATCAAAGCGTATATTCCAACTCCGAGATGCTTGCACCAGTCCATAGATGGATCGCTGGAGTTTGCATATTTTGTTAGTATTTTAGGATTGACAAAACCTTCTGGTTGCATCATATACAACTTTTCTTTAATAAATCCATTAAGGAATGCAGTTTTGTTTATCCATTTGCCAGATTTCATAAAATACGGCAATTGCTAACATGATTCGGACAGACTTAAGCATAGATACGAGTGCGAAACTCTCATCGTAGTCAACACCTTGAACTTGTCGAAAACCTTTTTGCGCCAATTCTAGCTTTGTAGATAGTAACACTACTATCAGCGTCCGTCTTCCTCTTGAAGATCCATTTATTCTCAATGGCTCGCCGATCATTGGGCAAGTCAATCAAAGTCCATACTTTGTTCTCATATATGGATCTCATCTCAGATTTCATGGCCTCAAGCCATTTCCCGGAATCTGGGCTCATCATCGCTTCCTCATAGTTCGTAGGCTCGTCATGGTCAACTAACATGACCTCCAGAACAGGATTACCATACCACTCTGGTGTGGATCTCACTCTGGTTTACCTACGAGGTTCGGTAGTAACTTGATCTGAAGTTACATGATCATCATCATTAGCTTCCTCACTAATCGGTGTAGTAGTCACAGGAACAGATTTATGTGATGAGCAACTTTCCAATAAGGGAGCAGGTACAGTTACCTTATCAAGTTCTACTTTCCTCCCACTCACTTCTTTCGAGAGAAACTCCTTCTCTAGAAAGGATCCATTCTCAGCAATGAATAACTTGCCTTCGGATCTATGATAGAAGGTCTACCCAACATTTTCTTTTGGGTATCCTATGAAGACACACTTCTCCGATTTGGGTTTGAGCTTATCAGGTTGAAACTTTTTCACATAAGCAATGCAACCTCAAACTTTAAGAAACGACAGCTTAGGTTTCTTGTCAAACCATAGTTCATACGGTGTCGTCTCAACAGATTTAGATGGTGCCCTATTTAACGTGAATGCAGCTGTCTCTAATGCATAACCCCAAAACGATAGTGGTAGATCGGTAAGAAATATAATAGATTGCACTATATCCAACAAATTATGGTTATGACGTTCGGACACACCATTATGCTGTGGTGTTCCAGGTGGCGTGAGTAGTGAAACTATTTCACATTGTTTTTCTAACTGAAGGCCAAACTCGTAACTCAAATATTTTACTTCTGCGATCATATCGTAGAAACTTTTTATTTTTGTTACGATGATTCTCCACTTCACTCTAAAATTCTTTGAACTTTTCAAATGTTTCAGACTTGTGTTTCATCAAGTAGATATACTCATATCTGCTCAAATCATCTGTGAAGATCAGAAAATAATGATACCTGCCACGAGCCTCAATATTCATCGGACCACATACATCAGTATGTATGATTTCTAACAAGTCGGTTGCTCGCTCCATTGTTCCGGAGAACGGAGTCTTAGTCATCTTGCCCATGAGGCATGGTTCGCAAGCATCAAGTGATTCCAAAAGTCCATCAGTATGGAGTTTCTTCATGCGCTTTACACCAATATGACCTAAACGGCAGTGCCACAAATAGGTTGCACTATCATTATTAACTTTGTATCTTTTGGTTTCAATATTATGAATATGTGTATAACTACGATCGAGATCTAACGAACCATTTTCTTTGGGTGTGTAACCATATAAGGTTTTATTCATGTAAACGGCACAATAATTTATTCTCTTGCTTAAATAAATAACTGTATTGCAATAAACATGATCAAATCATATTCATGCTCAACGCAAACACCAAATAACACTTATTTAGGTTCAACACTAATCCCGAAAGTATAGGGAGTGTGCGATGATGATCATATCAATCTTGGAACCACTTCCAACACACATCGTCACTTCACCCTTAACTAGTCTCTGTTTATTCTGCAACTCCCGTTTCGAGTTACTAATCTTAGCAATTGAACTAGTACCAAATACTGAGGGGCTGCTATGAACACTAATAAAGTACACATCAATAACATGTATATCAAATATACCTTTGTTTACTTTTGCCATCCTTTCTTATCTGCCAAATACTTGGGGTAGTTCCGCTTCCAGTGACCAGTCCCTTTGCAGTAGAAGCACTTAGTCTCAGGCTTAGGTCTAGACTTGGGCTTCTTCACTTGAGCAGCAACTTGCTTGCCGTTCTTCTTGAAATTCTCCTTCTTCCCTTTGCCCTTTCTCTTCAAACTAGTGGTCTTGTCAACCATCAACACATGATGTTTTTCTTGATTTCTACCTTCGCCGATTTTAGCATCGCGAAGAGCTTGGAATTGTTTTCGTCATCCCTTGCATATTATAGTTCATCACGAAGTTCTACTAACATGGTGATGGTGACTAGAGAATTCTGTCAATCACTATTTTATCTGGAAGATTAACTCCCACTTGATTCAAGCGATTGTAGTACCCAGACAATCTGAACACATGCTCACTAGTTGAGCGATTCTCCTCCATCCTTTAGCTATAGAACTTGTTGGAGACTTCATATCTCTCAACTCGGGTATTTGCTTGAAATATTGACTTCAACTCCTGGAACATCTCATATGGTCCATGACGTTCAAAAACGTCTTTGAAGTCCCGATTCTAAGCCGTTAAGCATGGTGCACTAAAGTATCAAGTAGTCATCATATTGAGCTAGCCAAACGTTCATAACGTCTGCATCTGCTCCTACAATAGGTCTGTCACCTAGCAGTGCATCAAGGACATAATTCTTCTGTGCAGCAATGAGGATAAACCTCAGATCACGGATCCAATCCGCATCATTGCTACTAACATTTTTCAACACAATTTTCTCTAGGAACATATTAAAATAAACATATGAAAGAAACAACGCGAGCTATTGATCTTTAACATAATTTGCAAAATACTACCAGGACTAAGTTCAAAATAAATTTAAGTTCAATTAATCATATTACTTAAGAACTCCCACTTAGATAGACATCCCTCTAATCTTCTAAGTGATCACGTGATCCAAATCAACTAAACCATGTCCGATCATCACGTGAGATGGAGTAGTTTTCAATGGTGAACATCACTATGTTGATCATATCTACTATATGATTCACGGTCGACCTTTCGGTCTCCAGTGTTCCGAGGCCATATCTGTATATGCTAGGCTCGTCAAGTTTAACCTGAGTATTCCGCGTGTGCAACTGTTTTGCACCCGTTGTATTTGCACGTAGAGCTTATCACACCCGATCATCACGTGGTGTCTCAGCACGAAGAACTTTCGCAACGGTGCATACTCAGGGAGAACACTTATACCTTAAAATTTAGTGAGAGATCATCTTATAAAGCTATTGTCGAACTAAGCAAAATAAGATGTATAAAAGATAAACATCATATGCAATCAAAATATGTGACATGATATGGCTATGATCATCTTGCACCTTTGATCTCCATCTCCAAAGTACTGTCATGATCTCTATCGTCACCGGCATGACACCATGATCTCCATCATCTTGATCTATATCAATGTGTCGTTACATGGTCGTCTCGCCAACAATTGCTCTTGCAACTATTGCCATCGCATAGCGATGAAGTAAAGCAATTATTTGGCACTTGCATCTTATGCAATAGAGAGACAACCATAAGGATTTTGCCAGTTGCCGATAACTTCAACAAAACATGATCATCTCATACAATAACTTATATCTCATGACGTCTTGACCATATCACATCACAACATGCCCTGCAAAAACAAGTTAGACGTCCTCTACTTTGTTGTTGCAAGTTTTACGTGGCTGCTGCGGGCTTAGCAAGAACCAATCTTACCTACGCATCAAAACCACAACGATAGTTTGTCAAGTTGGTGCTGTTTTAACCTTTGCAAGGACCGTGTGTAGCCACACTCGGTTCAACTAAAGTTGGAGAAACTGACACCCACCAGCCACTTGTGTGCAAAGCACGTCGGTAGAACCAGTCTCGCGTAAGCGTACGCGTAATGTCGGTCCGGGCCGCTTCATCCAACAATACCGCCGAACCAAAGTATGACATGCTGGTAAGCAATATGACTTATATCGCCCACAACTCACTTGTATTCTACTCGTGCATATAACACCAACACATAAAACCTAGGCTCGGATACCACTGTTGGGGAACATAGTAATTTCAAAAATTCCCTACGCACACGCAAGATCATGGTGATGCATAGCAACGAGAGGGGAGAGTTTTGTCTACGTACCCTCGTAGACCAACAACGGAAGCGTTATGACAACGCGGTTGATGTAGTCGTACGTCTTCACGGCCTGACCGATCAAGCACCGAAACTACGGCACCTCCGAGTTCTAACACACGTTCAGCTCGATGACGATCCCCGGACTCCGATCCAGCAAAGTGTCGGGGAAGAGTTCCGTCAGCACGATGGCGTGGTGACGATCTTGATGTTCTACTGTCGCATGGCTTCGCCTAAGCACCGCTACAATATTATTGAGGATTATGGTGGAAGGGGGCACCGCACACGGCTAAGAGAACGATCTTAGAGATCAACTTGTGTGTCTAGGGGTGCCCCCTGCCCCCGTATATAAAGGAGCCAAGTGGGGGTGCGGCCGGCCCTAGGAGGAGGCGCGCAGGAGGAGTCCTACTCCTACTGGGAGTAGGACTCCCCTCCCTTTTCCCTAGTTGGATTAGGACTTGGGGGGGAAGGAGGAGAGGGAAGAAAGGAAAAGGGGGGGGTGCCGCCCCCCTCTCCTTGTCCAATTCGGACATGGGGGGGGGGGAGGGGCGCGCGGCAGCCCCTAGGCCTCCTCTCCTCTTCCTCTACTAGGCCCATTAAGGCCCATTAGGTTACCGGGGGGTTCCGGTAACCTCCCGGTACTCCGGTAAAATGTCGATTTCACCCGGAACACTTCTGATGTCCAAATATAGGCTTCCAATATATCAATCTTTATGTCTCGACCATTTTGAGACTCCTCGTCATGTCCATGATCACATCCGGGACTCCGAACTAACTTCGGTACATCAAAACTCATAATATAACTGTCATCAAAACCTTAAGCGTAAGGACCCTACGGGTTCAAGAACAATGTAGACATGACCGAGACACATCTCCGGCCAATAACCAATAGCGGAACCTGGATGCTCATATTGGCTCCCACATATTCTACGAAGATCTTTATCGGTCAGACCACATAACAACATACGTTGTTCCCTTTGTCATCGGTATGTTACTTGCCCAAGATTCGATCATCGGTATCTCAATACCTAGTTCAATCTCGTTACCGGCAAGTCTCTTTACTCGTTTCGTAATACATCATCTCGCAACTAACTCATTAGTTGCAAGGCTTATGTGATGTGCATTACCGAGAGGGCCCAGAGATACCTCTCCGACAATCGGAGTGACAAATCCTAATCTGGAAATACGCCAACCCAACATTCACCTTTGGAGACACCTGTAGAGCTCCTTTATAATCACCCAGTTACGTTGTGACATTTGGTAGCACACAAAGTGTTCCTCCGGCAAACGGGAGTTGCATAATCTCATAGTCATAGGAACATGTATAAGTCATGAAGAAAGCAATATCAACATACTAAACGATCGAGTGCTAAGCTAACGGAATGGGTCAAGTCAATTACATCATTCTCCTAATGATGGGATCCCGTTAATCAAATAACAACTCTTTGTCTATGGTTAGGAAACATAATCATCTTTGATTAACGAGCTAGTCAAGTAGAGGCATACTAGTGACACTCTGTTTGTCTATGTATTCACACATGTATTATGTTTCCGGTTAATACAATTCTAGCATGAATAATAAACATTTATCATGAAATAAGGAAATAAATAATAACTTTATTATTGCCTCTAGGGCATATTTCCTTCAGTCTCTCTACAATTGCCATGTCAAATTTTACAATAGCAAATATTTTTTCTTCAGCCATCTACGTGAGCTTCTTTTCAAATTCTATGTCTCTTTTGCCATGTCACCAATACATTTTTTTCATCTCATTGCCATGACCTATATAGATTTTACTTACACCATGGCAATCTACTATTTTATACCATGGAAATTCTCAATTTTTTTGTATTCACCATGGCATTTTTACTGTACAGTCCAGGGCAAAATCACTCTAACATGGTACTTTCATTTTGTAGAATACCATGGCAAATATTGATCATGTGGCAAATTTATCTAACTAGTCGTTATTTAGACATTAGCTTAGTGGAATTTCGATAACATTGCTTATACATAGAGAAATGGAACTAATTAAAGACAACAGTTTGTTATGGAAATAATAAATTCATATGTAACATTCCCAAGAAGTGCACACAATATTCCAAATCAAATGAATAGACAAAACTTATTTGTACATCTTTAAATTATGTTCATAATGATAAAATTCCTATGTGTATATAATCACGCCATTATCCCAAACAGCTAAAAAAATGATCACATGATACGTTGCAGAACACATGATTTCCTCATCGTACTCGTCCTATATTAACCCTGGTTCAATTGTCAAAAGATAACGTCTCTGTGTTTTCATCCAAATAAATTTACTAATGTACACTATTGTACCTTTGAAAGTGGTAAGTATGAAAAGAAATCAGGACCATAAAACTGATATAGTATTCTATGAAACTCAATTCAATTATCAAAAGCTTTAGTACAAAAAAATGTACACAAACTTTGCAGAGACGTGTCCACATAAATCATGTCCTCGCGAAATCCACCTGCCAACTAAATTATTTCCCTGAACTCGGATATCAAGTGGTTGTAAGAGTTTTGTGTTTTGTTTTGAGAAACATCTATAAGGAACTAAAAATGTAATAGTAATTTGAGAAGAGATTTTGTTCTTTTCAACATGCACCCAAACACATGTAATATTTTATTAGAGAAATATAGAAAATATCCTGGATGTACTGAATATGTCTGTGTAAGGATAAATGCCACCTTTCTTTGTAATTTCAAGAAATGATAGTCTAAAGCAGAGTTAAATGAAAGCGTACAAAGAGACACCATCTCGAAAGATAATGGCACCCAAGTATACAAAGAGACACCATCTGCTGTCATAATAAGTTTGCGGTGCAAAGTTGATAATTCCTGCCAAGCAAGGTCTAATTAGTAGTTGTGGAGTAATTATTGAGAATAGAAAAGGTAATAAGTACTTGTTGGCTAGGCATACAATTTTCCAATTGTGATTGAGGTGTAGTAAGATATTTTGCACGACAAAAGAGGGGACAATACAATCATATTAGAAGAGCAGCGAAGAAACAGGTATTGCACAGAATGTTCGGAAGAACTTATCCTTATAATATTAGAAGAGCATGGTACAATAACCTTGGAATGCTTTCCTGATGAAAAAAAATACCCCTCTTTGCAACAAGAAATCTGTTACTTGGAACATTGTAGAACAACCAAATATATGAGATTAGACTACCAACTTGGCCAAAAAAACCTATGGTAAAGTATACAGTATTACTTGAGGAAACATAATACATTTTGAAGACTAATTTTCTACGTTAGGCTACAACGGCACTGATTATATCTTAGATCTGACAGCCTTATTAGATTCTGGACTCTAAAAAGGCTAAAAAAACATTAACCAAACTATCAACCTGCCCGTACTGGATCAAATAGAAAGGAGAAATTTCTTGGAGAACTTGCACTTGTTGACATGGGTAGGTGGGCAGATTGCATTACGTCCCTCACAACTTTTACATCGGGAAGATCTGATCAATGTTAACATGTAGAAACAAACTTGAAATTCTGCCGATCTTGTTTCACACGTGATATAACCTTTTATTCATGTACCATTCCCCCGGGCGGCCGACACCCTTTGCTGCAAGATCAAGAAACTCAATTTCAATTATATTGAACATCCTTAAATATATTTTGTAAATCTTATTCACATTATGTAGACTGTCCTAGACTAATCATGAAAACTTGAATTGTTCACTAATTTACAACAAAGAAAATAGACCCGCCAGCGTGCCAGCTGCTCACCTGAGATCATGTATATTCTCTGCTTTAGGATAGGCTTAGAGTTCATGAGACACATCTGACTTGCGCCTGCAGAAGCCTTCCCAGAGACACGTCCTATGTAGCTCCACGCCTCTTTGTCACAATGGTCTCATTGCATGGGGCATGGGCCATGCAATTGCCTTCTGCTAGCGGGGGATGGCAAGTGACTACGTCTTGCTGCTCCTATCCGGGGCACCACGGCAACTCTGGGCGCCTGAGCAGGCTACGTGCAGGCGTGCATCATCATCATGAAGCAAAACAATAAGCGATCCTCGTCTCTACGTTTCATCCGTATAGCACGAACTAATCGAAGGCAGGCCTGGCAGGCGGTATGATAGGAGATCGTTTTGTTTTTCTATATTAAGAAAAAAAAGGAGCTATGGACGATATAGGAGTCCTGTGGCACGGAGAGATGGACGATAGGAGTCGTGCTGCACATGGATACTAAGAGTTATGCGTTCATCCTACAATTTCTTTTACCACGTTCATCCAACAATTTAAGATAGATCGAGGGTTAACCGGATGGAATTTTTGTACGTCTCATAGTTTTTGTTCAGTTTAGATAATTCTGTCGCTGAAGGAAGATTAGGGTGAAAGGAGTCCTATGGGTTAATCTCTACCATAATAAATTGGTCTCACCAAATAAACGGCTTCTAATTACTGATTAATGTGGGAATTTTTTGGAAGTCTAGAATTAGTATAGGTATAGATAGATAGATAGATAGATAGATAGATAGATAGATAGATAGATAGATTTTGCATGGTAAAACCCCTAATTTTTTCATGTTTTTAGTAATCGAAATTCCTAATTTTTTTGCCATGATGTCTACTTTTTAAGAGCATGATGACGCATATTCATCTATGCATCATGGTAACTTTTATACACAATTACCAAGATCTTTTTACTCAACATTGTGGCAACTTAGTGTCATTGTATTTGTTGCATACATTTTTGCCATTTTTGTTGTTGTACAGTATTATAGTATCATGGCCAAAGCGCTATTATTATGTGCTACAAACGATTTTCCATGCCCAACATTATTTACGTTATAAATTTTATGACAATATTTATTACCGTGCATACATATCAATTTTTCTGCCATGGTACAAATAAGTTAGCCTTGGTAGAAAACAAATAAAGTTGCCCAGTTAGAGAAAAAAAACTAAAATACAAATGGACTCTTTAGTAAATTGCCATGACACGTGAAAATAAATTGCCCTGGCCTATGCATAAATTTTGTCGTGATACAAAAAAAGAAAATGTCATAGTGCATGAATTTTGCCGTGGTCAAAAAAAGTATTTTTGCCATGTCCCATGAAACACGTTTACCATGGTAAAAAATGATTTTTTTTCATTGTCCACGAGGTAAATTTGCCATGGTCTAAAAATAATTTTACCATGAAATTTTTTACGGAATTTTATAAATACTGCATGGCAAATAGTCACAAAATTTCCATAATTATCTTAGGGAGTTCTGTAATTAGCCGTAAGGCAAATTTAAAAGAACTTTTAAGCGTATTTTTGTTTTTTCTTCTTGCATGTTTTTAAGTTATGGAAACTTTCTGTTTTCTCATGCACGTGTTGTAAAATTTCTTGCATGACAATTTGTGTTCCGGCAATTTTACGTGTTCTCCCTATGGCAATTTCCACACATCCTTTGTTGTGCCATTGGGGGAGGTGGGGTGGGGGAGAGGGTTAAAGTCGCGATTTTTTTGATTATGTAGCATGCCAGTTTTTCCCTTTTGCATCACATTAATTTATTGTTGTAATCACTATGGAAAATTACATAGGAATTTGTGTACCTACTTCACATGGAAAAGTTTCGAAATTTTTATTTTCTACAATCATGGCAAATTAGTAGTATTATATGTTGTTTTTTTACAATCATGTGGCAATTTCCTGGCATATATATATATATATATATATATATATATATATATATATATGTCAAATTTGTGTGCTATTTTCTCTATCCTTTTAATGTGTTTTGTGTTTTTCCTTTGTTTTTTTAGACACTCTCGCGAAGCTTTATTTATGTAACCACAATGTTTACAGGTACAAAAGGAAGATCACCGGGCTGGCCAAACCAGACATGGCAGCCAAACCTAAAGTTAAAGCATGCTTAGCGAGAATGTAAGACTCGGTATTTGAGGCTCTATACTCGTGGATTATATTACAGGAAGTAAACACAGATGAATGATCTCTAATTTCATGTAAGATTGCTCCATATTCCGCCAATCACTAGTAGAAAACAGGGCTTTGGTCCAGGCCGGGTCAGCCCATTAGTCCCGGTTCAGTCTAGAATCGGGACCAATATGGGCATTGGTCCCGGTTCGTGAGCCCAGGGGGCCGGCCGGGCCACGTGGGCCATTGGTCCCAGTTCATCTGGACTTTTGGTCCCGGTTGGTGGGATGAACCGGGACCAATGGGCCTCGCTCCTGGCCCACCACCATTGGTCCCGGTTGGTGGCTTGAACCGGGACCAAAGGCTCCCCTTTAGTCCCGGCTCATGTCACCAATCGGGACCAATGAGGTGCCTATATATACCCCCTCGCGCAAGAGCAGAGCACAGTGCTCTGTTTTTTCTGGCCGAGGGGGAGAGGGCTTTGTGGTGCTCTAGCTCACCTCCTATGCACATGAGGTGTTCGATGGAATGCCCGAGCCACACTACTTAAGCTTTCTCCTCTCGAAGCTCGACCTCCAAGCTCCATTTTCCTCGAGATTTGTCTAGATTTAGCGGTCCGTCATGCCCCGTCCCCGTCTTCACCGTCGTCGATCACCCGCGCCGATCTCATCACCGACACCACCGTGGTGAGCCTCTTGTTCTTATCTTCTTTCTGAAAGGAAAAATATTCTTACTTGTATGTTTAGATAGATACTTGTATCATTTTCTTACATTTATTATTGCATCTTATATAGTGTGATGGTTTTGGTATCCGCCCCCGTCGGCCCTCGTCTTGTCTATGATTCGGATGTGGTATGTATATTATCTTTATAACTATTGGTTCATTTATTATTTATGAAAATTATGCCGACCAACGTGACATAGATTTTATTTATCTAGGATGTATGTGAATCGGAAATGCCAACCAACCCTATTGTCGAGAGGTTAAATTTAATTGAAGAAGAAAACAATTTGTTGAAGGAAAAAATAAAAAAAATTGAGGAGGAGAAGATGATATTGGAGTTGCATGTTGCGGATGTCGTCGATGATCACAAGATCAAGATGGATGCAATGCGCTTGAAGATTAGAAAGATTAGAAAATATGCCATTCATACCGAGGCTTGGTATCATTATGCCGTTGGATCAATTGTCACCTTGGTTGCGATTATGATCGCATTTGTTTTCGCATTGAAATGTTTTACATAGTTTCAATGTATGGTTTAATTAATTAGATGCTCTGGAGAGCTATATGTTGTTAGATGAGAACTATGTATGCACTTTGGTTTTAATATGATGATGAACTTCTATTAATTTGGACACTTAATTATATATAATGCTCGGAGATGAACCGGCAATGGATGTACGGTGACAGACACACCCGCGAGTACATTAAGGGCGTGCATGAGTTTCTCGATGTGGCTGAGGCAAACAAGCAGAATGGTTTATGTGTTGTCCATGCATTGAATGTAGGAATACGAGGTCTTACTCTAACCGGAAAATCCTTCACTCCCACCTGCTTTACAAGGGTTTCATGCCACACTATAATGTTTGGACGAGGCACGGAGAAATAGGGGTTATGATGGAAGACGGCGAAGAAGAAGAGTACGATGACAACTATGTGCCCCCTGAATACGGTGATGCTGCAACGGGGGGAGCTGGTGAAGATCAAGAGGAACCAGACGATGTGCCCAATGATGCTGCCACGGGTGAACCTGCTGAAGATCAAGAGGAACCAGACGATGTGCCCGATGATGATGATCTCTGCCGGGTCATTGTCGATGCAAGTACGCAATGCATTAGTCAAAAGGAGAAGCTGAAGTTCGATCGCATGTTAGAGGATCACAAAAAAAGGTTATACCCCAATTGCGAAGATGGCAACACAAAGCTCGGTACCGTACTGGAATTGCTGCAGTGGAAGGCAGAGAATGCTGTGGCTGACAAAGGATTTGAGAAGCTACTGAAAATATTGAAGAAGAAGCTTCCAAAGGATAATGAATTGCCCGACAGTACATATGCAGCAAAGAAGGTCGTATGCCCTCTAGGATTGGAGGTGGAGAAGATACATGCATGCCCTAATGACTGCATCCTCTACCGCAGTGTATACAAGGATCTGAACGCATGCCCGGTATGCGGTGCATTGTGGTATAAGATCAGACGAGATGACCCTGGTGATGTTGACGGCAAGCCCCCCAGGAAGAGGGTTCCTGCGAAGGTGATGTGGTATGCTCCTATAATACCATGGTTGAAACGTCTGTTCAAAAACGAAGAGCATGCCAAGTTGATGCGATGGCACAGTGAGAACCGAAAGAAAGATGGGAAGTTGAGAGCACCCGCTGACGGGTCGCAGTGGAGAAAAATCGAGAGAAAGTACTGGGATGAGTTTGCAAAGGACCCAAGGAATGTATGGTTTTCTTTAAGCGCGGATGGCATTAATCCTTTCGGGGAGCAGAGCAGCAATCACAGCACCTGGCCCGTGACTATGTATGTATAACCTTCCTCCTTGGATGTGCATGAAGCGGAAGTTCATTATGATGCCAGTTCTCATCCAAGGCCCTAAGCAACCCGGCAACGACATTGATGTGTACCTAAGGCCATTAGTTGAAGAACTTTTACAGCTTTGGAATGGAAACGGTGTACGTACGTGGGATGAGCACAGACAGGAGGAATTTAACCTTAAGGCGTTGCTGTTCGTGACCATCAACGATTGGCCCGCTCTCAGTAACCTTTCAGGACAGACAAACAAAGGATACCACGCATGCACGCACTATTTAGATGACACTGAAAGTATATACTTGGACAAATGCAGGAAGAATGTGTACCTGGGCCATCGTCGATTTCTTCCGACCAACCATCAATGTCGAAAGAAAGGCAAGCATTTCAAAGGCGAGGCAGATCACCGGAAGAAGCCCGCCATGCGCACCGGTGATCACGTGCTTGCTATGGTCAATGATTTACACTACGTAATCTTTGGAAAGGGTCCCGGTGGACTAGCTGTTCCGAATGACGCTGAGGGACACGCACCCATGTGGAAGAAGAAATCTATATTTTGGGACCTACCCTACTGGAAAGACCTAGAGGTCCGCTCCTCAATCGACGTGATGCACGTGACGAAGAACCTTTGCGTGAACCTGCTAGGCTTCTTGGGCATGTATGGGAAGACAAAAGATACACCTGAGGCACGGGAGGACCTGCAACGTTTGCACGAAAAAGACGGCATGCCTTCGAAGCAGTATAAAGATCCTGCCAGCTACGCTCTTACGAGAGAAGAGAAAGAAATCTTCTTTGAATGCCTGCTCAGTATGAAGGTCACGATTGGCTTCTCGTCAAATATAAAGGGAATAATAAATATGCCAGAGAAAAAGTTTCAGAACCTAAAGTCTCATGACTGCCACGTGATTATGACGCAACTGCTTCCGGTTGCATTGAGGGGGCTTCTACCGGAAAACGTCCGATTAGCCATTGTGAAGCTATGTGCATTCCTCAATGCAATCTCTCAGAAGGTGATCGATCCAGAAATCGTACCAAGGCTAAGGAGTGATGTGGCGCACGTCTTGTCAGTTTCGAGCTGGTGTTCCCACCATCCTTCTTCAATATCATGACGCACGTCCTAGTTCATCTAGTCGACGAGATTGTCATCCTGGGGCCCGTATTTCTACACAATATGTTCCCCTTTGAGAGGTTCATGGGAGTCCTAAAGAAATATGTCCGTAACCGCGCTAGGCCAGAAGGAAGCATCTCCATGGGCCATCAAACAGAGGATGTTATCGGGTTTTGTGTTGATTTCATTCCTGGCCTTAACAAGATAGGTCTCCCTAAATCACGGTATGAGGGGAGACTGACTGGAAAAGGTACTCTTGGAAGAGACTCAAAAATATGCAGGGACAGATATTCTTGGTCTCAAGCACACTACACAGTTCTACAGAACTCTACCTTGGTGACCCCGTATGTCGATGAACACAAGAACAGTCTGCGATTGAAACACCCGGAGTAGTGCGACGACTGGAACATGTGAACACATCAGCACTTTCAGCAGTTGGTTGGAAACACGTCTCAGAGGTGGCAAAACTGTTTGTGATGAGTTGTACTTGTTGTCCAGGGGACCATCTTTGACTGTATTGACTTACAAAGGATACGAGATAAATGGGAATACATTTTACACGATCGCCCAAGATCAAAAGAGCACCAACCAAAACAGCGGTGTCCGATTTGATGCAGCAACCGAGAGCGGAAAGGATACATATTGTGGTTACATAGTGGACATATGGGAACTTGACTACGGACCTGATTTTAAGGTCCCTTTGTTTAAGTGCAAATGGGTCAATCTGTTAGGCGGCGGGGTACAGGTAGACCCACAGTACGGAATGACAACAGTGGATCTGAAAAATCTTGGGTACACTGACGAACCGTTCGTCCTAGCCAATGATGTTACACAGGTTATCTATGTGAAGGACATGTCTACCAAACCGAGAAAAAGAAAAGATAAGGAAGCGAATACATCATACGATGAGCCAAAGCGCCACATAGTTCTTTCAGGAAAAAGGGACATCCTGGGAGTGGACGGCAAGACAGACATGTCTGAAGATTATGAAAAGTTTCATGAAATTCCTCCCTTCAATGTCAAGGCTGACCCAAGCATCCTGATAAACAATGAAGATTATCCATGGTTACGGCGCAATAAGCAAATGACACAAGCGAAGAAAAAGTGAAGACTTTCTCCCGCAACTTTGCAACACACGAACATGCCACCATTGTCCGTTTTGTACATGCACATGCTATGTGGGTGAAATTATGATACCATCCCAACTTTCAACTTTTTCAGAGTTCATTTGAAATGCTTTCATGTCTTATGGTTCGGCCCTCGTAATACCATGACCATTAGTCCCTGGCCCATGCCAACTTTTAACTTTCAACTTTCAACTTTCTAAAACTAATGGCACTAACAGAAGCTTTCAACTTTCATCTATTCTCATTTTTTAGTAAGTTAATCACAAACTTGTGATTCAAACAATTTTCAAAGAATTCAAATTTTAACTATTCAAATTTGAAAACTAATGGCACTAACAGAAAGTTTATAATTTTTCTAAAACTAATGGCACTAACAAAAAGTTTATAATTTTGCTGACCTAAAATCAAAAAGAATTAAAAAATAAAGCAAAAAAACAAAAGGAAATAAATAATGCAGAAAACAAAACAAAAAACTGGAAAAAAAATAAAAATAGCAACAATAAGTATTTTGTCGTAAGTAGAAACAAAATAAAATAA
Organism: Triticum monococcum; assembly: GCA_034509565.1. NCBI lineage: Eukaryota > Viridiplantae > Streptophyta > Magnoliopsida > Poales > Poaceae > Triticum > Triticum monococcum. The sequence continues at coordinate 749,443,068 of CM067843.1, read as the reverse complement.
ATAAAGAAACAAAGAAAACAAAAAACAAAAAAAGTGTTTTCAAATTTGAAAAATGGCACTAACAGATAGTTTATAATTTTTCTAAAACTAAAAGCAAAAAGAATTAAAAAAATAAAGCAAAAACAAAAGAAAATAAATAATGCAGAAAACAAAACAAAAAATTGGAAATAAAAATAAAAATAGCAACAATAAGTATTTTGTTGTAAGTAGAAAAAAATAAAAAAAATAAAGCAACAAAGAAAATAAAAAACAAAAAAGTGTTTTCAAATTTGAAAACTAATGGCAATAACAGAAAGTTTATAATTTTTTCTAAAACTAAAAGCAAAAAGAATTAAAATTTAAAGCAAAAAACAAAAGAAAATAAATAATGCAAAAAACAAAACAAAAAAACTGGAAAAAAAATATTTTTATAGTAAAGTTAATCACAAACTTATGATTCACACAAATTTCAAAGAATTCAAATTTTAACTATTCAAATTTGAGAAGCAATGGCACTAACACAAAGTTTATAATTTTTCTGACCTAAAAGCAAAAAGAATTAAAAAATAAAGCAAAAAACAAAAGGAAATAAATAATGCAGAAAACAAAACAAAAAACTGGGAAAAAAATAAAAAAATTTGCCACCTATTGGGCCACCACGGCCTGAATACGACCAGAAACCCAACATGGGCCAGGATTCAGGCCCGCAGAAGGCCCAATAGGCCCACAGGCAAAGCAGTGTCAGATTAGGCCCATAGGCCTGCAGTTCAGAGGAGTTCGAGAGGGAGGAAGCAGCAGAGCTTATAAACAGGTGTTGGGCGCTGTCAACTAGCGAGGTGGGACTAAATTTTTGGGCGCGGGGCAGCACAAGGCCATTGGTCCCGGTTGGTGGCACCGACCGGGACTACAGGGTGCATTGGTCACGGTTCGTGGCCGCCGCTTCCCGCCCTTTGGGCTGCTGAAAAGAGGCCTTTGGTCCCGGTTCGTGGCACCAACCGGGACTAAAGGGGGGCATTGGTCACGGTTGGTGCCACCAACCGGGACCAAAGGCCTGGCTATATATACAACACTTTCAAAATTTTCATTCAGTTCCTCAACTCCCCGCCGCCGACGCCACCCTCTGCCCCGACGCCCTGCTCCTCCTCGTCGTCGCCCCGTCGCCGCCCGCGCCCCGCGTCGCCCCGACGCCGTCGCCGCTGCCCTCGACGCCATCTGCCCCGACGCCCTGCTCCTCGTCGCCGTCGCCTGCGCCCGTCGTCGTCGCCGCGTCGCCGCCCGTGCCCCGCGTCGCCCCGATGCCGTCGCCGCCGCCCTCGACGCCATCTGCCCCGACGCCCTGCTCCTCGTCGCCGTCGCCCGCGCCCGTCGTCGTCGCCCCGTCGCCGCCCACGCCCCGCGTCGCCCCGGCGCCGTCGCTGCCCCGCGCCGCCCCGACGCCGTCGCCGCCCCCCTCGACGCCATCTGCCCCGACGCCGGCGACACTCCCCTCTGTGAGCACCTACCGCCATGCCCCTCTGCCCCGCCGGCGCCACCATGTTTTTTTCATATGTTGCAATATGTTTTTTTATTTTTATTATTTTATTTTATTTTGTTCATATGTGATGTATATGTGTATGTGGCTATAATGTATATGTGTATGTGATGTATGTGGCTAGAATTTGCTAAATATATATGATTTTTTAGGTTATTTTCATTTGTAGAAATTTTTTATGTATCTAGGAATATTTTTGTTCATAGATGATAGATGATCAAATGATGATTTTTTTTTTGTTCATAGATGATAGATGATCAAATGATGTTCTTTTTTGTTCATAGATGATCATATGATTTTTTTAGGTTATTTTCATTTGTAGAAATTTTTGTTCATATATGGATATTTAGGGGGTCGAGGGTCGAGAACTAGTTTTGGGGGTCGAGGGTCGAGAACTAGTTTAGGGGGTCGAGGGTCAAGAACGTTGGACATTCATGAGAGAGGCTGGGAAGAAGGGGAAGAAGAGGGAGAAGAAGAGGAAGAAGAATAAAAAGAGGAGAAGAAAGAATAGAGGAGAAGAAGTTCTTCTCTTCTTTTTTCTTCTTCTTCTTTTTTTTATCGGGAACGAGGGCATGTCAAGAGTGTCGTCGAGCGGTCGAGGGTCAGGAAACTAGGGCTTACCCGAAGAAGGAGAAGAAGAGAAGAGGAAGAAGAGGAGAAAAAAAGAAAAGGAAAAAAAGAGGAAGAAGAAGAAAAAAAAAGAGGAGAAGAAGAAGGAATAGGGGAGAAGACTTTGTCAGTTCTTCTTCTCCTCTAGCTATTACTTTCTTCTTCTCCTCTTTTTTCTTCTTCTTCTTCTTCTTCTTATTCTTCTTCTTCTTCTTCTTCTTCTTCTTCTTCTTCTTCTTCTTCTTCTTCTTCTTCTTCTTAATTTTTATCGGGGGTTCGAGGGGTCGAGGATCGCCGAGGGGTCGAGAGAGGTTTCCTAGTGTCAAAGTATTGAAGAAATCCATGCCTTCATCATTAGCCGGAAGTAACCAGGGCATGTTGGTACGAAGTTCTGCAAAGTTGTTCTGGAATGGAGTCCCGGATAGAATAATCCACCTTTTGGTACGAATTCAGCAAAGGCCTTCCAAATAGCGATATTCGGAAGGCTCTTGCTGAACTTTGTACCAAAAAGCGAATTATCCTATCTGGGACTCCGTTCCAGAACAACTTTGAAGAGCTTCTTACCATCTTGCACCTGTTACTTTCGCCTAATGATGAAGACATGGTTTTGTTGAATCCTTTGACACTAGGCAACCTCCCGACCCCTCGGCGATCCTCTCGAACATGAGAGGAAGAAGAGGGTCGTCTAGGGGTCGAGGGTTCCAGGGTCGTCGAGGGGTCGAGGATCGCCGAGGGGTCGAGAGAGGTTTCCTAGTGTCAAAGTATTGAAGAAATCCATGCCTTCATCATTAGCCGGAAGTAACCAGGGCATGTTGGTACGAAGTTCTGCAAAGTTGTTCTGGAATGGAGTCCCGAATAGAATAATCCGCCTTTTGGTACGAATTCAGCAAAGGCCTTCCAAATAGCGATATTCGGAAGGCTTTTGCTGAACTTTGTACCAAAAAGCGAATTATCCTATCTAGGACTCCGTTCCAGAACAACTTTGAAGAGCTTCGTACCATCATGCACATGTTACTTTCGCCTAATATTGAAGACATGGTTTTGTTGAATCCTTTGACACTAGGCAACCTCCCGACCCCTCGGCGATCCTCTCGAACATGAGAGTTCTTCTCCTCTATTCTTCCTTCTCCTCTTTTTTTCCTTCTTCTTCCTCTTTTTTTATCGGGAACGAGGGTCGTCGAGGGACATAGATGTAGTGTCGTCATTGTCGATATATACCCCCTCCCGATAGCTTACTATGATTAGGTAGCTAGTTCTACGTTTGGCACTAATATATCCGTCTGTCATGTTTGAATAATAATTGCCATGTTGTAAATATTTGTAGAAACTATGGACACCGCCCTATACGAAGCAAAAGAAGCGTTGTTGAGGGACATAATCGCAGAAGGAAGTGATGCCATCTCGTTGTTTCTCAACGAAACCGATGGTCTGGAAGGAGAGGGCGAACAAGCTGGCGACGGTGACCTAATGCTGGTGCAAGAAGAAGAACATGAGGACGGCTCCGGTGACCCAATGCCGGTGCAAGAAGGAGACCGTGATGACGGCTCCGGTGACCGAACCGAGTCCGGCCAGGTATAAATATTAGTTAAGCCTGTGCTGACTAGCTGATTGATGCATTCATTGTTTTGGTATGTACACATATTAATTAAGTCTTTGTTCTTTTTCTAGCCCTCCGGATCGAGCACAACTTCGGTAAAGAGACGAGGCCCGAAGAAAAAGTTGAGCTCGGATAAAAAGTTTGAGATCATAGCAATCGCGCCCGACGGCCAACCGATTGAACCCCTCAGGACAAAGAGCGCATTTGTTGCTCGGTGCGGGGTTCTGGTTAGGGACAAGATCCCGATAAGCATCCAGCAATGGTTTAAGCCGGCTACAGAAGACCCTGAGGTGTCTTATGTCAATGATATGCAGAAAAATGATCTTTGGACTGAGCTGAAGTCAAATTTCACCCTACCGCCAGAGGATAATCCAGAGAACCCAGTTAAAGAGAAATTAATCAAGTCTTTTGCTCTTAAGAGGATGGCAGAACTATTCAGGAGGTGGAAGAAAGAGCTGAATAAGTTTGTCGAAAATAATGAGACACCAGAATTCAAGGGCAGATATGAGAAGATCAGAGATCACTGGCCCGCATTTGTGGCCCACAAGACATCGGAAAAGAGTAAGAAGATGTCGGCGACAAACAAGCAAAATGCTGCGAAGAAGAAGCTTCACCATCGCACGGGGTCAGGTGGCTACGTCGTAGCCCGGCCTAAGTGGTCCAAGACTGGGAATGATCTGGTTGATAAAGGGATCGAACCAGAGACAATTAACTGGCCAGACCGTTGCCGGACTTGGTTCTTCGGGGCTGGCGGAACCTTGGACCCTGTAACAGGGAAGTGCATTTGGATGAACGATCAAATGGACATACCAGTCAGGAAGCTTAAGCAGTATATCGAAGCAGCGCAGGAAGGGGCGTTCTTTCCAGACAAAGAGAACGACGAGCTCACAATGGCCCTCGGGAATCCTGAGCACCCTGGACGGACACGAGGCACGCCAGGCTCCATTCCGTGGAAGGTTGGGTTTCCGGACGCAGGCGGTTACAAATCCCATGAGAGGAGGAAAAAAGTGCAGCAGACCCAAATGCAGGCGCTGCAAGCAAGGGTAGACGCGATAGAGGAACGAGAAGCAAATCGCACCAAACGTACTGCCGAAGCCTCCCCCGAAGCTACCCCGCCATCTCAGCGCAGAAGCAGCGTGGCTTCCACCGAGCTGCTTCAGCCGGAGCATGCCTTGACGGCTCCTACCAGCTATCCCGTGGATGCTATCACGGAGTCTCAAAATTGCCACCTTATGACGCAATGGATGAATTTGAAGGTCAAGACGGCTATTGGCTCTGTTTATCCTACTGAACCCGGCGCAACTTTTCACTGTCGGCCGATTCCAGAAGGATATGCTAGGGTGATGGTGGATGAAATAACGGAGGGATTTGAGGACCTCTAGCTTGACCACCCTACCGGTGAAGGGGAGACTCGGCTGGGGTCTGCTCTGAAGACTCCATGCCTATGGCGAAAGGAGCTCATCAACATTCCGAACTGGACGCCTCCGCCTCCTCCTCCTCCTACGGCGAGTCAAGGCACTCCGCCTCCTCCACCGCCTCCTCCTCCGGCGAGTGACGATCAGGGCCCTCAGCCGGCTCCTTCTCCGGCGCGTGGCGGCACTCCGCCTCCTTCTCCGCCTGCGCCGACGCGCCCGAGAAGCCAACCTCCTCCTTCTCCGCCTCGTCAGCAAGGGCGGAAGAGACCTGCCGCCGCTCCAGCTGCTCCGGCGCGTCGTAGTCCTTCTCCTCCGCCTCATAAGCAAGTAAAGAAGACAACCGCTCCGTCTGCTCGGTCGGCGTCTAGCAGTACAACCAGAGGCGGGAGGACATACAGATTCGGTCCTTCTCTGAAGACTCCAGAGAAGTTACCATACGAGAGGACCCCGGAGGAGAACGCGAAGATCGCGCGAACCGAAGTGGATGACTGGTTTCAAGGGTTGAAAGCAAAGAGACATCCACCTCCGGAGGAGAAGGTAGATTCGGTGAAAGTGAAGCGCACTCTGGCTGCCCTGGCAAAACCACCCAAGTCTCCGCCGAAAGGCAACTATGAGCGCATTATTGCAAAGACATGGGCCGAAGCGGAGCGGTCGGGAAGTACAGTCAGTGATCAAAGGCTGAAAGAACGACGAGCAGCTGGGAAACAAATTGCCCAGCTCGGCGAACAAGCGAAGCAATCGTGCCCCCCGCTCAAGGTGCCTAGCGACATCGTCGATCCGAGGATGGTGCCCGGTTATTGCAATGTTGACGATTACCTGCCCGACGATGTACATTATGATCCCATGGAGGTGCAGATACACAGATACAAGTACGGGAAGCCTCTCGTCAAAGATGAAAAATCTTTAACAACGATGATGCGAAGATTACATGATTGGTACTTGAAAATCTGCAGAGAGTCTGGGGGGAGGAGTACATTGTATGCGAGAGTTAAACCGGAGCATGACCTTGTTGGAATTGAACTATTGCCTATTCCATTTGAGGAGTTCTATAAGTTTTTCAATCAATTGGCCCTCGATAAAACAACGGTCACCTGCTACTGTCTGTAAGTACTACTACTTCTGTCATTAAGTCTCTCTATATAGCTCATCTCTTTCATTGCATGTATTTATAATTATCCTCACTATATTATGCAGATTGAAGATCGCCGAATTGAAGAAAAGACAAATTGGTGATATTTGGTTCATTAACACATATCTCATAGATGCAACTGAGGTTGAACATCGTCCCGAAGATACCGAGGTCAACTTGCTACGATCATTCAAAAAAAATGAAAACAAAGATATAATACTATTTCCTTACAACTTCAAGTGAGTGTTACTGTCTTGTGCATATTCGGTTTCCCTTATATATTAGTCCAGGTTATAGTAATGTAATTGATGAGTTATGCATGCGTGCGCAGGTACCACTATATTCTCCTAGAGATTAGGCTTGAGCGGGGAGTAGTAACTGTCTTGGACTCTAAACGAAAAGATCCCCAGGAGTATGCGGACATGACTGAAATCCTCAAAAAGTAAGTTAAATCGATCATTATCCACCATATCAGTAACTTTGTTCATTTCCTGATATCAAGTATTTGTTTTCTTTGTCCGGCAGGGTTTGGAGAAAATTCACCAGAAAAGTTCCGGGACTGCCGAAGGAGCTGGAATTTAGACACTCGAAAATAAGTACTATAGTAGCATGTTCCGCGCATCTCCTAGTGATTCAAGCGCTAGTTTCATCAATACCATTTAGCATTCTTGTTTATCAGTTTGATTGACCTCTATTTCTTGTAAAGTGGTTGTGGCAGAAATAAGGGAATGATTTCTGTGGATACTACGTCTGCGAGTCCATCCGCCACATGACCTGTGAGCAGGGTGGGTACTCTGACGAATAATATGAAGTACGTAAATAACAACATTCACAATTTTATTTTATTACCATCATTTGTATTGAGTTTCATTTATTCATATATATGTATTGACCCCCTTCTTCAAATTAGATGTTTCGGAAGCGGGATGAACTCCTAGCACCAGCTCGCATGCGAGCAATTCAAGAGGAATTGGCGGCATTCTTTCTTGACCAAGTGATCGCTGAAGACGGAGAATACTATGTGGACCATGAGTCCGTATGATTATATTTGTAAGAGATAATTATTGTATATATGTAGCCGGTAGTGTCGAATAGATATACGAGAACTTGTTGTTCGACCAATCTCTCGGAGAAGGAGAGGTGGTCGATATCACTTCTCTCTGTATGCATATATGTTCATGACGATCTTCTGTTTCCTTCGTTTGCTTACTAGCTAACTAGCGTGTCTAGTCCTCTTTATACGTATGTATAGTACGTAGCGTCGACCAAGCACGGACGTAAGAGAGGACACTTCTCTCTATTAATTATAGCTAGCTAACACAATATATGAAACACCTAAATTAACCCTCCAAAACCCCCACCCCCCCCCCCCTTCAAAAAAAACAAAAACCCCAGCCACAAAAATGCTGACGCGTGGATGCCTATTGGTCCCGGTTGGCAAATGGTCTCCTGCCTGGGCTCTGCGCACTGCCCACGTGAAGGCCTATCTGTCCTGGTTCTAGATTGAACCGGGACTAAAGGGTCGGGGCATTAGTACCAACACTTTAGTCCCGATTCAGGAACCGGGACTAAAGGTCCTTACGAACCGGGACTATAGGCCTTTTTTCTTCCAATGAATGATCCCTGTTTAACTCCGTTCACCACTATCTTGCAATCCAAAGCCACGTGAATCTTTTGCACGTAAAGATGGTCTGCCAAAGCTAAAGCTTCTCTAACAACCATTGCCTCAAGAGTTTCCGGTGAAATGTTCCTGACGCTTACACAAGATGCTCCCTTTTAAACTACCTCCTAAATCGCGGCATAATGCAGCGACAGCGCCATAACTCCCATTCCTAATTACTGCAACATCGGTGTTGAACTTTACATGGGTCTCCGGTGGCTCTACCCACGCTGATGACCGCGTCGGCTGAGACCTGGCTCGTCCAGTATTCGGCTTCGCTAGTAACTCTAGAGCAGCCAGAAAAGAGTTAATGAAACAGTGTGTGGACAACAGATTTTGGAAGATCTCGTCGTGTATCGCTTGCCGCCTGGCTTTCCAAATTGCCCACAGGGAGACCATCATCCTTGTGAACTCATTTTTAGCAAGAGTTTCATGCATCAAAAACAGCCAGTCCTTCGCATCCAACTCCAGGTTTGCACACATATGTTCAACCACTTCTTCTGGAGCTAGAGCCCATACACTTCTAGCCATCGTACAATTGATAAGTGCATGTCTCCAACTGTCTGTTGCCGAGGACATAGAACAAACCAATGATGGTGACATATTCCGATGGTTTAATTAAGTCGGTTGTTGGTAGTGAGTTCTGACAAAGTCTCCACATGAAGTTTTTTTAGTTTGGACGGGATCTTGATCTGCCACAATTCCTTCTCCTCGGCTTTGGCATCAGAAGGACCTTCTACATTATCTAGCCAATTTTTCCTTTGTAACTTGTCTTGACCATCATCTTGTAAACTGAACTAACAAAAAATTTCCCCTGACGATCAGCTCCCCATGCCCAAAAGTCATCAATTTTGTGTTTTTCCTGGCACTAGTAGTGTTACGTGGCAAATTTTGGCCCATATTTTCTGAATGGAAGGGTACTTTTTGGACGCCCGAACCTAGGCCTTTTCTTGGCCAATCTTATTTATAGTCGCACGCGAGCGTGAAGTTTGACGTGAAGGATCCTATGTGACGCATGTTGCGTCAAGTCATATTTAAGAATATTTCACAGTTTTAAAAAATGTCTTGATTTCATAAAAACTGTTCATGTTTTAAAAAAAATTGAAAATTTTAAAAATGTTTTATTTTTAAAATTTTCTTCTGAGTTTAAAAAATGTTCTTGTTTCAAAAATGGTTGTTGGTTTCCAAAGATATCCGCGTTTCCAAATTTCTGTTAAGAGTTTCAAAAACTGTTCCCTTTAACAAAAAAATGTTCACATATCCAAAAGTGTTCGTGATTTTCAAAAAAAAGTTCAGTTTATCAAAAATTTGATCACATATTCAAAAAATGTTTGAGTTTTTTATTTTTCTTCTCAAATTTGAAAAGTGTTTGCTTTTTAAGAAGAAACACTTTATCAAAATAATGTTTGCTTTCGGAATTTGACAAAATGTTCGGATCTGCATTACCATAGTATATCAAGAAAACTTATCTATCCCGTTGGCTAGGCTTGTGCGTGAGCAATAGGTGGTCCGTTGTTCGATCCCTCCCTTGAGAACTATTTTTTTGGGATTTTTCACTGTCTTAACTTGATCTTTTCTGAAAATTGTCGCTGAAAAGGGTCCCATATATTTGTCTTACCTCACAATTAGACCAACTAATCGGGCAAGACTGATAGTAGCTTGCCGGATGTTCCGCAAGCAGTGATGTTCTGCTTTGGCTTGCTAGCCGGATCCTTGTTTTGCTTGCTCACTGGATGGCACCATTCTTGGGCAGGAAGAGGATAGGGTTCCCCTCTTTTGCTAGCAGCATCTTGATGCAGTGGCTTGGGCACGGAGCCTATCTATACGGGCTCGATCTGCTTCTAGTAAGGTTGCTTCATCTTTCCCGCTGTTCATTTGTTCAGTGTTAGTGCCCTTGTTCAGTTTTTCCTCTTGGTGGTTGTAGCAGTGATCTGCGGTGTGGCAATTCGCCTGGCAATCCTCGTGCAGCGCTGTGTCGGATTGAGAATCTCCCACGGTGCCCGGAATTGTGTCCAATCCTTGCTCTAGGGTGAGCTTTGCCATCTTCGAGCGGTCCGGCGCCTTTCGAGCCAAGGCAAGGGCAGGGGTCCCTTCTGGATTTGGAGAGGAGTGGATCGAACAAGGTGCCACCTTTTGGTGTAGTTGAGGGTGCTGTTGGGAATCGTTGCATGGAAAACAAAAAAAATTCTATGCACACGCAATGATCTATCCAAGGAGATGCATAGCGACGAGGGAGAGAGTGTGTCTACGTGCCCTCATAGACCGTAAGCGGAAGCGTTTGACAACGCGGTTGATGTAGTCGAACTTCTTCTAGCTTCGACCGATCAAGTACCGAACGTACGGCACCTCCGAGTTCTGCACACGTTCATCTCGATGACGTCCCTCGCCTTCTTGATCCAGCAAGTTGTCGAGATAGTAGATGAGTTCCTTCATCACGACGGCATGGTGACGGTGATGGTGAAGTGATCCGCGCAGGGCTTGGCCTAAGCACTATGAAGATATGACCATGGGAGTAAACGGTGGAGGGGCGCTGCACACGGCTAGGCAATTGTCTTGGGTGTGCTAGCCCCTCCCCCCCCCCCCACACACACACACACATATATAGGTGGGAGGGAGAGGGGAGGCAGCCAGGGCACGCCCCAAGTAGGATCTGAATCCTACTTGGGGTTTTCCCAAGTGGCGCCCCCTGTCTTATTTCACCGGAGAAGAAAGGGAAGGGGGAAGAGAGAAAGGAGGGGGGGCCGAACCCCCTTTATCTTTCTCCCAATTCGGCCTCCTGCCATAGGGGGGGGGGGGGGGGCGCCACCCCTTCTGGGTGGTGTGCTCCCCTCTCATGGCCCATATGGCCCATATATTTCTCCCGGGGGTTCCGGTAACCCCTCCGGTACTTTGATAAATACCCGATACACTCCGAAACACTTCCAGTGTCCGAATACTATCGTCCTATATATCAATATTTACCTCTCGACTATTTTGAGACTCCTCATCATGTCCGTGATCTCATCCGGGACTCCAAACACATAACTCATATAATACAATATCGTCATCGAACGTTAAGCGTGCGGACCCTACGGGTTCAAGAACTATGTAGACATGACCGAGACACCTCTTCTACGGTCAATAACCAAAAGCAAAACCTGGATGCTCATATTGGCTCCTACACATTCTATGAATATCTTTATCGGTCGAACCATTATGACATCATACGTAATTCCCTTTGTCCATCGGTATGTTACTTGCCCGAGATTCGATTGTCGGTATCTTCATACCTAGTTCAGTCTCGTTACTGGCAAGTCTCTGTACTCGTTCCATAATACATCATCATGTAACTAACTCATTAGTCACTTTGCTTGCAAGACTTCTTATGATGTGCATTATCGAGAGGCCCCAGAGATACCTCTCCGATATTCGGAGTGACAAATCCTAATCTCGATCTATGCCAACTCAACAAACACCTTCGGAGATACCTATAGAGCATCTTTATAATCATCCAGTTACGTTGTGACGTTTGATAGCACACAATGCATTCCTCCGGTATCCGGGAGTTGCATAATCTCATAGTCGAAGAAATATGTATTTGATATGAAGAAAGCAATAGCAATAAAACTGAATGATCAATATTCTAAGCTAACGGATGGGTCTTGTTCATCACATCATTCTCCTAATAATGTGATCTCATTATCAAATGACAACTCATCCCATTGTTAGAAAACCTTAACCATTTTTTTATCAACGGGCGAGTCAAATAGAGGCTCACTAGGAACACAATATTTGTCTATATATTCATACATGTATTTAGGTTTCCGGTTAATACAATTCTAGCATGAATAATAAACATTTATTATGAATAAGGGAATATAAAATAACAACTTTATTCTAGGACATATTTCCTTCAGGTGCGACCATCGCTGGACTTTGGCTCCATAGGAAGAACCTCTCCGTTTGCTCATCTTGATCTACTTCACATGAAGGACTCCATCGACTCCTAGCTAGTGCTTAGTTTGCTTTTATCTTTATAGGGCTTGTAGTCTTTCGTGCTTGTAAGCTGCTTTGGCAACACTTTGTATCTGCTGTTTTTTCTTTTCTATTCTTGTCAGCGGCTGTTCGCAGTTGTTAACTATTTATACCGATGGCCTTGTGTAATTCTTGATCGGTTGATGACTTTGTTAATTCAAAGCCAAGCTTTTCTGGAGCCTTTGTTCTAAAAAAAGAAAAAACTGATAGCAGCTGCAGCTGCATTGAGTGCCACTGCTTGCCGGCAGCGCCGATATTATGGCCACCACCTGGATCTGGTAGGCGGGCAGGTCGCACTCGCACGTGGCGTGCAACACCCAAGATCAGGACTGCCCGTCGTCATAGGCGAGGGTTTGGGGCGAAGGGACATGCATGGATACACAGTGACAGATAGAGGAGACAGGGAATAGCTACGTGTGAGGAGGAGGAAGCGAGCGAGTGATAAGAGATAGGCACGGAGGGAGGAAGCAGGGCAGGATGCCTCTGTGGCCACTCGCCCATCATAGGTGTGGTGCGCGTCGCAGCGACGCGCTGTACTGGACGACAAGGGCGACGACTTGGAGATGGACGACCCCCTCGCCGCACCTGCCAATATAGCCTCCTTGGTCCTTGCCAGCAAGCCTGCGTGCTTCCCTCCCACTGCTTCCCTAATTAATTAACTAGATGACCCGTTGCGCCAACGGGCGAGAGCAAACCAAACTTTGAAAGCATGCAAGTTGGAATATTTCAAGATCGGTCAAAAAATCCTTAAATCTTGAAATGATTGTAGATTCATATGATAAAAGAAAAGCATGAGATCAGTTCATGGTAAGCAAAGCTACATAGACAGAGATATATCATATAGATAGCTTTGATCACCCAGCTTATGGCAACTAAGATATGCAATCATTTAGATCAGGTAGTCATCGCTGTTTGTGCCATTCACGTGAAAAATGACCTTATCATCTAAATAAGCACTTCTTCATGATGGGTGTGCTTGGTGGACTGTCATTGGGCAAAGCAGAAATGCCTTCCAATTATCGTCCAATCCCCAATAATACTTGTTTGTTTTCTATAGAGTGTCCTTTGATTGTAAAGTTGTATCATCAAGGCGATCGGCAACATACTTTATCTGTGAGAGAATATCGTTCAGATCATTGTCTTCAGGGATTGATCCTGCTGTGGAGTTGGTATTTATGATGTCGTAAAGTCCCTTTACTTCCTTGTGATTTCTACTTAGACCATTGCATCAACTGTTGCTCAGGTAACTCTTTCTTTCAGCTTGTGTACCATAGTTTTTTTTGTTGAACCAACTGTAGCTTATCATAGTTTAAGTCTTGCATCACTTTGTTGTTTTTTTCCTTTCGACAAATGGTGGATTTTATTAGCTCAAAATGGAGCATCAAGTGATACAACCATAGTGAGTACACACCCGGCTTCTGCATAGATAGGATGCACACAGCCAACACCAACACACACAAACAAATCACACCGATAACTTGCAAAGTCAAACATGACCGAAGCTATGCCTTAGTGCAGCAAAAAGAAAAAACTCCAAAGCGATCAAAATAATGATCAACAATCTACAACAGCAACCATATTCGTACCAACCATCCGTTGACATCAGTTGTGATGTCGCCACCACTTTCCACGACCCAAGCAACTACATGCATAGCACGGTCTTGACAGGAGGTGCCACACAAGTGAAAATCATGCCCGCACAAGTAGACAGTCAAGCCGTGACAAGAGCCACTCGCCGCCCACAAACTCCGAACAACGAAGGCTGTCGTCGCACTTTGCAACGGAGATCAAGGGAGGATAGTCACCGACACCATAAAATTCCAAATGGGGATGCTCCAACAGTCTCGCATCGTCCTCATGCTTCACCGTTCTTATCCATGGCGGTAGAACCAGGCAGCAAAACAAAATTTTCATTGCCGTCGGATTTGAAGATCCAAGATTCCGGCCCCGCCTCAGCAAGCACCAAGCAGCGCAGAACCACGCCTTCGCCTATGCGCCCGAGCGGAGCCGCCATACCATGACGCGGCAGGCAGACGTTGTCGTCTGCAGATGGGATCGTGGCCACCGATGTATCACAGCCAGAGACTGCCGGCCTAGCCATAAATCCAGAGCCACTGTTGCACATTCATGCCCTCTGCATCAAGTCGCCGTCCATAGATCTCACTCCAGAGCAACGCTGGACAAGCTTCCTCGGCCTTGGCGATCAAGTCAGCTCCTAGACAAGTGCCTCTAAGAAGGTCAACGACGAAGACATCGTCGTCATCGTCCGTCCCACGAAGGGAGCAAGGATTTCCTCGGAGTAAAGACCACGAGGGGAGGAAGTGAGCAATGTGGCGACGCCTTCAACAAGGATTACGACGGCCTGAAGCGTCGTCGTCACCACTCCTGGCACCAAGCCAAGATAGGGTTTCCCCAACTCCCCTCACACCCTCCCCTTCGCATCAACCACCATGAATTAAGGCGTCTTGTCCAGTGCGCCGGCGAGAATAGGCGAGGCCACCGGAGCAATGTCGATGACCCATCTGCCATTCCAGAGCGCCGCCAAAGGACAGAGTATGCGCGCATCAGGCATGCCACACGCAGTCAGCCTGGCCAACGCCCATCCCGCCGGCCACGTCCGGCATGGCCACACATGGAGCACAATAGCCGCGCCCCACCACCCCTTGCCGAGCTCCGCCGTCGCGCGGCTGACGCAAGGCACACACGCACCCGGAGCACCGCCGAATCCCGCTGAGAACGTCGCCCACGGACCCAGGGGAGCCGCAAGGAGAAGCCTCGCCGCCGTCGTCGACCGCACGGGCTTCACCCTGCGACGTCTTCTGGCGGCGGCGCGGTGGATTTTATCTAGCGGCGGTGCGCTAGGGTTTGGATTAGTCGCCCCGAGCCGCCTCGAGCGTAGACGACGCGGGGGTTGTTCCATGTATTTAAGAGCTTTGTTTGCCGGCCGATCTCCAGCCTCTTCCAGTTTGACCTAGGTATTGATGGATATTGATTTCTTTGCAAGTCCATTGTTTAGCTGTTACTCGAATTGGTAGAACTGGACAGTTGCCTCAAGACCAACGGTCCTTGCCTTGTGTGTTGAGAAACTTCGTTTGGAAGGCCAAGCTGTTGCATCATAGCATCGAAAAACACTTTTGTTGAAATCTAATTTTATCCATCTCGGTGGACTAATGACAGAAAGGAAGATATTGTAAGTAACTGTTGGAAGCTTTACATCGCATGTTTGTACATGTGTCTATATGTCTATTAATTTTTTGTGACAAGGACAGTGTTGATAAACAATCAATTGTAATGGTAACTGACTGTGCAGTTCACATGTAAAATCTCTAACTATTATGGTTTAGTGTTGCACCAGATGGCGAAGAGTACCATTTGAAGTCATGTGCCCATTGAAAATATTTGCATTTTCAGTAACTCTGTGTTTGCGCAACCATGTCATATGAAAATATTTGACTTTGTTAGTAGGAAAGTAGGTTTCAGCAACCACTAAGGGTACCAAAAATAATGTATAATTCAAACCCGTTGCGTCAGATGGCACATAGTCCCATTTAAAACTATTAATGCTTTGGAATTATTTGCATTTGTTAGTAAATTTAGATTTTAGCAAGCACTTGGTTGTATCAATAAAAACCTTGTAGATGAGCAGTTAAGAGGATTTCTCTTTGAAAATGTACACTTAAGTGTGCACAATTTGGAATCGATCACATTTGCAAATATGGGATTGAAACAACTGTTTACATAGCTAATACCTTAATTTAAGATAACATATAATAAGATAGGACCGTGTTCTTTCATAGGTATTCAATAAGCCGCTTAGGGCATCTCCAAGGTAACCCACAAATTTTCTCCCGCATCAGCCTGCGGACAGGGGGGGCTGGTTCACGGACACGGATGCGGGAGGATGACATCCAACGCTAGCCGCCTACATTGCAAACTTTTTCAACAAACCGGATGAAATTTATGCAAACATGACCGGATTCTGTACAACCATGACGGATTTTATTACATTTCGGACATTTAGAACAAAAAAAGACCCGCCACTAAACCTATGCTACGGTGGCGGCGCCCGGCGTCCAAGCCCGTGTCCTCCTCCATCCGCCGTCTCCATGAGCACCGGCGATAAGACCGATGAAGTGAAGGAGCGGTTTTCGGCGAGCAAGAGTAGAACACGGGAGACGGACCGGTCCACATGGGACACAAGCCACCGCCGCCTCCCGTGGCCTACTCATCCTCGGAGGAGTCCATGACCTGTCCGTAGACGGTGGACGTGATTTCCACCATGGAAATGGTGGCGCCGGCACTGTCTTCGTCCCACTGGGCCAGCCGATGGTTTGTCGGCGGCGCATAGGAGGCGCAGCTGGCGTTGTTCTTCTCCGCGATCGCTTGCAGCGGTGCCTCCACGGCGGCCGCTTCCTGGCGAGCGGCGGCTTGAGTGCGGACGACATCATAGATGGCATGCTGCTCCACCACGGAGTTGGGGTTCGCTGCGGCCCTGGCCGCCACGGCCTCCTCGCTCGCGCGCTCTCCGTAGATCTGGCCCTCCTCCAGACGGTGCTGCTCTAGGAGGAACATGTTGTACCGTTGTTCCTCCCGCGCTTGTTGGAACACCGGCAGAGGCACCGGCGGCTGTACCTCCGCCATGGCGGTGTTGAAGTGTACCTGCGCCTGCTCCATGGTGAAGCCTAAGGATGGCAATGGGTCGGGTTTGGATCGGGTTGAACAATACCAAATCCATATCCATATCCATGAAGGCAGTCTCAGCCCATCCATGAAAAAAATCCATGGGCGAAAAATTGTGACCATGTCCAAATCCGATGGATATCCATACCCATTGGATATCCATCGGGTCCTCTCAAGACCTATACATAAGACATAACTCATTGCACAATGTGCACTTTGCATTGGCGTGCTCACTCCCTGCCGTGCAGTCATAGCCCTTGCATTGTCCCACAGCTGCGGCCATGCATCAATGCGTGTGTGGAAAAGCGAAGATGGAGCTGGGTTGTCGCAGGCCAGTAGTGGCTGCTGGAGCGATCCACCTTACGTGGGGGTAGCGGCTGGCAGCGGCGGCCTCCTCTAGGGCTATGAGAGGAGTAACTCAAGGAGATGGCACCAATTCTCAACGACAAGTCATTTAGTTAGTGTAGATAATAGGATGAGAAGGTGTGTTGGAGTACGTTACGGTGGGGATTGTGTAATTTTTTTGGATGTTTTGGATAAAGAATAAAATTATAGTGGAACATGTGACTATGGGGTAGGGGTAGCAGAATATTGCTCGTTAAGTCAGACGATCGCGTCGGGTTTGGATATATCCATGGGTACAAGATTATGTCCATGCCCTATCCACGAGTAATCGGATAGGGTTTCGACGCTACCCATGGGTGCAAAAACATATCCAAACCCTATCCATTCGGGTTGGATATCCATGGGTATCCATGTCCATGGATAAAATTGCCATCCTTAGTGAAGCCGGCGTGCACAGGGGGCACGGGAGCCAGTGCGGAGTCATTGGAGCACGTCTCAATCGTGGTGTCGTCCTCATCATCGGTGACCTCGGGCGAGTTGGCATAGCGGCTATGCCAGGCAACGGCAAGGCTAGCCACCACGTTCTTCATCTGTAGCGACAGATTGTCCCACGATGCTTTTTCGCTGGCAGTCATGGCGGATGAAGTGCAAGGGAGGAGCATGTGGAGGGGCTGGTATTATTGTGGAGGAGCATGTGTGGCCGTCTTTATATAGCGGATTTCGGTGACGCTGGGCGTCCGCATACGTCAATGCACGACGCCAGAGTGGCTTTCTCGGCCGGCGAGCCTTCTTAATGATGGTAGACGAACAAACAACGACATTGAACGGGCATGCTTGATATCCGCCCCCTCCCGTCCAGTCACGTTCGCAGGCGGCGCTTTCGGTCGACGCGCCGCTTCAATGGCTGAGGCAGTGAGAGATCGCGTCTGCACTGAGCCGTCTTCAATGTTGAGCGATGCGCTCTAGAGCATCATGAATGCGGGCCAGGATGGTCAGAAACAGGTTTGGGATCGGTACGGACTCCCGTAAACTTCCCCACGTTTGTCTCTGGTTTACAGGAGAAATCGTGGCCGGACTGCTCCGTAAAGCGGATAGATACATGTCGGCGTTGGATGGCTTCTGCGGTCTCAGTTATAGAAGGTTTACGGTCATGCTCTTGCACAAAAATATAGAGCCTATTGTTGAGCAAGTTCATGATTTAGTTAATATAAATGGACGCAAATCATAAAAATTATTACGCTTTGGCGACTGTATAACTTTATCGATGATGGGATAAGGAGATGAGGCTAATGAAAGTACTCCTAGAGCGAGTATTGTAATTTCATTTGCCTTTTTCTTTCAACCCCTCCCTTTGCCATTGACCGGTGGCTCTCCTGGATCACTCCGCCAGCGCCAGCTCGTAGGGACACGCGCCCGCAAACCACTTCCCCTTCATCTTTTCTCCTACTCCATTCCCTCTTCACTTCGTTTCCTGTTCCCCTGGATCCCCTTTCTCGTCCAGCTCGCCGGGGTGCCACCGCTCACCGTTGCAACGCGAGCGGCAGGAATCAGTGGGATCCGCCAGCCCTCGATTCGGATCGGTGTCCACACCACCGGCTCCGACATGCACACCAGCTGGACGCCGCCATGAACCACCTTGTTTTCTGGTGCGTTCTTGCTCCTAGGTATTTCCCCTAGCTCCATTGTTGCCCCCGCTGTTCCTTTAATGGTGATTCCATGCGCTGTCATACAGGAACCTCTTGGACCGAGGCCGCCTTCCTCGCTTTCGTCGGCCGCTGTGACGCCACCGCGGTCATACTCCTCACCGAACAGCTCCAGGGACCGTGATGTGCTCCTCTTTGTCCGCGTCTCCCCTGGACACTGACCACCATTGCCGTTGTCTGGAGCTCGTTGCTCTGCATTGCTCTGTCCAACCTCGCCACTAACAGCAGGGTGAGAAACTGCCTCTGCACGTTATTGGCTGCGTGCTGCTGATGTTGTTTGCTGCTTGCTGCCGCTGGCTACTTTGATGTTGTCGATGCTTTGCTGCTGGCTGCTTGTTGCTTGCTGCTGTGCCGTGACCTGCATGTAGATGAGAGAGAGTGAGATTGAGTTGCTATGAAGAAAGATGGCCATATTCAGTACTGTTTAATTTAGTTGCTTGTCACACTTTCGGACTAAGGCTAGACTTCCCCATGTTATATAAGTTTTCACTCAAACATTTTATTTATCAGGAAAATCATAGAAAAATGCTCAACCTGCTGAACTTTCAAATCTATAACAAAATCATTTTAGTTCGATTTGGAATACTGATATGGAGTTGGATGGTTTAACCTGTACTTTAGGAACAAACATATATAAGCTTAGTCAGTATTATTGCATAGAAATAAAAGATGATGTACTTTAACAAAATGTCTTTAAATGTTTAAAAATTCATAACTTGTGTTCTAGGACTCCAGGAATATGTTATTGCCAATTTCAATAGCTTCATTTTGAACTTTCTGCAGGACATCGCATACAATTCATGCTCTGTACACATTTTGGAAATTCATGAACATTGATCTTCCTCCGTTTGGTTCATTTCCGGGGTTTCTTCCTCGTTTCAGTAGAGTCTGGCAACAAGGGGTATTACGAGTTTGATACACAGCTTCTTCAGGACATTGACCAACAAGGCAAGCATCTTCTTGTTGACCCCATCTTATGTTTTACTTATGTCGAAGGATTATACTACTCCCAAAGTCCCATATAAGGTCGTTTTCAAGCTATGTTAGATTGAAAACCGTTCTTATATTATGGGACAGCGGGAGTATCTTGTTGTCGGTGTTGGTTACCATCTCCTACCTTCTTTTGCAGTATCCATGTTTAGCTTTTTTGACATTGCTAGGAGTTGCTTGCTGTTCATGATCAGCGCGTCATCTTAAAATGGTACAGTTATGATAAGTTCAGACTATATTAACAAAATTCAAACTAAAAGAGATCCACGCATACTTGCAGAAAAGAGGGTTGGGGCAATACAATTATACTGGTAGAAATATAAATTCAAGTGCTTGATTGTAATTTCATATGAAATTGCAAATTCATGAGGTGTCACCGGAGCAAAACCTAAACACTAAACTGAATCCTGCGACCAACGATAAGAATGCCGAACCAAAAAATAATGTATTTCTAATGATATCAGAACTTTCATATGACTGCAAAATGAAAGATAGATATAATGGATAATTTACTGGTAAATATCAACTGTTTAAAAAAAATCCTTGGTTATTAGTTTCCAACTAAATGGAAGATACATGACAGAAATATATCATGAATGAAAAAACTGGAATTAGCTATGCTGTTGTTATTCTATTTTAAAGGAGAAGCAAAAGAAAAACACGGAATGATTACAGATGCAGATTGATTACCTGATGGGTAATATAATGTCCACCTCTTCACAGAAGAATGATGTCAATTCTTTTAGTTTCAGCTACTCCTACGGTTGATTCAGTATCCTGTAGCGTACAATGTAAAGCATAAAAACCATGGAGAAAATGGTATTCGAGGGTAGGAATTTGTTGAACAGAGAATCAAAATGTACGAGAGTGTAGTAGCTTAACTATTTCATCAAACAGCGAAAACGATTCTTTACCCCTGACACACAGTTCTTTCATGCTTTCTCTGATAAAGAGAATAACTAACAATTTAAGCATGTTATATTTATCGACCATATATGGAGTTGCACAACAGCTACAGCTTACAGCAAAAACGATTCATCAAATAGCAAAAACGATTCTCTGTGTTATATTTATACAGCAGATCACACGGACACATGGAGTTGCACAACAGCTACAGCTTACATACAAAACTACTGGCACCAAAAGCACGGTCGATAAATATATAAATACTGCCGTAAAGCAGTTTTATAACAAAACAAATATTAATAACTCCATACCTAAGTAAAGTCACTCTATATGTAAAGGCCACATCCTGCTAAATAGCGTAGGTAGTTTTGTTGCTTCACAGGCTCGAAGAGAAATGGGAGATTCAGCTAACTCTGTATGTATCAGCCACATCCTGCTAAATTGCGTAGGTAGTTTTGCTGCTTCATAGGCTTGAAGAGAAATGGGAGATTCAAATAACTCTGTATATTATTTATTGTTTAAATAACATATTATTATGAAAGCTAACATCAAAGCTGTGCAATGATGCCTGCTGATTGCCAATGTCTTAAAGACTACAACAACATATCTTCTGTACAGGAGGAGTAATCGATCTCACCCAGCTTAATGATGGTTGTAACGCCATGACATGTGAAATATCAAATTGACAGCCGAGTCTTTCGGTATCATGCTGAATTTTCGTATCATTGTCCACGTAATCATTCCACATATCCATAGGTGATAGATAGCGTTGGATAAGAAATGCTGCATAGCTAATACAAAGATGACAAAGGAGAGAGGGTGCACAGAACCTCGTTTTCTTGAGTGAGAATGTAGTTGACCTTGGTTTCAACTTTCAAGTCATATATATCTGTAATATGTGGCAAATTAAAATGATCATTCCAGTCTTCCTGAAACTTCTGCTTCCAAGATGGATCATTAAAAATCTAATTCCATTTATGTGGAAGTAGCTTTAACACGAAGTGGAGCGAGCCTTTTTGTCTTCTTGTTTTTGCATTCTTTGGCATTTGACTGAGAACATCCATCTTTCTATCCACCATAAAAACAACACGCCCAGATCCTAATTGCGAGGGAGGAAGGAATCAGGAGGATGAACATACACAGGGAGGTGTTCCAAGGAGGTGCTGGGCCGCTGCTTTCCACCATTTTCATGGAGAGAGGTTGAGGCAGAGCACTGGAGGAAAGGGGGCACCAACCCAGCTCGTGAAAGCCAGCACAGAGGACTCCATGATGGTGGCGGCGCATAGAAGAGAGCACCGCCGGCACCAGGGTTGGACGAGGGACGGGGGCTTGGCATCATGGAAGGAGAGAGAGGAGGCAGCGGCGGCGGGGAGGAAAGGAGCGGATCGAGCGTGGAGGATGCGTCCTTTTCTCTGGCACTCGCCTTTTACCGCTGGAGTCTAGGTTTCCCGACAAAGTGTACACGAAAGAGGAGAAGAATCATGTTATTTCGTGACCCCGCACCTAATAAGGTCCACAAGTCATCCACTTTGGCAGGCAGTATTAAATGTAAAACATGAAGCAACGGTGGAAAGATTGACAGCGAGGTTAATCATACCACAGTAAAAAGATCGTGTGTTCCACAAAGCCCAGCGCTCGCAGGTGCCCCAGGAAGGCGGGTTGCCTACCAGCGTTTATATGTTCAACTAGATGACTCGTTACGCCAATGGCGCAAAGGCCGAGAGGGAGCCAAGTATTGTGAGAATATTTAGACATCCAAGTCAAAAATCAAATGTGGCCAACACTTTCACATCCTCTTCTTGAAAGCCGCCTTTTCTCACCGGATCTAACATAGATACATGATTCTTCAAGAGCAAATTTCAGAGAAAATATAAAGCATGTAAGACTTTAAGTTGTACTATTGAGACATACCACCATATCTTCATTTAGTTTCTTTAGAAATCTAAAGGTCTAAGTGGATGGTACATGTGAGAAGCTCTGAATCCATATCAAAAAACTAAACTAACTTCCAAACAAACATTCCAAGTTTGGAAGCCACAAAGAAGCAGCCCAGATCTCTCGTTGTAGTGTAGGTACATGTCCTTAATCCTGCATCCACAGCCCATAATTTTTCAACACCTAAATCCATGAAATCCAACCGAAGGAACTCATAGCAGAAACATGCGCCGTGGCTTCCGTCTCGAGAAGGACTTCTTGGCATTCTTGTGCAGGTTGAACACTACAATCCTCTGTGCGAGCTGCAGAAAAACCACACAGGCACCTTCCTTCACCTTGCCCTTGGGGAGGAGGGCAGCAACACTTGCAGCGCCGCGACAAATATATCTTTTCTGTCCCTCTATCCCTGCTATTTGAAAACAAGGATCTCCACTGATAGAAAGATGCCAAGGAGAACCAGAATAAGGACAATAAGCAAAGTGTACCCGGCAGTTCAGGCTTTATCCCAACAAGAACAGACCATGGTCAATTCACACAAGCATGAAAAAGCAGGCAAAGCACACCATGATACACACGCAACCACAAAATATGAATGGCATGAGGCAAAAGAAAACACAATGTCGGGCCAAACCCAGAATATAAACATGACCAATGAAGCAAGAATAATGACAATACATAGGTCACACAATAAATGCAATTTCCAGTACAAAAAAGGAAAGGAAGAAACCTGATAAGCAGAAGAAATAAGAAGAAAGAAGAAGAAAAATTGATCAACAGAAGAGAGAAAAGGCGACCTCCAAGAACGTACAACGTAAAAAAGAAAAGAAAAGAAGTAATCAGGTCACATGCATTGCACTAAACAGCTCATTATTTTTAGGGCCTGTGTGCATACCCAAACTTCTTAAGATTCTGTGTAGAGCAGAAATTTTGAAACGACCCACAAAAATGTAGTAAGAAATAAAATACAGGAACTACAAAAATTAATTAATCCAGGTGGTCTATGCACCACAAATCAGGAATCCTACAATTATACTACTATAAACATATGTCTACTGCATTCCAAGTGCTCATATATTACATCCTTCTTTTTAATATGAAATCCATCATCCTAACACATGTCTCGTGCTTGATTTTTCTGTAGCAAAACATGAGGCGATAAGCGGTTTAGTTCTATGTACATACTTCGATATCCAGGAAGTGACTACTTCCATGTTAGAAAATCACGTAAAGACATGGGTTTGACAGAATTTATAACCACTTGATAAAAAAGGGCATCCAACAATTATGGTACCGTAAACATCCATCATGATGAACCCAATTGACTATCCCATCAGCATGCAGAAAGGGACACTAACAGCAATAAGTACCTTATAATAAATCAATGATGTTACTCGACAACCATATTTCTGTAGAAACTTAATTAGAAATACATTTAACTGTAAAATGTCAGTGACAATGGAATACTACCTTCAGTATGCTTACTACCAAAGCAGCCAAGAATATTTTGAGGAAAAATACCGGTCTAGAAAATGTTAAACTGAAATTTGATTGGAATCCCATTTGCAGAACAAAAGCGTATCTCAGTTGATTCCTTTGTCGATAAACAAGAGATTGTATTTAAGCAAGAGCAAGGAAGTGAAAATAAAACTCATATATTACTTCCTCCTTGAAAGGAAACAAATTAGCCTCTGGATTTGGCCGCCAGCACCAAAGAAAGAAAAAAAATACAGAAGGAAGAAAACAGCAGACAAACGAAACAAACGAAAGCTTACAATAGGAAGCAGAAAGAGGTCATTCCGGAACACAACTGAATAAGTGAATATTAGAGCACCACTTGTTAGAATTACCATACTGATTCATAGTTTGGGGAGGCTTCAGAACCACCGCCACTATTATGCAAGTAAGATGACCCGGTTGCGCCAATGGCGCAAGAAGCGAATTAGAAAGAATGTTAGTAGTGAGTAAGTAGGAGATATAACTGGAAATATAATGCAATGTGGATTGTATTACATCATGTATTAACCACAAATCATGAAATCAATACCAGAGAACCAAATGATGTCACCACCTCTGCACTAACAACCAACATTTTAGCATAACGAGTATCACAGGAGTGTTTACTTGCACATTACAAACCTCGTCCCTCAGCTATGATTATTTCAAGATGAAATGAACATGCTATTTCTCTCACATGGAACATGTTCAGAATTCAGTCAGTCTCACTAATCTTTCAGCTACAAAGGCAGAAAGAAAAATGGCATGATCAATAACTAAAAAGAACTGGAACAATAATGCTCATAGCATTAAAAACCCGAGAAAGTGAATTGAGGACAACAGAAAAATTATTTATAACAACGGCAAGCTTGGCTGATGCAAAATGATCACTCTGAAATTATATCTTTAGAACCAAATTAAGAAGGAACAAAATAATCTGATACTCCCTCCGTTCCAAAATAACGGTCTCAACTTTGTACAAAAACATCATGTATCTTTAGGACCAATTTTTAGACCATGATACCACATAAATCAAGAATTAGACATATCAAATTGCAACGTATTCATGATCAGTTACCAATTATGTCACACCAAGGATTTGCACATATAACCTGAAATAACTGCAGCTAGCTTGAAGTCTGAAATCTACCGGGTGACAGACAAAAGCAACACGATCAAACCTTATTCTTATTGGACGAGCACAAGATTTATGAGAAGATAACACACAAAAAATCCTATTTGGTTTCTGGATGCATGCACTTTCTAGATTGTGCACATAAAAGCATGGAAGAACATTCCTAGGAGAGCCATTGTAGCACAACGAAGTAAACCAAAAATCAAAAAAGAGAAGTGAGTTTGTATCATGTAATTTAGCAATGTATCAACCCATATCACCATTTATTTTCCAGAGACCAAAGAAAAAGACAGAAGTTTCCCAATTCTTTCCTGTACCTTTCTACCAGAATGCTCTCTATTTACGGGCGCCACAGATTATTTTCACTTGGCGGCAGGTTGGACATAGCAATCCTCGCCGCGAGCTGCAGAAGAACCACACACGCACATACGTCAGGCCAGGAGAAACAAACACGGGCGCCGTGAGGGGGGAACGGAACGGACCGGAAGGGGAGAGACATATCGAAAGAGGGAACATACGGAGGCATTGTCAGGCTAGGAGGCGGTGAGCGCAGCGACGGTCTCGGCGGCGAGCTCGTCGAGCTGGCTGGTGGTGACACCCATGTATACCCTGACGCAGACCTTCTGCGCGACGAGCACGGGGTCACAGTGCTCCTGGCTAAGCCCATAGCTGAGCTTCTTGAGCCGCACCGTGATCTTGTCGAAGTGCACCATCTCCGTTCACCCGTCCCGCTTCACGACGTACATCATCATCCAAACATGCAATGGTTTTGCCTGTTTGTACATCAGACTTAATAATTGAATTATCAACAGATTGGTATATGCAACATGCTTAAATACCATGCCAGGAGAAGAATTAAATGCCACATTTATGAATAACTGAACATTATGAATACCATGCTGTATTTTGTAATGGTAATGATCCAAGATAGTTAAATAGATGGTCATTATTAGGAATGCTCCATAGGATCTAAAGACACGTGTGCATGTTTCTTAAGTGTGCTTTCTAAAATTGGATACCCATTTAGGAATGCTCGTATTTTTTATGCTTGCTGCTCCAAGCCACTAAGATATGGGTATCATACTAAAAAGCAACATCCTTACACCAAAACAGATGAAACACTTTCTTGCAACAATTCGTAATAAGCATCGCAATTTCCCCTGCAGAAATAAAAGAACTATCTGAGCTTTTAAGTCAAACACACACATGTATATGCAATCAAATACCTGTAGGCTATTGTATATGAGACCATTATTTTTGCGCAACAAATACAAAACTTGAGAAGCAAAAACTAAAGTAATGGATTAAAATAGGTAAATGTTTTAACCAAACTCTATCACACAATAAGCTCATACACTTGGCACCTTCCAGCCGGATCTATCATTGCTCAGCCATCTGGGCTCACTTCGGCAGATTACATAAAAGAAATTCTAAATTCATAAAAGGCATTGATTTAGTCTAATTAAAAATCTAAAACACACAATAATTATGAAAGGAACAATCTGACAGTAAAGAAGACTTGAATATATGACAGTTCAGGAGAAAGGGACACAGATTGATTATTAAGACTTGAGTGAGATATTGAAAGGGAGTAAGATTATGAGGACCAACTGATGTATTGGTTGACAGTTGAGAACCAGAAAAAGAAGTAGCAGCAAATCCAAACACTTTATCCTTATGATGAACAACATCTACACTGCTAAGTGTTAACAGGATAGCAAGCTCTCCAATATTGAAGGTCCTTGTTAAGAGTGTCGTTCAGCCTATGTATCTGTGGAATGAGGACTTACATTTTAGCAGAACAACAATGGGCCTTTGAGATGCATCATATCTCCATCTCCGAGATTTCAGTGCTAATACACCAACCAACTTGTCTGTAGCTGATAGTCTTGTGGGCTGCAGAATATGTACGTAGTATGCTACCCGACAAAAATAAGCAGACAAAATAGCACATGTGTTGCGTGCACAATTTGTAAATCAGCAACATTGTTCCCATCAGTGCTATTGTGTGCCGTCAGTATAAAAATGATTCATGAGAAATATCGATATCCATTTTTATATTCAGGTATGGGGTTTAAGGTTCAAACTCAAGGGCCTCCATATTAGGAATTTTCGTTTTCAGAACAGTATCATGTATGGGTTCATTCTTAAGTTTCTTGTATTACTGTTTCAGTATAGATTTGCATTAGGGGGTACGGTAAGAAAAAAATGTCTAGTAAGAGCGTATAAAACAGAAGAATTTCACCTATCTCACAAATTTCATGAACAGAAACAAGAAATCTCGATGGAACACTGTCGGTGTGAGTTTTTGGTCACCCTGCCTTAGTGTACAATCTCTGAGCTAACAAAACTCAGAAAACCAATTCAATGCCATAGATACACAATTGACCAGTGAATTAAATTTCTTCTAGGTTCAGTTGCAAACGAATGTCTAGTAAGGATGGTACAGAACAAAAGAGTTTGACTCATCACACCAATTTCATGGACAAAAACAGGGAATCTTGATAGAACCCTGTTAGTGTGAGAGTTCCTGGTCGCCCCTGGCTTAGTGCACACACTCCCAATTGACAAAACCCATGATTGGAGCTTGAAGTTGAACGTGCGGAAAAGAGGATCCAAGAAACATGAAACTGAACATGACGCAAGAGAATAGCCATACCTATGTTTCCCAAGGATCTGTGGGTAAGCTCAAGAACATTCTGTGTATCTGCTCAGCTCTGATCTGCACCAAAGTTATCAGCACCTGTAGAGATCCAAAAGCATTAAATCCATAACTTTAAAATAGAACCGGAATGTGCCATTCATGTGCATCAGAAAAGAACATTCATAACTAAAATAGCACCTCACATCAAGACTATTCAACTGCTATGAACCTAAAATTTCAGGGATATGCACAACTGATCTAAGCAAGGCACTCACCGAGCATGAATTCAGCATCTCTGATAACCACCTACTTTCAGTACATTTATTCCGTTGCTGCCCTCCTGCAGGCATCTACAGTCATGTCAGTGAACTACAAGCAAAAGGAAAAAATCAAACAACAACCAATCATCAGCAAAACATGAAGAAACTGAAAGAAAAGCTGAACAAATGTTGTCCTTACAGGGTGCCCTGACCTCATAATTAACCTTGGGTTTCTTCTCTTCCATGCCAGATCTACAGAATAAGATTACACAATGAATTAGCAGGGCATCAATCTTAGTTGCATACACAAAAACATTTGGCAAAAGAACTTTGTATGGTGACTATTGTTCTCTTTCAGCCATAACAGTTCTCTCCATGTGTAACAAGAACGAGGGGGTCAGGAAAGAGAGAGAGAGAGAGAGAGAGAGAGAGAGAGAGAGGGCATGGAGGGGAGAGGGGGGCACCTGCATGTGAAGGGGAGGTTGGCCTCGCCGGCGTTCGTCCCTCCCACTCCAGACCGGCAACCTAGAAGGAGGTCAGGAGAGCTGCCGGCCACCATGTCGCTCACCAGCGCTCGCCGTCGGCGGCATCAATCGAGCCCCCATCAGAACATTGACTTCCTCTGGGGTCTCCTTTTCCACGTTCAGATCTCGGCCAGCAGCTCCCCAGAGAGAGAGGGAGGGGGAGAGAGAGAGAGCTCGGGGTGGTCGATGGCGAGGGTGCGCAGCGCCAGCGACCAGTCCACGCGCTGTCTCTTCGAGGAGATAACAGAAGGGAGGAGGCGGCGGCGAGGTTGTGGTGGAGAAGAGGACGCGGGGGGGCGGAGGCGAGCTTCTCCGACGGCGGCAGCGGCAGGCGAGGAGGCGGGGAGCCGCGGGGCCGGCGTGGGTAGGGCGACGAGGAGATCTGGGCGTCGCTCCGCTCGATCTGGGGCCTCCCCTCCCCTTCACTTCCCTTCCCTTCCTTTGGAGAGGAAGGAAGGTGAGGGTGGAGCGGCGGCGCTGGAGGGAGAGGAGGCCGCCGGAGTTTGGGCTGGATCGTTGGGAGTCCAGGCAGTGGTTGGGGGTCGCGGGAGAGGAGAGCGGCGGCTAGGGTTCGTGCGCGTGCCCGCTCGATTCGCTGGAGGAGAAAGCGGACGGGCGCGGGGCTCACCACAGCGCGGTGGTTTTTTTCCACCCCACGCGCGGCGCGGTGCGGTGCTACTATATATCACATCATGTTATTTATATTAATACAACTAATAACCAAACACCGCAAATCATTTTTTAGTTTTAATTCTCATATTATTTCATACATATTCATGTTTCATACCACCAATTCTCACTGAATATATATTTATATTATACAATTAATATCCAAACACCACAAACCATTTCTTTTTGTTTTAGTTCTCATATTATTACTATGCATATACATGTTTCATACAACTAATTCTCGCTGAACATATTGCGAAACATTTCTGCAACAACGTGCGGGGTATCATCTAATATAAGTAGAGGCTAAGACTTTCTTATATGTCCAACTTAATGCTAGGAAACACAAAAACTAAGGTGGTTCAGAATAAGTTAATGCTAAGAAACACAAAACGTAAGGCGGCTTAGAACTACAGCAATCTAAAATAAAATAGGTAGTGTGCTTATGTTCATCATCCGCCAATGACTTTTCTAGACTTCTAGAGTGGCAACTAACTAGTAACTACTTTGTCCGTTTTATAATATAATAACAATTTTAAACTATATTAGCTTAAAACCTGTTCTTATATTATGGGACGAAAAGAGTAGATCTCAACACTTACTTGCCAAAGCCGCACCATCCACACCGTCCTGCCGAAAAACAGCATGGGCAAAGCAACGAAGCACCCAAGCGCGATGCTGGCCTTAACCTTTGGCCCACAGTCGTGCATGGGGCAGGACTTTGTGATGCTGTAGGCGAAGTTAACGCTCGCCGAAATACTCGCTGGTTCGAGTTCAAGGTTGCGCCAGTGGAGATCGTGCGCTAGTTTGAGTTCGAGGTCGCCGGAATTCAGAGCACAAGAATCTAGTATGAGGTTGGCCACCGCCGACGCAATATGTGCGAGTAGCACCTGCAGTATTTTATGGCGGTGGCTGCGGCGGCCGCGACTAGCACTAGCTGCACCCACGAGCTCGCGCGCGAGCGGCTGGGCGTGTGCTCACCGGATACGGCGGCTGGCGGCTGCCATGCTGGCCGGATTGAGGAGCTGCGATGACGTCCTGGTGCCGTGGTGGCACTTGGTGCTCCCGATGGGGTCAAAGAGCGGACTTTTTTTTGTCACGGACATGAAGTGAAGATTGGTCAAAGAGGAAGCTAATGTGCGAGTCCCACATCCATTTTAAGCCTAGTCATAGTTGAAAGTAACTTAGATAGGTAATATGCATATATTTTTAGTCTATTTTATTATCATCATTGTGAATTCATTTTCTTTTGGTACGTCATATTACAGTAACATATTTAGGCTAGGCATAGTGGGTGATTTTGAAATTAATAATTATGTTAGATAACTGCCAATTCAAGGGAAGTTCATTGTGCTAATTCCAAACAAAATAACACTCTTGTTAGAGAATAAATAAAACCCAGATCAAAATTCCTAGATTTTCCATCGTCCTAGTTTTTTTTGTGGGGGATCGTCCTAGTTCATTGTACCATGGATCACACGATCTCGTCGCCACAATTGGCTATTATTGACATGCATGCATGTTGATGGGGTGCTTATCAGTTGATTTGTATGCACCAACGTTTAATGTGGTTCAGAAACGGTTACTGCATTCACTCATTGTTATAAGATGTTTTGGATATTTCAATATAAACTACATATAAACTGAAATGAGTGAACAAACATATTAAAATGCGTCTATATACATTTGATTCAAAAAAAGTTAAAACATCTTATGATAATGAACGAATGGAATAATTGTTAGTGACATGCATGCCAGTGGAGCCCTTGCCAGTTGTGCATGTCCCCTAAGAATTAGCATTTGATGTAGTTCCCAAATCTTTACAGCCTATATATACACTAAATATGCATCTTCAACATAGAAGTTGGCTTCCTCCCCCCTGCACACCAGTGCTCGTATGCATTTCCCTTTGTCTAACCGGTATATCAACTTCACACTCTCTACCTGAATAACATATGCAGAAGGAAATGAATATAACCATGGAAGCACAAGTATGCAAAAACTACACAGAGCGTTGGGTCAACAAATATGTGGAACCAAGGAAGAGCATAGACCGTGTGGAAGGTTTTGTCGTCGTCGCGGCTGTGTTTATGACCGCCCTTGCCATTCTCTCGCCCAGGAGGCGTCAATCTCGGAGCATCATTATAAGATATGGAGTGGGCGGAGTGTTTATATTGTCCTTCCCACTTCTCTCCTACACTGTGGGACTGATGCAGGCCGGGAAAATTAAAAACGAGTTGTACCCGGTTTGGGCAATGTTTCTGGCCATGCTTTTCGGAGGCACCAGCTCAATGTCTGTCCAGAAGCTCGATCAAAACAAGCAACTCATGAAGCTCTACTGTGATTGTATCTTGTTCTCGATGTGCACCGGCACGGTATTAGCTGGTTTTATTTATACATTCGGTATGAAGCATAGTTCCAGTCGCCTTGTTCCTTTCATTGGTTGCTTGTTCGTCGTGGGATATCTATTGGGAATTAAAACGGCTGAGCAGTGGTCTGCTGCATGGTTAGCAAGCAAACCATCATCGAACAATGGCATCAAGTGGCTGGCCCTCTACATGAAGGGTGAGCACAAACTCAGCGCATCCTACGACGCTCGTACCATGCAGGGATACAAGTACCCGATTCTAATCCATGCTGGGGGAGCAAAAATTGGAGAAAATGCAATCACATTGGATAACATTTGGTGTGACAACATCGGTATCTTGTCATCTTACTATAGAGCTCCTATCCGTCGTCTCAAGGATCTGTGTCTCTCATTCGCACTGTTCCATCTCGTGGTTCGGCGATACTTTGGCTACACTTGTCCTGAATCTGGGCTTGACAAGACTCGTGATCTTGTTCTTGATGGGCTGTTGCAAACAGAACAGGACTATGAAAGAGCATTTCAAGTGATTGAAGCAGAGTTGGCTTTCCTCTACGATTTCTTCTTCACCAAATATGCCTCCATAATGTACAGCAACGAGCTAAGGTATTATGCTCTTTCACTCACCCTCACATTGGTCAGTATAGCGGCTGGTGCATGGTCTCTTAGTGTTTTGAACCGGCACGGTTCTATTTTGGACAGTCGTTTTGTACAAACCAGCACACAAGATGTCCTGGTTACCCTAATAGCAATGGCTGCACTGTCGGTATCTCAGTTCCTGCAGATATGGTCTTACTGTGTCTCTGACTGGGCAAAAATATCCTTTGTTTGTAAGTACGTAGCACATCCATCATGGCAAGGGAACACCCGTATTGAGAAGCTTCTTTTATGTTTTGGACGACCTCACAAGTGGCTTCGCTATTGGCGCAACACTATTGGCCAATACTCGGTTCTTGATTCCTTTAGTTCCAGCTACCGGCATCGGTTGAAACATCTCCTTCCAACTGAGGAAGCAGGCAAGCCTGTGGAGTTGCCAATGCAAGTGAAGAGGGCAGTGGCACGGACTATCAAAAACTCAACAAACGGCCATCTTTCACATGGAACCTCCGCACTGATGAGACACGGCATGAGTGATGAACTATGCGGTGCATGCCAGATCAACGATGAATATACACTGACCGACAGCATACTGGCATGGCATGTCGCGACTAGCTTCTGTGAGATCTCGGATACAATCAAACGCCCACACGATGTGCACCCGAATCAAGTTGTCGCCACTATCTTGTCCAAGTATTGTACCTACTTGGTCGCCTTTGCACCAACGTTGCTTCCAGGCAGTGCGCCAGAAACAAAGTGTGCTCTCGATGAGATAGTAAAAGAAGCCAAAGAAATGCTGCATGATCTCGTATCTCCAAGGGAAAAGTATGAAAAGCTTAGTGAACTAGAGTATGTCGTAGGTGGTGGAAGAAAATTGTTCACCTATGGTGCTGTGCTGGGGAAAGCGCTGGAGAGCATGGACAATCATGCGAACCGGTGGGACCTACTGGCAGATTTCTGGGCCGAGATGATGGTGTATATTGCCCCATCTAACAATGTAGCTGGTCACATAGAACTTCTTGCGGAAGGAGGCGAGTTTGTGACTCACGTCTGGGCTTTGCTCATGCATGCTGGTATCCTTGAGCGTCCCACTACTACAATAATCCCCTAGACCAAGGTCTCAAGGCGAGGCTGCAAGGAGCTACACTCAGTCTTTAAGGCTTTGCGTTTATGATGACTTTGCGCTTGTTGGTTTGGTGTAGTATTGTGATTATGTGTTGTATTTCCTGTCTGAAACTCTATAATCTGGTGCACGCTTGTACTACTAATGATACCCTGTGGATTGGTTATGTATGTACCATGGGTCTGTTGCAGCCGGCTGGAGCAGGATTTGATTTTGTTGCTTTGGTAGCACAGCACCTCGTGGGGTTTTCATATGAACTTGCTTTGTTGGGGGCTTGGTTGTTTTGGTCGCACTAGGGATAAGGTTTCTTTCATATAGCAGGCAAACTGTTTAATGATTGTATCCCTGGAATCCAGTGGCGAGTCCAGAACAAAATTGGAGGGTGGGCTCAAAGTTAACGGCAGAAAAAAATGAAATGTTCCTTTCAAGAGAAACAACATCATCTCGTAATTCTTTTATCCAAATGAGCTGAGAATATCACAGAATACTACTGGAAGCATCTAGTGTTGACTCTAATTGTTTTGGGATTTTTGAAAAATATTAAATTTTGAGCTGAAATTTGAATTTGTACAGCTAAATAACCATTATCTCCTTGTCCTTTTGCGAAAATGTAATCAAACTTTCCCAGAATACTAACTAAAACATGCAGTATTCATTTAAGCATACCAGAAAGGTTCATACAATTCACAGACCAAGGCATCAAAGTACGAGAGAAGCAATAACAAAAGACAATGAGATGTTGCTTCTTACTACTGGTCAGTACTGCTACTGGTATTGTAGTTATAGAATAGCTTCACACCAAAATATAGAGATGTATGCCCAAGATCCCTCGCTCAAGTCACCAACCACAAGCCGTCTGTCCAAATTAGCACACTTGTTAGTGATACAACAATAATTCATGCACATGTAAGTATTAAAACTAGTAACACTAACATATATACCTCTAAGGAATCACATTAAACTCATAAGGCAAATGTCCTTTCCGATCACTCATTTTCTGAAATTGTATCATGATTTTGTCATCGTGAATGCTTCTGAATATCTCTTTCTCACAATAGCACACCATTAAATCATTTAGCCAATCATCTGATAGTTTGTTGCGCAAATCTGTCTTGATGATCTTCATTGCTGAAAATATTCGCTCAACTGATGAAGTTGCTACAGGAAGAATGAGTGTCAACTCAATGAGGCGATATACCAAATGGAAAGTTGTGTGTTTCGTTGTTTCAACCATCAAACGAGCAAGTGTGGACATATCCCGGCATCCATTAAATTCATCACTTCTCCTAATGTTCATAAGGAATCTGGGGAGGTGTACTCTTAGCAACAACCGGTCAGCTTCTGTGAAGTCCTCATCATAAATTTCAGCAAGACGAATAAGTTTGTCAACGTCAAACTTTGCAAAGTTGTTTGCTGGATTAAGACATGACATGCAATCCAATAACTCGGTGGAAACTTCATTGAATCGGTGATTCATCTCGGTGATAGTTGCATCAATGGCAACATTGAATATGCTAACCTTGTAATAGTGAAGCCGAGTCACCTTATTCTTAGTGCGAACAGATTGGCCCATTGTTCCAACAAGATCATCCATGTTTGGCACATCAATATCATGTGTTTCACAAAAGTTCTTGGCTTGGCAAAATAAAGGCTCCCAACCATTGTCCCTCATGTCCTGCAAGCTTTCTTTCACATCCAAGATCAAACGCATGGCCTCAACAATATTTTGATTCTTCCTTTGCAAAGCTTGGGATAGTTGATTTGTGTTGCTCAACAAGTTTATTAAGAAGAACATGATGAACACAAATTCAAAGCATTCCATGTTTTTAAGCAAACCTCTAGCTCCACCTTGGCATGTGTGTTCCCGAGCATCAGCCACAACAATTCCTAGCACATCCACCACAGCATTCCACATTGTGAATATACGAAGCAAGGTTTTGAGGTGTGAGCCCCAACGAGTATCTCCTGGTCTTGTTATGTTAGATTCTTGATGCAACCCGGTACCGGCTGAAATCTTTCCATTCTCCATCAAATCTAACAATTCATCTTGATGTTTGGCAAGTAATGCATCTTTCCTTTTACAAGATGAACACACTTGAGTCACTATCAAGGGAATATAATTGAAGAAATCAGCAATAGCAGGACTACATTGAGCAACGGTGACAACCACCAATTGTAACTGGTGAGCAAAGCAATGAACATAGAATGCATACGGAGCTTCATCTCTAACCAATTTTTGCAAACCATTGAACTCCCCTCTCATATTTGAAGCCCCATCATAACCTTGACCACGTAGCCTGGAAATTGGCAAACCATGATATTCCAACACATCAACTAAAGCTTCTTTAATTCCAGCAGATGTGCAATCTGTGATGTGCTTAATGGCAAGGAATCTCTCTTGGAGCACTCCATGATCATCTAGAAATCTACGTGCATCACGAAATCAGCTTAGTAAACATTACTAGTGCAATATAAAAACACTAAAAGATGGTATGTGTTACCTCAAAATCACCGCCATTTGCTCCTTTATTGAACAATCTCTAGCCTCATCAATAAGTATTGAGAAATTCTTATCTCCAATGTCATTCTTAATAACTTTGGTTACCTCCATCGCACAAGCTGTAGCAAGGTCCTTTTGGATGTCAGAACAAATCATTTGTGCATTTCCAGCCCCCTTATCAAATGCATCCTTCACATCTTCCTTCTTGTCCTTATACCAGTCCAATAACTCTCTAAAATTGCCCTTGTTGATGGAAGTGGAGGATTCATCATGCCCACGAAAAGCTTCACCTTGTGCTATGAGATACCTTGCACAATCCAATGATGCAGTTAGGCGGATTTTGTAAGATATCTCAGCCTCTTTGCTGTACACTCGGAATTTGGTAACCACACTTGCTCGTTGATTGTTGAAATCATCACAATCTCCCCTAGCAATGTTGTGGTAACTAGATTGACCGCCAACATGCTTTTCAAAACTAGCTAAACCTGTTTTCCAACGAGTGTACCCATTTTTTGTGAAAACATCATTGCCAAATCTAATGGCTTGTGATGGTTTCTTGAAAAGGAAGCAATGAAAGCAAAATGCAGCCTCCTTATCCACACTATATTCCAACCAGTCAAAATTGTCAAACCACGCACGCTGAAAGGATCTCCAAATTTTACCATCCTTTGTCTTCTTGAATTTATGCCCAATAGCTTTGTTTCGCTTGTTCAACAAATAAGCTCTTCTCACATCACTTCTAATTTCAGGGGCATAATCTTCTATTGGTATTCTGAGTCCTGGATCAACAATAATTTGACTTGGATGAAATTGTAGTATAGGCATCCTTGGTCGGTTTGTACTCTCATCAAATGTGGTGTCATTTTTCTCATTGCTTGGAGTTGAGGGATCAGGTCTTTCATTAGTTGAAGTAGGAACTATAGTCACTACAGCGAGGGAAAGGGGATCTAGGTTCACAGTCGCTGGGATCAGTGGACTGGCTGGGATAGGATCAGGTTCGACACGAGGAGTACTTGAACTACTTGCAAAAAAACTGTTTATGCTCATGTTTTTTCTCTTCATCTCTGCAAATCTGCAAATAATTTGCATAGGAATAGGACTTAAATTAATTAAGATAACATGAACTAGCAAGTAGCAACTACGAATGTACAGAAATTATTGATTCAAATTACCCAGCCGGCCAGCAGTGAGCACGAGTCAATGCCTCAACTCCTTCAGCAGCAGGCAGCAGCAACAGCAGCAGTACGCCTCTGATGCTCCGACTTAAAGGCTTGGCTGGCACCTGGCAGTCTCGCACCGAGCAGCAGCCAGCCGCCGGCTGTCGACGGCCAGCTAGGGTTGGCCGCGGCCAGTTGCCGCCTTGGCTCGTCGCCGTCGTCGGAGTCTCGGAGAGGCGCGCGCCCTTAGCTGCTGGCGCGGTGCTCCGGCAGTCCGACGCCCCGGCCGGTTGTCTGGTCCGCCGCCGGCCGCCCCAACACCGACGAACCCTTGGTCTGGGGCCGGATGCGCGTGTCGGCGAGTGGATTGTGCGGCGTGCGTGGAGGCTGGAACCCTCGATGCGTGCTTCGTTGCTCTGGTGTGGCCGTGTGGGCTGTTCCGCTGGTGCCTTTGTTGGGCTAATGGGCTGACCTGAGAAGAAGAGTAGTATTAAAAAAAAATTCATTTTTTTGGAGGGTAGGCTAGAGCCCTATGAAGCCCACCTACTGGACTCGCCACTGCTGGAATCAGATGTTTTGTGCTCAGGCTAGTTGCTCCCATTTTGAGCTCACTCACCATACAGTTGAATTCAAAACGGTAAGCAGAGTCATTGTTCTTCATAAAAGAAAAAGAGTACATACAGGCTTAAGCTACGTTAGGGATGTAAACTGGGTCCTATTTAAGCCCACTCATGATCTATCGAGCTAGCAAAAACTAACTACACGTGATTTGTGGACAGCGTTTATTGCATCATTTACATCCCTAAGCTAACTCCTCTTCTTAGCAGTACCAACACACATGGACTGTTTGGAAGCTCAGGCACACAATGCGAATGTCTTGATGGTTGTGCGGCGCTCAGGGTAGCAAATCTTGGCGATAGAGTGTCACGACCTGGGTCCTGGGCTGGTAACAGGAGTAGTAGCGGGTCGACTGTTTGGGCCTGCAAGCCTATTTTTATGTCTGGCTTGGCCCATGTATTGAACCTGTGTGTTGCCTGAGAAGAGGGAGCAACTAGTTAATGAGCGCTTCTTCGAAAGCCTCGCAACGATCAGCGCCACTTGGCGTGCTCACCCATTTGCCACGTGTCACGCTATGAACGCTCCTTTCGGATTTTTTTATTTTATTTTTTCGCACGTGTTTTCGGCTTTTTGAACGGTTTTTTTTCTCGGGGTTTTTCGACGTTTTGGTTTTCCCTCGGTCTTTCTTAGCTTTTCGAACAAAAAAAATTCAAAAAAAAAGCGTGAAAAAACGCGTTTTCTTTTTTTTTTCTTTCGCGAAAGTCACGGTTTTTCTTCCGCGAGAGGCACGGTTGTGCTTTAGCGAGAGTCTCGACCGTGCCTTTCGAAAACGAAAAAAACACGTTTTTTGTTTTTTTTCTTTTGCGAGAGTCACGGTTGTGCTTTCGTGAGAGTCACGACCGTGCCTCTCGGAAAGGGAAAAACAAAACGCGTTTTCTGTTTTTTTTTCTTTCGGGAGAGTTACGGTTTTGCTTCTGCGAGAGGCACGGTTGTGCTTTCGTGAAAGTCACGCCGTGCCTCTTGGAAAGGGAAAAATACGCGTTTTTTGTCTTCTTTTCTTGCGCGAGAGTCACGGTTTTGCTTTCGCGAGAGTCACGGCCGTGCCTCTTTCGGAAAGGGAAAAAAACCATGCTCCCGGTCCGGTTTTTTCATCCGGTTTTTTTCGTGAAAAAAAAGTTCGTCAAAACCTATCAACATGGGATCTAGTTTTGAAGATCTCAACGCGAGGAATCCAACGGTAAAAACGGTTCGAGATTTGGACGCACGGTTTAAGAGATAAAACGTTTTGAATAAACAGATCTACGAAAAAAGAGAAAACTCCTAGGTTGCGACAAGTGGCACGCTGCATGTGTGCCACTTGTCGTGACATGGGGAAGTGGAGTGCTCTTTGCAAGTACTCCTTAATTAGTGATTTTGCTGAGAAGAGGCATCAATGATGGGAATTCCCTATTGGACGCACATTGCCTGAAACTGTCGACCGATCGCACAGGGATATGACTAGCGAGCGATTTCTTTCAGTTTTCCCAGCACAGGGATATGATCGCACGGTTTTTCTTTCAGTTTTCCTTTTCAAGTTAATTTCTCTTTTCAACAAATTTTCTTTCTTTGGTTTTTTATTTCTTTTCCTTTTCTTCTATCTCTTTCAATCTTTTTTCAAAATATTTAAGTTTTGTTTATGTTTCCAAAAAATGTTCAGTTTTCGAAAATATGTTCTCAAAATTCAAAATTGTTTAAAACTTTCGAAATTCAGAAAATATACCAGATTTCAATTTTTTGTTCACGCTTCCAAATTTGTTCGGGCTTTTTCGAAATTGTTCCCTATTTCAAAATTCGTTCCCAAGATTCAAAAAATGTTAGTGCTTTAGAGAATTGTTCGTGCTTTGAAATTTATTCTCCGTTTCTAAATTTGTTCTCAAGATTAAAACAATGTTCGTGCTTTGAAATTTATTCTCCGTTTCTAAATTTGTTCTCAAGATTAAAACAATGTTCGTGCTTTAAAAATTGTTCACAAATTCCAGGACATTCTTGTTTTCAAAAAATGATTAGTTTCCAAAAAGATGTTCTCAAAATTCAAAAATTGATCTCATTACACAAACAAGAGCAAAACTTTCGAAATTCAGAAAATGTACTGGATTTCAATTTTTTGTTCACTTATTCAAAACAAATTCGCGCTTCCAAATTTGTTCGGGATTTTTCAAAATTGTTCTCCATTTCAAAATTCGTTCACAAAATTCAAAACACGTTCGTTCTTTGAAATTTGTTCTCCAAATTTGTACACAAATTCAAAACTTTCCAGTTTTGAAAATTTGTTCCCAAATTCAAAAATTGTTCGGAGTTTAAAAAAATGTCCATGTTGTTCAAGATTTGTTCACAAATTCATAAAATGTTCCTATTTTGAAAAATATGTTCTCAAAGTGGAAATTGTTCACTGTTTTTCAAACTTGTTCGTAATTGTCATAAATTGATTGGTATTAAAAAGAGGTTCCTGTTTTTCAAGATTTGTTCAGAAATTCAAAAAATGTTCATACTTTAAATTTCGTTCAAAATTCAAATATTTTTCACATTTTGTAAAGAAGGTTCCTGTTTATCAAATTTTGTACACATCTTCAAAAATAAATCCCATTTTGCAAATTTGGTTAAAAATTCCCAAAAAAATACACAACTTGTCAAACTCGCGCGTGCTTGGTGAAAACGTTCGTCATTTAAAAAAATGTTTATTTAGTATTTTCAAGAAATGACTAAAAAAGAGAAAATAACCCGATCAGGCGATTTGTCTAGTGTTAAAGCGTTTGCGTTGTCTTTGTACCAGTAAGAGTAGTAAGTCACAGTGTCTAGGTACCTGTCTATTTGGAACAGCGACCGCGAGACCGAATCCTGCTTTGACTCTCTCTAGTTACCTATTTTTTTTTACAATTCTTCGCAGCTCATGCGCGGGCCGGCCCAGTCGGAGTACTGCGTATGCGAAGCCCCGACTTCCTGCCGCATAATGCGGCGTATAGGAGGTCCCTCGATGATGAACAGAACTGTAGCATGGCTGCATGGCTCTACTTTTCCCTCCTCCTTGATTTCTCTTTTGATTTGTATTCCCATTGTATCCAAATTATCACCGGAATCCCCTGTGCGTGACGCCAGTGGCAAGGATCGTAACATCCAGACAGGAGGCTTTGCATGGAGTGGAGGGCGCTGCCTGTTGTAGTGACCTGTTCTGTGCAGAAGTTGTTGCCTGATTGCTCCAGCTCAGTCAATTGACAATTTGAAATGTTGTGCATTTTAATATAACCGAGGAGTCGACACCTTCGTTAGCAGCCTCCCTCAAAACATAATGTAACAATTTCTTAATTAGTGTTCACGGATCAGACCATTGACGGTTGCTCGGAGCTAGCGATTTGTTTTCTGTTTCTTTGTAGAGTACGCCGTTGTCAAGGCAGTCTGCTTCAGGAAATGATTTTCCATGTGTTTTTTTTTTTGAAACTGAGACCGTAGAACAATTGTTCTACGGTAATTTCATTAATTAATAAGTAAAATATTTACAAGCAAAAGATACAATTAGAACTTCAGCCTACTCCAGTTCTAGGGAAAGAACACAGCGTACTCCATGTGTTTGTGGTGGGCCGCCTCCAGGTACCTAATCGCAGATCCGAAAATACTCATCGATACGGATGAGGACCCAGTCATAGGTGGACTGGTAATCCGTTGCCTGATCGAGCTAACTTTGGCATGTTGCACACTTTCCACCCAGAGATCATAAGATACGTTCTTAGCAGCCCCCATATGTGCATGATGACATGAAACAAAGAACTTGTTTTATTAGCAGCCAGGAACCAACCACTCACGATGGCTTCCTGCGGGGCTATTTTTCTTCCTATTTTCTGTTTTTTTAGCAGGCTATTTTCCAGTGGCGAGTCCAGTAGGTGGGCTTCATAGGGCTCTAGCCTACCCTCCAAAAAAATGAATTTTTTTTTAATACTACTCTTCTTCTCAGGTCAGCCCATTAGCCCAACAAAGGCACCAGCGGAACAGCCCATACGGCCACACCAGAGCAACGAAGCACGCATCGAGGGTTCCAGCCTCCACGCACGCCGCACAATCCACTCGCCGACACGCGCATCCGGCCCCAGACCAAGGGTTCGTCGGTGTTGGGGCGGCCGGCGGCGGACCAGACAACCGGCCGGGGCGTCGGACTGCCGGAGCACCGCGCCAGCAGCTAAGGGCGCGCGCCTCTCCGAGACTCCGACGACGGCGACGAGCCAAGGCGGCAACTGGCCGCGGCCAACCCTAGCTGGCCGTCGACAGCCGGCGGCTGGCTGCTGCTCGGTGCGAGACTGCCAGGTGCCAGCCAAGCCTTTAAGTCGGAGCATCAGAGGCGTACTGCTGCTGTTGCTGCTGCCTGCTGCTGAAGGAGTTGAGGCATTGACTCGTGCTCACTGCTGGCCGGCTGGGTAATTTGAATCAATAATTTCTGTACA
Organism: Triticum monococcum; assembly: GCA_034509565.1. Lineage (NCBI taxonomy): Eukaryota > Viridiplantae > Streptophyta > Magnoliopsida > Poales > Poaceae > Triticum > Triticum monococcum. Next base: position 749,401,083 of record CM067843.1, on the reverse strand, counting down.
TTCGTAGTTGCTACTTGCTAGTTCATGTTATCTTAATTAATTTAAGTCCTATTCCTATGCAAATTATTTGCAGATTTGCAGAGATGAAGAGAAAAAACATGAGCATAAACAGTTTTTTTGCAAGTAGTTCAAGTACTCCTCGTGTCGAACCTGATCCTATCCCAGCCAGTCCACTGATCCCAGCGACTGTGAACCTAGATCCCCTTTCCCTCGCTGTAGTGACTATAGTTCCTACTTCAACTAATGAAAGACCTGATCCCTCAACTCCAAGCAATGAGAAAAATGACACCACATTTGATGAGAGTACAAACCGACCAAGGATGCCTATACTACAATTTCATCCAAGTCAAATTATTGTTGATCCAGGACTCAGAATACCAATAGAAGATTATGCCCCTGAAATTAGAAGTGATGTGAGAAGAGCTTATTTGTTGAACAAGCGAAACAAAGCTATTGGGCATAAATTCAAGAAGACAAAGGATGGTAAAATTTGGAGATCCTTTCAGCGTGCGTGGTTTGACAATTTTGACTGGTTGGAATATAGTGTGGATAAGGAGGCTGCATTTTGCTTTCATTGCTTCCTTTTCAAGAAACCATCACAAGCCATTAGATTTGGCAATGATGTTTTCACAAAAAATGGGTACACTCGTTGGAAAACAGGTTTAGCTAGTTTTGAAAAGCATGTTGGCGGTCAATCTAGTTACCACAACATTGCTAGGGGAGATTGTGATGATTTCAACAATCAACGAGCAAGTGTGGTTACCAAATTCCGAGTGTACAGCAAAGAGGCTGAGATATCTTACAAAATCCGCCTAACTGCATCATTGGATTGTGCAAGGTATCTCATAGCACAAGGTGAAGCTTTTCGTGGGCATGATGAATCCTCCACTTCCATCAACAAGGGCAATTTTAGAGAGTTATTGGACTGGTATAAGGACAAGAAGGAAGATGTGAAGGATGCATTTGATAAGGGGGCTGGAAATGCACAAATGATTTGTTCTGACATCCAAAAGGACCTTGCTACAGCTTGTGCGATGGAGGTAACCAAAGTTATTAAGAATGACATTGGAGATAAGAATTTCTCAATACTTATTGATGAGGCTAGAGATTGTTCAATAAAGGAGCAAATGGCGGTGATTTTGAGGTAACACATACCATCTTTTAGTGTTTTTATATTGCACTAGTAATGTTTACTAATCTGATTTCGTGATGCACGTAGATTTCTAGATGATCATGGAGTGCTCCAAGAGAGATTCCTTGCCATTAAGCACATCACAGATTGCACATCTGCTGGAATTAAAGAAGCTTTAGTTGATGTGTTGGAATATCATGGTTTGCCAATTTCCAGGCTACGTGGTCAAGGTTATGATGGGGCTTCAAATATGAGAGGGGAGTTCAATGGTTTGCAAAAATTGGTTAGAGATGAAGCTCCGTATGCATTCTATGTTCATTGCTTTGCTCACCAGTTACAATTGGTGGTTGTCACCGTTGCTCAATGTAGTCCTGCTATTGCTGATTTCTTCAATTATATTCCCTTGATAGTGACTCAAGTGTGTTCATCTTGTAAAAGGAAAGATGCATTACTTGCCAAACATCAAGATGAATTGTTAGATTTGATGGAGAATGGAAAGATTTCAGCCGGTACCGGGTTGCATCAAGAATCTAACATAACAAGACCAGGAGATACTCGTTGGGGCTCACACCTCAAAACCTTGCTTCGTATATTCACAATGTGGAATGCTGTGGTGGATGTGCTAGGAATTGTTGTGGCTGATGCTCGGGAACACACATGCCAAGGTGGAGCTAGAGGTTTGCTTAAAAACATGGAATGCTTTGAATTTGTGTTCATCATGTTCTTCTTAATAAACTTGTTGAGCAACACAAATCAACTATCCCAAGCTTTGCAAAGGAAGAATCAAAATATTGTTGAGGCCATGCGTTTGATCTTGGATGTGAAAGAAAGCTTGCAGGACATGAGGGACAATGGTTGGGAGCCTTTATTTTGCCAAGCCAAGAACTTTTGTGAAACACATGATATTGATGTGCCAAACATGGATGATCTTGTTGGAACAATGGGCCAATCTGTTCGCACTAAGAATAAGGTGACTCGGCTTCACTATTACAAGGTTAGCATATTCAATGTTGCCATTGATGCAACTATCACCGAGATGAATCACCGATTCAATGAAGTTTCCACCGAGTTATTGGATTGCATGTCATGTCTTAATCCAGCAAACAACTTTGCAAAGTTTGACGTTGACAAACTTATTCGTCTTGCTGAAATTTATGATGAGGACTTCACAGAAGCTGACCGGTTGTTGCTAAGAGTACACCTCCCCAGATTCCTTATGAACATTAGGAGAAGTGATGAATTTAATGGATGCCGGGATATGTCCACACTTGCTCGTTTGATGGTTGAAACAACGAAACACACAACTTTCCATTTGGTATATCGCCTCATTGAGTTGACACTCATTCTTCCTGTAGCAACTTCATCAGTTGAGCGAATATTTTCAGCAATGAAGATCATCAAGACAGATTTGCGCAACAAACTATCAGATGATTGGCTAAATGATTTAATGGTGTGCTATTGTGAGAAAGAGATATTCAGAAGCATTCACGATGACAAAATCATGATACAATTTCAGAAAATGAGTGATCGGAAAGGACATTTGCCTTATGAGTTTAATGTGATTCCTTAGAGGTATATATGTTAGTGTTACTAGTTTTAATACTTACATGTGCATGAATTATTGTTGTATCACTAACAAGTGTGCTAATTTGGACAGACGGCTTGTGGTTGGTGACTTGAGCGAGGGATCTTGGGCATACATCTCTATATTTTGGTGTGAAGCTATTCTATAACTACAATACCAGTAGCAGTACTGACCAGTAGTAAGAAGCAACATCTCATTGTCTTTTGTTATTGCTTCTCTCGTACTTTGATGCCTTGGTCTGTGAATTGTATGAACCTTTCTGGTATGCTTAAATGAATACTGCATGTTTTAGTTAGTATTCTGGGAAAGTTTGATTACATTTTCGCAAAAGGACAAGGAGATAATGGTTATTTAGCTGTACAAATTCAAATTTCAGCTCAAAATTTAATATTTTTCAAAAATCCCAAAACAATTAGAGTCAACACTAGATGCTTCCAGTAGTATTCTGTGATATTCTCAGCTCATTTGGATAAAAGAATTACGAGATGATGTTGTTTCTCTTGAAAGGAACATTTCATTTTTTTCTGCCGTTAACTTTGAGCCCACCCTCCAATTTTGTTCTGGACTCGCCACTGCTATTTTCTGATTTTAGTACGCAATTGATGGACGAGGTGAGGGATACCGTACCTGGTCACAGAAGGATTCTGTATGTGCCCGCGGTTATGTCCAAGTGCGAGTCAATCTCGATGTGTTTAGTTCATCGATGTTGCATAGGCTCGTAGACATGTAGACCGTGCTTACATTGTCGTGTTGGGACACGACTTATTTGAGGTAGGGGGCACTGCAGCTCTGATGGGGGTTGCCAAAGCCAGCTGGTATGGGTGATGGAGTTGGCAGTGACGCAGTACTCAGCTTGGGCATTGGAGCGAGGGACCAAATGTCGGTCTTGGACGGGGAGACCCACAAGAAGCATTGGGTGGGTTCTTTTCACACCACCAAGCTCGCCACAAAAGAAGTACGAGTGGTGGCAGGTCCAGTTACACGGCGCCGCCACCCGCCTCAATTTTGGGTGGGGCTAGGGTCCGCCACAGCCTCCGCTACCGCGGGTGGTGGTGACTACGGCGGTGGCTAGGGAGGACGGGGACCCGAGGAAGCGCATCATGGAGGCGGCCGTCGACAAGGAGTACATGGCGGAACTCTGCTGCAAGTACCCCGAGCTGGTGGCGACGGAGTGCAAGATCTTCGAGGAGGCGAAGTGCGGGGCCGACAGGGAGGTCATCATCCTATCGGACAACAAGGACGACGGCTGCACAGAGGAGGGTGAGGACATCGACGTTGAAGAGTGGCGGCGGATCTTCCCCGACTATGGCGACGATGGCACAGGGCCGGACCTAATGGGCGGTGGGATTTCACGGGCAGATTGGCTTGCCCTCTACAGGGTGACGATGTTTATTTTAGTTTGAGTTAATGTTTAGTTGTAACTTCAAGTTCATGTTTAAGTTTAAAAACTAGACTATGTTTTATGTACATTGTGTGTCGAAGATGTTGAACTTATAAAACTTTACTTTTACTTAATTAAATTTAGGAGTTCAGCTAGGTCATGGAGTAAAAATCCTCCACTAAGTTAGTCCACCGATTTGCTCCTCTATTTTTTAAGAAACGGTTAAAGTTGGCCTTATAATGTAGAAGTCTAGATATCCCAATTTATAAATTTGAAAGGACGCATTGTGCAACTAGCGAGGGCTGAAAAGGGGAAATGAACATGCCATCCAAAATGACACAGGTGACTAAAATTATGCTCATTTATTGTTTTTTTAGAAACGCTCATTTATTGTTTTATTGCGTGGAACTGAAGAAGGCGATGCAAGTGGACGGAGAATGTCATGACCGAGGTGTTCGACAATGCCATATCTCTGAATCAACTGCAGAGAAGACAAAAGCAGAACATGTCATGTCCTTCTTATGCCAGCCGGTTGTGGCTTTTCATGGCCAGTTTGTTTTTGGCCCTTTTGGCTCTTTGTGAGTTCTCCTTTATTTTCGCTTTGAGATTCTAAGACCTTGTTGAATCTATTTATCTTTTTAATAAGTTGGTCATATGCATCGTTCTGATGCAGAGGCCGGGGAGTCCCTCCTTTTCGAAAAAAAATGCATAGAAGACAAAATCTAAACATGACTATGTGGAAGTAGACTGCGAATTGTGGTCGCATGTGCTCCTGCTCCTCAGAAAACAATTATTACCAGGAGTATGTTGATGAACAAGGATCAAATATGAATAGTAACGAGAGTATGACCTAAAAGAATGGGAGAATTGAAGAAAAGAGTAGGGAGTAAGAGCATCTACAGCCGGGCACCCCTCCAGCGAACGGCCTGATCACGGCCTGGTCATAGAAAAACAACTCAGACAGGCATCTCAAATAGGCCTCGAACGTCATGGTTGACCGACACCCCTATCCAACCCAAATCTGAGGAGGATATGGGGCATCCGGACGCGTCCGCCAAGTCGTCCCCAGCCCACGCTGGCCCACTCGACCCCACTGAATGAAATATGCCCTAGAGGCAATAATAAAGTTGTTATTTATATTTCCTTATATCATGATAAATGTTTATTATTCATGCTAGAATTGTATTAACCGGAAACTTAGTACATGTGTGAATACATAGACAAACAGAGTGTCACTAGTATGCCTGTACTTGACTAGCTCGTTGAATCAAAGATGGTTAAGTTTCCTAGCCATAAACATGAGTTGTCATTTGATTAACGGGTTCACATCATTAGAGAATGATGCGATTGACTTGACCCATTCCGTTAGCTTAGCACTTGATCGTTTAGTATGTTGCTATTGCTTTCTTCATGACTTATACATGTTCCTATGACTACGAGATTATGCAACTCTCGAATACCGAAAGAACACTTAGTGTGCTACCAAACGTCACAACGTAACTGGGTGATTATAAAGGTGCTCTACAGGTGTCTCCGATGGTGCTTGTTGAGTTGGCATAGATCGAGATTAGGATTTGTCACTCCGATTGTCGAAGAGGTATCTCTGGGTTAGTTGCGGGATGATGCATTACGGAATGAGTAAATAGACTTGCCGGTAATGAGATTAAACTAGGTATTGAGATACCGACCATCGAATCTCGGGCAAGTAACATACCGATGACAAAGGGAACAACGTATATCATTATGCGGTTTGACCAATAAAGATCTTCGTAGAATATGTGGGAGCCAATATGAACATCCAGATTCCGCTATTGGTTATTGACCAGAGATGAGTCTCGGACATGTCTACATAGTTCTCGAACCCATAGGGTCCGCACGCTTAACGTTCGATGACGATCGGTATTATGAGTTTATGTGTTTTGATGGACCAAAGATAGTTTGGAGTCCCGGATGTGATCATGGATATGACGAGGAGTCTTGAAATGGTCGAGACATAAAGATTGATATATTGGATGGCCATATTCGGACACCGGATGAGTTCCGGGGGTCACCGGATAATTATTGGAGTGCCGGGGGGGGGGGGGGGTTATCCGAACCCCTGGGGGAACTAATGGGCCAATATGGGCCTTGTGTGTGAGAGAGAGGAGGAGGCCATAGGGCTGGCCTCCCCCCTTGAGGAGTCCGAATTGGACAAGGAGGGGGCGGTGCCCCCTCTTTCCCTCCCTCTCCTTCCTTCCCTCTTCCTCCTCCTAGTTGGACTAGGAAAGGGGGAGTCCTACTCCTACTAGGAGGAGGACTCCTCCCCTCCTTGGCACGCCCCAAGGGCCGGCCGGCCTCCCCCTTGCTCCTTTATATACGGGGGTAATGTCTACTACGCAACCTTCTTCTTGTAGACGTTGTGGGGCCTCCAAGTGCAGAGGTTTGTAGGACAGTAGCAAATTTCCCTCAAGTAGATGACCTAAGGTTTATCAATTCGTGGGAGGCATAGGATGAAGATGGTCTCTCTCAAGCAACCCTGCAACCAAATAACAAAAAGTCTCTTGTGTCCCCAACACACCCAATACAATGGTAAATTGTATAGGTGCACTAGTTCGGCAAAGAGATGGTGATACAAGTGGTATATGGATGGTAGATAAAGGTTTTTGTAATCTGAAAATATAAAAACAGCAAGGTAACTAATGATAAAAGTGAGCGTAAACGGTATTACAATGCTAGGAAACAAGGCCTAGGGTTCATACTTTCACTAGTGCAAGTTCTCTCAACAATAATAACATAATTGGATCATATAACTATCCCTCGACATGCAACAAAGAGTCACTCCAAAGTCACTAATAGCAGAGAACAAACGAAGAGATTATGGTAGGGTACGAAACCACCTCAAAGTTATTCTTTCCAATCAATCCGCTGGGTTATTCCTATAAGTGTCACAAACAGTCCTAGAGTTCGTACTAGAATAACACCTTAAGACACAAATCAAGCAAAACCCTAATGTCACCTAGATACTCCAATGTCACCTCAAGTATCCGTGGGTATGATTATACGATATGCATCACACAATCTTAGATTCATCTATTCAACCAACACATAGAACCTCAAAGAGTGCCCCAAAGTTTCTACCGGAGAGTCAAGACGAAAACGTGTGCCAACCCCTATGCATAAGTTCATGGGCGGAACCCGCAAGTTGATCACCAAAACATACATCAAGTGAATCACGTGATATCCCATTGTCACCACAGATACGCACGGCAAGACATACATCAAGTGTTCTCAAATCATTGAAGACTCAATCCGATAAGATTACTTCAAGGGGAAAACTCAATCCATTACAAGAGAGTAGAGGGAAAAAGAAACATAAGATCCAACAATAATAGCAAAGCTCGCGATACATCAAGATCATGCCAAATCAAGAACACGAGAGAGAGAGAGAGAGAGATCAAACACATAGCTACTGGTACATACCCTCAGCCCCGAGGGAGAACTACTCCCTCCTCATCATGGAGAGCACTTGGATGATGAAGATTGCCACCGGAGAGGGGTTCCCCCTCCGGAAGGGTGTCGGAACGGGTCTAGATTGGCTTTCGGTGGCTACGGAGGCTTCTGGCGGCGGAACTGCCGATCTATTGTGTTCCCCAATCGTTTTTAGGGTATATGGAGATATATATGTGGAAGAAATACGTCAGGGGAGCCACGAGGGGCCCACGAGGGTGGAGGGCGCGCCTAGGGGGGTGGGCGCGCCCCCTACCTTGTTGTGACGCCCGGATAATCAAGCTACAGTAACCTCTGCTAATGATGCCACGTCACCTTGATTATTGTTGCTAATCTCGCGTTAGTTCGAAACCGATTCGAATTCAAATTCAAAATCAAACAATAAAAGATTTCAAATATTAAAACTAAAATGTTCAGAGTGAGCCAAATAATGCATAGGTAATTATGGTGGAGAAACCACACTTTTATAAAATGCTTAAATACTCTAACATGGTTAAAACAGTAGTTGGAACAATTAAATAATTGCTTTTGATACTTTACAAAATACTAATCTATTTGTTTAAAAGGAAAACTTTTTGTGGTAGTGGGTGATCACGAGACACTAAATTAGGAATTCACTTTGTGGTAATAAAACTAAATTAGTCCAAAGAAATAAAAGAAAACAGTAAAAGAAAATAAACAAAATATAAAAGGAAAGTATAACCCCCACTCCACTAACCCTAGACACCCACTCCTCCCAACTCACCCCCACGATCCCCCTCGCCCCTTCCCCTCTCCTGATCTGGGCGGCGCCCCGCCCCTGGCGCTGCCACCTCACCAGCGCCGCCCATCCTGGTATCCTTCCTCTCCCTCCACCACGCCGACCTCCCCACTGCCTGCCGGCCCCGGTCATCCCCGCCGACATCGCCGGATCCGCCTCCTATCGTCGTCCTCGCGCCACCGCCTTGCAGAAGCTATGGCCATGGCCGCACCCCCCTCGTCCTCGGCGTCCGTGTCACGCGAAGCCGCCTCCTCGCCGGAGAGGGGACGGATCATGGAGTCCCCGTCGCGGATCCGGCCTCCCTCGCCTTGCTCCCCTCGCTGAAGTCCCCTCATAGACCGACGCCCCCCCTCCTGCGACACCGTCGGACGACGCCGCTACCTCGCCGTGGATCCTCTCGACTCCGGCACCCCGGCTCCCCTGAGCCCCCTGCCGGCCCTCTGTGAGCCCCCCCACATCCTCCCCTCTTCCCTTGAGCTCTGGCTCCCCCACTAGCTAGCCCCGCCGTTTGACTCTCCCCCGTGGCCACAGCCCAAAGGACTCGCGACTGAGCTTTGCCTCGTGTTCCTAGACTCCCCAGGAACCATCTGATTTCCTTTGGTCGCCTCACTGTTGGGGAACGTAGTAATTTCGAAAATTTTCCTACGCACACGCAAGATCATGGTGATGCACAGCAACGAGAGGGGAGAGTGTTGTCTACGTACCAACGCAGACCGACTGCGGAAGCGATCACACAACATAGAGGAAGTAGTCGTACGTCTTCTTCCCGGTCCGACCGATCCAAGCACCATTACTCCGGCACCTCCGAGTTCTTAGCACATGTTCAGCTCGATGACGTTCCTTGGGCTCCGATCCAGCAAAGCGTCGAGGAAGAGTTCCGTCAGCACGACGGCGTGATGACAATCTTGATGTACTACCGACGCAGGGCTTCGCCTAAGCACTACAACGGTACGATCGAAGTGGAATTTGGTGGCAGGGGGCACCGCACACGGCTAAGGAACGATCTCAAGGATCAAGTTGTGTGTCTTGGGGTGCCCCCTGCCCCCGTATATAAAGGTTGGAGGAGGGGAGCCGGCCGGCCAAGGGAGAGGAGGCGCAGGGGAGTCCTACTCCCACCGGGAGTAGGACTCCTCCCCCCAATCCTAATCCTATTAGGACTCCCGGGGGGGGGGGGGGGGGGAAGGAGAGAGAAGGGGGGCCGGCCCCTATCCTAGTCCTACTAGGACTTTGGGAAGGGGGCGCCGGCCAGCTTGTGGGCTTTCCCTTTTTCTCCTTTTCCACTAAGGCCCAATAGGCCCATTAGTCTCCCGGGGGGTTCCGGTAACCCTCCCGGTATTCCGGTAAAATCCCGATTTCACCCGGAACACTTCCGATGTCCAAACATAGGCTTCCAATATATCAATCTTTACGTCTCGACCATTTCGAGACTCCTCGTCATGTCCGTGATCTCATCCGGGACTCCGAACAACCTTCGGTACATCAAAATGCATAAACTCATAATAACTGTCATCGTAACGTTAAGCGTGCGGACCCTACGGTTCGAGAACAATGTAGACATGACCGAGACACGTCTCCGGTCAATAACCAATAGCGGGACCTGGATGCCCATATTGGCTCCTACATATTCTACGAAGATCTTTATCGGTCAGACCGCATAACAACATACGTTGTTCCCTTTGTCATCGGTATGTTACTTGCCCGAGATTCGATCGTCGGCATCCAATACCTAGTTCAATCTCGTTACCGGCAAGTCTCTTTACTCGTTCCGTAATACATCATCTCACAACTAACATATTAGTTGCAGTGCTTGCAAGGCTTATGTGATGTGCATTACCGAGAGGGCCCAGAGATACCTCTCCGACAATCGGAGTGACAAACCCTAATCTCGAAATACGCCAACCCAACATCTACCATTGGAGACACCTGTAGTACTCCTTTATAATCACCCAGTTACGTTGTGACGTTTGGTAGTACCCAAAGTGTTCCTCCGGTAAACGGGAGTTGCATAATCTCATAGTTATAGGAACATGTATAAGTCATGAAGAAAACAATAGCAACATACTAAACGATCGGGTGCTATGCTAATGGAATGGGTCATGTCAATCAGATCATTCTACTAATGATGTGACCTCGTTAATCAAATAACAACTCCTTGTTCATGGTTAGGAAACATAACCATCTTTGATTAACGAGCTAGTCAAGTAGAGGCATACTAGTGACACTCTGTTGGTCTATGTATTCACACATGTATTATGTTTCCGGTTAATACAATTCTAGCATGAATAATAAACATTTATCATGATATAAGGAAATAAATAATAACTTTATTATTGCCTCTAGGGCATATTTCCTTCAGTCTCCCACTTGCACTAGAGTCAATAATCTAGATTACACAGTAATGATTCTAACACCCATGGAGCCTTGGTGCTGATCATGTTTTGCTCGTGGAAGAGGCTTAGTCAACGGGTCTGCAACATTCAGATCCGTATGTATCTTGCAAATCTCTATGTCTCCCACCTGGACTAAATCCCGGATGGAGTTGAAGCGTCTCTTGATGTGTTTGGTCCTCTTGTGAAATCTGGATTCCTTTGCCAAGGCAATTGCACCAGTATTGTCACAGAAGATTTTCATTGGACCCGATGCACTAGGTATGACACCTAGATCGGATATGAACTCCTTCATCCAGACTCCTTCGTTTGCTGCTTCCGAAGCAGCTATGTACTCCGCTTCACATGTAGATCCCGCTACGACGCTTTGTTTAGAACTGCACCAACTGACAGCTCCACCGTTTAAAGTAAACACGTATCCGGTTTGCGATTTAGAATCGTCCGGATCAGTGTCAAAGCTTGCATCAACGTAACCTCTTACGGTGAGCTCTTTGTCACCTCCATATATGAGAAACATATCCTTAGTCCTTTTCAGGTATTTCAGGATGTTCTTGACCGCTGTCCAGTGATCCATTCCAGGATTACTTTGGTACCTCCCTGCTAAACTTATAGCAAGGCACACATCAGGTCTGGTACACAGCATTGCATACATGATAGAGCCTATGGCTGAAGCATAGGGAACATCTTTCATTTTCTCTCTATCTTCTGCAGTGGTCGGGCATTGAGTCTTACTCAATTTCATACCTTGTAACACAGGCAAGAACCCTTTCTTTGCTTGATCCATTTTGAATTTCTTCAAAATCTTGTCAAGGTATGTGCTTTGTGAAAGTCCAATTAAGCGTCTTGATCTATCTCTATAGATCTTTATGCCTAATATGTAAACAGCTTCCCCGAGGTCTTTCATCGAAAAACTTTTATTCAAGTATCCCTTTATGCTATCCAGAAATTCTATATCATTTCCAATTAGCAATATGTCATCCACATATAATATCAGAAATGCTACAGAGCTCCCACTCACTTTCTTGTAGATACAGGCTTCTCCAAAAGTCTGTATAAAGCCAAATGCTTTGATCACACTATCAAAGCGTTTATTCCAACTCCGAGATGCTTGCACCAGTCCATAAATGGATCGCTGGAGTTTGCATACTTTGTTAGCTCCTTTTGGATCGACAAAACCTTCTGGTTGTACCATATACAACTCTTCTTCCAGAAATCCATTCAGGAATGCAGTTTTGACATCCATCTGCCATATTTCATAATCATAAAATGCGCCAATTGCTAACATAATTCTGACGGACTTAAGCATCGCTACGGGTGAGAAGGTCTCATCGTAGTCAACTCCTTGAACTTGTCGAAAACCTTTTGCGACAAGTCGAGCTTTATAGACAGTAATATTACCGTCAGCGTCAGTCTTTTTCTTGAAGATCCATTTATTCTCAATTGCTCGCCGATCATCGGGCAAGTCAACCAAAGTCCATACTTTGTTTTCATACATGGATCCCATCTCAGATTTCATGGCCTCAAGCCACTTTGCGGAATCTGGGCTCACCATCGCTTCTTCATAGTTCGTAGGTTCATCATGATCTAGCATCATGACTTCCAGAACTGGATTACCGTACCACTCTGGTGCGGATCTCACTCTGGTTGATCTACGTGGTTCAGTAGTATCTTGTTCTGAAGCTTCATGATCATCATCATTAGCTTCCTCACTGATTGGCATAGGTGTCGCAGAAACAGTTTTCTGTGATGTACTATTTTCCAATAAGGGAGCAGGTACAGTTACCTCGTCAAGTTCTACTTTCCTCCCACTCACTTCTTTCGAGAGAAACTCCTTCTCTAGAAATGATCCATTCTTAGCAACGAATGTCTTTCCTTCGGATCTGTGATAGAAGGTATACCCAACAGTTTCCTTTGGGTATCCTATGAAGACACATTTCTCCGCTTTGGGTTCGAGCTTATCAGGCTGAAGCTTTTTCACATAAGCATCGCAGCCCCAAACTTTAAGAAACGACAACTTTGGTTTCTTGCCAAACCATAGTTCATAAGGCGTCGTCTCAACGGATTTTGATGGTGCCGTATTTAACGTGAATGCGGCCGTCTCTAAAGCATAACCCCAAAACGATAGCGGTAAATCAGTAAGAGACATCATAGATCGCACCATATCTAGTAAAGTACGATTACGACGTTCGGACACACCATTACGCTGTGGTGTTCCGGGTGGCGTGAGTTGCGAAACTATTCCACAATTTTTCAAATGTTCACCAAACTCGTAACTCAAATATTCTCCTCCACGATCAGATCGTAGAAATTTTATTTTTTTGTTACGATGATTTTCAACTTCACTCTGAAATTCTTTGAACCTTTCAAATGTTTCAGACTTATGTTTCATTAAGTAGATATACCCATATCTGCTTAAATCATCTGTGAAGGTGAGAAAATAACGATATCCGCCACGAGCCTCAATATTCATCGGATCACATACATCGGTATGTATGATTTCCAACAAATTTGTTGCTCTCTCCATAGTACCGGAGAACGGTGTTTTAGTCATCTTGCCTATGAGGCACGGTTCGCAAGTACCAAGTGATTCATAATCAAGTGGTTCCAAAAGCCCATCAGTATGGAGTTTCTTCATGCGCTTTACACCGATATGACCTAAACGGCAGTGCCACAAATAAGTTGCACTATCATTATTAACTTTGCATCTTTTGGCTTCTACATTATGAATATGTGTATTACTATCTTCGAGATTCAACAAGAATAGACCACTCTTCAAAGGTGCATGACCATAAAAGATATTATTCATATAAATAGAACAACCATTATTCTCTGATTTAAATGAATAACCGTCTCGCATTAAACAAGATCCAGATATAATGTTCATGCTCAACGCTGGCACCAAATAACAATTATTTAGGTCTAATATTAATCCCGAAGGTAGATGTAGAGGTAGCGTGCCGACCGCGATCACATCGACTTTGGAACCGTTTCCCACGCGCATCGTCACCTCGTCCTTTGCTAGTGTCCGCTTATTCCGTAGTCCCTGTTTCGAGTTGCAAATATTAGCAACAGAACCAGTATCAAATACCCAGATGCTACTGCGAGCTCTAGTAAGGTACACATCAATAACATGTATATCACGTATACCTTTGCTCACTTTGCCATCCTTCTTATCCGCCAAATACTTGGGGCAGTTCCGCTTCCAGTGTCCAGTCTGCTTGCAGTAGAAGCACTCAGTTTCAGGCTTAGGTCCAGACTTGGGTTTCTTCTCTTGAGCAGCAACTTGCTTGCTGTTCTTCTTGAAGTTTCCCTTCTTCTTCCCTTTGCCCTTTTTCTTGAAACTAGTGGTTTTGCTAACCATCAACACTTGATGCTCCTTCTTGATTTCTACCTCCGCAGCTTTCAGCATTGCGAAGAGCTCGGGAATAGTCTTGTTCATCCCTTGCATATTATAGTTCATCACGAAGCTCTTGTAGCTTGGTGGCAGTGATTGGAGAATTCTGTCAATGACGCAGTCATCTGGAAGATTAACTCCCATCTGAATCAAGTGATTATTATACCCAGACATCTTGAGTATATGCTCACTGACAGAACTGTTCTCCTCCATCTTACAGCTATAGAACTTATTGGAGACTTCATATCTCTCAATTCGGGCATTTGCTTGAAATATTAACTTCAACTCCTGGAACATCTCATATGCTCCATGACGTTCAAAACGTCGTTGAAGTCCCGATTCTAAGCCGTAAAGCGTGGCACACTGAACTATCGAGTAGTCATCAGCTTTGCTCTGCCAGACGTTCATAACATCTGGCGTTGCTCCAGCAGCAGGCCTGTCACCCAGCGGTGCTTCCAGGACGTAATTCTTCTGTGCAGCAATGAGGATAATCCTCAGGTTACGGACCCAGTCCGTGTAATTGCTACCATCATCTTTCAACTTTGCTTTCTCAAGGAACGCATTAAAATTCAACGGAACAATAGCACGAGCCATCTATCTACAAGCAACATAAACAAGCAAGATACTATCAGGTACTAAGTTCATGATAAGTTTAAGTTCAGTTAATCAAATTACTTAGGAACTCCCACTTAGATAGACATCCCTCTAATCTTCTAAGTGATCACGTGATCCAAATCAACTAAACCATAACCGATCATCACGTGAGATGGAGTAGTTTTCAATGGTGAACATCGTCATGTTGATCATATCTACTATATGATTCACGCTCGACCTTTCGGTCTCTGTGTTCCGAGGCCATATCTGCATATGCTAGGCTCGTCAAGTATAACCTGAGTATTCTGCGTGTGCAAAACTGGCTTGCACCCGTTGTAGATGGACGTAGAGCTTATCACACCCGATCATCACGTGGTGTCTGGGCACGACGAACTTTGGCAACGGTGCATACTCAGGGAGAACACTTCTTGATAATTTAGTGAGAGATCATCTTATAATGCTACCGTCAATCAAAGCAAGATAAGATGCATAAAAGGATAAACATCACATGCAATCAATATAAGTGATATGATATGGCCATCATCATCTTGTGCTTGTGATCTCCATCTCCGAAGCACCGTCAGGATCACCATCGTCACCGGCGCGCCACCTTGATCTCCATCGTAGCAACGTTGTCGTCTCGCCAATCTTATGCTTCCACGACTATCACTACCGCTTAGTAATAAAGTAAAGCATTACATCGCGATTGCATTGCATATAATAAAGCGACAACCATATGGCTCCTGCCAGTTGCCGATAACTCGGTTACAAAACATGATCATCTCATACAACAAAATCAGCATCATGTCTTGACCATATCACATCACAACATACCCTGCAAAAACAAGTTAGACGTCCTCTACTTTGTTTGTTGCAAGTTTTACGTGGCTGCTACGGGCTTAAGTAAGAACTCATCTCACCTACGCATCAAAACCACAACGATAGTTCGTCAAATAGACTCCATTTTAACCTTCTCAAGGACCGGGCGTAGTCACACTTGGTTCAACTAAAGTTGGAGAGGCAGTCTTCCGCAAGCCATCTGTGTGCAAAGCACGTCGAGGGAACCGGTCTCGCGTAAGAGTACGCGTAAGGTTGGTCCGGATCGTCTCACCCAACAATACCGCCGAACCAAAGTATGACATGCTGGTAGGCAGTATGACTTGTATCGCCCACAACTCACTTGTGTTCTACTCGTGCATATAACATCAAACCATAAAACCTAGGCTCGGATGCCACTGTTGGGGAACGTAGTAATTTCGAAAATTTTCCTACGCACACGCAAGATCATGGTGATGCACAGCAACGAGAGGGGAGAGTGTTGTCTACGTACCAACGCAGACCGACTGCGGAAGCGATCACACAACATAGAGGAAGTAGTCGTACGTCTTCTTCCCGGTCCGACCGATCCAAGCACCGTTACTCCGGCACCTCCGAGTTCTTAGCACATGTTCAGCTCGATGACGTTCCTCGGGCTCCGATCCAGCAAAGCGTCGAGGAAGAGTTCCGTCAGCACGACGGCGTGATGACGATCTTGATGTACTACCGACGCAGGGCTTCGCCTAAGCACTACAACGGTACGATCGAAGTGGAATTTGGTGGCAGGGGGCACCGCACACGGCTAAGGAACGATCTCAAGGATCAAGTTGTGTGTCTTGGGGTGCCCCCTGCCCCCGTATATAAAGGTTGGAGGAGGGGAGCCGGCCGGCCAAGGGAGAGGAGGCGCAGGGGAGTCCTACTCCCACCGGGAGTAGGACTCCTCCCCCCAATCCTAATCCTATTAGGACTCCTGGGGGGGGGGGAGGAGAGAGAAGGGGGGCCGGCCCCTATCCTAGTCCTACTAGGACTTTGGGAAGGGGGGCGCCGGCCAGCTTGTGGGCTTTCCCTTTTTCTCCTTTTCCACTAAGGCCCAATAGGCCCATTAGTCTCCCGGGGGGTTCCGGTAACCCTCCCGGTATTCCGGTAAAATCCCGATTTCACCCGGAACACTTCCGATGTCCAAACATAGGCTTCCAATATATCAATCTTTACGTCTCGACCATTTCGAGACTCCTCGTCATGTCCGTGATCTCATCCGGGACTCCGAACAACCTTCGGTACATCAAAATGCATAAACTCATAATAACTGTCATCGTAACGTTAAGCGTGCGGACCCTACGGTTCGAGAACAATGTAGACATGACCGAGACACGTCTCCGGTCAATAACCAATAGCGGGACCTGGATGCCCATATTGGCTCCTACATATTCTACGAAGATCTTTATCGGTCAGACCGCATAACAACATACGTTGTTCCCTTTGTCATCGGTATGTTACTTGCCCGAGATTCGATCGTCGGCATCCAATACCTAGTTCAATCTCGTTACCGGCAAGTCTCTTTACTCGTTCCGTAATACATCATCTCACAACTAACATATTAGTTGCAGTGCTTGCAAGGCTTATGTGATGTGCATTACCGAGAGGGCCCAGAGATACCTCTCCGACAATCGGAGTGACAAACCCTAATCTCGAAATACGCCAACCCAACATCTACCATTGGAGACACCTGTAGTACTCCTTTATAATCACCCAGTTACGTTGTGACGTTTGGTAGTACCCAAAGTGTTCCTCCGGTAAACGGGAGTTGCATAATCTCATAGTTATAGGAACATGTATAAGTCATGAAGAAAACAATAGCAACATACTAAACGATCAGGTGCTATGCTAATGGAATGGGTCATGTCAATCAGATCATTCTACTAATGATGTGACCTCGCTAATCAAATAACAACTCCTTGTTCATGGTTAGGAAACATAACCATCTTTGATTAACGAGCTAGTCAAGTAGAGGCATACTAGTGACACTCTGTTGGTCTATGTATTCACACATGTATTATGTTTCCGGTTAATACAATTCTAGCATGAATAATAAACATTTATCATGATATAAGGAAATAAATAATAACTTTATTATTGCCTCTAGGGCATATTTCCTTCACTCGCCATATGCTGCAACCTTGAAACCAAGCTCGCCGAGATCCGTCCATCACCATTGCTCATCATCGGCGTCGCTTGGGACCTCTCTCACTCCCACCCGTAGCATCGTTGGACGCGGGACTTCACGCGCGTTCGAACGCGACCAACGACGCCCGTTTTGGTGGCCTGTAACCGAGTTCCTGCGACATCCCGTGCGTCGTCGCCATGTTTTGGTCGCCGGCGACTAAACGTCGGCGCTGCTGACGTGTCCGCTTAACCCAGCCGCTTATGACGCCAGTGCCACTGACTGCTGGGACCCGCCTTCTAATTAATCACAACTTAAGTAAACTGGCTAATGAACTAACCTAAATACTCCCTGACACGTGGGGACCAGCCCCCATAACGTTTAAAAAAGAAAAATAAATAATAAAATAATAATTAAAATATTAATTAATTAATTAATTAAAGAATTAATTAAATTGGATTAGATTAACCTAATCATTTAGTTAAAGCTAATTAACCCTGTTTAATTACTATGAGTCAATGACATGCGTGACCCACCGTCAGATTGACCCAGTCAACACCTGTTGGCTGCCGACGTCAGCATGATATCATGCTGATGTCATAAATCCCATTTCGAATTAAAATAATTAGATAAATGCTAAAAATGATTTAAATATTTTAAAATCAATATAAAATAAACTGTAGCTCGGATGGAAAAACTTTGTACAGGAAAGTTGCTTAGAACGACGAGACGAATTTGAATACGCAGCCCGTTTGTCCGCCACACATCCCTAGCATAGCAAACACACAACTTCCTCCCTCCGGTCCATCTGTCCGAAAACGTGAAACACCGGGAATACTTTCCCGGATGTTTTCCCCCTTCACTGGTACCACCTCGTACTACGTTAGGGCACACCTAGCATCACGCTTTGTCATGTCATGCATCGTCATGCATTTGTCTGCATTATATTTATCGTTTCTCCCCCCCTTCTCTTGCTAGACACCGAGACCGACGTCGCTGCTACCCAGTACGACTATGGTGTTGACGATCCCTCTCTCTTGCCAAAGCAACCAGGCAAGCCCCCCCCCCCTTGATCACCAGATATCGCCTACTCTTCTCTCTACTGCTTGCATTAGAGTAGTGTAGCATGTTACTGCTTTCTGTTATTCCTAACCTGATGCATAGCCTGTCCTTGCTACTACTATTGTTACCTTTACCTACAATCCTAATGCTTAGTATAGGATGCTAGTTTATCATCAGTGGCCCTACATTCTTGTCTGTCTGCCATGCTATACTATCGGGCCGTGATCACTCAGGAGGTGATCACGGGTATATACTATATACTTTATACATGATACATGTGATGACTAAAGTCGGGTTGGCTCGAGGAGTACCCGCGGTTGATTCACGAATTGGGGGCTGGAAGGACATACTTTCCCGACAGCCCTCTATGTGGATCTTTCTGGCGAAGCGACAGGGCAGGTTGATACCACCTAGGAGAGAGGTGGGCCTGGACCTGGTCGGCATTCGCGGTTATTTCAAAATAACACGCTTAACGAGTTCTTGGTATTTGATCTGAGTCTGGCTACTGGCCTATACGCACTAACCATCTACGCGGGGACAGTTATGGGCACTCGATGTCGTGGTATCAGCCGAAGCCTTCGTCACGTCAGCGACTGAGCGGCGCGCGCCGGATTGGAACGTAAGCCTGCTCTTGTATTAAGGGGGCTAGTTCTGCTTCTGGCCGCCCACGCAACGTGCAGGTGTGCAATGGGCGATGGGCCCAGACCCCTGCGCCATAGGATTTAGACCGGCGTGCTGACCTCTCTGTTGTGCCTAGGTAGGGCTGCGACGTGTTGATCTTCCGAGGCCGGGCATGACCTAGAAAAGTGTGTCCGGCCAAATGGGATCGAGCGTGTTGGGTTATGTGGTGCACCCCTGCAGGGAAGTTAATCTATTCGAATAGCCGTGATCTTCGGTAACAGGACGACTTGGAGTTGTACCTTGACCTTATGAGAACTAGAACTGGTTACTTAATAAAACACACCCTTCCAAGTGCCAGATACAACCCGGTGATCGCTCTCTAACAGGGCGACGAGGAGAGGATCGCCGGGTAGGTTTATGCTATGCGATGCTACTTGGAGGACTTCAGTCTACTCTCTTCTACATGCTGCAAGACGGAGGCTGCCAGAAGCGTAGTCTTTGACAGGATTAGTTATCCCCCTCGTATTCTGGCTTTCTGCAGTTCAGTCCATTGATATGGTCCTTTACACATATACCCATGCATATGTAGTGTAGCTCCTTGCTTGTGAGTACTTTGGATGAGTACTCACGGTTGCTTTTCTCCCTCTTTTCCCCCTTTCCCTTCTACCTGGTTGTCGCAACCAGATGTTGGAGCCCAGGAGCCAGACGCCACAGTCGATGACGACTACTACAACTCAGGAGGTGCCTACTACTACATGCAGCCCGCTGGCAGCGACCAGGAGTAGTTTAGGAGGATCCCAGGCAAGAGGCATGAGCCTCTTTCAATATGTATCCCAGTTTGTGCTAGCCTTCTTAAGGCAAGCTTGTTTAACTTATGTCTGTACTCAGATATTGTTGCTTTCGCTGACTCATCTATGATCGAGCTCTTGTATTCGAGCCCTCGAGGCCCCTGGCTTGTAATATGATGCTTGTATGACTTATTTTTATTTGTAGAGTTGTGTTGTGATATCCTCCCGTGAGTCCCTGATCTTGATCGTACACGTTTGCGTGTATGATTAGTGTACGGTCAAATCGGGGGCGTCACAAGTTGGTATCAGAGCCGATTGCCTGTAGGAATCCCCCTTCCACACTCCTTGGTCGAAGTTGAGTCTAGTCGATGAAAACTGTTTTACTAACATGGTTGTGTGGCTTACGGGCTCACGTCGCCATCGGGTGGTATTAGGATCTTTTACTCCTCGTCTATACTCTAGGACTCTGATCTCTCTTCTATTCGGGTTAAATGATATTTACTAAAATCTAACTTTAGGTTCTCGAAAATACCTTCTCCCGGAGAGCCTCTTCAGTCCAGATGATTACTTGGTGCACCAAAGGATTCCGAAGATACCTTCCGGTATTCTCTCGAGACACTTGTGCCCACCGCCATTGCAAATTCCCTACCACTGTTATATCATTATGGATAACTACATACACTTGCCCTCTCAATCCCATGGATCTTGTTATTGCAAGATACCCCAAAATTCTCTCTATAGTTCTAAGAATTCTTTGTGCCTATTGCCTTGCAGTTCATTACCCACATGAACACTCCTACGGATAATTCCTCGCACATACCGAGTATCTGCCCATCCCCAGTTGTTTATGTGTTTCACTAAGGTCTTCGAAATACTATTCGATCTTCCGTAAATCCTGAGCCGCCTATTGCTCTTAAAATTCTTGCTTTCTTGCATTATGGTTGATCCCATAAGTCTCGTAATGTTATTGGCATCCCTTGTCTTTATCATTTTAAGTCTGTTAATTCATCCTTCCGGCCCAGACGTCATTTTAAACATGGGCTGGATCTCGATCAATCAAATTGCCATCGATTGTACCCCTTAGCCTACTCAACTTATCCATCCTTGATCAGAGTGTTTGCTCCTGATCCCTTGATTTGAAAATCATAATTCCTTTACATTTCTGCTTTTAATTAGTCAGTTGTTCCTATAATCCAATGCCCTTGCATTGTTTCTTCCTCTGATTGTGTGTCAATGCTCACATCAGCTTCATTATGGACCATCAGATCCTTTGTTGAAATATCATCCGACAGAGTCCTTCACATATGAAAACCCTCGAGAAGTTCTTTTCCCTGATACATAATACCATTGGTAATCCTATTCTCTAATTTGGCCAGCCATGCTCTGCTTTCGAGCTGGTGATAATTACTATTGAAGCTTGTGGTATATGTTTCCACAATACCCCGATGGGTTGAACCTATGCCTTCCTTAATATGTGTGAACTCGAAAGTTTCACGAGCCGTACTCTTCTGGTATTTTGCCAGATAAAATTTCAACACTACAACTTCATCGAACGCGAGAAGTGAATGAAAGGTTGTGCATTGGAGAAGTGGGAGTCGACCTTGAACTTTGTGTTCATGCCCATGGACACGATGTAGATCTTATCATTAAAGCTTCTCTTAAATTAATTATTCCCTTGGTATAAGTTCATCTTATATCTGGGATCTGGCCTTTTTCAATCGTGGTTCCGACCAGTCTCTACGTGAAATACCATTTATCATGCAAGATTAAGCACTTGTCTTCTATGGATCAATACACCAGTCCAACCTTTACTTTGATCTTCCATCGAGTATTACACCCTGGTATCTCGAGATTATCACGGAACTACATAACTTCTTATGAGTTCTCCATCAAGTGCTACATTCTCACTGATTCAATTTTTTTCGAGCTCTGGGTCTTTAAACACTCAAGGACACCGATAACCGAATCGAGTCTGCATCATGATTAAACAACTATTAGTAATCTTCTTTACTTACGAGTTTGTACTCGATCACGTCATTTCTAGCCTGATCGGCTATATCATTATTGTGCTAAATTTTAACTGTGCTACCGGGTCCTTAATTCCGAAGCACAACTTTCGATGATGAGCTAAGCTTATGTCGATTTCCTCATCTTATCGTTCCACCCTGAACGACAAGCTTGAATTCGAGTTTGTGCCCTACTCATGGTCCCAGGATCATTTCGCTTCATCATTCCTTTGACTTGATGTCATCGCCGACCGATTACATCTCCATGAAACCTCTCGACAGAATTTGTCATGATCATCATTAACATTTCGAGTTCCTCAAGGATATCAATTGAATTCCTGATGAGAAATACCATCCTTGCCCTCGATGATTTGTGTTATCACCGACCACTCCATTGCCTTCCGTTCAACACAAACTTGTTCGTGTTTTGTGTTATACCTTGAGATCCTTACTATCCAGCATTTGTTCTTCTTTACCTTGGAGTATTACCATCTTTTATGTCAAGAATGTCATGAGAATTTCACCAACTCTTATGGATTCTTGGTATAGTGATACTTCTCACCATCACCATTCTTTCTTGGCTCCTCGTGTTGATTCCAATCGGGGTACCAACAAGTGAGCGGTGCTGTTTGGATTCTGCCCTTCTAGCAACCCTCTTGCTTTGAAGTTAATGGTCGGTCATTCATTCTTAGACTATTGGTGATTGAATCACCATTCCGACATTGGTTGTGCAACCCAGCCCATATTTCGGTGCACTTTTCAACCAATGTTTAATTGTGTATGTTTTCCTCGAGCCTACATCTTTATATCATTTGATCCAACTAATGTTATCTCCTTGTTCACATAACTGTGGAAAACCACCTTTTTGGAAATCTCGAGGATTGTCGCGGAGTCCATCTACCCCCCTCATCCTCTCTTTGTCTTAATGATGAACTGTTGTTTCAGAACTCGCTTCCATAGTTTTATTTCCGAGAATCTTGCTATGTCAACTCATCAATTTGTGTTGCACCTTCTCTTCTCAGGCATCCTGAGTCTGAGGTATCCTGACACCAATCGGATCTGAACCTCGGTCAGATATGATGGTTGGAACATATTTCCACGAGTTATAACATTGGTCTTTATATGACTCGGTGAGGTGATGTCATGCCTAGCACGCCTGACCGGAGGACCTATTGTTATAATTTTCCTTTTAGCAAGGCTATCCATTCTTCCATGAGGAAATTGTAAGACTTATTCTACAAGTTTTTCCCGATGGATCCTTCCTGTATCCAGAGTCTGACCTTTGCTTAAAGACCATGTCAACGCTTTCTCGAAGCATGTATGTGGTACTCCGATTTTCAATAAGAACATTTGAAGCACAATGCTAAAATTTCTTTATTAATTACCCCAAACATCATTGTAGGGGTAATGTCATGATACTCTCTCCCCTTTCCTAAAGGGTTTTCTACGTTGAATCCTGTCATAGATATCATGCTCTGCTTGTCCCTGGGAAGGATATACCACTGAATGTGTTTAAACAAATTTTTCCTTTCCATTGTTCTGTTTAACCTGATGATCACGTTTTCCTTTCCAGTGGTTTGTTTGACCTTTCTGGTGATCATTATGATCTAATCAGTATTAATTCCCTGCTTATGTTAACACCTCTGTGTACAATTCTGTTAGTAAGACCCTCTTGCTTTTTTTGATGACATTCTGGTAACCACCGATGGACGAGAACCTTGCCTATTGGTCCGCCTCGTTCAACGAGCAGGAAAATGGTTCTCTTTGTCCCTCGCCCTTGGTACCAACGATGCTGTCAACATAACTAACTGTTTATTCTATGACATGCCTTGCTTACATGATCGTGTAAGTGTCACCCCTCTTCCTACTACTAACCCACATGGTGGGCCCATAACCCACAGATCCACAGGATCGAAACCTGACTCTCCTGTACACCCCCTGTTCGCAAGGTTATTCCTCATTCTTGGCTTCGTATGTAATTCACGTGTCACCTTCCTAGTGACCTATTCTGGTATCAGACGCAATACTTATTCTCGTTGCTCTGAACCCCTTTTCATGCCCTGTTTCAGGCATCGAACGATTGCCTGCCCTCTTGAAACCCTTCGTGGTACCTTCTTACTTGCTCTTGATATCTTCTTAAGTTCAATTCGAGAGTTACTTTCCGACACCTTCCCCCGATGTTATCGACCAGATAGTCGACCTTGCAGAGGTCTGTTCTCCCGGAATGCCCACCCTTTATTCTTTTGTAAGTACGGTGAAATTCCGAAGAAAAGATGATGACTTCATCATGGTGACCTGAAGCAGACAAATGAAGACGTCAATGTAATGGATCGACCTCGTTGAGAATAGCAACCAAGACCGATAAGATTCGTTAGAATTTCGTAACAAGATCTTTCCCCCTTACTACACCTCTTAAATCTCGGGACGAGATTTCTTGTAGTGGAGGAGTATTGTGACGCCCGGATAATCAAGCTACAGTAACCTCTCCTAATGATGCCACGTCACCTCGATTACTGTTGCTAATCTCGCGTTAGTTCGAAACCGATTCGAATTCAAATTCAAAATCAAACAATAAAAGATTTCAAATATTAAAACTAAAATGTTTGAAGTGAGCCAAATAATGCATAGGTAATTATGGTGGAGAAACCACACTTTTATAAAATGCTTAAATAATCTAAAATGGTTAAAACAGTAGTTGGAACAATTAAATAATTGCTTTTGATACTTTATAAAATACTAATCTATTTGTTTAAAAGGAAAACTTTTT
Organism: Triticum monococcum; assembly: GCA_034509565.1. Lineage (NCBI taxonomy): Eukaryota > Viridiplantae > Streptophyta > Magnoliopsida > Poales > Poaceae > Triticum > Triticum monococcum. The sequence continues at coordinate 749,376,143 of CM067843.1, read as the reverse complement.
GTGGTAGTGGGTGATCATGAGACACTAAATTAGGGATTCACTTTGTGGTAATAAAACTAAATTAGTCCAAAGAAATAAAAGAAAATAGTAAAAGAAAATAAACAAAATATAAAAGGAAAGCAAACAAAATTAAAAGAGAAACCCCCTCCCCCGCTGGGCCCCGGCCCAGCTGGCCTTTGGGCCAATCAAGCCGGCCCACCCGTTGACCCAGTATAACCCTGTCACAGCCCTAGAAATCTTCTTGTAATTAGTGGCATTGCATCCATGCATCAATTTCAATTTCTTTTAATTTTGAAATGGGGGCTGATAAACCCTAGCAGCAAATGAAACTCAACTAGGGTCCAAATAAAAATCATTTCACTGAACCCAAAATGCCCCTCTAAAATGTTCATCATCTTTGGATTGGTCTTGAACCTCTGCCAAAAATATTGCACATTTTTCTAGGTCAATTGGGGGTCACTGAATTAAATCATACAGTATTTGCATTTGAGCATTTAAATCCTATAAAATATTTTAAATGCCCAAATAATCGCAAACTGAAATGTTTACTGTTGGAAATATTCCAAACAGTGGCCATAGTCAGCTGCATGATTTTTGGAAATGCTCTGGCATTTTTAATAAACCCAAACATAATTACAAAAAAATACAAAACAGAAATAAGAAAAGAGAGAGAGAAGGACTAACCTGGCGCTTACCTGAGGCCCACTTACCTGGTGGCCCAGCAGAATCGGCCAGCCCACCAGGGGCGCCTTGGTCTTCTTCCACCTCTGCCAGTAGGCAGAGGCGTGTCGACGCGCGCGCGATCGCCGTGGCCAGCTCCCTGCCTGCTTCCTCCTTCCCCGAACCCATTCGAGCGCCACGGAGACTCCCAGCACCACGCGGCACCTCTCCCCTCTCTCCCCTGGACCCCTTTCCCTCCTCCGCTCTCCGTGTGGCACCACCGAACACACCCGCCGCCGCCGACGAGCACCACCACGGCCACCGGCCCTCCCTCGCCCATCCATTGTGTCTGGAAGAACCGCAGCAACTCCGTCTTCCTCATCGTCGACGTACTCAAGCTCGGACGCCCCGTGGAGCCGCCTCCGCCCTCATCTTCCTCCTCGGGCAACCGAGATCGCCGCCGTGATTTCGTCACCTCCGAGCCGCCCCCAAGCACGCTGAGCTCCTCAGCGACCTCCCAGTGAGCTTCGACGCATTCCCCCTCTTTTTCCCGCGTCTTCCCCGACCTCTAGCCGCGGTTCCGTCAAGGCCGATACTCACCACCGCCTGAGCTCAACGTCGGCGTGGCTCCGGTGACCAAATGGTCCCGGGCGTGCGTACGTTACGCTCAGGGCATCGCGTGCTGCATCTTCAGCATGCTAGCTCGCTCACTTGGGCACCGCAGCCGCGTCCCCGCACCTGCCGAACTCCGGCCGCTGCCCGGGTCATCACCACTGCTGCTACACGCTGCCCCGGCACCGCCTATGGCCACCAATCGAACCGTCTCGTCGCTCCGCAGCCGTAGAGGCCAGCCCCGCTTGCTCCCGTCGCCGGAAACGGCCGGGAGGGCAACTCCGGTGCCCTCTGCTAGCGTCGGCGATTAACCCCGGCGACTGCTGACGTGGCGTCGAAATTATGGCCTAATCACGTTTAGTTTAATCACCTCAGCCACTGACAATAGGGACCCACCGACTAAATAACCTCGGGTTAAGTTTAGATTAGACTTAATCTAAACACAGTGGCCCCACGCGTCGGCGTTGACCACGCTAACGTGGTAGTTGACTGGCCCCACCTGTCTATGAGACAAACTGGCACTGGGTCACTGACCAGTGGGTCCCACTGGTCAGGTTTGACCTGGACCGCGCCTGTTGACCGCTGACGTCATAGTGACGCAGTGCTGACGCAATAAACTATTTTCTGGGTTTAATTTAAATCAGGAAATTCCAGAAATTGCCCAAAACTTCTAAAAATCATAGAAATTCAACCGTAACTCCAAATGAAATAATTTATATATGAAAAATGATCAGAAAAATTCAAGGAATCCATCTGTACCATTTTCATGCATGTTTGAGCAAGTTAATCTCACTGTGTAGGATGAAACATGATTAGGGCAAATTTCATAATAGATTTGGAGTTGGAATTTGATATAGTTTTGAATTCCACTTCAATTAAAATGACTTTCTGTTGCATTAGCCCAAAACACATTCATATTACCATGTCATGATCATGCATCATATTGTTGCATTGCATTGATTGTGTCCTTCTCTGTTTGCCGGTAACCGTCCCCTCTCAGTCGACGATGTTCCCGACGATGTGATCGATGACACCGATGAAGAGCTATATTATCTTCAGAAGTGTCAGGCAAGCAAAAACCCCTTGTTCATTCCGATACAATCCCACTCTCTCGCTCCTGCTCTCTTTTACTGCATTAAGGACAACGCCGTTTCAACTGTTACATGCTGCGGTAGCTGAACCCCTATCCTCTGCATGACCTGTCATTGCCACAGTAAATAGATGAAACCCACTAGCATGAGTAGGAGTTGTTTGAGCCCTGATGTGCCTACTCATTCATGTTGTTGTCATGCCTGCTACTACTTAGAGTTGGGTCAGGTCTGATTCATCGGGGATGAATTGGAATGGTGTTGAACATGTCCTACGGTGTGTGAGATAAGTGTGTGAACACGATTTGGTAAGGGTAGCGGTGAGAGGCCATGTAGGAGTACATGGTGGGTTGTCTCATTGCAGCCGTCCTCAGGAATTGAGTTCTGTGTTTGTGATCCATGAACAGTTACTACCACACATTGGGCTCCGGGCGCTCCAAGCTCTCTCGACTTATTAATCAACTCGATCTCTGTCCAGGAGTTGCAATTAGTTTCTGGTGTTTGTAGGTAGTGTTAGTAGTCTACCAAGTGGCACCCGGTACAGGTGGGCTTGGGACAGACTAGGCACAGTGGCCCGGTGTACCAAGTGGCACCCGGATGGTGGGCTTGGGAACCCTGTACACATCGTTTGGGGCCGTGAGCGACACCCCGGCCGGATCTCCTTGCGGATGGAACCCGAATAGGCGATAAACCTGGACTAGAGACTTGTTGGTTAGTCAGGTCGTGGCCGACACCCTCGCCCGGCTTCCGCTTGAAGGTTGCCGAGGTACATGACGTGTACAGGGCGATAAGTGGCGAGAGCGTGTGTGAAGAAGTACACCCCTGCAGGGTTATCATTATCTATTCGAATAGCCGGATTCCTCGGATATGGAAACTTGGACCCCTTGCATAGTTCATAGACAAGTGAAAGTGGATACTCTAAAACTCGCAAGATAAGCGTGAGTGCTATGGATGGCCTTCTCGTAGGGAGATGGGAGCGGATCCATAGTGGTGTATTGATATGGTGAACATGTGGACTCGTGTGCGCCACCTCAGAAGAGTTGCTTGCAGTCGTAGTTTAGGATAGCCACCGAGTCAAAGCTGGCTTGCTGCAGTTAAACTCCACCACCCCCTTTGTTGACACCGATGCATATGTAGATAGTTCTGATGTAAGTCTTGCTGGGTACATTTGTAATCACATTTGCTTAATTTATGTTTTGCAGAGAGACTTCAGTCCCGCTAGTAGTTCCCCTTGGACTTCGACGTTTAGCTTGTTACCTCAGCTACGATCTTGTGCCCTCGGCAGGATCTGGTAGATAGTCAGGCTTCTCAGCCTTCTTCATTTGTAGTTGTCTGTACTCAGACAAGTTAAGCTTCCGCATGTGCTTGTTGCTTGTGTGCCCTGTATGTTGGGTCATGAGACCCATGTTTGTAATATCTCGCTCTTCGGAGCCTAATGAATAGATACTTGAGTCGTAGAGTCTTGTTGTGATGCCATGTTGTATGTACTCATATCGGGCATATTGTGTGTATGATTGAAATGCTTGGTATGAGTGGGATCCGACAATCTAGTTGTTTATCCTTGGCAGCCTATCATATGGGGAAATGTAGTCTAGTGCTTTCTGAGCGATAGTAGTCCGCTACAGCCCGGTTCACCGGAGTCCTGTTAGCCCAGCACTACTGCTCAGGACACTTGACTGGCCGGCATGTGTTTCTCTTCGTTCCTGTGTCTGTCCCTTCGGGGAAATGTCACGCGGTGACATCCGGAGTCCTGCCTAGCCTGCTACAGCTCGGGTTACCGGAGTCCTGTTAGCCCAGTGCTACAGCCCGGATTCACACATTGTTGACCGACATGCTCGAGGTTGATTCATGTATGCCTGTCCCCATGGGTTAGTGCCGCTTTGGGTTCACGACTAGCCATGTCGGCCCGGGTTCTCTGTCATATGGATGCTAGCGACACCATCATATACGTGAGCCAAAAGGCGCAAACGGTCCCGGGCCATGGTAAGACGACACCCGTGGGATACCGTGCGTGAGGCCGCAAAGTGATATGAGGTGTTACCGGCTAGATCGATGTGACTTGGAATCGGGGTCCTGACAGCTTTGGTATCAGAGCCTGACTGCCTGTAGGATTACCAAGCCAAACCGGTCGAAGTTGAGTCTAGAAATGCTTTAGTTATATAAGGGAATTGATTGTGGAAGGGAACGTAAGGCTCTTTTTACTCCTTATACCTCATGCCCTCTGATCTGAGTCGTCCTCTTCTTTTCTACGGGGATTAAGAACTAGGCCTTCTCATCTATCTATCAGGATGATGTGTTACTAATCCATAGACTTATACGATTGTTGGGTTCAAGCCCCAGTTCAGTTCCTACTACTTCCATATGTCATAGCTGGCCTCAGAACCTTGATATTGTGATATTGAGTGGTTATGCCACCATTTTTGCAGGATGTCTCAAATCATTTTGAGCATTTATAGCCGTTATGCTGTCCGAGTCATCCCAGGTTTCTAAATAGTCTGATGCATTTGCAAATCCTTTCTTTCCATTTCTGATATCCTTTTGGGTCAGATTAACCACACTAATGGTGAGTTGAGGTACTCCGTTACCTCGACATATATGTTGGAGCTATTACTATGACCCTAGGTGTTTTAGGGAGTCACCTAGTGATCTAGCCATGTTTTGTATTCCCAGTGTGTGATTCTGGCCATTATTCTCAAAAGCATCCCGTGATGCCATGTAGTGGTAGGTATTCTATTCCTGGGTTTTGAACCCGAGATTCACCCTACTTCATGTCGTTAGTATTTGCTAGTTCCCTTAAGATATTAATAACCTTTTCATTAGTCCTCGAGGTCCGTGGTATTTCCTTCTTCCAAATACTATGAACCACTTATGGCAGATGTTCTTTGAACCAAAAGCTCACGATCAGAGTACTCTTGAGGAGTTCTCCATCCATAATTGTGAATCTGCCAATCCTTCTTCTTCTGCATAGGTTATCTGAAGAAATATGTTGAACTTGTTCGACATACTAATCTATGCATCCACAACTCAGAAAGTTTTATGTTCCTTGAGTTGTCCCCCCCCCCTTCAGTTATATTCCGACCTTCATCTATCAATTGATAGTAAGGAGTATTTGGCATTCGTGTTTATCAATGCCTATTACTCTAGTGGTCCTTCAAGCCATTCTATTCTAGAATGACTAGGAGAGACAAACTCCAGTACCTTATCCATATCTAGGATTGGGTCAAAGTAGTTGTATTCCATGGATCAAATGCCAACCCAACTTTTGCTCCGTTCTACCTTGGAGTGTTACCATATTTATGTCAAGAATGTCATGGGAATTGCACCACCTCTTATGAATTCTTGACGCAGTGATACTTATCACCATCATTATTCCTTCTTCGGTTTCGTGTTGTTGTAACCGGAATGCCGACAAGTGAACTGTGATGTGTGAAATCAATACTCCTAGCAACCCCGTTGCTTGGTAGTTAATGGACAATAAACTCATTCTTAGCGTGTTGGTTATTGAATCATCATTCTAAGATTGATCGTGCTACCTAGTCCTTATTTCCGGAGAACTATTCGATCAATGAGTTAGGATTGTGTCAAACCCTTGCTCTATTGGTCACATCGTCTTGCCTCGCAAAGCAAGATTGATCTCGAGCTTAGTAACATATCGGTGGTTCGTGAATTTCTGGATATCTTCTCGGAAGTGTTACCAGGTTGTCACCTGACCGCTATGATGAGTTCGTGATCAAGTTGGTTTCTTGTGAACCACTCCTTCTCCAAGGATCCGTGTTGGATACCCCTGAGCTAGTCGGTTAAGCTAAACAACAACTTGGAGAGTTGGAAGATAAAAGCTTGCCTAACTTAGTTCGTTCCAAAGGGATATCCTTGTGTTTGTGTGTGTGTGTTGAAGAAAGGTGATATCTTCATCAATTGGTCCTCGTGATCAGTTGTTGGATCTATTGCCTTGTCAAAACTTAGACTTGAGTATTGGCTATCGCCAAGTCAAATCAGAACCAACGATGTTCGTAATGTTGTCTTACTCGTGGTTGATCCCTCGAGCATACACCATTATATCTTTTGGACTGACCAATGCTATCACCGTGTTCACATGATGGTGGAAGTCCAGTGATATGAAAATTTCCGATGAGTTGTTGTTGAGCCCATCAGCAGCATTTTGTCTCCCCCATGATTCATGTTGAACCTCCAGCTAGTATTGAAAACTTTATAAGCATTATCTTCGTGTTTCGTTCATGAAGCATATGTTTGGATGAAAGAAGTGACTTCCTTTAATTCATGTGCATTTGATGCAAGTTGCCGCCGTGAATTAGAGAAAGTTTGTTTTGCCTCCTCTGGAATCATCCGAAATCATTCATGCATATGTGCGAAGTATTCTGTGGTTTGGAGACTTGCAACCTTCATTCTATATGTGTCCCTAGCACACCAAGCCACTGATTGATCTGTTCAAGGAGAAGAAGTTCCTTTTTAAGAGCTAACCCGAGCTTAATCAAGGACTACGTTATCCGCAATGATGGTTTCCCACCTGAACTCGGTAGTATTTTATTATAAGACTACTATGTGGTCATTCTTGTCTTGGACAACATGCTCACATGTGTGTAGCAGAACTAGCTCATGTTCTGGAGCTTACTACCGTAGTTCATTTCCCCGAGAGTCTCGCAACGTCATCTCGTCGATTTGTGTTGCAAACTTTCATTTTTCTTTCTAGACGTGATGAGTCTGGAATATCCTGACACCAACCAGATCTGAATCTCAGGCAAATATGATGGTTGGAACACACTCCAAGAACTATAATATTGGTCTCTCTGTAACCGGTAAAGTGGATGTCGTGGCCAACACACCCAGCCGGAAGACCTATTATTGTAGTATCTCGATTGAAGAAAGTTGGCCACCTTCCCGTGAGGATTTCGTTGGATTTACCTCCGCAGTTAATCCTTACGGATTCTTGTGCTCCTGAAGTCCGACCTCTTACCTGATGTCCTAGATACCAAACCATATCAATAAATGAGCTATCCTAGCACATCAAGGAGAACATTAGAAGCGGAGTGCTAAATGTCTCTCGATCGATTATCCAGATTTTGTTTCCTTGGCCTCGCTAAGGTGAAATCTGAGAAGTGTTATCTTTCTTTGCATCTGCATCTTCCACCATTATTCATCATGGTAGCATGTTGTGTTGCCAGGATCCTTGACACGGATATTGGCAGAACCTTGATGAATACGGAAATGCTCAAGTTCTTGAGAGCACGCTCAGGCACTAGGTTCTGACGTTGTCATTAACTGGAATGTGCCTCTGTCCTCGCAGTTGTTGATAGCCATCCAATTGGTGGAATCACCTTGCCGGTGAACCTTCTCCCCAGTTACTAGAATCATTCCCAACATTTTCATTTTGTTCCTAGCTTGCACCTCAGTAGTTGTTGTTCATGGTCATCTTCAAAAGTGGACTTACCATGGGTCCCATCCATTTCCAATGATAAGCTAGAAATCATCCATTGCGTTGTCTTCAACAAGGTAGTCCACATCATCGATTCTGGTCTGAGTATGTCATTCTTTCGAACTCCTTGAAATGACCATTTGTGATTGCCTTAGGCTGGTATAAAGAGTTTCAATGATCTTTGTATCAAAAGTAATTCTTTTTGCCACTTAAGGGAAATGCTCTACGAGTCACCTTTCCCTAAGGTGTCCCGTTATGGAATCATGGCAATTACTTCCTCGCTACCTTGAAACCATGCATCATCCTACTCCAGCGTGGAATTGTTGCCTACCAATTTGAACCCTTGTCATCTATTACCTTCCATCTCTCTTGATGTGTGTTTTGAGTCTCAGCTCGAGAGATATTCCCACATCTCACCCAATAAGTTGACCGTGAGTTGTTCGATCTTCGAGAAGATTGATTCCTATAGAGTTTCTTCTGTCGTCATCGTGTTGGATGAAGATCCAGAAGGCAGACAAGATCAAATTGAAGCAAGGAATCGACGTCTTCGATGAGGGCAATCGGATCATGAAGATGGTGTTAGCTTTGTGTCCCCTCTGTCTTCTTACCTCACGTCTTGAATCTCGGGACGAGATTCTTGTTTTAGTGGGGGTGAGTTGTCACAGCCCTAGAAATCTTCTTGTAATTAGTGGCATTGCATCCATGCATCAATTTCAATTTCTTTTAATTTTGAAATGGGGGCTGATAAACCCTAGCAGCAAATGAAACTCAACTAGGGTCCAAATAAAAATCATTTCACTGAACCCAAAATGCCCCTCTAAAATGTTCATCATCTTTGGATTGGTCTTGAACCTCTGCCAAAAATATTGCACATTTTTCTAGGTCAATTGGGGGTCACTAAATTAAATCATACAGTATTTGCATTTGAGCATTTAAATCCTATAAAATATTTTAAATGCCCAAATAATCGCAAACTGAAATGTTTACTGTTGGAAATATTCCAAACAGTGGCCATAGTCAGCTGCATGATTTTTGGAAATGCTCTGGCATTTTTAATAAACCCAAACATAATTACAAAAAAATACAAAACAGAAATAAGAAAAGAGAGAGAGAAGGACTAACCTGGCGCTTACCTGAGGCCCACTTACCTGGTGGCCCAGCAGAATCGGCCAGCCCACCAGGGGCGCCTTGGTCTTCTTCCACCTCTGCCAGTAGGCAGAGGCGTGTCGACGCGCGCGCGATCGCCGTGGCCAGCTCCCTGCCTGCTTCCTCCTTCCCCGAACCCATTCGAGCGCCACGGAGACTCCCAGCACCACGCGGCACCTCTCCCCTCTCTCCCCTGGACCCCTTTCCCTCCTCCGCTCTCCGTGTGGCACCACCGAACACACCCGCCGCCGCCGACGAGCACCACCACGGCCACCGGCCCTCCCTCGCCCATCCATTGTGTCTGGAAGAACCGCAGCAACTCCGTCTTCCTCATCGTCGACGTACTCAAGCTCGGACGCCCCGTGGAGCCGCCTCCGCCCTCATCTTCCTCCTCGGGCAACCGAGATCGCCGCCGTGATTTCGTCACCTCCGAGCCGCCCCCAAGCACGCTGAGCTCCTCAGCGACCTCCCAGTGAGCTTCGACGCATTCCCCCTCTTTTTCCCGCGTCTTCCCCGACCTCTAGCCGCGGTTCCGTCAAGGCCGATACTCACCACCGCCTGAGCTCAACGTCGGCGTGGCTCCGGTGACCAATTGGTCCCGGGCGTGCGTACGTTACGCTCAGGGCATCGCGTGCTGCATCTTCAGCATGCTAGCTCGCTCACTTGGGCACCGCAGCCGCGTCCCCGCACCTGCCGAACTCCGGCCGCTGCCCGGGTCATCACCACTGCTGCTACACGCTGCCCCGGCACCGCATATGGCCACCAATCGAACCGTCTCGTCGCTCCGCAGCCGTAGAGGCCAGCCCCGCTTGCTCCCGTCGCCGGAAACGGCCGGGAGGGCAACTCCGGTGCCCTCTGCTAGCGTCGGCGATTAACCCCGGCGACTGCTGACGTGGCGTCGAAATTATGGCCTAATCACGTTTAGTTTAATCACCTCAGCCACTGACAATAGGGACCCACCGACTAAATAACCTCGGGTTAAGTTTAGATTAGACTTAATCTAAACACAGTGGCCCCACGCGTCGGCGTTGACCACGCTAACGTGGTAGTTGACTGGCCCCACCTGTCTATGAGACAAACTGGCACTGGGTCACTGACCAGTGGGTCCCACTGGTCAGGTTTGACCTGGACCGCGCCTGTTGACCGCTGACGTCATAGTGACGCAGTGCTGACGCAATAAACTATTTTCTGGGTTTAATTTAAATCAGGAAATTCCAGAAATTGCCCAAAACTTCTAAAAATCATAGAAATTCAACCGTAACTCCAAATGAAATAATTTATATATGAAAAATGATCAGAAAAATTCAAGGAATCCATCTGTACCATTTTCATGCATGTTTGAGCAAGTTAATCTCACTGTGTAGGATGAAACATGATTAGGGCAAATTTCATAATAGATTTGGAGTTGGAATTTGATATAGTTTTGAATTCCACTTCAATTAAAATGACTTTCTGTTGCATTAGCCCAAAACACATTCATATTACCATGTCATGATCATGCATCATATTGTTGCATTACATTGATTGTGTCCTTCTCTGTTTGCCGGTAACCGTCCCCTCTCAGTCGACGATGTTCCCGACGATGTGATCGATGACACCGATGAAGAGCTATATTATCTTCAGAAGTGTCAGGCAAGCAAAAACCCCTTGTTCATTCCGATACAATCCCACTCTCTCGCTCCTGCTCTCTTTTACTGCATTAAGGACAACGCCGTTTCAACTGTTACATGCTACGGTAGCTGAACCCCTATCCTCTGCATGACCTGTCATTGCCACAGTAAATAGATGAAACCCACTAGCATGAGTAGGAGTTGTTTGAGCCCTGATGTGCCTACTCATTCATGTTGTTGTCATGCCTGCTACTGCTTAGAGTTGGGTCAGGTCTGATTCATCGGGGATGAATTGGAATGGTGTTGAACATGTCCTACGGTGTGTGAGATAAGTGTGTGAACACGATTTGGTAAGGGTAGCGGTGAGAGGCCATGTAGGAGTACATGGTGGGTTGTCTCATTGCAGCCGTCCTCAGGAATTGAGTTCTGTGTTTGTGATCCATGAACAGTTACTACCACACATTGGGCTCCGGGCGCTCCAAGCTCTCTCGACTTATTAATCAACTCGATCTCTGTCCAGGAGTTGCAATTAGTTTCTGGTGTTTGTAGGTAGTGTTAGTAGTCTACCAAGTGGCACCCGGTACAGGTGGGCTTGGGACAGACTAGGCACAGTGGCCCGGTGTACCAAGTGGCACCCGGATGGTGGGCTTGGGAACCCTGTACACATCGTTTGGGGCCGTGAGCGACACCCCGGCCGGATCTCCTTGCGGATGGAACCCGAATAGGCGATAAACCTGGACTAGAGACTTGTTGGTTAGTCAGGTTGTGGCCGACACCCTCGCCCGGCTTCCGCTTGAAGGTTGCCAAGGTACATGACGTGTACAGGGCGATAAGTGGCGAGAGCGTGTGTGAAGAAGTACACCCCTGCAGGGTTATCATTATCTATTCGAATAGCCGGATTCCTCGGATATGGAAACTTGGACCCCTTGCATAGTTCATAGACAAGTGAAAGTGGATACTCTAAAACTCGCAAGATAAGCGTGAGTGCTATGGATGGCCTTCTCGTAGGGAGACGGGAGCGGATCCATAGTGGTGTATTGATATGGTGAACATGTGGACTCGTGTGCGCCACCTCAGAAGAGTTGCTTGCAGTCGTAGTTTAGGATAGCCACCGAGTCAAAGCTGGCTTGCTGCAGTTAAACTCCACCACCCCCTTTGTTGACACCGATGCATATGTAGATAGTTCTGATGTAAGTCTTGCTGGGTACATTTGTAATCACATTTGCTTAATTTATGTTTTGCAGAGAGACTTCAGTCCCGCTAGTAGTTCCCCTTGGACTTCGACGTTTAGCTTGTTACCTCAGCTACGATCTTGTGCCCTCGGCAGGATCTGGTAGATAGTCAGGCTTCTCAGCCTTCTTCATTTGTAGTTGTCTGTACTCAGACAAGTTAAGCTTCCGCATGTGCTTGTTGCTTGTGTGCCCTGTATGTTGGGTCATGAGACCCATGTTTGTAATATCTCGCTCTTCGGAGCCTAATGAATAGATACTTGAGTCGTAGAGTCTTGTTGTGATGCCATGTTGTATGTACTCATATCGGGCATATTGTGTGTATGATTGAAATGCTTGGTATGAGTGGGATCCGACAATCTAGTTGTTTATCCTTGGCAGCCTATCATATGGGGAAATGTAGTCTAGTGCTTTCTGAGCGATAGTAGTCCGCTACAGCCCGGTTCACCGGAGTCCTGTTAGCCCAGCACTACTGCTCAGGACACTTGACTGGCCGACATGTGTTTCTCTTCGTTCCTGTGTCTGTCCCTTCGGGGAAATGTCACGCGGTGACATCCGGAGTCCTGCCTAGCCTGCTACAGCTCGGGTTACCGGAGTCCTGTTAGCCCAGTGCTACAGCCCGGATTCACACATTGTTGACCGACATGCTCGAGGTTGATTCATGTATGCCTGTCCCCATGGGTTAGTGCCGCTTTGGGTTCACGACTAGCCATGTCGGCCCGGGTTCTCTGTCATATGGATGCTAGCGACACCATCATATACGTGAGCCAAAAGGCGCAAACGGTCCCGGGCCATGGTAAGACGACACCCGTGGGATACCGTGCGTGAGGCCGCAAAGTGATATGAGGTGTTACCGGCTAGATCGATGTGACTTGGAATCGGGGTCCTGACAGCTTTGGTATCAGAGCCTGACTGCCTGTAGGATTACCAAGCCAAACCGGTCGAAGTTGAGTCTAGAAATGCTTTAGTTATATAAGGGAATTGATTGTGGAAGGGAACGTAAGGCTCTTTTTACTCCTTATACCTCATGCCCTCTGATCTGAGTCGTCCTCTTCTTTTCTACGGGGATTAAGAACTAGGCCTTCTCATCTATCTATCAGGATGATGTGTTACTAATCCATAGACTTATACGATTGTTGGGTTCAAGCCCCAGTTCAGTTCCTACTACTTCCATATGTCATAGCTGGCCTCAGAACCTTGATATTGTGATATTGAGTGGTTATGCCACCATTTTTGCAGGATGTCTCAAATCATTTTGAGCATTTATAGCCGTTATGCTGTCCGAGTCATCCCAGGTTTCTAAATAGTCTGATGCATTTGCAAATCCTTTCTTTCCATTTCTGATATCCTTTTGGGTCAGATTAACCACACTAATGGTGAGTTGAGGTACTCCGTTACCTCGACATATATGTTGGAGCTATTACTATGACCCTAGGTGTTTTAGGGAGTCACCTAGTGATCTAGCCATGTTTTGTATTCCCAGTGTGTGATTCTGGCCATTATTCTCAAAAGCATCCCGTGATGCCATGTAGTGGTAGGTATTCTATTCCTGGGTTTTGAACCCGAGATTCACCCTACTTCATGTCGTTAGTATTTGCTAGTTCCCTTAAGATATTAATAACCTTTTCATTAGTCCTCGAGGTCCGTGGTATTTCCTTCTTCCAAATACTATGAACCACTTATGGCAGATGTTCTTTGAACCAAAAGCTCACGATCAGAGTACTCTTGAGGAGTTCTCCATCCATAATTGTGAATCTGCCAATCCTTCTTCTTCTGCATAGGTTATCTGAAGAAATATGTTGAACTTGTTCGACATACTAATCTATGCATCCACAACTCAGAAAGTTTTATGTTCCTTGAGTTGTCCCCCCCCCCCTTCAGTTATATTCCGACCTTCATCTATCAATTGATAGTAAGGAGTATTTGGCATTCGTGTTTATCAATGCCTATTACTCTAGTGGTCCTTCAAGCCATTCTATTCTAGAATGACTAGGAGAGACAAACTCCAGTACCTTATCCATATCTAGGATTGGGTCAAAGTAGTTGTATTCCATGGATCAAATGCCAACCCAACTTTTGCTCCGTTCTACCTTGGAGTGTTACCATATTTATGTCAAGAATGTCATGGGAATTGCACCACCTCTTATGAATTCTTGACGCAGTGATACTTATCACCATCATTATTCCTTCTTCGGTTTCGTGTTGTTGTAACCGGAATGCCGACAAGTGAACTGTGATGTGTGAAATCAATACTCCTAGCAACCCCGTTGCTTGGTAGTTAATGGACAATAAACTCATTCTTAGCGTGTTGGTTATTGAATCATCATTCTAAGATTGATCGTGCTACCTAGTCCTTATTTCCGGAGAACTATTCGATCAATGAGTTAGGATTGTGTCAAACCCTTGCTCTATTGGTCACATCGTCTTGCCTCGCAAAGCAAGATTGATCTCGAGCTTAGTAACATATCGGTGGTTCGTGAATTTCTGGATATCTTCTCGGAAGTGTTACCAGGTTGTCACCTGACCGCTATGATGAGTTCGTGATCAAGTTGGTTTCTTGTGAACCACTCCTTCTCCAAGGATCCGTGTTGGATACCCCTGAGCTAGTCGGTTAAGCTAAACAACAACTTGGAGAGTTGGAAGATAAAAGCTTGCCTAACTTAGTTCGTTCCAAAGGGATATCCTTGTGTTTGTGTGTGTGTGTTGAAGAAAGGTGATATCTTCATCAATTGGTCCTCGTGATCAGTTGTTGGATCTATTGCCTTGTCAAAACTTAGACTTGAGTATTGGCTATCGCCAAGTCAAATCAGAACCAACGATGTTCGTAATGTTGTCTTACTCGTGGTTGATCCCTCAAGCATACACCATTATATCTTTTGGACTGACCAATGCTATCACCGTGTTCACATGATGGTGGAAGTCCAGTGATATGAAAATTTCCGATGAGTTGTTGTTGAGCCCATCAGCAGCATTTTGTCTCCCCCATGATTCATGTTGAACCTCCAGCTAGTATTGAAAACTTTATAAGCATTATCTTCGTGTTTCGTTCATGAAGCATATGTTTGGATGAAAGAAGTGACTTCCTTTAATTCATGTGCATTTGATGCAAGTTGCCGCCGTGAATTAGAGAAAGTTTGTTTTGCCTCCTCTGGAATCATCCGAAATCATTCATGCATATGTGCGAAGTATTCTGTGGTTTGGAGACTTGCAACCTTCATTCTATATGTGTCCCTAGCACACCAAGCCACTGATTGATCTGTTCAAGGAGAAGAAGTTCCTTTTTAAGAGCTAACCCGAGCTTAATCAAGGACTACGTTATCCGCAATGATGGTTTCCCACCTGAACTCGGTAGTATTTTATTATAAGACTACTATGTGGTCATTCTTGTCTTGGACAACATGCTCACATGTGTGTAGCAGAACTAGCTCATGTTCTGGAGCTTACTACCGTAGTTCATTTCCCCGAGAGTCTCGCAACGTCATCTCGTCGATTTGTGTTGCAAACTTTCATTTTTCTTTCTAGACGTGATGAGTCTGGAATATCCTGACACCAACCAGATCTGAATCTCAGGCAAATATGATGGTTGGAACACACTCCAAGAACTATAATATTGGTCTCTCTGTAACCGGTAAAGTGGATGTCGTGGCCAACACACCCAGCCGGAAGACCTATTATTGTAGTATCTCGATTGAAGAAAGTTGGCCACCTTCCCGTGAGGATTTCGTCGGATTTACCTCCGCAGTTAATCCTTACGGATTCTTGTGCTCCCGAAGTCCGACCTCTTACCTGATGTCCTAGATACCAAACCATATCAATAAATGAGCTATCCTAGCACATCAAGGAGAACATTAGAAGCGGAGTGCTAAATGTCTCTCGATCGATTATCCAGATTTTGTTTCCTTGGCCTCGCTAAGGTGAAATCTGAGAAGTGTTATCTTTCTTTGCATCTGCATCTTCCACCATTATTCATCATGGTAGCATGTTGTGTTGCCAGGATCCTTGACACGGATATTGGCAGAACCTTGATGAATACGGAAATGCTCAAGTTCTTGAGAGCACGCTCAGGCACTAGGTTCTGACGTTGTCATTAACTGGAATGTGCCTCTGTCCTCGCAGTTGTTGATAGCCATCCAATTGGTGGAATCACCTTGCCGGTGAACCTTCTCCCCAGTTACTAGAATCATTCCCAACATTTTCATTTTGTTCCTAGCTTGCACCTCAGTAGTTGTTGTTCATGGTCATCTTCAAAAGTGGACTTACCATGGGTCCCATCCATTTCCAATGATAAGCTAGAAATCATCCATTGCGTTGTCTTCAACAAGGTAGTCCACATCATCGATTCTGGTCTGAGTATGTCATTCTTTCGAACTCCTTGAAATGACCATTTGTGATTGCCTTAGGCTGGTATAAAGAGTTTCAATGATCTTTGTATCAAAAGTAATTCTTTTTGCCACTTAAGGGAAATGCTCTACGAGTCACCTTTCCCTAAGGTGTCCCGTTATGGAATCATGGCAATTACTTCCTCGCTACCTTGAAACCATGCATCATCCTACTCCAGCGTGGAATTGTTGCCTACCAATTTGAACCCTTGTCATCTATTACCTTCCATCTCTCTTGATGTGTGTTTTGAGTCTCAGCTCGAGAGATATTCCCACATCTCACCCAATAAGTTGACCGTGAGTTGTTCGATCTTCGAGAAGATTGATTCCTATAGAGTTTCTTCTGTCGTCATCGTGTTGGATGAAGATCCAGAAGGCAGACAAGATCAAATTGAAGCAAGGAATCGACGTCTTCGATGAGGGCAATCGGATCATGAAGATGGTGTTAGCTTTGTGTCCCCTCTGTCTTCTTACCTCACGTCTTGAATCTCGGGACGAGATTCTTGTTTTAGTGGGGGTGAGTTGTCACAGCCCTAGAAATCTTCTTGTAATTAGTGGCATTGCATCCATGCATCAATTTCAATTTCTTTTAATTTTGAAATGGGGGCTGATAAACCCTAGCAGCAAATGAAACTCAACTAGGGTCCAAATAAAAATCATTTCACTGAACCCAAAATGCCCCTCTAAAATGTTCATCATCTTTGGATTGGTCTTGAACCTCTGCCAAAAATATTGCACATTTTTCTAGGTCAATTGGGGGTCACTGAATTAAATCATACAGTATTTGCATTTGAGCATTTAAATCTTATAAAATATTTTAAATGCCCAAATAATCGCAAACTGAAATGTTTACTGTTGGAAATATTCCAAACAGTGGCCATAGTCAGCTGCATGATTTTTGGAAATGCTCTGGCATTTTTAATAAACCCAAACATAATTACAAAAAAATACAAAACAGAAATAAGAAAAGAGAGAGAGAAGGACTAACCTGGCGCTTACCTGAGGCCCACTTACCTGGTGGCCCAGCAGAATCGGCCAGCCCACCAGGGGCGCCTTGGTCTTCTTCCACCTCTGCCAGTAGGCAGAGGCGTGTCGACGCGCGCGCGATCACCGTGGCCAGCTCCCTGCCTGCTTCCTCCTTCCCCAAACCCATTCGAGCGCCACGGAGACTCCCAGCACCACGCGGCACCTCTCCCCTCTCTCCCCTGGACCCCTTTCCCTCCTCCGCTCTCCGTGTGGCACCACCGAACACACCCGCCGCCGCCGACGAGCACCACCACGG
Source organism: Triticum monococcum (assembly GCA_034509565.1). Lineage (NCBI taxonomy): Eukaryota > Viridiplantae > Streptophyta > Magnoliopsida > Poales > Poaceae > Triticum > Triticum monococcum. Next base: position 749,358,706 of record CM067843.1, on the reverse strand, counting down.
CCACCGGCCCTCCCTCGCCCATCCATTGTGTCTGGAAGAACCGCAGCAACTCCGTCTTCCTCATCGTCGACGTACTCAAGCTCGGACGCCCCGTGGAGCCGCCTCCGCCCTCATCTTCCTCCTCGGGCAACCGAGATCGCCGCCGTGATTTCGTCACCTCCGAGCCGCCCCCAAGCACGCTGAGCTCCTCAGCGACCTCCCAGTGAGCTTCGACGCATTCCCCCTCTTTTTCCCGCGTCTTCCCCGACCTCTAGCCGCGGTTCCGTCAAGGCCGATACTCACCACCGCCTGAGCTCAACGTCGGCGTGGCTCCGGTGACCAATTGGTCCCGGGCGTGCGTACGTTACGCTCAGGGCATCGCGTGCTGCATCTTCAGCATGCTAGCTCGCTCACTTGGGCACCGCAGCCGCGTCCCCGCACCTGCCGAACTCCGGCCGCTGCCCGGGTCATCACCACTGCTGCTAAACGCTGCCCCGGCACCGCCTATGGCCACCAATCGAACCGTCTCGTCGCTCCGCAGCCGTAGAGGCCAGCCCCGCTTGCTCCCGTCGCCGGAAACGGCCGGGAGGGCAACTCCGGTGCCCTCTGCTAGCGTCGGCGATTAACCCCGGCGACTGCTGACGTGGCGTCGAAATTATGGCCTAATCACGTTTAGTTTAATCACCTCAGCCACTGACAATAGGGACCCACCGACTAAATAACCTCGGGTTAAGTTTAGATTAGACTTAATCTAAACACAGTGGCCCCACGCGTCGGCGTTGACCACGCTAACGTGGTAGTTGACTGGCCCCACCTGTCTATGAGACAAACTGGCACTGGGTCACTGACCAGTGGGTCCCACTGGTCAGGTTTGACCTGGACCGCGCCTGTTGACCGCTGACGTCATAGTGACGCAGTGCTGACGCAATAAACTATTTTCTGGGTTTAATTTAAATCAGGAAATTCCAGAAATTGCCCAAAACTTCTAAAAATCATAGAAATTCAACCGTAACTCCAAATGAAATAATTTATATATGAAAAATGATCAGAAAAATTCAAGGAATCCATCTGTACCATTTTCATGCATGTTTGAGCAAGTTAATCTCACTGTGTAGGATGAAACATGATTAGGGCAAATTTCATAATAGATTTGGAGTTGGAATTTGATATAGTTTTGAATTCCACTTCAATTAAAATGACTTTCTGTTGCATTAGCCCAAAACACATTCATATTACCATGTCATGATCATGCATCATATTGTTGCATTGCATTGATTGTGTCCTTCTCTGTTTGCCGGTAACCGTCCCCTCTCAGTCGACGATGTTCCCGACGATGTGATCGATGACACCGATGAAGAGCTATATTATCTTCAGAAGTGTCAGGCAAGCAAAAACCCCTTGTTCATTCCGATACAATCCCACTCTCTCGCTCCTGCTCTCTTTTACTGCATTAAGGACAACGCCGTTTCAACTGTTACATGCTGCGGTAGCTGAACCCCTATCCTCTGCATGACCTGTCATTGCCACAGTAAATAGATGAAACCCACTAGCATGAGTAGGAGTTGTTTGAGCCCTGATGTGCCTACTCATTCATGTTGTTGTCATGCCTGCTACTGCTTAGAGTTGGGTCAGGTCTGATTCATCGGGGATGAATTGGAATGGTGTTGAACATGTCCTACGGTGTGTGAGATAAGTGTGTGAACACGATTTGGTAAGGGTAGCGGTGAGAGGCCATGTAGGAGTACATGGTGGGTTGTCTCATTGCAGCCGTCCTCAGGAATTGAGTTCTGTGTTTGTGATCCATGAACAGTTACTACCACACATTGGGCTCCGGGCGCTCCAAGCTCTCTCGACTTATTAATCAACTCGATCTCTGTCCAGGAGTTGCAATTAGTTTCTGGTGTTTGTAGGTAGTGTTAGTAGTCTACCAAGTGGCACCCGGTACAGGTGGGCTTGGGACAGACTAGGCACAGTGGCCCGGTGTACCAAGTGGCACCCGGATGGTGGGCTTGGGAACCCTGTACACATCGTTTGGGGCCGTGAGCGACACCCCGGCCGGATCTCCTTGCGGATGGAACCCGAATAGGCGATAAACCTGGACTAGAGACTTGTTGGTTAGTCAGGTCGTGGCCGACACCCTCGCCCGGCTTCCGCTTGAAGGTTGCCGAGGTACATGACGTGTACAGGGCGATAAGTGGCGAGAGCGTGTGTGAAGAAGTACACCCCTGCAGGGTTATCATTATCTATTCGAATAGCCGGATTCCTCGGATATGGAAACTTGGACCCCTTGCATAGTTCATAGACAAGTGAAAGTGGATACTCTAAAACTCGCAAGATAAGCGTGAGTGCTATGGATGGCCTTCTCGTAGGGAGACGGGAGCGGATCCATAGTGGTGTATTGATATGGTGAACATGTGGACTCGTGTGCGCCACCTCAGAAGAGTTGCTTGCAGTCGTAGTTTAGGATAGCCACCGAGTCAAAGCTGGCTTGCTGCAGTTAAACTCCACCACCCCCTTTGTTGACACCGATGCATATGTAGATAGTTCTGATGTAAGTCTTGCTGGGTACATTTGTAATCACATTTGCTTAATTTATGTTTTGCAGAGAGACTTCAGTCCCGCTAGTAGTTCCCCTTGGACTTCGACGTTTAGCTTGTTACCTCAGCTACGATCTTGTGCCCTCGGCAGGATCTGGTAGATAGTCAGGCTTCTCAGCCTTCTTCATTTGTAGTTGTCTGTACTCAGACAAGTTAAGCTTCCGCATGTGCTTGTTGCTTGTGTGCCCTGTATGTTGGGTCATGAGACCCATATTTGTAATATCTCGCTCTTCGGAGCCTAATGAATAGATACTTGAGTCGTAGAGTCTTGTTGTGATGCCATGTTGTATGTACTCATATCGGGCATATTGTGTGTATGATTGAAATGCTTGGTATGAGTGGGATCCGACAATCTAGTTGTTTATCCTTGGCAGCCTATCATATGGGGAAATGTAGTCTAGTGCTTTCTGAGCGATAGTAGTCCGCTACAGCCCGGTTCACCGGAGTCCTGTTAGCCCAGCACTACTGCTCAGGACACTTGACTGGCCGGCATGTGTTTCTCTTCGTTCCTGTGTCTGTCCCTTCGGGGAAATGTCACGCGGTGACATCCGGAGTCCTGCCTAGCCTGCTACAGCTCGGGTTACCGGAGTCCTGTTAGCCCAGTGCTACAGCCCGGATTCACACATTGTTGACCGACATGCTCGAGGTTGATTCATGTATGCCTGTCCCCATGGGTTAGTGCCGCTTTGGGTTCACGACTAGCCATGTCGGCCCGGGTTCTCTGTCATATGGATGCTAGCGACACCATCATATACGTGAGCCAAAAGGCGCAAACGGTCCCGGGCCATGGTAAGACGACACCCGTGGGATACCGTGCGTGAGGCCGCAAAGTGATATGAGGTGTTACCGGCTAGATCGATGTGACTTGGAATCGGGGTCCTGACAGCTTTGGTATCAGAGCCTGACTGCCTGTAGGATTACCAAGCCAAACCGGTCGAAGTTGAGTCTAGAAATGCTTTAGTTATATAAGGGAATTGATTGTGGAAGGGAACGTAAGGCTCTTTTTACTCCTTATACCTCATGCCCTCTGATCTGAGTCGTCCTCTTCTTTTCTACGGGGATTAAGAACTAGGCCTTCTCATCTATCTATCAGGATGATGTGTTACTAATCCATAGACTTATATGATTGTTGGGTTCAAGCCCCAGTTCAGTTCCTACTACTTCCATATGTCATAGCTGGCCTCAGAACCTTGATATTGTGATATTGAGTGGTTATGCCACCATTTTTGCAGGATGTCTCAAATCATTTTGAGCATTTATAGCCGTTATGCTGTCCGAGTCATCCCAGGTTTCTAAATAGTCTGATGCATTTGCAAATCCTTTCTTTCCATTTCTGATATCCTTTTGGGTCAGATTAACCACACTAATGGTGAGTTGAGGTACTCCGTTACCTCGACATATATGTTGGAGCTATTACTATGACCCTAGGTGTTTTAGGGAGTCACCTAGTGATCTAGCCATGTTTTGTATTCCCAGTGTGTGATTCTGGCCATTATTCTCAAAAGCATCCCGTGATGCCATGTAGTGGTAGGTATTCTATTCCTGGGTTTTGAACCCGAGATTCACCCTACTTCATGTCGTTAGTATTTGCTAGTTCCCTTAAGATATTAATAACCTTTTCATTAGTCCTCGAGGTCCGTGGTATTTCCTTCTTCCAAATACTATGAACCACTTATGGCAGATGTTCTTTGAACCAAAAGCTCACGATCAGAGTACTCTTGAGGAGTTCTCCATCCATAATTGTGAATCTGCCAATCCTTCTTCTTCTGCATAGGTTATCTGAAGAAATATGTTGAACTTGTTCGACATACTAATCTATGCATCCACAACTCAAAAAGTTTTATGTTCCTTGAGTTGTCCCCCCCCCTTCAGTTATATTCCGACCTTCATCTATCAATTGATAGTAAGGAGTATTTGGCATTCGTGTTTATCAATGCCTATTACTCTAGTGGTCCTTCAAGCCATTCTATTCTAGAATGACTAGGAGAGACAAACTCCAGTACCTTATCCATATCTAGGATTGGGTCAAAGTAGTTGTATTCCATGGATCAAATGCCAACCCAACTTTTGCTCCGTTCTACCTTGGAGTGTTACCATATTTATGTCAAGAATGTCATGGGAATTGCACCACCTCTTATGAATTCTTGACGCAGTGATACTTATCACCATCATTATTCCTTCTTCGGTTTCGTGTTGTTGTAACCGGAATGCCGACAAGTGAACTGTGATGTGTGAAATCAATACTCCTAGCAACCCCGTTGCTTGGTAGTTAATGGACAATAAACTCATTCTTAGCGTGTTGGTTATTGAATCATCATTCTAAGATTGATCGTGCTACCTAGTCCTTATTTCCGGAGAACTATTCGATCAATGAGTTAGGATTGTGTCAAACCCTTGCTCTATTGGTCACATCGTCTTGCCTCGCAAAGCAAGATTGATCTCGAGCTTAGTAACATATCGGTGGTTCGTGAATTTCTGGATATCTTCTCGGAAGTGTTACCAGGTTGTCACCTGACCGCTATGATGAGTTCGTGATCAAGTTGGTTTCTTGTGAACCACTCCTTCTCCAAGGATCCGTGTTGGATACCCCTGAGCTAGTCGGTTAAGCTAAACAACAACTTGGAGAGTTGGAAGATAAAAGCTTGCCTAACTTAGTTCGTTCCAAAGGGATATCCTTGTGTTTGTGTGTGTGTGTTGAAGAAAGGTGATATCTTCATCAATTGGTCCTCGTGATCAGTTGTTGGATCTATTGCCTTGTCAAAACTTAGACTTGAGTATTGGCTATCGCCAAGTCAAATCAGAACCAACGATGTTCGTAATGTTGTCTTACTCGTGGTTGATCCCTCGAGCATACACCATTATATCTTTTGGACTGACCAATGCTATCACCGTGTTCACATGATGGTGGAAGTCCAGTGATATGAAAATTTCCGATGAGTTGTTGTTGAGCCCATCAGCAGCATTTTGTCTCCCCCATGATTCATGTTGAACCTCCAGCTAGTATTGAAAACTTTATAAGCATTATCTTCGTGTTTCGTTCATGAAGCATATGTTTGGATGAAAGAAGTGACTTCCTTTAATTCATGTGCATTTGATGCAAGTTGCCGCCGTGAATTAGAGGAAGTTTGTTTTGCCTCCTCTGGAATCATCCGAAATCATTCATGCATATGTGCGAAGTATTCTGTGGTTTGGAGACTTGCAACCTTCATTCTATATGTGTCCCTAGCACACCAAGCCACTGATTGATCTGTTCAAGGAGAAGAAGTTCCTTTTTAAGAGCTAACCCGAGCTTAATCAAGGACTACGTTATCCGCAATGATGGTTTCCCACCTGAACTCGGTAGTATTTTATTATAAGACTACTATGTGGTCATTCTTGTCTTGGACAACATGCTCACATGTGTGTAGCAGAACTAGCTCATGTTCTGGAGCTTACTACCGTAGTTCATTTCCCCAAGAGTCTCGCAACGTCATCTCGTCGATTTGTGTTGCAAACTTTCATTTTTCTTTCTAGACGTGATGAGTCTGGAATATCCTGACACCAACCAGATCTGAATCTCAGGCAAATATGATGGTTGGAACACACTCCAAGAACTATAATATTGGTCTCTCTGTAACCGGTAAAGTGGATGTCGTGGCCAACACACCCAGCCGGAAGACCTATTATTGTAGTATCTCGATTGAAGAAAGTTGGCCACCTTCCCGTGAGGATTTCGTCGGATTTACCTCCGCAGTTAATCCTTACGGATTCTTGTGCTCCCGAAGTCCGACCTCTTACCTGATGTCCTAGATACCAAACCATATCAATAAATGAGCTATCCTAGCACATCAAGGAGAACATTAGAAGCGGAGTGCTAAATGTCTCTCGATCGATTATCCAGATTTTGTTTCCTTGGCCTCGCTAAGGTGAAATCTGAGAAGTGTTATCTTTCTTTGCATCTGCATCTTCCACCATTATTCATCATGGTAGCATGTTGTGTTGCCAGGATCCTTGACACGGATATTGGCAGAACCTTGATGAATACGGAAATGCTCAAGTTCTTGAGAGCACGCTCAGGCACTAGGTTCTGACGTTGTCATTAACTGGAATGTGCCTCTGTCCTCGCAGTTGTTGATAGCCATCCAATTGGTGGAATCACCTTGCCGGTGAACCTTCTCCCCAGTTACTAGAATCATTCCCAACATTTTCATTTTGTTCCTAGCTTGCACCTCAGTAGTTGTTGTTCATGGTCATCTTCAAAAGTGGACTTACCATGGGTCCCATCCATTTCCAATGATAAGCTAGAAATCATCCATTGCGTTGTCTTCAACAAGGTAGTCCACATCATCGATTCTGGTCTGAGTATGTCATTCTTTCGAACTCCTTGAAATGACCATTTGTGATTGCCTTAGGCTGGTATAAAGAGTTTCAATGATCTTTGTATCAAAAGTAATTCTTTTTGCCACTTAAGGGAAATGCTCTACGAGTCACCTTTCCCTAAGGTGTCCCATTATGGAATCATGGCAATTACTTCCTCGCTACCTTGAAACCATGCATCATCCTACTCCAGCGTGGAATTGTTGCCTACCAATTTGAACCCTTGTCATCTATTACCTTCCATCTCTCTTGATGTGTGTTTTGAGTCTCAGCTCGAGAGATATTCCCACATCTCACCCAATAAGTTGACCGTGAGTTGTTCGATCTTCGAGAAGATTGATTCCTATAGAGTTTCTTCTGTCGTCATCGTGTTGGATGAAGATCCAGAAGGCAGACAAGATCAAATTGAAGCAAGGAATCGACGTCTTCGATGAGGGCAATCGGATCATGAAGATGGTGTTAGCTTTGTGTCCCCTCTGTCTTCTTACCTCACGTCTTGAATCTCGGGACGAGATTCTTGTTTTAGTGGGGGTGAGTTGTCACAGCCCTAGAAATCTTCTTGTAATTAGTGGCATTGCATCCATGCATCAATTTCAATTTCTTTTAATTTTGAAATGGGGGCTGATAAACCCTAGCAGCAAATGAAACTCAACTAGGGTCCAAATAAAAATCATTTCACTGAACCCAAAATGCCCCTCTAAAATGTTCATCATCTTTGGATTGGTCTTGAACCTCTGCCAAAAATATTGCACATTTTTCTAGGTCAATTGGGGGTCACTGAATTAAATCATACAGTATTTGCATTTGAGCATTTAAATCCTATAAAATATTTTAAATGCCCAAATAATCGCAAACTGAAATGTTTACTGTTGGAAATATTCCAAACAGTGGCCATAGTCAGCTGCATGATTTTTGGAAATGCTCAGGCATTTTTAATAAACCCAAACATAATTACAAAAAAATACAAAACAGAAATAAGAAAAGAGAGAGAGAAGGACTAACCTGGCGCTTACCTGAGGCCCACTTACCTGGTGGCCCAGCAGAATCGGCCAGCCCACCAGGGGCGCCTTGGTCTTCTTCCACCTCTGCCAGTAGGCAGAGGCATGTCGACGCGCGCGCGATCGCCGTGGCCAGCTCCCTGCCTGCTTCCTCCTTCCCCGAACCCATTCGAGCGCCACGGAGACTCCCAGCACCACACGACACCTCTCCCCTCTCTCCCCTGGACCCCTTTCCCTCCTCCGCTCTCCGTGTGGCACCACCGAACACACCCGCCGCCGCCGACGAGCACCACCACGGCCACCGGCCCTCCCTCGCCCATCCATTGTGTCTGGAAGAACCGCAGCAACTCCGTCTTCCTCATCGTCGACGTACTCAAGCTCGGACGCCCCGTGGAGCCGCCTCCGCCCTCATCTTCCTCCTCGGGCAACCGAGATCGCCGCCGTGATTTCGTCGCCTCCGAGCCGCCCCCAAGCACGCTGAGCTCCTCAGCGACCTCCCAGTGAGCTTCGACGCATTCCCCCTCTTTTTCCCGCGTCTTCCCCGACCTCTAGCCGCGGTTCCGTCAAGGCCGATACTCACCACCGCCTGAGCTCAACGTCGGCGTGGCTCCGGTGACCAATTGGTCCCGGGCGTGCGTATGTTACGCTCAAGGCATCGCGTGCTGCATCTTCAGCATGCTAGCTCGCTCACTTGGGCACCGCAGCCGCGTCCCCGCACCTGCCGAACTCCGGCCCCCGCCCGGGTCGTCACCACTGCTGCTACACGCTGCCCCGGCACCGCCTATGGCCACCAATCGAACCGCCTCATCGCGCCGCAGCCGTAGAGGCCAGCCCCGCTTGCTCCCGTCGCCGGAAACGGCCGGGAGGGCAACTCTGGTGCCCTCTGCTAGCGCCGGCGATTAACCCCGGCGACTGCTGACGTGGCGTCGAAATTATGGCCTAATCACGTTTAGTTTAATCACCTCAGCCACTGACAATAGGGACCCACCGACTAAATAACCTCGGGTTAAGTTTAGATTAGACTTAATCTAAACACAGTGGCCCCACGCGTCGACGTTGACCACGCTGACGTGGTAGTTGACTGGCCCCACCTGTCTATGAGACAAACTGGCACTGGGTCACTGACCAGTGGGTCCCACTGGTCAGGTTTGACCTGGACCGCGCCTGTTGACCGCTGACATCATAGTGACGCAGTGCTGACGCAATAAACTATTTTCTGGGTCTAATTTAAATCAGGAAATTCCAGAAATTGCCCAAAACTTCTAAAAATCATAGAAATTCAACCGTAACTCCAAATGAAATAATTTATATATGAAAAATGATCAGAAAAATTCAAGGAATCCATCTGTACCATTTTCATGCATGTTTGAGCAAGTTAATCTCACTGTGTAGGATGAAACATGATTAGGGCAAATTTCATAATAGATTTGGAGTTGGAATTTGATATAGTTTTGAATTCCACTTCAATTAAAATGACTTTCTGTTGCATTAGCCCAAAACACATTCATATTACCATGTCATGATCATGCATCATATTGTTGCATTGCATTGATTGTGTCCTTCTCTGTTTGCCGGTAACCGTCCCCTCTCAGTCGACGATGTTCCCGACGATGTGATCGATGACACCGATGAAGAGCTATATTATCTTCAGAAGTGTCAGGCAAGCAAAACCCCCTTGTTCATTCCGATACAATCCCACTCTCTTGCTCCTGCTCTCTTTTACTGCATTAAGGACAACGCCGTTTCAACTGTTACATGCTGCGGTAGCTGAACCCCTATCCTCTGCATGACCTGTCATTGCCACAGTAAATAGATGAAACCCACTAGCATGAGTAGGAGTTGTTTGAGCCCTGATGTGCCTACTCATTCATGTTGTTGTCATGCCTTCTACTGCTTAGAGTTGGGTCAGGTCTGATTCATCGGGGATGAATTGGAATGGTGTTGAACATGTCCTACGGTGTGTGAGATAAGTGTGTGAACACGATTTGGTAAAGGTAGCGGTGAGAGGCCATGTAGGAGTACATGGTGGGTTGTCTCATTGCAGCCGTCCTCAGGAACTGAGTTCTGTGTTTGTGATCCATGAACAATTACTACCACACATTGGGCTCCGGGCGCTCCAAGCTCTCTCGACTTATTAATCAACTCGATCTCTGTCCAGGAGTTGCAATTAGTTTCTGGTGTTTGTAGGTAGTGTTAGTAGTCTACCAAGTGGCACCCGGTACAGGTGGGCTTGGGACAGACTAGGCACAGTGGCCCGGTGTACCAAGTGGCACCCGGATGGTGGGCTTGGGAACCCTGTACACATCGTTTGGGGCCGTGAGCGACACCCCGGCCGGATCTCCTTGCGGATGGAACCCGAATAGGCGATAAACCTGGACTAGAGACTTGTTGGTTAGTCAGGTCGTGGCCGACACCCTCGCCCGGCTTCCGCTTGAAGGTTGCCGAGGTACATGACGTGTACAGGGCGATAAGTGGCGAGAGCGTGTGTGAAGAAGTACACCCCTGCAGGGTTATCATTATCTATTCGAATAGCCGGATTCCTCGGATATGGAAACTTGGACCCCTTGCATAGTTCATAGACAAGTGAAAGTGGATACTCTAAAACTCGCAAGATAAGCGTGAGTGCTATGGATGGCCTTCTCGTAGGGAGACGGGAGCGGATCCATAGTGGTGTATTGATATGGTGAACATGTGGACTCGTGTGCACCACCTCAGAAGAGTTGCTTGCAGTCGTAGTTTAGGATAGCCACCGAGTCAAAGCTGGCTTGCTGCAGTTAAACTCCACCACCCCCTTTGTTGACACCGATGCATATGTAGATAGTTCTGATGTAAGTCTTGCTGGGTACATTTGTACTCACGTTTGCTTAATTTATGTTTTGCAGAGAGACTTCAGTCCCGCTAGTAGTTCCCCTTGGACTTCGATGTTTAGCTTGTTACCTCAGCTACGATCTTGTGCCCTTAGCAGGATCTGGTAGATAGTTAGGCTTCTCAGCCTTCTTCATTTGTAGTTGTCTATACTCAGACAAGTTAAGCTTCCGCATGTGCTTGTTGCTTGTGTGCCCTGTATGTTGGGTCATGAGACCCATGTTTGTAATATCTCGCTCTTCGGAGCCTAATGAATAGATACTTGAGTCGTAGAGTCTTGTTGTGATGCCATGTTGTATGTACTCATATCGGGCATATTGTGTGTATGATTGAAATGCTTGGTATGAGTGGGATCTGACAATCTAGTTGTTTATCCTTGGCAGCCTATCATATGGGGAAATGTAGTCTAGTGCTTTCTGAGCGATAGTAGTCGCTACAGCCCGGTTCACCGGAGTCCTGTTAGCCCAGCACTACTGCTCAGGACACTTGACTGGCCGGCATGTGTTTCTCTTCGTTCCTGTGTCTGTCCCTTCGGGGAAATGTCATGCGGTGACATCCGGAGTCCTGCCTAGCCTGCTACAGCCCGGGTTACCGGAGTCCTGTTAGCCCAGTGCTACAGCCCGGATTCACACGTTGTTGACCGACATGCTCGAGGTTGATTCATGTATGCCTGTCCCCATGGGTTAGTGCCGCTTTGGGTTCACGACTAGCCATGTCGGCCCGGGTTCTCTGTCATATGGATGCTAGCGACACCATTATATACGTGAGCCAAAAGGCACAAACGGTCCTGGGCCATGGTAAGGCGACACCCGTGGGATACCGTGCGTGAGGCCGCAAAGTGATTAGACGTGTTACCGGCTAGATCGATGTGACTTGGAATCGGGGTCCTGACAAACCCCTACCCCACTAACCCTAGACACCCACTCCTCCACACTCACCCCCACGACCCCCCTCGCCCCTTCCCCTCTCCCGATCTAGCCGGCGCCCCGCCCCTGGCGCTGCCACCTCACCAGCGCCGCCCATCCTGGTATCCTTCCTCTCCCTCCACCACGCCAACATCCCCACTGCCCGCCGGCCCCGGTCATCCCCGCCGACATCGCCGGATCCGCCTCCTATCGTCGTCCTCGCGCCACCGCCTTGCGGAAGCTCTGGCCATGGCCGCACCCGCCTCGTCCTCGGCGTCCGTGTCGCGCCAAGCCACCTACTCGCCGGAGAGGGGACAGATCCTAGAATCCTCGTCGCGGATCCGGCCTCCCTCGCCTTGCTCCCCTCGCTGAAGTGCCCTCGTCGACCGGCATCCCCCTCCTGCGACACCGTCGGACAACGCCGCTACCTCGCCGTCGATCCTCTCACCTCCGGCACCCCCGGCTCCCCTGAGCCCCCTGCCAGCCCTCTGTGAGCCCCCCCCCCACATCCTCCCAGCTTCCCTTGAGCTCTGGCTCCCCCACTAGCTAGCCCCGCTACCGCGTCCGAGAACTCATCGCTGCCGTTTGACTCTCCACCATGGCCACAGCCCAAAGGACTCGCGACCGAGCTTTTGCCTCATGTTCCCAGACTCCCCACAAACCATCTGATGCCCTTTGGCCGCCTCGCCATATGCTGCAACCTTGAAACCAAGCTCGCCGAGATCCGGCCATCACCATTGCTCGTCATCGGCGTCGCTTGGGACCTCTCTCACTCCCACCCGTAGCATCGTTGGACGCGGGACTTCACGCGCGTTCGAACGCGACCAGCGACGCCCGTTTTGGTGGCTTGTAACCGAGTTCCGGTGACATCCCGTGCGTCGTCGCCATGTTTTGGTCGCCGGCGACCAAACGTCGGCGCTGCTGACGTGTCCGCTTAACCCAGCCACTTATGACGCCAGTGCCACCAACTGCCGGGAGCCGCCTAATCACAACTTAAGTAAACTGGCTAATTAACTAACCTAAATACTCCCTGACACATGGGGACCAGCCCCCATAACGTTTAAAAAAGAAAAATAAATAATAAATATAATAATTAAAATATGAATTAATTAACTTAATTAACTTAATTAAATCACATTAGATTAACCTAATCATTTAGTTAAAGCTGATTAACCCTGTTAAATTACTATGAGTCAATGACATGCGGGACCCACCGTCAGATTGACCCAGTCAACACCTGTTGGCTGCTGACGTCAGCATGATATCATGCTGATGTCATAAATCCCATTTCGAATTAAAATAATTATATAAATGCTAAAAATGATTTAAATCTTTTAAAATCAATATAAAATAAATCGTAGTTCGGATGGAAAACTTTGGACATAAAAGTTCCTTAGAACGACGATACGAATCTGAATACACAGCTCGTTTGTGTTGGGGAACGTAGTAATTTCGAAAATTTTCCTACGCACACGCAAGATCATGGTGATGCATAGCAACGAGGGGGAGAGTATTGTCTACGTACCAACGCAGACTGACTGCGGAAGCGATCTCACAACATAGAGGAAGTAGTCGTACGTCTTCTTCCCGATCCGACCGATCCAAGCACCGTTACTCCGGCACCTCCGAGTTCTTAGCACACGTTCAGCTCGATGACGATCCTCGGGCTCCGATCCAGCAAAGCGTCGAGGAAGAGCACCTTTATAATCACCCAGTTATGTTGTGACGTTTGGTAGCACACAAGGTGTTCCTCCGGTAAACGGGAGTTGCATAATCTCATAGTCATAGGAACATGTATAAGTTATGAAGAAAGCAATAGCAACAAACTAAACAATCAAGTGCTAAGCTAACGGAATGGGTCAAGTCAATCACATCATTCTCCTAATGATGTGATCCCGTTAATCAAATGATAACTCATGTCTATGGTTAGGAAACATAACCATCTTTGATTAACGAGCTAGTCAAGTAGAGGCATACTAGTGACATTCTGTTGGTCTATGTATTCACACATGTATTATGTTTCCGGTTAATACAATTCTAGCATGAATAATAAACATTTATCATGATATAAGGAAATAAATAATAACTTTATTATTGCCTCTAGGGCATATTTCCTTCAGTCTCCCACTTGCACTAGAGTCAATAATCTAGTTCACATCGCCATGTGATTTAACAGCAATAGTTCACATCACCATGTGATTAACACCCATAGTTCACATCGTCATGTGACCAACACTCAAAGGGTTTACTAGAGTCAGTAATCTAGTTCACATCTCTATGTGATTAACACCCAAAGAGTACCAAGGTGTGATCATGTTTTGCTTGTGAGATAATTTTAGTCAACGGGTCTGTCACATTCAGATCCGTAAGTATTTTGCTATGTCTACAATGCTCTACACGGAGCTACTCTAGCTAATTGCTCCCACTTTCAATATGTATCCAGATTGAGACTTTAGATTCATCTGGATCAGTGTCAAAAACTTGCATCGACGTAACCCTTTACGACAAACCTTTTTGTCACGTCCATAATCGAGAAACATATCCTTATTTCACTAAGGATAATTCTGACCGCTGTCCAGTGATCTACTCCTAGATCACTATTGTACTCCCTTGCCAAATCAGTGCAGGGTATACAATAGATCTGGTACACAGCATGGCATACTTTATAGAACCTATGAATGAGGCATAGGGAATGACTCTCATTCTCTTTCTATCTTCTGCCGTGGTCGGGCTTTGAGTCTTTACTCAACTTCACACCTTGTAACACAGGCAAGAAACTTTTTCTTTGACTGTTCCATTTTGAACTACTTCAAAATCTTGTCAAGGTATGTACTTATTGAAAAACTTATCAAGCGTCTTGATCTATCTCTATAGATCTTGAAGCTCAATATGTAAGCAGCTTTATCGAAGTCTTTCTTTGAAAAACTCCTTTCAAACACTCCTTTATGCTTTACAGAATAATTCTACATTATTTCCGATCAACAATATGTCATTCACATATACTTATCAGAAATGCTGTAGTGCTCCCACTCACTTTCTTGTAAATACAGGCTTCACTGCAAGTCTGTATAAAACTATATGCTTTGATCAACTCATCAAAGCGTATATTCCAACTCCGAGATGCTTGCACCAGTCCACAGATGGATCGCTGGAGCTTTCACATTTTGTTAGCACCTTTCGGATTGACAAAACCTTCTGTTGCATCATATACAACTCTTCTTTAATAAATCCATTAAGGAATGCAGTTTTGTTTATCCATTTGCCAGATTTCATAAAATGCGGCAATTACTAATATGATTCGGACAGACTCAAGCATAGATACGAGTGAGAAGCTCTCATCGTAGTCAACACCTTTGAACTTTGTCGAAAACATTTTTGCGACAATTCTAGCATTGTGGATAGTAACACTACTATCAGCGTCCGTCTTCCTCTTGAAGATCCATTTATTTTCTATGGCTTGTCGATCATCGGGCAAGTCAACCAAAGTCCATACTTTGTTTTCATACATGAATCCCATCTCAGATTTCATGGCCTCAAGCCATTTTGCGGAATCTGGGCTCATCATCGCTTCCTCATAGTTCGCAAGTTTATCATGGTCTAGTAACATGACTTCCAGAACAGGATTACCGTACCACTCTGGTGCGGATCTCACTCTGGTTTACCTACGAGATTCGGTAGTAACTTGATCTGAAGTCACATGATCATCATCATTAGCTTCCTCACTAATTGGTATAGGTGTCACAGAAACAGTTTTCTGTGATGTACTACTTTCCAATAAGGGAGAAGGTACAATTACCTTATCAAGTTTTCTACTTTCCTCCCACTCACTTCTTTCGAGAGAAACTCCTTCTTTAGAAAAACTCCGAATTTAGCAACAAAAGTCTTGCCTTCGGATCTGTGATAGAAGGTGTACCCAACTGTCTCCTTTGGGTATCCTATGAAGACATATTTCTCCGATTTGAGTTTGAGCTTATCGAGATGAAACTTTTTCACATAAGCATCGCAACTCCAAACTTTAAGAAACGACAGCTTAGGTTTCTTGCCAAACCCTAGTTCACATGGTGTCGTCTCAACGGATTTAGATGGTGCCCTATTTAACGTGAATGCAGCTGTCTCTAATGCATAACCCCAAAACGATAGTGGTAGATCGGTAAGATACATCATAGATTGTACTATATCCAATAAAGTACGGTTATGACGTTCGGACAAACCATTATGCTGTGGTGTTCCAGGTGGCGTGCGTAGTGAAACTATTTCACATTGTTTTAACTGAAGACCAAACTCGTAACTCAAATATTTTACCTCTGCGATCATATCGTAGAAACTTTTATTTTCTTGTCACAATGATTTTCCACTTCACTCTGAAATTCTTTGAACTGTTCAAATGTTTCAGACTTATGTTTCATCAATTAGATATCCCCATATCTGCTCAAATCATCTTGTGAAGGTCAGAAAATAATGATACCTGTTGCAAGCCTTAAATATTCATCGGACCACATACATCAGTATGTATGATTTCCAACAAATCTGTTGCTTGCTTCATTGTTCCGGAGAACGGCGTTTTAGTCATCTTGCCCATAAGGCATGATTCGCAAGCATCAAGTGATTCATAATCAAGTGATTCCAAAAGCCCATCAGCATGGAGTTTCTTCATGCGCTTTATACCAATATGACCTAAACGGCAGTGCCACAAATAAGTTGCACTATCATTATTAACTTTGCATCTTTTGGTTTCAATATTATGAATATGTGTATCACTACGATCGAGATCCAACGAACTTGTTTCATTGGGTGTATGACCATCGAAGGTTTTATTCATGTAAACAGAACAACAATTATTCTCTGACTTTAATGAATAACCATATTGCAATAAACATGATCAAATCATATTCATGCTCAACGCAAAAACTAAATAACACTTATTTAAGTTCAACACTAATCCCGAAAGTATTGGGGAGTGTGCGATGATGATCATATCAATCTTGGAACTACTTCCAACACCCATCGTCACTTCACCCTTAACTAGTCTCTGTTTATTCTGCAACTCCTGTTTCGAGTTACTACTCTTAGCAACTGAACCAATATCAAATACCGAAGGGTTGCTATAAACACTAGTAAAGCACACATCAATAACATGTATATCAAATATACTTTTGTTCACTTTGCCATCCTTCTTATCCGCCAAATACTTGGGGCAGTTCCGCTTCCAGTGACTAGTCCCTTTGCAGTAGAAGCACTTAGTCTCAGGCTTAGGATTAGACTTGGGCTTCTTCACTTGAGCAGCAACTTGCTTGCCGTTTCTTCTTGAAGTTCCCCTTCTTCCCTTTGCCCTTTTCTTGAAACTAGTGGTCTTGTCAACCATCAACACTTGATGTTTTTCTTGATTTCTACCTTCGTTGATTTCAGCATCACGAAGAGCTTGGGAGTTGTTTCTGTTATCCCTTGCATATTATAGCTCATCACGAAGTTCTACTAACTTGGTGATGATGACTAGAGAATTCTGTCAATCACTATCTTATCTGGAAGATTAACTCCCACTTGATTCAAGCGATTGTAGTACCCAGACAATCTGAGCACATGCTCACTGGTTGAGCGATTCTCCTCCATCTTTTAGCTATAGAACTTGTTGGAGACTTCATATCTCTCAACTCGGGTATTTGCTTGAAATATTAACTTCAACTCCTGGAACGTCTCATATGGTCCATGACGTTCAAAACGTCTTTGAAGTCCCGATTCTAAGCCATTAAGCATGGTGCACTAAACTATCAAGTAGTCATCATATTGAGCTAGCCAAACGTTCATAACGTCTATATCTGCTCCTGCAATAGGTCTGTCACCTAGCGGTGCATCAAGGACATAATTCTTCTGTGCAGCAATGAGGATAAACCTCAGATCACGGATCCAATCCGCATCATTGCTACTAACATCTTTCAACACAATTTTCTCTAGGAACATATCAAAAATAAACACAGGGAAGCAACAACGCGAGCTATTGATCTACAACATAATTTGCAAAATACTACCAGGACTAATTCCTGATAAATTTAAGTTCAATTTAATCATATTACTTAAGAACTCCCACTTAGATAGACATCCCTCTAATCCTCTAAGTGATCACGTGATCCAAATCAACTAAACCATAACCGATCATCACGTGAGATGGAGTAGTTTTCAATGGTGAACATCATCATGTTGATCATATCTACTATATGATTCACGCTCGACCTTTCGGTCTATGTGTTCCGAGGCCATATCTGCATATGCTAGGCTCGTCAAGTTTAACCTGAGTATTCTGCGTGTGCAAAACTGGCTTGCACCCGTTGTAGATGGACGTAGAGCTTATCACACCCGATCATCACGTGGTGTCTGGGCACGACGAACTTTGGCAATGGTGCATACTCAGGGAGAACACTTCTTGATAATTTAGTGAGAGATCATCTTATAATGCTACCGTCAATCAAAGCAAGATAAGATGCATAAAAGGATAAACATCACATGCAATCAATATAAGTGATATGATATGGCCATCATCATCTTGTGCTTGTGATCTCCATCTCCGAAGCACCGTCATGATCACCATCGTCACCGGCGCGACACCTTGATCTCCATCGTAGCATCGTTGTCGTCTCGCCAATCTTATGCTTCCACGACTATCACTACCGCTTAGTAATAAAGTAAAGCATTACATCGCGATTGCATTGCATACAATAAAGCGACAACCATATGGCTCCTGCCAGTTGCCGATAACTCGGTTACAAAACATGATCATCTCATACAATAAAATTAGCATCATGCCTTGACCATATCACATCACAACATGCCCTGCAAAAACAAGTTAGACGTCCTCTACTTTGTTGTTGCAAGTTTTACGTGGCTGCTACGGGCTTAAGTAAGAACTCATCTCACCTACGCATCAAAACCACAACGATAGTTCGTCAAATAGACTCCGTTTTAACCTTCTCAAGGACCGGGCGTAGTCACACTTGGTTCAACTAAAGTTGGAGAGACAGTCTTCCGCAAGCCATCTATGTGCAAAGCACGTCGAGGGAACCGGTCTCGCGTAAGAGTACGCGTAAGGTTGGTCCGCATCGTCTCGTCCAACAATACCGCCGAACCAAAGTATGACATGCTGGTAGGCAGTATGACTTGTATCGCCCACAACTCACTTGTGTTCTACTCGTGCAAATAACATCAAACCATAAAACCTAGGCTCGGATGCCACTGTTGGGGAACATAGTAATTTCGAAAATTTTCCTACGCACACGCAAGATCATGGTGATGCATAGCAATGAGGGGGAGAGTATTGTCTACGTACCAACGCAGACCGACTGCGGAAGCGATCTCACAACATAGAGGAAGTAGTCGTACGTCTTCTTCCCGATCCGACCGATCCAAGCACCGTTACTCCGGCACCTCCGAGTTCTTAGCACACGTTCAGCTCGATGACGATCCTCGGGCTCCGATCCAGCAAAGCGTCGAGGAAGAGTTCCGTCAGCACAACGGCGTGGTGACGATCTTGATGTACTACCGACGCAGGGCTTCGCCTAAGCTCTACAACGATATGACCGAGGTGGAATTTGGTGGCAGGGGGCACCGCACACGGCTAAGGAACGATCAACAATGATCAACTTGTGTGTCTATGGGGTGCCCCTGCCCCTGTATATAAAGGATGGAGGAGGAGGAGGCCGGCCAAGGCATAGGGTGCGGCCAGGATGGGAGTCCTACTAGGACTCCAAGTCCTAGTAGGAGTCCACCAAAAGGGGAGGAAGGGAGAAGGAATAGGAGGAGAAGGAGAGGTGGCCGGCCCCCTTTTCCCTAGTCCAATTCGGACCAAAGGGGAGGGGGGCGCAGCAGCCTTTTCCTCTTCCCACTAAAGCTCATCAAGGCCCATTACTCTTCCCCGTATTCCCGTAACTCCCCGGTACCTCCGAAAATACCCGAATCACTCGGAACCTTTCCGATGTCCGAATATAGTCGTCCAATATATCGATCTTTACGTCTCGACCATTTCGAGACTCCTCGTCATGTCCCCGATCTCATCCGGGACTCCGAACTCCTTCGGTACATCAAAACTCATAAACTCATAATATAACTGTCATCGAAACCTTAAGCGTGCGGACCCTACGGTTCGAGAATAATGTAGACATGACCGAGACACGTCTCCGGTCAATAACCAATAGCGGGACCTGGATGCCCATATTGGCTCCTACATATTCTACGAAGATCTTTATCGGTCAGACCGCATAACAACATACGTTGTTCCCTTTGTCATCGGTATGTTACTTGCCCGAGATTCGATCGTCGGTATCCAATACCTAGTTCAATCTCGTTACTGGCAAGTCTCTTTACTCGTTCCGTAATACATCATCTCATAACTAACATCTTAGTTATTATGCTTGCAAGGCTTATGTGATGTGTATTACCGAGAGGGCCCAGAGATACCTCTCCGACAATCGGAGTGACAAACCCTAATCTCGAAATACGCCAACCCAACATCTACCATTGGAGACACCTGTAGTACTCCTTTATAATCACCCAGTTATGTTGTGACGTTTGGTAGTACCCAAAGTGTTCCTCTGGTAAACGGGAGTTGCATAATCTCATAGTTATAGGAACATGTATAAGTCATGAAGAAAGCAATAGCATCATACTAAACGATCGGGTGCTAAGCTAATGGAATGGGTCATGTCAATCAGATCATTCAACTAATGATGCGACCTCGTTAATCAAATAACAACTCCTTGTTCATGGTTAGGAAACATAACCATCTTTGATTAACGAGCTAGTCAAGTAGAGGCATACTAGTGACACTCTGTTTGTCTATGTATTCACACATGTATTATGTTTCCGGTTAATACAATTCTAGCATGAATAATAAACATTTATCATGATATAAGGAAATAAATAATAACTTTATTATTGCCTCTAGGGCATATTTCCTTCAGTTTGTCCGCCACACATCCCTAGAATAGCAAACACACAACTTCCTCCCTCCGGTTCATCTGTCCGAAAACACGAAACACCGGGAATACTTTCCCGGATGTTTTCCCCCTTCACTGGTACCACCTCGTACCACGTTAGGGCACACCTAGCATCACGCTTTGTCATGTCATGCATCATCATGCATTTGTCTGCATTATATTTATTGTTTCTCCCCCCTCTTCTCTCGCTAGACACCGAGACCGACGCCGTTGCTACCCAGTACGACTACGGTGTTGACGACCCCTCTCTCTTGCCAGAGCAACCAGGCAAGCCCCCCCCCTTGATCACCAGATATCGCCTACTCTTCTCTCTACTGCTTGCATTAGAGTAGTGTAGCATGTTACTGCTTTCCGTTATTCCTATGTTGATGCATAGCCTGTCCTTGCTACTACTGTTGTTACCTTTACCTGCAATCCTAATGCTTAGTATAGGATGCTAGTTTATCATCAGTGGCCCTACATTCTTGTCCGTCTGCCATGCTATACTATCGGGCCGTGATCACTCGAGAGGTGATCACGGGTATACACTATATACTTTATACATTATACATGTGATGACTAAAGTCGGGTTGGCTCGAGGAGTACCCGCGGTTGATTCACGAATTGTGGGCTGGAAGGATATACTTTCCCGACAGCCCTCTATGTGGATCTTTGTGGCGAAGCGACAGGGCAGGTTGATACCACCTAGGAGAGAGGTGGGCCTGGCCCTGGTCGGCGTTCGCGGTCATTTCAAAATAGCACGCTTAACGAGTTCTTGGTATTTGATCTGAGTCTGACTACTGGCCTATACGCACTAACCATCTACGCGGGGACAGTTATGGGCACTCGACGTCGTGGTATCAGCCGAAGCCTTCATGACGTCAGCGACTGAGCGGCGCGCGCCGGATTGGAATGTAAGCCTGCTCTTGTATTAAGGGGGCTAGTTCTACTTCTGGCCGCCCATGCAACGTGTAGGTGTGCAATGGGTGATGGGCCTAGACCCCTGCGCCATAGGATTTAGACCGGCGTGCTGACCTCTCTGTTGTGCCTAGGTAGGGCTGCGACGTGTTGATCTTCCGAGGCCGGGCATGACCCAGAAAAGTGTGTCCGGCCAAATGGGATCGAGCATGTTGGGTTATGTGGTGCACCCCTGCAGGGAAGTTAATCTATTCAAATAGTCGTGATCTTCGGTAACAGGACGACTTGGAGTTGTACCTTGACCTTATGACAACTAGAACTGGTTACTTCATAAAACACACCCTTCCAAGTGCCAGATACAACCCGGTGATCGCTCTCTAATAGGGCGACGAACAGAGGATCGCCGGGTAGGTTTATGCTATGCGATGCTACTTGGAGGACTTCAGTCTACTCTCTTCTACATGCTGCAAGACGGAGGCTGCCAGAAGCGTAGTCTTCGACAGGATTATTTATCCCCCTCTTATTCTGGCTTTCTGCAGTTCAGTCCACTGATATGGCCCTTTACACATGTACCCATGCATATGTAGTGTAGCTCCTTGCTTGCGAGTACTTTGGATGAGTACTCACGGTTGCTTTTCTCCCTCTTTTCCCCCTTTCCCTTCTACCTGGTTGTCGCAACCAGATGTTGGAGCCCAAGAGCCAGACGCCACAGTCGATGATGACTACTACTACTCGGGAGGTGCCTACTACTACGTGCAGCCCGCTGGCGGCGACCAGGAGTAGTTTAGGAGGATCCCAGGCAGGAGGCCTGCACCTCTTTCGATCTGTATCCCAGTTTGTGCTAGCCTTCTTAAGGCAAACTTGTTTAACTTATGTCTGTACTCAGATATTGTTGCTTCCGCTGACTCGTCTATGATCGAGCTCTTGTATTCGAGCCCTCGAGGCCCCTGGCTTGTAATATGATGCTTGTATTACTTATTTTTATTTGTGGAGTTGTGTTGTGATATCTTCCCGTGAGTCCCTGATCTTGATCGTACATGTTTGCGTGTATGATTAGTGTACGGTCAAATCGGGGGCGTCACACTCATACCTCCCTCGTTTCTTTCCCGACGTGCACTCCAAGTCTCCTGTATTGCTTTCCTTCCAAAAATAACTTTTCCGAAGGTTTCATTCCGTTTGGACTCCGTTTGATATTCCTTTTCCGCGAAACACTGAAACAAGGGAAAAACAGAAACTGGCACTGGGCTCTGGGTCAATAGGTTAGTCCCAAAAGTAATATAAAAGTGCATAGTAAAGCCCAATAAACATCCAAGATGGATAATATAATAGCATGAATACTTCATAAATTATAGATACGTTGGAGACGTATCAGCATCCACAAGCTTAATTCCTGCTCGTCCTAAATGATAAAAGAAATAATTTATGAAGTGTGAATGCTAGCAGGTGCACAAGTTTGATCAATGATAATTTCAATCACTTTTTCTAGCATCATTATATCATAACAATGTTCATCTCATAAAGCTTCTCATGATCAAATAATAAGCTATTCACATGTTAAAGTATAGATCATAAACTTTCCTGAAAACTAACAAACCATGTTATCAGTCATCAAACAATTACAATTCATCTTATTTTCAGGAAGAGTCTATGTCAGAGCTTTGATATAGCAAACCCCACATACTCAACTATCATGTAGTCTTTCACAATTGCTAACACTCACGCGATATTTATGGGTTCAAAGTTTTAATCAGACACAGAAAAAGATAGGGGCTTGTAGATTCGCCTCCCAACCTTTTACCTCAAGGGTAATGTCAACAATAATAGTTCATGATGTCTCACAAAAGGAAAGGTGAAGATCACCATGACTCTTGCATAAGGGCAGAAGTTAAAAGTAAAGATAGGCCCTTCGCAGAGGTAAGCAGAGGTTGTCATGCGCTTTTATAGTTGGATGCATAAAATCTTAATGCAAAAGAATGGTCACTTTATTGTCCCCTGTGATAGGGACCTTTATTATGCAGTCCATCGCCTTTATTGCTTCCATATCACAAGATCGTATAAAGCTTATTTTCTCCACACTAAAAGATCATACATATTTAGAGAGCAATTTTTATCGCATGCACCGATGACAACTTACTTGAAGGATCTTACTCAATCCATAGGTAGGTATGGTGGACTCTCATGGCAATATTGGTCTAAGGGATGTTTGGAAGCACAAGTAGTATCTCTACTTGGTGCGAAGAATTTGGCTAGCATGAGGGGAAAAGGCAAGCTCAACATGTTGGATGATTGTAACACCCTCGATGCGGCTATATCTCCCACGTGTCGAAGCACGACTTAGAGGCATAACCGCATTGAAAGCAATATAGCAAGTGAGGTAATCTTCACGCAACCCATGTAATACATAAGGGAAAGAGATACATAGTTGGCTTACAATCGCCACTTCACACAATACATGAATAAAGCATTACATCATCCAAATACAATCAAGGTCTGACTACGGAACCAAAATAAAAGAAGAACCCCAAAAGCGACAAGGTCCCTGATCGACCCCAACTGGGCTCCACTACTGATCAACTAGAACGGAACAACACAAAGGATAAGATCTTGATCGAGCTCCTCCTTGAGCTTGGTTGCGTCACCTGCTTGGTAACATCAGCACCTGCAAACTGGTTTTGAAAGTATCTGTGAGCCATGGGGACTCAGCAATCTCACACCCTTGCGATCAAGACTATTTAAGCTTATGGGTAAGGTAAAAGATATGAGGTGGAGCTGCAGCAAGCGACTAGCATATATGGTGGCTAACATACGCAAATGAGAGTGAGAAGAGAAGGCAAAGCACGAACGAGAAACTATGATCAAGAAGTGATCCTAGAACAACCTACGTCAAGCATAACTCCAACACCGTGTTCACTTCCCGGACTCCGCTGGAAAGAGACCATCACGGTTACACACGCGGTTGATGTATTTTATTTAAGGTCAACTTCAGGTTTTCTACAACCGGACATTAACAAATTCCCATCTGCCCATAACCGCGGGCACGGCTTTCGAAAGTTCAAATCCCTGCAGGGGTGTCCCAACTTAGCCCATCACAAGCTCTCACGGTCAATGAAGGATATTCCTTCTAGCGGGAATACCCGATCAGACTCGGAATCCCGGTTACAAGACATCCTCGACAATGGTAAAACAAGTCCAGCAAGACCGCCCGATGTGCCGACATCCTGATGGGAGCTGCACATATCTCGTTCTCAGGGCAACACCGGATGAACACTACGTACAGCTAAAACCAGCCCTCAAGTTTCCCCGAGGTGGCGCCGCAAGTGGCTCCGTTTCGGACCAACACTTAGACAAGCACTGGCCCCAGGGGGGGGGGGGTTAAAATAAAGATGACCCTCGGGATGCGCGACTCCCAAGGGAAAAAGGCTAGGTGGTGAATGGTAAAACCAAGGTTGGGCCTTGCTGGAGGAGTTTTATTCAAGGCGAACTGTCAAGGGGTACCCATTATAACCCAACCGCATAAGGAACGCAAAATCCGGGAACATAACACCGATATGACGGAAACTAGGGCGGCAAGAGTGGAACAAAACACCAGGCATAAGGCCGAGCCTTCCACCCTTTACCAAGTATATAGATGCATTAATTAAATAAGATATATTGTGATATCCAACAAGTAAACATATTCCAACAAGGAACAACATCTCCATGTTCCAACAAGGAACAAACATCAATCTTCACCTGCAACTAACAACTCTATAAGAGGGGCTGAGCAAAGCGGTAACATAGCCAATCAACGGTTTGCTAGGACAAGGTGGGTTAGAGGCTTGGCCCAACAATATAGGGGGCATGAAAAGCAAGTGCTAGGTATCGCAGCATAGGCATAGCAAAAGAGC
Organism: Triticum monococcum; assembly: GCA_034509565.1. Classification (NCBI taxonomy): domain Eukaryota; kingdom Viridiplantae; phylum Streptophyta; class Magnoliopsida; order Poales; family Poaceae; genus Triticum; species Triticum monococcum. Next base: position 749,333,241 of record CM067843.1, on the reverse strand, counting down.
GAGCATCTAGCAAAGCAAAGATAGAAGTGATTTCGATGGTATGGTCATCTTGCCTGTGATCCCGCAAGGAAGAAGAACGAGTCCATGAAGAAGACAAACGGATGTAGACGAATGGGTCCTCACAAATGCGACGTTACCGGAACCAACCCGAAGAAGCAAACACCAGAAAGAAGCACACAACATAGTAAACAACCAACACATGAACATGGTATGATATGAGGGATGCGATATGCGATGCATATGCATGATTTCACAAGGAATGATTGAACCTGGCCTTAACTTGGAAATCCAAGTGTGCCACTGGAAAGGTGAGGTGATTTCGGTTGAAATCGATATAAAGATCACCGGAATCGGAGACACGGTTGGGAAATGGCGAGCAATTCAAATATGGCACCAGTCTGCAATATACAGCAAGTAGCCATCTGAATGCAACAAGTTAAACATGCTACAGCACCAAAACATGGCAACAAAATACATGGCAGGGATCCATTCATAAAGCTCAACAAAATATGAACACTGAGCTACGGCCAATTCATCCATTAACAGGTTCAAACAAGCATGGTAAAAGAGCAATTGGTAAACAGGTTTCAAACTTAGTGAAATTAACACTTGTCTGGAATTTCAGATCAGATAGCACTCTTTGGAGCATGAAAACTATATGCTATAGGACCTGAACATGGCAAAGTAAAGCATGGCATGGAGCTACTCAAAGAGCTTAACAAAAGTCCCTTAGTGACCTTGAGCCAAAAGGGATCATAAAATACAATTGCAAGCATGTGAACATGGCAAAAACATAAACAGATCACAGACTTAGTGAAAAACTGGAGCATGCAAATCAGATATCAAGTAGGCATGTTCACGAGGTCGATGCACTCACTACAAAGCATGTCATGACAATCTAAGCATACATCCATCAAGAATACACATTATACAAGCTAGACATGGCAAGAACAATAACATAGCATGCACGGATCAACTACAACATCCTCGGCAAAATCGCTAACAAGTAGACAATCTTCCCAGATTCGCGAAATAGCAAAAGTAGAGCTCGATTGACTCAAGCTAGGGTGCTCCATAATAGCAAACAAAGACATGGATGGATAGAGCACTACAAGATTAACAAAACATCCTTACTGATCATCCTCAAAAGAGGCACGGATCACTAAGAAACAACATGAACATATGGCATATTGAAATAAACAGTCCAAGGACTTAGTGGAAATGCTAAGTCCCTGAAATCAGCATTAACGAATGCACCACTTTGCAAGCTTGTGCTAGTCACCACACACATCACAAAAATACATGGGTTGCACCTCTGGAAAGATGGCAAAGCATATCACAAAACACATGTAGAGCTCATGGGCATATCATGCACACAATAATCATGGCAAAAATGACAAATAGCTATTTGGTGCAGCAGATCCGACAATTATCTCAAATAGCATTCTTCCAACAGCATTTCAGGCATCAACATGAACTCAAATGAAAATGATGCAATGAGATGAAATGATGTACTCTCTGAGACAAACATTTTGATATGCTATATGCCCAAAACGGAGCTACGGATGCAAAGTTATGATGCGATTAACATGGGCAAAATAATTAGGGTTTTGGGGCAAAAAGTCAACCGAGGTGATTTTTGGATCTGAGATCCAGATCAGGCCGGCGCGGAAAACGAGGTTTGTCGGAACGACGAACTTGCCGGAGATGAAGATGGAGGTCGCCGGACTTGGTGGATCCGGCCGAGAGATGGAGGGCGGTGGCCGGCGAGCTCCGGTGGGGCGCGCGTAGTAGCGCAGTGCTCGAGGCCATGGCGCGTGGCTGCGGAGCAGCGGCGAGTCACCGGCGGGACTGTAGCGCAGGCGAGGGGAGGCGGGCCGGCGCCGGCGAGCTCGGAGGGCCTCGGCGGGGAGGCAGCGCGACGCTGTGCCTCGGGCTGCCGCGCGGGAGGAGCGTCGCTGGCCGCGGGAAGCTCGGGCCGGGCGGGCCGGCCTCGGGCCCGTAGGGCCGCGGCCGCGCGAGGAGAGAGAGGGGGCGGGGTGCGGTGACATGTCGCGCGCTGAGTGGGTGAGGGCGCCGGCGGGGCTGAGGTGGCGGCGCACGATTCGCCGAAGTGAGGTGGCTGGCGGCGGCGGACATTGTCCGGCTCGGGACGAAATGTCCGGTGGCGCGCGGAGGAGCGGGTTAGGGTTTCATCTGCGCGAGATTTCGGAGGAGAGCACATATTTATAGGTAGAGGGAGTAGGAGAGTCCAAATGAGGTGCGGTTTTCGGCAACGCGATCGTGATCGAACGACCGAGATGATGGAGAGGGTTTTGGGCCACTTTGGAGGGGTGTTGGGCTGCAACACACACAAGGCCTTCTAGGTCCCTCGGTTAACCATTGGAGCATCAAACGAAGTCCAAATGGTACGAAACTTGACAGGCGGTCTACCGGTAGTAAACCAAGACCGCTTGGTAAGTCTCGGTCCAATCCGGAAATGTTTAATCCCCACACACGAAAGAAAGGCAGAAATGACCACCGGAGGAGAACGGAGCGCCGGAATGCAAAACGGACAACGGGGAAAATGCTCGGATGCTTGAGATGAACATGTATGCAAATGAAATGCACATGATGACATGATATGCAATGCATGACACGCAAGCAATGACATGCCAACAACAGCGAATAACAGGAAGACACATGGCACATCGGTCTCGAGGCGTTACAACACTCCACCACTACGAGAGGATCTCGTCCCGAGATCTAGAATGGCACCGGAGGGAAAACGGAAGAGGAGAGGTAAAGCTAAGTTGCTCCTTTGACAAACGAGTGAAACCAAAGAACCTTGAGAGGTTGAACGAATTGAAAGGAATAATGCAACGAAGAAGACAAAGTTGAAAGCACTCCGGTAGGGAAGAGTAACGAGGAAGAACAACTTCGAGCAACACTCCGGTTGAAAAATTATGCAAGACTTGATAAGATGAAAAGAGCTTGAGCAGAGGGCACAACACTCCGGTTAAAAGGATAACCCGAGAAAAGAACATGGTCCTGAGCAAACAAGAAGATGGGTGAAAAGAATAACACCTCAATGCCGCCGGAACGAAAGAATAGAATATAGATAATTTAAATAAAAGAATGGAGAAGAAAATGCCAACTTCTGCCAGAAAAAAGCTTGAAAAGGCATCCTCAGGATAAAAATCGAACAGAGTTGTTGGAACACCAACAATAAAAAGAATAGGCTTAATATGGTCTTATGGAATACATCTCAAATTATGAGGTGACAACCTGCCACTCACGGTAAGAAGAATTGAATTGTTAAGAACAATGAGACGAGAAAGCTATATCGCACCGGAAAGGATAAATGAAGAAATTGGGTCATTTATGAGCACCATAATAGTAACAATCCTTAGGGAAGACTTTAGGTGAAATATAACCCAAGATAACTCCAAAGAAGAGATTGATGGATTTAAAATACCTCATTCTTAACAACATGTGAATCATGAGACATGAACTCAAATTATCAAGAATGACATAATACCACCTCGAATGATACGGTTGAAAGAATTGCACTTTAAAATGCAAGATAAAGAATACTTGAGCTCCTCTGAAAATAATCTCGATGAACACTTCGAAAGGAATATAAATCCTTGATGAACCATCATGTAGAACCTTCATGAAGAACTCCGGTTAAAAGAATGATCACAAAGAAGTGAAGGATGAAAAGAATAAGGTTGAAGCCTTGCAATGATTTAGATGGAGCTTCACGATGATATAATGTAGAAAAACTTGGAACTCCGGAAAAGAAAAGATGAAACAACTGAAATAAAGAATTTTGATGAACCTCCGGAATAAGTAATTAAATCACTTGGATGAAACAATAATAAGAATTATGTTATGCTCCTCCTTCACCAATTAAATTGATGATGAGCAAACGGATTGCATAGAACTTATTCTCGAAGAAAGGATTAGGATAGATACGGCGCCAACTTGAGAAGGTCTTCAACTAACCACCGGTGGAATCGAAACAACGAATGAATTGGTATGATAAAGAAGGAAGAGAAATCTTAAACGAACCACCGTAAGGATTGAAAAAGAATGAATAAAAGATAACGAATCACCGGGAAGAATTATGAAATGAACGAAGATGCTTGAGAGGATTTAGATACATGAGAACGAAGAGATCACGAGCCGATTAAAGATCACTTGAGCGAAACACCGGTAAAATTGGAGAATGATAGCTGAAAGCTGAGAATGAATAATCCCGAAATGATGGCCTTCGGAGAATCAAACTGAAAAGACTCCTGAATTACTCCGGATGGGTGAGAAAGAATTCTGACAATCGAAAACAATTATGAGAGGATGGCAACAATCTCGAATGACGAATCTTGAAGAGAATGGAGCAAGGTTGAAAGAAGAATCTTCTTCGGTCTTCCAAAATCTGAGAATGACGATGAGAAACACCACCATGATAATTGATGAGACACTCCGGAATGAAGAATGGAAAGGTAGACCCGACGGTGAAAAGAATTTAATCGATCTTGGAGAAAGGCATTTGACTGATGATAAATCATTCTTACATCAACCTTCGAAAAGAAATTTGAGGATAGCTCCGGGAAATAAGAAGATTCAGGTAAGATCCTGGGAAAAGACCTGTGGGTTAGGGCCCACTCAAAAGAAACACCGTTGAAATGATTTAAAAGAGAGGTTGCACCGGTTGAATTAAATGACTTGAATGAGATAACAACCTCGAAGGATCTTGAACGAATGCAGAGTGGAAAACACGAATCTTCGAGATATCTTGAGCACTTCGGAACAAATGAATAGCGAGAGGTGAATGATAAAGAGGTGCACCGCTAAGAAAAGGTATTTGAAACGAGGAAAAAGGATATGATCCACGAAGCTTGACTTGGTTCCACCGGAGAAGAAAAGAATGAAGAATGACGAACTTGAAGCTCCATTCGAATCTTCACGAGAATCACTGGGTAAGAACATTGACAGAAAAGAATGGAGAGACTTCACATGAACAAAATGGCTACTTGATTAAGGCATCTGAGTCCTTGAATAAAAACAAAGGGAGGGAGGGTGGGAAAAAACACAGGCAACTTGGAGACGGATGAAACAAACACCATTAAGAAGAACTGATAATTTATCTTGTGAATGTTGACAAGATTGGATCCACTTAAAGAGAAACACGCCGGTTGAAAAAGGATTGACATGACAGTCTCGATTATCATTAAGGATTGGTATTCGCATCGGAGTATGAGAACACCATTTGGGGAAGGTACGGAATCAACATTTGACACTGAAGCAACTTGAATACCACAACTCAAAACAAACAAAGGATTGGCTTGTAGAATAAGATCTTGGAAAGAATTATTTAGACACTCCGGAATGAAGAATGGAAAGGTTGAGCCAACGATGAAAAGAATTTGAAAGATCTTGGAGAAGTACATTTGAATGATGATAAATCATTCTTACGTCAAACTTCGAAAAGAAATTTGGATAGCTCCGGAAAAATAGAAGAGTCAGGTAAGATCCTGGGCAAAGACCTATGGGTTAGGGCCCACTCAAAAGAAACACCGTTGAAAAGGTCTCTTGGAAGATAGATTACACCGGTTGAATTAAAAGACTTGAATGAGAGAACCTCCTCGAAAGATCTTGAATGAAAGCAGAGTGGAAACACGAATCTTTGAGATATCTTGAGCACTCCGGAACAGATGGATAGCGAGAAGTGAATTATTATGAGGTGCACCGGCATGAGAAAGCATAGAAATGAGGAAAGGGTATGACCAACAAGCTTGACTTGAATCCACCGAAGAAGAACAAGAGTGACGAGTGACAGATTTGAAGCTTCATTAGAATCTTCCTGATAATCACCGGGTAAGAACATTGACGGAAAAGAATGGGGAGACTTCATATCAATAAGATGATACTTGATTAAGAAATCTGAGTCCTTAAAGAAAAAGGGTGGGTGGGAAAAAAACAAAGTCAACTTGGAACGGATGAAGACAACACCGTTGAGAAGAACTGATACTGATCTTGCAAATGTTGAAGTGATCGGATCCACTTGAAGAGAGACACATCGGTTGACAAGAAATTGAAATGACAAACTCGATGATCGAGAAGGATTAGTATTCACATAGAAATATGAGAACACCATTTGGGGAAGGTATGGAATCAACATTTGACTTCGAAGCAACTCGAATACCACAACTCAAAAAAAACAAAACAAAGGATTGGCTTGCAAAATAAGCTGGAACAAACATATGATAGAGATTTCGCCCGAAGTTTTTGTGGTGGGGCCTACACGGGCTCGATCGTACACCACCATCATGTACAAGGCAGTGCACATGACATACGAAGCGTCCCCGAGTCGGCATAGCCAAGGACTCTTTAAGACACAACGAGACCACTGTAAAACCAACCGTGGATAGGCGGACCACTAGACGTCGAACCCCAATTTCATATCATACATCCGTTAGAAAGATATCCTACGAACTACTTGAATTCCCACTTATAAACTCCCGAGACTTTTCGGTTATGCAATCAGGTGTTGGGGATACATGGGAAGCATAATATCTCACCCAAAACTAGCAAATCCTACATCCAGCTGTATCCATCCTTCAACACATAACCAAGAAACCTTCGAAAATCATCTACCTCAACCTTTGAAAAGCATCCGTTATACGAGTTATGGCAATACTCCCGAACTCCCACCCCAGTACTGGGTGGCGTCGAGGTTATCTCACCAACGAACTTCATAAAAGAGATTTTTGATGTTGGCGTACTAAACTCAGGTATTCCAGAACTGCAACGATAAAATTGTGACGACAACACCTCAGAGCTCAACTCCCTGGGACACTGCCACAACCCCTAAATGTCAGGAGGCACCAAGAACAATGTTCTCGTCACAAAACCATCGGAACGATTCCAAGATACCCGCGTGATCCTAAAAAAATAGTGAAATTTGAGAAGAGAAGAGTCAAAACTCTACGTCAGGATGCCTTACTAGAGCGATGAAGGGACTGGGGAGTAAAAAGAATTCCTAAGCTCTCCGATATATAATTCCTAAATGACTCAAAACATTTTTCTAGACTCCACTCGTCCGCTAATTCGATCAAGCAATGGGGCTCCTAAGGTCGGGGAAGGCTCTGATACCAACTTGTAACGCCCTCGATGCGGCTATATCTCCCACGTGTCGAAGCACGACTTAGAGGCATAACCGCATTGAAAGCAATGTCGCAAGTGAGGTAATCTTCACGCAACCCATGTAATACATAAGGGAAAGAGATACATAGTTGGCTTACAATCGCCACTTCACACAATACATGAATAAAGCATTACATCATCCAAATACAATCAAGGTCCGACTATGGAACCAAAATAAAAGAAGAACCCCAAAAGTGACAAGGTCCCCGATCGACCCCAACTGGGCTCCACTACTGATCAACTAGAACGGAACAACACAAAGGACAATATCTTCATCGAGCTCCTCCTTGAGCTTGGTTGCGTCACCTGCTTGGTAACATCAGCACCTGCAAACTGGTTTTGAAAGTATCTGTGAGCCACGGGGACTCAGCAATCTCACACCCTCGCGATCAAGACTATTTAAGCTTATGTGTAAGGTAAAAGGTATGAGGTGGAGCTGCAGCAAGCGACTAGCATATATGGTGGCTAACATACGCAAATGAGAGCGAGAAGAGAAGGAAAAGCACGAACGAGAAACTATGATCAAGAAGTGATCCTAGAACAACCTACGTCAAGCATAACTCCAACACCGTGTTCACTTCCCGGACTCCGCCGGAAAGAGACCATCACGGTTACACACGTGGTTGATGTATTTTAATTAAGGTCAACTTCAGGTTTTCTACAACCGGACATTAACAAATTCCCATCTGCCCATAACCGTGGGCACGGCTTTCAAAAGTTCAAATCCCTGCAGGGGTGTCCCAACTTAGCCCATCACAAGCTCTCACGGTCAACGAAGGATATTCCTTCTAGCGGGAATACCCGATCAGACTCGGAATCCCGGTTACAAGACATCCTCGACAATGGTAAAACAAGTCCAGCAAGACCGCCCGATGCGCCGACATCCTGATGGGAGCTGCACATATCTCGTTCTCAGGGCAACACCGGATGAACACTACGTACAGCTAAAACCAGCCCTCAAATTTCCCCGAGGTGGCGCCGCAAGTGGCTCCGTTTCGGACCAACACTTAGACAAGCACTGGCCCGGGGGGGTTAAAATAAAGATGACCCTCAGGATGCACGACTCCCAAGGGAAAAAGGCTAGGTGGCGAATGGTAAAACCAAGGTTGGGCCTTGCTGGAGGAGTTTTATTCAAGCGAACTATCAAGGGGTTCCCATTATAACCCAACCGCATAAGGAACGCAAAATCTGGGAACATAACACCGATATGACGGAAACTAGGGCGGCAAGAGTGGAACAAAACACCAGGCATAAGGCCGAGCCTTCCACCCTTTACCAAGTATATAGATGCGTTAATTAAATAAGATATATTGTGATATCCAAACAACTAAACATATTCCAACAAGGAACAACATCTCCATGTTCCAACAAGGAACAAACTTCAATCTTCACCTGCAACTAACAACGCTATAAGAGGGGCTGAGCAAAGCGGTAACATAGCCAATCAACGGTTTGCTAGGACAAGGTGGGTTAGTGAAGGAAATATGCCCTAGAGGCAATAATAAAGTTATTATTTATTTCCTTACATCATGATAAATGTTTATTATTCATGCTAGAATTGTATTAACCGGAAACATAATACATGTGTGAATACATAGACCAATAGAGTGTCACTAGTATGCCTCTACTTGACTAGCTCGTTAATCAAAGATGGTTATGTTTCCTAACCATGAACAAGGAGTTGTTATTTGATTAACGAGGTCACATCATTAGTAGAATGATCTGATTGACATGACCCATTCCATTAGCTTAGCACCCGATCGTTTAGTATGTTGCTGTTGCTTTCTTCATGACTTATACATGTTCCTATAACTATGAGATTATGCAACTCCCGTTTACCGGAGGAACACTTTGGGTACTACCAAACGTCACAACGTAACTGGGTGATTATAAAGGAGTACTACAGGTGTCTCCAATGGTAGATGTTGGGTTGGCGTATTTCGAGATTAGGGTTTGTCACTCCGATTGTCGGAGAGGTATCTCTGGGCCCTCTCGGTAATGCACATCACATAAGCCTTGCAAGCACTGCAACTAATATGTTAGTTGTAGGATGATGTATTACAGAACGAGTAAAGAGACTTGCCGGTAACGAGATTGAACTAGGTATTGGATACCGACGATCGAATCTCGGGCAAGTAACATACCGATGACAAAGGGAACAACGTATGTTGTTATGCGGTCTGACCGATAAAGATCTTCGTAGAATATGTAGGAGCCAATATGGGCATCCAGGTCCCGCTATTGGTTATTGACCGGAGACGTGTCTCGGTCATGTCTACATTGTTCTCGAACCGTAGGGTCCGCACGCTTAACGTTACGATGACAGTTATTATGAGTTTATTCATTTTGATGTACCGAAGGTTGTTCGGAGTCCCGGATGAGATCACGGACATGACGAGGAGTCTCGAAATGGTCGAGACGTAAAGATTGATATATTGGAAGCCTATGTTTGGGCACCGGAAGTGTTCCGGGTGAAATCGGGATTTTACCGGATTACCGGGAGGGTTACCGGAACCCCCCGGGAGGCAAATGGGCCTATTGGGCCTTAGTGGAAAAGAGAGAAGGGGCAGCCCACAGGCTAGCCGGCCGAACCCCCCTTACCTAGTCCTATTAGGACTAGGAGAAGGGGCCGGCCCCCCTCTCTTCTCTTTCTCCCGAAGAGTCCTATTAGGAATAGGATTTGGGGGGAGGAGTCCTACTCCCGGTAGGAGTGGGACTCCTCCCTGCGCCTCCCTCCTAGCCGGCCGACCCCCTTGCCCCTGGCCTTTATATACGGGGGCAGGGGGCACCCCATAGACACACAACTTGATCCTTGAGATCGTTCCTTAGCCGTGTGCGGTGCCCCCTGCCACCAAATTCCACCTCGATCGTACCGTTGTAGTGCTTAGGCGAAGCCCTGCGTCGGTAGTACATCAAGATCGTCATCACGCCGTCGTGCTGACGGAACTCTTCCTCGACGCTTTGCTGGATCGGAGCCCGAGGAATGTTATCGAGCTGAACGTGTGCTAAGAACTCGGAGGTGCCGGAGTAACGGTACTTGGATCGGTCGGATCGGGAAGAAGACGTACGACTACTTCCTCTACGTTGTGTGATCGCTTCCGCAGTCGGTCTGCGTTGGTACGTAGACAACACTCTCCCCTCTCGTTGCTGTGCATCACCATGATCTTGCGTGTGCGTAGGAAATTTTTTGAAATTACTGCATTCCCCAACAGTGGTATCAGAGCCTAGATTTTATGGTTTGATGTTATATGCACGAGTAGAACACAAGTGAGTTGTGGGCGATACAAGTCATACTGCCTACCAGCATGTCATACTTTGGTTCGGCGGTATTGTTGGTTGAGACGATCCGGACCAACCTTACGCGTACTCTTACGCGAGACCGGTTCCCTCGACGTGCTTTGCAGATAGATGGCTTGCGGAAGACTGTCTCTCCAACTTTAGTTGAACCAAGTGTGACTACGCCCGGTCCTTGAGAAGGTTAAAACGGAGTCTATTTGACAAACTATCGTTGTGGTTTTGATGCGTAGGTGAGATGAGTTCTTACTTAAGCCCGTAGCAGCCACGTAAAACTTGCAACAACAAAGTAGAGGACGTCTAACTTGTTTTTGCAGGGTATGTTGTGATGTGATATGGTCAAGGCATGATGCTGATTTTATTGTATGAGATGATCATGTTTTGTAACTAAGTTATCGGCAACTGGCAGGAGCCATATGGTTGTCGCTTTATTGTATGCAATGCAATCGCGATGTAATGCTTTACTAGATTACTAAACGGTAGTAATAGTCGTGGAAGCATAAGATTGGCGAGACGACAACGATGCTACGATGGAGATCAAGGTGTCGCGCCGGTGACGATGGTGATCATGACGGTGCTTCGGAGATGGAGATCACAAGCACAAGATGATGATGGCCATATCATATCACTTATATTGATTGCATGTGATGTTTATCCTTTTATGCATCTTATCTTGCTTTGATTGACGGTAGCATTATAAGATGATCTCTCACTAAATTATCAAGAAGTGTTCTCCCTGAGTATGCACCGTTGCCAAAGTTCGTCGTGCCCAGACACCACGTGATGATCGGGTGTGATAAGCTCTACGTCCATCTACAACGGGTGCAAGCCAGTTTTGCACACGCAGAATACTCAGGTTATACTTGACGAGCCTAGCATATGCAGATATGGCCTCGGAACACAGAGACTGAAAGGTCGAGCGTGAATCATATAGTAGATATGATCAACATGACGATGTTCACCATTGAAAACTACTCCATCTCACGTGATGATCGGTTATGGTTTAGTTGATTTGGATCACGTGATCACTTAGAGGATTAGAGGGATGTCTATCTAAGTGGGAGTTCCTAAGTAATTTGATTAACTGAACTTAAACTTATCATGAACTTAGTACCTGATAGTATCTTGCTTGTTTATGTTGCTTGTAGATAGATGGCTCGTGCTATTGTTCCGTTGAATTTTAATGCGTTCCTTGAGAAAGCAAAGTTGAAAGATGATGGTAGCAATTACACGGACTGGGTCCGTAACCTGAGGATTATCCTCATTGCTGCACAGAAGAATTACGTCCTGGAAGCACCGCTGGGTGACAGGCCTGCTGCTGGAGCAACGCCAGATGTTATGAACGTCTGGCAGAGCAAAGCTGATGACTACTCGATAGTTCAGTGTGCCATGCTTTACGGCTTAGAATCGGGACTTCAACGACGTTTTGAACGTCATGGAGCATATGAGATGTTCCAGGAGTTGAAGTTAATATTTCAAGCAAATGCCCGAATTGAGAGATATGAAGTCTCCAATAAGTTCTATAGCTGTAAGATGGAGGAGAACAGTTCTGTCAATGAGCATATACTCAAGATGTCTGGGTGTAATAATCAGTTGATTCAGATGGGAGTTAATCTTCTAGATGACTGCATCATTGACAGAATTCTCCAATCACTGCCACCAAGCTACAAGAGCTTCGTGATGAACTATAATATGCAAGGGATGAACAAGACTATTCCCGAGCTCTTCGCAATGCTGAAAGCTACGGAGGTAGAAATCAAGAAGGAGCATCAAGTGTTGATCGTTTGCAAGACCACTAGTTTCAAGAAAAAGGGTAAAGGGAAGAAGAAGGGAAACTTCAAGAAGAACAGCAAGCAAGTTGCTGCTCAGGAGAAGAAACCCAAGTCTGGACCTAAGCCTGAAACTGAGTGCTTCTACTGCAAGCAGACTGGTCACTGGAAGCGGAACTGCCCCAAGTATTTGGCGGATAAGAAGGATGGCAAAGTGAGCAAAGGTATATGTGATATACATGTTATTGATGTGTACCTTACTAGAGCTCGCAGTAGCACCTGGGTATTTGATACTGGTTCTGTTGCTAATATTTGCAACTCGAAACAGGGACTACGGAATAAGCGGACACTAGCAAAGGACGAGGTGACGATGCGCGTGGGAAACGGTTCCAAAGTCGATGTGATCGCGGTCGGCACGCTACCTCTACATCTACCTTCGGGATTAATATTAGACCTAAATAATTGTTATTTGGTGCCAGCGTTGAGCATGAACATTATATCTGGATCTTGTTTAATGCGAGACGGTTATTCATTTAAATCAGAGAATAATGTTTGTTCTATTTATATGAATAATATCTTTTATGGTCATGCACCTTTGAAGAGTGGTCTATTCTTGTTGAATCTCGAAGATAGTGATACACATATTCATAATGTAGAAGCCAAAAGTTGCAAAGTTAATAATGATAGTGCAACTTATTTGTGGCACTGCCGTTTAGGTCATATCGGTGTAAAGCGCATGAAGAAACTCCATACTGATGGGCTTTTGGAATCACTTGATTATGAATCACTTGGTACTTGCGAACCGTGCCTCATAGGCAAGATGACTAAAACACCGTTCTCCGGTACTATGGAGAGAGCAACAGATTTGTTGGAAATCATACATACCGATGTATGTGGTCCAATGAATATTGAGGCTCGCGGCGGATATCGTTATTTTCTCACCTTCACAGATGATTTAAGCAGATATGGGTATATCTACTTAATGAAACATAAGTCTGAAACATTTGAAAAGTTCAAGGAATTTCAGAGTGAAGTTGAAAATCATCGTAACAAGAAAATAAAGTTTCTACGATCTGATCGTGGAGGAGAATATTTGAGTTACGAGTTTGGTGTACATTTAAAAAATTGTAGAATAGTTTCACAACTCACGCCACCCGGAACACCACAGCGTAATGGTGTGTCCGAACGTCGTAATCGTACTTTACTAGATATGGTGCGATCTATGATGTCTCTTACTGATTTACCGCTATCGTTTTGGGGTTATGCTTTAGAGACGGCCGCATTCACGTTAAATAGGGCACCATCAAAATCCGTTGAGACGACGCCTTATGAACTATGGTTTGGCAAGAAACCAAAGTTGTCGTTTCTTAAAGTTTGGGGCTGCGATACTTATGTGAAAAAGCTTCAACCTGATAAGCTCGAACCCAAAGCGGAGAAATGTGTCTTCATAGGATACCCAAAGGAAACTGTTGGGTATACCTTCTATCACAGATCCGAAGGCAAGACATTCGTTGCTAAGAATGGATCATTTCTAGAGAAGGAGTTTCTCTTGAAAGAAGTGAGTGGGAGGAAAGTAGAACTTGACGAGGTAACTGTACCTGCTCCCTTATTGGAAAATAGTACATCACAGAAAACAGTTTCTGCGACACCTATGCCAATCAGTGAGGAAGCTAATGATGATGATCATGAAGCTTCAGATCAAGATACTACTGAACCACGTAGATCAACCAGAGTGAGATCCGCACCAGAGTGGTACGGTAATCCAGTTCTGGAAGTCATGATGCTAGATCATGATGAACCTACGAACTATGAAGAAGCGATGGTGAGCCCAGATTCCGCAAAGTGGCTTGAGGCCATGAAATCTGAGATGGGATCCATGTATGAGAACAAAGTATGGACTTTGGTTGACTTGCCCGATGATCGGCAAGCAATTGAGAATAAATGGATCTTCAAGAAAAAGACTGACGCTGACGGTAATGTTACTGTCTATAAAGCTCGACTTGTCGCAAAAGGTTTTCGACAAGTTCAAGGGGTTGACTACGATGAGACTTTCTCACCCGTAGCGATGCTTAAGTCCGTCAGAATTATGTTAGCAATTGCCGCATTTTATGATTATGAAATATGGCAAATGGATGTCAAAACTGCATTCCTGAATGGATTTCTGGAAGAAGAGTTGTATATGGTACGACCAGAAGGTTTTGTCGATCCAAAAGGACCTAACAAAGTATGCAAACTCCAGCGATCCATTTATGGACTGGTGCAAGCATCTCGGAGTTGGAATAAACGCTTTGATAGTGTGATCAAAGCATTTGGCTTTATACAGACTTTTGGAGAAGCCTGTATTTACAAGAAAGTGAGTGGGAGCTCTGTAGCATTTCTGATATTATATGTGGATGACATATTGCTAATTGGAAATGATATAGAATTTCTGGATAGCATAAAGGGATACTTGAATAAAAGTTTTTCGATGAAAGACCTCGGGGAAGCTGCTTACATATTAGGCATAAAGATCTATAGAGATAGATCAAAACGCTTAATTGGACTTTCACAGAGCACATACCTTGACAAAATTTTGAAGAAGTTCAAAATGGATCAAGCAAAGAAAGGGTTCTTGCCTGTGTTACAAGGTATGAAATTGAGTAAGACTCAATGCCCGACCACTGCAGAAGATAGAGAGAAAATGAAAGATGTTCCCTATGCTTCAGCCATAGGCTCTATCATGTATGCAATGCTGTGTACCAGACCTGATGTGTGCCTTGCTATAAGTTTAGCAGGGAGGTACCAAAGTAATCCTGGAATGGATCACTGGACAGCGGTCAAGAACATCCTGAAATACCTGAAAAGGACTAAGGATATGTTTCTCGTATATGGAGGTGACAAAGAGCTCACCGTAAGAGGTTACGTTGATGCAAGCTTTGACACTGATCCGGACGATTCTAAATCGCAAACCGGATACGTGTTTACTTTAAACGGTGGAGCTGTCAGTTGGTGCAGTTCTAAACAAAGCGTCGTAGCGGGATCTACATGTGAAGCGGAGTACATAGCTGCTTCGGAAGCAGCAAACGAAGGAGTCTGGATGAAGGAGTTCATATCCGATCTAGGTGTCATACCTAGTGCATCGGGTCCAATGAAAATCTTCTGTGACAATACTGGTGCAATTGCCTTGGCAAAGGAATCCAGATTTCACAAGAGGACCAAACACATCAAGAGACGCTTCAACTCCATCCGGGATTTAGTCCAGGTGGGAGACATAGAGATTTGCAAGATACATACGGATCTGAATGTTGCAGACCCGTTGACTAAGCCTCTTCCACGAGCAAAACATGATCAGCACCAAGGCTCCATGGGTGTTAGAATCATTACTGTGTAATCTAGATTATTGACTCTAGTGCAAGTGGGAGACTGAAGGAAATATGCCCTAGAGGCAATAATAAAGTTATTATTTATTTCCTTACATCATGATAAATGTTTATTATTCATGCTAGAATTGTATTAACCGGAAACATAATACATGTGTGAATACATAGACCAACAGAGTGTCACTAGTATGCCTCTACTTGACTAGCTCGTTAATCAAAGATGGTTATGTTTCCTAACCATGAACAAGGAGTTGTTATTTGATTAACGAGGTCACATCATTAGTAGAATGATCTGATTGACATGACCCATTCCATTAGCTTAGCACCCGATCGTTTAGTATGTTGCTATTGCTTTCTTCATGACTTATACATGTTCCTATAACTATGAGATTATGCAACTCCCGTTTACCGGAGGAACACTTTGGGTACTACCAAACGTCACAACGTAACTGGGTGATTATAAAGGAGTACTACAGGTGTCTCCAATGGTAGATGTTGGGTTGGCGTATTTCGAGATTAGGGTTTGTCACTCCGATTGTCGGAGAGGTATCTCTGGGCCCTCTCGGTAATGCACATCACATAAGCCTTGCAAGCACTGCAACTAATATGTTAGTTGTGGGATGATGTATTACAGAACGAGTAAAGAGACTTGCCGGTAACGAGATTGAACTAGGTATTGGATACCGACGATCGAATCTCGGGCAAGTAACATACCGATGACAAAGGGAACAACGTATGTTGTTATGCGATCTGACCGATAAAGATCTTCGTAGAATATGTAGGAGCCAATATGGGCATCCAGGTCCCCCTATTGGTTATTGACCGGAGACGTGTCTCGGTCATGTCTACATTGTTCTCGAACCGTAGGGTCCGCACGCTTAACGTTACGATGACAGTTATTATGAGTTTATGCATTTTGATGTACCGAAGGTTGTTCGGAGTCCCGGATGAGATCACGGACATGACGAGGAGTCTCGAAATGGTCGAGACGTAAAGATTGATATATTGGAAGCCTATGTTTGGGCACCGGAAGTGTTCCGGGTGAAATCGGGATTTTACCGGATTACCGGGAGGGTTACCGGAACCCCCCGGGAGGCAAATGGGCCTATTGGGCCTTAGTGGAAAAGAGAGAAGGGGCAGCCCACAGGCTAGCCGGCCGAACCCCCCTTCCCTAGTCCTATTAGGACTAGGAGAAGGGGCCGGCCCCCCTCTCTTCTCTTTCTCCCGAAGAGTCCTATTAGAAATAGGATTTGGGGGGAGGAGTCCTACTCCCGGTAGGAGTGGGACTCCTCCCTGCGCCTCCCTCCTAGCCGGCCGACCCCCTTGCCCCTGGCCTTTATATACGGGGGCAGGGGGCACCCCATAGACACACAACTTGATCCTTGAGATCGTTCCTTAGCCGTGTGCGGTGCCCCCTGCCACCAAATTCCACTTCGATCGTACCGTTGTAGTGCTTAGGCGAAGCCCTGCGTCGGTAGTACATCAAGATCGTCATCACGCCGTCGTGCTGACGGAACTCTTCCTCGACGCTTTGCTGGATCGGAGCCCGAGGAACGTCATCGAGCTGAACATGTGCTAAGAACTCGGAGGTAACGGACTTAGTGGAAATGATAAGTCCCTGAAATCAGCATTAACGAATGCACCACTTTGCAAGCTTGTGCTAGTCACCACACACACCACAAAAATACATGGGTTGCACCTCTGGAAAGGTGGCAAAGCATATAACAAAACTCATGTAGAGCTCAGGGGCATAACATGCACACAATAATCATGGCAAAAATGACAAATATCTAATTGGAGCAGCAGATCTGACAATTAACTCGGATAGCATTCTTCTAACATCATTTCGGGCATCAAGATGAACTCAACTGAAAATGATGCAATGAGATGAAATGATGTGCTCTCTGAGACGAACATTTTGATATGCTACATGCGCAAAACGGAGTTACGGATGCAAAGTTACGGCACGATGAACATGGGCATGTGGATCTGGGAATTTTGGGGACTTAGTGAAATTTTACCTCCGGAGAAAGTCAACGGGATCTCGTGGTGCGGGACGGCGCGGTGCAGATCTGGGGGTGGCGTTTGGATCGGGGGCGGGTGGATCTCGTCCCGATCCCAAACGGATCCGAGTTGCCTGAGGAGAACGCCGGCGACGAGGCATCTCCGGCGAGCGGCGCCGGCGGTGGCGCACGGCACCCGAGGCAGCCAGGCGCGGTGGTGCCGGCGTCGGCGAGCGGCGCGCCGGCGAGAGCAGCAGCTAGGGCAGCGGGGCGAAGGATGCGGCGGTGGCGCGGCGAAGCGCGAGGCAAGGCGGCGACCGGCGGCAAGCGAGCAAGGCGGCCGGCGAGCGGGACGGCCGGCGAGCGGGTCGGGCGGGTGTGCGGCGTGGCGAACGGGCGCGGGGCGGCGGCCCAGATCTGGCCCGGGGCGGGCCGGCCTCGGGCCCCGGTGGGCGCGGAGGAGAGAGAAAGGCGGCGGCGCTGACGTGGCGAGGCCGGATTGGTCCGGCGTGGCGGCGCGGTCATGTCCGGCGGCGCGGGGGGTTTTTGTCCGGGCACGAGGAGGAAGACGCTAGGGTTTCATCCGCGATTTTTGGGAGGGAAGCACATATATATAGGTAGAGGGAGCTAGGAGAGTCCAAATAAGGTGTGGTTTGCGGCCATGCGATCGTGATCGAACGCTCTAGATGATAGACCGGGTTTAGATGGGTTTTGGGCCAAATTGGAGGGGTGTTGGGCTGCAACACACACAAGGCCTTTTCGGTCCCTCAGTTAACCGTTGGAGCATCAAACGAAGTCCAAATGGTACGAAACTTGACAGGCGGTCTACCGGTAGTAAACCAAGGCCGCTTGGCAAGTCTCGGTCCAATCCGGAAATGTTTAACCCCCACACACGAAAGAAAGGTAGAAATGGCCATCGGAGGAGAACGGAGCGCCGGAATACAAAACGGACAACGGGGAAAATGCTTGGATGCATGAGACGAACATGTATGCAAATGAAATGCACATGATGACATGATATGCAATGCATGACACGCAAACAATGAAAAGGCAATAACAGCGAATAACTGGAGGACACCTGGCACATCGGTCTCGGGGCATTACAATGATCCATGACAATATACTTTATTTCAGATATAAGAAAACATAACCCATTACGTTGTCTTCCTTGTCCAACATCAACCTTTTAGCATGTCATATTTTAATGAGTGCTCACAACAACAAAAGATGTCCAATATAGTATATTTATATGTGAAATCTCTCTTCCTTCAATATTCTTTCATGAATTTTTCAAGTGACCAATACAATGTTTGCTAACCTTCAATAAATTTACCACTTCTACTTCTTATATGTGAAGTCATCACTCCCCATGGGATAAGCATATGAAACATATATAATTTCAGATTTATGATATTCGCTCACTCAACTATGTACTCATAGGATATAAGTGAAGCACACGAGTAAATGACAAACAACTCCAAAAAGATATGAGTGAAGATCAATGAGTAGTTTAAATAATTATGTAGCTATGTGAAGACTCTCTCTCATTTAAGAATTTCAGATCTTGGTATTTTATTCAACCAGCAAGCAAAGCAAAATAAAATGGCATTCTAAGAATGGCAAACATCATGTGAAGAAGCAAAAACTTAGGATCAACCGAAACTAACCGATAGTTGTTGAAGAAGAAAGGTGGGATGCCAACCGGGGCATCCCCAAACTTAGACGCTTGAGACTTCTTGAAATATTATCTTGGGATGCCTTGTGCATCCCCAAGCTTGAGATTTTATGTCTCCTTAGTTCCTCTCATATCGCGGTCTCCCTAAATCTCAAAAGCTTCATCCACACAAGACTCAATAAGGACTCGTGAGATAAGTTAGTATAAACCAATGCCAAAACCTTATCATACTCTACTGTAGCAAATCACTAAAGTTATTATTTAAAATTTCATACTAAATGCCTCTGCATATTTAATAGCCCCATCCTCAAATAGAATCATTAAAGAAGCAAACATATGCAAACATAACAGCAATTTGCCTAAACAGGACAGTCTGTAAAGAGTAAAGCAAGATCCATACTTCCCTAGCTCCAAAAATTATGTAAGAAAATTCCCACTGTAGTAAATTTATCAGATCTTAATATGCAAAAGGTTTCAACATTTTATCATATTCTGACTTTTCTAGGAAATTATTGCAACATCGGTAAACTTTCTGTTTTCAAATAGCAACATGAGGACCTGTAAAATAGGCATAGTGAAGGCTATCAATGCCACTTTTATTAAAATAAAAGATGCAAAACATTGTTCTAAATAACAGAAAGAAAATCCTAACAAAATAAATTGATGCTCCAAGCAAAACACATATCACGTGGTGAATAAAAATATAGCTCCAAGAAAAGTTACCGATGAACGAAGACGAAAGAGGGAATGCCTTCCGGGGCATCGCCAAGCTTAGGATTCTGGTTGTCCTTGAATATTACCTTGGGGTGCCTTGGGCATCCCCAAGATTAGGCTCTTACCACTCCTTATTCCATAGTCCATCGAATCTTTACCCAAAACTTGAAAACTTCACAACACAAAACTTAACAGAAAACTCGTAAGCTCCGTTAGTATAAGAAAACAAACCACCACTTCAAGGTACTGTGATGAACTCATTCTTAATTCATATTGGTGTAATATCTAATGTATTCCAGCTTCTCTATGGTTCATACCCTCCGATACTACTCATTGATTCATCAAAATAAGCAAACAACACATAGGAAACAGAATCTGTCAAAAACAGAACAGTCTGTAGTAATCTGTAGGTTTCGACCACTTCTGGAACTCATAAAATTCTCAGATAAATTGGTGGAGCTGAGGAATTTGTCTAATCGTCTGCAGAAATAATTAACTAAATATCACTCTCCAGTAAAAAATGGCAGCAATTCTCGTGAGCACTAAAGTTTCTGTTTTTTACAGCATGATCATAAAGACTTCACCCAAGTCTTCCCAAAGGTTCTACTTGGCACAAACACTAATTAAAACATAAAACCACATATAAACAGAGGCAGGATGAATTATTTATTACTAAACAGGAACAAAAAGCAAGGAACAAAATAAAATTGGGTTGCCTCCCAACAAGCGCTATCGTTTAACGCCCCTAGCTAGGCATGATAATTTCAATGATGCTCACATAAAAGATTAGAATTGAAACATAAAGAGAGCATCATGAAGAATATGACTAGCACATTTAAGTCTAACCCTCTTCCTATGCATAGGGATTTTGTGAGCAAACAACTTGTGGGAACAAGAATCAAATTGCATATGAAGGTAAAACAAGCATAACTTCAAAACTTTAAGCACATAGAGAGGAAACTTGATATTATTGCAATTCCTACAAGCATATATTCCTCCCTCATAATAATTTTCAGTAGCATCATGAATGAATTCAACAATATAATCAGCACCTAAAGCATTATTTTCATGATGCATAAGCATAGAATTTTTATTACTCTCCACATAAGCAAATTTCTTCTCATGAATAGTAGTGGGAGCAAACTCAACAAAATAACTATCATGGGATTGAAAATTGAAATCAAGATGACAAGTTTCATTGTTATAATTATTCTTTAAAGAATACGTGTCATCACAATAATCATCATAGATAGGAGGCATGCTTTCATCATAATAAATTTGCTCATCAAAACTTGGGGGACAAAAAATATCATCTTCATCAAACATGGCTTCCCCAAGCTTGTGGCTTTGCATATCATTAGCATCATAGATATTCAAGGAATTCATACTAACAACATCGCAATCATACGGGCCTTCAGTCCAGGGCCCGGCTGCCATATGGCCTTGGTATGGGCTCTTGGCGATACCAGCCACTTTATGTGTACAACCCCTGTATAACTACTGCTGAAGACTCGGGGTTACTAGGTGGCCCCTTGAGGGGGCTCTTAGTAGTGTTAGTGACCTTGTTGGTGCTGGCAGGCGTGCTTGGATCTGCTTCGTGTATATATACATGGTATGTTCAGTTGCATGCTGGCATCCACCTCAAGGCTGTGAGCATGCACAGTTGTCGAGGTGTGACAACTAAGCTGGCAGCAGTGACTTCTTCGTTGAAAGTAGGGCAACATTGCATTGCCCCTTAATTTTGGTGGTGCTCGTGAGCATACGGTATCGAGATTCAGAGTGAAAACTATATGTCTGACATGCACTGGCTATACATGAAAATGGTGGTGCTCCACATCTTCTCTTTGTTGGATCCATCGTTTGGAGTTTGCTCGAACGTTCCTCTTCAGGTTGAAAACCAAAAATCTATCCTCCGTGGATGGATATATTGACGGCGGCACTCGCACTTCAATCCCTTCTTAGAGAAGTTTGTTGAGTCACTTTTATCAAAGTGATGGTTCTACTGCATGATTGAGTTTGCTTGGACTGGTCTTTTAGAGGTTGCATTTTTGTCATGGTTTTCTATTTTCTTTGTGTGTAGTGTGTGCCCTTATTCTCTTGATGTTTACTTATGATGCTTTTATTCTCTTATGCAACATTATGAGTTAATAAAAATGCCCCTTATGAAAAGAGGGGTCCAATACTAGGAATGAATCCGGATTACAGTGCTATCTAACCAAATCCTACATGTTTGGTTTTTGGTTCAAAGGAGATCACGAAATTTTAAGGATTCTATTCCTAAAAAACATTTACTATGGATCATGTTCAATATACCGGATTGAAGTACATAATAAATTTCTGTATGCCCCACTTTGTATGCAACTTTAAAGGAGTATTTCCACTGAGTCCATCCTTATGTAAATTTTTATTTGAGTTTATGAGTTATGACAACTATGACACACACTTTAGGGCCTCTTTGGTCGCATGATTTTGAAAACATGATAATCGAAAAAAAACACCAGAGTTGTGTTACAAAGGATTAGGTGTATGGCATAGTTGTCAAAAGAATATCTCCATTAGGTTAGACTCAATGGGAATTTTCCTTTAGAATTGAACGCAAAGTAAATCATTTGAAGAAAAATCATGTGATTTTTAATCCTACAAACCAAACAATTTTCATAGGAGAGAATTCATTTGAACCAAAGTAACCATTTGATCTTTCAAAAGATTCATGTGTTTTCTCTATGCTACAATCAGTCAACATCTATTCCATATTTTTGTGCCATACTAATTCATGTATGTTCGACGTGCCATGACATCCAAATCCTATGTATTTTAAAATTCTTTATTTTTATAAATCTAAAAAATCGAAAAAAAAAACACTTGGAAGAAATCCCGAGTGTTCCCATCCTCCCAAATTCCTTGAACCATCCAGGCTCATCATTGCATATGTCCGATGGTCCGATCTTTTAATGAGAGTATAATAGCTCTATGTTTTTGATATAAAGTTTTCTCTTATCTACTAAGATTTTTTTTATATTGAGTTCGTACAGAAGCCAAATTGCAGGTTTTTCTTTGAAGTCTTACTCCCTCTATTTTTAAATACATGGTCACTTTGGAAAATACATTTTGCATCTATACAAGGCCATCAACAGTAACAGAGGCATATTCTCAAAAACAATATTGTCAAAACTAAAACAGTAATGGAGGCAAAAATTGATGACGTTGTCTCGTACTAGCAACCCATGACTTAACTACTCACATGCATGCAGTAGATGATAATGACACTCTCGACTACTTCCTCCCTCATCTCCACCCAATTTCCTCTAATTTGCATGTGCCCTATTAATTATCCCAGTAAACAAGAAGACACGCTAGCTTGCCAAGCAAACATTAATTTTTACATTGGTACCTGTAATTCGAGTTTGTGACCTTGTCTAAGTAAATCGAGGGAGTATTTAACTTTTCATATAAGAAATAGATTTTATCCTTCAGCTACCTAATAAATATTTCTATTTGTAGTTTACTCAGAACTTCAGTATACATAGGAATACAATCCTCAGTGTTTCATAATTTTGTCCTCATGCCCACCACTAAAGTAAAAAAAATCAAGATTACATATATATTTGCAAGTATTTTGATTTGACACCTAAAAATCACATCAACAAATTTGTCTAAAAATATTTTTATTTCATAATATAGTAAGTAATGCTTATATATATGAA
Source organism: Triticum monococcum (assembly GCA_034509565.1). Lineage (NCBI taxonomy): Eukaryota > Viridiplantae > Streptophyta > Magnoliopsida > Poales > Poaceae > Triticum > Triticum monococcum. Next base: position 749,309,532 of record CM067843.1, on the reverse strand, counting down.
TATACAAAATGTTGAATTTCATAAACAATCTGATTGGATGTATTAATTCTCAAGGTTATGGATGCCTGACTTCATACAAACTACATGTTTTTTTTTGGGGGGGGGGGGGGGGGGGGATATAGTTATTTATTTATCTGTATTGTTCTTTGTTTTGCAGACTCTCCACATAGATACTTGTGTAGTGAGATGAATACGACAGAAGGAAATGTTGCTACAGGCATGTAATAACTGCACGGTGCGTTGGATCAACAAATATCTGAAACTAAGGAAGACAGTAGACAGTGTAGAAGGTTATGTCATCATGGTGGCTGTGTTTATCATGGTCCTTGCCATGGAAGCACCCATGCGCCGTCGAAGTCGGAGCATCATTATAAGATACGGAGTCGGGGTGTGTATATATTGACCTTCCCACTCCTCTCCTACACAGTGGGACTCATTTAGACCGGGCAAATCAAGCATGAGTTGTACCCGGTGTGGGCAATGTTTCTGGCCATGCTTTTTTGGCGGCACAAGTGCTATTTCTGTCCAGAAGCTGGACCAGAATAAGCAACACATGAAGCTCTATTTCGACGCCTTCTTGTTACTTCAGCACAGTGTTACCCGAGTTTAACCGTATTCTCGGTAGAGAGGTTCCATACTTCCTTTGCATATACTATCCCACTGTATTTCTATTGGGGTGTAGAACTGTTGAACAATGGGGCGCGGCATGGTTAGCAAGCAAACCATCGTCAGAGAATGGCATCAACTGGCTGGCCCGCTACATGAAGAGTGAGCACCAGCTCAGCACTTCGTAGAACACTCGTACCATGCAGGGATACAAGTACCTAGTGCTGCTCCACAATGGGAGCTCTAAAATTGGAGAAAGTGAAGTAACACTGGATAACATTTGGTGTGACAATATCAGTCATCTTACAATAGAGCTCCTCCTATTTGTCGTCTCAAGGATCTATGTCTCTCATTCACCTTGTTCCATCTCAAGGTTCGACGATACTTTCGCTACAATTGTCCTGAATGCAAGCTTGACAAGACTCGTGATCTTGTTTTTGATGGATTGTTGCAAGCGGAACAAGACTATGAAAGGGCATTCCAAGTGATTGAAGCAGAGCTAGGTTTTCTCTACGACTTCTTCTTCACCAAGTATGCTTACATTATGTATGGAAAAGAGGTATGGTGGTGTGGTATTTCACTCAGCCTCACATTTCTCAGTGTAGCAGCGGGCACATGGTCTCTTAGTGTTTTGAACACATATCGTTCTATGAGCCATCATTTTGTAGAAACTAGCGCACGAGACATCCTGGTCACCAAGATAGTGTTGGTTGCACTATTAATATTTCAGTTACCACAGATATCCTCATATTGTCTCTCTGACTGGGCAAAGGTATCCTTGGTTTGTAAGTATGTAACGCATCCGTCGTGGCAAGAGAATGATTTTATCAAGAAGCTTCTTTTGCTTCAAGGAAGACCTCATAAATGGATTCAGTATTGGAGCAACAACCTTGGCCAGTACTCAATACTTGATTCCTTTAGTTCCAGGTACTAGGATCGGTTGAAGCCTTGCCTTCCAAGTGGCAAAGCAAGCAAGCCTATAGAGTTGACAATGGAGGTGAAGATGGCAGTCGCAAGGGCTATCAAGAACTCAAGAAATGGACTTCTATCAAATGGAACATCTGCATTGGTGAGAGTGAGACACAAGTGTGAGGAGCTACATTGGGCATGTATGATCAGTCAGGAGTTTACAACCACTGACAGCATACTGGTATGGCACATCGCAACTAGCTACTGCGAGATTTCCGAAACCATAAGGCGCCCAGAAGAAAATGATGTGCCCCGAAACCAAGTTCTTGCATCTAGCTTGTCCAAGTATTGTGCTTATTTGGTCGTGTTTACCCCGACATTGCTTCCAGGCAACCCAGTGGAAACCGAGTGTACGCTGTATGAGCTGACGAAAGAAGCGAAAGGAGTGCTTCAAGGTCTCATCTCACCAAGAGAAAAGTATGAAAAGCTTAGAGGATTGCACAATGTCACAATAGAGACAATGCATGCGCAACTGTTGGCCAAGGGTGTGATGCTGGGGAAGGCACTAGAGAGCATTGGAAATCATAAAGTCCGGTGGGATGTATTGGCAGATTTTTGGGTCGAAATGTTGGTCTATATCGCTCCGTCTGATAATGTGGCTAGTCACATAGAACTTCTTGCTGAAGGTGGCGAGTTTGTGACTCATGTCTGGGCTTTGCTCATGCACGCTGGCATTCTCGAGCGGCCTGCTCCAGCTGCTGCTGCTGCTGCTGCAGTCCCCTAGAGGAAGGAGAGCAAGAGCAATGTCTAAGTTGATCAAGGAGCTACACTCTCTGTCCATGGACTGCATATCTTATGCGATTTGTGTAATTATTAAGACATTGCGTGTGTGATGATTGTGTGCTTGTTGAGTTGCTGTATGATTCTGGTCATGTGTTGTACTTCCGTTATGAAGCTGTATAATCTGCTGAACGCTTGTATTAATAGTATCATAATAAATGGTTTGATTGTGCATGTATCATTGGTCCGTTGCAGTCGGCCGGAGCAGGATTTTGTTGCTTTGGCAGCACAGCGCTCGTGGCGTTGTGTTGTGAACTTGCTTTGTTGGGGGGTTGCTTGTTTTCGTAGGACTAGAGATAAGATTTCTCGCATACATTGCAGGCAACCCATTGTATGGTTGTATCCGTAGAATCAAATGGTTTGGCCTCCAGCTAGTTCCTCCAGTTTTGGCCTCACTACTAAATATAGTTGAGTGGTTTTTCCATGTGTAGTGGTGTGTCCGAAAACACAGGCCCCTCCTCGCTCCCGTGCGGCTCCCCCGGGGCCCCTCGTCCGCGGCCTTTTGCGCCTCCATCTCCTGCCGGCGACGGCGTCTGGCCTCCGCAGCGGACTCCGACCGGAGGGAATCGAGGATGGCCTGCTGCTCCGCCTGTAGATCCCCGTCGCCAGTGTCCCCCACATCCTCCTCCTCCGGCTGATCCCCCTCCTCCTCAAAGTCCTCCTCCTCGTCCTCCTCGTCCTCCATCTCCTCCTCCTCCTCCTCCTCCTCCAACTCCGTCTTTGAATCCACTGGATCCGGAGGTAGCCTCGCGTCTAGCCCGGATCTGCTCAAGGAGCTCGATCCTGCGCTCCGGCGTCAGAAATGGCTCACTCCTCACCCGGTGATGTGGGAGCATGGCTACTAGGCGGACGGGTGGAGTGAAAAGTGGCAGCGGCGGCGAACAGGAGGAGGAAAATGTGGATGGATGGTAGGGTTTTGGTGCCGCCGGTCGATTTAAATAGCCGGACAATGCACTACGCGGCCTGCCGGATCTGCACCACGTGGCGCCACCGGTCTGACGGAGGAGACGAGCTTGGAACCATCGGGTTTGAGGGTGTTTCCGGCTGGGACCCTTTTGTCAGTCCGACTTACCGGGCGCTCCCAGGCGCCCTTATATCCGCCCCATATTTGGGCTGGATATGGGGACGCCGATCAGACCGGACGTTTGAGGCCTTGAGACGTTCGTCTGGATCGAAAAAAATGTGACAGGACAATGACCGTGCGGCCCGTTCGCACGTATGAAACGGGTTTAAGAGGTCCGGTTGTAAATGCTCTAAGGCATACAATGCAATGCCTCCAGGTTTGTCCGTTGCTCAGAGTAGAAAATCTTGGTGACAGTCCAGGAGGCACTGTAGTGGCCGGCGAGCAGCGCCTCGTGGTGACATGCTTCAGTACAAAAGTCGTTGCCGAGCTGAGCTCTCTTAGGCCTTGTATAATGGGGGTGCTTAGAAAGATGCTTAAAAATTAAACCGGGTTTTTCTGAAACATCGGTGCCTATTTTTACAGAAGAGACGCTTAGTTAAGCGTTTATTCTGTACAAATAAGCACCGGTGCTTAAAAAAAATCTGGTTTATTTCTCTAACCCCTAAGCACCTTTCATTATACAAGTCCTTACGTTCCGATCGAGTCAATTGACAATTTGAAATGCTGAACATTTTTATATACAGGAGGAGTCGACAGCTTCGTTAGCAGCCTCCCTCAAAACATAATATAACAAATTTCTTAATTAGTATTCACGGATCAGATCATTGACGGTTGTTCGGAGCTAGCGATTTGTTTTCTGTTTCTTTGTACGCCGTCGTCAAACAGTCTATCAAGAAATGATTTTGTTTCCTGGGTTGTGTGGTGGGCCGCCTCCAACTATGTACCCACGCCAATCGCAGATACGAAACTCGTCGACACAGATGAGGCCATCGTCATAGATGGTCTGGTAATTCGTTGCGTGATGGAGCTAATTTTGGCATGTTGCACACTTTCTACCCAGAGATCGTAAGATAGCGTTGTTAGCACACCCCCCCCCCCCCCCCCCCCCATATGCGTGATGACATGAAACCATATGCGTGATGACATATGTTGTTTCAGTGTGAGATGGCAAAAAAGCTATGGCCGGGGTTAAGACTCCTCGAGCGCATCAATCAAGCAATACAAGTGGATCGGTCAGGATCAGCAATCCTGGAGTTCTTATTTCTAGAACTAGATTCATCTTTGCATATTATGCCAAGTTTGAACTACAAGGAGGTACTGGCGGCCGGATGTTGGTATCTGTGGTGGTTGCGATGGCAACATACACATCATGAATCTTGTCTTCCTCCTTTTCGATGGACTAGTTCAGTTCTGGCAATTGTTGCAAATTTTATGAAGTCGGTCGAAACGGACCGAGACACGATTGCTAAATTTTATGAAGTCTCGGTCGGAACAAGGATATGCTCGAGCATAAATGGAAGACCCCGGAACCGAAACTTACTAAATTAAACGTAGATGCTTCCTACCATGCAGAGGAGGGATCCGGGGCGATAGGTGTTGTCCTACGGGACGATAAAGGCCGTTTTATTGCTGCTCAATATAGATTCATTCCGGTGGCAGCTGATGTATCGGTAGTTGAGGCCAGGGCAATGCGAGATGGTTTAAACTTGGCAAACAGTTTAGGATTTAATAGAATTGAAGCGGAATCTGATTCTTTGAGTGTGATGAATTATTGTCAGGGGCAAAATTAATGGTGGGATGCAGCAGCTGCAATATTTGCAAAATGCATTGATACAAAAACTTCAATAGGGAAGGTCATCTTTTTACATTGTTATCGTGATGCTAATTCGGTAGCTCATGAGCTAGCTAAATTCAGTTTTTGTAATAAGAGTAATGATAAATGGACTGATGAACCTTCGGGTTTTCTTATCAGCCAATTACTAAACGATGTAACTATTCTGTGATTTAATAAAGCTAGTTATGATGGCCTCCCCCCCCCCCCCCCCCCCCCTCTTCAAAAAAAAGAACTTGTTAATTAGCAGCCAGGAGCCAACCACTCACGATGGCTTGCCTGCGGGGCCATTAATTTGTTTTCTATTTTCTGTTTTCTTTATACAAGCTATTTTCTGTTTTTAGTACGCCCTTGATGGAGGAGGTGAGGGACATTGCATCACTCGTTGAAGGAGTCTGTATGTGCCCGTGGTTGGCATCTAAGTGCCGAGTCAATCTCGGTGTGTTTAGTTCACCAATGTTGCACCGGTTCGTAGACAGGACCGTGGTTGCGTGTTCTTCATGTAGCAAACACTTCGTGAACCAATGGGTGGTGCAACATGAATCATGTATGTGGAGGCAAACCTGTTGCACTGCATAGGAGATGTACGGACATGTGTGAACGTAATTTACTACATAGCCCCCCATAAGGCTTCTATAAGTCATAGGGTTGTCGAACGGCGTGTCGTCTATGGTAGCGAGCTTAGGAGAAGTGACCATGGGAGTTGAGTTCATAGTGGCTTGCAATGTCATGGCCTCAAGGAGTGATGCAATGTACAAGTTCAAAAGGACATGACGTGCAACTTGCAAGGGCTGAAAAAGACAAATGAACAGGGCACCCAAGCGAACACGGATGACTAAAAAATGCTCTTTTATTGTTTTATCGGGCGGAAGTGAACATCATGATGTGAGAAGATGAAGAATGTGATGACAAGTGTGTTCAAGTCAACAATAACATGGATCATAGCCAGCGGTGGAGAAGACATGAGCAGAACGTGGAAAGAGTCCGGGTCGCACGGACTACTGCACCGTGCCCTTAGTTTCAAGGTCCTTCACATCAAATGAAATAGTACAATTATTACTAGAAGTGAATTGTTGAACAAAGATCAAATATGAATAGTAATAGGACTATAGGAGTAACGAGAATATGGCATAAAAGAATAGGACAATTCGAGAAAAGAGTAGGGAGTAAGAGGTGGTTGGATGTGGCAAAAACGACGAAGGACCCGTTAACATTGACAAATTGTCGATAGATAGTATGGATGGAGAGTGAGTGGAGAGTGCAAGCACTTGCAAACATGTGTAACGTAACACCCGACTCCATGTACAGGGACCATCGAGGGGTGTTATCGAACCGAATAGCGACGGAGGAGTGTTGGGCAAGCCTAGTAGCGCAAATATTTGGTTACTCCTTTCATACATGTCACATGTTGTATTTATCAGCCAATTATGATTAGGATCAGTGGCGCCGCCAGAAATGGGCCAGACCACAGGCGATTTTGGACAGCCCCAGGACACCTTCGCGCACTGTAGCTACAATGGTTGCTACATGCAACAAAGGGATTGGGCATTTCACAAACACAAAACAAAGAGATTGGGCTACACACCCAAAGGCCATGGCCCGAGCTGGGGTATTTCTTTGTCGTTGATAAGGATTGTACTATTTAGGATTGTTTTCTTTTTTTGCAGGGGTTATTTAGGATTATTTTCAGTCTTGTACAATGTAATTATATTTAACTAACACGAGATAGGACTATGGCAGGAAAGTCAGAATCGTGTCTCGGTCCCTTGAACTTTAAGATCAGTAGGCTACTTCCACATTATTCCATCATGTGTGCCCATCGCGCCAAGACACATACACGGTTCAATCGGCGCCGTAACACCATTCCTATCCACCTACCACTAGGATGAAAATGAAACGAAATCGAATAGAACAGGGTGGTACCATATTTGTTTTCATATGTTTTGTGGAAGCAGAAACGAATACAGAACCTCAAAATTGAATATAGAAACTACTGGAAACGATCACGGAGTGAACACGGAGCGGACATGGCAATGGGAGCGGCTGTTGACCGGAACACATAAACCTATTGAGTTGTAGAGAAAAATACAAGCAAAATAAGAAAATAATCAATTGTTCACATGGCTATAAAAGAATATCATTAGGTTAGCAATTTAGTGTATTGTTGTAGTAGTAGTACCGGACAATGTTGTGTGATAGTAGAAGTTGGGCCTCATATGGGTCATTTTGCTCAATGTGTCATAGTTGTGTTGTTTGGTGGTTTGGCAAATGATCTAAATCCACATGTAAGGAGAGGGCGAGAGAGTGACGGGGAGTTATGGAGTGGCGATGGAGATGGATGGACAACCTTTTGTACGATGAGATCGTTTGCGCGAGGGCTTGCTCCAAGCAAGCAAACGGGTGGCTACGCCTGACGTGGGAAACCTCCAGTGCTAGAAGGGCGTTCGTTGGGTTGAGCGAGATTTCGGATCGCTCGCCACATATCATTTTCCTAAAATTTTACTCCTTTATTAATTTATTGCCTGAAAGTGTAGATCAGGACGCAAATATTTGTTTTTTTCCTTTTCATACTTATCGCCTACCATATTTATCCACCAATCATGATTAGGATTGTATCTGGGATTTTTGGCAGGTGTATCCCGTATAATCTATTCTAGTAATTAATACGCGATATGACTATTAATTTATTTGATTCCATTGATTAATAATGTTCAAAAAAAGATTCTATTGATTAATACGCGATGGCACCTATAGGGATTGTATTGCGATTTTTTGAGATACCGTATATGTATTCTATCGCCACGTGATGCGGCACCGTTCCTACCCGGCTACCCTCACCGCGACGGCTGGCCGATATTATCGACGCCCGTCGGTCACTCTCACCCGGGCCCCGCAGGTCAGTCGCGCTCGGTGTGAAACCTCGTGGCCTGGCCGGCTGACCCCGACGGCGCCCCAGGTCAGCACTCACCACCGCTCCCTCCGTAGCTCGCTCCATATAAATCGGGATGCAGGATAGCAGATAGGGGAAGCAGGCAAGAGGCGAGCAGGAAGAAAGAGATGGCGCCCATCAAGCTGTACGGGATGATGCTGTCGGCCAACGTGACCCGCGTGACCACGCTGCTCAACGAGCTCGGCCTCGAGTTCGACTTCGTCGACGTCGACCTCCGCACCGGCGCCCACAAGCACCCCGACTTCCTCAAGCTCAACGTACGCTCCCTCCCCTACCTCCCCCTCCCCTGCTCCGTCGTTGATTACCAGTAGTTCCTCCCCAAGATCCGACATCTAATTGTTCTTTGCCTCGCTTCTCTTGTTCTTTGCAGCCTTTCGGCCAGATCCCGGCGCTGCAGGACGGAGACGAAGTTGTCTTCGGTAACGATTCTCATCTGATTATTAACCCAGATCTGGTTTTGTAGATGCACATCACTCTCACTAGGATTTTAGATTTACTGACGCCGAGTCACTGGCCAACACACGGCTCTCTGTAACTGTATCTTGTTCTTCTCTAATAATTTTATTTTATCCTCCTCCGCCGATCTATCCAAACTTGGACTAGGATCTACTTATAAAATTTCTCGAAAAAGGTAGGAGTAGAATATACTTGTAATTTGCCTGAGATTAAAAAATTAGAGCGCGAGGATTTGGTCATAACAAATCTAAGCAAGATTCCGAGGAGCAGGTCTACGAGCAATTAACTAGTCGAGCAGAGCTTGAGATTTTTTGTTCTTGTTTTGCGTGGAGCGGAGCTTGAGATTAACCCCCCCAAATCATCAACGAATTTGGCTGCAGAGTCGCGCGCCATCAACCGGTACATCGCGACCAAGTACGGGGCGGCGCTGCTGCCGACGCCGTCGGCCAAGCTCGAGGCGTGGCTGGAGGTGGAGTCGCACCACTTCTACCCGCCGGCGCGGGCGCTGGTGTACGAGCTGGTCATCAAGCCCATACTGGGCGCCCCCACCGACGCGGCCGAGGTGGACAAGAACGCCGCCGACCTCGCCAAGCTGCTCGACGTCTACGAGGCCCACCTCGCCGCCGGCAACAAGTACCTGGCCGGCGACGCCTTCACGCTCGCCGACGCCAACCACATGTCCTACCTCTTCATGCTCACCAAGAGCCCCAAGGCGGGCCTGGTGGCCTCCCGCCCGCACGTCAAGGCCTGGTGGGAGGAGATCTCCGCCCGCCCCGCCTGGGCCAAGACCGTCGCCTCCATCCCGCTCCCGCCCGGCGTCTGAGGCCTCGCCGACGCCGCCGTGGGTTCGATTTGCTTGCTTGCTTAGCTGCGGCGAGAATGGAATAAAATCGCGATGATGGAATAAACAACTTTTTAGAGAGGAAGCTTGGAATTCTTGGCGTCGTTGATGATGTTGAATGTTGGATCTTGGTGTTGAATGTTGATGGCGCATCTGTTTATCCGGTTTTTGGCTTGAAATTTGTTGGTAGTTCGGCCCTTAATTCTTTGTCAGCACATTTGGTGGCGCGAGATCTGCTGAATTGATTACGCGCCTCTGTCAACCACAGCGTCCCGTGCAGTACGAGTGTTTGCTGTATCGGGAGCTGGGCAATGGCGTTGCGGCTGTGGAATGGGTTCATGGCGACGACAGGGCTGCCAACCACCCACGTTCAGAGCGCACGCAGGGGTCAGGCCACGAGGCAGGACCACGATCCGGCGGCGATCTGAGGCGATCGGGCGCGTGGATGGACCATGGAGTGCAGAGTGCGGAACACGAGGAGAGTCGGGGCTTTGCTCTGTCACTGCTGGTTCAGGCCGTAGGGATAGGATTTGCACAGAAAAATTTCTTTGAAGCTCTTTTTGTTTGCAGGAATGGATTCCTATTTTTATATAGGATAGGAATTAATCCTTCACATTTTGAAGGAAAAAATATTAGGCTAGACTCAATGGAAAAAATCCTATCCTATGGTTCGACCGCTGGTTCATCGGTTTATTAGCTGGTATTTTAATCATAAAAATAATAACTACTCTCTTCGTTTCTAAATATAAGTCTTTTTAGAAATTTTCATATGGACTATATACAGATGTATGTGGACACATTTTAGAGTGTAAAATTCATTTTTTTTGCTCTGCATGTACTAGTTTATATTGGAATCTCTAAAAAGACTTACTCCATCGGTTTTTCCTTCCCATGGCCCTCTTCGTCTTTGTTTTTTTCTGAGATTTTCCGATACTCTCAATTGAAAAAGGACAAAATTAAAACCAAAGTAACTTAAAATAATATATCCCAAATCAATATTTTCCTAAAAACAATGTCCTACGTTAACTCAATCAAATCTTCCCAAAGTAACATCTAAATTGAAAATTTCCTTTCCTTCACCTTAAAAAACTTGAATCGAATCAAAGTTCTCAAATACATTTATTTAAGAAAATTCAGGTAACTTTATTCATACTCATAACAATTACATGTACACTGATTTGGATCTGAAATTTAAGAAAATACAAAGTAACTCTTATGACTAAGAACTATAATAAAATCTCTTGAAAACACTTTATTCACGGTGTCAATCTCTGCTTGAAGAAATACTCCAAAGACTTCAGTAAAGAGGCTGCAATTGAACTGGAGCAACGTTGTTGTCACTCTTTCACCCGCACAAACATTATGAATACAAGTTTTTGAAAGCGCCTTGAGTCGCTCACCCAAAAACGATGGGAATCCTTGATCGATGAATGTACTTGGGCCGAGGATGATCCCCTAGAAGTGCAGGTCGTCGAATCACTACATCTTCACCATGGTGTCGACGAATGATTTCACATCCACAAAGAATTAGACCAATAAAAAAGGCTTGATACAACAACATAAACTCATTAGATTAGAATAATCAGATCTGCGATGACAGAAAACTCTTTAAACTCATGGGACCGCCAAAAGAACATGAGGAAAATTTTCTCACAAAACTATGATTTTTGTTTTGATAAAGGGAATATATTAATATCACGATGATATCAATTACAACCGGCCTCTGCACCAACAAGATATCAGAAGATATCAAGGATGCACACAACCAAAACAAAATTAAAAAAAGAAATATAAAAACAAAGACCCCGTTACAGTGATGAAAAAGTCGCAACAACGGCACTTTAACCACCACCGAAGACAACACCCAGACAACAGAAGAGGTTCTCCAAAAACGACGTCTCCAAGAAGGAAACAATGCTCAAGCATTGTCATCGCCCGACCAAGGATCTTGAGTTTTCACCTTGGAGAGAGTCCGGGATCCAAAAACAATGCCTTCGCAAGACCACTGTCAGTTATAACCAATGAAGGGCAGACCTTGGGCTTTCATCCTGAAGATCGCGGCTCGGTACTCGAGAAGCACCCCAAAAAATGTTGTCCACCTGTGTTGCTGCCACCTCCTGCCAAGGCCGCCGCTGTAAGTCCTCAACACCTGACACACAGGAACCCGTGCCGCCATTCTTCAACGCAACCAAAACTCCTCTCCACCATTACACGTCTCCCATTGCAACCACCATGACTTTCTTCACCACTGTCAATGCCGTGGAAATCTATACTTAGACATGTCCCATGGCATCGGCAAGACAGCAAAGCTTCATGCCACACCCTTGATACGTACATTTGCATCATGGTTTTATATCGATATTTATTGCATTATGGGCTGTTATTACACATTATGTCACAATACTTATGCATATTCTCTCTTATTTTATAAGATTTACATGAAGAGGGGGAAAGCCGGGAGCTGGAATTTTGGGCTGGAAAAGGAGCAAATATTAGAGACATATTCTGCACAATTCCAAAAGTTCTGAAACTTCATGGGAGCATGTTTCAGAATATATAAAAAATATTGGGCGAAAGAAGTACCAGAGGGGGGCCAGCCACCGTCCACGAGGGTGGGGGCGCGCCCTACCTCCTGGACGCGCCCCCAGCCTCGTGGACCCCTTGGCAACCCACTGATGCCCATCCTTGGCTATATGGAGTCTTTCGTCGAGGAAAAAATCATAAGCTATCTCACGGGATGAAACTCTGCCGCCACGAGGCGGAACCAATCTAGGGCTCCGGCGGAGCTGTTCTGCCGGGGAAACTCCACACCCTTGATGAGATGTATGTTGTCTCTACTCTAGTGGTGTCATGTGAACGTCGACTCCGTGACACTTCACCATTGTTTAGGCCTAGAGGAAGACATTGGAAAGTAATAAGTAGATGATGGGTTGTTAGAGTGACAGAAGCTTAAACCCTAGTTTATGCATTGCTTCGTAAGGGGCTGATTTGGATCCATATGTTTCATGCTATGGTTAGGTTTACCTTAATACTTCTATTGTAGTTGCGGATGCTTGCAATAGGGGTTAATCATAAGTGGGATGCTTGTCCAAGGAAGGGCAGTACCCAAGCACCGGTCCACCCACATATCAAATTATCAAAATACCGAACGCGAATCATATGAGCGTGATGAAAACTAGCTTGACGATAATTCCCATGTGTCCTTGGGAGCGCTTTCCTTTATATAAGAGTTTATCCAGGCTTGTCCTTTGCTACAAAAAGGATTGAGCCATCTTGTTGCACCTTATTTACTTTTATTACTTGTTACCCGTTACAAATTACCTTATCACAAAACTATCTGTTATCAATAATTTCAGTGCTTGCCGAAAATACCTTGCTGAAAACCACTTATCATTTCCTTCCGCTTCTCGTTGGGTTCGACACTCTTACTTATCGAATAGGCTACGATAGATCCCCTATACTTGTGGGTCATCAAGACTCTTTTCTGGCGCCGTTGCCCGGGAGTGAAGCGTCTTTGGTAGGTGGAATTTGGTAAGAAAAAATTTATATAGTGTGCTGAAATTTACTGCCACTTGTTACTATGGAACATAATCCTTTGAGGGGCTTGTTCGTGGTATCTTCACCTCGACCAGTAGAGCAAAGAGTTGCTCCTCAACCTACTGAACCTACTGAAAATGTTTACTTTGAAATTCCTTCGGGTATGATAGAGAAACTGCTAGCTAATCCTTTCACAGGCATCCCGATTTGCACCTAATCTATGTGGATGAAGTTTGTGGATTATTTAAACTTGCATGTATGCCCGAGGATGTGATCAAGAAGAAAGTCTTCCCTTTATCTTTGAAGGGAGAGGCATTGACATGGTTTAGACTATGTGATGATATGGGATCATGGAACTACAACCGATTGAAATTGAAATTTCATCAGAAGTTTTATCCTATGCATCTTGTTCATCGTGATCGTAATTATGTATATAATTTTTGGCCTCGCGGAGGAGAAAGCGTCGCTCAAGCTTGGGGGCGGCTTAAGTCAATATTATATTCATGCCCCAATCATGAGCTTTCAAAAGAAATGATTATTCAAAAAATTTATGCTTGGCTTCTCTCAGTAATCGCTCCATGGTCGATACTTCTTGTACTGGTTCTTTTATGATGAAGACTATTGAATTCAAATGTGATTTATTGGACAGAATTAAACGCAACTCTGAAGATTGGGATCTCGACGAAGGTAAGGAGTCAGGTATAACACCTAAGTTTAATTGTGTTAAATCTTTTATGGATACCGATGTTTTCCGTGAATTTAGCACTAAATATGGACTTGACTCTGAGATAGTAGCTTCTTACTATGAATCCTTTGCTACTCAGGTTGATCTCCCTAAGGAGAAGTGGTTTAAATATAATCCTCCCATTGAAGTAAAAGTAGTTGAACCTATCAAAGTTGAAGAAAAGACTATCACTTATAATGATCATGTTGTTCCTACTGCTTAAATTGAGAAACCACCTTTCCCTGTTAGAATAAAGGATCATGCTAAAGCTTCAACTGTGGTTCGTAAGAGTAATACTAGAACACCTACTCCCTCTGAGCAAATTAAAGTTGAACATAGTGTTGCTATGGTTAAAGATCTCTTGGCCGATAATATTGATGGGCATGTTATTTACTTCTGCGATGAAGCTGCTAGAATTTCTAGACCCGATACTAAAAATAAATATAGACCTGTTGTAGGCATGCCTGTTATTTCTGTTAAAATAGGAGATCATTGCTATCATGCCTTATGTGATCTGGGTGCTAGTGCAAGTGCAATACCTCATTCCTTATATAAAGAAATTATGCATGATATTGCACCTGCTGAGATAGAAGAGATAGATGTTACAATTAAGCTTGCTAATAGAGATACTACTTCACCCGTTGGGATTGTTAGAGATGTTGAAGTCTTTACCTTTTACCTTTTATTGATCAATGCTAGAAGATTATCCAAACTCACATTTTTGCTTTCTAGATGGTTATTCTGGTTTCTCTCAAATACCTGTATCAAAAGAGGATCAAGAAAAGACAACCTTTACTTGCCCTTTCGGTACCTTTGCTTATAGACGTATACCTTTTGGTTTATGCAATGCACCTGCTACTTTTCAAAGATGTATGACTGCTATATTCTCTGACTTTTGTGAAAAGATTGTTGAGGTTTTCATGGATGATTTCTCAGTTTACGGAACTTCTTTTGATGATTGCTTAAGCAACCTTGATCGAGTTTTGTAGAGATGTGAAGAAACTAATCTTGTCTTGAATTGGGAGAAGTGCCACTTTATGGTTAATGAAGGTATTGTCTTGCGGCATAAAATTTCTGAAAGAGGTATTGAAGTTGATAAAGCTAAAGTTGATGCTATTGAAAAGATGCCGTGTCCTAAGGACATTAAAGGTATAAGAAGTTTCCTTGGTCATGCCGGTTTTTATAGGAGGTTAATTAAGGACTTCTCTAAAATTTCTAGGCCTCTGACTAATCTCTTACAAAAGATGTTCCTTTTATTTTTGATGATGATTGTGTAGAAGCATTTGAAATACTTAAGAAAGCTTTGATTTCTGCACCTATTGTTCAACCTCCTGATTGGAATTTACCATTTAAAATTATGTGTGATGCTAGTGATTATGCTGTATGGGCTGTTCTCGGACAAATAGTTGATAAGAAACTAAATGTTATCCAATATGCTAGTAAAACTCTAGACAGTGCCCAAAGAAATTATGCTACTATTGAAAAGGAATTTTTAGCAGTTGTATTTACTTGTGATAAGTTCAGACCTTACATTGTTGATTCTAAAGTAACTGTTCACAGTGATCATGCTGCTATTAAATATCTTATGGAAAAGAAAGATGATAAATCTAGACTTATTAGATGAATTCTCTTGCTACAAGAATTTGATTTGCATATTATTGGTAAAAAGGGAGCTGTGAACCCCGTTGCAGACAACTTGTCTAGGTTAGAGAATGTTCTTGATGACCCACTACCTATTGATGATAGCTTTCCTGATGAACAATTAGCTGTCATAAATGCTTTTCTTTTGCTGATCAAATATTAGTTATTTTTCCAAGGTTTGGAGTCCCTAGATATTTAATGACTGATGGTGGTTCACATTTTATTCATGGCGCTTTTCGTAAAATGCTTGCTAAGTATGATGTTAATCATATAATTGCATCCCCTTATCACCCACAGTCTAGTGGTCAAGTAGAATTGAGTAATAGAGAGCTTAAATTAATTTTGCAAAAGAGTGTTAATAGATCTAGGAATAATTGGTCCAAGAAACTTGATGATGCATTATGGGCCTATAGAACTGCATACAAGAATCCTATGGGCATGTCTCCGTATAAAATGGTTTATGGAAAAGCATGTCACTTACCTCTTGAATTAGAAAATAAGGCATATTGTGCCATTAAAGAGCTCAATTATGATTTCAAACTTGCTGGTGAGAAGAGGCTTTTTGACATTAGCTCACTTGATGAATGGAGAACCCTGGCTTATGAGAATGTCAAACTGTTTAAAGAAAAAGTTAAAAGATGGCATGATAAAAGGATACAAAAACGTGAGTTTAATGTAGGTGATTATGTATTATTATACAACTCCCGTTTAAGATTTTTTGCGGGCGAACTCCTCTCTAAATGGGAAGGTCCTTACATCATCGACAAGGTCTATCGTTCCGGTGCCATAAAAATCAACAACTTCGAAGGCACAAATACGAGGGTGGTGAACGGTCAAAGAATCAAGCATTATATCTTAGGTAATCCCATAAATGTTGAAACTAACGTTATTGAAACCGTAAACCCGGAGGAATACATAAGGGACACTTTCCAGAATGTTTCAGACTCCAGAAAGGAATATGTATGAGGTACGGTAAGTAAACCAACTCCAAAACAGTTCTAATGGCAATTTCTCTCCGTTTTGGAATATTTAAGAAAACAGGAAAATAAGAAGCAGTCCGGGAAGGACACGAGGCTTCCACGAGGGTGGAGGGCGCGCCCTACCCCCTGGGCGCGCCCCCTGCCTCGTGGGCACCTCGTGTGCTCTCCGGACTCCGTTTTCTTGCACGATACTTCTTTTGGTCGGTAAAAATTCATTATATAATGTCCCGAAGGTTTCGACCACCGTACCACGCAAACATACTCTGTTTTTGTTTCGAGTTGTTTCTGCTGCAAATTTAGAGCAAGATGTCTTCTCAAGAGTCAGTCGGGGAGAGTCGGGTGTCTCATCCGACACCGGGGCCAAGAGCAAACAGCAATGCTGACCACTTTGGGCCATCAACTGAGGAAGAGATGGAGGCTGACTTGAAAAGGATAGGTGCCATGGAGGAGGATGAAGAAGTTTCTTCTCGTTTTCGAGTTGGATTCACGATGGGGGAACTATAGAGCTCAGCTATTCCAAACTCGGTCATCCCTTCCTATGTTAGATTTATTTCTTATGAAAATATGAAAAAGAGTGTTACTTGTTCTCATGCAGCTATGCAACATCCTTGGGTGAAAGGAGCCTTAGCCGTCACTGGCAAGCTCCGTAAGGAAATAATGGACCTCAAGTAGCAAGTCAAGAAGCTCGAGGAAGAGAATCGTATCCTGAGGGGCATTACCGCCAAGAATATCACCTCACCACCCCCGAAGAAAGAGACATAAATACATGGGTATGGGCACTCCCCTTGGCAACTGCCAAGCTTGGGGGAGTGCTCCGGTATCGTATCACCATCACACTTTTACCTTTACCGTTTTTCTTAGTTCGATCCTTTTGGTAATATCTTGATCTAGTAGAATAAAATTTTAGTATGATCTAGTTTTGAGTTTTCCTTTATGATCCTTCTATGTAATCGAGTCCGTGAGCTATATATAATAAAGATTAGTGTTGAGTCAAGGGCTTGATTATCTTGCTATGATCTTGAGGGATTAAAAATAAAAGAGAAAGAATAAAAGGAAATAAAGAGATCATATGGATCTTATGGAGAGTAATGACTTCACATATAAAGAGTATGATGAATAAAAGTTGTTGAGAGTTGACAAACATAGTTTTGGTCATCGTTGCAATTAATAGGAAGTAATAAAGAAAGAGAGGTTTTCATATATAAATATACTATCTTGAACATCTTTTATGATTGTGAGCACTCATTAAAATATGACATGCGAAAGAGTTGATGTTGGACAAGGAAGACAACGTAATGGGTTATGTTTTCTTACATCTGAAATAAATTATATTGTCATGGATCATCGAGCATATTGAGCTTGCCTTTCCCTCTCATGCTAGCCAAATTCCTTGCACCAAGTAGAGATACTACTTGTGCTTTCAAATATCCTTAAACCTAGTTTTGCCATGAGAGTCCATCATATCCACCTATGGATTGAGTAAGACCCTTCAAGTAAGTTGTCATCATTGCAAGTAATAAAAAACTGCTCTCTAAATATGTCTGACTTATTAGTGTGGAGAAAATAAGCTTTATACGATCTTGTGATGTGGAAGAAATAAAAGCGACGGACTGCATAATAAAGGTCCATATCACAAGTGGCAATATAAAGTGACATTCTTTCGCATTAAGATTTTGTGCATCCAACCATAAAAGCACATGACAACCTCTGTTTCCCTCTGCGAAGGGCCTATCTTTTATTCTTGTCTTATACTTTATACAAGAGTCATGGTGATCTTCACCTTTCCTTTTTATATTTTATCCTTTGGCAAGCACTGTGTGTTGGAAAGATCCTGATATATATAGCTAATTGGATGTGAGTTTTCATGAACTATTATTGTTGACATTACCCTTGAGGTAAAAGGTTGCGAGGAAAAACTATAAGCCCCTATCTTTTGTTGGGGAACGTAGTAATTTCAAAATTTTCCTACGCACACACAAGATCATGGTGATGCACAGCAACGAGAGGGGAGAGTGTTGTCTATGTACCCACGCAGACCGACTGCGGAAGCGTTGACACAACGTAGTTGATGTAGTCGTACGTCTTCACGGCCCGACCAATCAAGCACCGAAACTACGGCACCTCCGAGTTCTAGCACACGTTCAGCTCGATGACGATCCCCGGACTCCGATCCAGCAAAGTGTCGGGGAAGAGTTCCGTCAGCACGACGGCGTGGTGACGATCTTGATGTACTACTGTCGCAGGGCTTTGCCTAAGCACTGCTACAATATTATCGAGGACTATGGTGGCAGGGGGCGCCGCACACGGCTAAGAATAAGATCACGTGGATCAACTTGTGTGTCTATGGGGTTCCCCCTGCCCCTGTATATAAAGGATGGAGGAGGAGGAGGCCGGCCAAGGCTAGGTGCGGCCAGGATGTGGAGTCCTACTAGGACTCCAAGTCCTAGTAGGAGTCCACCAAGAGGGGAGGAAGGGAGAAGGAAGTGGAGGAGAAGGAAAGGTGGCCGAACCCCTTTTCCCTAGTCCAATTCGGACTAGAGGGGAGGGGGGGGGGGGGCGCAGCAGGCCATTTCTCCTCTTCCCATTAAACCCATCAAGGCCCAATACTTCTCCCGGCGAATTCCCGTAACTCTCCGGTACTCCGAAAAATACCCGAATCACTCGGAACCTTTCCGATGTCCGAATATAGTCGTCCAATATATCGATCTTTACGTCTCGACCATTTCGAGACTCCTCGTCATGTCCCCGATCTCATCCGGGACTCCGAACTCCTTTGGTACATCAAAACGCATAATATAACTGTCATCGGAACCTTAAGCGTGCGGACCCTACGGGTTCGAGAACAATGTAGACATGACCAAGACACGTCTCCGGTCAATAACCAATAGCGGGACTTGGATGCCCATATTGGCTCCTACATATTCTATGAAGATCTTTATCGGTCGGACCGCATAACAACATACGTTGTTCCCTTTGTCATCGGTATGTTACTTGCCCGAGATTCGATCGTCGGTATCCAATACCTAGTTCAATCTCGTCACCGGCAAGTGTCTTTACTCGTTCCGTAATACATCATCCCGCAACTAACTCATTAGTTGCAATGCTTGCAAGGCTTAAGTGATGTGCATTACCGAGAGGGCTCAGAGATACCTCTCCGACGATCGGAGTGACAAATCCTAATCTCGAAATACGCCAACCCAACATGTACCTTTGGAGACACCTGTAGAGCTCCTTTATAATCACCCAGTTACGTTGTGACGTTTGGTAGCACACAAAGTGTTCCTCCGGCAAACGGGAGTTGCATAATCTCATAGTCATAGGAACATGTATAAGCCATGAAGAAAGCAATAGCAACATACTAAACGATCGGGTGCTAAGCTAATGGAATGGGTCATGTCAATCAGATCATTCAACTAATGATGTGATCCCGTTAATCAAATGACAACTCTTTGTCCATGGTTAGGAAACATAACCATCTTTGATTAACGAGCTAGTCAAGTAGAGGCATACTAGTGACACTCTGTTTGTCTATGTATTCACACGTGTATTATGTTTCCGGTTAATACAATTCTAGCATGAATAATAAACTTTTATCATGATATAAGGAAATAAATAATAACTTTATTATTGCCTCTAGGGCATATTTCCTTCAGTCTCCCACTTGCACTAGAGTCAATAATCTAGTTCACATCGCTATGTGATTAACACCAATAGTTCACATCTTTATGTGATTGCTTCACATCTCCATGTGACTAACACCCAAAGGGTTTACTAGATTCAATAATCTAGTTCACATCGCTATGTGATTAACACCCAAAGAGTGATCATGTTTTGCTTGTGAGAGAAATTTAGTCAACGGGCCTGCCATATTCAGATCCGTATGTATTTTGCAAAATTCTATGTCTACAATGCTCTGTACGGAGCTACTCTAGCTAATTGCTCCCACTTTCAATATGTATCCAGATTTAGAATCATCTGGATCAGTGTCAAAAACTTGCATCGATGTAACCCTTTACGACGAACCTTTTTGTCACGTCCATAATCGAGAAACATATCCTTATTTCACTAAGGATAATTCTGACCGCCGTCCAGTGATCTACTCCTAGATCACTATTGTACTCCCTTGCCAAATCAGTGCAGGGTATACAATAGATCTGGTACACAGCATGACATACTTTATAGAACCTATGGCCAAGGCATAGGGAATGATTTTCATTCTCTTTCTATCTTCTGCCGTGGTCGGGCTTTGAGTCTTACTCAACTTCACACCTTATAATACAGGCAAGAACTCTTTCTTTGACTGCTCCATTTTGAACTACTTCAAAATCTTGTCAAGGTATGTACTCATTGAAAAAACTTATCAAGCGTCTTGATCTATCTCTATAGATCTTGAAGCTCAATATGTAAGCAGCTTCACCGAAGTATTTCTTTGAAAAACTCCTTTCAAACACTCCTTTATGCTTTACAGAATAATTCTACATTATTTCCGATTAACAATATGTCATTCACATATACTTATCAGAAATGCTGTAGTGCTCCCACTCACTTTCTTGTAAATACAGGCTTCACCGCAAGTCTGTATAAAACTATATGCTTTGATCAACTCATCAAAGTATATTCCAACTCCGAGATGCTTGCACCAGTCCACAGATGGATCGCTGGAGCTTGCACATTTTGTTAGCACCTTTTGGATTAACAAAACCTTCTGGTTGCATCATATACAACCCTTCTTTAATAAATCCATTAAGGAATGCAGTTTTGTTTATCCATTTGCCAGATTTCATAAAATGCGGCAATTACTAACATGATTCAGACAGACTCTAGCATAGATACGAGTGAGAAACTCTCATCGTAGTCAATGCCTTGAACTTGTCAAAAACCTTTTTGCGACAATTTTAGCTTTGTAGATAGTAACACTACTATCAACGTCCGTCTTCCTCTTGAAGATCCATTTATTTTCTATGGCTTGCCGATCATCGGGCAAGTCAACCAAAGTCCATACTTTGTTTTCATACATGAATCCCATCTCAGATTTCATGGCCTCAAGCCATTTTGCGGAATCTGGGCTCATCATCGCTTCCTCATAGTTCGCAAGTTCGTCATGGTCTAGTAACATGACTTCCAGAACAGGATTACTGTACCACTCTGGTGCGGATCTCACTCTGGTTTACCTACGAGATTCGGTACTAACTTGATCTGAAGTTTTATGATCATCATCATTAGCTTCCTCACTAATTGGTGTAGTAGTCACAGGAACAGATTTCTGTGATGAACTACTTTCCAATAAGGGAGAAGGTATATTACCTTATCAAGTTCTACTTTCCTCCCACTCACTTCTTTCGAGAGAAACTCCTTCTCTAGAAAGGATCCATTATAAGCAACGAATGTCTTGCCTTAGGATCTGTGATAGAAGGTGTACCCAACAGTCTCCTTTTGGGTATCCTATGAAGACATATTTCTCCGATTTGGTTTCTTTGAGCTTATCAGGATGAAACATTTTCACATAAGCATCACAACCCCAAACTTTAAGAAATGACAACTTTGGTTTCTTGCTAAACCACAGTTCAGATTGTGTCGTCTCAATGGACTTAGATGGTGCCCCTTTTTTAACGTGAATGCAGCTGTCTTTAATGCATAACCTCAAAAACGATAGTGGTAAATCGGTAAGAAACATCATAGATTTGCACTATATCTAATAAAGTACGGCTATGACGTTCGGACACACCATTATGCTGTGGTGTTTCGGGTGACATGAATTTGTGAAACTATTCCACATTGTTTTAATTGAAGACCAAACTCGTAACTCAAATATTTGTCTCCGCGATCAGATCGTAGAAGCCTTATTTTCTTATTACGATGATTCTCCACTTCACTCTGAAATTCTTTGAACTTTTCAAATGTTTCAGACTTATGTTTCATCAAGTAGATATACTCATATCTGCTCAAATCATCTGTGAAGATCAGAAAATAATGATACCTATCGCGAGCCTCAATATTCATCGGACCACATACATCAGTATGTATGATTTCCAACAAATCTGTTGCTCGCTCCATTGTTCCGAAGAACAGAGTCTTAGTCATCTTGTCCATGAGGCATGGTTTGCAAGCATCAACTGATTCATAATCAAGTGATTCCAAAAGCCCATCAGCATGGAGTTTCTTCATGCGCTTTACACCAATATGACCTAAACGGCAGCGCTACAAATAAGTTGCACTATCATTATTAACTTTGCATCTTTTGGTTTCAATATTATGATTATGTGTATCACTATGATCGAGATCCAACGAACTATTTTCATTGGGTGTGTAACCATGTAAGGTTTTATTCATGTAAACAGAACAACAATTTATTCTCTTACTTAAATGAATAACCGTATTACAGTAAACATGATCAAATCATATTCATGCTCAACGTAAACACCAAATAACACTTATTTAGGTTCAACACTAATCCCGAATTTATAGGGAGTGTGCGATGATGATCATATCAATCTTGGAACCACTTCCAACACACATCGTCACTTCACCCTTAACTAGTCTCTGTTTATTCTGCAACTCCCGTTTCTAGTTACTACTCTTAGCAACTGAACTAGTATCAAATACTGAGGGTTTGCTATAAACACTAGTAAAGTACACATCAATAACATGTATATCAAATATACTTATGTTCACTTTGCCATCCTTCTTATCTGCCAATCACTTGGGGTAGTTCCACTTCCAGTGACCAGTCCCTTTGCAGTAGAAGCACTTAGTCTCAGGCTTAGGACCAGACTTGGGCTTCTTCACTTGAGTAGCAACTTGCTTGTCGTTCTTCTTGAAGTTCCCCTTCTTCCTTTTGCCCTTTTCTTGAAACTAGTGGTCTTGTCTACCATCAACACTTGATGTTTTTCTTGATTTCTACCTTCGTCGATTTTAGCATCATGAAGAGCTTGGGAATCGTTTCTGTTATCCCTTGCATATTATAGTTCATCACGAAGTTCTACTAACTTGATGATGGTGACTAGAGAATTCTGTCAATCACTATTTTATCTGGAAGATTAACTCCCACTTGATTCAAGCGATTGTAGTACCCAGACAATCTGAGCACATGCTCACTAGTTGAGCGATTCTCCTCCATCTTTTAGCTATAGAACTTGTTGGAGATTTCATATCTCTCAACTCGGGTATTTGCTTGAAATATTAACTTCAACTCCTGGAACATCTCTTATGGTCCATGACGTTCGAAACGTCTTTGAAGTCCCGATTCTAAGCCGTTAAGCATGGTGCACTAAACTATCAAGTAGTCATCATATTGAGCTAGCCAGACGTTCATAACGTCTGCATCTGCTCCTGCAATAGGTCTGTCACCTAGCGGTGCATCAAGGACATAATTCTTCTGTGCAGCAATGAGGATAAACCTCAGACCACGGGTCCAATCCGCATCATTGCTACTAACATTTTTCAACACAATTTTCTCTAGGAACATATCAAAATAAACACAGGGAAGCAACAACGCGAGCTATTGATCTACAACATGATTTACAAAATACTACCAGGACTAAGTTCATGATAAATTTAAGTTCAATTAATCATATTACTTAAGAACTCCCACTTAGATAGACATCCCTCTAATCCTCTAAGTGATCACGTGATCCAAATCAACTAAACCATGTCCGATCATCACGTGAGATGGAGTAGTTTCATTGGTGAACATCACTATGTTGATCATATCTACTATATGATTCACGCTCGACCTTTCGGTCTCCGTGTTCCGAGGCCATATCTGTATATGCTTAGCTTGTCAAGTATAACCTGAGTATTCCGCGCGTGCAACTGTTTTGCACCCGTTGTATTTGAACATAGAGCCTATCACACCCGGTCATCACGTGGTGTCTCAGCACGAAGAACTTTCGCAACGGTGCATACTCAGGGAGAACACTTCTTGATAATTTAGTGAGAGATCATCTTATAATGCTACCGTCAATCAAAGCAAGATAAGATGCATAAAAGATAAACATCACATGCAATCAATATAAGTGATATGATATGGCCATCATCATCTTGTGCCTGTGATCTCCATCTCCGAAGCACCGTCATGATCACCATCGTCACCGGCGCGACACCTTGATCTCCATCGTAGCATCATTGTCGTCTAGCCAATCTTATACTTCCACGACTATCGCTACCGCTTAGTGATAAAGTAAAGCATTACAGCGCGATTGCATTGCATACAATAAAGCGACAACCATATGGCTCCTGCCAGTTGCCGATAACTCGGTTACAAAACATGATCATCTCATACAATAAAATTTAGCATCATGTCTTGACCATATCACATCACAACATGCCCTGCAAAAACAAGTTAGACGTCCTCTACTTTGTTTGTTGCAAGTTTTACGTGGCTGCTACGGGCTCAAGCAAGAACCAATCTTACCTACGCATCAAAACCACAACGATAGTTTGTCAAGTTGATGCCGTTTTAACCTTCGCAAGGACCGGGCGTAGCCACACTCGGTTCAACTAAAGTTGGAGAAACTGTCACCCGCAAGCCATCTATGTGCAAAGCACGTCGGGAGAACCGGTCTCGCGTAAGCGTACGCGTAATGTCGGTCCGGGCCGCTTCGTCCAACAATACTGCCGAACCAAAGTATGACATGTTGATAGGCAGTATGACTTATATCGCCCACAACTCACTTGTTTTCTACTCATGCACATAACATCAAACCATAAAACCTATGCTCGGATGCCACTATTGGGGAACGTAGTAATTTCAAAATTTTCCTATGCACACGCAAGATCATGGTGATGCACATCAACGAGAGGGGAGAGTGTTGTCTACGTACCCACGCAGACCGACTGCGGAAGCATTGACACAACGTAGTTGATGTAGTCGTACGTCTTCACGGCCCGACCGATCAAGCACCGAAACTACCGCACCTCCGAGTTCTAGCACACGTTCAGCTCGATGACGATCCCCGGACTCCGATCCAGCAAAATGTCGGGGAAGAGTTCCGTCAGCACAACAACGTGGTGACGATCTTGATGTACTACTGTCGCAGGGCTTCGCCTAAGCACTGCTACAATATTATCGAGGACTATGGTGGCAGGGGGCGCCGCACACGGCTAAGAATAAGATCACGTGGATCAACTTGTGTGTCTATGGGGTGCCCCCTGCCCCTGTATATAAAGGATGGACGAGGAGGAGGCCGGCCAAGGCTAGGTGCGGCCAGGATGTGGAGTCCTACTAGGACTCCAAGTCCTAGTAGGAGTCCACCAAGAGGGGAGGAAGGGAGAAGGAAGTGGAGGAGAAGGAAAGGTGGCCGAACCCCTTTTCCCTAGTCCAATTCGGACTAGAGGGGAGGGGGGGGGGGCGCAGCAGGCCCTTTCTCCTCTTCCCATTAAACCCATCAAGGCCCAATACTTCTCCCGGCGAATTCCTGTAACTCTCCGGTACTCCGAAAAATACCCGAATCACTCGGAACCTTTCCGATGTCCGAATATAGTCGTCCAATATATCGATCTTTACGTCTCGACCATTTCGAGACTCCTCGTCATGTCCCCGATCTCATCCGGGACTCCGAACTCCTTTGGTACATCAAAACGCATAATATAACTGTCATCGGAACCTTAAGCGTGCGGACCCTACGGGTTCGAGAACAATGTAGACATGACCAAGACACGTCTCCGGTCAATAACCAATAGCGGGACTTGGATGCCCATATTGGCTCCTACATATTCTATGAAGATCTTTATCGGTCAGACCGCATAATAACATACGTTGTTCCCTTTGTCGTCGGTATGTTACTTGCCCGAGATTCGATCGTTGGTATCCAATACCTAGTTGAATCTCGTCACCGGCAAGTCTCTTTACTCGTTCCGTAATACATCATCCGGCAACTAACTCATTAGTTGCAATGCTTGCAAGGCTTAAGTGATGTGCATTACCGAGAGGGCTCAGAGATACCTCTCCGACGATCGGAGTGACAAATCCTAATCTCGAAATACGCCAACCCAACATATACCTTTGGAGACACCTGTAGAGCTCCTTTATAATCACCCATTTACGTTGTGACGTTTGGTAGCACACAAAGTGTTCCTCCGGCAAACGGGAGTTGCATAATCTCATAGTCATAGGAACATGTATAAGTCATGAAGAAAGCAATAGCCACATACTAAACGATCGGGTGCTAAGCTAATGGAATGGGTCATGTCAATCAGATCATTCAACTAATAATGTGATCCCGTTAATCAAATGACAACTCTTTGTCCATGGTTAGGAAACATAACCATCTTTGATTAACGAGCTAGTCAAGTAGAGGCATACTAGTGACAGTCTGTTTGTCTATGTATTCACACATGTATTATGTTTCCGGTTAATACAATTCTAGCATGAATAATAAACTTTTATCATGATATAAGGAAATAAACAATAACTTTATTATTGCCTCTAGGGCATATTTCCTTCATCTTTCTCTATGTATGATTAAAACTTCATACCCATAAGTATTGCGTGAGTGTTAGCAATTGTGAAAGACTAAATGATAGTTGAGTATGTGGACTTGCTGAAAAGCTCTTATATTGACTCTTTTCCAATGTTATGATAAATTGCAATTGCTTCGACGATTGAGATTATAGTTTGTTAGTTTTCAATGAAGTTTCTGATTCATACTTGAAATTGTGAATGAATTGTTACTCTAGCATAAGAAATCATATGACAATATATGTTGCTGTTCTAAGAATGATCATGCTGCCCTCATGTCCATATTTTATTTTATCGACACCTCTATCTCTAAACATGTGGACATATTTTTCGATATCGGCTGTTTGCTTGAGGACAAGCGAGGTCTAAGCTTGGGGGAGTTGATACGTCCATTTTGCATCATGCTTTTATATCGATATTTATTGCATTATGGGCTGTTATTACACATTATGTCACAATACTTATGCCTACTGTCTCTTATTTTACAAGGTTTACATGAAGAGGGAGAATGCTGGCAGCTGGAATTCCGGGCTGGAAAATGAGCAAATATTAGAGACCTAATCTGCACAACTCCAAAAGTCCTGAAACTTCATGGGAGCACGTTTCAGAATATATAAAATATATTGGGTGAAAAAGTACCAGAGGGGGGCCACCCACCGTCCACGAGGGTGGGGCGCGCGCCCCCCTGCCTCGTGGGCCCCCTAGCAGCCCTCTGACGCCCATCTTTGGCTATATGGAGTCTTTCGTCGAGGAAAAAAATCATAAGCTATCTCACGGGACAAAACTCCGCCGCCACGAGGCGGAACCAATCTAGGGCTCCAGCGAAGCTGTTCTGCCGGGGAAACTTCCCTCCAGGAGGGGGAAATTATCACCATCGTCATCACCAACGATCCTGTCATCGGGAGGGGGTCAATCTCCTTCAACATCTTCACCAGCACCATCTCATCTCAAACCCTAGTTCATCTCTTGTATCCAATCTTTGTCCCAAAGCTTCAGATTGATACATGTGGGTTGCTAGTAGTGTTGATTACTCCTTGTAGTTGATGCTATTTGGTTTATTCGGTGGAAGATCATACATTCAGATCCATTATGCATATTAATATCCCTCTGATTATGAACATGAATATGATATGTGAGTAGTTACGTTTGTTCATGAGGACATGAGAGAAGTCTTGCTATAAGTAGTCATGTGAATTTGGTATTTGTTCGATATTTTGATGAGATGTATGTTGTCTCTCCTCTAGTGGTGCCATGTAAACGTCGACTACATGACACTTCACCATTGTTTGGGCCTAAAGGAAGACATTGGGAATTAATAAGTAGATGATGGGTTGCTAGAGTGACAGAAGCTTAAACCCTAGTTTATGCGTTGCTTCGTAAGGGGCTGATTTGGATCCATATGTTTCGTGCTATGGTTAGGTTTACCTTAATACTTCTGTTGTAGTTGCGGATGCTTGCAATAGGGGTTAATCATAAATGGGATGCTTGTCCAAGGAAGGGCAGTACTCAAGCACCGGTCCACCCACATATCAAATTATCAAAGTACCGAACGCGAATCATATGAGCGTGATGAAAACTAGCTTGACGATAATTCACATGTGTCCTTGGGAGCGCTTTCCTTTATATAAGAGTGTATCCAGGCTTGTTCTTTGCTACAAATTGGGCCATCTTGCTGCACCTTATTTACTTTTATTACTTGTTACCCGTTACAAATTACCTTATCACAAAACTATCTGTTACCAATAATTTGAGTGCTTGCAGAAAATACATTGCTGAAAACCGCTTATCATTTCCTTCTGCTCCTCCTTGGGTTCGACACTCTTACTTATCGAAAAGGCTACGATAGATCCCCTACACTTGTGGGTCATCAACCCTGATGAAGCTTCTTTGGCCGAACATGAGGGCTCACCCGACCGGATCAATTCCGATCTAGACATCTAGTGGCGCCAAGCACCAAAACTTAAGATCTCTAAGAGGAAGACCAGAACCCGTCCATGTCCAGATAGAGGAGGCCCGCGTGAAGTCGGTCGAACTTTTGAAGAACGAAGAACAACAGGGTCAACCACCGCGGGAATCCTCTGGGTCCCGACAAGGCCGGATCTGGGCAGTGCGCCCCCCGACCGCCGCTGCCAACCAAGGCGAGAGTCGCCGGTGCGACCACTCCTCCACGACCAGGACGAAGACGAAGACCGGTCGTCTCCGATCTCCGCGCAGCGCCGCCACGCCGCCACGCCCTAGCCCAGCGCCGCGCCCCACCCTAGCCCAGCGCCGGACTCCACCTGGAACTGGGCTGCGCCGAGCTCCCATACGCGGAGAGGACATAGCCCCCCCCCCCCCCCCCCCCGCCGCCAGCACCCGCGAGGCTTTGCCCGGCAGCACGGATCGGCGGCAGCGAGTGGAGGGGATGGCGGCAGGGGACTCTGCTCCGGCGGCAACTGGTTAATCTCCCGTGACGCGTATGCGGGGAGCATCGCGGGAGCGATCCCTTTTTTGTGGACGCCTTACACAAAACTATGATGGTCACTAGATGATGGCAAATAACATAGAGGTTTTGAAGATCCGAGGTCCCTCCCACCTCTCAGCTCCAAGAGGACAGCCGGAGGCGAGGGGACCTAAATTTCTTAGATGGCTACGGCGGAGGCGGCACGAGAAACCCTACAGATACATCAAAGGTTTGTCAAATACATTGATTTTCTAATAGTACCAGGCAACAACGAAGCCCACCATGTGACACATGTGGTAAGCAATCCAAACTATTCAGAAAAAAAGCAACATCGAAGCCCAGCCAGGGTTGTTCGGTTATATCCAGGTTACCTGGGTAGTACTCTCAATTCATCTGAACTTTCACAAAATATTTTTCCGGTTGAATTGCACGGTTTTATTCCAAATTTTGCAGAAAACCTCTCAATTAATTTGATTTGTACCGGTCTAGTTGCAGAACGGTCCGTGGAGCTTAAAAAACCGACACAAACAGTAAAGTTCATTTTAAACCTTATACTCATAGAGCCCGTCGGAAATCGAACCCTAACACCTGAATCCCTGAAATTGATACCCTGACCTTTCTGATTCCGATCAATATGAACCATGCACTGATCCTAAACCTGTTTGTTGCACGAAAATAGGCAATTCTGACCGGGATTACTAGGTTCTCTCACCGACTCAAGGGCCCTACATGTCATATGTTTCTTTCTCGGTATTGTTGCTTCGAGCTGCCCGATCGACTATGCTTACCTCGTTGCAAGCACCTGCAGCAGCTAGCATGGTATGCCCCAACGTTCCCCAGGTGTCTTTCCGCCGGTCGCCGGCAAGGGGTGCGCCGGTCCCATGTCACCTGCAGGTAGTGCCGCCGGCCGTTGCCGCATGTTGAAGACCCTGAAGCGACGCAGATCGATTAAAGTTAGAAGGCATGTAAATTTCTACATACATACGTGAGCTAACTCAGAATACATTGTACATCCACCTGCGTGCCTGCTTAAAGCCCGCTTCTATGTGTTCAAAAACAAGCCAGCTTCTACGTATGTGAAACTATGAAAGTACGCCGTTGAAGGAAAAGCATCGGATGAGTCAGCTCCTCGTCTTGCCGTGGTCCGACGGCATGCCGGCGCCGGCTTCGCCTACCGGCGGGAATACGCTAGCTAGACACGTCTCCAGGCAGTATATGAGTACCTTGGTCGCCATGTTCATGGCGCGCTGCACCACATAGTAGCCAGCGATGTGGTTGCCCAAATGCCGAGGGAACTTGAGCACGCAGTCGAGCAAGCGGGATCATGTGTGTGTTCTACGTGCACACAACATCGTGCATCTCCTGTCGGTCATCGTTGTGACGGAGCTCCCTGGCACGCGGGTCCGTCACGTCGACCTGGAAGCTCGCGTCGCGCTGCTCTACCATTTCCTGGATGGGCAAACACTGTTCCACAAAGTCGACGTGAGCGTTGCTCTACCATTTCCTGGATGGGCAAACACCATTCCGCCACCTCCACTCCGTGCGCGCCATCGCGTGCCGCCCTCCCAGCTCCCGTTCCTTTTTGACGAGTGATGACTCGCGCGCACTGATGACATCGTGCTCTACATGAAGGGCACCTCCATAGATTCCCCGCGTGGGGCATGCAAACCGGAAACGCCCACACCCGACGCCCTTCATCTGCGCTGCCCAGCCTCCTGCTTCTCCGCGGCGCTGATTTCAGAAGAGATGATTGAGGATAGAAGGTGGATATGACATGTGGGACAGAGATGTCAGTGAGAACAGACTATGATCTCAGACGGGATTGATATTTTCCCGGGTTGATGTTGACCGAGATTAGAGAGGTTAGGGTACAGATTTTAGGGATTCAGATATGAAGGTTCAATTCCAACAAAGCCTACCAGTTTAAGGTTTAAAACAGACTTTACTCTTCTTTAACCATGCACGGCCCCTCACAGCATTTGCCCGAATGTGGCTGGTGGACTGTCACGTTACGTCGGACGACTTTGAGGAATTAACAATTTACCAAGCGCCACCTGCAGAGCAGGGCCAAACCGACCAGTTGATTAAGCGGCGTGTTAGGTGGGGTGCCATCCGTGACTGCTCTGCTCTGCCGGCCACCTACCGCGATCCCCTCCGCAGCTGCTCTCCCGGTCTTGGATCTCGCCGGTCGCCACACCGTGCTTGCCAGCAGAAGAGAAGCGATCGAGGCGCCATGGCCGAGGCGGCGGCGGCGGCGGCGGCGAGCACAAGAAAGCTGTACGGGTACGAGCTGTCGTCCAACTCGGTGCGCATCGCGGCGCTGCTCAACGAGAAGGGGCTCGACTACGAGCTCGTCGTCGTCGACGACACCAAGTCGCAGGAGTTCCTCGCCATCAACGTACGTACGCCCCCGAGCTACTGATCAACTGATGCAATCGCTTACTAATTTACTTCGTTTGCGTGCGTCGTGCAGCCGTTGGGCCAGGTCCCGGCGTTCCAGGACGGCAACGACATCATCTTCGGTACGCCCAAGAAATTCAATCTTTCAGACTCGCCGGAGTTAGTTGCCAACATTTTGGGCTAACCAACCGCACGAATTTGCTCGGACTTGGCTTGGGGATCGCCTGCAGAGTCGCGCGCCATAAGCCGGTACATCGCGGCCAAGTACCGGTCCTCGGGCACGGACCTGCTGCCGGCGGCGCCGTCGGCGAAGCTGGAGGCGTGGCTGGAGGTGGAGTCGCACCACTTCTACCCGGCCGTGGCCGACCTGGTGTACGAGCTCCGCGTCAGTCCCCGGCTCCCCGGCGGCGCGGCGCCCGACCCGGCCGTGGTTGACGCGCTCGCCCGCAAGGTGGCCGACGTGCTCGACGTCTACGACGCGCACCTCGCCGCCGGAAACAGGTACCTCGCCGGCGATCAGTTCACGCTCGCCGACGTGAACCACATGGCGCAGCTATTCGTCATGAGCCGGACGCCCCGGGCGGCGGAACTGGTCGCGGCCAGGTCGAACGTGCAGGCGTGGTGGGACGAGATCTCCGCCCGCCCCGCCTGGAAGAAGACCGTCGCCGCGCTCCCCCTCCCGCCGGCTTGACGGACGCGCCGGTACAGGCACCGCTGCCCGGGCGTGGAATAAAAGGGTGATGTTTTGTTTTTAGCAGGAGCAAATTATCAAATTCACCAGGAATGTTGTTGATGTAAGTGACATACTGATCTGGATGAGCTGAGTGAATTGCCCGAAACCACTGATAGCGAAAACACTAAGACGCCGATAAGTGCCACACGTATAAATGTTAGGGAGTCCGTCCATACATTTTGTGTGGTGTATAAAAGGAACAGCCCACACACCTACGTGTGGGCAAAACAATTAGCGTCCACACACCTCTTTTTTCCCCTCTTAATCCCTTTCACACGCGTGCGTGTGGGCAAAGTTGATAAGGCCCACACGTTCGTATGTCAGGCCTCATACCTCTTGGTCCCGCACGCCACACGTGACGGTCACCGCGCGCCTGCAGTTGCCATGGTCCAGACCCTCGTCCATGTTCGTTTAACTGCAGTTGCCATGTTGGACAACTGCAGTTGCCATGTATGATTTAATCTAATGTAGTTGCCATGATTTCATAACTTTAGGAGTTGCCACATACTAACACTAGGCAGTTGAGAGAGTTGCCATGTGCTCACAAGCATGCTAGGGTAGTTGCCATGTAAAAAGGAAAAGTTGCCATCTGCTTACGTGCACGTTAGGGCAGTTGCCATGTACATGCACGTTAGGGCAGTTGCCATGTACCATGCAAAAACATATGGCAATTCGGTAAAAGAGAGTTGTCATCTGCTTACGTGCACACTAGGCAGTTGCCGTGTACCCTGCAAAACACATGGCAAACTCAGATAAAAAAGGAGAGCTGCCACCTGCTTATAAAGCACACTAGGGGCAGTTGCCATGTGCACTGCAAAACACATGACAACTAGCAGCTTGGGTGTGGGAGAGGAGACAGGCGTGTGGGCGAGATGACAAGTGCCCACACACTAGCCCTTGTGTGTGCGTGCAAAGTGGCGTGTGGGCGAACTGCTGAACGCCCACACACCAGCCCCTCCTGTGTGGTGAAACGACCGTGTGGGCGACCGGCTGAACGCCCACACACCAGGCCAGTCCTACGTGGCACTAGAAACATGCCAAGGTTCGTGCGCTTACGAACGGACGTGGATCCACACGTGTGGGCGAGATGCAAACGCCCACACGTGTGGACGTTAACATTTCCGAAACACTAACGGATCGCTTTAGGCATTTTGACCTCCCTTATAAATATATGGACCCGCGTTTGGTCTAATATTAGAAACTAGTCCCTAAAATTTTACGTAGCCACTCCTCAATCACAAAGCAAAAAAAAGTAATTAGCCCCATGTGCACAGAACCCCAGCAGAGCACCGGTGGGCTCTTGTCGCCGGCTTGGGGCGGTGGATCGACCTCGCCGGCATTGTGGTTGAGCACCAGGCGAGGTTGACGAGAACTATGTCTACCCGCGCGCCGTGACCGGCTGGCGGCTAGCCGCAACGCCCGCAGTGAAGGCGAGCAGGTCACCACGACGAGCAGGTCCGCGCGTGGCCATTGCGCTGCTGCCGTCCTTGCTCGAGCACCACGGCTGCACCTGCAGAGAAGGCTGACGACGGTCTGGTGGCTCGGCGCCCACCGGCTCTAGTATGCTCTCGCGACACCACGACGCCGCGCAGCTTTTACTCTCAGCCACTGTGGAGGACGTGACTTGCTCAAGCACCACGGCAGAGGACGTGGCCAGACCAACACGCCCTTCCGTCCTTCTTCCTGATGACCACGATGGCGAGGACGTGAGACGTGCAGCTCGTCTCACGCTGGGAAGGGGCATCGACGCGCGGTGTCCGAGGTCCTTGAGGCCAGCGAGCATGCCGGAGCATCATATCCGCCGCGAGGGAGAGAGAGAGATAGAGAGAGCAGGGCATCCAAGAAGCTGGCAGGAGAAGGGTGTTGGTTTGCAGGAGAAACAGATCCCGATCTACATCAGGGAGGGAGAGAGATCTTTTTTTAGAAAGGGGAGGAGTTTTTGTCAAAAAGACCTTGTCTAATGCCATTACCACGAACCGTTACCCCACGTCAGCACAGAGAGGGCGCCATCTTTCATAACTGTCATAAAAAACAAAGCCGTCAACTAGTGTTTTTTTTTTGCAAAAGATTAGGCCGAGGATCCGTAAATTCATAAATCGTGTTTTGCAAACCTATGCATCAATTTGGTGGTTTTCTACAATTCATTCGGTCTATCAACAAATAACTCAAATCCTTTGTTTGCTAACGCCGTGTGATGACTTCTTAGGGTTCAGGCCAAATAAACTATTATGTTTCTTGCATTATTATGTCTGTAAAATTCATCTGGAATTCCTATTGGCCAAAGAAGCTCTTGATTGGTTGACAAGGTAACCGAAATGTGCCCACTATTAGTGGGCAACTTTATATTAGCAATCAGTGTAGACGTACATTTTCCTTTGGGCGACGACGATACCGGTTGGGCGACGGCTTTGCAGCTATCAGACAGGTTCCACCGAACATTTCCTGTGCTTTTGTTAATCTTCATGCTGCAACTATCTTTTCAAGAATGAATTGAGCAATTAGGTACACCTAAGTTATCAACCCATGCATTCACATGGGCTACAAATACTACAAATATTTTTACGAACTTAGTTTACTATGTTTTTGATAATTTTGTGGAATATTGGATCTACCTGGGTGGCAAAAGAAATTATGAAAATGGAATTGTGTGGGCACAAGGATCTCACCGATGAAACTCGCAACAAAAATAAAGACAATTTACCCAAGGTCAGGCCCCCAGGATGGGTTACAAGCCTACTTGTTATGAAAACCAATACAAACCTTGGAGCTTTTCTTTTCATGAAACATTCGAACCATGCATGATACTAGAAGCAACCAAACCACCGGTCTTCGAAGTAGAGTCAAATCAAACCACTAATTGCAAATACTTTGGTACATGAAAGTCTCCCAAATTTACTCGATGTGGAGCAACAATAGTTATGGTTTTCTATCCCTCCTTTTAAGTTTGACCTATCACAAGATTTACTACAACAATCAACTTACACGACTACATATAATACTCCTCAACTGATCCAGATGTATTGGAATGCCCAACCCGAGCCTTGCGCCTATTCACCTCTGATGGTACGCTCGGCCCTACGGCTTCACTGCTAGACATGTCCTTCCAGTTGAGGCTGCTCGTTGCCATCATGTCGTCAAATTCCACAGGGATCCCGCCTTCAGGTGGCCAAACGAATGTCGGTTTCACAAGCGGTACTTCTGGCGGCGGCACTGATTTGGCTAGGACTTGCACTACCTCGGCCATGCTCGGTCGGTCAGACGAGTTCGGATTACTACATGCCAGTCCAAGAAGCAACAAGCGAGTGGCATCATCCGGATTGAACTCTTGCATGGAAGTCACTTTGTCATCGACCGCTTCGAGCAACCTTCTCTCCCGGTGAACCCACCATACCCACTCAGTAAGCGGTTGAAGCGTCTCATGGTCATGGTTGCTGGCAAGTGCTCGTTCTCCGGTGACAATCTCAAGGACTAGCACCCCAAAGGCATACACGTCAGTCTTGCGAGTGGCCTTGTGACAAATTGAGTACTCTGGCGCAATGAAGCCCCAGGTGCCAGCCACACCCACATCCGTGTAGGAGTTCTTGTTCAAGGTGACGATGCGGGCAAGGCCGAAGTCACCTAGGCGACCACGGAAGGAAGAGTCAAGCATGATGTTGCTTGCTTTTATGTCGCGGTGGAGCACCATGTGATCGTGCTCATGATGCACGTAGTGGAGCCCTGCGGCTACATCAATGATGATGTCATAGCGGGTTTTCCATCCTAGGATGCACCGCTGGAGCCGAGGGTTTTCCTCAAAGAGGTATTGGTCCACGCTACCATTGGGCATATACTCATAGATAAGAAGGAGCTCCCCTTTCTCGTAACTCCAACCTGGAATATCACATTGGCAACCAGACAAGTAATGTTAAATTATGTGAAGGCCTAGTTAATGGACAACATGGCTACACATGGGTCCAAAAGATAATATCAGTCAACATATCGTATGGGCCTTAGAATCTGCATGTCTTTGGTTTCTTCTCAGTCAGATCTATGTATGCCAACTTGGTCAACGAGGGTCATGTTTTTCCCAGGAAAAACATTTGGATACCCAAAGTTTCGATAAAAATCCAAAAACAATATTTGTAAGGGAGTGGTCTTAAAGGAAGAAGCTTTTATAAGCGCGGATGGCAAGGAAGTAAGAATGAAAGTTATTGTGAAAAAACCTGAACAATACACCACTTGTTCTGTTATGTCCTTATGCCACTCTTGTCTGGTGCACTATTCATGATGAATGTAGTTTACCATTACCTAGGAGCATCATGAATAGATGGGATGAAGCCAAATGTTAGGGGTTCAAATCCCGATGCAGTTAAGCTGTACATGTTGCGTGATTTAGAATCGTCACCATGAGTTTATTTTTAGTTGAGTTGATGCTTTCAAATTCTTGTAGGTTATCTACAAGGCTACACATTGGATCTGTATGGATATGGTAGCATGTTCTTTGTTCAACCAATATGGGTCACGCTCTACTAATAGGATTAGGCTCGGGTTTCCGCTGTCTATCGCGTATCACTTACTTGCACTACGAGTAGCATGAAGGCATCATGCCATATCTATTGTGTATGGGTTGTCTTAGCTCACAAGTATTCGATTTGTATGATTCTTCATTAGACTTGCCAGTGTGAAATGAAAGATGTTTGTGTGCATCAATAGATGCAGAGCCGGAGATTTTCCCTCTTTTTATCAACTAAATGCCTAGTGTAATAAATAAACGGCACCTTCTAAAATATGATTATTACTTTCTCTAGGAGACTGATGTGTGTCGTATCCTTGTCAGTTTTTGTAGAATTTTATTGGAAATTATAACTTTAACATTTTTTAAGCGAAGTACAAGGCCAGCGAGTAGTTTGGAAAGTCTCATGTACACAACATGTGGCCAATACATTTTTTTGGACACCAGATTATGATTTTTTACACCACTTCACGTTTTTATAATGTAAAAACTTTTCCGATAAGGAATGTATATGAATATTAAGAACACAGAAATTACATCTGGCCTCTACAAAAATGCAAATCAAGAGCAAGCTAAGTATGCACACAACCGAATATATGATCATTTTGACAAACAAGGTTTTGCATACGTATATGTTCTAAAATGTTCTGTTTACAATGCATTTAGTTCCTTTTGAAAGGCACAAGTATGTGATCCAATTATGTGGCATAAGTGGGCCCTTGTCACTAATATAGTATGCCACTTTTTGACATCATACATTTGCAATATGAATAAAAACTATGGGTCCATCACTTTTTTGTTGTTGTTTCTCAGTAGTCACATGCTATCTAAAAAAAAGGGAAAACCACTGATATGCATGTACTCAAAGACAGAAAAATGGATGTTAAGGCAACCCCGTAAATTGTACCTTAGTCAGTTAGGTATTGCAAAAAAAACATTTCAGAGA
This sequence comes from Triticum monococcum, assembly GCA_034509565.1. Classification (NCBI taxonomy): domain Eukaryota; kingdom Viridiplantae; phylum Streptophyta; class Magnoliopsida; order Poales; family Poaceae; genus Triticum; species Triticum monococcum. The sequence goes on along the minus strand of CM067843.1, from coordinate 749,271,840 downwards.
AAAAGATATTGCGAAACAAAAAAAGTATGGTAAATTTTGTGGTTGATCTATCCCCAATGACTTTTTTATTTGCCATCATTTGAGTTACTAGAAACATTGCAAAGTAAGTTGAACCGCGGTCATTCAATTATACAAATCAGTCTTACCTATTTGTGACCTAAAGATTGCATTTTCCATAAGAAGAAGTTGCTTCATATAAGGTGGAAAATCTACAAAGTCCATGTGTTGTTCAATTATGAAATTATGAAATTAACTTATTCAGTGTTTGGAATTCTCCAATACAAGCATTATGTCATTTCTCCTATGAACACATTATTTCACTAGTGTAAATGTTCAAAAAAACTAAATCATTGCCATTCGTGATGAAGGGCATCTCCAACCCCATACAAACTCCCAAAATAAGTGGTTATACGGAGTGCGTGAATATATTTTTTTATTGAGAGGGGGGGGGGGTGATGGTTGGGGGCTTCTTTAGTACACCCCCAATAATCTGTTTTCATCCTTTCCTCTTTAAACTACCAAACAAATGACGACCGGGGCGATGGCGAGCCTTCCTAAAATTTTCATCGAATGGCTGTTGCAGCTATTTTTTTGGCCTAACTCCCTCAATATCATTTTTATATTATAAAAAAGAGATTTGTTGGAGATGCTCCAATGGCAATTAGCCTCTTGGACCAGCTACTGTATAGAAACTAATAAACTAAAACTGAGTCTATCAATGGCCAGTTTGTCTATAAAGTAACTATGATCACCTTGTGTGACTTTTTTGCCTTGCCATAAATTATACAGTAAGTTCTAGCGTACTTCGAGTAAGAAAAGTGAACTCATATATTTGTTTTCTCTTGTATGATACTCCCTCCTTTCCGGTTTATAGGGCTTATCTCAAAATTTCAGTTTTTCCATTTTATAAGGCTCAATTTGGTTATTCCCCATCAGATGTTCAGACTTCAAGGTGCATTAAATCATTGCATGCAAGTATTAAGAGAAAACTGACCAATGCATGCACTTTATGCATGCATGCATTGCAATTAATGCATTCGTAAATATAATTTTTTGAGGAAAACAAGAGCATTAATTGGGTGCTTTTGCAAACTACAAAAAATATTCCACCACTTATCATCTACCTTCGTTGGTGAGATTTTTGAATTGAGCCTTATAAACCGGAAAGGAGGGAGTAGAGAGGTTGTAACAAGTTAATTTGAATCACGTCACATTGAGAGAACGACATTTCATGTCAACTATGTATTATGCTATCCGGGAGTATTATTGTTGTGACATAGACCTAACTTTATATAACTAAGGTGATTTCCATAGACAACCTCAACATTCAACCATGCATGGAAAAGGTCCAACTTAAAATATAAACTATGCATGAAAAAAGGCCCAAATGTTTTAATTATATTACCTACTTGTATTCAATAAATATTTTATAATTATAGAATAGTTATATGTATTCTCCTGAATTTCTTATAATGTTAGTTCAAATATTTATGTCCATATTTTTTTTGGGTGAATATGTATGCCGGCCCATATAACTAAATATTATTTATGTCCATACATGGAAATATTTATGTCCATATTACTAAATATTATTTAAAATAATCTGCAAAGAAATTCTAACAGCAATACGGGGTATATCATCTAAATCAGCTACAATCCATATGAATCGGAGGGAGTAGTAAAATTTAATGTGGCGACGGAGTGTAAGACATACCAACGAGCGGCACGACATTTCGGTGGCGCAGCCGGTTGATCACGTCGACCTCTACGAGGAAGTCGTCGTAGCAGCGGTCTCGATTGCGCGTGAACTTCTTCACCGCCACCTCCACGACCTGGCATGTCTTGTCTGACTGGAGCCGGAGCGTTCCCCTGTAAACTGCGCCAAACCCGCCTTTGCCTAGCTTCCTTGCCTCGTCGTAGTTGTTCATGGCCTTCCTGATCATGGCGTACTTGAACTCCTTGGGCGTGCCCGGAAGCCGCCGAATGGCCTCCGACAGCTTCAACTCCATCTTCAGGGCTTTATACCTCAAGTAGAAGTAGAAGACCGCGACAGATATTATGACGGCGGTGGCGGCCGCTGACCCAAGAACCGCGGACAGTATCACCTTCCGTTTTCGAAGGGCTCCGTAGTCGGGAAGCTTTCCGACTGTCAGGTTCCACCTCAGGATCCGGTGGAGCTCGATGCCTTCCCCGGTCGATGCAGTGAAACCAATGAACACTTGGTGGGGGATGTGGTTGCTCAGGGTGAGAGGCACGTCAAGGTAGGCCTTGTCAGGCTTGGGCAGACCATCGACGGCCATGTACACCCATATGTGGTGTCCGGCTCCGTTGTAATCGATCCAGACGGTGTAATTTACCGTCATGTGAAGCGGCGCGAGGGTAATGTCGGAGAGCGAGACGACGTAGTCGGAGATGATGCTGCCGATGTTGAGGCCGATGTGGTTGTCATCGGGATCGTAGTCGTTCATCGAGGTGTCAAACTCGACGGCGACGAAGCTGCCTGAGGCAGTGGCCGAGTTTGAGATGGTATTGGTGAGACCGAGGAAGCCACCCTGGCTGCCCGGCGGAGGACCGTGGAGGGACGGGACGATGGCGAACGCAAGGCCGTCGCCTTGTACGTTGTCCCATCTATTGAGGTTCATGGTGAAGGAGGTGTTGAAGGACGCGTCGTGCTTCACCTCGTTGGAGTCGACGGCCCAGAGCGTGATGGGTGATCGGAGGAGGACAGACCCAGCTCTGCCCTTCATCCCGTCGCTGTCGGGAGTGAGCATGAGGGCTCCCATTTTTACACCTGCGTCCCCGAGAATCTCCAAGTTCCTTGGAGAATCACGGGGGAAGGAAGGGAAGCTGTAGGACATGATACCCTCCAGCTTATTCTCTTCACAGGGGCACGATGCCGCCATGGAGCATGGTACAGCTGCAGAGCACAGCAACACGGCCATGACGAAACATGGGAATACTTGTGTAGGTATCATCTTGCAGGAGCCAGGAGACTTGAACAGGACGGTGGCATGGCTATGATATAAGTGGGTTGAGATGAGATGCCCACTTGCAGCCAGAGAATAAGTGGATGAAATCCAACAATTATAGCAATTGGTTCATCCTATGCAAGAGGTTCATTGTCTAGTAATGAGCATTAAAATCTAATGATTATATAAGGTTGTGCAAGCTTTCAGTTAGGTCAACTGTATCCAATGAGACAATACTACTGTGCTGGTTGCACCAGTGTGTTGATTGTCCGGGAAAAAGTCCAATTGGATTTATTATATTCTTCCATCCAAGGCTTCCATTGAAAGCTTATCATGGTTTTCCTTTCGACCTTTCAGCATAGGATAGGTGTGAGGCATGTTACCACTTTGACAGAGCCATGTGTTTTTAATAAAAATTCGATATCCTCTCATACGTCCCACTGAGCATGACACATGACATTATGATATTGCTAGCCTAGACATGCCAATGTTATTGGCTCGCTGCAATAATGAACTGTGCAAATTTTCTTTAACATTTATGTGGAATACATGTTGGCCAAAGAGGCTCGTAATAATTGTTTGACGAGGTAATAAAATTAACTCTTTGATTCACAAGGCAAAGTTGATGTAACTGCATTGCAATTTCTAAGCTTCGACTTCGAAAGAAGTACACTTTCTCTACTAATGTAAAATTTGCAAATTTACAAATGCTTACGTGGAATATTTAAAATCCTACACGTATTACTGATGGAAAACCAAAACCACTATCCTATTTGTGTGTAAGCAAGGCCGGGAGCAAAATCTATAATAAAATTAAAATGTCTCTGCATAAAACCTTGCTAAGGCCAATGGCTGTAAAGTATCCTCATAGTCTGATTCTACACACTGATTTTGCAAACAGATTTAGAGGCTGGTTGTTCGACATGATAGGTCTTGATGGTTGCCCCACGATGATTGGTCTGAGGGGATGGTTTTAACACGTGGAGGATGGCACTGGTATTTGTTTATATGAGGTTTTGGTTCAAATATCTTGTTGCAACAAAAATAAAGATTTTTCAAGGTTTAGATGGATAGTATTTCCATATCTGGCATAGAAAAATACGAGCATTAATTATGTTTGTAAGAAAAATCGATAAATACATATATACGCCCTCCGTACCTAAATATAAGACAGTTTTGATATACATAGGAGTGCATTTAGTGTGGTGATACCCATACAGAAAAATACTTTACCCCTAGATGTCTAGTCAACTGTTATGGTCAATAACTTGCAAATTAAGGTAAATAAGAAGGAATAAACTAGGAGTGCACATGGCTAACTCAACTTAATTAGAAGTAACTTTTTTCTCCAGTCAATAGCTCAGACATCAACTGCAGTCCAATCAAATATCGTCTCGTCCATTTTATATTTGCACAAATCTTGCATTTAGATTGAATGGTTCTTAGTAGTGACTTGGTAATAGGTATTTTGTCAGCCATCTAAAAAATAGCACAAATAGAAAGAAAAAAATTATGTAGCATGCAATGGGTCGCCAGAAGCAATGAAATCTAGTGGGATGTTCACCTAGACTGAAATTAGACTTGGGACATATGAGATTACATGAAAGGAGGAGAAATGCTTCCTTAGATGCTCAAGTTCGACCGTGCATGTGTTTGGATTATGATACCTCAACTCCTTCATGCGAACAACGTCCTTGGCAACTTTGGTTTGGAGATCATAGTTAATGAGACAACACAACACCTCATCTTTGAACACGATGTCACCATCAAACACTGTAATGGGAGATAGAGACGCTAGACCACACGCCGTGGCATTGATTTTGTAGCACAGATCCCATCTCGGATTGTTGATGTCGTCGCACATCCACATCTCGATTGTGGCACCCACAGAAGCTACGACTAGTTCCCCGCGCAGTTCAACAAAACTTGTCATGATTTTATCAGACGTTGGGTGATAAGGAGGCAGCGGCGTGATCACGAATTCCTCATCCGCCAACCCGAAGCGAAGGAAACATAGCGCGACATCTTTGAAGATTTCATCTGATATTGTCCAGAGCAAGGATCCTTTGAAGAAGGTTGCCGTCCGTTGTGGCACGATAGGGTACTACGGTTGCACCGCCATCTCACGCCAATACCGGTCGACTCCGACGGTGAACACCTCCATCCCAGTCGTATAGCTGCCCCCGGTGACCGCGGAGCGGTAGAAGAAGCGGGCGACCTTGTGCGTGTTGGAGCGCGGATCATGCCCGAAACCAAACGCCTGGTGGCTGCCGGACAGGGCAGTTAATCTGTCGGGATATCGACGTGCAGATCTAGATTGGGGCTCCGGGGCAGCCACACGGCGCGCCGCTTGGGGTTGATCACTTGCACCATGGCGTCGTGGGGCACCAAGACCAGCCCGTCGCAGTGCGCGAAGCTGTGCACCGTGTCGGCCAATATCATGGTGTAGACGACGAGGGGCGCGCCGGCGTCCTTCTGACCAGCCTCCCGCCTGTACAAGCCAACGGTTTCTGGGCAACAACGGTTGGTTTCGAGGAATCTCCAGCGTGGGGAGACGAGCAGGCATTGCTTCTGGAGGCGGTGGTGCGCGCGGTGGAAGGACGAGTCGCTGGAGATGGTGGCGTGCCACGCCCTGCACATGCGGGTGAGCCGCAGGCCCGCAGCAGCGACTGCACGGGCAGGTGGGCCAGGTTCTCCGAGACGAGCTCGTGCGGCATGTGCGGATTCTTCTTCTTCTTCCTCCTCCACCTCCTCCGCCTCGTCTTTGGTGCTGGTGGTGCTGCTTCGCCGTCGTCCATGGCCGGCCGCCGGATAGATGGATCTGTTTCAGGAGTGTGCTTGCGTGATGTTGCCTCTAGTCGGTATATTATATGGATAGTTCGCTATGGATTACGAAGCCTGTATTCCAGGCCGACGAAAGCCCGTACCGTATCACTGATACGGCGCACGAAGTACTGCAGGCCGAGGTGTGCCAATATTTCTATTTCTTCCTGATATCAACCCCCTGATCCCGAGTTCCCGACTCAAAAAAAAGAAAGAAACAAATCTCCTGATCCTCATCGAACTCACATAAAATTCTTCCTCCGTCCCAAAATTCTTGTCTTAAATTTTTCTAAATACGAATGTATATAGTTACCTTTTAGTGTTAGGTACATCCGTATCTAGACAAATATAAGGCAAGAATTTTGGGACGGAGGGCTCAGAAGCAAAATATATAAATACTAGTGCAAACCGATAAAAAATAAATAAAATATAAATACTAGTGCACACACGACCAGTTAACATTTTTTGCATGAATCTGAAAAAAAATATCAGAAAGATTGATCCATCTTTCACCACCTTGCCTTTATTCAGTTTGGAAACATTAAGGTCTGAATCATGGGGCGATTAACTGTAATCTAAATCATGAAATTGTCGGGAACTACTGTTGTCGCAGGGCTTTGCCTAAGCACTGCTACAATATTATCGAGGACTATGGTGGCAGGGGGCGCCGCACACGGCTAAGAATAAGATCACGTGGATCAACTTGTGTGTCTATGGGGTTCCCCCTGCCCCTGTATATAAAGGATGGAGGAGGAGGAGGCCGGCCAAGGCTAGGTGCGGCCAGGATGTGGAGTCCTACTAGGACTCCAAGTCCTAGTAGGAGTCCACCAAGAGGGGAGGAAGGGAGAAGGAAGTGGAGGAGAAGGAAAGGTGGCCGAACCCCTTTTCCCTAGTCCAATTCGGACTAGAGGGGAGGGGGGGGGGGGGGGGGCGCAGCAGGCCCTTTCTCCTCTTCCCATTAAACCCATCAAGGCCCAATACTTCTCCCGGCGAATTCCCGTAACTCTCCGGTACTCCGAAAAATACCCGAATCACTCGGAACCTTTCCGATGTCCGAATATAGTCGTCCAATATATCGATCTTTACGTCTCGACCATTTCGAGACTCCTCGTCATGTCCCCGATCTCATCCGGGACTCCGAACTCCTTTGGTACATCAAAACGCATAATATAACTGTCATCGGAACCTTAAGCGTGCGGACCCTACGGGTTCGAGAACAATGTAGACATGACCAAGACACGTCTCCGGTCAATAACCAATAGCGGGACTTGGATGCCCATATTGGCTCCTACATATTCTATGAAGATCTTTATCGGTCGGACCGCATAACAACATACGTTGTTCCCTTTGTCATCGGTATGTTACTTGCCCGAGATTCGATCGTCGGTATCCAATACCTAGTTCAATCTCGTCACCGGCAAGTGTCTTTACTCGTTCCGTAATACATCATCCCGCAACTAACTCATTAGTTGCAATGCTTGCAAGGCTTAAGTGATGTGCATTACCGAGAGGGCTCAGAGATACCTCTCCGACGATCGGAGTGACAAATCCTAATCTCGAAATACGCCAACCCAACATGTACCTTTGGAGACACCTGTAGAGCTCCTTTATAATCACCCAGTTACGTTGTGACGTTTGGTAGCACACAAAGTGTTCCTCCGGCAAACGGGAGTTGCATAATCTCATAGTCATAGGAACATGTATAAGCCATGAAGAAAGCAATAGCAACATACTAAACGATCGGGTGCTAAGCTAATGGAATGGGTCATGTCAATCAGATCATTCAACTAATGATGTGATCCCGTTAATCAAATGACAACTCTTTGTCCATGGTTAGGAAACATAACCATCTTTGATTAACGAGCTAGTCAAGTAGAGGCATACTAGTGACACTCTGTTTGTCTATGTATTCACACGTGTATTATGTTTCCGGTTAATACAATTCTAGCATGAATAATAAACTTTTATCATGATATAAGGAAATAAATAATAACTTTATTATTGCCTCTAGGGCATATTTCCTTCAGTCTCCCACTTGCACTAGAGTCAATAATCTAGTTCACATCGCTATGTGATTAACACCAATAGTTCACATCTTTATGTGATTGCTTCACATCTCCATGTGACTAACACCCAAAGGGTTTACTAGATTCAATAATCTAGTTCACATCGCTATGTGATTAACACCCAAAGAGTGATCATGTTTTGCTTGTGAGAGAAATTTAGTCAACGGGCCTGCCATATTCAGATCCGTATGTATTTTGCAAAATTCTATGTCTACAATGCTCTGTACGGAGCTACTCTAGCTAATTGCTCCCACTTTCAATATGTATCCAGATTTAGAATCATCTGGATCAGTGTCAAAAACTTGCATCGATGTAACCCTTTACGACGAACCTTTTTGTCACGTCCATAATCGAGAAACATATCCTTATTTCACTAAGGATAATTCTGACCGCCGTCCAGTGATCTACTCCTAGATCACTATTGTACTCCCTTGCCAAATCAGTGCAGGGTATACAATAGATCTGGTACACAGCATGACATACTTTATAGAACCTATGGCCAAGGCATAGGGAATGATTTTCATTCTCTTTCTATCTTCTGCCGTGGTCGGGCTTTGAGTCTTACTCAACTTCACACCTTATAATACAGGCAAGAACTCTTTCTTTGACTGCTCCATTTTGAACTACTTCAAAATCTTGTCAAGGTATGTACTCATTGAAAAAACTTATCAAGCGTCTTGATCTATCTCTATAGATCTTGAAGCTCAATATGTAAGCAGCTTCACCGAAGTATTTCTTTGAAAAACTCCTTTCAAACACTCCTTTATGCTTTACAGAATAATTCTACATTATTTCCGATTAACAATATGTCATTCACATATACTTATCAGAAATGCTGTAGTGCTCCCACTCACTTTCTTGTAAATACAGGCTTCACCGCAAGTCTGTATAAAACTATATGCTTTGATCAACTCATCAAAGTATATTCCAACTCCGAGATGCTTGCACCAGTCCACAGATGGATCGCTGGAGCTTGCACATTTTGTTAGCACCTTTTGGATTAACAAAACCTTCTGGTTGCATCATATACAACCCTTCTTTAATAAATCCATTAAGGAATGCAGTTTTGTTTATCCATTTGCCAGATTTCATAAAATGCGGCAATTACTAACATGATTCAGACAGACTCTAGCATAGATACGAGTGAGAAACTCTCATCGTAGTCAATGCCTTGAACTTGTCAAAAACCTTTTTGCGACAATTTTAGCTTTGTAGATAGTAACACTACTATCAACGTCCGTCTTCCTCTTGAAGATCCATTTATTTTCTATGGCTTGCCGATCATCGGGCAAGTCAACCAAAGTCCATACTTTGTTTTCATACATGAATCCCATCTCAGATTTCATGGCCTCAAGCCATTTTGCGGAATCTGGGCTCATCATCGCTTCCTCATAGTTCGCAAGTTCGTCATGGTCTAGTAACATGACTTCCAGAACAGGATTACTGTACCACTCTGGTGCGGATCTCACTCTGGTTTACCTACGAGATTCGGTACTAACTTGATCTGAAGTTTTATGATCATCATCATTAGCTTCCTCACTAATTGGTGTAGTAGTCACAGGAACAGATTTCTGTGATGAACTACTTTCCAATAAGGGAGAAGGTATATTACCTTATCAAGTTCTACTTTCCTCCCACTCACTTCTTTCGAGAGAAACTCCTTCTCTAGAAAGGATCCATTATAAGCAACGAATGTCTTGCCTTAGGATCTGTGATAGAAGGTGTACCCAACAGTCTCCTTTTGGGTATCCTATGAAGACATATTTCTCCGATTTGGTTTCTTTGAGCTTATCAGGATGAAACATTTTCACATAAGCATCACAACCCCAAACTTTAAGAAATGACAACTTTGGTTTCTTGCTAAACCACAGTTCAGATTGTGTCGTCTCAATGGACTTAGATGGTGCCCCTTTTTTAACGTGAATGCAGCTGTCTTTAATGCATAACCTCAAAAACGATAGTGGTAAATCGGTAAGAAACATCATAGATTTGCACTATATCTAATAAAGTACGGCTATGACGTTCGGACACACCATTATGCTGTGGTGTTTCGGGTGACATGAATTTGTGAAACTATTCCACATTGTTTTAATTGAAGACCAAACTCGTAACTCAAATATTTGTCTCCGCGATCAGATCGTAGAAGCCTTATTTTCTTATTACGATGATTCTCCACTTCACTCTGAAATTCTTTGAACTTTTCAAATGTTTCAGACTTATGTTTCATCAAGTAGATATACTCATATCTGCTCAAATCATCTGTGAAGATCAGAAAATAATGATACCTATCGCGAGCCTCAATATTCATCGGACCACATACATCAGTATGTATGATTTCCAACAAATCTGTTGCTCGCTCCATTGTTCCGAAGAACAGAGTCTTAGTCATCTTGTCCATGAGGCATGGTTTGCAAGCATCAACTGATTCATAATCAAGTGATTCCAAAAGCCCATCAGCATGGAGTTTCTTCATGCGCTTTACACCAATATGACCTAAACGGCAGCGCTACAAATAAGTTGCACTATCATTATTAACTTTGCATCTTTTGGTTTCAATATTATGATTATGTGTATCACTATGATCGAGATCCAACGAACTATTTTCATTGGGTGTGTAACCATGTAAGGTTTTATTCATGTAAACAGAACAACAATTTATTCTCTTACTTAAATGAATAACCGTATTACAGTAAACATGATCAAATCATATTCATGCTCAACGTAAACACCAAATAACACTTATTTAGGTTCAACACTAATCCCGAATTTATAGGGAGTGTGCGATGATGATCATATCAATCTTGGAACCACTTCCAACACACATCGTCACTTCACCCTTAACTAGTCTCTGTTTATTCTGCAACTCCCGTTTCTAGTTACTACTCTTAGCAACTGAACTAGTATCAAATACTGAGGGTTTGCTATAAACACTAGTAAAGTACACATCAATAACATGTATATCAAATATACTTATGTTCACTTTGCCATCCTTCTTATCTGCCAATCACTTGGGGTAGTTCCACTTCCAGTGACCAGTCCCTTTGCAGTAGAAGCACTTAGTCTCAGGCTTAGGACCAGACTTGGGCTTCTTCACTTGAGTAGCAACTTGCTTGTCGTTCTTCTTGAAGTTCCCCTTCTTCCTTTTGCCCTTTTCTTGAAACTAGTGGTCTTGTCTACCATCAACACTTGATGTTTTTCTTGATTTCTACCTTCGTCGATTTTAGCATCATGAAGAGCTTGGGAATCGTTTCTGTTATCCCTTGCATATTATAGTTCATCACGAAGTTCTACTAACTTGATGATGGTGACTAGAGAATTCTGTCAATCACTATTTTATCTGGAAGATTAACTCCCACTTGATTCAAGCGATTGTAGTACCCAGACAATCTGAGCACATGCTCACTAGTTGAGCGATTCTCCTCCATCTTTTAGCTATAGAACTTGTTGGAGATTTCATATCTCTCAACTCGGGTATTTGCTTGAAATATTAACTTCAACTCCTGGAACATCTCTTATGGTCCATGACGTTCGAAACGTCTTTGAAGTCCCGATTCTAAGCCGTTAAGCATGGTGCACTAAACTATCAAGTAGTCATCATATTGAGCTAGCCAGACGTTCATAACGTCTGCATCTGCTCCTGCAATAGGTCTGTCACCTAGCGGTGCATCAAGGACATAATTCTTCTGTGCAGCAATGAGGATAAACCTCAGACCACGGGTCCAATCCGCATCATTGCTACTAACATTTTTCAACACAATTTTCTCTAGGAACATATCAAAATAAACACAGGGAAGCAACAACGCGAGCTATTGATCTACAACATGATTTACAAAATACTACCAGGACTAAGTTCATGATAAATTTAAGTTCAATTAATCATATTACTTAAGAACTCCCACTTAGATAGACATCCCTCTAATCCTCTAAGTGATCACGTGATCCAAATCAACTAAACCATGTCCGATCATCACGTGAGATGGAGTAGTTTCATTGGTGAACATCACTATGTTGATCATATCTACTATATGATTCACGCTCGACCTTTCGGTCTCCGTGTTCCGAGGCCATATCTGTATATGCTTAGCTTGTCAAGTATAACCTGAGTATTCCGCGCGTGCAACTGTTTTGCACCCGTTGTATTTGAACATAGAGCCTATCACACCCGGTCATCACGTGGTGTCTCAGCACGAAGAACTTTCGCAACGGTGCATACTCAGGGAGAACACTTCTTGATAATTTAGTGAGAGATCATCTTATAATGCTACCGTCAATCAAAGCAAGATAAGATGCATAAAAGATAAACATCACATGCAATCAATATAAGTGATATGATATGGCCATCATCATCTTGTGCCTGTGATCTCCATCTCCGAAGCACCGTCATGATCACCATCGTCACCGGCGCGACACCTTGATCTCCATCGTAGCATCATTGTCGTCTAGCCAATCTTATACTTCCACGACTATCGCTACCGCTTAGTGATAAAGTAAAGCATTACAGCGCGATTGCATTGCATACAATAAAGCGACAACCATATGGCTCCTGCCAGTTGCCGATAACTCGGTTACAAAACATGATCATCTCATACAATAAAATTTAGCATCATGTCTTGACCATATCACATCACAACATGCCCTGCAAAAACAAGTTAGACGTCCTCTACTTTGTTTGTTGCAAGTTTTACGTGGCTGCTACGGGCTCAAACAAGAACCAATCTTACCTACGCATCAAAACCACAACGATAGTTTGTCAAGTTGATGCCGTTTTAACCTTCGCAAGGACCGGGCGTAGCCACACTCGGTTCAACTAAAGTTGGAGAAACTGTCACCCGCAAGCCATCTATGTGCAAAGCACGTCGGGAGAACCGGTCTCGCGTAAGCGTACGCGTAATGTCGGTCCGGGCCGCTTCGTCCAACAATACCGCCGAACCAAAGTATGACATGTTGATAGGCAGTATGACTTATATCGCCCACAACTCACTTGTTTTCTACTCATGCACATAACATCAAACCATAAAACCTATGCTCGGATGCCACTATTGGGGAACGTAGTAATTTCAAAATTTTCCTATGCACACGCAAGATCATGGTGATGCACATCAACAAGAGGGGAGAGTGTTGTCTACGTACCCACGCAGACCGACTGCGGAAGCATTGACACAACGTAGTTGATGTAGTCGTACGTCTTCACGGCCCGACCGATCAAGCACCGAAACTACCGCACCTCCGAGTTCTAGCACACGTTCAGCTCGATGACGATCCCCGGACTCCGATCCAGCAAAATGTCGGGGAAGAGTTCCGTCAGCACAACAACGTGGTGACGATCTTGATGTACTACTGTCGCAGGGCTTCGCCTAAGCACTGCTACAATATTATCGAGGACTATGGTGGCAGGGGGCGCCGCACACGGCTAAGAATAAGATCACGTGGATCAACTTGTGTGTCTATGGGGTGCCCCCTGCCCCTGTATATAAAGGATGGACGAGGAGGAGGCCGGCCAAGGCTAGGTGCGGCCAGGATGTGGAGTCCTACTAGGACTCCAAGTCCTAGTAGGAGTCCACCAAGAGGGGAGGAAGGGAGAAGGAAGTGGAGGAGAAGGAAAGGTGGCCGAACCCCTTTTCCCTAGTCCAATTCGGACTAGAGGGGAGGGGGGGGGGGCGCAGCAGGCCCTTTCTCCTCTTCCCATTAAACCCATCAAGGCCCAATACTTCTCCCGGCGAATTCCTGTAACTCTCCGGTACTCCGAAAAATACCCGAATCACTCGGAACCTTTCCGATGTCCGAATATAGTCGTCCAATATATCGATCTTTACGTCTCGACCATTTCGAGACTCCTCGTCATGTCCCCGATCTCATCCGGGACTCCGAACTCCTTTGGTACATCAAAACGCATAATATAACTGTCATCGGAACCTTAAGCGTGCGGACCCTACGGGTTCGAGAACAATGTAGACATGACCAAGACACGTCTCCGGTCAATAACCAATAGCGGGACTTGGATGCCCATATTGGCTCCTACATATTCTATGAAGATCTTTATCGGTCAGACCGCATAATAACATACGTTGTTCCCTTTGTCGTCGGTATGTTACTTGCCCGAGATTCGATCGTTGGTATCCAATACCTAGTTGAATCTCGTCACCGGCAAGTCTCTTTACTCGTTCCGTAATACATCATCCGGCAACTAACTCATTAGTTGCAATGCTTGCAAGGCTTAAGTGATGTGCATTACCGAGAGGGCTCAGAGATACCTCTCCGACGATCGGAGTGACAAATCCTAATCTCGAAATACGCCAACCCAACATATACCTTTGGAGACACCTGTAGAGCTCCTTTATAATCACCCATTTACGTTGTGACGTTTGGTAGCACACAAAGTGTTCCTCCGGCAAACGGGAGTTGCATAATCTCATAGTCATAGGAACATGTATAAGTCATGAAGAAAGCAATAGCCACATACTAAACGATCGGGTGCTAAGCTAATGGAATGGGTCATGTCAATCAGATCATTCAACTAATAATGTGATCCCGTTAATCAAATGACAACTCTTTGTCCATGGTTAGGAAACATAACCATCTTTGATTAACGAGCTAGTCAAGTAGAGGCATACTAGTGACAGTCTGTTTGTCTATGTATTCACACATGTATTATGTTTCCGGTTAATACAATTCTAGCATGAATAATAAACTTTTATCATGATATAAGGAAATAAACAATAACTTTATTATTGCCTCTAGGGCATATTTCCTTCATCTTTCTCTATGTATGATTAAAACTTCATACCCATAAGTATTGCGTGAGTGTTAGCAATTGTGAAAGACTAAATGATAGTTGAGTATGTGGACTTGCTGAAAAGCTCTTATATTGACTCTTTTCCAATGTTATGATAAATTGCAATTGCTTCGACGATTGAGATTATAGTTTGTTAGTTTTCAATGAAGTTTCTGATTCATACTTGAAATTGTGAATGAATTGTTACTCTAGCATAAGAAATCATATGACAATATATGTTGCTGTTCTAAGAATGATCATGCTGCCCTCATGTCCATATTTTATTTTATCGACACCTCTATCTCTAAACATGTGGACATATTTTTCGATATCGGCTGTTTGCTTGAGGACAAGCGAGGTCTAAGCTTGGGGGAGTTGATACGTCCATTTTGCATCATGCTTTTATATCGATATTTATTGCATTATGGGCTGTTATTACACATTATGTCACAATACTTATGCCTACTGTCTCTTATTTTACAAGGTTTACATGAAGAGGGAGAATGCTGGCAGCTGGAATTCCGGGCTGGAAAATGAGCAAATATTAGAGACCTAATCTGCACAACTCCAAAAGTCCTGAAACTTCATGGGAGCACGTTTCAGAATATATAAAATATATTGGGTGAAAAAGTACCAGAGGGGGGCCACCCACCGTCCACGAGGGTGGGGCGCGCGCCCCCCTGCCTCGTGGGCCCCCTAGCAGCCCTCTGACGCCCATCTTTGGCTATATGGAGTCTTTCGTCGAGGAAAAAAATCATAAGCTATCTCACGGGACAAAACTCCGCCGCCACGAGGCGGAACCAATCTAGGGCTCCAGCGAAGCTGTTCTGCCGGGGAAACTTCCCTCCAGGAGGGGGAAATTATCACCATCGTCATCACCAACGATCCTGTCATCGGGAGGGGGTCAATCTCCTTCAACATCTTCACCAGCACCATCTCATCTCAAACCCTAGTTCATCTCTTGTATCCAATCTTTGTCCCAAAGCTTCAGATTGATACATGTGGGTTGCTAGTAGTGTTGATTACTCCTTGTAGTTGATGCTATTTGGTTTATTCGGTGGAAGATCATACGTTCAGATCCATTATGCATATTAATATCCCTCTGATTATGAACATGAATATGATATGTGAGTAGTTACGTTTGTTCATGAGGACATGAGAGAAGTCTTGCTATAAGTAGTCATGTGAATTTGGTATTTGTTCGATATTTTGATGAGATGTATGTTGTCTCTCCTCTAGTGGTGCCATGTAAACGTCGACTACATGACACTTCACCATTGTTTGGGCCTAAAGGAAGACATTGGGAATTAATAAGTAGATGATGGGTTGCTAGAGTGACAGAAGCTTAAACCCTAGTTTATGCGTTGCTTCGTAAGGGGCTGATTTGGATCCATATGTTTCGTGCTATGGTTAGGTTTACCTTAATACTTCTGTTGTAGTTGCGGATGCTTGCAATAGGGGTTAATCATAAATGGGATGCTTGTCCAAGGAAGGGCAGTACTCAAGCACCGGTCCACCCACATATCAAATTATCAAAGTACCGAACGCGAATCATATGAGCGTGATGAAAACTAGCTTGACGATAATTCACATGTGTCCTTGGGAGCGCTTTCCTTTATATAAGAGTGTATCCAGGCTTGTTCTTTGCTACAAATTGGGCCATCTTGCTGCACCTTATTTACTTTTATTACTTGTTACCCGTTACAAATTACCTTATCACAAAACTATCTGTTACCAATAATTTGAGTGCTTGCAGAAAATACATTGCTGAAAACCGCTTATCATTTCCTTCTGCTCCTCCTTGGGTTCGACACTCTTACTTATCGAAAAGGCTACGATAGATCCCCTACACTTGTGGGTCATCAACCCTGATGAAGCTTCTTTGGCCGAACATGAGGGCTCACCCGACCGGATCAATTCCGATCTAGACATCTAGTGGCGCCAAGCACCAAAACTTAAGATCTCTAAGAGGAAGACCAGAACCCGTCCATGTCCAGATAGAGGAGGCCCGCGTGAAGTCGGTCGAACTTTTGAAGAACGAAGAACAACAGGGTCAACCACCGCGGGAATCCTCTGGGTCCCGACAAGGCCGGATCTGGGCAGTGCGCCCCCCGACCGCCGCTGCCAACCAAGGCGAGAGTCGCCGGTGCGACCACTCCTCCACGACCAGGACGAAGACGAAGACCGGTCGTCTCCGATCTCCGCGCAGCGCCGCCACGCCGCCACGCCCTAGCCCAGCGCCGCGCCCCACCCTAGCCCAGCGCCGGACTCCACCTGGAACTGGGCTGCGCCGAGCTCCCATACGCGGAGAGGACATAGCCCCCCCCCCCCCCCCCCCCCCCCCCGCCGCCAGCACCCGCGAGGCTTTGCCCGGCAGCACGGATCGGCGGCAGCGAGTGGAGGGGATGGCGGCAGGGGACTCTGCTCCGGCGGCAACTGGTTAATCTCCCGTGACGCGTATGCGGGGAGCATCGCGGGAGCGATCCCTTTTTTGTGGACGCCTTACACAAAACTATGATGGTCACTAGATGATGGCAAATAACATAGAGGTTTTGAAGATCCGAGGTCCCTCCCACCTCTCAGCTCCAAGAGGACAGCCGGAGGCGAGGGGACCTAAATTTCTTAGATGGCTACGGCGGAGGCGGCACGAGAAACCCTACAGATACATCAAAGGTTTGTCAAATACATTGATTTTCTAATAGTACCAGGCAACAACGAAGCCCACCATGTGACACATGTGGTAAGCAATCCAAACTATTCAGAAAAAAAGCAACATCGAAGCCCAGCCAGGGTTGTTCGGTTATATCCAGGTTACCTGGGTAGTACTCTCAATTCATCTGAACTTTCACAAAATATTTTTCCGGTTGAATTGCACGGTTTTATTCCAAATTTTGCAGAAAACCTCTCAATTAATTTGATTTGTACCGGTCTAGTTGCAGAACGGTCCGTGGAGCTTAAAAAACCGACACAAACAGTAAAGTTCATTTTAAACCTTATACTCATAGAGCCCGTCGGAAATCGAACCCTAACACCTGAATCCCTGAAATTGATACCCTGACCTTTCTGATTCCGATCAATATGAACCATGCACTGATCCTAAACCTGTTTGTTGCACGAAAATAGGCAATTCTGACCGGGATTACTAGGTTCTCTCACCGACTCAAGGGCCCTACATGTCATATGTTTCTTTCTCGGTATTGTTGCTTCGAGCTGCCCGATCGACTATGCTTACCTCGTTGCAAGCACCTGCAGCAGCTAGCATGGTATGCCCCAACGTTCCCCAGGTGTCTTTCCGCCGGTCGCCGGCAAGGGGTGCGCCGGTCCCATGTCACCTGCAGGTAGTGCCGCCGGCCGTTGCCGCATGTTGAAGACCCTGAAGCGACGCAGATCGATTAAAGTTAGAAGGCATGTAAATTTCTACATACATACGTGAGCTAACTCAGAATACATTGTACATCCACCTGCGTGCCTGCTTAAAGCCCGCTTCTATGTGTTCAAAAACAAGCCAGCTTCTACGTATGTGAAACTATGAAAGTACGCCGTTGAAGGAAAAGCATCGGATGAGTCAGCTCCTCGTCTTGCCGTGGTCCGACGGCATGCCGGCGCCGGCTTCGCCTACCGGCGGGAATACGCTAGCTAGACACGTCTCCAGGCAGTATATGAGTACCTTGGTCGCCATGTTCATGGCGCGCTGCACCACATAGTAGCCAGCGATGTGGTTGCCCAAATGCCGAGGGAACTTGAGCACGCAGTCGAGCAAGCGGGATCATGTGTGTGTTCTACGTGCACACAACATCGTGCATCTCCTGTCGGTCATCGTTGTGACGGAGCTCCCTGGCACGCGGGTCCGTCACGTCGACCTGGAAGCTCGCGTCGCGCTGCTCTACCATTTCCTGGATGGGCAAACACTGTTCCACAAAGTCGACGTGAGCGTTGCTCTACCATTTCCTGGATGGGCAAACACCATTCCGCCACCTCCACTCCGTGCGCGCCATCGCGTGCCGCCCTCCCAGCTCCCGTTCCTTTTTGACGAGTGATGACTCGCGCGCACTGATGACATCGTGCTCTACATGAAGGGCACCTCCATAGATTCCCCGCGTGGGGCATGCAAACCGGAAACGCCCACACCCGACGCCCTTCATCTGCGCTGCCCAGCCTCCTGCTTCTCCGCGGCGCTGATTTCAGAAGAGATGATTGAGGATAGAAGGTGGATATGACATGTGGGACAGAGATGTCAGTGAGAACAGACTATGATCTCAGACGGGATTGATATTTTCCCGGGTTGATGTTGACCGAGATTAGAGAGGTTAGGGTACAGATTTTAGGGATTCAGATATGAAGGTTCAATTCCAACAAAGCCTACCAGTTTAAGGTTTAAAACAGACTTTACTCTTCTTTAACCATGCACGGCCCCTCACAGCATTTGCCCGAATGTGGCTGGTGGACTGTCACGTTACGTCGGACGACTTTGAGGAATTAACAATTTACCAAGCGCCACCTGCAGAGCAGGGCCAAACCGACCAGTTGATTAAGCGGCGTGTTAGGTGGGGTGCCATCCGTGACTGCTCTGCTCTGCCGGCCACCTACCGCGATCCCCTCCGCAGCTGCTCTCCCGGTCTTGGATCTCGCCGGTCGCCACACCGTGCTTGCCAGCAGAAGAGAAGCGATCGAGGCGCCATGGCCGAGGCGGCGGCGGCGGCGGCGGCGAGCACAAGAAAGCTGTACGGGTACGAGCTGTCGTCCAACTCGGTGCGCATCGCGGCGCTGCTCAACGAGAAGGGGCTCGACTACGAGCTCGTCGTCGTCGACGACACCAAGTCGCAGGAGTTCCTCGCCATCAACGTACGTACGCCCCCGAGCTACTGATCAACTGATGCAATCGCTTACTAATTTACTTCGTTTGCGTGCGTCGTGCAGCCGTTGGGCCAGGTCCCGGCGTTCCAGGACGGCAACGACATCATCTTCGGTACGCCCAAGAAATTCAATCTTTCAGACTCGCCGGAGTTAGTTGCCAACATTTTGGGCTAACCAACCGCACGAATTTGCTCGGACTTGGCTTGGGGATCGCCTGCAGAGTCGCGCGCCATAAGCCGGTACATCGCGGCCAAGTACCGGTCCTCGGGCACGGACCTGCTGCCGGCGGCGCCGTCGGCGAAGCTGGAGGCGTGGCTGGAGGTGGAGTCGCACCACTTCTACCCGGCCGTGGCCGACCTGGTGTACGAGCTCCGCGTCAGTCCCCGGCTCCCCGGCGGCGCGGCGCCCGACCCGGCCGTGGTTGACGCGCTCGCCCGCAAGGTGGCCGACGTGCTCGACGTCTACGACGCGCACCTCGCCGCCGGAAACAGGTACCTCGCCGGCGATCAGTTCACGCTCGCCGACGTGAACCACATGGCGCAGCTATTCGTCATGAGCCGGACGCCCCGGGCGGCGGAACTGGTCGCGGCCAGGTCGAACGTGCAGGCGTGGTGGGACGAGATCTCCGCCCGCCCCGCCTGGAAGAAGACCGTCGCCGCGCTCCCCCTCCCGCCGGCTTGACGGACGCGCCGGTACAGGCACCGCTGCCCGGGCGTGGAATAAAAGGGTGATGTTTTGTTTTTAGCAGGAGCAAATTATCAAATTCACCAGGAATGTTGTTGATGTAAGTGACATACTGATCTGGATGAGCTGAGTGAATTGCCCGAAACCACTGATAGCGAAAACACTAAGACGCCGATAAGTGCCACACGTATAAATGTTAGGGAGTCCGTCCATACATTTTGTGTGGTGTATAAAAGGAACAGCCCACACACCTACGTGTGGGCAAAACAATTAGCGTCCACACACCTCTTTTTTCCCCTCTTAATCCCTTTCACACGCGTGCGTGTGGGCAAAGTTGATAAGGCCCACACGTTCGTATGTCAGGCCTCATACCTCTTGGTCCCGCACGCCACACGTGACGGTCACCGCGCGCCTGCAGTTGCCATGGTCCAGACCCTCGTCCATGTTCGTTTAACTGCAGTTGCCATGTTGGACAACTGCAGTTGCCATGTATGATTTAATCTAATGTAGTTGCCATGATTTCATAACTTTAGGAGTTGCCACATACTAACACTAGGCAGTTGAGAGAGTTGCCATGTGCTCACAAGCATGCTAGGGTAGTTGCCATGTAAAAAGGAAAAGTTGCCATCTGCTTACGTGCACGTTAGGGCAGTTGCCATGTACATGCACGTTAGGGCAGTTGCCATGTACCATGCAAAAACATATGGCAATTCGGTAAAAGAGAGTTGTCATCTGCTTACGTGCACACTAGGCAGTTGCCGTGTACCCTGCAAAACACATGGCAAACTCAGATAAAAAAGGAGAGCTGCCACCTGCTTATAAAGCACACTAGGGGCAGTTGCCATGTGCACTGCAAAACACATGACAACTAGCAGCTTGGGTGTGGGAGAGGAGACAGGCGTGTGGGCGAGATGACAAATGCCCACACACTAGCCCTTGTGTGTGCGTGCAAAGTGGCGTGTGGGCGAACTGCTGAACGCCCACACACCAGCCCCTCCTGTGTGGTGAAACGACCGTGTGGGCGACCGGCTGAACGCCCACACACCAGGCCAGTCCTACGTGGCACTAGAAACATGCCAAGGTTCGTGCGCTTACGAACGGACGTGGATCCACACGTGTGGGCGAGATGCAAACGCCCACACGTGTGGACGTTAACATTTCCGAAACACTAACGGATCGCTTTAGGCATTTTGACCTCCCTTATAAATATATGGACCCGCGTTTGGTCTAATATTAGAAACTAGTCCCTAAAATTTTACGTAGCCACTCCTCAATCACAAAGCAAAAAAAAGTAATTAGCCCCATGTGCACAGAACCCCAGCAGAGCACCGGTGGGCTCTTGTCGCCGGCTTGGGGCGGTGGATCGACCTCGCCGGCATTGTGGTTGAGCACCAGGCGAGGTTGACGAGAACTATGTCTACCCGCGCGCCGTGACCGGCTGGCGGCTAGCCGCAACGCCCGCAGTGAAGGCGAGCAGGTCACCACGACGAGCAGGTCCGCGCGTGGCCATTGCGCTGCTGCCGTCCTTGCTCGAGCACCACGGCTGCACCTGCAGAGAAGGCTGACGACGGTCTGGTGGCTCGGCGCCCACCGGCTCTAGTATGCTCTCGCGACACCACGACGCCGCGCAGCTTTTACTCTCAGCCACTGTGGAGGACGTGACTTGCTCAAGCACCACGGCAGAGGACGTGGCCAGACCAACACGCCCTTCCGTCCTTCTTCCTGATGACCACGATGGCGAGGACGTGAGACGTGCAGCTCGTCTCACGCTGGGAAGGGGCATCGACGCGCGGTGTCCGAGGTCCTTGAGGCCAGCGAGCATGCCGGAGCATCATATCCGCCGCGAGGGAGAGAGAGAGATAGAGAGAGCAGGGCATCCAAGAAGCTGGCAGGAGAAGGGTGTTGGTTTGCAGGAGAAACAGATCCCGATCTACATCAGGGAGGGAGAGAGATCTTTTTTTAGAAAGGGGAGGAGTTTTTGTCAAAAAGACCTTGTCTAATGCCATTACCACGAACCGTTACCCCACGTCAGCACAGAGAGGGCGCCATCTTTCATAACTGTCATAAAAAACAAAGCCGTCAACTAGTGTTTTTTTTTTGCAAAAGATTAGGCCGAGGATCCGTAAATTCATAAATCGTGTTTTGCAAACCTATGCATCAATTTGGTGGTTTTCTACAATTCATTCGGTCTATCAACAAATAACTCAAATCCTTTGTTTGCTAACGCCGTGTGATGACTTCTTAGGGTTCAGGCCAAATAAACTATTATGTTTCTTGCATTATTATGTCTGTAAAATTCATCTGGAATTCCTATTGGCCAAAGAAGCTCTTGATTGGTTGACAAGGTAACCGAAATGTGCCCACTATTAGTGGGCAACTTTATATTAGCAATCAGTGTAGACGTACATTTTCCTTTGGGCGACGACGGTACCGGTTGGGCGACGGCTTTGCAGCTATCAGACAGGTTCCACCGAACATTTCCTGTGCTTTTGTTAATCTTCATGCTGCAACTATCTTTTCAAGAATGAATTGAGCAATTAGGTACACCTAAGTTATCAACCCATGCATTCACATGGGCTACAAATACTACAAATATTTTTACGAACTTAGTTTACTATGTTTTTGATAATTTTGTGGAATATTGGATCTACCTGGGTGGCAAAAGAAATTATGAAAATGGAATTGTGTGGGCACAAGGATCTCACCGATGAAACTCGCAACAAAAATAAAGACAATTTACCCAAGGTCAGGCCCCCAGGATGGGTTACAAGCCTACTTGTTATGAAAACCAATACAAACCTTGGAGCTTTTCTTTTCATGAAACATTCGAACCATGCATGATACTAGAAGCAACCAAACCACCGGTCTTCGAAGTAGAGTCAAATCAAACCACTAATTGCAAATACTTTGGTACATGAAAGTCTCCCAAATTTACTCGATGTGGAGCAACAATAGTTATGGTTTTCTATCCCTCCTTTTAAGTTTGACCTATCACAAGATTTACTACAACAATTAACTTACACGACTACATATAATACTCCTCAACTGATCCAGATGTATTGGAATGCCCAACCCGAGCCTTGCGCCTATTCACCTCTGATGGTACGCTCGGCCCTACGGCTTCACTGCTAGACATGTCCTTCCAGTTGAGGCTGCTCGTTGCCATCATGTCGTCAAATTCCACAGGGATCCCGCCTTCAGGTGGCCAAACGAATGTCGGTTTCACAAGCGGTACTTCTGGCGGCGGCACTGATTTGGCTAGGACTTGCACTACCTCGGCCATGCTCGGTCGGTCAGACGAGTTCGGATTACTACATGCCAGTCCAAGAAGCAACAAGCGAGTGGCATCATCCGGATTGAACTCTTGCATGGAAGTCACTTTGTCATCGACCGCTTCGAGCAACCTTCTCTCCCGGTGAACCCACCATACCCACTCAGTAAGCGGTTGAAGCGTCTCATGGTCATGGTTGCTGGCAAGTGCTCGTTCTCCGGTGACAATCTCAAGGACTAGCACCCCAAAGGCATACACGTCAGTCTTGCGAGTGGCCTTGTGACAAATTGAGTACTCTGGCGCAATGAAGCCCCAGGTGCCAGCCACACCCACATCCGTGTAGGAGTTCTTGTTCAAGGTGACGATGCGGGCAAGGCCGAAGTCACCTAGGCGACCACGGAAGGAAGAGTCAAGCATGATGTTGCTTGCTTTTATGTCGCGGTGGAGCACCATGTGATCGTGCTCATGATGCACGTAGTGGAGCCCTGCGGCTACATCAATGATGATGTCATAGCGGGTTTTCCATCCTAGGATGCACCGCTGGAGCCGAGGGTTTTCCTCAAAGAGGTATTGGTCCACGCTACCATTGGGCATATACTCATAGATAAGAAGGAGCTCCCCTTTCTCGTAACTCCAACCTGGAATATCACATTGGCAACCAGACAAGTAATGTTAAATTATGTGAAGGCCTAGTTAATGGACAACATGGCTACACATGGGTCCAAAAGATAATATCAGTCAACATATCGTATGGGCCTTAGAATCTGCATGTCTTTGGTTTCTTCTCAGTCAGATCTATGTATGCCAACTTGGTCAACGAGGGTCATGTTTTTCCCAGGAAAAACATTTGGATACCCAAAGTTTCGATAAAAATCCAAAAACAATATTTGTAAGGGAGTGGTCTTAAAGGAAGAAGCTTTTATAAGCGCGGATGGCAAGGAAGTAAGAATGAAAGTTATTGTGAAAAAACCTGAACAATACACCACTTGTTCTGTTATGTCCTTATGCCACTCTTGTCTGGTGCACTATTCATGATGAATGTAGTTTACCATTACCTAGGAGCATCATGAATAGATGGGATGAAGCCAAATGTTAGGGGTTCAAATCCCGATGCAGTTAAGCTGTACATGTTGCGTGATTTAGAATCGTCACCATGAGTTTATTTTTAGTTGAGTTGATGCTTTCAAATTCTTGTAGGTTATCTACAAGGCTACACATTGGATCTGTATGGATATGGTAGCATGTTCTTTGTTCAACCAATATGGGTCACGCTCTACTAATAGGATTAGGCTCGGGTTTCCGCTGTCTATCGCGTATCACTTACTTGCACTACGAGTAGCATGAAGGCATCATGCCATATCTATTGTGTATGGGTTGTCTTAGCTCACAAGTATTCGATTTGTATGATTCTTCATTAGACTTGCCAGTGTGAAATGAAAGATGTTTGTGTGCATCAATAGATGCAGAGCCGGAGATTTTCCCTCTTTTTATCAACTAAATGCCTAGTGTAATAAATAAACGGCACCTTCTAAAATATGATTATTACTTTCTCTAGGAGACTGATGTGTGTCGTATCCTTGTCAGTTTTTGTAGAATTTTATTGGAAATTATAACTTTAACATTTTTTAAGCGAAGTACAAGGCCAGCGAGTAGTTTGGAAAGTCTCATGTACACAACATGTGGCCAATACATTTTTTTGGACACCAGATTATGATTTTTTACACCACTTCACGTTTTTATAATGTAAAAACTTTTCCGATAAGGAATGTATATGAATATTAAGAACACAGAAATTACATCTGGCCTCTACAAAAATGCAAATCAAGAGCAAGCTAAGTATGCACACAACCGAATATATGATCATTTTGACAAACAAGGTTTTGCATACGTATATGTTCTAAAATGTTCTGTTTACAATGCATTTAGTTCCTTTTGAAAGGCACAAGTATGTGATCCAATTATGTGGCATAAGTGGGCCCTTGTCACTAATATAGTATGCCACTTTTTGACATCATACATTTGCAATATGAATAAAAACTATGGGTCCATCACTTTTTTGTTGTTGTTTCTCAGTAGTCACATGCTATCTAAAAAAAAGGGAAAACCACTGATATGCATGTACTCAAAGACAGAAAAATGGATGTTAAGGCAACCCCGTAAATTGTACCTTAGTCAGTTAGGTATTGCAAAAAAAACATTTCAGAGAAAAAGATATTGCGAAACAAAAAAAGTATGGTAAATTTTGTGGTTGATCTATCCCCAATGACTTTTTTATTTGCCATCATTTGAGTTACTAGAAACATTGCAAAGTAAGTTGAACCGCGGTCATTCAATTATACAAATCAGTCTTACCTATTTGTGACCTAAAGATTGCATTTTCCATAAGAAGAAGTTGCTTCATATAAGGTGGAAAATCTACAAAGTCCATGTGTTGTTCAATTATGAAATTATGAAATTAACTTATTCAGTGTTTGGAATTCTCCAATACAAGCATTATGTCATTTCTCCTATGAACACATTATTTCACTAGTGTAAATGTTCAAAAAAACTAAATCATTGCCATTCGTGATGAAGGGCATCTCCAACCCCATACAAACTCCCAAAATAAGTGGTTATACGGAGTGCGTGAATATATTTTTTTATTGAGAGGGGGGGGGGGGTGATGGTTGGGGGCTTCTTTAGTACACCCCCAATAATCTGTTTTCATCCTTTCCTCTTTAAACTACCAAACAAATGACGACCGGGGCGATGGCGAGCCTTCCTAAAATTTTCATCGAATGGCTGTTGCAGCTATTTTTTTGGCCTAACTCCCTCAATATCATTTTTATATTATAAAAAAGAGATTTGTTGGAGATGCTCCAATGGCAATTAGCCTCTTGGACCAGCTACTGTATAGAAACTAATAAACTAAAACTGAGTCTATCAATGGCCAGTTTGTCTATAAAGTAACTATGATCACCTTGTGTGACTTTTTTGCCTTGCCATAAATTATACAGTAAGTTCTAGCGTACTTCGAGTAAGAAAAGTGAACTCATATATTTGTTTTCTCTTGTATGATACTCCCTCCTTTCCGGTTTATAGGGCTTATCTCAAAATTTCAGTTTTTCCATTTTATAAGGCTCAATTTGGTTATTCCCCATCAGATGTTCAGACTTCAAGGTGCATTAAATCATTGCATGCAAGTATTAAGAGAAAACTGACCAATGCATGCACTTTATGCATGCATGCATTGCAATTAATGCATTCGTAAATATAATTTTTTGAGGAAAACAAGAGCATTAATTGGGTGCTTTTGCAAACTACAAAAAATATTCCACCACTTATCATCTACCTTCGTTGGTGAGATTTTTGAATTGAGCCTTATAAACCGGAAAGGAGGGAGTAGAGAGGTTGTAACAAGTTAATTTGAATCACGTCACATTGAGAGAACGACATTTCATGTCAACTATGTATTATGCTATCCGGGAGTATTATTGTTGTGACATAGACCTAACTTTATATAACTAAGGTGATTTCCATAGACAACCTCAACATTCAACCATGCATGGAAAAGGTCCAACTTAAAATATAAACTATGCATGAAAAAAGGCCCAAATGTTTTAATTATATTACCTACTTGTATTCAATAAATATTTTATAATTATAGAATAGTTATATGTATTCTCCTGAATTTCTTATAATGTTAGTTCAAATATTTATGTCCATATTTTTTTTGGGTGAATATGTATGCCGGCCCATATAACTAAATATTATTTATGTCCATACATGGAAATATTTATGTCCATATTACTAAATATTATTTAAAATAATCTGCAAAGAAATTCTAACAGCAATACGGGGTATATCATCTAAATCAGCTACAATCCATATGAATCGGAGGGAGTAGTAAAATTTAATGTGGCGACGGAGTGTAAGACATACCAACGAGCGGCACGACATTTCGGTGGCGCAGCCGGTTGATCACGTCGACCTCTACGAGGAAGTCGTCGTAGCAGCGGTCTCGATTGCGCGTGAACTTCTTCACCGCCACCTCCACGACCTGGCATGTCTTGTCTGACTGGAGCCGGAGCGTTCCCCTGTAAACTGCGCCAAACCCGCCTTTGCCTAGCTTCCTTGCCTCGTCGTAGTTGTTCATGGCCTTCCTGATCATGGCGTACTTGAACTCCTTGGGCGTGCCCGGAAGCCGCCGAATGGCCTCCGACAGCTTCAACTCCATCTTCAGGGCTTTATACCTCAAGTAGAAGTAGAAGACCGCGACAGATATTATGACGGCGGTGGCGGCCGCTGACCCAAGAACCGCGGACAGTATCACCTTCCGTTTTCGAAGGGCTCCGTAGTCGGGAAGCTTTCCGACTGTCAGGTTCCACCTCAGGATCCGGTGGAGCTCGATGCCTTCCCCGGTCGATGCAGTGAAACCAATGAACACTTGGTGGGGGATGTGGTTGCTCAGGGTGAGAGGCACGTCAAGGTAGGCCTTGTCAGGCTTGGGCAGACCATCGACGGCCATGTACACCCATATGTGGTGTCCGGCTCCGTTGTAATCGATCCAGACGGTGTAATTTACCGTCATGTGAAGCGGCGCGAGGGTAATGTCGGAGAGCGAGACGACGTAGTCGGAGATGATGCTGCCGATGTTGAGGCCGATGTGGTTGTCATCGGGATCGTAGTCGTTCATCGAGGTGTCAAACTCGACGGCGACGAAGCTGCCTGAGGCAGTGGCCGAGTTTGAGATGGTATTGGTGAGACCGAGGAAGCCACCCTGGCTGCCCGGCGGAGGACCGTGGAGGGACGGGACGATGGCGAACGCAAGGCCGTCGCCTTGTACGTTGTCCCATCTATTGAGGTTCATGGTGAAGGAGGTGTTGAAGGACGCGTCGTGCTTCACCTCGTTGGAGTCGACGGCCCAGAGCGTGATGGGTGATCGGAGGAGGACAGACCCAGCTCTGCCCTTCATCCCGTCGCTGTCGGGAGTGAGCATGAGGGCTCCCATTTTTACACCTGCGTCCCCGAGAATCTCCAAGTTCCTTGGAGAATCACGGGGGAAGGAAGGGAAGCTGTAGGACATGATACCCTCCAGCTTATTCTCTTCACAGGGGCACGATGCCGCCATGGAGCATGGTACAGCTGCAGAGCACAGCAACACGGCCATGACGAAACATGGGAATACTTGTGTAGGTATCATCTTGCAGGAGCCAGGAGACTTGAACAGGACGGTGGCATGGCTATGATATAAGTGGGTTGAGATGAGATGCCCACTTGCAGCCAGAGAATAAGTGGATGAAATCCAACAATTATAGCAATTGGTTCATCCTATGCAAGAGGTTCATTGTCTAGTAATGAGCATTAAAATCTAATGATTATATAAGGTTGTGCAAGCTTTCAGTTAGGTCAACTGTATCCAATGAGACAATACTACTGTGCTGGTTGCACCAGTGTGTTGATTGTCCGGGAAAAAGTCCAATTGGATTTATTATATTCTTCCATCCAAGGCTTCCATTGAAAGCTTATCATGGTTTTCCTTTCGACCTTTCAGCATAGGATAGGTGTGAGGCATGTTACCACTTTGACAGAGCCATGTGTTTTTAATAAAAATTCGATATCCTCTCATACGTCCCACTGAGCATGACACATGACATTATGATATTGCTAGCCTAGACATGCCAATGTTATTGGCTCGCTGCAATAATGAACTGTGCAAATTTTCTTTAACATTTATGTGGAATACATGTTGGCCAAAGAGGCTCGTAATAATTGTTTGACGAGGTAATAAAATTAACTCTTTGATTCACAAGGCAAAGTTGATGTAACTGCATTGCAATTTCTAAGCTTCGACTTCGAAAGAAGTACACTTTCTCTACTAATGTAAAATTTGCAAATTTACAAATGCTTACGTGGAATATTTAAAATCCTACACGTATTACTGATGGAAAACCAAAACCACTATCCTATTTGTGTGTAAGCAAGGCCGGGAGCAAAATCTATAATAAAATTAAAATGTCTCTGCATAAAACCTTGCTAAGGCCAATGGCTGTAAAGTATCCTCATAGTCTGATTCTACACACTGATTTTGCAAACAGATTTAGAGGCTGGTTGTTCGACATGATAGGTCTTGATGGTTGCCCCACGATGATTGGTCTGAGGGGATGGTTTTAACACGTGGAGGATGGCACTGGTATTTGTTTATATGAGGTTTTGGTTCAAATATCTTGTTGCAACAAAAATAAAGATTTTTCAAGGTTTAGATGGATAGTATTTCCATATCTGGCATAGAAAAATACGAGCATTAATTATGTTTGTAAGAAAAATCGATAAATACATATATACGCCCTCCGTACCTAAATATAAGACAGTTTTGATATACATAGGAGTGCATTTAGTGTGGTGATACCCATACAGAAAAATACTTTACCCCTAGATGTCTAGTCAACTGTTATGGTCAATAACTTGCAAATTAAGGTAAATAAGAAGGAATAAACTAGGAGTGCACATGGCTAACTCAACTTAATTAGAAGTAACTTTTTTCTCCAGTCAATAGCTCAGACATCAACTGCAGTCCAATCAAATATCGTCTCGTCCATTTTATATTTGCACAAATCTTGCATTTAGATTGAATGGTTCTTAGTAGTGACTTGGTAATAGGTATTTTGTCAGCCATCTAAAAAATAGCACAAATAGAAAGAAAAAAATTATGTAGCATGCAATGGGTCGCCAGAAGCAATGAAATCTAGTGGGATGTTCACCTAGACTGAAATTAGACTTGGGACATATGAGATTACATGAAAGGAGGAGAAATGCTTCCTTAGATGCTCAAGTTCGACCGTGCATGTGTTTGGATTATGATACCTCAACTCCTTCATGCGAACAACGTCCTTGGCAACTTTGGTTTGGAGATCATAGTTAATGAGACAACACAACACCTCATCTTTGAACACGATGTCACCATCAAACACTGTAATGGGAGATAGAGACGCTAGACCACACGCCGTGGCATTGATTTTGTAGCACAGATCCCATCTCGGATTGTTGATGTCGTCGCACATCCACATCTCGATTGTGGCACCCACAGAAGCTACGACTAGTTCCCCGCGCAGTTCAACAAAACTTGTCATGATTTTATCAGACGTTGGGTGATAAGGAGGCAGCGGCGTGATCACGAATTCCTCATCCGCCAACCCGAAGCGAAGGAAACATAGCGCGACATCTTTGAAGATTTCATCTGATATTGTCCAGAGCAAGGATCCTTTGAAGAAGGTTGCCGTCCGTTGTGGCACGATAGGGTACTACGGTTGCACCGCCATCTCACGCCAATACCGGTCGACTCCGACGGTGAACACCTCCATCCCAGTCGTATAGCTGCCCCCGGTGACCGCGGAGCGGTAGAAGAAGCGGGCGACCTTGTGCGTGTTGGAGCGCGGATCATGCCCGAAACCAAACGCCTGGTGGCTGCCGGACAGGGCAGTAGAAGCACTTAGTCTCAGGCTTAGGACCAGACTTGGGCTTCTTCACTTGAGTAGCAACTTGCTTGTCGTTCTTCTTGAAGTTCCCCTTCTTCCTTTTGCCCTTTTCTTGAAACTAGTGGTCTTGTCTACCATCAACACTTGATGTTTTTCTTGATTTCTACCTTCGTCGATTTTAGCATCATGAAGAGCTTGGGAATCGTTTCTGTTATCCCTTGCATATTATAGTTCATCACGAAGTTCTACTAACTTGATGATGGTGACTAGAGAATTCTGTCAATCACTATTTTATCTGGAAGATTAACTCCCACTTGATTCAAGCGATTGTAGTACCCAGACAATCTGAGCACATGCTCACTAGTTGAGCGATTCTCCTCCATCTTTTAGCTATAGAACTTGTTGGAGATTTCATATCTCTCAACTCGGGTATTTGCTTGAAATATTAACTTCAACTCCTGGAACATCTCTTATGGTCCATGACGTTCGAAACGTCTTTGAAGTCCCGATTCTAAGCCGTTAAGCATGGTGCACTAAACTATCAAGTAGTCATCATATTGAGCTAGCCAGACGTTCATAACGTCTGCATCTGCTCCTGCAATAGGTCTGTCACCTAGCGGTGCATCAAGGACATAATTCTTCTGTGCAGCAATGAGGATAAACCTCAGACCACGGGTCCAATCCGCATCATTGCTACTAACATTTTTCAACACAATTTTCTCTAGGAACATATCAAAATAAACACAGGGAAGCAACAACGCGAGCTATTG
Source organism: Triticum monococcum (assembly GCA_034509565.1). Taxonomy (NCBI): domain Eukaryota; kingdom Viridiplantae; phylum Streptophyta; class Magnoliopsida; order Poales; family Poaceae; genus Triticum; species Triticum monococcum. The sequence continues at coordinate 749,240,177 of CM067843.1, read as the reverse complement.
ATCTACAACATGATTTACAAAATACTACCAGGACTAAGTTCATGATAAATTTAAGTTCAATTAATCATATTACTTAAGAACTCCCACTTAGATAGACATCCCTCTAATCCTCTAAGTGATCACGTGATCCAAATCAACTAAACCATGTCCGATCATCACGTGAGATGGAGTAGTTTCATTGGTGAACATCACTATGTTGATCATATCTACTATATGATTCACGCTCGACCTTTCGGTCTCCGTGTTCCGAGGCCATATCTGTATATGCTTAGCTTGTCAAGTATAACCTGAGTATTCCGCGCGTGCAACTGTTTTGCACCCGTTGTATTTGAACATAGAGCCTATCACACCCGGTCATCACGTGGTGTCTCAGCACGAAGAACTTTCGCAACGGTGCATACTCAGGGAGAACACTTCTTGATAATTTAGTGAGAGATCATCTTATAATGCTACCGTCAATCAAAGCAAGATAAGATGCATAAAAGATAAACATCACATGCAATCAATATAAGTGATATGATATGGCCATCATCATCTTGTGCCTGTGATCTCCATCTCCGAAGCACCGTCATGATCACCATCGTCACCGGCGCGACACCTTGATCTCCATCGTAGCATCATTGTCGTCTAGCCAATCTTATACTTCCACGACTATCGCTACCGCTTAGTGATAAAGTAAAGCATTACAGCGCGATTGCATTGCATACAATAAAGCGACAACCATATGGCTCCTGCCAGTTGCCGATAACTCGGTTACAAAACATGATCATCTCATACAATAAAATTTAGCATCATGTCTTGACCATATCACATCACAACATGCCCTGCAAAAACAAGTTAGACGTCCTCTACTTTGTTTGTTGCAAGTTTTACGTGGCTGCTACGGGCTCAAGCAAGAACCAATCTTACCTACGCATCAAAACCACAACGATAGTTTGTCAAGTTGATGCCGTTTTAACCTTCGCAAGGACCGGGCGTAGCCACACTCGGTTCAACTAAAGTTGGAGAAACTGTCACCCGCAAGCCATCTATGTGCAAAGCACGTCGGGAGAACCGGTCTCGCGTAAGCGTACGCGTAATGTCGGTCCGGGCCGCTTCGTCCAACAATACCGCCGAACCAAAGTATGACATGTTGATAGGCAGTATGACTTATATCGCCCACAACTCACTTGTTTTCTACTCATGCACATAACATCAAACCATAAAACCTATGCTCGGATGCCACTATTGGGGAACGTAGTAATTTCAAAATTTTCCTATGCACACGCAAGATCATGGTGATGCACATCAACAAGAGGGGAGAGTGTTGTCTACGTACCCACGCAGACCGACTGCGGAAGCATTGACACAACGTAGTTGATGTAGTCGTACGTCTTCACGGCCCGACCGATCAAGCACCGAAACTACCGCACCTCCGAGTTCTAGCACACGTTCAGCTCGATGACGATCCCCGGACTCCGATCCAGCAAAATGTCGGGGAAGAGTTCCGTCAGCACAACAACGTGGTGACGATCTTGATGTACTACTGTCGCAGGGCTTCGCCTAAGCACTGCTACAATATTATCGAGGACTATGGTGGCAGGGGGCGCCGCACACGGCTAAGAATAAGATCACGTGGATCAACTTGTGTGTCTATGGGGTGCCCCCTGCCCCTGTATATAAAGGATGGACGAGGAGGAGGCCGGCCAAGGCTAGGTGCGGCCAGGATGTGGAGTCCTACTAGGACTCCAAGTCCTAGTAGGAGTCCACCAAGAGGGGAGGAAGGGAGAAGGAAGTGGAGGAGAAGGAAAGGTGGCCGAACCCCTTTTCCCTAGTCCAATTCGGACTAGAGGGGAGGGGGGGGGGGGCGCAGCAGGCCCTTTCTCCTCTTCCCATTAAACCCATCAAGGCCCAATACTTCTCCCGGCGAATTCCTGTAACTCTCTGGTACTCCGAAAAATACCCGAATCACTCGGAACCTTTCCGATGTCCGAATATAGTCGTCCAATATATCGATCTTTACGTCTCGACCATTTCGAGACTCCTCGTCATGTCCCCGATCTCATCCGGGACTCCGAACTCCTTTGGTACATCAAAACGCATAATATAACTGTCATCGGAACCTTAAGCGTGCGGACCCTACGGGTTCGAGAACAATGTAGACATGACCAAGACACGTCTCCGGTCAATAACCAATAGCGGGACTTGGATGCCCATATTGGCTCCTACATATTCTATGAAGATCTTTATCGGTCAGACCGCATAATAACATACGTTGTTCCCTTTGTCGTCGGTATGTTACTTGCCCGAGATTCGATCGTTGGTATCCAATACCTAGTTGAATCTCGTCACCGGCAAGTCTCTTTACTCGTTCCGTAATACATCATCCGGCAACTAACTCATTAGTTGCAATGCTTGCAAGGCTTAAGTGATGTGCATTACCGAGAGGGCTCAGAGATACCTCTCCGACGATCGGAGTGACAAATCCTAATCTCGAAATACGCCAACCCAACATATACCTTTGGAGACACCTGTAGAGCTCCTTTATAATCACCCATTTACGTTGTGACGTTTGGTAGCACACAAAGTGTTCCTCCGGCAAACGGGAGTTGCATAATCTCATAGTCATAGGAACATGTATAAGTCATGAAGAAAGCAATAGCCACATACTAAACGATCGGGTGCTAAGCTAATGGAATGGGTCATGTCAATCAGATCATTCAACTAATAATGTGATCCCGTTAATCAAATGACAACTCTTTGTCCATGGTTAGGAAACATAACCATCTTTGATTAACGAGCTAGTCAAGTAGAGGCATACTAGTGACAGTCTGTTTGTCTATGTATTCACACATGTATTATGTTTCCGGTTAATACAATTCTAGCATGAATAATAAACTTTTATCATGATATAAGGAAATAAACAATAACTTTATTATTGCCTCTAGGGCATATTTCCTTCATCTTTCTCTATGTATGATTAAAACTTCATACCCATAAGTATTGCGTGAGTGTTAGCAATTGTGAAAGACTAAATGATAGTTGAGTATGTGGACTTGCTGAAAAGCTCTTATATTGACTCTTTTCCAATGTTATGATAAATTGCAATTGCTTCGACGATTGAGATTATAGTTTGTTAGTTTTCAATGAAGTTTCTGATTCATACTTGAAATTGTGAATGAATTGTTACTCTAGCATAAGAAATCATATGACAATATATGTTGCTGTTCTAAGAATGATCATGCTGCCCTCATGTCCATATTTTATTTTATCGACACCTCTATCTCTAAACATGTGGACATATTTTTCGATATCGGCTGTTTGCTTGAGGACAAGCGAGGTCTAAGCTTGGGGGAGTTGATACGTCCATTTTGCATCATGCTTCTATATCGATATTTATTGCATTATGGGCTGTTATTACACATTATGTCACAATACTTATGCCTACTGTCTCTTATTTTACAAGGTTTACATGAAGAGGGAGAATGCTGGCAGCTGGAATTCCGGGCTGGAAAATGAGCAAATATTAGAGACCTAATCTGCACAACTCCAAAAGTCCTGAAACTTCATGGGAGCACGTTTCAGAATATATAAAATATATTGGGTGAAAAAGTACCAGAGGGGGGCCACCCACCGTCCACGAGGGTGGGGCGCGCGCCCCCCTGCCTCGTGGGCCCCCTAGCAGCCCTCTGACGCCCATCTTTGGCTATATGGAGTCTTTCGTCGAGGAAAAAAATCATAAGCTATCTCACGGGACAAAACTCCGCCGCCACGAGGCGGAACCAATCTAGGGCTCCAGCGAAGCTGTTCTGCCGGGGAAACTTCCCTCCAGGAGGGGGAAATTATCACCATCGTCATCACCAACGATCCTGTCATCGGGAGGGGGTCAATCTCCTTCAACATCTTCACCAGCACCATCTCATCTCAAACCCTAGTTCATCTCTTGTATCCAATCTTTGTCCCAAAGCTTCAGATTGATACATGTGGGTTGCTAGTAGTGTTGATTACTCCTTGTAGTTGATGCTATTTGGTTTATTCGGTGGAAGATCATACGTTCAGATCCATTATGCATATTAATATCCCTCTGATTATGAACATGAATATGATATGTGAGTAGTTACGTTTGTTCATGAGGACATGAGAGAAGTCTTGCTATAAGTAGTCATGTGAATTTGGTATTTGTTCGATATTTTGATGAGATGTATGTTGTCTCTCCTCTAGTGGTGCCATGTAAACGTCGACTACATGACACTTCACCATTGTTTGGGCCTAAAGGAAGACATTGGGAATTAATAAGTAGATGATGGGTTGCTAGAGTGACAGAAGCTTAAACCCTAGTTTATGCGTTGCTTCGTAAGGGGCTGATTTGGATCCATATGTTTCGTGCTATGGTTAGGTTTACCTTAATACTTCTGTTGTAGTTGCGGATGCTTGCAATAGGGGTTAATCATAAATGGGATGCTTGTCCAAGGAAGGGCAGTACTCAAGCACCGGTCCACCCACATATCAAATTATCAAAGTACCGAACGCGAATCATATGAGCGTGATGAAAACTAGCTTGACGATAATTCACATGTGTCCTTGGGAGCGCTTTCCTTTATATAAGAGTGTATCCAGGCTTGTTCTTTGCTACAAATTGGGCCATCTTGCTGCACCTTATTTACTTTTATTACTTGTTACCCGTTACAAATTACCTTATCACAAAACTATCTGTTACCAATAATTTGAGTGCTTGCAGAAAATACATTGCTGAAAACCGCTTATCATTTCCTTCTGCTCCTCCTTGGGTTCGACACTCTTACTTATCGAAAAGGCTACGATAGATCCCCTACACTTGTGGGTCATCAACCCTGATGAAGCTTCTTTGGCCGAACATGAGGGCTCACCCGACCGGATCAATTCCGATCTAGACATCTAGTGGCGCCAAGCACCAAAACTTAAGATCTCTAAGAGGAAGACCAGAACCCGTCCATGTCCAGATAGAGGAGGCCCGCGTGAAGTCGGTCGAACTTTTGAAGAACGAAGAACAACAGGGTCAACCACCGCGGGAATCCTCTGGGTCCCGACAAGGCCGGATCTGGGCAGTGCGCCCCCCGACCGCCGCTGCCAACCAAGGCGAGAGTCGCCGGTGCGACCACTCCTCCACGACCAGGACGAAGACGAAGACCGGTCGTCTCCGATCTCCGCGCAGCGCCGCCACGCCGCCACGCCCTAGCCCAGCGCCGCGCCCCACCCTAGCCCAGCGCCGGACTCCACCTGGAACTGGGCTGCGCCGAGCTCCCATACGCGGAGAGGACATAGCCCCCCCCCCCCCCCCCCCCGCCGCCAGCACCCGCGAGGCTTTGCCCGGCAGCACGGATCGGCGGCAGCGAGTGGAGGGGATGGCGGCAGGGGACTCTGCTCCGGCGGCAACTGGTTAATCTCCCGTGACGCGTATGCGGGGAGCATCGCGGGAGCGATCCCTTTTTTGTGGACGCCTTACACAAAACTATGATGGTCACTAGATGATGGCAAATAACATAGAGGTTTTGAAGATCCGAGGTCCCTCCCACCTCTCAGCTCCAAGAGGACAGCCGGAGGCGAGGGGACCTAAATTTCTTAGATGGCTACGGCGGAGGCGGCACGAGAAACCCTACAGATACATCAAAGGTTTGTCAAATACATTGATTTTCTAATAGTACCAGGCAACAACGAAGCCCACCATGTGACACATGTGGTAAGCAATCCAAACTATTCAGAAAAAAAGCAACATCGAAGCCCAGCCAGGGTTGTTCGGTTATATCCAGGTTACCTGGGTAGTACTCTCAATTCATCTGAACTTTCACAAAATATTTTTCCGGTTGAATTGCACGGTTTTATTCCAAATTTTGCAGAAAACCTCTCAATTAATTTGATTTGTACCGGTCTAGTTGCAGAACGGTCCGTGGAGCTTAAAAAACCGACACAAACAGTAAAGTTCATTTTAAACCTTATACTCATAGAGCCCGTCGGAAATCGAACCCTAACACCTGAATCCCTGAAATTGATACCCTGACCTTTCTGATTCCGATCAATATGAACCATGCACTGATCCTAAACCTGTTTGTTGCACGAAAATAGGCAATTCTGACCGGGATTACTAGGTTCTCTCACCGACTCAAGGGCCCTACATGTCATATGTTTCTTTCTCGGTATTGTTGCTTCGAGCTGCCCGATCGACTATGCTTACCTCGTTGCAAGCACCTGCAGCAGCTAGCATGGTATGCCCCAACGTTCCCCAGGTGTCTTTCCGCCGGTCGCCGGCAAGGGGTGCGCCGGTCCCATGTCACCTGCAGGTAGTGCCGCCGGCCGTTGCCGCATGTTGAAGACCCTGAAGCGACGCAGATCGATTAAAGTTAGAAGGCATGTAAATTTCTACATACATACGTGAGCTAACTCAGAATACATTGTACATCCACCTGCGTGCCTGCTTAAAGCCCGCTTCTATGTGTTCAAAAACAAGCCAGCTTCTACGTATGTGAAACTATGAAAGTACGCCGTTGAAGGAAAAGCATCGGATGAGTCAGCTCCTCGTCTTGCCGTGGTCCGACGGCATGCCGGCGCCGGCTTCGCCTACCGGCGGGAATACGCTAGCTAGACACGTCTCCAGGCAGTATATGAGTACCTTGGTCGCCATGTTCATGGCGCGCTGCACCACATAGTAGCCAGCGATGTGGTTGCCCAAATGCCGAGGGAACTTGAGCACGCAGTCGAGCAAGCGGGATCATGTGTGTGTTCTACGTGCACACAACATCGTGCATCTCCTGTCGGTCATCGTTGTGACGGAGCTCCCTGGCACGCGGGTCCGTCACGTCGACCTGGAAGCTCGCGTCGCGCTGCTCTACCATTTCCTGGATGGGCAAACACTGTTCCACAAAGTCGACGTGAGCGTTGCTCTACCATTTCCTGGATGGGCAAACACCATTCCGCCACCTCCACTCCGTGCGCGCCATCGCGTGCCGCCCTCCCAGCTCCCGTTCCTTTTTGACGAGTGATGACTCGCGCGCACTGATGACATCGTGCTCTACATGAAGGGCACCTCCATAGATTCCCCGCGTGGGGCATGCAAACCGGAAACGCCCACACCCGACGCCCTTCATCTGCGCTGCCCAGCCTCCTGCTTCTCCGCGGCGCTGATTTCAGAAGAGATGATTGAGGATAGAAGGTGGATATGACATGTGGGACAGAGATGTCAGTGAGAACAGACTATGATCTCAGACGGGATTGATATTTTCCCGGGTTGATGTTGACCGAGATTAGAGAGGTTAGGGTACAGATTTTAGGGATTCAGATATGAAGGTTCAATTCCAACAAAGCCTACCAGTTTAAGGTTTAAAACAGACTTTACTCTTCTTTAACCATGCACGGCCCCTCACAGCATTTGCCCGAATGTGGCTGGTGGACTGTCACGTTACGTCGGACGACTTTGAGGAATTAACAATTTACCAAGCGCCACCTGCAGAGCAGGGCCAAACCGACCAGTTGATTAAGCGGCGTGTTAGGTGGGGTGCCATCCGTGACTGCTCTGCTCTGCCGGCCACCTACCGCGATCCCCTCCGCAGCTGCTCTCCCGGTCTTGGATCTCGCCGGTCGCCACACCGTGCTTGCCAGCAGAAGAGAAGCGATCGAGGCGCCATGGCCGAGGCGGCGGCGGCGGCGGCGGCGAGCACAAGAAAGCTGTACGGGTACGAGCTGTCGTCCAACTCGGTGCGCATCGCGGCGCTGCTCAACGAGAAGGGGCTCGACTACGAGCTCGTCGTCGTCGACGACACCAAGTCGCAGGAGTTCCTCGCCATCAACGTACGTACGCCCCCGAGCTACTGATCAACTGATGCAATCGCTTACTAATTTACTTCGTTTGCGTGCGTCGTGCAGCCGTTGGGCCAGGTCCCGGCGTTCCAGGACGGCAACGACATCATCTTCGGTACGCCCAAGAAATTCAATCTTTCAGACTCGCCGGAGTTAGTTGCCAACATTTTGGGCTAACCAACCGCACGAATTTGCTCGGACTTGGCTTGGGGATCGCCTGCAGAGTCGCGCGCCATAAGCCGGTACATCGCGGCCAAGTACCGGTCCTCGGGCACGGACCTGCTGCCGGCGGCGCCGTCGGCGAAGCTGGAGGCGTGGCTGGAGGTGGAGTCGCACCACTTCTACCCGGCCGTGGCCGACCTGGTGTACGAGCTCCGCGTCAGTCCCCGGCTCCCCGGCGGCGCGGCGCCCGACCCGGCCGTGGTTGACGCGCTCGCCCGCAAGGTGGCCGACGTGCTCGACGTCTACGACGCGCACCTCGCCGCCGGAAACAGGTACCTCGCCGGCGATCAGTTCACGCTCGCCGACGTGAACCACATGGCGCAGCTATTCGTCATGAGCCGGACGCCCCGGGCGGCGGAACTGGTCGCGGCCAGGTCGAACGTGCAGGCGTGGTGGGACGAGATCTCCGCCCGCCCCGCCTGGAAGAAGACCGTCGCCGCGCTCCCCCTCCCGCCGGCTTGACGGACGCGCCGGTACAGGCACCGCTGCCCGGGCGTGGAATAAAAGGGTGATGTTTTGTTTTTAGCAGGAGCAAATTATCAAATTCACCAGGAATGTTGTTGATGTAAGTGACATACTGATCTGGATGAGCTGAGTGAATTGCCCGAAACCACTGATAGCGAAAACACTAAGACGCCGATAAGTGCCACACGTATAAATGTTAGGGAGTCCGTCCATACATTTTGTGTGGTGTATAAAAGGAACAGCCCACACACCTACGTGTGGGCAAAACAATTAGCGTCCACACACCTCTTTTTTCCCCTCTTAATCCCTTTCACACGCGTGCGTGTGGGCAAAGTTGATAAGGCCCACACGTTCGTATGTCAGGCCTCATACCTCTTGGTCCCGCACGCCACACGTGACGGTCACCGCGCGCCTGCAGTTGCCATGGTCCAGACCCTCGTCCATGTTCGTTTAACTGCAGTTGCCATGTTGGACAACTGCAGTTGCCATGTATGATTTAATCTAATGTAGTTGCCATGATTTCATAACTTTAGGAGTTGCCACATACTAACACTAGGCAGTTGAGAGAGTTGCCATGTGCTCACAAGCATGCTAGGGTAGTTGCCATGTAAAAAGGAAAAGTTGCCATCTGCTTACGTGCACGTTAGGGCAGTTGCCATGTACATGCACGTTAGGGCAGTTGCCATGTACCATGCAAAAACATATGGCAATTCGGTAAAAGAGAGTTGTCATCTGCTTACGTGCACACTAGGCAGTTGCCGTGTACCCTGCAAAACACATGGCAAACTCAGATAAAAAAGGAGAGCTGCCACCTGCTTATAAAGCACACTAGGGGCAGTTGCCATGTGCACTGCAAAACACATGACAACTAGCAGCTTGGGTGTGGGAGAGGAGACAGGCGTGTGGGCGAGATGACAAATGCCCACACACTAGCCCTTGTGTGTGCGTGCAAAGTGGCGTGTGGGCGAACTGCTGAACGCCCACACACCAGCCCCTCCTGTGTGGTGAAACGACCGTGTGGGCGACCGGCTGAACGCCCACACACCAGGCCAGTCCTACGTGGCACTAGAAACATGCCAAGGTTCGTGCGCTTACGAACGGACGTGGATCCACACGTGTGGGCGAGATGCAAACGCCCACACGTGTGGACGTTAACATTTCCGAAACACTAACGGATCGCTTTAGGCATTTTGACCTCCCTTATAAATATATGGACCCGCGTTTGGTCTAATATTAGAAACTAGTCCCTAAAATTTTACGTAGCCACTCCTCAATCACAAAGCAAAAAAAAGTAATTAGCCCCATGTGCACAGAACCCCAGCAGAGCACCGGTGGGCTCTTGTCGCCGGCTTGGGGCGGTGGATCGACCTCGCCGGCATTGTGGTTGAGCACCAGGCGAGGTTGACGAGAACTATGTCTACCCGCGCGCCGTGACCGGCTGGCGGCTAGCCGCAACGCCCGCAGTGAAGGCGAGCAGGTCACCACGACGAGCAGGTCCGCGCGTGGCCATTGCGCTGCTGCCGTCCTTGCTCGAGCACCACGGCTGCACCTGCAGAGAAGGCTGACGACGGTCTGGTGGCTCGGCGCCCACCGGCTCTAGTATGCTCTCGCGACACCACGACGCCGCGCAGCTTTTACTCTCAGCCACTGTGGAGGACGTGACTTGCTCAAGCACCACGGCAGAGGACGTGGCCAGACCAACACGCCCTTCCGTCCTTCTTCCTGATGACCACGATGGCGAGGACGTGAGACGTGCAGCTCGTCTCACGCTGGGAAGGGGCATCGACGCGCGGTGTCCGAGGTCCTTGAGGCCAGCGAGCATGCCGGAGCATCATATCCGCCGCGAGGGAGAGAGAGAGATAGAGAGAGCAGGGCATCCAAGAAGCTGGCAGGAGAAGGGTGTTGGTTTGCAGGAGAAACAGATCCCGATCTACATCAGGGAGGGAGAGAGATCTTTTTTTAGAAAGGGGAGGAGTTTTTGTCAAAAAGACCTTGTCTAATGCCATTACCACGAACCGTTACCCCACGTCAGCACAGAGAGGGCGCCATCTTTCATAACTGTCATAAAAAACAAAGCCGTCAACTAGTGTTTTTTTTTTGCAAAAGATTAGGCCGAGGATCCGTAAATTCATAAATCGTGTTTTGCAAACCTATGCATCAATTTGGTGGTTTTCTACAATTCATTCGGTCTATCAACAAATAACTCAAATCCTTTGTTTGCTAACGCCGTGTGATGACTTCTTAGGGTTCAGGCCAAATAAACTATTATGTTTCTTGCATTATTATGTCTGTAAAATTCATCTGGAATTCCTATACGCGCTATCTCAGAGTGATTGGTTGACAAGGTAACCGAAATGTGCCCACTATTAGTGGGCAACTTTATATTAGCAATCAGTGTAGACGTACATTTTCCTTTGGGCGACGACGGTACCGGTTGGGCGACGGCTTTGCAGCTATCAGACAGGTTCCACCGAACATTTCCTGTGCTTTTGTTAATCTTCATGCTGCAACTATCTTTTCAAGAATGAATTGAGCAATTAGGTACACCTAAGTTATCAACCCATGCATTCACATGGGCTACAAATACTACAAATATTTTTACGAACTTAGTTTACTATGTTTTTGATAATTTTGTGGAATATTGGATCTACCTGGGTGGCAAAAGAAATTATGAAAATGGAATTGTGTGGGCACAAGGATCTCACCGATGAAACTCGCAACAAAAATAAAGACAATTTACCCAAGGTCAGGCCCCCAGGATGGGTTACAAGCCTACTTGTTATGAAAACCAATACAAACCTTGGAGCTTTTCTTTTCATGAAACATTCGAACCATGCATGATACTAGAAGCAACCAAACCACCGGTCTTCGAAGTAGAGTCAAATCAAACCACTAATTGCAAATACTTTGGTACATGAAAGTCTCCCAAATTTACTCGATGTGGAGCAACAATAGTTATGGTTTTCTATCCCTCCTTTTAAGTTTGACCTATCACAAGATTTACTACAACAATCAACTTACACGACTACATATAATACTCCTCAACTGATCCAGATGTATTGGAATGCCCAACCCGAGCCTTGCGCCTATTCACCTCTGATGGTACGCTCGGCCCTACGGCTTCACTGCTAGACATGTCCTTCCAGTTGAGGCTGCTCGTTGCCATCATGTCGTCAAATTCCACAGGGATCCCGCCTTCAGGTGGCCAAACGAATGTCGGTTTCACAAGCGGTACTTCTGGCGGCGGCACTGATTTGGCTAGGACTTGCACTACCTCGGCCATGCTCGGTCGGTCAGACGAGTTCGGATTACTACATGCCAGTCCAAGAAGCAACAAGCGAGTGGCATCATCCGGATTGAACTCTTGCATGGAAGTCACTTTGTCATCGACCGCTTCGAGCAACCTTCTCTCCCGGTGAACCCACCATACCCACTCAGTAAGCGGTTGAAGCGTCTCATGGTCATGGTTGCTGGCAAGTGCTCGTTCTCCGGTGACAATCTCAAGGACTAGCACCCCAAAGGCATACACGTCAGTCTTGCGAGTGGCCTTGTGACAAATTGAGTACTCTGGCGCAATGAAGCCCCAGGTGCCAGCCACACCCACATCCGTGTAGGAGTTCTTGTTCAAGGTGACGATGCGGGCAAGGCCGAAGTCACCTAGGCGACCACGGAAGGAAGAGTCAAGCATGATGTTGCTTGCTTTTATGTCGCGGTGGAGCACCATGTGATCGTGCTCATGATGCACGTAGTGGAGCCCTGCGGCTACATCAATGATGATGTCATAGCGGGTTTTCCATCCTAGGATGCACCGCTGGAGCCGAGGGTTTTCCTCAAAGAGGTATTGGTCCACGCTACCATTGGGCATATACTCATAGATAAGAAGGAGCTCCCCTTTCTCGTAACTCCAACCTGGAATATCACATTGGCAACCAGACAAGTAATGTTAAATTATGTGAAGGCCTAGTTAATGGACAACATGGCTACACATGGGTCCAAAAGATAATATCAGTCAACATATCGTATGGGCCTTAGAATCTGCATGTCTTTGGTTTCTTCTCAGTCAGATCTATGTATGCCAACTTGGTCAACGAGGGTCATGTTTTTCCCAGGAAAAACATTTGGATACCCAAAGTTTCGATAAAAATCCAAAAACAATATTTGTAAGGGAGTGGTCTTAAAGGAAGAAGCTTTTATAAGCGCGGATGGCAAGGAAGTAAGAATGAAAGTTATTGTGAAAAAACCTGAACAATACACCACTTGTTCTGTTATGTCCTTATGCCACTCTTGTCTGGTGCACTATTCATGATGAATGTAGTTTACCATTACCTAGGAGCATCATGAATAGATGGGATGAAGCCAAATGTTAGGGGTTCAAATCCCGATGCAGTTAAGCTGTACATGTTGCGTGATTTAGAATCGTCACCATGAGTTTATTTTTAGTTGAGTTGATGCTTTCAAATTCTTGTAGGTTATCTACAAGGCTACACATTGGATCTGTATGGATATGGTAGCATGTTCTTTGTTCAACCAATATGGGTCACGCTCTACTAATAGGATTAGGCTCGGGTTTCCGCTGTCTATCGCGTATCACTTACTTGCACTACGAGTAGCATGAAGGCATCATGCCATATCTATTGTGTATGGGTTGTCTTAGCTCACAAGTATTCGATTTGTATGATTCTTCATTAGACTTGCCAGTGTGAAATGAAAGATGTTTGTGTGCATCAATAGATGCAGAGCCGGAGATTTTCCCTCTTTTTATCAACTAAATGCCTAGTGTAATAAATAAACGGCACCTTCTAAAATATGATTATTACTTTCTCTAGGAGACTGATGTGTGTCGTATCCTTGTCAGTTTTTGTAGAATTTTATTGGAAATTATAACTTTAACATTTTTTAAGCGAAGTACAAGGCCAGCGAGTAGTTTGGAAAGTCTCATGTACACAACATGTGGCCAATACATTTTTTTGGACACCAGATTATGATTTTTTACACCACTTCACGTTTTTATAATGTAAAAACTTTTCCGATAAGGAATGTATATGAATATTAAGAACACAGAAATTACATCTGGCCTCTACAAAAATGCAAATCAAGAGCAAGCTAAGTATGCACACAACCGAATATATGATCATTTTGACAAACAAGGTTTTGCATACGTATATGTTCTAAAATGTTCTGTTTACAATGCATTTAGTTCCTTTTGAAAGGCACAAGTATGTGATCCAATTATGTGGCATAAGTGGGCCCTTGTCACTAATATAGTATGCCACTTTTTGACATCATACATTTGCAATATGAATAAAAACTATGGGTCCATCACTTTTTTGTTGTTGTTTCTCAGTAGTCACATGCTATCTAAAAAAAAGGGAAAACCACTGATATGCATGTACTCAAAGACAGAAAAATGGATGTTAAGGCAACCCCGTAAATTGTACCTTAGTCAGTTAGGTATTGCAAAAAAAACATTTCAGAGAAAAAGATATTGCGAAACAAAAAAAGTATGGTAAATTTTGTGGTTGATCTATCCCCAATGACTTTTTTATTTGCCATCATTTGAGTTACTAGAAACATTGCAAAGTAAGTTGAACCGCGGTCATTCAATTATACAAATCAGTCTTACCTATTTGTGACCTAAAGATTGCATTTTCCATAAGAAGAAGTTGCTTCATATAAGGTGGAAAATCTACAAAGTCCATGTGTTGTTCAATTATGAAATTATGAAATTAACTTATTCAGTGTTTGGAATTCTCCAATACAAGCATTATGTCATTTCTCCTATGAACACATTATTTCACTAGTGTAAATGTTCAAAAAAACTAAATCATTGCCATTCGTGATGAAGGGCATCTCCAACCCCATACAAACTCCCAAAATAAGTGGTTATACGGAGTGCGTGAATATATTTTTTTATTGAGAGGGGGGGGGGGGGGTGATGGTTGGGGGCTTCTTTAGTACACCCCCAATAATCTGTTTTCATCCTTTCCTCTTTAAACTACCAAACAAATGACGACCGGGGCGATGGCGAGCCTTCCTAAAATTTTCATCGAATGGCTGTTGCAGCTATTTTTTTGGCCTAACTCCCTCAATATCATTTTTATATTATAAAAAAGAGATTTGTTGGAGATGCTCCAATGGCAATTAGCCTCTTGGACCAGCTACTGTATAGAAACTAATAAACTAAAACTGAGTCTATCAATGGCCAGTTTGTCTATAAAGTAACTATGATCACCTTGTGTGACTTTTTTGCCTTGCCATAAATTATACAGTAAGTTCTAGCGTACTTCGAGTAAGAAAAGTGAACTCATATATTTGTTTTCTCTTGTATGATACTCCCTCCTTTCCGGTTTATAGGGCTTATCTCAAAATTTCAGTTTTTCCATTTTATAAGGCTCAATTTGGTTATTCCCCATCAGATGTTCAGACTTCAAGGTGCATTAAATCATTGCATGCAAGTATTAAGAGAAAACTGACCAATGCATGCACTTTATGCATGCATGCATTGCAATTAATGCATTCGTAAATATAATTTTTTGAGGAAAACAAGAGCATTAATTGGGTGCTTTTGCAAACTACAAAAAATATTCCACCACTTATCATCTACCTTCGTTGGTGAGATTTTTGAATTGAGCCTTATAAACCGGAAAGGAGGGAGTAGAGAGGTTGTAACAAGTTAATTTGAATCACGTCACATTGAGAGAACGACATTTCATGTCAACTATGTATTATGCTATCCGGGAGTATTATTGTTGTGACATAGACCTAACTTTATATAACTAAGGTGATTTCCATAGACAACCTCAACATTCAACCATGCATGGAAAAGGTCCAACTTAAAATATAAACTATGCATGAAAAAAGGCCCAAATGTTTTAATTATATTACCTACTTGTATTCAATAAATATTTTATAATTATAGAATAGTTATATGTATTCTCCTGAATTTCTTATAATGTTAGTTCAAATATTTATGTCCATATTTTTTTTGGGTGAATATGTATGCCGGCCCATATAACTAAATATTATTTATGTCCATACATGGAAATATTTATGTCCATATTACTAAATATTATTTAAAATAATCTGCAAAGAAATTCTAACAGCAATACGGGGTATATCATCTAAATCAGCTACAATCCATATGAATCGGAGGGAGTAGTAAAATTTAATGTGGCGACGGAGTGTAAGACATACCAACGAGCGGCACGACATTTCGGTGGCGCAGCCGGTTGATCACGTCGACCTCTACGAGGAAGTCGTCGTAGCAGCGGTCTCGATTGCGCGTGAACTTCTTCACCGCCACCTCCACGACCTGGCATGTCTTGTCTGACTGGAGCCGGAGCGTTCCCCTGTAAACTGCGCCAAACCCGCCTTTGCCTAGCTTCCTTGCCTCGTCGTAGTTGTTCATGGCCTTCCTGATCATGGCGTACTTGAACTCCTTGGGCGTGCCCGGAAGCCGCCGAATGGCCTCCGACAGCTTCAACTCCATCTTCAGGGCTTTATACCTCAAGTAGAAGTAGAAGACCGCGACAGATATTATGACGGCGGTGGCGGCCGCTGACCCAAGAACCGCGGACAGTATCACCTTCCGTTTTCGAAGGGCTCCGTAGTCGGGAAGCTTTCCGACTGTCAGGTTCCACCTCAGGATCCGGTGGAGCTCGATGCCTTCCCCGGTCGATGCAGTGAAACCAATGAACACTTGGTGGGGGATGTGGTTGCTCAGGGTGAGAGGCACGTCAAGGTAGGCCTTGTCAGGCTTGGGCAGACCATCGACGGCCATGTACACCCATATGTGGTGTCCGGCTCCGTTGTAATCGATCCAGACGGTGTAATTTACCGTCATGTGAAGCGGCGCGAGGGTAATGTCGGAGAGCGAGACGACGTAGTCGGAGATGATGCTGCCGATGTTGAGGCCGATGTGGTTGTCATCGGGATCGTAGTCGTTCATCGAGGTGTCAAACTCGACGGCGACGAAGCTGCCTGAGGCAGTGGCCGAGTTTGAGATGGTATTGGTGAGACCGAGGAAGCCACCCTGGCTGCCCGGCGGAGGACCGTGGAGGGACGGGACGATGGCGAACGCAAGGCCGTCGCCTTGTACGTTGTCCCATCTATTGAGGTTCATGGTGAAGGAGGTGTTGAAGGACGCGTCGTGCTTCACCTCGTTGGAGTCGACGGCCCAGAGCGTGATGGGTGATCGGAGGAGGACAGACCCAGCTCTGCCCTTCATCCCGTCGCTGTCGGGAGTGAGCATGAGGGCTCCCATTTTTACACCTGCGTCCCCGAGAATCTCCAAGTTCCTTGGAGAATCACGGGGGAAGGAAGGGAAGCTGTAGGACATGATACCCTCCAGCTTATTCTCTTCACAGGGGCACGATGCCGCCATGGAGCATGGTACAGCTGCAGAGCACAGCAACACGGCCATGACGAAACATGGGAATACTTGTGTAGGTATCATCTTGCAGGAGCCAGGAGACTTGAACAGGACGGTGGCATGGCTATGATATAAGTGGGTTGAGATGAGATGCCCACTTGCAGCCAGAGAATAAGTGGATGAAATCCAACAATTATAGCAATTGGTTCATCCTATGCAAGAGGTTCATTGTCTAGTAATGAGCATTAAAATCTAATGATTATATAAGGTTGTGCAAGCTTTCAGTTAGGTCAACTGTATCCAATGAGACAATACTACTGTGCTGGTTGCACCAGTGTGTTGATTGTCCGGGAAAAAGTCCAATTGGATTTATTATATTCTTCCATCCAAGGCTTCCATTGAAAGCTTATCATGGTTTTCCTTTCGACCTTTCAGCATAGGATAGGTGTGAGGCATGTTACCACTTTGACAGAGCCATGTGTTTTTAATAAAAATTCGATATCCTCTCATACGTCCCACTGAGCATGACACATGACATTATGATATTGCTAGCCTAGACATGCCAATGTTATTGGCTCGCTGCAATAATGAACTGTGCAAATTTTCTTTAACATTTATGTGGAATACATGTTGGCCAAAGAGGCTCGTAATAATTGTTTGACGAGGTAATAAAATTAACTCTTTGATTCACAAGGCAAAGTTGATGTAACTGCATTGCAATTTCTAAGCTTCGACTTCGAAAGAAGTACACTTTCTCTACTAATGTAAAATTTGCAAATTTACAAATGCTTACGTGGAATATTTAAAATCCTACACGTATTACTGATGGAAAACCAAAACCACTATCCTATTTGTGTGTAAGCAAGGCCGGGAGCAAAATCTATAATAAAATTAAAATGTCTCTGCATAAAACCTTGCTAAGGCCAATGGCTGTAAAGTATCCTCATAGTCTGATTCTACACACTGATTTTGCAAACAGATTTAGAGGCTGGTTGTTCGACATGATAGGTCTTGATGGTTGCCCCACGATGATTGGTCTGAGGGGATGGTTTTAACACGTGGAGGATGGCACTGGTATTTGTTTATATGAGGTTTTGGTTCAAATATCTTGTTGCAACAAAAATAAAGATTTTTCAAGGTTTAGATGGATAGTATTTCCATATCTGGCATAGAAAAATACGAGCATTAATTATGTTTGTAAGAAAAATCGATAAATACATATATACGCCCTCCGTACCTAAATATAAGACAGTTTTGATATACATAGGAGTGCATTTAGTGTGGTGATACCCATACAGAAAAATACTTTACCCCTAGATGTCTAGTCAACTGTTATGGTCAATAACTTGCAAATTAAGGTAAATAAGAAGGAATAAACTAGGAGTGCACATGGCTAACTCAACTTAATTAGAAGTAACTTTTTTCTCCAGTCAATAGCTCAGACATCAACTGCAGTCCAATCAAATATCGTCTCGTCCATTTTATATTTGCACAAATCTTGCATTTAGATTGAATGGTTCTTAGTAGTGACTTGGTAATAGGTATTTTGTCAGCCATCTAAAAAATAGCACAAATAGAAAGAAAAAAATTATGTAGCATGCAATGGGTCGCCAGAAGCAATGAAATCTAGTGGGATGTTCACCTAGACTGAAATTAGACTTGGGACATATGAGATTACATGAAAGGAGGAGAAATGCTTCCTTAGATGCTCAAGTTCGACCGTGCATGTGTTTGGATTATGATACCTCAACTCCTTCATGCGAACAACGTCCTTGGCAACTTTGGTTTGGAGATCATAGTTAATGAGACAACACAACACCTCATCTTTGAACACGATGTCACCATCAAACACTGTAATGGGAGATAGAGACGCTAGACCACACGCCGTGGCATTGATTTTGTAGCACAGATCCCATCTCGGATTGTTGATGTCGTCGCACATCCACATCTCGATTGTGGCACCCACAGAAGCTACGACTAGTTCCCCGCGCAGTTCAACAAAACTTGTCATGATTTTATCAGACGTTGGGTGATAAGGAGGCAGCGGCGTGATCACGAATTCCTCATCCGCCAACCCGAAGCGAAGGAAACATAGCGCGACATCTTTGAAGATTTCATCTGATATTGTCCAGAGCAAGGATCCTTTGAAGAAGGTTGCCGTCCGTTGTGGCACGATAGGGTACTACGGTTGCACCGCCATCTCACGCCAATACCGGTCGACTCCGACGGTGAACACCTCCATCCCAGTCGTATAGCTGCCCCCGGTGACCGCGGAGCGGTAGAAGAAGCGGGCGACCTTGTGCGTGTTGGAGCGCGGATCATGCCCGAAACCAAACGCCTGGTGGCTGCCGGACAGGGCAGTAGAAGCACTTAGTCTCAGGCTTAGGACCAGACTTGGGCTTCTTCACTTGAGTAGCAACTTGCTTGTCGTTCTTCTTGAAGTTCCCCTTCTTCCTTTTGCCCTTTTCTTGAAACTAGTGGTCTTGTCTACCATCAACACTTGATGTTTTTCTTGATTTCTACCTTCGTCGATTTTAGCATCATGAAGAGCTTGGGAATCGTTTCTGTTATCCCTTGCATATTATAGTTCATCACGAAGTTCTACTAACTTGATGATGGTGACTAGAGAATTCTGTCAATCACTATTTTATCTGGAAGATTAACTCCCACTTGATTCAAGCGATTGTAGTACCCAGACAATCTGAGCACATGCTCACTAGTTGAGCGATTCTCCTCCATCTTTTAGCTATAGAACTTGTTGGAGATTTCATATCTCTCAACTCGGGTATTTGCTTGAAATATTAACTTCAACTCCTGGAACATCTCTTATGGTCCATGACGTTCGAAACGTCTTTGAAGTCCCGATTCTAAGCCGTTAAGCATGGTGCACTAAACTATCAAGTAGTCATCATATTGAGCTAGCCAGACGTTCATAACGTCTGCATCTGCTCCTGCAATAGGTCTGTCACCTAGCGGTGCATCAAGGACATAATTCTTCTGTGCAGCAATGAGGATAAACCTCAGACCACGGGTCCAATCCGCATCATTGCTACTAACATTTTTCAACACAATTTTCTCTAGGAACATATCAAAATAAACACAGGGAAGCAACAACGCGAGCTATTGATCTACAACATGATTTACAAAATACTACCAGGACTAAGTTCATGATAAATTTAAGTTCAATTAATCATATTACTTAAGAACTCCCACTTAGATAGACATCCCTCTAATCCTCTAAGTGATCACGTGATCCAAATCAACTAAACCATGTCCGATCATCACGTGAGATGGAGTAGTTTCATTGGTGAACATCACTATGTTGATCATATCTACTATATGATTCACGCTCGACCTTTCGGTCTCCGTGTTCCGAGGCCATATCTGTATATGCTTAGCTTGTCAAGTATAACCTGAGTATTCCGCGCGTGCAACTGTTTTGCACCCGTTGTATTTGAACATAGAGCCTATCACACCCGGTCATCACGTGGTGTCTCAGCACGAAGAACTTTCGCAACGGTGCATACTCAGGGAGAACACTTCTTGATAATTTAGTGAGAGATCATCTTATAATGCTACCGTCAATCAAAGCAAGATAAGATGCATAAAAGATAAACATCACATGCAATCAATATAAGTGATATGATATGGCCATCATCATCTTGTGCCTGTGATCTCCATCTCCGAAGCACCGTCATGATCACCATCGTCACCGGCGCGACACCTTGATCTCCATCGTAGCATCATTGTCGTCTAGCCAATCTTATACTTCCACGACTATCGCTACCGCTTAGTGATAAAGTAAAGCATTACAGCGCGATTGCATTGCATACAATAAAGCGACAACCATATGGCTCCTGCCAGTTGCCGATAACTCGGTTACAAAACATGATCATCTCATACAATAAAATTTAGCATCATGTCTTGACCATATCACATCACAACATGCCCTGCAAAAACAAGTTAGACGTCCTCTACTTTGTTTGTTGCAAGTTTTACGTGGCTGCTACGGGCTCAAGCAAGAACCAATCTTACCTACGCATCAAAACCACAACGATAGTTTGTCAAGTTGATGCCATTTTAACCTTCGCAAGGACCGGGCGTAGCCACACTCGGTTCAACTAAAGTTGGAGAAACTGTCACCCGCAAGCCATCTATGTGCAAAGCACGTCGGGAGAACCGGTCTCGCGTAAGCGTACGCGTAATGTCGGTCCGGGCCGCTTCGTCCAACAATACCGCCGAACCAAAGTATGACATGTTGATAGGCAGTATGACTTATATCGCCCACAACTCACTTGTTTTCTACTCATGCACATAACATCAAACCATAAAACCTATGCTCGGATGCCACTATTGGGGAACGTAGTAATTTCAAAATTTTCCTATGCACACGCAAGATCATGGTGATGCACATCAACAAGAGGGGAGAGTGTTGTCTACGTACCCACGCAGACCGACTGCGGAAGCATTGACACAACGTAGTTGATGTAGTCGTACGTCTTCACGGCCCGACCGATCAAGCACCGAAACTACCGCACCTCCGAGTTCTAGCACACGTTCAGCTCGATGACGATCCCCGGACTCCGATCCAGCAAAATGTCGGGGAAGAGTTCCGTCAGCACAACAACGTGGTGACGATCTTGATGTACTACTGTCGCAGGGCTTCGCCTAAGCACTGCTACAATATTATCGAGGACTATGGTGGCAGGGGGCGCCGCACACGGCTAAGAATAAGATCACGTGGATCAACTTGTGTGTCTATGGGGTGCCCCCTGCCCCTGTATATAAAGGATGGATGAGGAGGAGGCCGGCCAAGGCTAGGTGCGGCCAGGATGTGGAGTCCTACTAGGACTCCAAGTCCTAGTAGGAGTCCACCAAGAGGGGAGGAAGGGAGAAGGAAGTGGAGGAGAAGGAAAGGTGGCCGAACCCCTTTTCCCTAGTCCAATTCGGACTAGAGGGGAGGGGGGGGGGGCGCAGCAGGCCCTTTCTCCTCTTCCCATTAAACCCATCAAGGCCCAATACTTCTCCCGGCGAATTCCTGTAACTCTCCGGTACTCCGAAAAATACCCGAATCACTCGGAACCTTTCCGATGTCCGAATATAGTCGTCCAATATATCGATCTTTACGTCTCGACCATTTCGAGACTCCTCGTCATGTCCCCGATCTCATCCGGGACTCCGAACTCCTTTGGTACATCAAAACGCATAATATAACTGTCATCGGAACCTTAAGCGTGCGGACCCTACGGGTTCGAGAACAATGTAGACATGACCAAGACACGTCTCCGGTCAATAACCAATAGCGGGACTTGGATGCCCATATTGGCTCCTACATATTCTATGAAGATCTTTATCGGTCAGACCGCATAATAACATACGTTGTTCCCTTTGTCGTCGGTATGTTACTTGCCCGAGATTCGATCGTTGGTATCCAATACCTAGTTGAATCTCGTCACCGGCAAGTCTCTTTACTCGTTCCGTAATACATCATCCGGCAACTAACTCATTAGTTGCAATGCTTGCAAGGCTTAAGTGATGTGCATTACCGAGAGGGCTCAGAGATACCTCTCCGACGATTGGAGTGACAAATCCTAATCTCGAAATACGCCAACCCAACATATACCTTTGGAGACACCTGTAGAGCTCCTTTATAATCACCCATTTACGTTGTGACGTTTGGTAGCACACAAAGTGTTCCTCCGGCAAACGGGAGTTGCATAATCTCATAGTCATAGGAACATGTATAAGTCATGAAGAAAGCAATAGCCACATACTAAACGATCGGGTGCTAAGCTAATGGAATGGGTCATGTCAATCAGATCATTCAACTAATAATGTGATCCCGTTAATCAAATGACAACTCTTTGTCCATGGTTAGGAAACATAACCATCTTTGATTAACGAGCTAGTCAAGTAGAGGCATACTAGTGACAGTCTGTTTGTCTATGTATTCACACATGTATTATGTTTCCGGTTAATACAATTCTAGCATGAATAATAAACTTTTATCATGATATAAGGAAATAAACAATAACTTTATTATTGCCTCTAGGGCATATTTCCTTCATCTTTCTCTATGTATGATTAAAACTTCATACCCATAAGTATTGCGTGAGTGTTAGCAATTGTGAAAGACTAAATGATAGTTGAGTATGTGGACTTGCTGAAAAGCTCTTATATTGACTCTTTTCCAATGTTATGATAAATTGCAATTGCTTCGACGATTGAGATTATAGTTTGTTAGTTTTCAATGAAGTTTCTGATTCATACTTGAAATTGTGAATGAATTGTTACTCTAGCATAAGAAATCATATGACAATATATGTTGCTGTTCTAAGAATGATCATGCTGCCCTCATGTCCATATTTTATTTTATCGACACCTCTATCTCTAAACATGTGGACATATTTTTCGATATCGGCTGTTTGCTTGAGGACAAGCGAGGTCTAAGCTTGGGGGAGTTGATACGTCCATTTTGCATCATGCTTTTATATCGATATTTATTGCATTATGGGCTGTTATTACACATTATGTCACAATACTTATGCCTACTGTCTCTTATTTTACAAGGTTTACATGAAGAGGGAGAATGCTGGCAGCTGGAATTCCGGGCTGGAAAATGAGCAAATATTAGAGACCTAATCTGCACAACTCCAAAAGTCCTGAAACTTCATGGGAGCACGTTTCAGAATATATAAAATATATTGGGTGAAAAAGTACCAGAGGGGGGCCACCCACCGTCCACGAGGGTGGGGCGCGCGCCCCCCTGCCTCGTGGGCCCCCTAGCAGCCCTCTGACGCCCATCTTTGGCTATATGGAGTCTTTCGTCGAGGAAAAAAATCATAAGCTATCTCACGGGACAAAACTCCGCCGCCACGAGGCGGAACCAATCTAGGGCTCCAGCGAAGCTGTTCTGCCGGGGAAACTTCCCTCCAGGAGGGGGAAATTATCACCATCGTCATCACCAACGATCCTGTCATCGGGAGGGGGTCAATCTCCTTCAACATCTTCACCAGCACCATCTCATCTCAAACCCTAGTTCATCTCTTGTATCCAATCTTTGTCCCAAAGCTTCAGATTGATACATGTGGGTTGCTAGTAGTGTTGATTACTCCTTGTAGTTGATGCTATTTGGTTTATTCGGTGGAAGATCATACGTTCAGATCCATTATGCATATTAATATCCCTCTGATTATGAACATGAATATGATATGTGAGTAGTTACGTTTGTTCATGAGGACATGAGAGAAGTCTTGCTATAAGTAGTCATGTGAATTTGGTATTTGTTCGATATTTTGATGAGATGTATGTTGTCTCTCCTCTAGTGGTGCCATGTAAACGTCGACTACATGACACTTCACCATTGTTTGGGCCTAAAGGAAGACATTGGGAATTAATAAGTAGATGATGGGTTGCTAGAGTGACAGAAGCTTAAACCCTAGTTTATGCGTTGCTTCGTAAGGGGCTGATTTGGATCCATATGTTTCGTGCTATGGTTAGGTTTACCTTAATACTTCTGTTGTAGTTGCGGATGCTTGCAATAGGGGTTAATCATAAATGGGATGCTTGTCCAAGGAAGGGCAGTACTCAAGCACCGGTCCACCCACATATCAAATTATCAAAGTACCGAACGCGAATCATATGAGCGTGATGAAAACTAGCTTGACGATAATTCACATGTGTCCTTGGGAGCGCTTTCCTTTATATAAGAGTGTATCCAGGCTTGTTCTTTGCTACAAATTGGGCCATCTTGCTGCACCTTATTTACTTTTATTACTTGTTACCCGTTACAAATTACCTTATCACAAAACTATCTGTTACCAATAATTTGAGTGCTTGCAGAAAATACATTGCTGAAAACCGCTTATCATTTCCTTCTGCTCCTCCTTGGGTTCGACACTCTTACTTATCGAAAAGGCTACGATAGATCCCCTACACTTGTGGGTCATCAACCCTGATGAAGCTTCTTTGGCCGAACATGAGGGCTCACCCGACCGGATCAATTCCGATCTAGACATCTAGTGGCGCCAAGCACCAAAACTTAAGATCTCTAAGAGGAAGACCAGAACCCGTCCATGTCCAGATAGAGGAGGCCCGCGTGAAGTCGGTCGAACTTTTGAAGAACGAAGAACAACAGGGTCAACCACCGCGGGAATCCTCTGGGTCCCGACAAGGCCGGATCTGGGCAGTGCGCCCCCCGACCGCCGCTGCCAACCAAGGCGAGAGTCGCCGGTGCGACCACTCCTCCACGACCAGGACGAAGACGAAGACCGGTCGTCTCCGATCTCCGCGCAGCGCCGCCACGCCGCCACGCCCTAGCCCAGCGCCGCGCCCCACCCTAGCCCAGCGCCGGACTCCACCTGGAACTGGGCTGCGCCGAGCTCCCATACGCGGAGAGGACATAGCCCCCCCCCCCCCCCCCCCCGCCGCCAGCACCCGCGAGGCTTTGCCCGGCAGCACGGATCGGCGGCAGCGAGTGGAGGGGATGGCGGCAGGGGACTCTGCTCCGGCGGCAACTGGTTAATCTCCCGTGACGCGTATGCGGGGAGCATCGCGGGAGCGATCCCTTTTTTGTGGACGCCTTACACAAAACTATGATGGTCACTAGATGATGGCAAATAACATAGAGGTTTTGAAGATCCGAGGTCCCTCCCACCTCTCAGCTCCAAGAGGACAGCCGGAGGCGAGGGGACCTAAATTTCTTAGATGGCTACGGCGGAGGCGGCACGAGAAACCCTACAGATACATCAAAGGTTTGTCAAATACATTGATTTTCTAATAGTACCAGGCAACAACGAAGCCCACCATGTGACACATGTGGTAAGCAATCCAAACTATTCAGAAAAAAAGCAACATCGAAGCCCAGCCAGGGTTGTTCGGTTATATCCAGGTTACCTGGGTAGTACTCTCAATTCATCTGAACTTTCACAAAATATTTTTCCGGTTGAATTGCACGGTTTTATTCCAAATTTTGCAGAAAACCTCTCAATTAATTTGATTTGTACCGGTCTAGTTGCAGAACGGTCCGTGGAGCTTAAAAAACCGACACAAACAGTAAAGTTCATTTTAAACCTTATACTCATAGAGCCCGTCGGAAATCGAACCCTAACACCTGAATCCCTGAAATTGATACCCTGACCTTTCTGATTCCGATCAATATGAACCATGCACTGATCCTAAACCTGTTTGTTGCACGAAAATAGGCAATTCTGACCGGGATTACTAGGTTCTCTCACCGACTCAAGGGCCCTACATGTCATATGTTTCTTTCTCGGTATTGTTGCTTCGAGCTGCCCGATCGACTATGCTTACCTCGTTGCAAGCACCTGCAGCAGCTAGCATGGTATGCCCCAACGTTCCCCAGGTGTCTTTCCGCCGGTCGCCGGCAAGGGGTGCGCCGGTCCCATGTCACCTGCAGGTAGTGCCGCCGGCCGTTGCCGCATGTTGAAGACCCTGAAGCGACGCAGATCGATTAAAGTTAGAAGGCATGTAAATTTCTACATACATACGTGAGCTAACTCAGAATACATTGTACATCCACCTGCGTGCCTGCTTAAAGCCCGCTTCTATGTGTTCAAAAACAAGCCAGCTTCTACGTATGTGAAACTATGAAAGTACGCCGTTGAAGGAAAAGCATCGGATGAGTCAGCTCCTCGTCTTGCCGTGGTCCGACGGCATGCCGGCGCCGGCTTCGCCTACCGGCGGGAATACGCTAGCTAGACACGTCTCCAGGCAGTATATGAGTACCTTGGTCGCCATGTTCATGGCGCGCTGCACCACATAGTAGCCAGCGATGTGGTTGCCCAAATGCCGAGGGAACTTGAGCACGCAGTCGAGCAAGCGGGATCATGTGTGTGTTCTACGTGCACACAACATCGTGCATCTCCTGTCGGTCATCGTTGTGACGGAGCTCCCTGGCACGCGGGTCCGTCACGTCGACCTGGAAGCTCGCGTCGCGCTGCTCTACCATTTCCTGGATGGGCAAACACTGTTCCACAAAGTCGACGTGAGCGTTGCTCTACCATTTCCTGGATGGGCAAACACCATTCCGCCACCTCCACTCCGTGCGCGCCATCGCGTGCCGCCCTCCCAGCTCCCGTTCCTTTTTGACGAGTGATGACTCGCGCGCACTGATGACATCGTGCTCTACATGAAGGGCACCTCCATAGATTCCCCGCGTGGGGCATGCAAACCGGAAACGCCCACACCCGACGCCCTTCATCTGCGCTGCCCAGCCTCCTGCTTCTCCGCGGCGCTGATTTCAGAAGAGATGATTGAGGATAGAAGGTGGATATGACATGTGGGACAGAGATGTCAGTGAGAACAGACTATGATCTCAGACGGGATTGATATTTTCCCGGGTTGATGTTGACCGAGATTAGAGAGGTTAGGGTACAGATTTTAGGGATTCAGATATGAAGGTTCAATTCCAACAAAGCCTACCAGTTTAAGGTTTAAAACAGACTTTACTCTTCTTTAACCATGCACGGCCCCTCACAGCATTTGCCCGAATGTGGCTGGTGGACTGTCACGTTACGTCGGACGACTTTGAGGAATTAACAATTTACCAAGCGCCACCTGCAGAGCAGGGCCAAACCGACCAGTTGATTAAGCGGCGTGTTAGGTGGGGTGCCATCCGTGACTGCTCTGCTCTGCCGGCCACCTACCGCGATCCCCTCCGCAGCTGCTCTCCCGGTCTTGGATCTCGCCGGTCGCCACACCGTGCTTGCCAGCAGAAGAGAAGCGATCGAGGCGCCATGGCCGAGGCGGCGGCGGCGGCGGCGGCGAGCACAAGAAAGCTGTACGGGTACGAGCTGTCGTCCAACTCGGTGCGCATCGCGGCGCTGCTCAACGAGAAGGGGCTCGACTACGAGCTCGTCGTCGTCGACGACACCAAGTCGCAGGAGTTCCTCGCCATCAACGTACGTACGCCCCCGAGCTACTGATCAACTGATGCAATCGCTTACTAATTTACTTCGTTTGCGTGCGTCGTGCAGCCGTTGGGCCAGGTCCCGGCGTTCCAGGACGGCAACGACATCATCTTCGGTACGCCCAAGAAATTCAATCTTTCAGACTCGCCGGAGTTAGTTGCCAACATTTTGGGCTAACCAACCGCACGAATTTGCTCGGACTTGGCTTGGGGATCGCCTGCAGAGTCGCGCGCCATAAGCCGGTACATCGCGGCCAAGTACCGGTCCTCGGGCACGGACCTGCTGCCGGCGGCGCCGTCGGCGAAGCTGGAGGCGTGGCTGGAGGTGGAGTCGCACCACTTCTACCCGGCCGTGGCCGACCTGGTGTACGAGCTCCGCGTCAGTCCCCGGCTCCCCGGCGGCGCGGCGCCCGACCCGGCCGTGGTTGACGCGCTCGCCCGCAAGGTGGCCGACGTGCTCGACGTCTACGACGCGCACCTCGCCGCCGGAAACAGGTACCTCGCCGGCGATCAGTTCACGCTCGCCGACGTGAACCACATGGCGCAGCTATTCGTCATGAGCCGGACGCCCCGGGCGGCGGAACTGGTCGCGGCCAGGTCGAACGTGCAGGCGTGGTGGGACGAGATCTCCGCCCGCCCCGCCTGGAAGAAGACCGTCGCCGCGCTCCCCCTCCCGCCGGCTTGACGGACGCGCCGGTACAGGCACCGCTGCCCGGGCGTGGAATAAAAGGGTGATGTTTTGTTTTTAGCAGGAGCAAATTATCAAATTCACCAGGAATGTTGTTGATGTAAGTGACATACTGATCTGGATGAGCTGAGTGAATTGCCCGAAACCACTGATAGCGAAAACACTAAGACGCCGATAAGTGCCACACGTATAAATGTTAGGGAGTCCGTCCATACATTTTGTGTGGTGTATAAAAGGAACAGCCCACACACCTACGTGTGGGCAAAACAATTAGCGTCCACACACCTCTTTTTTCCCCTCTTAATCCCTTTCACACGCGTGCGTGTGGGCAAAGTTGATAAGGCCCACACGTTCGTATGTCAGGCCTCATACCTCTTGGTCCCGCACGCCACACGTGACGGTCACCGCGCGCCTGCAGTTGCCATGGTCCAGACCCTCGTCCATGTTCGTTTAACTGCAGTTGCCATGTTGGACAACTGCAGTTGCCATGTATGATTTAATCTAATGTAGTTGCCATGATTTCATAACTTTAGGAGTTGCCACATACTAACACTAGGCAGTTGAGAGAGTTGCCATGTGCTCACAAGCATGCTAGGGTAGTTGCCATGTAAAAAGAAAAAGTTGCCATCTGCTTACGTGCACGTTAGGGCAGTTGCCATGTACATGCACGTTAGGGCAGTTGCCATGTACCATGCAAAAACATATGGCAATTCGGTAAAAGAGAGTTGTCATCTGCTTACGTGCACACTAGGCAGTTGCCGTGTACCCTGCAAAACACATGGCAAACTCAGATAAAAAAGGAGAGCTGCCACCTGCTTATAAAGCACACTAGGGGCAGTTGCCATGTGCACTGCAAAACACATGACAACTAGCAGCTTGGGTGTGGGAGAGGAGACAGGCGTGTGGGCGAGATGACAAATGCCCACACACTAGCCCTTGTGTGTGCGTGCAAAGTGGCGTGTGGGCGAACTGCTGAACGCCCACACACCAGCCCCTCCTGTGTGGTGAAACGACCGTGTGGGCGACCGGCTGAACGCCCACACACCAGGCCAGTCCTACGTGGCACTAGAAACATGCCAAGGTTCGTGCGCTTACGAACGGACGTGGATCCACACGTGTGGGCGAGATGCAAACGCCCACACGTGTGGACGTTAACATTTCCGAAACACTAACGGATCGCTTTAGGCATTTTGACCTCCCTTATAAATATATGGACCCGCGTTTGGTCTAATATTAGAAACTAGTCCCTAAAATTTTACGTAGCCACTCCTCAATCACAAAGCAAAAAAAAGTAATTAGCCCCATGTGCACAGAACCCCAGCAGAGCACCGGTGGGCTCTTGTCGCCGGCTTGGGGCGGTGGATCGACCTCGCCGGCATTGTGGTTGAGCACCAGGCGAGGTTGACGAGAACTATGTCTACCCGCGCGCCGTGACCGGCTGGCGGCTAGCCGCAACGCCCGCAGTGAAGGCGAGCAGGTCACCACGACGAGCAGGTCCGCGCGTGGCCATTGCGCTGCTGCCGTCCTTGCTCGAGCACCACGGCTGCACCTGCAGAGAAGGCTGACGACGGTCTGGTGGCTCGGCGCCCACCGGCTCTAGTATGCTCTCGCGACACCACGACGCCGCGCAGCTTTTACTCTCAGCCACTGTGGAGGACGTGACTTGCTCAAGCACCACGGCAGAGGACGTGGCCAGACCAACACGCCCTTCCGTCCTTCTTCCTGATGACCACGATGGCGAGGACGTGAGACGTGCAGCTCGTCTCACGCTGGGAAGGGGCATCGACGCGCGGTGTCCGAGGTCCTTGAGGCCAGCGAGCATGCCGGAGCATCATATCCGCCGCGAGGGAGAGAGAGAGATAGAGAGAGCAGGGCATCCAAGAAGCTGGCAGGAGAAGGGTGTTGGTTTGCAGGAGAAACAGATCCCGATCTACATCAGGGAGGGAGAGAGATCTTTTTTTAGAAAGGGGAGGAGTTTTTGTCAAAAAGACCTTGTCTAATGCCATTACCACGAACCGTTACCCCACGTCAGCACAGAGAGGGCGCCATCTTTCATAACTGTCATAAAAAACAAAGCCGTCAACTAGTGTTTTTTTTTTGCAAAAGATTAGGCCGAGGATCCGTAAATTCATAAATCGTGTTTTGCAAACCTATGCATCAATTTGGTGGTTTTCTACAATTCATTCGGTCTATCAACAAATAACTCAAATCCTTTGTTTGCTAACGCCGTGTGATGACTTCTTAGGGTTCAGGCCAAATAAACTATTATGTTTCTTGCATTATTATGTCTGTAAAATTCATCTGGAATTCCTATTGGCCAAAGAAGCTCTTGATTGGTTGACAAGGTAACCGAAATGTGCCCACTATTAGTGGGCAACTTTATATTAGCAATCAGTGTAGACGTACATTTTCCTTTGGGCGACGACGGTACCGGTTGGGCGACGGCTTTGCAGCTATCAGACAGGTTCCACCGAACATTTCCTGTGCTTTTGTTAATCTTCATGCTGCAACTATCTTTTCAAGAATGAATTGAGCAATTAGGTACACCTAAGTTATCAACCCATGCATTCACATGGGCTACAAATACTACAAATATTTTTACGAACTTAGTTTACTATGTTTTTGATAATTTTGTGGAATATTGGATCTACCTGGGTGGCAAAAGAAATTATGAAAATGGAATTGTGTGGGCACAAGGATCTCACCGATGAAACTCGCAACAAAAATAAAGACAATTTACCCAAGGTCAGGCCCCCAGGATGGGTTACAAGCCTACTTGTTATGAAAACCAATACAAACCTTGGAGCTTTTCTTTTCATGAAACATTCGAACCATGCATGATACTAGAAGCAACCAAACCACCGGTCTTCGAAGTAGAGTCAAATCAAACCACTAATTGCAAATACTTTGGTACATGAAAGTCTCCCAAATTTACTCGATGTGGAGCAACAATAGTTATGGTTTTCTATCCCTCCTTTTAAGTTTGACCTATCACAAGATTTACTACAACAATCAACTTACACGACTACATATAATACTCCTCAACTGATCCAGATGTATTGGAATGCCCAACCCGAGCCTTGCGCCTATTCACCTCTGATGGTACGCTCGGCCCTACGGCTTCACTGCTAGACATGTCCTTCCAGTTGAGGCTGCTCGTTGCCATCATGTCGTCAAATTCCACAGGGATCCCGCCTTCAGGTGGCCAAACGAATGTCGGTTTCACAAGCGGTACTTCTGGCGGCGGCACTGATTTGGCTAGGACTTGCACTACCTCGGCCATGCTCGGTCGGTCAGACGAGTTCGGATTACTACATGCCAGTCCAAGAAGCAACAAGCGAGTGGCATCATCCGGATTGAACTCTTGCATGGAAGTCACTTTGTCATCGACCGCTTCGAGCAACCTTCTCTCCCGGTGAACCCACCATACCCACTCAGTAAGCGGTTGAAGCGTCTCATGGTCATGGTTGCTGGCAAGTGCTCGTTCTCCGGTGACAATCTCAAGGACTAGCACCCCAAAGGCATACACGTCAGTCTTGCGAGTGGCCTTGTGACAAATTGAGTACTCTGGCGCAATGAAGCCCCAGGTGCCAGCCACACCCACATCCGTGTAGGAGTTCTTGTTCAAGGTGACGATGCGGGCAAGGCCGAAGTCACCTAGGCGACCACGGAAGGAAGAGTCAAGCATGATGTTGCTTGCTTTTATGTCGCGGTGGAGCACCATGTGATCGTGCTCATGATGCACGTAGTGGAGCCCTGCGGCTACATCAATGATGATGTCATAGCGGGTTTTCCATCCTAGGATGCACCGCTGGAGCCGAGGGTTTTCCTCAAAGAGGTATTGGTCCACGCTACCATTGGGCATATACTCATAGATAAGAAGGAGCTCCCCTTTCTCGTAACTCCAACCTGGAATATCACATTGGCAACCAGACAAGTAATGTTAAATTATGTGAAGGCCTAGTTAATGGACAACATGGCTACACATGGGTCCAAAAGATAATATCAGTCAACATATCGTATGGGCCTTAGAATCTGCATGTCTTTGGTTTCTTCTCAGTCAGATCTATGTATGCCAACTTGGTCAACGAGGGTCATGTTTTTCCCAGGAAAAACATTTGGATACCCAAAGTTTCGATAAAAATCCAAAAACAATATTTGTAAGGGAGTGGTCTTAAAGGAAGAAGCTTTTATAAGCGCGGATGGCAAGGAAGTAAGAATGAAAGTTATTGTGAAAAAACCTGAACAATACACCACTTGTTCTGTTATGTCCTTATGCCACTCTTGTCTGGTGCACTATTCATGATGAATGTAGTTTACCATTACCTAGGAGCATCATGAATAGATGGGATGAAGCCAAATGTTAGGGGTTCAAATCCCGATGCAGTTAAGCTGTACATGTTGCGTGATTTAGAATCGTCACCATGAGTTTATTTTTAGTTGAGTTGATGCTTTCAAATTCTTGTAGGTTATCTACAAGGCTACACATTGGATCTGTATGGATATGGTAGCATGTTCTTTGTTCAACCAATATGGGTCACGCTCTACTAATAGGATTAGGCTCGGGTTTCCGCTGTCTATCGCGTATCACTTACTTGCACTACGAGTAGCATGAAGGCATCATGCCATATCTATTGTGTATGGGTTGTCTTAGCTCACAAGTATTCGATTTGTATGATTCTTCATTAGACTTGCCAGTGTGAAATGAAAGATGTTTGTGTGCATCAATAGATGCAGAGCCGGAGATTTTCCCTCTTTTTATCAACTAAATGCCTAGTGTAATAAATAAACGGCACCTTCTAAAATATGATTATTACTTTCTCTAGGAGACTGATGTGTGTCGTATCCTTGTCAGTTTTTGTAGAATTTTATTGGAAATTATAACTTTAACATTTTTTAAGCGAAGTACAAGGCCAGCGAGTAGTTTGGAAAGTCTCATGTACACAACATGTGGCCAATACATTTTTTTGGACACCAGATTATGATTTTTTACACCACTTCACGTTTTTATAATGTAAAAACTTTTCCGATAAGGAATGTATATGAATATTAAGAACACAGAAATTACATCTGGCCTCTACAAAAATGCAAATCAAGAGCAAGCTAAGTATGCACACAACCGAATATATGATCATTTTGACAAACAAGGTTTTGCATACGTATATGTTCTAAAATGTTATGTTTACAATGCATTTAGTTCCTTTTGAAAGGCACAAGTATGTGATCCAATTATGTGGCATAAGTGGGCCCTTGTCACTAATATAGTATGCCACTTTTTGACATCATACATTTGCAATATGAATAAAAACTATGGGTCCATCACTTTTTTGTTGTTGTTTCTCAGTAGTCACATGCTATCTAAAAAAGGGAAAACCACTGATATGCATGTACTCAAAGACAGAAAAATGGATGTTAAGGCAACCCCGTAAATTGTACCTTAGTCAGTTAGGTATTGCAAAAAAAACATTTCAGAGAAAAAGATATTGCGAAACAAAAAAAGTATGGTAAATTTTGTGGTTGATCTATCCCCAATGACTTTTTTATTTGCCATCATTTGAGTTACTAGAAACATTGCAAAGTAAGTTGAACCGCGGTCATTCAATTATACAAATCAGTCTTACCTATTTGTGACCTAAAGATTGCATTTTCCATAAGAAGAAGTTGCTTCATATAAGGTGGAAAATCTACAAAGTCCATGTGTTGTTCAATTATGAAATTATGAAATTAACTTATTCAGTGTTTGGAATTCTCCAATACAAGCATTATGTCATTTCTCCTATGAACACATTATTTCACTAGTGTAAATGTTCAAAAAAACTAAATCATTGCCATTCGTGATGAAGGGCATCTCCAACCCCATACAAACTCCCAAAATAAGTGGTTATACGGAGTGCGTGAATATATTTTTTTATTGAGAGGGGGGGGGGGGTGATGGTTGGGGGCTTCTTTAGTACACCCCCAATAATCTGTTTTCATCCTTTCCTCTTTAAACTACCAAACAAATGACGACCGGGGCGATGGCGAGCCTTCCTAAAATTTTCATCGAATGGCTGTTGCAGCTATTTTTTTGGCCTAACTCCCTCAATATCATTTTTATATTATAAAAAAGAGATTTGTTGGAGATGCTCCAATGGCAATTAGCCTCTTGGACCAGCTACTGTATAGAAACTAATAAACTAAAACTGAGTCTATCAATGGCCAGTTTGTCTATAAAGTAACTATGATCACCTTGTGTGACTTTTTTGCCTTGCCATAAATTATACAGTAAGTTCTAGCGTACTTCGAGTAAGAAAAGTGAACTCATATATTTGTTTTCTCTTGTATGATACTCCCTCCTTTCCGGTTTATAGGGCTTATCTCAAAATTTCAGTTTTTCCATTTTATAAGGCTCAATTTGGTTATTCCCCATCAGATGTTCAGACTTCAAGGTGCATTAAATCATTGCATGCAAGTATTAAGAGAAAACTGACCAATGCATGCACTTTATGCATGCATGCATTGCAATTAATGCATTCGTAAATATAATTTTTTGAGGAAAACAAGAGCATTAATTGGGTGCTTTTGCAAACTACAAAAAATATTCCACCACTTATCATCTACCTTCGTTGGTGAGATTTTTGAATTGAGCCTTATAAACCGGAAAGGAGGGAGTAGAGAGGTTGTAACAAGTTAATTTGAATCACGTCACATTGAGAGAACGACATTTCATGTCAACTATGTATTATGCTATCCGGGAGTATTATTGTTGTGACATAGACCTAACTTTATATAACTAAGGTGATTTCCATAGACAACCTCAACATTCAACCATGCATGGAAAAGGTCCAACTTAAAATATAAACTATGCATGAAAAAAGGCCCAAATGTTTTAATTATATTACCTACTTGTATTCAATAAATATTTTATAATTATAGAATAGTTATATGTATTCTCCTGAATTTCTTATAATGTTAGTTCAAATATTTATGTCCATATTTTTTTTGGGTGAATATGTATGCCGGCCCATATAACTAAATATTATTTATGTCCATACATGGAAATATTTATGTCCATATTACTAAATATTATTTAAAATAATCTGCAAAGAAATTCTAACAGCAATACGGGGTATATCATCTAAATCAGCTACAATCCATATGAATCGGAGGGAGTAGTAAAATTTAATGTGGCGACGGAGTGTAAGACATACCAACGAGCGGCACGACATTTCGGTGGCGCAGCCGGTTGATCACGTCGACCTCTACGAGGAAGTCGTCGTAGCAGCGGTCTCGATTGCGCGTGAACTTCTTCACCGCCACCTCCACGACCTGGCATGTCTTGTCTGACTGGAGCCGGAGCGTTCCCCTGTAAACTGCGCCAAACCCGCCTTTGCCTAGCTTCCTTGCCTCGTCGTAGTTGTTCATGGCCTTCCTGATCATGGCGTACTTGAACTCCTTGGGCGTGCCCGGAAGCCGCCGAATGGCCTCCGACAGCTTCAACTCCATCTTCAGGGCTTTATACCTCAAGTAGAAGTAGAAGACCGCGACAGATATTATGACGGCGGTGGCGGCCGCTGACCCAAGAACCGCGGACAGTATCACCTTCCGTTTTCGAAGGGCTCCGTAGTCGGGAAGCTTTCCGACTGTCAGGTTCCACCTCAGGATCCGGTGGAGCTCGATGCCTTCCCCGGTCGATGCAGTGAAACCAATGAACACTTGGTGGGGGATGTGGTTGCTCAGGGTGAGAGGCACGTCAAGGTAGGCCTTGTCAGGCTTGGGCAGACCATCGACGGCCATGTACACCCATATGTGGTGTCCGGCTCCGTTGTAATCGATCCAGACGGTGTAATTTACCGTCATGTGAAGCGGCGCGAGGGTAATGTCGGAGAGCGAGACGACGTAGTCGGAGATGATGCTGCCGATGTTGAGGCCGATGTGGTTGTCATCGGGATCGTAGTCGTTCATCGAGGTGTCAAACTCGACGGCGACGAAGCTGCCTGAGGCAGTGGCCGAGTTTGAGATGGTATTGGTGAGACCGAGGAAGCCACCCTGGCTGCCCGGCGGAGGACCGTGGAGGGACGGGACGATGGCGAACGCAAGGCCGTCGCCTTGTACGTTGTCCCATCTATTGAGGTTCATGGTGAAGGAGGTGTTGAAGGACGCGTCGTGCTTCACCTCGTTGGAGTCGACGGCCCAGAGCGTGATGGGTGATCGGAGGAGGACAGACCCAGCTCTGCCCTTCATCCCGTCGCTGTCGGGAGTGAGCATGAGGGCTCCCATTTTTACACCTGCGTCCCCGAGAATCTCCAAGTTCCTTGGAGAATCACGGGGGAAGGAAGGGAAGCTGTAGGACATGATACCCTCCAGCTTATTCTCTTCACAGGGGCACGATGCCGCCATGGAGCATGGTACAGCTGCAGAGCACAGCAACACGGCCATGACGAAACATGGGAATACTTGTGTAGGTATCATCTTGCAGGAGCCAGGAGACTTGAACAGGACGGTGGCATGGCTATGATATAAGTGGGTTGAGATGAGATGCCCACTTGCAGCCAGAGAATAAGTGGATGAAATCCAACAATTATAGCAATTGGTTCATCCTATGCAAGAGGTTCATTGTCTAGTAATGAGCATTAAAATCTAATGATTATATAAGGTTGTGCAAGCTTTCAGTTAGGTCAACTGTATCCAATGAGACAATACTACTGTGCTGGTTGCACCAGTGTGTTGATTGTCCGGGAAAAAGTCCAATTGGATTTATTATATTCTTCCATCCAAGGCTTCCATTGAAAGCTTATCATGGTTTTCCTTTCGACCTTTCAGCATAGGATAGGTGTGAGGCATGTTACCACTTTGACAGAGCCATGTGTTTTTAATAAAAATTCGATATCCTCTCATACGTCCCACTGAGCATGACACATGACATTATGATATTGCTAGCCTAGACATGCCAATGTTATTGGCTCGCTGCAATAATGAACTGTGCAAATTTTCTTTAACATTTATGTGGAATACATGTTGGCCAAAGAGGCTCGTAATAATTGTTTGACGAGGTAATAAAATTAACTCTTTGATTCACAAGGCAAAGTTGATGTAACTGCATTGCAATTTCTAAGCTTCGACTTCGAAAGAAGTACACTTTCTCTACTAATGTAAAATTTGCAAATTTACAAATGCTTACGTGGAATATTTAAAATCCTACACGTATTACTGATGGAAAACCAAAACCACTATCCTATTTGTGTGTAAGCAAGGCCGGGAGCAAAATCTATAATAAAATTAAAATGTCTCTGCATAAAACCTTGCTAAGGCCAATGGCTGTAAAGTATCCTCATAGTCTGATTCTACACACTGATTTTGCAAACAGATTTAGAGGCTGGTTGTTCGACATGATAGGTCTTGATGGTTGCCCCACGATGATTGGTCTGAGGGGATGGTTTTAACACGTGGAGGATGGCACTGGTATTTGTTTATATGAGGTTTTGGTTCAAATATCTTGTTGCAACAAAAATAAAGATTTTTCAAGGTTTAGATGGATAGTATTTCCATATCTGGCATAGAAAAATACGAGCATTAATTATGTTTGTAAGAAAAATCGATAAATACATATATACGCCCTCCGTACCTAAATATAAGACAGTTTTGATATACATAGGAGTGCATTTAGTGTGGTGATACCCATACAGAAAAATACTTTACCCCTAGATGTCTAGTCAACTGTTATGGTCAATAACTTGCAAATTAAGGTAAATAAGAAGGAATAAACTAGGAGTGCACATGGCTAACTCAACTTAATTAGAAGTAACTTTTTTCTCCAGTCAATAGCTCAGACATCAACTGCAGTCCAATCAAATATCGTCTCGTCCATTTTATATTTGCACAAATCTTGCATTTAGATTGAATGGTTCTTAGTAGTGACTTGGTAATAGGTATTTTGTCAGCCATCTAAAAAATAGCACAAATAGAAAGAAAAAAATTATGTAGCATGCAATGGGTCGCCAGAAGCAATGAAATCTAGTGGGATGTTCACCTAGACTGAAATTAGACTTGGGACATATGAGATTACATGAAAGGAGGAGAAATGCTTCCTTAGATGCTCAAGTTCGACCGTGCATGTGTTTGGATTATGATACCTCAACTCCTTCATGCGAACAACGTCCTTGGCAACTTTGGTTTGGAGATCATAGTTAATGAGACAACACAACACCTCATCTTTGAACACGATGTCACCATCAAACACTGTAATGGGAGATAGAGACGCTAGACCACACGCCGTGGCATTGATTTTGTAGCACAGATCCCATCTCGGATTGTTGATGTCGTCGCACATCCACATCTCGATTGTGGCACCCACAGAAGCTACGACTAGTTCCCCGCGCAGTTCAACAAAACTTGTCATGATTTTATCAGACGTTGGGTGATAAGGAGGCAGCGGCGTGATCACGAATTCCTCATCCGCCAACCCGAAGCGAAGGAAACATAGCGCGACATCTTTGAAGATTTCATCTGATATTGTCCAGAGCAAGGATCCTTTGAAGAAGGTTGCCGTCCGTTGTGGCACGATAGGGTACTACGGTTGCACCGCCATCTCACGCCAATACCGGTCGACTCCGACGGTGAACACCTCCATCCCAGTCGTATAGCTGCCCCCGGTGACCGCGGAGCGGTAGAAGAAGCGGGCGACCTTGTGCGTGTTGGAGCGCGGATCATGCCCGAAACCAAACGCCTGGTGGCTGCCGGACAGGGCAGTAGAAGCACTTAGTCTCAGGCTTAGGACCAGACTTGGGCTTCTTCACTTGAGTAGCAACTTGCTTGTCGTTCTTCTTGAAGTTCCCCTTCTTCCTTTTGCCCTTTTCTTGAAACTAGTGGTCTTGTCTACCATCAACACTTGATGTTTTTCTTGATTTCTACCTTCGTCGATTTTAGCATCATGAAGAGCTTGGGAATCGTTTCTGTTATCCCTT
Source organism: Triticum monococcum (assembly GCA_034509565.1). Classification (NCBI taxonomy): domain Eukaryota; kingdom Viridiplantae; phylum Streptophyta; class Magnoliopsida; order Poales; family Poaceae; genus Triticum; species Triticum monococcum. The sequence continues at coordinate 749,200,752 of CM067843.1, read as the reverse complement.
GCATATTATAGTTCATCACGAAGTTCTACTAACTTGATGATGGTGACTAGAGAATTCTGTCAATCACTATTTTATCTGGAAGATTAACTCCCACTTGATTCAAGCGATTGTAGTACCCAGACAATCTGAGCACATGCTCACTAGTTGAGCGATTCTCCTCCATCTTTTAGCTATAGAACTTGTTGGAGATTTCATATCTCTCAACTCGGGTATTTGCTTGAAATATTAACTTCAACTCCTGGAACATCTCTTATGGTCCATGACGTTCGAAACGTCTTTGAAGTCCCGATTCTAAGCCGTTAAGCATGGTGCACTAAACTATCAAGTAGTCATCATATTGAGCTAGCCAGACGTTCATAACGTCTGCATCTGCTCCTGCAATAGGTCTGTCACCTAGCGGTGCATCAAGGACATAATTCTTCTGTGCAGCAATGAGGATAAACCTCAGACCACGGGTCCAATCCGCATCATTGCTACTAACATTTTTCAACACAATTTTCTCTAGGAACATATCAAAATAAACACAGGGAAGCAACAACGCGAGCTATTGATCTACAACATGATTTACAAAATACTACCAGGACTAAGTTCATGATAAATTTAAGTTCAATTAATCATATTACTTAAGAACTCCCACTTAGATAGACATCCCTCTAATCCTCTAAGTGATCACGTGATCCAAATCAACTAAACCATGTCCGATCATCACGTGAGATGGAGTAGTTTCATTGGTGAACATCACTATGTTGATCATATCTACTATATGATTCACGCTCGACCTTTCGGTCTCCGTGTTCCGAGGCCATATCTGTATATGCTTAGCTTGTCAAGTATAACCTGAGTATTCCGCGCGTGCAACTGTTTTGCACCCGTTGTATTTGAACATAGAGCCTATCACACCCGGTCATCACGTGGTGTCTCAGCACGAAGAACTTTCGCAACGGTGCATACTCAGGGAGAACACTTCTTGATAATTTAGTGAGAGATCATCTTATAATGCTACCGTCAATCAAAGCAAGATAAGATGCATAAAAGATAAACATCACATGCAATCAATATAAGTGATATGATATGGCCATCATCATCTTGTGCCTGTGATCTCCATCTCCGAAGCACCGTCATGATCACCATCGTCACCGGCGCGACACCTTGATCTCCATCGTAGCATCATTGTCGTCTAGCCAATCTTATACTTCCACGACTATCGCTACCGCTTAGTGATAAAGTAAAGCATTACAGCGCGATTGCATTGCATACAATAAAGCGACAACCATATGGCTCCTGCCAGTTGCCGATAACTCGGTTACAAAACATGATCATCTCATACAATAAAATTTAGCATCATGTCTTGACCATATCACATCACAACATGCCCTGCAAAAACAAGTTAGACGTCCTCTACTTTGTTTGTTGCAAGTTTTACGTGGCTGCTACGGGCTCAAGCAAGAACCAATCTTACCTACGCATCAAAACCACAACGATAGTTTGTCAAGTTGATGCCATTTTAACCTTCGCAAGGACCGGGCGTAGCCACACTCGGTTCAACTAAAGTTGGAGAAACTGTCACCCGCAAGCCATCTATGTGCAAAGCACGTCGGGAGAACCGGTCTCGCGTAAGCGTACGCGTAATGTCGGTCCGGGCCGCTTCGTCCAACAATACCGCCGAACCAAAGTATGACATGTTGATAGGCAGTATGACTTATATCGCCCACAACTCACTTGTTTTCTACTCATGCACATAACATCAAACCATAAAACCTATGCTCGGATGCCACTATTGGGGAACGTAGTAATTTCAAAATTTTCCTATGCACACGCAAGATCATGGTGATGCACATCAACAAGAGGGGAGAGTGTTGTCTACGTACCCACGCAGACCGACTGCGGAAGCATTGACACAACGTAGTTGATGTAGTCGTACGTCTTCACGGCCCGACCGATCAAGCACCGAAACTACCGCACCTCCGAGTTCTAGCACACGTTCAGCTCGATGACGATCCCCGGACTCCGATCCAGCAAAATGTCGGGGAAGAGTTCCGTCAGCACAACAACGTGGTGACGATCTTGATGTACTACTGTCGCAGGGCTTCGCCTAAGCACTGCTACAATATTATCGAGGACTATGGTGGCAGGGGGCGCCGCACACGGCTAAGAATAAGATCACGTGGATCAACTTGTGTGTCTATGGGGTGCCCCCTGCCCCTGTATATAAAGGATGGATGAGGAGGAGGCCGGCCAAGGCTAGGTGCGGCCAGGATGTGGAGTCCTACTAGGACTCCAAGTCCTAGTAGGAGTCCACCAAGAGGGGAGGAAGGGAGAAGGAAGTGGAGGAGAAGGAAAGGTGGCCGAACCCCTTTTCCCTAGTCCAATTCGGACTAGAGGGGAGGGGGGGGGGGGCGCAGCAGGCCCTTTCTCCTCTTCCCATTAAACCCATCAAGGCCCAATACTTCTCCCGGCGAATTCCTGTAACTCTCCGGTACTCCGAAAAATACCCGAATCACTCGGAACCTTTCCGATGTCCGAATATAGTCGTCCAATATATCGATCTTTACGTCTCGACCATTTCGAGACTCCTCGTCATGTCCCCGATCTCATCCGGGACTCCGAACTCCTTTGGTACATCAAAACGCATAATATAACTGTCATCGGAACCTTAAGCGTGCGGACCCTACGGGTTCGAGAACAATGTAGACATGACCAAGACACGTCTCCGGTCAATAACCAATAGCGGGACTTGGATGCCCATATTGGCTCCTACATATTCTATGAAGATCTTTATCGGTCAGACCGCATAATAACATACGTTGTTCCCTTTGTCGTCGGTATGTTACTTGCCCGAGATTCGATCGTTGGTATCCAATACCTAGTTGAATCTCGTCACCGGCAAGTCTCTTTACTCGTTCCGTAATACATCATCCGGCAACTAACTCATTAGTTGCAATGCTTGCAAGGCTTAAGTGATGTGCATTACCGAGAGGGCTCAGAGATACCTCTCCGACGATTGGAGTGACAAATCCTAATCTCGAAATACGCCAACCCAACATATACCTTTGGAGACACCTGTAGAGCTCCTTTATAATCACCCATTTACGTTGTGACGTTTGGTAGCACACAAAGTGTTCCTCCGGCAAACGGGAGTTGCATAATCTCATAGTCATAGGAACATGTATAAGTCATGAAGAAAGCAATAGCCACATACTAAACGATCGGGTGCTAAGCTAATGGAATGGGTCATGTCAATCAGATCATTCAACTAATAATGTGATCCCGTTAATCAAATGACAACTCTTTGTCCATGGTTAGGAAACATAACCATCTTTGATTAACGAGCTAGTCAAGTAGAGGCATACTAGTGACAGTCTGTTTGTCTATGTATTCACACATGTATTATGTTTCCGGTTAATACAATTCTAGCATGAATAATAAACTTTTATCATGATATAAGGAAATAAACAATAACTTTATTATTGCCTCTAGGGCATATTTCCTTCATCTTTCTCTATGTATGATTAAAACTTCATACCCATAAGTATTGCGTGAGTGTTAGCAATTGTGAAAGACTAAATGATAGTTGAGTATGTGGACTTGCTGAAAAGCTCTTATATTGACTCTTTTCCAATGTTATGATAAATTGCAATTGCTTCGACGATTGAGATTATAGTTTGTTAGTTTTCAATGAAGTTTCTGATTCATACTTGAAATTGTGAATGAATTGTTACTCTAGCATAAGAAATCATATGACAATATATGTTGCTGTTCTAAGAATGATCATGCTGCCCTCATGTCCATATTTTATTTTATCGACACCTCTATCTCTAAACATGTGGACATATTTTTCGATATCGGCTGTTTGCTTGAGGACAAGCGAGGTCTAAGCTTGGGGGAGTTGATACGTCCATTTTGCATCATGCTTTTATATCGATATTTATTGCATTATGGGCTGTTATTACACATTATGTCACAATACTTATGCCTACTGTCTCTTATTTTACAAGGTTTACATGAAGAGGGAGAATGCTGGCAGCTGGAATTCCGGGCTGGAAAATGAGCAAATATTAGAGACCTAATCTGCACAACTCCAAAAGTCCTGAAACTTCATGGGAGCACGTTTCAGAATATATAAAATATATTGGGTGAAAAAGTACCAGAGGGGGGCCACCCACCGTCCACGAGGGTGGGGCGCGCGCCCCCCTGCCTCGTGGGCCCCCTAGCAGCCCTCTGACGCCCATCTTTGGCTATATGGAGTCTTTCGTCGAGGAAAAAAATCATAAGCTATCTCACGGGACAAAACTCCGCCGCCACGAGGCGGAACCAATCTAGGGCTCCAGCGAAGCTGTTCTGCCGGGGAAACTTCCCTCCAGGAGGGGGAAATTATCACCATCGTCATCACCAACGATCCTGTCATCGGGAGGGGGTCAATCTCCTTCAACATCTTCACCAGCACCATCTCATCTCAAACCCTAGTTCATCTCTTGTATCCAATCTTTGTCCCAAAGCTTCAGATTGATACATGTGGGTTGCTAGTAGTGTTGATTACTCCTTGTAGTTGATGCTATTTGGTTTATTCGGTGGAAGATCATACGTTCAGATCCATTATGCATATTAATATCCCTCTGATTATGAACATGAATATGATATGTGAGTAGTTACGTTTGTTCATGAGGACATGAGAGAAGTCTTGCTATAAGTAGTCATGTGAATTTGGTATTTGTTCGATATTTTGATGAGATGTATGTTGTCTCTCCTCTAGTGGTGCCATGTAAACGTCGACTACATGACACTTCACCATTGTTTGGGCCTAAAGGAAGACATTGGGAATTAATAAGTAGATGATGGGTTGCTAGAGTGACAGAAGCTTAAACCCTAGTTTATGCGTTGCTTCGTAAGGGGCTGATTTGGATCCATATGTTTCGTGCTATGGTTAGGTTTACCTTAATACTTCTGTTGTAGTTGCGGATGCTTGCAATAGGGGTTAATCATAAATGGGATGCTTGTCCAAGGAAGGGCAGTACTCAAGCACCGGTCCACCCACATATCAAATTATCAAAGTACCGAACGCGAATCATATGAGCGTGATGAAAACTAGCTTGACGATAATTCACATGTGTCCTTGGGAGCGCTTTCCTTTATATAAGAGTGTATCCAGGCTTGTTCTTTGCTACAAATTGGGCCATCTTGCTGCACCTTATTTACTTTTATTACTTGTTACCCGTTACAAATTACCTTATCACAAAACTATCTGTTACCAATAATTTGAGTGCTTGCAGAAAATACATTGCTGAAAACCGCTTATCATTTCCTTCTGCTCCTCCTTGGGTTCGACACTCTTACTTATCGAAAAGGCTACGATAGATCCCCTACACTTGTGGGTCATCAACCCTGATGAAGCTTCTTTGGTCGAACATGAGGGCTCACCCGACCGGATCAATTCCGATCTAGACATCTAGTGGCGCCAAGCACCAAAACTTAAGATCTCTAAGAGGAAGACCAGAACCCGTCCATGTCCAGATAGAGGAGGCCCGCGTGAAGTCGGTCGAACTTTTGAAGAACGAAGAACAACAGGGTCAACCACCGCGGGAATCCTCTGGGTCCCGACAAGGCCGGATCTGGGCAGTGCGCCCCCCGACCGCCGCTGCCAACCAAGGCGAGAGTCGCCGGTGCGACCACTCCTCCACGACCAGGACGAAGACGAAGACCGGTCGTCTCCGATCTCCGCGCAGCGCCGCCACGCCGCCACGCCCTAGCCCAGCGCCGCGCCCCACCCTAGCCCAGCGCCGGACTCCACCTGGAACTGGGCTGCGCCGAGCTCCCATACGCGGAGAGGACATAGCCCCCCCCCCCCCCCCCCCCCCGCCGCCAGCACCCGCGAGGCTTTGCCCGGCAGCACGGATCGGCGGCAGCGAGTGGAGGGGATGGCGGCAGGGGACTCTGCTCCGGCGGCAACTGGTTAATCTCCCGTGACGCGTATGCGGGGAGCATCGCGGGAGCGATCCCTTTTTTGTGGACGCCTTACACAAAACTATGATGGTCACTAGATGATGGCAAATAACATAGAGGTTTTGAAGATCCGAGGTCCCTCCCACCTCTCAGCTCCAAGAGGACAGCCGGAGGCGAGGGGACCTAAATTTCTTAGATGGCTACGGCGGAGGCGGCACGAGAAACCCTACAGATACATCAAAGGTTTGTCAAATACATTGATTTTCTAATAGTACCAGGCAACAACGAAGCCCACCATGTGACACATGTGGTAAGCAATCCAAACTATTCAGAAAAAAAAGCAACATCGAAGCCCAGCCAGGGTTGTTCGGTTATATCCAGGTTACCTGGGTAGTACTCTCAATTCATCTGAACTTTCACAAAATATTTTTCCGGTTGAATTGCACGGTTTTATTCCAAATTTTGCAGAAAACCTCTCAATTAATTTGATTTGTACCGGTCTAGTTGCAGAACGGTCCGTGGAGCTTAAAAAACCGACACAAACAGTAAAGTTCATTTTAAACCTTATACTCATAGAGCCCGTCGGAAATCGAACCCTAACACCTGAATCCCTGAAATTGATACCCTGACCTTTCTGATTCCGATCAATATGAACCATGCACTGATCCTAAACCTGTTTGTTGCACGAAAATAGGCAATTCTGACCGGGATTACTAGGTTCTCTCACCGACTCAAGGGCCCTACATGTCATATGTTTCTTTCTCGGTATTGTTGCTTCGAGCTGCCCGATCGACTATGCTTACCTCGTTGCAAGCACCTGCAGCAGCTAGCATGGTATGCCCCAACGTTCCCCAGGTGTCTTTCCGCCGGTCGCCGGCAAGGGGTGCGCCGGTCCCATGTCACCTGCAGGTAGTGCCGCCGGCCGTTGCCGCATGTTGAAGACCCTGAAGCGACGCAGATCGATTAAAGTTAGAAGGCATGTAAATTTCTACATACATACGTGAGCTAACTCAGAATACATTGTACATCCACCTGCGTGCCTGCTTAAAGCCCGCTTCTATGTGTTCAAAAACAAGCCAGCTTCTACGTATGTGAAACTATGAAAGTACGCCGTTGAAGGAAAAGCATCGGATGAGTCAGCTCCTCGTCTTGCCGTGGTCCGACGGCATGCCGGCGCCGGCTTCGCCTACCGGCGGGAATACGCTAGCTAGACACGTCTCCAGGCAGTATATGAGTACCTTGGTCGCCATGTTCATGGCGCGCTGCACCACATAGTAGCCAGCGATGTGGTTGCCCAAATGCCGAGGGAACTTGAGCACGCAGTCGAGCAAGCGGGATCATGTGTGTGTTCTACGTGCACACAACATCGTGCATCTCCTGTCGGTCATCGTTGTGACGGAGCTCCCTGGCACGCGGGTCCGTCACGTCGACCTGGAAGCTCGCGTCGCGCTGCTCTACCATTTCCTGGATGGGCAAACACTGTTCCACAAAGTCGACGTGAGCGTTGCTCTACCATTTCCTGGATGGGCAAACACCATTCCGCCACCTCCACTCCGTGCGCGCCATCGCGTGCCGCCCTCCCAGCTCCCGTTCCTTTTTGACGAGTGATGACTCGCGCGCACTGATGACATCGTGCTCTACATGAAGGGCACCTCCATAGATTCCCCGCGTGGGGCATGCAAACCGGAAACGCCCACACCCGACGCCCTTCATCTGCGCTGCCCAGCCTCCTGCTTCTCCGCGGCGCTGATTTCAGAAGAGATGATTGAGGATAGAAGGTGGATATGACATGTGGGACAGAGATGTCAGTGAGAACAGACTATGATCTCAGACGGGATTGATATTTTCCCGGGTTGATGTTGACCGAGATTAGAGAGGTTAGGGTACAGATTTTAGGGATTCAGATATGAAGGTTCAATTCCAACAAAGCCTACCAGTTTAAGGTTTAAAACAGACTTTACTCTTCTTTAACCATGCACGGCCCCTCACAGCATTTGCCCGAATGTGGCTGGTGGACTGTCACGTTACGTCGGACGACTTTGAGGAATTAACAATTTACCAAGCGCCACCTGCAGAGCAGGGCCAAACCGACCAGTTGATTAAGCGGCGTGTTAGGTGGGGTGCCATCCGTGACTGCTCTGCTCTGCCGGCCACCTACCGCGATCCCCTCCGCAGCTGCTCTCCCGGTCTTGGATCTCGCCGGTCGCCACACCGTGCTTGCCAGCAGAAGAGAAGCGATCGAGGCGCCATGGCCGAGGCGGCGGCGGCGGCGGCGGCGAGCACAAGAAAGCTGTACGGGTACGAGCTGTCGTCCAACTCGGTGCGCATCGCGGCGCTGCTCAACGAGAAGGGGCTCGACTACGAGCTCGTCGTCGTCGACGACACCAAGTCGCAGGAGTTCCTCGCCATCAACGTACGTACGCCCCCGAGCTACTGATCAACTGATGCAATCGCTTACTAATTTACTTCGTTTGCGTGCGTCGTGCAGCCGTTGGGCCAGGTCCCGGCGTTCCAGGACGGCAACGACATCATCTTCGGTACGCCCAAGAAATTCAATCTTTCAGACTCGCCGGAGTTAGTTGCCAACATTTTGGGCTAACCAACCGCACGAATTTGCTCGGACTTGGCTTGGGGATCGCCTGCAGAGTCGCGCGCCATAAGCCGGTACATCGCGGCCAAGTACCGGTCCTCGGGCACGGACCTGCTGCCGGCGGCGCCGTCGGCGAAGCTGGAGGCGTGGCTGGAGGTGGAGTCGCACCACTTCTACCCGGCCGTGGCCGACCTGGTGTACGAGCTCCGCGTCAGTCCCCGGCTCCCCGGCGGCGCGGCGCCCGACCCGGCCGTGGTTGACGCGCTCGCCCGCAAGGTGGCCGACGTGCTCGACGTCTACGACGCGCACCTCGCCGCCGGAAACAGGTACCTCGCCGGCGATCAGTTCACGCTCGCCGACGTGAACCACATGGCGCAGCTATTCGTCATGAGCCGGACGCCCCGGGCGGCGGAACTGGTCGCGGCCAGGTCGAACGTGCAGGCGTGGTGGGACGAGATCTCCGCCCGCCCCGCCTGGAAGAAGACCGTCGCCGCGCTCCCCCTCCCGCCGGCTTGACGGACGCGCCGGTACAGGCACCGCTGCCCGGGCGTGGAATAAAAGGGTGATGTTTTGTTTTTAGCAGGAGCAAATTATCAAATTCACCAGGAATGTTGTTGATGTAAGTGACATACTGATCTGGATGAGCTGAGTGAATTGCCCGAAACCACTGATAGCGAAAACACTAAGACGCCGATAAGTGCCACACGTATAAATGTTAGGGAGTCCGTCCATACATTTTGTGTGGTGTATAAAAGGAACAGCCCACACACCTACGTGTGGGCAAAACAATTAGCGTCCACACACCTCTTTTTTCCCCTCTTAATCCCTTTCACACGCGTGCGTGTGGGCAAAGTTGATAAGGCCCACACGTTCGTATGTCAGGCCTCATACCTCTTGGTCCCGCACGCCACACGTGACGGTCACCGCGCGCCTGCAGTTGCCATGGTCCAGACCCTCGTCCATGTTCGTTTAACTGCAGTTGCCATGTTGGACAACTGCAGTTGCCATGTATGATTTAATCTAATGTAGTTGCCATGATTTCATAACTTTAGGAGTTGCCACATACTAACACTAGGCAGTTGAGAGAGTTGCCATGTGCTCACAAGCATGCTAGGGTAGTTGCCATGTAAAAAGAAAAAGTTGCCATCTGCTTACGTGCACGTTAGGGCAGTTGCCATGTACATGCACGTTAGGGCAGTTGCCATGTACCATGCAAAAACATATGGCAATTCGGTAAAAGAGAGTTGTCATCTGCTTACGTGCACACTAGGCAGTTGCCGTGTACCCTGCAAAACACATGGCAAACTCAGATAAAAAAGGAGAGCTGCCACCTGCTTATAAAGCACACTAGGGGCAGTTGCCATGTGCACTGCAAAACACATGACAACTAGCAGCTTGGGTGTGGGAGAGGAGACAGGCGTGTGGGCGAGATGACAAATGCCCACACACTAGCCCTTGTGTGTGCGTGCAAAGTGGCGTGTGGGCGAACTGCTGAACGCCCACACACCAGCCCCTCCTGTGTGGTGAAACGACCGTGTGGGCGACCGGCTGAACGCCCACACACCAGGCCAGTCCTACGTGGCACTAGAAACATGCCAAGGTTCGTGCGCTTACGAACGGACGTGGATCCACACGTGTGGGCGAGATGCAAACGCCCACACGTGTGGACGTTAACATTTCCGAAACACTAACGGATCGCTTTAGGCATTTTGACCTCCCTTATAAATATATGGACCCGCGTTTGGTCTAATATTAGAAACTAGTCCCTAAAATTTTACGTAGCCACTCCTCAATCACAAAGCAAAAAAAAGTAATTAGCCCCATGTGCACAGAACCCCAGCAGAGCACCGGTGGGCTCTTGTCGCCGGCTTGGGGCGGTGGATCGACCTCGCCGGCATTGTGGTTGAGCACCAGGCGAGGTTGACGAGAACTATGTCTACCCGCGCGCCGTGACCGGCTGGCGGCTAGCCGCAACGCCCGCAGTGAAGGCGAGCAGGTCACCACGACGAGCAGGTCCGCGCGTGGCCATTGCGCTGCTGCCGTCCTTGCTCGAGCACCACGGCTGCACCTGCAGAGAAGGCTGACGACGGTCTGGTGGCTCGGCGCCCACCGGCTCTAGTATGCTCTCGCGACACCACGACGCCGCGCAGCTTTTACTCTCAGCCACTGTGGAGGACGTGACTTGCTCAAGCACCACGGCAGAGGACGTGGCCAGACCAACACGCCCTTCCGTCCTTCTTCCTGATGACCACGATGGCGAGGACGTGAGACGTGCAGCTCGTCTCACGCTGGGAAGGGGCATCGACGCGCGGTGTCCGAGGTCCTTGAGGCCAGCGAGCATGCCGGAGCATCATATCCGCCGCGAGGGAGAGAGAGAGATAGAGAGAGCAGGGCATCCAAGAAGCTGGCAGGAGAAGGGTGTTGGTTTGCAGGAGAAACAGATCCCGATCTACATCAGGGAGGGAGAGAGATCTTTTTTTAGAAAGGGGAGGAGTTTTTGTCAAAAAGACCTTGTCTAATGCCATTACCACGAACCGTTACCCCACGTCAGCACAGAGAGGGCGCCATCTTTCATAACTGTCATAAAAAACAAAGCCGTCAACTAGTGTTTTTTTTTTGCAAAAGATTAGGCCGAGGATCCGTAAATTCATAAATCGTGTTTTGCAAACCTATGCATCAATTTGGTGGTTTTCTACAATTCATTCGGTCTATCAACAAATAACTCAAATCCTTTGTTTGCTAACGCCGTGTGATGACTTCTTAGGGTTCAGGCCAAATAAACTATTATGTTTCTTGCATTATTATGTCTGTAAAATTCATCTGGAATTCCTATTGGCCAAAGAAGCTCTTGATTGGTTGACAAGGTAACCGAAATGTGCCCACTATTAGTGGGCAACTTTATATTAGCAATCAGTGTAGACGTACATTTTCCTTTGGGCGACGACGGTACCGGTTGGGCGACGGCTTTGCAGCTATCAGACAGGTTCCACCGAACATTTCCTGTGCTTTTGTTAATCTTCATGCTGCAACTATCTTTTCAAGAATGAATTGAGCAATTAGGTACACCTAAGTTATCAACCCATGCATTCACATGGGCTACAAATACTACAAATATTTTTACGAACTTAGTTTACTATGTTTTTGATAATTTTGTGGAATATTGGATCTACCTGGGTGGCAAAAGAAATTATGAAAATGGAATTGTGTGGGCACAAGGATCTCACCGATGAAACTCGCAACAAAAATAAAGACAATTTACCCAAGGTCAGGCCCCCAGGATGGGTTACAAGCCTACTTGTTATGAAAACCAATACAAACCTTGGAGCTTTTCTTTTCATGAAACATTCGAACCATGCATGATACTAGAAGCAACCAAACCACCGGTCTTCGAAGTAGAGTCAAATCAAACCACTAATTGCAAATACTTTGGTACATGAAAGTCTCCCAAATTTACTCGATGTGGAGCAACAATAGTTATGGTTTTCTATCCCTCCTTTTAAGTTTGACCTATCACAAGATTTACTACAACAATCAACTTACACGACTACATATAATACTCCTCAACTGATCCAGATGTATTGGAATGCCCAACCCGAGCCTTGCGCCTATTCACCTCTGATGGTACGCTCGGCCCTACGGCTTCACTGCTAGACATGTCCTTCCAGTTGAGGCTGCTCGTTGCCATCATGTCGTCAAATTCCACAGGGATCCCGCCTTCAGGTGGCCAAACGAATGTCGGTTTCACAAGCGGTACTTCTGGCGGCGGCACTGATTTGGCTAGGACTTGCACTACCTCGGCCATGCTCGGTCGGTCAGACGAGTTCGGATTACTACATGCCAGTCCAAGAAGCAACAAGCGAGTGGCATCATCCGGATTGAACTCTTGCATGGAAGTCACTTTGTCATCGACCGCTTCGAGCAACCTTCTCTCCCGGTGAACCCACCATACCCACTCAGTAAGCGGTTGAAGCGTCTCATGGTCATGGTTGCTGGCAAGTGCTCGTTCTCCGGTGACAATCTCAAGGACTAGCACCCCAAAGGCATACACGTCAGTCTTGCGAGTGGCCTTGTGACAAATTGAGTACTCTGGCGCAATGAAGCCCCAGGTGCCAGCCACACCCACATCCGTGTAGGAGTTCTTGTTCAAGGTGACGATGCGGGCAAGGCCGAAGTCACCTAGGCGACCACGGAAGGAAGAGTCAAGCATGATGTTGCTTGCTTTTATGTCGCGGTGGAGCACCATGTGATCGTGCTCATGATGCACGTAGTGGAGCCCTGCGGCTACATCAATGATGATGTCATAGCGGGTTTTCCATCCTAGGATGCACCGCTGGAGCCGAGGGTTTTCCTCAAAGAGGTATTGGTCCACGCTACCATTGGGCATATACTCATAGATAAGAAGGAGCTCCCCTTTCTCGTAACTCCAACCTGGAATATCACATTGGCAACCAGACAAGTAATGTTAAATTATGTGAAGGCCTAGTTAATGGACAACATGGCTACACATGGGTCCAAAAGATAATATCAGTCAACATATCGTATGGGCCTTAGAATCTGCATGTCTTTGGTTTCTTCTCAGTCAGATCTATGTATGCCAACTTGGTCAACGAGGGTCATGTTTTTCCCAGGAAAAACATTTGGATACCCAAAGTTTCGATAAAAATCCAAAAACAATATTTGTAAGGGAGTGGTCTTAAAGGAAGAAGCTTTTATAAGCGCGGATGGCAAGGAAGTAAGAATGAAAGTTATTGTGAAAAAACCTGAACAATACACCACTTGTTCTGTTATGTCCTTATGCCACTCTTGTCTGGTGCACTATTCATGATGAATGTAGTTTACCATTACCTAGGAGCATCATGAATAGATGGGATGAAGCCAAATGTTAGGGGTTCAAATCCCGATGCAGTTAAGCTGTACATGTTGCGTGATTTAGAATCGTCACCATGAGTTTATTTTTAGTTGAGTTGATGCTTTCAAATTCTTGTAGGTTATCTACAAGGCTACACATTGGATCTGTATGGATATGGTAGCATGTTCTTTGTTCAACCAATATGGGTCACGCTCTACTAATAGGATTAGGCTCGGGTTTCCGCTGTCTATCGCGTATCACTTACTTGCACTACGAGTAGCATGAAGGCATCATGCCATATCTATTGTGTATGGGTTGTCTTAGCTCACAAGTATTCGATTTGTATGATTCTTCATTAGACTTGCCAGTGTGAAATGAAAGATGTTTGTGTGCATCAATAGATGCAGAGCCGGAGATTTTCCCTCTTTTTATCAACTAAATGCCTAGTGTAATAAATAAACGGCACCTTCTAAAATATGATTATTACTTTCTCTAGGAGACTGATGTGTGTCGTATCCTTGTCAGTTTTTGTAGAATTTTATTGGAAATTATAACTTTAACATTTTTTAAGCGAAGTACAAGGCCAGCGAGTAGTTTGGAAAGTCTCATGTACACAACATGTGGCCAATACATTTTTTTGGACACCAGATTATGATTTTTTACACCGCTTCACGTTTTTATAATGTAAAAACTTTTCCGATAAGGAATGTATATGAATATTAAGAACACAGAAATTACATCTGGCCTCTACAAAAATGCAAATCAAGAGCAAGCTAAGTATGCACACAACCGAATATATGATCATTTTGACAAACAAGGTTTTGCATACGTATATGTTCTAAAATGTTCTGTTTACAATGCATTTAGTTCCTTTTGAAAGGCACAAGTATGTGATCCAATTATGTGGCATAAGTGGGCCCTTGTCACTAATATAGTATGCCACTTTTTGACATCATACATTTGCAATATGAATAAAAACTATGGGTCCATCACTTTTTTGTTGTTGTTTCTCAGTAGTCACATGCTATCTAAAAAAAGGGGAAAACCACTGATATGCATGTACTCAAAGACAGAAAAATGGATGTTAAGGCAACCCCGTAAATTGTACCTTAGTCAGTTAGGTATTGCAAAAAAAACATTTCAGAGAAAAAGATATTGCGAAACAAAAAAAGTATGGTAAATTTTGTGGTTGATCTATCCCCAATGACTTTTTTATTTGCCATCATTTGAGTTACTAGAAACATTGCAAAGTAAGTTGAACCGCGGTCATTCAATTATACAAATCAGTCTTACCTATTTGTGACCTAAAGATTGCATTTTCCATAAGAAGAAGTTTCTTCATATAAGGTGGAAAATCTACAAAGTCCATGTGTTGTTCAATTATGAAATTATGAAATTAACTTATTCAGTGTTTGGAATTCTCCAATACAAGCATTATGTCATTTCTCCTATGAACACATTATTTCACTAGTGTAAATGTTCAAAAAAACTAAATCATTGCCATTCGTGATGAAGGGCATCTCCAACCCCATACAAACTCCCAAAATAAGTGGTTATACGGAGTGCGTGAATATATTTTTTTATTGAGTGGGGGGGGGGGGGGTGATGGTTGGGGGCTTCTTTAGTACACCCCCAATAATCTGTTTTCATCCTTTCCTCTTTAAACTACCAAACAAATGACGACCGGGGCGATGGCGAGCCTTCCTAAAATTTTCATCGAATGGCTGTTGCAGCTATTTTTTTGGCCTAACTCCCTCAATATCATTTTTATATTATAAAAAAGAGATTTGTTGGAGATGCTCCAATGGCAATTAGCCTCTTGGACCAGCTACTGTATAGAAACTAATAAACTAAAACTGAGTCTATCAATGGCCAGTTTGTCTATAAAGTAACTATGATCACCTTGTGTGACTTTTTTGCCTTGCCATAAATTATACAGTAAGTTCTAGCGTACTTCGAGTAAGAAAAGTGAACTCATATATTTGTTTTCTCTTGTATGATACTCCCTCCTTTCCGGTTTATAGGGCTTATCTCAAAATTTCAGTTTTTCCATTTTATAAGGCTCAATTTGGTTATTCCCCATCAGATGTTCAGACTTCAAGGTGCATTAAATCATTGCATGCAAGTATTAAGAGAAAACTGACCAATGCATGCACTTTATGCATGCATGCATTGCAATTAATGCATTCGTAAATATAATTTTTTGAGGAAAACAAGAGCATTAATTGGGTGCTTTTGCAAACTACAAAAAATATTCCACCACTTATCATCTACCTTCGTTGGTGAGATTTTTGAATTGAGCCTTATAAACCGGAAAGGAGGGAGTAGAGAGGTTGTAACAAGTTAATTTGAATCACGTCACATTGAGAGAACGACATTTCATGTCAACTATGTATTATGCTATCCGGGAGTATTATTGTTGTGACATAGACCTAACTTTATATAA
Organism: Triticum monococcum; assembly: GCA_034509565.1. NCBI lineage: Eukaryota > Viridiplantae > Streptophyta > Magnoliopsida > Poales > Poaceae > Triticum > Triticum monococcum. Next base: position 749,184,930 of record CM067843.1, on the reverse strand, counting down.
CTAAGGTGATTTCCATAGACAACCTCAACATTCAACCATGCATGGAAAAGGTCCAACTTAAAATATAAACTATGCATGAAAAAAGGCCCAAATGTTTTAATTATATTACCTACTTGTATTCAATAAATATTTTATAATTATAGAATAGTTATATGTATTCTCCTGAATTTCTTATAATGTTAGTTCAAATATTTATGTCCATATTTTTTTTGGGTGAATATGTATGCCGGCCCATATAACTAAATATTATTTATGTCCATACATGGAAATATTTATGTCCATATTACTAAATATTATTTAAAATAATCTGCAAAGAAATTCTAACAGCAATACGGGGTATATCATCTAAATCAGCTACAATCCATATGAATCGGAGGGAGTAGTAAAATTTAATGTGGCGACGGAGTGTAAGACATACCAACGAGCGGCACGACATTTCGGTGGCGCAGCCGGTTGATCACGTCGACCTCTACGAGGAAGTCGTCGTAGCAGCGGTCTCGATTGCGCGTGAACTTCTTCACCGCCACCTCCACGACCTGGCATGTCTTGTCTGACTGGAGCCGGAGCGTTCCCCTGTAAACTGCGCCAAACCCGCCTTTGCCTAGCTTCCTTGCCTCGTCGTAGTTGTTCATGGCCTTCCTGATCATGGCGTACTTGAACTCCTTGGGCGTGCCCGGAAGCCGCCGAATGGCCTCCGACAGCTTCAACTCCATCTTCAGGGCTTTATACCTCAAGTAGAAGTAGAAGACCGCGACAGATATTATGACGGCGGTGGCGGCCGCTGACCCAAGAACCGCGGACAGTATCACCTTCCGTTTTCGAAGGGCTCCGTAGTCGGGAAGCTTTCCGACTGTCAGGTTCCACCTCAGGATCCGGTGGAGCTCGATGCCTTCCCCGGTCGATGCAGTGAAACCAATGAACACTTGGTGGGGGATGTGGTTGCTCAGGGTGAGAGGCACGTCAAGGTAGGCCTTGTCAGGCTTGGGCAGACCATCGACGGCCATGTACACCCATATGTGGTGTCCGGCTCCGTTGTAATCGATCCAGACGGTGTAATTTACCGTCATGTGAAGCGGCGCGAGGGTAATGTCGGAGAGCGAGACGACGTAGTCGGAGATGATGCTGCCGATGTTGAGGCCGATGTGGTTGTCATCGGGATCGTAGTCGTTCATCGAGGTGTCAAACTCGACGGCGACGAAGCTGCCTAAGGCAGTGGCCGAGTTTGAGATGGTATTGGTGAGACCGAGGAAGCCACCCTGGCTGCCCGGCGGAGGACCGTGGAGGGACGGGACGATGGCGAACGCAAGGCCGTCGCCTTGTACGTTGTCCCATCTATTGAGGTTCATGGTGAAGGAGGTGTTGAAGGACGCGTCGTGCTTCACCTCGTTGGAGTCGACGGCCCAGAGCGTGATGGGTGATCGGAGGAGGACAGACCCAGCTCTGCCCTTCATCCCGTCGCTGTCGGGAGTGAGCATGAGGGCTCCCATTTTTACACCTGCGTCCCCGAGAATCTCCAAGTTCCTTGGAGAATCACGGGGGAAGGAAGGGAAGCTGTAGGACATGATACCCTCCAGCTTATTCTCTTCACAGGGGCACGATGCCGCCATGGAGCATGGTACAGCTGCAGAGCACAGCAACACGGCCATGACGAAACATGGGAATACTTGTGTAGGTATCATCTTGCAGGAGCCAGGAGACTTGAACAGGACGGTGGCATGGCTATGATATAAGTGGGTTGAGATGAGATGCCCACTTGCAGCCAGAGAATAAGTGGATGAAATCCAACAATTATAGCAATTGGTTCATCCTATGCAAGAGGTTCATTGTCTAGTAATGAGCATTAAAATCTAATGATTATATAAGGTTGTGCAAGCTTTCAGTTAGGTCAACTGTATCCAATGAGACAATACTACTGTGCTGGTTGCACCAGTGTGTTGATTGTCCGGGAAAAAGTCCAATTGGATTTATTATATTCTTCCATCCAAGGCTTCCATTGAAAGCTTATCATGGTTTTCCTTTCGACCTTTCAGCATAGGATAGGTGTGAGGCATGTTACCACTTTGACAGAGCCATGTGTTTTTAATAAAAATTCGATATCCTCTCATACGTCCCACTGAGCATGACACATGACATTATGATATTGCTAGCCTAGACATGCCAATGTTATTGGCTCGCTGCAATAATGAACTGTGCAAATTTTCTTTAACATTTATGTGGAATACATGTTGGCCAAAGAGGCTCGTAATAATTGTTTGACGAGGTAATAAAATTAACTCTTTGATTCACAAGGCAAAGTTGATGTAACTGCATTGCAATTTCTAAGCTTCGACTTCGAAAGAAGTACACTTTCTCTACTAATGTAAAATTTGCAAATTTACAAATGCTTACGTGGAATATTTAAAATCCTACACGTATTACTGATGGAAAACCAAAACCACTATCCTATTTGTGTGTAAGCAAGGCCGGGAGCAAAATCTATAATAAAATTAAAATGTCTCTGCATAAAACCTTGCTAAGGCCAATGGCTGTAAAGTATCCTCATAGTCTGATTCTACACACTGATTTTGCAAACAGATTTAGAGGCTGGTTGTTCGACATGATAGGTCTTGATGGTTGCCCCACGATGATTGGTCTGAGGGGATGGTTTTAACACGTGGAGGATGGCACTGGTATTTGTTTATATGAGGTTTTGGTTCAAATATCTTGTTGCAACAAAAATAAAGATTTTTCAAGGTTTAGATGGATAGTATTTCCATATCTGGCATAGAAAAATACGAGCATTAATTATGTTTGTAAGAAAAATCGATAAATACATATATACGCCCTCCGTACCTAAATATAAGACAGTTTTGATATACATAGGAGTGCATTTAGTGTGGTGATACCCATACAGAAAAATACTTTACCCCTAGATGTCTAGTCAACTGTTATGGTCAATAACTTGCAAATTAAGGTAAATAAGAAGGAATAAACTAGGAGTGCACATGGCTAACTCAACTTAATTAGAAGTAACTTTTTTCTCCAGTCAATAGCTCAGACATCAACTGCAGTCCAATCAAATATCGTCTCGTCCATTTTATATTTGCACAAATCTTGCATTTAGATTGAATGGTTCTTAGTAGTGACTTGGTAATAGGTATTTTGTCAGCCATCTAAAAAATAGCACAAATAGAAAGAAAAAAATTATGTAGCATGCAATGGGTCGCCAGAAGCAATGAAATCTAGTGGGATGTTCACCTAGACTGAAATTAGACTTGGGACATATGAGATTACATGAAAGGAGGAGAAATGCTTCCTTAGATGCTCAAGTTCGACCGTGCATGTGTTTGGATTATGATACCTCAACTCCTTCATGCGAACAACGTCCTTGGCAACTTTGGTTTGGAGATCATAGTTAATGAGACAACACAACACCTCATCTTTGAACACGATGTCACCATCAAACACTGTAATGGGAGATAGAGACGCTAGACCACACGCCGTGGCATTGATTTTGTAGCACAGATCCCATCTCGGATTGTTGATGTCGTCGCACATCCACATCTCGATTGTGGCACCCACAGAAGCTACGACTAGTTCCCCGCGCAGTTCAACAAAACTTGTCATGATTTTATCAGACGTTGGGTGATAAGGAGGCAGCGGCGTGATCACGAATTCCTCATCCGCCAACCCGAAGCGAAGGAAACATAGCGCGACATCTTTGAAGATTTCATCTGATATTGTCCAGAGCAAGGATCCTTTGAAGAAGGTTGCCGTCCGTTGTGGCACGATAGGGTACTACGGTTGCACCGCCATCTCACGCCAATACCGGTCGACTCCGACGGTGAACACCTCCATCCCAGTCGTATAGCTGCCCCCGGTGACCGCGGAGCGGTAGAAGAAGCGGGCGACCTTGTGCGTGTTGGAGCGCGGATCATGCCCGAAACCAAACGCCTGGTGGCTGCCGGACAGGGCAGTTAATCTGTCGGGATATCGACGTGCAGATCTAGATTGGGGCTCCGGGGCAGCCACACGGCGCGCCGCTTGGGGTTGATCACTTGCACCATGGCGTCGTGGGGCACCAAGACCAGCCCGTCGCAGTGCGCGAAGCTGTGCACCGTGTCGGCCAATATCATGGTGTAGACGACGAGGGGCGCGCCGGCGTCCTTCTGACCAGCCTCCCGCCTGTACAAGCCAACGGTTTCTGGGCAACAACGGTTGGTTTCGAGGAATCTCCAGCGTGGGGAGACGAGCAGGCATTGCTTCTGGAGGCGGTGGTGCGCGCGGTGGAAGGACGAGTCGCTGGAGATGGTGGCGTGCCACGCCCTGCACATGCGGGTGAGCCGCAGGCCCGCAGCAGCGACTGCACGGGCAGGTGGGCCAGGTTCTCCGAGACGAGCTCGTGCGGCATGTGCGGATTCTTCTTCTTCTTCCTCCTCCACCTCCTCCGCCTCGTCTTTGGTGCTGGTGGTGCTGCTTCGCCGTCGTCCATGGCCGGCCGCCGGATAGATGGATCTGTTTCAGGAGTGTGCTTGCGTGATGTTGCCTCTAGTCGGTATATTATATGGATAGTTCGCTATGGATTACGAAGCCTGTATTCCAGGCCGACGAAAGCCCGTACCGTATCACTGATACGGCGCACGAAGTACTGCAGGCCGAGGTGTGCCAATATTTCTATTTCTTCCTGATATCAACCCCCTGATCCCGAGTTCCCGACTCAAAAAAAAGAAAGAAACAAATCTCCTGATCCTCATCGAACTCACATAAAATTCTTCCTCCGTCCCAAAATTCTTGTCTTAAATTTTTCTAAATACGAATGTATATAGTTACCTTTTAGTGTTAGGTACATCCGTATCTAGACAAATATAAGGCAAGAATTTTGGGACGGAGGGCTCAGAAGCAAAATATATAAATACTAGTGCAAACCGATAAAAAATAAATAAAATATAAATACTAGTGCACACACGACCAGTTAACATTTTTTGCATGAATCTGAAAAAAAATATCAGAAAGATTGATCCATCTTTCACCACCTTGCCTTTATTCAGTTTGGAAACATTAAGGTCTGAATCATGGGGCGATTAACTGTAATCTAAATCATGAAATTGTCGGGAACTACTGTTGTCGCAGGGCTTTGCCTAAGCACTGCTACAATATTATCGAGGACTATGGTGGCAGGGGGCGCCGCACACGGCTAAGAATAAGATCACGTGGATCAACTTGTGTGTCTATGGGGTTCCCCCTGCCCCTGTATATAAAGGATGGAGGAGGAGGAGGCCGGCCAAGGCTAGGTGCGGCCAGGATGTGGAGTCCTACTAGGACTCCAAGTCCTAGTAGGAGTCCACCAAGAGGGGAGGAAGGGAGAAGGAAGTGGAGGAGAAGGAAAGGTGGCCGAACCCCTTTTCCCTAGTCCAATTCGGACTAGAGGGGAGGGGGGGGGGGGGGGGGCGCAGCAGGCCCTTTCTCCTCTTCCCATTAAACCCATCAAGGCCCAATACTTCTCCCGGCGAATTCCCGTAACTCTCCGGTACTCCGAAAAATACCCGAATCACTCGGAACCTTTCCGATGTCCGAATATAGTCGTCCAATATATCGATCTTTACGTCTCGACCATTTCGAGACTCCTCGTCATGTCCCCGATCTCATCCGGGACTCCGAACTCCTTTGGTACATCAAAACGCATAATATAACTGTCATCGGAACCTTAAGCGTGCGGACCCTACGGGTTCGAGAACAATGTAGACATGACCAAGACACGTCTCCGGTCAATAACCAATAGCGGGACTTGGATGCCCATATTGGCTCCTACATATTCTATGAAGATCTTTATCGGTCGGACCGCATAACAACATACGTTGTTCCCTTTGTCATCGGTATGTTACTTGCCCGAGATTCGATCGTCGGTATCCAATACCTAGTTCAATCTCGTCACCGGCAAGTGTCTTTACTCGTTCCGTAATACATCATCCCGCAACTAACTCATTAGTTGCAATGCTTGCAAGGCTTAAGTGATGTGCATTACCGAGAGGGCTCAGAGATACCTCTCCGACGATCGGAGTGACAAATCCTAATCTCGAAATACGCCAACCCAACATGTACCTTTGGAGACACCTGTAGAGCTCCTTTATAATCACCCAGTTACGTTGTGACGTTTGGTAGCACACAAAGTGTTCCTCCGGCAAACGGGAGTTGCATAATCTCATAGTCATAGGAACATGTATAAGCCATGAAGAAAGCAATAGCAACATACTAAACGATCGGGTGCTAAGCTAATGGAATGGGTCATGTCAATCAGATCATTCAACTAATGATGTGATCCCGTTAATCAAATGACAACTCTTTGTCCATGGTTAGGAAACATAACCATCTTTGATTAACGAGCTAGTCAAGTAGAGGCATACTAGTGACACTCTGTTTGTCTATGTATTCACACGTGTATTATGTTTCCGGTTAATACAATTCTAGCATGAATAATAAACTTTTATCATGATATAAGGAAATAAATAATAACTTTATTATTGCCTCTAGGGCATATTTCCTTCAGTCTCCCACTTGCACTAGAGTCAATAATCTAGTTCACATCGCTATGTGATTAACACCAATAGTTCACATCTTTATGTGATTGCTTCACATCTCCATGTGACTAACACCCAAAGGGTTTACTAGATTCAATAATCTAGTTCACATCGCTATGTGATTAACACCCAAAGAGTGATCATGTTTTGCTTGTGAGAGAAATTTAGTCAACGGGCCTGCCATATTCAGATCCGTATGTATTTTGCAAAATTCTATGTCTACAATGCTCTGTACGGAGCTACTCTAGCTAATTGCTCCCACTTTCAATATGTATCCAGATTTAGAATCATCTGGATCAGTGTCAAAAACTTGCATCGATGTAACCCTTTACGACGAACCTTTTTGTCACGTCCATAATCGAGAAACATATCCTTATTTCACTAAGGATAATTCTGACCGCCGTCCAGTGATCTACTCCTAGATCACTATTGTACTCCCTTGCCAAATCAGTGCAGGGTATACAATAGATCTGGTACACAGCATGACATACTTTATAGAACCTATGGCCAAGGCATAGGGAATGATTTTCATTCTCTTTCTATCTTCTGCCGTGGTCGGGCTTTGAGTCTTACTCAACTTCACACCTTATAATACAGGCAAGAACTCTTTCTTTGACTGCTCCATTTTGAACTACTTCAAAATCTTGTCAAGGTATGTACTCATTGAAAAAACTTATCAAGCGTCTTGATCTATCTCTATAGATCTTGAAGCTCAATATGTAAGCAGCTTCACCGAAGTATTTCTTTGAAAAACTCCTTTCAAACACTCCTTTATGCTTTACAGAATAATTCTACATTATTTCCGATTAACAATATGTCATTCACATATACTTATCAGAAATGCTGTAGTGCTCCCACTCACTTTCTTGTAAATACAGGCTTCACCGCAAGTCTGTATAAAACTATATGCTTTGATCAACTCATCAAAGTATATTCCAACTCCGAGATGCTTGCACCAGTCCACAGATGGATCGCTGGAGCTTGCACATTTTGTTAGCACCTTTTGGATTAACAAAACCTTCTGGTTGCATCATATACAACCCTTCTTTAATAAATCCATTAAGGAATGCAGTTTTGTTTATCCATTTGCCAGATTTCATAAAATGCGGCAATTACTAACATGATTCAGACAGACTCTAGCATAGATACGAGTGAGAAACTCTCATCGTAGTCAATGCCTTGAACTTGTCAAAAACCTTTTTGCGACAATTTTAGCTTTGTAGATAGTAACACTACTATCAACGTCCGTCTTCCTCTTGAAGATCCATTTATTTTCTATGGCTTGCCGATCATCGGGCAAGTCAACCAAAGTCCATACTTTGTTTTCATACATGAATCCCATCTCAGATTTCATGGCCTCAAGCCATTTTGCGGAATCTGGGCTCATCATCGCTTCCTCATAGTTCGCAAGTTCGTCATGGTCTAGTAACATGACTTCCAGAACAGGATTACTGTACCACTCTGGTGCGGATCTCACTCTGGTTTACCTACGAGATTCGGTACTAACTTGATCTGAAGTTTTATGATCATCATCATTAGCTTCCTCACTAATTGGTGTAGTAGTCACAGGAACAGATTTCTGTGATGAACTACTTTCCAATAAGGGAGAAGGTATATTACCTTATCAAGTTCTACTTTCCTCCCACTCACTTCTTTCGAGAGAAACTCCTTCTCTAGAAAGGATCCATTATAAGCAACGAATGTCTTGCCTTAGGATCTGTGATAGAAGGTGTACCCAACAGTCTCCTTTTGGGTATCCTATGAAGACATATTTCTCCGATTTGGTTTCTTTGAGCTTATCAGGATGAAACATTTTCACATAAGCATCACAACCCCAAACTTTAAGAAATGACAACTTTGGTTTCTTGCTAAACCACAGTTCAGATTGTGTCGTCTCAATGGACTTAGATGGTGCCCCTTTTTTAACGTGAATGCAGCTGTCTTTAATGCATAACCTCAAAAACGATAGTGGTAAATCGGTAAGAAACATCATAGATTTGCACTATATCTAATAAAGTACGGCTATGACGTTCGGACACACCATTATGCTGTGGTGTTTCGGGTGACATGAATTTGTGAAACTATTCCACATTGTTTTAATTGAAGACCAAACTCGTAACTCAAATATTTGTCTCCGCGATCAGATCGTAGAAGCCTTATTTTCTTATTACGATGATTCTCCACTTCACTCTGAAATTCTTTGAACTTTTCAAATGTTTCAGACTTATGTTTCATCAAGTAGATATACTCATATCTGCTCAAATCATCTGTGAAGATCAGAAAATAATGATACCTATCGCGAGCCTCAATATTCATCGGACCACATACATCAGTATGTATGATTTCCAACAAATCTGTTGCTCGCTCCATTGTTCCGAAGAACAGAGTCTTAGTCATCTTGTCCATGAGGCATGGTTTGCAAGCATCAACTGATTCATAATCAAGTGATTCCAAAAGCCCATCAGCATGGAGTTTCTTCATGCGCTTTACACCAATATGACCTAAACGGCAGCGCTACAAATAAGTTGCACTATCATTATTAACTTTGCATCTTTTGGTTTCAATATTATGATTATGTGTATCACTATGATCGAGATCCAACGAACTATTTTCATTGGGTGTGTAACCATGTAAGGTTTTATTCATGTAAACAGAACAACAATTTATTCTCTTACTTAAATGAATAACCGTATTACAGTAAACATGATCAAATCATATTCATGCTCAACGTAAACACCAAATAACACTTATTTAGGTTCAACACTAATCCCGAATTTATAGGGAGTGTGCGATGATGATCATATCAATCTTGGAACCACTTCCAACACACATCGTCACTTCACCCTTAACTAGTCTCTGTTTATTCTGCAACTCCCGTTTCTAGTTACTACTCTTAGCAACTGAACTAGTATCAAATACTGAGGGTTTGCTATAAACACTAGTAAAGTACACATCAATAACATGTATATCAAATATACTTATGTTCACTTTGCCATCCTTCTTATCTGCCAATCACTTGGGGTAGTTCCACTTCCAGTGACCAGTCCCTTTGCAGTAGAAGCACTTAGTCTCAGGCTTAGGACCAGACTTGGGCTTCTTCACTTGAGTAGCAACTTGCTTGTCGTTCTTCTTGAAGTTCCCCTTCTTCCTTTTGCCCTTTTCTTGAAACTAGTGGTCTTGTCTACCATCAACACTTGATGTTTTTCTTGATTTCTACCTTCGTCGATTTTAGCATCATGAAGAGCTTGGGAATCGTTTCTGTTATCCCTTGCATATTATAGTTCATCACGAAGTTCTACTAACTTGATGATGGTGACTAGAGAATTCTGTCAATCACTATTTTATCTGGAAGATTAACTCCCACTTGATTCAAGCGATTGTAGTACCCAGACAATCTGAGCACATGCTCACTAGTTGAGCGATTCTCCTCCATCTTTTAGCTATAGAACTTGTTGGAGATTTCATATCTCTCAACTCGGGTATTTGCTTGAAATATTAACTTCAACTCCTGGAACATCTCTTATGGTCCATGACGTTCGAAACGTCTTTGAAGTCCCGATTCTAAGCCGTTAAGCATGGTGCACTAAACTATCAAGTAGTCATCATATTGAGCTAGCCAGACGTTCATAACGTCTGCATCTGCTCCTGCAATAGGTCTGTCACCTAGCGGTGCATCAAGGACATAATTCTTCTGTGCAGCAATGAGGATAAACCTCAGACCACGGGTCCAATCCGCATCATTGCTACTAACATTTTTCAACACAATTTTCTCTAGGAACATATCAAAATAAACACAGGGAAGCAACAACGCGAGCTATTGATCTACAACATGATTTACAAAATACTACCAGGACTAAGTTCATGATAAATTTAAGTTCAATTAATCATATTACTTAAGAACTCCCACTTAGATAGACATCCCTCTAATCCTCTAAGTGATCACGTGATCCAAATCAACTAAACCATGTCCGATCATCACGTGAGATGGAGTAGTTTCATTGGTGAACATCACTATGTTGATCATATCTACTATATGATTCACGCTCGACCTTTCGGTCTCCGTGTTCCGAGGCCATATCTGTATATGCTTAGCTTGTCAAGTATAACCTGAGTATTCCGCGCGTGCAACTGTTTTGCACCCGTTGTATTTGAACATAGAGCCTATCACACCCGGTCATCACGTGGTGTCTCAGCACGAAGAACTTTCGCAACGGTGCATACTCAGGGAGAACACTTCTTGATAATTTAGTGAGAGATCATCTTATAATGCTACCGTCAATCAAAGCAAGATAAGATGCATAAAAGATAAACATCACATGCAATCAATATAAGTGATATGATATGGCCATCATCATCTTGTGCCTGTGATCTCCATCTCCGAAGCACCGTCATGATCACCATCGTCACCGGCGCGACACCTTGATCTCCATCGTAGCATCATTGTCGTCTAGCCAATCTTATACTTCCACGACTATCGCTACCGCTTAGTGATAAAGTAAAGCATTACAGCGCGATTGCATTGCATACAATAAAGCGACAACCATATGGCTCCTGCCAGTTGCCGATAACTCGGTTACAAAACATGATCATCTCATACAATAAAATTTAGCATCATGTCTTGACCATATCACATCACAACATGCCCTGCAAAAACAAGTTAGACGTCCTCTACTTTGTTTGTTGCAAGTTTTACGTGGCTGCTACGGGCTCAAACAAGAACCAATCTTACCTACGCATCAAAACCACAACGATAGTTTGTCAAGTTGATGCCGTTTTAACCTTCGCAAGGACCGGGCGTAGCCACACTCGGTTCAACTAAAGTTGGAGAAACTGTCACCCGCAAGCCATCTATGTGCAAAGCACGTCGGGAGAACCGGTCTCGCGTAAGCGTACGCGTAATGTCGGTCCGGGCCGCTTCGTCCAACAATACCGCCGAACCAAAGTATGACATGTTGATAGGCAGTATGACTTATATCGCCCACAACTCACTTGTTTTCTACTCATGCACATAACATCAAACCATAAAACCTATGCTCGGATGCCACTATTGGGGAACGTAGTAATTTCAAAATTTTCCTATGCACACGCAAGATCATGGTGATGCACATCAACAAGAGGGGAGAGTGTTGTCTACGTACCCACGCAGACCGACTGCGGAAGCATTGACACAACGTAGTTGATGTAGTCGTACGTCTTCACGGCCCGACCGATCAAGCACCGAAACTACCGCACCTCCGAGTTCTAGCACACGTTCAGCTCGATGACGATCCCCGGACTCCGATCCAGCAAAATGTCGGGGAAGAGTTCCGTCAGCACAACAACGTGGTGACGATCTTGATGTACTACTGTCGCAGGGCTTCGCCTAAGCACTGCTACAATATTATCGAGGACTATGGTGGCAGGGGGCGCCGCACACGGCTAAGAATAAGATCACGTGGATCAACTTGTGTGTCTATGGGGTGCCCCCTGCCCCTGTATATAAAGGATGGACGAGGAGGAGGCCGGCCAAGGCTAGGTGCGGCCAGGATGTGGAGTCCTACTAGGACTCCAAGTCCTAGTAGGAGTCCACCAAGAGGGGAGGAAGGGAGAAGGAAGTGGAGGAGAAGGAAAGGTGGCCGAACCCCTTTTCCCTAGTCCAATTCGGACTAGAGGGGAGGGGGGGGGCGCAGCAGGCCCTTTCTCCTCTTCCCATTAAACCCATCAAGGCCCAATACTTCTCCCGGCGAATTCCTGTAACTCTCCGGTACTCCGAAAAATACCCGAATCACTCGGAACCTTTCCGATGTCCGAATATAGTCGTCCAATATATCGATCTTTACGTCTCGACCATTTCGAGACTCCTCGTCATGTCCCCGATCTCATCCGGGACTCCGAACTCCTTTGGTACATCAAAACGCATAATATAACTGTCATCGGAACCTTAAGCGTGCGGACCCTACGGGTTCGAGAACAATGTAGACATGACCAAGACACGTCTCCGGTCAATAACCAATAGCGGGACTTGGATGCCCATATTGGCTCCTACATATTCTATGAAGATCTTTATCGGTCAGACCGCATAATAACATACGTTGTTCCCTTTGTCGTCGGTATGTTACTTGCCCGAGATTCGATCGTTGGTATCCAATACCTAGTTGAATCTCGTCACCGGCAAGTCTCTTTACTCGTTCCGTAATACATCATCCGGCAACTAACTCATTAGTTGCAATGCTTGCAAGGCTTAAGTGATGTGCATTACCGAGAGGGCTCAGAGATACCTCTCCGACGATCGGAGTGACAAATCCTAATCTCGAAATACGCCAACCCAACATATACCTTTGGAGACACCTGTAGAGCTCCTTTATAATCACCCATTTACGTTGTGACGTTTGGTAGCACACAAAGTGTTCCTCCGGCAAACGGGAGTTGCATAATCTCATAGTCATAGGAACATGTATAAGTCATGAAGAAAGCAATAGCCACATACTAAACGATCGGGTGCTAAGCTAATGGAATGGGTCATGTCAATCAGATCATTCAACTAATAATGTGATCCCGTTAATCAAATGACAACTCTTTGTCCATGGTTAGGAAACATAACCATCTTTGATTAACGAGCTAGTCAAGTAGAGGCATACTAGTGACAGTCTGTTTGTCTATGTATTCACACATGTATTATGTTTCCGGTTAATACAATTCTAGCATGAATAATAAACTTTTATCATGATATAAGGAAATAAACAATAACTTTATTATTGCCTCTAGGGCATATTTCCTTCATCTTTCTCTATGTATGATTAAAACTTCATACCCATAAGTATTGCGTGAGTGTTAGCAATTGTGAAAGACTAAATGATAGTTGAGTATGTGGACTTGCTGAAAAGCTCTTATATTGACTCTTTTCCAATGTTATGATAAATTGCAATTGCTTCGACGATTGAGATTATAGTTTGTTAGTTTTCAATGAAGTTTCTGATTCATACTTGAAATTGTGAATGAATTGTTACTCTAGCATAAGAAATCATATGACAATATATGTTGCTGTTCTAAGAATGATCATGCTGCCCTCATGTCCATATTTTATTTTATCGACACCTCTATCTCTAAACATGTGGACATATTTTTCGATATCGGCTGTTTGCTTGAGGACAAGCGAGGTCTAAGCTTGGGGGAGTTGATACGTCCATTTTGCATCATGCTTTTATATCGATATTTATTGCATTATGGGCTGTTATTACACATTATGTCACAATACTTATGCCTACTGTCTCTTATTTTACAAGGTTTACATGAAGAGGGAGAATGCTGGCAGCTGGAATTCCGGGCTGGAAAATGAGCAAATATTAGAGACCTAATCTGCACAACTCCAAAAGTCCTGAAACTTCATGGGAGCACGTTTCAGAATATATAAAATATATTGGGTGAAAAAGTACCAGAGGGGGGCCACCCACCGTCCACGAGGGTGGGGCGCGCGCCCCCCTGCCTCGTGGGCCCCCTAGCAGCCCTCTGACGCCCATCTTTGGCTATATGGAGTCTTTCGTCGAGGAAAAAAATCATAAGCTATCTCACGGGACAAAACTCCGCCGCCACGAGGCGGAACCAATCTAGGGCTCCAGCGAAGCTGTTCTGCCGGGGAAACTTCCCTCCAGGAGGGGGAAATTATCACCATCGTCATCACCAACGATCCTGTCATCGGGAGGGGGTCAATCTCCTTCAACATCTTCACCAGCACCATCTCATCTCAAACCCTAGTTCATCTCTTGTATCCAATCTTTGTCCCAAAGCTTCAGATTGATACATGTGGGTTGCTAGTAGTGTTGATTACTCCTTGTAGTTGATGCTATTTGGTTTATTCGGTGGAAGATCATACGTTCAGATCCATTATGCATATTAATATCCCTCTGATTATGAACATGAATATGATATGTGAGTAGTTACGTTTGTTCATGAGGACATGAGAGAAGTCTTGCTATAAGTAGTCATGTGAATTTGGTATTTGTTCGATATTTTGATGAGATGTATGTTGTCTCTCCTCTAGTGGTGCCATGTAAACGTCGACTACATGACACTTCACCATTGTTTGGGCCTAAAGGAAGACATTGGGAATTAATAAGTAGATGATGGGTTGCTAGAGTGACAGAAGCTTAAACCCTAGTTTATGCGTTGCTTCGTAAGGGGCTGATTTGGATCCATATGTTTCGTGCTATGGTTAGGTTTACCTTAATACTTCTGTTGTAGTTGCGGATGCTTGCAATAGGGGTTAATCATAAATGGGATGCTTGTCCAAGGAAGGGCAGTACTCAAGCACCGGTCCACCCACATATCAAATTATCAAAGTACCGAACGCGAATCATATGAGCGTGATGAAAACTAGCTTGACGATAATTCACATGTGTCCTTGGGAGCGCTTTCCTTTATATAAGAGTGTATCCAGGCTTGTTCTTTGCTACAAATTGGGCCATCTTGCTGCACCTTATTTACTTTTATTACTTGTTACCCGTTACAAATTACCTTATCACAAAACTATCTGTTACCAATAATTTGAGTGCTTGCAGAAAATACATTGCTGAAAACCGCTTATCATTTCCTTCTGCTCCTCCTTGGGTTCGACACTCTTACTTATCGAAAAGGCTACGATAGATCCCCTACACTTGTGGGTCATCAACCCTGATGAAGCTTCTTTGGCCGAACATGAGGGCTCACCCGACCGGATCAATTCCGATCTAGACATCTAGTGGCGCCAAGCACCAAAACTTAAGATCTCTAAGAGGAAGACCAGAACCCGTCCATGTCCAGATAGAGGAGGCCCGCGTGAAGTCGGTCGAACTTTTGAAGAACGAAGAACAACAGGGTCAACCACCGCGGGAATCCTCTGGGTCCCGACAAGGCCGGATCTGGGCAGTGCGCCCCCCGACCGCCGCTGCCAACCAAGGCGAGAGTCGCCGGTGCGACCACTCCTCCACGACCAGGACGAAGACGAAGACCGGTCGTCTCCGATCTCCGCGCAGCGCCGCCACGCCGCCACGCCCTAGCCCAGCGCCGCGCCCCACCCTAGCCCAGCGCCGGACTCCACCTGGAACTGGGCTGCGCCGAGCTCCCATACGCGGAGAGGACATAGCCCCCCCCCCCCCCCCCCCCCCCCCCGCCGCCAGCACCCGCGAGGCTTTGCCCGGCAGCACGGATCGGCGGCAGCGAGTGGAGGGGATGGCGGCAGGGGACTCTGCTCCGGCGGCAACTGGTTAATCTCCCGTGACGCGTATGCGGGGAGCATCGCGGGAGCGATCCCTTTTTTGTGGACGCCTTACACAAAACTATGATGGTCACTAGATGATGGCAAATAACATAGAGGTTTTGAAGATCCGAGGTCCCTCCCACCTCTCAGCTCCAAGAGGACAGCCGGAGGCGAGGGGACCTAAATTTCTTAGATGGCTACGGCGGAGGCGGCACGAGAAACCCTACAGATACATCAAAGGTTTGTCAAATACATTGATTTTCTAATAGTACCAGGCAACAACGAAGCCCACCATGTGACACATGTGGTAAGCAATCCAAACTATTCAGAAAAAAAGCAACATCGAAGCCCAGCCAGGGTTGTTCGGTTATATCCAGGTTACCTGGGTAGTACTCTCAATTCATCTGAACTTTCACAAAATATTTTTCCGGTTGAATTGCACGGTTTTATTCCAAATTTTGCAGAAAACCTCTCAATTAATTTGATTTGTACCGGTCTAGTTGCAGAACGGTCCGTGGAGCTTAAAAAACCGACACAAACAGTAAAGTTCATTTTAAACCTTATACTCATAGAGCCCGTCGGAAATCGAACCCTAACACCTGAATCCCTGAAATTGATACCCTGACCTTTCTGATTCCGATCAATATGAACCATGCACTGATCCTAAACCTGTTTGTTGCACGAAAATAGGCAATTCTGACCGGGATTACTAGGTTCTCTCACCGACTCAAGGGCCCTACATGTCATATGTTTCTTTCTCGGTATTGTTGCTTCGAGCTGCCCGATCGACTATGCTTACCTCGTTGCAAGCACCTGCAGCAGCTAGCATGGTATGCCCCAACGTTCCCCAGGTGTCTTTCCGCCGGTCGCCGGCAAGGGGTGCGCCGGTCCCATGTCACCTGCAGGTAGTGCCGCCGGCCGTTGCCGCATGTTGAAGACCCTGAAGCGACGCAGATCGATTAAAGTTAGAAGGCATGTAAATTTCTACATACATACGTGAGCTAACTCAGAATACATTGTACATCCACCTGCGTGCCTGCTTAAAGCCCGCTTCTATGTGTTCAAAAACAAGCCAGCTTCTACGTATGTGAAACTATGAAAGTACGCCGTTGAAGGAAAAGCATCGGATGAGTCAGCTCCTCGTCTTGCCGTGGTCCGACGGCATGCCGGCGCCGGCTTCGCCTACCGGCGGGAATACGCTAGCTAGACACGTCTCCAGGCAGTATATGAGTACCTTGGTCGCCATGTTCATGGCGCGCTGCACCACATAGTAGCCAGCGATGTGGTTGCCCAAATGCCGAGGGAACTTGAGCACGCAGTCGAGCAAGCGGGATCATGTGTGTGTTCTACGTGCACACAACATCGTGCATCTCCTGTCGGTCATCGTTGTGACGGAGCTCCCTGGCACGCGGGTCCGTCACGTCGACCTGGAAGCTCGCGTCGCGCTGCTCTACCATTTCCTGGATGGGCAAACACTGTTCCACAAAGTCGACGTGAGCGTTGCTCTACCATTTCCTGGATGGGCAAACACCATTCCGCCACCTCCACTCCGTGCGCGCCATCGCGTGCCGCCCTCCCAGCTCCCGTTCCTTTTTGACGAGTGATGACTCGCGCGCACTGATGACATCGTGCTCTACATGAAGGGCACCTCCATAGATTCCCCGCGTGGGGCATGCAAACCGGAAACGCCCACACCCGACGCCCTTCATCTGCGCTGCCCAGCCTCCTGCTTCTCCGCGGCGCTGATTTCAGAAGAGATGATTGAGGATAGAAGGTGGATATGACATGTGGGACAGAGATGTCAGTGAGAACAGACTATGATCTCAGACGGGATTGATATTTTCCCGGGTTGATGTTGACCGAGATTAGAGAGGTTAGGGTACAGATTTTAGGGATTCAGATATGAAGGTTCAATTCCAACAAAGCCTACCAGTTTAAGGTTTAAAACAGACTTTACTCTTCTTTAACCATGCACGGCCCCTCACAGCATTTGCCCGAATGTGGCTGGTGGACTGTCACGTTACGTCGGACGACTTTGAGGAATTAACAATTTACCAAGCGCCACCTGCAGAGCAGGGCCAAACCGACCAGTTGATTAAGCGGCGTGTTAGGTGGGGTGCCATCCGTGACTGCTCTGCTCTGCCGGCCACCTACCGCGATCCCCTCCGCAGCTGCTCTCCCGGTCTTGGATCTCGCCGGTCGCCACACCGTGCTTGCCAGCAGAAGAGAAGCGATCGAGGCGCCATGGCCGAGGCGGCGGCGGCGGCGGCGGCGAGCACAAGAAAGCTGTACGGGTACGAGCTGTCGTCCAACTCGGTGCGCATCGCGGCGCTGCTCAACGAGAAGGGGCTCGACTACGAGCTCGTCGTCGTCGACGACACCAAGTCGCAGGAGTTCCTCGCCATCAACGTACGTACGCCCCCGAGCTACTGATCAACTGATGCAATCGCTTACTAATTTACTTCGTTTGCGTGCGTCGTGCAGCCGTTGGGCCAGGTCCCGGCGTTCCAGGACGGCAACGACATCATCTTCGGTACGCCCAAGAAATTCAATCTTTCAGACTCGCCGGAGTTAGTTGCCAACATTTTGGGCTAACCAACCGCACGAATTTGCTCGGACTTGGCTTGGGGATCGCCTGCAGAGTCGCGCGCCATAAGCCGGTACATCGCGGCCAAGTACCGGTCCTCGGGCACGGACCTGCTGCCGGCGGCGCCGTCGGCGAAGCTGGAGGCGTGGCTGGAGGTGGAGTCGCACCACTTCTACCCGGCCGTGGCCGACCTGGTGTACGAGCTCCGCGTCAGTCCCCGGCTCCCCGGCGGCGCGGCGCCCGACCCGGCCGTGGTTGACGCGCTCGCCCGCAAGGTGGCCGACGTGCTCGACGTCTACGACGCGCACCTCGCCGCCGGAAACAGGTACCTCGCCGGCGATCAGTTCACGCTCGCCGACGTGAACCACATGGCGCAGCTATTCGTCATGAGCCGGACGCCCCGGGCGGCGGAACTGGTCGCGGCCAGGTCGAACGTGCAGGCGTGGTGGGACGAGATCTCCGCCCGCCCCGCCTGGAAGAAGACCGTCGCCGCGCTCCCCCTCCCGCCGGCTTGACGGACGCGCCGGTACAGGCACCGCTGCCCGGGCGTGGAATAAAAGGGTGATGTTTTGTTTTTAGCAGGAGCAAATTATCAAATTCACCAGGAATGTTGTTGATGTAAGTGACATACTGATCTGGATGAGCTGAGTGAATTGCCCGAAACCACTGATAGCGAAAACACTAAGACGCCGATAAGTGCCACACGTATAAATGTTAGGGAGTCCGTCCATACATTTTGTGTGGTGTATAAAAGGAACAGCCCACACACCTACGTGTGGGCAAAACAATTAGCGTCCACACACCTCTTTTTTCCCCTCTTAATCCCTTTCACACGCGTGCGTGTGGGCAAAGTTGATAAGGCCCACACGTTCGTATGTCAGGCCTCATACCTCTTGGTCCCGCACGCCACACGTGACGGTCACCGCGCGCCTGCAGTTGCCATGGTCCAGACCCTCGTCCATGTTCGTTTAACTGCAGTTGCCATGTTGGACAACTGCAGTTGCCATGTATGATTTAATCTAATGTAGTTGCCATGATTTCATAACTTTAGGAGTTGCCACATACTAACACTAGGCAGTTGAGAGAGTTGCCATGTGCTCACAAGCATGCTAGGGTAGTTGCCATGTAAAAAGGAAAAGTTGCCATCTGCTTACGTGCACGTTAGGGCAGTTGCCATGTACATGCACGTTAGGGCAGTTGCCATGTACCATGCAAAAACATATGGCAATTCGGTAAAAGAGAGTTGTCATCTGCTTACGTGCACACTAGGCAGTTGCCGTGTACCCTGCAAAACACATGGCAAACTCAGATAAAAAAGGAGAGCTGCCACCTGCTTATAAAGCACACTAGGGGCAGTTGCCATGTGCACTGCAAAACACATGACAACTAGCAGCTTGGGTGTGGGAGAGGAGACAGGCGTGTGGGCGAGATGACAAATGCCCACACACTAGCCCTTGTGTGTGCGTGCAAAGTGGCGTGTGGGCGAACTGCTGAACGCCCACACACCAGCCCCTCCTGTGTGGTGAAACGACCGTGTGGGCGACCGGCTGAACGCCCACACACCAGGCCAGTCCTACGTGGCACTAGAAACATGCCAAGGTTCGTGCGCTTACGAACGGACGTGGATCCACACGTGTGGGCGAGATGCAAACGCCCACACGTGTGGACGTTAACATTTCCGAAACACTAACGGATCGCTTTAGGCATTTTGACCTCCCTTATAAATATATGGACCCGCGTTTGGTCTAATATTAGAAACTAGTCCCTAAAATTTTACGTAGCCACTCCTCAATCACAAAGCAAAAAAAAGTAATTAGCCCCATGTGCACAGAACCCCAGCAGAGCACCGGTGGGCTCTTGTCGCCGGCTTGGGGCGGTGGATCGACCTCGCCGGCATTGTGGTTGAGCACCAGGCGAGGTTGACGAGAACTATGTCTACCCGCGCGCCGTGACCGGCTGGCGGCTAGCCGCAACGCCCGCAGTGAAGGCGAGCAGGTCACCACGACGAGCAGGTCCGCGCGTGGCCATTGCGCTGCTGCCGTCCTTGCTCGAGCACCACGGCTGCACCTGCAGAGAAGGCTGACGACGGTCTGGTGGCTCGGCGCCCACCGGCTCTAGTATGCTCTCGCGACACCACGACGCCGCGCAGCTTTTACTCTCAGCCACTGTGGAGGACGTGACTTGCTCAAGCACCACGGCAGAGGACGTGGCCAGACCAACACGCCCTTCCGTCCTTCTTCCTGATGACCACGATGGCGAGGACGTGAGACGTGCAGCTCGTCTCACGCTGGGAAGGGGCATCGACGCGCGGTGTCCGAGGTCCTTGAGGCCAGCGAGCATGCCGGAGCATCATATCCGCCGCGAGGGAGAGAGAGAGATAGAGAGAGCAGGGCATCCAAGAAGCTGGCAGGAGAAGGGTGTTGGTTTGCAGGAGAAACAGATCCCGATCTACATCAGGGAGGGAGAGAGATCTTTTTTTAGAAAGGGGAGGAGTTTTTGTCAAAAAGACCTTGTCTAATGCCATTACCACGAACCGTTACCCCACGTCAGCACAGAGAGGGCGCCATCTTTCATAATTGTCATAAAAAACAAAGCCGTCAACTAGTGTTTTTTTTTTGCAAAAGATTAGGCCGAGGATCCGTAAATTCATAAATCGTGTTTTGCAAACCTATGCATCAATTTGGTGGTTTTCTACAATTCATTCGGTCTATCAACAAATAACTCAAATCCTTTGTTTGCTAACGCCGTGTGATGACTTCTTAGGGTTCAGGCCAAATAAACTATTATGTTTCTTGCATTATTATGTCTGTAAAATTCATCTGGAATTCCTATTGGCCAAAGAAGCTCTTGATTGGTTGACAAGGTAACCGAAATGTGCCCACTATTAGTGGGCAACTTTATATTAGCAATCAGTGTAGACGTACATTTTCCTTTGGGCGACGACGGTACCGGTTGGGCGACGGCTTTGCAGCTATCAGACAGGTTCCACCGAACATTTCCTGTGCTTTTGTTAATCTTCATGCTGCAACTATCTTTTCAAGAATGAATTGAGCAATTAGGTACACCTAAGTTATCAACCCATGCATTCACATGGGCTACAAATACTACAAATATTTTTACGAACTTAGTTTACTATGTTTTTGATAATTTTGTGGAATATTGGATCTACCTGGGTGGCAAAAGAAATTATGAAAATGGAATTGTGTGGGCACAAGGATCTCACCGATGAAACTCGCAACAAAAATAAAGACAATTTACCCAAGGTCAGGCCCCCAGGATGGGTTACAAGCCTACTTGTTATGAAAACCAATACAAACCTTGGAGCTTTTCTTTTCATGAAACATTCGAACCATGCATGATACTAGAAGCAACCAAACCACCGGTCTTCGAAGTAGAGTCAAATCAAACCACTAATTGCAAATACTTTGGTACATGAAAGTCTCCCAAATTTACTCGATGTGGAGCAACAATAGTTATGGTTTTCTATCCCTCCTTTTAAGTTTGACCTATCACAAGATTTACTACAACAATTAACTTACACGACTACATATAATACTCCTCAACTGATCCAGATGTATTGGAATGCCCAACCCGAGCCTTGCGCCTATTCACCTCTGATGGTACGCTCGGCCCTACGGCTTCACTGCTAGACATGTCCTTCCAGTTGAGGCTGCTCGTTGCCATCATGTCGTCAAATTCCACAGGGATCCCGCCTTCAGGTGGCCAAACGAATGTCGGTTTCACAAGCGGTACTTCTGGCGGCGGCACTGATTTGGCTAGGACTTGCACTACCTCGGCCATGCTCGGTCGGTCAGACGAGTTCGGATTACTACATGCCAGTCCAAGAAGCAACAAGCGAGTGGCATCATCCGGATTGAACTCTTGCATGGAAGTCACTTTGTCATCGACCGCTTCGAGCAACCTTCTCTCCTGGTGAACCCACCATACCCACTCAGTAAGCGGTTGAAGCGTCTCATGGTCATGGTTGCTGGCAAGTGCTCGTTCTCCGGTGACAATCTCAAGGACTAGCACCCCAAAGGCATACACGTCAGTCTTGCGAGTGGCCTTGTGACAAATTGAGTACTCTGGCGCAATGAAGCCCCAGGTGCCAGCCACACCCACATCCGTGTAGGAGTTCTTGTTCAAGGTGACGATGCGGGCAAGGCCGAAGTCACCTAGGCGACCACGGAAGGAAGAGTCAAGCATGATGTTGCTTGCTTTTATGTCGCGGTGGAGCACCATGTGATCGTGCTCATGATGCACGTAGTGGAGCCCTGCGGCTACATCAATGATGATGTCATAGCGGGTTTTCCATCCTAGGATGCACCGCTGGAGCCGAGGGTTTTCCTCAAAGAGGTATTGGTCCACGCTACCATTGGGCATATACTCATAGATAAGAAGGAGCTCCCCTTTCTCGTAACTCCAACCTGGAATATCACATTGGCAACCAGACAAGTAATGTTAAATTATGTGAAGGCCTAGTTAATGGACAACATGGCTACACATGGGTCCAAAAGATAATATCAGTCAACATATCGTATGGGCCTTAGAATCTGCATGTCTTTGGTTTCTTCTCAGTCAGATCTATGTATGCCAACTTGGTCAACGAGGGTCATGTTTTTCCCAGGAAAAACATTTGGATACCCAAAGTTTCGATAAAAATCCAAAAACAATATTTGTAAGGGAGTGGTCTTAAAGGAAGAAGCTTTTATAAGCGCGGATGGCAAGGAAGTAAGAATGAAAGTTATTGTGAAAAAACCTGAACAATACACCACTTGTTCTGTTATGTCCTTATGCCACTCTTGTCTGGTGCACTATTCATGATGAATGTAGTTTACCATTACCTAGGAGCATCATGAATAGATGGGATGAAGCCAAATGTTAGGGGTTCAAATCCCGATGCAGTTAAGCTGTACATGTTGCGTGATTTAGAATCGTCACCATGAGTTTATTTTTAGTTGAGTTGATGCTTTCAAATTCTTGTAGGTTATCTACAAGGCTACACATTGGATCTGTATGGATATGGTAGCATGTTCTTTGTTCAACCAATATGGGTCACGCTCTACTAATAGGATTAGGCTCGGGTTTCCGCTGTCTATCGCGTATCACTTACTTGCACTACGAGTAGCATGAAGGCATCATGCCATATCTATTGTGTATGGGTTGTCTTAGCTCACAAGTATTCGATTTGTATGATTCTTCATTAGACTTGCCAGTGTGAAATGAAAGATGTTTGTGTGCATCAATAGATGCAGAGCCGGAGATTTTCCCTCTTTTTATCAACTAAATGCCTAGTGTAATAAATAAACGGCACCTTCTAAAATATGATTATTACTTTCTCTAGGAGACTGATGTGTGTCGTATCCTTGTCAGTTTTTGTAGAATTTTATTGGAAATTATAACTTTAACATTTTTTAAGCGAAGTACAAGGCCAGCGAGTAGTTTGGAAAGTCTCATGTACACAACATGTGGCCAATACATTTTTTTGGACACCAGATTATGATTTTTTACACCACTTCACGTTTTTATAATGTAAAAACTTTTCCGATAAGGAATGTATATGAATATTAAGAACACAGAAATTACATCTGGCCTCTACAAAAATGCAAATCAAGAGCAAGCTAAGTATGCACACAACCGAATATATGATCATTTTGACAAACAAGGTTTTGCATACGTATATGTTCTAAAATGTTCTGTTTACAATGCATTTAGTTCCTTTTGAAAGGCACAAGTATGTGATCCAATTATGTGGCATAAGTGGGCCCTTGTCACTAATATAGTATGCCACTTTTTGACATCATACATTTGCAATATGAATAAAAACTATGGGTCCATCACTTTTTTGTTGTTGTTTCTCAGTAGTCACATGCTATCTAAAAAAAAGGGAAAACCACTGATATGCATGTACTCAAAGACAGAAAAATGGATGTTAAGGCAACCCCGTAAATTGTACCTTAGTCAGTTAGGTATTGCAAAAAAAACATTTCAGAGAAAAAGATATTGCGAAACAAAAAAAGTATGGTAAATTTTGTGGTTGATCTATCCCCAATGACTTTTTTATTTGCCATCATTTGAGTTACTAGAAACATTGCAAAGTAAGTTGAACCGCGGTCATTCAATTATACAAATCAGTCTTACCTATTTGTGACCTAAAGATTGCATTTTCCATAAGAAGAAGTTGCTTCATATAAGGTGGAAAATCTACAAAGTCCATGTGTTGTTCAATTATGAAATTATGAAATTAACTTATTCAGTGTTTGGAATTCTCCAATACAAGCATTATGTCATTTCTCCTATGAACACATTATTTCACTAGTGTAAATGTTCAAAAAAACTAAATCATTGCCATTCGTGATGAAGGGCATCTCCAACCCCATACAAACTCCCAAAATAAGTGGTTATACGGAGTGCGTGAATATATTTTTTTATTGAGAGGGGGGGGGGGGTGATGGTTGGGGGCTTCTTTAGTACACCCCCAATAATCTGTTTTCATCCTTTCCTCTTTAAACTACCAAACAAATGACGACCGGGGCGATGGCGAGCCTTCCTAAAATTTTCATCGAATGGCTGTTGCAGCTATTTTTTTGGCCTAACTCCCTCAATATCATTTTTATATTATAAAAAAGAGATTTGTTGGAGATGCTCCAATGGCAATTAGCCTCTTGGACCAGCTACTGTATAGAAACTAATAAACTAAAACTGAGTCTATCAATGGCCAGTTTGTCTATAAAGTAACTATGATCACCTTGTGTGACTTTTTTGCCTTGCCATAAATTATACAGTAAGTTCTAGCGTACTTCGAGTAAGAAAAGTGAACTCATATATTTGTTTTCTCTTGTATGATACTCCCTCCTTTCCGGTTTATAGGGCTTATCTCAAAATTTCAGTTTTTCCATTTTATAAGGCTCAATTTGGTTATTCCCCATCAGATGTTCAGACTTCAAGGTGCATTAAATCATTGCATGCAAGTATTAAGAGAAAACTGACCAATGCATGCACTTTATGCATGCATGCATTGCAATTAATGCATTCGTAAATATAATTTTTTGAGGAAAACAAGAGCATTAATTGGGTGCTTTTGCAAACTACAAAAAATATTCCACCACTTATCATCTACCTTCGTTGGTGAGATTTTTGAATTGAGCCTTATAAACCGGAAAGGAGGGAGTAGAGAGGTTGTAACAAGTTAATTTGAATCACGTCACATTGAGAGAACGACATTTCATGTCAACTATGTATTATGCTATCCGGGAGTATTATTGTTGTGACATAGACCTAACTTTATATAACTAAGGTGATTTCCATAGACAACCTCAACATTCAACCATGCATGGAAAAGGTCCAACTTAAAATATAAACTATGCATGAAAAAAGGCCCAAATGTTTTAATTATATTACCTACTTGTATTCAATAAATATTTTATAATTATAGAATAGTTATATGTATTCTCCTGAATTTCTTATAATGTTAGTTCAAATATTTATGTCCATATTTTTTTTGGGTGAATATGTATGCCGGCCCATATAACTAAATATTATTTATGTCCATACATGGAAATATTTATGTCCATATTACTAAATATTATTTAAAATAATCTGCAAAGAAATTCTAACAGCAATACGGGGTATATCATCTAAATCAGCTACAATCCATATGAATCGGAGGGAGTAGTAAAATTTAATGTGGCGACGGAGTGTAAGACATACCAACGAGCGGCACGACATTTCGGTGGCGCAGCCGGTTGATCACGTCGACCTCTACGAGGAAGTCGTCGTAGCAGCGGTCTCGATTGCGCGTGAACTTCTTCACCGCCACCTCCACGACCTGGCATGTCTTGTCTGACTGGAGCCGGAGCGTTCCCCTGTAAACTGCGCCAAACCCGCCTTTGCCTAGCTTCCTTGCCTCGTCGTAGTTGTTCATGGCCTTCCTGATCATGGCGTACTTGAACTCCTTGGGCGTGCCCGGAAGCCGCCGAATGGCCTCCGACAGCTTCAACTCCATCTTCAGGGCTTTATACCTCAAGTAGAAGTAGAAGACCGCGACAGATATTATGACGGCGGTGGCGGCCGCTGACCCAAGAACCGCGGACAGTATCACCTTCCGTTTTCGAAGGGCTCCGTAGTCGGGAAGCTTTCCGACTGTCAGGTTCCACCTCAGGATCCGGTGGAGCTCGATGCCTTCCCCGGTCGATGCAGTGAAACCAATGAACACTTGGTGGGGGATGTGGTTGCTCAGGGTGAGAGGCACGTCAAGGTAGGCCTTGTCAGGCTTGGGCAGACCATCGACGGCCATGTACACCCATATGTGGTGTCCGGCTCCGTTGTAATCGATCCAGACGGTGTAATTTACCGTCATGTGAAGCGGCGCGAGGGTAATGTCGGAGAGCGAGACGACGTAGTCGGAGATGATGCTGCCGATGTTGAGGCCGATGTGGTTGTCATCGGGATCGTAGTCGTTCATCGAGGTGTCAAACTCGACGGCGACGAAGCTGCCTGAGGCAGTGGCCGAGTTTGAGATGGTATTGGTGAGACCGAGGAAGCCACCCTGGCTGCCCGGCGGAGGACCGTGGAGGGACGGGACGATGGCGAACGCAAGGCCGTCGCCTTGTACGTTGTCCCATCTATTGAGGTTCATGGTGAAGGAGGTGTTGAAGGACGCGTCGTGCTTCACCTCGTTGGAGTCGACGGCCCAGAGCGTGATGGGTGATCGGAGGAGGACAGACCCAGCTCTGCCCTTCATCCCGTCGCTGTCGGGAGTGAGCATGAGGGCTCCCATTTTTACACCTGCGTCCCCGAGAATCTCCAAGTTCCTTGGAGAATCACGGGGGAAGGAAGGGAAGCTGTAGGACATGATACCCTCCAGCTTATTCTCTTCACAGGGGCACGATGCCGCCATGGAGCATGGTACAGCTGCAGAGCACAGCAACACGGCCATGACGAAACATGGGAATACTTGTGTAGGTATCATCTTGCAGGAGCCAGGAGACTTGAACAGGACGGTGGCATGGCTATGATATAAGTGGGTTGAGATGAGATGCCCACTTGCAGCCAGAGAATAAGTGGATGAAATCCAACAATTATAGCAATTGGTTCATCCTATGCAAGAGGTTCATTGTCTAGTAATGAGCATTAAAATCTAATGATTATATAAGGTTG
This sequence comes from Triticum monococcum, assembly GCA_034509565.1. Classification (NCBI taxonomy): domain Eukaryota; kingdom Viridiplantae; phylum Streptophyta; class Magnoliopsida; order Poales; family Poaceae; genus Triticum; species Triticum monococcum. The sequence continues at coordinate 749,157,419 of CM067843.1, read as the reverse complement.
TGCAAGCTTTCAGTTAGGTCAACTGTATCCAATGAGACAATACTACTGTGCTGGTTGCACCAGTGTGTTGATTGTCCGGGAAAAAGTCCAATTGGATTTATTATATTCTTCCATCCAAGGCTTCCATTGAAAGCTTATCATGGTTTTCCTTTCGACCTTTCAGCATAGGATAGGTGTGAGGCATGTTACCACTTTGACAGAGCCATGTGTTTTTAATAAAAATTCGATATCCTCTCATACGTCCCACTGAGCATGACACATGACATTATGATATTGCTAGCCTAGACATGCCAATGTTATTGGCTCGCTGCAATAATGAACTGTGCAAATTTTCTTTAACATTTATGTGGAATACATGTTGGCCAAAGAGGCTCGTAATAATTGTTTGACGAGGTAATAAAATTAACTCTTTGATTCACAAGGCAAAGTTGATGTAACTGCATTGCAATTTCTAAGCTTCGACTTCGAAAGAAGTACACTTTCTCTACTAATGTAAAATTTGCAAATTTACAAATGCTTACGTGGAATATTTAAAATCCTACACGTATTACTGATGGAAAACCAAAACCACTATCCTATTTGTGTGTAAGCAAGGCCGGGAGCAAAATCTATAATAAAATTAAAATGTCTCTGCATAAAACCTTGCTAAGGCCAATGGCTGTAAAGTATCCTCATAGTCTGATTCTACACACTGATTTTGCAAACAGATTTAGAGGCTGGTTGTTCGACATGATAGGTCTTGATGGTTGCCCCACGATGATTGGTCTGAGGGGATGGTTTTAACACGTGGAGGATGGCACTGGTATTTGTTTATATGAGGTTTTGGTTCAAATATCTTGTTGCAACAAAAATAAAGATTTTTCAAGGTTTAGATGGATAGTATTTCCATATCTGGCATAGAAAAATACGAGCATTAATTATGTTTGTAAGAAAAATCGATAAATACATATATACGCCCTCCGTACCTAAATATAAGACAGTTTTGATATACATAGGAGTGCATTTAGTGTGGTGATACCCATACAGAAAAATACTTTACCCCTAGATGTCTAGTCAACTGTTATGGTCAATAACTTGCAAATTAAGGTAAATAAGAAGGAATAAACTAGGAGTGCACATGGCTAACTCAACTTAATTAGAAGTAACTTTTTTCTCCAGTCAATAGCTCAGACATCAACTGCAGTCCAATCAAATATCGTCTCGTCCATTTTATATTTGCACAAATCTTGCATTTAGATTGAATGGTTCTTAGTAGTGACTTGGTAATAGGTATTTTGTCAGCCATCTAAAAAATAGCACAAATAGAAAGAAAAAAATTATGTAGCATGCAATGGGTCGCCAGAAGCAATGAAATCTAGTGGGATGTTCACCTAGACTGAAATTAGACTTGGGACATATGAGATTACATGAAAGGAGGAGAAATGCTTCCTTAGATGCTCAAGTTCGACCGTGCATGTGTTTGGATTATGATACCTCAACTCCTTCATGCGAACAACGTCCTTGGCAACTTTGGTTTGGAGATCATAGTTAATGAGACAACACAACACCTCATCTTTGAACACGATGTCACCATCAAACACTGTAATGGGAGATAGAGACGCTAGACCACACGCCGTGGCATTGATTTTGTAGCACAGATCCCATCTCGGATTGTTGATGTCGTCGCACATCCACATCTCGATTGTGGCACCCACAGAAGCTACGACTAGTTCCCCGCGCAGTTCAACAAAACTTGTCATGATTTTATCAGACGTTGGGTGATAAGGAGGCAGCGGCGTGATCACGAATTCCTCATCCGCCAACCCGAAGCGAAGGAAACATAGCGCGACATCTTTGAAGATTTCATCTGATATTGTCCAGAGCAAGGATCCTTTGAAGAAGGTTGCCGTCCGTTGTGGCACGATAGGGTACTACGGTTGCACCGCCATCTCACGCCAATACCGGTCGACTCCGACGGTGAACACCTCCATCCCAGTCGTATAGCTGCCCCCGGTGACCGCGGAGCGGTAGAAGAAGCGGGCGACCTTGTGCGTGTTGGAGCGCGGATCATGCCCGAAACCAAACGCCTGGTGGCTGCCGGACAGGGCAGTAGAAGCACTTAGTCTCAGGCTTAGGACCAGACTTGGGCTTCTTCACTTGAGTAGCAACTTGCTTGTCGTTCTTCTTGAAGTTCCCCTTCTTCCTTTTGCCCTTTTCTTGAAACTAGTGGTCTTGTCTACCATCAACACTTGATGTTTTTCTTGATTTCTACCTTCGTCGATTTTAGCATCATGAAGAGCTTGGGAATCGTTTCTGTTATCCCTTGCATATTATAGTTCATCACGAAGTTCTACTAACTTGATGATGGTGACTAGAGAATTCTGTCAATCACTATTTTATCTGGAAGATTAACTCCCACTTGATTCAAGCGATTGTAGTACCCAGACAATCTGAGCACATGCTCACTAGTTGAGCGATTCTCCTCCATCTTTTAGCTATAGAACTTGTTGGAGATTTCATATCTCTCAACTCGGGTATTTGCTTGAAATATTAACTTCAACTCCTGGAACATCTCTTATGGTCCATGACGTTCGAAACGTCTTTGAAGTCCCGATTCTAAGCCGTTAAGCATGGTGCACTAAACTATCAAGTAGTCATCATATTGAGCTAGCCAGACGTTCATAACGTCTGCATCTGCTCCTGCAATAGGTCTGTCACCTAGCGGTGCATCAAGGACATAATTCTTCTGTGCAGCAATGAGGATAAACCTCAGACCACGGGTCCAATCCGCATCATTGCTACTAACATTTTTCAACACAATTTTCTCTAGGAACATATCAAAATAAACACAGGGAAGCAACAACGCGAGCTATTGATCTACAACATGATTTACAAAATACTACCAGGACTAAGTTCATGATAAATTTAAGTTCAATTAATCATATTACTTAAGAACTCCCACTTAGATAGACATCCCTCTAATCCTCTAAGTGATCACGTGATCCAAATCAACTAAACCATGTCCGATCATCACGTGAGATGGAGTAGTTTCATTGGTGAACATCACTATGTTGATCATATCTACTATATGATTCACGCTCGACCTTTCGGTCTCCGTGTTCCGAGGCCATATCTGTATATGCTTAGCTTGTCAAGTATAACCTGAGTATTCCGCGCGTGCAACTGTTTTGCACCCGTTGTATTTGAACATAGAGCCTATCACACCCGGTCATCACGTGGTGTCTCAGCACGAAGAACTTTCGCAACGGTGCATACTCAGGGAGAACACTTCTTGATAATTTAGTGAGAGATCATCTTATAATGCTACCGTCAATCAAAGCAAGATAAGATGCATAAAAGATAAACATCACATGCAATCAATATAAGTGATATGATATGGCCATCATCATCTTGTGCCTGTGATCTCCATCTCCGAAGCACCGTCATGATCACCATCGTCACCGGCGCGACACCTTGATCTCCATCGTAGCATCATTGTCGTCTAGCCAATCTTATACTTCCACGACTATCGCTACCGCTTAGTGATAAAGTAAAGCATTACAGCGCGATTGCATTGCATACAATAAAGCGACAACCATATGGCTCCTGCCAGTTGCCGATAACTCGGTTACAAAACATGATCATCTCATACAATAAAATTTAGCATCATGTCTTGACCATATCACATCACAACATGCCCTGCAAAAACAAGTTAGACGTCCTCTACTTTGTTTGTTGCAAGTTTTACGTGGCTGCTACGGGCTCAAGCAAGAACCAATCTTACCTACGCATCAAAACCACAACGATAGTTTGTCAAGTTGATGCCGTTTTAACCTTCGCAAGGACCGGGCGTAGCCACACTCGGTTCAACTAAAGTTGGAGAAACTGTCACCCGCAAGCCATCTATGTGCAAAGCACGTCGGGAGAACCGGTCTCGCGTAAGCGTACGCGTAATGTCGGTCCGGGCCGCTTCGTCCAACAATACCGCCGAACCAAAGTATGACATGTTGATAGGCAGTATGACTTATATCGCCCACAACTCACTTGTTTTCTACTCATGCACATAACATCAAACCATAAAACCTATGCTCGGATGCCACTATTGGGGAACGTAGTAATTTCAAAATTTTCCTATGCACACGCAAGATCATGGTGATGCACATCAACAAGAGGGGAGAGTGTTGTCTACGTACCCACGCAGACCGACTGCGGAAGCATTGACACAACGTAGTTGATGTAGTCGTACGTCTTCACGGCCCGACCGATCAAGCACCGAAACTACCGCACCTCCGAGTTCTAGCACACGTTCAGCTCGATGACGATCCCCGGACTCCGATCCAGCAAAATGTCGGGGAAGAGTTCCGTCAGCACAACAACGTGGTGACGATCTTGATGTACTACTGTCGCAGGGCTTCGCCTAAGCACTGCTACAATATTATCGAGGACTATGGTGGCAGGGGGCGCCGCACACGGCTAAGAATAAGATCACGTGGATCAACTTGTGTGTCTATGGGGTGCCCCCTGCCCCTGTATATAAAGGATGGACGAGGAGGAGGCCGGCCAAGGCTAGGTGCGGCCAGGATGTGGAGTCCTACTAGGACTCCAAGTCCTAGTAGGAGTCCACCAAGAGGGGAGGAAGGGAGAAGGAAGTGGAGGAGAAGGAAAGGTGGCCGAACCCCTTTTCCCTAGTCCAATTCGGACTAGAGGGGAGGGGGGGGGGGGCGCAGCAGGCCCTTTCTCCTCTTCCCATTAAACCCATCAAGGCCCAATACTTCTCCCGGCGAATTCCTGTAACTCTCTGGTACTCCGAAAAATACCCGAATCACTCGGAACCTTTCCGATGTCCGAATATAGTCGTCCAATATATCGATCTTTACGTCTCGACCATTTCGAGACTCCTCGTCATGTCCCCGATCTCATCCGGGACTCCGAACTCCTTTGGTACATCAAAACGCATAATATAACTGTCATCGGAACCTTAAGCGTGCGGACCCTACGGGTTCGAGAACAATGTAGACATGACCAAGACACGTCTCCGGTCAATAACCAATAGCGGGACTTGGATGCCCATATTGGCTCCTACATATTCTATGAAGATCTTTATCGGTCAGACCGCATAATAACATACGTTGTTCCCTTTGTCGTCGGTATGTTACTTGCCCGAGATTCGATCGTTGGTATCCAATACCTAGTTGAATCTCGTCACCGGCAAGTCTCTTTACTCGTTCCGTAATACATCATCCGGCAACTAACTCATTAGTTGCAATGCTTGCAAGGCTTAAGTGATGTGCATTACCGAGAGGGCTCAGAGATACCTCTCCGACGATCGGAGTGACAAATCCTAATCTCGAAATACGCCAACCCAACATATACCTTTGGAGACACCTGTAGAGCTCCTTTATAATCACCCATTTACGTTGTGACGTTTGGTAGCACACAAAGTGTTCCTCCGGCAAACGGGAGTTGCATAATCTCATAGTCATAGGAACATGTATAAGTCATGAAGAAAGCAATAGCCACATACTAAACGATCGGGTGCTAAGCTAATGGAATGGGTCATGTCAATCAGATCATTCAACTAATAATGTGATCCCGTTAATCAAATGACAACTCTTTGTCCATGGTTAGGAAACATAACCATCTTTGATTAACGAGCTAGTCAAGTAGAGGCATACTAGTGACAGTCTGTTTGTCTATGTATTCACACATGTATTATGTTTCCGGTTAATACAATTCTAGCATGAATAATAAACTTTTATCATGATATAAGGAAATAAACAATAACTTTATTATTGCCTCTAGGGCATATTTCCTTCATCTTTCTCTATGTATGATTAAAACTTCATACCCATAAGTATTGCGTGAGTGTTAGCAATTGTGAAAGACTAAATGATAGTTGAGTATGTGGACTTGCTGAAAAGCTCTTATATTGACTCTTTTCCAATGTTATGATAAATTGCAATTGCTTCGACGATTGAGATTATAGTTTGTTAGTTTTCAATGAAGTTTCTGATTCATACTTGAAATTGTGAATGAATTGTTACTCTAGCATAAGAAATCATATGACAATATATGTTGCTGTTCTAAGAATGATCATGCTGCCCTCATGTCCATATTTTATTTTATCGACACCTCTATCTCTAAACATGTGGACATATTTTTCGATATCGGCTGTTTGCTTGAGGACAAGCGAGGTCTAAGCTTGGGGGAGTTGATACGTCCATTTTGCATCATGCTTCTATATCGATATTTATTGCATTATGGGCTGTTATTACACATTATGTCACAATACTTATGCCTACTGTCTCTTATTTTACAAGGTTTACATGAAGAGGGAGAATGCTGGCAGCTGGAATTCCGGGCTGGAAAATGAGCAAATATTAGAGACCTAATCTGCACAACTCCAAAAGTCCTGAAACTTCATGGGAGCACGTTTCAGAATATATAAAATATATTGGGTGAAAAAGTACCAGAGGGGGGCCACCCACCGTCCACGAGGGTGGGGCGCGCGCCCCCCTGCCTCGTGGGCCCCCTAGCAGCCCTCTGACGCCCATCTTTGGCTATATGGAGTCTTTCGTCGAGGAAAAAAATCATAAGCTATCTCACGGGACAAAACTCCGCCGCCACGAGGCGGAACCAATCTAGGGCTCCAGCGAAGCTGTTCTGCCGGGGAAACTTCCCTCCAGGAGGGGGAAATTATCACCATCGTCATCACCAACGATCCTGTCATCGGGAGGGGGTCAATCTCCTTCAACATCTTCACCAGCACCATCTCATCTCAAACCCTAGTTCATCTCTTGTATCCAATCTTTGTCCCAAAGCTTCAGATTGATACATGTGGGTTGCTAGTAGTGTTGATTACTCCTTGTAGTTGATGCTATTTGGTTTATTCGGTGGAAGATCATACGTTCAGATCCATTATGCATATTAATATCCCTCTGATTATGAACATGAATATGATATGTGAGTAGTTACGTTTGTTCATGAGGACATGAGAGAAGTCTTGCTATAAGTAGTCATGTGAATTTGGTATTTGTTCGATATTTTGATGAGATGTATGTTGTCTCTCCTCTAGTGGTGCCATGTAAACGTCGACTACATGACACTTCACCATTGTTTGGGCCTAAAGGAAGACATTGGGAATTAATAAGTAGATGATGGGTTGCTAGAGTGACAGAAGCTTAAACCCTAGTTTATGCGTTGCTTCGTAAGGGGCTGATTTGGATCCATATGTTTCGTGCTATGGTTAGGTTTACCTTAATACTTCTGTTGTAGTTGCGGATGCTTGCAATAGGGGTTAATCATAAATGGGATGCTTGTCCAAGGAAGGGCAGTACTCAAGCACCGGTCCACCCACATATCAAATTATCAAAGTACCGAACGCGAATCATATGAGCGTGATGAAAACTAGCTTGACGATAATTCACATGTGTCCTTGGGAGCGCTTTCCTTTATATAAGAGTGTATCCAGGCTTGTTCTTTGCTACAAATTGGGCCATCTTGCTGCACCTTATTTACTTTTATTACTTGTTACCCGTTACAAATTACCTTATCACAAAACTATCTGTTACCAATAATTTGAGTGCTTGCAGAAAATACATTGCTGAAAACCGCTTATCATTTCCTTCTGCTCCTCCTTGGGTTCGACACTCTTACTTATCGAAAAGGCTACGATAGATCCCCTACACTTGTGGGTCATCAACCCTGATGAAGCTTCTTTGGCCGAACATGAGGGCTCACCCGACCGGATCAATTCCGATCTAGACATCTAGTGGCGCCAAGCACCAAAACTTAAGATCTCTAAGAGGAAGACCAGAACCCGTCCATGTCCAGATAGAGGAGGCCCGCGTGAAGTCGGTCGAACTTTTGAAGAACGAAGAACAACAGGGTCAACCACCGCGGGAATCCTCTGGGTCCCGACAAGGCCGGATCTGGGCAGTGCGCCCCCCGACCGCCGCTGCCAACCAAGGCGAGAGTCGCCGGTGCGACCACTCCTCCACGACCAGGACGAAGACGAAGACCGGTCGTCTCCGATCTCCGCGCAGCGCCGCCACGCCGCCACGCCCTAGCCCAGCGCCGCGCCCCACCCTAGCCCAGCGCCGGACTCCACCTGGAACTGGGCTGCGCCGAGCTCCCATACGCGGAGAGGACATAGCCCCCCCCCCCCCCCCCCCCGCCGCCAGCACCCGCGAGGCTTTGCCCGGCAGCACGGATCGGCGGCAGCGAGTGGAGGGGATGGCGGCAGGGGACTCTGCTCCGGCGGCAACTGGTTAATCTCCCGTGACGCGTATGCGGGGAGCATCGCGGGAGCGATCCCTTTTTTGTGGACGCCTTACACAAAACTATGATGGTCACTAGATGATGGCAAATAACATAGAGGTTTTGAAGATCCGAGGTCCCTCCCACCTCTCAGCTCCAAGAGGACAGCCGGAGGCGAGGGGACCTAAATTTCTTAGATGGCTACGGCGGAGGCGGCACGAGAAACCCTACAGATACATCAAAGGTTTGTCAAATACATTGATTTTCTAATAGTACCAGGCAACAACGAAGCCCACCATGTGACACATGTGGTAAGCAATCCAAACTATTCAGAAAAAAAGCAACATCGAAGCCCAGCCAGGGTTGTTCGGTTATATCCAGGTTACCTGGGTAGTACTCTCAATTCATCTGAACTTTCACAAAATATTTTTCCGGTTGAATTGCACGGTTTTATTCCAAATTTTGCAGAAAACCTCTCAATTAATTTGATTTGTACCGGTCTAGTTGCAGAACGGTCCGTGGAGCTTAAAAAACCGACACAAACAGTAAAGTTCATTTTAAACCTTATACTCATAGAGCCCGTCGGAAATCGAACCCTAACACCTGAATCCCTGAAATTGATACCCTGACCTTTCTGATTCCGATCAATATGAACCATGCACTGATCCTAAACCTGTTTGTTGCACGAAAATAGGCAATTCTGACCGGGATTACTAGGTTCTCTCACCGACTCAAGGGCCCTACATGTCATATGTTTCTTTCTCGGTATTGTTGCTTCGAGCTGCCCGATCGACTATGCTTACCTCGTTGCAAGCACCTGCAGCAGCTAGCATGGTATGCCCCAACGTTCCCCAGGTGTCTTTCCGCCGGTCGCCGGCAAGGGGTGCGCCGGTCCCATGTCACCTGCAGGTAGTGCCGCCGGCCGTTGCCGCATGTTGAAGACCCTGAAGCGACGCAGATCGATTAAAGTTAGAAGGCATGTAAATTTCTACATACATACGTGAGCTAACTCAGAATACATTGTACATCCACCTGCGTGCCTGCTTAAAGCCCGCTTCTATGTGTTCAAAAACAAGCCAGCTTCTACGTATGTGAAACTATGAAAGTACGCCGTTGAAGGAAAAGCATCGGATGAGTCAGCTCCTCGTCTTGCCGTGGTCCGACGGCATGCCGGCGCCGGCTTCGCCTACCGGCGGGAATACGCTAGCTAGACACGTCTCCAGGCAGTATATGAGTACCTTGGTCGCCATGTTCATGGCGCGCTGCACCACATAGTAGCCAGCGATGTGGTTGCCCAAATGCCGAGGGAACTTGAGCACGCAGTCGAGCAAGCGGGATCATGTGTGTGTTCTACGTGCACACAACATCGTGCATCTCCTGTCGGTCATCGTTGTGACGGAGCTCCCTGGCACGCGGGTCCGTCACGTCGACCTGGAAGCTCGCGTCGCGCTGCTCTACCATTTCCTGGATGGGCAAACACTGTTCCACAAAGTCGACGTGAGCGTTGCTCTACCATTTCCTGGATGGGCAAACACCATTCCGCCACCTCCACTCCGTGCGCGCCATCGCGTGCCGCCCTCCCAGCTCCCGTTCCTTTTTGACGAGTGATGACTCGCGCGCACTGATGACATCGTGCTCTACATGAAGGGCACCTCCATAGATTCCCCGCGTGGGGCATGCAAACCGGAAACGCCCACACCCGACGCCCTTCATCTGCGCTGCCCAGCCTCCTGCTTCTCCGCGGCGCTGATTTCAGAAGAGATGATTGAGGATAGAAGGTGGATATGACATGTGGGACAGAGATGTCAGTGAGAACAGACTATGATCTCAGACGGGATTGATATTTTCCCGGGTTGATGTTGACCGAGATTAGAGAGGTTAGGGTACAGATTTTAGGGATTCAGATATGAAGGTTCAATTCCAACAAAGCCTACCAGTTTAAGGTTTAAAACAGACTTTACTCTTCTTTAACCATGCACGGCCCCTCACAGCATTTGCCCGAATGTGGCTGGTGGACTGTCACGTTACGTCGGACGACTTTGAGGAATTAACAATTTACCAAGCGCCACCTGCAGAGCAGGGCCAAACCGACCAGTTGATTAAGCGGCGTGTTAGGTGGGGTGCCATCCGTGACTGCTCTGCTCTGCCGGCCACCTACCGCGATCCCCTCCGCAGCTGCTCTCCCGGTCTTGGATCTCGCCGGTCGCCACACCGTGCTTGCCAGCAGAAGAGAAGCGATCGAGGCGCCATGGCCGAGGCGGCGGCGGCGGCGGCGGCGAGCACAAGAAAGCTGTACGGGTACGAGCTGTCGTCCAACTCGGTGCGCATCGCGGCGCTGCTCAACGAGAAGGGGCTCGACTACGAGCTCGTCGTCGTCGACGACACCAAGTCGCAGGAGTTCCTCGCCATCAACGTACGTACGCCCCCGAGCTACTGATCAACTGATGCAATCGCTTACTAATTTACTTCGTTTGCGTGCGTCGTGCAGCCGTTGGGCCAGGTCCCGGCGTTCCAGGACGGCAACGACATCATCTTCGGTACGCCCAAGAAATTCAATCTTTCAGACTCGCCGGAGTTAGTTGCCAACATTTTGGGCTAACCAACCGCACGAATTTGCTCGGACTTGGCTTGGGGATCGCCTGCAGAGTCGCGCGCCATAAGCCGGTACATCGCGGCCAAGTACCGGTCCTCGGGCACGGACCTGCTGCCGGCGGCGCCGTCGGCGAAGCTGGAGGCGTGGCTGGAGGTGGAGTCGCACCACTTCTACCCGGCCGTGGCCGACCTGGTGTACGAGCTCCGCGTCAGTCCCCGGCTCCCCGGCGGCGCGGCGCCCGACCCGGCCGTGGTTGACGCGCTCGCCCGCAAGGTGGCCGACGTGCTCGACGTCTACGACGCGCACCTCGCCGCCGGAAACAGGTACCTCGCCGGCGATCAGTTCACGCTCGCCGACGTGAACCACATGGCGCAGCTATTCGTCATGAGCCGGACGCCCCGGGCGGCGGAACTGGTCGCGGCCAGGTCGAACGTGCAGGCGTGGTGGGACGAGATCTCCGCCCGCCCCGCCTGGAAGAAGACCGTCGCCGCGCTCCCCCTCCCGCCGGCTTGACGGACGCGCCGGTACAGGCACCGCTGCCCGGGCGTGGAATAAAAGGGTGATGTTTTGTTTTTAGCAGGAGCAAATTATCAAATTCACCAGGAATGTTGTTGATGTAAGTGACATACTGATCTGGATGAGCTGAGTGAATTGCCCGAAACCACTGATAGCGAAAACACTAAGACGCCGATAAGTGCCACACGTATAAATGTTAGGGAGTCCGTCCATACATTTTGTGTGGTGTATAAAAGGAACAGCCCACACACCTACGTGTGGGCAAAACAATTAGCGTCCACACACCTCTTTTTTCCCCTCTTAATCCCTTTCACACGCGTGCGTGTGGGCAAAGTTGATAAGGCCCACACGTTCGTATGTCAGGCCTCATACCTCTTGGTCCCGCACGCCACACGTGACGGTCACCGCGCGCCTGCAGTTGCCATGGTCCAGACCCTCGTCCATGTTCGTTTAACTGCAGTTGCCATGTTGGACAACTGCAGTTGCCATGTATGATTTAATCTAATGTAGTTGCCATGATTTCATAACTTTAGGAGTTGCCACATACTAACACTAGGCAGTTGAGAGAGTTGCCATGTGCTCACAAGCATGCTAGGGTAGTTGCCATGTAAAAAGGAAAAGTTGCCATCTGCTTACGTGCACGTTAGGGCAGTTGCCATGTACATGCACGTTAGGGCAGTTGCCATGTACCATGCAAAAACATATGGCAATTCGGTAAAAGAGAGTTGTCATCTGCTTACGTGCACACTAGGCAGTTGCCGTGTACCCTGCAAAACACATGGCAAACTCAGATAAAAAAGGAGAGCTGCCACCTGCTTATAAAGCACACTAGGGGCAGTTGCCATGTGCACTGCAAAACACATGACAACTAGCAGCTTGGGTGTGGGAGAGGAGACAGGCGTGTGGGCGAGATGACAAATGCCCACACACTAGCCCTTGTGTGTGCGTGCAAAGTGGCGTGTGGGCGAACTGCTGAACGCCCACACACCAGCCCCTCCTGTGTGGTGAAACGACCGTGTGGGCGACCGGCTGAACGCCCACACACCAGGCCAGTCCTACGTGGCACTAGAAACATGCCAAGGTTCGTGCGCTTACGAACGGACGTGGATCCACACGTGTGGGCGAGATGCAAACGCCCACACGTGTGGACGTTAACATTTCCGAAACACTAACGGATCGCTTTAGGCATTTTGACCTCCCTTATAAATATATGGACCCGCGTTTGGTCTAATATTAGAAACTAGTCCCTAAAATTTTACGTAGCCACTCCTCAATCACAAAGCAAAAAAAAGTAATTAGCCCCATGTGCACAGAACCCCAGCAGAGCACCGGTGGGCTCTTGTCGCCGGCTTGGGGCGGTGGATCGACCTCGCCGGCATTGTGGTTGAGCACCAGGCGAGGTTGACGAGAACTATGTCTACCCGCGCGCCGTGACCGGCTGGCGGCTAGCCGCAACGCCCGCAGTGAAGGCGAGCAGGTCACCACGACGAGCAGGTCCGCGCGTGGCCATTGCGCTGCTGCCGTCCTTGCTCGAGCACCACGGCTGCACCTGCAGAGAAGGCTGACGACGGTCTGGTGGCTCGGCGCCCACCGGCTCTAGTATGCTCTCGCGACACCACGACGCCGCGCAGCTTTTACTCTCAGCCACTGTGGAGGACGTGACTTGCTCAAGCACCACGGCAGAGGACGTGGCCAGACCAACACGCCCTTCCGTCCTTCTTCCTGATGACCACGATGGCGAGGACGTGAGACGTGCAGCTCGTCTCACGCTGGGAAGGGGCATCGACGCGCGGTGTCCGAGGTCCTTGAGGCCAGCGAGCATGCCGGAGCATCATATCCGCCGCGAGGGAGAGAGAGAGATAGAGAGAGCAGGGCATCCAAGAAGCTGGCAGGAGAAGGGTGTTGGTTTGCAGGAGAAACAGATCCCGATCTACATCAGGGAGGGAGAGAGATCTTTTTTTAGAAAGGGGAGGAGTTTTTGTCAAAAAGACCTTGTCTAATGCCATTACCACGAACCGTTACCCCACGTCAGCACAGAGAGGGCGCCATCTTTCATAACTGTCATAAAAAACAAAGCCGTCAACTAGTGTTTTTTTTTTGCAAAAGATTAGGCCGAGGATCCGTAAATTCATAAATCGTGTTTTGCAAACCTATGCATCAATTTGGTGGTTTTCTACAATTCATTCGGTCTATCAACAAATAACTCAAATCCTTTGTTTGCTAACGCCGTGTGATGACTTCTTAGGGTTCAGGCCAAATAAACTATTATGTTTCTTGCATTATTATGTCTGTAAAATTCATCTGGAATTCCTATACGCGCTATCTCAGAGTGATTGGTTGACAAGGTAACCGAAATGTGCCCACTATTAGTGGGCAACTTTATATTAGCAATCAGTGTAGACGTACATTTTCCTTTGGGCGACGACGGTACCGGTTGGGCGACGGCTTTGCAGCTATCAGACAGGTTCCACCGAACATTTCCTGTGCTTTTGTTAATCTTCATGCTGCAACTATCTTTTCAAGAATGAATTGAGCAATTAGGTACACCTAAGTTATCAACCCATGCATTCACATGGGCTACAAATACTACAAATATTTTTACGAACTTAGTTTACTATGTTTTTGATAATTTTGTGGAATATTGGATCTACCTGGGTGGCAAAAGAAATTATGAAAATGGAATTGTGTGGGCACAAGGATCTCACCGATGAAACTCGCAACAAAAATAAAGACAATTTACCCAAGGTCAGGCCCCCAGGATGGGTTACAAGCCTACTTGTTATGAAAACCAATACAAACCTTGGAGCTTTTCTTTTCATGAAACATTCGAACCATGCATGATACTAGAAGCAACCAAACCACCGGTCTTCGAAGTAGAGTCAAATCAAACCACTAATTGCAAATACTTTGGTACATGAAAGTCTCCCAAATTTACTCGATGTGGAGCAACAATAGTTATGGTTTTCTATCCCTCCTTTTAAGTTTGACCTATCACAAGATTTACTACAACAATCAACTTACACGACTACATATAATACTCCTCAACTGATCCAGATGTATTGGAATGCCCAACCCGAGCCTTGCGCCTATTCACCTCTGATGGTACGCTCGGCCCTACGGCTTCACTGCTAGACATGTCCTTCCAGTTGAGGCTGCTCGTTGCCATCATGTCGTCAAATTCCACAGGGATCCCGCCTTCAGGTGGCCAAACGAATGTCGGTTTCACAAGCGGTACTTCTGGCGGCGGCACTGATTTGGCTAGGACTTGCACTACCTCGGCCATGCTCGGTCGGTCAGACGAGTTCGGATTACTACATGCCAGTCCAAGAAGCAACAAGCGAGTGGCATCATCCGGATTGAACTCTTGCATGGAAGTCACTTTGTCATCGACCGCTTCGAGCAACCTTCTCTCCCGGTGAACCCACCATACCCACTCAGTAAGCGGTTGAAGCGTCTCATGGTCATGGTTGCTGGCAAGTGCTCGTTCTCCGGTGACAATCTCAAGGACTAGCACCCCAAAGGCATACACGTCAGTCTTGCGAGTGGCCTTGTGACAAATTGAGTACTCTGGCGCAATGAAGCCCCAGGTGCCAGCCACACCCACATCCGTGTAGGAGTTCTTGTTCAAGGTGACGATGCGGGCAAGGCCGAAGTCACCTAGGCGACCACGGAAGGAAGAGTCAAGCATGATGTTGCTTGCTTTTATGTCGCGGTGGAGCACCATGTGATCGTGCTCATGATGCACGTAGTGGAGCCCTGCGGCTACATCAATGATGATGTCATAGCGGGTTTTCCATCCTAGGATGCACCGCTGGAGCCGAGGGTTTTCCTCAAAGAGGTATTGGTCCACGCTACCATTGGGCATATACTCATAGATAAGAAGGAGCTCCCCTTTCTCGTAACTCCAACCTGGAATATCACATTGGCAACCAGACAAGTAATGTTAAATTATGTGAAGGCCTAGTTAATGGACAACATGGCTACACATGGGTCCAAAAGATAATATCAGTCAACATATCGTATGGGCCTTAGAATCTGCATGTCTTTGGTTTCTTCTCAGTCAGATCTATGTATGCCAACTTGGTCAACGAGGGTCATGTTTTTCCCAGGAAAAACATTTGGATACCCAAAGTTTCGATAAAAATCCAAAAACAATATTTGTAAGGGAGTGGTCTTAAAGGAAGAAGCTTTTATAAGCGCGGATGGCAAGGAAGTAAGAATGAAAGTTATTGTGAAAAAACCTGAACAATACACCACTTGTTCTGTTATGTCCTTATGCCACTCTTGTCTGGTGCACTATTCATGATGAATGTAGTTTACCATTACCTAGGAGCATCATGAATAGATGGGATGAAGCCAAATGTTAGGGGTTCAAATCCCGATGCAGTTAAGCTGTACATGTTGCGTGATTTAGAATCGTCACCATGAGTTTATTTTTAGTTGAGTTGATGCTTTCAAATTCTTGTAGGTTATCTACAAGGCTACACATTGGATCTGTATGGATATGGTAGCATGTTCTTTGTTCAACCAATATGGGTCACGCTCTACTAATAGGATTAGGCTCGGGTTTCCGCTGTCTATCGCGTATCACTTACTTGCACTACGAGTAGCATGAAGGCATCATGCCATATCTATTGTGTATGGGTTGTCTTAGCTCACAAGTATTCGATTTGTATGATTCTTCATTAGACTTGCCAGTGTGAAATGAAAGATGTTTGTGTGCATCAATAGATGCAGAGCCGGAGATTTTCCCTCTTTTTATCAACTAAATGCCTAGTGTAATAAATAAACGGCACCTTCTAAAATATGATTATTACTTTCTCTAGGAGACTGATGTGTGTCGTATCCTTGTCAGTTTTTGTAGAATTTTATTGGAAATTATAACTTTAACATTTTTTAAGCGAAGTACAAGGCCAGCGAGTAGTTTGGAAAGTCTCATGTACACAACATGTGGCCAATACATTTTTTTGGACACCAGATTATGATTTTTTACACCACTTCACGTTTTTATAATGTAAAAACTTTTCCGATAAGGAATGTATATGAATATTAAGAACACAGAAATTACATCTGGCCTCTACAAAAATGCAAATCAAGAGCAAGCTAAGTATGCACACAACCGAATATATGATCATTTTGACAAACAAGGTTTTGCATACGTATATGTTCTAAAATGTTCTGTTTACAATGCATTTAGTTCCTTTTGAAAGGCACAAGTATGTGATCCAATTATGTGGCATAAGTGGGCCCTTGTCACTAATATAGTATGCCACTTTTTGACATCATACATTTGCAATATGAATAAAAACTATGGGTCCATCACTTTTTTGTTGTTGTTTCTCAGTAGTCACATGCTATCTAAAAAAAAGGGAAAACCACTGATATGCATGTACTCAAAGACAGAAAAATGGATGTTAAGGCAACCCCGTAAATTGTACCTTAGTCAGTTAGGTATTGCAAAAAAAACATTTCAGAGAAAAAGATATTGCGAAACAAAAAAAGTATGGTAAATTTTGTGGTTGATCTATCCCCAATGACTTTTTTATTTGCCATCATTTGAGTTACTAGAAACATTGCAAAGTAAGTTGAACCGCGGTCATTCAATTATACAAATCAGTCTTACCTATTTGTGACCTAAAGATTGCATTTTCCATAAGAAGAAGTTGCTTCATATAAGGTGGAAAATCTACAAAGTCCATGTGTTGTTCAATTATGAAATTATGAAATTAACTTATTCAGTGTTTGGAATTCTCCAATACAAGCATTATGTCATTTCTCCTATGAACACATTATTTCACTAGTGTAAATGTTCAAAAAAACTAAATCATTGCCATTCGTGATGAAGGGCATCTCCAACCCCATACAAACTCCCAAAATAAGTGGTTATACGGAGTGCGTGAATATATTTTTTTATTGAGAGGGGGGGGGGGGGGTGATGGTTGGGGGCTTCTTTAGTACACCCCCAATAATCTGTTTTCATCCTTTCCTCTTTAAACTACCAAACAAATGACGACCGGGGCGATGGCGAGCCTTCCTAAAATTTTCATCGAATGGCTGTTGCAGCTATTTTTTTGGCCTAACTCCCTCAATATCATTTTTATATTATAAAAAAGAGATTTGTTGGAGATGCTCCAATGGCAATTAGCCTCTTGGACCAGCTACTGTATAGAAACTAATAAACTAAAACTGAGTCTATCAATGGCCAGTTTGTCTATAAAGTAACTATGATCACCTTGTGTGACTTTTTTGCCTTGCCATAAATTATACAGTAAGTTCTAGCGTACTTCGAGTAAGAAAAGTGAACTCATATATTTGTTTTCTCTTGTATGATACTCCCTCCTTTCCGGTTTATAGGGCTTATCTCAAAATTTCAGTTTTTCCATTTTATAAGGCTCAATTTGGTTATTCCCCATCAGATGTTCAGACTTCAAGGTGCATTAAATCATTGCATGCAAGTATTAAGAGAAAACTGACCAATGCATGCACTTTATGCATGCATGCATTGCAATTAATGCATTCGTAAATATAATTTTTTGAGGAAAACAAGAGCATTAATTGGGTGCTTTTGCAAACTACAAAAAATATTCCACCACTTATCATCTACCTTCGTTGGTGAGATTTTTGAATTGAGCCTTATAAACCGGAAAGGAGGGAGTAGAGAGGTTGTAACAAGTTAATTTGAATCACGTCACATTGAGAGAACGACATTTCATGTCAACTATGTATTATGCTATCCGGGAGTATTATTGTTGTGACATAGACCTAACTTTATATAACTAAGGTGATTTCCATAGACAACCTCAACATTCAACCATGCATGGAAAAGGTCCAACTTAAAATATAAACTATGCATGAAAAAAGGCCCAAATGTTTTAATTATATTACCTACTTGTATTCAATAAATATTTTATAATTATAGAATAGTTATATGTATTCTCCTGAATTTCTTATAATGTTAGTTCAAATATTTATGTCCATATTTTTTTTGGGTGAATATGTATGCCGGCCCATATAACTAAATATTATTTATGTCCATACATGGAAATATTTATGTCCATATTACTAAATATTATTTAAAATAATCTGCAAAGAAATTCTAACAGCAATACGGGGTATATCATCTAAATCAGCTACAATCCATATGAATCGGAGGGAGTAGTAAAATTTAATGTGGCGACGGAGTGTAAGACATACCAACGAGCGGCACGACATTTCGGTGGCGCAGCCGGTTGATCACGTCGACCTCTACGAGGAAGTCGTCGTAGCAGCGGTCTCGATTGCGCGTGAACTTCTTCACCGCCACCTCCACGACCTGGCATGTCTTGTCTGACTGGAGCCGGAGCGTTCCCCTGTAAACTGCGCCAAACCCGCCTTTGCCTAGCTTCCTTGCCTCGTCGTAGTTGTTCATGGCCTTCCTGATCATGGCGTACTTGAACTCCTTGGGCGTGCCCGGAAGCCGCCGAATGGCCTCCGACAGCTTCAACTCCATCTTCAGGGCTTTATACCTCAAGTAGAAGTAGAAGACCGCGACAGATATTATGACGGCGGTGGCGGCCGCTGACCCAAGAACCGCGGACAGTATCACCTTCCGTTTTCGAAGGGCTCCGTAGTCGGGAAGCTTTCCGACTGTCAGGTTCCACCTCAGGATCCGGTGGAGCTCGATGCCTTCCCCGGTCGATGCAGTGAAACCAATGAACACTTGGTGGGGGATGTGGTTGCTCAGGGTGAGAGGCACGTCAAGGTAGGCCTTGTCAGGCTTGGGCAGACCATCGACGGCCATGTACACCCATATGTGGTGTCCGGCTCCGTTGTAATCGATCCAGACGGTGTAATTTACCGTCATGTGAAGCGGCGCGAGGGTAATGTCGGAGAGCGAGACGACGTAGTCGGAGATGATGCTGCCGATGTTGAGGCCGATGTGGTTGTCATCGGGATCGTAGTCGTTCATCGAGGTGTCAAACTCGACGGCGACGAAGCTGCCTGAGGCAGTGGCCGAGTTTGAGATGGTATTGGTGAGACCGAGGAAGCCACCCTGGCTGCCCGGCGGAGGACCGTGGAGGGACGGGACGATGGCGAACGCAAGGCCGTCGCCTTGTACGTTGTCCCATCTATTGAGGTTCATGGTGAAGGAGGTGTTGAAGGACGCGTCGTGCTTCACCTCGTTGGAGTCGACGGCCCAGAGCGTGATGGGTGATCGGAGGAGGACAGACCCAGCTCTGCCCTTCATCCCGTCGCTGTCGGGAGTGAGCATGAGGGCTCCCATTTTTACACCTGCGTCCCCGAGAATCTCCAAGTTCCTTGGAGAATCACGGGGGAAGGAAGGGAAGCTGTAGGACATGATACCCTCCAGCTTATTCTCTTCACAGGGGCACGATGCCGCCATGGAGCATGGTACAGCTGCAGAGCACAGCAACACGGCCATGACGAAACATGGGAATACTTGTGTAGGTATCATCTTGCAGGAGCCAGGAGACTTGAACAGGACGGTGGCATGGCTATGATATAAGTGGGTTGAGATGAGATGCCCACTTGCAGCCAGAGAATAAGTGGATGAAATCCAACAATTATAGCAATTGGTTCATCCTATGCAAGAGGTTCATTGTCTAGTAATGAGCATTAAAATCTAATGATTATATAAGGTTGTGCAAGCTTTCAGTTAGGTCAACTGTATCCAATGAGACAATACTACTGTGCTGGTTGCACCAGTGTGTTGATTGTCCGGGAAAAAGTCCAATTGGATTTATTATATTCTTCCATCCAAGGCTTCCATTGAAAGCTTATCATGGTTTTCCTTTCGACCTTTCAGCATAGGATAGGTGTGAGGCATGTTACCACTTTGACAGAGCCATGTGTTTTTAATAAAAATTCGATATCCTCTCATACGTCCCACTGAGCATGACACATGACATTATGATATTGCTAGCCTAGACATGCCAATGTTATTGGCTCGCTGCAATAATGAACTGTGCAAATTTTCTTTAACATTTATGTGGAATACATGTTGGCCAAAGAGGCTCGTAATAATTGTTTGACGAGGTAATAAAATTAACTCTTTGATTCACAAGGCAAAGTTGATGTAACTGCATTGCAATTTCTAAGCTTCGACTTCGAAAGAAGTACACTTTCTCTACTAATGTAAAATTTGCAAATTTACAAATGCTTACGTGGAATATTTAAAATCCTACACGTATTACTGATGGAAAACCAAAACC
Source organism: Triticum monococcum (assembly GCA_034509565.1). Lineage (NCBI taxonomy): Eukaryota > Viridiplantae > Streptophyta > Magnoliopsida > Poales > Poaceae > Triticum > Triticum monococcum. Next base: position 749,136,860 of record CM067843.1, on the reverse strand, counting down.
ACTATCCTATTTGTGTGTAAGCAAGGCCGGGAGCAAAATCTATAATAAAATTAAAATGTCTCTGCATAAAACCTTGCTAAGGCCAATGGCTGTAAAGTATCCTCATAGTCTGATTCTACACACTGATTTTGCAAACAGATTTAGAGGCTGGTTGTTCGACATGATAGGTCTTGATGGTTGCCCCACGATGATTGGTCTGAGGGGATGGTTTTAACACGTGGAGGATGGCACTGGTATTTGTTTATATGAGGTTTTGGTTCAAATATCTTGTTGCAACAAAAATAAAGATTTTTCAAGGTTTAGATGGATAGTATTTCCATATCTGGCATAGAAAAATACGAGCATTAATTATGTTTGTAAGAAAAATCGATAAATACATATATACGCCCTCCGTACCTAAATATAAGACAGTTTTGATATACATAGGAGTGCATTTAGTGTGGTGATACCCATACAGAAAAATACTTTACCCCTAGATGTCTAGTCAACTGTTATGGTCAATAACTTGCAAATTAAGGTAAATAAGAAGGAATAAACTAGGAGTGCACATGGCTAACTCAACTTAATTAGAAGTAACTTTTTTCTCCAGTCAATAGCTCAGACATCAACTGCAGTCCAATCAAATATCGTCTCGTCCATTTTATATTTGCACAAATCTTGCATTTAGATTGAATGGTTCTTAGTAGTGACTTGGTAATAGGTATTTTGTCAGCCATCTAAAAAATAGCACAAATAGAAAGAAAAAAATTATGTAGCATGCAATGGGTCGCCAGAAGCAATGAAATCTAGTGGGATGTTCACCTAGACTGAAATTAGACTTGGGACATATGAGATTACATGAAAGGAGGAGAAATGCTTCCTTAGATGCTCAAGTTCGACCGTGCATGTGTTTGGATTATGATACCTCAACTCCTTCATGCGAACAACGTCCTTGGCAACTTTGGTTTGGAGATCATAGTTAATGAGACAACACAACACCTCATCTTTGAACACGATGTCACCATCAAACACTGTAATGGGAGATAGAGACGCTAGACCACACGCCGTGGCATTGATTTTGTAGCACAGATCCCATCTCGGATTGTTGATGTCGTCGCACATCCACATCTCGATTGTGGCACCCACAGAAGCTACGACTAGTTCCCCGCGCAGTTCAACAAAACTTGTCATGATTTTATCAGACGTTGGGTGATAAGGAGGCAGCGGCGTGATCACGAATTCCTCATCCGCCAACCCGAAGCGAAGGAAACATAGCGCGACATCTTTGAAGATTTCATCTGATATTGTCCAGAGCAAGGATCCTTTGAAGAAGGTTGCCGTCCGTTGTGGCACGATAGGGTACTACGGTTGCACCGCCATCTCACGCCAATACCGGTCGACTCCGACGGTGAACACCTCCATCCCAGTCGTATAGCTGCCCCCGGTGACCGCGGAGCGGTAGAAGAAGCGGGCGACCTTGTGCGTGTTGGAGCGCGGATCATGCCCGAAACCAAACGCCTGGTGGCTGCCGGACAGGGCAGTAGAAGCACTTAGTCTCAGGCTTAGGACCAGACTTGGGCTTCTTCACTTGAGTAGCAACTTGCTTGTCGTTCTTCTTGAAGTTCCCCTTCTTCCTTTTGCCCTTTTCTTGAAACTAGTGGTCTTGTCTACCATCAACACTTGATGTTTTTCTTGATTTCTACCTTCGTCGATTTTAGCATCATGAAGAGCTTGGGAATCGTTTCTGTTATCCCTTGCATATTATAGTTCATCACGAAGTTCTACTAACTTGATGATGGTGACTAGAGAATTCTGTCAATCACTATTTTATCTGGAAGATTAACTCCCACTTGATTCAAGCGATTGTAGTACCCAGACAATCTGAGCACATGCTCACTAGTTGAGCGATTCTCCTCCATCTTTTAGCTATAGAACTTGTTGGAGATTTCATATCTCTCAACTCGGGTATTTGCTTGAAATATTAACTTCAACTCCTGGAACATCTCTTATGGTCCATGACGTTCGAAACGTCTTTGAAGTCCCGATTCTAAGCCGTTAAGCATGGTGCACTAAACTATCAAGTAGTCATCATATTGAGCTAGCCAGACGTTCATAACGTCTGCATCTGCTCCTGCAATAGGTCTGTCACCTAGCGGTGCATCAAGGACATAATTCTTCTGTGCAGCAATGAGGATAAACCTCAGACCACGGGTCCAATCCGCATCATTGCTACTAACATTTTTCAACACAATTTTCTCTAGGAACATATCAAAATAAACACAGGGAAGCAACAACGCGAGCTATTGATCTACAACATGATTTACAAAATACTACCAGGACTAAGTTCATGATAAATTTAAGTTCAATTAATCATATTACTTAAGAACTCCCACTTAGATAGACATCCCTCTAATCCTCTAAGTGATCACGTGATCCAAATCAACTAAACCATGTCCGATCATCACGTGAGATGGAGTAGTTTCATTGGTGAACATCACTATGTTGATCATATCTACTATATGATTCACGCTCGACCTTTCGGTCTCCGTGTTCCGAGGCCATATCTGTATATGCTTAGCTTGTCAAGTATAACCTGAGTATTCCGCGCGTGCAACTGTTTTGCACCCGTTGTATTTGAACATAGAGCCTATCACACCCGGTCATCACGTGGTGTCTCAGCACGAAGAACTTTCGCAACGGTGCATACTCAGGGAGAACACTTCTTGATAATTTAGTGAGAGATCATCTTATAATGCTACCGTCAATCAAAGCAAGATAAGATGCATAAAAGATAAACATCACATGCAATCAATATAAGTGATATGATATGGCCATCATCATCTTGTGCCTGTGATCTCCATCTCCGAAGCACCGTCATGATCACCATCGTCACCGGCGCGACACCTTGATCTCCATCGTAGCATCATTGTCGTCTAGCCAATCTTATACTTCCACGACTATCGCTACCGCTTAGTGATAAAGTAAAGCATTACAGCGCGATTGCATTGCATACAATAAAGCGACAACCATATGGCTCCTGCCAGTTGCCGATAACTCGGTTACAAAACATGATCATCTCATACAATAAAATTTAGCATCATGTCTTGACCATATCACATCACAACATGCCCTGCAAAAACAAGTTAGACGTCCTCTACTTTGTTTGTTGCAAGTTTTACGTGGCTGCTACGGGCTCAAGCAAGAACCAATCTTACCTACGCATCAAAACCACAACGATAGTTTGTCAAGTTGATGCCATTTTAACCTTCGCAAGGACCGGGCGTAGCCACACTCGGTTCAACTAAAGTTGGAGAAACTGTCACCCGCAAGCCATCTATGTGCAAAGCACGTCGGGAGAACCGGTCTCGCGTAAGCGTACGCGTAATGTCGGTCCGGGCCGCTTCGTCCAACAATACCGCCGAACCAAAGTATGACATGTTGATAGGCAGTATGACTTATATCGCCCACAACTCACTTGTTTTCTACTCATGCACATAACATCAAACCATAAAACCTATGCTCGGATGCCACTATTGGGGAACGTAGTAATTTCAAAATTTTCCTATGCACACGCAAGATCATGGTGATGCACATCAACAAGAGGGGAGAGTGTTGTCTACGTACCCACGCAGACCGACTGCGGAAGCATTGACACAACGTAGTTGATGTAGTCGTACGTCTTCACGGCCCGACCGATCAAGCACCGAAACTACCGCACCTCCGAGTTCTAGCACACGTTCAGCTCGATGACGATCCCCGGACTCCGATCCAGCAAAATGTCGGGGAAGAGTTCCGTCAGCACAACAACGTGGTGACGATCTTGATGTACTACTGTCGCAGGGCTTCGCCTAAGCACTGCTACAATATTATCGAGGACTATGGTGGCAGGGGGCGCCGCACACGGCTAAGAATAAGATCACGTGGATCAACTTGTGTGTCTATGGGGTGCCCCCTGCCCCTGTATATAAAGGATGGATGAGGAGGAGGCCGGCCAAGGCTAGGTGCGGCCAGGATGTGGAGTCCTACTAGGACTCCAAGTCCTAGTAGGAGTCCACCAAGAGGGGAGGAAGGGAGAAGGAAGTGGAGGAGAAGGAAAGGTGGCCGAACCCCTTTTCCCTAGTCCAATTCGGACTAGAGGGGAGGGGGGGGGGGCGCAGCAGGCCCTTTCTCCTCTTCCCATTAAACCCATCAAGGCCCAATACTTCTCCCGGCGAATTCCTGTAACTCTCCGGTACTCCGAAAAATACCCGAATCACTCGGAACCTTTCCGATGTCCGAATATAGTCGTCCAATATATCGATCTTTACGTCTCGACCATTTCGAGACTCCTCGTCATGTCCCCGATCTCATCCGGGACTCCGAACTCCTTTGGTACATCAAAACGCATAATATAACTGTCATCGGAACCTTAAGCGTGCGGACCCTACGGGTTCGAGAACAATGTAGACATGACCAAGACACGTCTCCGGTCAATAACCAATAGCGGGACTTGGATGCCCATATTGGCTCCTACATATTCTATGAAGATCTTTATCGGTCAGACCGCATAATAACATACGTTGTTCCCTTTGTCGTCGGTATGTTACTTGCCCGAGATTCGATCGTTGGTATCCAATACCTAGTTGAATCTCGTCACCGGCAAGTCTCTTTACTCGTTCCGTAATACATCATCCGGCAACTAACTCATTAGTTGCAATGCTTGCAAGGCTTAAGTGATGTGCATTACCGAGAGGGCTCAGAGATACCTCTCCGACGATTGGAGTGACAAATCCTAATCTCGAAATACGCCAACCCAACATATACCTTTGGAGACACCTGTAGAGCTCCTTTATAATCACCCATTTACGTTGTGACGTTTGGTAGCACACAAAGTGTTCCTCCGGCAAACGGGAGTTGCATAATCTCATAGTCATAGGAACATGTATAAGTCATGAAGAAAGCAATAGCCACATACTAAACGATCGGGTGCTAAGCTAATGGAATGGGTCATGTCAATCAGATCATTCAACTAATAATGTGATCCCGTTAATCAAATGACAACTCTTTGTCCATGGTTAGGAAACATAACCATCTTTGATTAACGAGCTAGTCAAGTAGAGGCATACTAGTGACAGTCTGTTTGTCTATGTATTCACACATGTATTATGTTTCCGGTTAATACAATTCTAGCATGAATAATAAACTTTTATCATGATATAAGGAAATAAACAATAACTTTATTATTGCCTCTAGGGCATATTTCCTTCATCTTTCTCTATGTATGATTAAAACTTCATACCCATAAGTATTGCGTGAGTGTTAGCAATTGTGAAAGACTAAATGATAGTTGAGTATGTGGACTTGCTGAAAAGCTCTTATATTGACTCTTTTCCAATGTTATGATAAATTGCAATTGCTTCGACGATTGAGATTATAGTTTGTTAGTTTTCAATGAAGTTTCTGATTCATACTTGAAATTGTGAATGAATTGTTACTCTAGCATAAGAAATCATATGACAATATATGTTGCTGTTCTAAGAATGATCATGCTGCCCTCATGTCCATATTTTATTTTATCGACACCTCTATCTCTAAACATGTGGACATATTTTTCGATATCGGCTGTTTGCTTGAGGACAAGCGAGGTCTAAGCTTGGGGGAGTTGATACGTCCATTTTGCATCATGCTTTTATATCGATATTTATTGCATTATGGGCTGTTATTACACATTATGTCACAATACTTATGCCTACTGTCTCTTATTTTACAAGGTTTACATGAAGAGGGAGAATGCTGGCAGCTGGAATTCCGGGCTGGAAAATGAGCAAATATTAGAGACCTAATCTGCACAACTCCAAAAGTCCTGAAACTTCATGGGAGCACGTTTCAGAATATATAAAATATATTGGGTGAAAAAGTACCAGAGGGGGGCCACCCACCGTCCACGAGGGTGGGGCGCGCGCCCCCCTGCCTCGTGGGCCCCCTAGCAGCCCTCTGACGCCCATCTTTGGCTATATGGAGTCTTTCGTCGAGGAAAAAAATCATAAGCTATCTCACGGGACAAAACTCCGCCGCCACGAGGCGGAACCAATCTAGGGCTCCAGCGAAGCTGTTCTGCCGGGGAAACTTCCCTCCAGGAGGGGGAAATTATCACCATCGTCATCACCAACGATCCTGTCATCGGGAGGGGGTCAATCTCCTTCAACATCTTCACCAGCACCATCTCATCTCAAACCCTAGTTCATCTCTTGTATCCAATCTTTGTCCCAAAGCTTCAGATTGATACATGTGGGTTGCTAGTAGTGTTGATTACTCCTTGTAGTTGATGCTATTTGGTTTATTCGGTGGAAGATCATACGTTCAGATCCATTATGCATATTAATATCCCTCTGATTATGAACATGAATATGATATGTGAGTAGTTACGTTTGTTCATGAGGACATGAGAGAAGTCTTGCTATAAGTAGTCATGTGAATTTGGTATTTGTTCGATATTTTGATGAGATGTATGTTGTCTCTCCTCTAGTGGTGCCATGTAAACGTCGACTACATGACACTTCACCATTGTTTGGGCCTAAAGGAAGACATTGGGAATTAATAAGTAGATGATGGGTTGCTAGAGTGACAGAAGCTTAAACCCTAGTTTATGCGTTGCTTCGTAAGGGGCTGATTTGGATCCATATGTTTCGTGCTATGGTTAGGTTTACCTTAATACTTCTGTTGTAGTTGCGGATGCTTGCAATAGGGGTTAATCATAAATGGGATGCTTGTCCAAGGAAGGGCAGTACTCAAGCACCGGTCCACCCACATATCAAATTATCAAAGTACCGAACGCGAATCATATGAGCGTGATGAAAACTAGCTTGACGATAATTCACATGTGTCCTTGGGAGCGCTTTCCTTTATATAAGAGTGTATCCAGGCTTGTTCTTTGCTACAAATTGGGCCATCTTGCTGCACCTTATTTACTTTTATTACTTGTTACCCGTTACAAATTACCTTATCACAAAACTATCTGTTACCAATAATTTGAGTGCTTGCAGAAAATACATTGCTGAAAACCGCTTATCATTTCCTTCTGCTCCTCCTTGGGTTCGACACTCTTACTTATCGAAAAGGCTACGATAGATCCCCTACACTTGTGGGTCATCAACCCTGATGAAGCTTCTTTGGCCGAACATGAGGGCTCACCCGACCGGATCAATTCCGATCTAGACATCTAGTGGCGCCAAGCACCAAAACTTAAGATCTCTAAGAGGAAGACCAGAACCCGTCCATGTCCAGATAGAGGAGGCCCGCGTGAAGTCGGTCGAACTTTTGAAGAACGAAGAACAACAGGGTCAACCACCGCGGGAATCCTCTGGGTCCCGACAAGGCCGGATCTGGGCAGTGCGCCCCCCGACCGCCGCTGCCAACCAAGGCGAGAGTCGCCGGTGCGACCACTCCTCCACGACCAGGACGAAGACGAAGACCGGTCGTCTCCGATCTCCGCGCAGCGCCGCCACGCCGCCACGCCCTAGCCCAGCGCCGCGCCCCACCCTAGCCCAGCGCCGGACTCCACCTGGAACTGGGCTGCGCCGAGCTCCCATACGCGGAGAGGACATAGCCCCCCCCCCCCCCCCCCCCGCCGCCAGCACCCGCGAGGCTTTGCCCGGCAGCACGGATCGGCGGCAGCGAGTGGAGGGGATGGCGGCAGGGGACTCTGCTCCGGCGGCAACTGGTTAATCTCCCGTGACGCGTATGCGGGGAGCATCGCGGGAGCGATCCCTTTTTTGTGGACGCCTTACACAAAACTATGATGGTCACTAGATGATGGCAAATAACATAGAGGTTTTGAAGATCCGAGGTCCCTCCCACCTCTCAGCTCCAAGAGGACAGCCGGAGGCGAGGGGACCTAAATTTCTTAGATGGCTACGGCGGAGGCGGCACGAGAAACCCTACAGATACATCAAAGGTTTGTCAAATACATTGATTTTCTAATAGTACCAGGCAACAACGAAGCCCACCATGTGACACATGTGGTAAGCAATCCAAACTATTCAGAAAAAAAGCAACATCGAAGCCCAGCCAGGGTTGTTCGGTTATATCCAGGTTACCTGGGTAGTACTCTCAATTCATCTGAACTTTCACAAAATATTTTTCCGGTTGAATTGCACGGTTTTATTCCAAATTTTGCAGAAAACCTCTCAATTAATTTGATTTGTACCGGTCTAGTTGCAGAACGGTCCGTGGAGCTTAAAAAACCGACACAAACAGTAAAGTTCATTTTAAACCTTATACTCATAGAGCCCGTCGGAAATCGAACCCTAACACCTGAATCCCTGAAATTGATACCCTGACCTTTCTGATTCCGATCAATATGAACCATGCACTGATCCTAAACCTGTTTGTTGCACGAAAATAGGCAATTCTGACCGGGATTACTAGGTTCTCTCACCGACTCAAGGGCCCTACATGTCATATGTTTCTTTCTCGGTATTGTTGCTTCGAGCTGCCCGATCGACTATGCTTACCTCGTTGCAAGCACCTGCAGCAGCTAGCATGGTATGCCCCAACGTTCCCCAGGTGTCTTTCCGCCGGTCGCCGGCAAGGGGTGCGCCGGTCCCATGTCACCTGCAGGTAGTGCCGCCGGCCGTTGCCGCATGTTGAAGACCCTGAAGCGACGCAGATCGATTAAAGTTAGAAGGCATGTAAATTTCTACATACATACGTGAGCTAACTCAGAATACATTGTACATCCACCTGCGTGCCTGCTTAAAGCCCGCTTCTATGTGTTCAAAAACAAGCCAGCTTCTACGTATGTGAAACTATGAAAGTACGCCGTTGAAGGAAAAGCATCGGATGAGTCAGCTCCTCGTCTTGCCGTGGTCCGACGGCATGCCGGCGCCGGCTTCGCCTACCGGCGGGAATACGCTAGCTAGACACGTCTCCAGGCAGTATATGAGTACCTTGGTCGCCATGTTCATGGCGCGCTGCACCACATAGTAGCCAGCGATGTGGTTGCCCAAATGCCGAGGGAACTTGAGCACGCAGTCGAGCAAGCGGGATCATGTGTGTGTTCTACGTGCACACAACATCGTGCATCTCCTGTCGGTCATCGTTGTGACGGAGCTCCCTGGCACGCGGGTCCGTCACGTCGACCTGGAAGCTCGCGTCGCGCTGCTCTACCATTTCCTGGATGGGCAAACACTGTTCCACAAAGTCGACGTGAGCGTTGCTCTACCATTTCCTGGATGGGCAAACACCATTCCGCCACCTCCACTCCGTGCGCGCCATCGCGTGCCGCCCTCCCAGCTCCCGTTCCTTTTTGACGAGTGATGACTCGCGCGCACTGATGACATCGTGCTCTACATGAAGGGCACCTCCATAGATTCCCCGCGTGGGGCATGCAAACCGGAAACGCCCACACCCGACGCCCTTCATCTGCGCTGCCCAGCCTCCTGCTTCTCCGCGGCGCTGATTTCAGAAGAGATGATTGAGGATAGAAGGTGGATATGACATGTGGGACAGAGATGTCAGTGAGAACAGACTATGATCTCAGACGGGATTGATATTTTCCCGGGTTGATGTTGACCGAGATTAGAGAGGTTAGGGTACAGATTTTAGGGATTCAGATATGAAGGTTCAATTCCAACAAAGCCTACCAGTTTAAGGTTTAAAACAGACTTTACTCTTCTTTAACCATGCACGGCCCCTCACAGCATTTGCCCGAATGTGGCTGGTGGACTGTCACGTTACGTCGGACGACTTTGAGGAATTAACAATTTACCAAGCGCCACCTGCAGAGCAGGGCCAAACCGACCAGTTGATTAAGCGGCGTGTTAGGTGGGGTGCCATCCGTGACTGCTCTGCTCTGCCGGCCACCTACCGCGATCCCCTCCGCAGCTGCTCTCCCGGTCTTGGATCTCGCCGGTCGCCACACCGTGCTTGCCAGCAGAAGAGAAGCGATCGAGGCGCCATGGCCGAGGCGGCGGCGGCGGCGGCGGCGAGCACAAGAAAGCTGTACGGGTACGAGCTGTCGTCCAACTCGGTGCGCATCGCGGCGCTGCTCAACGAGAAGGGGCTCGACTACGAGCTCGTCGTCGTCGACGACACCAAGTCGCAGGAGTTCCTCGCCATCAACGTACGTACGCCCCCGAGCTACTGATCAACTGATGCAATCGCTTACTAATTTACTTCGTTTGCGTGCGTCGTGCAGCCGTTGGGCCAGGTCCCGGCGTTCCAGGACGGCAACGACATCATCTTCGGTACGCCCAAGAAATTCAATCTTTCAGACTCGCCGGAGTTAGTTGCCAACATTTTGGGCTAACCAACCGCACGAATTTGCTCGGACTTGGCTTGGGGATCGCCTGCAGAGTCGCGCGCCATAAGCCGGTACATCGCGGCCAAGTACCGGTCCTCGGGCACGGACCTGCTGCCGGCGGCGCCGTCGGCGAAGCTGGAGGCGTGGCTGGAGGTGGAGTCGCACCACTTCTACCCGGCCGTGGCCGACCTGGTGTACGAGCTCCGCGTCAGTCCCCGGCTCCCCGGCGGCGCGGCGCCCGACCCGGCCGTGGTTGACGCGCTCGCCCGCAAGGTGGCCGACGTGCTCGACGTCTACGACGCGCACCTCGCCGCCGGAAACAGGTACCTCGCCGGCGATCAGTTCACGCTCGCCGACGTGAACCACATGGCGCAGCTATTCGTCATGAGCCGGACGCCCCGGGCGGCGGAACTGGTCGCGGCCAGGTCGAACGTGCAGGCGTGGTGGGACGAGATCTCCGCCCGCCCCGCCTGGAAGAAGACCGTCGCCGCGCTCCCCCTCCCGCCGGCTTGACGGACGCGCCGGTACAGGCACCGCTGCCCGGGCGTGGAATAAAAGGGTGATGTTTTGTTTTTAGCAGGAGCAAATTATCAAATTCACCAGGAATGTTGTTGATGTAAGTGACATACTGATCTGGATGAGCTGAGTGAATTGCCCGAAACCACTGATAGCGAAAACACTAAGACGCCGATAAGTGCCACACGTATAAATGTTAGGGAGTCCGTCCATACATTTTGTGTGGTGTATAAAAGGAACAGCCCACACACCTACGTGTGGGCAAAACAATTAGCGTCCACACACCTCTTTTTTCCCCTCTTAATCCCTTTCACACGCGTGCGTGTGGGCAAAGTTGATAAGGCCCACACGTTCGTATGTCAGGCCTCATACCTCTTGGTCCCGCACGCCACACGTGACGGTCACCGCGCGCCTGCAGTTGCCATGGTCCAGACCCTCGTCCATGTTCGTTTAACTGCAGTTGCCATGTTGGACAACTGCAGTTGCCATGTATGATTTAATCTAATGTAGTTGCCATGATTTCATAACTTTAGGAGTTGCCACATACTAACACTAGGCAGTTGAGAGAGTTGCCATGTGCTCACAAGCATGCTAGGGTAGTTGCCATGTAAAAAGAAAAAGTTGCCATCTGCTTACGTGCACGTTAGGGCAGTTGCCATGTACATGCACGTTAGGGCAGTTGCCATGTACCATGCAAAAACATATGGCAATTCGGTAAAAGAGAGTTGTCATCTGCTTACGTGCACACTAGGCAGTTGCCGTGTACCCTGCAAAACACATGGCAAACTCAGATAAAAAAGGAGAGCTGCCACCTGCTTATAAAGCACACTAGGGGCAGTTGCCATGTGCACTGCAAAACACATGACAACTAGCAGCTTGGGTGTGGGAGAGGAGACAGGCGTGTGGGCGAGATGACAAATGCCCACACACTAGCCCTTGTGTGTGCGTGCAAAGTGGCGTGTGGGCGAACTGCTGAACGCCCACACACCAGCCCCTCCTGTGTGGTGAAACGACCGTGTGGGCGACCGGCTGAACGCCCACACACCAGGCCAGTCCTACGTGGCACTAGAAACATGCCAAGGTTCGTGCGCTTACGAACGGACGTGGATCCACACGTGTGGGCGAGATGCAAACGCCCACACGTGTGGACGTTAACATTTCCGAAACACTAACGGATCGCTTTAGGCATTTTGACCTCCCTTATAAATATATGGACCCGCGTTTGGTCTAATATTAGAAACTAGTCCCTAAAATTTTACGTAGCCACTCCTCAATCACAAAGCAAAAAAAAGTAATTAGCCCCATGTGCACAGAACCCCAGCAGAGCACCGGTGGGCTCTTGTCGCCGGCTTGGGGCGGTGGATCGACCTCGCCGGCATTGTGGTTGAGCACCAGGCGAGGTTGACGAGAACTATGTCTACCCGCGCGCCGTGACCGGCTGGCGGCTAGCCGCAACGCCCGCAGTGAAGGCGAGCAGGTCACCACGACGAGCAGGTCCGCGCGTGGCCATTGCGCTGCTGCCGTCCTTGCTCGAGCACCACGGCTGCACCTGCAGAGAAGGCTGACGACGGTCTGGTGGCTCGGCGCCCACCGGCTCTAGTATGCTCTCGCGACACCACGACGCCGCGCAGCTTTTACTCTCAGCCACTGTGGAGGACGTGACTTGCTCAAGCACCACGGCAGAGGACGTGGCCAGACCAACACGCCCTTCCGTCCTTCTTCCTGATGACCACGATGGCGAGGACGTGAGACGTGCAGCTCGTCTCACGCTGGGAAGGGGCATCGACGCGCGGTGTCCGAGGTCCTTGAGGCCAGCGAGCATGCCGGAGCATCATATCCGCCGCGAGGGAGAGAGAGAGATAGAGAGAGCAGGGCATCCAAGAAGCTGGCAGGAGAAGGGTGTTGGTTTGCAGGAGAAACAGATCCCGATCTACATCAGGGAGGGAGAGAGATCTTTTTTTAGAAAGGGGAGGAGTTTTTGTCAAAAAGACCTTGTCTAATGCCATTACCACGAACCGTTACCCCACGTCAGCACAGAGAGGGCGCCATCTTTCATAACTGTCATAAAAAACAAAGCCGTCAACTAGTGTTTTTTTTTTGCAAAAGATTAGGCCGAGGATCCGTAAATTCATAAATCGTGTTTTGCAAACCTATGCATCAATTTGGTGGTTTTCTACAATTCATTCGGTCTATCAACAAATAACTCAAATCCTTTGTTTGCTAACGCCGTGTGATGACTTCTTAGGGTTCAGGCCAAATAAACTATTATGTTTCTTGCATTATTATGTCTGTAAAATTCATCTGGAATTCCTATTGGCCAAAGAAGCTCTTGATTGGTTGACAAGGTAACCGAAATGTGCCCACTATTAGTGGGCAACTTTATATTAGCAATCAGTGTAGACGTACATTTTCCTTTGGGCGACGACGGTACCGGTTGGGCGACGGCTTTGCAGCTATCAGACAGGTTCCACCGAACATTTCCTGTGCTTTTGTTAATCTTCATGCTGCAACTATCTTTTCAAGAATGAATTGAGCAATTAGGTACACCTAAGTTATCAACCCATGCATTCACATGGGCTACAAATACTACAAATATTTTTACGAACTTAGTTTACTATGTTTTTGATAATTTTGTGGAATATTGGATCTACCTGGGTGGCAAAAGAAATTATGAAAATGGAATTGTGTGGGCACAAGGATCTCACCGATGAAACTCGCAACAAAAATAAAGACAATTTACCCAAGGTCAGGCCCCCAGGATGGGTTACAAGCCTACTTGTTATGAAAACCAATACAAACCTTGGAGCTTTTCTTTTCATGAAACATTCGAACCATGCATGATACTAGAAGCAACCAAACCACCGGTCTTCGAAGTAGAGTCAAATCAAACCACTAATTGCAAATACTTTGGTACATGAAAGTCTCCCAAATTTACTCGATGTGGAGCAACAATAGTTATGGTTTTCTATCCCTCCTTTTAAGTTTGACCTATCACAAGATTTACTACAACAATCAACTTACACGACTACATATAATACTCCTCAACTGATCCAGATGTATTGGAATGCCCAACCCGAGCCTTGCGCCTATTCACCTCTGATGGTACGCTCGGCCCTACGGCTTCACTGCTAGACATGTCCTTCCAGTTGAGGCTGCTCGTTGCCATCATGTCGTCAAATTCCACAGGGATCCCGCCTTCAGGTGGCCAAACGAATGTCGGTTTCACAAGCGGTACTTCTGGCGGCGGCACTGATTTGGCTAGGACTTGCACTACCTCGGCCATGCTCGGTCGGTCAGACGAGTTCGGATTACTACATGCCAGTCCAAGAAGCAACAAGCGAGTGGCATCATCCGGATTGAACTCTTGCATGGAAGTCACTTTGTCATCGACCGCTTCGAGCAACCTTCTCTCCCGGTGAACCCACCATACCCACTCAGTAAGCGGTTGAAGCGTCTCATGGTCATGGTTGCTGGCAAGTGCTCGTTCTCCGGTGACAATCTCAAGGACTAGCACCCCAAAGGCATACACGTCAGTCTTGCGAGTGGCCTTGTGACAAATTGAGTACTCTGGCGCAATGAAGCCCCAGGTGCCAGCCACACCCACATCCGTGTAGGAGTTCTTGTTCAAGGTGACGATGCGGGCAAGGCCGAAGTCACCTAGGCGACCACGGAAGGAAGAGTCAAGCATGATGTTGCTTGCTTTTATGTCGCGGTGGAGCACCATGTGATCGTGCTCATGATGCACGTAGTGGAGCCCTGCGGCTACATCAATGATGATGTCATAGCGGGTTTTCCATCCTAGGATGCACCGCTGGAGCCGAGGGTTTTCCTCAAAGAGGTATTGGTCCACGCTACCATTGGGCATATACTCATAGATAAGAAGGAGCTCCCCTTTCTCGTAACTCCAACCTGGAATATCACATTGGCAACCAGACAAGTAATGTTAAATTATGTGAAGGCCTAGTTAATGGACAACATGGCTACACATGGGTCCAAAAGATAATATCAGTCAACATATCGTATGGGCCTTAGAATCTGCATGTCTTTGGTTTCTTCTCAGTCAGATCTATGTATGCCAACTTGGTCAACGAGGGTCATGTTTTTCCCAGGAAAAACATTTGGATACCCAAAGTTTCGATAAAAATCCAAAAACAATATTTGTAAGGGAGTGGTCTTAAAGGAAGAAGCTTTTATAAGCGCGGATGGCAAGGAAGTAAGAATGAAAGTTATTGTGAAAAAACCTGAACAATACACCACTTGTTCTGTTATGTCCTTATGCCACTCTTGTCTGGTGCACTATTCATGATGAATGTAGTTTACCATTACCTAGGAGCATCATGAATAGATGGGATGAAGCCAAATGTTAGGGGTTCAAATCCCGATGCAGTTAAGCTGTACATGTTGCGTGATTTAGAATCGTCACCATGAGTTTATTTTTAGTTGAGTTGATGCTTTCAAATTCTTGTAGGTTATCTACAAGGCTACACATTGGATCTGTATGGATATGGTAGCATGTTCTTTGTTCAACCAATATGGGTCACGCTCTACTAATAGGATTAGGCTCGGGTTTCCGCTGTCTATCGCGTATCACTTACTTGCACTACGAGTAGCATGAAGGCATCATGCCATATCTATTGTGTATGGGTTGTCTTAGCTCACAAGTATTCGATTTGTATGATTCTTCATTAGACTTGCCAGTGTGAAATGAAAGATGTTTGTGTGCATCAATAGATGCAGAGCCGGAGATTTTCCCTCTTTTTATCAACTAAATGCCTAGTGTAATAAATAAACGGCACCTTCTAAAATATGATTATTACTTTCTCTAGGAGACTGATGTGTGTCGTATCCTTGTCAGTTTTTGTAGAATTTTATTGGAAATTATAACTTTAACATTTTTTAAGCGAAGTACAAGGCCAGCGAGTAGTTTGGAAAGTCTCATGTACACAACATGTGGCCAATACATTTTTTTGGACACCAGATTATGATTTTTTACACCACTTCACGTTTTTATAATGTAAAAACTTTTCCGATAAGGAATGTATATGAATATTAAGAACACAGAAATTACATCTGGCCTCTACAAAAATGCAAATCAAGAGCAAGCTAAGTATGCACACAACCGAATATATGATCATTTTGACAAACAAGGTTTTGCATACGTATATGTTCTAAAATGTTATGTTTACAATGCATTTAGTTCCTTTTGAAAGGCACAAGTATGTGATCCAATTATGTGGCATAAGTGGGCCCTTGTCACTAATATAGTATGCCACTTTTTGACATCATACATTTGCAATATGAATAAAAACTATGGGTCCATCACTTTTTTGTTGTTGTTTCTCAGTAGTCACATGCTATCTAAAAAAGGGAAAACCACTGATATGCATGTACTCAAAGACAGAAAAATGGATGTTAAGGCAACCCCGTAAATTGTACCTTAGTCAGTTAGGTATTGCAAAAAAAACATTTCAGAGAAAAAGATATTGCGAAACAAAAAAAGTATGGTAAATTTTGTGGTTGATCTATCCCCAATGACTTTTTTATTTGCCATCATTTGAGTTACTAGAAACATTGCAAAGTAAGTTGAACCGCGGTCATTCAATTATACAAATCAGTCTTACCTATTTGTGACCTAAAGATTGCATTTTCCATAAGAAGAAGTTGCTTCATATAAGGTGGAAAATCTACAAAGTCCATGTGTTGTTCAATTATGAAATTATGAAATTAACTTATTCAGTGTTTGGAATTCTCCAATACAAGCATTATGTCATTTCTCCTATGAACACATTATTTCACTAGTGTAAATGTTCAAAAAAACTAAATCATTGCCATTCGTGATGAAGGGCATCTCCAACCCCATACAAACTCCCAAAATAAGTGGTTATACGGAGTGCGTGAATATATTTTTTTATTGAGAGGGGGGGGGGGGTGATGGTTGGGGGCTTCTTTAGTACACCCCCAATAATCTGTTTTCATCCTTTCCTCTTTAAACTACCAAACAAATGACGACCGGGGCGATGGCGAGCCTTCCTAAAATTTTCATCGAATGGCTGTTGCAGCTATTTTTTTGGCCTAACTCCCTCAATATCATTTTTATATTATAAAAAAGAGATTTGTTGGAGATGCTCCAATGGCAATTAGCCTCTTGGACCAGCTACTGTATAGAAACTAATAAACTAAAACTGAGTCTATCAATGGCCAGTTTGTCTATAAAGTAACTATGATCACCTTGTGTGACTTTTTTGCCTTGCCATAAATTATACAGTAAGTTCTAGCGTACTTCGAGTAAGAAAAGTGAACTCATATATTTGTTTTCTCTTGTATGATACTCCCTCCTTTCCGGTTTATAGGGCTTATCTCAAAATTTCAGTTTTTCCATTTTATAAGGCTCAATTTGGTTATTCCCCATCAGATGTTCAGACTTCAAGGTGCATTAAATCATTGCATGCAAGTATTAAGAGAAAACTGACCAATGCATGCACTTTATGCATGCATGCATTGCAATTAATGCATTCGTAAATATAATTTTTTGAGGAAAACAAGAGCATTAATTGGGTGCTTTTGCAAACTACAAAAAATATTCCACCACTTATCATCTACCTTCGTTGGTGAGATTTTTGAATTGAGCCTTATAAACCGGAAAGGAGGGAGTAGAGAGGTTGTAACAAGTTAATTTGAATCACGTCACATTGAGAGAACGACATTTCATGTCAACTATGTATTATGCTATCCGGGAGTATTATTGTTGTGACATAGACCTAACTTTATATAACTAAGGTGATTTCCATAGACAACCTCAACATTCAACCATGCATGGAAAAGGTCCAACTTAAAATATAAACTATGCATGAAAAAAGGCCCAAATGTTTTAATTATATTACCTACTTGTATTCAATAAATATTTTATAATTATAGAATAGTTATATGTATTCTCCTGAATTTCTTATAATGTTAGTTCAAATATTTATGTCCATATTTTTTTTGGGTGAATATGTATGCCGGCCCATATAACTAAATATTATTTATGTCCATACATGGAAATATTTATGTCCATATTACTAAATATTATTTAAAATAATCTGCAAAGAAATTCTAACAGCAATACGGGGTATATCATCTAAATCAGCTACAATCCATATGAATCGGAGGGAGTAGTAAAATTTAATGTGGCGACGGAGTGTAAGACATACCAACGAGCGGCACGACATTTCGGTGGCGCAGCCGGTTGATCACGTCGACCTCTACGAGGAAGTCGTCGTAGCAGCGGTCTCGATTGCGCGTGAACTTCTTCACCGCCACCTCCACGACCTGGCATGTCTTGTCTGACTGGAGCCGGAGCGTTCCCCTGTAAACTGCGCCAAACCCGCCTTTGCCTAGCTTCCTTGCCTCGTCGTAGTTGTTCATGGCCTTCCTGATCATGGCGTACTTGAACTCCTTGGGCGTGCCCGGAAGCCGCCGAATGGCCTCCGACAGCTTCAACTCCATCTTCAGGGCTTTATACCTCAAGTAGAAGTAGAAGACCGCGACAGATATTATGACGGCGGTGGCGGCCGCTGACCCAAGAACCGCGGACAGTATCACCTTCCGTTTTCGAAGGGCTCCGTAGTCGGGAAGCTTTCCGACTGTCAGGTTCCACCTCAGGATCCGGTGGAGCTCGATGCCTTCCCCGGTCGATGCAGTGAAACCAATGAACACTTGGTGGGGGATGTGGTTGCTCAGGGTGAGAGGCACGTCAAGGTAGGCCTTGTCAGGCTTGGGCAGACCATCGACGGCCATGTACACCCATATGTGGTGTCCGGCTCCGTTGTAATCGATCCAGACGGTGTAATTTACCGTCATGTGAAGCGGCGCGAGGGTAATGTCGGAGAGCGAGACGACGTAGTCGGAGATGATGCTGCCGATGTTGAGGCCGATGTGGTTGTCATCGGGATCGTAGTCGTTCATCGAGGTGTCAAACTCGACGGCGACGAAGCTGCCTGAGGCAGTGGCCGAGTTTGAGATGGTATTGGTGAGACCGAGGAAGCCACCCTGGCTGCCCGGCGGAGGACCGTGGAGGGACGGGACGATGGCGAACGCAAGGCCGTCGCCTTGTACGTTGTCCCATCTATTGAGGTTCATGGTGAAGGAGGTGTTGAAGGACGCGTCGTGCTTCACCTCGTTGGAGTCGACGGCCCAGAGCGTGATGGGTGATCGGAGGAGGACAGACCCAGCTCTGCCCTTCATCCCGTCGCTGTCGGGAGTGAGCATGAGGGCTCCCATTTTTACACCTGCGTCCCCGAGAATCTCCAAGTTCCTTGGAGAATCACGGGGGAAGGAAGG
Source organism: Triticum monococcum (assembly GCA_034509565.1). Taxonomy (NCBI): domain Eukaryota; kingdom Viridiplantae; phylum Streptophyta; class Magnoliopsida; order Poales; family Poaceae; genus Triticum; species Triticum monococcum. The sequence continues at coordinate 749,117,764 of CM067843.1, read as the reverse complement.
GAAGCTGTAGGACATGATACCCTCCAGCTTATTCTCTTCACAGGGGCACGATGCCGCCATGGAGCATGGTACAGCTGCAGAGCACAGCAACACGGCCATGACGAAACATGGGAATACTTGTGTAGGTATCATCTTGCAGGAGCCAGGAGACTTGAACAGGACGGTGGCATGGCTATGATATAAGTGGGTTGAGATGAGATGCCCACTTGCAGCCAGAGAATAAGTGGATGAAATCCAACAATTATAGCAATTGGTTCATCCTATGCAAGAGGTTCATTGTCTAGTAATGAGCATTAAAATCTAATGATTATATAAGGTTGTGCAAGCTTTCAGTTAGGTCAACTGTATCCAATGAGACAATACTACTGTGCTGGTTGCACCAGTGTGTTGATTGTCCGGGAAAAAGTCCAATTGGATTTATTATATTCTTCCATCCAAGGCTTCCATTGAAAGCTTATCATGGTTTTCCTTTCGACCTTTCAGCATAGGATAGGTGTGAGGCATGTTACCACTTTGACAGAGCCATGTGTTTTTAATAAAAATTCGATATCCTCTCATACGTCCCACTGAGCATGACACATGACATTATGATATTGCTAGCCTAGACATGCCAATGTTATTGGCTCGCTGCAATAATGAACTGTGCAAATTTTCTTTAACATTTATGTGGAATACATGTTGGCCAAAGAGGCTCGTAATAATTGTTTGACGAGGTAATAAAATTAACTCTTTGATTCACAAGGCAAAGTTGATGTAACTGCATTGCAATTTCTAAGCTTCGACTTCGAAAGAAGTACACTTTCTCTACTAATGTAAAATTTGCAAATTTACAAATGCTTACGTGGAATATTTAAAATCCTACACGTATTACTGATGGAAAACCAAAACCACTATCCTATTTGTGTGTAAGCAAGGCCGGGAGCAAAATCTATAATAAAATTAAAATGTCTCTGCATAAAACCTTGCTAAGGCCAATGGCTGTAAAGTATCCTCATAGTCTGATTCTACACACTGATTTTGCAAACAGATTTAGAGGCTGGTTGTTCGACATGATAGGTCTTGATGGTTGCCCCACGATGATTGGTCTGAGGGGATGGTTTTAACACGTGGAGGATGGCACTGGTATTTGTTTATATGAGGTTTTGGTTCAAATATCTTGTTGCAACAAAAATAAAGATTTTTCAAGGTTTAGATGGATAGTATTTCCATATCTGGCATAGAAAAATACGAGCATTAATTATGTTTGTAAGAAAAATCGATAAATACATATATACGCCCTCCGTACCTAAATATAAGACAGTTTTGATATACATAGGAGTGCATTTAGTGTGGTGATACCCATACAGAAAAATACTTTACCCCTAGATGTCTAGTCAACTGTTATGGTCAATAACTTGCAAATTAAGGTAAATAAGAAGGAATAAACTAGGAGTGCACATGGCTAACTCAACTTAATTAGAAGTAACTTTTTTCTCCAGTCAATAGCTCAGACATCAACTGCAGTCCAATCAAATATCGTCTCGTCCATTTTATATTTGCACAAATCTTGCATTTAGATTGAATGGTTCTTAGTAGTGACTTGGTAATAGGTATTTTGTCAGCCATCTAAAAAATAGCACAAATAGAAAGAAAAAAATTATGTAGCATGCAATGGGTCGCCAGAAGCAATGAAATCTAGTGGGATGTTCACCTAGACTGAAATTAGACTTGGGACATATGAGATTACATGAAAGGAGGAGAAATGCTTCCTTAGATGCTCAAGTTCGACCGTGCATGTGTTTGGATTATGATACCTCAACTCCTTCATGCGAACAACGTCCTTGGCAACTTTGGTTTGGAGATCATAGTTAATGAGACAACACAACACCTCATCTTTGAACACGATGTCACCATCAAACACTGTAATGGGAGATAGAGACGCTAGACCACACGCCGTGGCATTGATTTTGTAGCACAGATCCCATCTCGGATTGTTGATGTCGTCGCACATCCACATCTCGATTGTGGCACCCACAGAAGCTACGACTAGTTCCCCGCGCAGTTCAACAAAACTTGTCATGATTTTATCAGACGTTGGGTGATAAGGAGGCAGCGGCGTGATCACGAATTCCTCATCCGCCAACCCGAAGCGAAGGAAACATAGCGCGACATCTTTGAAGATTTCATCTGATATTGTCCAGAGCAAGGATCCTTTGAAGAAGGTTGCCGTCCGTTGTGGCACGATAGGGTACTACGGTTGCACCGCCATCTCACGCCAATACCGGTCGACTCCGACGGTGAACACCTCCATCCCAGTCGTATAGCTGCCCCCGGTGACCGCGGAGCGGTAGAAGAAGCGGGCGACCTTGTGCGTGTTGGAGCGCGGATCATGCCCGAAACCAAACGCCTGGTGGCTGCCGGACAGGGCAGTAGAAGCACTTAGTCTCAGGCTTAGGACCAGACTTGGGCTTCTTCACTTGAGTAGCAACTTGCTTGTCGTTCTTCTTGAAGTTCCCCTTCTTCCTTTTGCCCTTTTCTTGAAACTAGTGGTCTTGTCTACCATCAACACTTGATGTTTTTCTTGATTTCTACCTTCGTCGATTTTAGCATCATGAAGAGCTTGGGAATCGTTTCTGTTATCCCTTGCATATTATAGTTCATCACGAAGTTCTACTAACTTGATGATGGTGACTAGAGAATTCTGTCAATCACTATTTTATCTGGAAGATTAACTCCCACTTGATTCAAGCGATTGTAGTACCCAGACAATCTGAGCACATGCTCACTAGTTGAGCGATTCTCCTCCATCTTTTAGCTATAGAACTTGTTGGAGATTTCATATCTCTCAACTCGGGTATTTGCTTGAAATATTAACTTCAACTCCTGGAACATCTCTTATGGTCCATGACGTTCGAAACGTCTTTGAAGTCCCGATTCTAAGCCGTTAAGCATGGTGCACTAAACTATCAAGTAGTCATCATATTGAGCTAGCCAGACGTTCATAACGTCTGCATCTGCTCCTGCAATAGGTCTGTCACCTAGCGGTGCATCAAGGACATAATTCTTCTGTGCAGCAATGAGGATAAACCTCAGACCACGGGTCCAATCCGCATCATTGCTACTAACATTTTTCAACACAATTTTCTCTAGGAACATATCAAAATAAACACAGGGAAGCAACAACGCGAGCTATTGATCTACAACATGATTTACAAAATACTACCAGGACTAAGTTCATGATAAATTTAAGTTCAATTAATCATATTACTTAAGAACTCCCACTTAGATAGACATCCCTCTAATCCTCTAAGTGATCACGTGATCCAAATCAACTAAACCATGTCCGATCATCACGTGAGATGGAGTAGTTTCATTGGTGAACATCACTATGTTGATCATATCTACTATATGATTCACGCTCGACCTTTCGGTCTCCGTGTTCCGAGGCCATATCTGTATATGCTTAGCTTGTCAAGTATAACCTGAGTATTCCGCGCGTGCAACTGTTTTGCACCCGTTGTATTTGAACATAGAGCCTATCACACCCGGTCATCACGTGGTGTCTCAGCACGAAGAACTTTCGCAACGGTGCATACTCAGGGAGAACACTTCTTGATAATTTAGTGAGAGATCATCTTATAATGCTACCGTCAATCAAAGCAAGATAAGATGCATAAAAGATAAACATCACATGCAATCAATATAAGTGATATGATATGGCCATCATCATCTTGTGCCTGTGATCTCCATCTCCGAAGCACCGTCATGATCACCATCGTCACCGGCGCGACACCTTGATCTCCATCGTAGCATCATTGTCGTCTAGCCAATCTTATACTTCCACGACTATCGCTACCGCTTAGTGATAAAGTAAAGCATTACAGCGCGATTGCATTGCATACAATAAAGCGACAACCATATGGCTCCTGCCAGTTGCCGATAACTCGGTTACAAAACATGATCATCTCATACAATAAAATTTAGCATCATGTCTTGACCATATCACATCACAACATGCCCTGCAAAAACAAGTTAGACGTCCTCTACTTTGTTTGTTGCAAGTTTTACGTGGCTGCTACGGGCTCAAGCAAGAACCAATCTTACCTACGCATCAAAACCACAACGATAGTTTGTCAAGTTGATGCCATTTTAACCTTCGCAAGGACCGGGCGTAGCCACACTCGGTTCAACTAAAGTTGGAGAAACTGTCACCCGCAAGCCATCTATGTGCAAAGCACGTCGGGAGAACCGGTCTCGCGTAAGCGTACGCGTAATGTCGGTCCGGGCCGCTTCGTCCAACAATACCGCCGAACCAAAGTATGACATGTTGATAGGCAGTATGACTTATATCGCCCACAACTCACTTGTTTTCTACTCATGCACATAACATCAAACCATAAAACCTATGCTCGGATGCCACTATTGGGGAACGTAGTAATTTCAAAATTTTCCTATGCACACGCAAGATCATGGTGATGCACATCAACAAGAGGGGAGAGTGTTGTCTACGTACCCACGCAGACCGACTGCGGAAGCATTGACACAACGTAGTTGATGTAGTCGTACGTCTTCACGGCCCGACCGATCAAGCACCGAAACTACCGCACCTCCGAGTTCTAGCACACGTTCAGCTCGATGACGATCCCCGGACTCCGATCCAGCAAAATGTCGGGGAAGAGTTCCGTCAGCACAACAACGTGGTGACGATCTTGATGTACTACTGTCGCAGGGCTTCGCCTAAGCACTGCTACAATATTATCGAGGACTATGGTGGCAGGGGGCGCCGCACACGGCTAAGAATAAGATCACGTGGATCAACTTGTGTGTCTATGGGGTGCCCCCTGCCCCTGTATATAAAGGATGGATGAGGAGGAGGCCGGCCAAGGCTAGGTGCGGCCAGGATGTGGAGTCCTACTAGGACTCCAAGTCCTAGTAGGAGTCCACCAAGAGGGGAGGAAGGGAGAAGGAAGTGGAGGAGAAGGAAAGGTGGCCGAACCCCTTTTCCCTAGTCCAATTCGGACTAGAGGGGAGGGGGGGGGGGGCGCAGCAGGCCCTTTCTCCTCTTCCCATTAAACCCATCAAGGCCCAATACTTCTCCCGGCGAATTCCTGTAACTCTCCGGTACTCCGAAAAATACCCGAATCACTCGGAACCTTTCCGATGTCCGAATATAGTCGTCCAATATATCGATCTTTACGTCTCGACCATTTCGAGACTCCTCGTCATGTCCCCGATCTCATCCGGGACTCCGAACTCCTTTGGTACATCAAAACGCATAATATAACTGTCATCGGAACCTTAAGCGTGCGGACCCTACGGGTTCGAGAACAATGTAGACATGACCAAGACACGTCTCCGGTCAATAACCAATAGCGGGACTTGGATGCCCATATTGGCTCCTACATATTCTATGAAGATCTTTATCGGTCAGACCGCATAATAACATACGTTGTTCCCTTTGTCGTCGGTATGTTACTTGCCCGAGATTCGATCGTTGGTATCCAATACCTAGTTGAATCTCGTCACCGGCAAGTCTCTTTACTCGTTCCGTAATACATCATCCGGCAACTAACTCATTAGTTGCAATGCTTGCAAGGCTTAAGTGATGTGCATTACCGAGAGGGCTCAGAGATACCTCTCCGACGATTGGAGTGACAAATCCTAATCTCGAAATACGCCAACCCAACATATACCTTTGGAGACACCTGTAGAGCTCCTTTATAATCACCCATTTACGTTGTGACGTTTGGTAGCACACAAAGTGTTCCTCCGGCAAACGGGAGTTGCATAATCTCATAGTCATAGGAACATGTATAAGTCATGAAGAAAGCAATAGCCACATACTAAACGATCGGGTGCTAAGCTAATGGAATGGGTCATGTCAATCAGATCATTCAACTAATAATGTGATCCCGTTAATCAAATGACAACTCTTTGTCCATGGTTAGGAAACATAACCATCTTTGATTAACGAGCTAGTCAAGTAGAGGCATACTAGTGACAGTCTGTTTGTCTATGTATTCACACATGTATTATGTTTCCGGTTAATACAATTCTAGCATGAATAATAAACTTTTATCATGATATAAGGAAATAAACAATAACTTTATTATTGCCTCTAGGGCATATTTCCTTCATCTTTCTCTATGTATGATTAAAACTTCATACCCATAAGTATTGCGTGAGTGTTAGCAATTGTGAAAGACTAAATGATAGTTGAGTATGTGGACTTGCTGAAAAGCTCTTATATTGACTCTTTTCCAATGTTATGATAAATTGCAATTGCTTCGACGATTGAGATTATAGTTTGTTAGTTTTCAATGAAGTTTCTGATTCATACTTGAAATTGTGAATGAATTGTTACTCTAGCATAAGAAATCATATGACAATATATGTTGCTGTTCTAAGAATGATCATGCTGCCCTCATGTCCATATTTTATTTTATCGACACCTCTATCTCTAAACATGTGGACATATTTTTCGATATCGGCTGTTTGCTTGAGGACAAGCGAGGTCTAAGCTTGGGGGAGTTGATACGTCCATTTTGCATCATGCTTTTATATCGATATTTATTGCATTATGGGCTGTTATTACACATTATGTCACAATACTTATGCCTACTGTCTCTTATTTTACAAGGTTTACATGAAGAGGGAGAATGCTGGCAGCTGGAATTCCGGGCTGGAAAATGAGCAAATATTAGAGACCTAATCTGCACAACTCCAAAAGTCCTGAAACTTCATGGGAGCACGTTTCAGAATATATAAAATATATTGGGTGAAAAAGTACCAGAGGGGGGCCACCCACCGTCCACGAGGGTGGGGCGCGCGCCCCCCTGCCTCGTGGGCCCCCTAGCAGCCCTCTGACGCCCATCTTTGGCTATATGGAGTCTTTCGTCGAGGAAAAAAATCATAAGCTATCTCACGGGACAAAACTCCGCCGCCACGAGGCGGAACCAATCTAGGGCTCCAGCGAAGCTGTTCTGCCGGGGAAACTTCCCTCCAGGAGGGGGAAATTATCACCATCGTCATCACCAACGATCCTGTCATCGGGAGGGGGTCAATCTCCTTCAACATCTTCACCAGCACCATCTCATCTCAAACCCTAGTTCATCTCTTGTATCCAATCTTTGTCCCAAAGCTTCAGATTGATACATGTGGGTTGCTAGTAGTGTTGATTACTCCTTGTAGTTGATGCTATTTGGTTTATTCGGTGGAAGATCATACGTTCAGATCCATTATGCATATTAATATCCCTCTGATTATGAACATGAATATGATATGTGAGTAGTTACGTTTGTTCATGAGGACATGAGAGAAGTCTTGCTATAAGTAGTCATGTGAATTTGGTATTTGTTCGATATTTTGATGAGATGTATGTTGTCTCTCCTCTAGTGGTGCCATGTAAACGTCGACTACATGACACTTCACCATTGTTTGGGCCTAAAGGAAGACATTGGGAATTAATAAGTAGATGATGGGTTGCTAGAGTGACAGAAGCTTAAACCCTAGTTTATGCGTTGCTTCGTAAGGGGCTGATTTGGATCCATATGTTTCGTGCTATGGTTAGGTTTACCTTAATACTTCTGTTGTAGTTGCGGATGCTTGCAATAGGGGTTAATCATAAATGGGATGCTTGTCCAAGGAAGGGCAGTACTCAAGCACCGGTCCACCCACATATCAAATTATCAAAGTACCGAACGCGAATCATATGAGCGTGATGAAAACTAGCTTGACGATAATTCACATGTGTCCTTGGGAGCGCTTTCCTTTATATAAGAGTGTATCCAGGCTTGTTCTTTGCTACAAATTGGGCCATCTTGCTGCACCTTATTTACTTTTATTACTTGTTACCCGTTACAAATTACCTTATCACAAAACTATCTGTTACCAATAATTTGAGTGCTTGCAGAAAATACATTGCTGAAAACCGCTTATCATTTCCTTCTGCTCCTCCTTGGGTTCGACACTCTTACTTATCGAAAAGGCTACGATAGATCCCCTACACTTGTGGGTCATCAACCCTGATGAAGCTTCTTTGGTCGAACATGAGGGCTCACCCGACCGGATCAATTCCGATCTAGACATCTAGTGGCGCCAAGCACCAAAACTTAAGATCTCTAAGAGGAAGACCAGAACCCGTCCATGTCCAGATAGAGGAGGCCCGCGTGAAGTCGGTCGAACTTTTGAAGAACGAAGAACAACAGGGTCAACCACCGCGGGAATCCTCTGGGTCCCGACAAGGCCGGATCTGGGCAGTGCGCCCCCCGACCGCCGCTGCCAACCAAGGCGAGAGTCGCCGGTGCGACCACTCCTCCACGACCAGGACGAAGACGAAGACCGGTCGTCTCCGATCTCCGCGCAGCGCCGCCACGCCGCCACGCCCTAGCCCAGCGCCGCGCCCCACCCTAGCCCAGCGCCGGACTCCACCTGGAACTGGGCTGCGCCGAGCTCCCATACGCGGAGAGGACATAGCCCCCCCCCCCCCCCCCCCCCCGCCGCCAGCACCCGCGAGGCTTTGCCCGGCAGCACGGATCGGCGGCAGCGAGTGGAGGGGATGGCGGCAGGGGACTCTGCTCCGGCGGCAACTGGTTAATCTCCCGTGACGCGTATGCGGGGAGCATCGCGGGAGCGATCCCTTTTTTGTGGACGCCTTACACAAAACTATGATGGTCACTAGATGATGGCAAATAACATAGAGGTTTTGAAGATCCGAGGTCCCTCCCACCTCTCAGCTCCAAGAGGACAGCCGGAGGCGAGGGGACCTAAATTTCTTAGATGGCTACGGCGGAGGCGGCACGAGAAACCCTACAGATACATCAAAGGTTTGTCAAATACATTGATTTTCTAATAGTACCAGGCAACAACGAAGCCCACCATGTGACACATGTGGTAAGCAATCCAAACTATTCAGAAAAAAAAGCAACATCGAAGCCCAGCCAGGGTTGTTCGGTTATATCCAGGTTACCTGGGTAGTACTCTCAATTCATCTGAACTTTCACAAAATATTTTTCCGGTTGAATTGCACGGTTTTATTCCAAATTTTGCAGAAAACCTCTCAATTAATTTGATTTGTACCGGTCTAGTTGCAGAACGGTCCGTGGAGCTTAAAAAACCGACACAAACAGTAAAGTTCATTTTAAACCTTATACTCATAGAGCCCGTCGGAAATCGAACCCTAACACCTGAATCCCTGAAATTGATACCCTGACCTTTCTGATTCCGATCAATATGAACCATGCACTGATCCTAAACCTGTTTGTTGCACGAAAATAGGCAATTCTGACCGGGATTACTAGGTTCTCTCACCGACTCAAGGGCCCTACATGTCATATGTTTCTTTCTCGGTATTGTTGCTTCGAGCTGCCCGATCGACTATGCTTACCTCGTTGCAAGCACCTGCAGCAGCTAGCATGGTATGCCCCAACGTTCCCCAGGTGTCTTTCCGCCGGTCGCCGGCAAGGGGTGCGCCGGTCCCATGTCACCTGCAGGTAGTGCCGCCGGCCGTTGCCGCATGTTGAAGACCCTGAAGCGACGCAGATCGATTAAAGTTAGAAGGCATGTAAATTTCTACATACATACGTGAGCTAACTCAGAATACATTGTACATCCACCTGCGTGCCTGCTTAAAGCCCGCTTCTATGTGTTCAAAAACAAGCCAGCTTCTACGTATGTGAAACTATGAAAGTACGCCGTTGAAGGAAAAGCATCGGATGAGTCAGCTCCTCGTCTTGCCGTGGTCCGACGGCATGCCGGCGCCGGCTTCGCCTACCGGCGGGAATACGCTAGCTAGACACGTCTCCAGGCAGTATATGAGTACCTTGGTCGCCATGTTCATGGCGCGCTGCACCACATAGTAGCCAGCGATGTGGTTGCCCAAATGCCGAGGGAACTTGAGCACGCAGTCGAGCAAGCGGGATCATGTGTGTGTTCTACGTGCACACAACATCGTGCATCTCCTGTCGGTCATCGTTGTGACGGAGCTCCCTGGCACGCGGGTCCGTCACGTCGACCTGGAAGCTCGCGTCGCGCTGCTCTACCATTTCCTGGATGGGCAAACACTGTTCCACAAAGTCGACGTGAGCGTTGCTCTACCATTTCCTGGATGGGCAAACACCATTCCGCCACCTCCACTCCGTGCGCGCCATCGCGTGCCGCCCTCCCAGCTCCCGTTCCTTTTTGACGAGTGATGACTCGCGCGCACTGATGACATCGTGCTCTACATGAAGGGCACCTCCATAGATTCCCCGCGTGGGGCATGCAAACCGGAAACGCCCACACCCGACGCCCTTCATCTGCGCTGCCCAGCCTCCTGCTTCTCCGCGGCGCTGATTTCAGAAGAGATGATTGAGGATAGAAGGTGGATATGACATGTGGGACAGAGATGTCAGTGAGAACAGACTATGATCTCAGACGGGATTGATATTTTCCCGGGTTGATGTTGACCGAGATTAGAGAGGTTAGGGTACAGATTTTAGGGATTCAGATATGAAGGTTCAATTCCAACAAAGCCTACCAGTTTAAGGTTTAAAACAGACTTTACTCTTCTTTAACCATGCACGGCCCCTCACAGCATTTGCCCGAATGTGGCTGGTGGACTGTCACGTTACGTCGGACGACTTTGAGGAATTAACAATTTACCAAGCGCCACCTGCAGAGCAGGGCCAAACCGACCAGTTGATTAAGCGGCGTGTTAGGTGGGGTGCCATCCGTGACTGCTCTGCTCTGCCGGCCACCTACCGCGATCCCCTCCGCAGCTGCTCTCCCGGTCTTGGATCTCGCCGGTCGCCACACCGTGCTTGCCAGCAGAAGAGAAGCGATCGAGGCGCCATGGCCGAGGCGGCGGCGGCGGCGGCGGCGAGCACAAGAAAGCTGTACGGGTACGAGCTGTCGTCCAACTCGGTGCGCATCGCGGCGCTGCTCAACGAGAAGGGGCTCGACTACGAGCTCGTCGTCGTCGACGACACCAAGTCGCAGGAGTTCCTCGCCATCAACGTACGTACGCCCCCGAGCTACTGATCAACTGATGCAATCGCTTACTAATTTACTTCGTTTGCGTGCGTCGTGCAGCCGTTGGGCCAGGTCCCGGCGTTCCAGGACGGCAACGACATCATCTTCGGTACGCCCAAGAAATTCAATCTTTCAGACTCGCCGGAGTTAGTTGCCAACATTTTGGGCTAACCAACCGCACGAATTTGCTCGGACTTGGCTTGGGGATCGCCTGCAGAGTCGCGCGCCATAAGCCGGTACATCGCGGCCAAGTACCGGTCCTCGGGCACGGACCTGCTGCCGGCGGCGCCGTCGGCGAAGCTGGAGGCGTGGCTGGAGGTGGAGTCGCACCACTTCTACCCGGCCGTGGCCGACCTGGTGTACGAGCTCCGCGTCAGTCCCCGGCTCCCCGGCGGCGCGGCGCCCGACCCGGCCGTGGTTGACGCGCTCGCCCGCAAGGTGGCCGACGTGCTCGACGTCTACGACGCGCACCTCGCCGCCGGAAACAGGTACCTCGCCGGCGATCAGTTCACGCTCGCCGACGTGAACCACATGGCGCAGCTATTCGTCATGAGCCGGACGCCCCGGGCGGCGGAACTGGTCGCGGCCAGGTCGAACGTGCAGGCGTGGTGGGACGAGATCTCCGCCCGCCCCGCCTGGAAGAAGACCGTCGCCGCGCTCCCCCTCCCGCCGGCTTGACGGACGCGCCGGTACAGGCACCGCTGCCCGGGCGTGGAATAAAAGGGTGATGTTTTGTTTTTAGCAGGAGCAAATTATCAAATTCACCAGGAATGTTGTTGATGTAAGTGACATACTGATCTGGATGAGCTGAGTGAATTGCCCGAAACCACTGATAGCGAAAACACTAAGACGCCGATAAGTGCCACACGTATAAATGTTAGGGAGTCCGTCCATACATTTTGTGTGGTGTATAAAAGGAACAGCCCACACACCTACGTGTGGGCAAAACAATTAGCGTCCACACACCTCTTTTTTCCCCTCTTAATCCCTTTCACACGCGTGCGTGTGGGCAAAGTTGATAAGGCCCACACGTTCGTATGTCAGGCCTCATACCTCTTGGTCCCGCACGCCACACGTGACGGTCACCGCGCGCCTGCAGTTGCCATGGTCCAGACCCTCGTCCATGTTCGTTTAACTGCAGTTGCCATGTTGGACAACTGCAGTTGCCATGTATGATTTAATCTAATGTAGTTGCCATGATTTCATAACTTTAGGAGTTGCCACATACTAACACTAGGCAGTTGAGAGAGTTGCCATGTGCTCACAAGCATGCTAGGGTAGTTGCCATGTAAAAAGAAAAAGTTGCCATCTGCTTACGTGCACGTTAGGGCAGTTGCCATGTACATGCACGTTAGGGCAGTTGCCATGTACCATGCAAAAACATATGGCAATTCGGTAAAAGAGAGTTGTCATCTGCTTACGTGCACACTAGGCAGTTGCCGTGTACCCTGCAAAACACATGGCAAACTCAGATAAAAAAGGAGAGCTGCCACCTGCTTATAAAGCACACTAGGGGCAGTTGCCATGTGCACTGCAAAACACATGACAACTAGCAGCTTGGGTGTGGGAGAGGAGACAGGCGTGTGGGCGAGATGACAAATGCCCACACACTAGCCCTTGTGTGTGCGTGCAAAGTGGCGTGTGGGCGAACTGCTGAACGCCCACACACCAGCCCCTCCTGTGTGGTGAAACGACCGTGTGGGCGACCGGCTGAACGCCCACACACCAGGCCAGTCCTACGTGGCACTAGAAACATGCCAAGGTTCGTGCGCTTACGAACGGACGTGGATCCACACGTGTGGGCGAGATGCAAACGCCCACACGTGTGGACGTTAACATTTCCGAAACACTAACGGATCGCTTTAGGCATTTTGACCTCCCTTATAAATATATGGACCCGCGTTTGGTCTAATATTAGAAACTAGTCCCTAAAATTTTACGTAGCCACTCCTCAATCACAAAGCAAAAAAAAGTAATTAGCCCCATGTGCACAGAACCCCAGCAGAGCACCGGTGGGCTCTTGTCGCCGGCTTGGGGCGGTGGATCGACCTCGCCGGCATTGTGGTTGAGCACCAGGCGAGGTTGACGAGAACTATGTCTACCCGCGCGCCGTGACCGGCTGGCGGCTAGCCGCAACGCCCGCAGTGAAGGCGAGCAGGTCACCACGACGAGCAGGTCCGCGCGTGGCCATTGCGCTGCTGCCGTCCTTGCTCGAGCACCACGGCTGCACCTGCAGAGAAGGCTGACGACGGTCTGGTGGCTCGGCGCCCACCGGCTCTAGTATGCTCTCGCGACACCACGACGCCGCGCAGCTTTTACTCTCAGCCACTGTGGAGGACGTGACTTGCTCAAGCACCACGGCAGAGGACGTGGCCAGACCAACACGCCCTTCCGTCCTTCTTCCTGATGACCACGATGGCGAGGACGTGAGACGTGCAGCTCGTCTCACGCTGGGAAGGGGCATCGACGCGCGGTGTCCGAGGTCCTTGAGGCCAGCGAGCATGCCGGAGCATCATATCCGCCGCGAGGGAGAGAGAGAGATAGAGAGAGCAGGGCATCCAAGAAGCTGGCAGGAGAAGGGTGTTGGTTTGCAGGAGAAACAGATCCCGATCTACATCAGGGAGGGAGAGAGATCTTTTTTTAGAAAGGGGAGGAGTTTTTGTCAAAAAGACCTTGTCTAATGCCATTACCACGAACCGTTACCCCACGTCAGCACAGAGAGGGCGCCATCTTTCATAACTGTCATAAAAAACAAAGCCGTCAACTAGTGTTTTTTTTTTGCAAAAGATTAGGCCGAGGATCCGTAAATTCATAAATCGTGTTTTGCAAACCTATGCATCAATTTGGTGGTTTTCTACAATTCATTCGGTCTATCAACAAATAACTCAAATCCTTTGTTTGCTAACGCCGTGTGATGACTTCTTAGGGTTCAGGCCAAATAAACTATTATGTTTCTTGCATTATTATGTCTGTAAAATTCATCTGGAATTCCTATTGGCCAAAGAAGCTCTTGATTGGTTGACAAGGTAACCGAAATGTGCCCACTATTAGTGGGCAACTTTATATTAGCAATCAGTGTAGACGTACATTTTCCTTTGGGCGACGACGGTACCGGTTGGGCGACGGCTTTGCAGCTATCAGACAGGTTCCACCGAACATTTCCTGTGCTTTTGTTAATCTTCATGCTGCAACTATCTTTTCAAGAATGAATTGAGCAATTAGGTACACCTAAGTTATCAACCCATGCATTCACATGGGCTACAAATACTACAAATATTTTTACGAACTTAGTTTACTATGTTTTTGATAATTTTGTGGAATATTGGATCTACCTGGGTGGCAAAAGAAATTATGAAAATGGAATTGTGTGGGCACAAGGATCTCACCGATGAAACTCGCAACAAAAATAAAGACAATTTACCCAAGGTCAGGCCCCCAGGATGGGTTACAAGCCTACTTGTTATGAAAACCAATACAAACCTTGGAGCTTTTCTTTTCATGAAACATTCGAACCATGCATGATACTAGAAGCAACCAAACCACCGGTCTTCGAAGTAGAGTCAAATCAAACCACTAATTGCAAATACTTTGGTACATGAAAGTCTCCCAAATTTACTCGATGTGGAGCAACAATAGTTATGGTTTTCTATCCCTCCTTTTAAGTTTGACCTATCACAAGATTTACTACAACAATCAACTTACACGACTACATATAATACTCCTCAACTGATCCAGATGTATTGGAATGCCCAACCCGAGCCTTGCGCCTATTCACCTCTGATGGTACGCTCGGCCCTACGGCTTCACTGCTAGACATGTCCTTCCAGTTGAGGCTGCTCGTTGCCATCATGTCGTCAAATTCCACAGGGATCCCGCCTTCAGGTGGCCAAACGAATGTCGGTTTCACAAGCGGTACTTCTGGCGGCGGCACTGATTTGGCTAGGACTTGCACTACCTCGGCCATGCTCGGTCGGTCAGACGAGTTCGGATTACTACATGCCAGTCCAAGAAGCAACAAGCGAGTGGCATCATCCGGATTGAACTCTTGCATGGAAGTCACTTTGTCATCGACCGCTTCGAGCAACCTTCTCTCCCGGTGAACCCACCATACCCACTCAGTAAGCGGTTGAAGCGTCTCATGGTCATGGTTGCTGGCAAGTGCTCGTTCTCCGGTGACAATCTCAAGGACTAGCACCCCAAAGGCATACACGTCAGTCTTGCGAGTGGCCTTGTGACAAATTGAGTACTCTGGCGCAATGAAGCCCCAGGTGCCAGCCACACCCACATCCGTGTAGGAGTTCTTGTTCAAGGTGACGATGCGGGCAAGGCCGAAGTCACCTAGGCGACCACGGAAGGAAGAGTCAAGCATGATGTTGCTTGCTTTTATGTCGCGGTGGAGCACCATGTGATCGTGCTCATGATGCACGTAGTGGAGCCCTGCGGCTACATCAATGATGATGTCATAGCGGGTTTTCCATCCTAGGATGCACCGCTGGAGCCGAGGGTTTTCCTCAAAGAGGTATTGGTCCACGCTACCATTGGGCATATACTCATAGATAAGAAGGAGCTCCCCTTTCTCGTAACTCCAACCTGGAATATCACATTGGCAACCAGACAAGTAATGTTAAATTATGTGAAGGCCTAGTTAATGGACAACATGGCTACACATGGGTCCAAAAGATAATATCAGTCAACATATCGTATGGGCCTTAGAATCTGCATGTCTTTGGTTTCTTCTCAGTCAGATCTATGTATGCCAACTTGGTCAACGAGGGTCATGTTTTTCCCAGGAAAAACATTTGGATACCCAAAGTTTCGATAAAAATCCAAAAACAATATTTGTAAGGGAGTGGTCTTAAAGGAAGAAGCTTTTATAAGCGCGGATGGCAAGGAAGTAAGAATGAAAGTTATTGTGAAAAAACCTGAACAATACACCACTTGTTCTGTTATGTCCTTATGCCACTCTTGTCTGGTGCACTATTCATGATGAATGTAGTTTACCATTACCTAGGAGCATCATGAATAGATGGGATGAAGCCAAATGTTAGGGGTTCAAATCCCGATGCAGTTAAGCTGTACATGTTGCGTGATTTAGAATCGTCACCATGAGTTTATTTTTAGTTGAGTTGATGCTTTCAAATTCTTGTAGGTTATCTACAAGGCTACACATTGGATCTGTATGGATATGGTAGCATGTTCTTTGTTCAACCAATATGGGTCACGCTCTACTAATAGGATTAGGCTCGGGTTTCCGCTGTCTATCGCGTATCACTTACTTGCACTACGAGTAGCATGAAGGCATCATGCCATATCTATTGTGTATGGGTTGTCTTAGCTCACAAGTATTCGATTTGTATGATTCTTCATTAGACTTGCCAGTGTGAAATGAAAGATGTTTGTGTGCATCAATAGATGCAGAGCCGGAGATTTTCCCTCTTTTTATCAACTAAATGCCTAGTGTAATAAATAAACGGCACCTTCTAAAATATGATTATTACTTTCTCTAGGAGACTGATGTGTGTCGTATCCTTGTCAGTTTTTGTAGAATTTTATTGGAAATTATAACTTTAACATTTTTTAAGCGAAGTACAAGGCCAGCGAGTAGTTTGGAAAGTCTCATGTACACAACATGTGGCCAATACATTTTTTTGGACACCAGATTATGATTTTTTACACCGCTTCACGTTTTTATAATGTAAAAACTTTTCCGATAAGGAATGTATATGAATATTAAGAACACAGAAATTACATCTGGCCTCTACAAAAATGCAAATCAAGAGCAAGCTAAGTATGCACACAACCGAATATATGATCATTTTGACAAACAAGGTTTTGCATACGTATATGTTCTAAAATGTTCTGTTTACAATGCATTTAGTTCCTTTTGAAAGGCACAAGTATGTGATCCAATTATGTGGCATAAGTGGGCCCTTGTCACTAATATAGTATGCCACTTTTTGACATCATACATTTGCAATATGAATAAAAACTATGGGTCCATCACTTTTTTGTTGTTGTTTCTCAGTAGTCACATGCTATCTAAAAAAAGGGGAAAACCACTGATATGCATGTACTCAAAGACAGAAAAATGGATGTTAAGGCAACCCCGTAAATTGTACCTTAGTCAGTTAGGTATTGCAAAAAAAACATTTCAGAGAAAAAGATATTGCGAAACAAAAAAAGTATGGTAAATTTTGTGGTTGATCTATCCCCAATGACTTTTTTATTTGCCATCATTTGAGTTACTAGAAACATTGCAAAGTAAGTTGAACCGCGGTCATTCAATTATACAAATCAGTCTTACCTATTTGTGACCTAAAGATTGCATTTTCCATAAGAAGAAGTTTCTTCATATAAGGTGGAAAATCTACAAAGTCCATGTGTTGTTCAATTATGAAATTATGAAATTAACTTATTCAGTGTTTGGAATTCTCCAATACAAGCATTATGTCATTTCTCCTATGAACACATTATTTCACTAGTGTAAATGTTCAAAAAAACTAAATCATTGCCATTCGTGATGAAGGGCATCTCCAACCCCATACAAACTCCCAAAATAAGTGGTTATACGGAGTGCGTGAATATATTTTTTTATTGAGTGGGGGGGGGGGGGGTGATGGTTGGGGGCTTCTTTAGTACACCCCCAATAATCTGTTTTCATCCTTTCCTCTTTAAACTACCAAACAAATGACGACCGGGGCGATGGCGAGCCTTCCTAAAATTTTCATCGAATGGCTGTTGCAGCTATTTTTTTGGCCTAACTCCCTCAATATCATTTTTATATTATAAAAAAGAGATTTGTTGGAGATGCTCCAATGGCAATTAGCCTCTTGGACCAGCTACTGTATAGAAACTAATAAACTAAAACTGAGTCTATCAATGGCCAGTTTGTCTATAAAGTAACTATGATCACCTTGTGTGACTTTTTTGCCTTGCCATAAATTATACAGTAAGTTCTAGCGTACTTCGAGTAAGAAAAGTGAACTCATATATTTGTTTTCTCTTGTATGATACTCCCTCCTTTCCGGTTTATAGGGCTTATCTCAAAATTTCAGTTTTTCCATTTTATAAGGCTCAATTTGGTTATTCCCCATCAGATGTTCAGACTTCAAGGTGCATTAAATCATTGCATGCAAGTATTAAGAGAAAACTGACCAATGCATGCACTTTATGCATGCATGCATTGCAATTAATGCATTCGTAAATATAATTTTTTGAGGAAAACAAGAGCATTAATTGGGTGCTTTTGCAAACTACAAAAAATATTCCACCACTTATCATCTACCTTCGTTGGTGAGATTTTTGAATTGAGCCTTATAAACCGGAAAGGAGGGAGTAGAGAGGTTGTAACAAGTTAATTTGAATCACGTCACATTGAGAGAACGACATTTCATGTCAACTATGTATTATGCTATCCGGGAGTATTATTGTTGTGACATAGACCTAACTTTATATAACTAAGGTGATTTCCATAGACAACCTCAACATTCAACCATGCATGGAAAAGGTCCAACTTAAAATATAAACTATGCATGAAAAAAGGCCCAAATGTTTTAATTATATTACCTACTTGTATTCAATAAATATTTTATAATTATAGAATAGTTATATGTATTCTCCTGAATTTCTTATAATGTTAGTTCAAATATTTATGTCCATATTTTTTTTGGGTGAATATGTATGCCGGCCCATATAACTAAATATTATTTATGTCCATACATGGAAATATTTATGTCCATATTACTAAATATTATTTAAAATAATCTGCAAAGAAATTCTAACAGCAATACGGGGTATATCATCTAAATCAGCTACAATCCATATGAATCGGAGGGAGTAGTAAAATTTAATGTGGCGACGGAGTGTAAGACATACCAACGAGCGGCACGACATTTCGGTGGCGCAGCCGGTTGATCACGTCGACCTCTACGAGGAAGTCGTCGTAGCAGCGGTCTCGATTGCGCGTGAACTTCTTCACCGCCACCTCCACGACCTGGCATGTCTTGTCTGACTGGAGCCGGAGCGTTCCCCTGTAAACTGCGCCAAACCCGCCTTTGCCTAGCTTCCTTGCCTCGTCGTAGTTGTTCATGGCCTTCCTGATCATGGCGTACTTGAACTCCTTGGGCGTGCCCGGAAGCCGCCGAATGGCCTCCGACAGCTTCAACTCCATCTTCAGGGCTTTATACCTCAAGTAGAAGTAGAAGACCGCGACAGATATTATGACGGCGGTGGCGGCCGCTGACCCAAGAACCGCGGACAGTATCACCTTCCGTTTTCGAAGGGCTCCGTAGTCGGGAAGCTTTCCGACTGTCAGGTTCCACCTCAGGATCCGGTGGAGCTCGATGCCTTCCCCGGTCGATGCAGTGAAACCAATGAACACTTGGTGGGGGATGTGGTTGCTCAGGGTGAGAGGCACGTCAAGGTAGGCCTTGTCAGGCTTGGGCAGACCATCGACGGCCATGTACACCCATATGTGGTGTCCGGCTCCGTTGTAATCGATCCAGACGGTGTAATTTACCGTCATGTGAAGCGGCGCGAGGGTAATGTCGGAGAGCGAGACGACGTAGTCGGAGATGATGCTGCCGATGTTGAGGCCGATGTGGTTGTCATCGGGATCGTAGTCGTTCATCGAGGTGTCAAACTCGACGGCGACGAAGCTGCCTGAGGCAGTGGCCGAGTTTGAGATGGTATTGGTGAGACCGAGGAAGCCACCCTGGCTGCCCGGCGGAGGACCGTGGAGGGACGGGACGATGGCGAACGCAAGGCCGTCGCCTTGTACGTTGTCCCATCTATTGAGGTTCATGGTGAAGGAGGTGTTGAAGGACGCGTCGTGCTTCACCTCGTTGGAGTCGACGGCCCAGAGCGTGATGGGTGATCGGAGGAGGACAGACCCAGCTCTGCCCTTCATCCCGTCGCTGTCGGGAGTGAGCATGAGGGCTCCCATTTTTACACCTGCGTCCCCGAGAATCTCCAAGTTCCTTGGAGAATCACGGGGGAAGGAAGGGAAGCTGTAGGACATGATACCCTCCAGCTTATTCTCTTCACAGGGGCACGATGCCGCCATGGAGCATGGTACAGCTGCAGAGCACAGCAACACGGCCATGACGAAACATGGGAATACTTGTGTAGGTATCATCTTGCAGGAGCCAGGAGACTTGAACAGGACGGTGGCATGGCTATGATATAAGTGGGTTGAGATGAGATGCCCACTTGCAGCCAGAGAATAAGTGGATGAAATCCAACAATTATAGCAATTGGTTCATCCTATGCAAGAGGTTCATTGTCTAGTAATGAGCATTAAAATCTAATGATTATATAAGGTTGTGCAAGCTTTCAGTTAGGTCAACTGTATCCAATGAGACAATACTACTGTGCTGGTTGCACCAGTGTGTTGATTGTCCGGGAAAAAGTCCAATTGGATTTATTATATTCTTCCATCCAAGGCTTCCATTGAAAGCTTATCATGGTTTTCCTTTCGACCTTTCAGCATAGGATAGGTGTGAGGCATGTTACCACTTTGACAGAGCCATGTGTTTTTAATAAAAATTCGATATCCTCTCATACGTCCCACTGAGCATGACACATGACATTATGATATTGCTAGCCTAGACATGCCAATGTTATTGGCTCGCTGCAATAATGAACTGTGCAAATTTTCTTTAACATTTATGTGGAATACATGTTGGCCAAAGAGGCTCGTAATAATTGTTTGACGAGGTAATAAAATTAACTCTTTGATTCACAAGGCAAAGTTGATGTAACTGCATTGCAATTTCTAAGCTTCGACTTCGAAAGAAGTACACTTTCTCTACTAATGTAAAATTTGCAAATTTACAAATGCTTACGTGGAATATTTAAAATCCTACACGTATTACTGATGGAAAACCAAAACCACTATCCTATTTGTGTGTAAGCAAGGCCGGGAGCAAAATCTATAATAAAATTAAAATGTCTCTGCATAAAACCTTGCTAAGGCCAATGGCTGTAAAGTATCCTCATAGTCTGATTCTACACACTGATTTTGCAAACAGATTTAGAGGCTGGTTGTTCGACATGATAGGTCTTGATGGTTGCCCCACGATGATTGGTCTGAGGGGATGGTTTTAACACGTGGAGGATGGCACTGGTATTTGTTTATATGAGGTTTTGGTTCAAATATCTTGTTGCAACAAAAATAAAGATTTTTCAAGGTTTAGATGGATAGTATTTCCATATCTGGCATAGAAAAATACGAGCATTAATTATGTTTGTAAGAAAAATCGATAAATACATATATACGCCCTCCGTACCTAAATATAAGACAGTTTTGATATACATAGGAGTGCATTTAGTGTGGTGATACCCATACAGAAAAATACTTTACCCCTAGATGTCTAGTCAACTGTTATGGTCAATAACTTGCAAATTAAGGTAAATAAGAAGGAATAAACTAGGAGTGCACATGGCTAACTCAACTTAATTAGAAGTAACTTTTTTCTCCAGTCAATAGCTCAGACATCAACTGCAGTCCAATCAAATATCGTCTCGTCCATTTTATATTTGCACAAATCTTGCATTTAGATTGAATGGTTCTTAGTAGTGACTTGGTAATAGGTATTTTGTCAGCCATCTAAAAAATAGCACAAATAGAAAGAAAAAAATTATGTAGCATGCAATGGGTCGCCAGAAGCAATGAAATCTAGTGGGATGTTCACCTAGACTGAAATTAGACTTGGGACATATGAGATTACATGAAAGGAGGAGAAATGCTTCCTTAGATGCTCAAGTTCGACCGTGCATGTGTTTGGATTATGATACCTCAACTCCTTCATGCGAACAACGTCCTTGGCAACTTTGGTTTGGAGATCATAGTTAATGAGACAACACAACACCTCATCTTTGAACACGATGTCACCATCAAACACTGTAATGGGAGATAGAGACGCTAGACCACACGCCGTGGCATTGATTTTGTAGCACAGATCCCATCTCGGATTGTTGATGTCGTCGCACATCCACATCTCGATTGTGGCACCCACAGAAGCTACGACTAGTTCCCCGCGCAGTTCAACAAAACTTGTCATGATTTTATCAGACGTTGGGTGATAAGGAGGCAGCGGCGTGATCACGAATTCCTCATCCGCCAACCCGAAGCGAAGGAAACATAGCGCGACATCTTTGAAGATTTCATCTGATATTGTCCAGAGCAAGGATCCTTTGAAGAAGGTTGCCGTCCGTTGTGGCACGATAGGGTACTACGGTTGCACCGCCATCTCACGCCAATACCGGTCGACTCCGACGGTGAACACCTCCATCCCAGTCGTATAGCTGCCCCCGGTGACCGCGGAGCGGTAGAAGAAGCGGGCGACCTTGTGCGTGTTGGAGCGCGGATCATGCCCGAAACCAAACGCCTGGTGGCTGCCGGACAGGGCAGTTAATCTGTCGGGATATCGACGTGCAGATCTAGATTGGGGCTCCGGGGCAGCCACACGGCGCGCCGCTTGGGGTTGATCACTTGCACCATGGCGTCGTGGGGCACCAAGACCAGCCCGTCGCAGTGCGCGAAGCTGTGCACCGTGTCGGCCAATATCATGGTGTAGACGACGAGGGGCGCGCCGGCGTCCTTCTGACCAGCCTCCCGCCTGTACAAGCCAACGGTTTCTGGGCAACAACGGTTGGTTTCGAGGAATCTCCAGCGTGGGGAGACGAGCAGGCATTGCTTCTGGAGGCGGTGGTGCGCGCGGTGGAAGGACGAGTCGCTGGAGATGGTGGCGTGCCACGCCCTGCACATGCGGGTGAGCCGCAGGCCCGCAGCAGCGACTGCACGGGCAGGTGGGCCAGGTTCTCCGAGACGAGCTCGTGCGGCATGTGCGGATTCT
This sequence comes from Triticum monococcum, assembly GCA_034509565.1. Lineage (NCBI taxonomy): Eukaryota > Viridiplantae > Streptophyta > Magnoliopsida > Poales > Poaceae > Triticum > Triticum monococcum. The sequence continues at coordinate 749,094,917 of CM067843.1, read as the reverse complement.
TCTTCTTCTTCCTCCTCCACCTCCTCCGCCTCGTCTTTGGTGCTGGTGGTGCTGCTTCGCCGTCGTCCATGGCCGGCCGCCGGATAGATGGATCTGTTTCAGGAGTGTGCTTGCGTGATGTTGCCTCTAGTCGGTATATTATATGGATAGTTCGCTATGGATTACGAAGCCTGTATTCCAGGCCGACGAAAGCCCGTACCGTATCACTGATACGGCGCACGAAGTACTGCAGGCCGAGGTGTGCCAATATTTCTATTTCTTCCTGATATCAACCCCCTGATCCCGAGTTCCCGACTCAAAAAAAAGAAAGAAACAAATCTCCTGATCCTCATCGAACTCACATAAAATTCTTCCTCCGTCCCAAAATTCTTGTCTTAAATTTTTCTAAATACGAATGTATATAGTTACCTTTTAGTGTTAGGTACATCCGTATCTAGGCAAATATAAGGCAAGAATTTTGGGACGGAGGGCTCAGAAGCAAAATATATAAATACTAGTGCAAACCGATAAAAAATAAATAAAATATAAATACTAGTGCACACACGACCAGTTAACATTTTTTGCATGAATCTGAAAAAAAATATCAGAAAGATTGATCCATCTTTCACCACCTTGCCTTTATTCAGTTTGGAAACATTAAGGTCTGAATCATGGGGCGATTAACTGTAATCTAAATCATGAAATTGTCGGGAACTACTGTTGTCACTTGCACCTTTTGGCCAATTGTCTTGTCCAGAAGATTTCTTTTGATATGGATCCACTTGGATTCCCAGTAACATTATTGCCCAAACTGCTTCTCTTTTGGTCATGGAGCTACTACGTCAAGCTGCTTAAATATCTCCTCAACCCTCTTGTTTGATTGAGGTGGGACATGAGGAACATTATCACTAGAAGATTTGTGATCTTGGATATTTCTGTGTCTTTCTACAGTTCACAAAGACTGACCAGTCCCAACCAAGTCTTTCTGATCTAGGAGTTTCCTGGAGAGGCAAACTGCCTTGAGCCAAATCCGAAACCGAAGTATGGCCAAGAGGAAAGTTTCCTGAGGACTCCCACGAGCATCTTAATTTGCAGGGAGACATCATATTTGACTTTTGACAAAACCAAAGTCGGTCCTCTTGGTTTCTATGCCTGCAAGGAAGATGATTTATAAAAGCTTTGGTGAAAGAGGACCTCCCTCCCCAAAGCGCCACACGCGAAAGAAGACCCTCCTTTAATCATCTTTTGATTGGCGCCCTGTTTCGTGCCATTGGTGCAGCACATTTGTCTCTATACTAGTATGGTTTCCACTGTTTCTTTGATTTAAGTGCATAACGAGAGTGATAGTGTGTGCATCAATATCATTCTCGTTAAATCCTAGTGCACAAAATAAGAACAGTTGCTGGAACCTGTAGAATCAATGAAATCTTATATTGCACTGGCTTACAACTAGACTAGAATTAGGCTTGGAACGAAGGGGATTACATCAATAAGCCCTCGTGGAAGATCCTCTTGCTCTCATTTTCTTCCCCAGATCACAATCTGATTTAGCAAGTTCGAGGATGAAGAGAAAAAAGAGAAAAGTGGTCCATTGAAGGGTGTATGTTGGCGCTCGTTTCTTGTTTCATTCAAGTCGACATCTAGAGTTCTGGACTATCAACTTGAGATGTACATGGTCAAAAATAAATTTACGAAAGAGAATAGTTACAAGTAAAAGTAACCACACACATAGATAGAACATATAGTGCAATAGTCCGTCACTTGAAGCAAAGAAATCTTTAACGAAATGCAAATCTCATGCTAGATTGGAATTAGGCTTGGGGTGTAGGGGATTACATCAAAGTAAAAGGACTGCTCAGGCGTACTTGTGCTTGGCTTGTGATGCCTCAAGTCCTCCATGCAGAACATTTTACTGTAAGATTTGGTTCTCAGATTGTAGCGCCTGGTGCCATACACGTAATGATTGAACACAATTTCGTCCCCAAAGGCAGCAACTGGAGAGCAATCAGGGGGGCTGAACCCGCAAACATCGATTGTGTAACTAATCTGCACAGCACGTATACTAACCTCAGGTGGCAAGGAGGTGGCGGCATGACCCAAAAAGACTCGTCTTCCAAGCGGAAACGGAGGAAACCCGGAGCAGTGTCCCCAAAGACGGTCCAGATAAGTGACCCCTTGAAGAAGGTCGCTGTTCGCTGTGCCACTGTATGGTACGGCGGCTGCGTTGGTGTCTCACGCCAGTGCCGGTCGATTCCAATGGTGAATACTTCCATCTTGATGGAGTGATAGTCGGTCGTCCTTCCAAGGTTGCCCAAAGAACGGTAGGAGTAGGAGTAGGACAAGCACGCCACCTTGCATGCACCAGAACACGCACTACCAGAATTTAGGCAGTTGCCGACGGCCATATCTATGCCGACGGTCCCCGTCGGCATATATGGGCATACCCCGACGGCCCAACTAAAGCCGTCGGCGTAGAAAGGCCGTCGGCGTATAACCATCTATGCCGACGGGGACCGTCGGCATAGATAAGCCGTCGGCGTTTCTCCGAATATACCGACGGGGGCCGTCGGCATAGAGCAGGCCGTCGGCATATCACGTGGGCCCGTCTACCCGGGCGGCGACGGCAATTTGACAGCGTCAGGCTACGCCGACGGGCTAACGGTGGCCGTCGGCATAGCTACGCCGACGGCCTAGCCGTCGGCATAGCTTCACCGACGTCATCGATCCGCCGCGCCGCCACGTCATCGATCCGCGTCGTTCGCCGGTCCCGTGGGGTGGCATTTCTATGCCGACGGCTAGGCCGTCGGCATAGGCCTGGCCCATGGTTTTTGCCACGTCATCGATCCCCGCCCTACGCCACGTCATCGATCCAGGGCTCTACCGTTCCGTGGCCGTAGCTATGCCGACGGCTAGGCCGTAGGCATAGATTTCTAATAATATTTTTATATTTTTTGTATTTTCTCTTATTATTTTTTATTTTTTTCCAATACTAATTTCATTAACTTAAATGTACAGAAAACATATATCGATTGCCCCCCACACGGGCCTTCTTCCGTCGTGTCACGGAGAGGTTAGACGGGACGGGCCGGGTACCTGTGGGGGGCAGCAATGCCGCCAGGTGTTGCGGTGGGCCCTCCTACGGTTGTGGAAACGTGGTGGCAGGCGCAGGCACGCGGCTCCGGGGTGTGCCCCCTCCCCCCACACGGGCGTCGATGCCGCCGTGCCCCCCGGCGGGGGGGGGGGGGGGGGGTTGAAACGGCCACGTTGGGCCGACGCAGAGGGAATCTTGGGGTGGGTTGTGCCGGGACTGTGTTGGGGGGTGTACCTATGGCTGGGCTATGACAACAAGGTGAAAAGGTCCCCCGGTCAAACTACGTCTAGCGAAAGTCAAAGGGATAGACCCGGCGGTCGTCTGTGTCAGGGTTAGACGGGACGGGGTACCTGGGGGGTAGCAATGCCGCCAGGTGTTGCGGTGGCCCTCCTACGGTTATATAAGCCCGTCCGGCGAAAGCCAAAGGGCTAGATCTACTGGTCAACTGGGATTCGGGATGGCCTTCGGGGTGTAGCTATGCCACCGAAACATCGCATGGGTCGCGATGCATGTGTGAAAGTGTTTGGCATGCGTAGACACCCGTCTTGGGGCTCCGTGGTGTGGCCCCCCTCCACGGAAGGCAGAGCAGCCGTCAGTTAGAGGGGGGGGGGGGAAATGGTGCGGGTGCGGTGGAACCGGAGGGAATCTAGTGTTGGGTTGGGTCCAGACCGTGTTCGGGGATGTTGCTATGGGCTGACCTATTGCAACCAGGTGGAAGAGTCCACTGGTCAAAGCCCGTCCAACGAAAGTCAAAGGGCTAGATCTACTGGTCAACTGGCATTCGGGGTGGCCTTCGGGGTCTAGCTATGCCACCGAAACATCGCACGGGTCCCGATGCATGTGTGAAAATGTTCTGCCATGTGTAGACGCCCGTCTTGGGGCTCCGTGGTGTGGCCCTCCTCCACGGAAGGCAGAGCTACCGTCACTTAGAGGGGGGATGGTGCGGGTGCGGTGGAACTGGAGGGAATCTAGTGTTGGGTTGGGTCCAGACCGTGTTCGGGGATGTTGCTATGGGCCAGGCTGACCTATCGCAACCAGGTGGAAGAGTCCACCGGTCAAAGCCCGTCCGACGAAAGTCAAAGGGCTAGATCTACTGGTCAACTGGGATTCGGGGTGGCCTTCGGGGTCTAGCTATGCCACCGAAACATCGCACGGGTCCCGATGCATGTGTGAAAGTGTTCTGGCATGTGTAGACGCCCGTCTTGGGGCTCCGTGGTGTGGCCCCCCTCCACGGAAGGCAGAGCTGCCGTCACTTAGAGGGGGGATGGTGCGGGTGCGGTGGAACCAGAGGGAATCTAGTGTTGGGTTGGGTCCAGACCGTGTTCGAGGATGTTCCTACGGGCTGACTTATCGCAACCAGGTGGAAGAGTCCACCGGTCAAAGCCCGTCCGGCGAAAGTCAAAGGGCTAGATCTACTGGTCAACTCGGATTCGGGGTGGCCTTCGGGGTGTAGCTATGCCACTGAAACATCGCACGGGTCCTGATGCATGTGTGAAAGTGTTCTGGCATGTGTAGACGCCCGTCTTGGGGCTCCTGAAGGAAATATGCCCTAGAGGCAATAATAAAGTTATTATTTATTTCCTTACATCATGATAAATGTTTATTATTCATGCTAGAATTGTATTAACCGGAAACATAATACATGTGTGAATACATAAACCAACAGAGTGTCACTAGTATGCCTCTACTAGACTAGCTCGTTAATCAAAGATGGTTATGTTTCCTGACCATGAACAAAGAGTTGTTATTTGATTAACGAGGTCACATCATTAGTTGAATGATCTGATTGACATGACCCATCCCATTAGCTTAGCACCCGATCGTTTAGTATGTTGCTATTGCTTTCTTCATGACTTACACATGTTCCTATAACTATGAGATTATGCAACTCCCGTTTACCGGAGGAACACTTTGGGTACTACCAAACGTCACAACGTAACTGGGTGATTATAAAGGAGTACTACAGGTGTCTCCAATGGTAGATGTTGGGTTGGCGTATTTCGAGATTAGGGTTTGTCACTCCGATTGTCGGAGAGGTATCTCTGGGCCCTCTCGGTAATGCACATCACATAAGCCTTGCAAGCACTGCAACTAATATGTTAGTTGTGAGATGATGTATTACGGAACGAGTAAAGAGACTTGCCGGTAACGAGATTGAACTAGGTATTGGATACCGACGATCGAATCTCGGGCAAGTAACATACCGATGACAAAGGGAACAACGTATGTTGTTATGCGGTCTGACCGATAAAGATCTTCGTAGAATATGTAGGAGCCAATATGGGCATCCAGGTCCCGCTATTGGTTATTGACCGGAGACGTGTCTCGGTCATGTCTACATTGTTCTCGAACCGTAGGGTCCGCACGCTTAACGTTACGATGACAGTTATTATGAGTTTATGCATTTTGATGTACCGAAGGTTGTTCGGAGTCCCGGATGAGATCACGGACATGACGAGGAGTCTCGAAATGGTCGAGACGTAAAGATTGATATATTGGAAGCCTATGTTTGGACATAGGAAGTGTTCCGGGTGAAATCGGGATTTTACCGGAATACCGGGAGGGTTACCGGAACCCCCCGGGAGACTAATGGGCCTATTGGGCCTTAGTGGAAAAGAGAAAAGGGAAGCCCACAAGCTGGCCGGCGCCCCCCCTTTTCCCCAAGTCCTAGTAGGACTAGGATAGGGGGCCGGCCCCCCTTCTCTCTCCTTTTCCCCCCGGGAGTCCTAATAGGATTAGGATTGGAGGGAGGAGTCCTACTCCCGGTGGGAGTAGGACTCCCCTGCGCCTCCTCTCCCTGGCCGGCCGGCTCCCCCTCCTCCAACCTTTATATACGGGGGCAGGGGGCACCCCAAGGCACACAAGTTGATCCTTGAGATCGTTCCTTAGCCGTGTGCGGTGCCCCCTGCCACCAAATTCCACCTCGATCGTACCGTTACAGTGCTTAGGCGAAGCCCTGCGTCGGTAGTACATCAAGATCGTCATCACGCCGTCGTGCTGACGGAACTCTTCCTCGACGCTTTGCTGGATCGGAGCCCGAGGAACGTCATCGAGCTGAACGTGTGCTAAGAACTCGGAGGTGCCGGAGTAACGGTGCTTGGATCGGTCGGATCGGGAAGAAGACGTACGACTACTTCCTCTATGTTGTGTGATCGCTTCTGCAGTCGGTCTGCGTTGGTACGTAGACAACACTCTCCCCTCTCGTTGCTGTGCATCACCATGATCTTGCGTGTGCGTAGGAAAATTTTCGAAATTACTGCGTTCCCCAACAGCTCCATGGTGTGGCCTGCCTCCACGGAAGGTAGAGCAGCCGTCACTTAGAGGGGGGATGCGCGAAAGAGTAGAGAGGGTCACGGCAAAAACTGGACGCACTTCGTGTCCAAACTGGACAAACTCTTTCCGAGTATCAGGGTTTCGGAGTCAGGAGTGGGTACTAATGTGCATCCCACCAATCAGGAAGAATCACACAGACCGTGTGTTTCTTTCTAGCTCTTGCGAGTCGTTGGATCAAGGGTGTGTTTCTTCCTAGCTCATGTGAGTCGTTGGATCGAAACTACCACGGTCAAACGCTACAGGGTTAGGCGGGATGGGGGCACTGGGGGTTGCAATGCCGCCAAATCTTGCGCCGGCAGCCTCTCACAAGTCTGGAAGTGTTGTCGCGGTTGCAAACGCCCGGCACGCGTGTCCGGGTGTGCCCCCCTCACGGACGGCGCTGCCGCCGGCACCTGGAGGGGGGAAACGGATGCGTGGGGTCTACACGGAGGGGATCTTGCTGTGGGTCTGCCCCGGATGTTGCTCCAAAGTGTTCCTATGGGCTGACCTAACACAACCGGGTGGGGAGGTCCACTGGTCAAAGCCCGTCCGTGCAAAGTCAAAGGGGTAGATCCCGTGGTCAAACGCTACAGGGTTAGGCAGGACGGGGGCACTGGGGGGTAGCAATGCCACCGGAGCGTCGCACCGGGCCCTCATACATGCGGGATGGTGTGGTGGCATGTCCGAAGAGTCGGGACGCGTCTCCGAGGCGTGGCCCCCCCTCACGGACGGCGATGACACGGTAGTAGACGTTCTGCGGTAACGATGAGGCGTCAATATTACTAAATACTCGGAGCGCGATAAAATCATAATTTTTTTTGCACGACGTGGGCACATGTGCTATAGTAACGATGGTATTTTTTCATAATTTTTGGTGATGGAGAAGTATCCGAAAAATTCCCTCTACGCGGATTGCCCTTCGCGCGTCTACGGCTGTGGCCGGCGGCCTCCGGGGGCTAGCATGCCGCCAAATCTTGCGCCGGCGGCCTCTCACAAGTCTGGAAGTGTTGTCGCGGTTGCAAACGCCTGGCACGCGTGTCCGGGGTGTGCCCCCCTCACGGACGGCGCTGCCGCCGGCACTTGGAGGGGGGAAACGGACGCGTGGGGTCTACACGGAGGGGATCTTGCTGTGGGTCTGCCCCGGATGTTGCTCCAAAGTGTTCCTATGGGCTAACCTAACACAACCGGGTGGGGAGGTCCACTGGTCAAAGCCCGTCCGTGCAAAGTCAAAGGGGTAGATCCCGTGGTCAAACGCTACAGGGTTAGGCGGGACGGGGGCACTGGGGGGGGGGGTAGCAATGCCACCGGAGCGTCGCACCGGGCCCTCATACATGCGGGATGGTGTGGTGGCATGTCCGAAGAGGCGGTACGCGGCTCCAGGGCGTGGCCCCCCTCACGGACGGCGATGACATGGTAGTAGACGTTCTGCGGTAACGATGCGGCGTCAATATTACTAAATACTCGGAGCGCGATAAAATCATGATTTTTTTGCACGACGTGGGCACATGTGCTATAGTAACGATGGTATCTTTTCATAACTTTTGGTGATGGAGAAGTATCCGAAAAATTCCCTCTACGCGGATTGCCCTTCGCGCGTCTACGGCTGTGGCCGGCGGCCTCCGGGGGCTAGCATGCCGCCAAATCTTGCGCCAGCGGCCTCTCACAAGTCTGGAAGTGTTGTGGCGGTTGCAAACGCCCGGCACGCGTGTCCGGGGTGTGCCCCCCCTCATGGACGACGCCTCCGCCGGCACCTGGAGGGGGAAAACGAAGGCGTGGGGTCTACACGGAGGGGATCTTGCTGTGGGTCTGGCCCGGATGTTGCTCCAAAGTGTTCCTATGGGCTGGCCTAACACAACCGGGTGGGGAGGTCCACTGGTCAAAGCTCGTCCGTGCAAAGTCAAAGGGGTAGATCCCGTGGTCAAACGCTATAGGGTTAGGCGGGACGGGGGCACTGGGGGGGGGGGGGGTAGCAATGCCATCGGAGCGTCGCACCGGGCCCTCATACATGCGGGGTGGTGTGGTGGCATGTCCGAAGAGGCGGGACGCGTCTCCGGTGCGTGGCCCCCCTCACGGACGGCGATGACACGGTAGTAGACGTTCTGCGGTAACGATGCGGCGTCAATATTACTAAATACTCAGAGCGCGATAAAATCATGAGTTTTTTTGCACGACGTGGGCACATGTGCTATAGGAACGATGGTATTTTTTCATAATTTTTGGTGATGGAGAAGTATCCGAAAAATTCCCTCTACGCGGATTGCCCTTCGCGCGTCTACGACTGTGGCCGGCGGCCTCCGGGGGCTAGCATGCCGCCAAATCTTGCGCCGGCGGCCTCTCACAAGTCTGGAAGTGTTGTGGCGGTTGCAAACGCCCGGCACGCGTGTCCGGGGTGTGCCCCCCTCACGGACGGCACCGCCGCCGGCACCTGGAGGGGGAAAACGGACGCGTGGGGTCTACACGGAGGGGATCTTGCTGTGGGTCTGGCCCGGATGTTGCTCCAAAGTGTTCCTATGGGCTGACCTAACACAACCGGTGGGGAGGTCCACTGGTCAAAGCCCGGCCGTGCAAAGTCAAAGGGGTAGATCCCGTGGTCAAATGCTACAGGGTTAGGCGGGACGGGGGCACTGGGGGTAGCAATGCCACCGGAGCGTCGCACCGGGCCCTCATACATGCGGGGTGGTGTGGTGGCATGTCCGAAGAGGCGGGACGCGTCTCTGGGGCATGGGCTACGAAAATCAGGTGAAAAGGTCCACCGGTCAGACCCAGTCCGAGACAAGTCAAAGAGCTAGATCCGGCGGTCGTCTATGTCAGGGTTAGACGGGACGGGGTACCGGAGGGGGTTGCAATGCCGCCACGTGTTGCGTAGGGCCCTACTACGCTTGTGGAAGCATGGTGGCACGCTCAGGCACCCGACACGCGACTTCGGGGTGTGCCCCCCTCACGGGCGTCGATGCCGCCATGTCTCGGAGGTGGAAAACGACATCCATCATGGAAAGTGGACTATCGCGGTGAAACCTTCAGACTATTTTTGGGCGAGGTGAGACTATTTTTTACATTGTGCTGAGAGTCACACATATGTCGTAATAAAAAAAATAGAAAAAATGCAAAGTATCTATGCCGACGGCTTAGCCGTCGGCATAGCAGCGCGCACGACCACGGATCGATGACGTGGAAAAGGGCCAGGCCTATGCCGACGGCCAAGCCGTCGGCATAGGTTGACCTTATCCGCTGCGGTTCGCCCCCGACCACCCATTCCCCATCTCCCCCGCACCGTCTCCCCCCCCCCCCCCGCCCGACCCCGATCCCCACCCGCGCCGCCGCCCCCATCCCATCCCCCACCGCCGCCACGCCGCCCCCCACTGCCCGCGCCGCCCCATCCCCTCCCCCACCACCGCCGCACCGGCCCCACTGCCCGCGCTGCCCCCATCCCCTCCCCCACCGCCGCCGCACCGCCCCCAGTGCCCGCGCCGCCCCAAGACCGCCGTCGACGCCGCCGGGCCGGCCCGTCCCCGGCGACCCATCCCCGGCTGCGGCCGCCTCGTCCCCGACTGTGCCGGCGGTCCGACGCCCCCTTCCCGGCCCTCCTCTGCTGCTGGTGAGCACCGGGGAGCCCCCAGCCGCCCACGCTCCGCCACCACCTCCGCCACCATGTCCCCTGCCCCCTCGGTGAGCTCCCCCGTCATCCTGCCGCTCCCCCCGCTGCTGCCGTTGCTCCCCTGCCGCTGCTGTGCTGCTAGATGAATGGATGGATAGATAGTTAGATAAATAGATTTTTTGTATGTTTTTTCTTCTTCTTGCTACTATTTTTAGGTGGATGGATGTATGGATAAATTTTTCTTAGATGGATTCATGGATGTTGTTAGAATCATAGATGGTGGATGGATGGAATGTCGGTGAATTTTTTTAGAAACTTTGTTTGTCATATATTTAATGTTAGGTCATGTTGACGAATGTATGTTGGTAAAGTTAATGATAGATGAATGGATGGATGGATGTTGGACAAAATTTGACACTTGACTGAGATGTGATGATCTTGTTATTTTTTTGATACTCATAATGATCTTGATAAAATAATTGAAGACAAAATTTTGAGACTTACTAAGATGTGATGATCTTGCTAAAAAAATGATACTCATGATGATCTTGAGTGACCGTTGTGGAATTTGCAGGCGTTGTGGTGTCGCATTTCATCAGAGTGACCGTTGTCTGACGCGTTGGTCCCCCTGAGCATCCCTCTGCTATTCGACTACTTCCTCTACAGCCGAGGGTGAGCTACAAGTCCATCTCCTCCATTTTTTCATATCACTAGATTTCATTCTCAAGTCAACTGACGTAACCTAGGCGTCTCCCGTCCGAAAGGGTTGCATGGATAAATAAGCATTTAATTGCATATTTATCATCGCAGCTCTTTCGGATTGTCCAGCGTTTTCCACGGACAGCCTGAGGATGTGTAGATTGGGTATGTTCTCCATGTTCTACCCCGTTCTGAGACAGGATTTCGGCGGCGCCTCCCCATTGTTCTCCGGAGCACATTCTCTCGGCTATTTGCCGAGATGTGTATCTGGAGAACAGCGGGGAGGTGCTGCCGAAATTTTGTCTCGGAACGGGGTAGAATGGAGAACGTACTCAATCTACACATCCTCGGGTGGGATTAGGACCCATCTTTACCTATTAGAGATGTAGGTGGATTAAACGCGGTAGAAACTAAAAATTTGATGTGACTAATTTAAGTGAATCCTTAATTATGTTGTGTGGGTTGCAAAAAAGCAGAGGATGGCAGATAATCAGTGGATGTACAGTGGTTTTATCCGTCGGAATCGAGTAACATCAGAGTGGATCACGAAAACCGATGTGTATTTGAAGGAGATATTCCGTCATCCAATGAGAATTATCCCACCATGCCCCTGTGCCAGATGTGCCAGACGTCACCGTAGAAATCAGACGGACATGAGTGAGCACCTTCGCACGCACGGATATATGCCAAACTTTGACATGCCGCCGATAAACATAGCCGAGCAGGACCGTGGTAGAGAGGAGGTGATGCGACAATGCATCGATGGATATGAGGACGACGGGGTCAGGGACATGCTAGATGATGTCATTGTTGCAGAAACGGCAAATGCAACACCTTCAGAGAATGAACCGGAGGAGCCGGAGGCAACCGCAAAGGCCTTCTTGGAGGTCCTGGCCTCATCGAAGAAACCTCTTTATGCGGGTGCGAAATTATCTCAGCTGGATGCCATCTCACAACTGATTGCAGTGAAGGCCGAGTACGGCTGTAGCCAGAAATGCTTCGAAGCATTCCTAGGAGTATGGGCTAACAGCCTCCCTGAGGGTCATGAACTGCCGAAAAGCATGTACGATACAAAGAAAATCATGAAGGCACTCTCTATGGATTATGAGAAAATAGATGTTTGCCCGAAGAATTGCCTTTTGTTTAGGCACGAGTATGCGGATGACAAGTACTGTAGGAAGTGCGGTTCGTCTCGGTACATTGAGGTGGTCGGTGAGGATGGTGAGAAAAAGCAGCTAACCATCCCCGTTAAGGTTCTTCGGTATCTTGATTTTATAAAAATACTGCAGCGGCTTTTCATCACGAAGGAGTCTGCCAAAATGATGAAGTGGCACAAGGAAGGTATAAGGTACAATCCAAAAAAATCGTACATCCATCGGGAGGGGAAGCATGGAAGTCATTCGATGAAGAATACCCCGAGGAAGCAGCCGAGGCTGGGAATGTAAGAATAGCCATATCGGGTGATGGGTTGAATCCATATGGTATGTCGTCCAATCCATACAGCTGCTGGCCTGTGTTTGTAATTCCGCTCAATCTTCCTCCCGGTGCCCTAATGCAATGGAAGACCATGTTCTTGTCGCTCATCATTCCGGGGCCTGACTACCCGGGGAAGCAATTGGGTGTGTTTATGCAGCCGCTTGTGGATGCTTTCCACCATTCTTGGTACTTTCCGAGGTTGACATACGACCGGGATCTATAGAGAAATTTCTTGATGAAAGTTTGGTTGCACTATTGCATGCATGACTTTCCCGGCTATGCTCTATTCTGCGGATGGTGTACAAGTGGTAAGATGCCATGCCCAGTGTGCATGCAGGCTCTGTGAATGATTTGGATGAGTAAGGGTGGCAAGTATGTTGCCTTTGACCTGCATCGACAGTTCCTCCCTCCAGACCATCCAGACAGGGAAGACAAGAAGAACTTCACGAAAGGCCGGGTTGTTCATGAAGTAACCGAGATTCCAACATTTTCGGGGGCAGATGTTCTTGCTCAGTTAAAAGCTCTCAAGCCTAAAGTCAAAGGCAAAGCCAAAGGCTTCGAGGGATATGGTGAAACGCACAACTGGACGCACATTACCCCCTTCTCGCAGCTTCCCTATTTCAAGGACCTCAAACTTCCTTACAATATTGATGTGATGCACACCGAAAAGAATGTGGCAGAGTCCCTTTTCCACACGATCCTCAACATTCCTGATAAGACGAAGGATAACGTAAAAGCTAGAGCCAATCAACAGAGAATTTGTGATAGACCACGCCTGAACATGAAGCCTCCCACAGGCGGTCGAAAAAACTGGTTCAAGCCAGATGCTGACTTTGTCCTTAAACCGCCAGAAAAAAAAGAAGTGCTTATCTGGCTGAAACAAATTTTGAAGTTCACCGATGGTTATGCATCGAATATAAGTAAGGGAGTCAATCTTTCAACGGGCAAAGTGACCGGCCTGAAGATTCATGACTACCATGTGTGGATTGAGCGGATAATGCCGGTGATGGTTCGAGGCTATGTCCCCGAGCATGTCTGGCGAGTGCTTGCCGAGCTTAGCCATTTCTTCCGCATGCTCTGTGCTAAAGAAGTAAGTAAAGAGGTGATTGAAAAATTGCATAAGAAGGCACCGGAGTTGATAGTCAAGCTAGAGAAGATTTTTCCGCCAGGCTTCTTTACTCCGATGACACATCTCATTCTGCATCTCGCGAACGAGGTATTGTTGGGGGGCCCTGTGCAAAATCGCTGGCAGTACAGCCCTGAGAGGCAGAACAAGCATCTCCGACGGAAATGTGGAAACAAAGCTAAGATTGAAGCTTCCATAGCTGAGGCAGTTATCCTAGAGGAGGTGTCAGACCTCAGGACATCATACTATCCAGACCACGTTCCCCATCTGCATAACAAGGTGCCTCGATACAATATAGAAGAGCCCAAGTATCAACCGAGACTCGATCTATTCAACGCGCAAGGTGGGAGGGCTGGGGCCTCGAAATCTTATAACATGCCACGACAAGAGTGGGAGGACCTCATGTTCTATATCTTGCACAACATCAAGGAAGTTGAGGAAGTGTGGATGAGGTAATACCACTACACCATTCCTTTATGTCTTCCACATCATCATGTTTCATGTTCACTTAGTCCCGGTCTAACACCGCTTATCTTTTTTTAGTGATTTCGTTCAAGAGGAATGGACGGGAGTGAATCCTCCTACTGAGGCGGAGGCACTTACTCTTCTCCGTCATGGAAACCCTGGATGTAAAAAATTTGTTGCTTGGTTCATGGACAAAGTAATTTTCCACACTCCCCTATTAAATACCTACTTCAACATTTATTAGTTAACCGAACTAATGCACGCAACAATTTCCATTATGCTTGTAGGGAAAAGATCCGAACATATCTATGGATGATGAATTGAGATGGGTTTACATGGGTTTTGACCCTGCCGTCATGACATGTAAAAAGTATGATGTGAATGGGTATCGCTTCCATACAGAGGAGCACCAAAACAGCCGCCCCGATCCCAAAACTATAAATACTGGAGTGTACACCCCCGGTCAAAATTCAGTAGACTACTACGGAAGGGTACAAAATATATACGAGGTTAAATTCCGCCAGGGGCGTGAGACCCTAAGTCTGCCTGTGTTCAAATGCCGATGGTTCGATCCGCGGGAGGGGGTAAAACATACGCCTTCCATTGGTTTGGTCGAAGTTAAACCATCAACTGTCTATGCCGGAGCCGATCTCTTCATTGCGGCTACCCAAGCTACACAAGTATATTATCTGCCTTACCCATGCCAGAAAGTGTATCTAAAGGGTTGGGAAGTTGTGTTCAAGGTGTCGCCAGATGGTAAGCTGCCAGACCCGAATGAAGACGATTACTACAACATTAACCCCATGACATACGAGGGAGTGTTCTATCAAGAGCAACCTGATGATGATGATGATGTGGTTACAAATGATGACGCTGGACCATTGGGTGATGATGATGTGGACCCAAACGTCGACGATGCACGGAATGATGGTGAGACCATTGTCAATGAAAATCACATACTTATGCTAGAAAAGTTAAACGAAGACGCTGACGACGAGGAAGAGCCTCCACCTCCGTCGGACAACGAAGATGATATGATTGATAGTGATGATGAGACGGACCGAGAAAGAGGTTACAACAGTGATGATTCATATGGGTTCTAGCAGATGTACGTTTCAAGTATTTTTTTCTATAGTTTAGGAATATGCCTTTTTATGCATTTTTATTAATGTGTTTATTATCATGCCTTTTCCTTCATTTCATTAATTTACTAATTGCTTTTTCTCTTTTCAATGCAGGTTCGTGGAACATGGGCAAGGGGAAAGCCGACGGCGTGGGTTTCCTACGCAAGGTCGTCGGCCTGCCTAGTCGGAGTGGTCGAGCACGTAATCCTCCCCCTTGGCTACTTGACGATGACTCCTCACAGGGAGGTCGAGGGAGAGGTGCCCCTAGAGGAGGAGGGGGCGGGGGGAGAGCCTCTAGAGGACGAGGTGCTGGGGGGGAGAGCCACTACAGGGGGTCGCGGCCAGAAACAGCGCACCCTCACCGACTTAGGGGTGTTGTCTTTGAGGCCCTCCTCTAGTGAGGTACCCTCCTCTAGTGAGGTACACTCTAGGGAGGAGGAGGAGGAGGAGGAGGAGGTGGAGGAGGAGGCAGGCGAGGAGGAGGAGGAGGAGGAGGTTGGGGCGGAGGTTGGGGAGGGGGAGGCAGGCGAGGAGGAGGGTGGTGGCGGGGATGATGGTGGTGACGGGAAGGGGGTTGACACGAAGGGGTGGCTGCGTGGCAACGCAAAGCTACCAAAGCAGGTTCCTGCTACTGAGGAGCAGAAGTGGCTCATTGAGCCCACGGGAAAAGAGTAAGTGGTTCATTATGTTGCTTGTCACATGCTTATTCCGGTTGTTATTTATTTTTCTTGTCACATGCTAATAGTTCATTCTTTTGCAGCAACTGGATATATTCTAAAGGGGTCCGTATTCCCAACGGCCTCATCACCGTCTTGCTGAAGTTATATTGGCCGGGGTTGTACTGTCCTGATCCAGTCAGGCAGCCGGACCATCGGGTTTTGGCCACGAGCTGGGACCACTGGGAAGCGGCCCGCCACGCGGACCATGAGACCCATGCCAAGGCCGTGATCACTACTTTCTGGGTGACTTCTTTTCAGAAGCACAAGTCCATTCTAGTTTCATGAATGATTTAACTCATGGCTTCTCCCATTCTTGTTTCATGCATGATTGTAGAAATTCTATCGAGTTCTTCCGGAGCACAGGGCTAGAGCGGACCAGATCGTGCTGCGCCAATGCAAGAAGAAGGCCCGCCAGATGCAGTAGGAGGTGCGCTATGTGGCCATCTCCACATACTACCACGACGCACTTGGTGTGAAGATGACCAAGGAAGAAGCGCGGAGGATGGGCATTACCTTGGAGAGGCCCGAGTTCTTGGCGGTAAGTATAAAAGATTTTTCATTATGCTTTCATTACCTTGTGGTACATTATGCTTTATGCTTTATGCTTCCATAACACCAATTTGGACACACCTACATGCCATTATGCTTTTATTATGTAGGTGTTTCCAAATTGGTGTTATGGAAAAGACGAGTCTTGGGCGGCATTGGTGGATCTTTGGTGTGATGAGGCTGGAGCCTGGGCGGCTATGAGAACCCAAAATAAGGCTAACCGAGGGACGGAGGGAGTACATGCTCAGGGAAACCGAAACCACTATCTGCACAAGGCAGTTAATGTATGACTAACCCCATTAAACATTCTTCTTCTTCTATTTACCATCACTTTCTTATGTATGACTAACCTCTGTTTGGTGGTGCAGGAGGAGAAACTGAAGCGGCCGCTCTCACACATGCAGGTGTGGGAGATCGCCCATACGCGGAAGGACCCCAAGCCTGGCGAGCCCAAGTACTACGGCAAGAAGACCGCAGGGAGGAAGAAGGCCTACTCCGAAGCGTATCTGGAGTTACATCCTGACACACCTGACCCCATTGCGGCGCCTCTGGGCGACATGGCGGTGGTGAGGATGGGGCCCAAGGAGCACGGTCGGGAGGCGGTTCTCGATGCTGTGATCACTCCTAGTATCTCCTACACACAGCTTCGTCGGATCGACCCGAGCCTGAGCCAGCGCACGAGCCAGCCAGTGACTAGTGCACAGTCCCTCTTTCAGGAGCAACAATCTGTAAGTATTTTCCCTCTTATCTTCATTTCTCACTTCATTTTCCGCATTTAGTAGTTTTATGAGTTCCATCATGTCATACCGTAGGCCTACATGGAGTACACACGCCAGGAGACCATGGCGTGGCATCAGAGGCTTTATGAACACCAAGTGCAGAGGGATAGCCAGATGCAGCAGGCTTTTCAGGATATGGCGGCCGGCAGGTGTCCTCAGTTCCCTACAGCACAATGCCCTCCAGCACAACCAGTGCTGATGAGCTTTGAGGACTTTGTGGAACAGAACGCTGGCCCCTCGCCGGTTAGTTCATCCCCAATCTATTCACCCAAAGCATGTCATGCCTTTCAACACAGTCATAGAACCCGTGCATATGTCTTTTCAACATGCAGGGAACAGGTGGATCTACCGTTGGCGGTGGTCTTCGCAGCACTCCGGAGACACGGAGCCCGACCACTCCGATCCACGGAGGTGGAGGAGGAGGCGGTCTTGGCGATAGCGCTGCCGGTAGCAGTGACGACCTGGGCTTCGGCGGTATTGGCGGTGACGACCTCCGTGGTGCTCGACGTCCTGGCGCTTAAGCCTTTGGGTCACATTGTGGCGGTCTTGGTGGTGATGATACTTATATGCTTGTGATGTTTCTTATTGTTGTTTGTGAGATTCTTATGCTTGGTGGTGATGATACTTATATGTTTATGCTTTGCGATGCTTCTTATGATGTGTGATGATGAATTTCTTGTGTGATGCTGCTGGGTCAGCTGTTATGTGATGCATATATTTGTTGTGTGCTATATATATTCAAATGAATTGAGCTGAAACAAAACAGAAAAAAGAAAAAAAACAGACAGAAACTATGCCGACGGCTAGGCCGTCGGCATAGAGCTGCCGTGAGCTCCCAGTGGCTGCCATGTGGCAGGCCTATGCCGACGGCCTAGCCGTCGGCATACTTTCAAACTAAGCCGACGGCTAAGCCGTCGGCATAGGCCTGCTCCAGGAGCTCCCAGTGACTGCCACGTGGTAGGTCTATGCCGACGGTCTGGCCGTCGGCATAGTTTCAACCTACGCCGACAGCTAGGCCGTCGGCATAGACCCGCCCACGTCTATGCCGACGGCCTAGCCGTCGGCTTAGTTTCAAACTATGCCGACGGCCCGACCGTCGGCGTCGACCTGCCACGTGGCGAGCAGGCGTTGGTCAGCACTTGACGGCGGCCGCCTTTAGGCGATAACGTTGCCGACGGCCGGGGCCGTCGGCATAGATGTACGGACACCGTCGGGATAGGGCGTATGCCGACGGCCTTTCTATGCCGACGGCATTCCTGGCTACGCCGACGGATATGTTGCCGACGGCCCTATGCCGACGGGGGCCCTCTGCATAGGCCTGTCCCGACGGTCATTTAGGACTATGCCGACGGCCCTGGCCGTCGGCATAGGGTGCGATTCCGGTAGTGGCGGGTCATTCCCGAGCCCGAACGCCTGGCGGCTCCGGCTCATCTCAGTGCCGAGGGGCCCTCGCCGTGGGGGTTCGGCACCATGGCTCCGAGGCAGCGTCAGGGTGCGGCGTGTGGCCGGGTTGAGCAGGTGCACGGCGGACTTGGCGTGCAGCAAGACCAACCCATCGCAATGCGCGAGAACGTGCATGAACGCGTCGGAGGATAAGTCCGTGGCGTATACAAGCGGCACGGTGGTGCCCTGCTGGTTCGCCTCCAACCTGTACAGGCCAACCTTGTCAATGTGCACGCGCTGGCGTATATCGTTGTCCAGTGTGTTCGGGGAGACTAGCATGCATGGCTTCTGAAGGCGGAGGTGCGCGCGGTGGAAGGACGCGTCGCCGCAGATGGTGGACTGCCACGCCTTGCAGACGCAGCTGAACCGCATGAGGGACTTCACGGGCAGACGGGCGAGCATCTCCGAGACGATCGCGTGCGGCATGTACGGCATCTCCCTGCCCATGGCTTCCGGTGGTGCTGTCTCGCCGTCGTCCATGGCCGGCCTCTAGATGGACCGACGTAGCTATCTCAGGACAGGACTACAGGGGTCCGCGTGCGCGACGTTGCCTCGTCGGTATAGTAGCCGTCCTTCGGATTTGGTAGTCTATGTGGATTTAGGAAAAGTCTGGCCCTGGCCGGCTGTTTTTTTAGGGAAAAGACCTTTTATTACTCAAAATCCACAGAATGTGGGATACAAATTGGGTCATGTGGTTGGCCTAACTACACATGACGCCCAGGAAGTAAAGCTAGTGCGTGTTTGGCTAACTTGTGAGCTTCTACATTAGCCTCATGTCTTTCAAAAGTAAATCTATCAGTAGAAGGTGGTGCCCTTGATCTGATCTCTCTGATAATGGTTCCATAATCCCCCTGACTACCTTTAGCACTGTCATCAATCACCTGCTTGCAGTCGGATGCGACGATATAGTGATGTTGATTAAGATCCGTCGCCAATGCAATAGCTTCACGGCATGCGATGGCTTCCAGAGTGGCTGCATCGCTAACTCCGATCAACACCAAAGCTGAACTGCCCATGAATGCTCTTTGGCTATCTCTGCAGATAGCTACTGCTGCACCCCCTCTCTGTGGATGAACCCCTGCGTCTACATGGATCTTTGCATAACCTGCCAGGGGGGCCTTCGGTCGAGTGTTCACAGGTGTGGTTCTCGTTGCTGCATGGTTCAGTTTCCTCGGCTTCCTCAGTACTTCCAAGTCTTGGATGTAGCATGTTATAAAGGCCCTTATAGCATGTGCGGTCTGGAATATAACCTCGTGTATGGCCTTTCGCCAAGATGTCCAAATGGCCCAAAGTGTCACCACCAGCAAGGTGAATTGCTCATGCGATAGTGAACCCGTCATATTGAAAAGCCAGCTCTTGGCGCATGTTTCAGTTGTAGCCAACAAAGTGCTGGAAAGATCATCGTCAACCAACGCCCATGTACACCTGGACACAGTGCATTCGAGGAGAGAGTGGCGCCATGAATCCGCTGCGCCGCAGAACCCACAGGAGATCATCGTTGTCATGTTGCGATGTTCCCGAACATCTTTCGTCGGCAGCGACTGCTTCGCGAGCCTCCACAAAAACATACGTACTTTTGATGGCACTCCCGTCTTCCACAGAGTTTTCCACGAGGCTGACTCGGATGTTGATGCAGAGCCCCGAGAATCCTCCAGCCAAGCTTCTCTCCTTTGCCTCTTCGTCCCAACCAAGCTTCTCTCCTTTCCCTCGTCGTCCCTAACATGTTGTAGGCCGAACGCACCGTAAACTGGCCTGTTCTTTCGTGCGCCCAGCTCCAATAATCCTGCATTGGAGTCATGCACAGTGGGATACTTAGCACAACCTTAGCATCAAAAGCCAGAAAAGTGGCATCAATCTTTTGCTTATTGCATGTGGCGCTAGTGTGATCTATCAACTCCGCCACTGTGGCCGGCGGGGTGCTTGTAAAACAGCCATATGGCCTCATCATCTCTGGACGAGGGAGCCAATTGTCATTCCAAATATCGGTACTTTCTCCATTGCCAATTCGCTTGATAAGGCCCAGTTTCAAAGTGTCTCTTCCTTCGACAAGTGCTCGCCATATCTGGCTTGGATGACTCCCAAGCGAAGCTTCCAGAATATTGTTGTTTGGAAAGTAAATGATCTTCATAATTCGCGCACTAAGAGAAGTAGGATCATGTAGCATGCGCTAGACCTGTCTAGCTAACATGGCTAAGTTGAATAGCTCGAAGTCTTTAAACCCCAAACCTCCCATGCTCTTTGGCTGAGTCATTGCCTTCCACAATACCCAATGTGGTTTGCGCTGGCCGTTCTTGCTCCCCCACCAGAATTTTCTTATCAACATGTTCAAATGCTCACATAGGCCCCTTGGCATTTTAAAACAGGTGATGGAAAATACTGGTATGGCATGTGCCACTGCCTTTACTAGCACCTCCTTGCCTGCGGAAGACATAGTTCTTTCGACCCAACCTTGAATTTTGCTCCACAATCTGTCCTTTAAATATTTGAACGCCTCATTTTTTAAGGACCACACGTCTGTAGGCATTCCCAAATATTTCTCACTCAAGGTTTCATTTGGGACGTTCAAAACATTTTTAATATCATTGCGAATAGCCTCAGGAACACCTTTGCTAAAGAATATGGATGATTTGTCAGAGTTGATCCGCTGACTTGTTGCATTGCAATATATGTCCAATAATTCGTTCACCTCGGTAGCACCCACACTGTTTGCCTTGAAGAACAGCAGGCTGTCATCGGCGAATAGTAGGTGGTTTACCGGTGGCGCCGAAGGTGCCACTTGAATCCCCCCCCTAAATTGGATGACTCTCTTTCTGATTTTAACAGGCACGGGAGTCCCTCTGCTGCTAACAAGAACAAGTATGGAGATATCGGATCCCCTTGTCGGATCCCACGTGATGGACAAAACTCCTCTAGCTTCTTGCCATTGAAAAGTACTGAGAATTTGACTGTGGAAACCATGCTCATAACAATATCAACCCACCTTTCCGTGAACCCCAGCTTAAGCATTATTGCCCGGAGATAAGCCCACTCGACTCTGTCATAGGCCTTCATCATATCCAGCTTCAGAGCACATGACTGATGCTTCTTTGCCTTGTTCCTTTTCATGAAATGCAAGCACTCGTAGGCCGTTATGATGTTATGAGTAATTAATCTGCCTGGAACAAAAGCTGACTGCTCTGGTGAGATAATATCAGGAAGAATTTGTTTGAGTCTGTTGGATATTACCTTTGATGCTATTTTATAGAGCACATTGCAAAGACTGATAGGCCTGAACTATTTGAGGAGAGTGGGGTTTTTCACCTTGGGGATGAGGACCAAGACTGTATCATTGATGCAAGCTACTGACTCGGTCCCCTCGACAATTTTAAGGACAACACTGGTTACTTCTCCTCCACATACTTCCCAATGACGCTGAAAGAAATGAGCTGGATATCCATCTGGGCCCGGTGCTTTGATCGGGAACATTTGGAACAAGGCACTCTTTACCTCCTCTTGAGTATAAGGGGCATTCAGGAGGTCATTCATATCGGATGTTACCTTGGTTGGTACCGTCCTCTGAACTTCCTCCATGTTATGCACCCCTTCGGATGTGTACAAATTTTTGTGATATTCCGTTGTCATCTCTTCCATCTTTGTTTGGTCCTCAACAACCTGCCCTTGCTCATCATGCATAGCTTTGATCTGGTTTTTGTGCCGTCTCCTGCTTGCCCTCAAGTGAAAAAATAGGTGTTTTTATCGCCGTGGACAAGCCACTCCACCCGCGCCCTCTGACGCCAAACCATCTCCTCCCCGGTGAAATAATTCAACCAATCGGTCTGACACTTTTATTTCTTCATGTGTAGGTCCGGATCGACCTGGGACAGCGCGCAGGGTCTGCAAGAGTATGTTCAATTCGGCTATCTCCTTCCGCATGGATCCAAATGTGTTCCGGTCCCAAGAGGACAGATCTCCTGCTAGATCACCAAGTTTGGCACGCATTGATTCCTCTGTCTCCCCCTCTTGCATGCTCCAGCGATCCGAAATGGTCGTGAACAGAGAATCATCCCTTTCCCACATGGTTTCATACTTAAAAGGCCATGGACCCACCCTGCATGGGTGTTGTTCACGCAACATAAGCAAGATTGGAATGTGGTCGGAACCCGCAGCATTCTTGTGGAGCAAGTTAGTTGCTGGTAATGCCATGAGCCACTCAGGATTCACTAGACGTCTATCCAGCCTTACCCGAGTAAAAGTGCCTCCCACAACACGCTTTTTGAAAGTCCAGGTTGAGCCTGTGTACCTGATGTCTGCCAGCCCGCAAATATCCACTGCCTCCCAGAATCAATCGATCTGTGCCTGGCTTCGACTGCCTATTCCAGCATGTTCTTCTAGACTTAGTACCTCATTGAAGTCACCGATGACCGCCCAAGGCCTGTTCTGCAACTCAGCTATGTTTTTCATAGTGTTCCAAGTATTGTGCCTATCTAGTACTTGGGCTTCTCCATAGATGAAGGTAACCCTGACATGCATGTCCGCCATGTTATCTACTAAAACATCAATGTGGTACCTCGAGTAACCGATAACTTCAACGTTTATTTCATCATTCCAAAAAATACATAGGCCACCACTGTAACGCCATCGATGCGGCTATAACTCCTATGTGTCGAAGCACGACTTAGAGGCATAACCGCATTGAAAGCAATGTCGCAAGTTAGGAAATCTTCACAACATCCCATGTAATATAAATAATAAAAAGGGGAAGGAACATAGTTGGCTTACACTCGCCACGTCAAACAAAGTACATAAATAGCATTACATCATCCAATCACTCATGGCCCGACTACGGTGCCAAAATAAAAGACCAACCCAACATGCGACACGGTCCCGATCGCCCCAACTGGGCACCACTACTGATCATCAGGGAAAGACACATAGTAACGGCGTGAGTCCTTGTCGAACTCTCACTTGAGCTCAAGCGCGTCATCTGGAATGGAGTCATCTGTCCCTGCATCGGGTTTGGAAGTAATCTGTGAGCCACAGGGACTCAGCAATCTCGCACCCTCGTGATCAAGACTATTTAAGCTTATAGGTAAGGCAAGGTAATATGTGGAGTTGCAGCAAGCGACTAGCATATATGGAGGCTAACCTGTTCGCAAATGAGAGCGAGAAGAGAAGGCAAAGCACGAACGAAGAACTAGAGAATAACCTACGGCAATCATTACTCCAACACCGTGTTCACTTCCCGGACTCCGATGAGAAGAGACCATCACGGTAACACACTCAGTTGATTCATTTTAATTAAGTTAAGCTTCAAGTTATCTACAACCAGACATTAACAAATTCCCATCTGCCCATAACCGTGGGCACGGCTTTCGAAAGTTCAAATCCCTGCAGGAGAGTCCCAACTTAGCCCATGACAAGCTCTCATGGTCAACGAAGGATATACCTTCTCCCGAGACATTCCGATCAGACTCGGTATCCCGGTTCTACAAGACACTTCGACAAGTTAAAACAAATGCAGCAACACCGTCCGAATGTGCCGACAAATCCCGATAGGAGCTGCACATATCTCGTTCTCAGGGCACACTCAGATGAGCTCTCCATACAACTAAAACCAAACCCCGAGTTTCCCCGAGGGGGCGCTGCACAGGACTCAAGTTTGGACCAACACTCAGAGGAGCACTGGCCCGGGGGGGTTTAAATAAGATGATCCTCGGGCTCCGGAAACCCAAGGGAAAAAGAGGCTAGGTGGCATATGGTAAAACCAAGGTTGGGCATTGCTGGAAGAGCTTTATTCAAGGCGAACTGTCAAGGGGTTCCCATTATCACCCGACCGCGTAAGGAATGCAAAATCCAGGAACATAACACCGGTATGACGGAAACTAGGGCGGCAAGAGTGGAACAAAACACTAGGCAAAAAGGCCGAGCCTTCCACCCTTTACCAAGTATATAGATGCATTAAGATAACAAGATAGTATAATGATATTCCAACAAGTAAACAATGTTCCAACAAGGAACGGTCTCCAATCTTCACCTGCAACTAGCAACGCTATAAGAGGGGCTGAGCAAAGCGGTAACATAGCCAATCAACAGTTTGCTAGGACATGGTGGGTTAGAGGTTTGACATGGCAATTTGGGAGGCATGATAAGCGAGTGGTAGGCATCGTAGCATAGGCATAGCAAAAGAGCGAGCATCTAGCAAAGCAAAGATAGAAGTGATTTCGAGGGTATGATCATCTTGCCTGCAAAGTTGTCAGAGTTGACTGGATCCTCGAAAGCAAACTCAACGGGCTCCTCGTTAGCGAACTCGTCTTCCGGCTCTACCCAAACAAGACAAACAAGCAAAAAGGACACAATCAACCACGTGCAAAGCTCAAACAACATGATGCAAAACATGGTATGCTATGCGGGATGTGATATGTGATGCATATGCAAGATTTGACAAGATATGAATGAACCTGGCCTCAACTTGGAAAACCAAGTGTGCCACTGGAAAGGTGAGGTGATTTCTCTTGAAAACGATATAAAGAACGCCGGAATCGGAGACACGGTTTGGAAATGGCAAGCAAAACAAATATGGCACCGGTCTGCGATAAACAGCAAGTAGCCATCTAAATGCAACAAGATAATTATGCTACAGCACCCAAACATGGCAACAAAATATATGGCAGGGATCCATTCATAATGCTTAACAAAAGATGAACACTGAGCTACGGCCAATTCATCCATGAACAGGTTCAAACAATCATGGCAAAATTGCAATTGGTAAACAGATCTCAGACTTAGTGAAATTAACACTTGTCTGGAATTTCAGATCAGGTAGCACACTTTGGAGCATGAAAACTATATGCTACTGGGCCTGAACATGGCAAAGTAAAGCATGGCATATAGCTACTCAAAGAGATTAACAAAAGTCCCTTAGTGACCTTGAGCCAAAAGGAATTAGAAAATAGAATTGCAAGCATGTGAACATGGCAAAAACTTAAACAGATCACAGACTTAGAGAAAAACTGGAGCATGCAAATCAGATATCAAGAAGGCATGTTTACGAGCTCGATGCACTCACTACAGAGCAAGTAATGACAATCTAAGCATACACCCATCAATAATACACATTATACAAGCTAGACATGGCAAGAACAACAACATAGCATGCACGGATTAACTACAACATCCTCGGCAAAATCACTAACAAGTAGACAATCTGCCCAGATTCACGAAATAGCAAAAGTAGAGCTCAATTGACTCAACCTAGGATGCTCCATAATTTCAAACAAAAGCACGGATGGATAGAGCACTACAAGATTAACAAAACATCCTTACTAATCATCCTCAAAAGAGGCACGGATCACTAGGAAAAAACATGAACATATGGCATATTGATAAAAACAGATCAAGGACTTAGTGGAATTGCTAAGTCCCTGAAATCAGCATTAACGAATGCACCACTTTGCAAGCTTGTGCTAGTCACCACACACATCACAATAATACATGGATGCCACCTCTGGATAGATGACAAAGCATATGACAAAACACATGTAGAGCTCATGGGCATATCATGCACACGATAATCATCGCAAAAATGACAAATAGCTATTTGGAGCAGCAGATCTGGCAATTATCTCAAATAGCACTTTTCCAACAGCATTTCGGGCATCAAGATGAACTCAAGTGAAAATGATGCAATGAGATGAAAAGATGTTCTCTCTGGGACTAACATTTTGATATGTTATATGCCCAAAACGGATCTACGGATGCAAAGTTACGACACGATGAACATGGCAAAATAAATAGGGTTTTTCTGAGAAAAAGTCAACCCTAAACTCCAGATCTCAGATCTAAGGCGCGGAAACCGAGGACCGTGTAACGCCCTGAGACCGATGTGCCACGTGTCTTCCTGTTATTCGTTGTTGTTGCCGTGTCATTCGCTTATGTGTTGCATCTTATCATGTCATCATGTGCATTGCATCATCATGTTTTCAAAACTTGCATTCGTCCCGGCCTCCTCGTTCTCTCCGTTGTCCGTTCTGAGCCCAGACACACTTGCACGCGCCCGCGGCATGTCCGAAATATTATTTTATAAGTGGCCGGAAAATGTTCTCGGATTGGGCTGAAATTTGGTGTGCGGTCTTATTATAGTGTAGACAGACCGCCTGTCAAGTTTCATCGCAATCGGAGTTCGTTTGATGCCCCAACGGATAAATATAGCGGCAATAGTAGCCGGTCTAACGTCGGACGTTTTCGGTCTCCGGAAACAGTTGCCGGGCTGCACTCCTCTCCTCCTATCTCAGCCCAACCTCTCTTCACAGCCCACTAGCCCACCAATCTAACCCCCCTCCGCTCCGGGTCGTCCGATCGGGATCGAACGGCTCCGGAACGGACAAAAATCCCCCTAACCTAGCCCCCTTGTCTATATATAGGCCTTCCCCTTCCATTTTGGGCATCCCTAGCCCCCCCACCTACCTCTAGCCGCCTCCCACCTCCATTTCCGTGCCGCACCACCCCTGCCTCACCACTTGGCGCCGCCTGTGCGGCCAGCGCCGCCGCAGCCACCGCCCTCCACCACCAGGAAGCCGCCACGTCGCCCCTGGCCTCCTCCCACCTCCCGCGGCCCTGCCAGGCCCGAGAGAGGCCCGTGGAGCCCATCTGCCGTGCGCGCCCGGCCTCCCGCAGCCTCCTCGATCCCGACCTGGATCGAGGGAATCTACCCCGCCGCACCATCTCCTCACTGCCGGCAAGCCCGCCGGGGCTTGCTCGCGTCGGTCACCTCGACGCCAGGACAGTGCCGCCCTCGCCTCCCTCTCTCTCCATTCCCATTCTCCTTCCTCTCACCGGCTCTCTCTCTACCTCGCAGCAAGCCACTGCCGCCATGGAAGCCAACCTCGCCGGAGCTCCTTCACCGCCGTCACGTCACGCGCCTGTTGCCAGATCCGGCCGGAACGGGACCGGAGTGACCGGATCTGGTCGTTCCCGAGCGCCCAGCGCCTCCCCGCCTTGCGTCGAACCTCGTCGGAGCTCCCTGCCTTCTGCGCCGCCGCCATGGATTGAGAGAGCCCGATCTGCTCCCTCCGTTAACCGCGCCAGCGTGGGCCGGCCCAGCCGTCCTCGCCGGCCCAACGCAGCCCCCGCCTTGGCCTGCTGCCTCCTTCGACGACCGGGCCGCACCGCGTCCGTCCCCGTGGGCTGCGCTCTCCCGAAGGCCCAGATCGCCCGCGCCCGAGTGGGCCACCTCCTCCGAACCGGGCCAGATCCATCTCCCGCCGGCCTGCTTCCCCAGCGCGAGCGCCCCAAGGCCCAGCTCGAGCCGGCCTCGCCTCGGCCTCCTTCCTCCTCTGCTGGGCCAGGCCCAAGGGTGAGCCGACCCCAGCGCCCCTTCTCCCCTGTGCCTGTTGGGCTGCCCCAGATTCGGCCCGATGCACGTTTTTTTTCCTGTTCAGCGAATTTGTCTAATTTCCAGAGCATTGCAGTTTTACAGAAAACCCCTTCGGGATCATGCATTTAATAACTTCTAAACCGTGCATCGGATGTAAATAATTTATATATGAAACTTGACTAGAATTTCATCTAGTTTAATAATATGCCATTTTCTTGCCATGTTAAAATATTTAAAAATGTTGTTTGTTTAAATTTGCTCCTATGCCATGCTAAAATGATTTAATTCATAACTTAATAAGCGTAACTCCGATTTTAATAAACTTTATATGTAAATGGGGTAGAATTTTGCCTAGTTTATCATGGCGGCATCACTTTGCATGTTAAACAACTCTAAAATTGTGTTTAGGGCAGATCAGGACCAAAGCTAAAATATGCTATGGGGATTTTCCGGAATTGTTGTTCGTTGCTTCCGGCCTCATTTAAACTTGACTAGATAGGTAGTTTTACTTTGTTTCATCTCTTGCCATGCTTAACAACATTTAATATTGTTGGGGTACATAAACGAGAGAGAACTAAATAACTGATGTGGTGTTCTGTCAATATGCATCCCGATGCATATTGAGCTCCACTTAATTTGTAGGATTGTTTGTGCATTTTTCCATGCCATGCATACTTAAACCGGACATGCATCATACTTGATTGTGCATCATGTCATGTTGATGCATTGGTTATTTACTATGTTGTGTGCTTCTTTTTCGGTGATTGCTTCCTCGGGTTGTTTCCGATAACGTCGAGTTTGTGAGGACCCGTTCATCTACGTCCGTTTGTCTTCTTCATGGATTCGTTCTTCTTCCTTGCGGGATTTCAGGCAAGATGATCATACCCTCGAAATCACTACTATCTTTGCTATGCTAGTTGCTCGCTCTTTTGCTATGCCATTGCTACGATGCCTACCACTTGCTTGTCAGCCTCCCAATTGCCATGTTCAGCCTCTAACCCACCATTGTCCTAGCAAACCGTTGATTGGCTATGTTACCGCTTTGCTCAGCCCCTCTTATAGCGTTGTTAGTTGGAGGTGAAGATTGATGTTTGTTCATTGTTGGAACATGGAGATGTTGTTCCTTGTTGGAACATTTGCTTGCTTGTTGGGATATCACTATATATCTTATTTAATTAATGCATCTATATACTTGGTAAAGGGTGGAAGGCTCGGCCTTATGCCTGGTGTTTTGTTCCACTCTTGCCGCCCTAGTTTCCGTCATATCGGTGTTATGTTCCCGGATTTTGCGTCCCTTACGCGGTTGGGCTATAATGGGAACCCCTTGACAGTTCGCCTTAAGTAAAGCTTTGCCAGCAATGCCCAACATTGGTTTTACCATTTGCCACCTAGCCTTTTTCCCTTGGGAGTCGCGCATCCCGAGAGTCATCTTTATTTTAACCCCCCGGGCCAGTGCTTGTCTAAGCGTTGGTCCAAACTAGAGCCACTTGCGGCGCTACCTCGGGGAAACTTGAGGGATGGTTTTAGCTGTACGTAGTGTTCATCCGGTGTTGCCCTGAGAACGAGATATGTGCAGCTCCTATCAGGATGTCGGCGCATCGGGCGGTGTTGCTGGTTTAGTTTTACCCTGTCGAAATGTCTCGTTGTACTGGGATACCGAGTCTGATCGGAACGTCTCGGGTGGAGGTCTATTCCTTCGCTGACCGTGAGAGCTTGTCATGGGCTAAGTTGGGACACCCTGCAGAGATTTGAACTTTCGAAAGCCGTGCCCGCGGTTATGGGCAGATGGGAATTTGTTAACGTCCGGTTGTAGAAAACCTGAAGTCGACCTTAATTAAAATGAATCAACCGCGTGTGTAACCGTGATGGTCTCTTTCCGGCGGAGTCCGGGAAGTGAACACGGTTGTTGGAGTTATGCTTGACGTAGGTAGTCTAGGATCACTTCTTGATCATACTTTTATCGACCGTGCTTTGCCTTCTCTTCTCGCTCACATTTGCGTATGTTAGCCACCATATATGCTAGTCGCTTGCTGCAGCTCCACCTCATACCTTTACCTTACCCATAAGCTTAAATAGTCTTGATCGCGAGGGTGCGAGATTGCTGAGTCCCCGTGGATCACAAATACTTCCAAAACCAGTTTGCAGGTGCCGATGAGACCGTGCAGTTGACGCAACCAAGCTCAGGAGGAGCTCGATGAAGACTTTGTCTGTTGTGTTGTTTCGTTCTAGTTGATCAGTAGTGGAGCCCAGTTGGGGTCGATCGGGGACCTTTGTCGCATTTGGGGTTCTTCTTTTATTTTGGTTCCGTAGTCGGACCATGAGTGTATTTGGTTGATGTAATGCTTTATTCATGTAATTGTGTGAAGTGGCGATTGTAAGCCAACTATGTAACTTTTTCCCCTATTATATTACATGGGTTGTGTGAAGACTACCTCACTTGCGACATTGCCTTCAATGCGATTATGCCTCTAAGTCGTGCCTCGACACGTGGGAGATATAGTCGCATCGAGGGTGTTACAAGTTCGTAATCAGAGCCTTCCCCGACCTTAGGAGCCCCATTGCTTGATCGTTTTTAGCGGTCGAGTTGTGTCTAGAAAAATGTTTTGAGTCATTTAGGAATTATATATCGGAGAGCTTAGGAATTCTTTTTACTTCCCAGTCTCCTCATCGCTCTGGTAAGGCATCCTGACGTAGAGTTTTGACTCTTCTCTTCTCAAATTTCATGAAATTTTTTTTAGGATCACGCGATTATCTTGGATTTGTTCCGATGGTTTTATGATGAGAACACTGTCTTGGTGCCTCCTGTCAGGGGTTTAGTGGAAGTGTCCCGGGGAGTTGAGCTCTGAGGTGTTGTCATCATAATTTTATCGTTGCAATTCTGGTATACTTGAGATATGTGCGCGACATCGAAAATCTCCTTTATGCAGTTCGTTGGTGAGATAACCTCGACGCCACCCAGTACTGGGCGGGAGTTCGGGAGTATCGCCATAACTTGTATAACAGATGCTTTTCGAAGGTTGAGGTAGATGGTTTCCGAAGGTTTCTTGGTTATGTGTTGAAGGATGGATACAGCTGGATGTAGGATTTGTTAGTTTGGGTGAGATATTATGCTTCCCCTGTATCCCCAACACCTGATTGCATAACCGGAAAATTTCGGGAGTTTCATAGGTGGGAATTCTAGTAGCTCTTAGGATATCCTTCCGACAGAGGTATGATATGAAATTGGGGTTCGACGTCTAGTGGTTCGCCTATTCACGGTCGATTTTACAGTGGTCTCGTTGTGTCTTAAAGAGTCCTTGGCTATGCTGACTCGGGGACGCTTCGTATGTCATGTGCACTGCCTTGTACATGATGGTGCTGTATGATCGAGCCCGTGTAGGTCCCACCACGAAAACTTCGGACGAAATTTCGATCATATGTTTGATCCGTCTTATTCTGCAAGCCAATCCTTTGTTTTGTTTTGAGTTGTGGTATTCGAGTTGCTTCAATGTCAAATGTCGATTCCATACCTTCCCCAAATGGTGTTCTCATATTCCTATGTGAATACTAATCCTTCTCGTTTATTGAGATTGTCATGTCAATTCTTCTCACCGGCGTGTTTCTCTTCAAGTGGATCCGATCATTTCAACTCCCGCAAGATCAATTATCACTTCTTCTCAACGGTGTTTGTTTCACCCGTCTCCAAGTTGCCTTTGTTTTCCCACCCACCCACCCTTGTTTCTTCAAGGACTCAGATTTCTTAATCGAGTATTCATCTTATTGATCTCAAGTCTCTCCATTCTTTTCTATCAATGTTCTTATCCGGTGATTCTCATGAAGATTCTAACGGAACCTCAAGTTCATCGTTCTTCATTCTTTTCATCTCCGGGGGTTCCAAGTCAAGCTTTATTGATAATATCCTTTCCTCGTTTCAATGTTTTCTCATGCCGGTGCAATTCATAATCATTCCCCGCTTGCTATTCTATTGTTCTGGAGTGCTCAAGATATCTCGAAGATTCGTGTTTCCACTCTACATTCGTTCAAGCTCTTTCGAGATTGGTATCTCATTCAAGTCATTTAATTCAACCGGTGCAACCCCTCTCTCTTAAATCATTTCAATGGTGTTTTCTTTTGAGTGGGCCCTAACCCACAGGTCTTTTTCCAGGATCTTACCTGACTCTTCTTATTTTCCCGGAGTTATTCTCAAATCCACTTCGAAGTTTGACGTAAGAATGAATTATCATCAGTCAATTGTTTTTCTCCAAGATCTTTCAAATTCTTTTCTTTGCTGGCTCAACTTTTCCATTCTTCATTCCGGAGTGTCTCAATAATTCACGGTGGTGTTTCTCGTCGTCATTCTCAGATTGGAAGACCGAAGAAGATTTTTCTCTCAATCTTGCTCCATTCTCTTCAAGATTCGCGATTCTAACTTGTTGTCATCCTCTCATAATTATTTTCGATTGTGAGAATTCTTTTCACCTATCCGGAGCAATTTAAGAGTCTTCTCAGTTTGTTATTCGGAGTCCATCATCTAAGATTTATTCATTCTCAGCTCACTACAAGAGATCGGGCCTACTATGACGAGCTAAAAAATGTCATGGAACATCCATTAACGTCACAAAATACCCATGCATGACATTTTCTGTGTGTCACGAGCATCGTCACGGAATCCCCGTCACAGATTACTCCTAGTGACGACGCACGCACAAAACGTCACTCAATATGGGACCTTCAGTGACGTTCGACGTCACCCGATTCTTTGGCTCAATGCACATAGTATTTCTATATGGGCTAAGCCCGATAATTTGTTTGGTTTACATTTTATATCCATTTTCTAGGCAATGGCCAATTTGCAGCCCAATATAGTTTGATATAGTACTCAATTTTTATTGGGCCATATCCATTTTCTGCCAATTATTTTATAATTTATTTATTTTTTCTACTCATTCAATCCATCTTTAGATTGTCCACGCATACTACTTTTACTTCATATGATTTCATAGCACACATCAGGATCATAGTTTTTATTAAAAACAAAACATGACAATCATAGCTCACATACTACATAAGCCAAAATAACACGATTTACATAGAAACGTGATTAAACAAGTAGCATCAATGGGTACTAAGGACTACATTAACAAATAGTATTGTCTTGGCCCCCAAACATATGTATAGCTTTCGTCTTCATCAAAGGAAGGAACATTTTTTGGTGTCTCTCCTCCTAATTTCTTGAAAGCAACTGAAGTTGGTGTACCCCTTCTTTGTCGATCGCGACTTCTTCAAAGGTGTCTTGCATATCATCCTGTCAAAAGCTAGCATATGATTAGAATTTGCAACAAACTTGTAAACAACTCAAAAGAAGAGGCATGCTGTGATTATAAGGCTAGTAGTGACTTGCTATATCGTGCATTTGCAGCTAACAGACTTATAGACCCATTACAACTATCAGCACATATATAAATCACATTACAACTATCAGCAGATATATAAATCCATGCAGATCCATTACTTGCGAGCAAGAGCAATTTTGGTTTACTTATAGTGGGAAGACAGACCGGGGAGGTGAGCAATCTCACTGGTACCTGTTAGCATCTACAGAGAATGACACCTGTTTCAGATTATGTTCGATTCTGGCATGAGCGCTACTCGACCTGCGAAACAATCACCGATTGGCTGATGAGGGGTCTAATACACAGGGAACAAACTTGTCGCTTATTTAGCACTTTGGCACACACGCAACAATGCAGAACCGTGTACGGTGTGGATTGTAAAAATCAAAAAAATTGGAACAACATGGTTGATTACGAAGATGGAGTCGTAGCTACCATGCACTGTTGGATCCGGATGGAGGGAGTGCCACATTGTTCATCCTGTGTAGAGAGGAATGATGTTAGATCGGCGGCTGGAATAGGGCTTACCTGGAGAGACAAAAAAACAAGACGGCGGCTGGATCGTCGATGCCTCATAGTTCTCCGCTGCGACTGGCACCCGTACCACGAGTGAGATAGGGGAAAAGTGGATTTGGACTGGCGAGGAAGACGGTGCGGCGGTGGCGGTGTTCGTGGCACCCAGATCTGGCCGGGCATTGGTGGCGTCGATCGAGGGCCATGGCGATCTGGCCGGGCGGCAATGGAATCCGGGGTGGTCAGATCGGTTGTGAGCTCGAAGGTGGATGAACGCCCTGTCGGTGGCCTTCGCAACTTGCAGGAAGGTGGCGAGTTTGAGGCGCTGCAGTGAAGGAGGGATGATGTGGAGAGGTGCCAACTATGTCGCTCGCAGCCGAGGATGACGCCGCTGCTGCCAGATCGAGATTTCAGCGCGGCAGCGGCGTCTAATCTACTAGTAGTATTATAGGTAGCGATTTGGCTTTGTATCTAGAGAAGAGACGTGGGATCATGGAAGTTTTTTTTCTTTCTAGAAATCGTGGGAGGAGATATTTGTGTTAGGAGAACATGTCACTGATATTTCTAGCCCCATATAGACTTCACGACCTGCCCCTCTTTTCTTGAAATTTTTCTCCCGTCTCCATGCTTTTCCTAGATTGCAAAAAATAAATACTACCTTTTGTGGGCAAAAAAGATAAATCCTTTGTTCGGTCAATTAGTTTCTCACCAAAAATAATGATCTTCTATAGTTTTTTTAGGATAATTATCTTTTATAGTTTTTATGTGGAACATCTTACCTGATGGTTACTTGGTGGGCACACAGTTTTTCTTTTTGAGGTGTAAAAGACTTGTGCGCACACGAGCCGCAGGTCGCTATTTCCAGTACTACATCTCTTCATAATTCAAAAAAGGTAATCTGTCCCTTAATTTTTTCCAGAGCGAGTCACACAGGCCCGGATAGAAATAACTAGAAATGACTAAACTTTTCATTTCGATAAAGAATAACTAATCTGTTGATATAGTCGTATAGTCGCATGAACATTAATACATACGGAGTATTTATTTTGTGGTGGAATAATA
The DNA here is from genome assembly GCA_034509565.1 of Triticum monococcum. Lineage (NCBI taxonomy): Eukaryota > Viridiplantae > Streptophyta > Magnoliopsida > Poales > Poaceae > Triticum > Triticum monococcum. Next base: position 749,060,261 of record CM067843.1, on the reverse strand, counting down.
CATATATTTTAGCACAACATAAAGTGTACTCCCATTCCCGCAGAAAAACTCCCATTGTGAACTCCCTTGGAGCTGAACCTCCGGTGCCATACTTTTCCCATCTACTCTCCTATGTCCTTTATTTTATTTTATTTTAGATAGAACGAAACCTCAGCTCACAAGCATCCGATTCAGAGTGGGTGAACAAAAAAAACTTATTTTTTAGATAGAATGAAACCTATTTCTAAGTTTTCTCATTTTCCGCTCAATCTCCTATTTCTATTTTTTATTTTTTTTTAGACTGAACAAAACAACATCAGCTCACTAACGTCAGGTTGAACATTTTTGCCCAGCAACTACCTATTTATATTAGATAGAACACAACGTAAAAAAAGATAGAGCACAATAAGTTTTTACCTGGGCACTATACATATTTATATTAGATGGAACAGAATAATTACATCCCTCCCCACTACCAACATTGACGTCTGGGTCCTGCCGCTCAATAAACTATGACGTAGCTATGGGGGTGCCACTACTCGACATTACATAACAAAAAGTCGATCGTCAAACATTTGTAGTATTCGGTGACTCTAGTAGGTTGGTCATGGAAATTACCAAAACGTTATACAAATTGGCAATCAGGTGCGCTCTATGGGCGAGGCGATTTAGTGACATCTATCGTCACTGATTTGCGGTAATCAGTGATGCCACCTATGAAAATGTCACATATTAGTTATTTTCATGACGTTGTCCACCAACGTCACGCGGATTTTCGTCACAGTATCTCAATTTTGTTGTAGTGGCTTTCAGCTCTCATTCTTCAATTTTACCGGTGCTTCGTTCAAGTGATCTTTAATCAGTTCGTGATCTCTTCGTTCTCATGGATCTAAAGTCTCTCAAGCATCTTCGTTTATTTGCTAATCCTTCCGGTGTTCCTTTATCTTTTCTTCGTTCATTTTAATTCTTACGGTGGTTCGTTCAAGATTTCTCTTCCTTTCTTATCATATCAATTCTATTTGTTGTTTTCAATCCTTCCGGTGGTTTGTTGAAGACCTTCTCAAGTTTGCGCTATATCTCTCTTAATCCTTTCTACGAGAATGAGTAGTGTGCCAAATCCGTTGATTGTCATCAATTTAAATTGGTGAAGGATAAGCATAATGTAATTCTTATTCTTGTTTCATCCAAATGATTGATTCCTTATTCCGGAGGTGCATCATATCAAATTCTTGGTTCCAATTGTTCATCTTATCTTTTCCGGAGTTCCAAGTTTTCCACTCTATCTCGTCGGTAAGCTCCTTCTAAATCATTACAAGGTCTCACCTTGTGTTTTCAACTTCTTTTGCTTTTATCATCCTTTCGTTACCGGAGTTCTTAATGGAGGTTCTACATAATGGTCCATCAAGGATTTAATTCCTTCTCCAACTTTTTAATTGAGATTCTTTCCTAAGGAGCTCAAGTTTTCTTCATCTTGCAATCCGGAGTGCATTTCTTTCTACCGTATCTTTGGAGGTGGTATTACGTCAGTCTTGATAATGTGAGTTCATGTTTCATGATTCACATGTTGTTAAGAATGAGGTATTTTAAATCCATCAATCTCGTCATTGGAATTATCTTGGGTTATATTTCACCTTAAGCCATCCCTAAGGACTGTTGTTATCTAGGGGGCTTATACATGATCCAAGTTTTTCATTTATCATCCCGGTGAAATAGTTTCTTGTCTCCTTGTTCTTATCAATCCAATTCTTCTTCCCGTAAGTGGCAGGTTTTCACCTCTTAATTTGAGTTGTATTCCATAAGACCTTATCAACCTATTCTTTTCGTTGGTGGTTTTTCCAACAACTCCGTTCAACCCTTCTCCTAGAGATGCCTTTTCAAGCTCTTTTGTAGCAGAAGTTGGCATTGTCTTCTACATTCGCTTGTCTCAATTATCTTTACTCTACTCTTTTGTTCCGGAGGCATGGTGATGTTGCTCTCTTCAACCCATCTTCTTGTCTTATCAGGATCGTGTTCTTGTCGTACCTATCCTTTTAATTGGAGTGTTGTGTCCTCTTTTCAAGTATCCTCTCATCTTGTCAAGTTCAATTCCTTCCATTTTCAGACGGAGTGCTGTCCAAATTATATCACTCTTATTCCTTCCCTATCTTGCTTAACCGGAGTATTGTGCCCCTTTGCTCAAGTTCTTTTCGCCTTATCAAGTCTTGCATCCCTTTCTCAACCGGAGTGTCGTGTTTTCATTTGAGCTCTCTCATCTTATGAAATTTTGACTCCCTTCTCAACCAGAGTGCTGTCTGAGATCTTTCTTACCCCTTGTTCCATTCATTCAATAGTTCCGGTGGCAGTGTGTTGTGATTTCATCAAGTATCTTCTCATCTTATCAAGACCTTATTCAATTCCGTTTCTTTTCAACCAGAGTGCTGCCCGAATTTTGGTTTTTCCTTGATCCCCTTCCTTAACCGGAGTGTTTTTCTATATATATATATCTTCCCTTCAACCTCAAGGTTTCGCAATGCTCTTTGTCCCTCGTTTCTAACGGAGTGTTTTTTTCGACCTAGTTCACCTTCGTGGTATTCGTTTCTCGAATTTGTTCAACCTCGCAAGGTTCTTTGGTTTCACTCGTTTGTCAAAGGAGCAACTTAGCTTACCTCTTCTCTTTTCCTTCCGTTTTTCCCTCCGGTGCCATTCTAGATCTCGGGACGAGATCCTCTCATAGTGGTGGAGTGTTGTAACGCCCCGAGACCGATGTGCCATGTGTCTTCCCGTTATTCGTTGTCGTTGCCGTGTCATTCGCTTGTGTGTTGCATCTTATCATGTCATCATGTGCATTGCATCATCATGTTTTCAAAACTTGCATTCGTCCCGGCCTCCTCGTTCTCTCCGTTGTCCGTTGTGAGCCCAGACACACTTGCACGCGCCCGCGGCATGTCCGAAATATTATTTTATAAGTGGCCAGAAAATGTTCTCAGATTGGGCTGAAATTTGGTGTGCGGTCTTATTATAGTGTAGACAGACCGCCTGTCAACTTTCATCGCAATCGGAGTTCGTTTGATGCCCCAACGGATAAATATAGCGGCAATAGTAGCCGGTCTAACGTCGGACGTTTTCGGTCTCCAGAAACAGTTGCCAGGCTGCACTCCTCTCCTCTCATCTCAGCCCAACCTCTCTTCACAGCCCACTAGCCCACCTATCTAACCCCCCTCCGCTCCGGGTCGTCCGATCGGGATCGAACGGCTCTGGAACGGACAAAAATCCCCCTAACCTAGCCCCCTTGTCTATATATAGGCCTTCCCCTTCCATTTTGGGCATCCCTAGCCCCCCCACCTACCTCTAGCCGCCTCCCACCTCCATTTCCGCGCCGCACCACCCCTGCCTCGCCATTTCGCGCCGCCTGTGCGGCCAGCGCCGCCGCAGCCACCGCCCTCCACCACCAGGAAGCCGCCACGTCGCCCCTGGCCTCCTCCCACCTCCCGCGGCCCTGCCAGGCCCGAGAGAGGCCCACGGAGCCCATCTGTCGTGCGCGCCCGGCCTCCCGCAGCCTCCTCGATCCCGACCTGGATCGAGGGAATCTACCCCGCCGCACCATCTCCTCACTGCCGGCAAGCCCGCCGGAGCTTGCTCGCGCCGGTCACCTCGACGGCAGGACAGTGCCGCCCTCGCCTCCCTCTCTCTCCATTCCCATTCTCCTTCCTCTCACCGGCTCTCTCTCTACCTCGCAGCAAGCCACTGCCGCCATGGAAGCCAACCTCGCCGGAGCTCCTTCACCGCCGTCACGTCACGCGCCTGCTGCCAGATCCGGCCGGAACGGGACCGGAGTGACCGGATCTGGTCGTTCCCGAGCGCCCAGCGCCTCCCCGCCTTGCGTCGAACCTCGCCGGAGCTCCCTGCATTCTGCGCCGCCACCATGGATCGAGAGAGCCCGATCTGCTCCCTCCGTTGACCGCGCCAGCGTGGGCCGGCCCAGCCGTCCTCGCCGGCCCAACGCAGCCCCCGCCTTGGCCTGCTGCCTCCTTCGACGACCGGGCCGCTCCGCGTCCGTCCCTGTGGGCTGCGCTCTCCCGAAGGCCCAGATCGCCCGCGCCCGAGTGGGCCACCTCCTCCGAACCGGGCCAGATCCATCTCCCGCCGGCCTGCTTCCCCAGCGCGAGCGCCCCAAGGCCCAGCTCGAGCCGGCCTCGCCTCGGCCTCCTTCCTCCTCTGTTGGGCCAGGCCCAAGGGTGAGCCGACCCCAGCGCCCCTTCTCCCCTGTGCCTGCTGGGCTGCCCCAGATTCGGCCCGATGCACGTTTTTTTCCTGTTCAGCGAATTTGTCTAATTTCCAGAGCATTGCAGTTTTACAGAAAACCCCTTCGGGATCATGCATTTAATAACTTCTAAACCGTGCATCGGATGTAAATAATTTATATATGAAACTTGACTAGAATTTCATCTAGTTTAATAATATGCCATTTTATTGCCATGTTAAAATATTTAAAAATGTTGTTTGTTTAAATTTGCTCCTATGCCATGCTAAAATGATTTAATTCATAACTTAATAACCGTAACTCCGATTTTAATAAACTTTATATGTAAATGGGGTAGAATTTTGCCTAGTTTATCATGGTGGCATCACTTTGCATGTTAAATAACTATAAAATTGTGTTTAGGGCAGATCAGGACCAAAGCTAAAATATGCTATGGAGATTTTCCGGAATTGTTGTTCGTTGCTTCCGGCCTCATTTAAACTTGACTAGATAGGTAGTTTTACTTTGTTTCATCTCTTGCCATGCTTAACAACATTTAATATTGTTGGGGTACATAAACGAGAGAGAACTAAATAACTGATGTGGTGTTCTGTCAATATGCACCCCGATGCATATTGAGCTCCACTTAATTTGTAGGATAGTTTGTGCATTTTGCCATGCCATGCATACTTAAACCAGACATGCATCATACTTGATTGTGCATCATGTCATGTTGATGCGTTGGTTATTTACTATGTTGTTTGCTTCTTTTCCGGTGATTGCTTCCTCGGGTTGTTTCCGATAACGTCGAGTTTGTGAGGACCCGTTCATCTACGTCCGTTTGTCTTCTTCATGGATTCGTTCTTCTTCCTTGCGGGATTTTAGGCAAGATGATCATACCCTCGAAATCACTACTATCTTTGCTATGCTAGTTGCTCTCTCTTTTGCTATGCCATTGCTACGATGCCTACCACTTGCTTGTCAGCCTCCCAATTGCCATGTTCAGCCTCTAACCCACCATTGTCCTAGCAAACCGTTGATTGGCTATGTTACCGCTTTGCTCAGCCCCTCTTATAGCGTTGTTAGTTGGAGGTGAAGATTGATGTTTGTTCATTGTTGGAACATGGAGATGTTGTTCCTTGTTGGAACATTTGCTTGCTTGTTGGGATATCACTATATATCTTATTTAATTAATGCATCTATATACTTGGTAAAGGGTGGAAGGCTCGGCCTTACGCCTGGTGTTTTGTTCCACTCTTGCCGCCCTAGTTTCCGTCATATCGGTGTTATGTTCCCGGATTTTGCGTCCCTTACGCGGTTGGGCTATAATGGGAACCCCTTGACAGTTCGCCTTAAGTAAGCGTTTATTTTAACCCCCCCGGGCCAGTGCTTGTCTAAGCGTTGGTCCAAACTAGAGCCACTTGCGGCGCCACCTCGGGGAAACTTGAGGGCTGGTTTTAGCTGTACGTAGTGTTCATCCGGTGTTGCCCTGAGAACGAGATATGTGCAGCTCCTATCAGGATGTCGGTGCATCGGGCGGTGTTGCTGGTTTAGTTTTACCCTGTTGAAATGTCTTGTTGTACTGGGATACCGAGTCTGATCGGAACGTCTCGGGTGGAGGTCTATTCCTTCGTTGATCGTGAGAGCTTGTCATGGGCTAAGTTGGGACACCCTGCAGGGATTTGAACTTTCGAAAGCCGTGCCCGCGGTTATGGGCAGATGGGAATTTGTTAACGTCTGGTTGTAGAAAACCTGAAGTCGACCTTAATTAAAATGAATCAACCGCGTGCGTAACCGTGATGGTCTCTTTCCGGCGGAGTCCGGGAAGTGAACACGGTTGTTGGAGTTATGCTTGACGTAGGTAGTCCAGGATCACTTCTTGATCATACTTTTATGGACCGTGCTTTGCCTTCTCTTCTCGCTCTCATTTGCGTATGTTAGCCACCATATATGCTAGTCGCTTGCTGCAGCTCCACCTCATACCTTTTACCTTACCCATAAGCTCAAATAGTCTTGATCGCGAGGGTGCGAGATTGCTGAGTCCCCGTGGCTCACAGATACTTCCAAAACCAGTTTGCAGGTGCCGATGAGACCGTGCAGTTGACGCAACCAAGCTCAGGAGGAGCTCGATGAAGACTTTGTCCGTTGTGTTGTTTCGTTCTAGTTGATCAGTAGTGGAGCCCAGTTGGGGTCGATCGGGGACCTTTGTCGCATTTGGGGTTCTTCTTTTATTTTGGTTCCGTAGTCGGACCATGAGTGTATTTGGTTGATGTAATGCTTTATTCATGTAATTGTGTGAAGTGGCGATTGTAAGCCAACTATTTAACTTTTTCCCCTATTATATTACATGGGTTGTGTGAAGATTACCTCACTTGCGACATTGCCTTCAATGCGATTATGCCTCTAAGTCATGCCTCGACACGTGGGAGATATAGTCGCATCGAGGGTGTTACAGACCGCTAGGGAAGCTCGCCGGAGTTACTGTAGACGACGGCGGCCGGAGAGGTGAGGTGGTGGCCGAGGAGGAGTGGTGGACGGCGCGACGTCAAGGAGGAAGACGCGGGGCGGCGCGGGGCCGGACCGGCGAGCTCGGGTGGCGGCAAGCTCGCGCCGGCGAGGACTCCGGCGATGGCGACGGCGGGGCTGGACCGGCTCGGGCTCGCCGGAGCGGGTGAAGGCGGCGGCGGGGCGAAGGCGGCATCCGGGCGAAGGCGCGGGGGGCGCCGCGGATCCGGGCCGTGGGGACCGGCGACGGGCTCCCCGGGCCATGCGGTGGAGGGGGCGGCCGACCACTCGGACAATGACACATGGCGGCGGCGGCGCAGGTCGGACAATGTCCGGCCCGACGATTTTTGTCCGGCGGCGGCGGATGGAGTGGATCTAGGGTTTTTTGGGAGAGGGGAACCGAGAATTTCGGAGGGGGTGTATTTATAGGCATATAGGGAGCTAGGAGAGTCCAAATGAGGTGCGGTTTTCGGCCACGCGATCGTGATCGAACACTCTAGATGATGGAGAAGGTTTTGGTGGGTTTTGGGCCAAAATAGAGGGGTGTTGGGCTGCAACACACACGAGGCCTTTTCGGTCCCTCGGTTAACCGTTGGAGCATCAAACGAAGTCCAAATGGTACGAAACTTGACAGGCGGTCTACCGGTAGTAAAACAAGGCCGCTTGGCAAGTCTCGGTCCAATCCAGAAATGTTTAATCCCCACACACGAGAAGAAGGTAGAAATGACCACCGGAGGAGAACGGAGCGCCGGAATGCAAAACGGACAATGGGGAAAATGCTCGGATGCATGAGACGAACACATATGCAAATGCAATGCACATGATGACATGATATGAGATGCATGACAACGACAACAACACACAGAGACAAAAACCTGAACCTGAGAAAATAAAATAACTTAATGCCGGAAACGGCAAGAGTTGGATTACATATTAGGTAAATTATATCCGGGGTGTTACAACACTCCACCAGTACGAAAGGATCTCGTCCCGAGATCTAGGACTGGTAGAACGCCGGGTACTCAGAACGGAGGTGATCCTCGCATTCCCAGGTGGCCTCACGGTCGGAATGGTGTGACCACTTGACTTTGAGGAATTTGATTGACTTATTGCGAGTCTTGCGTTCAGTCTCTTCAAAAATAGCAATGGGGTGCTCATGATAAGAGAGGTCTTCTTGGAGATCAATGTCTTCGAAGTTGATGGTGCGTTCAGGAGTCTTGAAGCACTTGCGGAGCTGAGAGACATGGAACACGTCATGCACATTTGCAAAGTTTGAACGAAGCTCGAGTTGATAGGCGAGATCGCCTCTCTTGCTGACGATCTTAAAAGGTCCCACGTATCTAGGGGCAAGCTTCCCTTTGATGCGGAAGCGACGATTACCTTTCATTGGAGAGACGCGGAGGTAAACATGATCTCCGATCTCGAAAGCCAAATCACGGTGCTTACTATCATAGTAGCTCTTCTGGCGCGATTGTGCTGCTTTGAGGTTATCTCAAATGACTTTCCACGTCTCCTCTGCCTCTGTGATTAAGTCATTTCCCAGAAGTTGACGTTCACCGGTTTCAGACCAGTTGAGAGGGGTACGGCACTTCCTGCCATACAGAATTTCGAATGGGGCCTTGCCCGAACTTGCTTGAAAATTGTTGTTGTAGGAGAATTCAGCATATGGAAGACAATCCTCCCACTTCATGTCGAAGGAGATCACACAAGCCCTGAGCATATCTTCAAGAATCTGATTGACACGCTCGACTTGACCGCTAGTTTGAGGATGGAACGTTGTGCTGAAGCGGATGTTGGTGCCCATGGCCTTCTGAAAAGAATCCCAAAACTTGGAGGTAAAAATGCTGCCACGATCTAAAGAGATCACCTGAGGAATACCGTGTAGAGAGACAATCCGAGAGGTATAAAGCTCCGCCAATTGAGCTGCAGTGATTGACTCTTTGATAGGCAAAAAGTGAGCCACTTTAGTGAGTTTGTCGATGACAACGAATATAGCATCATTGCCACGCTTGGACTTTGGAAACCCAGTCACGAAGTCCATCTCAATGTGGTCAAACTTCCATTCTGGAATGGCAAGAGGTTGGAGGAGACCAGCTGGCCTTTGGTGTTCTGCCTTCACTCTTCTGCAGACATCACACTCATTCACGAACTGAGCAATCTCGCGCTTCATTCGAGTCCACCAATAAGCCTTCTTGAGGTCCTGATACATCTTCATGCTCCCAGGGTGGATGGAGAGGAGTGAATTGTGAGCCTCGTTCATGATCACTTTACGAAGATCACCTTTGGGCACAACAATATGATCCTCGAAGAAGAGAGTATCTTTGTCATCAAGGCGGTAGCACTTGTACTTGGGTTGACTCTTGGCAATCCCAATCTTCACCTTCTTCACCATAGCATCAAGAAGTTGAGCTTGGCAAATCTGCTATTCCAAGGTAGGAGAGACTTGAAGGTTGGCGAGGAAACCTTGAGGAACAACTTGCAAACCGAGTTTGCGGAAAGCTTCACAAAGCTCGGGTTGATAAGGCTTGAGAATCATACTATTGCAATAAGCCTTCCTGCTCAATGCGCCAGCTATCACATTGGCCTTGCCTAGAGTATACTCGATACTAGGATTATACTCTTGAATCATTTCGACCCATCGAGTCTGCCTGAGATTGAGATTAGGCTGAGTGAAGATGTACTTGAGACTCTTGTGGTCAGTGAAGATGTCCACTTTTCTTCCCAATAAGAGATGTCTCCAAGTCAAAAGAGCACGCACAACTGCCGCCAACTCGAGGTCATGAGTGGGGTAGTTCTTCTCGTTGGGCTTCAACTAGCGAGATGTATAAGCCACAACTTTCTTCTCTTGCATCAACACTGCACCAAGACCTTGGGAGAGGCATCGCAAAAGACCTCGAACGGTTTGGATTCATCAGGAGGAGTCAGAACTGGAGCAGTGACCAATTTCTCTTTCAAAGTGTTGAAAGCAATGCCACACTCCGGAGACCAAACGTACTTGACGTGCTTCTGGAGAAGACTTGAGAGAGGCTTCGCGATCTTAGAAAAGTTCTCAACGAACCTTTGACAATAGCTTGCGAGACCAAGGAAGCTACGGAGTTGCTTCACGTTCTGAGGTGGATCCCAATTCACAATTGTAGACACCTTCTCAGGATTCACCGCAGTGCCCTTGGCAGTGATGATATGCCCAAGATAAAGAACCTCATCGAGCCAAAATTCGCACTTTGAGAACTTGGCATAGAATTGGTGTTCCCTGAGCTTATCAAGCACCAAACGCAAGTGCTTGGCATGATCTTCCTTGTTCTTCAAAAAGACCAGAATGTCGTCGAGATAGACCAAAACGAAGTCATGGGTGTAGGCGTTGAAGATGAAGTTCATCATGCGAGAGAAAGTCGGAGGAGCGTTGACGAGGCCAAAAGACATGACAGTGTATTCATATGAACCATAGCTTGTTCTGAAAGCCGTCTTGGGAATATCTTGCTCACGGATTCGAATCTGATGATAACCCATACGGAGATCAAGCTTGGAGAATACTTGGGCACCTTTGAGTTGTTCGAACAGCTCGTTGATGTTGGGAAGTGGGTACTTGTTCTTGATAGTCTTCTTGTTCAATGGACGGCAGTCAACACAAAGTCGGTCCGTTCCATCCTTCTTCTTCACAAAAATAACTCCACAACACCACGGAGAAGAACTAGGTCGGATGAGACCCATTCTCTCTTGAATATCGAGTTGCTTCTTCAGCTCCTTCAACTCTTCAGGTCCGAGCTTGTAAGGACGCTTGCAAACCGGTTCCGTGCCAGGCTCAAGATCGATGACGAATTCAACTGGCCGGTGCGGAGGCATTCCTGGAAGCTCTTCTCTAAAGACGTCTTGATATTCGCAAACGACTGGAATTTGCGAGATGGCATCCAGTTCACCCTTCTCATTGAGAGAAAACAGACGGATTGTATCATCACGAGCGGCAAAGACAATTACATCCTCAGACGAATGAGTCAATTGAATCTGCATGGCTGCACAATCAAGATGCGCCTTGTGCTTAGAAAGTCAATCCATCCCGAGAATAGGATCAATATCTGAGTCGCCCAGAACAATAGGAGAAGCTAGAAATTTCTAGTCGCCCAACGTGATAGTAATATCCGGGACGCATAAATTAGCTGTCATTTGCTTGCCTGGTGATACGATTTGCAAGGAACTTTGCATATACTGATAATCGCAGCCATACTTCGATGCAAAAGGTTTGGAAATGAAACAATGCGATGCACCAGTGTCAAAAAGAACTTTTGCAGGAACATCGTTAACAGGAAGGTTACCCATGATGATATCTGACGAGTCCTCTGCCTGAGCTGCATTCACCATGTTGACCTTGGCGTACTTGGGGTTATGCTTGACCACAGCTATACTTGCCGATCTCACAGGAGGAGGAGGAGGGAGACGCCTCTAATTGAAGCATTTGTTGGCATAGTGACCCTTCTGTTGGCACTTGTTGCACGTGACCTCTGAAAGCGGACGGTGATACGGAGCACTCGATCTTGGAGCTTGAGACGAAGTCTTGTTCTGAAAGCCAGGGTTGGGTGGGTGGGAAGATCCACTGCCACCTTTGCTCTTCTGATACGGCTGACAAAATGGAGGAGGAGGAAGCCAATACTTCTGCTGCTTGGCCACTTGGGTAGAGGAAGAAGGAGTAACATCTCTGAGTCTCTTCTTGGAAGCATCACACTTCAGTTGAGCAGCATCTTGCTTCAATGCCATGTTGTAGAACTCATCGTACCTCAAGGGCTCAAAGAGAACAAGAGCTAGCTGGATTTCTTCTCTGAGACCACCCCTGAACAGGTATATCATGCTTTTCTCGTCAGGAATGTCCTACTTAGCAAAGCGGGCGAGCTTCTGAAACAACTTGTTGTAGTCATAGACAGACAAAGAGCCTTGCTTCAGGTTGCGGAATTCCTCACGCTTGCTTTCAACCACACTGTGAGGAATATGATGAGCTTTGAAGTCTTGACGGAATTCATCCCAGGTAATCACACGGCCACCTCTGGAATCTTTGTACTGCTGGAACCATTCTGCAGCTTGGTCTTTGAGTTGGAAGGAAGCGAACTTGACAAAGTCCTCAGGCCCGACGTTACTGCACTCGAAATGCCTGCACAAGTCCACGAGCCAATCATCAGCATCAGTTGCCTCAACACAATTGCTGAAGGTCTTTGGCCCGTTAGCAAGGAACTGGTTGAGTGTAGCAAAGTGATTCTGATTGTTGCCTTGGTTGCCTTGGTTCGCTTGATTGCGCTCTTGAAGAATTTGCATCATCAACTGCGTGTTTGCATTGGTTGCGGCCATCACAGCTTGCCATGCCTCCGGAGGAGGAGGTGGTGGCGGATCAGGATTCGGAGTCGTGCGTGTTGGAGGAGCCATCCTGAAGAGGTTGACATCCATTAGCACATTGATAGACAAATATTGAAGCTGAATCCAATGAAATGAAATTGCAATAAATCGTCTTCACATCCGAACAAAATGAACGAATGCATTCCAATTGAAATGGTCACATATCCATAAATTGAGAAGCCACTTAGAATTTAGGTAGAGGAATAAATCAACAAGGTACGGATCAAGAACGAATACTCGGTAAGAAATCCCAATCTCAAACCAAATATCCGTGGAAGAAGAGCTAGAGCTACAAGAATTCCCACCTATGAAACTCCCGAACCTTTCCGGTTATGCAATCAGGTGTTGGGGATACAGGGGAAGCATAATATCTCACCCAAATCTAGCAAATCCTACATCTAGTTGTATCCATCCTTCAACACATAACCGAGAAAAAACTTCAGAAACCATCTACCTCAACCTTTGAAAAGCATCCGTTATACAAGTTATGACAATACTCCCGAACTCCCGCCCCAGTACTGGGTGGCATCGAGGTTATCTCACCAACAACTGCATAAAAGAGATTTTCGATGTCGGCGTGCTAAACTCAGGTATTCCAGAACTGCAACGATAAAATTGTGACGACAACACCTCGGAGCTCAACTCCCCGGGACACTGCCACAACCCCTAAATGACAGGAGGCACCAAGAACAATGTTCTCATCACTAATCCATCGGAACGATTCCAAGATACCCGCGTGATCCTAACATTTTTTTTGTGAAATTTGAGAAGAGAAGAGTCAAAACTCTATGTCAGGATGCCTTACCAGAGCAATGAGGAGACTGGGGAGTAAAAAGAATTCCTAAACTCTCCGATATATAATTCCTAAATGACTCAAAACATTTTTTCTAGACTCAACAACGGCCGCTAAAGACGATCAAGCAGTGGGGGCTCCTAAGGTCGGGGACGGCTCTGATTACCAACTTGTAACGCCCTCGATGCGGCTATATCTCCTACGTGTCGAAGCACGACTTAGAGGCATAACCGCGTTGAAAGCAATGTCGCAAGTTAGGCAATCTTCACAACATCCCTTGTAATATAAATAATAAAAAGGGGAAGGAACATAGTTGGCTTACACTCGCCACGTCAAACAAAGTACATAAATAGCATTACATCATCCAATCACTCATGGCCCGACTACGGTGCCAAAATAAAAGACCAACCCAACATGCGACACGGTCCCGATCGCCCCAACTGGGCACCACTACTGATCATCAGGGAAAGACACATAGTAACGGCGTGAGTCCTCATCGAACTCCCACTTGAGCTCAAGCGCGTCATCTGGAACAGAGTCATCTAGCCCTGCATCTGGTTTGCAAGTAATCTGTGAGCAACAGGAACTCAGCAATCTCGCACCCTCGCGATCAATTCTATTTAAGCTTATAGGTAAGGCAAGGTAATATGTGGAGCTGTAGCAAGCGACTAGCATATATGGTGGCTAACCTGTTCGCAAATGAGAGCGAGAAGAGAAGGCAAAGCACGAACGAAGAACTAGAGAATAACCTACGGCAATCATTACTCCAACACCGTGTTCACTTCCCGGACTCCGCCGAGAAGAGACCATCACGGTAACACACTCAGTTGATTCATTTTAATTAAGTTAAGGTTCAAGTTATCTACAACTGGACATTAACAAATTCCCATCTGCCCATAACCGCGGGCACGGCTTTCGAAAGTACAAATCCCTGCAGGGGAGTCCCAACTTAGCCCATGCCAAGCTCTCACGATCAACGAAGGATATACCTTCTCCCGAGACATTCCGATCAGACTCGGTATCCCGGTTCTACAAGACACTTCGACAAGTTAAAACAAATACAGTAACACCGCCCGAATGTGCCGACAAATCCCGATAGGAGCTGCACATATCTCGTTTTCAGGGCACACTCAGATGAGCTCTCCATACAACTAAAACCAAACCCCGAGTTTTCCCGAGGGGGCGCTGCACAGAACTCTAGTTTGGACCAACACTCAGAGGAGCACTGGCCCGGGGGGGGGGGGGGGGGGGGTTTAAATAAGATGACCCTCGGGCTCCGGAAACCCAAGGGAAAAAGAGGCTAGGTGGCAAATGGTAAAACCAAGGTTGGGCATTGCTGGAAGAGCTTTATTCAAGGCGAACTGTCATGGGGTTCCCATTATCACCCAACCGCGTAAGGAACGCAAAATTCGGGAACATAACACCGGTATGACGGAAACTAGGGCGGTAAGAGTGGAACAAAACACTAGGCAAAAAGGCCGAGCCTTCCACCCTTTACCAAGTATATAGATGCATTAAGATAACAAGATAGTATAATGATATCCCAACAAGTATACAATGTTCCAACAAGGAACGGTCTCCAATCTTCACCTGCAACTAGTAACGCTATAAGAGGGGCTGAGCAAAGTGGTAACATAGCCAATCAACGGTTTGCTAGGACATGGTGGGTTAGAGGTTTGACATGGCAATTTGGGAGGCGTGATAAGAAAGTGGTAGGCATCGTAGCATAGGCATAGCAAAAGATCAAGCATCTAGCAAAGCAAAGATAGAAGTGATTTCGAGGGTATGATCATCCTGCCTGCAAAGTTGTCAGAGTTGACTGGATCCTCGAAAGCAAACTCAACGGGCTCCTCGTTAGCGAACTCGTCTCCCGGCTCTACCCAAACAAGACAAACAAGCAAAAAGGACACAATCAACCACGTGCAAAGCTCAAACAACATGATGCAAACATGGTATGCTATGCGGGATGTGATATGTGATGCATATGCAAGATTTGACAAGATATGAATGAACCTGGCCTCAACTTGGAAAACCAAGTGTGCCACAGGAAAGGTGAGGTGATTTCTCTTGAAAACGATATAAAGAACGCTGGAATCGGAGACACGGTTTGGAAATGGCAAGCAAAACAAATATGGCACCGGTCTGCGATAAACAGCAAGTAGCCATCTAAATGCAACAAGATAATTATACTACAGCACCCAAACATGGCAACAAAATACATGGCAGGGATCCATTCATAATGCTTAACAAAAGATGAACACTGAGCTACGGCAAATTCATCCATTAACAGGTTCAAACAAGCATGACAAAAGTGCAATTGGTAAACAGATCTCAGAATTAGTGAAATTAACACTTGTCTAGAATTTCAGATCAGGTAGCACACTTTGGAGCATGAAAACTATATGCTACAGGGCCTGAACATGGCAAAGTAAAGCATGGAATGGAGCTACTCAAAGAGATTAACAAAAGTCCCTTGGTGACCTTGAGCCAAAAGGAATCAGAAAATACAATTGCAAGCATGTGAACATGGCAAAAACATAAACAGATCACAGACTTAGAGAAAAACTGGAGCATGCAAATCAGATATCAAGTAGGCATGTTTACGAGCTCGATGCACTCACTACAGAGCAAGGCATGACAATCAAAGCATACACCCATCAAGAATACACATTATACAAGCTAGACATGGCAAGAACAACAACATAGCATGCACGGATCAACTACAACATCCTCGGCAAAATCGCTAACAAGTAGACAATCTGCCCAGATTCACGAAATAGAAAAAGTAGAGCTCGATTGACTCAAGCTAGGATGCTCCATAATTGCAAAAAAAAGGCACGGATGGACAGAGCACTACAAGATTAACAAAACATCCTTACTGATCATCCTAAAAAGAGGCACGGATCACTAGGAAACAACATGAACATATGGCATATTGATAAAAACAGATCAAGGACTTAGTGGAATTGCTAAGTCCCTGAAATCAGCATTAATGAATGCACCACTTTGCAAGCTTGTGCTAGTCACCACACACATCACGAAAATACATGGATGGCACCTCTGGATAGATGACAAAGCATATAACAAAACACATGTAGAGGTCATGGGCATATCACGCACACAATAATCATGGCAAAAATGACAAATAGCTATTTGGAGCAGCAGATCTGGCAATTATCTCAAATAGCACTCTTCCAATAGCATTTCGGGCATCAAGATGAACTCAATTGAAAATGAAGCAATGAGATGAAATGATTTGCTCTCTGAGACGAACATTTTGATATGCTATATGCCCAAAACGGATCTACGGATGCAAAGTTACGACACTATGAACATGGCAAAGTAAATAGGGTTTTTCTGAGAAAAGTCAACCCTAAACTCCAGATCTCAGATCTGAGGCGCGGAAACCGAGGACCGCCGGGGAAGCTCGCCGGAGTTACTGTAGACGACGGCGGCCGGAGAGGCGAGGTGGTGGCCGAGGAGGAGCGGTGGACGGCGCGGCGTCGAGCAGGAAGACGCGGGGCGGCGCGGGGCAGAACCGGCGAGCTCGGGTGGCGGCGAGCTCGCGCTGGCGAGGACTCCGGCGATGGCGTCGGCGGGGCTGGACCGGCTCGGGCTCGCCGGAGCGGGTGAAGGCGATGGCGGGGCGAAGGCGCGGGCGGCGCCGCGGATCCGGGCCGCGGGGGCCGACGACGGGCTCCCCGAGCCGCGCGATGGAGGGGCGGTCGACCACTCGGACGGCGACATGTGGCGGCGGCGGCGCGGGTCGGACAATGTCCGGCCCGGCGATTTTTGTCCGGCGGCGGATGGAGTGGATCTAGGGTTTTTCGGGAGAGGGGAACCGAGAATTTCGGAGGGGGGGGTGTATTTATAGGCATAGAGGGAGCTAGGAGAGTCCAAATGAGGTGCGGTTTTCGGCCATGCGATCATGATCGAACGCTCTAGATGATGGAGAAGGTTTTGGTGGGTTGGGCCAAAATGGAGGGGTGTTGGGCTGCAACACACATGAGGCATTTTCGGTCCCTCGGTTAACCGTTGGAGCATCAAACGAAGTCCAAATGGTACGAAACTTGACAGGCGGTCTACCGGTAGTAAAACAAGGCCGCTTGGCAAGTCTCGGTGCAATCCGGAAATGTTTAATCCCCACACACGAGAAGAAGGTAGAAATGACCATCGGAGGAGAACGGAGCGCCGGAATGCAAAACGGGCAACGGGAAAAATGCTCGGATGCATGAGACGAACACGTATGCAAATGCAATGCACATGATGACATGATATGAGATGCATGACAACAACAACAACACACGGAGACAAAAACCCGAACCCGAGAAAATAAAATAACTTAACGCTGGAAACGGCAAGAGTTGGCTTACATATTAGGTAAATTACATCCGGGGTATTACAACCACTCCTTCCAGAACTACTAATTGCATAACTTTTATTGAAACCTAACCCTTCCGCCAAATTTTCTACCCTTGAACCCTCTAATTGTGTTTCCAAGATACAAAGAAGAGGGGGCAAACTGCCTCGCTAGGTCGCGAAGCTCCCGAACTGTCGCTGTTGGATATATGCCCTAGAGGCAATCATGTATGATGATATTTCCTATGTGTTTATGAATAAAGATAGTTCTTGGACATTATCAATAATATGTATCAGCAAGTACGTGACTTGTTTGTGGGACTATGCATTGTATGATGACTGTCTTAAAAGGTCCCTAGTCGAAAGGGCTGTGTGGACGCGCAGCCAACTAGACTAGCATATGACACGGTTGATGGCTTGGTCTCACTAGACATGGAGCATTGGATGCTAACCGGATAATATGGACTTGAAAGGATCTGGTCGGATTCGACGTAGTCGGATCCGAGTCGAGATAAGGTCCGAGTCGGACAGACCCAACTATGAGACGCGGCGATATGTCATCTGTGAGTCTCTAGTACAACATATGTTCTATGTCCTAAGACCTGAGCTGACGCATGTACTCGGGATGGTGATAGACTTGCTTTGGGCCGACCAAACTCTACTCCGTAACTGGGTAGTTATAAAGGTAGATTTCGGGTTTATCCAGAACCATGCTGCGAGACATGGTCGAGCATGATGGGATTTGCCGCTCCGATCAGGAGAGATATACTCTGGGCCCCTCGTGTGATAAGCATGGCCATGCGACAAGGATTATGAGATAATCCGGTTTGTGGTCGGCATCACTGGAACGAGAAAGAGATCGGGCTAGCACAAGGATGACAGACTCGCCTTTAGCTCGACAACATATATTGTGTGGCAAAAGGAATGGAAGTGTGATGTACAGGTTCGCTAACCAGCTTCATAGTCTGCTTGGTGTTCGGCATGCCTTGCTAGAGGCCGCTACCAACCGTGCAGTTTAGAGGTGATCCGAACTGCGACCAAGCCGACTTGAACCTAAGGGGTCGCGCTCTTAAGGGAAGGAACCTACGAGGTCGGATCCGAGGACACTGGTAGGGTGTGATCCAAACTGTATTCGGATTGTGGCCGAGTAGACTTATGGGCTTTAGGGTCCGTGCGAGGCCCAAGTGTTGAGCCCGCGACGGACGCCTATATATAGTGGAGGTATCGCACACTCACGGGGTTGATCGTTTCGGCGCTGTCATTAGGGTTTGCATGTGTTGCGAATAGACATCTCCACTCGCCGCCGGTTGTGTGACCGGACCTAGCAGTCCGCCGCACGACGTTCCTCCTGCACACGCGGATACCATTAGAGGCGGAGCACTTGCGCCGCTCCGGCGAACCTGTACGTGGGAACCGACCACCGGCTGTACGAGGGAGATCGGACGAGGACGAGACGATCCATGCGGACGCGCTGCCCCAACTCTTCTTCCGCTGCACGGCACTGCGCGTCTAATGGTAACGAAGTGTGATCCATCTCCAGTGGCATGTTCTTGGTTGTTTTGCGCGTAGGAAATTTTAATTTGCAGTCGACACACCCTACCGTATATTCCAACAGTCGCGGCTTTGCCAATTCCGCGGCAGTTCCAGCATACAAGACTCATTGCGCTAGGCGAACCCCTCCCTGGGAGCTCGCTAAACGCGCATCTGAGGTCTTGTTAGAAGTTGCATTCTTAGCTGTGTTTGTCTCTGCAGATCAAGGGCTCGGTTTGTTTCTCTTCGTCTCTTGCTTTGATGTGGGGCTTGGTGGGATCAGTGGAGGCAGCATAAGAGGGGCCTTGCTGGATTGCACCTGAGGTGGTGCAAAAGAAGCTTTTTGATCAGCTAAGGCATTCCTCTTTCTATTGCGATCTGTATCTTCCATAATGACGTCCTTGAGCACATGATTTGCCTCCTCCTGATCCTGGTTGCTCGCTGCTTCGTGAGGCGCCGCTGAGCGCCCCCCTCCTGTGCCAAGTCTGGCCTCGGCCACGGCCGCTTCTGGTGTTGTTATCTTCTCCCCGTCCCCTTCCAGGGTTCTGGAACCAGTTCGCTTTTATATCCTTAAAAACAAGCGCTTTTGGAGGATGAACGCCATTTCCATACTCTTTATACAGATGGCCTAAATATCCATACACCGCACACTAATCCGGCAATCTTTCATATTTGATTTTGAAGATGACACGCTTGACCGTATCCTTCTTCTTAACCACCAGCGAGACAACATTTTTCAGAGGTTTAGTCACATCTATTCTCACTCGTACCCTTGCGAAGTTGCCCTCGAAATCGTGTGGCTTTGGCTCGGTAAATATGAACTCACCCACTGTGGATGACAAGGCTTTTATCTTGGAGAAGTAACCATCTTGGAGATCATGTATTTGCAGCCATATGTCTATCTTCTTGAGCTCAATCGTTGAGGGCTTCGTGAACCCATCATAGGGCGCCAGAACCACCGCCTTCCCCTTAAAATTCCATGGGCCGTCCTCCATTACTCTCTCCCAGTCACCAAGACACGAGAATTGGAGGGTATAGAGATTCTCCTTGAGAGGCCTGATCTTTACCTCCTTAGCCAGATCCCACGCCACCCTCGTACCTCTATAGAACCAATATTGGCTATAGCTTTTGTCGGTGTGAACCCTGGCAATCGCCATCCAGCGCGTCTCCTCCTTTGGTAGTTCTCCATCCTCCACCACGATGTCCTGAAGATCGTCTTCCTTGAGGCCCAATTCCTCCATCAACGCTTCGAGATCGGACGTGGCCGAACCCGACGCTGATGCCGTCGATTCCATGATCCTCTCGCTCGGGGTTTTTGGTTCCGCGAGCGGTACTATCCCAAGCTCCGTTCCCTCCGTGCGGCCCCCGCGCCTCCCGGACGCAGCGAGCCCCAACCAGCAGGAAGACGGCAGGGGGGATCGATCTCTACGGTGATGGTGTCGCCGTCGCCGAGAGGAGAAAGAAACCCTAACGAGAGGGGATTCCTGGTGTCGCCGGCTGCTGGATGGGGGTCGATCGATCTCAGGGGTCGGTCGTGTATATGCGTATCTCAGCCTTTGTCCCTCCATGGATTGTTTCTTCAGATCTAATATTGATAATGGATCACAAAGCCTACGTATCCCCGACGAGCAAATTATTTGTGATGTTTCGGCGGCCCACGAAACAAATCGTGGCTTCCTCATCTGTTCAGATTAAGCCTGGACATTCTTTTTTTCTAGAAAATCTGTTATTTGACAGACAACTGAAAAGAGAAACAGTTCAGCTAATTACTACCCAACACACATCGCTTGAGTCAGAGAACGAGATGTATGTAAGCACATCTACCTTAGTACCTTTGTACTGTGTTTCAAAAAAGGATGATGTCAACTTAGAATAACTACTTTTGTGTCAACAACTCAACATCAACGGTATCCAATCAATTATCTTCTCGCCCATTTTATATTTGCACAAATCTTGTATTTAGATCGGATGGTTCTTAGTAGTAATGGAGTCGCCACACCTAAGATGGGGCTACTATAGATAACCAAAACCTAAGATGAGGCTACCTAGATAACCGAACCAGAACTGAACCACACCGTCTTGGGAAATTACCACCCAACGCATCAAATACACCAAGCTATTGCCGGAGAGGGCAAGTGTCTCCGCTCTTGCTATCGTCATGGAGCTCCGATCCTGCCAGCGGATATCGAGGACTGAGGACCATGACTACGAGCACACGTGAATAATCTATTTTATATCGATATCTATACCTACTATTAAAGGGAGAAGCGTTTCTTACCACCATAATTTCATCCTTTCGCTCGTTCGGTTTCATCCATTACTTGCAGCCTGTTTCGTCCGTCAGCTCGACTTCCTAGCCACAGTGAGTTCCTCTATCGCCAGTCATCCATATGGGCCAGCCTGGTCCTAATTTTTCCTTCAAAAAAGGGAAGATGCTAGTGTGAGGTTCGAACTCACAATTTGGGTCTCCATCGGAGTGCAATTGCCAACTGAGCTAGCTATGTACCTCGGCTCACCACAGAAAAAATAACCAAGTACTTTAGCTAAAAGTAGATCAAATTACATACTAAATAATACCACCTTGGCCCATTATATTAAAATTTTCCAATTTATATATGTTTTTGAGGTTCCTTTGTATCAAGGAGGCATCTCGGAAATCAATAAGCGAAAGTGAGTTGTGGGTTCAGTTTATTCCTAAAGAGGATTTGATGGGGGGGGGGGGGGGGGGGAGACCTATATACTATATAGTCAGCTAATTAAGGAGATAATGAGGCTAGTTAATAAGATGTTGAGGGAAGAGGAAGCCCTTGGGACGTCAAGAGAGACCTGTATATATGGTCGGCTAATTAATGTGACGGTGGCTCCGTATCGTAAAATACAATGAAACGTTTTCTTTAATTTTTTCTTGGGAAGACGAAACTTGTAGGTCAGGAATTAGGTCAACCGGAGGTCTGTGGCCCCCTCAAGCCACTTGGGCACGCCCTTGGGTTCATGGTCCAATATTTTTTATTTCTCCCATAAAAAATCTCTAGAGTTTTTTCCAATTTTGAGAATTTTTTGTTTCTGCATAAAAATAGCATCAAGGTAGTTCTACTCAAAACAACGTTAGACCAGATTAGCTTCATTCAAGTCATGCAAAATAAAGGCCAAAACAAGAGTAAACGTGTTAGGAAAGTAGGTACGCTGGAGACGTGTCACTTCCGCATCAACAAACCATGCATGTTTGCCACACCGTTAATCTACAATTGAGCGAAACATATGGCCAGTTCTTCATGCCGGCCTGGCCTTACTGCTCCAAAACACGAGCAACTACACCATGGGCAGCCAGTACCAGGTGGATCTTGCCCAGCTCATGGCTGACCTCCCACCCAACGCCATCAACAACGGCGGCTTCGCCAACCGCACCGCTGGCAAGGCGCCTGACAAGGTCTCTGTCAACTAAGATTTAGTCAAATCTCAGTTAAGTGACATAACAATTAAGAAAAAAACTATTTTTTACACGGATTTCATGGATATAGCATCAACCGAGGCTTAGCAAGGATATTTCATTATTCAGCCATGATGATTATATTTAGAGTCCACAATGCTCGTTATCTCCATAGCGAGTTCCCAAGCCATCATGTCGTGCGCTTCTGCGAGCGACCCATACAAGCAAGAGCATGAACGAGTCTGGTTAACGGAACTCAGCTCAGGGAGGGTTGTTTTTTCGGATAAAGGGGGAAGTCACCTCAGGGAGGGCTATATGTCCACGTCCGGGGTAGGTAGATGAACAAGTCCAGGCTGCTGGAACTGGACTCTTAAAGGCGGAAAATTGGTAGAGCAAAGCCATGCCTCCACTCTACCTTTTAATCCTCCTCTCAGTAGTTTCATCCTTGAGCGGATTACATGGCCAGTTCTACAAGACGACCTTTCCTGAGTGCTCGGCCACCGACAACTACACCATGGCCAGCCCGTACCAGGTGAATCTGGCCCAGCTCATGGCTGACCTTCCGCCCAACGCCATCAACAACGGCGGCTTCGCCAACCGTGCGGCTGGCGAGGCGCCTGACAAGGTCTTTGGCCTCGTCATGTGCTACGCCGATGGCAACTTGACTCGGTGCCAGAACTGCATCAGAGCCGCAACCGCCGGCATACAGCAGACGTGCCAGTTCAGCCGGGCGGCGAGCGCCTGCTATGATGCATGCGTCCTGCGTTACTCGAGCGAGTCCTTCTTCTCCATCGCCGACCTTCGCATAGTTTACATGACTTACGACTCGGGAGCCAACGCCGACGTCTTCGACACGGCCAACATGAACAAAACTCGATCGAAGCTGATGAGCCGACTCACGGTGGAGGCTGGCTACTCCTCCCTGCGCTTGGCGAACGGAAGCGAGCGGTACACGGACTCGCAAGGTAAGCCGCAGGTGATATACGGCTTCACACAGTGCACGAAGGACCTGAACACGAGTGAGTGCATCAGGTGCTTCAAAGATTATCTTCCAAGCCTATGGATACAGAAAATTGCAAACAAATCCTACGGGTCCTTCACGGGGTATAGCTGCTACATGCGCTACTCAGTAGGCTTCCCTATCCCCATCTCCATCTTTCCAGGTAATTTGAATTGAGGATCTGCGTGCGAAGTACTCCCTCCGTCCGGAAATATTTGTCATAGGAATGGATGTATCTAGACATATCTTAGTTTTAGATACATCCATTTTTATCCATTTCTCCGACAAGTATATTGAGACCGAGGGAGTATGATTTAATCAGTGAAAAGATAATTCCGTGACTAATGCATGTCTATCTCTGTTTTTTTTGTTAATTAGCTTCACCGTCTCCCTCCTCAACCGTGCCGGCTAGCAGAAGAAGCGCGCTGATAGCGGGCGCCTCAGTGGGCTCCATTGCGTTCGCAATCATCGCTGGTGTCTCTCTTTGGTTTGGTTTGCGCCGCCGGAAGCAAAATGAGTCGCTGAGAGAGCAAGAAGTCCAATTGTTCGACGAGCAGCCCATGGAAGAGGAGTTCGATCAGGGCATGGGGCCCAGGCGGTTCCGCTACAACGAGCTTGCCATCGCCACAAACCATTTCTCCGACGAGGGGAAACTCGGCCAAGGGGGCTTCGGGTCGGTGTACCATGGGTATTTGAAGGATGAAGATCTTCACGTTGCTGTAAAAAGAGTTTCCAAGACTTCCCAACAGGGGAAGAAGGAGTACGTCTCCGAGGTGACAATTATAAGCCGGCTAAGGCACCGCAACCTCGTGCAACTCATCGGTTGGTGCCACGGCGGCGGTGAGCTTTTGCTTGTCTACGAGCTGATGCCCAATGGCAGCCTCGACACTCACATTCACAACCAGGAGACCGTCCTGACATGGCCACTCAGGTATCGACTTACCCACACTTCTTTTTAGGACCGCGCTATAAATTTGACGTCCGACTTTTAGGCAGGGCAAATCAAATTGTTTTATGGTTCAGCTTTTTACCAGGTAGCATCCCCGTCTTTTTATGCATTGATTTATTGTGCAATGCCTTGTTTAACTTTAGGTATGCGATAGTTCTTGGCATAGGGTCTGCCCTTCTATACCTGCATCAGGAGTGGGAGCAATGCGTTCTGCACTGAGACATCAAGCCAAGCAACTTGATGTTGGATGCATCCTTCAATGTGAAGCTCGGCGATTTTGGTCTGGCGAGACTCTCGTGCAACACGGGCAAGGATCACACACCACTATGCTCGCCGGCACAATGGGCTACATGGACCCGGAGAGCCTGGCTTCCGGAAGGGC
This sequence comes from Triticum monococcum, assembly GCA_034509565.1. Classification (NCBI taxonomy): domain Eukaryota; kingdom Viridiplantae; phylum Streptophyta; class Magnoliopsida; order Poales; family Poaceae; genus Triticum; species Triticum monococcum. Next base: position 749,035,745 of record CM067843.1, on the reverse strand, counting down.
CAGCACCGAGTCTGATGTCTACAGTTTTGGCGTGGTCATCCTTGAGATTGCCTGCGGTCGGCGCCCGCTCCTGGTCCTGCGGGGAAACGAAGCATGCAGCATGCACCTGGTGCAGTTCGTTTGGGAATTTTACGGCGCTGGAAGGGTCCTTGAAGCAGTAGATCCTCGACTAAATGACGAGCTTGATAGCCAGGAGACGCAGCGCGTGATGACTGTCGGGCTCTGGTGCACGCACCCTGATAGAAGCCTGAGACCGTCCATCCGTGAGGCGATGAACGTGCTGAGGGCTGAGGCACCGTTCCCGAGCCTCCCCGCCAAGATGCCCGTTGCCAGGTTTGTTTCGCCGGTTGACAGCTTGTTGTCTGAATCTCTAACTGCAACAACGACCGTCAGCAGTGGCAGCGGCGGGACCTACGGCGCAGGCACCACGCATTCTAGCACCTACACAACAGGCACCACACGTTCCAGCAGTGGGTTACACACAGACAGTGTTTAATCTTGTAGCATGCTCATATTACAGTTTGTGCCGGTTCAACATTTTGAAGGCGCTCACAGAGGTAGGATGTGTGCGTGCGTGCGTGCTTTCATAGGAGTGAGTATATATACATGTATGTGAGTATTTGGGATTGAAAATATATCATTTGGTCGTGTGGAATATAGAAGCTATGCAGACTTTTCAGCGCTGCTATTCTTGCGTGTTGTTTCTAGCATCTCCGACCAATGGAACAAATCCGAATACAGGCCTTACCCTGGTTGGGCCAATTCGTCGCTGAGATTGCAGTGCATCATCCGTTGTCCGGGCGCTCAGACGGGGATTTGGATCTTGTTCGGCGCAAACTGCGCTGCCCAAATCAGCCCTTCCGGCGAGTACTTGGGGGTTGGGGCTTCGGCTGGCTCAGAGGAAACTCGCAAGGTCTGCTGGCGAGAGTGGCTCACCTCCGGCGCGGGGGGCCCTTCTTCTTCCCGTGAAGAGGGAGCCGGAGGAGGACGAGCTCATCGTCGTCAAGCGGGAGCCGGAGAAGATTCCGCGTCGAGGCGTCATCGGGACTGAAGATTTCGTCGGCGGCGATGTGGAGGTGGTCGCGGCCGCGATTGCCGCATGAAGCTTGCAAGAGGAGGAGGAGCGCTCCCGCCACGACGAGGAGATCCAAGAGCTCATTTTCAAGCAGGTGGTCACGGCCAACCTCGCCATGAAGAAGAAGGACGATGAGTGGCAGCGCGTTCGCGAGGTGCAAAAGATGTACATCGACCTCGTCAACTCTGACGAGGAGGACTAACCGACGACTGAGCTCCTCCACCGCGTTGGCCTCGCCGCCGCGAGCTCATCCATTTTGGTAGCCGCCGCGAGCCCATAGATCAATGCAGTATATGATGAACTATGATCAATGTAGTATGTAGATGAACTATGAATGATCAATGTCGTTTCAATTTCTTCCGCGAAAGCTTTTTCAAAATTTTACAGTTTCATATACAGGGTCTATTCTACAGCGCATGATTTCGCCCAGTAAAACAGATATTCCTCGAACTGTAAACATGTTATGTGTGTCGGCATTATACGGGGTCTGCTAGAGATGCTCTTAGTGCCCTTGCGACAAGGCAGCTCTTGGACGTAGCCACGTCCTACTGCATCAATGATGGTTCAAAAGGATTGTACATGATGAAGAAGTGGTTCCAGAGGGTCTGAACTGGGGTTTATCGGGTCGTGGTCGTGGCCAACCGTTCACAAGTACACATACAGAACGCGATGATCCGATGGGTCATTGGTTTATACCCCCTCTATCTGAAAATACTAGATACATCTTCTTTTAACCATTTTGGTAACAAGTATATATTTTGTCATTCCAGAAGATACATCTTTTTTTAATCATTTTGATGACAAGTATTTTCGGGTGAAGGATAAATTGGAAGTGCATATTTTAACTCTGAGCTCAAACCCTAGTTTACTTTACAACCCGAAATGCCAGCAGTTCTAACATAACCCTAAACTCTCTAGTCCATTTAAATTATTCCCTTTGCTTGGCGTAAAAGTGGCTCTGGCATACATGTCAGGTATTTAACTGAATTTTGACCAACTTTTTGGGTCAAATTTTGACCAAAATTTAAAGTGTCCAGAAAAAATTGAAAGAATTCACTAAAATCAGCCCTACCAAGCTGACCAATCCGGGACAGTTTCACATTATGTTCACAAACAGATTTAAAAATACAATAGAAATTCATTTTCAGACCCCATTTTGTAAAATTTGACCAACAATTGAAAGTGTCCAGAAAAAATTGAAAACATTCTCTAAAATTGACACTACCATTCTAACAAAAAAAGGGAAGTATCAGACTTTTTTCAAACATATTTAAAAATACAGTAGAAATTTAAATTCAGACCCCATTTTGTTAAATTTTGACAATTTTTTTAAAATATTCATATAAGATTAAAAGAAAATGTAAAATCAACGGTACCAATCTGACCAATCAAGAACAGTTCACACTTACAAATGAACAAATAATTAAAGTAGGAGGATTGAAGTATTTCTTTTTATGCTAGATTTAACTTTATCAAGGTATATAGAATTTTGCTGAAGCTCTAGTGGTAGTTTTTGAAAATATATATTTAAAAATACATTAGGAATTTAAACTGGGTTATTTTACATAATTGAATTTCTACAGCATTTTTAAATCTATTGTCAAAAAAGTGTGAAAATTTCCCAGATTTTTCAGCATCGTAGCGTTGATTTTACAGAATTAATTCGATTTAGGTCATGAGTTAGAAGGTTTTAGGACAACAGAAAATGTTCGATCACAGTGGATTAACAGGGCACCAAAATAAACATGGTCATTGCCTATTTCAAAATACTAAATTTTCAATCTTAAACAGGAGTTCAAACGTCAAACATGAAAATAACAGTATGTCGATGGTAGACACACTACTCATCATAAAACTACTCTCGAGCCCAACCATGTCCCAGTCAACATCGTCGTCATTGTCTCAAAAAAAAAGTCAACATCGTCGTCCAACTCAACCTTAATCAGCACTGACGGTCCAACCTCGTTCTCTTTCTTGAGCTTCACGGTCCTCCTAGTGAACTATTCGCGCTCCGCCTCCACAAGGTGCTGATTAGCCTCGGCGAACCTTGTCATAGCCATTGTATCATAATAGGTCGTGCTCTACTTAAATAACAGGGGTCTTTCTTCTCCTCTTCGTGGGACACAAAACACACCTCGGGAGCGAGAAACTTCGCCTCCCTGACGCTTGGAACATCGGAGAAGTTGAGGTCGGACCTTCGCTGGCGAAACCTCCGAGCCACGAGGTTGTACGCATGGGCAGCGAGCTTTCTGTGTCATAGGTGCCGAGCCACATCCGCCGCCTGTCACACGAGATTTCGGCGGCAATAGCGTCGGGACTGCAGTAGCCAAACGTCGCGGAAGCTCTGCTACTCGCAGAGCGATGGTATCCTCTGCTCGTCGTCGATGCAGTGGCGACAGATATGAAGGGGAGCGGTGGCCGAATCGGTTAAAGCAACTTTAATAAGGCGACCCATTTCGTTCACGGCCGTCCGTTTGAATCGACGCGAACAAAAAAGCCGGCCCAACACATCGATCGAAATGGACGCGCGTCCGCTTTCGTCCGCCTGCCGATTCATTTCTGGCCTATTTTTAAGGCTGATTTGCGTCGGCGCGGACACAAGACGGACGCGCGCGTGCTCGCCCCACTTTCCTCACTAGGCCTGCTGGTCGGTGGCACATTGGATTCACACACTCGCCCACCTGCTACGTCACCGATGCCACCGGCCATTTTTCAGATTAATATGGATACATAGATAGTTCTAGTGTACACAGATAAAAAAAATAGACCACTACTCGTCGCTTTCTGACTCCGACTCGGTAATGTCCTCCTCCGACGTTTGAAGGTAGGCGTCAGCAAGCTGCTCGTCTTCAAAGTCCTAACCCGACGTTTCTTGTAACTTCGGTTTTAATTGAGCTGTCTGCTTCCGCAAACACTTGTTCTCCCGATAGGCGGCTCGCTCCCTCCTCCTCGCGTCCCTCTCCGATCTCAATTGCTTATAGAACTAGCGCTTGTCAACGATGTCCTGCAGGTAGCCTCCTCGCCACAACACCAAGGCTTCCATGTCCTTCTCTGCGATGGCGAGGCGACGCTGCCGCCTCCGATGGACACGACGATCCTCGTCGGTGAAAAGCCGCGGGAGAGGCCAGATCCTGCGCCCGCTGACTCGACACGTTGGGAAAATTCATATCCCGACGAGGCGTCAGGAGGCGCCACGCCGCCACGTCGTGCGCGCGGGCCGCCTTCTCTGCGGTGTCGAAGGTGCCGAGGACGAGACGTTTCTCGCGAAACCAGATCTCGGCGGAGAAGGCACCGGAGCGGCGCTCGCGGACTCAGCGAAAATCCGAAGCGCGTAGGCGGCGGATCGACATGGTGGCGCAGAGGCGGCGAGAGTGGGCGGCCGACAGAGTGTGGAGGGAGCGCCTTCTTTTATAGCGAGCGCCGGCTGCGGCGCGCGTGAACCTTTCCCGCGCGCTGGAGCACCAAAACCAGCGCGCACGAACCTTTCCCGCGTGCTGGAGCGTCAAAATCAGGACGACGACACAATGTTAAACGCGCACGGTCATGAAAATGGATCGCCCCGTTGGGCGCACTGCTAACCTAAAACTAAAAAAGGGTGGACAGCGAGCAGGCGGCCGACCCAAACAAATAAAAAACGAATAAAAACACCGTCCGTTTGAATCGGCCCATTGAAGTTGCTCTTAGATCCGGCGCAGGGCGGTGCGGTGGTGGCGGTGTTGGATACTGTCCAATGGGTGGTGGCCGAATGGGGTCGTTTGGAGGCCGAATCGGGTCAAATCGCTGAAGGGATCGTGGATGCGGCACAGGGCGGTGCCACCATAGTGGTGATGGACAGAGTCAGGGGCACCGCCGGCGTGCAGAGGCTGTGGTTGCAGGAATATTTGCGGTAGTTGTGTGGCTGCTGCAAATATACGACAGTTTGGGCGAAAATACGAGGCTACCAAGATGCTCTAATGAGAATGAAGGTTGCTCAAAAAAATTGTAAAGAGCATTAAATCTAATGATTTATATAAGGTTGTGCAAGCTTTCAATATGGTCAACTGAACGCAATGAGAAAATACTACTGGGCTGGTTGCACCCCCGTTGATTGTCCGGGAAAGTCTGATTGGATGTGTTGTTCCATCCAACTAGATCACCACTATTACTCCCTTCTTTTCGAATTATAGGGAAAATTTTAGTTTTTTCATTTTATAAGGCTTAATTTGGTTATTCCCCATCACATGTTCAGGTTTCAAGGTGCATTAAATAATTGCATGCAAGTATCAAAAGAAAATCGACCAATGCATGTGCTTTATGGATGCATGTATTGCAATTAATGCATTGGTAAACATATTTTTTTAAGAAAAACAAGAGCATTAATTGAGTGCTTTTGCAAACTACAAAAAGTATTTCACCATTCATCATCTATTTTGATTGGTGAAAATTTTAAATTGAGCCTTATAAACTAAAAAGGAGGGAGTATATTGTTGCCGTTTACGAGGGCTTCCAATGAAAGTTTATCACACTTTTCCTTCCGACCTTTCACCAAGGTGTGAAGCTCTACGCATTGCGTTACCACTTTGACAAAGTCGTGTGTTCTTAATAAATAGACGCTATCCCCTTGTACGTCCCGCTGAGTATGACACATGACATTATGATATAGCTATACATGTCAATGTAATGGCTTACTGCAATAAATGAATGTATTCTGCAATATGTTCGCCAAAGAAGCTAGTATAATATTTGTTTGGCGAGGTAATCAAATTAACTGTTTTTCGCAAGGCAAAGCTGATGTCCACTCTGTTTGTGGTCTATTTTTCTATCCTAGTTTCTTTTTTGTTTCTTGTTGCTGCATTGTGTATTTATGGGAGCTTAGATGTGACATCCTTAAAAAATCTAGAAATGAATTAGACAAACTGAACATGAAAAGGAAGATAACCCTCAGCCTGGCGAAGTTGATGTAGCTGATTATAGTTTCTAAGTTTTGACAGACGTAGTACACTTTGTCTACAAATGTAATATTTTGCAATTTTACAAATGCTTAGATGAAATATTGTAAAATCTACACATATTACTGGTAGAAAAATTGCTAGCCTACACATCGGACAGATGTGAGACTCTATACATTGCATGTATCACCGCTTTGGCAGAGTCATGCCATTTTAATAAACAATTATTACGACTTTACGAGCCTCTTTGACGGAGAAGTACACTTTCTCTACAAATTTAACAGTTTGCAGATTTACAAATGCTAGCATGGAATATTTTAAAATCAACACATATTACTAATGGAAAACCAAAGCCGTACCTTTCTCATGGGCCCTTCGCCCTACTCCTAGGAGCTTAGTGAATTTAAGATTTTGGGTGGTGTTTTCTTCCTAGATAACACGATATATGAGCATACTCGTCCATATAAGCTCTAGAAGCACCTTTTTCGATGCTTCCAACTCCCTAGTGCAATTGGAAGAAGTACTTTTCAATTGTTCGGTGTTTGTTTGGGTTCATATTTTTTTGACCTAAAAGTGCAGAAGCTCAAACAAAAACACTCCTAGACTCGAGCATTTTCTATCTCCTATCGAATAACCGAGAAATTTTAGGAATAAGTATAAAAAACAGGGCTCTGAGGATTGGAATCAAAAGATAAGAACCGATGATGTGTTAGTGTGGGTTTAATGTATGCTTTCGTGCTAGCAATTAATATCATACTGCGATGTGTCAAATGATAGAGACGGTTCCACCGGGGGAAAATGTAATAGAAACAGTCTAACTAGATGGAAGAGTATATAATAAATCACTTGGAAAATTTGTCGGACAAGCAAAGTGGGTAGAGTCGGCTGTATATCTTGGGTTCAGTTGACCCTACGGAATGCCATATAAATCATTATATACTACTCCCTTCGTTCCATAATATAAAGCATCTTTGACACTAAATAAATGTCCTCAGTTGCTCTTGCCTGATTTATAGTCCCTTGCCACTAGTTCTCCTAGTAGGAGTACAAAAGTTAGATTTTTTCTTCTTCCAAAAGGAGGATAGGGTCCAAGCCTATTTGAAGAGCTAGCGGCCGTGACCGCCGGAGACCTGCCTAAGCATTTTTGCATTAGTGTGATATATATCTGTCTCATACGGTCATACCACGGTCATGTTCTAGGCTCCTGGCTCCTGCAAGATGCCCACAAAAGTATTCCCATATCCTGCATGTTTCGCCATGGCCGTGTTGCTGTGCTCTGCGGCTATGCCTTGCTCCAGGGCGGCATCGTGCACCTGTGAAGAGAATAAGAGGGACGACATCATCTCCTACAGCTTCCCTTCCTTCCCCCATGATAGCGCAAACAAATTGGCGATTCTCAGGGACGCAGGTATGATAATGGGAGCCCTCGTGATCCCTCCCGACAGAAACACACTCGGGATGAAGGGCAGAGCAGGTTCTGTGCTCCTCCCATCACCCATCACGCTCTGGGGCGTCGACTCCAACGGGGTGAAGCACGACGCGTCCTTCAACACCTCCTTCACCATGAACCTCTACAGAGCGGAGAGGCTAAAACAAGGCGACGGCCTTGCGTTCGCCATCGTCACCTCCCTCGACGGCCCTCAACCGGGCAGCGAGGGCGGTTTCCTCGGTCTCACAAACACCACCACAAGGTCCACCGCTGGCTCGGGCAGATTCGTCGCCATCGAGTTCGACACCTCCAAGAACGAGTACGATCCCGATGACAACCACATCGGCCTCGACATCGGCAGCGTCGTCTCCGACGTAGTCGTCTCGCTGTCCTCGCTCCCGCAGCCCGACAACATCACCCTCGCGCCGCTGATGGAGACGGTGGATTACACCGTGTGGATCGACTACAACGGTGTCGGGCACCACATATGGGTGTACGTGGCTATCAATGGTCTGCCCAAGCCTGCCAAGGCCTACCTTGACGCGCCCCTCAACATGAGCAGCCACGTCCCCCAGCGAGCATACGTCGGTTTCACGGCGTCGACGGGGGAAGGCTACGAGCTCCATAGTATCCTGAGCTGGAACTTAACAGTCGAACAGCTTCCCGACTACCGAGCCGTCCGGCAATGGAAGGTTGTGCTGCCTGCAGTTCTTGGGTCTGTTGCCGCCACCGCAATCATGATATCTGTCGCCGCCTTCTACTTCAACCTGAGGTTCAAGGCCCTGAAGATGGAGCTGAAGCTGTCGGAGGCTCTTCGGCGGCTTCCGGGCACGCCCAGGGAGTTCAAGTACGCGACGATCAGGAAGGCCACCAACAACTATGACGAGGCAAGGAAGCTAGGCCGAGGCGGGTTCGGTGCAGTGTACAGGGGAACGCTTCGTCTCCGGTCAGGCAAGACATGCCAGGTGGTGGAGGTAGCGGTGAAGAAGTTCACACGTAATCGGGACCAGTGCTACGACGACTTCCTCGCAGAGGTCGACGTGATCAACCGCCTGCGCCACCGAAATATCGTGCCGCTCGTTGGTATGTCTTCTTACACTCGGTCGCTGCATTAGATTTTACAGTAATGTTAAACATGACAAATCGAACATTTTTCAAGGCATTATTAGGTCTATGTCACAGCAATAATACTCCTGGGTGAGATACTTGCTCAAAAGAAAACAATTTGATCCTTTTTTTTGCTAGTAATCAGTGACTACAGAAGCATAATACTGAGTCAAAATGAAATGTCATTCTCATTAGGTGAACCCATTCCAATCAACTTGTTCCAATATCTATCATATACCAGAAAAATAAGTGTACTTGAGATGTTGACGGTTCTTACTCCAAGTTGGCTAAAACTGCCTAGTTTATGATAATGAAAAAAAATCACATTTTCCTATGATATAAGCTAAGGTCATGATAGTTACTTCATAGACAAACTTGCCACAGGTACACTAGTTTTAGTTTCTTAGAGCATCTCTAACAACAGACAAAAAATTAGGCTATACCTAAATTCAGTATTTGGTGAGGGGAGAGAACATTTAGTTAGTCAAATTTATTATTTTGCTTTTACAGCATACCTAAAAATTGACTATCTAAATTTCGGCTTCTACTTCTACCACACATATTTGCGAATATGCAATTCTATAAATAATATCAAACTCATGTCAAATAAGTCTGATACAAACAAAACACAAACGAGCTATTTTTTTCATAGATTCGATGGAGGGAAGACTCCTTCGGTTGGTGCCGACTCTTCCAATTTCTGGATGCGAGATCTTATGGTTTTTATTACATAGTTCATCAATATACAACCCAAAATTCAACACAATTGTTCATCAAACATAACAAAAAGTGCATACAAACATAACATGAAAGGTAGAAGTAGAACTAGTGGTCTTGTTGCACATTCCACCTCCACCACTCCTCGATGACATATTGTTGAAGAATTTCATGAGTACTTGCGACTCGAATTTCTTGATGAGCTTGAAGAATGTGTCGAATGCGGACTTCTATCCTAAGAGGATACACCACCCTTCCCACACTACGCAAGATCACAATGGCAATCATGATGTACAAAGGATATGTTCGTCACCAAACCAAGCCAGTCCTAGGACAATAGCAAGCATGATCATGGCCACATCCTCATCTTCATCCCACTCATATTCTTCCTCGGAGGAGGAATCGTTGCACGACGAGGAATCACTCTAACTCATCTACACAATAGACTCTACTAACTTGGCCCACAATGCATGCGGCAAGGGGATCCGTCCTCTCCTACTCCTCCTCACCCAAATATTGAAGATGAGGTGGGGCTCCTTCTGTTGTGCCATTGATGAGGAAGTGGGTGGTCAATTGGAGGCGGGTGGGAGGGAAAAGGGCAATGTCATAGATATGATTGGGTAATCGAGAAGGGGGAGGACAATGGCCTTTTATAGGTTGTCGTGGGTGCCATTAAGGAGGAAGGTGACTCACAGCGCGCTTCATGGGTCTCATCTCCCATTCAGCTGTCATGACCTATTCACACACTTCCCGGGTGCTCACACACAATCTAGGAGATGATGCCATGTGGCATCCATACGACAAGCCACCATGAAAATATGAGGAAGTGGTTGTGGCATTATGGTTGGGTTCCCATCATCACTGGTTGGGAGGCCGGTCTGCTTCAAATCCCGCACATGTTGCAAGGAGAAAGAAGATGAAACTTCCGTCCTGGTGGTTGGATATGTAGCGGGCTCTAAATGGAGCCTTGACAACCTGCATATTTTTGGAGGCTAGTTGCTCGTTTTGGCAATCCAGAGGCATATGCATGGCGACTCTACTAGAGTGTCATTTTGGGTCAAAATCGCCATATTGAAAGATATTATGGTGATTGGGCGAGTATGGAGACTATGCTAGAGTTGCTCTACTTGGATAAGAAAATGCACACAATTGTTCCGCAGTCGCTGCCCATTTCACACACATGTACACACACAACCAATGGCGCACGATCGTATGTACCGACACGCGAACCCTAGCAAAAGGAAGGAGTCGATGAATGATAGGTGAGCCGGGAGCATTGCATCGGCAACCACAAGCCAAATCTAGTGCCAGGACAGGGACAATTGAGCATCCGACTAGGGCTGGACTGCTGTAGAGCGCCCGAACTACGCGAGGGACCAACTACTAGAGCCAAAGACCAAGGTGTATGTGAAATACTCAAAGTATTCACTTAATGATTTACATTAATAGCAAAATCCTTCATCCGGATTTATTAGCCCCCCTCTTATTTTGGGTCAAAGTTTGACCATAAATTTAGCTATCAAAATGAACTATTATATGTCACATAATTTACATGATGCAATACATCTTTTGAATACAAATCTAATTGTATGCTTTTTGTAGCATATACCTCATATTTTGTTAGTCATATGGATGATCAAAATTCGGCCCAAAATACGAGGGGCCCAATAAATCCGGACAGAGGAAGTAGTTGTTAATAATTCATGAACTAAGAATTTATTTAGTCTCTGATATAAATTGTTAGTAGATTTCATAAAGAAGAAAGGAAATAGTATCAGTATGCACAACTTTTAGGCAAGAAATTTAACTCTTTCCCCCATCGAACCTGTACCTTGCCCAACTAATTTGAACCTAGATCCCCTTCCCTAAACTATTATGAGCATAATCACTTCTGTAACAAACCCAAATGAGAGCATTGGTCCCCCAAGCCTGCCAAGGCCTACCTTGACGCGCCCCTCAACATGAGCAGCCACGTCCCCCAGCGAGCATACGTCGGTTTCACGGCGTCGACGGGGGAAGGCTACGAGCTCCATAGTATCCTGAGCTGGAACTTAACAGTCGAAAAGCTTCCCGACTACCGAGCCGTCCGGCAATGGAAGGTTGTGCTGCCTGCAGTTCTTGGGTCTGTTGCCGCCACCGCAATCATGATATCTGTCGCCGCCTTCTACTTCAACTTGAGGTACAAGGCCCTGAAGATGGAGCTGAAGCTGTCGGCGGCTCTTCGGCGGCTTCCGGGCACGCCCAAGGAGTTCAAGTACGCGACGATCAGGAAGGCCATCAACAATTACGACGAGGCAAGGAAGCTAGGCCGAGGCGGGTTCGGTGCAGTGTACAGGGGAACGCTCCGTCTCCGGTCTGGCAAGACATGCCAGGTGGTGGAGGTAACGGTGAAGAAGTTCACACGTAATCGAGACCAGTGCTACGACGACTTCCTCGCAGAGGTCGACGTGATCAACCGCCTGCGCCACCGAAATGTCGTGCCGCTTGTTGGTAAGTCTTCTTACACCCGGTTGCCCCTGCATTAGATTTTACGGTAATGTTAAAAATCAGATGTAAGATTTTTAAACATGACAATTACAACATTTTTAAGGTATATTATTAGGTCTATGTCACAGCAATAGTACTCCTTGGTTAGATACTTGTTCAAAAGAAAAAATATTGATCCTATGATTTTTTATTTGTTTTGCTAGTAAGTCAATACAGAAGCCTAATACTGAGTCAGAATGAAATGTCGTTCTCATTAGGTGAACCGATTCCAACCAACTTGTTCCAATCTCTATCATACACCAGAAAAACAACTGTACTTGAGATGTTGACAGTTCTTACTCCAACTTCGCTAAAACTTCCTAGTTTATGATAATGAAAAAAAATCACATTTTCCTATGATATAAGCTAAGGTCATGATAGTTACTTCATAGACAAACTTGTCACAAGTACACTAGTTTTAGTTTCTTAGGGCATCTCTAACAATAGACAACAAATTAGGCTACCTAAATTCAGTATTTGGTGAGGGGAGAGAACATTTAGTTAGTCAAATTTATTATTTTGCTTTTACAGCATACCTAAAAATTGACTACCTAAATTTCGGCTTCTACTTCTACCACACATATTTGCGAATATGCAATTCTATAAATAATATCAAACTCATGTCAAATAAGTCTGATACAAACAAAACACAAACGAGCTATTTTTTTCATAGATTCGATGGAGGGAAGACTCCTTCAGTAGGTGCCGACTCTTCCAATTTCTGGATGCGAGATCTTATGGTTTTTATTACATAGTTCATCAATATACAACCCAAAATTCAACACAATTGTTCATCAAACATAACACAAAGTGCATACAAACATAAAATGAAAGGTAGAAGTAGAACTAGTGGTCTTGTTGCACATTCCACCTCCACCACTCCTCGATGACATATTGTTGAAGAATTTCATGAGTACTTGCGACTCGAATTTCTTGATGAGCTTGAAGAATGTGTCGAATGCGGACTTCTATCCTAAGCGGATACACCACCCTTCCCACACTACGCAAGATCACAATGGCAATCATGATGTACAAAGGATATGTTCGTCACCAAACCAAGCCAGTCCTAGGACAATAGCAAGAATGATCATGGCCACATCCTCATCTTCATCCCACTCATATTCTTCCTCAGAGGAGGAATCGTTGCACGACGAGGAATCACTCTAACTCATCTACACAATAGACTCTACTAACTTGGCCCACAATGCATGCGGCAAGGGGATCCGTCCTCTCCTACTCCTCCTCACCCAAATATTGAAGATGAGGGGGAGCTCCTTCTGTTGTGCCATTGATGAGGAAGTGGGTGGTCAATTGGAGGCGGGTGGGAGGGAAAAGGGCAATGTCATAGATATGATTGGGTAATCGAGAAGGGGGAGGACAACGGCCTTTTATAGGTTGTAGTGGGTGCCATTAAGGAGGAAGGTGACTCACAGCGAGCGTTCATGGGTCTCATCTCCCATTCAGCTGTCATGATCTATTCACACACTTCCCGGGTGCTCACACACAATCTAGGAGATGATGCCATGTGGCATCCATACGGCAAGCCACCATGAGAATATGAGGAAGCGGTTGTGGCATTATGGTTGGGTTCCCATCATCACTGGTTGGGAGGCCGGTCTGCTTCAAATCTCGCGCATGTTGCAAGGAGAAAGAAGATGAAACTTCTGTCCTGGTGGTTGGATATGTAGCGGGCTCTAAATTGGTCCTCGACAACCTTCATATTTTTGGAGACTAGTTTCTCGTTTTGGAAGTGAGATCCATAAATTATGGCAATCCGGAGGCATATGCATGGCGACTCTGCTAGAGTGCCATTTTGGGTCAAAATCTCCATATTGAAAGTTATTATGGTGATTTGGCGAATATGGCGACTATGCTAGAGTTTCTCTAATTGGATAAGAAAATGCACACAATTGTTCCGCAGTCGCTGCCCGTTTCACACACATGTACACACACAACCAGTGGCGCACGATCGCATGTACTGACACACGAACTCTAGCAACAGGAAGGAGTCGATGAATGATAGATGAGCCAGGAGCATTGCATCGGCAACCACGAGCCAAATCTAGTGCCAGGACAGGGACCATGGAGCATCCGACTAGGGCTGGACTGCTGGAGAGCGCCCGAACTACGCGAGGGACCAACCGCTAGAGCCAAAAACCAAGTTGTATGTCAACTGCTCGAAGTATTCACTTAATGATTTACATTAATAGCAAATTCTTTCATCCGGATTTATTAGCCCCCCTCTTATTTTGGGTCAAAGTTTGACCATAAATTTAGCTAACAAAATGAACTATTATATGTCACATAATTTGCATGATGCAATACATCTTTTGAATACAAATCTAATTGTATGCCTTTTGTAGCATATACCTCATATTTTGTTAGTCATATGGATGATCAAAATTTGACCCAAAATACGAGGGGCCCAATAAATGCGGACCGAAGAAGTAGTTGTTAATAATCCATGAACTAAGAATTTATTAAGTCCCTGATATAAATTGTTAGTAGATTTCATAAAGAAGAAGAAAAATAGTATCAGTATGCACAACTTTTAGGCAAGAAATTTAACTATTCCCCCCATCGAACCTGAACCTTGCCCAACTAATTTGAACCTAGATCCCCTTCCCTAAACTATTATGAGCATAATCACTTCTGTAACAAACCCAAATGAGACCATTGTCCCCCAATTGATGAGAGCAATGGTACCACATTTGATGAGACTACAAGCCAACCTGGACAACATATACTAGAATTTTATCCAAGTCAAGTTATTCCTAATTCGGGACTTAGAACACCAATAAAGGATTATGCCCCTGAAATTAGAAGTGATGTGAGAAGAGTTTATTTGTTGGCAGAACAAAACTATTGGCCATAAATTCAAGAGGACAAAGGTTGGTAATATTTGGAGAACTTTTCCACCCGGCTGGTTTTGGAAAAGTTTGATTGTTTGGAATGCAATGTGGAAAAGGGGGCTACCTTTTGCTTCTGTTACTTTCTTAGAAAGAAACCATCGCCTGCCATTATATTTGGAAATGATGTTCTTACAAAATATGGTTATAGTCACTGAACAACAGGCCTGGCTAATTTTGAAAATTATTTTTGTGGTCAATCTAGTTACCACAACACTGCTAGGGCAATTGTTATGATTTCAACAATCCACGAGCAAGTGTGGCTACCAATTTCTGTGTGTATAGCAAGGAGAATGAGATATCAATCTTATAAAATCCATCTAACTATGCCATTAGATCGTGCAAAGTCATGATGAATCTTTTCGTGTTCATGGTGAATCTTCCCCTTCCATCAACAAGGGCAATTTTAGTGAGTTATTAGACTGGTGTAAGGACAAGAAGAAATATGTGAAGGGGGCACTTGTTTGGGCATGATGAATCCCGCACTTCCATCTAAATTAACATCCAAAAAATCCCCACTAGTTAATAGACCGACTAGGGAACTTGGCTGGGCTGAGTATTGGTATTAAATTAAGTCCATTCTTTTACCATTACTACCAAACAGTAATTCAGAAAAGTTTGAGCTTATTTTCACTACGAGATTAGGAGATAATGCCTATTTTTTTAAAACAAATTTAAATTTTGGTTCAAGATAGATATTTTTGGGGAATTGTGAATGACGGAGATAGAGTTACAATGGGTTTTCTAAAAAGGGTGTTTAGTTTACTCACTGTTAACTTTGAGACCACACTCTAATTTGTTCCTCTATTTGCCGTTGGTTGATGGGCATGCCATACCACTGGAAGAATAATAGTGGAAGTCTAGAATAAATCCATAAAATTTCTAGAATCTGTGCTAAGTATAGAAATTTAATTCTGGTGAGTAGGTTCCACCACATAGATCTAACCTATTGAGAGCTAAAATGTAGAGACCTTTTACGGTACATCTAAGATATATGGGCCATCCATTTTAGTGAACCAACGCATCGGATTGACCAATATTGCCACCCAATTTGTGCAGTATATTAAGGCATTAAGGGTATTTTAGGTAGTTCACAAATCAAACTCAGCTCCCCGAGGACATGCGAGGTTATTGACGCAGGCACACCTTGGCGATATGACGCAGCCACGCCGCGCCACGCCGCCCGGCGGCCATCCACTGACGCATAGGAACTGCTCACTAAATCGCACGGAGCCCTAGGCCACGGACCTCACCTCCATCCGCTGCCCTGAGATCACTTCCTCCCTGCGTCGTCAAGTCAACAACTTCCTCTCCCTCACGTAGATAGTTCGGTCCTTCACCTCTCTCTCCACTGTTAGATGTGTGTGCCTGCTGATGGATGGTGCGCATCTGTGCTAGCTAGTTCTGAATGTGTGTGTGTGTGTGCGCGCGCTTGCGGGATTAGTAGTGTGCGTGGTGGATTGCTGATGGATTAGTGATGAAATACTCAACGAATCAATCCAGTGGTGACATAGGCTTGACATTTCAACCAGCGGATCTTCTGATATGCGCGCCGGGAGGAGAGCAGGCAGCATACGTCGGGACGGCGGAGGTTGTGGGGGGCGGCGGCTTGCAAACGGCTTTGGGCATTAGGATGGCGAAGGTTTTGGGCTGCGCCGTGCATGCTGAGTCGGCGGCGATTATTGGCCACGTCGGTATGGCGGAGCTTGGCGACGAAGGCCTGTCCGCTAGGATGATTGTAATTAATTGGATGATGATATTTTAATTAGTTAACTAATCATTACAGTTAAATCTCAAAGGACAGATTTACCCCTGATAAGGAATTACCAAGACCGTTGGATTGATTTAATACTACTCATTATATTGGGTAGTATGATGCACCGTAAAAAATCTCAAAATGTAAACTTTGTGTGAAAAAGGCATAATATAGTGTCGATAAAACTTATTGGGTATATGTTGCAGAAGACATTCAAACTACTCGCTTTATCGCAGAGACCTGCTAGCTGCACACCTCACTTTTACAAAATTAAGGCTGAATTTGGGAGCCAACTTTTTTGAAGTATTTTGCGCAAACTGTGGTTCTTGCAGAAACCACTGTTTAAATAACTTTGATTTGTTTAGTTTCAACAATTACCATAATTTTAAATCGTAGTGTCCTCAATACCGTGTTCATTATAGTATTTGAGGAACCGAAGTATGGTGTTTAGAAACCGAGCTGAGAAAACTATGGCTTTTAGACTGAAACAGCTTAAAGTTAAAATTTACAATAAAATTCTTACTGAAATCGACTGGGATACACTAGACATGCATTAGTCTACTAGAAAAAAAATTGCACTTGTATTCACTTGGTGTTCACATAAGAGCTTTGCTACACACGCGTGAGGATTAGTGGGGAAGGAATTTACGGACGTTACGTGGATACTTCTGTTCAAATAATTTCAACATGAGTGGTGCTATTCCTACGAACAAGTTTTACGAAACTCCTACATACTAGATCAAATCGATGGTCGTTAGTTCCACATTTTCTCTCACAGTAGGTAAATATTTTGTCGTAGTAGTACAATAGGAATAGGATTGTTGTTTTAACATTACTTGTCTGGTTGCTATCATATGATGTGCCAGGTTGGTGTTACGAGAAAGGGGAGCTCCTGCTTATCTACGAATATATGCCCAATGACAGCCTGGACCAGCACCTCTTCGAGGAAAACCCTCGGCTCCAGCGACGCATCCTAGGATGGAATACCCGGTACGACATTATCATGGATATAGCCGCAGGTCTTCACTATGTGCATCATGAGCACGAACATATGGTGCTCCACCGTGACGTCAAAGCGAGCAACATCATGCTCGACTCTTCCTTCCGTGGTCGCCTTGGTGACTTCGGCCTTGCCCACATTGTCACCTTGAATAAAAACTCCTACACAGACGTGGGCGTCGCCGGCACCTGGGGCTTCATCGCGCCAGAGTACTCAGTCTGCCACAAGGCCACTCGCAAGACTGATGTGTACGCCTTTGGGGTGCTAGTCCTAGAGATCGTCACCGGAGAACGGGCACTTGCCGCCAGCCATGACGATGCGACGCTTCAACCGCTCACCGACTGGGTCTGGTGGGTTCACCAGGAGGGAAGGTTGCTCCAAGCGGTGGAAGACAGAGTCATTTCCACACAAGAGTTCGATGCCGATGACGCCATTCGCCTGCTACTTCTTGGGCTGGCTTGCAGCAACCCAAATGCATCTGACCGGCCAAGCATGGCCGAGGTGGTGCAAGTCATGGCCAAATCGGTACCTCCGCCAGAGGTACCGCTTGTGAAACCTACATTCATGTGGCCACCCGAGGGCGGGATCCCCATGGAATTTGACGATATAACGGCAACGAGCAGCCTCGACTGGGAGGACACGTCCAGCAGTGAAGCCTTAGGGGCGAGTCTGCCATCAGAGATCAACAGGCCCAATGGCTTCACTGATGGACATCCAAACAAAACCAGATCAGCCGAGGAATATTATGTGTAGTCGTGTAAGTTGACTATCAAGTAATGTGATATGTCAAAACTTAAAAAGAGGGACAGAAATCCTAATTGTTCTTGCTCCTGCTGGATTAAATATGAGTGACTTTCACATAAGAAATTATTTGCAGTTCGGTGAGAAGATGGATGATGGGGAGACCAGTGGCTTGGTTTCTTCTACTACCATGCATGGTTCGTGTGTCGCAAGAGATGCACATTGATTTGAAACTTAAAAGGATCCAATGACGCGCTGGAATTTACCTCCCGCCCCCAGCTTGACCGGTGGTGATCACGTTGAGGCCCAAGTTTTTTTTTTGCGGGAAGAGGCCCAAGTTCATGATCATGCCATTGATGTTGCGTAGGTTTTATTTGAATGGTTGGTGTTGTTTGTTTATGGTAAGCCTGAGTGCATTTCCTGAAATGTGTACGGTAACTTTCAATGGAATAAAATAGAAGTGTCTATAGCTCAGTCAACTTAGAAACTGTTTTCGGTAGAAATCAACGACAGATTGATCAAATATGGCTGGATCCGGTGACGGTGACACTTGAGTTGACGGTGACACTTGAGTGTCGCTCCCTTCCTTAAGGCGTTGCTGTTGAAGAATGTCGTCGTCCGCGTGGTGTCATGAGATTGTCGGTGCAGATATGATCATTGTTATAGGTTGCCGATCGTGATCTGATCGCTTTGGGGCTTTTTTTCTTTTTTCCTCGCATACGCATAGCTTTGGTCTAGTATGACTTCGCTATTTGTCGGTTTGTTTTGTGTGCGTGCGTTGGTGTTGGCTGTGTGCATCTTACCTATGCAGAGGCCGGGTGTGTACTCATTTGTTTGTATCCTCTTGATGCTTCACTTTGAGTCAATAAAATCCACCCTTTATCGAAAAATCTGCTCATCCATTTAGTATTTGCATAAAACTAGTATGGTTCTTAGCAGTGACTCAGTAATACTACCTCTGTACCATAATATAAAATGTTTTTGCAGTTCAACATCATGTAGCATATGCAATGGGTCGCTAAAAGCAATGAAATCAAGTAGGATGTTCGCCTAGACTGGAATTAGAGTTGGGACATACAGGATTGCATCAGAGGAGAAACACATCCTTAGGTGCTGAAGTTCAACCGCGCCTGTGTTCGGTTTACGATACCTCAACTCGTTCATGCGAACAACGTTCGAGACAACACAATAGTTTGTCTTTGAACATGATGACACAATCAAACACTACAACGGGAGACAGAGACGCTAGCCCAAACTCCATGGCACTGACTCCACATGTCGACTGTGGCACCCACACGAGCTACAACTAATTCCCGGCACAGTCCAAGAAAATTAGTCATTGGCTTTATTGGACGTTGGGTGATAGGGAGGCAGAGGCATGACCACAAACTCCACGTCCTCCAAGCCGAAGCGAAGGAAATACCGTGCGACATCTCCGAGCATATCCTCGGAGACTGCCCATAGCAAGGAGCCTCTGAAGAAGGTTGATGTTTGTTACAGCACGATAGGGTGGGCCGCCATCTCATGCCAATGCCGGTTGACTCCAATGGTGAACACCTCCACCCAGTAGTGTAGCTGCTGTCGCCAGACACCGCGGAGCTGTAGAATAAGCGGGCAACCTTGTACGAGACACTAAAAGGAAGAGCAAAGGGAATCCGGGCCGAGGAAAGCCCGTACTGGATTGCCGATATGGCCCACGAAGTACTGCAGGCCGAGGTACGAATTGCGTATATTTCTGTTACTTCCACGAGAGAGTAAAAGGAAGAGCAAAGGTAATCGTAGATATTCAACCAGCAGGCAAGGCGGTTATTACATCGGACAGTGAAAATTTAAGGAGATACGAAGCATCGAATCTACTACCCCTATAAAAGCACGAGAGGACGGAGAACCAAATCATTCTATCCATCGAAACCTGCAATCTGATGGTCTACATCCCTCCAGCATACTAAACGCGTTTTATGCTTTAATTACCCATCATGCCATTACGTTAATTAATTACCCACCATGTCATTGGTTTAACAATTTGATGGTCTACACCCCGTCAGGAACACGTCGCTGCCCTCTGCCCTCTCGCGACCCATGCCGTCGGGGCAGTTTTGGCCACCGCCCTCACACCCCGCCCCACCTCTTCCCTACAGCCTCCTCGCCAGCCACCGCCGCTGGACCGCCGCGCCGTCCACGCGACGCACGCCGCCGGCGGCGGCCAGGACATGGCCCACGCCGGACCTCCACGCTGCAGGTGTGTGCTTTGCCCTCAGATTCTTCCTGCTTGCAGTCACAATTCTTGGTTTAATTGTAGGCATGTTCAATACCTTCTAATTTCTATTGTTGTTTCTGCTGCTATCAGTTCTAGGCTTGCTTCATAGAATGCCACAGTTAAAACAGATGCAAATATATGTATTGCTGGACTGCATAATGTGATACATGTACAGAATGGGAAGATGATTCCAATCCTGCACTTTATCAATGTTGCTTGCTCTGAACTCTCATTCCCGCAGGACCATACCAACACAACGGGAAGGTAATCAACAATACTTCAAACACATAACTTTCTTGGACTGAAGATTGCAAATGAAGTTTCCTAACTTGACGTCATTGCAGAGCAAGTACCAAACAGACATACAACTGTGGTAACGAATTACCCACAAAGTAAGTGCATGTTTATTAAAATTATCTTCTAGACGTTGAGTTGAGAAATGCAATAGTGATGAACATGTTTATAGGCTTGTTGGTAGTAGAATCTGCATAGAATTGTAGCAGTTTTCTCTTGAAGAAAGTCTTAGCTATTATGTCTGGCACATAATATTGTTTATGTGCTTCAGAATGGCTTGTGCAAGATGTCAAGATAATTGGGAAGATGAAAAACGTTTCCCCGAGGCTGAGAGGTTTATAGTCTTGGGATTCACCGGGTGGCTTCCATGAAACATCATCTTTTGTTGAGGTATCCAGTGTTTCACATATGTATTTGCTGCCCCAGTTTCTTAAGAGGTATATGCTGACCATTTTCATCAGGAAAAAGAGGCAACTTGCCTTGTAAAGAAGGACAGTGACATCTGCATGTTGTTTTTTGTAGACTTCTTTTGGTATATGGTAACCCTTAAATGATGAGAAACACATGTTGTAGCTGTTGTTCATTGACCTTTTCTACTTTTCAAATCTGTTGAAACTGAATAAAGTATCTTATTCAAATTTCTTGCTACAGTAGATCTAAAAGGAACAATTTGAGACCTTCATTTCTGTAATGTTGATATATTATTGGAACTAATTCAGGAAAAAATAATCAAAGTCGTATATTTTTCGTATCGTTTATTTCGAAGAAGAGCACGGAGCGGCGGCAATCGTAGCAAGAGCAGGGAAGCCACAACTTCTCTCCTCACATTAGCTTTCAAGTAGCGAAGGGAAGATGGCCTATCAAGCAAGGCCAATCCAGATCCAAGCCTATGCGGCAATTCCCACCCTGCTCGCCCTCACCCTCACCCTGGGTGACATGCTCCGCTGCCTCGCCGCCCTGCACGACCTCTCTTGCCTCCCCGACCACATGATCATCAACCTCTTCCAAGCACATGCCTCAGATCATATATTATCCCACCACCACTGATAGTATGTGCTGCGTGGTGTGGCTTATTAACCTTTTGGGGCGATTAATTTCTTCAAGGCCCTGGTTAGAGTTTGTGTTGGATTTAGGCAGTGTCTTCTCTGGTTAGCCGCAATGTTGCCTGTGTCTGGTTCGAGCCTTTGCTGGATTAGGTAGTAGGTTATCCCTTTATGTAGCCACACAAATTGTGTGTAGCAATATTTGTTGTTCTATACACCTACTATTAGTAAGTGATGTTGTTGATTGTTTCAGGTGAATAAAAATCTTGTGGACCGGGCTTCTCGAGGAGAAAGGGTTCACTCCACAGTTCTAATGTCTTGTGTCCATTGATTTTTCTATTTATTTTTTGTGTTACTTTAATTAATATTCATATTTTGTTTGACTCCACTCGAGCTTGCATCAAGCTCATATAGTTGACCAAGACTCCAGGAATAGGCTGTAGAATTGGTTCACAGAGCAGCAGCTTGCACACGACAAATTCTAATATGAGCTGGGATGCCCCCGTTTAGTTTTCTGAACATGCTTTATTATTAGCCAGGTTCTGTTTCAAAAAAAGAAATGTTAGTCAGGTTAGCTTTGCAATTGCTACTGCAATAGACATTTTCCTGACACCTACTTATTTAATTACCATGTTGCATTTTTTAGATGAGCTTAACCTTGGAAAAATGTAGTGCAAGACAATTGTTTTTTTTATTGTTTACTATCCATCACGAATCTGGGTGTGGAATTTATGCCTCTTTCGTGTCTGCATTACTACCTCCGTCTCAGTTTACAAGTCCTACGCGTATACCTAGGTTGCCAATTTGATCACCCTAATATAAACTATGTAACATAAAAATTATATCTTTTGAAAAGAGAACGTCTGAAGTTTATATTGATATATTTTTTGTAATATATGACTTGTATTAAGTTGGTCAAATTGACGATCTAGGGATACGCACACGCCCTGCAAACCGAGAGAGAGGGAGTAGTAGCTTTCTAACTCCTAACTTAGCAAATTTAATGACCGTTTTCTAATCCGAATCGCTAATAAGGTTATGTTGTTAATACATAAATCTATTTTTATCAGTTGAGATTATTTTTCTAATATAGCGTATATAAAATATTTATGTGTCCGGAATCTTAACACAAAACTTATCTGAAAACTTAACACCAATAGTATCAGTCAGTACCGAGTGCATCCCACATAAAATAGATAGCATACACATTTTTCTATGTGAGTCAGGTATCCTATATCTACTATTATATTTTTTTTGTTGATGTAGATAAAATTTACGGATGCCTAGATTTCTCAAAAGTTTCTTGCTGAATTTTAGGTGTATAAATAGCCTTTGTGATCTCAATATGTAGTAAACACTTTACGCCTCTTATTGTGTGGAATATATTTTTTGTCTTGACGGTTGTTTTTTTCTCATTGAAGTTGCATGTCATTACTGAAGGAGTAATTAGAATTAATAGTCTGGGCTTTGAGGGAGTGACAATGCTTGCTTGCGATGATAAGGTTAAAAGTACATGGATCTGTAAATTTTAAAACTTACAACAAAAGAATACTTTGATCTAATATGATTTGTGAAACTTTTTGAGCAAAGATAAAAATTCTCATCTTGAGTTCCGGATTGCTATTCGAGGGCATGGGATTGTTTGGTTGTTGGACTACTATTTGAGGGCATGAGATTGACAGACACTATTGATATCTTAGCCTATTACTGTAATGGTACATCATTCACCATACCTATTGATTTTGTTATATTAATACAATATTAGATTTTTTTTATTTTATTGACCATTTTTCTTTTTTTTAAAGATAGCTATCCATTCATGTCAAATGGTAAATAATTGCCTATATAAATATGTAGAATGCTAGAATTTGTTATTATGAGTAAACGCACGCTTACTAGTAAGGATCAATGGGCGAGAATGCAATGATTATCAAGGAGATACGAAGTTAAAGAGTGAAGCTAGTGAAGTTTCTTTTCGTCATGAAGGAAGGGATTCAAATGTCGATGCGCTTAATAGAATAATAGTACCTGGTTTCTGGAGCCCCGGGGCTATGTAAACTCTACTATTCCTGCTTAATATAGTCTGGGTGTTTTCTCAAAAAAAAAAAGGAATCGTAGATGTAGTTAAAAAAAAGGAGAACACAGCCATAGCTTTGCAGCTACAGGTTTCGCTCGCCAGACGCACATTTATTGATATATTCTACTTAGCCAATGGTTTCCAAAAAAACCAACATTCAAGTTACTGTTAAAAAAAGAAGA
Organism: Triticum monococcum; assembly: GCA_034509565.1. Classification (NCBI taxonomy): domain Eukaryota; kingdom Viridiplantae; phylum Streptophyta; class Magnoliopsida; order Poales; family Poaceae; genus Triticum; species Triticum monococcum. Next base: position 749,011,704 of record CM067843.1, on the reverse strand, counting down.
ACTCTTCTCATAAGCGATTTCTTGGACTGATAGCTGAGCTTCCAAGGATTCAATCTCAGTTCAATAAGAAGGCGGGCTACTAACTGTCAAGTAGCGTCAGTTACCTACAACAACAACAACAACAACAACAAACCCTTTAGTCCCGAACAAGTTAGGGTAGGCTAGAGGTGAAACCCATAAAATCTCGCAACCAACTCATGGCTCTGGCACATGGATAGCAAGCTTCCACGCATCCCTGTCCATAGTTAGCTCTTTGGTGATATTCCAATCCTTCAGGTCTTTCTTAACGGACTCTTTCCATGTCAAATTCGGTCTACCCCGCTCTCTCTTGACATTCTTCGCACGCTTTAGCCGTCCACTATGCACCGGAGCTTCTGGAGGCCTGCGCTGAATATGCCCAAACCATCTCAGACGATGTTGGACAAGTTTCTCTTCAATTGGTGCTACCCCAACTCTATCTCGTATATCATCATTCCGGACTCGATCCTTCCTCGTGTGGCCACATATCCATCTCAACATACGCATCTTCGCCACACCTAACTGTTGAACATGTCGCCTTTTAGTCGGCCAACACTCGGCGCCATACAACATTGCGGGTCGAACCGCCGTCCTGTAGAACTTGCCTTTTACCTTTTGTGGCACTCTCTTGTCACAGAGAATGCCAGAAGTAGCGTCAATTACCTGTAGTGTTTTTCGGATGCCTAACCACTTTATGTATGTTTTCAAATTTGGAACTATGAGACTATCTGATACTCCCTTCGTTCCCAAATATTTGTCTTTCTAGAGATTTCAACAAATGACTACATACGAAGTAAAATGAATGAATTACACTCTAAAATATGACCACATACATACATATGTTGTAACCATTTGAAATGTCTAAAAAGACAAGTATTTGGGAACGGAGGGAGTAATTATCATGTAGTAATTGCTTAGATGTACACTAACACAACAATGTGATGGTAAGGATAAGGATACACATACCATAAACTCGACAAGACGTAATATTACGGCCTCATCTGAGCCTCAAGCTTCTACCACATCAAGAGGGTCTGAAACGCATCTGCATGTATATCAACCTCCTGATCCTCTCGAACTCATAAAAATCCTAGTCCACATATGACCAGTTAACATTTTTTTGCCTGAATCTGGAAAAATAACAGAAGGAACTTATGTTGAATGATGATCCATCTTTCATCACCTTGCCTTTATTCAGTTTGCTGTCACACCTTTTGGCCAATTCTCTTGTCAAGAAGATTTCTTTTGATATGGATCAACTTCCCAGTAACATATTGTTGCCCATGGCTGTTTCTCTTCTGGCTGAATATATAATAGAAACAATAATATACAAGTGCAGTATGTATAACTTAAATCAATTTCAGAAACTTTTAACAAATTGCCTGACTGCTGTCAGCAACCAAAAATTGGGATCGTGTGCTGGATGATGAAAACGGTGAGACATTCACATCATGGAAGAGCTCGGGCCCTGCTAGACATAAATAAAGATTTATTGGCAACAACTTCTGCAGTTTTGCAGTTGAGCAAGTCGTATGAGACCCACAGAGATCTAGCACCATACAAAACGAAGAGTATACCATGTGAAGTAAGCAAAACTACCCTAAAATGGAGAGCGGAACATTTTACGTATTGCTGACCAGCCACAAAATGTCACATTGCCATTCATAGGAAGTCCAGGGTTGTCAATGTTAAATCCATCCAGCTTCTGAAGAAGTGGTGCTCCCGAACACCTATAATAGCCAGTGTTGCCTGCTTTCTCTTTGCTATCAAGAAATACTTGGCTCCACAAACTACTAGGTTGGGGAACTAACAAGTTAAACATGAATAAAATTAAACATGGAAGTTAAGTTCCAAATGGGATAAATGAAAACAAACATTTCCTTGCATCATCTTGACTTAAACACTGAATATTGTGAAGCATATTTCAAGCGTGGGCAAAATCCTTAAACTTGGGAACTTGAAATTCGTGCAAAGTGACTCAAAAATGCTCCTAAAATGATAGGCAAAGATGATAACCAAACTTAGCTCAATCTAAACTAAAACAACTTGATCTGATGTCCAAAGAAAGTTCTGAATTTGCATAAATATTTTTCTAACCTTACTAAAATAAACATACTCCCTCCGATCGATACTACTTGTCGCTCAAACATATGTATATGTATGTAGCACTGAAATACATCTATATACATCCGTTCGAGGGACAAGTAATATGGATCAGAGGGAGTAGTAAAGTTTGACCTAACAAAGTCAAGTGACAATGATCACCAACCTGATGACCATAGAGAACACCAAGGCAACAAATTTTCACAAACTGTATTAATATCAAATCTATACTACCAAAATAACTACATGGTGCGTGTGTGATGAGGACCAGGTGAGGCATCTTCTCAAGGTCCAGTTAGAAGGTGGGAAGGAGTAACTTACCAGAAAAATTATTTGCTTACAAATGTCATATAAACCATGGTAAAGGGCATAAAAGGTTTGTTTTTGAACTAACCATCTTCCCAAGATCTCACAAAGTCACCGCAGCCGAAAACAACCTTTCTGCCATTAAAGCAGACAGGCCTGCTTTCCAACTGAGGAAATAATAAGTTGCTTTGCTTTTTGCCAAAGCCACAAACTGATTAGGCAAACACTTGGACTACTGGAAAAGAGTGCAACACACTTCTTCTCTCGATAACATGCATACAAATCTGTATGTATGCACCTTCAAACGAAACTCAGCAACAAAGTGTGCAGAACTAGGGCAATCGTCCATGCATAACTCTAGCTAGATACATAGACTCAAATAAGCTAATCAAATGTGATACAAGAGTACATATCGCGCATACATGTATGCTAAACATACGGGAAATGGGATAGCTCCTCAGACAGTATTGGGCTATTGGCTAAACATAGGCAGTCAACAAGAGTATGCGGCCAGGGCACCAAGCAACCCTCATATCTGCCGGTGCCTTCGATGCTTCCATCTGCGAGATGATATGCTCCAACTTTAAACCCCGCTCTTTCAGCAATGTCAAAGCCTAAGTAGATGGTGTCAGCAGTAATGGAGCCAGAGGGGAAATTCTGTATGGACACCGATAGGGAGCAATGCATGCCCATGAACACCGCACGCCCGGCGGCGCCGCCCAAGCTGTTGACCGGGAATAGCATCCGCTTGTCCAAATCCACTCGATATGCATCGTACCAATAACCCAATCTGTTCACCGATGACAATGGTCCACTCCAACGGTGCACCAGCATGAGCTCCCCACAATTGTTCAACAGGTGCAGACTACCCTCGATCAGTGAGCCACTCAAATTCAGCTCGGAGGCCATCTCCAGCCGTGGTGGCTGATCTCCGCTGGTTTCCAGCACCATGACACCATTGTGCCAGTTAACGCAGTAGAATCGGCCTGCCAGCATTAAGGGCGATAACATCGAACCAAATTGGCATTTTAACAACGTCCAGTGGCCATCGCCGGGCTTGGCCATGCCAAGCACGTCGAGCGTGTTGAAGCAGAGCACCACTGTCGAATCATCATTGGCAACGCCGGAGCCCCACGCTGCTAACACCCTTTTGAAACGGCCAATCAGATCCATACGCATGTGCTGGTCGTGTGGAGATAGCAGCGTGGTGAGCGGCGGGAGTTCCGTGAGGTGGCCGGTGAACGGGTTGAGCAGGCGGACGGTGTTGCGCTGCGGCTTGTGGTGGACCAGAACGAGGAGGCCCTCGGAGGTGAGGGCGAGCGCGCAGTGGTCATGGAGCTCCGGGAGGTCCACCTGGACGCACTCGCCGGTGGAGGTGTTCAGGAAGGAGCGGCGGTTGGGCGCCGCGAGCTCCTCCCGGAGCATCGCCCACCGCCGGGGATGGAACCGGCGGTCGAGGCTGCCGTGCTCGCGGGGGCCCGCTGAGCACCGCCGCCACGGGAGGCACACGGCGCGGAAGCGGACGTAGTCGGCGACGTCGTAGGCGAGGACGCGGTCGGCGATGAGCGCCGTCGGCCCGTCCGGTAGATCCGCCCAGTTCCGAGATCCGGCCATCAGATCGGAATGCGGCGGAGAAGGAAGGGGACTGGGGTAATTGGGTTCGCACCTGTGTTTTGATTTTCGTTTTGTGTTTTATTCCGCCCTTGACCGAGATGGCCGAATTTCGGCCATTTCAAATATTTCGGTAAAATCTCGGACGAAATTGCAGAAACAAAATTTGAAGTTTTGGATAAAATTTGACCAAAATACAGCCGAATTTCAGCCAAAATTTGAGCAAAATCTGAATCAAACAGGGCATAATTCTAGCAGCACAACAATCCTTGATCTAAAGCAGCACAAATAAATCTGAGCCGCCTGGCCAAATTGCTGAAGAACCAAAACTGCATGCATACTTCAAATAGGAAGATATAAAAGCATCCAGAATTAAGATTCAATCAAGCGGCCGCCCACCATGCTGCTGCCGCTGCTTCATGCTCCTGCCTCCGTTGAACTGGTCAGCTCGCGCTCCACCAGCTCCTTTGCCGCAGCCGTCGAGCACCATGCCTCAATCTTGGAGAAGCAACGCACATGAAGTGGATGAGGTGGAGGCAATGAGACGTGGGGGAGGGCAGGAGGATAGTGAGCGCCTTGGCCGAAGAAGCCGCCATCGCGTGAGATGTGCCTTGTGCGCAGCGGCGGCGGCACTAGGAGGATCGAGAGGCAGGCGGCGGCACCAGGAGGATCGAGAGGAAAGGGAGATTAGGGTTAGAGCGTGTGGCCTCGTGGTTTTGTCTGAGTCGAAGCCCAACAGAAACGCTCTAGAAGCTGGGCCGGGCCATAAAATTCAAATTGGGCCAAAATTATTCGGCCGAAAGGGCCATGTACCGGTCCATGGCGAGATGGCCGAAATTCGGCCGAAATTAGTTTTTTTCGGCAGAAAATCAAATCACAGGTTCGCACTGCAATAGACGGGGAGGAGAAGGGGATGGGGATCTGGGCGGGAGGGGAGGAGCTCCGGCCTCCGGTCGCGCCGCCGGCACTGTCGGACTAGTGGATACTAGTAAGTTTGCAGGTGAAATGCACGGCTAACCTTAGACCGAATATTTCTTGTTCATCATAGTTAGGAGGCACATATATTCAAATAAAATTATTTAATTCTTCTCTTCATTCCGACAATTGTGCTCATGTATTGATAACAGAAAATCAGAAAATTCAATACTCAAATAATGCACCGATTGATTCCCAACCTAAACTGAACTTCAGAAAGGGGGACAACAGCATACTTGCCTTCGTCATTCCCACTCGCGCTCTAGACACCCGAATGGCGACCCAACGCGACTGAGCGCTGCCCCTATAAAGCAGCCGGCACGGCTTATCCATGGGCCATGGCGTAGGAAGGCCCTTCAATGCAGGCTATGGTATATGGTGGCAGTAAAGGGTCAACATTGTTTAAGGTCAGTTGCGTTGTTCCCTTGCTACGAACAAGTTGTTTAAACAATAGATAGGCCAGCATCTTCGAACACGTCAAGCATTCCAATCTCTGTCAATTCTGCAAGCCAATCACTCTCATCCAGACCATTTTGAAAAGATCCACAATCATGCTTTGTTTCCTCAAGAAAACGCTGTTTCCGAGCTTCCTTTACATGCAGAGAGCAGCTTTGAGGGTAGCTACAGTCAACTTATCCGACTGGCAATGCATGTATATGCCAACATGTAATAACTAAACATAACATAGTATAAAAAAAGTTCAGATAGTATATCAACCACAGCAATTCTCATCCAAATACAGAATTACTATCATGAAAATTTGATGTGAAGTGGACAATCCATAATCCATAATTTGCTTCCGTGAAAACCAACGTCATTTAAATCATCACCATTATACAAGGAAGCACGCACAAACGCACAAATGTGAACTCGTGAGAGTCTGGATCCTCTTTTATTTTACTACTGTTAGCAAAGGTAGATCCTCTTTTAGTTGGCAACTATTATTGTTAGGCCCCAAATTAAATTAGCTTAACTGGTTTAACACGATTGGACGCATTCCCCAACTGTCGAAGAAAAAAAAAGTTGTTGCAGTGAAATGTTGCAACCACATTTATACATATGTAGAACAGAAAACAAACAATCAGATATTTGACTACTCGGTTCTCCTAAAACTAAACAAAGTGGAATGATGATGGACATATCTTTTCCGAATTAACAGGTTCAAATTATCGTCAATCCTAGGACGAAATGCACAGACATATTCATGCCAATAGCTGTGAATGAGAAAAGAAAGAAAAACACTCACCATCTTGTGCAGCGAACAACCAAGAATACAATTGCAAATGCTCCAGGGAGAAGGGTGCAAGCATGGTGTTGTACATGATTTATCCAGGAACAGCTCGTGTAGGAACTTATTCTGAATTCTTTGAAACCCAAAGGGCAATCTGAAAATAATTTCTTCGATCTAGAAACCACGTCCACTCTGAAAAGAGATAATTAAGAGAAAAATAAAACACATGTTTATCAGTACAGAGGGAGTTTTGCTTACAAAAATGGCTGGAAAATATAGTGCTGCATCCCTGTAATAGCATCTATATATAACAACCATATAGGGATATGAATAATAAAATGGATGATAAAGGGAACTACACGGAGTAATGCACTGCTATAGGATCCTGGAGCAAAGTAAATATATGTACGATCTTCAATCTTGTAGGCACATAATGTGTTGGTTTTGTTTCTCAAGAGTTGTGCAGGTCATCGTAGGAACATCAGGCTTCAGGACCTCAAACCATTTTCTTTAGTAACTAATCTGCAAATAAATCGTCATGGAACTAAGCTGAGATAAAAATAAGACTGAATTTCGCTTATAAAATCAAACAACATAGGCGCTCACCAAAGAGTGAATAAATCAATTCTGATTTCTATATTACTAAAATCAGATCTAATTCAGATGCATCTCACTTGCAGGCAGATTAGTCCCAATGCCTGTATACTAAGCTGAAGATCGTGCAAATTAGGATTAACCATGATGGTTTGGACAAGCGGCTTACATCCCAGATTGCCGGAGTCCTATTGGTGCTGGTACAAATAGGCCATGATTTGGCTTCTCTGCTATCAGGTAAGGTCGTCGGCATCCGTTGGGCAGCAAAGGAGCGGTCCGCCCTATCTTGTCCGTTGGGCAGCAGAGGAGTACCGACGGCACCCGCACGGACATCCGTCCGTGTGGTAGCAGAGGAAGACTGGCAGGTGGGGGGGGGGGGGGGGGGGGCTACAGAGATAACAAAACTAATGCAATAGGACAATGTATGAGACATACCAATATTTCAAGTCTTGTAAGACCACAACAAGAGAGCAATCAGTCTTAGATTTATACTTCGTCAGAAGCAGTGCTATCCACCTTGCTTGAAGAAAAGCTTGCAAATTTAAGACCTGCTACTGCTATCCACTCTTTCTTATCTTCACATAGACAAAACTCATTTCAGAAACATGAAGTGTCTTTATAAGGATATAGGCATTAGTATCAAAAGCTTGCAGATCAAATTCTATAGAAGTGCTGAACATATTCTATAGCGAACATATGCTGCAGCACAACACTGACTAATCTAAATACCAATGTTGGCATACAAGATGGGTCTAGCTCTCTAAAATTTTCAACGTCAACCTCTCAGAAATTAAAATTATTTTGCTTTGTTAAGGTGCACGCCATATTTCTCATGTACTTTTTTATTCAGAATTTTCACTTATTGTTATTCATAAGTCATTATCCAGAATTCATACTTATTTTTATTAATAAGTAAAGATAACATTGTTGTTTATTTGTTATTAATAAGTAAAGATAAGAAAGAAACTCATGTGCACACTGCAGAGATAACAAAACTAATGCAATAGGACAGTGTATGGGACATACCAATATTTCAAGTATTGTAAGACCACAACAAGAGAGCAATCAGTCTGAGATTGATACTTCGTCAGAAGCAGTGGGGAGGCACTCAGGAGTGCTATAAACTAACTTCACTATGCTCCTTCTGTGAGGATTGCTTCTATATGCTAAGAGAGGCCCTTGTCTCTTACCAACAAAAGGTTTAAGCTCAACTCATCCTAGAGAGAAAAGTGAAGTATAACCTGTAGGCTGCAATATACATGCAGATGTATCTCATTCTCACATAAACCAGAATTATGTTAGCACACAAAAAAGTTGTCATATTAAACATGACCTTATGTTTCTATACAGAAAAGATACATAAAAAGGATACATGAGCATGCATTTCACAATGAGGCAAACTCTTACGTCACGTTTCTGTTCACACAAAAATTTAGATGTACAAAAAGTCGATCACTGATTTTACTATCATTTACACTTCCAAGTGTCCGTCTGTTATTTTCCGCATGGAGCATTATAAGAAGGATAAGAAAAATCGACAAGTATGAGCGTTACAACTGGAAGTAAATAAAACATTGATGGTGATGTACGTGCTTGTTCTACGCTCTGAATAACATGTTTGTTGAAGCAGGCATGACTCCTTAAAAATTGTACTTACCTTTTACCTGAGTTTGATAATATATTTTTATCAATAGTAAGATGTTTTAAATCTGGGTAGTCTCAACTAATGCTGGTTTCCAAATGTGATATGAACTGGTAATGAAGCTGCAACAATACTGAGTAAAATAGATTTAATGGTTTCAGTACAGGAACTTCATAAAATATTTCTTACTTCCATAGTTCCATATAGTAGGGTCCAACCTTTATACCAACATAATTACGATTTGCATAACTACTTGCTTCATTGTAGTATAGTAGGGCATCTTAAGATCACTGACCAATATCCATGTACACATGCAGTTCTTGCAAAACTCGACACCTGCAAATTAGAGGAAATAAGAACCTCGTTGTAGTTTGCACAATTCACACGAAATTAACTGCTGAGACTCGGCAAAGCATTACTTACCTGCAAACCATCGAATTGGCTGCGCCGCATGCATGAACTGTTCCATGGGCGATGCGAATGAATGACGCATGCTAAGGATGGAGCTTCTATATGATCGCAGCATGGTGGAGTCTTTGTTGCCTGTTGTGTGGAATACTTCATCAGGCTGCCCCGTCTCCTCACAAGGATGCGTTAGAGATGAAACTGGTCGTAGTTTGGGACCAATTCAAAACATCTTATCTGAAACTCACAACAAACTAATGTTCCAACTATACAAATAAACAACTAAAAATGACAAAAAAAGAAACGGAGATGCATATGCTTGTCCAAATAAAAAGGTCACATAAAGTAAACCAAACTTTCCTAATAAAACCTCCTTGGATAGATCTTTTCTAAATAAAACGTTGGATGTCAAGTGACCAACATGTTACAATTGCAAGGAGGTAAATGCGGATATACAGGACAAAAGAAGAACATGTTTAACGCTGGGGCTACCAGATTAACATACGAGCTCCATCAACTGTTATTTCTAATTGGGTGAATTTGGTACTAAGCTTTTATAAACCAGCACTTACTACGAAGATCAATTATCCCTTTATTTACCACTATCATGTGATTCGAGTTCTCTAAAGGCCATCGCCTTCCTCTAACAAGATTTCTGAAAAGATGTGACTATAACTGAAGAAATGAGAAGATCTTTTATATACTGCAGACTGTACTGCCAAGCAAGCAAAGAAAAAAACGGAGTCTGAAGTTTCAGTACTCTCAGATCCCTAAAAACCTTATTAAGCTTGGTATCTACAAATGCATTTATTTTAAAAGAGCAAAACCTTTCATACATCGAACTTGATTTTCTTTTGGTACGACGGGGAACACTTGCTAGTGTCCAGCATAACCTATGTTAGGACTGCACAAGACACCTAGCCAGGGAACACATAATTGACCTGTAAAATGGATACACCACCATACTGGGAGCAGCTCTATGCGTATTGTTGTCGTGGCCGCACGCAACTCCATTGACCGCGCCTTCCACGCATTGGGATCCCTGCAAAGTAGAAGCATAAGAAGAGGACTGATTGTAAATCCACGCATTGGGTCCTCTGAAATCCATGCATCCGACGGAAATTGGCAGGGACAAACACCTGCTTGTAAAATCGCTAGGACCCGAAAATTAAAACAGCATCACACTCGAATTGGCCAGTGGCGGTGGATCCCTCGTTGTCGGCAGCGGCAGCCGAGCCCACGTCCTCTCCCAGAACCTGGTATGCGGGGGCGGCGGCGCCCGGCCGAGTCCAGCGCCCCAACCATGCATCTTCCAGTGCCGCCCACTTGACCCAGCTCAAGATCGCAACGGGGACGAAACCCATCGGGTTTTACCTTCCTAAACCCATTCCCACGAGAAAATCGTAAACCCGTCCCCATGTGCGGGGCTAGTTTTCTGCCCATTGCCTAAACCCATCGGGTTTTGGGGAACCCACGATAAAATCAAAATATTTAAACAAACATAATGACGACAAAGAATAACATTTCAGCAGCAAAACAAGCATATTTCAGCAGCATAACTTGAGTAAATTTCAACAAAAAACAATAGTAGATAGTTCAACAGCTATATGAGTTCTAAAACTTATAGTCCATGTTAGAATAAATCCGAGGCCACCGTCGATCATCCGAGGACCAAGCAATCACACGAGCACGACACCGAGATTTGTTAACGGGGTTCACCAATATGGCTACATCCCCGGGGCTTGACTACGGACGCTCCTCCCCGTGACACCGTTACAATACCGCACCCGGTCGCCCTGGACACCGGCACATGCCGCCGGCTTCCCCGGTGTCCCGGTGCTATTATGTTGGCATAGGTTACATCGTGTGTCTAGCCCCGCTATATATGAGAGGCCTAAGATACAAGTTAGGACACGACTCCATATCCTATCTAAACACAATACAACTACAAGTCCAACTGTAACCTAACTCGTACACTATATTCGACACAACTCTAACAAACTCCACCTTGGCGAATATTCTCCACCACCTTGAATTCGTCAATGCGTCAAACTTCCAAGTACATTGGACTTGAGCTTATCCCATGAGTACCGCCGCTACTCCAAAGACTCCATGTGACTCCACCTGCAACTTGTAGTCCCTTCTTTTCTTGACCACAGTCAACACTCGAGCAAAATTAAGTTCCTTGTTACTCTAGTTTGTGCTCCAACTTCCAGAGTATCAGTCCAACGCCATCACACACTGATCACTGACCTGCGTGAAAGTGAACAGCTCACATATTGGGTGTCACACATAAGAGTTACCTGAACTCAACATCACCGCTCCTTTCTTGACCGTCTGTCTGAAACTTGAAGGAATTTCACCATTGCTTGTAGTCACCCCGAGTCAAATTCGCAGTTGTCTCACCACATGTATGACCACCAGAGCCCTGGCCCGTCTCCATGTCCCGTGCATACTGCACGCCTCGCCGCTATTACCGCGTCGAGCCTCCGCTGTCCCGGTCGAGTCTCAAGGGTCGCAAACCCACACCACTCAACCCCCATTGCAGAGTACCACCAATCATCACCGACCGATGACGAGTTTCACGCTTCCATCAGACCACTGGGCTCCAGTCCAAACTGCATGTCACTCGCTTTTCTCACATGCTGAATAGGCTTCGACCCTGTCGACTTACGCCGTAGCCCCTCAATCCAGCTCCACCTTCAACATGACTCCATGGTAGATGATCAATCCAACCCTCACGCCCCGTCGACTTCAAGCTCCGTGTGTACATCACCTTGAATCAACCCCGCGCCATAGTCTTGTCGAAGCCACACAAGTCCTCAGACCTGCGCCACGTGTTTCCACGCCTCAGAAGTCGGTCACCATCAGCATCACGCTCCTATGTCGCTGTCGCCGATCTCATCACCGTCTTCTGTACCAACCGACTCACGTCGATCCGTCAGACTATCTAGTCCAATCAAGCCGAACTTCTCCGACTGCATGACACGCTCGAGGCTCCCAAATCGTCTTCCGAGAATTTCCATCCATCACATGATAATTCCATCTTAGCTGACATGACTTTCCGCAACGCTTTCAAGCATCCCCACTGTGCCAACAAATCTTTCACCCTTGTCTGCTATAACCCAAAATTTCCAGTTCCGATGAAGTTCTCCACTTCAAACCTGGCACCCATTGATGCCATGGTTCTTTGTATAGCTGACCTTGCAAAAAATTATCTGAGCTAATCCCGTGACGCCGAAGTACACCAGCAAAACCTCTGTGTGCTACTAGCAATCAAACCAAAAAAAAAATTGGCCTTCACGTGTAACTGCTTCAGGCACAACTCCAATACTAGCAATTGCCTTGTCAATGCCTCTCTTGCTAATTTCTGATGGATGTATCAATCAATATTTCCTTCGCTCGATTTGATCTGCCTCTCGCCACGTCCACAAGGACTCGGTCCTCCTTTTTTTTTTCTTCAAACAAATCTCGTACTGCCACAACATCCATACGCTCCGCAGCCTTATACAGACACGCGTGCGTGCAACAGCCCAACATCGGCCTTGGCAGCCCAACACAGTGCGCTTTAAGCCTCCAGCACAAACAGCCTGACTAGGCACCAGACCATCATGCCAAGGCCTGCCCTCAAGTGCCATGCCCCATCACGCTACACCCCTGATGGGCGTCCGCTTAGTCCAACGCTCCCGTGATCCGATTATGTTGAGCCTGCTGCACCTTCCGTCGCTAGTACGCTCGCCCGATCGATCTATCCCAGATCTTTCGCCGCACGTCTAGCGCTTGCATGTTCGATCCGATCTGCGCGAGTCGCCGTGATGACCTATCGCCTTGACGTCTTCCGATCAAATCTCAACCGTGCTCATCACGATATCGATCGAAACATCAAATCTTCCTCTAGATCACCGATCCATAGCCTCTTCGAACCTTGCTCATGATACCACTTGTTAGAATAAATCCGAGGCCACCGTCGATCATCCGAGGACCAAGCAATCACACGAGCACGACACCGAGATTTTGTTTAACGGGGTTTACCAATATGGCTACATCCCCGGGGCTTGACTACGGACGCTCCTCCCCGTGACACCGTTACAATACCGCACCCGGTCGCCCTGGACACCGGCACATGCCGCCGGCTTCCCCTGTGTCCCGGTGCTATTATGTTGGCATAGGTTACATCGTGTGTCTAGCCCCGCTATATATGAGAGGCCTAAGATACAAGTTAGGACACGACTCCATATCCTATCTAAACACAATACAACTACAAGTCCAACTGTAACCTAACTCGTACACTATATTCAACACAACTCTAACAGTCCACAACTCACTTTAAAGTTGGAATCATCATGGCATCTTTCACATCTCCAAGCCTCCAAACGACCATCTTCAAATCTTTCAATGCCAAATCAAAGTGTCAAATACTAGGGAAGATCAAAACTCGCTCAAGCTAAAGTTAAACATGAGAAAAATATGCAGATTAGTATATGAAATTTGCAAGTACCTGTACTTCACCTGCATTCCCTCTTGAATGTCTTGAAGACAACTCCAAAAGCTTTGTCCTTATTCATTGTCAGCATCTATGAGAATCAAATAAATAGTAATGAACATCTTATGAAACATTGCAGCAAGATAATGATAAACTTTATGATGATATGTAAAGAAAGACACACCTTTATATTTGTTTCTTATCCAATCTTGTGAACACATCAAGGCCTCTAAGATTTCGGGGGTAAGATGACTACGGTGATAAAAAAATAATGTAATTTCGCGGGTATTGCCGGGTTTCGGGTTCGGGGACTACCGAAACGGGTGTAAACCCACGAAACGTGTCGGGTTGTATAATGTGCCCAACAACAGCCCCGCGGGGATGAAAAGATGCCCACCCCCGTCCCCTAATAGGGTAAAAACCCACGGGAACGCGGGTTTCGGAGCCCCATTGCCATCTTGAGACCCAGCGCTGCATCCACTCTTATGAAGGCGGTTTCGCTCGAGCGAGGGAGGGAATGATGCCAACCACACTGGTTGTTGTTCTGCTGGGAGGAGGGCGAGGCGCGGCAACGACGCTAGCAGGGAGGAGGGGAGGTGGTGATGCGTGGGGTGTGGGAGCGTGGCTGTGGGGCGACATCGAGGTGGGCCGGGAGGAGCGGTTAGTCGATAGAGAAGGAGAGTGGAGGCGCGGATGTGAAGGGGGTTGGTTCTCGGCCGAGCGGCGTGAAGGGGAGGGTAGGGCTGAGCGGTTGGCGGGGCGAAGAGGACGTGCGAGGATTAGCGTTTTGATTAGTGGCTTGCTAGCGTTAAATATAGAGAGACCATGATCCATTAGATCATGAGATTAAGCGGCTGAGATGATTTGGATCTGCCCCTCTCGTGTTTTTATAGTGGTAGTAGATGGGAACGAGCTGCTCTATTTTCGTGGAGCAGTGCAACGAAGTGCGTGTGTGTTTCCCCAGAGCGTGCTCCTTGTGATATAGGCATATTAGTACTACTACAAATTACACAAGTTTAGCTAAATGACAGTCGAATGAATTTTAAATTAGGGTCAGTCATTTTTGAGAGTTTGCTGGAGGGAAGGAAGGAGAAGGAAGGGGCTCGTCGGAGAGCTACCCCATTATCTATTTTAGGGTTTAGGGTGGGGCAGTGGTGGACGACGGTGGTGGGGCGGTGGTGGACGACGGTGGTGGACGACGGTGGTGGGGCTTCACCAGAGAAAAAAACGGACGTAGGCGCGGCTAGAGGGATGGCCGGGGGCGGCGGCAAGACCCGCGGCGGGGAGCGATTTCAGGAAAGGTGGGGCGGTGAGGTTGCGCGGGAGCGCCGGCGGCCACAGGTGAAGGTCGCAGGCGGTTCGGCCGGCGGCCCGTGCGGCGGCCTCGGGAAGAAGAAACCGGAGGAAAAAGACTGTCGACTATAAGTTGAGGCCAGTGCTAGGCCCTGGTTGGCCGACCAGACTTTCAGTTGGCCGCCTGCCAGTCGCACAATGAGCCCAATATGAGCCGTGCTATGTGTCCGCCTCCCCGCATCGCGCACCAGCAGCACGCTGCCCCCTCCTCCTGCTCGCCACGCCTCGCGTCAAGCTTTGCCCCGTGCTCGCACCTCGCAGCGTCGGCGGCTCGCCGTCACCGAACTTGCCGTTGCAGCTCCTCGACGCGTGGGTGGAGCATCTCGCGGCAAACGCCCTCATCCCCGTTGTAGCACCGCCAGGCCGCGGTCGTAGCCAATCCATGGTGGTAGCATGGCGCACTGTCAGTTGCAGCTTTGACGCCCCATCGTTGTAGCATTCGGCCGTGGACGCCATCAACCTTGTAGCACCACCACATTACCAGGGCCGGTCCTGAGATTTCGGGGGCCCGGGGCAACAAAATACAGAAGGGCCCTAAAGCCACATTTTTTCTGATTTGAAGTGCAAATAAGAACTAAATTCATTATAATTCGTGGTTTCTTATCACCTCAACTATCTAAAAAACCTTGCTCATAAACATTGTGAAACTTTGTCGCTCTTATCAATATACACACTTTTCTTTTGTATTAGGTGAATTAATAACATTTTTATGCCTACTCAAATTATTATCATCGTATGATTTATCCCTATAGGTTGTTCTTCAACACTGGAATTCTTAGCATTAGAACTTATATATGTTTAAGAAAAATGTCAATATCTCCTTTCTGGAACTCAATCACTTCATACGTATGTTTTCCTTTTATTTATGTATACTTTCTAGCTAACATGTTTCTAAATTAACAATAATTTTGCTGATTAGAACACAAACATATGATAGAAGAAATTTAGAACAGTGGTATTTCGACTAAGAAAAGAACAATGCTAATGAAATATAAAAAAAATGCTAAGAAAGGTATATGTAACAAGGTACCTGGATATGGCTAGAAAATTAAAAACTGAATGATTTTTCTGCTACTTGTGAGTCATCAACAAATATCCAAGTTCCTCTTTTGTAATCACAAATCAACACAAGAAATCGGAGTGTGAGGAAGAGATATATACAAGGATGAACTTCACCAGTGCCCGAATGGAAGCACATCCGACGGCGCACGAGCTGGATCAAGCTCGTGACGTGACGGACCCATGTGCGGTATGCACATTTAGCAACACCAAAATTGTTGAATCAACATCACAGGATGAACTTCACCAAATGAATGAACGATCTCACAAGATTACAGAAAGAGGGGATTTTTGTTGAAGATGAAGTTGATTCGAATCTGGAAAATCGCATTACCTACTTTCACTAATCACGCCTAACAGCCAAAATCACAATTAGAAGACACGGATGGGGCATTGGGGCGCCGTGGACCTTGTCGCCTTGGCATGGCTGATTCGTTGACCAAATTGGGGAAGAGGAGTAGTTGCCGCGAGTACTGCGGCGTGCGGCAAGCCGGTAATTACTCCATCTGTTAGGTTTCCTTTTTCTTCTTCTAGAGTCAATCGATCTATTATATGGCTATACAATCACGCATGCACAGCGAGGAAAATTTATTGCAGCGGCAACATGCTATATACCTCAAGTCGGCAGTGTTGATTCAGCGGAGATGATAGCGATCAGGAACGGGCTATACTTAGCTGAGAGAATTGGATGCAACAAAGAGCTGGTGGAGTCGGATAATAGCTTTGTGGTGGAACTGCCGAACTAGTGCAAAATCTAGATGCATATGTGGGGCGTGCCGTTGCTACTGTACTGGAATGCAAGCAATTATCTTTGGACTTTGCGACCGTGGAGTATTCTCACTGCCTACGTGAAGCAAATATGGTGGCTATACTTAGCTGAGAGAACAGTAATCGTAACATTCTCCCTCTCTGGACCGTTCGATAAAGAATCAGTGGTCAGATCAACATGAATAACACCCTCTAAATAGTGCGCGTCTACAGTGTGTTCGCTACAGTGCATGTCTACAGGGACAATGTACAGTGCGTTGCTACAGTGATATCTGGTACAGTGCCTGATCTGGATTGTTCATTTCCGATCCAACGGCCATGTTGCACACTACGGATGTAGCATCGCGCGAGGACGATTGAAGCTCCGACGACCCGTGTTTGTAGCATCCGCCACCCGCCAGTTCCAGCATCCCGTTGCTATCAGTCCCAGCAATCTCCATGGTCAGCTGTATCACCCACAAAAGCCGGTTCCAGCAAATTCCATGGCCGCTTCCAACATCTGACCCGTCGGCTGTAGCAACCGCCACCGCTCGTCCCAGCACCCTTCATGGCTGGTTTCGGCAAAAAAGTGCCGCTGTTCCTGCATCTGTTGGTGCCTGATATAGCACCACAGCGTCTAGGCACATCGTCTCCAGCACCGATGGGGCCGTTCCCATGTCGTCCGTCAAGGTCGTTGCAGCTCCGCCCGTGTCACCGGTCAAGGCCGTTGCAGCTTCGGAAACCCGCGGTTGTATTATCCGCCACCGCCGTTCCAGCATTCGGTCACCGCCAGTCTCCAACACCCGTCGCATCACCGTGGCCGTCGGTGGTGTCCTCGTTGCCACGGCTTGGATGGGATTGAGAAAAAAAGAGCAGGGGGTGGCGAATGAGTGCGCCGGGTGAAGGAGATAAGGTGCACCTGTAGCGAGCGGTGGGTGAGCTGTTGCATAGGGCCCGCGTGCTACCGCGTTGCGTGATGAAGCGACCGGCCGTATGTTGGCCGGCTGGCCGTTTGTAAACATTTTCCTTATGTTGAACATGGTACGAGCATCAATGTCTTATTCAAGGAGTGGTTTTATTTTTTCTTGAAATGAAAAACGTCAATTCCATTAAACAGAACACACACCAATATCACTGGCTACCAATTCTCTGGCGAAGGTAGAAGCACCGCTCGGCCATATGGCTTGGTGTGCGACATCCATCTTCGCACCTAATGCCACAAGGTATTCTGCAACTTTTATTACAAAGTCTAGGACAGTACTTTATTTTACGGTTTTGCTATTTTCCAGTCGAGTGTTTTGCAATTGGCTTTTATTCAAATCTGTGTCCGTTCGATCTCGTGTTAAGATTCGCGCTGAGAGTTGTCGTTTTGGGTCTATTTTTCTTATCGGGCGCACGTTTCGTTTGGCTCCAGCCCGTTTTTCCGCCGCCCGCCGGGTGTGGTTTTTTGTCTGGTTTTTTCTGCGCCTATCCCTTCCCCATTTCATTTGAGCGGTAGTGTTCGATTTGATAGAGAGAGAGAGAGAGAGAGCTAGACGTAGAGCGGCGGAGAAGAGGAGGCGATTCTGTCATGTTCATGCCGTTCCGGTGATCCTCCCTTTCCCCTTGCTGGAGCTTAATTTTCTCTTTGATTCACGGTTGCCATGGTTCGTTGTTCTCATCTCCCCCTCCCCCTGTGTGATTTCGCATGTTTTTGCCCCTTAGCTTCCAGATCTAACTCTGTTTTTGCTTGGCTTCCTGGTGTGTATATGTTCCAGGGTGTTGTTTTGTGGAAAGCTCTTGTAGACGCAGCTATTTGTTCTGCTTCGGGGTATGTGTAGATTCCGTTGGTTCCTCCTCTGCTTTTTTTCTAGATGTATGAACTAGTCTGTTGTTCTGGTTTGTGGTTCCGCTGTTAGGTTTTAGGTCTCCATGTTTTGATCCCATCGGTTGTAGGCGGTGGTAGGTGTCATCAGAGGGTTGTTCTTGTGGTTAGGGTTCAGTAATTTCTGCTGGATATATAGGTAGGCTCTATATTTTCTTCGTCTGGTTGGTTCATGGCAGTTCTACTCCAACCCTCCTGATTTCGGTTGTAGTTGTTTGTATTTTGGTAGTATTAATTGTTTCCTTGTGTTAGGCTTTTCCAGTGCTTATTCCCGTGTGAGATTTTTGCAGAGTGAGCAGTGTAGTCTCAAGGGTAATCCCATGTATTTCTTTGTGCACTATCATTGTAATTCCTCGGCATTTACTTTGTAATTTCATGTGTAGTAGCACTGTAATTTGTTCTGTTCTTTAGTGTTAGATTTTCCAGTGTAGTATATCCAGTGTAGTATCTCCAAATATCAGGTAGGCAGTGTAATATGCCTAGTATGTCCCAGATATGCACTGTAGTATGCCACGGAGTTTCTTTGTAAATGTGAGCTTCTTTTACACTATAATATACCCGAGATTTGCACTGTAATCCCCTAGATTTACACTGCAATATGCCCTAGATTTACTATGTATGTTTCAGCTTCTTTTACTCTGTAATTTGACCGAGATTTACACTGCAATCCCCTAGATTTTACACTGTAATATGCCCTCCGTTTTCTGTGTATATTTAAGCTACTTTTACTCTGTAATTTGACCAAAATTTACAATATAATCCCCTAGATTTGCACTGTAATATGTCTCAGATATTACACTGCAATCCCATAGATTTTACACTGTAATATGCCCTCCGTTTTCTGTGTATATTTCAGCTACTTTTACTCTGTAATTTGACCAAAATTTACAATGTAATCCCCTAGATTTGCACTGTAATATGTCTCAGATATTACACTGTAATTTGACCGAGATTTACACTGGAATTTGCCTAGATTTACTATGTAAGTTGACTGCGTTCACTGTAATTCCCCATATTTGCACTGTAATATGTCGCACATCTTACACTGTAGTTTGACTGAGATTTCCACTGAATTTGCCTCAGATTTACTATGTAATTTGACTGAGTTTTACACTGTAATTCCCCAGATTTGCATTGTGATATGTCCCAGATATTACACTGTAATTTGACCGAGATTTACATTGGAATTTGCGTCAGATTTACTCTATAATTTGACTGAGATTTACATTGTAATTCCCTAGTTTTTCACTGTAATTTGATTGTAAATTTCAGCTGCATTTCTCTGTAATTTTATTTCATTCTCCACAATTTTTGAGCTACATTCCTATGCCATATTCATGTGTTTAGAGCTAGCTCTCGGATATGTTTCTCATTTTTTTTATGATTTGTTTTGCTTTTTATTCTGATGGGTAGGCTACAAAAAGTCTCTCACCAGGACATTCCATTAGTATCATCTATTGAGAGTGCAAATTCTTTGAATGTTCCATTTGTGCTTAATGACTTCGCGCACGATGGTTCTAATGCCATGTCATTGGTACTTATTTGTTTCTTCTTCTTTAGTTTTTATTTTCTTCTTTCTTCTCTCTTTCAGATTATTTAATTTGGGTCTGTTGACTTTTTTTCAAGGACTTTTTGGTGATAATGGAGGCTTTGACAAAGCTCTATTCAAGTTATATATGAATCATGTGTGTTCTTTTTCTTGAAGTAGTTGATTGTGTTTTTTGTGATCTTTGTTTGGATTGACCCTTGTCTTTTTTGTTTTGCATAAAGTGAATCATTGAAGAGGAAATTATCATGTGCTTGAAGAAGGAATGTTGTCAGCCCCCCTTGTTATACTAAACTCTCCGATGGCTTTAGTCTGTTCCTCTCTTTACTGTTGCACTGCAGTTTCCCAGTGTCGTAGTCCTGTATTTAGGCCATAATTAATCTTTTTTGCTTACGTATCTTATTGTTTGTTTGCACATCTCATGGAATTTCAGTGGTTTTCCTCTGCAAATTAATTGTAATTATCAGAGTATTTCATCCCCTGTTTTTTTGTATTATATATGTGCTCATGAAGTCATAGAGCTGGGTTTGCTGTAATGTCTGTACTGTATTGTAGTTTTGATTTCTTTGCGCTTTGCTTTTACTAGTACCATCATGTAGATAACTAGGTCTTTTGCGTTGTATATAATGTCAGATTGTAGGGGAGCAGTAAATGAAAATGTTTCCTGCAATAGATTGTCAACTTTTCATTATTATGTACATAGCATTTTTCTTCAAGTTTCTGAGATCATTATTTGCTATTTTGATCTCACATTTAGAACGAGTTGTGTCATTGTGAGTATATCAAGTTCAGTTATTTTTCTTTGCTTGCTTCCCATCTGCAATTTTGAAAACGTAAATGTCAATATTTGTAAAAATATGAACAAGAAACTCTTGTGACATTGTCAGTACATGTTCCCCCAAGGTGCTTACTGTAATTTGCCAGAATGCCCTGAATTGCTTCTGGTTAATTTCTGCGTTCTTAGATTGTATTTTGCTGTACTTATTTTATAGTAATTCATGTGTATTTAGACTGTAAATTTTCCTTGTGAAGCACTATAATTCATGTGTTCCTTCACTGTACTTTACTTTCAGAGTAATTCCTTAGAATGTATACTGTAATTCCAGAGCTTTAGTCACTGTAAATCCTTGGTGTTCACATTGTAATTTCCTGTGATTTTTCATTGTTGTCATTCCTTGGTGTTTGCACTGCAATTTCCACTTATCTACTCGGTGAATTTTCTCTGATGTGTCTAAAATGTTGTCTTTGTGCCTACTTCATTGTTGTCATTCCTGCAGTGTGCCTTTTCAGTTTGATTTCAATGTAATTTTTAATGTGTAATTTACAGAATAGTCACTGTAAAACTTGTAGGTATTACAGTGCAATACCTAAGATTATTTTAGGGAATTACACTCTGTAAATACCCCACTTTTTACATTGTATATACTGTAGGTATTTACAGTGGAGCTCCTCTGATTTTTTTCACTGCATATCCTCAGTTGTCTTAATGCAATATCCCACATTTATCATAGTCCATGCTTTATCTCTAATTTCCTGGATTTCTGACAATGTAAATTGCAACTACATTACACTGTAATGCAGCACATATTTTCGTCTGTGTTAGGACATACAGGTGTCATCTCTTTAGTTGTCAGAAAATTTGAATGAAAGTGAATTGGAAATCAGTCGAATGTTAAATAGACAATCCCTTATTTTACACATAACAAATATAAATATGAGCTTTGATCTCCTGAAACAGTGGACCACTAGGCGCCATGTCTTGATTTGTCGATTTGATAGCTTTCGCAAATTCTTAAGCATCTGTTTGAATGATCATTTTCGTCACACCCAACTCTGGCATTCATGGATAGCATGTAGTCACACCTCTGCCTCAACATGCATAAGATCTTGAAGATAACGAAGCTTTCCTCTCCCGAACCAACCGCATCGTCTGTACTATCCCTGATATCATGAAGCTTGAGCCTCTGTCTGATGATTCCCGTAAGAAACCGCCATCATTATTAATCTTCATGTAGTCACCTTCAGGTGGTTCCCGTTGTGGAGCACACATCACGGTGGGTGTTGTTTCTTCGGACAAAACATCTCGTAGTTCGCAACATTTGCTCTTATCTGATACTAGGTACTGCCTCAGTCCCATAATATAAAAGTGTTTTTAACATTACGTTAGTGCCAAAAATGCTCTTATATTATGAGATGGAGGGAGTATCATTTATATTGGCCTTCTTCTTCTTTTCAGCATTAACTTTGTTGTGAGCAAGCAAGCACGTGCATTAAACTAGGGCTACAAGAAAAGCTCGAGGCTCTTGAGCCCGCTCGTGATCGACTCGTATTTTAGCTTGACTCAAGATCGACTCTGAAAAGGAATAAGCTTAGTATGAGCACTTTATGTAGCTCGATGGAAAACCGAGTTGATCTTGAGCCTGCATTGGCTCGCTCGATTTTAGCTTGATATTATATAAGTATATTATATAATCTTCATGGCTATTAGGGAGAATTAGGATCATGCATTGCCATATATGTTATGTATGCTTTTTTTTTCTTCATTTTTACCTACTAACAAATATTGAAATTAAGGGTGGACAAGATTTAGCCTCAATATGATATGTGGTCAACCGTGTGTTCAATATCTTGTTAATTTGCCCAATGTTTGAGAGCAAACACACGTTGTCTTCTACCCATGATTTATTG
Source organism: Triticum monococcum (assembly GCA_034509565.1). NCBI lineage: Eukaryota > Viridiplantae > Streptophyta > Magnoliopsida > Poales > Poaceae > Triticum > Triticum monococcum. The sequence goes on along the minus strand of CM067843.1, from coordinate 748,989,079 downwards.
TTATTAAATACTAGTCTTAAGTTGAGAAAGAATAAGTCAGATTTTATAGTGATTTTTCTGTTATGGCCTATCATACTTTAAAATTTGCCTTAAAATAATTTTAAAAATCATTTCATTTAGCTTGAAATTAGCTCAAGATCGTTACAAACTGAGCACAGGTCACTTTCTACAACTCGACCTTGTCGCACATTTGAGCTCGCTCAAATTTAGTATGAGTTGAGCTGAGCCTAGGCCAACTCGCTCAAACTCGACTTGTTTGCAGCCCTACATAGAACTTTTTTTTAGAAAAGGAGGATGACTCCCGGCCTCTGCGTCTGGAAGATGCATGCGGTCATTTTATTGATTATTCTCGAGAACCTTACAAAGTAAAACAACAATATACCTGAATCCATCATCGTGGCAATATCTGTCGCTACTTCTATTCAAATGATGAAGGGGTGCAAGCTGGGCCACATACCCGAACCTCTCAACTAAGTCTAACATCTAAAGCCAGAGGCCCTGCCTGAGCCATCTGCCGGGTCCGAGGCTCAAACCGGTCCGACACACTGATCACATGTGTCGTCGTCACAATTTTTCACTGGTCTATCTTCAGACCAGATTAAGGTGACAACCTTAGCAGGTCCTCCGCCATCGACGCCAAACGACGACCTTCACCTACGTGAGCCTTGGCAGGTCCTCCGCCATTGACGCCACCACGACGCCAGACGACGACCTCCACCTACGCGAGTCCATCTCCAAGCAACAGATGTAAATTCATGCTAGGATAGGGCCGCACCACCGCCCTCGCCCACCACCCACAAGCGCCACCTAACCCCGGCCAAGATTCCCAAAGCAGCACCTTCAAGAAGGGAACGGCGTCGTGAGCGCCGCCGCCGCCCAACAAAGTTAGGGCTTTCGCCCGGGAGACCTACATAAAACGTAAGATACATCATTTGCTTCGAGATATCCCAACTTAGCATATGCTGAAGAACCTCCTTCGGCCCGGCACAATCAACCTAGATTTGCCTTCATCTTGCATGCCTAGGCTTCCCCAAATTATGCGTACCTCCTTGTACCTGATAAATACATGGGTGCCATCCTCATCAAACCGGACGCACACAGAACAAAGAATATCCGGGTCCATTCCCCTCCTTTTGATGCCTAGCCTCGTCGGCAGGCTACCATGTGTGGTCTACCAAAGAAACTGCTTTGTTGTACTGCTGCATGAGATGCCTTCCATTGTTTATCGCTCTCTTCTGCTCTATGAATGCTGCCGGGTCTTTCAAAAATAATAATTTGTTACAGCTAAAAACGTCGGTACTTATTGCCTGACTAGACCTACATGATGCACTTTTTGTTCAACAGCTCATGGTGATGTCGTTGGAATGCTTCACATTTGTAACTTAAAGCAATAATTTTTACAAAGTATAATAAGTTCCTCCGTTTTCATTTTCATTGCGATATTGGACAGAACGGTAAGTTCCAATCTCTGTAACCTTTTCGGCAAAAGAAGACATTCCTCTGCTCCTCTTGTTAATAGCATTGTTGTCCCCCGCAAAAAATAATAATAATAACATTGTTGTCTATCAATCGCTCACAATCTTCAAATAAACTGCATTAGTTTTGTCCTTTTTCTTCTACACCATTGGTGGCCAGAGATGAGAGTTCTTGGGACAGAACAAGTGAGTAGAAGAACAAACAGCTAGGGAGAAGGACACCAAGCAAGAGCAGAATGAATCGTTTTTCAACAGCAGTGCCATTTCAGTACATAACATTTACATATAAATATAGGATTTTGTAATGATAACAGCCAGTTTGTATACTTGTCTTTAAAACTGAACCCTACTGGACCAACTTACAGTTCACACATTACAACGGGGAAGTACAATTAAAAAAATAATATCAACTTTTACAGTAAGAATCATCCTCAATACAATGAACAATGAAGGATCCATACAAATCCTTGCGTGCATCCTCATTTGTTCTTATTTTGCACTAATAATAAATAAATTCATGACCCAACTTCCGCACACACATCCTTAATTACCCACATTAATTAGCTCTATGGCTGAGTGAGGCCATTGGCCCCACACCTCTTGAATTCCGGCGGCGGCGGGGGCAGGCTGGTCTCCGGCGTCGGCCCATTCTCCACGATGAACGCTGTCGCCATGCCCATGATGATGTGGAACTCAAAGTGGCAATGGAGGTACCACATCCCGGGGTTATCGGTGACGAAGCGCACAGCGGCCCAGCCGGTCCTGGGCACATGCACCGTGTTCCTCAGCTGTGGGTTGTGGTAGTTGAACTTCTTGGGGTCCGTCTTGGGGTTGTAGTTGCCAAGCCCTGTGGCGAGCACAAAGAAGTCGTAGCCATGGAGGTGCATGGGGTTGGAGTCGCTCTGCAGCAGCGCCGTGCTCTGGAAGATGATCTCCACCGAGGTGTTGTACCGGAACCTCCGTAGCTTGGTCGCCTTGAACGTCGGCTCGAGTGCCTTCTCCAGCGGCCCCGGCGGGATGAGGGAGCGGTCGGTGTAGTTGTACGGGTGCGGCGGATGGTCGGGGAGGTCCTCCGTGTAGAGGCCACTTGTCTGACCGTCGTAGTATCTCTCGAGGAGCGACGCATTAGTCGGGTGGCGGAAGGACACGTTGTTCATGGTGGCCACCACGATGGTCTCGGGACTCCGCCCACGCTCGCATGTCTTTTTGGTGCCGCGGCAGATGGAGCCGAGGCCAAGCGTGAAGAAGAGGCGCTCGTCGACGTGCATGGGAACGCGGTGGCGGTCTGGGTGGGCGAGGCCGGTGAGGTTGCTGTGAAAGTAGTAGGACGGCATGGTGTTGTGCTGGCTGGGCATGAGCGGTGTTGGCACCGGCAGCCCGTTGTTGTTGCGGGAGGATCCGGCGTAGCGGATGAGGCCACGGGAAACGAACCCCGGGATCTGCGGGTCAGGCTCTGGCGGCTGGTTTGCGAGTGCCACCATATGGTAGTGCGCGGGCGGGGCGTCAGCGGCCATGAGCACATCGATGGCCTCCCCTGGAGCAACTGTCACCATGTCCGTCTTGTACGGTGTCAGGTAGTACCCGTCGGCGCCCACCACCGTGAACGTGTGCCCAGCAACCTTGAAGTAGTACTCGGAGAAGAGGGCCGTGTTCACGATCCGCAGCATGTATGTATTCCCGCGCACCACGTCGAGGACGAAGCTCTCCTCGGGCTTGCCAGAGCAGTTGCTGAGGTCACCGAGCTTACCATTGATGGTCGCCGAAAGCGGGTTGTCGTCGAAGTTACCATCATGCATCCTCCGGTCGAGCTCGACGAGGTCGAGCTGCCACCACTCGCCGATGATGATCGGCATGTCCTTGGCGGGCGTCGGGAACGGGTACCTCCCTCCCTTGGGGCGGATGATGAAGGCGCCAGCGACGGTGGCGCGGAGGCAGGTGACGTGGGCGTGCCACCATAGCGTGCCGACCTGCCCGGTGACGTTGAAGCGGTACACGTGGTCACCGCCAGGAGGGATGGGGCATTCGGTGACGAAGCCGGCACCGTCGGACCAGCAGCTCCTCATCTGCCGGACGCCGTGCCAGTGGATGGTGAGCCCGTGAGGGAGACGGTTGATGACATGCACGACAACTGTGTCGCCGTCGGTGATGTCGATGGTGGGGCCCGGGAGCTGCCCATTCACCACGTAAATCTTGGTGGTGTTGCAGAGGTGCGTCTGGTTCATCTCGTGCACCTGAACATCATTAAGCAAATACGTAACTGATTGGTCAACAGTCAACTAATTAAGAGATTATAGATGGTGACAGTTCATAAAAAAACCACACACAAACTGAAACTAGTTTTGTTTGTTTCTCTTCATGATGCACATCCAGCCTAAGAATTATGCGCAAAGCAAGTTTACTATCATGACGACCTTCGAAAGTAAACCTACCGAGAAGTGATCAAGAAGATGCATTAATGAACTAGATAGATATTGTACTCACGACAAAGGTGTGTTCCACGACGGCGGCCTCACCGCCGGCCGCCGCCGCCAGAGCCGCAAGGACCACGACGCAGAACATGGTCGCCGCCATGGAGAGCTTCTCCATGCTTGTGTTCCTCTGCAAACTAAGTGCTATATATATGCCACTCTCGATCGGTAGTTAACTCGCTGCTCAATGGAAGGGTGGTATGCTAGGCCTGTACCGTGGCCTATATATACACCCGAGGGACTAGGCGTCGGAATCCTACGGGCGTTTGCAATCGTTGACTTGAGCAGGCTAATCAAACCAAGCGACATGAGCCGCCATGTTGATATCATGGACCACGTACGCAAGCACAGTAGAATTCGTACGTCGCCACCTAGTGGCACATGCGTGCAGCTTTGCATTGCATGGCTATTAGCTTGCTAGGCCGGCTAGACGCGATGCTTCATGGAAAGACCGTGATGTGAAGGGAGAGGGAGATTACAGATTAGCATCATTGGCACGTAGAATACCTTTAGTTGTTGCGCCGGTAAATGACCACCTAACCTTTCTCCTTGAGAGGTTAATTACTTGATAATCCAGTTCAGATAATGACAAGTCAAAAGCGGCTATGTAACTAAGCTAGAGCTTAGGCCACGAGACTTCCAAGCAGGCGTGAGAAAGTGCGGTGCGCACCGAGTTAACGCGGGATCAAAAGACGTTCATGACATCAAATCACGTACTCTCGCCATCTTCAAAAAGATGCTATAACTTTTACCTCAAGTCAAATAGTGCAAAGTTTGATCAAACTTGTAGGAAAACCTTCCAATAACTACAATACCAAATACATATCGTATGAAAATGTTTGATTTCTGAGTTATTTGTGTATTTAATGATATAACCTAATATTGTACTTCCTCTCTAAAGAAATAAAAGATCGTTTAGATCACTATATTAGTGATCTAACTCTGATCGAAGTTGCGTCGTTTGACTTGGGACAAATTTATAGGAATATCTTGTAGAGCGGAAGGGAGTACTATTTGTAGGTAACCTAGTTATCCGTCCACGAATGGGCACCGGCACGGCAGGCCCGTAGCTGTTAGCCGCAAGACTTAGGTTACGCAAAGTGCGAATTAATAGTGTTTTTTACGGTACATTATAGTACCCAACATAACATGTAGTATTAAATTGATCCAATAATAAAAAAAAATGATCTCTCAGATTTTTTCTCAAGCGCTATCCGGCAGTGCGCCGTCTGTTGGCAATGGAGATTGCTTGGGCAAGAAAGTGCGGAGGGAGCTACCAATGGCCGGCTAGTATAGGACGCGTGGGGCCAGCACAAGGTGGACTACATGCGGCGAACCGCGCAAGGCGGGCCTGCGGCAGGCTGGCCATGGCCAGCCGCCGGCTGCAAACGCTACCCGCGTGCAGGATAGCTGCTGATGGCGACGGGATGGCCAAACTGAACGCTCATGACTAACAGAACTGCCTGTGGGATTGATTAATTGAGAGCTACCTAAAATACCCCTAACGACTCATCTGGGTCATTAAACCACAAAAATAAGGCCCAAATTTAGCTGATGTACCGTAAAAGGTATCGCTCCTTATGAGTAAACCAAAATAAATTGATTTCTTCAAACCACAGTAGTAGTAGCAAAGACTCTGTCGACCAACCTCTAGCAACCCAGCATCAGTCAGAGTCTGACTTACGATGTTTCATTGGGTAACAGATGCTCCACGGCGGAGGAAGTTTGACGCTGCACGCAAGACGTAGTATTTTACTGATTTGAATATGATGTTGCCCTTTGTAATGCATGACCCGGCGGTCATGCTTGCCGGTTAATTTTGAACTTTAAGAGCAACTCCGACGGGAAGATCCAAACGGATGCGGTTTTTGTCCGTTTTTTGTCCATTTAAATCGGCCAAACGGACATCCGTGTCTGCTTTTGTATTTGGGTTAGCTGATGTGCCCAACGGGGTGCGGACCCATTTTGGACATGTACGTCCCGACATTTCAACAAACACCTGATGGGCGCCGCGCTCGCCGTGCTCGCCGCCATGCCCGTCGCGCCGCCCGCATCCTGCCTTGCCTGTATCTGCCGCCCGCGCACCCCGCGCTGACCTGCTACCACGCCGCGCCTGCGCCTGCGTCCTGCTGCGCGTGCCGCCGCGCCCGCGTCCAACCGCCTGCACGCCCGCTTCCGTGTCCTGCCGCGCTCGTCGCCGTGCCCGCGAGCTCGCCGTACCCGCGGTTTGGATGTGCGCGGGGGGGTCCCGGAGCTGCACCACGGCCACCACGCGGCGCGAGTGCGGCGGTGCATGGCGAGCGGGGCTATCGGGGCGCGTGCGGCAACGGGGGGCACGTGCGGCGGCGGCGCAGGACGAGCGCGGTGGCGGGGGGCGCGTGCGGCGACGGCGCAGGGCGAGCAGCGGTGCGGGGCGCGTGCGGCGGCGGCGCAGGGCGAGCAACGGTGCGGGGCGCGTGCGGCGGCGGCGCAGGGCGAGCGCGTTGGCGCGCGGCGTGTGCGGCGGCGGTGCAGGGCGAGCGCGTGCGGCGGCGGTGCAGGGCAAGGCCTGGGCAGAGTAGCTCCGGCAGGGGACGGGGGACGGGCGCCGGTAAGGAGTAGCTGCGGGTGCCTGCGAGTAGTTGCGGCCACCGGCGAGGAGCACAGTGTGGGACGAGATGTGGTGCGTGGGTGGTGGGCCAGTACAGAAAAAAGAAGGACAGAGAAATGAGCCTGTGACAGGTAGGCAATACCCTCGCATGCAGCGATCGAAGCGGACGAGGAGCACGCACAAAGCGTCTGCTTTGTGTCCGCCGCGGATCCAAATGTAACCCAAATTTGAGACCGAAATGGATCCGGCGAATACAAAGCGAACGCAAATTGGAAATGGATCCGCGCGTTGGGCAGTCGTTTTTGTCCGCACGAACCCAAACAGATATGGACGGACGAAATGAATCGCCCCATTGGAATTGCTCTAACCTGGTAGAATATTAATCAGTCTCTCCGATCCATAAATAAATAAACCAAAAGAAACATACCAATCGACATGACCGCCGGGTCATGCATTGTAAAGGGCAACATCGTTTGAAGATAAGATATGTGATGAACTCACGAGGATGGTTAGGTGTTTCTATTGGGGATCAGCTAAAGGTAAAAGAAAAGTGCACTGGCGCTTATGGGAAACCTTGTTGCAACCAAAGAGTAAAGGGGGGGTTGGCTTCAGAGACTTTAGGCTGTTCAACCAAGCGCTGCTGGCTCGACAGGCTTGGCGACTCATTATCAGGCCGCAAAGTCTCTGCGCTCAGATTCTTAAAGCGAGATACTACCCTGACGGCAACCTCACTGATACAGTTTTTAGTGGAAATGCATCATCATCTTGGCAGGCCATTAGCCACGGTCTTGATCTTTTGAAACAAGGCATTTTGTGGAGAGTGGGAAATGGAAGAAGTATCCGTGTTTGGCGAGATAATTGGATTCCACGACCATACTCTTTCAAACCTATTACTACTCAAGGGACCTGCAGGATACGTTTTGTGGCTGATTTGCTTAATAACAACGGCTCGTGGAATCAGGAAGTGCTTCAGAATTACTTCCTGCCGGCTGATGTCATGGAAATAAACAAAATTAGAGCATCTCCTAGGCAGGAGGAGGATGTCATTGCTTGGGGCCCGGGCAAGTATGGCCGATTCTCAGTTAAAAGCGCCTATGATTTTGCTTTTGAGCAAGCATATAGTGACACTGCTACAGGCTCGAGTTCAGCCCCTGATGGACGAAGAAGAGGGTGGAAACTCATCTGGAATTGTGATGTACCGCCGTCAATCTGGAATTTTGCTTGGAGGGTGGCCGTTGACTCCCTTCCTACTTGGCAAAATAAAAGCAAACGGGGCCTGGAAGTTGATGGCAGATGCCCGATATGTGCAGCTGAAGTGGAGGATAATTTCCATCCGTTTGTACGGTGTCCCCTGACTCGAGAGCTGTGGTTTGCAATGGCGGAAGTGTGGGCCTTGCCGGATATTGATGGAGTTGTTAACACGGGCAAAGAATGGTTACTTCATGCACTTGATCCCCTCCCTGACATAGAACGGTCCATGCTGCTTATGACCTTATGGCGCTGTTGGCATGTCCGTAATGAAGTTGTTCATCATAAATTGCCTCCACCAGCGGAAGCATCTAAGAGATTCCTAGTTAGCTACTTGGAATCTATCATTGGGCTTAAGATTGACTTATGTGATGCCCCTGTAAAAGGGAAATCAATTGTTACTTATCTGCAAGCAGAAAAGCTTAATCCTCCTGTCCTTGAGGCCAGGTGGAGCGCGCCTCCGGTTGGTTGGGTAAAAATGAATTCGGATGGGGCATTTGTTGATGGAGCAGCGGGAGCGGGTATGATACTACGAGATGACAAAGGTGCAATCATTTTTTCGGCCTGCAGAGCTCTTTTCTCTTGTCGCGATCCTTTGGAAGCGGAGCTTTGCGCATGTATGGAGGGACTTTCCTTCTCAATTCAAAGGAGTGAACTTCCCATTATATTAGAGATGGATTCTATGGTGGCTGTGAAGCTGGTTCAGTCAAAGGAATTGGATAGATCGATTTACTACGCTATCGTGAAAGAAATTAGGCATTTGTTGAGCCTACGTAGAACTTGTATTACTCTTGTTAAACGAACTCAAAATAAGGTTAGCGATAGTTTGGCTAAGTTTACTAGGACAGAAGGTAGAACTCATACCTGGATTGGATCAGGGCCTTCTGATTCCCTAGACTTGGCTGCTGCTGATTGTAACCCCCTTTCTTGAGTAATGCAAGTTTTTTACCCGCAAAAAAAAAGGTATGTGCAAAAGAAAAGAAACATGCTGAAAGCACTCCTGGATTTTTCGATCGACTCGACGATACAACTGGATCATTGACATGCTCACAAAGTATGGGCGAATACGTCAAACAATGGTTTCTCAAAAGGAAAAGAAAAAGGTCAATCAGATGGTTGTAACTGAATGGTAGGAAGTAAAAGTCATTAGTTAAAAATTTCAACGGGACCAACAAGAATTTCTGATAGACTTCGCTTCAGCTGTCTGGTATTTATTTTTCCTAAATCCTTATTCTAATACTAGGTATTTATTTTTTGCAAACCCTCGCCATCTTACTCTAATAGGGTCTTTATCCGACGAGTTAACAGGTTGCAAGTCCCAATTGCCATGTTGACCGCCGTGGCCTAAATCCAATGGGTTAAAAAGATGGCTAAGAAGCCACATTATTTTTCGCGATCATTGTCTGTACCTGGAGATTTCAGATAATTACATGATTCGTATGCAAGGCCCGGGCCACCCGGCATCTATCTGACAAATTCACCCAAATTATTTAGTCCATTTAAATGCAATACACCATTCATTAATTACATCTGGGACATCGTTATGAAATGAAAATACCAAACTTTTTCAACAATGGATTTTCTTCACTCAAAAGCAAGGGATACAAATACAATAAGCACATATCCAGCCTCTGTGGACTTTACATAACACACAACCAACACCAATAAACACCAAATAAAACACGTAAGCAAAGAGTAAAGTCTTACAAGAACAAAATTATGACTAAGCGAGGAAAACCCCCTGATCAAAACAGTTATCGGTAAACTATATCAACTACTATCCGCACCAACCATCTCTTGCCACTATCAGGACAACGAGAAGAGTTATTCAACAACAACGCCTTCAGGAAGAGAACAATGCTCAAGGGCCGCCATAACCGGGACCAACTACCAAAGATCAGATTATAGATTTTGACTGTGAAGAACAAGTCTAAGCAATGCCTTCAACAATGTAATGACAGAAAGCCATCGGTATTGCCAGGTATAACTTTCTCGGGTGCAACCCAGGATTTTCTCCCTGGAGCTCGAGACCGGGTAGTCGAGAAGCACCACCAAATCAGAGTCAATCTTGTATTGTCACCACCACTTTCCGTGATCCCAAAAGTACACGCGCTATGCTGGAAATCTCATCGTCGTCATTGCACGATCATACCCTCAACGTCAAGCCATCGTCCATAGATGCATCTCACCATTAAAGGCAAACTAGGAAGAGTGCGAGCCACGAAAATTTCACTAAGGAGTCTTCCGGCTGCATCCCACAACCTTGCCAGTATGAGCGGCAGACAACAACCACCGGATCTGAAAAAAAAGCCCTCACGAAGAACATTCACATCTTGAGTGGCCAGTCGGTGCCACCACAGTCAAGTCTAGAGTAGAAATACCGTAGGCAGATGGCTTCGGCCAGATGGAGGGCGCTATCCAAGTAGTGGAGGAGGCCATTCGGCACCCAACCATAGTCTGCCATCACAAGGATCACCACCGACGGTGCAACACATGCCTCAGCACCACCGCCGTTGGCTGTGCGGATCTGAATGGGACATGATCGCGATCATACCTCTGGCCATCTCTGACGCCGTCATAGGCCTTCCACCGAGCTCCAAAGGTCCGGTACAACCATCAACGATCCTTCCCTAGCCCGCGTAATAACACCGAAATCACCTATGCCTCATACCCACAAGTGCCCCTCCATCGTGAGCATGCACCCCACCCCCCGGCCGCCGCCGTCCACATGGGCTTGGCCCGATGGAGTCCTTCAGTGAAGACAAGGTGGAGGAAGAGGAGATGAGGTGTTGCTTCCGTTAGGTTTTGCGAGAAGGGAGGAAATCTCATGTGGTGGTTAGGTCTTGCCAAGCCTCACTTCGAACTCCATTTGAATTTCATGAAAACTTATAGCTAAATTTGTTTTTATTTGATCCAATGCTGGAGAGCGAATGGGAGGTAGAAACATCAAGATGCTGAATAATCCGGACTAGACAATAGGGCCGCCTATAAACCTCATGTCGTACAATTAACATTTAGTAGTGATTTCGAACATTAAAATGTTACTCCTACGTGTTAAAGCAAAGTTGTTGCTATGTGGTTGGAAGAAATTGACATGGGAGAAGGGTTGGCACTTGCACTTTAGACAACATGCAAACTCTATCAGCTGCTTAGTTTTATCTGTCCATGTTATAAGAAATAAGACTACTTTTCATGGGTTAAAATGTGCTCTCAACATGCAGACGCGAGTGGCAATGGAAAACAAAAATACTCCCTCGGGTGGGTTTATAAATTGTACATGAGTTCTTGCTCATTGATTTGATTAATAAAACATGCACTCACTACATGCTAGATACATCTGTTTGAGCAACACTTAAATATGGGACGGAAGGGGTATAATATACCATAAAAATTATATGATTAGAAACTACATTTGACAATGATTGTAAAGATATACTTTTATAGAATACAATACATGTTTTTCTAATAAAATAGATCTCCTGAAGACCATATCCAACTTATAAACCGATCTGGAAGAAAGTACTACCTCCTTTTCGGTTTATCAGGTCTGTGCACATCCCTGGATTGGCAATTTATAATCAATATAATTTAAGTAATACATCCTAATATTTGTATCACTAGAAAGTGTATCATCTGAAGTTGGCTAGCTAGTTAACTCGCTGCTCAATGGAAGGATGGTTCGCTAAGCCTGTGGTGTGGCCTATATAGAGCATCGACTTTACAAATCCGGCCACTAAAACGCCCGTGGACGCGCCCGGGAGCGTCCGCGGGCACTGACCAAGCAACCCTTAAATCCTATCGTTCACATTCGTGTATCTCATATCCGGTCCCTTATATCTATACTAGCATGCAACATAGATAAAAGGAACGTATATCATCACACAAACATAGAATCGGACATGCGATGCACATTCCGATCATCAAAAGATTACCGAAGGATGTCCAAAAAATCGCCAAAGTCCACATAATTCACATAAACGACAGACAAATTTAAACTAAGTTACTAAAAACTAGAAACTGAAGACGGAGATGGCGGAGATTCACCACCTCCTCGCCGGCCCTTGGCCCTTCCAGTCGCCAGCGCAGTTGTAGGCGTGGGCGGCTGGTGGCGGATCCTCCGAGTCGTCGTCATCGGAGTCGGAGAGGATGACGAGCCCTTTTAACCGCCGAACCTCCCTGTCCTGCTGTCGCTTTAGCTTCGCGAGCCGAGCCGCCTCCGCCGCCTTGCGCTCGGACTGCTCAATGGCAATCCGGAGCACCTTGGCGTTCTTCCGACGGAGCTGTTGCGGGTCCGTCTCCGCGGTCATAAGCGACCGGTGGTAGACCCATTCGAGGAGTCGTGCGTCCTCGTCGGGCTTCACCTACATCCCGTTGCGACGGCGCACGGACTGCTCCGCCTCCTTCCTCTCCCTTTCCTGCTGCCGCTCGCGGTGGTCGACACACTTCTCTTATTCCGGCGTGCGCGTCTGGACCGGCGGGGCAGGCAAAAGCACCCACCACTGCCCACATGGGGGACCGACAGTTGGCCGGGGTAGGGGTGTGTGTAGGTGGGCCGTGAATTGCGCATGCCGCCTGTCGAAGCTGCGCCCAGGCCGGGAGGGGCCAGTGCTGGCGTCCGAACTGCGCCGCCGGGGAAGCTGCGGCTGCAGCGAGGCTGCACATCTGGAGCTGCCCCTGGTCTCCACCTTGGACTGCTCCAAGGCATGCGGAGGGCAAGCTCATAGTCCGGATCCAGTTCGGAGTTGGATCGGCTGCCGGAGCTCAACATTGCACCGGATTCGATCGGAATCGCTGGAGGGAGAGAAGAGGACGGAGCGAGAGAGAGGAGAGTGAACTAGGGTTTCGGAACGATGAGCCGGATGGGTTTTTTTGGGACATCCATAGGGTCGATGGTGGGCCGGCCTTGTCGGATGAACGCGCCCGGGCATGTCTGGGTCCCCCATATCCGCTCTATATTTGATCTGGATATGAGGGGTGCTGGTCAGTCCGAACGTTTGAGGCCCGTTTGAGACGGCCGTCTGTATAAGAAAATCATGAACAATCAGTGACCGGACGCAGTGGCGGAGGCAGGGGGTGGCCAGCCAGGGCCCGGGCCCTCCCCAACATCCTAATTTCCTTTGTATTATGCATATGAACAGTGAATTTTTTTTACTGTTGCCTGCAGCCGGCCCTTCCCAACATCAGATTATACGCATTCGTGCCTCCGCCACTGACCGGACGAAAGGCCCGGACGTTTGAGATTGGTTTGAAGCGCACAGCAGTAGATGCTCTTATACACTCGAGGGACAAGGCTTCGGAATCCTACGGCCGTTCGCAATTGTTGACTTGACCAGGCTAATCAAACCAAGCGACATGAAACGCCATGCATGCTGATATCATGGATCACGGTACGCAAGCCCAGTAGACCACTCTGCTACTTTTCCTACCTCCCAACCTGGTGGCATATGCAATGCATGGCTATTAGCTTAGCTAGGCTGGCCAGAGGCCGAGAGGCGAGGCTTCATGGAAAGACCATGATGTGAAGGGCGATTGCAAATTAGCATCATTGGCACGTGTACTAGGCTACTAGCTACTTCCTCCGCCCAACAATATAGGCTTTCTTTGGTTTATAGGATTTTTGTAAAAATTCTATAGGATAGGATTTGCAAAGGAAAATTTTTTTTGAAGCCTTTTGGTTTGTATGAATGGATTCCTATTCCTATGTAGGAAAGGAATCAATTCTTCACGTTTTGGAGGAAAAAAAACATTAGCCTAGACTCAGTGGAAAAAATCATATCCTATGCATCAAATGACATCTCTTTCTCTATAGGAATTGACATGCATGTCATCTCACTTCCTATGATTTTCCTATTCCTATAAAATTCCTATCCTATGAACCAAAAAAGGCCATAATATGTTTTTACAAGCAATAGTATTTTTCGTAGCGCCGGTAAGAGGCCACCTAACCTGTCACTTTGAGGGGTTAATTAGTTTAGCACTACTGGATAATTCAGAGAATATGACAAGTCAATTGGTACTTTTTGTTACTCCAGGAATAAGACTATCCACAGTGAAAGTAACATAGATGTAATATCATACGTATATATATAAAATAGATGATGTGACAAGTTAATGGAGAAGAAAAGACATATGGTAACATAGCAAGTTACTTATAGTATGAGTAACGTCACACATACCAAGACAAGATAAATTTATAACCTAATAATTAAAGTGTTGCATGAGATCACACATATGTTACTTCCCACTGTAGAAGTAGTAACATAAACTATTAACATATGCATGCCGCTAGCCTGAGTTACTCCCCATTATGGCTAATCTAAGAGGCCACCTAACCTTTTGCCTTGACCCTCGAGGGGGTAAAGTTAGTTTAGTGCTAGTACTTGATAATCGAGAGAGAATGACAAGTTAATCTCGGCTACGGAACTAAGCTAGAGCTTAGGTGACGTGACTTCCAAGATGTCGTGAGAAAGTGCGATGCGCACTGAGTTAACTCGGGATCAAAAGATGTTCACTACATCAAATCACGTACTCTCTCGATCTTCATAAGGATACTATAACTTTTATCTCAAGTCAAATAGTACAGAGCTTGATCAAATTCGTAGAGAAAACTACCAACAACCACAACAACAAATACATATTGTATTAAAATATACTTCCTCCGTTTCTAAATATTGTTTTTTCTAAAGATTTCAACAAGTGCCTACATACGCAACAAAGTAAGTGAATCTATACTCTAAAATATATCTATATACATTCATATGTAGTAGTCCATTTGACATATCTGAAAAGACAAATATTTAAGAACAGAAAAAGTATAATTTATTACGTACGCATTTTTTAGTTCATTGTTATCAAACACTGCATCGTTTGACTTGGACAATTTTTTTAGGAATTTCCTTTAGAGAATGAGGGAGTACTATATATTTTGAAGTAACCTAGTTTGGCGTCCATGAACGTGCATCAGCACGGGAATCGGTCGGCCCGTAGCTGTTAGCCGCAAGACTTTGGTTACGCAAAGTGCGAAGTGGAATTAATGGTCATTTTTCCTTACGAAAATCGAATTACATCCATTCCTTCAAACTACATTACTGCTAATATGCAAAGACCGTGTCCACCTACCTCTACCAACCCAGCGTCGGTCAGAGTCTGACTACGATGCTTCATTTTGGGTAACAGATAGTGCACGGCAGTGGACGTTCAACGCTGTAGGCAAGGCGAACTAGTATTTTACTGAGCCGGATACGAACAGTTGGAAGATCTTCTTGTTACTTCAGCAGCCTTGACTAATGATGCACTATAGCACGTCTGCAAGTCCAAACCATCATGTTTCTACGGCAGAACTTTTCCCGCTTGCTGGTTAATTCTGACATTTAACCTGGTCAAATATTAGTAATTAATCACAGCGGTTGACACAACCGCCGGGTCTTGCATTATAAAGGGCAGCATCGTTTGGATGATCCAGAAAGTACGATACAACTGGATCGGACAATGGTTTCTGAAAACAAAACGAAAAAGGTCAAAACGATGGGTTTAACTAAAACGATCGGTAGTGAAAGTCATTAGTTGAAAATTCAACGGGGCCAACGAGATATTTCCGATAGACTTTGGGTCCGCTGTTGTGTAAATTCAAAGGGATAAAATTAAGGCTAAGAATCTGGACCCTACCTTTCCCGATCATTGTCTGTCCCTGAAAATTTCAGATAGTGATGCGCATGCAAGGCCCGGGCTACCCACGGCGTCTATCTGAGAGACGACCCGAACTATTTAATCCATTCAAAATACATTATTCATGGATTAAATCTGGGACATCGTTTATGACATGAAAACTCCTAGCCTTTTCAATATTTACACAGAAGTAGGGGATATAAACACAATAAACACATACCTGTCCTTTCCGTAAACTTTACATAATTATAATGCACACAACCAACACTAACATACAAATTAAACATGTCGACAAAGAGTAAAGTCATAAAAAAACAAAGCTATGTTTGTTTTCCGATAAATGACATTTAATTGAATTGGCTTATCAAGATGATACAATCGCATCGAAAGAATGCCTAGCCTCTGTATAATATAATGTGATCCCACTTGTAGAGGTATATCACTTTTCTCTTTTACGAACCAATTACAGAGTTCTCATGAGGGCTATGCAATGGAGAGTACCCACTTTACGTGACCATGTTTGCGAATTATGGCCGATCAGCAGCCAAGAAAGTGGGCGTGCGGGCTGCAGCTTGCTCCAAATCCCCTCCTAATTTTGTGATCCAACTACAAAAGGTCAAATGCATCTAGATTCCACATTTTACTTTTCAATTTTTGTGATTTTTATTCCTTTCTTGAAAAGGAGGCGGAACCCCCCGGCCTCTGCATCGTTATGAGGCATGTAACCATTCTTATTATTTATTGAGCAAAGTACATAACAAATCTAACCAAAGCAGAAATGTTACTAGATATGAAAAGTAAACACACAGGGCTAAGTTGACTTCTTCTACAACAACACCTGCCATATTTTGTTACGCTTTTGGTTTGCAATATGATTTGGGACAGTAGGATTTAGATTAAACGATCCGAGGAGGTTTGAGTTTGACACACTTATTTCCGACACTAAATCCTCTAAATATAGGATATTGTTTGTGATATCAGCCAGTTCGTATATACTTCTCTTTAAAATGTAGGTTTGAGTTTGACACACTTATCTCCGACACAGAACCCTACTAGACCGACTTACAGTTCACACATTACAATGGGGAAATAAAATTAAAAAATCCATATCAACTTTTACAGTAAGAATAATCCTCAATACAATGAACAATGAATGCGTGCATCTTCATTTGTTCTTTTTTTGCACTAATAATAAATAAATTCAGGGCACAACTTCGGCACGCACGTCCTTACCCAGATTAATTAGCTCTATGGCTGAGTGAGGCCATTGGCGCCACACCTCTTGAATTCTGGGGGCGGCGGGGGCAGGCTGGTCTCTGGCGTTGGCCCGTTTTCCACGATGAACGCCGTCGCCATGCCCATGATGATGTGGAACTCAAAGTGGCAGTGGAGGTACCACATCCCGGGGTTGTCGGTGACGAAGCGCACGGCGGCCCAGCCGGTCCTGGGCACCTGCACCGTGTTCCTCAGCGGTGGGTTGTGGTAGTTGAACTTCTTGGGGTCCGTCTTGGGGTTGTAGTTGCCTAGCCCCGTGGCGAGGACGAAGAAGTCGTAGCCATGGAGGTGCATGGGGTTGGAGTCGCTCTGCAGCAGCGCCGTGCCCTGGAAGATGATCTCCACCGAGGTGTTGTACCGGAACCTCCGTAGCTTGGTCGCCTTGAACGTCGGCTCGAGCGCCTTCTCCAGCGGCCCCGGCGGGATGAGGGAGCGATCAGTGTAGTTGTACGGGTGCGGCGGATGGTCGGGGAGGTCCTCCGTGTAGAGGCCACTTGTCCGGCCGTCGTAGTACCTCTCGAGGAGCGACGCGTTAGTCGGGTGGCGGAAGGACACATTGTTCATGGTGGCCACCACAATGGTCTCTGGACTCCGCCCACGCTCGCATGTCTTGTTGGTGCCGCGGCAGATGGAGCCGAGGCCGAGCGTGAAGAAGAGGCGCTCGTCGACGTGCATGGGAACGCGGTGGCGGTCTGGGTGGACGAGGCCGGTGAGGTTGCTGTGGAAGTAGTAGGATGGCATGGTGTTGTGCTGGCTAGGCATGAGCGGCATCGGCACCGGCAGCCCGTTGTTGTTATGGGAGGATCCGGCATAGCGAACGAGGCCGCGGGACACAAACCCCGGGATCTGCGGGTCAGGCTCCGGCGGCTGGTTTGCGAGCGCCACCATATGGTAGTGCGCGGGCGGGGCATCAGCGGCCATGAGCACGTCGATGGCCTCCCCTGGCGCGACGGTCACCATATCCGTCTTGTACGGCGTCAGGTAGTACCCGTCGGCGCCCACCACCGTGAACGTGTGCCCAGCGACCTTGAAGTAGTACTCCGAGAACAGCGCCGTGTTCACAATACGCAGTAGGTATGTGTTTCCGCGCACCACGTCGAGGACGAAGCTCTCCTCCGGCTTGCCAGAGCAGTTGCTGAGGTCGCCGAGCTTACCGTTGATGGTCGCCGACAGCGGGTTGTCGTCGAAGTTACCATCATGCATCCTCCTGTCTAGCTCGACGAGGTCGAGCTCCCACCACTCGCCGATGATGATGGGCACGTCCTTGACGGGCGTCGGGAACGGGTACCTCCCGCCCTTGGGGCGGATGATGAAGGCGCCAGCAACGGTGGCGCGGAGGCAGGTGACGTGGGCGTGCCACCACAGCGTGCCAACTTGGCCCGTGACGTTGAAGCGGTACATGTGCTCGCCGCCGGGAGGGATAGGGCATTCGGTGACGAAGCCGGCGCCATCGGACCAGCAGCTCCTCATCTGCCGGACACCATGCCAGTGGATGGTGAGCCCGTGCGGGAGACGGTTGACGACGTGGACAACAACCGTGTCGCCGTCGGTGATGTCGATGGGGGGGCCTGGGAGCTGCCCATTCACCACGTAAATCTTGGTCGTGTTGCACAGGTGCGTCTGGTTCATCTCGTGCACCTGTACATCATTTGTCAAATATGTAACTGATTAGTCTAGTTAACCAATCAGGAGGTTAAAGATAGATAGTAAGTACTATATATTAATTATACTCACAACAAAGGTGTGTTCCACGACCGCCGCCTCACCACCGCCGGCTGCCGCCAGAGCCGCGAGGACAACGGCGCAGAACATGCTCGCCGCCATGGAGAACTTCTCCATGCTTGCTTGGTCTGCAAACTCAGTGCTATGGCGCTCTCGATCGGTAGTTAGCTAGCTAGTTAAGTCGCTGCTCAATGGAAGGGTGGTTTGCTAAGCCTGTGGTGTGGCCTATTTATACACTCGAGGGACAAGGCGTCGGCATCCTACGGCCGTTTGCAATGGTTGACTTGACCAGGCTAATCAAACCAGGCGACATGAAACACCATGCATGTTGATATCATGGATCACGTACGCAAGCACAGTAGATCACTCCTGCTACATATGCATGCATGGCTATTAGCTTAGCTAGGCCGGCTAGAGGCGAGGCTTCATGGAAAGACCGTGATGTGAAGGGAGGTTACAGTCTTACAGATTAGCATCATTCGCACGTAGAATACTTTTTGTTGCGCCGGTAATGAAGATGCCACCCAACCCTTCGCCTTCCGGGGTAATTAGTTTAGCATGACTTGTTAGGCTGGTCACAATGGGGAGAAACTTAAGAGTAACATCACACACTCCAATACAATTTTGCTTATGTGACACATATTTAATAAAGAGAGAGGTGCTTGTGGTAACTAGCTAAGTTACTGAAACATCACACACTCCAAGAAACAATGAGTCTATAACCTAATAAATACATCGTTGCATGACACTACATAGATGTTCCTACCCACTATGGAGGTAGTAACATAGTCTAGGGAAGTGTGTAAGTTACTAGCTTATGTTCTTGCCCATTATAACCAGCCTTAATCCAGAGAGAATGACAAGTCAATTGTGGCTATGGTAATTAAGCTAGAGCTTAGGCGACGAGACTTCCTAACCGGCGTGTGAGAAATTGCAGTGCGCACTGAGTTAACGCGGCATCAAAACAAGTTCACCACATCAAATCACGTACTCTCACCCTCTTCAAGAGGATGCTACATATATTTTTTTATCTCAAAAGTCAAATAGTGCAAAGATTGATCAAATTTGTACAAAAAATGAAAAACTACCAATAACCACAATACCTGACACATATAATATAAAGAAATATTTTATTATATGTTTCTTGAATTAATTATTTATTTTATTATATAACCTGATATTATAGTTGTTTATAAATTTTTCCATATATAAATTTGATCGAACATTGCATCGCTTGACTTGGGACAAAATGTATAGGAATTTCATTTTAGAAACGGAGGGAGTGTACCACTTTTACGTAACCTAGTTAGGCGTCCATGAATGGGCATCAGCTGGCGAATTGGTCGGCTCGTAGTATTAAGAAACCAAAATAAATCCATTTCTTCAAACTACAATACTACTAGTAATATGCAAAGACTCTCTGCCACTAACTTCTACCAATCCAGCATCGGTCAGAGCCTGACTTAGGATGTTTCATTGGGTAACAGATGCTCCACGGCGGAGGAAGTTCCACGCTGCAGGCAAGGCGTAGCATTTTACTGACTTGGATATGTACAATTGGTAGATCTTATTGTTACTTCAGCACTCCAGCCTTGACTTATGATACATTATGTTTACAAAGTCCAAACCATCATATGTTTATATGTTTGCCGGTTAATTTTGAACTTTAACCTGGTAAAATATTACACCCTCCGATCATAATAAGTGTCGTGGTTTTAGTTTAAAACTAAAACCATGACACTTAGTATTATTATTATGGATCGGAGTAAGTAGTAATTAATCATATCGATCGACATGACCACCACCGGGTCATGCATTATAAAGGGCAACATCGTTTGAAGATAAGATATGTGCAAATGAAAAGAACCATGCAGAAAGCACTCCCGGATTTCCTGATGGACTTGACAGTACAACTGGTTCATTGACATGCTCACAAAGTAGGGGCGAATTCGTCAAACAATGGTTTCTCAAAAGGAAAAGAAAAATGTCAAAGCGATGGGTGTAACTGAACGGTCAGTAGTCAAAGTAATCAGTTGAAAATTCAACGGGACAAACAGGAATTTCAGATAGACTTCGCGTCCGCTGTCGGGTATCTATTTTTCCTAAATTCTTGTTTTAATAGGTATTTATTTTTTTCAAACCCTTACGGCCTTACCCTAATAGGGATTTTACCCGTCAAGTTAGCGGGTTGCAGTCCGGATTGCCATGTTGACCGCCGTGGCCTAAATTCTACGGTTAAAAAGAAGGCTAAGAAGCCACACTACTTTTAGCGATCATTGTCTATACCTGGAAATTTCAGATAATTATGCGACTCGCATACAATGGCCGGGCCACTCGGCATCTATCTGACAAATTGACTCAAATCATTAAGTCCAATCAAAAGCAAATACACCATTCATGGATTACATCTGGGGCATCGTTATGAGATGAAAATACACAAGATTTTTCAACAAACAGTGGATTTTATTCACTCAAAAGAAAGGGATACAAATACAATAAGCACATATCCGACCTTTTGCGGATTTTACATAATTAGAATGCACATAAGCCACACCAATAGGCACAAAATAAAACACTTAGGAAAATAGTAAAGTAATACAAGACCAAATTTATGTCTGAGCGAGAAAGAAAAACGATCATATGATCGACAAGCTATATTAACTACTATCCGCACCAACCATCTCTTGACACCATAAGGACGACAAGAAAAGTTCTTCAACAACAACGCCTTCAAGAAGGGAACAATGCTCAAGTGCCGCCATCACCGGGACCAACTACGAAATGTTAGATTATAGGTTTTGACCGTGAAGAACGAGTCTGAGCATTGCCTTCAACAAGGTAATGATAGAAAAACATCCCTATTGCCAGGTATAAGTAACTCGGATTAGACCCATGACTTTCTCCGTGGAGCTCGAGACTGAGTAGTCGAGAAGCACCACCAAATGAAAGTTAATCTTGTGTTGTCACCACCATTTTCCACGATCCCAGAAGTACATGTGCTATGTAGGAAATCTCACCGTCGTTATTGCACAACCATACCCTTAGTGTCAAGCCATCGTACATAGATGCATCTCACCGCCGAAGGAAAACTAGGAGGAGTGAGAGCCACCGAAACCCACAATCCCAACTGCATCCCCTAACCTTGTCAGTATGAGCGGCAAACAACAACCACCGGATCTGGACAAAAGAACTCTCACGAAGACCCTTTCATGGCCATCGCAATCAACATGTCGAGTGGCCGGCCGATGCTACCATGGCCAGGTCTAAATGAGAAACACTGCAGCCAGATGGCGCCAACCACATGGACGACGCCATTGCAGGTGGGATCCAACCAGTGGAGGAGGCCATTCGACATGCAACCATAGTCTGCCATCACAGGGACCACCATCAACGACACAACATATGCCTCAGACCCAGCACCACTGGCCGCGCTGATCTAAATGGCACATGCATGATCGAGATCATACCTCCAGCCATCTTTGAAGTCGTCATATAGGCCTCCCACCGAGCTCCAAATGTCCGCTACAACCGTCAATTACTCCTGCCCAAGACCACATTGTTACGCCCGAATTACCAATGCCTGAAGCCGACGAGTGCCCCTCCATCACAAGCATGCACCCCGCTGCTGCTATCGGCCACACGGGCTTGGCCCGATGGCGTCCTTTGGTGACGACGTGGTGTAGGAAGGGGAGATGGGGTGTTGCAGCCACTAGGTCTTGTGAGGAGGGATGCAAGGTCATGCGGCGGATAGGTCTTGCCAAGCTTATCTTCGAACACAATTTGAATTTCATGAAAACTTCTAGCTAAATTAGTTTTTATTTGATCCAATCCCCGAGAACGAATGGGAGGTAGAAACACCAAGAGGCTGAACAATCCGGACCTGACAATGAGCCGCCTAGAAACCTCACGTCGTATAATTAAACACTAAGTAGTGATTTCGAACATCAAAATGTTACTGCTACATGGTAAAGCAAAGTTGTTGCTACGTGGCTGGAAGAAATTGACATAGGAGAAGAGTTGGCACTTGGCACTTTAGACAACACGCAAAGTGTACCACCTGCGTCACGTTAGTTTTCTTTGTCCCTGTTACAAGAAACAAGACTTCCTTTCTCGGGCCCGCCTGTGCTCTCAACATGCAGACACGAGTGGTAACGGAAAACTCAAATATTCCATCTTTTGGGTTTATAAATCGCACGTGGGTTTTTGGTCATTGAATTGATTAATAAAGCATGTACTCCCTACGTGCTAGATACATCCGTTTTAGCGACACTTAATATGGGATGGAGGAAGTATAATATACCATAAAAATTATATGATTAGAAACTACATTTGACAATGATTGTAAGGATATACTTTTATAGAATATAATACGTATTTTTCTAATAAAATAGATTTTCCGAAAACCATGTCCAACTTATAAACCGAACCGGAGAAGTACTACCTCCTCTTCGGTTTATCAGGTCTGTGCGCATCCCTGGATTGTCAATTCATAATCAATATAATATAAGTAATACATCATAATATTTATATCACTAGAAAATATATCATCTGAAGTTGGTTAGCTCGTTAACTCGCTGCTCAATGGAAGAATTGTTTGCTAAGCCTGTGGTGTGGCCTGTTTATACACTCGAGGGGACAAGGCGTCCGAATCCTACGGCCGTTTGCAATCGTTGACTTGACCAGGCTAGTCTAACCAAGCCACATGAAACGCCATGCATGTTGATATCATGGATCACGTACGGCTATTTTCGTATCTCTCAACCTGGTGGCATATGTATGCATGCATGGCTAGCTAGACCGGCTAGAGGAGAGGCTTCATGGAAAGGCCGTGATGTGAAGGGAGATTGCAGATTAGCATCATTGGAAGTATACTGGGCTACTAGCTACTCCTTCCTTCCTGAAATAGTTATCGCATAAATGGATAAAAATAAATATATATAGCATTAAAGTACGTCTAAATACATTCATTTCTGCAAAAATAATTTGGACGGAGGAAGTGCATTTTGTAGAGCCGGTAAGAGGCCATGTAACCTTTCACTTTTAGGGGTTAATTAGTTTAGCACTACTGGCTAATCCAGAGAAAATGACAATTGACAAGTCATTCGCTACTTTTGGTTGCGCCGGTAACTAAGAGGCCACCTAACCTTTCGCCTTGAGGGGTTAGTTAGTTTAGTGCTAGTACTTGATAATCCAGAGGGAATGAAGTCAATCGTGGCTACAGTATGCAACTAAGCTAGAGCTTAGGCCACGAGACTTCCAAGCCGGCGTGAGAAAGTGCAGTGCGCACTGAGTTAACGTGGGATCAAAAGACGTTCAGCAGATCAAATCACGTACTCTCTTTGTCTTCAAAAGGATGCTATAACTTTTATCTCAAGGCAAATAGTACAGAGCTTGATCAAATTTGTAGAAAAACTACCAACAACCACAACACCAAATACATATTGTATTAAAATATACATTTTTTATTACGCACTCGCATGTTTTAGTTCATTGTTAATATCAAACATTGCATCATTTGACTTGGACAATTTTTTCTAGGAATCTCCTTTAGAGAATGAGGAAGTACTAGTATATATTTTTAAGTAACCTAGTTAGGCGTCCATAAATGGGCATCAGCACGCGAATCGGTCGGCCCGTAGCTGTTACCCGCAAGACTAACGCAAAGTCCGACTTAATGGTCTTTTTTCCTTGCGAATTACATCCATTCCTTCAAACTACATTACTGCTAATATGCAAAGACCGTGTCCACCTACCTCTACCAACCCAGCGTCGGTCAGAGTCTGACTACGATGCTTCATTTTGGGTAACAGATAGTGCACGGCAGTGGACGTTCAACGCTGCAGGCAAGGCGTACTAGTATTTTACTGAGCCGGATACAAACAGTAGGAAGATCTTCTTGTTACTTCAGCAGCCTTGACTTCTGATGCACTATATGTCTGCAAGTCCAAACCATCGTCATGTTTCTACGGCGGAACATTTCCTGCTTGCTGGTTAATTTTGACATTTAACCTGGTCAAATATTAGTAATTAATTTCCCGCAAAAAGAATAGTAATTAATCATAGCGATTGACACAACCGCCGGGTCTTGCATTATAAAGGGCAGCATCATTTGAAGAAAAGATATGTGCAAAGGAAAAGACGCATTCATGCAGAAAGTACGATACAACTAGATCCTTGACATGCTCTCAAAGTAGCGGCGAATAAGCCAGACAATGGTTTCTGAAAACAAATAGAAAAATGTCAAAACGATGGGTTTAACTAAAACGATCGGTAGTGAAAGTCATTAGTTGAAAATTCAACAGGACCAAAGGGATATTTCAGATAGACTTTGTGTCCGCTGTTGTGTAAATTCAAAGTGATAAAATTAAGGTTAAGAAGCCGGACCGTACCTTTCGCGATCACTGTCTGTACCTGAAAAATTCAGATAAGTGATTCTTATGCAAGGCCCGGGCTACCCACGGCGTGTATCTGTGAGATGACCCGAACTGTTTAATCCATTCAAAATACTCTTTCATGGATTAAATCTAGGACATCGTTTATGACATGAAAACTCCTAGCCTTTTCAATATTTACTCAAAAGTAGCGGATATAAACACAATAAACATATACCCATCCTCTCCGTGAACTTTACATAATTATGATGCAGATAACCAACACTAACATACAAATAAACACGCCGACAAAGAGTAAAGTCATAAAAAAACAAAGCTATGTTTGTTTTCCGATAAATGACATTTAATTGAATTGACTTATCAAGATGATACAATCGCATTGAAAGAATGTCCGGCCTCTGTGTTACATAATGTGATCCCACTTGTAGAGGTATATCACCTTTTCCCATGTACAAACCAATTACAGAGTTTTGACAAGGGCTATGCAATGGAAAGTACCCACTCTACATGATCATGTTTGCGAATTATGGCGGATCAGCAGCCGAGAAAGTGCGCGTGCGGGCTGCAGCTTGCTCCAAATCCCCTCCTAATTTTGTGATCCAACTAAAAAATTTCAAATGCATCTAGATTCCACATTTACTTCTCAATTTTTCTGATTTTTATTCCTTTCTTGAAAAGGACGTGGAACCCCCTGGCTTCTGCATCGTTATGAGGCACATAACCATTCTTATTATTTATTAAGCAAAGTACATAACAAATCTAACCAAAGCCGAAATGTTACAAGATATGAAAAGTAAACACATAGGGCTAAGTCCACTTCTTCTACAACACCTGTCATATTTAGTTATCCTTTTGGTTTGCAATATGATTTGGGACAGTTGGATTTAGATTAAACCATCCGGGGAGGTTTGAGTTTGACACACTTATTTCCGACACTGAATCCTCTAAATATAGGATATTATTTGTGATATCAGCCAGTTCGTATATACTTCTCTTTAAAATGTAGGTTTGAGTTTGACAAACTTATTTCCGACAATGAACCCTACTGGACCGACTTAAAGTTCACACATTACAATGGGGAAATAAAATTAAAAAATAATAACAACTTTTACAGTAAGAATCATCCTCAATACAATGAACAATGAATGTGTGCATCTTCATTTGTTCTTATTTTGCACTAATAATAAATAAATTCAGGGCACAACTTCGGCACGCACGTCCTTACCCAGATTAATTAGCTCTATGGCTGAGTGAGGCCATTGGCGCCACACCTCTTGAATTCTGGGGGCGGCGGGGGCAGGCTGGTCTCCGGCGTTGGCCCGTTTTCAACGATGAACGCTGTCGCCATACCCATGATGATGTGGAACTCAAAGTGGCAGTGGAGGTACCACATCCCGGGGTTGTCGGTGACGAAGCGCACAGCGGCCCAGCCGGTCCTGGGCACCTGCACCGTGTTCCTCAGTTGTGGGTTGTGGTAGTTGAACTTCTTGGGGTCCGTCTTGGGGTTGTAGTTGCCGAGCCCTGTGGCGAGCACGAAGAAGTCGTAGCCATGGAGGTGCATGGGGTTGGAGTCGCTCTGCAGCAGCGCCGTGCTCTGGAAGATGATCTCCACCGAGGTGTTGTACCGGAACCTCCGTAGCTTGGTCGCCTTGAACGTCGGCTCGAGTGCCTTCTCCAGCGGCCCCGGCGGGATGAGGGAGCGGTCGGTGTAGTTGTACGGGTGCGGCGGATGGTCGGGGAGGTCCTCCGTGTAGAGGCCACTTGTCTGACCGTCGTAGTATCTCTCGAGGAGCGACGCATTAGTCGGGTGGCGGAAGGACACGTTGTTCATGGTGGCCACCACGATGGTCTTGGGACTCCGCCCACGCTCGCATGTCTTGTTGGTGCCGCGGCAGATGGAGCCGAGGCCGAGCGCGAAGAAGAGGCGCTCGTCGACGTGCATGGGAACACGGTGGCGGTCTGGGTGGGCGAGGCCGGTGAGGTTACTGTGGAAGTAGTAGGACGGCATGGTGTTGTGCTGGCTGGGCATGAGCGGCGTCGGCACCGGCAGCCCGTTGTTGTTGTGGGAGGATCCGGCGTAGCAGACGAGGCCGCGAGACACGAACCCCGGGATCTGTGGGTCAGGCTCCGGCGGCTGGTTTGCGAGCGCCACCATATGGTAGTGCGCAGGCGGGGCATCAGCGGCCATGAGCACGTCGATGGCCTCCCCTGGCGCGACGGTCACAATGTCCGTCTTGTATGGTGTCAGGTAGTACCCGTCGGCGCCCACTACCGTGAACGTGTGCCCAGCAACCTTGAAGTAGTACTCCGAGAAGAGCGCTGTGTTCACAATCCGCAGCAGGTATGTGTTTCCGCGCACCACGTCGAGGACGAAGCTCTCCTCCGGCTTGCCAGAGCAGTTGCTGAGGTCGCCGAGCTTACCGTTGATGGTCGCCGACAGTGGGTTGTCGTCGAAGTTACCATCATGCATCCTCCTGTCTAGCTCGACGAGGTCGAGCTCCCACCACTCGCCGATGATGATGGGCACGTCCTTGGCGGGCGTCGGGAACGGGTACCTCCCGCCCTTGGGGCGGATGATGAAGGCGCCAGCAACGGTGGCGCGGAGGCAGGTGACGTGGGCGTGCCACCACAGCGTGCCAACTTGGCCCGTGACGTTGAAGCGGTACACATGCTCGCCGCCAGGAGGGATGGGACATTCGGTGACGAAGCCGGCGCCATCGGACCAGCAGCTCCTCATCTGCCGGATGCCGTGCCAGTGGATGGTGAGCCCGTGAGGGAGACGGTTGACGACGTGGACGACAACCGTGTCGCCGTCGGTGATGTCGATGGTGGGGCCTGGGAGCTGCCCGTTCACCACGTAAATCTTGGTCGTGTTGCACAGGTGCGTCTGGTTCATCTCGTGCACCTGAACATCATCATTAATCAAATACGTAACTGATTGGTCAACAGGTAACTAACCAAGACGGTACCTTAAGCTGTGTGCTAAGAAAACTCGATAGCTAGTGACGGTTCATAGAAAACCATACACAAGCAAAACTAGTTTTCTTTTTGTTTTCATGATGCACATCCAGCCTAAGATTTTAGCCCATAGGCGCAAAGCTAGTTTATTATCTACACGACCTTTGAAAGCAAACCTTTTTAGAGCATTCCTTTGAAAGTAAATCTACCGAGAAGTGATCAAGAACATGACTTGATTAACCAGATAGATAGATAGATAGATAGATAGATAGATAGATAGATATTGTACTCACGACAAAGGTGTGTTCCACGACCGCCGCCTCACCGCCGGCCGCCACTGCCAGAGCCGCAAGGACCACGGCGCAGAACATGGTTGCCGCCATGGAGAGCTTCTCCATGCCTGCTTGCTGTGCAAACTCAGTGCTATATGCCACTCTCGATGGGTAGTTAGCTAGTTAATTCGCTGCTGAATGGAAGGATGGTTTGCCAAGCCTGTGCTGCGGCCTATTTATACACTCGATGGACAAGGCGTCGGAATCCTACGGCCGTTTGCAATCGTTGACTTGACCAGGCTAATCAAACCAAGCAACAGGAAACAGCATGTGTTGATATCATGGATCACGTACGCAAGCACAGTAGATCACTCTGCTACATTTCATGCAAAAGTAATAGGTAGGCCGGCTAGAGGCGAGGCTTCATGGAAACGCCGTGATGTGAAGGGAGATTACAGATTAGCATCATTGGCACGTAGAATACCTTTTGTTGTTGCGCCGGTAAGAGGCCAGCTAACCTTTCGCCTTTGATAATCCAGAGAGAATGACAAGTCAGTCACGGCTATGTAATTAAGCCAGAGCTTGGGCGACCAGACTTCCAAGCCGGCGTCACGAAAAAAAAGTGCAGTGCGCGCTGAGTTAACGCGGGAACAAAAGGCGTTCACCGGATCAAATCACGGACTCTATCCGTCTTCAAAAAGTTAATCTAAGTCAAATAGCGCAAAGTTTGGTCAAATTTGTAGAATAAACTACCAACAATGATACGAGCAAATACAAATCATATTTAGTTATGTATTCTTTGAGTTAATTGTGTATTTAGTGATTATAATTGTTAATTAAATCTATAAATTTGACTTAATTAGGTCATCTCCAACGGCAACCCATAAATTTTCTTCTGCATCTATCCGCGGACAGGGGGACCAGTCCGTGGACATGGATATGAGATGCCATCATCCAATCGTAGCAGCATGCATTTTAAATACATTTTCAACAAACCAGATGAAATTCATGCAAACATGGCCGGACTTCATATAAACATACCGGATTTCATACAAACTGGACGAAATTACTTACATTTTGGACATATTTTAACTAAAAAGCATAAAACTATGTGCACGTACAGTCGCATGCAGCTCCACTCCCACGTCACAAATACACTACACTAGTCTACGGCTGGCCACAATGGATCTTTTTGTCATCCCCATGTCCAGCAGCCCACTCACCGGACTGTCGGGAGCCCCGGAGGTATACTCTTCCCCCGATCTTCCCCATGTCCGGCTGCTCCGGTCATCGGAGTGGCAGAGGGAGTGCATCAGCCAAAGGGGATGGGGGCGCCTCCGCTTCCGTGGATCCCGGGCGGAGGTCGACGAGGGGTTGTGCAAGCCGGCGACGCGCCAGCAGTGGCCTTCCTGGGACTCATGCGGCGACGCCTCCCGTGTTGTACTTTCCCTTGATGTTGGCAGCCTCCCATGGATATGCGCTCTAAGTAACCTAGTTGGGTGAACATCGTCTCACAGTGTTTAAGTGTTCATGAAAGTTAGGCTTGGAGGATCTACAACCGGACCGTATACCTGTCCCAAACGCCCAAACAGGTTATATGGTCAGTGTCTGGACGGAAAAACGCCACCAAACTGGGTGTCCCATGTCCAGTCTAAACGTCTGGACTGACCATCACTTCCAATATCCAGTCCAAACCTGGGGCGTATATCGGACGCCAAGACGCGGGTGTCATGTCATTTCTGGCCCACCCGACCTTACATAAATTGGACACTACCTGCACTTCGAATGAAACCCTAGTTGCATTTCTATAACACCCTGTATGTAATTTACCATATTTGTACTCCAACTCTTGCCATTTTCAGCTCTAAGTTATGAGATTTGTGGTTGGGTTCTTGTCTTTGTTTTGCATTTTGTTCATGTCATGATTTTCATATCATGTCATCATGTGCATCGCATTTGCATACGTGTTCGTCTCATGCATCCGAGCATTTTTCCCGTTGTCCGTTTTGCAATCCGACACTCCTACGTCCTCCGGCGTCCCTTTTGTCTTTTTTCATGTGCGGGTGTTAAACCTTCTCAGAATAGACCGAGATTTGCCAAGCAGCCTTGGTACACCACCGGTAGACCGTCTGCTAAGTTTCGTGTAATTTGGAGTCCGTTTGATACTCCAACGGTTAACCGGGGAACCGTAAAGGCCTCGTGTGTGTTGCAGCCAAACACCCCTCCAAAGTGGCCCAATAACCCATCCAAAACCCCTCCATCCTCTCGGTCATTCGATCACGATCGTGTGGCCAAAAACCGCACCTCATTTGGACACTCCTAGCTCCCTCTACCTATATAAACACCCCCCTCCAAATTTTCGCGGATGAACCCTAACCTCCTCAGCGTCCGGACGCGTCCGCGCCGCGTCGGACACGTCCGCACTGCACCCGGGCCAAGCCCCGCCGCTGCCTGGATCGCCTTGGAGCCGCGCCGCCCCGCAGGTCCCCGCCGGCGCACCGAGCCGCCCGGCCGAGCAAGCACTACGCCGCCCGCTGACGACCCACGCCCTCGTTGCCGGCGCATGCACTCCGCCGCCCGCGCGCCGTTGTTCGTTCGCCGGCGCCGCCTTGCATTGGCCACCACCCGCCGATCTCCCCGCTCGTCGCCAGAGTCTTCAGGCGCCGCCTTGGTGTCCACGCCCTCGCCGGAGTCGCCGGAACACTCGCCGGAGCCAGATCCACCCTGCCTGGATGAGATCCACCCGGAGTCCAACCAAACGCCTCCCCTCGTCCAGATCCACTCCGTCCAGGAACCGCTCCATCCCGTTGACTTTCGCAAGGGTATATTTCCACTAAGTCCCCAGATCTGTGATATTTTCAAGCATTATTCATCATGCCATAAGTCCTCATCCGTAGATCCGTTTTGCATGCATCATATATCAAAATGTTCATCTGGATGTGCTATTCATTTTGTTCCTTTGTGCCATGCTTGTTTGGGTCCATCTTGATTCCCAAATTGTTGATGCAAGAGTGCTATAAAATGTTAGGTGCTGATTCTTATCAGAGTATGAGCATTTGTCATTTTTGCTACATTTGTTGTGTGCTGTATATGGGAATGAGCTCTACATGTGTTTTGGCCTATGCCATGACATCTTTACAGGGGTGTATGCCATGTATTTTTGTGATCAAGGTGGTGACTAGCACATGCATGAAAGTAGCTCTCGTAATATTGATGATTCCAGGGACTTCGAATTTCACTAAGTCATTTCCCTGCTGTTATTTTTATGCCATGTATTCATGTTGCTACAGAGAGATCCATGCTTCTTTTGAGTATGTTCAGTAAGGATGATTTGGACATATGGTTGTGCTCTATCCATCCATGCCACTGTTTGCATTTATGGAGTGCCCTAGAATGACTCAATCTTGCTCTACTTTTGCTATAAAATGTTCCTGGCAGATTGTTTACGTGTTAATCAATTTTGCCAAGGTTGTTGTAGTTGATCCATGCATGCTATGAGATTGTTCTTGCCATGTTTAGCTTCTTGAACATGTCTTCTTGTTGTATATATGCTTATCTTATCATGCAATGCCTTGTGTTGAGTGAATCGACCTCGCAAAGATGCCTTCATAATTCTGTTTATGCCATGCTCAGTTTTCTGCTAAGTCTGAATCTGTTAACGAAACTTGCTATGTTTACATGGGTGCCATCATATCTTCTGATCCTTTTTGGCTTATGGTCAGTAAGGAACTTTTGTTATATGCTTTGAGTAGATTCATGCCATGCCTTTTATTGCTATGTTTTGTTCCTGTAGCATCATGTTTACGTGCTCTAAACATTGCTTCCTGATGTTAAATCCTGACATGTTAGTATTTTCACTAAGTCTGTGATGCTGATATCTTTTGCACTTTTGCCATGCTTGTTTGAACCTGCTCTTGTGTGATTTAGCCGTAGCTCAGTGTTCATCTTTTGTCAAGCATCTTGATTAGATCACTACCATATGCTTTGTTGCTATGTTGGAGTGCAGTAGTTTAGTTTCTTGTTGCATTTTAGAAGGCATCATGCTGTTAATCGCAGAATTGTGTCATTATTGGTTTGCTTGCCATTTGCAAACCGTGCATCTGATTTCGGTGATCTTTATATCGATTTCGACCGAAATCAACTCATCTTTCCAGTGGAGCACTTGGTTTGCCAAGTTGGTGCCTTGTTCAATCTTTCCCTTCCGGAGCACGCATATGCATTGCATACCTCATCCCGCATGTCATGTAATGTTTTGCATCATGTTGCTTGCGCATTGCACCCTGATTGATTGTTGGTCTTTTGCTTGTGTTCTTGCTTTGGGTAGAGCCGGGAGACGATTACGTGACCGAGGAATCCGTTGAGTACGCTTATGAGGATCAAGCTTTCGTCTACTCTGGGATCTTTGCAGGCAAGATGACCATACCTCGAAATCACTTCTATCTTTGCTTGCTAGTTGCTCGTTCTATTGCTATACCGCGATACCTACCACTCGCAATATCATGCCTCTCATATTGCCATGTCAAGCCTCTAACCCACCTTGTCCTAGAAAACCGTTGTTTGGCTATGTTACTGCTTTGTTCAGCCCCTCTTATAGCGTTGCTAGTTGCAGGTGAAGATGGAGTTTGTTCCATGTTGGAACATGGATATCGTTTGGGATATCCTTATTATTATATCTTGTTTACATTAATGCATCTATACACTTGGTAAAGGGTGGAAGGCTCGGCCTTATGCCTGGTGTTTTGTTCCACTCTTCCGCCCTAGTTTCCGTCATACCAGTGTTATGTTCCTTGATTTTGCATTCCTTACGCGGTTGGGTTATAATGGGAACCCCTTGACAGTTCGCCTTGAATAAAACTCCTCTAGCAAGGCCCAATCTTGGTTTTACCATTTGCCACCTAAGCCTTTTTCCCTTGGGTTCTACAAACGCAAGGGTCATCTTTATTTAGACCCCCCCGGGCCAGTGCTCCTCTGAGTGTTGGTCCAAAACAGAGCCACTTGCAGCGCCACCTCGGGGAAACTTGAGGGTTGGTTTTAGTTGTATGTAGTGTTCATCCGGTGTGCCCTGAGAACGAGATATGTGCAGCTCCTATCGGGATTTCTCAGCACATCCGGGTGGCTTTGCTGGTCTTGTTTTACCATTGTCGAAATGTCTTGTAACCGAGATTCTGAGCATCATCGGGTCTTCCTGGGAGAAGGAATGTCCTTCGTTGACCGTGAGAGCTTGTGATGGGCTAAGTTGGGACACCCCTGCAGGGTTTTGAACTTTCGAAAGCCGTGCCCGTGGTTATGGGCAAATGGAAATTTATTAATATCCGGTTGTAGAAAACCTGACACTTAACTTAATTAAAATGAATCAACCGCGTGTGTAGTCGTGATGGTCTGTTCTCGCCGGAGTCCGGGAAGTGAACACGGTCTCGTGTTATGCTTAAATGTAAGTAGTTTCAGGATCACTTCTTGATCATGATAGCTTATCCACCGTGCTTTGCTTCTCTTCTCGCTCTCATTTGCGTAAGTTAGCCACCATATATGCTAGTGCTTGCTGCAGCTCCACCTCACTACCTTTTCCTACCCATAAGCTTAAATAGTTTTGATTGCGAGGGTGAGAGATTGCTGAGTCCCCGTGACTCACAGATACTTCCAAACAGTTGGAGGTGCCGATGATACCAGTGCAGGTGACACAACCGAGCTCAAGTGGGAGCCCGATAAAGATCGTGTTCGTTGTGTTGTTTCGTTTCTAGTTGATCTGTAGTGGAGCCCAGTCGGGACAGTCGGGGATCTAGCATTAGGGGTTGTCTTTCTTTATTTGTGTTGGGAATATAGCTATCAGTTATGACCCGCCCAGGAGGGGCCGGGTCAGTCCCAATGATGGGTCACAAAGGAAGCCTAATAAACATTCAAGGCGATAGTTTATTAAGGCTTATGGAAGGCCTAAAGCCCAGAGGCGACTTAAGGCTCAATATTGTAAACCGTCGTATGTAAACAAAGACTTGTAAGGAAAGGCATGTAAAAGAAGTCACCGAGCCGGACACGCTTTATGAGCCGGCCAGGACTCTGTAGGCCGCTAGGCGTCAACCCGTGTATATAAGGGGACGTCCCGGCGGCGGCTTAGCGCAAGAAACAAGAGATCGATAACCAAGCCGGCGGATTAGCCTCTTGATGATCGAAACCCCAGCAATTCCAACACAACTAGACGTAGGCTTTTACCTTCATCGTAAGGGGCCGAACTAGTATAAAACCTCTCGTGTAATTTGTCTCGATTAACCCCTTTAAGCTTCCTAGTTGCGATGGCCCTATGACTAAGTCCTTTTGCTAGGACATCTGCCGTGACAATTCCACGATAGTTGGCGCCCACTGTGGGGCTAGCGCATAGTGGATTTGAGTTCTTGAAGGGAAGCTTCGAAGGGCTCAAGGGATACGTTGTGGGTCGGATGACCAAGAGTCGTCGCGGCAAGCTCTACATCGTCGATGAAGGCTGGGGCCCCGAGGTCGGCTCAATTGAGTACGGGTACCGGGTCCCCTTCGGCGGGATTCATGTCTTCATCGGCTGGATCGGTGAATCAGGCCCTGAGCCGGACATCTGCACCAATATCATCGAGACGGCTCAGCGCGCGAGACCCGCCCGGGCCCGACCCGCCGTAAAACATGCTTTTGTGGGTTGCATCCATGGAGGTGAATACTCGGAAGGATCAGTGGATGGCGATGAGATGGCCATCTGTTCTGACGCTACGTCATCAACAGGCGAGACGGACTCGTTGTATCAGCTACAGGATGGGATGCTTGGGGGCTGTTCCGATGGCAGCAGTATTCCGAACCCCTTTGAGCCCCCGAATCGAGTTGGAGTCTTCATGGCACCTACCCAGCCCAGGCAGAACTCCACGACTGCGGCAGCGACGACCATCGGGTCGGTAGCGGCCGGGTCAGGAGACCCAGTGCGCTCCCCGGCTCAGATATCAATGGACCTCACGGATAAGCTGACGTCCATGTTGACTGCCGTGGTGGAACCAACGGATAAAGTTCAGCATGATGCGGAGGTGGCACGGGTGCACGAAGAGATGGCACATGCCAAGGAAGACTTAGCAGCTGAAGAGGGCAGGATGGCCGCGGAGCGGGCGGCTTTGGACGCTCGTGCTCAGCAGCTTCAAGCGGAGACTTTCCGGCTCTCGGTGGATCTGAATGCGTCAAACGAGGTCATGAGGATAAGGAATCAGAAAACTCAATCACGTGTACCTCTGACGCTCGATCCTAGGAACCTTTTCCATACACCTGGGGCCGGTCCAAGTAACCCGCTAGAAGCAAATCAGATCATGACACCCGGAGCACCGGTTCAGCCGCGGGCCATGGAACCACCTCGCATGTATACCGCTCCGCCTCATTATGCGCTAACACCACCAGGTCACTTCTCCAATCCTTTGGAAAACCTCATCGCCGCCTCGGCTCGTTTGGCGGCTCTCCCAATGGAAGGCGACTCTCCAACAGCCGTCGAAACATGAAGGGTGAGAGAGCTTCTTCAGATGGCTCTGGCACAGCAGGATGCGTACTTTTAGAGTCAAGACATAATCCATTCAACCCCTCGCCCGAGCCGGAGCCCAAGCTATAACAGGCATATGGACTCAGCTGATATGTCAAGCAACGCTTAACGCCGCAACCAACCGCGTAGACATGAGCCGATGCAGCCAGGAGCCCTTAACTTAGTGGATCGGGAGAGGATCTGACAAGAGACTGAGCGGGCGGTTCAACTGGCAGCTGAGCAGGCAGCTCATCAAACTTTTTCGACTTATCCAGCAACCTCTGTTGAGGCAGGAGTAACCACAAGGACCGTGGGTGTTCCTTGCTTGGTGCCGACTATACGTAATGAGCGCTTACCTAATACTTCAAGGGGCCTCGTAAAGTGCCTAACTACACAGCCGATTTGCAGCCTGGGGCATGGATTGAGAGTTACGAGATGACAATGGAGCTATTAGAGGTCAGTGACGCAGCAATGGCTAAGTACTTCACCATGATGTTGGATGGAACGGCTCGCACTTGGTTGAAAGGGTTACCGCCCAATTCCATCAGCTCATGGGCGGAGTTGAAGGCCCGGTTCATTCAGAACTTCAAAGACACATGAAAGCAACCTATGTCAATCATGGACCTGACTAATTATAAGAAAGAGGAAGGGGAGTCCACAACCCATTGGGTGCGCCGGGTCAAGGAGATAATACATTCAACTGATAAGATGGATGCTGGTTCAGCAGTCTTATTGTTGGAGAAAAAATGATGCTTTGAACCTCTGAAGCAGAAGCTCGGGCGGCTTAAGCATGACTGCACTGACACGGGCCAGTTGATGGCAGCTCTGGTCAAGTATGCTGATTCTGACGAGGAGAAAACAGGGAAGGGAAAGAAGAACGGCAAGGGCAAGGGTCACTAGCACAACCCGGCAAATCAAGGAGGTAATAAACATAAGGCTGACGAATTTGTGGCTAACACCAATACACAGGGCAACAATCAACGGCGCAAGGGTAGGCAACCCCCTCGGTCAGGCGGGTCAGGTCCCACCCTCGAGAAACTATTGAATGAACCTTGCCCAAGACACGGCACCCGGGAGAAGCCAGCAACCCATCTGTGGAAGGATTGTACGATCATGAAGGCATTTAAAAATTCAAACGCGTTTGATGAAGGTCACGGGCCTGGCAGCGGTTCAGGCGGTGGCAGCTTTCATGGCCCAGGCGCCGGATCAGGTGGAGGCAGTTTTGACGGTCAAGGCCATACAGGTAACCAGGGAAGTTACAATCAACAACCCGGCCAAGGCAATCACCAGCAACAGTCCGAATATCAGAGCAACCAAAACAGTTGAATAGTGGGCAATACCATGTATTTACCACTAGTTTATGCAAGAGGGACCAGAAGCTTCATAAGAGGGCGGTCAATGCTGTTGAACCGGCGATACCGCGTTATTTGAGGTGGTCTGAACAACCTATTATGCGGAGCAGAGAAGATCATCCTCCCCGAGTTGACAATCCGGGTCACTTAGCCTTGGTAGTAGCACCTCGGGTTGGTGGATATAAATTCACTAAAGTGCTCATGGATGGAGGTAGTAGCATCAACATCCTCTACTATGAAACGTTCCGTCGGATGGGGTTGACTGATAAGAGTCTTAAGCAATCCAACACTGTTTTCACGGTGTTGTACCTGGCAAATCGGCATACCAAGTTGGTAAGATTGAGCTGGAAGTAGCCTTTGGGGATGAATATGATTCCAGGGCAGAGAAGTTAACTTTTGTGGTGGTTAAAATCAAAAGCCCATATCATGCTCTGTTTGGACGGCCGGCTTACGCCAAGTTCATGGCTCGGCCGTGTTATGTATATCTACAGCTCAAGATGTCGGGTTATAAGGGCACCATTACAGTGCATGGAAGCCGGAAAATAGCCCTCGAGTGTGAAGAAGGAGATGCTGCGTATGCTGAGTCTGTTTGTGCAACAGAGGAGTTAAAGTTTTATAAAGATAATGTTGACCCGGCAGACTGTTGGAAATATGCCCTAGAGGCAATAATAAATTAGTTATTATTATATTTCCTTGTTCATGATAATCGTTTATTATCCATGCTAGAATAGTATTGATAGGAAACTCAGATACATGTGTGGATACATAGACAACACCATGTCCCTAGTAAGCCTCTAGTTGACTAGCTCGTTGATCAATAGATGGTTACGGTTTCCTGACCATGGACATTGGATGTCATTGATAACGGGATCACATCATTAGGAGAATGATGTGATGGACAAGACCCAATCCTAAGCATAGCACTAGATCGTGTAGTTCGTATGCTAAAGCTTTGCTAATGTCAAGTATCATTTCCTCAGACCATGAGATTGTGCAACTCCCGGATACCGTAGGAATGCTTTGGGTGTACCAAACGTCACGACGTAACTGGGTGACTATAAAGGTGCACTACAGGTATCTCTGAAAGTGTCTGTTGGGTTGGCACGAATCGAGACTGGGATTTGTCACTCCATGTAAACGGAGAGGTATCTCTGGGCCCACTCGGTAGGACATCATCATAATGTGCACAATGTGACCAAGGAGTTGATCACGGGATGATGTGTTACGGAACGAGTAAAGAGACTTGCCGGTAACGAGATTGAACAAGGTATCGGTATACCGACGATCGAATCTCGGGCAAGTATCGTACCGATAGACAAAGGGAATTGTCTACGGGATTGATTAAGTCCTTGACATCGTGGTTCATCCGATGAGATCATCGTGGAACATGTGGGAGCCAACATGGGTATCCAGATCCCGCTGTCGGTTATTGACCGGAGAACGTCTCGGTCATGTCTGCATGTCTCCCGAACCCGTAGGGTCTACACACTTAAGGTTTGATGACGCTAGGGTTATAAAGGAAGTTAGTATGTGGTTACCGAATGTTGTTCGGAGTCCCGGATGAGATCCCGGACGTCACGAGGAGTTCCGGAATGGTCCGGAGGTAAAGATTTATATATGGGAAGTCCTGTTTTGGTCACCGGAAATGTTTCGGGGTTTATCGGTAATGTACCGGGACCACCGGGAGGGTCCCGGGGGTCCACCAAGTGGGGCCACCAGCCCCAGAAGGTTGCGTGGGCCAAGAGTGGTGAGGGACCAGCCCCTATGTGGGCTGGTGCGCCTCCCACATAGGCCCAAGGCGCCTAAGAGGTGGAGAGAGGGGAAACCCTAGGCTTAGATGGGCCTAAGGCCCACCCTAAGGGGCGCCCCCTTCTCCCCTCCCCTCTTGGCCGCCGCCCCCCCTAAGGGAAACCCTAGGGTGCAGCCCTCCTCCCTCTCCCCTATATATATGAGGCCTAGGGGCTGCACATGACACACGATTTGATCTCACCTCTTGGTGCAGCCCTCTTTCTCTATTCCTCCTCTTCTGCGGTGCTTGGCGAAGCCCTGCAGGATTGCCACGCTCCTCCATCATCACCACGCCATTGTGCTGCTGCTGGATGGAGTCTTCCTCAACCTCTCCCTCTCTCCTTGCTGGACCAAGGCGTGGGAGACGTCACCGGGCTATACGTGTGTTGAACGCGGAGGTGCCGTCCGTTCGGCACTTGATCATCGGTGATTTGAATCACGACGAGTACGACTCCATCAACCCCGTTCTCTTGAACGCTTCCGCTTAGCGATCTACAAGGGTATGTAGATGCACTCTCCTTCCCCTCGTTGCTAGTCACTCCATAGATTGATCTTGGTGATGCGTAGAAAATTTTGAATTTCTGCTACGTTCCCCAACAGTGGCATCATGAGCTAGGTCTATTGCGTAGATTCTATGCACGAGTAGAACACAAAGTAGTTGTGGGCGTTGATTTTGTTCAATATGCTTGCCGTTACTAGTCTTATCTTGATTCAGCGGCATCGTGGGATGAAGCGGCCCAGACCGACCTTACACGTACTCTTACGTGAGACTGGTTCCACCGACTGACATGCACTAGTTGCATAAGGTGGCTAGCGGGTGTCTGTCTCTCCCACTTTAGTCGGATCGGATTCGATGAAAAGGGTCCTTATGAAGGGTAAATAGCAATTGGCATATCACGTTGTGGTCTTTGCGTAGGTAAGAAACGTTCTTGCCAGTAACCCATAGCAGCCACGTAAAACATGCAAACAACAATTAGAGGACGTCTAACTTGTTTTTGCAGGGTATGCCATGTGATGTGATATGGCCAAAGGATGTGATGAATGATATATGTGATGTATGAGATTGATCATGTTCTTGTAAAAGGAATCACGACTTGCATGTCGATGAATATGACAACCGGCAGGAGCCATAGGAGTTGTCTTTATTTATTTATTACCTGCGTGTCAACATAAACGTCATGTAATTACTTTAATTTATTGCTAACCGTTAGCTGTAGTAGTAGAAGTGATAGATGACGTGACAACTTCAAGAAGACACGATGATGGAGATCATGGTGTCATGCCGGTGACGATGATGATCACGGAGCCCCGAAGATGGAGATCAAAAGGAGCAAAGTGATATTGGCCATATCATGTCACTATTTGATTGCATGTGATGTTTATCATGTTTATACATCTTATTTGCTTAGAACGACGGTAGTAAATAAGATGATCCCTCACAACAATTTCAAGAAGTGTTCTCCCCTAACTGTGCACCGTTGCTAAAGTTCGTCGTTTCGAAGCACCACGTGATGATCGGGTGTGATAGTGAAGGAAATATGCCCTAGAGGCAATAATAAAGTTATTATTTATTTCCTTATATCATGATAAGAGTTTATTATTCATGCTAGAATTGTATTAACCGGAAACATAATACATGTGTGAATACATAGACCAACAGAGTGTCACTTGTATGCCTCTACTTGACTAGCTCGTTAATCAAAGATGGTTATGTTTCCTAACCATGAACAAAGAGTTGTTATTTGATTAACGAGGTCACATCATTAGTAGAATGATCTGATTGACATGACCCAATCCATTAGCTTAGCACCCGATCGTTTAGTATGTTGCTATTGCTTTCTTCATGACTTATACATGTTCCTATAACGATGAGATTATGCAACTCCCGTTTACCGGAGGAACACTTTGGGTACTATCAAACGTCACAACATAACTGGGTGATTATAAAGGAGTACTACAGGTGTCTCCAATGGCAAATGTTGGGTTGGCGTATTTCGAGATTAGGGTTTGTCACTCCGATTGTCGGAGAGGTATCTCTGGGCCCTCTCGGTAATGCACATCACATAAGCCTTGCAAGCACAGCAACTAATATGTTAGTTGTGAGATGATGTATTACGAAACGAGTAAAGAGACTTGCCAGCAACGAGATTGAACTAGGTATTGGATACCGACGATCGAATCTCGGGCAAGTAACATCCCGATGACAAAGGGAACAACGTATGTTGTTATGCGGTCTGACCGATAAAGATCTTCGTAGAATATGTAGGAGCCAATATGGGCATCCAGGTCCCGCTATTAGTTATTGACCGGAAGCGTGTCTCGGTCATGTCTACATTGTTCTCGAACCGTAGGGTTCGCACGCTTAACGTTACGATGACAGTTATTATGAGTTTATGCATTTTGATGTACCGAAGGTTGTTCGGAGTCCCGGATGAGATCAAGGACATGACGAGGAGTCTCGAAATGGTCGAGACGTAAAGATTGATATATTGGAAGCCTATGTTTGGACATAGGAAGTGTTCCGGGTGAAATCGGGATTTTACCGGAATACCAGGAGGGTTACCGGAACCCCCCGGGAGACTAATGGGCCTATTGGGCCTTAGTGGAAAAGAGAGAAGAGGCAGCCCACAGCCTAGCCGGCGCCCCCCCTTTCCCAAGTCCTAGTAGGACTAGGAAAGGTGGGCCGGCCCCCTCTCTCTCCTTTTCCCCCCGGGAGTCCTAATAGGATTAGGATTGGGGGGAGGAGTCCTACTCCCGGTGGGAGTAGGACTCCCCTGCGCCTCCTCTCCCTGGCCGGCCGGCTCCCCCTCCTCCAACCTTTATATACGGGGGCAGGGGGCACCCCAAGACACACAAGTTGATCCTTGAGATCGTTCCTTAGCCGTGTGCAGTGCCCCTTG
Source organism: Triticum monococcum (assembly GCA_034509565.1). NCBI lineage: Eukaryota > Viridiplantae > Streptophyta > Magnoliopsida > Poales > Poaceae > Triticum > Triticum monococcum. The sequence goes on along the minus strand of CM067843.1, from coordinate 748,947,467 downwards.
CCACCATATTCCACCTCGATCATACCGTTGTAGTGCTTAGGCGAAGCCCTGCGTCGGTAGTACATCAAGATCGTCACCAAGCCGTCGTGCTGACGGAACTCTTCCTCGACGCTTTGCTGGATCGGAGCCCGAGGATCGTCATCGAGCTGAACGTGTGCTAAGAACTCGGAGGTGCCGGAGTAACGGTGCTAGGATCGGTCGGATCGGGAAGAAGACGTACGACTACTTCCTCTACGTTGTGTGATCGCTTCCGCAGTCGGTCTGCGTTGGTACGTAGACAACACTCTCCCCTCTCGTTGCTGTGCATCACCATGATCTTGCGTGTGCATAGGAAAATTTTCGAAATTACTGCGTTCCCCAACAGATAGATCCTTACGTTCACATACAATGGGTGTAAGACAGTTTTACACATGCAAAACACTTAGGGTTAACTTGACGAGCCTAGCATGTGTATAGACATGGCCTCGGAACACAGAAGACCGAAAGGTCGAGCATGAGTCGTATAGAAGATACGATCAACATGAAGATGTTCACCGACGTTGACTAGTCCGTCTCACGTGATGATCGGACACGGCCTAGTTGACTCGGATCATGTAATCACTTAGATGGCTAGAGGGATGTCTATCTGAGTGGGAGTTCATAAGATGAACTTAATTATCCTGAACATAGTCAAAAGGATTTTGCAAATTATGTCGTAGCTCACGCTATAGTTCTACTGTTTAGATATGTTCCTAGAGAAAATTTAGTTGAAAGTTGATAGTAGCAATTATGCGGACTAGGTCCGTAAACTGAGGATTGTCCTCATTGCTTCATAGAAGGCTTATGTCCTTAATGCACCGCTCAGTGTGCTGATCCTCGAACGTTGTCTGTGGATGTTGCGAACATCTGACATACACATTTTGATAACTATGTGATAGTTCAGTTAAACGGTGTTGAGTTGAGGCACCGAAGACGTTTTGAAACGTCGCGAAACATATGAGATGTTTCGAGGGCTGAAATTGGGATTTTAGGCTCGTGCCCACGTCAAGAGGTATAAGACCTCCGACGATTTTCTTAGCCCACAAACTAAAGGAGAAAAGCTCAATTGTTGAGCTTGTGCTCAGATTGTCCGAGTACAACAATCATTTGAATCGAGTGGGAGTTTATCTTCCAAATGAGATAGTGATGTTTCTCCGAAGTCATTACCACCAAGCAGCTAGAGCTTCGTGATGAACTATAATATATCAGGGACATATATGATGATCCTTGAGATATTCGCGATGTTTGACACCACAAAAGTAGAAATCAAGAAGGAGCATCAATTGTTGATGGTTGGTGAAACCACTAGTTTCAAGAAGGGCAAGGGCAAGAAGGGATACTTCATGAAACGGCAAATCAGCTGCTGCTCTAGTGAAGAAACCCAAGGTTAAACCCAAACCCGAGACTAAGTGCTTCTGTAATAAGAGAAACAGCCACTGGAGCAGAATTACCCTAGATACTTGGTAGATGAGAAGGCTGGCAAGGTCGATAGAAGTATATTGGATATACATTGTGTTGATGTGTACTTTACTAGTACTCCTAGTTGCACCAGGGTATTAGATACCGGTTCGGTTGCTAAGTGTTAGTAACTCGAAATAAAAGCTACGGAACAAATGGAGACTAGCTAAAGGTGAGATGACTTGGAAGTGTTTCCAAGCTTGATGTGATCAAGTATCGCACGCTCCCTCTACCATCGAGATTGGTGATTGCGTTGAGCATAGACATGATTGGATTATGTCCATCACAATACGGTTATTCATTTAAGGAGAATAATGGTTACTCTGTTTATAATGCCTTCGATGGTATTACACCTAAAATGAATGGTTTATTGAATCTCGATCTTAGTGATACACATGTTCATGCCAAAAGATAGTAATGATAGTACCACCTACTTGTGGCACTGCCACATAAGTCATATCGGTATAAAACGCATGAAGAAACTCCATGCAGATGGATCATTTGGACTCACTTGATTTTGAATCACTTGAGACATGCAAACCATACCACATGGGCAAGATGACTGAAAGCCTCGGTTTCAGTAAAATGGAACTAGAAAGCAACTTGCTGGAAGTAATACATTTTGATGTGTGCAGTCCAATGAGTGCTGAGGCGTGTAGTGGATATCGTTATGGTTTTACTTCACAGATGATTTGAGTAGATATTGAGAATATTTACTTGATGAATCACGAGTCTGAATTGTTGAAAAGTTCAAGTAATTTCAGGGTGAAGTTGAAAGATCGTCGTGACAAGAGGATAAAATATCTATGATATGATCATAGAGATGAATATCTGAATTACGAGTTTGGCACAGAATTAAGACATTGTGGAAATTGTTTCACAACCGATACAGCCTGGAACACCATAGTGCGATGGTGTGTCCGAACATCATAACTGCACCCTATTGGATATGATGCATACCATGATGTCTCTTATCGAATTACCGCAATAGTTTATGGGTTAGGCATTGGAGACAACCACATTTACTTTATATAGGGCACCACGTAATTCCGATGAGATGACACCGTATGAACTATGGTTTAGAGAAACCTAAGCTGTCATTTCTTAAAAGGTTTGGGGCTGCGACGCTTATGTGAAAAGTTTCAGGCTGATAAGCTTGAACCCAAAGCGGATAAATGCATCTTCATAGGACACCCAAAACAGTTGGGTATACCTCCTGTCTCAGATCCGAAAGCAATAAGGGATTGTTTCTAGAATCGGGTCCTTTCTCGAGGAAAAATTTCTCTCAAAAGAATTGAGTGGGAGGATGGTGGAGACTTGATGAGGTTATTGAACCGTCATTTCAACTAGTGTGTAGCAGGGCACAGGAAGTTGTTCATGTGGCATCTACACCAATTGAAGTGGAAGCTTATGATATTGATCACGAGACTTCGGATCATGTCACTCCCAAACCTCGTAGGATGACAAGGATGCATACTACTTCTGAGTGGTACGTAATCCTATCTTGGAAGTCATGTTGCTAGACAACAATGAACCTACGAGCTATGGAGAAGCGTTGGTGGGCCCGGATTCCGATAAATGGCTCGAGGCCATAAAATCCGAGGTAGGATCCATGTATGAAAACAAAGTGTAGACTTTGGAAGAACTACTTGATGGCCGTAAGGCTGTTGAGTACAGATGGATTTTAAAAGGAAGACAGACAATGATGGTGTGTATCACCATTAAGAAAGCTCAACTTGTCGTTAAGATGTTTTCCGACAAGTTCAAGGAGTTGACTACGGTGAGACTTTCTCACTCATAGCGATGCTGAGAGTCTGTTGGAATTATATTAGTGATTACTACATTATTTATGAAATCTTGCAGATAGGATGTCAAAACATTGTTTCCTCGACGATTTTCTTGAGGAAAGGTTGTATGTGATACAACCGGAAGGTTTTGTCAATCCTGAAAGATGCTAATAAGTATGCAAAGCTCCAGCAATCCTTCTAAGGACTGGAGTAAGCATCTCGGGGTTGGAATGTATGCTTTGATGAGATGATCAAAGATTTGGGTGTATACAAAGTTTATGAGAAACTTGTATTTCCAAAGAAGTGAGTGGGAGCACTATAGAATTTCTGATGAATATATGTTGTTGACATATTGTTGATCAGAAATGACGTAGAATTTCTGTAAAGCATATAGGGTTATTTGGAAAGTGTTTTTCAATGGAAAGCCTGGATTAAGCTACTTGAACATTGAGCATCAAGATCTATAAAGGATAGATCAAAACGCTTAATGGTACTTTCAAATGAGCACATACCTTGACATGATCTTGAAGGTGTTCAAGATGGATCAGTCAAAGAAGAAGTTCTTGCCTGAGTTGTAAGGTATGAAGTTAAGACTTAAAGCTCGACCACGGCAGAATAGAGAGAAAGGACTAAGGTCGTCCCCTATGCTTAAGACATAGGCTCTACAGTATGCTATGCTGTGTACCACACCTGAAGTGTGCCTTGCCATGAGTCAGTCAAGGGGTACAAGAGTGATCCAAGAATGGATCATAGGACAGCGGTCAAAGTTATCCTTAGTAACTAGTGGACTAAGGATTTTTCTCGATTATGGAGGTGGTAAAAGAGTTCGTCGTAAAGGGTTATGCCGATGCAAACTTTGACACTAATCCAGATTATACTGAGTAGTAAACTGGATTCGTATAGTAGAACAGTTATTTGGAAGAGCTCCAAATAGAGCGTGGTAGCTGCATCTAGGAGATGATATAGAGATTTGTAAAACACACACGGATCTGAAAGGTTCAGACCCGTTGACTAAAACCTCTCTCACAAGCAACATGATCAAACCCAGAACTCATTGAGTGCTAATCACATAGTGATGTGAACTAGACTCTAGTAAACTTTTTGGATGTTGGTTACATGGCGATGTGACCTGTGAGTGTTAATCACATGGTGATGTGAACTAGATTATTGACTCTAGTGCAAGTGGGAGACTGTTGGAAATATGCCCTAGAGGCAATAATAAATTAGTTATTATTATATTTCCTTGTTCATGATAATCGTTTATTATCCATGCTAGAATTGTATTGATAGGAAACTCAGATACATGTGTGGTACATAGACAACACCATGTCCCTAGTAAGCCTCTAGTTGACTAGCTCGTTGATCAATAGATGGTTACGGTTTCCTGACCATGGACATTGGATGTCGTTGATAACGGGATCACATCATTAGGAGAATGATGTGATGGACAAGACCCAATCCTAAGCATAGCACTAGATCGTGTAGTTCGTATGCTAAAGCTTTGCTAATGTCAAGTATCATTTCCTTAGACCATGAGATTGTGCAACTCCCTGATACCGTAGGAATGCCTTGGGTGTACCAAACGTCACAACGTAACTGGGTGACTATAAAGGTGCACTACAGGTATCTCTGAAAGTGTCTGTTGGGTTGGCACGAATCGAGACTGGGATTTGTCACTCCGTGTAAACGGAGAGGTATCTCTGGGCCCACTCGGTAGGACATCATCATAATGTGCACAATGTGACCAAGGAGTTGATCACGGGATGATGTGTTACAGAACGAGTAAAGAGACTTGCCGGTAACGAGATTGAACAAGGTATCGGTATACCGACGATCGAATCTCGGGCAAGTATCGTACCGATAGACAAAGGGAATTGTATACGGGATTGATTAAGTCCTTGACATCGTGGTTCATCCGATGAGATCATCGTGGAACATGTGGGAGCCAACATGGGTATCCAGATCCCGCTGTCGGTTATTAACCGGAGAACGTCTCGGTCATGTCTGCATGTCTCCCGAACCCGTAGGGTCTACACACTTAAGGTTTGATGACGCTAGGGTTATAAAGGAAGTTAGTATGTGGTTACCGAATGTTGTTCGGAGTCCCGGATGAGATCCCGGACGTCACGAGGAGTTCCAGAATGGTCCGGAGGTAAAGATTTATATACGGGAAGTCCTGTTTTGGTCACCGGAAATGTTTCGGGGTTTATCGGTAATGTACCGGGACCACCGGGAGGGTCCCGGGGGTCCACCAAGTGGGGCCACCAGCCCCAAAAGGTTGCGTGGGCCAAGAGTGGTGAGGGACCAGCCCCTATGTGGGCTGGTGCGCCTCCCACATAGGCCCAAGGCGCCTAAGAGGTGGAGAGAGGGGAAACCCTAGGCTTAGATGGGCCTAAGGCCCACCCTAAGGGGCGCCCCCTTCTCCCCTCCCCTCTTGGCCGCCGCCCCCCTAAGGGAAACCCTAGGGCGCAGCCCTCCTCCCTCTCCCCTATATATATGAGGCCTAGGGGCTGCACATGACACACGATTTGATCTCACCTCTTGGTGCAGCCCTCTTTCTCTATTCCTCCTCTTCTGCGGTGCTTGGCGAAGCCCTGCAGGATTGCCATGCTCCTCCATCATCACCACGCCGTTGTGCTACTGCTGGATGGAGTCTTCCTCAACCTCTCCCTCTCTCCTTGCTGGACCAAGGCGTGGGAGACATCACCGGGCTGTACGTGTATTGAACGCGGAGGTGCCGTCCGTTCGGCACTTGATCATCGGTGATTTGAATCACGACGAGTACGACTCCATCAACCCCGTTCTCTTGAACGCTTCCGCTTAGCGATCTACAAGGGTATGTAGATGCACTCTCCTTCCCCTCGTTGCTAGTCACTCCATAGATTGATCTTGGTGATGCGTAGAAAATTTTGAATTTCTGCTACGTTCCCCAACACAGACATGCCGTTGTTAAAGAAGCCAACAACGGAGCATGAGCCGGTGTTGAAATTCAAATCAGCTGATGACACCAAGGCGGTTGACATTGTGCCCGCGACTCATCCAAGCAGTTCATCATCAGTGCCAGCTTGGATCCAAAATAGGAAAGCGCGCTCATCGAGTTCATCCGTGAGAACCGGGACATCTTTGCATGGAAACCTTTTGATATGCTGGGTGTCCCGAGAGAACTTGCTGAGCACATTATCAATATTGATCCGACGTTTAAACCGGTCAGACAGTTCCTCCGGCGGTTTAACAAGGAAAGGTGCAAGGCCATTGGAGAAGAGCTGTCCCAGCTCTTGGCAGCCGGGTTCATTGTGGAAGTTTTTCACCCAGAGTGGTTGGCCAACCCGGTGCTTGTACTCAAGAAGAACGACACCTGGCGTATGTGTGTGGATTACACCGATTTAAACAAAGCTTGTCTAGCTGACCCTTTTGCTCTCCCTCGTATTGATCAGATCATTGATGCTACGGTGGGTTGCGCACATTTGAGTTTTCTGGATGCTTATTCAGGTTATCATCAGATCAAAATGGCAGTTAAGGACCAGGAAAAGACATCCTTCATCACTCCATTTGGAGCCTTCTACTATGTGTCTATGCCTTTTGGGCTTAAGAGTGCCCAGGCGACTTATCAACGGTGTATGCAGAATTGCCTTCACGATCAGATTGGGCGCAATGTTCATGCTTATGTGGATGATATAGTGGTGAAGTCTAGAAAAGAGGAAACCTTAGTAATAGATCTGAAGGAGACCTTTGATAACCTCCGGGTCTACAAGATGATGCTTAACCCGGCTAAGTGTGTTTTTGGAGTCCTTGCTGGCAAACTCTTGGGTTTTTGGTATCTAATAGAGGTATTAAAGCTAACCGGGAGAAAATTAAGGCGACCACCTCCCTGGCCAAACCGGTGTGCATCAATGACGTTCAACACGGCTGGCGGGTCGCGTCGCTACTTTGAGCCGATTCATAAGCCGGTTAGTGGAGAAGGCGATGCCTTTGTATCAGATGATGAAAAAGAGGATGATTCATTTGGAGCGACGCTGCAAACTCTGCCTTTGACGATCTGAAGAAACAACTTGCTGAGCCGCCGGTTCTTGCTGCTCTGGTTGAGAAAGAGTCGCTATTATTATATGTAGCCACTAACTCACAAGCTGTTAGTGTGGCGATTGTGGTGGAACGCAAGGAGGCTGGCAAGGAACATCTGGTCCAACGACCGGTTTACTACGCCAGTGAGGTGTTGATTGAGTCTAGACAAAGATATCCACATTGGCAGAAACTCATATATGGGGTGTGTTGGGGAACGTAGTAATTTCAAAAAAATTCCTACGCACACGCAAGATCATGGTGATGCATAGCAACGAGAGGGGAGAGTGTTGTCTACGTACCCTCGTAGACCGACAGCGGAAGCGTTATGACCACACAGTTGATGTAGTCGTACGTCTTCATGGCCCGACCGATCAAGCACCGAAACTACGGCACCTCCGAGTTCTAGCACACGTTCAGCTCGATGATGATCCCTAGACTCCGATCCAGCAAAGTGTCGGGGAAGAGTTCCGTCAGCACGACGGCGTGGTGATGATCTTGATGTTCTACCATCGCAGGGCTTCGCCTAAGCACCGCTACAATATTATCAAGGAGTATGGTGGAGGGGGCACCGCACACGGCTAAGAGAACGATCACGAAGATCAACTTGTGTGTCTAGAGGTGCCCCCTGCCCCCGTATATAAAGGAGCAAGGGGGAGGCCAGCCGGCCCTTGTGGGCGCGCCAAGGAGGAGGAGTCCTCCTCCTAGTAGGAGTAGGACCAGAGGGGGAGGGTGTTGGGGAACATAGTAATTTCAAAAAATTTCCTACGCACACGCAAGATCATGGTGATGCATAGCAACGAGAGGGGAGAGTGTTGTCTATGTATCCTCGTAGACCAGAAGCGGAAGCGTTATGACAACGCGGTTGATGTAGTCGTACGTCTTCACGGCCCGACCAATCAAGCACCGAAACTACGGCACCTCCGAGTTCTAGCACACGTTCAGCTCGATGACGATCCCCGGACTCTGATCCAGCAAAGTGTCGAGGAAGAGTTCCATTAGCACGACGACGTGGTAACGATCTTGATGTTCTACTGTCGCAGGGCTTCCCCTAAGCACCGCTACAATATTATCGAGGAGTATGGTGGAGGGGGGCACCGCACACGGCTAAGAAAACGATCACGACGATCAACTTGTGTGTCTAAAGGTGTCCCCCTGCCCCCGTATATAAAGGAGCAATGGGAGGGTGCGGCCGGCCCTAGGAGGAGGCGCGCAGGAGGAGTCCTACTCCTACCGGGAGTAGGACTCCCCCCTTTCCCTAGTTGGATTAGGACTTGGTGTGGAAGGAGGAGAGGGGGAAAGGAAAGGGGGGGCGCCCCCCCTCCTTGTCCAATTCGGACATGGGGGGGAGGGGCGCGCGGCAGCCCCTAGGCCTCCTCTCCTCTTCCTCCACTAGGCTCATTAAGGCCCATTAGGTTACCGGGGGGTTCCGGTAACCTCCTGGTACTCCGGTAAAATGCCGATTTCACCCGGAACACTTCCGATGTCCAAAAATAGGCTTCCAATATATCAATCTTCATGTCTCGACCAGTTCGAGACTCCTCGTCATGTCCGTGATCACATCCGGGACTCTGAACAAACTTCGGTACATCAAAATATATAAACTCATAATGAAACTGTCATCGTAACTTGAAGTGTGCGGACCCTACGGGTTTGAGAACAATGTAGACATGACCGAGACACGTCTCCGGTCAATAACTAATAGCGGAACCTGGATGCTCATATTGGCTCCTACATGTTCTACGAAGATCTTTTATCGGTCAGATCGCATAACAACATACGTTGTTCCCTTTGTCATCGGTATGTTACTTGCTCGAGATTCGATCGTCGGTATCTTAATACCTAGTTCAATCTCGTTGCTGGCAAGTCTCTTTACTCGTTCCGTAATACATCATCTCACAACTAACTCATTAGTTGCAATGCTTGCAAGGCTTATGTGATGTGCATTACCAAGAGGGCCCAGAGATACCTCTCCGACAATCGGAGTTACAAATCCTAATCTCGAAATACGCCAACCCAACATGTACCTTTGGATACACCTGTAGAGCTCCTTTATAATCACCCAGTTACGTTGTGACATTTGGTAGCACACAAAGTGTTCCTCTGGAAAACGGGAGTTGCATAATCTCATAGTCATAGGAACATGTATAAGTCATGAAGAAAGCAATAGCAACATACTAAACGATCGGGTGCTAAGCTAATGGAATGGGTCATGTCAATCACATCATTCTCCTAATGATGTGATCCCGTTAATCAAATGACAACACATGTCCATGGTTAGGAAACAAAACCATCTTCGATTAACAAGCTAGTCAAGTAGAGGCATACTAGTGACGTTTAGTTTGTCTATGTATTCACACAAGTATTATGTTTCCGGTTAATACAATTCTAGCATGAATAATAAACATTTATCATTATATAAGGAAATAAATAATAACTTTATTATTGCCTCTAGGGCATATTTCCTTCAGTCTCCCACTTGCACTAGAGTCAATAATCTTGATTACACAGTAATGATTCTAACACCCTTGGAGCTTTGGTGTTGATCATGTTTTTCTCGTGGAAGAGGCTTAGTCAACGGGTCTGCTACATTCAGATCCGTATGTATCTTGCAAATCTCTATGTCTCCCACCTGGACTAGATCCCGGATGGAATTGAAGTGTCTCTTGATGTGCTTGGTTCTCTTGTGAAATCTGGATTCCTTTGCCAAGGCAATTGCACCAGTATTGTCACAAAAGATTTTCATTGGACCCGATGCACTAGGTATGACACCTAGATCGGATATGAACTCCTTCATCTAGACTCCTTCGTTTGCTGCTTCCGAAGCAGCTATGTACTCCGCTTCACATGTAGATCCCGCCACAACGCTTTGTTTAGAACTGCACCAACTGACAGCTCCACCGTTTAATGTAAACACATATCCGGTTTGCGATTTAGAATCGTCCGGATCAGTGTTAAAGCTTGCATCAACGTAACCATTTACGATGAGCTCTTTGTCACCTCCATATACGAGAAACATATCCTTAGTCCTTTTCAGGTATTTCAGGATGTTCTTGACCGCTGTCCAGTGATCCACTCCTGGATTACTTTGGTACCTCCCTGCTATACTTATAGCAAGACATACATCAGGTCTGGTACACAACATTGCATACATGATAGAGCCTATGGCTGAAGCATAGGGAACATCTTTCATTTTCTCTCTATCTACTACAGTGGTCGGGCATTGAGTCTTACTCAATTTCACACCTTGTAACACAGGCAAGAATCCTTTCTTTGCTTGATCCATTTTGAACTTCTTCAAAATTTTGTCAAGGTATGTGCTTTGTGAAAGTCCAATTAAGCGTCTTGATCTATCTCTATAGATCTTAATGCCCAATATGTAAGCAGCTTCACCGATGTCTTTCATTGAAAACTCTTATTCAAGTATCCCTTTATGCTATCCAGAAATTCTATATCATTTCCGATTAGTAATATGCCATCTACATATAATATCAGAAATGCTACAGAGCTCCCACTCACCTTTTTGTAAATACAGGCTTCTCCAAAAGTCTGTACAAAACCAAATTCTTTGATCACACTATCAAAGCTTTTATTCCAACTCCGAGAGGCTTGCACCAGTCCATAAATGGATCGCTGGAGCTTGCACACTTTGTTAGCTCCCTTTGGATCGACAAAACCTTCCGGCTGCATCATATACAACTCTTCTTCTAGAAATCCATTCAGGAATGCAGTTTTGACATCCATCTACCAAATTTCATAATCATAAAATGCGGCAATTGCTAACATGATTTGGACAGGATTTCTTGGCTCCCATCTCAGATTTCATGGCTTCAAGCCATTTTGCGGAATCTGGGCTCACCATCGCTTCTCCATAGTTTGTAGGTTCATCATGATCTAGTAGCATAACTTCCAGAACAGGATTACCGTACCACTCTGGTGCGGATCTTACTCTGGTTGATCTACGAGGTTCAGTAGTATCTTGTTCTGAAGTTTCATGATCATCATCATTAGCTTCCTCACTAATTGGTGTAGGTGTCACAGAAACCGGTTTCTGTGATGTACTACTTTCCAATAAGGGAGCAGGTACAGTTACCTGATCAAGTTCTACTTTCCTCCCACTCACTTCTTTCGAGAGAAACTCCTTCTCTAGAAAGTTTCCGAATTTAGCACCGCTACAATATTATCGAGGAGTATGGTGGAGGGGGGCACCGCACACGACTAAGAAAACGATCACGAGGATCAACTTGTGTGTCTAGAGGTGCCCCCTGCCCCCGTATATAAAGGAGCAAGGGTGGTGCGGCCGGCCCTAGGAGGAGGCGCGTAGGAGGAGTCCTACTCCTACCGGGAGTAGGACTCCCCCCCTTTCCCTAGTTGGATTAGGACTTGGGGGGAAGGAGGAGAGGGGGGAAAGGAAAGGGGGGGCGCCGCCCCCCCTCCTTGTCCAATTCGGACTTGGGGGGAGGGGCGCGTGGCAGCCCCTAGGCCTCCTCTCCTCTTCCTCCACTAGGCCCATTAAGGCCCATTAGGTTACCGGGGGGTTCTGGTAACCTCCAAGTACTCCTGTAAAATGCCGATTTCACCCGGAACACTTCCGATGTCCAAACATAGGCTTCCAATATATCAATCTTCATGTCTTGACCATTTCGAGACTCCTCGTCAGGTCTGTGATCACATTCGGGACTCCGAACAAACTTCGGTACATCAAAATATATAAACTCATAATGAAACTGTCATCGTAACTTTAAGTGTGCGGACCCTACGGATTCGAGAACAATGTAGACATGACCGAGACACGTCTCCGGTCAATAACCATTAGCGGAACCTGGATGCTCATATTGGCTCCTACATATTCTACGCAGATCTTTTATCGGTTAGACCGCATAACAACATACGTTGTTCCCTTTGTCATCGGTATGTTACTTGCCTGAGATTCGATCGTCGGTATCTTAATACCTAGTTAAATCTCGTTACCCGCAAGTCTTTTTACTCGTTCTGTAATACATCATCTCACAACTAACTCATTAGTTGCAATGCTTGCAAGGCTTATGTGATGTGCATTACCGAGAGGGCCCAGAGATACCTCTCCGACAATCGGAGTGACAAATCCTAATCTCGAAATACGCCAACCCAACATGTACCTTTGGAGACACCTGTAGAGCTCCTTTATAATCACCCAGTTACGTTGTGACATTTGGTAGCACACAAAGTGTTCCTCTGGCAAACGGGAGTTGCATAATCTCATAGTCATAGGAACATGTATAAGTCATGAAGAAAGCAATAGCAACATACTAAACAATCGGGTGCTAGGCTAATGGAATGGGTCATGTCAATCACATCATTCTCCTAATGTTGTGATCCCGTTAATCAAATGACAACACATGTCTATGGTTAGGAAACATAACCATCTTCGATTAACAAGCTAGTCAAGTAGAGGCATACTAGTGACATTTAGTTTGTCTATGTGTTCATACAAGTATTATGTTTCCGGTTAATACAATTCTAGCATGAATAATAAACATTTATCATGATATAAGGTAATAAATAATAACTTTATTATTGCCTCTAGGGCATATTTCCTTTAGAGGGGGCGCGGGAGCCACCCTGGCCGCCCCTCTCTCTCTCTACTAGGGCCCATAAAGCCCATTACTTCTCCCGGGGGCTTCGGTAACCCTCCGGCACTCCGGTTTTCTCCGAAATCACCCGGAACACTTCCGGTGTCCGGATATAGCTGTCCAATATATCAATCTTTATGTCTTGACCATTTCGAGACTCCTCGTCATGTCTGGGATCACATCCGGGACTCCGAACAAACTTCGGTACATCAAAATATATAAACTCATAATATAAATGTCATCGAAACCTTAAGCATGCGGACCCTACGGGTTCGAGAACTATGTAGACATGACCGAGACACATCTCCGGTCAATAACCAATAGCGGAACCTTGATGCTCATATTGGCTCCCACATATTCTATGAAGATCTTTATCGGTCAGACCGCATAACAACATACGTTGTTCCCTTTGTCATCCGTATGTTACCTGCCCGAGATTCGATCGTCGGTATCTCAATACGTAGTTCAATCTCGTTACCGGCAAGTCTCTTTACTCGTTTCGTGATACATCATCTCGCAACTAACTCATTAGTTGCAATGCTTGGAAGGCTTATGTGATGTGCATTACCGAGAGGGCCCAGAGATATGAAGGAAATATGTCCTAGAGGCAATAATAAAGTTATTATTTATTTCCTTATATCATGATAAATGTTTATTATTCATGCTAGAATTGTATTAACCGGAAACATAATACATGTGTGAATACATAGACAAACAGAGTGTCACTAGTATGCCTCTACTAGACTAGCTCGTTAATCAAAGATGGTTAAGTTTCCTAACCATAAACAAAGAGTTGTTATTTGATTAACGAGGTCACATCATTAGTTGAATGATCTGATTGACATGACCCATTCCATTAGCTTAGCACCTGATCGTTTAGTATGTTGCTATTGCTTTCTTCATGACTTATACATGTTCCTATGACTATGAGATTATGCAACTCCCGTTTGCCGGAGGAACACTTTGTGTGCTACGAAACGTCACAACGTAACTGGGTGATTATAAAGGAGCTCTACAGGTGTCTCCAATGGTAGATGTTGGGTTGGCGTATTTCGAGAATAGGGTTTGTCACTCCGATTGTCGGAGAGGTATCTCTGGGCCCTCTCGGTAATGCACATTACACAAGCCTTGCAAGCATTGCAACTAATGAGTTAGTTGCGGGATGATGTATTACAGAACGAGTAAAGAGACTTGCCGATAACGAGATTGAACTAGGTATTGGATACCGACGATCGAATCTCGGGCAAGTAACATACCGATGACAAAGGGAACAACGTATGTTGTTATGCGGTCTGACCGATAAAGATCTTTGTAGAATATGCAGGAGCCAATATGGGCATCCAGGTCCCGCTATTGGTTATTGGCCAGAGACGTGTCTCGGTCATGTCTACATTGTTCTCGAACCGTAGGGTCCGCACGCTTAACGTTACGATGACAATTATTATGAGTTTATGCATTTTGATGTACCGAAGGTAGTTCGGAGTCCCGGATGTGATCACGGACATGACGAGGAGTCTCGAAATGGTCGAGACATAAAGATTGATATATTGGAAGCCTATATTTGGATATCGGAAGTGTTTCGGGTAAAATCGGGATTTTACCGGATTACTAGGAGGTTACCAGAACCCCCCGAGAGCCATATGGGCCTTATTGGGCTTTAGTGGAAAGGTGAAAGGGGCTGCCATGGTGGGCTGCGCGCCTCCCCCCTCCCCTAGTCCTATTAGGACTAGGAGAGGTGGCCGGACACCTCTCTCTCTTTCCCCCTTGGGAGTCCTATTTGGAATAGGATTAGGGGGGAGTCCTACTCCCGGTAGGAGTAGGACTCCTCCTGCGCCCTCCTCTTGGCCGGCCAGCCCCTCCCCCTTGGATCCTTTATATACGGGGGCAGGGGGCACCTCTAGACACACAAGTTGATCATTGAGATCATCCTTAGCCGTGTGTGGTGCCCCCTGCCACCATATTCCACCTCGATCATGTCGTTGTAGAGCTTAGGTGAAGCCCTGCATCGGTAGAACATCAAGATCGTCACCACGCCGTCATGCTGATGGAACTCCTCCCCGAAGCTTTGCTGGATCGGAGCCCGGGGATCATCATCGAGCTGTACGTGTGCTAAGAACTCGGAGGTGCCAGAGTAACGGTGCTTGGATCGGTCGGATCGGGAAGAAGACGTACGACTACTTCCTCTACGTTGTGTCAACGCTTCCGTTGCGATCTACAAGGGTACATAGATCAGACTCTCCCCCTCGTTGCTATGCATCACCATGATCTTGCGTGTGCTTAGGAAAATTTTGAAATTACTACATTCCCCAACAGTGGTATCAGAGCCTAGGTTTTATGGTTTGATGTTATGTGCACGAGTAGAACACAAGTGAGTTGTGGACGATATAAGTCATACTGCCTACCAGCATGTCATACTTTGGTTCGGCGGTATTGTTGGACGAGACGACCCAGACCAACCTTACGCGTACGCTTATGCGAGACCAGTTCCCTCGGCGTGCTTTGCACATAGATGGCTTGCGGGCGACTGTCTCTCCAACTTTAGTTGAACCGAGTGTGGCTACGCCCGGTCCTTGAGAAGGTTAAAACGGAGTCTATTTGACAAACTATCGTTGTGGTTTTGATGCGTAGGTGAGATTGGTTCTTACTTAAAGCCCGTAGCAGCCACGTAAAACTTGCAACAACAAAGTAGAGGACGTCTAACTTGTTTTTGCAGGGCATGTTGTGATGTGATATGGTCAAGACATGATGCTAAATTTTATTGTATGAGATGATCATGTTTTGTAACCGAGTTATCGGCAACTGGAAGGAGCCATATGGTTGTTGGGGAACGTAGTAATTTCAAAAAAAATCCTACGCACACGCAAGATCATGGTGATGCATAGCAACGAGAGGGGAGAGTGTTGTCTACGTACCAATGCAGACCGACTGCGGAAGCGATCACACAACGTAGAGGAAGTAGTCGTACGTCTTCCCGATCCAACTGATCCAAGCACCGTTACTCCAGCACCTCCGAGTTCTTAGCACACGTTCAGCTCGATGACGATCCTCAGGCTCCGATCCAGCAAAGCATCGGGGAGGAGTTCCGTCAGCACGACGGCGTGGTGATGATCTTGATGTTCTACGGACGCAGGGCTTCGCCTAAGCACTACAACGATATGATCGAGGTGGAATATGGTGGCAGGGGGCACCGCACACGGCTAAGGAACGATCTCAATGATCAACTTGTGTGTCTATGGGGTGCCCTCTGCCTCAGTATATAAAGGATGGAGGAGGGGGAGGCCGGCCAAGGCTATTGGTGCGGCCAGGATGGGAGTCCTACTAGGACTCCAAGTCCTAGTAGGAGTCCATCAAGAGGGGAGGAAGGGAGAAGGAAGTGGAGGAGAAGGAGTGGTGGCCGGCCTCCCTTTCCCTTGTCCAATTCGGACCAAAGGTGAGGGGGGGCGCAGCAGCCTTTTTCCTCTTCCCACTAAAGCCCATCAAGGCCCATTACTTCTCCCGTAACTACCCGGTACTCCGAAAAATACCCGAATCATTCGGAACATTTCCGATGTCCGAATATAGTCGTCCAATATATCGATCTTTACGTCTCGACCATTTCGAGACTCCTCGTCATGTCCCCGATCTTATCCAGGACTCCGAACTCCTTCGGTACATCAAAACTCATAAACTCATAATATAACTGTCATCGAAACCTTAAGCGTGCGGACCGTACGGTTCGAGAACAATGTAGACATGACCGAGACACGTCTCCGGTCAATAACCAATAGCGGGACCTGGATGCCCATATTGGCTCCTACATATTCAACGAAGATCTTTATCGGTCAGACCGCATAACAACATACGTTGTTCCCTTTGTCATCGGTATGTTACTTGCCCGAGATTCGATCGTTGGTATCCAATACCTAGTTCAATCTCGTTACCGGCAAGTCTCTTTACTCGTTCTAAAATACATCATCCCACAACTAACTCATTAGTTGCAATGCTTGCAAGGCTTAAGTGATGTGCATTACCGAGAGGGCCCAGAGATACCTCTCCGACAATCGGAGTGACAAATCCTAATCTCGAAATACACCAACCCAACATCTACCTTTGGAGACACCTGTAGTACTCCTTTATAATCACCCAGTTACGTTGTGACGTTTGGTAGTACCCAAAGTGTTCCTCCGGTAAACGGGAGTTGCATAATTTCATAGTCATAGGAACATGTATAAGTCATGAAAAAAGCAATAGCAACATACTAAATGATCGGGTGCTAAGCTAATGGAATGGGTCATGTCAATCAGATCATTCAACTAATGATGTGACCTCATTAATCAAATAACAACTCTTTGTCCATGGTTAAGAAACATAACCATCTTTGATTAACGAGCTAGTCAAGTAGTGGCATACTAGTGACACTCTGTTTGTCTATGTATTCACACATGTATTATGTTTCCGGTTAATACAATTGTAGCATGAATAATAAACATTTATCATGATATAAGGAAATAAATAATTACTTTATTATTGCCTCTAGGGCATATTTCCTTCAGTCTCCCACTTGCACTAGAGTCAATAATCTAGTTCACATCGCCATGTGATTTAACAGCAATAGTTTACATCACCATGTGATTAACACCCATAGTTCACATCGTCATGTGACCAACACTCAAAGGGTTTACTAGAGTCAGTAATCTAGTTCACATATCTATGTGATTAACACCCAAAGAGTACTAAGGTGTGATCATGTTTTGCTTGTGAGATAATTTTAGTCAACGGGTCTGTCACATTCAGATCCGTAAGTATTTTGCAAGTTCTATGTCTACAATGCTCTACACGGAGCTACTCTAGCTAATTGCTCCCACTTTCAATATGTATCCAGATTGAGACTTTAGATTCATCTGGATCAGTGTCAAAAACTTGCATCGACGTAACCCTTTACGACGAACCTTTTTGTCACGTCCATAATCGAGAAACATATCCTTATTTCACTAAGGATAATTCTGACCGCTGTCCAGTGATCTACTCCTAGATCACTATTGTATTCCCTTGCCAAATCAATGTAGGGTATACAATAGATCTGGTATATAGCATGACATACTTTATAGAACCTATGGCCAAGGCATAGGGAATGACTTTCATTCTCTTTCTATCTTCTGCCGTGGTCGGGCTTTGAGTCTTACTCAACTTCACACCTTGTAATACAGGCAAGAACTCTTTCTTTGACTACTCCATTTTGAACTACTTCAAAATCTTGTCAAGGTATGTACTCATTGAAAAAACTTATCAAGCGTCTTGATCTATCTCTATAGATCTTGAAGCTCAATATGTCAGCAGCTTCACCGAAGTCTTTCTTTGAAAAACTCCTTTCAAACACTCCTTTATGCTTTACAGAATAATTCTACATTATTTCTGATCAACAATATGTCATTCACATAAACTTATCAGAAATGCTGTAGTGCTCCCACTCACTTTCTCGTAAATACAGGCTTCACCGCAAGTCTGTATAAAACTATATGCTTTGATCAATTTATCAAAGCGTATATTCCAACTCCGAGATGCTTGCACCAGTCCACAGATGGATCGCTGGAGCTTGCACATTTTGTTAGCACCTTTCGGATTGACAAAACCTTCTGGTTGCATCATATACAACTCTTCTTTAATAAATCCATTAAGGAATGCAGTTTTGTTTATCCGTTTGCCAGATTTCATAAAATGCGGCAATTACTAACATGATTCAGACAGACTCAAGCATAGATACGAGTGAGAAGCTCTCATCATAGTCAACACCTTGAACTTGTCAAAAACCTTTTGCGACAATTCTAGCTTTGTAGATAGTAACACTACTATCAGCGTCCGTCTTCCTCTTGAAGATCCATTTATTCTCAATTGCTTGCCGATCATCGGGCAAGTCAACCAAAGTCCAAACTTTGTTCTCATACATGGATCATATCTCAGATTTCATGGCCTCAAACCATTTCGCGGAATCCGGGCTCATCATCGCTTCCTCATAGTTCATAGGTTCGTCATGGTCAAATAACATGACCTCCAGAACAGGATTATCGTACCACTCTGGTGCGGATCTCACTCTGGTTTACCTACGAGATTCGGTAGTAACTTGATCTGAAGTTACATGATCATCATCATTAGCTTCCTCACTAATTGGTGTAGTAGTCACAAGAACAGATTTTTGTGATGAACTACTTTCCAATAAGGTAGAAGGTACAATTACCTTATCAAGTTTTCTACTTTCCTCCCACTCACTTCTTTCAGGAGAAACTCCTTCTCTAGAAAGGATCCATTATAAGCAACGAATGTCTTGCCTTAGGATCTGTGATAGAAGGTGTACCCAACAGTCTCCTTTGGGTATCCTATGAAGACATATTTCTCCAATTTGGGTTTGAGCTTATCAGGATGAAACTTTTTCTCATAAGCATCGCAACCCCAAACTTCAAGAAACGACAACTTTGGTTTCTTGCCAAACCATAGTTCATAAGGCGTCATCTCGACGGACATAGATGGTGCCCCTTTTTAACGTGAATGCAGCTGTCTCTAATGCATGACCCCAAAAACGATAGTGGTAGATCGGTAAGAGACATCATAGATCGCACTATATCTAATAAAGTACGGTTATGACATTCGGACACACCATTACACTATGGTGTTCCTTGTGGCGTGAGTAGTGAAACTATTTCACATTGTTTTTAACTGAAGGCCAAACTCGTAACTCAAATACTCTTCTCCACGATCAGATCATAGAAACTTTATTTTCTTGTTACGATGATTTTTCACTTCACTCTGAAATTCTTTGAACTTTTCAAATGTTTCAGACTTATGTTTCATCAAGTAGATATACTCATATCTGCTCAAATCATCTGTGAAGATCAGAAAATAATGATACCTGTCGTGAGCCTCAATATTCATCGGACCACATACATCAGTATGTATGATTCCAACAAATCTGTTGCTCGCTCCATTGTTCCGAAGAACAGAGTCTTAGTCATCTTGCCCATGAGGCATGGTTCGCAATCATCAACTGATTCATAATCAAGTGATTCCAAAAGCCCATCAGCATGGAGTTTCTTCATGCGCTTTACACCAATATGACCTAAACGGCAGTGCCACAAATAAGTTGCACTATCATTATTAACTTTGCATCTTTTGGTTTCAATATTATGATTATGTGTATCACTACGATCGAGATCCAACGAACTATTTTCATTGGGTGTGTAACCATATAAGGTTTTATTCATGTAAACAGAACAACAATTTATTCTCTTACTTAAATGAATAACCGTATTACAATAAACATGATCAAATCATATTCATGCTCAACGCAAAAACCAAATAACACTTATTTAAGTTCAACACTAATCCCGAAAGTATAGGGGAGTGTGCGATGATGATCATATCAATCTTGGAACTACTTCCAACACATATCGTCACTTCACCCTTAACTAGTCTCTGTTTATTCTGCAACTCCTGTTTCGAGTTACTACTCTTAGCAACTAAACCAATATCAAATACGGAGGGGTTGCTATAAACACTAGTAAAGCACACATCAATAACATGTATATCAAATATACTTATGTTCACTTTGCCATCCTTCTTATCTGCCAATCACTTGGGGTAGTTCCACTTCCAGTGACCAGTCCCTTTGCAGTAGAAGCACTCAGTCTCAGGCTTAGGTCCAGACTTGGGCTTCTTCACTTGAGCAGCAACTTGCTTGCTGTTCTTCTTGAAGTTCCTCTTTTTCCCTTTGCCCTTTTTCTTGAAACTAGTGATCTTGTCAACCATCAACACTTGATGCTCTTTCTTGATTTCTACCTTCATTGATTTCATCATCATGAAAAGCTCGGGATTCGTTTTCGTCATCCCTTGCATACTATTGTTCATCACGAAGTTCTACTAACTTGGTGATAGTGACTAGAGAATTCTGTCAATCACTATCTTATCTGGAAGATTAACTCCCACTTGATTCAAGCGATTGTAGTACTCAGACAATCTGGGCACATGCTCACTAGTTGAGCGATTCTCCTCCATCTTTTAGCTATAGAACTTGTTGGAGACTTCATATCTCTCAACTCGGGTATTTGCTTGAAATATTAACTTCAACTCCTGGAACATCTCATATGGTCCATGACGTTCAAAACGTCTTTGAAGTCCCGATTCTAAGCCATTAAGCATGGTGCACTAAACTATCAAGTAGTCATCATATTGAGCTAGCCAAATGTTCACAACGTCTGCATCTGCTCCTGCAATAGGTCTGTCACCTAGCGGTGCATCAAGGACATAATTCTTCTGTGCAGCAATGAGGATAAACCTCAGATCACGGATCCAATCCGCATCATTGCTACTAACATCTTTCAACACAATTTTCTCTAGGAACATATCAAAAATAAACACAGGGAAGCAACAACGCGAGCTATTGATCTACAACATAATTTGCAAAATACTACCAGGACTAAGTTCATGATAAATTTAAGTTCACTTTAATCATATTACTTAAGAACTCCCACTTAGATGGACATCCCTCTAATCCTCTAAGTGATCACGTGATCCAAATCAACTAAACCATAACCGATCATCACGTGAGATGGAGTAGTTTTTAATGGTGAACATCGTTATGTTGATCATATCTACTATATGATTCACGCTCGACCTTTCGGTCTCCGTGTTCCGAGGCCATATCTGCATATGCTAGGCTCGTCAAGTTTAACCTGAGTATTCTGCGTGTGCAAAACTAGCTTGCACCCGTTGTAGATGGACGTAGAGCTTATCACACCCGATCATCACGTGGTGTCTGGGCACGACGAACTTTGGCAACGGTGCATACTCAGGGAGAACACTTCTTGATAATTTAGTGAGAGATCATCTTATAATGCTACCGTCAATCAAAGCAAGATAGGATGCATAAAAAGATAAACATCACATGCAATTAATATAAGTGATATGATATGGCCATCATCATCTTGCGCTTGTGATCTCCATCTCCGAAGCACCGTCATGATCACCATCGTCACCGGCGCGACACCTTGATCTCCATCGTAGCATCGTTGTCGTCTCGCCAATCTTATGCTTCCACGACTATCACTACCGCTTAGCAATAAAGTAAAGCATTACATCGCGATTGCATTGCATACAATAAAGCGACAACCATATGGCTCCTGCCAGTTGCCGATAACTTGGTTACAAAACATGATCATCTCATACAATAAAATCAGCATCATGCCTTGACCATATCACATCACAACATGCCCTGCAAAAACAAGTTAGACGTCCTCTACTTTGTTGTCGCAAATTTTATGTGGCTGCTACGGGCTTAAGCAAGAACTCATCTCACCTACGCATCAAAACCACAACGATAGTTTGTCAAATAGACTCCGTTTTAACCTTCTCAAGGACCGGGCGTAGCCACACTCGGTTCAACTAAAGTTGGAGCGACAGTCGCCCGCAAGCCATCTATGTGCAAAGCACGTCGAGGGAACCGGTCTCGCGTAAGTGTACGTGTAATGTTGGTCCGGGTCGTATCGTCCAACAATACCGCTGAACCAAAGTATGACATGCTGGTAGGCAGTATGACTTGTATCGCCCAGAACTCACTTGTGTTCTACTCGTGCAAATAACATCAAACCATAAAACCTAGGCTCGGATGCCACTGTTGGGGAACGTAGTAATTTCAAAAAAATTCCTACGCACACGCAAGATCATGGTGATGCATAGCAACGAGAGGGGAGAGTGTTGTCTACGTACCAACGCAGACCGACTGCGGAAGCGATCACACAACGTAGAGGAAGTAGTCGTACGTCTTCCCGATCCAACCGATCCAAGCACCGTTACTCCGGCACCTCCGAGTTCTTAGCACACGTTCAGCTCGATGACGATCCTCGGGCTCCGATTCAGCAAAGCTTCGGGGAGGAGTTCCGTCAGCACGACGGCGTGGTGACGATCTTGATGTTCTACCGACGCAGGGCTTCGCCTAAGCACTACAACGATATGATCGAGGTGGAATATGGTGGCAGGGGGCACCGCACACGGCTAAGGAACGATCTCAATGATCAACTTGTGTGTCTATGGGGTGCCCTCTGCCTCAGTATATAAAGGATGGAGGAGGGGGAGGCCGGCCAAGGCTATTGGTGCGGCCAGGATGGGAGTCCTACTAGGACTCCAAGTCCTAGTAGGAGTCCATCAAGAGGGGAGGAAGGGAGAAGGAAGTGGAGGAGAAGGAGAGGTGGCCGGCCTCCCTTTCCCTAGTCCAATTCGGACCAAAGGGGAGGGGGGGCGCAGCAGCCTTTTTCCTCTTCCCACTAAAGCCCATCAAGGCCCATTACTTCTCCCGTAACTACCCGGTACTCCGAAAAATACCCGAATCATTTGGAACCTTTCCGATGTCCGAATATAGTCGTCCAATATATCGATCTTTACGTCTCGACCATTTCGAGACTCCTCGTCATGTCCCCGATCTCATCCGGGACTCCGAACTCCTTCGGTACATCAAAACTCATAAACTCATAATATAACTGTCATCGAAACCTTAAGCGTGCGGACCCTACTGTTCGAGAACAATGTAGACATGACCGAGACACGTCTCCGGTCAATAACCAATAGCGGGACCTGGATGCCCATATTGGCTCCTACATATTCAACGAAGATCTTTATCGGTCAGACCGCATAACAACATACGTTGTTCCCTTTGTCATCGGTATGTTACTTGCCCGAGATTCGATCGTCGGTATCCAATACCTAGTTCAATCTCGTTATCGGCAAGTCTCTTTACTCGTTCTATAATACATCATCCCACAACTAACTCATTAGTTGCAATGCTTGCAAGGCTTAAGTGATGTGCATTACCGAGAGGGCCCAGAGATACCTCTCCGACAATCGGAGTGACAAATCCTAATCTCGAAATATGCCAACCCAACATCTACCTTTGGAGACACCTGTAGTACTCCTTTATAATCACCTAGTTACGTTGTGACGTTTGGTAGTACCCAAAGTGTTCCTCCAGTAAACGGGAGTTGCATAATCTCATATTCATAGGAACATGTATAAGTCATGAAAAAAGCAATAGCAACATACTAAACGATCGGGTGCTAAGCTAATGGAATGGGTCATGTCAATCAGATCATTCAACTAATGATGTGACCTCGTTAATCAAATAACAACTCTTTGTCCATGGTTAGGAAACATAACCATCTTTGATTAATGAGCTAGTCAAGTAGAGGCATACTAGTGACACTCTGTTTGTCTATGTATTCACACATGTATTATGTTTCCGGTTAATACATTTCTAGTATGAATAATAAACATTTATCATGATATAAGGAAATAAATAATAACTTTATTATTGCCTCTAGGGCATATTTCCTTCAATGGTTGTCGCTTTATTGTATGCAATGCAATCGCGATGTAATGCTTTACTTTATCACTAAACGGTAGCAATAGTCGTGGAAGCAAGAGATTGGCGAGACGACAATGATGCTACGATGGAGATCAAGGTGTCGCGCCGGTAACGATAGTGATCATGACGGTGCTTCAAAGATGGAGATCACAAGCACAAGATGATGATGGCCATATCATATCACTTATATTGATTGCATGTGATGTTTATCTTTTATACATCTTATCTTGCTTTGATTGACGGTAGCATTATAAGATGATCTCTCACTAAATTATCAAGAAGTGTTCTCCCTGAGTATGCACCGTTGCGAAAGTTCTTCGTGCTGAGACACCACGTGATGATCGGGTGTGATAAGCTCTACGTTCAAATACAACGGGTGCAAAACAGTTGCACACGCGGAATACTCAGGTTATACTTGACGAGCCAAGCATATACAGATATGGCCTCGGAACACGGAGACCGAAAGGTCGAGCATGAATCATATAGTAGATATGATCAACATAATGATGTTCAACGATGAAACTACTCCATCTCACGTGATGATCGGACATGGTTTAGTTGATTTGGATCACGTGATCACTTAGAGGATTAGAGGGATGTCTATCTAAGTGTGAGTTCTTAAGTAATATGATTAATTGAACTTAAATTTATCATGAACTTAGTACCTGATAGTATCTTGCTTGTTTATGTTGATTGTAGATAGATGGCTCGTGCTGTTGTTCCGTTGAATTTTAATGCGTTCCTTGACAAAGCAAAGTTGAAAGATGATGGTAGCAATTACACGGACTGGGTCCGTAACTTGAGGATTATCCTCATTGCTGCACAGAAGAATTACGTCCTGGAAGCACTGCTGGGTGCCAGGCCTACTGCTGGAGCAACACCAGATGTTATGAACGTCTGGCAGAGCAAAGCTGATGACTACTCGATAATTCAGTGTGCCATGCTTTACGGCTTAGAATCGGGACTTCAACGACGTTTTGAATGTCATGGAGCATATGAGATGTTCCAGGAGTTGAAGTTAATATTTCAAGCAAATGCCCGGATTGAGAGATATGAAGTCTCCAATAAGTTCTATAGCTGCAAGATGGAGGAGAACAGTTCTGTCAGTGAGCATATACTCAAAATGTCTGGGTATAACAATCACTTGATTCAGATGGGAGTTAATCTTCCAGATGATTGCGTCATTGACAGAATTCTCCAATCACTGCCACCAAGCTACAAGAGCTTCGTGATGAACTATAATATGCAAGGGATGAACAAGACTATTCCGAGCTCTTCGCAATGCTGAAAGCTGCGGAGGTAGAAATCAAGAAGGAGCATCAAGTGTTGATGGTTAACAAGACCACTAGTTTCAAGAAAAAGGGCAAAGGGAAGAAGAAGGGGAACTTCAAGAAGAATGGCAAGCAAGTTGCTGCTCAGGAAAAGAAGCCCAAGTCTGGACCTAAGCCTGAAACTGAGTGCTTCTACTGCAAGCAGACTGATCACTGGAAGCGGAACTGCCCCAAGTATTTGGCGGATAAGAAGGATGGCAAGGTGAACAAAGGTATATGTGATATACATGTTATTGATGTGTACCTTACTAATGCTCGCAGTAGCACCTGGGTATTTGATACTGGTTCTGTTGCTAATATTTGCAACTGAAAACAGGGACTACGGATTAAGCGAAGAGTCGCTAAGGACGAGGTGACGATGCGCGTGGGAAACGGTTCCAAAGTCGATGTGATCGCGGTCGGCACGCTACCTCTACATCTACCTTCGGGATTAATATTAGACATAAATAATTGTTATTTGGTGCCAGCGTTGAGCATGAACATTATATCTGGATCTTGTTTAATGCGAGACGGTTATTCATTTAAATCAGAGAATAATGGTTGTTCTATTTATATGAGTAATATCTTTTATGGTCATGCACCCTTGAAAAGTGGTCTATTCTTGTTAAATCTTGATAGTAGTGATACACATATTCATAATGTAGAAGCCAAAAGATGCAGAGTTGATAATGATAGTGCAACTTATTTCTGGCACTGCCGTTTAGGTCATATCGGTGTAAAGCGCATGAAGAAACTCCATACTGATGGACTTTTGGAACCACTTGATTATGAATCACTTGGTACTTGCGAACCGTGCCTCATGGGCAAGATGACTAAGACACCGTTCTCCGGTACTATGGAGAGAGCAAAAGATTTGTTGGAAATCATACATACAGATGTATGCGGTCCGATGAATATTGAGGCTCGTGGTGGATATCATTATTTTCTCACCTTCACAGATGATTTAAGCAGATATGGGTATATCTACTTAATGAAACATAAGTCTAAAACATTTGAAATGTTCAAAGAATTTCAGAGTGAAGTAGAAAATCATCGTAACAAGAACATAAAGTTTCTACGATCTGATCATGGAGGAGAATATTTGAGTTACGAGTTTGGTGTACATTTGAAAAATTGTGGAATAGTTTCGCAACTCATGTCGTGGTTCTAAGTCTGACAGTGAGGTAGGGGGGTGTGTATGAAGAGGCTAGACCTTAGCTATTGGGAAGTTGTAAGCACGCAAGGTTTATGAGTTCAGGCCCTTCTCAGAGGAAGTAACAGCCCTACGTCTCGGTGCCCGGAGGCGGTCGACTGGATTATGCGTGTATAAAATGACAGGGGTGCGAACCCTTCATACTGAGGAGGGGGTGGCTTATATAGAGTTCGCCGGCCCTCTCCTTCCCTCAGTAATGCAGGGTTTAAGGTACATTTAAGGTGGGCGTTACTGGTAACGCCCCTAATAAAGTGCTATAATGACCATAAAGACTGCCTAACAGCCGACCGTTTGCCTGCGGAGTGACTTCAGGTCTTTTGGCAGTCGAGTGATTGCTTCTTGGTCGAGTGATAGCTTCTTAGTCGAGTGAGATACCTTCAGGTCGATTGAATGGTGACTTCTTCTAGGGACGTCCTATGGTAGGGTTCTTTAGGACGGGTCCGTGTCCCTACCGTAGGTACGTGACTTCATCATTAGCCCCCGAACGGATCGAGGCTAGAATGAGAAAAGGGGTTAGGGATATTTCCGACTGATTCTTCGGGTTATATGGGCGCTTCGTTCTGGGTCGACCGTTACGGATGCCGTCATTAACCTCTTTCAGTCGCCTTGATCCGTTCCAGGTCTTTTGCCGAGTGGATTTCTTTACCTATGAGGCATCGTGCGCCGGTGCGCGTGGGATTTCCGTTTTGTCAAGTTGTTCTGCAGCCAGCGGAGATCGCGAGATTCGGATTTTTTGGGAAGCGCGCGGAACGGGGGCGGCCGCAGTAATCGGGAGCGACAGTGCGAAGGCTCCTCGATCTCCACGCCGCCTTTTTCGCCATGTACTGCGCACGCGCCTGCCACGGGATTTGACTGGATAGCTCGGGCCTACCTGCCAGCCACTCGGAAGCAGCCCCTTATAAGTAGTTGGCCCGGAGCCCTCCATCAGTGCGCGTGCTCATCTCTTCCTCTTCTTTCGCTCTTTCTCCATAGCCTCCCCTGCTTCCTTTACTCTCGCCCAGCCACCGCAAGACTAGCTCGAGATCTCGCTGGCGACGATGGTGAAGGGCAAGACGACCGCCCTGGAGCGCGCGAAGAAGGCGGCGGTGGCGGGGAAGGGGAAGAAGTCTGCGCGCGGCGGATCTTCCTCCCGGACGGCTCTGCCCAAGGGTTGGATCCAGGGCGACTGGATGCCTTCGGTGCTCCGCCAGGAGGATCTTGACGACTTGGTCGAGGGGGGAGCCATCCTTCACAAGGCTGCGCGTCTTCCGGGGGGAGAGATCGAACCCCAACCTCGCGACGGTGAGTGCGTGCTCCTCGCCACTCACATCGACCGAGGGTTTTCTCTGCCGCCCCACTCTTTCTTCCGCAGCTTCTTGAACTTCTTTGGAGCGCAGCTCCACCACTTTACCCCCAATTCTATAGTCTATCTCGCTACCTTTATTTCAATGTGTGAGGCGTTCCTGGGTTGCCGCCCACACTGGGGGCTTTTTAAGCACATCTTCACCTGTCGCTCTCAGTCGGTTAAGAAAGCCAAGTCGAGTGACGAGAGGACACAAGTGATGCAACTGTGCGGGGGTTTGGCGATCCAGACGAGAGGGAAGAGCTGTTTCCCATCCATTACCTTCCCGGAGTCAGTTCGGGGCTGGCAGGAGACTTGGTTCTACTGCCAGGATCAGGCGACTCCAGAGCAGTCGACTGGGCTCCCACCTTTCACCCTCGACCAAGCCGAAAAGCCCGCTTCTCTGAAGGTGACGTCTGAAGAGAAGGCCCAGGTCAAGATACTGGCCGGTCGAGTGGTTGAGCTTGTCCGTGAGGGCGTGACGGGGATGGATCTGCTGGAGGTCTTCCTCAAGATACGAATCCAACCGCTCCAGGCTCGGGACCATCCGATGTGGCTGTATTCTGGCCTCGAGGACACCACTCGGATCCACCCGGAGGAGGTTACCGATGAGATGTTGGAGGGGTGGCTGTCTAGTATCATGGGGAACAAGGACAACCCCCGGGGAGCTAGGAGGGTCATTCCACTCGACAGCTCGTATGAGGTCGACCAGGTGCGTTTTTATGTCTTCCGACTGAAATCTTCGTTTTCTGTATTGGTCTCTTTTCGAGCAGGTCGATTGACTTTACCTTTGTCTGTTGTCTTTCAGGCGACCACTGAGATGTACTCGACGCCCAATGGGGCGCAGGGGTCGACTGAGGAAGGAGAAGGGAGCGGAGGCGAGAGCGGGGATGACCAGGGTGAGTGGGAGTCGGATGGTGAAGGAGAGGGAGGCGACGACATCTTCTCCAGTGAAGAGGAGGAGGAGGAGACCGAACCTCCCCGCCCGGAAAGGCGATCCAAGCTCGCACATGACCCGGCACAGGGACGTGGTCAGGCGAGCGGCTCCGTCGGGCCGTCGTCGAAACGCCCTCGAACTTCTTCTCCCACACCGACTAGGAAGGTCCCCAAGCAACCACGCACGACGCTATCCAAGCCGCCCAAGACTCTGCCCAAGATGAAGATAACTGTCCCTGTTATTTCCGGGTAACGAAGCTTGTCTTCCCTCGTCGATTGGAGGACGGATCCTCGGTTGACTCGTTACGCTTAACTGGTTGATTCTTCGAAATTTGCAGTGCTGCTACCTCCGAGATCTCTGCCAAAGACGACGACCAAGAGATGGGGGACGCTGCTACCTCCAACCCTGGTACGATTATTGACGTTCTGTTTTTGAGTTGACTTGGACGTTTCTTGCAATTCTGGTCGATTGAATGTTCTTCCTGCAGCCCCTCCTCATGTTATCGACCTCCCGGATGACGATGACAACGAGCCGCTGAGGATAGGGGGGACCAAGAGGCCGTCGACTGACAGGACTCCCCAGCCTGCTCCGGCGCCTGAGGCCGTGGCTCGGGATAGCGGCGATGCCCCTCGGGCTTCTGTGACCTTTGCCAATCCCCTGTCGAGTGCGCAGCCCTCGGCGTTGACTGCCAATCCGACTTCGCTCTTTGTCGCGTACTCTGTCCCTGAAGACGAAGTGGCCGCTGCAAAGGAGGCCATACACCAGGCAGGGGTCATGATGGAATAGGTGAAGAAGGCTCGAGAGGCCAGCCAGGCAGCTTACGACGCAAGTTCGGCGCTTCAGAGCAACGTCCAGGTCAGTCGACTTGATACTTGATTGTTTGAAGAGTCTTTCTCCCTCTTTCTTTTTCTCTTTGAAGATCTTTGTATCTGTATCTGTACACCCACTGGGTGTGTTTTCTCTTTCTTGGACTAGTGGGGGCACGCTGAGTGCACCCACTGGGTGTAGTCCCCGAGACTACGGTGGACTGCTGGCAGTCGACTGTAGTCTTTATACTGTGTTTCTGAATCTGTGTTTCTTCACTCGGTTTGGTCTGGCCAGGTCGAGTGGGACCGTGTCCTGTCGACTGCGGGCAGTCGATTTTTTTTCGGTCGAACCAGTGGGGGCACGCTGAGTGCACCCACTGGATGTAGTCCCCGAGACTACTGTCGAATGTTTTTGATTCGGCTGTGGTCTTAGAAACGTCACCATTGTTCCTTAGTTACTCGGAAGCAACTTATCTCGACGTCTGTCGACTGGTTTTTCTTTTTGCAGAAATCCTGCGAACTTGCCGCTCGCTATACTGAATTGGAGAAACAGAAGATTCAACTGGACCTTGATCTAGAGCTGGCCAGGACGGAGCTGCAGAAGGTCAGGGAGGGCGCCGCAGGTAAAGCGACTTTGTCGACTGATTTTGTTTTTAGGCTTGAGCATTCCTCTGCTGTTTCCGATTCGATCACCATTTCTTTGTAGGAGAATTGGAAAAAGCTTTGGTGAAGAAGGACCAGGACCTGGCTGCTGCCCGTAAGGAGGCTGATGACAAGACAGCTCTGGCCGCACAGAAGCTGGCTCCGGTCGACCAGTTAGAAAAAGAGAACACCAGGTTGCAGACCGCTCTGACTGAAGCCAACAGGCTGACTGCAAATTGGAAGAAGAAGAAGAACCTCCTCTTGGGCGAGCAGATGGAAGGCATCGCTCGTAGGAGGGACGACCTGGAGAGCTACTTGAGGAGCCTCGCCAAGAAGCTGTACATCAAACTTGAAGGTGCACATTCAATTCTGACTAGTTTTCTTTTGTGTCGACTCAATTTTGCGATCGTTGGCTTATCTTTAGGTCTTGTATGCAGAATTTTGTCAGAACTTCGAAGAGGAGACCGGGCGGATCGAAACGGGTCTGGACCCAATCAATTCTCCGGTGAAAGATGATACTGCCATGAACCTGCTCCGACTGGAATCTCGAATCGACGTCGCCATGGATTACTTGGCTCGGCTGAAGGTTGCCGTGTCGCGGATCGACTCGACACTTTGGCCAGAGTCCACGCTCTAGAACGATCTCGAGTCTCTTATGGCTTGACTTGACAAAATCCCCGATCAAGTGCAGGAGTGGAAGAAGTCTTCTGCCCGGTGCAGCGCCGATGTGGCTCTTTCTTTAGTCCGCGTCCATTGCAAGGAGGCGCGAGAAGAAAAGTTGGCCGCCATCCAAGTCGCCAATACCAAGAGGCACAGCTTTCAAGACTTCATGGAGACCTTCATTGCTGCTGCCACTCGTATTGCGGACGGAATTGACCTGGATGAGTTCGTCGCTCCTGCCAGTCCTCCTCTTGAGGAATGAGAAAACTTTTATGCCTTTCCTTAAATTTGCCTCGGAATGCCGAGTGGACTTGTAATCATTTAAACTCTGCCGAGCTGAGGGCTCGAGTACTTTGATTCGGGGCCCAGAGCCTTTTAAGCTTTATCCGAACTTAATTTCTTGCCGAATGTCTTCGTGGTTTTGAACTGTCGTGTGGGGCTTTGGTTTTGTATTCAGGCGAGTACTGGACTGCAGCTAAGCCCCCGAGTGGGAGGATTGCTCTCCACTCGGTAGGATTTTTTCAATCTTAGGCGAGTGCTTGACTGTAGCTAAGTTTCCGAGTGGGAGAACTTAGGCGAGTACTGGACTGCAGCTAAGCCCTCGAGTGGGAGGATTGCTTTCCACTCGGCAGGATTTTTTCAATCTTAGGCGAGTGCTTGAATGTAGCTAAGTTTCCGAGTGGGAGAACTTAGGCGAGTACTGGACTGCAGCTAAGCCCCCGAGTGGGAGGATTGCTTTCCACTCGGTTGGATTTTTTCAATCTTAGGCGAGTGCTTGACTGCAGCTAAGTTTCCGAGTGGGAGAACTTAGGCGAGTACTGGACTGCAGCTAAGCCCCCGAGCGGGAGGATTGCTCTCCACTCGGTAGGATTTTTTCAAACTTAGGCGAGTGCTTGACTGTAGCTAAGTTTCCGAGTGGGAGAACTTAGGCGAGTACTGGACTGCAGCTAAGCCCCCGAGTGGGAGGATTGCTCTCCACTCGGTAGGATTTTTTCAATCTTAGGCGAGTGCTTGACTGCAGCTAAGTTTCCGAGTGAGAGAACTTAGGGGAGTACTGGACTGCAGCAAAGCCCCCAAGTGGGAGGATTGCTCTCCACTCGGTAGGATTTTTTCAAACTTAGGCGAGTGTCTGACCGCAGCTAAGTCTCTTCATGGAGAACTTAGGCGAGTGCCGAACTGCAGCTAAGCCCCCGAGTGGGAGGTTTGCTCTTCACTCGGTAGGATTTTTCAAACTTAGGCGAGTGTCTGACTGCAGCTAAGTCTCTTCGTGGAGAACTTAGGCGAGTGCTGAACCGCAGCTAAGCCCCCGAGTGGGAGGTTTGCTCCCCACTCGATAGGATTTTTCAAACTTAGGCGAGTGTCTGACTGCAGCTAAGTCTCTTCGTGGAGAACTTAGGCGAGTGCTGAACTGCAGCTAAGCCCCCGAGTGGGAGGTTTGCTCTTCACTCGGTAGGATTTTTCAAACTTAGGCGAGTGTCTGACTGCAGCTAAGTCTCTTCGTGGAGAACTTAGGCGAGTGCTGAACCACAGCTAAGCCCCCGAGTGGGAGGTTTGCTCTCCACTCGGTAGGATTTTTCAAACTTAGGCGAGTGTCTGACTGCAGCTAAGTCTCTTCGTGGAGAACTTAGGCGAGTGCTGAACTGCAGCTAAGCCCCCGAGTGGGAGGTTTGCTCTTCACTCGGTAGGATTTTTCAAACTTAGGCGAGTGTCTGACTGCAGCTAAGTCTCTTCGTGGAGAACTTAGGCGAGTGCTGAACCGCAGCTAAGCCCCCGAGTGGGAGGTTTGCTCTCCACTCGGTAGGATTTTTCAAACTTAGGCGACTGTCTGACTGCAGCTAAGTCTCTTCGTGGAGAACTTAGGCGAGTGCTGAACTGCAGCTAAGCCCCCGAGTGGGAGGTTTGCTCTTCACTCGGTAGGATTTTTCAAACTTAGGCGAATCGGATTCGCAGCTAAGCCCCCGAGTGGGAGGTTTGCTCTCCACTCGGTAGGGTTTTTCAAACTTAGGCGAATCGGATTCGCAGCTAAGCCCCAGAGTGGGAGGTTTCAAATACAAACAAAAGTGACATCAATTGTTGGAACACTCTTATTTCTGATAAAAATGAACTTGAGAAGTTTTTCTTATTACATCTGGTTTGAGGGCGGACTCAAGTGTAAAAGGGGCGGAGAAGCTCCGCGTTCCAAGCTCGAGGTTCGTCGATCTGTCGATCAACATTGTAAAGGTGATATGCTCCGTTGTGGAGGACTCTGGTGACAATGAAGGGGCCTTCCCATGTGGGAGCGAGCTTGTGAGGTTTCTGTTGATCCACTCGGAGGACCAGATCTCCTTCTTGAAAGGCTCGACTCTTCACATTCCGGGCGTGGAATCGACGTAAGTCCTGCTGATAAATGGTCGATCTGATCATCGCCATCTCCCTCTCTTCCTCCAAGAGGTCGACTGCGTCTTGCCGGGCCTGCTCCACTTCATCTTCAGTGTAAATTTCGACTCGGGGTGCATTATGAAGAAGATCGCTTGGCAGGACAGCTTTGGCTCCATAAACCAGAAAGAATGGGGTCCTTCCAGTCGACCGGTTAGGGGTGGTCCTTAATCCCCACAGAACTGACGGAAGCTCGTCGACCCAAGCGCCTGCCGCGTGCTTGAGATCGCGCATCAGCCGAGGTTTTATCCCTTTGAGAATCAGACCATTTGCTCTCTCAGCCTGTCCATTCAACTGGGGATGAGCGACTGAGGCGTAGTCGACTCGTGTGCCTTGAGAAGCGCAAAATGCTCTGAACTCGTCCGAATCAAAGTTTGACCCGTTATCAGTGATGATGCTGTGCGGGACTCCATATCTGAATGTTAACCCTCTGATGAAACTGATAGCGGTGCCAGCATCGAGGCTCTTTATGGGCTTAGCTTCGATCCATTTGGTAAATTTGTCGAGTGCCACAAGTACATGAGTGAATCCACTCCTGCCCGTTCTTAGGGGGCCAACCATGTCCAATTCCCAGACGGCAAAGGGCCAGACGAGCGGAATGGTTTTCAGGGCTGACACGGGCTTGTGGGACATGTTGGAGTAGAACTAGCACCCCTCGCGCTTGTCGACTATCTCTTTCGCCATCTCATTTGCCCTTGGCCAGTAAAATCCAGCTCGGTATGCTTTAGCCAAAATAGTCCGAGAGGACGCATGGTGACCGCAGGTTCCCGAGTGGATATCGTTAAGGATTATTTGACCCTCTTCTGGCGTTATGCATTTCTGGCCGACTCCGGTCGCACTCTCTCTGTACAACTGTCCCCTTATGACTGTGAAGGCCTTAGATCGGCGGACGATCTGTCGAGCCTCCTCCTCGTCCTCCGGAAGTTCTTTCCTTAGGATATATGCAATGTACGGTATTGTCCAGTCAGGGGTGATTGCCAAGACTTCCATGATTAGGTCGACTACTGCAGGCACTTCAACTTCGGTCGGATCTGTGGCACTTTTCGGCTGCGGGGCTTCTTCTGTGAAAGGATCCTCTTGGACTGACGGCGAGTGAATGTGTTCCAAGAACACGTTGCTTGGAATGGCTTCTCTCTTGGAGCCTATCTTTGCCAAGTCGTCAGCTGCCTGGTTTTTCAGTCGGGGGATGTGGTGGAGTTCCAACCCCTCGAACTTCTTCTCTAGCTTCCGCACTGCATTGCAGTATCCAGTCATTGCCGGACTCCTGACGTTCCACTCCTTCATCACTTGATTAACCACCAGATCTGAGTCGCCATAGACCATGAGGCGACGGACGCTGAGTGAAATGGCCATGCGCAACCCATACAAAAGTGCTTCATACTCTGCTTCGTTATTGGAGGAATCGAAGTGAATCTGGAGAACGTATCTGAGCTTATCTCCTCGGGGGGAGACCAAAACTACCCCCGCGCCTGAACCATTCAGCATCTTGGATCCATCGAAGAACATAGTCCAGTGTTCCGAGTGAACTTGAGTCAGAAGTTGCTGTTCAATCCACTCGGCGATCAAATCCGCGATTGCTTGGGACTTGATGGCTTTCTTTGCTTCAAACATGATATCTAAAGGAAGGAGTTCAATCGCCCACTTGGCCACTCGACCAGTTGCATCTCTGTTATGCAGGATCTCCGATAATGGGGCGTCGCTGACGACTGTAATGGAGTGGTTAGAGAAATAATGTGCAACTTTCTTCGTGGTCATATAAATCCCATATACAAGCTTCTGGTAGTGGGGGTATCTTTGTTTTGAAGGGGTCAAAACTTCAGACACATAATATACAGGGCGTTGAACTTTGAAGGCCTTCCCTTCCTCTTCCCGCTCGACCGTAAGTACTGTACTGACAACTTGTCCCGTGGCTGCAATGTAAAGCAACAGAGGCTCTTTGCTAATTGGGGCAGCTAGCACCGGCTGGGTGGAGAGCAGAGCTTTGAGGTCTGCAAACGCTGCATCAGCTTCTGGAGTCCACTCGAACTTGTCAGACTTCTTCATCAGTCGGTAAAGAGGCAACGCTTTTTCACCGAGTCGAGAAATGAATCGACTTAAGGCGGCCAAGCAGCCTGTAAGCTTTTGGACATCATGCACACGTACAGGACGCTTCATCCGGAGTATGGTGCCAATTTTTTCAGGATTGGCGTCGATTCCCCGTTCGGAAACGAGAAAACCGAGTAGCTTTCCTCCTGGAACTCCGAAAGTGCACTTTGACAGATTGAGCTTGATATCGTACCTCCTGAGGTTGGCGAAGGTTTCAACAAGGTCAGCCCGTAGGTCGGAACCTTTCCGGGACTTGACTACGATATCGTCCATGTACGCCTCCACATTCCGACTGATTTGAGTGAGTAAACACTTCTGGATCATTCTCATGAATGTGGCCCCGGCGTTCTTGAGGCCGAATGGCATGGTGACGTAACAGAAGCATCCGAATGGAGTGATGAAAGCTGTTTTGATTTCGTCGGGCCCATACAGACGGATGTGATGGTACCCGGAGTAGGCATCTAGAAAAGACAATCTCTCGCATCCCGCAGTTGAGTTGACAATCTGGTCGATGCGAGGGAGAGGAAAATGATCTTTCGGGCAGGCCCGATTGATATGCTTGAAATCAATGCACATACAGAGTGACTTGTCCTTCTTGGGGACCATGATGACATTGGCGAGCCACTCAGAGTGGTAGATCTCTCGGATGAACTCAGCTGCTAAGAGCCGAGCCACTTCCTCGCCAATGGCTTGTTTTTTCTGGACGGTGGACCGTCGAAGATGTTCCTTCACGAGCTTGAACTTTGGGTCGACTCGCAGACGGTGCTCAGCCAGCCCCCTGGGAACTCCAGGCATGTCAGAGGGTTTCCATGCGAAGATGTCCCAGTTCTCACGGAGGAGCTGGATGAGCGCTTCTTCCTATTTGGTGTCGAGCGTCGTCGAGATGTGAGTCGGAGCAGCATCGAGATCGGTCAGGTGAATGTGGACTGTCTTCGTTTCGCCAGCCGACTGAAAAGCTGACTTGGAGGCAGGCTTCTTAGCTCGCAGCAATTCACTTGGGTCGGCAGCCTTTTGGTACCCTTTCAGCTCGACCACTGCCATCTGAGCGTCGGCGATCTTTGATCCCTTCTGAAAACATTCTTCTGCTTTCTTCCGGTTGCCCGTAACAGTGATCATGCCTTTGGGGCCAGGCATCTTTAATTTAAGATACACGTAACATGGTCGAGCCATGAAGCGTGCGTAAGCTGGCCTGCCCAAGATGGCGTGATAAGCACTCTGGAAGTCCACAACTTCAAACGTCAACTTTTCCTTGCGGTAATTCTTTGAATCACCGAAAACCACATCAAGAGCAATCTGGCCGAGTGACTCGGCTTTCTTCCTAGGAATGACTCCGTGGAAGCTCATGTTACTGGTGCTAAGTCTGGACATCGGAATGCCCATTCCTTTCAAGGTTTCAGCGTACAATATGTTCAGGCCACTGCCGCCGTCCATCAGGACTTTGGTCAGTCGAGTGCCTTCGACAACTGGGTCGACCACCAAAGCTTGCCTCCCAGGGGTGGCAATGTGCGTCGGGTGATCGGACCGGTCGAATGTGATGGCAGTCTGAGACCACTTCAGGTAACTGGGAGTCGCCGGGGCAACCATGTTCACCTCACGGTTAATGACTTTCAGTCGACTTTTGCTTTCGACATCAGCAAAAATCATCAAGGTGGAATTGACTTGGGTGTATCCATCGTCACTATCCTCCTTGTCCTTAACTCTGCCCGGCTCTTTTTCCTTATCCTTGGGCTGCTTGCCCTGGAACTGCTGAATCAGAAGCCGACACTGTCGAGTGGTTGCTTCGGGAAAATAAAATTTCCTTCTTCATCTTTCTTGGTATGGATGTGACATGGCAGGTCCAGAACGTCATTCCCATCCTGATCTTTAACCTTCTTGGGCTTCCATGTGCCCTTGGGCTTTCCCTTAAAATTTCCCTGGGCCACAGCCAAGGCCTCCCCAGGGGCGGCTTGCTCGGCCTTCCGCTTCTGCTTCCGACTGGAGTTTCCTCCGGTTTCTTGGGCGACTGATTTGAGTTTGCCACTTCGGAGTCGGTCCTCGTCTTCTCCATTAACGTACTTGGTGGCAATCTCCATCATCCGATTAAGGGACATCTCTCCAGTTCGGCCAAACTTCAGATTCAACTCCCTGTACTTGACGCCTTCCTTGAAAGCGCAAACTGCTTGATGGTCTGGCACGTTCTCGACCGAGTGGTGCAGTGTGATCCACCTCTGGATGTATTCTCTCAGAGTTTCATTTGGCTTCTGCACGCATGACCGCAGCTCCGTAAGGCCTGCAGGGCGCTTGCATGTCCCTTCGAAGGTTGTGATAAACACTCGGGAGAGATCCTCCCAAGTGTAAATGCTGCTGGGCGCCAACTGATTCAGCCACGCCCTAGCTGAGCCCTCCAACATGAGGGGTAAATGCTTCATGGTCACCTCATCATTGCCGCCGCCAATCTGCACAGCCAC
This sequence comes from Triticum monococcum, assembly GCA_034509565.1. NCBI lineage: Eukaryota > Viridiplantae > Streptophyta > Magnoliopsida > Poales > Poaceae > Triticum > Triticum monococcum. The sequence goes on along the minus strand of CM067843.1, from coordinate 748,909,320 downwards.
TTGGTAATCCTCGAGCCATGTGTCAGGCTTGGACTCACCGGTGAACTTGCTGACTCCAGTCGCCAGCCTGAAGTTGGGAGGGATCACCGCGGCCCTGATGGCTCGACTGAAACATTCAGGCCCTGAGGCGTGTGTCCTGCTGCCGGTGGGCATATCTCTGTTGTGGCCCTCTCGATGAGCCCTGTTCCTGTCCACCAGACCTTGAACGAGGATGGATCTCGCGTCAAAGCCTGGGTCTCTGGGGTCGACTGGGATCCTCTGCCCAACGTTATGAGGGCGCCTGTCGTCTCGATGTTGAGGTGCATATGATCCACTCCTCGGGGGAGGGGACGGCACCCGACGTCTATCATCACGGTCGGGTCGGTGATCATATTGTTCGTTTCTCCTATACTGATCGTGCCGGTCTCCATGTCCCTCACGCCTCGGGAGCGATCTCGGGCTGTGAGCCGACTGGACGGTTTCCGTTGCAACGGATCGACTGTGGATCCTGTCCCGCGACTGAGAGACGGCGGAATTCTGATTTCCCGCCACTCGGAGCAATGCTCTGATCTGTAGCAATCCTCTGCCAGCCTCTGACTAAGAGGGCTGGATTGACTCTGCTATGCGGGCCGCGGCAGCCAGGTTCTGAACCGGAGTTCGGTACACCTGCGGCGGTGGGAAGAGCTGACGTCGACTGGATTCGGGAGCTTGCTGGCGTCGACTGGACTCGGGAGCCTGCTGGCGTCGACTGGACTCGGGAGCCCGCTGACGCGCCCGCTCGTCGAGAGCTCGCTGTAGATTCTCCAGTCGAGTGCGCTCGGCTAGATTAGCCAAGCGCGCTTCCTCCAAGGCCCGGGCCTCGAGGGTTTCTCCAACAATAGGGGTGTAGAGCGCGTCCATGTTCCGGCGATGAAGCTCCTCCCGCTGTAATGATGTAAGAGGTTCGGGGAGGTATTCATCGTGAGGGTGCGACGGATCGCCTTTATCGGCACCATTATCAGCGCGATGGAATCCAGGAGGACTGTGTGTCCCCTCGACCGCCAGAACCTCCGCCAAAGGGTCGCTGCTATCGCACTCGGATGCGGTCTCCGTGGAGCCAGTCGACTGATCGAACAGGCCGTAGAGGGATTCGTCGGGCTCGATCGCCGCGACTTGCGGGGCCGCCGACTGGCGGGCCGCGGCGTGCTTCATCTACCGCTGGAGCCTCGACCGACCTAAGCGCTTGCGCTGGCGGGAGACAGGACGGGGAGACGACACGGGAGTCGACCGATATGGGGTCGACGGCTGCCGCAGGAGGATGCCACGGACGCACGCACGGAAGTGCGTCGCACCGCGGACGGGGAGCGCATCGACGTCAAGCGGCGCCTCCTGGAGCCAGGCGGAGCCATCGGCGATGAAAGTGAGTCCGCCGAGACGGATCTCGCGACCCTCTGCCAAAGCTCCGCAGGAAAACATGATCAAGTGGATCGGAAAAATCGCAACTTCTCCAATTAGGCGCTAAGACTAATGCCCCACGGTGGGCGCCAACTGTCGTGGTTCTAAGTCTGACAGTGAGGTAGGGGGGTGTGTATGAAGAGGCTAGACCTTAGCTATTGGGAAGTTGTAAGCACGCAAGGTTTACGAGTTCAGGCCCTTCTCGGAGGAAGTAACAGCCCTACGTCTCGGTGCCCGGAGGCGGTCGACTGGATTATGCGTGTATAAAATGACAGGGGTGCGAACCCTTCATACTGAGGAGGGGGGTGGCTTATATAGAGTTCGCCAGCCCTCTCCTGCCCTCAGTAATGCAGGGTTTAAGGTACATTTAAGGTGGGCGTTACTGGTAACGCCCCTAATAAAGTGCTATAATGACCATAAAGACTGCCTAACAGCCGACCGTTTTCCTGCGGAGTGACTTCAGGTCTTTTGGCAGTCGAGTGATTGCTTCTTGGTCGAGTGATAGCTTCTTAGTCGAGTGAGATACCTTCAAGTCGATCGAATGGTGACTTCTTCTAGGGACGTCCTATGGTAGGGTTCTTTAGGACGGGTCTGTGTCCCTACCGTAGGTACGTGACTTCATCAACTCACGCCACCCGGAACACCACAGCGTAATGGTGTGTCCGAACGTCGTAATCGTACTTTACTAGATATGGTGCGATCTATGATGTCTCTTACCGATTTACCACTATCGTTTTGGGGATACGCTCTAGAGACGGCCACATTCACGTTAAATAGGGCACCATCAAAATCCGTTGAGACGACGCCTTATGAACTATGGTTTGGCAAGAAACCAAAGTTGTCGTTTCTGAAAGTTTGGGGCTGCGATGCTTATGTGAAAAAGCTTCAACCTGATAAGCTCGAACCCAAATCGGAGAAATGTGTCTTCATAGGATATCCAAAGGAAACTATTGGATACACCTTCAATCACATATCCGAAGGCAAGACTTTTGTTGCTAAATTCGGAAACTTTCTTGAGAAGGAGTTTCTATCGAAAGAAGTGAGTGGGAGGAAAGTAGAACTTGACGAGGTAACTGTACCCGCTCCCTTATTAGAAAGTAGTACATCACAGAAAACTGTTTCTACGACACCTACACCAATAAGTGAGGAAGTTAATGATAATGATCATGAAACTTCAGAACAAGATACTACTGAACCTCGTAGATCATCCAGAGCAAGATCCGCGCCAGAGTGGTACGGTAATCCAGTTCTGGAAGTCATGCTACTAAATCATGATGAACCTACGAACTATGAAGAAGCGATGGTGAGCCCAGATTCCGCAAAGTGGCTTGAAGCCATGAAATCTGAGATGGGATCCATGTATGAGAACAAAGTATGGACTTTGGTTGACTTGCCTGATGATCGGCAAGCAATTGAGAATAAATGGATCTTCAAGAAAAAGACTGACGCTGACGGTAATGTTACTGTCTATAAAGCTCGACTTGTCGCAAAAGGTTTTCGACAAGTTCAAGGGGTTGACTACGATGAGACCTTCTCACCCGTAGCGATGCTTAAGTCTGTCCGAATCATGTTAGCAATTGCCGCGTTTTATGATTATGAAATATGGCAGATGGATGTCAAAACTGCATTTCTGAATTGATTTCTGGAAGAAGAGTTGTATATGATGCAACCGGAAGGTTTTGTCGATCCAAAGGGAGCTAACAAAGTGTGCAAGCTCCAGCGATCCATTTATGGACTGGTGCAAGCATCTCGGAATTGGAATAAACGCTTTGATAGTGTGATCAAAGCATTTGGTTTTATACAGACTTTCGGTGAAGCCTGTATTTACAAGAAAGTGAGTGGGAGCTCTGTAGCATTTCTGATATTATATGTGGATGACATATTGCTGATTGGAAATGACATAGAATTTCTGGATAGCATAAAGGGATACTTGAATAAGAGTTTTTCAATGAAAGACCTCGGTGAAGCTGCTTACATATTAGGCATAAAGATCTATAGAGATAGATCAAGACGCTTAATTGGACTTTCACAAAGCACATACCTTGACAAGATTTTGAAGAAGTTCAAAATGGATCAAGCAAAGAAAGGGTTCTTGCCTGTGTTAAAAGGTGTGAAGTTGAGCCAGACTCAATGCCCGACCACTGCAGAAGATAGAGAGAAAATGAAAGATGTTCCCTATGCTTCAGCCATAGGCTCTATCATGTATGCAATGCTGTGTACCAGACCTGATGTGTGCCTATAAGTTTAGCAGGGAGGTATCAAAGTAATCCAGGAGTGGATCACTGGACATCGGTCAAGAACATCCTAAAATACCTAAAAAGGACTAAGGATATGTTTCTCGTATATGGAGGTGACAAAGAGCTCACCGTAAGAGGTTACGTTCATGCAAGCTTTGACACTGATTCGGACGATTCTAAATCGCAAACCGGATACGTGTTTACTTTAAATGGTGGAGCTGTCAGTTGGTGCAGTTCTAAACAAAGCGTCGTAGCGGGATCTACATGTGAAGCGGAGTACATAGCTGCTTCGGAAGCAGCGAACGAAGGAGTCTGGATGAAGGAGTTCATATCCGATCTAGGTGTCATACCTAGTGCATCGGGTCCAATGAAAATCTTTTGTGACAATACTGGTGCAATTGCTTTGGCAAAGGAATCCAGATTTCACAAAAGGACCAAACACATCAAGAGACGATTCAATTCCATCCGGGATCTAGTCCAGGTGGGAGACATAGAGATTTGCAAGATACATACGGATCTGAATGTTGCAGACCCATTGACTAAGCCTCTTCCACGAGCAAAACATGATCAGCACCAAGGCTCCATGGGTGTTAGAATCATTACTGTGTAATCTAGATTATTGACTCTAGTGCAAGTGGGAGACTGATGGAAATATGCCCTAGAGGCAATAATAAAGTTATTATTTATTTCCTTATATCATGATAAATGTTTATTATTCATGCTAGAATTGTATTAACCGGAAACATAATACATGTGTGAATACATAGACAAACAGAGTGTCACTAGTATGCCTCTACTAGACTAGCTCGTTAATCAAAGATGGTTAAGTTTCCTAACCATAAACAAAGAGTTGTTATTTGATTAACGAGGTCACATCATTAGTTAAATGATCTGATTGACATGACCCATTCCATTAGCTTAGCACCCGATCGTTTAGTATGTTGCTATTGCTTTCTTCATGACTTATACATGTTCCTATGACTATGAGATTATGCAACTCCCGTTTGCCGGAGGAACACTTTGTGTGCTACCAAACGTCACAACGTAACTGGGTGATTATAAAGGAGCTCTACAGGTGTCTCCAATGGTAGATGTTGGATTGGCGTATTTCGAGCATAGGATTTGTCACTCCGATTGTCGGAGAGGTATCTCTGGGCCCTCTCGGTAATGCACATTACACAAGCCTTGCAAGCATTGCAACTAATGAGTTAGTTGTGGGATGATGTATTACAGAACGAGTAAAGAGACTTGCCAGTAACGAGATTGAACTAGGTATTGGATACCGACGATCGAATCTCGGGCAAGTAACATACCGATGACAAAGGGAACAATGTATGTTGTTATGCGGTCTGACCGATAAAGATCTTCGTAGAATATGCAGGAGCCAATATGGGCATCCAGGTCCCGCTATTGGTTATTGACCGGAGACGTGTCTCGGTCATGTCTACATTGTTCTTGAACCGTAGGGTCCGCACGCTTAACATTACGATGACAGTTATTATGAGTTTATGCATTTTGATGTACCGAAGGTAGTTCGGAGTCTCGGATGTGATCACGGACATGACGAGGAGTCTCAAAATGGTCGAGACATAGAGATTGATATATTGGAAGCCTATATTTGGATATCGGAAGTGTTCCGGGTAAACTCGGGATTTTACCAGATTACCGGGAGGTTACCGGAACCCCCCGGGAGCCATATGGGCCTTATTGGGCTTTAGTGGAAAGGTGAAAGGGGCTGCCATGGTGGGCTGCGCGCCTCCCCCCTCCCCTAGTCCTATTAGGACTAGGAGAGGTGGTCGGCCACCTCTCTCTCTCTCTCTCTCTCTCTCTCTCTCTCTCTCTCTTTCCCCCTTGGGAGTCCTATTTGGAATAGGATTGGGGAGGGAGTCCTACTCCCGGTAGGAGTAGGACTCCTCCTGCGCCCTCCTCTTGGCCGGCCAGCCCCACCCCCTTGGATCCTTTATATACGGGGGCAGGGGGCACCTCTAGACACACAAGTTGATCATTGAGATCGTTCCTTAGCCGTGTGCAGTGCCCCCTGCCACCATATTCCACCTCGATCATATCGTTGTAGAGCTTAGGCGAAGCCCTGCGTCGGTAGAACATCAAGATCGTCACCACGCCGCCGTGCTAACGGAACTCCTCCCCGAAGCTTTGCTGGATCGGAGCACGGGGATTGTCATCGAGCTGTACGTGTGCTAAGAACTCGGAGGTGCCGGAGTAACGGTGCTTGGATCGGTCGGATCGGGAAGAAGACATACGACTACTTCCTCTACGTTGTGTCAACGCTTCCGTTACGATCTACAAGGGTACGTAGATCAGACTCTCCCCCTCGTTGCTATGCATCACCATGATCTTGCGTGTGCGTAGGAAAATTTTAAAATTACTACGTTCCCCAACAAGATACCTCTCCGACAATCGGAGTGACAAATCCTAATCTCGAAATACGCCAACCCAACATGTACCTTTGGAGACACCTGTAGAGCTCCTTTATAATCACCCAGTTATGTTGTGACATTTGGTAGCACACAAAGTGTTCCTCCGGCAAACGGGAGTTGCATAATCTCATAGTCATAGGAACATGTATAAGTCATGAAGAAAGCAATAGCAATATACTAAACGATCGGGTGCTAAGCTAATGGAATGGGTCATGTCAATCACATCATTCTCCTAATGACGTGATCCCGTTAATCAAATGACAACACATGTCTATGGTTAGGAAACATAACCATCTTCGATTAACGAGCTAGTCAAGTAGAGGCACACTAGTGATGTTTAGTTTGTCTATGTATTCACACAAGTATTATGTTTCCGGATAATACAATTCTAGCATGAATAATAAACATTTATCATGATATAAGGAAATAAATAATAACTTTATTATTTCCTCTAGGGCATATTTCCTTCAGGGTGTTCATGGCAAGACGAAAGCTCAAACATTACTTTCAGGGTCACCCAATCACTGTGGTTAGCTCCGTTCCGTTGGGAGACATCATTCAAAATAGAGAAGCCACTGGACAAGTCGCCCAGTGGGCCATTGAACTTGGGTCTCATGGGTTGAGATATGTACCCCGTACTACGATCAAATCTCAAGCATTGGTTGACTTTATTAATGATTGGACAGAACTGCAGATGCCAGAAGAGAAACCAGACAACACGTATTGGACGATTCACTTTGATGGGTTCAGACAATTGGAAGGCTCGGGGGCTGGAGTTGTTTCAACTTCCCCTCGCGGTGGCAAGTTTCGTTATGCGCTACGACTGATGTTTCCTTGTACTAACAACGCACCAGAGTATGAAGCTTTGCTCCATGGTCTTCGAATGGCCAAAGAGATGAGCCTGAGCTGGGTCCGGTGTCTTGGCGATTCAGATTTGGTGGCTCAACAGGTGTCAGGCAAGTGGGATTCCAAGGACCCTCTCATGGCAGCTTACCGCCGTGAAGTCGATGATGTTGCAGGACACTTTTAAGGTTATCAGGTGGAACACATTGACCGTAGGAAGAATGAAGCGGCAGACGCTCTAAGCTGGTTGGGGTCTCAGCGTAAACTGGTGCCACCTAACACTTTTTTGGATGTTTTGCATAACTCGTCTGTTAAGTTACCTATAGAGGAAGATTTGGCTGTTCCTGACCCGAAGGCACAGTTGGTGGCGGCTCTTCACGTCATCCAGATTGGACAGTACCGTTCTTGGCTTACATGACCCGTGGAGAGTTGCCAGAAGATGAGACCCTGGCCCGGTAGATAACCCGGCGGTCCAAGTCAATGACGATTTCTGATAGAGAGTTATACCATCGCAGCGTCTCTGGAGCGTTTCAGCGGTGTGTTTCTCCTGAAGAAGGTCAAGAGATACTTCGTGAAATCCATGAAGGGGATTGTGGTCATTACGCCGGGTCAAAGTCTCTTATGGCCAAAGCTTTTCGTCATGGTTTTTATTGGTTGACGGCTCACGCTGATGCAGAGGATCTGGTCAGTAGGTGTGATGGATGTCAAAAATTTGCACGACGAGCATATGTACCGGCTCAAGAGTTGCGGATGATTCCAATCACCTGGCCATTTGCGGTCTGGGGGCTTGACATGGTTGGACCTTTCAAAAGGTCTAAGGATAAAAAGACACATCTTTTAGTAGCAGTTGACAAATTCACAAAGTGGGTTCAGGCGGGGCCGGTGAGTAAGTGTGATGCAACCACAACGGTTCAGTTCATGAAAAAGGTGATCTTTTGCTTTGGTTTTCCACACAGCATTATCACTGACAATGACACTAATTTATCCCAAGGGGCTATGGAGGAGTTCTGTCAACGTGAGCATATCCGGCTTGATGTTTCTTCTGTAGCTCACCCTCAATCTAATGGGCAGTCTGAGAGAGCAAATCAGGAAATCTTAAAAGGTCTCAAACCCCGGCTCATGGTTCCCTTACAATGGACGCCGAGTTGCTGGGTAGAGGAGTTACCCTCGGTATTGTGGAGTATTAACACCACCCCAAACAGATCTACGGGTTATACACCATTCTTCATGGTTTATGGAGCGGAAGCAGTACTGCCTAGTGACATCCGTCATGACTCGCCTCGTGTGGAGGCTTATGTTGAAGCTAATAACGAACAAGCCAGACAGGATGCGCTTGACTTATTAGTGAGAAAAGAGACTTAGAAGCAGCTCGATCAGCAATTTATCAACAGGACCTGCGCCGCTATCACAGCCGCCGGGTTAAGTCCAGGACTTTTCAAGAAGGTGACCTGGTGCTCCGGCTCATCCAGGATTTGTCAGATGCACACAAGCTATCCCCGCCTTGGGAAGGACCATTTGTGGTCAGCAAGAACTTAAATAATAGGTCATATTACCTCATTGACGTTCGAGAGCACAAGGACTCACGTAAGTCGGAGGAGGAGACCCGCTGGCCGTGGAACATTGCTCAACTTTGGCCATACTACACCTGAGCCATCAGCTCTCATCATGTACATACTTTGACGTTGTATATATTATGATAAGTAATAAAGCAGGATGTATGTCCTTTTCTTTTTCAAAGATTATATATCTTTACTCTTTTTAAAAAAATGACTATTAAGGAGGTGATCATATCTGAATGAAGTCTCACCTTTTTTTGTCCGGCTTATGATCGTATTCGAATCTAGTTGTAAACCTCATGATCATTTGGTGGATTCCTATTCAAACATAGGTCGTATTCGAACCAAAGAGAACATAGTTGTCGTAACCCTCTTGATCGGCTCAAAGCCAAACTCACCAGGGGGCTTCTTGATCGTATTCGAATCATAGCTTAATCCCTTTTGGGTCCGACTTGGATCGTATTCGAACCAGGGTCGTTAAAAACCTCTCAAGGTCATTTGGGGGCTTCCTGTTCAAACATAGGTCATATTCGAACCAAAGATAACCTAGCTGTCGGTACCCTCTTGATCGGCACAACGCCAAAGCCACCAGGGCTATTTGATCGTATTCGAATGTTAGCTTAACCCCTTTGGTCCGGTTTACTGATCGTATTTGCATCAGAAACCCCCAACCTTTAGTTATAAAGATATTTATATTGTTTGCCACCTGTCATTTGTCTTATTGGATTTTCATTGTCTCAATTTTAAACAATCAGCATGGTCTTTTTCTCCGGCTTGACTATTTGGCAATAAGCCGCCAAGGCATAAGAATCATCAGCCATTCAAAAGCATTGCCTTCTCAAAAGGACTGGATCGTCAGCCTCATCGCACGGGTAGTATAAACCGGTGGTCCAGAGGTCAAAGATACAGGCATGGCTATTGTTTATGAATAGTTTCTTTATGTGTTAATCCAAGGTTGTCTCAACCCTGTTTATTTTCATGTCTAGTTCTGTTTGTCTACTATGATAAAGCTTTTGGTCATGAACCGGGTCTTCTAACCCGTTCGGTGTTAAACCGCCAAGCAAGTATTTCCTTTTGTTACAGGAACAGAGCGGAAATATTACAAAGATAACCATGACTGTGACGCATATGTTGAAATAAGGAAGCACAGAGTCATTCTTCCCTCGTCGGTTCACCTCCTTCTGTCAATTGAAAGCTGGGATTGGACCAGTCAAAGCCGTTCACGGCAACGAACTCTGATTCATCGTCAATCAAGCCAGCCGGATCAACCTCTGGAGCGAACATGTGTTGACGAACCGACGGGATAAGGTCTGTCACCTTATAAGAAGGGGTCGCCATCTTCTTATTCTCCAAATCAAAACCCAGCTGGTATTTGTCAATATTGGTTTCATCGCTAAGAATGGCCGCCTGAGGTCGAACTCCCCTCACACAAGCCATGAAGTCATCTTGCTCAAAGAGAGACCCGTCTTCCTTTACAGTCGGGTACCCCCTAGCTACATCTACCGGGTCTAAATCTTGCACCCAAGCCTTGGAACGGCTCAGAGCAGTTAAAGCTCCGGCTCTAGCGTAGGATCGTTTGACCACTTGGAACCTGGCGGGTAAGATTGACAATTTCTTCAAGACGTCACTGAGCCGGTTGGGTCCTTGATTGGTGGGAGAAATAGCAGCAAGTGCTCATTGAGCACCGGTGTACAACTGCTCCAGTAAGGTATAGACCGCCTTCAGTTTCATCATGTTATCCTAGTTCAGGTTCTTGCTTCGCGGGCCTGCACATAATTTTTCAAATGAGGAGTCAGCAGGCGGGTTATATTTCGAGTCAAAAGAAGGTGAAATAGATCAGTACAGGTGGCTTACCAAAGATGGCGGAAACCATTTGAGACACCCGGTTCTTTAAGCCGGTCAGCTCCGTAGTAACCTCCTCAATATCTGCTTCGGCTTTTTCGGCACGTTGTGTCAGCAGCGTTTTCTCTTCAGCCCAGGTTTTCTTCTTGGCAGTCAAGCTGTTTCTCAATTTTTCCGTCTCAGTAAGACTTAATTGAAGCTTAGCACAGCAGCCTTGATTTCTGCCTCCTGATCTGCCAGCCGGGTCTTGGCGTCAGTTAATTGCGAACCCAATTCAGATAGGGCGTTCTACAAAGCATGCACAAGTGTGTCAAGGTTTAAATTAAAGTTCAAGAGTCAAGATTCAAGTCTCGGGTGCTTTGCACTGCAAAACCACTTGACACTTGGGGCTAATGTATGCCAAAACAATTTCTTATGACTCGCTGCTGGAGTGCACATGGCTGAGATAGCCGGACAATATGTCATCGGCATTCAGATGGCTGTAATGAGAAATATCAAAACACACTTTCTATCTCTCCAGTGCCTCTTGTTTAGCAGTGTGACGGGCCAACACGGTGGGATTCCTCGGCTCAACAAAGTGGCTTCCAGTGATCAGAACGTCCTGGACAGACGATGATGGCGGGTTGGCCGAGCTGGATGGTCCGGTAGCAGAAGGATTAACGATGGTATCGTCAGCTGTCGGCTCAGGAGGATCTGATTGAGTATTGGCAGTCGGGTCTTCTGGTGCTTCAGTTTGAGGGGGAGAAGGCGGCATGGCCGGCTCAGGTGCAAGGACTGACGAGTCTTCCGCCGGCCTAGTCACCTTGGCCTTCTTGGCTTGGCTTGGCCACTAAGAAAGATGTTATGAAACAGTCAGTATAATGAAGCAGTTTGAAAGACACGGAGGAAAGATGGTTTTCTTCCTTACCCAGGGGCAGTCTTAAAGGCCGGGAATTGAGTTTGAGATGTGTCGCCAGAAGAGCGAGACACCTCCTGCAAAGATAAAAATAAAGTTAGTAATGCAAGGGAGAAGATCCATTAATGAAAAGTAGATGAAGAAATAAACCTCATTCGGGCGTTTTTTCGGAGGCTGTTGTAGAACAGAAGGCGGTTCATCGTCGTTCCGGGCCTGACGGCGGCTCTCATGTTGCTGCTTTTTCAAAAGAAAATGAGGGTCCAAATAAGCCAAAGGGTGTGAAAATCTTACTTTCCGGGTTACGACTCGAAGTTTTTGTCTTGGCAAATGGGCTGAGTCGGAGGAAATAGTTACCTCTTCTTCTACGGCCTGACTGGCCCCCGTGTCGTCCTGGCAATGATCAATGTTAATAAGATTATTAAAAAGCTGGCCAAGGGAGTCGAGGACTACCTCCGACTCAGAAGTATCATCATCAAGTCTCAACAGATCCTCAGCGGTGCTTTTCTTCTTCTTCTTAGATCTCCGGGTCGTCTTCTTGGCGGTTATGGCAGCGGCCCTAGCTTTCTTGGCGGCTTCATTGTCATACTTGGCTTTCCAGAAATCAGATTTGGCCTATAAACAAATAAGCAAGATGAAAGGTTCTGCAGGTATTTAAAACAGTTGAAGAAAAATACAAAGAGGAAGAGAGCAGAGGTTCTTTACCTCTGGCACCGGGTTAAGCTTGCAGAAGGGGTTTAACCCGACTTTACTGCAGTCTTCGTATTTGCCGTTCACTAGAAGAGTTGACATTGAAACAATATCTTCTTCAGTTAATTGAACGGAGCTGTGACAAAGAGAGTCATCTGGGCCTCCACCATATTCATACATCAATTTTGATCGGCGGCTTAGAGGGATGACCCACCACGCAACCCAGCAATGGGTCAAGTCAACTCCGGTTAAGACATTCCCCAATAAAGCATTAATCCTTTTAATGGATGGTATCAGCTTCTTGCGTTCGGCGGAAGTGAGTTTGTAAGGGCGTGCAAACTTGGAGTCAAGATGCTCTGTGCAATAACCCGACAGTGGATTCTCATTTGCTGGTGAAGTGTCTTGACAATAGAACCAAGTCTGATTCTAGTCCTTGGGATGACTCGGGAAGACTATTAGGGGGAAGACGGCGCCCTGTCGACGCTGAATTGAGATACCTCCAAGTTCCAAGCTAGGGCCATTGGTGCACTCGTTCTGGCAGTTCAGATAAAAATACTCTCTAAAGAGTTCCACGGTCGGTTCTTCTTGGAGGTACACCTCGCAGAGAACTTGGAAGTTGCAGATATTGGATATGGAATTAGGCCCGATGTCTTGAGGGTGGAGTCTGAAAAAATGGAGGACATTTCTGAAGAACTTTGAGTTGGGTGGGGAAAAGCCACGGTTCATGTGATCAGAAAAGACGACAACTTCACCATCTTTTGGATTGGGCCGTTCCTCGTCCGGGTCAGGTGCACGATAAGACATAACATTCTTCCCTGGCAAAAAAACCTATGGTAAATAATTCCTTCAGATTGTCCTCAGTAACTGTTGAGGGAACCCAGTTGCAGACAGTCGGTGCTTTGGACGGCATGATGTTCAAAAGACAAACTGAAAAGAAAGCAACATGTCGGCTTAATTCAATGATAATGGTGCAATTAAGTGATGACGGTACATGGGAGTAATGGTGGCTTAAGTAACGGTTAATGTCATATAAGGAAAAGTAAGCCGGCGCAATAAGCCGCCATGACTACAGATATTTGAGAAAGCAGATTCGGCTAAGTGTTGAGACAAACAAGTTTTCTAAATTGCTTGATATTATTCCAGATCAAATGGCTATTCAAAATGGAAAAAATTCTAGACCTAAAAGTTTAGCGCAGATGAGTTTGAGAGTTCTAATGAGGCCTTTATACTGGGAAAAGGGATCTACTAGTGTCAAGAGTAGGCACAAAACAACTACCGCGCAAGCATATATCTCTTTTGGGATCAAGAAGAGGCTGCAGGGGAAGAACTATGGAGAAAACTGCGATGAACTACGAAGAACATGCAGAAACCTAGAAAGCCCTAATGCAGATCTGAGGAGCAAGAAGGGAAACGCTTACAGCCACAGATCTTCCGCGGAAGGTCGCCGCCGTTTTTCTGGACTAATTCCGGTTGATGTAGCGGCCGAAGTCGACGGAGGTGAGGTGTTCTCTGGCGGCGGCGGAGCTCGAGCAGCCGCGAAGGTTGCGAGAGGAGGAAGACGAAGAAGAGAGAAGAATGAGAAGACCGGGACGTGCCTATTTATAAGGGGATAAGCGAACAGGCAGGCGCGAAAATCGAGGAGGCCCGAATAATGATTATCCAACTAAATGGATGCCTCGATTCTCGGAAGGCATTAAAGAATAAAGATCCGTTGAGAGATGACATCATCATGGTTTTTTGTGTTTTCAAGAAATGACGTCATGGAGTTGAAGCGTCTCTTGATGTGTTTGGTCCTCTTGTGAAATCTGGATTCCTTTGCCAAAGCAATTGCACCAGTATTGTCACAAAAGATTTTCATTGGACCCGATGCACTAGGTATGACACCTAGATCGGATATGAACTCCTTCATCCAGACTCCTTCGTTTGCTGCTTCCGAAGCAGCTATGTACTCCGCTTCACATGTAGATCCCGCTACGACGCTTTGTTTAGAACTGCACCAACTGACAGCTCCACCGTTTAAAGTAAACACGTATCCGGTTTGCGATTTAGAATCGTCCAGATCAGTGTCAAAGCTTGCATCAACGTAACCTCTTACGGTGAGCTCTTTGTCACCTCCATATACGAGAAACATATCCCTAGTCCTTTTCAGGTATTTCAGGATGTTCTTGACCGCTGTCCAGTGATCCACTCCTGGATTACTTTGGTACCTCCCTGCTAAACTTATAGCAAGGCACACATCAGGTCTGGTACACAGCATTGCATACATGATAGAGCCTATGGCTGAAGCATAGGGAACATCTTTCATTTTCTCTCTATCTTCTGCAGTGGTCGGGCATTGAGTCTGACTCAACTTCACACCTTGTAACACAGGCAAGAACCCTTTCTTTGCTTGATCCATTTTGAACTTCTTCAAAATCTTGTCAAGGTATGTGCTTTGTGAAAGTCCAATTAAGCGTCTTGATCTATCTCTATAGATATGCCTAATATGTAAGCAGCTTCCCCGAGGTCTTTCATCGAAAAACTTTTATTCAAGTATCCCTTTATGCTATCCAGAAATTCTATATCATTTCCAATCAGCAATATGTCATCCACATATAATATCAGAAATGCTACAGAGCTCCCACTCACTTTCTTGTAAATACAGGCTTCTCCAAAAGTCTGTATAAAGCCAAATGCATTGATCACACTATCAAAGCGTTTATTCCAACTCCGAGATGCTTGCACCAGTCCATAAATGGATCACTGGAGTTTGCATACTTTGTTAGCTCCCTTTGGATCGACAAAACCTTCTGGTTGCATCATATACAACTCTTCTTCCAGAAATCCATTCAGGAATGCAGTTTTGACATCCATTTGCCATATTTCATAATTATAAAATACGGCAATTGCTAACATGATTCTGACGGATTTAAGCATCGCTACGGGTGAGAAGGTCTCATCGTAGTCAACCCCTTGAACTTGTCGAAAACCTTTTGCGACAAGTCGAACTTTATAAACAGTAATATTACCGTCAGCGTCAGTCTTTTTCTTGAAGATCCATTTATTCTCAATTGCTTGCCGACCATCGAGCAAGTCAACCAAAGTCCATACTTTGTTCTCATACATGGATCCCATCTCAGATTTCATGGCCTCAAGCCACTTTGCGGAATCTGGGCTCACCATCGCTTCTTCATAGTTCGTAGGTTCATCATGATCTAGTAGCATGACTTCCAGAACTGGATTACCGTACCACTCTGGTGCGGATCTCACTCTGGTTGATCTACGTGGTTCAGTAGTATCTTGTCCTGAAGCTTCATGATCATCATCATTAGCTTCCTCACTAATTGGTATAGGTGTCGCAGAAACAGTTTTCTGTGATGTACTATTTTCCAATAAGGGAGCAGGTACAGTTACCTCGTCAAGTTCTACTTTCCTCCCACTCACTTCTTTCGAGAGAAACTCCTTCTCTAGAAATGATCCATTCTTAGCAACGAATGTCTTGCCTTCGGATCTGTGATAGAAGGTATACCCAACAGTTTCCTTTGGGTATCCTATGAAGACACATTTCTCCGCTTTGGGTTCGAGCTTATCAGGTTGAAGCTTTTTCACATAAGCATCGCAGCCCCAAACTTTAAGAAACGACAACTTTGGTTTCTTGCCAAACCATAGTTCATAAGGCGTCGTCTCAACGGATTTTGACGGTGCCCTATTTAACGTGAATGCGGCCGTCTCTAAAGCATAACCCCAAAACGATAGCGGTAATTCAGTAGGAGACATCATAGATCACACCATATCTAGTAAAGTACGATTACAACGTTCGGACACACCATTACGCTGTGGTGTTCCGGGTGGCGTGAGTTGCGAAACTATTCCACAATTTTTCAAATGTACACCAAACTCGTAACTCAAATATTCTCCTCCACGATCAGATCGTAGAAACTTTATTTTCTTGTTACGATGATTTTCAACTTCACTCTGAAATTCCTTGAACTTTTCAAATGTTTCAGACTTATGTTTCATTAAGTAGATATACCCATATCTGCTTAAATCATCTGTGAAGGTGAGAAAATAACGATATCCGCCACGAGCCTCAATATTCATCGGACCACATACATCGGTATGTATGATTTCCAATAAATCTGTTGCTCTCTCCATAGTACCGGAGAACGGTGTTTTAGTCATCTTGCCTATGAGGCACGGTTCGCAAGTACCAAGTGATTCATAATCAAGTGGTTCCAAAAGCCCATCAGTATGGAGTTTCTTCATGCGCTTTACACCGATATGACCTAAACGGCAGTGCCACAAATAAGTTGCACTATCATTATCAACTCTGCATCTTTTGGCTTCTACATTATGAATATGTGTATCACTACTATCGAGATTCAATAAGAATAGACCACTCTGCAAGGGTGCATGACCATAAAAGATATTACTCATATAAATAGAACAACCATTATTCTCTTATTTAAATGAATAACCGTCTCGCATCAAACAAGATCCAGATATAATGTTCATGCTCAACGCTGGCACCAAATAACAATTATTTAGGTCTAATATTAATCCCGAAGGTAGATGTAGAGGTAGCGTGCCGACCGCGATCACATCGACTTTGGAACTGTTTCCCACGCGCATCGTCACCTCGTCCTTTGCTAGCGTCCGCTTATTCCGTAGTCCCTGTTTCGAGTTGCAAATATTAGCAACAGAACCAGTATCAAATACCCAGGTGCTACTGCGAGCTCTAGTAAGGTACACATCAATAACATGTATATCACATATACCTTTGTTCACCTTGCCATCCTTCTTATCCGCCAAATACTTGGGGCAGTTCCGCTTCTAGTGACCAGTCTGCTTGCAGTAGAAGCACTCAGTTTCAGGCTTAGGTCCAGACTTGGGTTTCTTCTCCTGAGCAGCAACTTGCTTGCTGTTCTTCTTGAAGTTTCCCTTCTTCTTCCCTTTGCCCTTTTTCTTGAAACTAGTGGTTTTGCTAACCATCAACACTTGATGCTCTTTCTTGATTTCTACCTCTGCGGTTTTCAGCATTGCGAAGAGCTCGGGAATAGTCTTGTTCATCCCTTGCATATTATAGTTCATCACGAAGCTCTTGTAGCTTGGTGGCAGTGATTGGAGAATTCTGTCAATGACGCAATCATCTGGAAGATTAACTCCCATCTGAATCAAGTGATTATTATACCCAGACATTTTGAGTATATGCTCACTGACAGAACTGTTCTCCTCCATCTTGCAGCTATAGAACTTATTGGAGACTTCATATCTCTCAATTCGGGCATTTGCTTGAAATATTAACTTCAACTCCTGGAACATCTCATATGCTCCATGACGTTCAAAACGTCGTTGAAGTCCCGATTCTAAGCCGTAAAGCATGGCACACTGAACTATCGAGTAGTCATCAGCTTTGCTCTGCCAGACGTTATTAACATCTGGCGTTGCTCCAGCAGCAGGCCTGGCACCCAGCGGTGCTTCCAGGACATAATTCTTCTGTGCAGCAATGAGGATAATCCTCAGGTTACGGACCCAGTCCGTGTAATTGCTACCATCATCTTTCAACTTTGCTTTCTCAAGGAACGCATTAAAATTCAACTGAACAACAGCACGAGCCATCTATCTACAATCAACATAAACAAGCAAGATACTATCAGGTACTAAGTTCATGATAAGTTTAAGTTCAGTTAATCAAATTACTTAGGAACTCCCACTTAGATAGACATCCCTCTAATCCTCTAAGTGATCACGTGATCCAAATCAACTAAACCATAACCGATCATCACGTGAGATGGAGTAGTTTTCAATGGTGACATCGTCATGTTGATCATATCTACTATATGATTCACGCTCGACCTTTCGGTCTCTGTGTTCCGAGGCCATATCTGCATATGCTAGGCTCGTCAAGTTTAACCTGAGTATTCTGCGTGTGCAAAACTGGCTTGCACCCGTTGTAGATGGACGTAGAGCTTATCACACCCGATCATCACGTGGTGTCTGAGCACGACGAACTTTGGCAACGGTGCATACTCAGGGAGAACACTTCTTGATAATTTAGTGAGAGATCATCTTATAATGCTACCGTCAATCAAAGCAAGATAAGATGCATAAAAGGATAAACATCACATGCAATCAATATAAGTGATATGATATGGCCATCATCATCTTGTGCTTGTGATCTCCATCTCCGAAGCACCGTCATGATCACCATCGTCACCGGCGCGACACCTTGATCTCCATCGTAGCATCGTTGTCGTCTCGCCAATCTTATGCTTCCACGACTATCACTACCACTTAGTAATAAAGTAAAGCATTACATCGCGATTTCATTGCATACAATAAAGTGACAACCATATGGCTCCTGCCAGTTGCCGATAACTCGGTTACAAAACATGATCATCTCATACAATAAAATCAGCATCATGCCTTGACCATATCACATCACAACATGCCCTGCAAAAACAAGTTAGACGTCCTCTACTTTGTTGTTGCAAGTTTTACGTGGCTGCTACGGGCTTAAGTAAGAACTCATCTCACCTACGCATCAAAACCACAACGATAGTTCGTCAAATAGACTCCGTTCTAACCTTCTCAAGGACCGGGCGTAGTCACACTTGGTTCAACTAAAGTTGGAGAGACAGTCGCCCGCAAGCCATCTATGTGCAAAGCACGTCGAGGGAACCGGTCTCGCGTAAGCGTACGCGTAAGGTTGGTCCGGGTCGTCTCGTCCAACAATACCGCCGAACCAAAGTATGACATGCTGGTAGGCAGTATGACTTGTATCGCCCACAACTCACTTGTGTTCTACTTGTGCAAATAACATCAAACCATAAAACCTAGGCTCGGATGCCACTGTTGGGGAACATAGTAATTTCGAAAATTTTCCTACGCACACGCAAGATCATGGTGATGCATAGCAACGAGGGGGAGAGTATTGTCTACGTACCAACGCAGACCGACTGCGGAAGCGATCTCACAACATAGAGGAAGTAGTCGTACGTCTTCTTCCCGATCCGACCGATCCAAGCACCGTTACTCCGGCACCTCCGAGTTCTTAGCACACGTTCAGCTCGATGACGATCCTCGGGCTCCGATCCAGCAAAGCGTCGAGGAAGAGTTCCGTCAGCACAACGGCGTGGTGACGATCTTGATGTACTACCGACGCAGGGCTTCGCCTAAGCTCTACAACGATATGACCGAGGTGGAATTTGGTGGCAGGGGGCACCGCACACGGCTAAGGAACGATCAACCATGATCAACTTGTGTGTCTATGGGGTGCCCCCTGCCCCCGTATATAAAGGATCAGGGGGAGGGGTTCGGCCGGCTAGGGAGAGAGGCGCAGGGGGAGTCCCACTCCTACCGGGAGTAGGACTCCCCCCCAATCCTATTCCTAATAGGACTCTCCAAAGAGAAGAGAGAAGAGAGGGGGGCCGGCCCCTTCTCCTAGTCCTAATAGGACTAGGGAAGGGGGGAGGCGCGCAGCCCTTGTGGGCAGCCCCTTTTCACTTTTCCACTAAGGCCCAATAGGCCCATTTGCCTCCCGGGGGGTTCCGGTAACCCTCCCGGTATTCCGGTAAAATCCCGATTTCACCCGGAACGCTTCCGGTGTCCAAACATAGGCTTCCAATATATCAATCTTTACGTCTCGACCATTTCGAGACTCCTCTTCATGTCCGTGATCACATCCGGGACTCCGAACAACCTTCGGTACATCAAAATGCATAAACTCATAATAACTGTCATCGTAACGTTAAGCGTGCGGACCCTACAGTTCGAGAACAATGTAGACATGACCGAGACACGTCTCCAGTCAATAACCAATAGCGGGACCTGGATGCCCATATTGGCTCCTACATATTCTACGAAGATCTTTATCGGTCAGACCGCATAACAACATACGTTGTTCCCTTTGTCATTGGTATGTTACTTGCCCGAGATTCGATCGTCGGTATCCAATACCTAGTTCAATCTCGTTACCGGCAAGTCTCTTTACTCGTTCCGTAATACATCATCTCACAACTAATCATATTAGTTGCAGTGCTTGCAAGGCTTATGTGATGTGCATTGCCGAGAGGGCCCAGAGATACCTCTCCGACAATCGGAGTGACAAACCCTAATCTCGAAATACGCCAACCCAACATCCACCATTGGAGACACCTGTAGTACTCCTTTATAATCACCCAGTTACGTTGTGACGTTTGGTAGTACCCAAAGTGTTCCTCCGGTAAACGGGAGTTGCATAATCTCATAGTTATAGGAACATGTATAAGTCATGAAGAAAGCAATAGCAACATACTAAACGATCAGGTGCTAAGCTAATGGAATGGGTCATGTCAATCAGATCATTCAACTAATGATGTGACCTCGTTAATCAAATAACAACTCTTTGTTCATGGTTAGGAAACATAACCATCTTTGATTAACGAGCTAGTCAAGTAGAGGCATACTAGTGACACTCTGTTGGTCTATGTATTCACACATGTATTATGTTTCCGGTTAATACAATTCTAGCATGAATAATAAACATTTATCATGATATAAGGAAATAAATAATAACTTTATTATTGCCTCTAGGGCATATTTCCTTCAGTCTCCCACTTGCACTAGAGTCAATAATCTAGATTACACAGTAATGATTCTAACACCCATGGAGTCTTGGTGCTGATCATGTTTTGCTCGTGGAAGAGGCTTAGTCAACGGGTCTGCAAACATTCAAATCCGTATGTATCTTGCAAATCTCTATGTCTCCCACCTGGACTAAGTCCCGGATGGAGTTGAAGCGTCTCTTGATGTGTTTGGTCCTCTTGTGAAATCTGGATTCCTTTGCCAAAGCAATTGCACCAGTATTGTCACAAAAGATTTTCATTGGACCCGATGCACTAGGTATGACACCTAGATCGGATATGAACTCCTTCATCCAGACTCCTTCGTTTGCTGCTTCCGAAGCAACTATGTACTCCGCTTCACATGTAGATCCCGCTACGACGCTTTGTTTAGAACTGCACCAACTGACAGCTCCACCGTTTAAAGTAAACACGTATCCGGTTTGCGATTTAGAATCGTCCGGATCAGTGTCAAAGCTTGCATCAACGTAACCTCTTACGGTGAGCTCTTTGTCACCTCCATATACGAGAAACATATCCCTAGTCCTTTTCAGGTATTTCAGGATGTTCTTGACCGCTGTCCAGTGATCCACTCCTGGATTACTTTGGTACCTCCCTGCTAAACTTATAGCAAGGCACACATCAGGTCTGGTACACAGCATTGCATACATGATAGAGCCTATGGCTGAAGCATAGGGAACATCTTTCATTTTCTCTCTATCTTCTGCAGTGGTCGGGCATTGAGTCTGACTCAACTTCACACCTTGTAACACAGGCAAGAACCCTTTCTTTGCTTGATCCATTTTGAACTTCTTCAAAATCTTGTCAAGGTATGTGCTTTGTGAATGTCCAATTAAGCGTCTTGATCTATCTCTATAGATCTTTATGCCTAATATGTAAGCAGCTTCCCCGAGGTCTTTCATCGAAAAACTTTTATTCAAGTATCCCTTTATGCTATCCAGAAATTCTATATCATTTGCAATCAGCAATATGTCATCCACATATAATATCAGAAATGCTACAGAGCTCCCACTCACTTTCTTGTAAATACAGGCTTCTCCAAAAGTCTGTATAAAGCCAAATGCATTGATCACACTATCAAAGCGTTTATTCCAACTCCGAGATGCTTGCACCAGTCCATAAATGGATCGCTGGAGTTTGCATACTTTGTTAGCTCCCTTTGGATCGACAAAACCTTCTGGTTGCATCATATACAACTCTTCTTCCAGAAATCCATTCAGGAATGCAGTTTTGACATCCATTTGCCATATTTCATAATTATAAAATGCGGCAATTGCTAACATGATTCTGACGGATTTAAGCATCGCTACGGGTGAGAAGGTCTCATCGTAGTCAACCCCTTGAACTTGTCGAAAACCTTTTGCGACAAGTCGAACTTTATAAACAGTAATATTACCGTCAGCGTCAGTCTTTTTCTTGAAGATCCATTTATTCTCAATTGCTTGCCGACCATCGGGCAAGTCAACCAAAGTCCATACTTTGTTCTCATACATGGATCCCATCTCAGATTTCATGGCCTCAAGCCACTTTGCGGAATCTGGGCTCACCATCGCTTCTTCATAGTTCGTAGGTTCATCATGATCTAGTAGCATGACTTCCAGAACTGGATTACCGTACCACTCTGGTGCGGATCTCACTCTGGTTGATCTACGTGGTTCAGTAGTATCTTGTCCTGAAGCTTCATGATCATCATCATTAGCTTCCTCACTAATTGGTATAGGTGTCGCAGAAACAGTTTTCTGTGATGTACTATTTTCCAATAAGGGAGCAGGTACAGTTACCTCGTCAAGTTCTACTTTCCTCCCACTCACTTCTTTCGAGAGAAACTCCTTCTCTAGAAATGATCCATTCTTAGCAACGAATGTCTTGCCTTCGGATCTGTGATAGAAGGTATACCCAACAGTTTCCTTTGGGTATCCTATGAAGACACATTTCTCCGCTTTGGGTTCGAGCTTATCAGGTTGAAGCTTTTTCACATAAGCATCGCAGCCCCAAACTTTAAGAAACGACAACTTTGGTTTCTTGCCAAACCATAGTTCATAAGGCGTCGTCTCAACGGATTTTGACGGTGCCCTATTTAACGTGAATGCGGCCGTCTCTAAAGCATAACCCCAAAACGATAGCGGTAATTCAGTAGGAGACATCATAGATCACACCATATCTAGTAAAGTACGATTACAACGTTCGGACACACCATTACGCTGTGGTGTTCCGGGTGGCGTGAGTTGCGAAACTATTCCACAATTTTTCAAATGTACACCAAACTCGTAACTCAAATATTCTCCTCCACGATCAGATCGTAGAAACTTTATTTTCTTGTTACGATGATTTTCAACTTCACTCTGAAATTCCTTGAACTTTTCAAATGTTTCAGACTTATGTTTCATTAAGTAGATATACCCATATCTGCTTAAATCATCTGTGAAGGTGAGAAAATAACGATATCCGCCACGAGCCTCAATATTCATCGGACCACATACATCGGTATGTATGATTTCCAATAAATCTGTTGCTCTCTCCATAGTACCGGAGAACGGTGTTTTAGTCATCTTGCCTATGAGGCACGGTTCGCAAGTACCAAGTGATTCATAATCAAGTGGTTCCAAAAGCCCATCAGTATGGAGTTTCTTCATGCGCTTTACACCGATATGACCTAAACGGCAGTGCCACAAATAAGTTGCACTATCATTATCAACTCTGCATCTTTTGGCTTCTACATTATGAATATGTGTATCACTACTATCGAGATTCAATAAGAATAGACCACTCTGCAAGGGTGCATGACCATAAAAGATATTACTCATATAAATAGAACAACCATTATTATCTGATTTAAATGAATAACCGTCTCGCATCAAACAAGATCCAGATATAATGTTCATGCTCAACGCTGGCACCAAATAACAATTATTTAGGTCTAATATTAATCCCGAAGGTAGATGTAGAGGTAGCGTGCCGACCGCGATCACATCGACTTTGGAACCGTTTCACACGCGCATCGTCACCTCGTCCTTTGCTAGCGTCCGCTTATTCCGTAGTCCCTGTTTCGAGTTGCAAATATTAGCAACAGAACCAGTATCAAATACCCAGGTGCTACTGCGAGCTCTAGTAAGGTACACATCAATAACATGTATATCACATATACCTTTGTTCACCTTGCCATCCTTCTTATCCGCCAAATACTTGGGGCAGTTCCGCTTCCAGTGACCAGTCTGCTTGCAGTAGAAGCACTCAGTTTCAGGCTTAGGTCCAGACTTGGCTTTCTTCTCCTGAGAAGCAACTTGCTTGCTGTTCTTCTTGAAGTTTCCCTTCTTCTTCCCTTTGCCCTTTTTCTTGAACCTAGTGGTTTTGCTAACCATCAACACTTGATGCTCTTTCTTGATTTCTACCTCCGCGGTTTTCAGCATTGCGAAGAGCTCGGGAATAGTCTTGTTCATCCCTTGCATATTATAGTTCATCACGAAGCTCTTGTAGCTTGGTGGCAGTGATTGGAGAATTCTGTCAATGATGCAATCATCTGGAAGATTAACTCCCATCTGAATCAAGTGATTATTATACCCAGACATTTTGAGTATATGCTCACTGACAGAACTGTTCTCCTCCATCTTGCAGCTATAGAACTTATTGGAGACTTCATATCTCTCAATTCGGGCATTTGCTTGAAATATTAACTTCAACTCCTGGAACATCTCATATGCTCCATGACGTTCAAAACGTCGTTGAAGTCCCGATTCTAAGACGTAAAGCATGGCACACTGAACTATCGAGTAGTCATCAGCTTTGCTCTGCCAGACGTTATTAACATCTGGCGTTGCTCCAGCAGCAGGCCTGGCACCCAGCGGTGCTTCCAGGACGTAATTCTTCTATGCAGCAATGAGGATAATCCTCAGGTTACGGACCCAGTCCGTGTAATTGCTACCATCATCTTTCAACTTTGCTTTCTCAAGGAACGCATTAAAATTCAACGGAACAACAGCACGAGCCATCTATCTACAATCAACATAAACAAGCAAGATACTATCAGGTACTAAGTTCATGATAAGTTTAAGTTCAGTTAATCAAATTACTTAGGAACTCCCACTTAGATAGACATCCCTCTAATCCTCTAAGTGATCACGTGATCCAAGTCAACTAAACCATAACCGATCATCACGTGTGATGGAGTAGTTTTCAATGGTGAACATCGTCATGTTGATCATATCTACTATATGATTCACGCTCGACCTTTCGGTCTCTGTGTTCCGAGGCCATATCTGCATATGCTAGGCTCGTCAAGTTTAACCTGAGTATTCTGCGTGTGCAAAACTGGCTTGCACCCGTTGTAGATGGATGTAGAGCTTATCACACCCGATCATCACGTGGTGTCTGGGCACGACGAACTTTGGCAACGGTGCATACTCAGGGAGAACACTTCTTGATAATTTAGTGAGAGATCATCTTATAATGCTACCGTCAATCAAAGCAAGATAAGATGCATAAAAGGATAAACATCACATGCAATCAATATAAGTGATATGATATGGCCATCATCATCTTGTGCTTGTGATCTCCATCTCCGAAGCACCGTCATGATCACCATCGTCACCGGCGCGACACCTTGATCTCCATCGTAGCATCATTGTCGTCTTTCCAATCTTATGCTTCCACGACTATCACTACCGCTTAGTAATAAAGTAAAGCATTACATCGCGATTTCATTGCATACAATAAAGTGACAACCATATGGCTCCTGCCAGTTGTCGATAACTCGGTTACAAAACATGATCATCTCATACAATAAAATCAGCATCATGCCTTGACCATATCACATCACAACATGCCCTGCAAAAACAAGTTAGACGTCCTCTACTTTGTTGTTGCAAGTTTTACGTGGCTGCTACGGGCTTAAGTAAGAACTCATCTCACCTACGCATCAAAACCACAACGATAGTTCGTCAAATAGACTCCGTTTTAACCTTCTCAAGGACCGGGCGTAGTCACACTTGGTTCAACTAAAGTTGGAGAGACAGTCGCCCGCAAGCCATCTATGTGCAAAGCACGTCGAGGGAACCGGTCTCGCGTAAGCGTACGCGTAAGGTTGGTCCGGGTCGTCTCGTCCAACAATACCGCCGAACCAAAGTATGACATGCTGGTAGGCAGTATGACTTGTATCGCCCACAACTCACTTGTGTTCTACTCGTGCAAATAACATCAAACCATAAAACCTAGGCTCGGATGCCACTGTTGGGGAACGTAGTAATTTCGAAAATTTTCCTACGCACACGCAAGATCATGGTGATGCATAGCAACGAGGGGGAGAGTATTGTCTACGTACCAACGCAGACCGACTGCGGAAGCGATCTCACAACATAGAGGAAGTAGTCGTACGTCTTCTTCCCGATCCGACCGATCCAAGCACCGTTACTCCGGCACCTCCGAGTTCTTAGCACACGTTCAGCGCGATGACGATCCTCGGGCTCCGATCCAGCAAAGCGTCGAGGAAGAGTTCCGTCAGCACAACGGCGTGGTGACGATCTTGATGTACTACCGACGCAGGGCTTCGCCTAAGCTCTACAACGATATGACCGAGGTGGAATTTGGTGGCAGGGGGCACCGCACACGGCTAAGGAACGATCAACCATGATCAACTTGTGTGTCTATGGGGTGCCCCCTGCCCCCGTATATAAAGGAGCAGGGGGAGGGGTTCGGCCGGCTAGGGAGAGAGGCGCAGGGGGAGTCCCACTCCTACCGGGAGTAGGACTCCCCCCCAATCCTATTCCTAATAGGACTCTCCAAAGAGAAGAGAGAAGAGAGGGGGGCCGGCCCCTTCTCCTAGTCCTAATAGGACTAGGGAAGGGGGGAGGCGCGCAGCCCTTGTGGGCAGCCCCTTTTCACTTTTCCACTAAGGCCCAATAGGCCCATTTGCCTCCCGGGGGGTTCCGGTAACCCTCCCGGTATTCCGGTAAAATCCCGATTTCACCCGGAACGCTTCCGGTGTCCAAACATAGGCTTCCAATATATCAATCTTTACGTCTCGACCATTTCGAGACTCCTCGTCATGTCCGTGATCACATCCGGGACTCCGAACAACCTTCGGTACATCAAAATGCATAAACTCATAATAACTGTCATCGTAACGTTAAGCGTGCGGACCCTACGGTTCGAGAACAATGTAGACATGACCGAGACACGTCTCCGGTCAATAACCAATAGCGGGACCTGGATGCCCATATTGGCTCCTACATATTCTACGAAGATCTTTATCGGTCAGACCGCATAACAACATACGCTGTTCCCTTTGTCATTGGTATGTTACTTGCCCGAGATTCGATCGTCGGTATCCAATACCTAGTTCAATCTCGTTACCGGCAAGTCTCTTTACTCGTTCCGTAATACATCATCTCACAACTAATCATATTAGTTGCAGTGCTTGCAAGGCTTATGTGATGTGCATTACCGAGAGGGCCCAGAGATACCTCTCCGACAATCGGAGTGACAAACCCTAATCTCGAAATACGCCAACCCAACATCCACCATTGGAGACACCTGTAGTACTCCTTTATAATCACCCAGTTACGTTGTGACGTTTGGTAGTACCCAAAGTGTTCCTCCGGTAAACGGGAGTTGCATAATCTCATAGTTATAGGAACATGTATAAGTCATGAAGAAAGCAATAGCAACATACTAAACGATCGGGTGCTAAGCTAATGGAATAAGTCATGTCAATCAGATCATTCAACTAATGATGTGACCTTGTTAATCAAATAAAAACTCTTTGTTCATGGTTAGGAAACATAACCATCTTTGATTAACGAGCTAGTCAAGTAGAGGCATACTAGTGACACTCTGTTGGTCTATGTATTCACACGTGTATTATGTTTCCGGTTAATACAATTCTAGCATGAATAATAAACATTTATCATGATATAAGGAAATAAATAATAACTTTATTATTGCCTCTAGGGCATATTTCCTTCAAAAACCTCTCGTGTCCTTTGTCCCGATTAACCCCTTTAAGCTTCCTAGTTGCTATAGCCCTACGATTAAGTCCTTTTGCTAGGACATCTACCGTGACAATTCCACGACAATTTGGTTCCGTAGTCGGACCTTGATTGTATTCTGGATGATGTAATGATATATTCATGTATTGTGTGAAGTGACGATTGTAAGCCAATTTTTTATCCCTTTCATATGCAGTACATGGGATGTGTAAATATTACCCCTTTTGCAACATGCCTACTATGCGGTTATGCCTCTAAATCGTGCTCCGACATGTGGGAGATATAGCTGCATCGTGGGTGTTACAATTTCACTCCACTCCAATCGCCTCCGCCCATAATCTCCCGTTCGACGATCTCCCACCCTCTTCGGCATGGCGGGCAACGGACCCGAATCCTACACCTTCAGATCCGTTGATCCGGAGCTCGTTCCACGCGGCCCCGAGAAGGAGATAGTCGTGCCACTCCTAGGAGGAGGCAGCCCGACGGTAGCGGTTGGATTCCTTCCGCCAGGGAATACATTACGACCATTCAAATGGCGTTTGGATCCGGCATGAGGTGTGCCGATGGTGCCTTGCCGGGGGCAGTACGGTCCATCTAGCGTCCCAACACGCTGGCAGATGCGCAACCACCATGTCGGCGTGCCGAGGCGGAGGTGAACGCATGGGTGTCATGCGACGCAAGTATGACATAGCGTGTCCACCGTGCGAGGCAGCGGGAGCAGAAGGCGACAGAAGCCCTCACGGCAGACATTGGCGAGGCGGAGTCGCACTCTTCGGCGCCGTGTATGGTGCATGGCCACCCCGGGCGCCGCAACCTCGTTGTGGTGGACGTCGTCGACTCCTCCCATGACAAATCCATCATCGATCTCATATCCACCAGCGATGTGCACGCGACGGGCTCCGTCGAGGAAGAGTAGGGCATGGGAGACGGCGGCAACTTGAGTCCCGTGAGCTGGTACGTATCTCATGAACTACTCTACCTAATCAGCGACCGGAGCAACACTTGGAGGAGCGCAACCGGTTGCCAAACATAGGCACGGCAGAGCTGGAGGAGCCTGGCTTAGATTATGTTTTACATTGCATGTAATGATACGGATTTGATAATTTGAAAGTGAGGTATCCAGTTCTGAAATCGACTTATTCTGTGTTGTACGATCACCACCTGCAGACGTGTTGTGGAGTCGATTTTGTATGTATTGTCCGGCCACTACCTACGGACGCGCTCGAGCACATCCGCAGATGTTTGGGGACCGGAATTTGGTACTCCCGCTTGTAGATGTTCTCAAGACTTTGGTTATGCAACGTGTCTTTTTTCCTTAAGAAACGTGAAATAAATCTATTCCTTCAAACTACAGTAGTACTAGTACTATGCAAAGACTGTCCACCGAGCTCTACCAACCCAGCATCGGTCACAGTCTGACTACGATGCTTCATTGGGTAGCAGATACCGCACGGCGGAGGAAGTTCCATGCTGCAGGCAAGGCGTAGTATTTGACTCGGATACGTCTTCTCGGGAACTTTTGTCCAAAAAACCCACATGCCCAATGCAATTGACAGAAAAGACTACCTCTGAATCAAATTGGCAGAAGAGATCAACTGGACTGTGGCGGTAGACGCGCCAGCTGACACGTGGCGCCTGCCGCCACATGCGGAGGCGGCAGCCCCTGCCGCCATAAGCTCAGGCGACAGCTGCCGTGAAACAGAAAACAACGCCCAGCGACAGAGCGGAGTTGGCCGTGCGACCTAGCTCTCAGCCCACGTGGAAGCTGCCACCACTCCATCAGGCGGCATGTACTGTTTTCCCATATGTTTGAATTCTATACGAGGCGGCTGGAGTGCACAACGGCCAAGCGCGAGCATAGTTGAAGCTGGGCTGTGTCAGGAACGTGAGCATAGCTGCTGAGATTTGTTGCTGAAAAAAGACCTGTAGATATTTTATTTTTTATTTTTGAGCTGAAGCCTGCACATACGTTTTTTTTAGACAATTCCGCGAAGCTTTATTAGTTCGTCACAATGTTTACAGGGACGGATAAAAGATTTCCCGGATGGTCTAACCAAACATGGCGGCCACCTCCCAGGGTGAGTGCATGCTTCGCTAAATTGTAAGCCTCCACATTGGAGCTTCTACTTTCATAGACTATATTGCAAGAAAGGAAAAAACTAGACATATCTCTAATCTCCTGAATGAAAGCATGACATGATAAGGGATGAAATTATGTAGAGGGTTTCAGTGGCCCAGCAGGGTCAAAATATTTAGGGAAAACAGTACAGGCCGCCTGGTGGATTGGCGGCAGCCTCCACATGGACTGTGAGCCAGGCCCCATGGCCCATTCCGTTCTGTCGCGCTCGCCGCTGGGCACAGATTTCTGTTTCACGACAGCTGACGCCTGGGGCTGTGGCGGCAGGCGCTGCCGCCTCCCCTCGTGGCGGCAGGCGCCACATGTCGGCTGGCGCGCTTGCCATCACGGAGCAGGTGGTCTTTTTTATCAATTCGTTTGAGAGATGATCTTTTTTGTGAATTACATTGGACAAATGGTCTTTTTAGACAAAACTTCGTCTTCTCGGTACTTCAGCAGCCTTGACTTATGATGCACTATGTCCACAAGCCCAAACCATCATGTTTATACGGCGGAACATTTCCAGCTTGCTGGTTAATTCTGACATTTAACCTGGTCAAATATTAGTAATTAATTATAACGATAGACATGACCGCCCGGTTTCAAGATAAGATTTGTGCAAAGGAAAAGAAACATTCGTGCAGAAAGTACTCCTAGATTTCTTGGTCGACTTCGCGATGCAACTGGATGGTTGAAATGCTCTCAAAGTAGCAGCCAATAAATCGAACAATGGTTTCTCACAAGGAAAAATGTCAAAACGATGGGTGTAACTAAAACGATTGGTAGTGAAAGTTATCAGTTGAAAATTCAACGGGACCAACGGGAATTTCAGATAGATTTCGTGTCCACTGTTGCATAAATTCAATGGAATATACGACGACTTTTAGACTAACTACTATAACAAGGTTTGTCCGACTCCAAAAAGGAAGGGACGATGATGGCGACGCGCGTTCAGCTCGCTTTAGTGCTTGTAGTCGTTGTCAAATGGTCTACGGACCTGGATATGATTTTTTACTTCTGATGTTTTTTATATTATATTAATAGTTAATGAATAGATTGGAAGTTTTACCATCGCAAGAAAAAATCAACGGAATAAAAAGTGGGCTAAGAAGCCACACTACTTTTCCCAATCATTGTCTGTACCTAGAAATTTCAGATAATTAAGGCCCTGTTTGGTTCATAAGTCCTAAGACCTTTTCTAGTCTCAACTAAAAAGTCTCTAGTCCCTAAAAAATCCCTCCCTGTTTGTTTTCAGAGACTAAAAAGTCCCTAGTCCCTTTCTAGAGGTTATTAAATGACCATGTTGCCCCTAGTATATAGAAAAATAACAATCAAACAACACTATGGGGTGACGGGCCATTGAATGCATGGAGGGGCATTGTTGAAAAAGTCCCAAAAAAGTCCCATAAAAGACTCTTCTTGAGAGTCTTCTTCATTTAGTCCCAAATGCCTAGTTTAGTCTAAAAAGTCCCTCCCGTTTGATAAAAAAGTCTCTAAGAGGGACTTTTTCTAGTCCCTACACAAAAAAGTCCCTGAAAACAAACACCCCCTAAGTAACTCGCATGCAAGGCCCGGGCCACCTGGCGTCTACCTGACAGATTGGCTAAATTATTTAATCCATTTAAATGCAAATACACCATTCACATGTGGGACGTCATTTATGAGATGAAAACTCCTAGATTTTACATATAATGGTTGATTTTATTCATTCAAAAGCAACATTAGAATGCACACAACCGATACTAACAGACACAAAAATAAAACACATAAGCAAAGCATACAAGATTAAAGTTATGTCTAAGCAAGACAAATAAAAAAAAGATAAAAACCGTGATCAAATATCAACTACTATCCACACCAACCATCTCTTGACACCATAAGGACAACGAAAAGGGTTCTTCAACAACAACGTCTTTAGAAAGGAACGATGTTTGAGCGCCGCCGTCACCGGAGCCAACTACCAAAGATGAGATTATAGGTTTTGACCGTGAAGAACAAATTTGAGCAATGCCATCAATATGGTAATGACAGAAAAGCATCGCTGCTGCCAGGAATAACTAACTCGGCCCAGACCCAGGATTTTCTCCCTGGAGCTCGAGGCCGTGTAGCCGAGAAGCACCACCAAATTAAAGTCAATCTTGTGCTGTCAGCACTGCTTTCCGTGATCCTAGAAGTACATGCGCTAGGCTGGAAATTTCACTGTCATCATTGCACAAACATATCCTCAGTGTCAAGCCATCATCGATAGATGCATCTTCTTACCGCTGAAGGCCAAATGGATGGAGTGAGAGCTACAAAAACCAACAAAAGAGTCTTCCGGCTACATCCCGCAACCTTACCAGTTTGAGCCACAAACAACAACCACCGGTCTTGGGCAGAAGAACCCTCACGAAGACCCTGCGATGGCCACCACAATCCGCAGCACAAGTGGTCGGCCAGTGCCACCATGGCCAAGTCTAAAGTTGAAATACCGCAACCAGATAGCATCACCCACATGGAGGGCATCGTCCCAGGCCGGATTCAAGTAGTGGAGGAGGCTATTCGACACCCAACCACAGTCTGACATCACATGGACCACCACCGATGGCACAACACATGCCTCAGTTGCACCGCCACTGGCTGCTCGGATCTGAATGGGACATTACTGAGATCATACCTACAGTCGTCTCTGATGTCGTTAGAGGCCTCCCATCAAGCTCCAAAGGTCCGCTACAACCTTCAAGGATTCCCGCCCCAGATCACGTTGTTACGGTTGAACCACCTATGCCTCACACCCACAATTGCCCCTCCGCCGCGAGTAGACACCCCGCCGGCACCGTCGGCCGCACATGCTTCGCCCTATGGTGTCCTTCCGCGACGACGAGGTGGGGGAAGGTGAGTTAGGGTGTTGCGGCCACCAGGTCTTGCGAAGACGAAGGAAATGTCTTTGCGGCTGTTAGGTCCCGCCAAGCCTCACTTTGAATTTCATGAAAAACTTCTAGTTAAATTTGTTTTCATTTGATCCAATCCCGAAGACTGAATGGGAGCTAAAAACATCAAGATGTTGAATAATCTGGACTTGACAATAAGGCCGCCTAGAAGCATCACGTCGTACAGTTAAGCATTTTTTTTCGAATGTCCAGTTAAACATTAACCAGTGATTTTGAACATTAAAATGTTACTGCTACGTGCTAAAGCAAAGTTGTTGCTACATGGTTGGACGAAATTGACATGGAAGAAGAGTTGGCACTTGGCACTTTGGACAACATGCAAAGTCTACCAGCGGCGTCACGTTAGTTTTCTCTGTCCCTGTTACAAGAAACATGACTCCTTTCATGGGCCCGCTTGTGCTCTCAACACGCAGACACGAGCGGCAACGGAAAACAAAAATACTCCCTCGGTTGGGTTTATAAATCAAGTATGGGTTTTCGGTCTTTGATTTGATTAATAAAACATGTAGTCCCTCCGTGCTAAATACATACGTTTGAGTGACACTTATTATGACATTGAGGAAGTATAATATACCACCAAAATTATATGATTAGAAACTACATTTGACAATGAATGTAAAGATATTGTTTTTAGAATATAATACATGTTTTCTATAAAAATAGATCTCCTAAAATACATGTCCAACTTATAAACCGAACTGGAGGAAGTAGTACCTCCTTTTCGGTTTTATAAGGTCTGTGCACATCCCTGGATTGTCAATTAGTATAATCAATATAATATAAGTAATACATCTAATATTTATATCACTAGAAAATATATCATCTGAAGTTGGCTAGCTAGTTAACTCGCTGCTCAATGGAAGGATGGTTGGCTAGCTGTGGCCTATTGATACACTCGAGGGACAAGGCGTCCGAATCCTACGGCCGTTTGCAATCGTTGATTTAACCAGGCTAATCAAACCAAGCGACATGAAACGCCATGTTGATATCATGGATCACGTATGGAAGCCCAGTAGATCGCTCTGCTACTTTTCCTACATCGGAACCTGGTGGCATATGCAATGCATGGCTATTAGCTAGCGATGCTGGCGAGAGGCGAGGCTTCATGGAAAGACCGTGATGTGAAGGGGGGTTGCAGATTAGCATCATTGGCATGTGTACTTAGGCTACTAGCTACTCCCTCCGTCCAACAATATAATATGTTTTTTCAAGCTTTAGTATTTTTTGTAGGGCCGGTAAGAGGCTTGAGGCCACCTAACCTCTCACTTTCAGGGGTTAATTAATTTAGCACTACTGGATAATCCAGAGAAAATGACATGTAAATCGCTACTTTTTGTTGCGCCGGTAATTAAGAGGCCACCTACCCTTTCGCCTTGACCCTCGAGTGGTTTGTTAGTTTTGTTCTAGTACTTGATAATCCAGAGAGAATGACAAGTCAATCTCGGCCATGTAACTAAGCTAGAGCTTCGGCGACGTGACTTCCAAGCCGTGAGAAAGCGCGATGCGAACTGAGTTAACACGGAATCAAAAGACGTTCACCAGATCAAATCACGTACTCCCTCCATCTTCAAAAAGATGTTAGTATAACTTTTATCTCAAGTAAAATAGTGCAAAGTTTAATCAAATCTGTGTAGAAAAAGCTACCAACAACTACAATACCAAATGCATACAGTATATAAATATATTTTATTATGTATTATTTCGAGTTAATTGTGTATTTAGTGATATAACCTGATATTATAGTTTTTCTTTTGCCGGGTGATATTATAGTTGTTAATATCAAACATTGCATCGTTTGACTTGAGACAATTTTTTTAGGAATTTCTTTTAGAGAGTGAGGGAGTACTATATATTTCGCAAAAAAAAGAGGGAGTACTATATATTTTGAAGTAACCTAGTTAGGCGCCCATGAATGGGCATCACGCGAATCGGTCGGCCCGTAGTTGTTAGCCGCGAGACTTAAGTTAAGCAAAGTGCTTATTAATGGCCTTTTTCCTTAAGAAATAAGAAAATCGAAATAAAACTATTCCTTCAAACTACAGTACTACCAATATGCAAAGACTGTGTCCACCAACTTCTACCAACCCAGCGTCGGTCAGAGTCTGACTACGATGCCTCATTGGGTAACAGATAGTGCACGGCGTAGGATGTTCCACGCTGCAGGCAAGGCGTAGTATTTTACTGACTCGGATACGAACAATTGGAAGATCTTATTGCTACTTCAGCAGCCTTGACTTATGATGCACTATGTCTACAAGTCCAAACCATCTTGTCAGATGTATTTCAAGTTCAGATTGGTCATGCATGATTTGATTATTTCTAGATGAGAAATATTTTTGTTGAACAGTCGGTTAAATATATTTCAGATGACAGGTTATGGACTTATATGGAACCCAAAAACTGTGAATACATTTGTTTTCAGTGGGCAAAAATCTGAAATCCACAAATTAACAATGCACTGGTCTACATGCAGCACATATGGGTATATTATGAAGTGCACCTGAACTTTTGTTTTAAGAAAAAAGAAATCTTCTCATTCCTGCTTGCTGGTTAATTTTGACATTTTACTTGGTCAAATATTATTAATTAATCATCATAGCGATCGACACCATCACCAGGTCATGCATTATAAAGGGCAGAATCGTTTCAAGATAAGATATGTGCAAAGGAAAATAAGCATGCAGAAAGTACCCCTTGATTCCTCGATCAACTTAGCGATACAACTGGATCGTTGACTTGCTCTCAAAGTAGCGGCGAATAAGTCAAACCATGATTTCTCAAAAGAAAAAGAAAAAGGCGAAAACGATGGGCATAACTAAAAAGATCGGTAGTCGAAGTCATTAGTTGAAAATTCAACAAGACCAACGGAAAAATTCAGACAGACTTTCGCGCCCCAGCTGTTGCATAAATTCATCGGGATAAAATTAAGGCTAAGAAGCCACACTAGTTTTCCCGATCATTGTCTGTAGCTGAAAATTTCAGATTAGTGATTTGCATGCAAGGGGCAAGGCCCGGGCTACACACGGCGTCTATCTGACTTATTTAGTCCAGTCAAAATGCACAATTCATGTCATGGATTACATCTGGGATATGTTTTATGAGATGAAATCTCCTACTCCCTCTACCCATATATATAGATTTAATGCATTTTTAGAGGCTAATTTTGCCCACATGTTAGAGCAATAATATATGACATGTAAGTTACACAAAGCATATCATTAAATTCATACGTAAAAGAAGCTTTCAATGATATAATTTTCACATTATACATCTCATATAATATTAATCTTATCAATTGTCAAAGGCAGTTTGAAAAAACATATATTGATGGAGACAGGGCCGGGCCCACAGTTGTCCCAAATTTGCAGCCCGCACAGGGCCCATAATTTTGGGGGCCCCCAAATTTTTATGTAGGCCTACTATTTCTAAAAATAAATCCAGATCGAAGCCGTAATGGGCTGCTGGGACTGGAGCTGGGCCTGAGTGGAGGCCATCTAGCACTCGTGCGGTCGTGCCTGGTGCTCGATCGATGGAAACACAATCTTCCGTGAAAAAAAATCTAGATCGCAGCCTACGCCCTACAGCAGTCGATCGAGAAGACGGAATCGGGAGCGTCTCCATCTGGAAACCGTCCATAACTGCAGTCACGTCGGTGTCGGGCCGTCGGCGACCGGGCGATCACGCTACACCAAACCAAACCCTGCAGTCGCGTCGGGCCATCGGGCGTCGGCGATCCGGGCGATCAGCCGATCACGCAACACCAAACCAAACCCTGCAGGAAACGGATCGCCTTCGCCTCATCGGACCGATCGGATTCAGGTTGCTGCCATTGCTGCCTTCTTGTTCGTTTCCTCTGTCGAATTTTAGATTCATCGGATCGATTCGTGACCGACTCCAGCCTACAGGTTCTTAGCGAGTCATACTTTTCGATTAATTTCGGTTACTACTCCTAATTCCTAATTTCCCAATTAACTTTTGGCAGGGATTATTGCTTCGTGTCTTCATTAGAGATCGGTTCTTACCTCCTCGGTTAAAAATCACACTCATAGTGTAGTAGTTCAACCGGACAGGACCCAAAACTAGATGAGTTAGATGGTTCGTCTAACTGCCAAATATTGGGAACGAGATCCTCTGACGTTGCAGCAAACTACTGCCGAGGGACGTCCTGAGCGTATCGCCCGTTAACGAGACATCCGACGGGAGGAACTGCAAGCGAGAATCAGCACCGTTGGTTGTCTCGGCCCATAAGCAGCCCAATCACCTCGAGAAAGAAAAGAAAAAACATGTCGCTAGAATTCCTCTTCAATCGTCATCGCCATTCGTTTGCTCTCGTCTTGGCGCAGGAGTGAGGCCGACAGCTGCTCAGCCATAGCAATGGTCGGCTGCACCACGCCGTCGAGAACAAGCTTCCAGTTGCTATTTGTACATGAACAAGTTTGGATGGCAAAATGTTCCGGTTGAAATCATAACAAACAACACCATCTCGACCTGTTTTTCCAGACTCAGTTTTGTTATTTACAACACCAGTTCATCTTCTCTTAATCTGAAAGACTGAAACTTTAGCTTCTCGTACAAACTACATCAACCGCAACCTGTTAGGTATGAGTTTCACGACGGAGTGCAGACATGGCAGTGACAGTCACTCTCCCTCCCTCTCGCTGCAAAGCTAAGTTTCACGGCGGCGTCGAGCTGGAGCAATTGCGACAGCGAGCGAACATCGACAGAGTTCGAAGGGTATTTTTTTTTTCTTACGCGATTGGGCTTCGTTTATGGGCCGCACGGTTTTAGGCATTGTTGGGCTGCTTGCCACGTTCCAGCTGCATCGACGGGCGCTAGACATCGACGTCCCTCTAATTTTGCCCGCCCGGCCCTAGATGGAGAGTGTCTTTTTCAACAAACAGTGGATTTTATTCAATAAAAAATAGAGGATGCCAACACAATAAGCACACCTGGACTCTTCTGGCTTTACATAATTAGAATAGACACAATCAACACCGACACACACATATAAACACATCGACAAAGAGCAAAGTCATACAAGACCAAAACTATGTGTAGGTGAGGAAAAGATAAAAAAAATATCAAAACAATGATGGACAAACTACTCAAGGATCATATCTGCGCAAACTATCTCTTGACACCACAAGGACAATGAGAAATGTTCTTCAATAGCAAACACTACCGGGCAGGGAACGGTGCATGCTCAATGCCACTATCACTGGATATACCCACCTAAGTTCAGATCCTATTTATTTACCATAAAGAACAAATCTGAGTAATGCATTCAACAAGATAATGACATAAAAGCATCATCATCGGCAAGTATAACTAGCTCAGGTCAGGCCTATGATTTTTACTCTGGAGCTTGAGACCGGATACTCCAAAAGCACCACCAAATCAAAGTCAATCATGTGTTATCACCACAACTTTTGTGGTCCCAATACCTACATGCTCTAGGATAGGTATCCCACTGCCGCCACTACACAATCATACACTCTGCATCAAAGCTACCGTCCATATATTACATCTGAACATTGAAGGCAAAATGGCCGGAGTGAGAGCCCCCTAAACCCACAAAGGAGTCTCTCGCTGCATCCGGCAACCTTGCCAAAATGAGACATTAGTAGCAACCACCTGATCTGAAGAAAAAAAATCCTCACAAAGACCATTCGTCGGCCATTGTGATCCATAGCTCGAGTACCCGACAGGTGCAACCACGACCAGGTTTCAGGGAGAAGTACCGCAGCCCAATGGCATTGGCCACATGGAAGGCGCCACCATGTTGGAAATATACTCTAGAGGCAATAATAAAGTATTGTTTTATTTCCATGTTCATGGTAATGTTTATATTAATGTGCTATAATTGCAATGGTTCTTGAATGTGCGATTAAGAAGAAAACTCAGTTGCATGTGTGGAAACATAAACACGAAGTAGTTCCCTAGTCTCACCTCTAAGACTAGCTCATGTGTTGCACGATCATCCTGTTTTCCCGATCATAGGGCATTATTAAAGTAACAAGGATGCTGCAAACAATGAGAGTGTGTCGTTAGCAAAGCAATGATTTTGGGCAGACCCAAACAATGATATACTACGAGATCCCATCGGCGTTATGTTATCAATATTATCATGTCATGTGTTCACGTATACTCATGTCCTTAGACCATGAGAATGTCGGGTACCTTCATACCGGGTAGTTACTTCGGGGTTGTCAAACGTTACTCATAAATGGGTGATCATAATGGTAACATTTTGGGTACATCAGAAAAGTATGTAAACGGACTCGATAGTTTAAGACAGAAATTTGCTCCTTAGATGGTGGAGAGATACGTTCCGGGCACACTCAATATTACAATATCAAACATTTTCTGGCTGGACACAACAAGATATATATGATCATGGGGATAACATTATTCGGAAATGAGTAAAGAGAAAAATATTGATAACGAGGATAACTTGGTATTGTGGTTAATAGTTACTTCACAAGGATACCGATAAAAGTCACACATCGGGTTCGCTCAATAAATATCTTCGTTTGTATGTGGGAATCAATATGGGTGTCGAGACCCTGCTGCTAATTATTGTCCAGAAGGTGTTCTGGGTCATGTTTATATATTATCGAACCTTTAGGGTCACATGCTTAACGGTTTGATAGAGTACTGGGAGGTATTAGGAGAATAAAAGATATGCACCGAAAATGATTCATGACTGGGATTCTGGGAGGTCCCAGAAGT
Organism: Triticum monococcum; assembly: GCA_034509565.1. NCBI lineage: Eukaryota > Viridiplantae > Streptophyta > Magnoliopsida > Poales > Poaceae > Triticum > Triticum monococcum. The sequence goes on along the minus strand of CM067843.1, from coordinate 748,870,048 downwards.
GTTCCAGTGATATCAAGAATTTCCCGAAGGAACCCTAAAAAGTCTAGAAAGGTAACAAAAAGTTCTGAAATCTTTCACAAGGTTTCAAATGGCCCTATTGGGCTACTCTCTTGGCTGGCCCAAGGATGGTAGCCACATGTGACATAGGGGTCCAGAGTGGGGCACACTCACTTGGCCTGGGGGCCAAGCCAAGAGTGTGGTTGGAGTTGCGAGGGGATCTCGTGGGAGGATCTCCCTCCCTTGGTAGGCCGACCCTAGGAGGGGCAGGCCCTCATCCAAGGTTGCACCTCGTGACCACCTATATAGAGGGGAGGGGAATCCCCTCCAAACACTAGGTTTTGGTGGCTGCATCCTCTGTCTCTTTTGTAATATTTGTCCCCACACTAGACGCAGCAAGGCTGCTCCACAACTTGTCCTCCGGTTGCCCTTTGTCCTGGACGATGAAGCACTACCGAATTGTTGACACGGAACACGTGGATACGCGTAGAGGAATTCTAGATCAAATGAAATTCTTGTGGCTGGGAGGTTTAACGTAGCTACGTGAATGTGCCGTCTTCACCAACAGTCTAATTCTCCACTGCATTTTGGTTGGTGAATAGATGATCTACCCCTATGCATCTTCATAGTGATCCTAGGAGTGTATGCTAGTGCAGTAAATTTTAAATTTGTACTACGGTCCCCAACTATGGCATCATGAGCTTTCTCAGAGTAGATACATGTAGGATCTAGAGCACATGTGATGTGCGGTCATTGCATATTTGTGTGTGTGTGTGTGTGTGTGTGTGTGTGTGTGTGTGTGTGTGTTGGTATTAGATTGGATTATACTTGATGTGTTGGATCCTTTGGCACTCGAAGTCCTCTCATTCTCCAAAGAGGTGCCAATGTGCCGCTTCAAGTTTTTGACCCTCCGGGATTTTATCAAGAATGGGGTTCTGAGGATGTCTAGGTTTGCTGTCGTACTAGTGCCCTCTGCCATTATGAAGACCTCACACGAAGTGTCGGAGCTGGCAGAGCTTTCTCTGCATTTGTTCAGGTCGAAGTCGAGGACGGCAAACAAATTCAACCACCCCATGAAGCAGGTGGTCGTGTCATTGCCCATTGTCTGGACGGGGCTCCCACGTGGCTCCTTGCCCCGCCTCCATGCAGGAGGTGCTTATCACACTAGACAATCGATGAAGGAGTCAAAATATTTGAACCAAAAGGTTTTTCCCTAGTAGTAGGAAGTGGCGAGACATCGTGCCTCAGCTTTCTTGGAGGCGAAGCTGAGGGGAGCTAATGCAATAATGCCCTGACCCATCGTGAAGCTCACAATCCTGGTTGAGGAGGCCATTCCGACCTGATTGGATAGAACCATGTGTGGCGCCCCTACCTAGCACACCAACTGTGAAGGTTTCGTCCTAGCAATGTTGTCGATGTACGCTGATTTTTTCGGTGGTGGCAAACACTTGTCGGATCGGAATGGCAAGGCGGGGACAACATGGATTTAGCCAAGTTTGGGCCCTCCGACGGAGGAGGTAAGGCCCTAATCTTGCCTTATTGTCTTTATTATTACAATGGTCACCAGAGATCTAAAGGATAATCGGTGAGATCTCTCCTTGGGGATTACAATCAATTATTCCTGGCGATGGTGAGTTGGGTTCAAGAAAGGAGATCTGCCCTAGGGTATTTTACTGACCCCCTAGTGATAGCCCCCCGAGTCGCCTTATATAGTTTGTCGAGTCCAAGTTACAAGTTCTGGTTCTCAAATCCCCTGGAGGAAGGTACAATGGGGCATGGGACTCCTGGGGCATGGTTGTTATTCTTTTGAGATCGAAGGTCATGTCTCGATCTTGATCTCCGGATCCCTCATCACTATCTCAACCTTTGTGACAATGCACAAAATAGCGAGATGCTAAATTTCATGAGCCGTGTCCGATCTTTCATAGTACTGTTGACGTAGACAACCAAAGTAGCGAGATGCTAAATTTCGCGAGTCACATCCTGATCTTTCACAGTACTGTTGTCATAGACGATCAAAGTAGCGAGATGCTAAATTTCATGAGTCGCGGCCCGATATTTAATCTTGGCAATACTCGCAATGACTGTTCATTTGTGGTGATACTCGCACATGCCACTTGCAACTCGATCGCCCCTGGCTAGGCATATTCGCAACCAAATGCTTCACCCCTCGATACCATCTTTGATCCCTCAACCATTCAACTCTCAAGTTCAAAACCAACAGTAGATTGTTCTCTGCGTGTGTGAGAGAAAATTTAGGTGTTCTAGAGAGAGAAAATTCCACGTGTTTTGTAAGAGGTTAAGGGTATTATCCAAGTCAGATACAAGAGTCGACAATAAACATATATTAAACTAGCTAGAATGCTTGGTTAGGGAATGCGATTGCATTTTATACGCACTGTTAAGTTTTCTAATACTCCATCTGGTCATTTTTACTTCGCATATAAGATTTGTGTGAAGTCAAACTTCATAAAGTTTGAGCAGATTTATAGATGAAATGTCAACATTCAAAATAGTAAATCTCATATGAATTAAGTTTTCATGTTGTATAACTTTAGTATTGTAGATGTTGATATTCTTTTTATATAAATATGATCAAACTTTATGAAGTTTCACTTCAGAGAAATCTTATATGCCGAGTAAAAATGACTGGAGGGAGTAGTTCATAAGAAATTGAGGAGTTGTCTCTTCAAATAAAGCATCACAAAGGGTTCGGCTGATGTCTTGGGAGGCCTTTAAAAAAACGACTTCAATGCATCGCTAGATTGCAATCTGTAGTTTCCAAAATTTCACGTTTTTTTGGAGGTCCTTTGTGAATATTTAAGGCACAAACATTGCAATCCGCAGTTTCACAATTTTCACCTAATCTTGTGTCCATCTTTTTGTGGCTTTGGAAAAATGCCCCATACATAGTTTGTTGAATTGAGTGATATACCCGATTAGACACAAAAAGTTGGACACAAGATTAGGTTTCCCTAAAAAAAACAGGACCTCGCAGGTGATCTCCTCGCTCACTTTCTCCTTCTCTAATCATACAATCCGATTTGTCTCGCGTATTAGTTGGAGGAAGAAGAGTAGAAGAATGTAATCCATTGAAGCGTACATGTGGATGTTGGATTCGTTCAAGCCAAACATCTAGAATTTCAGACTATCAAGTTGTAACAAGTACATGGTCAAGAATTAAATTTGTAAAAGTAGCCATAATAGAGACTGCGGTCGTCCATCTCTAGAAGCAAAGAAATCTTTTACGAAATGTAAACCTTTTGCTAGACAGGAATAAGGCTTGGAACATAGGGGATTACATCAAAGGAGAAGAAAATACTCCTTTGGTACCCAAGCTTGCCTGTACTTGGATGGTGATACCTTAAGTTTTCCATGCAGCACCGATCCTTGTAAGCTTTGGTTTTGAGATTGTAGCGTCTCGTATGGGACACCCGTTCCTTGAACACAATCTCGTCATCAAATATGGCAATTGGACATATTTCAGGGGGCCTGAACATGAGAACAGCGATTGTGTAACGTCGATCCCATCTCGGCTTCTCAACGCTGTTGCACATCCACAACTCAACTGAATTGATGTTGGCCCCTTTACAGGCCAAGCACAGTTCCCCGCGCAGCTCGGATAAACTGAACTGGGTGTATTCCTTTAACCTCGGGTAGCAAGGTGGTGGCGGCATGACCCCGAAAGCCTCTTCTTCCAAGCTGAAGCGTAGGAAACCCGGCACGGCGTTCCCGAGGTTACGCTCGTCGATGGCCCAGATGAGGGACCCCTTGAAGAAGGTCGCTGTTCGCCGTGCCTGGACAGGATATGGCGGTGGCGTCACTGTCTCACGCCAGTGCCGATCAGTCCCAATGGTGAACACTTCCATCGTGATGGAGCGGTAGCTGCACGTCCCCGTAAGCAGGTGCAAAGAGGAGTACGAGAAGCGCGCCACCTTGTAGGCGCCAGAACGTGGGTCTTGCCCAAGGCCAAACGCCTGGTGGCACATCTCGAAGCTTAGAGGCTTTTGCCGTGGCGGCGGGTCGGCTCCACGGCCCCGGGGAAGCTTCAGGGTGCGGCGTGCGGCCGGGTTGAGCACGTACGCCGTGAACCCGACGGGCAGCAGGACCAGCCCATCGCAGTGCGCGAAGTCGTGCATCAGGTAGTCGGAGGTCAAGTCTATGTCGTGCATGAGTGGCACGGTGGTGCACTGCTGGTTCGCCTCCCACCTGTACAAGCCGACCTTGTCCATGGGCCGGTGGCCGTCGTACAGCGTGTGCGGGGAGACGAGCAGACATGGCTTCTGACGGCGGAGGTGCGCGCGGTGGAAGGACCCGTCACGGCAGATGGTGGACTGCCACGCCTTGCAGACGCAGATGAAGCGCATCAGGGACTCCACGGGCAGATTGACCAGGATCTCCGAGACGATCTCGTGCGGCACGTGCGGACTCTCCTTCTTCCTCCTCTTGGCTGCAGGTGGTGCCGTCTTGCCGTCGTCCATGGCCGGCACCGGCCGCTGATTGGATCTCTAGCAGGGCAGGACGGCAGGAGCCCGCGTGCGCGACGTCGCCTCGTCGGTATAGGACTATACTAGCCATGCCCGCGCGGCGGCACGCCGCGCCCCGTTGATGAGTCATATGACGAAATGTGTTGCATGATAGTAATGCTGGGTTGCCATTTTATTTTCTTCTTTGACTAATTTGGAATTAAGACAAAAAATGGTATGTGTGCAATCTGGGGCTTACAACAATTTTGCTTCGCCCACACCGACCTGTTTCTGTTTCTCATATTCAAGCTTGTAGAGGTTTTTATAGTGTACGTTTCTATGTAAAAATATAAAGCTACAAAATATTAAATGTGAGCTAATAGGTTTTACCATTGTATCAGGAATAACCAGATGGATTAAGGATCACGCTTTAGATCACTGATTACAATTCTACATCAGTAGCAGGTTTAGCAGGTCACTGATTACAATGCTACGTCAGTAGCAGGCTTAGCATGAACATCCAAGAAACTGAGAAAACGTTCACAATGGTACGTCAGTATCAGGTTTAGCATGGAGGTCCAAGAAACGGATAAAAGGTTCACAGGATTAAAGCAAGCTTATTATAAGGTGCACCTGACATCTCATTTCGCTCTGAATCAGCTAAGCCTGCATATTCTAAAAAAGCTTCATCTGAATCAGAGAATCAGCTAAGCCTACATATTATAGAAGAGCTTCTGTATGAAGTACGATCTTGCGTTTGCGAACAGCCAACAGTGAAAAACAAACACCAAGAAGCAAATCAGTGTTGATCCACTGCCAAATCTGATGTCCTATAGTTGGCCTTAAGCCCTTAATGGTCAACATCTACTGTATCTCCTTAACTTACACTAATTTCTTCACCAGGGCACCAGCTTGTGGATTATATTCCAATGGATCTTTTTGATTCCTACTGTTATTAACGTGTCTCTACCTAGCTTATGCACTTGCATGTTCCCTTCTTGGAAGACACCATAACCTTAATTAAGAGCACTTCTTTTCTCTCAAACCAGAACCAAACTTGGCCATATAAGATCTGCAACATATAAGGGCTCAGCCGTGGTGACCACACCAAAGGTGCTTGGCCATATAAATTTGCTATATGGAGACGCTCAGTAGTGGTGACCGCACGGAAGGCCTTGTATAGACTATAAGTAAGGTAAGTGACGTCCGGGGCTTGGTCTAGAAGATGAACTGCGAATGAATCACCACAAATTGCCACTGTTGATGCAGCTGCATCTATTGCTGCACCTCGAGCAGAAGCTGGGCATGAACCACCCTACACATTGAGGAGATGGAAATCTGATTTAGGTTATGATGGGCAAAAGTGTGGTTATCTTTGAACATGAGTTTACTATGGATGGCAGAATGGAAGATTATTCAGTATATGTGAACAAAGTGTCCAGGTCGAGCCAGATAAGTTTTAAATTCGTATATGAACAATTACAATCATAATGAAAGGAAAATAGTACCTCCTATTGCTGAAGTCCTTTATTCTCCATATCCAATTTTTCCTGTATGGATGAGTCTTCTCTTTCCATTTCTTCATCAACTACACCTGGAAAAGAAGGGTGCTTATTAGAGAAAGTGTCAAACACATGGTATTGTTTCAGTAACTTACTTAGCACTTTGAGTGCTCTTGCTTGACAACCTAAATCTAGATCGTCCATAAGCATGCCCTTATACAGTGAAAGTTGATCATGCAAATGATATCTGCAAACAACGTCACATGTTTGGCTCTCGAGCCTTGAGCAAGAGAAATCAAAACAGAAAACTGGGAAAAATTAACATATGGCCCATGACAATCAAGACCACAACAATATGTATATTTGAAGTTCAAACAGATTACCTCTTTGGTACAATCTCCATCAACACTTGATCTGATGCATTATGTGCCTGATTTTCATCTGAAGTTTGCTCGCAGAAGGCAAGCAAAATCCCATAAACCCAACATGTTACCGATGGGGTTAAATATGCAAGTCCATGATACTGTAACTCATTTCAAAATAGAATGGCCCGGCTGAAGATTTACATAGGGAGAAGATGACAAGTCATGTACTGAATAAATTAAACCGCTCCAAATGAAAGGGCATTAGAAAGAGTAAAAGAGTAGAGAACTTCTGTAGTGTTACTTCAGCTTCCAAGTGCTGAATCTATAATAAGATCCACAATCCGCTCAGAAAAAAATCCACAAACCCAGCAGCTGCAGCAACGAATTTCTTTTATCATCAGTTATGGTATGCATCACGCTAAGATGTGATTCTGATTTCAAAGGGATGGTGCAGTTACAATTAGCTCCTCATTTTTCTAGTATCTCATAGCCTTGAAATTCACTAACATCCATTGCTCGTAGTCTCGTACTCATACTCGTATACATATGCGAGACTTGCAAACCGGCATCTGATTAAACAATCGACCAACCAGCAATACCCCATAATATGTTCCTCACTTTCTTGACATCATAAGAGTTAACTGAATTGTACAAAAGAGAACGGAGAGGCAAAGGATTCTCTTTTTTTTGTACAGAACGGAGGAGGGAAAGAGAGCTTGCCGAGGGCTAGACAGCGGCACCGGATAGCGGAGATTGGCAGGAGAGCCAGAGAGCGACAAAGGCAGCGCTCTGGGCTCAATCCCTCCATGGATGTCTGATTCTCCTGGTTAGTCTCGTGGAGCCGTGGACATCGACGAAGAAGATTGGAGCCATCCCAACCTGGCAACCTCGTCCGCACCACACCCTTAGGTCGTAGGGGGAGACGGCACATGGCGAGCCAGGCCGGGGCGCTCGGACTGCCGTGGCCGGCGGAGGCCTCGGCCGTTGTACGCGAGCTGTGGGTGGCGCACGCAGGGTCGACCTTAGGCAGCGGCGGTGCGCCCCCGCCATCGATGTTGTAGATTTCCGAGGAGAGGTCGATGGCGCACAGGATGCAAGGGAGCAGCGGCGTGAATATGGCCATGCCGGCAGGGCCGATTGACGCCAGCTCTCTCGGGGTTGGGTGGAGCTGGCGGATGGCAAGGGGATCGGAGCGGCTGGAGGGGAGGATGCTCTGGGCGGCTAGGCGGAGGCAGCTCCCCCGATGCGCCTCATGGTATCGGCACGGCGGAGCCGTCCCGACTCAGCTGCGGCCTCATGTGCATGGGCGAAACCGGGGCCTGCTTATATAGTGATCTGATGGACCGCTGGGGCAGTGGCAGAGCGGCGAGCGGCAAGCGGCGGTCGATGGCAGAGCGGCAAGCGGCGGTTGATCACTGGAGTCTTCGCGAGAGAAGGGGAGAAGTCTCGAGCCAAGCAAAAAGACGTGTGAGGGCACAAATTCCAATGTGACAACGACAACAAGAAGCAACGAAAACGATGGACGCAAAAAAAGCACATAAGATGACCGACCACATCAGCCTGCCCCACATGCAGCGAAAAAAATGCTAAATGAACCAAACGAAGCCACAATCCACTCAGTCAAACCTCATTGATCGGTCGAGTATCACGTAGCATCACTCAATTAGCCTGCATGCATCAACGCGGCATCATCCAATTGGCCTGCATGCATGCAACGCCACAGCATCCCCACTGCAAGCACGTACGTATAAATTACCCTACCCCAAGATAGAACGCTGCAGTAAGAAAAAATAAGGCAAAATTTGAAAACCTACATTGTGAATGTAAAATGAACAATGCCATACGGTAATAAAATAGCCACGCAAAAAAAAAGACAGCAAATAACTGCTCGCTGCCGCTTTGTTATCTGCACGTACAAACACAGAGGAAAGCCCTGTTCAAGAATTCATCCGATTAACCAGTTAACTTGCCGATTAATCCCTACTCGTAGGGTCACGGAGTAGCCGATAAACTGATAAATCGTCCGATTAATTGATTAAATGGCCAATTAACTTGCCGATTAGCCTATTAATCCCCTACTCGCGAGCCAACCGAGCAGTTACCAGTTAACGATTTCCTCAACAATGGAGGAAAGCGACTGCACGTACAAATACAGTGGCACAAGTAAATTGAGACGGCCCACACCACCCTGTCCCACATTGAACGGAAAAACGCTAGATTTACACTAAACTTACCAAGATAATCCGCCCCCTAGTTCAAAAAATTTGAAATGAAAGATTGAAGCCACCACACGTTCGTACACAGCCAGGTACCAAAATAATAGCACGTGTCACATACATATTCACTAGAAGTCACTTTCACCCAAGTGGCTCAAGCTCAAGGCGAAAACCTTGGCTGAAATAGATGTTTGGTTATATAGGGGACGTCCTTCAGATTTTTTTATCGGATGTCCCCAAAGGGACCCGTCCTTCAGATTTGGTACTCTCAACTCAACCAATTCTTTGACTAAGAAGTGTCGCCGTCGTACGTGGTCGGTCGACTCTCTCAGCCTTGCCCCTTGGCATGGGTATCGCCTTCCCGTGGGAGAGCAACTAGTCAATGAGCGCTTTTTCGGAAGCCTCGCAACAATCAATAACACTTGACGCGCTTTCAGCCATTCGTCACGTGTCGCGCTTTGAGCGCCTTTTCCGAATTTTGATTTTCTTTTTAGTTTTTCGCACACGTGTTTGGTTTTTTAAACTTGTTTTTTTTCTTTTCGCGAGATTCATGGTTTTGCTTCCGCGAGAAACACGGTTTTGCTTTTGCGAGAAACACGGTTTTGCTTTCACGAGAGTCACGGTCATACTTCTCGGAAATGAAAAAAAAACGCGTTTTTTTTCTTTCGCGAGAGTCATGGTTTTGCTTCCGCGATAGGCACGAGCGTGCTTTCGCGAGAGTCACGGCCGTGCCTCTCAGGAACGAAAAAAAAAACGCATTTTCTGTTTTTTTCCTTTCGCGAGAGTCACGGTTTTGCTTCCACGAGAGGCACGGTGATACGTCTCCGTCGTATCTACTTTTCCAAACACTTTTGCTCTTGTTTTGGACTCTAACTTGTGTGATTTGAATGGAACTAATCCGGACTGACGTTGTTTTCAACAGAATTGCCATGATGTTGTTTTATGTGCAGAAAACAAAAGTTTTCGGAATGACCTGAAACACCACGGAATACCTTACAATAAATAATAAAAAATCCTCACCAAAGATGAAGACCAGGGGGCCCACACCCTTCTCACGAGGGTGGGGAGCACCCCCCCTAGGGCGCGCCCCCTACCTCGTGGGCCCCCCTGGAGACCCCCCGACTCCAATTCCAACTCTATATAACTGCTTTCGGGGAGAGAAAATAGGAGAGAAGAAATCATCGCGTTTTACGATACGGAGCCGCCGCCAAGCCCTAAAACCTCCCAGGAGGGTTGATCTAGAGTCCGCTCGGGGCTCCGGAGAGGGGGATTTGTCGCCGTCGTCATCATCAACCATCCACCATCACTAATTTCATGATGCTCACTGCCGTGCGTGAGTAATTTCATCGTAGGCTTGCTGGACGGTGATGGGTTGGATGAGATTCACCATGTAATCGAGTTAGTTTTGTTAGGGTTTGATCCCTAGTATCCACTATGTTCTGAGATTGATGTTGCTATGACTTTGCTATGCTTAATGCTTGTCACTAGGGCCCGAGTGCCATCATTTCAGATCTGAACCTATTATGTTTTCATCAATATATGAGTGTTCTAGATCCTATCTTGCAACTCTATAGTCACCTATTATGTGTTATGATCCGTTAACCCCGAAGTGACAATAATTGGGATACTTACTGGTGATGACCGTAGTTTAAGGAGTTCATGTATTCACTATGTGCTAATGTTTTGTTCCGGTTCTCTATTAAAAGGAGGCCTTAATATCCCTTAGTTTCCACTAGGACCCCGCTGCCACGGGAGGGTAGGACAAAAGATGTCATGCAAATTCTTTTCCATAAGCACGTATGACTATATTCGGAATACATGCCTACATTACATTAACGAATTGGAGCTAGTTCTGTGTCACACTATGTTATGACTATTACATGATGAACCGCATCCGGCATAATTGTCCATCATTGATCCAATGCCTACAAGCTTTCCATATACTGGTTTACGCTTATTTACTTTCCCGTTGCTATTGTTACAATCACTACAAAACACCAAAAACATTACTTTGCTTTCATTACTCTTTTGTTACCTTTACCATTACTATCATATTACTGTGCTACTAAACACTTTGCTGCAGATACTAAGTTTCCAGGTGTGGTTGAATTGACAACCCAGCTGCTAATACTTGAGAATATTCTTTGGCTCCCCTTATGTCGAATCAATAAATTTGGGTTGAATACTCTACCCTCGAAAGCTGTTGCGATCTCCTATACCTGTGGGTTATCAAGACGAATTTCTGGCGCCGTTGCCGGGGAGCATAGCTCTATTCTTTGAGTCACTTGGGATTTATATCTGCTGGACACTATGGAGAACTTGACAGATCCAAAAACCAAGATCTATCCCTCAACTACGAGGGGAGGTAAGGAACTTCCATCTAGCTCTGCACTTGATTCACCTTCTGTCATGAGTAAGCTTGCAATACCTAAACCTGCTTCTACTATTCATTCTGATATGTCGCATGTTATTGATGATGCTACTTCTGCTATGCATGATACTTATGATGAAACTACGTCTATGCCTGATACTACTATGCCACTTAGTGATTTTCTCGAGGAACGACTTGCTAGGGCTAGAGAGATTGAAAATATTGAATCTGATTTGAAGATGAAAGTGATGATGAAGAATCACTTGTTATTCCTGAGGGTTATTTATTTGATCAAGATGCTTCTTTAGCTATTTTAGCCTGCAAAGATAGATATGAACTCAAAAGGTTATTAGCTAAATGGAATAAGCAATCTCCAAATGCTAGGATGAGACCTGACCCTGCTTTTGCTACTTCAGCTATATGTGTTGCTGATAAGGATTATGAATTCTCTGTTGATCCTGATATAATTACTTTGGTTGAATCTGATCCTTTTCATGGCTATGAATCTAAAACTGTTGTAGCACATCTTACTAAATTAAATGATATAGCCACCCTGTTCACTAATGATGAGAGATCTCGCTACTTTTATATCCTTAAAATATTTCCGTTCTCATTAAAGGGTGATGCTAAGGTATGGTTTAATTCTCTTGATCCTGGTTGTGTGCGTATTCCCCAAGATATGATTTATTACTTCTCTGCTAAATATTTCCCTTCTCATAAGAAACAAGCTGCTTTAAAGGAAATATACAACTTTGTGCAAATTAAAGAAGAGAGTCTCCCACAAGCTTGGGGGAGGCTTCTCAAGTTACTTAATGCTTTGCCTGATCATCCTCTTAAGAAAAATGAAATACTTGATATCTTTTATAATGGACTAACCGATGCTTCCAGAGATTACCTGGATAGTTGTGCTGGTTCTCTTTTCAGGGAAAGAACACCGGATGAAGCTGAAATCTTATTGAATAATATGTTGACAAATGAAAATAATTGGGCACCTCCTGAGCCAGCTCCTGCTCCAATTAATGATCCTATTCCTAAACCAACTCCGAAGAAGAGAGGTATTCTATTTCTCAGGCCTGAAGATATGCAAGAGGTAAAGAAATCTATGAAAGAAAAAGGTATTAAAACTGAAGATGTTATGAATTTACCTCCTATTGAAGAAATACATGGTTCTAATTTACCGCCTATTGAAGAAACATATGATCTTAATCCTTTATTTATTGAAGAACCTCCAGACCCCGATAACCCGACACATGTAGTAAAGGTAAATTCTCTCTATAGATATGATAAAGCTGAAATCCCTCCTGCTAAAATTGCTAGTCAATGCTTGGATGAGTTTGATAATTTTATGTTTAAACAAGAAGACTTCAATGCTTATTTTGGTAGACAATTAAAACAAGATGCTGATATGATTAAATACTTAGGTGATTATATGGCTAATATTAGAGGTGAACTTAAACTTGTTAGCAAACATGCTTCTATGGTTACCACTCAAGTAGAACAAGTACTTAAAGCTCAAAAAGAATTGCTCAATGAGATGAATAGTAAGAAAAATGATTATGTTGTTAAAGTGGCTACTAGAACTGGTAGAATGACTCAGGAACCTTTGTATCCTCAAGGCCACCCTAAGAGAATTGAGCAAGATTCTCAGAGAAATAAAATTGATGCACCTAGTTCTTCTAAAAAGAAAAAAAAAGAAAAATGATAGAATGGTGCAAACTTCTAGTGAACCTATTGCCGAACCACCTGATAATCCAAATGATATTTCTATTTCTGATGATGAAACCCAATCTGGTAATGAACATGAACTTAATGAAAATATTAATGATGATGTTCATAATAATGCTCAACCTAGTAATGATAATGATGTAGAAATTGAACCTGCTGTTGATCTTGATAACCCACAATCAAAGAATCAACGTTATGATAATAAAGACTTTGTTGCTAGGAAACATGGTAAATAAAGAGAGCCTTGGGTTCAAAAACCCATGCCTTTTCCTCCCAAACCATCCAAGAAAAAGGATGATGAGAATTTTGAGCGCTTTGCTGAAATGATTAGACCTATCTTTTTGCGTATGCGATTAACTGAGATGCTCAAAACAAATCCTTATGCTAAGTATATGAATGATATTATTACAAATAAAAGAAACATACGGAAGCTGAAATTTCCACCATGCTTGCTAATTATACTTTTAAGGGTGGAAAACCAAAGAAACTTGGAGATCCAGGAGTACCTACTATACCATGCTCCATTAAAAGAAACTAGTTAAAACTGCTTTATGTGATCTTGGAGCCGGTGTTAGTGTTATGCCTCTCTCTTTATATCGTAGACTTGACTTGAATAAGTTGACACCTACTAAAATATCTTTGCAAATGGCTGATAAATCAACTGCTATACCTGTCGGTATTTGTGAGGACGTGCCTGTTGTGGTTGCAAACGTTACTATTTTAATGGACTTTGTTATTCTTGATATTCCCGAGGACGATAGTATGTCTATTATTCTTGGAAGACCTTTTCTTAATACTGCAGGGGCTGTTATTGATTGCAACAAAGGCAATGTCACTTTTCATGTTATTGGTAATGAGCATACGGTACACTTTCTGAGGAAACAACCTCAAGTTCATAGTATCAATTCTATCGGAAAAATTTCATCGATTATATTTGGAGGTTTTGAATTTCCTCTCCCTACTTTCAAGAAGAAATATGATATACTTATTATTGGGGATGTGCATATCCCCGTTGAGGTAACCTAGTGTTATTCAAAATTTCTCCGGTTTCATGTTAATCGGAATGAGTTTGTTAACAAGACTTGATCAACCTTATTAGTGGATTCCTTTTGACGGGCATGGGATGGATGAAACTAGAAGCACAACCCTCTGTACCCTCTCTATACTTTATGTTATTTAGTTGAAATAAAATAAAAATAAATAATTTTCTGTCTGTTATCTGATTATCCGTGCAATATAAAAATACCTCGAAACTAAAAGTTCTCCAAATGCCCTGAAAATTAAATATGATTTTTTTCTAGAATATTTGAGGATTTATGAAACAAAGAACACACCAGGGGGGCCAACCACCTTTCCACGAGGGTGGAGGGCGCGCCCCCCTGCCTCATGGGCCCACCATGGCCCTCCTCCACTTATTCTTTCAGCCACACACTTCATCTTTCTCCCCCAAACAAGAAAAACCAGCTCAAACCCGAGTCCAAGCTCGTTTTGCTGCCATTTTCGATCTCCTTGCTCAAAGCACCTCTCACAAAACTGCTTGGGGAGATTGTTCCTTGGTATGTGACTCCTCTATTGGTTCAATTAGTTTTTGTTCTAGTGTTTTATTCATTGCAAATTTGTGTTGCTTAGGTGACCCTGTTCTTGAGCTTGCATGTCAAATTTATATGGTCAAAAGTAGTTTTGATGCATGATATAGGCCCTAGGCACTTGTAGGAGTAGTTGGTATCAATATTATTTAGTTTGGTTTACTTTTATTTTGAAGTTACTAAAAATTTCAGAATTTTTCAGAAAATTATGAGGAGATTATTGAGGGGCTCATCAAGCCAAAGCTCGAAGGAAAAGGCACCAAAGCCTAAGTATAATTTGCCGCACACCGCAGAGGTTTGAGCGTGTGAATGGCCCTCCGAGGATTTCTTGAGAGCAGCTGGCATTTATGAAGATTTTCATGAGTTGGCTCATAATGCAGGCCTCGCCGCTTTCCTCCACGACCAATGCGCTCAGTATCTCTTGCTCACAAATACCTTTGTGCAAAGCTTTCATTTTCATTCTAGGAACTCACCACCTACGGTGGAGTTTCATTTATATGATGAGCATAAGGAGATGTCACTTTATGATTTCTATCGGATTTGTTTAGTCCCTTTTGGGGGCAAGACAGAAGAACCACATCATGATGATGTGGAGGGATTTATTAATACTATCACTATAGGGGAAACTAGGAAGGTTTCCGATGCACGAATCACTAGCATACATTTTCCTGTATTACGTTACTTTGCATTATTTGCTAGTCGTTGCTTAATTGGTCGCGGAAACTGTGGAAACCGTAGTATCCCTGATATTATTATTTTGCTCCAAGGTTTATACAGTGATAACACCTTTAGTATGGGCGGCATTATTGCTAGACGGTTAAGTATGAAGCGTACTAAGGGTCACATCTTTGGAGGCATCTATGCTACACGCCTAGCTGCACATTTTAACATTCCCATTAGGCATGCTGAGAAGGAAGAAAAAGTGCTGCCTCATGTTTATTTAGATTATAAAAGTATGGTGGCACATGATTTTATTGTTAAGAATAGGGCAGGAGAGCTTAAATATCAATTGTTCTTTAATAAATATCATCTTGAGACCATTAGCTTGCCTGCTCCTGCTTTGTTTGATTTGACTGTAGGCAAGTACCTTGTTCCGTTGACGGCCATCCACGCCTACCGGAACCCTGCACCAACCGAGGAGCCAAAACCGGAACCACAATTTGATCCTTCACGACAGTCTAACTATCAGTGGGATCCGGAGATGATTGCCAGCCAGTGGCAATAGGAGCCTTCTTCTTCCTCATCACAATACGACCCCAACAACTATTATTATGGATATCAGCCAGGCCAGCCGTGGCCATAGACCAACTTAGGCCAAAAGCCTAAGCTTGGGGGAGTACGTATTTCTCACCGACATTGCATTTATGTTCACACACACTCATTGCCAGATGTCGGTGCTCATACTTTTTCATTGTATCATCCATGCTAGTTTATTTCCTTTTATGCTTTCTTCTTGTGTGTTTAATAAACCTTAAGAAAACCAAAAAAATAGTTGTAGCTTTTAATTAATTTACTTTCCATGCTTGTAGTAGTAATTAAAAAAGAAAACCCAAAAATATTTCCTGTTCTTCTTTTGCTTGTTGGGAGCTTTCCCGTGTAAATAGTTTTTATTTCTTTTCTTTTCTTTGGGGGTCAGTAGGAGAAGACATTATTAAATTGTTGAAGTGGCTCTTATATGCATTATTGTTTATCTGACAAAAGAACCCATATTGCCTTGTCTTCTGCTGTTTATTGAATGCTCGCAGACTCCAGCTTAGTCCAATGCACGTGCACTCTTATGATTATTCACATCGTTCGGTCGTGCAAGTGAAAGGCAATTATGAAGATATATGATGGACTGACTGAGATGAGAAAAGCTGGTATGAACTCGACCTCTTTTGTTTTTGTAAATATGATGAGTTCATTGTTCTTGATTCAACTTGTTATGAATAAACATGTTTGCAATGACAATTAGAGATCATAGTTGCTTGTGCCATGCTTGATTAGCTATGAGTTATAATGATTTACCTTGCGTGCCAACATGCTATTAAAATGGTTATGATGTGGTATGATAGGGTGGTATCCTCCTCTGAATGATTTAAGTGACTTGACTTGGCACATGTTCACGCATGTAGTTGAAACAAATCAACATAGCCTTCACGATATTTATGTTCATGGTGGATTATATCCTACTCATGCTTGCATCCAATGTTTATTAATTTTAATGCATGTACATGGTTGTTGTGGCTCTCTAGTTGGTCGCTTCCCAGTCGTTTGCTAGACTTCACCTGTACTAAGCGGGAATACTGCTTGGGCATCCAAACTCCTTAAACCCCAAAGTTATTCCACATGAGTCCACTATACCTTCCTATATGCGGTATCTACCTGCCGTTCCAAGTAAATTTGTATGTGCCAAACTCTAAACCTTCAAATAATCATCCGGTTTTGTATGCTCGAATAGCTCATGTATCAACTAGGGTTGTCTGTATCTTCCATGTTAGGCGGGTTATTCTCAAGAGGAGTGGACTCCGCTCCTCACTCACGAGATAAAGGGCTGGTCACCGGGATGCCCAGTCCCATGCTTTATGCAAACTAAATCAAAATAATTGCAAAAAAAACTCCCCCTGGGACCTGATGTATGTTGGAGGCACTCATTGTTTCGAGCAAGCCATGGATTGATGTTTGTTGGTGGAGGGGGAATATAAACTTTACCATTCTGTTTGGGAACCGCCTATAATGTGTGGAGCATAGAAGATATCGCCATCTCTTGGTTGTTATGTTGACAATGAAAGTATACCGCTCGAAATGTTATTCACCTCTATTTCAAAACCGAGCTCTGGCACCTCTACAAATCCCTGCTTCCCTCTGCGAAGGGCCTATCTATTTACTTTTATGTTGAGTCATCACCCTCTTATTAAAAAGCACTAGCTGGAGAGCGCAGCTGCCATTTGCATTCATTATTGTTAGTTTACATTGGGTGTGACTACGACTGGATGTCTTTTACTATGAATTACAATGTCTAGTTAGTCCTTAATCTTTAAAGGTGCTCTGCATTTATGTTTTGCGGTCTCAGAAAGGGCTAGCAAGATACCATCTTGTTATATCATATTATGATTGTTTTGAGAAAGTGTTGTCATCCGAGATTTATTATTATGGCTTGCTAGTTGATTATGTTATTGATATGAGTAATCATGAGACCTGAGAATTATTGCAAATGTGATTAGTTATAATCTTTGCTGAAAACTTGAATGCTAGCTTGACATATTTACAACAAGAAGAGCATACAGAGTTTGTAAAAGTTTTTCTTTATTTCTTTTAGTTTGTCAACTGAATTGCTTGAGGACAACCAAGGGTTTAAGGTTGGGGGAGTTGATACGTCTCCGTCGTATCTACTTTTCCAAACACTTTTGCTCTTGTTTTGGACTCTAACTTGTATGATTTGAATGGAACTAACCCGGACTGACGTTGTTTTCAACAGAATTGCCATGATGTTGTTTTATGTGCAAAAAACAAAAGTTCTTGGAATGACCTGAAACTCCATGGAATACCTTACAATAAATAATAAAAAATCCTCGCCAAAGATGAAGACCAGGGGGCCCACACCCTTCTCATGAGGGTGGGGAGCGCCCCCCCTAGGGCACGCCCCCTACCTCGTGGGCCCCCTGGAGACCCCCCGACTCCAATTCCAACTCTATATAACTGCTTTTGGGGAGAGAAAATAGGAGAGAAGAAATCATCGCGTTTTACGATACGGAGCCGCCGCCAAGCCCTAAAACCTCTCGGGAGGGCTGATCTGGAGTCCGTTCGGGGCTCCGGAGAGGGGGATTCGTCGCCGTCGTCATCATCAACTATCCTCCATCACCAATTTCATGATGCTCACCGCCGTGCGTGAGTAATTCCATCGTAGGCTTGCTGGACGGTGATGGGTTGGATGAGATTCACCATGTAATCGAGTTAGTTTTGTTAGGGTTTGATCCCTAGTATCCACTTTGTTCTGAGATTGATGTTGCTATGACTTTGGTATGCTTAATGCTTGTCACTAGGGCCCGAGTGCCATGATTTCAGATCTGAACCTATATGTTTTCATCAATATATGAGTGTTCTAGATCCTATCTTGCAAGTCTATAGTCACCTATTATGTATTATGATCCATTAACCCCGAAGTGACAATAATCGGTATACTTACCGGTGATGACTGTAGTTTGAGAAGTTCATGTATTCACTATGTGCTAATGCTTTGTTCCGGTTCTCTATTAAAAGGAGGCCTTAATATCCCTTAGTTTCCACTAGGACCCCGCTGTTGGGGAACGTAGTTATTTCAAAAAAAATCCTACGCACACGCAAGATCATGGTGATGCATAGCAACGAGAGGGGAGAGTATGATCTACGTACCCTAGTAGACCGACAGCGGAAGGGTTAGCACAACGCGGTTGATGTAGTCATACGTCTTCACGGCCCGACCGATCAAGCACCGAAACTACGGCACCTCCGAGTTCTAGGACACGTTCAACTCGATGACCATCCCCGGACTCCGATCCAGCAAAGTGTCGGGGAAGAGTTCCGTCAGCACGACGGCGTGGTGACGATCTTGAGGTTCTACCGTCGCAGGGCTTTGCCTAAGCACCGCTACAATATTATCGAGGATTATGGTGGAAGGGGGCACCGCACACGGCTAAGAATATGATCACGTGGATCAACTTGTGTGTCTAGGGGTGCCCCCTGCCCCCGTATATAAAGGAGCAAGGGGAGGTGCGGCCGGCCAGGAGGAGGGCGCGCCAGGAGGAGTCCTACTCCCAATTCCCCCCTTTTCCTAGTTGGAATAGGATTCGGGAGGGGGAAAGAGGAGAGAGAGAAGGAAGGGGGGGCGCCGCCCCCCTCTCCTTGTCCTATTCGAACTAGGGGGGAGGGGCGCGTGGCCCAGCCCTGGCCACCTCTCCTCTCTTCCACTAAAGCCCACTAAGGCCCATATACCTCCCGGGGGGTTCCGGTAACCTCCCGGTACTCCAGTAAAATCCCGATTTCACCCGGAACACTTCCGATATCCAAATATAGGCTTCCAATATATCAATCTTTATGTCTCGACCATTTCGAGACTCCTCGTCATGTCCGTGATCACATTCGGGAGTCCGAACTAACTTCGGTACATCAAAACTCATAAACTCATAATATAACTGGCAACGAAACCTTAAGCGTGCGGACCCTACGGGTTCGAGAACAATGTAGACATGACCGAGACACTTCTCCGGTCAATAACCAATAGCGGAACCTGGATGCTCATATTGGCTCCTACATATTCTATGAAGATCTTTATCAGTCAGACCGCATAACAACATACGTTGTTCCCTTTGTCATTGGTATGTTACTTACCCGAGATTTGATCGTCAGTATCTCAATACCTAGTTCAATCTCGTTACCGGCAAGTCTCTTTACTCGTTTCGTAATACATCATATTGCAACTAACTCATTAGTTGTAATGCTTGCAAGGCTTATGTGATGTGCATTACCGAGAGGGCCCAGAGATACCTCTCCGACAATCGGAGTGACAAATCCTAATCTCGAAATACGCCAACCCAACATTCACCTTTGGAGACACCTGTAGAGCTCCTTTATAATCACCCAGTTACGTTGTGACATTTGGTAGCACACAAAGTGTTCCTCCGGTAAATGGGAGTTGCATAATCTCATAGTCATAGGAACATGTATAAGTCATGAAGAAAGCAATAGCAACATACTAAACGATCGGTTGGTAAGCTAATGGAATGGGTCATGTCAATGACATCATTCTCCTAATGATGTGATCCCATTAATCAAATGACAACACATGTCTATGGTTAGGAAACATAACCATCTTCGATTAACGAGCTAGTCAAGTAGAGGCATACTAGTGACGTTTGGTTTGTCTATGTATTCACACAAGTATTATGTATCCGGATAATACAATTCTAGCATGAATAATAAACATTTATCATGATATAAGGAAATAAAATAATAACATTATTATTGCCTCTAGGGCATATTTCCTTCAGTCTCCCACTTGCACTAGAGTCAATAATCTAGATTACACAGTAATGATTCTAACACCCATGGAGCTTTGGTGCTGATCATGTTTTGCTCGTGGAAGAGGCTTAGTCAATGGGTCTTCTATATTCAGATCCGTATGTATCTTGCAAATCTCTATGTCTCCCACCTGGACTAGATCCCGGATGGAATTGAAGCGTCTCTTGATGTGCTTGGTTCTCTTGTGAAATCTGGATTCCTTTGCCAAGGCAATTGCACCAGTATTGTCACAAAAGATTTTCATTGGACCCGATGCACTAGGTATGACACCTAGATTGGATATGAACTCCTTCATCCAGACTCCTTCGTTTACTGCTTCCGAAGCAGCTATGTACTCCGCTTCACATGTAGATCCCGCCACAACACTTTGTTTAGAACTGCACCAACTGACAGCTCCACCGTTTAATGTAAACACATATCCGGTTTGCGATTTAGAATCGTCCGGATCAGTGCCAAAGCTTGCATCAACGTAACCATTTACGATGAGCTCTTTGTCACCTCCATATATGAGAAACATATCCCTAGTCCTTTTCAGGTATTTCAGTATGTTCTTGACCGCTGTCCAGTGATCCACTCCTGGATTACTTTGGTACCTCCCTGCTAGACTTATAGCAAGACACACATCAGGTCTGGTACACAGCATTGCATACATGATAGAGCCTATGGCTGAAGCATAGGGAACATCTTTTATTTTCTCTCTATCTTCTGCATTGCTCGGGGATTGAGTCTTACTCAATTTCACACCTTGTAACACAGGCAAGAATCCTTTCTTTGCTTGATCCATTTTGAACTTCTTCAAAATTTTGTCAAGGTATGTGCTTTGTGAAAGTCTAATTAACCGTCTTGATCTATCTCTATAGATCTTAATGCCCAATATGTAAGCAGCTTCACTGAGGTCTTTCATTGAAAAACTTTTGTTCAAGTATCCTTTTATGCTATCCAGAAATTCTATATCATTTCCGATTAGTAATATGGCATCTACATATAATATCAGAAATGCTACAGAGCTCGCACTCACTTTCTTGTAAATACAGGCTTCTCCAAAAGTCTGTATAAAACCAAATGCTTTGATCACACTATCAAAGCGTTTATTCCAACTCCGAGAGGCTTGCACCAGTCCATAAATGGATCGCTGGAGCTTGCACACTTTGTTAGCTCCCTTTGGATCGACAAAACCTTCCGGCTGCATCATATACAACTCTTCTTGCAGAAATCCATTCAGGAATGCAGTTTTGACATCCATTTGCCAAATTTCATAATCATAAAATGCGGCAATTGCTAACATGATTCGGACAGACTTAAGCATCGCTATGGGTGAGAAGGTCTCATCGTAGTCAATCCCTTGAACTTGCCGAAAACCTTTTGCGACAAGTCGAGCTTTGTATACAGTAATATTACCGTCAGCGTCAGTCTTCTTCTTGAAGATCCATTTATTCTCAATTGCTTGCCGATCATTGGGCAAGTCAACCAAAGTCCATACTTTGTTCTCATACATGGATCCCATCTCAGATTTCATGCCTTCAAGCCATTTTGCGGAATCTGGGCTCACCATCGCTTCTTCATAGTTCGTAGGTTCATCATGATCTAGTAGCATGACTTCCAGAACAGGATTACCGTACCACTATGGCACGGATCTTACTCTGGTTGATCTACGAGGTTCAGTAGTATCTTGTTCTGAAGTTTCATGATCATTATCATTAGCTTCCTCACTAATTGGTGTAGGTGTCATAGAAACAGGTTTCTGTGATGTACTACTTTCCAATAAGGGAGTAGGTACAGTTACCTCGTCTAGTTCTACTTTCCTCCCACTCACTTCTTTCGAGAGATACTCCTTCTCCAGAAAGTTTCCGAATTTAGTAACAAAAGTCTTGCCTTCGGATCTGTGATAGAAGGTGTATCCAATAGTTTCCTTTGGATATCCTATGAAAACACATTTCTCCGATTTGGGTTCGAGCTTATCAGGTTGAAGCTTTTTCACATAAGCATCGCAACCCCAAACTTTCAGAAACGCCAACTTTGGTTTCTTGCCAAACCACAGTTCATAAGGCGTCATCTCAACGGATTTTGATGGTGCCCTATTTAACGTGAATGCGGCCGTCTCTAGAGCATATCCCCAAAACAATAGCGATAAATCAGTAAGAGACATCATAGATTGCACCATATCTAGTAAAGTACGATTACGACGTTTGGACACACCATTACGCTGTGGTGTTCCGGGTGGCGTGAGTTGCGAAACTATTCCACATTGTTTCAAATGTACACCAAACTCGTAACTCAAATACTCTCCTCCACGATCAGATCGTAGGAATTTTATTTTCTTGTTACTATGATTTTCAACTTCACTCTGAAATTCTTTGAACTTTTCAAATGTTTCAGACTTATGTTTCATTAAGTAGATATACCCATATCTGCTTAAGTCATCTATGATGGTGAGAAAATAACGATATCCACCATGAGCCTCAACATTCATCAGACCACATACATCTATATGTATGATTTCCAATAAATCTGTTGCTCTCTCCATAGTACCGGAGAACGGTGTTTTTGTTATCTTACCCATAAGGCACGGTTCGCAAGTACCAAGTGATTCATAATCAAATGGTTCCAAAAGCCCATCAGTATGGAGTTTCTTCATGCGCTTTATACCAATATGACCCAAACGGCAGTGCCACAAATAAGTTGCACTATCATTATCAACTCTGCATCTTTTGGCTTCAATACTATGAATCTGTGTGTCACTACTATCGAGATTTAATAAGAATATACCACTCTTTAAGGGTGCATGACCATAAAAGATATTACTCATGTAAATAGAACAATCATTATTCTCTGATTTAAATGAATAACCGTTTCGCATCAAACAAGATCCAGATATAATGTTCATGCTTAATGCTGGCACCAAATAACAATTATTTAGGTCTAATACTAATCCCGAAGGTAGATGTAGAGGTAGTGTGCCGACTGCGATCACATCGACTTTGGAACCATTTCCCACGCGCATCGTCACCTCGTCCTTAGCCAATCTTTGCTTAATCCGTAGTCCCTGTTTCGAGTTGCAAATATTAGCAACAGAACCAGTATCAAATACCCAGGTGCTACTGCGAGCATTAGTAAGGTACACATCAATAACATGTATATCACATATACCTTTGTTCACCTTGCCATCCTTCTTATTCGCCAAATACTTGGGGCAGTTCTGCTTCCAGTGACCAGTCTGCTTGCAGTAGAAGCACTCAGTTTCAGGCTTAGGTCCAGGTTTGGGTTTCTTCTCTTGAGTAGCAACTTGCTTGCTGTTCTTTTTGAAGTTCCCCTTCTTCTTCCATTTGCCCTTTTTCTTGAAACTAGTGGTCTTGTTGACCATCAACACTTGATGCTCCTTCTTGATTTCTACCTCCGCAGCTTTTAGCATTGCGAAGAGCTCGGGAATAGTCTTATTCATCCCTTGCATATTATAGTTCATCACGAAGCTCTTGTAGCTTGGTGGCAGTGATTGGAGAATTCTGTCAATGACGCAATCATCTGGAAGATTAACTCCCAATTGAATCAAGTGATTATTATACCTAGACATTTTGAGTATATGCTCACTGACAAAACTGTTCTCCTCCATCTTGCAGCTATAGAACTTATTGGAGACTTCATATCTCTCAATCCGGGCATTTGCTTGAAATATTAACTTCAACTCCTGGAACATCTCATATGCTCCATGACGTTCAAAACGTCGTTGAAGTCCCGATTCTAACCGTAAAGCATGGCACACTGAACTATCGAGTAGTCATCAGCTTTGCTCTGCCAGACATTCATAACATCTGGTGTTGCTCCAGCAGCAGGCCTGGCACCCAGCGGTGCTTCCAGGACGTAATTCTTCTGTGCAGCAATGAGGATAATCCTCAAGTTTCGGACCCAGTCCGTGTAATTGCTACCATCATCTTTCAACTTTGCTTTCTCAAGGAACGCATTAAAATTCAACGGAACAACAGCACGGGCCATCTATCTACAATCAAACATAAACAAGCAAGATACTATCAGGTACTAAGTTCATGATAAATTTAGGTTCAATTAATCATATTACTTAAAGAACTCCCACTTAGATAGACATCCCTCCAATCCTCTAAGTGATTACGTGATCCAAATCAACTAAACCATGTCCGATCATCACGTGAGATGTAGTAGTTTCATTGGTTAACATCACTATGTTGATCATATCTACTATATGATTCACGCTCGACCTTTCGGTCTCCGTGTTCCGAGGCCATATCTGTATATGCTTGGCTCGTCAAGTATAACCTGAGTATTACGCGTGTGCAACTGTTTTGCACCCATTGTATTTGAACGTAGAGCCTATCACACCCGATCATCACGTGGTGTCTCGGCACGAAGAACTTCTGCAACGGTGCATACTCAGGGAGAACACTTCTTGATAATTAGTGAGAGATCATCTTATAATGCTACCGTCAATCAAAGAAAGATAAGATGCATAAAAGATAAACATCACATGCAATCAATATAAGTGATATGATATGTCCATCATCATCTTGTGCTTGTGATCTCCATCTTCGAAGCACCGTCGTGATCACCATCGTCACCGGCGTGACACCTTGATCTCCATCGTAGCATCGTTTTCGTCTCGCCAATCTTATGCTTCCACGACTATCGTTACCGCTTAGTGATAAAGTAAAGCATTACAGCGCGATTGCATTGCATACAATAAAGCGACAACCATATGGCTCCTGCCAGTTGCCGATAACTCGGTTACAAAACATGATCATCTCATACAATAAAATTTAGCATCATGTCTTGACCATATCACATCACAACATGCCCTGCAAAAACAAGTTAGACGTCCTCTACTTTGTTGTTGCAAGTTTTACGTGGCTGCTACGGGCTTAAGCAAGAACCAGTCTTACCTACGCATTAAAACCACAACGATAGTTTGTCAAGTTTTACTTGCTCCTTTATATACGGGGGCAGGGGGCACCCCTAGACAGTGCTTTGCACAAAGGTGGCTAGCGGGTGACAGTTTCTCCAACTTTAGTTGAACCGAGTGTAGCTACGCCCGGTCCTTGCGAAGGTTGATGTAGTCGTAGGTCTTCACGGCCCGACCGATCAAGCACCGAAACTACGGTACCTCCGAGTTCTAGCACACGTTAAGCTCGATGACGATCCCCGGACTCCGATCCAGCAAAGTGTCGGGGAAGAGTTCCGTCAGCACGACGGCGTGGTGACGATCTTGATGTTCTACCGTCGCAAGGCTTCGCCTAAGCACCGCTACAATATTATCGAGGATTATGGTGGAAGGGGGCACCGCACATGGCTAAGAATATGATCACGTGGATCAACTTGTGTGTCTAGGGGTGCCCCCTGCCCCCGTATATAAAGGAGCAAGGGGAGGTGCGGCCGGCCAGGAGGAGGGCGCGCCAGGAGGAGTCCTACTCCCATCGGGAGTAGGATTCCCCCCTTTTCCTAGTTGGAATAGGATTCGGGAGGGGGAAAGAGGAGAGAGAGAAGGAAGGGGGGCGCCCCCCCCTCTCCTTTTCCTATTCGTACTAGGGGGGAGGGGCGCGCAGCCCAGCCCTGGTCACCTCTCCTCTCTTCCACTAAAGCCCACTAAGGCCCATATACCTCCCGGGGGTTTCCGGTAACCTCCCGGTACTCCGGTAAAATCCCGATTTCTCCCGGAACACTTCCGATATCCAAATATAGGCTTCCAATATATCAATCTTTATGTCTCGACCATTTGAAGACTCCTCGTCAAGTCTGTGATCACATCCGGGACTCCGAACTAACTTCGGTACATCAAAACTCATAAACTCATAATATAACTGTCATCAAAACCTTAAGCGTGCGGACCCTACGGGTTCGAGAACAATGTAGACATGACCAAGACACTTCTCCGGTCAATAACCAATAGCGGAACCTGGATGCTCATATTGGCTCCTACATATTCTACGAAGATCTTTATCGGTCAGACCGCATAACAACATACGTTGTTCCCTTTGTCATCGGTATGTTACTTGCCCGAGATTCGATCGTCGGTATCTCAATACCTAGTTCAATCTCGTTACCGGCAAGTCTCTTTACTCGTTTCATAATACATCATCTTGCAACTAACTCATTAGTTGTAATGCTTGCAAGGCTTATGTGATGTGCATTACTGAGAGGGCCCAGAGATACCTCTCCGACAATCGGAGTGACAAATCCTAATCTCGAAATACGCCAACCCAACATTCACCTTTGGAGACACCTGTAGAGCTTCTTTATAATCACCCAGTTACGTTGTGACGTTTGGTAGCACACAAAGTGTTCCTCCGGTAAACGGGAGTTGCATAATCTCATAGTCATAGTAACATGTATAAGTCTT
This sequence comes from Triticum monococcum, assembly GCA_034509565.1. Classification (NCBI taxonomy): domain Eukaryota; kingdom Viridiplantae; phylum Streptophyta; class Magnoliopsida; order Poales; family Poaceae; genus Triticum; species Triticum monococcum. The sequence continues at coordinate 748,843,426 of CM067843.1, read as the reverse complement.
GAAGAAAGCAATAGCAACATATTAAATGATCGGGTGCTAAGATAATGGAATGGGTCATGTCAATGACATCATTCTCCTAATGATGTGATCCCATTAATCAAATGACAACACATGTCTATGGTTAGGAAACATAACCATCTTCGATTAACGAGCTAGTCAAGTAGAGGCATACTAGTGACGTTTGGTTTGTCTATGTATTCACACAAGTATTATGTATCCGGATAATACAATTCTAGCATGAATAATAAACATTTATCATGATATAAGGAAATAAATAATAACTTTATTATTGCCTCTAGGGCATATTTCCTTCAGTCTCCCACTTGCACTAGAGTCAATAATCTAGATTACACAGTAATGGTTCTAACACCCATGGAGCCTTGGTGCTGATCATGTTTTGCTCGTGGAAGAGGCTTAGTCAACGGGTCTGCAACATTCAGATCCGTATGTATCTTGCAAATCTCTATGTCTCCCACCTGGACTAGATCCCGGATGGAATTGAAGCGTCTCTTGATGTGTTTGTCTATGTATTCACACATGTATTATGTTTCCGGTTAATACAATTCTAGCATGAATAATAAACTTTTATCGCGATATAAGGAAATAAATAATAACTTTATTATTGCCTCTAGGGCATATTCCCTTTAGTCTCCCACTTGCACTAGAGTCAATAATCTAGATCACATCACCGTGTGATTAACATCGATAGTTCACATCATCATGTGATTAACACCCATAGTTCACATCACCATGTGACCAACACCCAAAGGGTTTACTAGATTCAGTAATCTAGTTCACATCGCTTATGTGATTAACACCCAAAGAGTACTAAGGTGTGATCATGTTTTGCTTGTGAGAGAAGTTTATTCAACGGGTCTGCCATATTCAGATCCGTATGTATTTTGCAAATTTCTATGTCAACAATGCTCTGCACGGAGATACTCTTAGCTAATTGCTCCCACTTTCAATATGTATCCAGATTGAGACTTAGAGTCATCTAGATCAGTGTCAAAATTTGCATCGACATAACCCTTTACAACGAACCCTTTTTGTCACGTCCATAATTGAGAAACATATCCTTATTCCACTAAGGATAATTTTGATCGCTATCCAGTGATCTACTCCTAGATCACTAGTGTACTCCCTTGCCAAAATCAGTGTGGGGTATACAATAGATTTGGTACACAGCATGGCATACTTTATAGAACCTATGGCCAAGGCATAGGGAATGACTTTCATTCTCCTTCCATCTTCTGCCGTGGTCGGGCTTTGAGTCCTACTCAATTTCACACCTTGTTACATAGGCAAGAACTCTTTCTTTGACTGTTCCATTTTGAACTACTTCAAAATCTTGTCAAGGTATGTACTCATTGAAAAAACTTATCAAGCGTCTTGATCTATCTCTATAGATCTTGATGCTTAATATGTAAGCAGCTTCACCGAGGTCTTTCTTTGAAAAACTTCTTTCAAAACATTCCTTTATGCTTTGTAGAATAATTCTACAATATTTCTGATCAACAATATGTCATTCACATATACTTATCAGAAATGCTGTAGTGCTCCCACTCACTTTCTTGTAAATACAGGCTTCACCGCAAGTCTGTATAAAACTATATGCTTTGATCAACTTATCAAAACGTATATTCCAACTCCGAGATGCTTGCACCAGTCCATAGATGGATCGCTGGAGCTTGCATATTTTGTTAGCACCTTTAGGATTGACAATACCTTCTGGTTGCATCATATACAACTCTTCTTTAAATCCATTAAGGAATGTAGTTTTCTTTATCCATTTGCCAGATTTCATAAAAATGCGGCAATTGCTAACATGATTGGGACAGACTTAAGCATCGCTACGAGTGAGAAAATTTCATCGTAGTCAAGACCTTGAACTTTGTCAAAAACCTTTTTCGACAAGTCTAGCTTTGTAGATAGTAACACTACTATCAGCGTCCGTCTTCCTCTTGAAGATCCATTCATTTTCTATGGCTTGCCGATCAACGGGCAAATCCATCAAAGTCCATACTTTTTTCTCATACATGGATCATATCTTAGATTTCATGGCCTCAAACCATTTCGCGGAATCTGGGCTCATCATCGCTTCCTCATAGTTCGCAAGTTCGTCATGGTCTAGTAACATGACTTCCAGAACAGGATTACCGTACCACTCTGGTGCGGATCTCACTCTGGTTTACCTACGAGATTCCGTAGTAACTTGATCTGAAGTTACATGATCATCATCATTAGCTTCCTCACTAATTGGTGTAGTAGTCACAAAAATAGATTTCTGTGATGAACTACTTTCCAATAAGGGAGATGGTACAATTACCTTATCAAGTTTTCTACTTTCCTCCCACTCACTTCTTTCGAGAGAAACTCTTTCTCCAGAAAGTATCCATTCTCAGCAACGAATGTCTTGCCTTCGGATCTGTGATAGAAGGTGTACCCAACAGTCTCCTTTTGGTATCCTATGAAGACATATTTCTCCGATTTGGGTTTGTGCTTATCAGGATGAAACTTTTTCATATAAGCATCACAACCCCAAACTTTAAGAAACGACAACTTTGGTTTCTTGCCAAACCACAGTTCAGATTGTGTTGTCTCAACGGACTTAGATGGTGCCCCTTTTTACCGTGAATGCAGCTGTCTTTAATGCATAACCTCAAAAACGATAGTGGTAAATCGGTAAGAAACATCATAGATTTGCACTATATCTAATAAAGTACGGCTATGACGTTCGGACACACCATTATGCTGTGGTGTTCCAGGTGGCACGAATTTGTGAAACTATTCCACATTGTTTTAATTGAAGACCAAACTCGTAACTCAAATATTTGTCTCCGCGATCAGATCGTAGAAACCTTATTTTCTTGTCACGATGATTTTCCACTTCACTCTGAAATTCTTTGAACTTTTCAAATGTTTCACACTTATGTTTCATCAAGTAGATATACCCATATCTGCTCAAATCATCTGTGAAGGTCAGAAAATAATGATACCCCCTGCAAGCCTTGATATTCATCGGACCACATACATCAGTATGTATGATTTCCACCAAATCTGTTGCTTGCTCCATTGTTCCGGAGAACGGCGTTTTAGTCATCTTTCCCAAGAGACATGGTTCGCAAGCATCAAGTGATTCCAAAATCCCATCAGCATGGAGTTTCTTCCTTCACTTTACACCAATATGACCTAAACGGTAGTGCCACAAACAAGTTGCACTATCATTATTAACTTTGCATCTTTTGGCTTCAATATTATGAATATGTGTATCATTACAATCGAGATCCAACAAACCATTTTCGTTGTTGTGTATGACCATAGAAGGTTTTATTCATGTAAACAGAACAACAATTGTTCTCTAACTTAAATGAATAATCGTATGATAAAATCATATTTATGCTCAACGCAAACACCAAATAATACTTATTTAGGTTCAACATTAATCCCGAAAGTATAGGGAGTGTGCGACGATGATCATATCAATCGTGGAACCACTTCCAATACACATCATCACTTCACCCTTAACTAGTCTCTGTTTATTCTGCAACTCCCGTTTCGAGTTACTAATCTTAGCAACTGAACTAGTACCAAATACTGAGGGGTTGCTATGAACACTAGTAAAGTACACATCAATAACATGTATATCAAATATACCTTTGTTTACTTTGCCATCCTTTCTTATCCACCAAATACTTGGGGTAGTTCCGCTTCTAGTGACCAATCCCTTTGCAGTAGAAGCACTTTGTCTCAGGCTTAGGACCAGACTTGGGTTTCTTCACTTGAGCAGCAACTTGCTTGCCATTCTTCTTGAAGTTCCCCTTCTTCCTTTTGCCCTTTTCTTGAAACTAGTGGTCTTGTCTACCAGCAACACTTGATGTTTTTCTCGATTTCTACCTTCGTCAATTTTAGCATTACGAAGAGCTTGGGAATCGTTTCGGTTATCCCTTGCATATCATAGTTCATCACGAAGTTCTACTAACTTGGTGATGGTGACTAGAGAATTCTGTTAATCACTATTTTATCTGGAAGATTAACTCCCACTTGATTCAAGCAATTGTAGTACCCAGACAATCTGAGCACATGCTCACTAGTTGAGCGATTCTCCTCCATCTTTTAGCTATAGAACTTGTTGGAAGCTTCATATCTCTCAACTCGGGTATTTGCTTGAAATATTAACTTCAACTCCTGGAACATCTCATATGTTCCATGACGTTCAAAACGTCTTTGAAGTCCCGATTCTAAGCCGTTAAGCATGGTGCACTAAACTATCAAGTAGTCATCATATTGAGCTAGCCAAACGTTCATAACATCTGCATCTGCTCCTGCAATAGGTCTGTCACCTAACGGTGCATCAAGGACATAATTCTTCTATGCAGCAATAAGGATAAACCTCAAATCACGGATCCAATCCGCATCATTGCTACTAACATCTTTCAATACAATTTTCTCTAGGAACATATCAAAATAAACACAGGGAAGCAACAACGCGAGCTATTGATCTACAACATGATTTACAAAATACTACCAGGACTAAGTTCATGATAAATTTAAGTTCAATTAATCATATTACTTTAAGAACTCCCACTTAGATAGACATCCCTCTAATCCTCTAAGTGATCACATGATCCAAATCAACTAAACCATGTCCGATCATCATGTGAGATGGAGTAGTTTCATTGGTGAACATCACTATGTTGATCATATCTACTATATGATTCACGCTCGACCTTTCGGTCTCCGTGTTCCAAGGCCATATCTGTATATGCTTGGCTCGTCAAGTATAACCTGAGTATTCCGCGTGTGCAACTGTTTTGCAAACGTTGTATTTGAACGTAGAGCCTATCACACCCGATCATCACGTGGTGTCTCAGCACGAAGAACTTCCGCAACGGTGCATACTCAGGGAGAACACTTCTTGATAATTTAGTGAGAGATCATCTTATAATGCTACCGTCAATCAAAGCAAGATAAGATGCATAAAAGATAAACATCACATGCAATCAATATAAGTGATATGATATGGCCATCATCATCTTGTGCTTGTGATCTCCATCTCCGAAGCACCGTCGTGATCACCATCGTCACCGGCACGACACGTTGATCTCCATCGTAGTATCGTTGTCGTCTCGCCAATCTTATGCTTCCACGACTATCGCTACCGCTTAGTGATAAAGTAAAGCATTACAGCGCGATTGCATTGCATACAATAAAGCGACAACCATATGGCTCCTGCCAGTTGCCAATAACTTGGTTACAAAACATGATCATCTCATACAATAAAATTTAGCATCATGTCTTGACCATATCACATCACAACATGCCCTGCAAAAACAAGTTAGACGTCCTCTACTTTGTTGTTGCAAGTTTTTATGTGGCTGCTACGGGCTTAAGCAAGAACCAATCTTACCTACGCATCAAAACCACAACGATAGTTTGTCAAGTTGGTGATGTTTTAACCTTCGCAAGGACCGGGCGTAGCCACACTCAGTTCAACTAAAGTTGGAGAAACTGTCACCCGCAAGCCACCTATGTGCAAAGCACGTCGGGAGAACCGGTCTCGCGTAAGTGTACGCGTAATGTCGGTCCGGGCCGCTTCGTCCAACAATACCGTCGAACCAAAGTATGACATGCCGGTAAGCAGTATGACTTATATCGCGCACAACTTACTTGTGTTCTACTCGTGCATATAACATCAACACATAAAACCTAGGCTCTGATACCACTGTTGGGGAACGTAGTAATTTCAAAAAAATTCCTACGCACATGCAAGATCATGGTGATGCATAGCAACGAGGGGAGAGTGTGATCTACGTACTCTTGTAGATCGACAGCGAAAGCGTTATGACAACGCGGTTGATGTAGTTGTACGTCTTCACGGCCCGACCGATCAAGCACCGAAACTACGGCACCTCCGAGTTCTAGCACACGTTCAGCTCGATGACGATCCCCGGAATCCGATCCAGCAAAGTGTCGGGGAAGAGTTCCGTCAGCATGACGGCGTGGTGACGATCTTGATGTACTACCATCGCAGGGCTTCGCCTAAGCACCGCTACAATATTATCGAGGATTATGGTGAAAGGGGGCACCGCACACGGCTAAGAATATGATCACGTGGATCAACTTGTGTCTCTAGGGGGTGCCCCTGCCTTCGTATATAAAGGCTCAAAGGGGGGGGCGGCCGGCCAAGAGGAGGCGCGCCAGGAGGAGTCCTACTCCCTCCGGGAGTAGGACTGCCCCCCTTTCCTAGTTGGAATAGGATTCGTGGAGGGGGGAAAGAGGAGAGAGAGGAGGAAGGGGGGCCGGCCCCCTCTCCTTGTCCTATTCGGACCAAGGGGGGGAGAGGCGTGCGGCCCATCTCTGGCCACCTCTCCTCTCTTCCACTAAGGCCCACTAAGGCCCATATACGTCTCGGGGGTTTCCGGTAACCTCTCGGTACTCCGGTAAAATCTCGATTTCACCCGGAACACTTCCAATATCCAAACATAGGCTTCCAATATATCAATCTTTATGTATCGACCATTTCGAGACTCCTCGTCATGTCCGTGATCACATACGGGACTCCGAACTCCTTCGATACATCAAAACTCATAAACTCATAATATAACTGTCATCGAAACCTTAAGCGTGCGGACCCTACGGGTTCGAGAACAATGTAGACATGACCGAGACTCATCTCCGGTCAATAACCAATAGCGGAACCTGGATGCTCATATTGGCTCCTACATATTCTACGAAGATCTTTATCGGTCAGACCGCATAACAACATACGTTGTTCCCTTTGTCATCGGTATGTTACTTGCCCGAGATTCGATCGTCGGTATCCAATACCTAGTTCAATCTCGTTACCGGCAAGTCTCTTTACTCGTTCTGTAATACATCATCCCGCAACTAACTCATTAGTTGCAATGCTTGCAAGGCTTAAGTGATGTGCATTACCGAGAGGGCCCAGAGATACCTCTCCGACGATCGGAGTGACAAATCCTAATCTCGAAATACGCCAACCCAAGATGTACCTTTGGAGACACCTATAGAGCACCTTTATAATCACCCAGTTACGTTGTGACGTTTGGTAGCACACAAAGTGTTCCTCCGGCACACGGGAGTTGCATAATCTCATAGTCATAGGAACATGTATAAGTCATGAAGAAAGCAATAACAACATACTAAACGATCGGGTGCTAAGCTAATGAAATGGGTCATGTCAATCAGATCATTCAACTAATGATGTGATCCCGTTAGTCAAATGACAACTCTTTGTCGATGGTTAGGAAACATAACCATCTTTGATTAACGCGCTAGTCAAGTAGAGGCATACTAGTGACACTCTGTTGGTCTATGTATTCACACATGTATTATGTTTCCGGTTAATACAATTCTAGCATGAATAATAAACTTTTATCATGGTATAAGGAAACAAATAATAACTTTATTATTGCCTCTAGGGCATATTTCCTTCAGGAGCATCAATTTATTCTGTCAGGATTTCCTTGCTGTTATTTAGAACCATGTTTTGCATCTTTTATTTCAATAAAAGTGGCATTGATAGCCTTTACTATGCCTATGTTACAAGTATACATGTTGCTGTTTGAAAACAGAAAGTTTACCGCTGTTGCAATAATTCCCTAGAAAAGTCAGAATGTGATAAAATGTTGAAACCTTTTGAATATTAAGATCTGATTAATTTACTACAGTGCTAATTTTCTTTCATAATTTTTGGAGCTAGGGAAGTATGGATGTTGCAGCATTCTTTACAGACTATCATGTTTAGGCAGATTGCTGTTATGTTTGCATTGTTTGCATATGTTTGCTTCTTTAATGATTTTATTTGAGGATAGGACTATTAAATATGCAGAGGCATTTAGTATGCAATGTTGAATAATAATTTTAGTGATTTGCTACAGTAGAGTATGATAAGGTTTTGGCAATGGTTTATACTAACTTATCTCACGAGTCCTTGTTGAGTTTTGTGTGGATGAAGCTTTTGAGATTTAGGGAGGCCGTGATATGAGAGGAATTAAGGAGACACAAAAGCTCATGCTTGGGGATGCCCAAGGCATCCCAAGATAATATTTCAAGAAGTCTCAAGCGTCTAAGGTTGGGGATGCCCCGATTGGCATCCCACCTTTCTTCTTCAACAATTATCGGTTAGTATAGGTTGATCCTAAGTTTTTGCTTCTTCACATGATGTTTGCTATTCTTAGATGCCATTTTATTTTGCTTTCCTTGCTGTTTGAGTAGAGTACCAAGATCTAAAATTATTAAATGTTAGAGAGTCTTCACATAGTTGCATAATTATTCGACTACTCATTGATCTTCACTTATATCTTTCGGAGTAGTTTGTCATTTGCTCTAGTGCTTCACTTATATCTTTTAGAGCATGGTCGTAGTTTTATTTTGAAGAAATAGATGAACTCTCATGCTTCACTTAGATTATTTTGAGAGTCTTAAATAGCATGGTAATTTGCTTAAAATCCTAATATGCTAGGTATACAAGATTAATAATAAAATTCTCTTATGAGTGTGTTGAATACTAAGAGAAGTTTGATACTTGATGATTATTTTGAGATATGAGGATGGTAATATTAGAGTCATGCTAGCTGAGTAGTTGTGAATTTGAGAAATACTTGTGTTGAAGTTTGTGATTCCCGTAGCATGCACGTATGGTGAACCGTTATTTGATGAAGTCGGAGCATGATTTATTTATTGATTGTCTTCCTTATGAGTGGCGGTCGGAGACGAGAGATGGTATTTTCCTACCAATCTATCCCCCTAGGAGCATGCGTGTAGTACTTTGTTTCGATAACTAATAGATTTTTGCAATAAGTATGTGAGTTCTTTATGACTAATGTTGAGTCCATGGATTATACGCACTCTCACCCTTCCACCATTGCTAGCCTCTCTAGTACCACGCAATTTTCGCCGGTACCATAAACCCATCATATACCTTCCTCAAAACAGCCACCATACCTACCTATTATGGCATTTCGATAGCCATTCCGAGATATATTGCCATGCAACTTTCCACCGTTCCGGTTATTGTGACACACTCCATCATTGTCATATTGCTTAGCATGATCATGTAGTTGACATTGTATTTGTGGCAAAGCCACCGTTCATAATTCTTTCATACATGTCACTCTTGATTCATTGCATATCCCGGTACACCGCCGGAGGCATTCATATAGAGCCATTCTTTTTCTAGTATCGAGTTGTATCATTGAGTTGTAAATATATAGAAGTGTGATGATCATCATTCAATAGAGCATTGTCCCAAAAAAAGAGAAAGGCCATAAAAAAGGAAAGGCCAAAAAAATAAAGGCCAAAAAAGGCCAAATAAAAAAGGGGCGGGGGACAATGCTACTATCCTTTTACCACCCTTGTGCTTCAAAGTAGCACCATGATCTTCATGATAGAGAGTCTCCTATGTTGTCACATTCATATACTAGTGGGAATCTTTTATTATAGAACTTGGCTTGTATATTCCAATGATGGGCTTCCTCAAAATGCCCTAGGTCTTCGTGAGCAAGCAAGTTGGATGCACACCTACTAGTTTCTTTTTGTAGAGCTTTCATACACTTATAGCTCTAGTGCATCCGTTGCATGGCAATCCCTACTCACTCACATTGATATCTATTGATGGGCATCTCCATAGCCCATTGATACACCTAGTTGATGTGAGACTCTCTTCTCTCTTTTTGTCTTCCCCACAACCACCATTCTATTCCACCTATAGTGATATGTCCATGGCTCACGCTCATGTATTGCGTGAAGATTGAAAAAGTTTGAGAACATCAAAAGTATGAAACAATTGCTTGGCTTGTCATCGGGGTTGTGCATGATTTAAATATTTTGTGTGGTGAAGATGGAGCATAGCCAGACTATATGATTTTGTAGGGATAACTTTCTTTGACCTTGTTATTTTGAGAAGACATGATTGCTTAGTCAGTATGCTTGAAGTATTATTATTTTTATGTCAATATGAACTTTTGTCTTGAATCTTTCGGAGCTGAATATTCATATCACAAGTAAGAAGAATTACATTGAAATTATTCCAACTAGCATTCCACATCAAAAATTATCTTTTTATCATTTACCTACTCGAGGACGAGCATGAATTAAGCTTGGGGATGCTTGATACGTCTCCAACGTATCTATAATTTTTGATTGCTCCATGCTATATTATCTACTATTTTCGGAAATATTGGGCTTTATTTTCCACTTTTATATTAGTTTTGGGACTAACCTATTAACCGGAGGCCCAGCCCAGATTTGTTGTTTTATGCCTATTTTAGTGTTTCGAAGAAAAGGAATATCAAACGGTGTCGAAACGGAACAAAATCAACTGGAGAAGTTATTTTTGGAATGAAAGCCACCAGATAGACTTGGACTCCACGTCAGGAGATACGGGAGGTGCTCACGAGGGTGGGGGGCGCCCCCCTAGGGCGCGCCCCCTGCCTCGTGGGGCCCCCGTGGCTCCTCCGACGTACTTCCTGCACCCATATATATCGTCGTACCCTAAAACTTCCAAAAACGCACAATAGATCAGGAGTTCCGCCGCCAGAAGCCTCCGTAGCCACCAAAACCCAATCTAGACCCGTTCCGGCACCCTGCCAGAGGGGGCAATCCTTCTCCGGTGGCCATCTTCATCATCCCGGTGCTCTCCATGATGAGGAGGGAGTAGTTCTCCCTCGGGGCTAAGGGTATGTACCAGTAGCTATGTGTTTGATCTCTCTCTCTCGTGTTCTTGATTTGGCACGATCCTGATGTATCGCGAGCTTTGCTATTATAGTTGGATCTTATGTTTCTCCTCCCCCTCTTCTCTCTTTTAATGAATTGAGTTTCTCCTTTGAAGTAATCTTACACTACACCACGACACTGCATTCCCTACGGATGTGCGTTGAAAAAAGTCTGTTTTGCCGATCGACTGTTTGTTGGTAAAACTCTTATCAGATTGTTGGTTGGTATTACACGTATATAACTACCAACTGTCGGTTGGGAATGCTGAAATGTATAACATCGAGCTGTTGGTAGGTAATAATCGCACTCTTGTCACACCGTCGGTCGGCAAAATGTTCCCGACCGACTGTGGGACGACAACTGGGCCACCAAAAATATCCGTTCGCGCGCCTGCGAAATCTTAGCGCGAAAGCCCATCCGAAACTTTCATGCCGCGCGCTCCCAAAGCCCACCTCCTAATAATCACCCGTGAAAAAAAAACACCACCCCGCTATCTCTCTGTCCTCTCTCCCTTATCTCTTTCTCTCCCGATCTGAGCGGCGCGGCGAGCGGCGGCGGAGGCGACGCTCGCATCCGGCGACGCTTCCACCACTCTGTCCATCTCTTCCTCCCACCAATCCATCCCCATCCCCATCCCCATCCCCACATCGCTGCAGTTTCCCCATGTGGAGACGGTCCTGTGGCGCCGATGCTCTCACCCAGTTGCCGGCGGCGGCACTTCTTGTTTGCTCCCAAGCGCCCGATGAGGCCACCTCTCCGCTCCTCCGATGTCACCTCCGCCCCAACCCATACCCAGCTCCCTCTCCACCTTCCCATGGTAGCAGATCTGAGCGGGACAAGGTCCCTTCGGTCCTGGCGGTTCGGACGAGGCGGGCGGCCTCTTCTCCCGTATCTTCTGGCAACTAGGAGCATGGTGGTGCTGCCCCCATCTCTCTTAGCTATCCATGGCGGCAACAAAAACATCCGTAACCTCTCTCCATCTCTCCCTCTTCCTGCAGATTTTAAGTCCCAGCGATGAACCTTCCATAGCCCCAGTGATTTTTTTCACTTGGTCTTAAGTTTATTGATCGCTTTAAAAAAAATCAGTGCTGCTTTCATTCATGGAAATAAAGAAGTCTTTGAAGTAGTAAAGTTCAAACCCTAGCCATCAATTGCCATTATTTTCTATTTATAGATATTGTGCGATTGTTAGCAGACTGAGTTGGATAATGATTTTTTGCAGAGTGAAACAAACCTTAATAGGTTTTGTGGATGTTTCGGCAATTACTCAACTACTAACAAAAACAGAAGGCGACTGGAAGATGTCCATCACCATATGCCTGCATCACATCAAGTGTATCTCGATATGTGAGTATTTTTACAGATCTTGAGTTTTGTCATACAATTTTACTTGTTTTCTGCATTTTCTTCTTTTTCTCACTTTTGATCTATAATTGAGGTTATGCCAGGCTGCTTGTTTTTTTATATCTGGTCATTTTGTCATGAATGATATGCTAAATATTATTCTTTGAGCATGACAGTTTCATGAAACCTAGATTTGATATTTTTTATCTTTTGGGTAGGTAACGAACTAAAATTGAGGATTCTTCAAGAAGCTGCTTCTATTCGTGCACAGTGGCATTGTAGCCAGGTAAGAGGTAGATAGGTCTTTTCTGTTTGCTCGTCTATACATCATCCTTTCATTAGTCATTTGTAATTACCATATGGAAGCACAAGCACGATTGTACTTCTCTTAGAATGAGAAAAGAAACACACATCAGACTGGCATACATTCATACTACTCTACTGTGGTCGATTTCAGTTGCAAATAAGTTCTCTTCTGATTTAAATGATCATTTTCCATGTCGAGAAGGAAATTTTATGCTCACTAGATTACATTTTCAGATGATAATATAGGTTACAAATTGAACGTCAAACAGTTGGCCGGACACTTTGCATCAGTCCTGATATCACTTAGAATTTAGAACAAGACTGTATCTCCGGAGATTTTCTGAAGTTTCAAGTGTGTACCTAACCAACTGAATAGTATAGATGCATTTATTACTTTTACTTGACACCGTTGACACTCTAACGTTTGTAGGGTTCAGTCGATGCATGGTTTGCTTGGAATTCTTGGCTATGTAGAGTTCACCGCCCATATTTGAAGATATGTCAACCTGCTAGCTCAGGTATTTTTATGCATCTATTAATCATATGAACTGTACAAAAAGGGATAGGATACAGTTTGTACGAACTTTGGTAGTTAAATAGCCTTCCTTTCAAATTGCCAATTTCTACCTTGTGTTATGAATGGAGTGTAGTTTTATAATCATTGTAGCTTATCTGAATGACATAAATATTAGTGTGTACAAGTTTAGCAGATATGACAATCTTCTTGTTGGACAAATCCATGACTAGTTTTATCTCATCTGGTTGTGTATAAAGAGGCCTAGGTTTTTCGTACCATCGTTTTGCCTTCCAGATTCGGCATAGTCAAACCACTATGGAAGGAAATCTGGTCGCTCTGCCCATGTCAATGGGCAACCCGCTTTACCAACCTTCCTACATCTCTTATCATTTGTTTTATTTTTCTATAAAATTCTGCGAGGCCAATGACCTTGCTCGTATTTTAATCTGCAGTTTTATTTAATATGTCGTGGTTGTGATACCGATGATGATTAGTGAGATGGTTTACTTACCAACACTATGCAACGATGCAATTGCACTGGAGTCAAATGGTGAGATTTTCTGTTGTAACATATCTTTCTCAAAAAATTCGAATTCTTTGGCTCTTACTGCTGGTAACTGATGATCAGATATCTTACACTCCCAATGGACAATTTCATGTGTGTATTAAACTATTAATAATCTCCGCTCATTATTTAAGGCCTGCATTAAAATGATCTATTTGTTATTTTTTTCCTTCTCAAATTTATCAATCGAAGCGTGTAATAGGGTGGCAAGTGATATGAAACTAGAAGTACATGGTGTGGGAAGTGGGCATCATAGGTTGTTGTTGGATCTCTTAAATTGACTGCTTTATTCTTGGTTATTTTTCATGGAAATATAGTACTCGTGAATCACCTTTTTGCTATTTTTTGAGAATATACACTTAGACTTCTAACAGAGACTTAGTAATCAGTAAGAGAGAACTGTATCTATACAGTCATAGCTGAACTTAGCATTCAAGTTTCCTTTCTCACTATAGCCCTGTGTTGACACTCTAGTAGATAGGCAGCTAGGCTAACATGTAATGATAGAGTTTGGTTGTACGACACCCTTCTGAAGAAACTGCATGTATCTATAATTTTGTTGGACAGAAGATCCCAAAGATCATGTATCAGTATGGTAGTCCTTTGTAGTCTGTACATTCCCATTGTTAAGAGTGTAAATTCAAATGGTTCCTTATCCTGGATCATTTTATTGCGCAAAGAGCTTATTCTTTTTTGGTGGGATGTTATTAGAGATCTGAGCTATATAAGTCACTGCGGTAAATGAAGTCTGAAGTTTCCTGTAAACTCTTACTTATTTATGGCCCATTCTGTTTAATCTTTGGTGATAAATACAATTCCGCTCCATAAAATGAGCGAATATCGGAGAAGGTCGCGCTCAGTTTCAGTTTTAAACCAATTGTTTTGTTGCCATCTACTTTAAATTTTTAATCCGGTCATAGTAAAAGTCATCTAATGGACAACTCCTTGTATAATTTATCTTGTTGATATTCATGGAAGCTTTTACAGTTATCAATGAAATATAGTGTCTAGAAATTAGGACGTTTTAACTAGTGCTTAGCATGCCCTTTACATGGTTACCTATACCTGAATGAAGTGCCTTCCTTAGTAGGTGTTTTGGTACTAGCTTGCCTTGTGAAGTAATAGTTGTTTGTCAATGTTATGCTTTATACAAATTTTGATGGTGCAATTTTCTATGAATGTAATTGCAACTTCTTTACATTTTGTAGGAAAGATATGCAAGAGGACAAGGAACCATGAAGTCGGCGGTTTACGTCAACGGGATATTTTGTGTAATGGTGATAGATTCATTGGAGATGCATTTTACCTATCATTTTGTGCACCCACATTGTGTCTGGGACAATGAACCATAATGTATTCATTCTGCAAGATCTGCTGTATGTAGTTGCCCACTGTAAGGAGCCGAGGCAGATGATGTGCCTCGGAGACATATTCTAGAAAACAAAAGAATTTTTTCCTCTCAGACAATGAACCAGAAAGTTTCCTCTATTTAATTAGTTACATTAGTTTATAGGGAACTTGGATGGTCACTAGTTTATAACAGATGGACTTTTTATATGTGAAAAGTAATGAACCTATGTTATTATTGTTTGGTTTTGGTTTAATATTGTCGGATGACATGCATGTTGCTATTATGAATTATATAACTTGATTGATTGATTTTCTGATGGTAATGTGAAATCCAGCTATGAGAGGGCTAACGGATGTTGGTCGGCAAAGCAAACCCTGTCTAATAGTCGGTTGGGAAAGCCTAATACAAGGCCCAATGGAATGTTGGTTGGGAAAGAACACGCTATCAGATAGTCGGTCGGGAAAGGCCCATGGCAACACCAATAAATTGTTGGTCGGGAAAAGATACCCTGTCCCATAGTCGGTCGGGAAAGGCCCATGGCAGTCCCGACGGACAGTTGGTCGGGAAAGGCCCATGGTAGGCCCAACAGAATGTTGGTCGGGGAAGATATGCCATAGCCGGCAGAAAGTCGGTCAGGAAAAATATGTCGGTCAGGAAAGGGCTTTCCCATCTGGACTTTCCCCAACAGACAGGATCGGTCGGCAATAGTCTTTCCCAACCGACTGTCTATTGGCAAAACGTGTATTCCCATCCAACCTAGCTGTTGGGGAAGTAGTGCTGTGGTGTAGTGTTATCGGATTGAGTCTTTAAAGATTTGAGAACAATTGATGTATGTCTTGTCGTGGATATTTGTGGTGACAATGGGATATCACGTGATTCACTTGATGTATGTTTTGGTGATCAACTTGCGGGTTCAGCCCATGAACCTATGCATAGGGGTTGTCACACATTTTCGTCGTGATTCTCTGGTAGGAACTTTGGGGCACTCTTTGAGGTCCTTTGTGTTGGTTGAATAGATGAATCTGAGATTGTGTGATGCATATCGTATAATCATACCCACGGATACTTTAGGTCACATTGGAGTATCTATGTGACATTAGGGTTTTGGTTGATTTGTGTCTTAAGGTGTTATTCTAGTACGAACTCTAGGGCTGTTTGTGACACTTCTAGGAATAGCCCAATGGATTGATTGGAAAGAATAACTTTGAGGTGGTTTCGTACCCTACCGTAATCTCTTCGTTCGTTCTCCGCTATTAGTGACTTTGGAGTGACTCTTTGTTGCATGTTGAGGGATAGTTATGTGATCTAATTATGTTAGTATTGTTGAGAGAACTTACACTAGTGAAAGTATGATCCCTAGGCCTTGTTTCCTAGCATTGCAATACCGTTTACGCTCACTTTTATCATTAGTCACCTTGCTGTTTTTATATTTTCAGATTACAAAAACTATTATCTACTATCCATATTGCACTTGTATCACCATCTCTTCGCCGAACTAGTGCACCTATACAATTTACCATTGTATTGGGTGTGTTGGGGACACAAGAGACACTTTGTTATTTGGTTGCAGGGTTGCTTGAGAGAGACCATCTTCATCCTACACCTCCTACAGATTGATAAACCATAGGTCATCCACTCGAGGGAAATTTACTACTGTCCTACAAACCTCTGCACTTGGAGACAAAACAACGTCTACAAGAAGAAGGTTGTGTAGTAGATATCAAGCTCTTTTCTGGCGCCGTTGCTGGGGAGGTGAGTGCTTGA
Organism: Triticum monococcum; assembly: GCA_034509565.1. Lineage (NCBI taxonomy): Eukaryota > Viridiplantae > Streptophyta > Magnoliopsida > Poales > Poaceae > Triticum > Triticum monococcum. The sequence continues at coordinate 748,826,839 of CM067843.1, read as the reverse complement.
TGGTATATCTTTAGATCTTGCAATCGAGTCTTTTAGTTTCTTGTTTTATCACTAGTCTAGTTTATAAAAGAAAACTACCAAAAAATGGAATTGAGTTTGTCTCATACGCTTCATCTTTTTAATATCTTTCGTGTGTATGATGGAAAGGATAATTGTGCTCAAGTGCTAGAATAAGAAATCTATAAAATGTTTGGCACTAAATATTTGAATGATGAGCATGATTGCAATGTTGTTAGTATGAATTCCTTGAATATCCATGATGCTAATGATATGCAAAGCCACAAGCTTGGGGAAGCTATGTTTGATGAAGATGATATTTTTTGTCCCCCAAGTTTTGATGAGCAAATTTATTATGATGAAAGCATGCCTCCTATCTATGCTGATTATTGTGATGACACGTATGCTCTAAAGAATAATTATAACCATGAAACTTGTCATCTTGATCTTAAATTTCAATCACATGATAATTATTTTGGTGAGTTTGCCCCCACTATTATTCATGAGAAGAATTTTGCTTATGTGGAGAGTAGTAAATTTTCTATGCTTGTAGATCATGAAAAGAATGCTTTAGGTGCTGGTTATATTGTTGAATTCATTCATGATGCTACTGAAAATTATTATGAGGGAGGAATATATGCTTGTAGGAGTTGCAATAATATCAAGTTTCCTCTCTATGTGCTTAAAGTTTTGAAGTTATGCTTGTTTTACCTTCCTATGCAAGTTGATTCTTGTTCCCATAAGTTGTTTGCTCACAAAATCCCTATGCATAGTAAGTATGTTAGACTTAAATGTGCTAGTAATATTCTTCATGATGCTCTCTTTATGTTTCAGTTCTTATCCTTCATGTGAGCATCATTGACATCATCATGCCTAGCTAGGGGCATTAAACAATAACGCTTGTTGGGAGGCAACCCAATTTTATTTTTGTTCCTTGCTTTTTGCTCCTGTTTAGTAATAAATAATTCATCTAGCCTCTGTTTAGATGTGGTTTTATGTGTTTAATTAGTGTTTGTGCCAAGTAGAACCTTTGGGAAGACTTTGGGAAAGTCTTGTTGATCATGCTGTCAAAAACAGAAACTTTAGCGCTCACGAGAATTGCTGCCATTTTTATCTGGAGAGTGTTATTTAGTTAATTCTTTTTGCATATGATTAACAGATAAATTCCTCAGGTCCAGAAATTTGTTTGAGAATTTTATGAGTTCCATAAGTATACGTTTGATCCAGATTACTACAGACTGTTCTGTTTTTGACAGATTCTGTTTTCTATGTGTTGTTTGCTTATTTTGATTAATCTATGAGTAGTACCGGAGGGTATGAACCATAGATAAGTTGGAATATAGTAGGTTTAACACCAATATAAATAAAGAATGAGTTCATTACAGTACCTTGAAGTGGTGATTTATTTTCTTATACTAACGGAGCTCATGAGTTTTCTACTTTAAGTTTTGTGTTGTGAAGTTTTCAAGTTATGGGTAAGGATTCGATGGACTATGGAATAAGGAGTGGCAAGAGCCTAAGCTTGGGGATGCCCGAGGCACCCCAAGGTAATATTCAAGGACAACAAAAAGCCTAAGCTTGGGGATGCCCCGGAAGGCATCCCCTCTTTCGTCTTCGTTCATCGGTAACTTTACTTGGAGCTATATTTTTATTCGCCACATGATATGTGTTTTGCTTGGAGCGTCAATTTATTCTGTTAGGATTTGCTTGCTGTTATTTAGAACCATGTTTTGCATCTTTTATTTCAATAAAAGTGGCATTGATAGCCTTTCCTATGCCTATGTTACAAGTATACATGTTGCTGTTTGAAAACAGAAAGTTTGCCGCTGTTGTAATAATTCCCTAGAAAAGTCAGAATGTGATAAAATGTTGAAACCTTTTGAATATTAAGTTCTGATAAATTTAATACAGTGTGAATTTTCTTTCATAATTTTTGGAGCTAGGGAAGTATGGATGTTGCAGCATTCTTTACAGACTATCATGTTTAGGCAGATTGCTGTTATGTTTGCATTGTTTGCATATGTTTGCTTCTTTAATGATTTTATTTGAGGATGGGACTATTAAATATGCAGAGGAATTTAGTATGCAATTTTGAATAATAATTTTAGTGATTTTCTACAGTAGAGTATGATAAGTTTTTGGCAATGGTTTATACTAACTTATCTCACGAGTCCTTGTTGAGTTTTGTGTGGATGAACCTTTTGAGATTTAGGGAGGCCGTGATATGAGAGGAATTAAGGAGACACAAAAGCTCAAGCTTGGGGATGCCCAAGGCATCCCAAGAAAATATTTCAAGAAGTCTCAAGCGTCTAAGCTTAGGGATGCCCCGATTGGTATCCCACCTTTCTTCTTCAACAATTATCGGTTAGTATCTGTTGATCCTAAGTTTTTGCTTCTTCACATGATGTTTGCTCTTAGATGTCATTTTATTTTGCTTTGCTTGCTGTTTGAGTAGAGTACCAAGATCTGAAATTATTAAATGTTAGAGAGTCTTCACATAGTTGCATAATTATTCGACTACTCATTGATCTTCACTTATATCTTTCGGAGTAGTTTGTCATTTGCTCTAGTGCTTCACTTATATCTTTTAGAGCATGGTCGTAGTTTTATTTTGAAGAAATAGATGAACTCTCATGCTTCACTTAGATTATTTTGAGAGTCTTAAATAGCATGGTAATTTTCTTAAAATCCTAATATGCTAGGTATACAAGATTAATAATAAAATTCTCTTATGAGTGTGTTGAATACCAAGAGAAGTTTGATACTTGATGATTATTTTGAGATATGAGGATGGTAATATTAGAGTCATGCTAGTTGAGTAGTTGTGAATTTGAGAAATACTTGTGTTTAAGTTTGTGATTTCCGTAGCATGCACGTATGGTGAACCGTTATGTGATGAAGTCGGAGAATTATTTATTTATTGATTGTCTTCCTTATGAGCGGCGGTCGGAGACGAGCGATGGTATTTTCCTACCAATCTATCCCCCTAGGAGCATGCACGTAGTACTTTGTTTCTATAACTAATAGATTTTTGCAATAAGTATGTGAGTTCTTTATGACTAATGTTGAGTCCATGGATTATACACACTCTCACCCTTCCACCATTGCTAGCCTCTCTAGTACCGTGCAACTTTCGCCGGTACCATAAACCTACCATATACCTTACTCAAAACAGCCACCATACCTACCTATTATGGCATTTCCGTAGCCATTCCGAGATATATTGCCATGCAACTTTCCACCGTTCCGGTTATTGTGACACACTCCATCATTGTCATATTGCTTAGCATGATCATGTAGTTGACATTGTATTTGTGGCAAAGCCACCATTCATAATTCTTTCATACATGTCACTCTTGATTCATTGCATATCCCGGTACACCGCCGGAGGCAATCATATAGAGCCATACTTTGTTCTAGTATCGAGTTGTATCATTGAGTTGTAAATAAATAGAAGTGTGATGATCATCATTCAATAGAGCATTGTCCCAAAAAAAGAGAAAGGCCATAAAAAAGGAAAGGCCAAAAAAATAAAGGCCAAAAAAGGCCAAATAAAAAAAGGGGTGGGGGACAATGCTACTATCCTTTTACCACACTTGTGCTTCAAAGTAGCACCATGATCTTCATGATAGAGAGTCTCCTATGTTGTCACTTTCATATACTAGTGGGAATCTTTTATTATAGAACTTGGCTTGTATATTCCAATGATGGGCTTCCTCAAAATGCCCTAGGTCTTCGTGAGCAATCAAGTTGGATGCACACCTACTAGTTTCTTTTTGTTGAGCTTTCATACAGTTATAGCTCTAGTGCATCCGTTGCATGGCAATCCCTACTCACTCACATTGATATCTATTGATGGGGATCTCCATAGCCCATTGATACGCCTAGTTGATGTGAGACTCTCTTCTCTCTTTTTGTCTTCTCCACAACCACATTTCTATTCCACCTATAGTGCTATGTCCATGGCTCACGCTCATGTATTGCATGAAGATTGAAAAAGTTTCCCACGCGCATCGTCACCTCGTCCTTTGCTAGCGTCCGCTTATTCTGTAGTCCCTGTTTCGAGTTGCAAATATTAGCAAGAGAACCAGTATCAAATACCCAGGTGCTACTGCGAGCTCTAGTAAGGTACACATCAATAACATGTATATCACATATACCTTTGTTCACCTTGCCATCCTTTTTATCCGCCAAATACTTGGGGCAGTTCCGCTTCCAGTGACCAGTCTGCTTGCAGTAGAAGCACTCAGTTTCAGGCTTAGGTCCAGACTTGGGTTTCTTCTCCTGAGCAGCAACTTGCTTGCTGTTCTTCTTGAAGTTCCCCTTCTTCTTCCCTTTGCCCTTTTTCTTGAAACTAGTGGTTTTGTTAACCATCAACACTTGATGCTCCTTCTTGATTTCTACCTCCGCAGCTTTCAGCATTGCGAAGAGCTCGGGAATAGTCTTGTTCATCCCTTGCATATTATAGTTCATGACGAAGCTCTTGTAGCTTGGTGGCAGTGATTGGAGAATTCTGTCAATGACGCAATCATCTGGAAGATTAACTCCCATCTGAATCAAGTGATTATTAGACCCAGACATTTTGAGTATATGCTCACTGACAGAACCGTTCTCCTCCATCTTGCAGCTATAGAACTTATTGGAGACTTCATATCTCTCAATTCGGGCATTTGCTTGAAATATTAACTTCAACTCCTGGAACATCTCATATGCTCCATGACGTTCAAAACGTCGTTGAAGTCCCGATTCTAAGCCGTAAAGCATGGCACACTGAACTATCGAGTAGTCATCAGCTTTGCTCTGCCAGACGTTCATAACATCTGGCGTTGCTCCTGCAGCAGGCCTGGCACCTAGCGGTGCTTCCAAGACGTAATTCTTCTATGCAGCAATGAGGATAATCCTCAGGTTACGGACCCAGTCCGTGTAATTGCTACCATCATCTTTCAACTTTGCTTTCTCAAGGAACGCATTAAAATTCAACGGAACAACAGCACGAGCCATCTATCTACAATCAACATAAACAAGCAAGATACTATCAGGTACTAAGTTCATGATAAGTTTAAGTTCAGTTAATCAAATTACTTAGGAACTCCCACTTAGATAGACATCCCTCTAATCCTCTAAGTGATCACGTGATCCAAATCAACTAAACCATAACCGATCATCACGTGAGATGGAGTAGTTTTCAATGGTGAACATCGTCATGTTTATCATATCTACTATATGATTCACGCTCGACCTTTCGGTCTCTGTGTTCCGAGGCCATATCTGCATATGCTAGGCTCGTCAAGTTTAACCTGAGTATTCTGCGTGTGCAAAACTGGCTTGCACCCGTTGTAGATGGATGTAGAGCTTATCACACCCGATCATCACGTGGTGTCTGGGCACGACGAACTTTGGCAGCGGTGCATACTCAGGGAGAACACTTCTTGATAATTTAGTGAGAGATCATCTTATAATGCTACTGTCAATCAAAGCAAGATAAGATGCATAAAAGGATAAACATCACATGCAATCAATATAAGTGATATGATATGGCCATCATCATCTTGTGCTTGTGATCTCCATCTCCGAAGCACCGTCATGATCACCATCGTCACCGGCGCGACACCTTGATCTCCATCGTAGCATCGTTGTCGTCTCGCCAATCTTATGCTTCCACGACTATCACTACCGCTTAGTAATAAAGTAAAGCATTACATCGCGATTGCATTGCATACAATAAAGCGACAACCATATGGCTCCTGCCAGTTGCCGATAACTTGGTTACAAAACATGATCATCTCATACAATAAAATCAGCATCATGCCTTGACCATATCACATCACAACATGCCCTGCAAAAACAAGTTAGACGTCCTCTACTTTGTTGTTGCAAGTTTTACGTGGCTGCTATGGGCTTAAGTAAGAACTCATCTCACCTACGCATCAAAACCACAACGATAGTTTGTCAAATAGACTCCGTTTTAACCTTCTCAAGGACCGGGCGTAGCCACACTTGGTTCAACTAAAGTTGGAGAGACAGTCTTCCGCAAGCCATCTATGTGCAAAGCACGTCGAGGGAACCGGTCTCGCGTAAGAGTACGCGTAAGGTTGGTCCGGATCGTCTCGTCCAACAATACCGCCGAACCAAAGTATGATATGCTGGTAGGAAGTATGACTTGTATCGCCCACAACTCACTTGTGTTCTACTCGTGCAAATAACATCAAACCATAAAACCTAGGCTCGGATGCCACTGTTGGGGAACGTAGTAATTTCGAAAATTTTCCTACGCACACACAAGATCATGGTGATGCATAGCAACGAGGGGGAGAGTCTGATCTACGTACCCTTGTAGATCGCAACGGAAGCGTTGACACAACGTAGAGGAAGTAGTCGTACGTCTTCTTCCCGATCCGACCGATCCAAGCACCGTTACTCCGGCACCTCCGAGTTCTTAGCACACGTTCAGCTCGATGACGATCCTCGGGCTCCGATCCAGCAAAGTATCGAGGAAGAGTTCCGTCAGCACGACGGCGTGGTGACGATCTTGATGTACTACCGACGCAGGGCTTCGCCTAAGCTCTACAACGATATGACCGAGGTGGAATTTGGTGGCAGGGGGCACCGCACACGGCTAAGGAACGATCAACAATGATCAACTTGTGTGTCTATGGGGTGCCCCCTGCCCCCGTATATAAAGGAGCAGGGGGAGGGGTTCGGCCGGCCAGGGAGAGGGGCGCAGGAGGAGTCCTACTCCTACCGGGAGTAGGACTCCCCCCCCCAATCCTATTCCTAATAGGAGTCCTCAAGGGGGAAAGAGAGAAGGGGTGGCCGGCCACCTTCTCCTAGTCCTAATAGGACTAGGGAAGGGGGGGAGGCGCGCAGCCCCTTTTGGGCAGCCCCTTTCACTTTTCCACTAAGGCCAAATAGGCCCATTTGCCTCCCGGGGGGTTCCGGTAACCCTCCCGGTATTCCGGTAAAATCCCGATTTCACCCGGAACACTTCCGATGTCCAAACATAGCCTTCCAATATATCAATCTTTACGTCTCGACCATTTTGAGACTCCTCGTCATGTCCGTGATCACATCCGGGACTCCGAACAATCTTCGGTACATCAAAATGCATAAACTCATAATAACTGTCATCGGAACGTTAAGCGTGCGGACCCTACGGTTCGAGAACAATGTAGACATGACCGAGACACATCTCCGGTCAATAACCAATAGCGGGACCTGGATGCCCATATTGGCTCCTACATATTCTACGAAGATCTTTATCGGTCAGACCGCATAACAACATACGTTGTTCCCTTTGTCATCGGTATGTTACTTGCCCGAGATTCGATCGTCGGTATCCAATACCTAGTTCAATCTCGTTACTGGCAAGTCTCTTTACTCGTTCCGTAATACATCATCTCATAACTAACATCTTAGTCATTATGCTTGCAAGGCTTATGTGATGTGTATTACCGAGAGGGCCCAGAGATACCTCTCCGACAATCGGAGTGACAAACCCTAATCTCGAAATACGCCAACCCAACATCTACCATTGGAGACACCTGTAGTACTCCTTTATAATCACCCAGTTACGTTGTGACGTTTGGTAGTACCCAAAGTGTTCCTCCGGTAAACGGGAGTTGCATAATCTCATAGTTATAGGAACATGTATAAGTCATGAAGAAAGCAATAGCAACATACTAAACGATCGGGTGCTAAGCTAATGGAATGGGTCATGTCAATCAGATCATTCAACTAATGATGTGACCTCGTTAATCAAATAACAACTCTTTGTTCATGGTTAGGAAACATAACCATCTTTGATTAACGAGCTAGTCAAGTAGAGGCATACTAGTGACACTCTGTTGGTCTATGTATTCACACATGTATTATGTTTCCGGTTAATACAATTCTAGCATGAATAATAAACATTTATCATGATATAAGGAAATAAATAATAACTTTATTATTGCCTCTAGGGCATATTTCCTTCAGTCTCCCACTTGCACTAGATTCAATAATCTAGATTACACAGTAATGATTCTAACACCCATGGAGCTTTGGTGCTGATCATGTTTTGCCCGTGGAAGAGGCTTAGTCAACGGGTCTGCAACATTCAGATCCGTATGTATCTTGCAAATCTCTATGTCTCCCACCTGGACTAAATCCCGGATGGAGTTGAAGCGTCTCTTGATGTGTTTGGTCCTTTTGTGAAATCTGGATTCCTTTGCCAAAGCAATTGCACCAGTATTGTCACAAAAGATTTTCATTGGACCCGATGCACTAGGTATGACACCTAGATCGGATATGAACTCCTTCATCCAGACTCCTTCGTTTGCTGCTTCCGAAGCAGCTATGTATTCCGCTTCACATGTAGATCCCGCTACGACGCTTTGTTTAGAACTGCACCAACTGACAACTCCACCGTTTAAAGTAAACACGTATCCGGTTTGCGATTTAGAATCGTTCGGATCAGTGTCAAAGCTTGCATCAACATAACCTCTTACGATGAGCTCTTTGTCACCTCCATATACGAGAAACATATCCCTAGTCCTTTTCATGTATTTCAGGATGTTCTTGACCGCTGTCCAGTGATCCACTCCTGGATTACTTTGGTACCTCCCTGCTAAACTTATAGCAAGGCACACATCAGGTCTGGTACACACCATTGCATACATGATAGAGCCTATGGCTGAAGCATAGGGAACATCTTTCATTTTCTCTCTATCTTCTGCAGTGGTCGGGCATTGAGTCTGACTCAACTTCACACCATGTAACATAGGCAAGAACCCTTTCTTTGCTTGATCCATTTTGAACTTCTTCAAAATCTTGTCAAGGTATGTGCTTTGTGAAAGTCCAATTAAGCGTCTTGATCTATCTCTATAGATCTTTATTCCTAATATGTAAGCAGCTTCCCCGAGGTCTTTCATCAAAAAACTTTTATTCAAGTATCCCTTTATGCTATCCAGAAATTCTATATCATTTCCAATCAGCAATATGTCATCCACATATAATATCAGAAATGCTACAGAGCTCCCACTCACTTTCTTGTAAATACAGGCTTCTCCAAAAGTCTGTATAAAGCCAAATGCTTTGATCACACTATCAAAGCGTTTATTCCAACTCCGAGATGCTTGCACCAGTCCATAAATGGATCGCTGGAGTTTGCATACTTTGTTAGCTCCCTTTGGGTCGACAAAACCTTCTGGTTGCATCATATACAACTCTTCTTCCAGAAATCCATTCAGGAATGCAGTTTTGACATCCATCTGCCATATTTCATAATCATAAAATGCGGCAATTGCTAACATGATTCTGATGGATTTAAGCATCGCTACGGGTGAGAAGGTCTCATCGTAGTCAACCCCTTGAACTTGTCGAAAACCTTTTGCGACAAGTCGAGCTTTATAGACAGTAACATTACCGTCAGCGTCAGTCTTTTTCTTGAAGATCCATTTATTTTCAATTGCTTGCCGATCATCAGGCAAGTCAACCAAAGTCCATACTTTGTTCTCATACATGGATCCCATCTCAGATTTCATGGCTTCAAGCCACTTTGCGGAATCTGGGCTCACCATCGCTTCTTCATAGTTCGTAGGTTCATCATGATCTAGTAGCATGACTTCCAGAACTGGATTACCGTACCACTCTGGTGCGGATCTCACTCTGGTTGATCTACGTGGTTCAGTAGTATCTTGTCCTGAAGTTTCATGATCATCATCATTAGCTTCCTCACTAATTGGTATAGGTGTCGCAGAAACAGTTTTCTGTGATGTACTATTTTCCAATAAGGGAGCAGGTACAGTTACCTCGTCAAGTTCTACTTTCCTCCCACTCACTTGTTTCGAGAGAAACTCCTTCTCTAGAAATGATCCATTCTTAGCAACGAATGTCTTGCCTTCGGATCTGTGATAGAAGGTATACCCAACAGTTTCCTTTGGGTATCCTATGAAGACACATTTCTCCGCTTTGGGTTCGAGCTTATCAGGTTGAAGCTTTTTCACATAAGCATCGCAGCCCCAAACTTTAAGAAACGACAACTTTGGTTTCTTGCCAAACCATAGTTCATAAGGCGTCGTCTCAACGGATTTTGATGGTGCCCTATTTAACGTGAATGCGGCCGTCTCAAAAGCATAACCCCAAAACGATAGCGGTAAATCAGTAAGAGACATCATAGATCGTACCATATCTAGTAAAGTACGATTACGATGTTCGGACACACCGTTACGCTGTGGTGTTCCGGGTGGCGTGAGTTGCGAAACTATTCCACAATTTTTCAAATGTACACCAAACTCGTAACTCAAATATTCTCCTCCACGATCAGATCGTAGAAACTTTATTTTCTTGTTATGATGATTTTCAATTTCACTCTGAAATTCTTTGAACTTTTCAAATGTTTCAGACTTATGTTTCATTAAGTAGATATACCCATATCTGCTTAAATCATCTGTGAAGGTGAGAAAATAACGATATCCGCCATGAGCCTCAATATTCATCGGACCACATACATCGGTATGTATGATTTCCAATAAATCTGTTGCTCTCTCCATAGTACCGGAGAACGGTGTTTTAGTCATCTTGCCTATGAGGCACGGTTCGCAAGTACCAAGTGATTCATAATCAAGTGGTTCCAAAAGCCCATCAGTATGGAGTTTCTTCATGCGCTTTACACCGATATGACCTAAACGGCAGTGCCACAAATAAGTTGCACTATCATTGTCAACTCTGCATCTTTTGGCTTCTACATTATGAATATGTGTATCACTACTATCGAGATTCAACAAGAATAGACCACTCTTCAAAGGTGCATGACCATAAAAGATATTACTCATATAAATAGAACAACCATTATTCTCTGATTTAAATGAATAACCGTCTCGCATTAAACAAGATCCAGATATAATTTTCATGCTCAACGCTGGCACCAAATAACAATTATTTAGGTCTAATATTAATCCCGAAGGTAGATGTAGAGGTAGCGTGCCGACCGCGATCACATCGACTTTGGAACCGTTTCCCACGCGCATCGTCACCTCGTCCTTTGCTAGCGTCCGCTTATTCCGTAGTCCCTGTTTCGAGTTGCAAATATTAGCAACAGAACCAGTATCAAATACCCAGGTGCTACTGCGAGCTCTAGTAAGGTACACATCAATAACATGTATATCACATATACCTTTGTTCACCTTGCCATCCTTTTTATCCGCCAAATACTTGGGGCAGTTCCGCTTCCAGTGACCAGTCTGCTTGCAGTAGAAGCACTCAGTTTCAGGCTTAGGTCCAGACTTGGGTTTCTTCTCCTAAGCAGCAACTTGCTTGCTGTTCTTCTTGAAGTTCCCCTTCTTCTTCCCTTTGCCCTTTTTCTTGAAACTAGTGGTTTTGTTAACCATCAACACTTGATGCTCCTTCTTGATTTCTACCTCCGCAGCTTTCAGCATTGCGAAGAGCTCGGGAATAGTCTTGTTCATCCCTTGCATATTATAGTTCATCACAAAGCTCTTGTAGCTTGGTGGCAGTGATTGGAGAATTCTGTCAATGACGCAATCATCTGGAAGATTAACTCCCATCTGAATCAAGTGATTATTAGACCCAGACATTTTGAGTATATGCTCACTGACAGAACCGTTCTCCTCCATCTTGCAGCTATAGAACTTATTGGAGACTTCATATCTCTCAATTCGGGCATTTGCTTGAAATATTAACTTCAACTACTGGAACATCTCATATGCTCCATGACGTTCAAAATGTCGTTGAAGTCCCGGTTCTAAGCCGTAAAGCATGGCACACTGAACTATCGAGTAGTCATCAGCTTTGCTCTGCCAGACGTTCATAACATCTGGCGTTGCTCCTATAGCAGGCCTGGCACCTAGCGGTGCTTCCAGGACGTAATTCTTCTGTGCAGCAATGAGGATAATCCTCAGGTTACGGACCCAGTCCGTGTAATTGCTACCATCATCTTTCAAGTTTGCTTTCTCAAGGAACGCATTAAAATTCAACGGAACAACAGCACGAGCCATCTATCTACAATCAACATAAACAAGCAAGATACTATCAGGTACTAAGTTCATGATAAGTTTAAGTTCAGTTAATCAAATTACTTAGGAACTCCCACTTAGATAGACATCCCTCTAATCCTCTAAGTGATCACGTGATCCAAATCAACTAAACCATAACCGATCATCACGTGAGATGGAGTAGTTTTCAATGGTGAACATCGTCATGTTGATCATATCTACTATATGATTCACGCTCGACCTTTCGGTCTCTGTGTTCCGAGGCCATATCTGCATATGCTAGGCTCGTCAAGTTTAACCTGAGTATTCTGCGTGTGCAAAACTGGCTTGCACCCGTTGTAGATGGACGTAGAGCTTATCACACCCGATCATCACGTGGTGTCTGGGCACGACGAACTTTGGCAGCGGTGCATACTCAGGGAGAACACTTCTTGATAATTTAGTGAGAGATCATCTTATAATGCTACCGTCAATCAAAGCAAGATAAGATGCATAAAAGGATAAACATCACATGCAATCAATATAAGTGATATGATATGGCCATCATCATCTTGTGCTTGTGATCTCCATCTCCGAAGCACCGTCATGATCACCATCGTCACCGGCGCGACACCTTGATCTCCATCGTAGCATCGTTGTCGTCTCGCCAATCTTATGCTTCCACGACTATCACTACCGCTTAGTAATAAAGTAAAGCATTACATCGCGATTGCATTGCATACAATAAAGCGACAACCATATGGCTCCTGCCAGTTGCCGATAACTTGGTTACAAAACATGATCATCTCATACAATAAAATCAGCATCATGCCTTGAACATATCACATCACAACATGCCCTGCAAAAACAAGTTAGACGTCCTCTACATTGTTGTTGCAAGTTTTACGTGGCTGCTACGGGCTTAAGTAAGAACTCATCTCACCTACGCATCAAAACCACAACGATAGTTTGTCAAATAGACTCCGTTTTAACCTTCTCAAGGACCGGGCGTAGCCACACTTGGTTCAACTAAAGTTGGAGAGACATTCTTCCGCAAGCCATCTATGTGCAAAGCACGTTGAGGGAACCGGTCTCGCGTAAGAGTACGCATAAGGTTGGTCCGGATCGTCTCGTCCAACAATACCGCTGAACCAAAGTATGACATGCTGGTAGGAAGTATGACTTGTATCGCCCACAACTCACTTGTGTTCTACTCGTGCAAATAACATCAAACCATAAAACCTAGGCTCGGATGCCACTGTTGGGGAACGTAGTAATTTCGAAAATTTTCCTACGCACACGCAAGATCATGGTGATGCATAGCAACGAGGGGGAGAGTCCGATCTACGTACCCTTGTAGATCGCAACGGAAGCGTTGACACAACGTAGAGGAAGTAGTCGTACGTCTTCTTCCCGATCCGACCGATCCAAGCACCGTTACTCCGGCACCTCCGAGTTCTTAGCACACGTTCAGCTTGATGACAATCCTCGGGCTCCGATCCAGCAAAGCGTCGAGGAAGAGTTCCGTCAGCACGACGGCGTGGTGACGATCTTGATGTACTACCGACGCAGGGCTTCGCCTAAGCTCTACAACGATATGACCGAGGTGGAATTTGGTGGCAGGGGGCACCGCACACAGCTAAGGAACGATCAACAATGATCAACTTGCGTGTCTATGGGGTGCCCCCTGCCCCTGTATATAAAGGAGCAGGGGGAGGGGTTCGGCCGGCCAGGGAGAGGGGCGCAGGAGGAGTCCTACTCCTACCGGGAGTAGGACTCCCCCCCCCCCCCAATCCTATTCCTAATAGGAGTCCTCAAGGGGGAAAGAGAGAAGGGGTGGCCGGCCACCTTCTCCTAGTCCTAATAGGACTAGGGAAGGGGGGAGGCGCGCAGCCCCTTTTGGGCAGCCCCTTTCACTTTTCCACTAAGGCCAAATAGGCCCATTTGCCTCCCGGGGGGTTCCGGTAACCCTCCCGGTATTCCGGTAAAATCCCGATTTCACCCGGAACACTTCCGATGTCCAAACATAGCCTTCCAATATATCAATCTTTACGTCTCGGCCATTTCGAGACTCCTCGTCATGTCCGTGATCACATCCGGGACTCCGAACAACCTTCGGTACATCAAAATGCATAAACTCATAATAACTGTCATCGTAACGTTAAGCGTGCGGACCCTACGGTTCGAGAACAATGTAGACATGACCGAGACACATCTCCGGTCAATAACCAATAGCGGGACCTGGATGCCCATATTGGCCTCTACATATTCTACGAAGATCTTTATCGGTCAGACCGCATAACAACATACGTTGTTCCCTTTGTCATCGGTATGTTACTTGCCCGAGATTCGATCGTCGGTATCCAATACCTAGTTCAATCTCGTTACTGGCAAGTCTCTTTACTCGTTCCGTAATACATCATCTCATAACTAACACTTAGTCATTATGCTTGCAAGGCTTATGTGATGTGTATTACCGAGAGGGCCCAGAGATACCTCTCCGACAATCGGAGTGACAAACCCTAATCTCGAAATACGCCAACCCAACATCTACCATTGGAGACACCTGTAGTACTCCTTTATAATCACCCAGTTACGTTGTGACGTTTGGTAGTACCCAAAGTGTTCCTCCGGTAAACGGGAGTTGCATAATCTCATAGTTATAGGAACATGTATAAGTCATGAAGAAAGCAATAGCAACATACTAAACGATCGGGTGCTAAGCTAATGGAATGGGTCATGTCAATCAGATCATTCAACTAATGATGTGACCTCGTTAATCAAATAACAACTCTTTGTTCATGGTTAGGAAACATAACCATCTTTGATTAACGAGCTAGTCAAGTAGAGGCATACTAGTGACACTCTGTTGGTCTATGTATTCACACATGTATTATGTTTTCGGTTAATACAATTCTAGCATGAATAATAAACATTTATCATGATATAAGGAAATAAATAATAACTTTATTATTGCCTCTAGGGCATATTTCCTTCATGTCTTGCCGTGGATATCTGTGGTGACAATGGGATATCACGTGATTCACTTGATGTATGTTTTGGTGATCAACTTGCGGGTTCCGCCCATGAACCTATGCATAGGGGTTGGCACATGTTTTCATTGTGATTCTCTGGTAGGAACTTTGGGGCACTCTTTGAGGTCCTTTGTGTTGGTTGAATAGATGAATCTGACATTGCGTGAGGCATATCGTATAATCATACCCACGGATACTTGAGGTGGCATTGGAGTATCTAGGTGACATTAGGGTTTTGGTTGATTTGTGTCTTAAGGTGTTATTCTAGTACGAACTCTAGGGCTGTTTGTGACACTTCTAGGAATAGCCCAACGGATTGATTGGAAAGAATAACTTTGAGGTGGTTTCGTACCCTACCATAATCTCTTCGTTCGTTCTAAGCTATTAGTGACTTTGGAGTGACTCTGTGTTGCATGTTGAGGGATAGTTATGTGATCCAATTATGTTAGTATTGTTGAGGGAGCTTACACTAGCGAAAGTATGATCCCTAGGCCTTGTTTCCTAGCATTGCAATACCGTTTACGCTAACTTTTATCATTAGTTACCTTGCTGTTTTTATATTTTCAGATTAAAAAACTATTATCTACTATCCATATTGCACTTGTATCACCATCTCTTCGCCGAACTAGTGCACCTATACAATTTACCATTGTATTGGGTGTGTTGGGGACACAAGAGACTCTTTGTTATTTGGTTGCAGGGTTGCTTGAGAGAGACCATCTTCATCCTACGCCTCCTACAGATTGATAAACCTTAGGTCATCCACTTGAGGGAAATTTGCTACTGTCCTACAAACCTCTACACTTGGAGGCCCAACAACTTCTACAAGAAGAAGGTTGTGTAATAGACAGCAAGCTCTTTTCTGGTGCCGTTGCCGGGGAGGTAAGTGCTTGAAGGTATATCTTTAGATCTTGCAATCGAGTCTTTTAGTTTCTTGTTTTATCACTAGTCTAGTTTATAAAAGAAAACTACCAAAAATGGAATTGAGTTTGTCTCATACGCTTCATCTTTTTAATATCTTTCGTGAGTATGATGGAAAGGATAATTGTGCTCAAGTGCTAGAAGAAGAAATCTATAAAATGTTTGGCACTAAATATTTGAATGATGAGCATGATTGCAATGTTGTTAGTATGAATTCCTTGAATATCCATGATGCTAATGATATGCAAAGCCACAAGCTTGGGGAAGCTATGTTTGATGAAGATGATATTTTTTGTCCCCCAAGTTTTGATGAGCAAATTTATTATGATGAAAGCATGCCTCCTATCTATGCTGATTATTGTGATGACACGTATGCTCTAAAGAATAATTATAACCATGAAACTTGTCATCTTGATCTTAAATTTCAATCACATGATAATTATTTTGTTGAGTTTCCCCCACTATTATTCATGAGAAGAATTTTGCTTATGTGGAGAGTAGTAAATTTTCTATGCTTGTAGATCATGAAAAGAATGCTTTAGGTGCTGGTTATATTGTTGAATTCATTCATGATGCTACTGAAAATTATTATGAGGGAGGAATATATGCTTGTAGGAGTTGCAATAATATCAAGTTTCCTCTCTATGTGCTTAAAGTTTTGAAGTTATGCTTGTTTTACCTTCCTATGCAAGTTGATTCTTGTTCCCATAAGTTGTTTGCTCACAAAATCCCTATGCATAGTAAGTATGTTAGACTTAAATGTGATAGTAATATTCTTCATGATGCTCTCTTTATGTTTCAGTTCTTATCCTTCATGTGAGCATCATTGAAATCATCATGCCTAGCTAGGGGCATTAAACGATAACGCTTGTTGGGAGGCAACCCAATTTTATTTTTGTTCCTTGCTTTTTGCTCCTGTTTAGTAATAAATAATTCATCTAGCCTCTGTTTAGATGTGGTTTTATGTGTTTAATTAGTGTTTGTGCCAAGTAGAACCTTTGGGAAGACTTTGGGAAAGTCTTGTTGATCATGCTGTCAAAAACAGAAACTTTAGCGCTCACGAGAATTGCTGCCATTTTTATTTGAGAAGTGCTATTTAGTTAATTATTTTTTCATATTATTAATAGAGAAATTCCTCAGGTACAGCAGTTTGTTTGAGAATTTTATGAGTTTCAGAAGTATACGTTTGATCCAGATTACTATAGACTGATCTGTTTTTGACAGATTCTGTTTTCTATGTGTTCTTTGCTTATTTGGACGAATCTATGAGTAGTATCGGAGGGTACGAACCATAGATAAGTTGGAATATAGTAGGTTTAACACCAATATAAATAAAGAATGAGTTCATTACAGTACCTTGAAGTGGTGATTTATTTTCTTATACTAACGGAGCTTACGAGTTTTCTACTTTAAGTTTTGTGTTGTGAAGTTTTCAAGTTTTGGGTAAGGATTCGATGGATTATGGAATAAGGAGTGGCAAGAGCCTAAGCTTGGGGATGCCTGAGGCACCCCAAGTTAATATTCAAGGACAACCAAAAGCCTAAGCTTGGGGATGCCCCGGAAGGCATCCCCTCTTTCGTCTTCGTTCATCGGTAACTTTACTTGGAGCTATATGTTTATTCGCCACATGATATGTGTTTTGGTTGGAGCTGTTGGGGAACGTAGTAATTTGAAAAAATTTCCTACGCACACGCAAGATCATGGTGATGCATAGCAACAAGGGGAGAGTGTGATCTACGTACTCTTGTAGACCGACAGCGGAAGCGTTATGACAACGCGGTTGATGTAGTCGTACGTCTTCACGGCCCGACCGATCAAGCACCGAAACTACGACACCTCCGAGTTCTAGCACACGTTCAGCTCGATGACGATCCCCAGACTCCGATCCAGCAAAGTGTCGGGGAAGAGTTCCGTCAGCACGACGGCATGGTGACGATCTTGATGTACTACCGTCGCAGGGCTTCGCCTAAGCACCGCTACAATATTATCGAGGATTATGGTGGAAGGGGGCACCGCACACGGCTAAGAATATGATCACGTGGATCAACTTCTGTCTCTAGGGGGTGCCCCTGCCTCTGTATATAAAGGCTCAAAGGGGGTGGGGCCGGCCGGCCAAGAGGAGGCGCGCCAGGAGGAGTCCTACTCCCTCCGGGAGTAGGACTCCCCCCCTTTCCTAGTTGGAATAGGATTCGTGGAGGGGGGAAAGAGGAGAGAGAGGAGGAAGGGGGGCCGGCCCCCTCTCCTTGTCCTATTTGGACCAAGGGGGGGAGAGACGTGCGGCCCATCTCTGGCCACCTCTCCTCTCTTCCACTAAGGCCCACTAAGGCCCATATACCTCCCGGGGGTTTCCGGTAACCTCTCGGTACTCCGGTAAAATCCCGATTTCACTCGGAACACTTCCGATATCCAAACATAGGCTTCCAATATATCAATCTTTATGTCTCGACCATTTTGAGACTCCTCGTCATGTCCGTGATCACATCCGGGACTCCGAACTCCTTCGATACATCAAAACTCATAAACTCATAATATAACTGTCATCGAAACCTTAAGCGTGCGGACCCTACGGGTTCGAGAACAATGTAGACATGACCGAGACTCGTCTCCGGTCAATAACCAATAGCTGAACCTGGATGCTCATATTGGCTCCTACATATTCTACGAAGATCTTTATCGGTCAGACCGCATAACAACATACGTTGTTCCCTTTGTCATCGGTATGTTACTTGCCCGAGATTCGATCGTCGGTATCCAATACCTAGTTCAATCTGGTTACCGGCAAGTCTCTTTACTCGTTCCGTAATACATCATCCCGCAACTAACTCATTAGTTGCAATGCTTGCAAGGCTTAAGTGATGTGCATTACCGAGAGGGCCCAGAGATACCTCTCTGACGATCGGAGTGACAAATCCTAATCTCGAAATACGCCAACCCAACATGTACCTTTGGAGACACCTGTAGAGCACCTTTATAATCACCCAGTTACGTTGTGACGTTTGGTAGCACACAAAGTGTTCCTCCGGCACACGGGAGTTGCATAATCTCATAGTCATAGGAACACGTATAAGTCATGAAGAAAGCAATAGCAACATACTAAACGATCGGGTGCTAAGCTAATGAAATGGGTCATGTCAATCAGATCATTCAACTAATGATGTGATCCCGTTAGTCAAATGACAACTCTTTGTCCATGGTTAGGAAACATAACCATCTTTGATTAACGAGCTAGTCAAGTAGAGGCATACTAGTGACACTCTGTTTGTCTATGTATTCACACATGTATTATGTTTCCGGTTAATACAATTCTAGCATGAATAATAAACTTTTATCGTGATATAAGGAAATAAATAATAACTTTATTATTGCCTCTAGGGCATATTCCCTTTAGTCTCCCACTTGCACTAGACTCAATAATCTAGATCACATCACCGTGTGATTAACATCGATAGTTCACATCATCATGTGATTAACACCCATAGTTCACATCACCATGTGACCAACACCCAAAGGGTTTACTAGATTCAGTAATCTAGTTCACATCGCTTATGTGATTAACACCCAAAGAGTACTAAGGTGTGATCATGTTTTGCTTGTGAGAGAAGTTTAGTCAACGGGTCTGCCATATTCAGATCCGTATGTATTTTGCAAATTTCTATGTCAACAATGCTCTGCACGGAGATACTCTTAGCTAATTGCTCCCACTTTCAATATGTATCCAGATTGAGACTTAGAGTCATCTAGATCAGTGTCAAAATTTGCATCGACATAACCCTTTACAACGAACCCTTTTTGTCACGTCCATAATTGAGAAACATATCCTTATTCCACTAAGGCTAATTTTGACCGCTGTCCAGTGATCTACTCCTAGATCACTAGTGTACTCCCTTGCCAAAATCAGTGTAGGGTATACACTAGATTTGGTACACAGCATGGCATACTTTATAGAACCTATGGCCAATGCATAGGGAATGACTTTCATTCTCCTTCCATCTTCTGCCGTGGTCGGGCTTTGAGTCCTACTCAATTTCACACCTTGTTAAACAGGCAAGAACTCTTTCTTTGACTGTTCCATTTTGAACTACTTCAAAATCTTGTCAAGGTATGTACTCATTGAAAAAACTTATCAAGCGTCTTGATCTATCTCTATAGATCTTGATGCTTAATATGTAAGCAGCTTCACCGAGGTCTTTCTTTGAAAAACTTCTTTCAAAACATTCCTTTATGCTTTGCAGAATAATTCTACATTATTTCTGATCAACAATATGTCATTCACATATACTTATCAGAAATGCTGTAGTGCTCCCACTCACTTTCTTGTAAATACAGGCTTCACCGCAAGTCTGTATAAAACTATATGCTTTGATCAACTTATCAAAACGTATATTCCAACTCTGAGATGCTTGCACCAGTCCATAGATGGATCGCTGGAGCTTGCATATTTTGTTAGCACCTTTAGGATTGACAATACCTTCTGGTTGCATCATATACAACTCTTCTTTAAATCCATTAAGGAATGTAGTTTTGTTTATCCATTTGCCAGATTTCATAAAAATGCGGCAATTGCTAACATGATTGGGACAGACTTAAGCATCGCTATGAGTGAGAAAATTTCATCGTAGTCAACACCTTGAACTTTGTCAAAAACCTTTTTCGACAAGTCTAGCTTTGTATATAGTAACACTACTATCAGCGTCCGTCTTCCTCTTGAAGATCCATTCATTTTCTATGGCTTGCCGATCAACGGGCAAATCCATCAAAGTCCATACTTTGTTCTCATACATGGATCATATCTCAGATTTCATGGCCTCAAACCATTTCGCGGAATCTGGGCTCATCATCGCTTCCTCATAGTTCGCAAGTTCGTCATGGTCTAGTAACATGACTTCCAAAACAGGATTACCGTACCACTCTGGTGCGGATCTCACTCTGGTTTACCTACGAGATTCCGTAGTAACTTGATCTGAAGTTACATGATCATCATCATTAGCTTCCTCACTAATTGGTGTTGTAGTCACAAAAATAGATTTCTGTGATGAACTACTTTCCAATAAGGGAGATGGTACAATTACCTTATCAAGTTTTCTACTTTCCTCCCACTCACTTCTTTCGAGAGAAACTCCTTCTCTAGAAAGTATCCATTCTCAGCAACGAATGTCTTGCCTTCGGATCTGTGATAGAAGGTGTACCCAACAGTCTCATTTTGGTATCCTATGAAGACATATTTCTCCGATTTGGGTTTGTGCTTATCAGGATGAAACTTTTTCATATAAGCATCACAACCCCAAACTTTAAGAAACGACAACTTTGGTTTCTTGCCAAACCACAGTTCAGATTGTGTTGTCTCAACGGACTTAGATGGTGCCCTTTTTACCGTGAATGCAGCTGTCTTTAATGCATAACCTCAAAAACGATAGTGGTAAATCGGTAAGAAACATCATAGATTTGCACTATATCTAATAAAGTACGGCTATGACGTTCGGACACACCATTATGCTGTGGTGTTCCAGGTGGCACGAATTTGTGAAACTATTCCACATTGTTTTAATTGAAGACCAAACTCGTAACTCAAATATTTGTCTCCGCGATCAGATCGTAGAAACCTTATTTTCTTGTCACGATGATTTTCCACTTCACTCTGAAATTCTTTGAACTTTTCAAATGTTTCACACTTATGTTTCATCAAGTAGATATACCCATATCTGCTCAAATCATCTGTGAAGGTCAGAAAATAATGATACCCCCTGCAAGCCTTGATATTCATCGGACCACATACATCAGTATGTATGATTTCCAACAAATCTGTTGCTTGCTCCATTGTTCCGGAGAACGGCGTTTTAGTCATCTTTCCCAAGAGACATGGTTCGCAAGCATCAAGTGATTCCAAAATCCCATCAGCATGGAGTTTCTTCATGCACTTTACACCAATATGACCTAAACGGTAGTGCCACAAACAAGTTGCACTATCATTATTAACTTTGCATCTTTTGGCTTCAATATTATGAATATGTGTATCATTACAATCGAGATCCAACAAACCATTTTCTTTGTTGTGTATGACCATAGAAGGTTTTATTCATGTAAACAGAACAACAATTGTTCTCTAACTTAAATGATTAATCGTATGATAAAATCATATTTATGCTCAACGCAAACACCAAATAACACTTATTTAGGTTCAACATTAATCCCGAAAGTATAGGGAGTGTGCGATGATGATCATATCAATCGTGGAACCACTTCCAATACACATCATCACTTCACCCTTAACTAGTCTCTGTTTATTCTGCAACTCCCGTTTCGAGTTACTAATCTTAGCAACTGAACTAGTACCAAATACTGAGGGGTTGCTATGAACACTAGTAAAGTACACATCAATAACATGTATATCAAATATACCTTTGTTTACTTTGCCATCCTTTCTTATCCACCAAATACTTGGGGTAGTTCCGCTTCTAGTGACCAATCCCTTTGCAGTAGAAGCACTTTGTCTCAGGCTTAGGACCAGACTTGGGTTTCTTCACTTGAGCAGCAACTTGCTTGCCATTCTTCTTGAAGTTCCCCTTCTTCCTTTTGCCCTTTTCTTGAAACTAGTGGTCTTGTCTACCAGCAACACTTGATGTTTTTCTCGATTTCTACCTTCGTCAATTTTAGCATTACGAAGAGCTTGGGAATCGTTTCGGTTATCCCTTGCATATCATAGTTCATCACGAAGTTCTACTAACTTGGTGATGGTGACTAGAGAATTCTGTTAATCACTATTTTATCTGGAAGATTAACTCCCACTTGATTCAAGCAATTGTAGTACCCAGACAATCTGAGCACATGCTCACTAGTTGAGCGATTCTCCTCCATCTTTTAGCTATAGAACTTGTTGGAAGCTTCATATCTCTCAACTCGGGTATTTGCTTGAAATATTAACTTCAACTCCTGGAACATCTCATATGTTCCATGACGTTCAAAACGTCTTTGAAGTCCCGATTCTAAGCCGTTAAGCATGGTGCACTAAACTATCAAGTAGTCATCATATTGAGCTAGCCAAACGTTCATAACATCTGCATCTGCTCCTGCAATAGGTCTATCACCTAGCGGTGCATCAAGGACATAATTCTTCTGTGCAGCAATAAGTATAAACCTCAGATCACGGATCCAATCCGCATCATTGCTACTAACATCTTTCAATACAATTTTCTCTAGGAACATATCAAAATAAACATAGGGAAGCAACAACGCGAGCTATTGATCTACAACATGATTTACAAAATACTACCAGGACTAAGTTCATGATAAATTTAAGTTCAATTAATCATATTACTTTAAGAACTCCCACTTAGATAGACATCCCTCTAATCCTCTAAGTGATCACATGATCCAAATCAACTAAACCATGTCCGATCATCATGTGAGATGGAGTAGTTTCATTGGTGAACATCACTATGTTGATCATATCTACTATATGATTCACGCTCGACCTTTCGGTCTCCGTGTTCCAAGGCCATATCTGTATATGCTTGGCTCGTCAAGTATAACCTGAGTATTCCGCGTGTGCAACTGTTTTGCACCCGTTGTATTTGAACGTAGAGCCTATCACACCCGATCATCATGTGGTGTCTCAGCACGAAGAACTTCCGCAACGGTGCATACTCAGGGAGAACACTTCTTGATAATTTGGTGAGAGATCATCTTATAATGCTACCGTCAATCAAAGCAAGATAAGATGCATAAAAGATAAACATCACATGCAATCAATATAAGTGATATGATATGGCCATCATCATCTTGTGCTTGTGATCTCCATCTCCGAAGCACCATCGTGATCACCATCGTCACCGGCACGACACGTTGATCTCCATCGTAGTATCGTTGTCGTCTCGCCAATCTTATGCTTCCACGACTATCGCTACCGCTTAGTGATAAAGTAAAGCATTACAGCGCGATTGCATTGCATACAATAAAGCGACAACCATATGGCTCCTGCCAGTTGCCGATAACTTGGTTACAAAACATGATCATCTCATACAATAAAATTTAGCATCATGTCTTGACCATATCACATCACAACATGCCCTGCGAAAACAAGTTAGACGTCCTCTACTTTGTTGTTGCAAGTTTTTATGTGGCTGCTACGGGCTTAAGGAAGAACCAATCTTACCTACGCATCAAAACCACAACGATAGTTTGTCAAGTTGGTGATGTTTTAACCTTCGCAAGGACCGGGCGTAGCCACACTCAGTTCAACTAAAGTTGGAGAAACTGTCACCCGCAAGCCACCTATGTGCAAAGCACGTCGGGAGAACCGGTCTCGCGTAAGCGTACGCGTAATGTCGGTCCGGGCCGCTTCGTCCAACAATACCGCCGAACCAAAGTATGACATGCTGGTAAGCAGTATGACTTATATCGCCCACAACTTACTTGTGTTCTACTCGTGCATATAACATCAACACATAAAACCTAGGCTCTGATACCACTGTTGGGGAACGTAGTAATTTCAAAAAATTTCCTACGCACATGCAAGATCATGGTGATGCATAGCAACGAGGGGAGAGTGTGATCTACGTACTCTTGTAGATCGACAGCGGAAGCGTTATGACAACGCGGTTGATGTAGTTGTACGTCTTCACGGCCCGACCGATCAAGCACCGAAACTACGGCACCTCCGAGTTCTAGCACACGTTCAGCTCGATGACGATCCCCGGAATCCGATCCAGCAAAGTGTCGGGGAAGAGTTCCGTCAGCATGACGGCGTGGTGACGATCTTGATGTACTACCATCGCAGGGCTTCGCCTAAGCACCGCTACAATATTATCGAGGATTATGGTGGAAGGGGGCACCGCACACGGCTAAGAATATGATCACGTGGATCAACTTGTGTCTCTAGGGGGTGTCCTTGCCTCCGTATATAAAGGCTCAAAGGGGGGGCGGCCGGCCAAGAGGAGGCGCGCCAGGAGGAGGCCTACTCCCTCCGGGAGTAGGACTACCCCCCTTTCCTAGTTGGAATAGGATTCGTGGAGGGGGGAAAGAGGAGAGAGAGGAGGAAGTGGGGCCGGCCCCCTCTCCTTGTCCTATTCGGACCAAGGGGGGGAGAGGCGTGCGGCCCATCTCTGGCCACCTCTCCTCTCTTCCACTAAGGCCCACTAAGGCCCATATACGTCCCGGGGGTTTCCGGTAACCTCTCGGTACTCCGGTAAAATCCCGATTTCACCCGGAACACTTCCTATATCCAAACATAGGCTTCCAATATATCAATCTTTATGTCTCGACCATTTCGAGACTCCTCGTCATGTCAGTGCTCACATACGGGACTCCGAACTCCTTCGATACATCAAAACTCATAAACTCATAATATAACTGTCATCGAAACCTTAAGCGTGCGGACCCTACGGGTTCGAGAACAATGTAGACATGACCGAGACTCATCTCCGGTCAATAACCAATAGCGGAACCTGGATGCTCATATTGGCTCCTACATATTCTACGAAGATCTTTATCGGTCAGACCGCATAACAACATACGTTGTTCCCTTTGTCATCGGTATGTTACTTGCCCGAGATTCGATCGTCGGTATCCAATACCTAGTTCAATCTCGTTACCGGCAAGTCTCTTTACACGTTCCGTAATACATCATCCCGCAACTAACTCATTAGTTGCAATGCTTGCAAGGCTTAAGTGATGTGCATTACCGAGAGGGCCCAGAGATACCTCTCCGACGATCGGAGTGACAAATCCTAATCTCGAAATACGCCAACCCAAGATGTACCTTTGGAGACACCTGTAGAGCACCTTTATAATCACCCAGTTACGTTGTGACGTTTGGTAGCACACAAAGTGTTCCTCCGGCACACGGGAGTTGCATAATCTCATAGTCATAGGAACATGTATAAGTCATGAAGAAAGCAATAACAACATACTAAACGATCGGGTGCTAAGCTAATGAAATGGGTCATATCAATCAGATCATTCAACTAATGATGTGATCCCGTTAGTCAAATGACAACTCTTTGTCGATGGTTAGGAAACATAACCATCTTTGATTAACGCGCTAGTCAAGTAGAGGCATACTAGTGACACTCTGTTTGTCTATGTATTCACACATGTATTATGTTTCCGGTTAATACAATTCTAGCATGAATAATAAACTTTTATCATGATATAAGGAAACAAATAATAACTTTATTATTGCCTCTAGGGCATATTTCCTTCAGGAGCATCAATTTATTCTGTCAGGATTTCCTTGCTGTTATTTAGAACCATGTTTTGCATCTTTTATTTCAATAAAAGTGGCATTGATAGCCTTTACTATGCCTATGTTACAAGTATACATGTTGCTGTTTGAAAACAGAAAGTTTACCGCTGTTGCAATAATTCCCTAGAAAAGTCAGAATGTGATAAAATGTTGAAACCTTTTGAATATTAAGATCTGATTAATTTACTACAGTGCTAATTTTCTTTCATAATTTTTGGAGCTAGGGAAGTATGGATGTTGCAGCATTCTTTACAGACTATCATGTTTAGGCAGATTGCTGTTATGTTTGCATTGTTTGCATATGTTTGCTTCTTTAATGATTTTATTTGAGGATAGGACTATTAAATATGCAGAGGCATTTAATATGCAATGTTGAATAATAATTTTAGTGATTTGCTACAGTAGAGTATGATAAGGTTTTGGCAATGGTTTATACTAACTTATCTCACGAGTCCTTGTTGAGTTTTGTGTGGATGAAGCTTTTGAGATTTAGGGAGGCCGTGATATGAGAGGAATTAAGGAGACACAAAAGCTCATGCTTGGGGATGCCCAAGGCATCCCAAGATAATATTTCAAGAAGTCTCAAGCGTCTAAGCTTGGGGATGCCCCGATTGGCATCCCACCTTTCTTCTTCAACAATTATCGGTTAGTATAGGTTGATCCTAAGTTTTTGCTTCTTCACATGATGTTTGCTATTCTTAGATGCCATTTTATTTTGCTTTCCTTGCTGTTTGAGTAGAGTACCAAGATCTAAAATTATTAAATGTTAGAGAGTCTTCACATAGTTGCATAATTATTCGACTACTCATTGATCTTCACTTATATCTTTCGGAGTAGTTTGTCATTTGCTCTAGTGCTTCACTTATATCTTTTAGAGCATGGTCGTAGTTTTATTTTGAAGAAATAGATGAACTCTCATGCTTCACTTAGATTATTTTGAGAGTCTTAAATAGCATGGTAATTTGCTTAAAATCCTAATATGCTAGGTATACAAGATTAATAATAAAATTCTCTTATGAGTGTGTTGAATACTAAGAGAAGTTTGATACTTGATGATTATTTTGAGATATGAGGATGGTAATATTAGAGTCATGCTAGCTGAGTAGTTGTGAATTTGAGAAATACTTGTGTTGAAGTTTGTGATTCCCGTAGCATGCACGTATGGTGAACCGTTATGTGATGAAGTCGGAGCATGATTTATTTATTGATTGTCTTCCTTATGAGTGGCGGTCGGAGACGAGAGATGGTATTTTCCTACCAATCTATCCCCCTAGGAGCATGCGTGTAGTACTTTGTTTCGATAACTAATAGATTTTTGCAATAAGTATGTGAGTTCTTTATGACTAATGTTGAGTCCATGGATTATACGCACTCTCACCCTTCCGCCATTGCTAGCCTCTCTAGTACCACGCAACTTTCGCCGGTACCATAAACCCATCATATACCTTCCTCAAAACAGCCACCATACCTACCTATTATGGCATTTCGATAGCCATTCCGAGATATATTGCCATGCAACTTTCCACCGTTCCGGTTATTGTGACACACTCCATCATTGTCATATTGCTTAGCATGATCATGTAGTTGACATTGTATTTGTGGCAAAGCCACCATTCATAATTCTTTCATACATGTCACTCTTGATTCATTGCATATCCCGGTACACCGCCGGAGGCATTCATATAGAGCCATACTTTGTTCTAGTATCGAGTTGTATCATTGAGTTGTAAATATATAGAAGTGTGATGATCATCATTCAATAGAGCATTGTCCCAAAAAAAAGAGAAAGGCCATAAAAAAGGAAAGGCCAAAAAAATAAAGGCCAAAAAAGGCCAAATAAAAAAGGGGCGGGGGACAATGCTACTATCCTTTTACCACCCTTGTGCTTCAAAGTAGCACCATGATCTTCATGATAGAGAGTCTCCTATGTTGTCACTTTCATATACTAGTGGGAATCTTTTATTATAGAACTTGGCTTGTATATTCTAATGATGGGCTTTCTCAAAATGCCCTAGGTCTTCGTGAGCAAGCAAGTTGGATGCACACCTACTAGTTTCTTTTTGTAGAGCTTTCATACACTTATAGCTCTAGTGCATCCGTTGCATGGCAATCCCTACTCACTCACATTGATATCTATTGATGGGCATCTCCATAGCCCGTTGATACACCTAGTTGATGTGAGACTCTCTTCTCTCTTTTTGTCTTCCCCACAACCACCATTCTATTCCACCTATAGTGATATGTCCATGGCTCACGCTCATGTATTGCGTGAAGATTGAAAAAGTTTGAGAACATCAAAAGTATGAAACAATTGCTTGGCTTGTCATCGGGGTTGTGCATGATTTAAATATTTTGTGTGGTGAAGATGGAGCATAGCCAGACTATATGATTTTGTAGGGATAACTTTCTTTGACCTTGTTATTTTGATAAGACATGATTGCTTAGTCAGTATGCTTGAAGTATTATTATTTTTATGTCAATATGAACTTTTGTCTTGAATCTTTCGGAGCTGAATATTCATATCACAAGTAAGAAGAATTACATTGAAATTATTCCAACTAGCATTCCACATCAAAAATTATCTTTTTATCATTTACCTACTCGAGGACGAGCATGAATTAAGCTTGGGGATGCTTGATACGTCTCCAACGTATCTATAATTTTTGATTGCTCCATGCTATATTATCTACTATTTTAGGAAATATTGGGCTTTATTTTCCACTTTTATATTAGTTTTGGGACTAACCTATTAACCGGAGGCCCAGCCCAGATTTGTTGTTTTATGCCTATTTTAGTGTTTCGAAGAAAAGGAATATCAAACGGTGTCGAAACGGAACAAAATCAACTGGAGAAGTTATTTTTGGAATGAAAGCCACCAGATAGACTTGGACTCCACGTCAGGAGATACGGGAGGTGCTCACGAGGGTGGGGGGCGCCCCCCTAGGGCGCGCCCCCTGCCTTGTGGGGCCCCCGTGGCTCCTCCGACGTACTTCCTGCACCCATATATATCTTCGTACCCTAAAACTTCCAAAAACGCACAATAGATCAGGAGTTCCGCCACCAGAAGCCTCCGTAGCCACCAAAACCCAATCTAGACCCGTTCCGGCACCCTGCCGGAGGGGGCAATCCTTCTCCGGTGGCCATCTTCATCATCCCGGTGCTCTCCATGATGAGGAGGAGTTCTCCCTCGGGGCTAAGGGTATGTACCAGTAGCTATGTGTTTGATCTCTCTCTCTCTCTCTCTCGTGTTCTTGATTTGGCACGATCTTGATGTATCGCGAGCTTTGCTATTATAGTTGGAACTTATGTTTCTCCTGTTGGGGAACGTAGTAATTTCAAAATTTTCCTACGCACACGCAAGATCATGGTGATGCATAGCAACGAGAGGGGAGAGTGTTGTCTACGTACCAACGCAGACCGACTGCGGAAGCGATCACACAACGTAGAGGAAGTAGTCGTACGTCTTCTTCCTGATCCGACCGATCCAAGCACCGTTACTCCGGCACCTCCGAGTTCTTAGCACACGTTCAGCTCGATGACGATCCTCGGCTCCGATCCAGCAAAGCGTTGAGGAAGAGTTCCGTCAGCACGACGGCGTGGTGACGATCTTGATGTACTACCGACGCAGGGCTTCGCCTAAGCTCTACAACGATATGATCGAGGTGGAATTTGGTGGCAGGGGGCACCGCACACGGCTAAGGAACGATCAACAATGATCAACTTGTGTGTCTATGGGGTGCCCCCTGCCCCCGTATATAAAGGAGCAGGGGGAGGGGTTCGGCCGGCCAGGGAGAGGGGCGCAGGAGGAGTCCTAC
The DNA here is from genome assembly GCA_034509565.1 of Triticum monococcum. Classification (NCBI taxonomy): domain Eukaryota; kingdom Viridiplantae; phylum Streptophyta; class Magnoliopsida; order Poales; family Poaceae; genus Triticum; species Triticum monococcum. Next base: position 748,796,862 of record CM067843.1, on the reverse strand, counting down.
TCCTACCGGGAGTAGGACTCCCCCCCCCCCCAATCCTATTCCTAATAGGAATCCTGAAGGGGGAAAGAGAGAAGGGGTGGCCGGCCACCTTCTCCTAGTCCTAATAGGACTAGGGAAGGGGGGGAGGCGCGCAGCCCTTATGGGCAGCCCCTTTCACTTTTCCACTAAGGCCCAATAGGCCCATTTGCCTCCCGGGGGGTTCCGGTAACCCTCCCGGTATTCCGGTAAAATCCCGATTTCACCCGGAACACTTCCGATGTCCAAACATAGCCTTCCAATATATCAATCTTTACGTCTCGACCATTTCGAGACTCCTCGTCATGTCCGTGATCACATCCGGGACTCCAAACAACCTTCGGTACATCAAAATGCATAAACTCATAATAACTGTCATCGTAACGTTAAGCGTGCGGACCCTACGGTTCGAGAACAATGTAGACATGAGCGAGACACATCTCCGGTCAATAACCAATAGCGGGACCTGGATGCCCATATTGGCTCCTACATATTCTACGAAGATCTTTATCGGTCAGACCGCATAACAACATACGTTGTTCCCTTTGTTATCGGTATGTTACTTGCCCGGGATTCGATCGTCGGTATCCAATACCTAGTTCAATCTCGTTACTACCAAGTCTCTTTACACGTTCCGTAATACATCATCTCATAACTAACATCTTAGTTATTATGCTTGCAAGGCTTATGTGATGTGTATTACCGAGAGGGCACAGAGATACCTATCCGACAATCGGAGTGACAAACCCTAATCTCGAAATACGCCAACCCAACATCCACCATTGGAGACACCTGTAGTACTCCTTTATAATCACCCAGTTATGTTGTGACGTTTGGTAGCACCCAAAGTATTCCTCCGGCAAACGGGAGTTGCATAATCTCGTAGTCATAGGAGCATGTATAAGTCATGAAGAAAGCAATAGCAACATACTAAACGATCGGGTGCTAAGCTAATGGAATGGGTCATGTCAATCAGATCATTCAACTAATGATGTGACCTCGTTAATCAAATAACAACTCTTTTGTCCATGGTTAGGAAACATAACCATCTTTGATTAACGAGCTAGTCAAGTAGAGGCATACTAGTGACACTCTGTTTGTCTATGTATTCACACATGTATTATGTTTCCGGTTAATAAAATTCTAGCATGAATAATAAACATTTATCACGATATAAGGAAATAAATAATAACTTTATTATTGCCTCTAGGGCATATTTCCTTCAGTCTCCCACTTGCACTAGAGTAAATAATCTAGATCACATCACCATGTGATTAACATCGATAGTTCACATCATCATGTGATTAACACCCATAGTTCACATCGCCATGTGACCAACACCCAAAGGGTTTACTAGATTCAGTAATCTAGTTCACATCGCTATGTGATTAACACCCGAAGAGTACTAAGGTGTGATCATGTTTTGCTTGTGAGAGAATCTTAGTCAACGGGTCTGCCACATTCAGATCCACATGTATTTTGCAAATTTCTATGTCAACAATGCTCTACTTGGAGCTACTCTAGCTAATTGTTCCCACTTTCAATATGTATCTAGACCGAGACTTAGAGTCATCTAGATTAGTGTCAAAACTTGCATCGGCGTAACCCTTTACGATGAACCTTTTTATCACGTCCATAATCGAGAAACATATCCTTATTTCACTAAGGATAATTCTGACCGCTGTCCAGTGATCTACTCCTAGATCACTATTGTACTCCCTTGCCAAATTAGTGCAGGGTATACAATAGATCTGGTATACAGTATGACATACTTTATAGAATCTATGGCCAAGGCATAGGGAATGACTTTCATTCTCTTTCTATCTTCTGCCGTGGTCGGGCTTTGAGTCTTACTCAACTTCACACCTTATAATACAGGCAAGAACTCTTTCTTTGACTGCTCCTATTTTGAACTACTTCAAAATCTTGTCAAGGTATGTACTCATTGAAAAAACTTATCAAGCGTCTTGATCTATCTCTATAGATCTTGAAGCTCAATATGTAAGCAGCTTCACCGAAGTCTTTCTTTGAAAAACTCCTTTCAAACACTCCTTTATGCTTTACAGAATAATTCTACATTATTTCCGATCAACAATATGTCATTCACATATACTTATCAGAAATGCTGTAGTGCTCCCACTCACTTTCTCGTAAATACAGGCTTCACCGCAAGTCTGTATAAAACTATATGTTTTGATCAACTCATCAAAGCGTATATTCCAACTCCGAGATGCTTGCACCAGTCCACAGATAGATCACTGGAGCTTGCATATTTAGTTAACACCTTTAGGATCGACAAAACCTTCTAGTTGCATCGTATACAACTCTTCTTTAGCAAATCCATTAAGGAATGCAGTTTTGTTTATCCATTTGCCAGATTTCATAAAATGCGGCAATTGCTAACATGATTCGGATAGACTCAAGCATAGATACGAGTGAGAAAATCTCATCGTAGTCAACACCTTGAACTTGTCGAAAAACCTTTTGCGACAATTCTAGCTTTGTAGATAGTAACACTACTATCAGCGTCCGTCTTCCTCTTGAAGATCCATTTTTCTATGGCTTGCCGATCATCGGGCAAGCCAACCAAAGTCCATACTATGTTCTCATACATGGATCATATCTCAGATTTCATGGCTTCAAGCCACTTTGCGGAATCTGGGCTCATCATCGCTTCCTCATAGTTCGTAGGTTCGTCATGGTCAAGTAACATGACCTCCAGAACAGGATTACCGTACCACTCTGGTGCGGATCTCAATCTGGTTTACCTACGAGGTTCGGTAGTAACTTGATCTGAAGTTACATGATCATCATCATTAGCTTCCTCACTAATTGGTGTAGGAGTCACAGGAACAAATTTCTGTGATGAACTACTTTCCAATAAAGGAGAAGGTACAATTACCTTGTCAAGTTTTCTACTTTCCTCCCACTCACTTATTTCGAGAGAAACTCCTTCTCTAGAAAGTATCCATTCTCAGCAATGAATGTCTTGCCTTTGGATCTGTGATAGAAGGTGTACCCAACTGTTTCCTTTGGGTATCCTATGAAGACACACTTCTCCGATTTGGGTTTGAGCTTATCAGGTTGATTTTTTTTTCACATAAGCATTGCAACCTCAAACTTTTAAGAAATGACAGCTTAGGTTTCTTGCCAAACCATAGTTCACACGGTGTCGTCTCAACGGATTTAGATGGTGCCCTATTTAACGTGAATGCAACTGTCTCTAATGTATAACCCCAAAATGATAGTGGTAGATCGGTAAGAGATATCATAGATCGCACTATATCTAATAAAGTACAGTTATGACGTTCGGACACACCATTACACTATGCTGTTCCAGGTGGCGTGAGTAGTGAAACTATTTCACATTGTTTTAACTGAAGACCAAACTCGTAACTCAAATATTTTACCTCTGCGATCATATCGTAGAAAATTTTATTTTCTTGTCACGATGATTTTCCACTTCACTCTAAAATTCTTTGAACTGTTCAAGTGTTTCAGACTTATGTTTCATCAAGTAGATATCCCCATATCTGCTCAAATCATCTTGTGAAGGTCAGAAAATAATGATACCTGCTATAAGCCTTAATATTCATCGGACCACATACATCAGTATGTATGATTTCCAACAAATCTGTTGCTTGCTTCATTGTTCCGGAGAACGGCATTTTAGTCATCTTGCCCATAAGGCATGGTTCGCAAGCATCAAGTGATTCATAATCAAGTGATTCCAAAATCCCATCAGCATGGAGTTTCTTCATGCGCTTTACACCAATATGACCTAAACGGCAGTGCCACAAATAAGTTGCACTATCATTATTAACTTCACATCTTTTGGTTTCAGTATTATGAATATGTGTATTATTAAGATCGAGATCCAATGAACTATTTTCATTGGGTGTGTAACCATATAAGGTTTTATTCATGTAAACAGAACAACAATTTATTCTTTTACTTAAATGAATAACCGTATTACAATAAACATGATCAAATCATATTCATGCTCAACGCAAACACCAAATAACACTTATTTAGGTTCAACACTAATCCCGAAAGTATAGGGAGTGTGCGACGATGATCATATCAATCTTGGAACCACTTCCAACACACATCGTCACTTCACCCTTAACTAGTCTCTGTTCATTCTGCAACTCCTGTTTCGAGTTACTACTCTTAGCAACTGAACTAACATCAAATACTGAGGGGTTGCTATAAACACTAGTAAAGTACACATCAATAACATGTATATCAAATATACTTATGTTCACTTTGCCATTCTTCTTATCCGCCAATCACTTGGGGTAGTTCTGCTTCCAGTGATCAGTCCCTTTGCAGTAGAAGCACTTAGTCTCAGGCTTAGGACAGAACTTGGGCTTCTTCACTTGAGCAGCAACTTGTTTGCCGTTCTTCTTGAAGTTCCCCTTCTTCCCTTTGCCCTTTTCTTGAAACTAGTGGTCTTGTCAACCATTAATACTTGATGTTTTTCTTGATTTCTACCTTCGTTGATTTCAGCATCACGAAGAGCTTGGGAATCGTTTCCGTTATCCCTTGCATATCATAGTTCATCACGAAGTTCTACTAACTTGGTGATGGTGACTAGAGAATTCTGTCAATCACTATCTTATCTGGAAGATTAACTCCCACTTGATTCAAGCGATTGTAGTACCCAGACAATCTGAGCACATGCTCACTAGTCGAGCAATTCTCCTCCATCTTTTAGCTATAGAACTTGTTGGAGACTTCATATCTCTCAACTCGGGTATTTCCTTGAAATATTAACTTCAACTCCTGGAACATCTCATATGGTCCATGACGTTCAAAACGTCTTTGAAGTCCCGATTCTAAGCCATTAAGCATGGTGCACTATACTATCAAGTAGTCATCATATTGAGCTAGCCAAACGTTCATAACGTCTGCATCTGCTCCTGCAATAGGTCTGTCACCTAGCGGTGCATCAAGGACATAATTTTTCTATGCAGCAATGAGGATAAACCTCATATCACGGATCCAATCCGCATCATTGCTACTAACATCTTTCAACAAAATTTTCTCTAGGAACATATCAAAATAAACACAGGAAAGCAACAACGCGAGCTATTGATCTACAACATGATTTGCAAAATACTACCAGGACTAAGTTCATGATAAATTTAAGTTCAGTTAATCAAATTACTTAGGAACTCCCACTTAGATAGACATCCCTCTAATCCTCTAAGTGATCACGTGATCCAAATCAACTAAACCATAACCGATCATCACGTGATATGGAGTAGTTTTCAATGGTGAACATCGTCATGTTGATCATATCTACTATATGATTCACGCTTGACCTTTCGGTCTCTGTGTTCCGAGGCCATATCTGCATATGCTAGGCTCGCCAAGTTTAACCTGAGTATTCTGCGTGTGCAAAACTGGCTTGCACCCGTTGTAGATGGACGTAGAGCTTATCACACCCGATCATCACGTGGTGTCTGGGCACGACGAACTTTGGCAACGGTGCATACTCAGGGAGAACACTTCTTGATAATTTAGTGAGAGATCATCTTATAATGCTACCGTCAATCAAAGCAAGATAAGATGCATAAAAGGATAAACATCACATGCAATCAATATAAGTGATATGATATGGACATCATCATCTTGTGCTTGTGATCTCCATCTCCGAAGCACCGTCATGATCACCATCGTCACCGGCGCGACACCTTGATCTCCATCGTAGCATCGTTGTCGTCTCGCCAATCTTATGCTTCCACGACTATCACTACCGCTTAGTAATAAAGTAAAGCATTACATCGTGATTGCATTGCATACAATAAAGCGACAACCATATGGCTCCTGCTAGTTGCCGATAACTTGGTTACAAAACATGATCATCTCATACAATAAAATCAGCATCGTGCCTTGACCATATCACATCACAACATGCCCTGCAAAAACAAGTTAGACGTCCTCTACTTTGTTGTTGCAAGTTTTACGTGGCTGCTACGGGCTTTAAGTAAGAACTCATCTCACCTACGCATCAAAACCACAACGATAGTTTGTCAAATAGACTCCGTTTTAACCTTCTCAAGGACCGGGCGTAGCCACACTTGGTTCAACTAAAGTTGGAGAGACAGTCTTCCGCAAGCCATCTATGTGCAAAGCACGTCGTGGGAACCGGTCTCGCGTAAGAGTACGCGTAAGGTTGGTCCGGATCGTCTCGTCCAATAATACCGCCGAACCAAAGTATGACATGCTGGTAGGAAGTATGACTTGTATCGCCCACAACTCACTTGTGTTCTACTCGTGCAAATAACATCAAACCATAAAACCTAGGCTCTGATACCACTGTTGGGGAACGTAGTAATTTCAAAATTTTCCTACGCACACGCAAGATCATGGTGATGCATAGCAACAAGAGGGGAGAGTGTTGTCTACGTACCAACGCAGACCGACTACGGAAGCGATCACACAACATAGAGGAAGTAGGCGTACGTCTTCTTCCCGATCCGACCGATCCAAGCACCGTTACTCCGGCACCTCCGAGTTCTTAGCACACGTTCAGCTCGATGACGATCCTCGGGCTTCGATCCAGCAAAGCGTTGAGGAAGAGTTCCGTCAGCACGACGGCGTGGTGACGATCTTGATGTACTACCGACGCAGGGCTTCGCCTAAGCTCTACAACGATATGATCGAGGTGGAATTTGGTGGCAGGGGGCACCGCACACGGCTAAGGAACGATCAACAATGATCAACTTGTGTGTCTATGGGGTGCACCCTGCCCCCGTATATAAAGGAGCAGGGGGAGGGGTTCGGCCGGCCAGGGAGAGGGGCGCAGGAGGAGTCCTACTCCTACCGGGAGTAGGACTCCCCCTGCCCCAATCCTATTCCTAATAGGAATCCTCAAGGGGGAAAGAGAGAAGGGGTGGCCGGCCACCTTCTCCTAGTCCTAATAGGACTAGGGAAGGGGGGAGGCGCGCAGCCCTTATGGGCAGCCCCTTTCACTTTTCCACTAAGGCCCAATAGGCCCATTTGCCTCCCGGGGGGTTCCGGTAACCCTCCCGGTATTCCGGTAAAATCCCGATTTCACCCGGAACACTTCCGATGTCCAAACATAGCCTTCCAATATAACAATCTTTACGTCTCGACCATTTCGAGACTCCTCGTCATGTCCGTGATCACATCCGAGACTCCGAAAAACCTTCGGTACATCAAAATGCATAAACTCATAATAACTGTCATCGTAACGTTAAGCGTGCGGACCCTACGGTTCGAGAACAATGTAGACATGAGCGAGACACATCTCCGGTCAATAACCAATAGCGGGACCTGGATGCCCATATTGGCTCCTACATATTCTACGAAGATCTTTATCGGTCAGACCGCATAACAACATACGTTGTTCCCTTTGTCATCGGTATGTTACTTGCCCGGGATTCGATCGTCGGTATCCAATACCTAGTTCAATCTCGTTACTGGCAAGTCTCTTTACTCGTTTCGTAATACATCATCTCATAACTAACATCTTAGTTATTATGCTTGCAAGGCTTATGTGATGTGTATTACCGAGAGGGCCCAGAGATACCTCTCCGACAATCGGAGTGACAAACCCTAATCTCGAAATACGCCAACCCAACATCCACCATTGGAGACACCTGTAGTACTCCTTTATAATCACCCAGTTACGTTGTGACGTTTGGTAGCACCCAAAGTGTTCCTCCGGCAAACGGGAGTTGCATAATCTCATAGTCATAGGAACATGTATAAGTCATGAAGAAAGCAATAGCAACATACTAAACGATCGAGCTAATGGAATGGGTCATGTCAATCAGATCATTCAACTAATGATGTGACCTCGTTAATCAAATAACAACTCTTTTGTCCATGGTTAGGAAACATAACCATCTTTGATTAACGAGCTAGTCAAGTAGAGGCATACTAGTGACACTCTGTTTGTCTATGTATTCACACATGTATTATGTTTCCGGTTAATACAATTCTAGCATGAATAATAAACATTTATCACGATATAAGGAAATAAATAATAACTTTATTATTGCCTCTAGGGCATATTTCCTTCATCTCCTCCCCCTCTTCTCTCTTGTAATGAATTGAGTTTCCCCTTTGAAGTAATCTTATAGGATTGAGTCTTTAAAGATTTGATAACACTTGATGTATGTCTTGCCGTGGATATTTGTGGTGACAATGGGATATCACGTGATTCACTTGATGTATGTTTTGGTGATCAACTTGCGGGTTCCGCCCATGAACCTATGCATAGAGGTTGGCACACGTTTTCATCGTGATTCTCTGGTAGGAACTTTGGGGCACTCGTTGAGGTCCTTTGTGTTGGTTGAATAGATGAATCTGAGATTGTGTGATGCATATCGTATAATCATACCCACGGATACTTGAGGTGACATTGGAGTATCTAGGTGACATTAGGGATTTGGTTGATTTGTGTCTTAAGGTGTTATTCTAGTACGAACTCTAGGGCTGTTTGTGACACTTATAGGAATAGCCCAACGGATTGATTGGAAAGAATAACTTTGAGGTGGTTTCGTACCCTACCATAATCTCTTCGTTCGTTCTCCGCTATTAGTGACTTTGGAGTGACTCTTTGTTGCATGTTGAGGGATAGTTATGTGATCCAATTATGTTAGTATTGTTGAGGGAACTTACACTAGCGAAAGTATGATCCCTAGGCCTTGTTTACTATCATTGCAATACCGTTTACGCTCACTTTTATCATTTGTTACCTTACTGTTTTTATAATTTCAGATTACAAAAACTATTATCTACTATCCATATTGCACTTGAATTGTATCACCATCTCTTCGCCGAACTAGTGCACCTATACAATTTACCATTGTATTGTGTGTGTTGGGGACACAAGAGACTCTTTGTTATTTCGTTGCAGGGTTGCTTGAGAGAGACCATCTTCATCCTACGCCTCCTACGGATTGATAAACCTTAGGTCATCCACTTGAGGGAAATTTGCTACTGTCCTACAAACCTCTGCACTTGGAGGCCCAACAACGTCTACAAGAAGAAGGTTGTGTAGTAGACATCATGTGTCACCCTATGTTATGACTGTTACATGATGAACCGCATCCGGCATAATTATCCATCATTGATCCAATGCCTACGAGCTTTCCATATACTGGTTTACGCTTATTTACTTTCCCGTTGCTATTGTTACAATCAGTACAAAACACGAAAAACATTGCTTTGCTTTCATTACTCTTTTGTTACCGTTACCATCTCTGTCATATTACTGTGCTACTAAACACTTTGCTGCAGATACTAAGTTTCCAGGTGTGGTTGAATTGACAACTCAGCTGCTAATACTTGAGAATATTCTTTGGCTCCCCTTGTGTCGAAGCAATAAATTTGGGTTGAATACTCTACCCTCGAAAGCTGTTGCGATCCCCTATACTTGTGGGTTATCACACGGTTGTGCTTTAGCGAGAGTGATCGCCGTGCCTCTCGAAAACGGGGGAAAACGTGTTTTCTATTTTATTTTTCTTTCGCGAGAATCACGGTTTTCTTTCCGCGAGAGTCACGGCCGTGCCTCTCGAAAACGAAAAAAACCTATTTTTTGTTTTCTTTTCTTTCGCGAGAGTCACGATTTTACTTCCCCGAGAGGCACGGCGGTGCCTCCTCGGAAACGAAAAAACACGTTTTTTCTTTTTTTTTCTTCGGCCAGAGTCACGGTTTTGCTTTCGCGAGAAGCATGGTTGTGATTTCGTGAGTGGCACGAGCGTGCCTCTTTCGGAAAGGGAAAAACACCCGTACTCCTGATTCGGTTTTTTCGTCCGATTTTTTTCATGAAAAAAAGTTCATCAAAACCTATTAACAAGGGATCTAGTTCAGAAGATCTCAACGCGAGGAATCCAACGGTGAAAGCGGTTTAAGATTTGGACGCACGGTTTGAGAGATAAAATGTTTTAAATAAACGAATCTACGAAAAAAGGGAAAACTCCCTGGTTGCGACAAGTGGCGCACTGCATGTGCGCCAATTGTCGCAACTAGAGGAGTTGGAGTGATCTTTGCAACGAGTAGTCTCAACTAGAGATTTTGGGCCTGCGAACAGCCCACAATTAATGGACTTTCTTTAAGAGAAAAGAAAAAGGAAATTTCGATCAATAGAAAAGTCTCATTTACACTAGTCTAAGATATATCTTGCAAAATAATTAAAATAGTTAAAAAATGGATACAACTAGATATGAAAAAAAATTGTATACAACTAGATATAGACTAACTGAACTCGCCCATCATCCACCTTGCTACCGGGCCTAAGGGCATGTACAATGGTGCTATTTTAGGAATGCCACGTATGATAAATAATGAGGTGAAGGAGAGAGAACTCATAAGAAAATGCTTGTCTTCTCTTATTTAAGATAAGACAGTAGATGATCTCTTAGCACAATTTGTCTCACCATGTTTTAAGGAATTGCTAGTTATTGAAGATAAGGCTAAGATATAACCCATTGTAGACATAATTTTTTATCATTTCTAAATTACATGAAAGACTTAAAATAAGACTATCTTATCAATCATTATACATGCCCTAAGACGATAATGGCTCCATGTGCCGCCCCACAGTCCCACACTCGACGCTGCGCCTGGGTCTTTCACGTGATAAGTAGTAGGTGCGCTTTTCCATTGGTTTTCTGGGTTTTCTTCTTCTATTTTTCTTTACTTTTTTCATGGGGTTTTTCTCTGTTTTTCTCTAAGATTTTATCTATTTCTTTTCGCCGGCCTCATTGTTTTTTTCCTTCGTTTTACATTGGTTTTGTTTGTCTTTTTACTTTCTTTTTCATTGGTTTTTCGTTTTTTTCTCAGGTTTCAATGGTTTTCTATACACATTTTTGCTATATATATATAATAGATATTTTTATAATACACGTTCATCATTTTTTCAAATTCTTCCTTAACATTTTTAAAATACCAGATTGGTTTTCCCGTGGCTGCATGCATCGCCCACATGCAGAGGCCGGGGGTCTTTCTCCCTTTCTTAAAAAAAGTTGTTTTTTTCTAATACATGGTCAATATTTTTTGCATACATATTTAACTTTTTTTTCAAATTATTTATTTTCAAATACAAGTTTAACATTTTTAAAACATGGTCACCATCTTTTGCATACGCATTTTCCATTTTAAAGTACAAGTTTAATTTTTTATAATACATTGTCAAAATATTTTATACATATTTATCATTTTTCAAATACAAGTTTAAAATTGTTTGAATACATGTTCAATATTTTTTGCTATACATATTTAATATTTGTTGCTATACATATTTAACATTTTTTCTATACATATTTAACATTTTTCAAATGCTTGACTAACATTTTCTAAATATTTGTTGACCATTTTTTCAAATGTTTAGATTAACATTTTTTAAATACATGATCAACTTTTTTCACACACACAGAGTATATTATTTGATTTTTAATATACATGAGAAACATTTTCCTATACATTTTTCAAATGTTTGGTCAACATTTTTTTCAATGTTTTTTGGAAAGTGTTTTCTGTAATATATTCATTTAGAATATTTGGAAGTATAAACAAAAGTAAAAATGAAGCAAAAAATAAACAAAACGTGAAAAAAAAATGAGGCAGCCACCTCCCATGAGCCTTGGTCGGCCCATCTCACTCTCCCCTTCAACGAGTGTTCCCTAGGTCTGGCTAGAAGCGAGACATACGGGCGCCCGTCGCACACGCCCCCTCCTTTCTCTGTTTTTGGATGGCATGCCAGCCTGAGCTCCAGCATCAGGCACTCTTTTTTGTCCCCTCCCTACCCCTTCTTTCTCTCTTCTTTGCTGAAGATGATCTGCAGAAAACCCATATATATAGATAGCAAACAAAAAACCAAATGGGCTACTGTTGCTAGTCTTAGCCAAACTAATAGTATTGAGCAGCGAAAAAAGGGGGAGAGAAATCTTGACTGCTTTGGCATATCTGAAACATTTAATGAGGGTTTGTATTTACTAAAGCTAATGGCACACACTTGAGGAGAAAAAAAGAGAATAAAAATGATCGCAGGGGGATGATCGCTGTACCCTGCCGCTAAGGATTGTAGCGGTAGAAAAAGGTCGGACCCTGAAATTATTTTGAACAGGGTCGGATCCGGCTAAACTTCATTAAAAAGTCAAAACACAAAAATCAGCCACCCTTCGTTGACGCCCCGACGATAGCGCCCATCACCACGTGGTAGGTGATCCAGTCGAGAGCGGTTGTCGTTGTAGTCGGGGCCCGCACGTAGGGCGACGGCCGGATGGGGCTCCACATCCTTGACTCTCCTGCCTGCCTTGTGGCTGTACACGAGCTCGGAGATTAAGAGCATGTATAATGATTCTATCTTAAATGTATCACATAGGATAAATGATGAGGTGGAGGAAAAAGAAATCATAAGAAAAGGCTTGTTTTATCTTATTTAAAAGAAAACAAGAGATGGTCTTTTAGCACAATTTGCCTCATCATATTTTTAGGAACAATTAATTATTAAAGATAAGGATAAGAGATGATCCATTATAGACATATTTTTTAGTCATCTCTAATTTACATGCAAAACATAATAAGACTATCTTATCAACCATTGTGCATCACTCTGTGCATTTGAAAACCGAACCCAAAAACCATACCGAAAATAAACCAAACCGAACCGATTTTATGGCTTTTATGGTTTCTGGTTTCGGTATGGTATGAACTTTTCATACCGTTTTGAACTTTGGTTTATATGGTATATACCGAAAAACCGAACGGTTAACCAAATAAACCGAAGTAAAAACTAAATTTATATTTCTTGAGATAAATAACCATACAAGTTGTCATTTTTCTTGTACATGAGTCAAATTCACTACTAAGCACGTAATTTTTTTTATTGTAGCATAGTTATTTTTCTCTTTTTAAAATGCTAAGCACGTCCATAACCATCAACAGATGAATCAATGCAAGCATATACACTTATATATATAGTTATATGCTATTTGTGTAAAATAGTATGTGTTTTGAGTCATAAATTTGTAAGTTATTATTACGTCATTTTCAAATTCGCGTTAGGTTTGGTTTTTATGGTATATACCGAAACCATACCAAAATAATTTGGTATATACCGAAACCGAACCGTATTTTAATTTCATACCGTATTTACCAAAGTATTAATACCGTACAAACCAGAAAACCGTATAAACCGAACCATGTAAACCGAATAAACCGAGCGCACAGAGTGAATTTTGCATGCCCAATGACGTGATTAAGGACATGTACACTACTAGGGAAAACCTTATACACAGAATCTTATCAGCAGCGTGGTCTAAAAACAGACGCTACTGCTAATTAGCAACAACGAGCTTTAGAAAAGAGCGCTGCTAATGACTGAGTAGCAGTAGCGCTCTAGGTGAAAAGAGCGCTACTACTATAATTGCCACGGTGTTGCCTCCAGGCTAGATATAGTAGTAGCGCCCTTCCCGTGGACGCGCTACTGCTAAAGAACTTAGTAGCAGCGGTTTTGCTCAAAACTCGCTGCTGCTAAGTATGACCGCAACTAATTAAGTTTAGTCCCATACTGCTAAGCGAACAAGGTGTTTACCACCTTAAATATGTTGTTTCTCAACTTATCTCGAGCACTTGGTCTTCATTGAACTATATGTGTATGATTTGTGGTTGCAATATGAATCCTCGCCTGTACCTATACAGGTACAGTGAGGATTCATATTGACTATTTAGATTATACACAAAAAGATCAATGATGACCAATGTATATTTTTGATGTTTTTACTAAACAAAAGAAATAACTGCTTCCATTAGCAGTAGCGGTTTTCCCCAAAACGCGCTGTAGATAAGTTAGCTATAGCGCGTTTTCTATACGTGCGCTACTGCTAGTTCGAGTTAACCACCCCCGCATCAAAATTTCGCGAAGTCCTCCTCCCCCCCCCCACCGGCCTGTTCCCCTACTCCCTGTCGCCGCCGCCCGAGCCCGAGCGCACCTACGCCCTCACCGCCGCCGCCGCCCGCCCTCAACCTCACCGCTACCGCTGTCGACCACACTGTCGCCGCCCTCGACCTCTCCGCCGCCGCCCTCGACCGAGCCCGCCGCCCAGGACCGCCGCCCTCCCGATCCCGAGCCTGCCCTCGCCGCCCCTCCGTCGCCGAGCACCTTCCCGCCACCGTCTCTCCCTCTGTAAGCCCCCCACCCCTCCCCAACCCCCTCTCTCTTTGCTTACTTAGTAGATGATTTTAGTAGTAGTAGATGTTAATTTAGGGTTCATAGATAATGATTTTTAGAAGTAGTGGATATTAATTACTAGTAGTGATGGTAAACTAGTTGTATAATTAGCAGTAGTACATGTTAATTAGTAGTAGATGTAGTAGTTAGATGTTAATTAGTAGTAGTAGATGTGCTAGTTTCTTTCTATTTATAGTAAGTTTATATTTAGTAAGAACTAGTTGAATTAATAGAACTAGTTTAGTTTTAGTTGAACTAGTTAAGTTTTAGTTGAACTAGTATAGTAAGTAAATTAATAACTAGTTGAACTACTTCATTTTTAGAAAGAACTAGTTTTTTTTCTTTTTATACTAAGTTTATATTTAGTAAGAACTAGTTGAATTAATAGAACTAGTTGAATTAATAGAACTAGTTGAACATGCCATATTTGGTGTTATTTTTTAGTTTAAGCAATTATTTCATGTTTTGGTGTTATTCCGAGTGGCGTATGTTTTGCCGGAGTGTTGATTAATTTCCGTCCCGGCAAATTTCAGGCGCTCGATATGTCCTTTTTTTAGCAAAGGTCATGCCGGATTTTTCCGTGAATTCTGGCATGACTTGTGCTAGAATATGTACAAGTTTAATCTTTGAATTATGAACGTAGGAAATGTCATACTCGGACAACGAGAGTCTCCCGGGGGAGTGCAGTTGGTGCCACGATGATCGAGGTATGTGCGACAGGTTCGTTCAGCTGGATGAAGATCGACACTTCAGCATTAAGCTCGAGGAGACCTTCGATGTTGAAACGGTACGCAACAACAACAAGTGTTTTTTTTCATAATTAAGCATGACTTCAACTATTTCAACGTCTAATTTTCATCTTTTACCTTTCGACTAGCTTATCCCATGCCATGCAAGACGCTATGTCTTGGAGAGGATGGGTTTTGAAGACCATGAAAATTTTCAAACAAAGAAAATACACCTAAGGACCCATCATGATATCGATTTTGAAGTAAATTTGTACAATTCTCAGAGTGTAACCCATTTTGGTTGCCAAAATTGGGAAGCACTTTGCTATGGTTTTTATGAAGGTATGATTGTTAGCATGGATCTTGGTGATCCTGACATCGAGCAAGACAATATGGACATTTGGGTCCTTGTTGATACGCTTCCGATTCTACCGCAATGTGAATTTCTCAAACATAGTTATTAACTAATTTATATTGTTTATTTCAAAATAGTTGACAGCTTATTTCCATTGACAGCTTATTTTGAATCTTGAAAGAATGTGCAGAAGATGGTAGACAAGCCCACTACACTGATGGCTCCGAATTAACTTATAAGGAGAAAAATCATCTGATTGCTTATTGTACTTTTTTTGAGAATTACAATACCTATTATCGAACTCCTCCAAATTATGGTAAATACGTGCCACTAGTGCACGTGTTGAACCACGATAACTTCTATGGAGATACCCTGATAAGATATTTTACTATTACGACATCCGTGCATCTTTTGCATACTTCTAAAACTAGTACATCATTGCTAACTACGAAGTTATTACTATGTTTTTCAACAGAAAATCCCGATGGATTGTGTGCCTCATCTGATGTATTACAATGGTCGCCTTGAAGTTCCGAACCTACAGTCAGGTCATCCTACGGATCTCACCTGTGCATATCGAATTTCTGAAACCGGTGAACACATGCTAATCAAAGAGTGGAAAAAATGTTTGGACATTCGTAAGGAGGTTCTTGGAAGCAACATTAAGCGAAAGGCAAGAATTGGAGACAGGATAATCTGCATTCTCCATAATGGAGAGCGAGGGGCTATCTTGTTTTTTGCTATTTTACCTTAGAGAATATAGTAGGTCCTAAGAGAATGTAGTAGGTCCTATGAGGTACAATATGTTTATTATGTGATACAATGTGTTAGAGTTGAAGATGTGAGGAGTATTTGTGATTACGACTAGTGACCAATGATATGATGATGAGGAGGATAAGTTGTTAATGATATGATGATGATGATATTTATTATATCATTGGGTGAAAGAACCGCGGATTAGTTTCAAGTGGATGTCCGTCCACTTGAAACTAGTCCACACGGTTCTTTCACCCCGTGATGTAATAACTCATTATAATGTAAAAACAATTTGTAAATTCCTGTTGTATGAAAATTTGTGTAAAGGTGTACGAATACAACATGAAATAAAAAAGAAATAAAATACGAAATAATAGTAGCAGCGCGGGCAGAGAGAAGCGCTACTACTAATTACCAGCAGCGCTCCTCCTGGAACTCGCTGCTACTAAGTCGATTTAGCCGTAGCGTGGGTGGAGGCACGCTACTGCTATTCGTTAGCTGTAGCGCCTTATCAGTAGCGCACCACCCCGCGCCACTAATAGGTCTAAAACCCGCGCTGCTGCTAGCCTTTTCCCTAGTAGTGGTACAATGATTGATAAGATAATCTTATCTTTAGTCTTGCATGTAATTTAGAGATGACAAAAAAAAGATGTCTACAATGGGTCATCTCTTAGCCTTATCTTCAATAACTAAAAATCCTAAAAACATGGTGAGACATATTGTGCTAAGAGATCATCTCTTGTCTTCTCTTAGACAAACCTTTTCTTATAATTTCATTTTTCTCCACCTTACTATTTATCCTATATGGCATTCTTAAAATAAAACCATTGTAGATGCTCTAATCCGCAGCGATCCTTCATGGATCTTTTTTTTTCCCTTTGGCGATGAGATGATGTGGCATGCGCTGAATGGGTTTGACCCTTTGACTCCACCGCTGCCCGCCCTTTATTAATTCCTCTCCTCCCCCACAGCCACAGCCAGAGGCCACCAGCATCGGAGGCTCGGAGCCACGAAGCCCTGCCCCGCGCCCACCGACCCGGCCCAGAGCGCGTGCGCCAGCCACCGGAGCATGCCGAGCGGCACGAGGGTGTCGCGAGACGGCGCCCACCATGTTGAGCACCGCGGACTAGTCCTGCGGCGACGTAGACCCAACGCGACGGCGTGCCAGAAACTATCGCGGCCCGACGTCCTCCTTGGACTTGGAGCCGAGCACGATGCCGCAGGTTGAGCATGATGCGGAGGATCGATACGTTCGCCGGCCAGCGCGAGCGCGTGCCACGCTTTCGGCATCGCATGGAGCGCGCCGGACTGGGACACGGAATCCCCCGTCTGGGCTGGGATGTCTGTCTCCATGAGCGGGCGAGCGGACGACCAGGGCGCGGGCGACGTACGTCGCGTCCGGGGACGTGGAGAGGCGCTGCAGCGTTCTGCTGTCGTGCTCGTGCGTGTCGGCTCCTAGTCCTAGTGCGCCATGGATGAGCTCCCCCTCCGACTCAAACGCCTCCTTATGCAGCCTGGCGTGACGCCGTGCTACTTGGGAGCTGCATGCCCCTCGCGAACCTTGTGCTGTTGCGGCCAGGAGTCGACATGCGTGTAAGTGGAAGTGGAACTACGCGTCTACGCGCCACGCTCTGCTGCTGCGGCCGAGCGACTTCGCTCGCGCCCTTGTCTTGTCCACCGTGCACACCACCGCCGTCTCGTACGTCTTGCACAGCGACTGCTTCTTGTAATTGTAAGTAGTGTACGCCAAGGACATCCTGTCCTTGCAGGTCGCTGGTCTGCTCTCGGCGGTGGGGTCCATGTTGCCGGTGATGTTGATGAGACAGTGACGCACGGGCCATGCGTTATGCACGAGGCTAGCCACTCGCACGGCCTGGAGATGGCCCTTGGCAGTCACCGGTCCAGCACTCCAGCAGCACGTACGGAGGTTGCCGTCGGCGCGTTTTCTTCGCCACCGTAACCGCGGATGATTCGAGGGGTCCAAGGGCCTCCGGCACCGCCAATGGCCGGAGCTGCCCGAGGTGCTGACGCGGTCAATGTATACCACCTATAGTTTTAAATAGCTGACTATAGCTCTGCCATAACTCAGCTATAGCTGTTTGAGCATGTTGCGGCTAAATGATTTCATATACAATTTACCGCTATATGGGCTATAGCTGTTTTTAAGGGTCGCCGCTATATGCCATAGCCCGCTATTTAAAACACACCACCTCAGCGGGAGAGGAGAGAGGGGAAATTTATGGAGCTTTAGATGGTCAGTCAACCCAGTCAAACATATTCTGAAAACTTATATGGTTTATTCTTTAATTAGCTTTTCTATATGATTTTGATTTGAGCAAAACAAATTCATGTAGTAAACTTCAGTTTTTTTTAACCAAGCAAATAATTTTTCTTTCAAAAAATTTGCCAACAGAGAAATCCCCTTTGTCATCAACACAAAAATGTGCCTAACAGTTTTTGTTATAACCGAACAGGCTATGCCAAACACAGCAATGACTTCGAAATAAGGCAACGAGGCAAACATCCCCTGTCATCATCGTATTCATATGCAAATCAAGATGAACTAACAATACCAGAACACCCGGTCTCATTAACAGCATCACCACCATCCATTGGTCAGACTTTATCTACAATACAGTATTATATGAATTGTGAAAACTCTGAATCCAAGAGCAAATGCTGGGCAGAAGGAAGGAACGACTAATTAAGTGCGGGGCGTAGTAATACCTAATCAGAAGATACCAGCAATCCTTGCAAGATATGGCAGTCGAATGTGGGTGCAAACGGAAGGCTTGGTGCAGATCTATAGCTCGGGCCCATGCTCGTCTACTTTCAGCACAACTGTGGTGGTGCTCCGATCCAAGCTTCTACTGATGGTCAGAGATTGAAAGCAAGTGGGTGTTAGCAGCTGCATACCAAATGGCTCGATCTCTCCTATGTAGCACTCCAACATCAAGCTCGGGGTCTCTTGGTCCATCTCTCTAAAAAGGACCTGCTTGTCGCCATCAAGAAGTGAGCCAATGATTCTTCCACCGGCTCTTGGTGCACCGCCTTGTCCTTCTTTTTGCATCCTTCCACTCGCTTTGATCCTGCACACAATGTGTAGTCGAATTACTATCATCCTACCGACAATGGTACCTCATGGAATCAACAGAGAAATAGGCACACACCCCAATAGTGAGAAAATGGCATGGATATCAGGTATATGCACATATAAGAGGAACTGTTTTATGCTGCTCACGACCACATGCACTGCTGCTGCTACAATTGTAGTGGGCCGATGATAGGAAATTGAGCCGGATCCATTATACTGTTCTTCCATCGTGAGATGCCCGATTTTGTAATTTCAATGCCAGAGCATGATGCGGGAAGTAGTAATGTACCGGCCAAACTCTTGATGCAGATAGCTTTGAAAGTCTGGGAGCATGAGATGAGTTGGCGCACAAATCCTCGGACAAGCACACCTCCAGTAACTCGCCATGGCAGAGGCAACGCGGGAGCATCAGCTGCAATGATCACAATTACATCAATTAGATTAGCAGCAGGTAATTAAGCTAGGAACAGATGCGGAACAAGTACTCGAGCCTCTCTTATGTGGTGAGATTATGGGGCATCCAAACTCCCAAGCGATGAGGGTGTTGTGGTCATGCGCGGAGGCCTGTACCCAGTGCAGTTTATGCATACCGAAATGCAGGCAGTAGAGGTACTCATACAATCGGAAGGAAGCTCTGGCAGTTGCAATCGGGTCAAGTAGAACGAGGGTGGGCAGTATCGCAGGCAACCTGGTCCTGCGGTAGACTGGGCTTGCCCATATATCGGCGAAATGGGTCTCCTCCGACTTCTCCAAGCCCAACCGGTGCAGTTGGGCTGAAGATCCCATATGCTGATCCTCGAAGGGCCGTTGCCGATGTGCGAGAACTCGACATACATGATATGAGAATCGCTCACGCACACAGCGCGCCGTCCCTTGATGGCGGGGTGGTGATCGAAGCTGAGGGTGCTCCCACGCGGCAGCTCGATGAAGCATAGCGTCGAGGGTGCTATCGGAGGGGTCGATCGCAACAGATGAAGAGAGCCGGTGCAAACCATTTTAGGCCCTAGGGCGATGTAAAATAACTATGTTTTGTACCAAACTTTTATATGTATTCTAAACTAAGTGATCATATTATAATTTTAATTAATACAATTTTTATTACTCAGTCACATAAGAATTTTATCAAATAATATATTCATTATTACACAATTGTAATGTATATTAATGAAGTTTTGTTTCTACAAAATTTAAATTGTATGATTTACCAAAATCTCTTTCTTGTTAAAAAATGATTCAAATTAATTTTCTCATATTGCATAAACTACATAGTGTATTCACATATATTTTCGTGTATATATGTGTGTGTGTGTGTGTGTGTGTGTGTGTGTGTGTGTGTTTGTTCATATATCTTTTAATATTATTGAATAACATGGTAGATATTTTAAATCATACATATGAACAAATATTTTAATAGTGGTTTTAGTATATATTAGGCAAGTATATTCATAGAACTTTTAGGGTATAGCAAATGTGACTTGCAAGTTGGGTTCAGTAATAAAATCATCGAAGAACCAAACACGTTCATTTTACTTTTTGTGCAATATTTGATTATCTGACACGCTCATCTAAATTCACTTGGGTTGATTAGGTGCAAATGAGACTTTCTACCAGTTTCTCACTTGAAAAATTGTGCACTGGTTTAAACACTTAAATCTTGTTATCATAAATTCCATTATGATACTAAGACATCTATCATAAAAGGAAATTAACATATTTAAACTCAACTTCGCCAGTCAGATTGGTTTGTCTTTGAATGGTATAAACTATTAATATGTATTGTGTATTTGTGCTCCTTGAAATTAAGGCTCTATTTTATGCATTTAATAATCTTTCAGGTGTAATGTATAACTGTATAGTGCTTACTAGTTTAATTGGTAGAGGGGTCCTTCCCTCTTGGGGCCCGGAGCAGTAGCCCCTTTTGCTTGGCCTATGGGCCAACCTTGCAGACGAGTCCCCGAGCGAGATTGTTATGTAATACTATGAAAATAATCTGTTGTACTTTTTCTAATAGAGGTAAGAAAACTCTGTTTGAATTTTGGTTGCTTGATAAAGATGCTCCTCCCAAGGTTTGGATTCTCCTGTATAATTCTTTTTGTATCCGAGGTAGTAATTTCAAGTTGGCGCGACGAGATGGTCTAATATGGTGATTGATGCATTAGATTAGGAGAGATGTGAAGTTGTGTGGTATGGAGTAAGTGCAGAGCTTGAGCCTTTCTTATAGGGGGGAAAACCCAGGGTGGCAAACCCCTAGGAGAGACTTTACATGTGGTCATGGCCACATAGGATCCCCTCTCACAACAGGGAAATATCCATGGTACGTACTCTATTCTTCCCATTCCGTCCCATTATCTAAAGCGTATTAGTAGCAAATATTTTCAAAATCTAAGGCGTTTAGCTCTCCCCTCGCTACTTTGTCTCTCTCCTGTGGTTAGACTGCCACGATTTTCTCTTCACCTATTGTCTCTGCGCTTAGACCGCCATGATTCTTTCTCCACCTATTGTCTCTCGTACGGCTAACTGTCTAACGAATTGTTATGAGCGCACTAAAGTTGGTATACATTCTGTTTTTTTGGACTGGAACACCTTGCATTCCATAATCACCCAGGACTAGCCAAATCAGCGACCACAACACCGGTTACAATGTTTGGGAGATTGGTCAGCCACACACACTGGCTCTCCAGATCACAGCCATTCCCAATACTAGCTAACTCATGAGCTGGCCTATTACAAGCACGGGGACAGAAAACAACACTCCACTCACTAAAAGCAAACTGCAGGGATAATTTTATCTCACGGAAGAAAACACCCAGGTGAGATTGGTCCATCGATCGTGGCCGTCGTCACAGCAAGTTGGAGGACCAAAAAGTCTGTCTCAAAGATGACCCATCCCATGCCTTGTCCTCGGCTAGGCCGATTGCATGCATCAGTGCATAAGCTTCCGCCTGGAGGGCTTCACTAGTGTGCTCTAAACTGTCAGCTAGTTGCGAAGTGGGATCAAAAGCACCACCGATATTTATTTTCACCAGATCTACTGCCGGCTTCAACCAACTGGGTTTGGGCTTTCAGATTTGTGAAATTCTTTTCCGATAAGGCATAGAACTGACGCCACTCAGCTATATGTTTGGTCACCATGAAACGGAACTCCAGTTCTCTTGCCCTCCGATCCTTATGATTAGCCTTGTTCCTTTCCGTCCACCATAGCCACAAGAGGCAAATAGTCTTGAGCATTTCCTCCTCCCGCAAGGTAAAGATGCATTTTAGGATACTGTAACATCCTAAATTTTCAATTTGGAATGTTATACATTAGATCATCAATGCATACCATATTTCATTTTGCATTTTGGTTGATCCTAAAAATTCTACGCAACTCAATGACCCACGGAGAGAGTTGGGGATTTCGTTATTTTCATATTTGAGTTTTCTCAAATTTTGAGAATAGGATCATTTGATTTTATTTATTTTATCATCAATTATTTCTATTACAAAAATATGAAAGAGGGAATAAAATGACATTCCCAAAATAAAGAAATATTGAGGATTTAATAATAAAATCAAATAAGATTTTATTTCAGAGTATTTCGGTGTTTTATTTGTATTTAGGAAAAATGTGCGTTTTTCAAAATTGCATTTAGGTCCCAAATAAATGTTCACTTTGTGCGGCTTGATTTTAGAAGCCCGTGAAAATTTATTTCAGAATTTTCGGAGTCCATTTAGTATTTCTTTTATTTTTTTCTTCTGCGCGTAATTATTTAAAAAAACGAACCGACCTACGGGCCGTGTTCGACTAGGACTCCGGCCCGGCTAGCCTTTATAAGCCGGGGGAGGCCCAACCCCAGCCCCAGCCGAACCCTAGCGCCCTAGCCCCCGCGCCGCCGCCAGCCGCCGCCTGCGCCGCCGCCCGCCGGACGCCGCCGCCGTCGATCCCGCCGCCCGAGGTTCGCCGCGCCTCGAAATCCGTGCCGTCGGTTTTTTTTAAAAACCGATCGGTTTTCGTCGTTTTATTTTTTTCAGTTTTTTAAATAGATCGGTTTTTCCGGTTTCTTTAATTTAGCGAGCATTCGTCGTTTTTCTTTTTCTCCGATTAAATCCCCGATTTTTCTGATCACGATTCCTGATCCGATTTTTTTTTAGTATATCTTTTCGCTCGTTTATCGGAATCAGGCTATTCAAGCGCTTAGAGTTTCGTCTCGAAATCCTCTATCCGTTTAACCAACTTAAACCAGTTTTTGCTACTGTAAAATTTGCCTTAGATCCAGATTAGTAGAACGAAGTTGTTTTCTTTCGCCGTTTGACTTTCGTTGCTTCGTTCGATTTAATTCTTGTTGCCAACCGGAGTTCTTAAGTTGAACCTTTTGGTTAGATCTCTTATTTGAGTTTTACCCGTGCATTAGATGAGTACTTATTGTATGCTTGTTTGTTTGTCTGTGATAGAATACCCGGAGTGCGCCGTCTGTTACTTCGAATCGCTAGGTTTCCCGGATCATCAGCAAGGCAAGTAACACTTTGATCATACCTTTTCTACTACCCAGTTTTATTGCATTAGATCAATCTTCACACATTGCATGGTTAGGATTTAATTAAATTGTGGGATGGGAAGTAGATGAGGCTATTACCTGTTTATTATCAAACATTTAGGAGTTACTTCTACGTTTGCTTATTATGCCATGCTATGCTAGTAGACGTGGATTGGGTGAGTGATATCCATGACAGATGTGAGTTTTATTAATTAATGGTTTATCTAAGGTGGCCACTTAAACACACATCTGGGTGGATTGAGGCACCTGGGTATTCCAGGACTTGCCTGTTTTCTTTTGGACCGTCATCCAGGCTCAAAGGGATCATGAGACTATTCATACTAGAAACTTCCGTGTGCAGCCACAAGCTATTATGGGCTCTAGCATAGTTGACTAAGTCGTGCAAACTCTGACAGTGCTAGACTAGCAGATGTAGGGGATGTAGGTGGTACGGTCTACCCGATCATAAGGTGCTAGTGCTTCTGAAAGACTATGTCTCGGTCATCCGTCTTCTCAAACACCATGTAGTGCGAGAAACCAAACGGAGGCGATCGAGTCTCGTGGGGAAAAGTGCGCAAACCTCTGCAGAGTGTAATAAACTAATCATGGTTAGCCGTGTCCCCGGTTATGGACATCTTGAGTATCTAGTACCTGGATTATCATGTGAATCTCAACATGTTACTCTAAATTAATTTTGTTGGATTTTGTTTAATAATGATGCTTAATTGGGATTGAGAATGCTGTCAACCATTCTCAATGTTTAACAACTACCATGATAGTAAAATAAAATTTATTCCTTTGAAGTAGGGAAAAATTGGCTTTACGCAAAACTGTAACCATAGAGCTTTCCACCAGCCAAATATGCATATAGTATAGCTATTTCATTCCATTGCTCTCTATATGTGTTACAATGGCAGCATATTCCATGTGCTGACCCGTTTCGGGCTGCAACGTTAATGTTGCAGACTTTTTAGACGACGATTAAGGAGTTTTAGATCGTGGTTCTATACTCAGTGATGCCGTTGGAGTTGATGGACTCACTTATCTTCCAAGCCTTCTGCTGTTATCGATATTAGATGGCCTTAAGCCATATTTATTGTAATAAGTTCTCTTTTGAGACACTCGATGTAATAAGTGTGTGATTGCTACTCTGCTATAAATCCTCCGAGTACTATGTGGTGTCAGCATTACTGATCCAGGGATGACACCAAGAGCACAGAGATCAGACTGTTTGAGGTCTGGTCGCTACAGAGATGGTCTCAGAGCACACGCTGATTGTAGGACACGACCACTAAGCTAAAAGACCTAGATCACTATCCACTCTCTTCTCTTCTGACTTCTCATCTTTTCTTCTCTTTAGGATGGCGGATGCAAGGAACAAGTTCATGCAACCGGATGAAGATACACCCTTTAGACGTCACTTGAAGGAAGTCACTAGATACCTGAACATAGGAGTACCAAGCTTCACCCGAACCTACAATGCCGCTTTACCTGAAGAAGAGCGCTGGATGATTCAAGTTCAAGTTCCAGGAAGGACGTTCATGCCCGTCACTGAGCACATAGAGTTTTCTTTTGATGCACCAACTTGGAGTCTAGGAAAGAGCATGGCAGCTCATATCGCCATGGGACGCATTGGAGAAGTCTACCGCAATGATCTCAAGGATACTATCTACCAGATTTGTGGGCGCCGAGATGAGCACTGGGAGATGATCAGCACCAGGAAGGATAGATCAATCGTAGCTTTTATCCAGGAGCTAAACCAGCACATCGACGACAGGAGAACCAGATGTGTGCCGACATGATAGATCTGAAGAAGGCTAAGACTAGAATCAAGAAACTAGAGGAAGAACTCAAGGCTACACGTGAAGATTATGAAGAGGAAATTGAAGTATTGGTGGAGAAGAATGATGACCTGATCAAGAAGATTGGAATATTTATGGGAGGCCCTACGCCAGTAGAGGAAGACGAAGAACCCAAGGAGATTAGCCCGGAAGACTACATCATTATCGACGACACCGACTCGGACCCAGACGAAAGCGCTGATGACTATGTTGATGAAGCTGGAGCAGATATCATGGAGTCTGCAACCATAGAATATATCTAGTAGACCACCTCATCAGTAGTAGTAGTCCACCATGTAAATATAGTAGTCCGAGCACTCTTGCGATAGTTAGATTGATTGTATGCCCTTGTTTGATTGATTGAAGTGAATTGTTTGCTTTTACCTCATGTGCATATGGGTAGTGTTTTCTCTTTAGACCCCCTCTATTCTTACATCTCATCTTTTCTAAACCCTCAGATGCCTCCGAGACATGACCTTGGATTTGCCTTTCCACCGGAGCTCACCCAGTTGATCCAGCAGCAGAACACATTGATGCAGTTGCTAGTCCAGAATCAGAATCAAGGGAACAACAACAACAACCCACCACCACCACCACCACCTGTTGATCACTTAGCCCGTTTTCTTAGGCTGAATCCATCGGTGTTTTCCAATAGCACCGAGCCGATAGTAGCAGATGATTGGCTCCACAAGATAGCTAGGGAATTGACCACAACAGGATGCACAGAAGCGGAGAAGGTGAAGTTTTCCGCGCATCAGCTTGAAGGACCCGCAGCATCATGGTGGAAGAATTTCACAGCCACTTTCCCAGTCGGCACTGTCACATGGGACCAGTTTCAGCAGGCTTTTCGTACTGCCCATGTTTCAGCAGGAGCTATGGCCATGAAGAAGCTGAGTTTCGCAACTTGCGCCAAGGAGGATGGACAGTTGGCCAGTATGTGGAGGACTTTAGTAAGTTAGCACGTTATGCCCCAGATGACGTTGCTACGGATGCAGCTAAGCAGGAGAAGTTTCTGGAAGGACTGAATAATGAGTTGAGCATGCAGTTGATGGTAGCCACCTTCAACAACTACTGGGAGTTGGTAGATGGTGCTCTTATGATTGAAGGGAAGCAGCAGCAAATTGAAAATCGCAAGAGGAAGTATGGACAAGGGAAGTACAATTCAGGAGCTCAACAAAAACCACGTTTTACCCCTAGACCGGGAGGACACTTTTAGCATACCCATGGAGGAGGTAGCTCGCACAATCACAATGGCACCAAGAATGGTAATGGCAATGGAGGAAGCAACGGCCAGAATCGCACCAACCCATCAACCATAACCAAGAAGGACCTGAGCCAAGTCACTTGTTTTAAGTGTCAGAAGACCGGACATTATGCCAATGAATGTTCTGAAGGCCAAAATGGCAATGGAAGTTCTGGGAAGAAGCCGAACCCTTTCAACAGGGGACAGGTGAACCACGTTAGCGTGGAGGAGGTTGAAGCTCAGCCCGATGCAGTAATAGGTAAGTTTTTGGTTAAGTCATTTACTGCACTCGTTCTTTTTGATACTGGTGCATCGCATTCATACATCTCAAGGGAATTTTTGGATAAGTATAATCTATCAACCCAAGCCCTTAGGTCACCCATGTTAGTAACCTCGCCTAGAGCAGAGTATGTGGCTAGTCTATGGTGTGATCGGTTACCATTAAGGATTGGTAACTATGTTTTTCCCTCAGACCAAATAGTATTGGAATCCCAAGGATTGGATGTGATATTAGGCATGGATTGGTTATCAAAGTATGAAGGGAATATTGAATGTGTTAGTAAGTCAATTTTGCTTACCATCCCAGAAGGGAGAAGGATCAAGTATGTATCCCGGCATGTGCCAAAGAGGACTCAAGTAAATTGCCTAACAGGAGTTGTGCAGGAGGAAGTACCAGTGGTAAGGGATTTTCCTGAAGTATTTGCAGAGGAGTTGCCAGGCATGCCACCGGATAGAGATATTGAGTTTTTGATTGAGCTATTGCCAGGCACAGGGCCAATATCAAAGAGACCATATAGGATGCCAGCAAAGGATTTGGTGGAAATTAAGAAGCAGATTAAGGAGTTACTGGATAAGGGATATATTCGCTCAAGTTCTTCACCTTGGGGATCGCCAGTACTACTAGTGGAGAAGAAAGATGGATCGTTAAGGATGGTTGTTGATTATCGAGGGTTGAATGAAGTAACAATCAAGAACAAGTACCCACTACCAATGATCAACGATCTGTTTGATCGATTGCAAGGAGCTAAGGTATTTTCCAAGATCGATCTGCGATCAGGATACCACCAGTTGAAGATTCGAGAATAGGATATTCCGAAGACAGCTTTTACCACCAGGTATGGGCTGTACGAGTATACCGTTATGTCATTTGGTCTGACTAGCGCACCTGCCTATTTTATGAACATGATGAACAAAGTGTTTATGGAGTTCTTGGATAAGTTCGTCGTACTGTTCATTGATGATATCCTGGTTTATTCGAAGAATGAAGAGGAGCATAAGGAGCATTTGCGTTTGGTACTTGGAAAGCTCAGAGAACATCAATTATATGCCAATTTCAGCAAATGTGAGTTTTGGTTGAAGGAAGTAGGACTCCTCGGACACGTTATATCTGGAGAAGGTATAGCAGTTGATCCCACTAAAGTTGATACCGTGACCAAGTGGGAAGCCCCAACAATAGTTGGAGAGATCCGGAGTTTTCTTGGACTCGCAGGATACTACCGGAGATTTATTGAGAATTTCTCAAAGATTGCGAAGCCTATGACTGAGTTGTTAAAGAAAGATACCAAGTTCATATGGACAGAGGAATGTGAGGCTAGTTTTCAGGAGTTGAACAAACGCTTGGTGACCTCACCAGTGTTGATTTTGCCAGACCAGACCAAGGATTATGAGGTGTATTGTGACGCTTCACGTCGAGGACTTGGAGCAGTGCTTATGCAGGAAGGGAGAGTTGTTTCATATGCGTCAAGACAACTGAAACCTCATGAGTTGAATTATGCCACGCATGATTTGGAATTAGCAGCCGTAGTGCATGCACTGAAGACATGGAGGCATTTCCTCATTGGAAACCATTGTGAGGTGTACACGGATCATAAGAGTTTGAAGTACATTTTCACACAGAAGGAGTTAAATCTCAGACAAAGGAGATGGTTGGAGCTTATCAAGGATTATGATATGAAATTGCATTATCACCCCGGAAAGGCTAATGTAGTAGCTGACACATTAAGCCGTAAGAGCCATGTCAATATGTTAATGACGGGAGAAATACCTAAGGAGTTAGCAGAAAATATTTGTGAACTATATTTGGAAATAGTTCCGAGAGGCTATGTAGCAGCATTGGAGATTCAGTCAACTTTGATGGATAGAATCAGAGAAGCTCAGAAGACCGACAAAGAGATTGCCGCTATTAAGGAGAAACTTAGCAAAGGAAAAGCTAAGGGATTTCGTGAGGATGAGCACGATACCCTATGGTTTGAAGACCGCATTTACGTACCCAATGACCCAGAGATCAGGAAGTCGATTTTGCAAGAGGCACACGACTCACCATATTCAATTCACCCAGGAAATACCAAGATGTATTTGGATCTGAAGGATATTTTCTGGTGGACCGGAATGAAGAAGGATATTGTGAAGTATGTAGCAGTTTGTGATGTATGTCAGAGAGTAAAGGCAGAGCATCAGAAGCCAGCGGGATTGTTACAACCATTGCCGATACCCGAATGGAAGTGGGATAAGCTAGGCATGGATTTTATCACGGGATTACCCAGGACTCGTTCAGGCTATGACTCGATTTGGGTTGTAGTCGATCGATTGACGAAAGTAGCTCATTTCATCCTAGTAAAGACCACTTACACCAGTGCTAAGTTGGCAAAGATATACATGACCAGGATCGTATGTCTGCATGGAGTTCCGAGGAGTATCGTATCAGATAGAGGAACCCAATTTACCTCAAAGTTCTGGAAGCAGTTGCACAAAACTTTGGGAACCAGGTTAGAATTCAGTACAGCCTTTCATCCACAAACAGATGGACAGACCAAGAGAGTCAATCAGATTTTGGATGATATGCTAAGAGCTTGTGTGCTAGATTATGAATCTAGTTGGGACGACAATTTGCCATATGCAGAGTTCTCTTACAACAACAGTTACCAAACCAGTTTAAAGATGGCCCTTTTCGAAGCTTTGTATGGAAGGAGGTGCAGGACACCGTTGTCGTGGGACGAAGTTTGAGACCGCCAGTTGTTTGGACCGGACTTGATTAAAGAGTCTGAACAGCAGGTGAAGTTGATTCGTGATAAGCTCAAGGTAGCCCAGACCAGACAGAAAGGTTATGCAGATTCTAAACGCAAGGAGACAGTTTACGAAGTCGGAGATAGAGCTTATCTTCGAGTATCTCCACTTCGGGGAACAAAGCATTTTGGAGTTAAAGGGAAGTTAGCACCACGATTTGTAGGACCATATCAAGTTTTGGGGCGTATGGGAGAAGTGGCCTACAAGTTGGAATTGCCCGAAGGATTGTCAGGAGTTCATGATGTGTGTTTCCCAGTTAAAGAAATGTCACGCGGAGATGGCTGACATACCTTTGAGAGACACAGTGCCTTTGAAAACTATTCAGTTGGATAACGATTTGACGTACGAGGAGAAACCAATTAAGATTCTCGAGTTTGCCAGTCGAGTCACTCGCAGCAAGGTTATCATGTTTTGCAAAGTTCAGTGGAGCCACCACAGGGAGGATGAAGCCACCTGGGAGCGAGAGGAAGATTTGCTCAAGGACCACCCTCACCTATTTTCTAGCCAACCCGAATCTCGAGGGCGAGATTCATCTTAAGGGGGGTAGGTTTGTAACATCCCAAATTTTCAATTTGAAATGTTATACATTAGATCATCAATGCATACCGTATTTTATTTTGCATTTTGGTTGATCATAGAAATTCTACGCAACTCAATGACCCACGGAGAGAGTTGGGGATTTCGTTATTTTCATATTTGAGTTTTCTCAAATTTTGAGAATAGGATCATTTGATTTTATTTATTTTATCATCAATTATTTCTATTACAAAAATATGAGAGAGGGAATAAAATGACTTTCCCAAAATAAAGAAATATTAAGGATTTAATAATAAAATCAAATAAGATTTTATTTCGGAGTTTTTCGGTGTTTTATTTTAATTTAGGAAAAATGTGTGTTTTTCAAAATTGCATTTAGGTCCCAAATAAATGTTCACCTTGTGCGGCTTGATTTTAGAAGCCCGTGAAAATTTATTTCGGAATTTTTGAAGTCCGTTTAGTATTTCCTTTTTTTTTCCTTCTGCGCCTTATTATTTAAAAAAAACGAACCGACCTACGGGCCGAGTCCGACTAGGACTCCGGCCCGGCTAGCCTTTATAAGCCGGGGGAGGCCCAACCCAGCCCTAGCCGAACCCTAGCGCCCGAGCCCCCGCGCCGCCGCCAGCCGCCGCCGCCGCCTCGCCGCTCGCGCCGCCGCCTGCGCCACCGCCGCCGCGCCGCGCCGCCGTCGGCCGCCACCACGCCGCCACCCGCCGCCCCGCCGGACGCCGTCGCCGTCGATTTCGCCGCCTGAGGTTCGCCGCGCCTCGAAATCCCTGCCGTCGGTTTTTTTAAAACCGATTGGTTTTCGTCGGTTTATTTTTTTTGTTTCGGTTTTTTTAAGTAGATCGGTTTTTCCGGTTTATTTAATTTAGCGAGCGTTCGTCGTTTTTCTTTTTCTCGGATTAAATCCGCGATTTTTCTGATCGCGATTCCTGATCCGATTTTCTTTTTAGTATATCTTTTCGCTCGTTTATCGGAATCAGACGATTCAAGCGCCTAGAGTTTCGTCTCGAAACCCTCTATCCGTTTAATCAACTTAAACCAGTTTTTGCTACTGTAAAATTTGCCTTAGACCCAGATTAGTAGAACGAAGTTGTTTTCTTTCGCCGTTTGACTTTCGTTGCTTCGTTCGATTTGATTCTTTTTGCCAACCGGAGTTCTTAAGTTGAACCTTCTGGTTAGATCTCTTATTTGAGTTTTACCCCTGCATTAGATGAGTACTTATTGTATGCTTGTTTGATTGTCTGTGATAGAATACCCGAAGTGCGCCGCCTGTTACTTCGAATCGCTAGGTTTCCTGGATCATCAGCAAGGCAAGTAACACTTTGATCATACCTTTTCTACTACCCAGTTTTATTGCATTAGATCAATCCTCACATATTGCATTGTTAGGATTTAATTAAATTGTGGGATGGGAAGTAGATGAGGTAGTACCTATTACCTGTTTATTATCAAACCTTTGGGAGTTACTTCTACGTTTGCTTATTATGCCATGCTATGCTAGTAGACGTGGATTGGGTGAGTGATATCCATGACAGATGTGAGTTTTATTAATTAATGGTTTATCTAAGGTGGCAACTTAAACACACATCTGGGTGGATTGAGGCACCTGGGTATTCCAGGACTTGCCTGTTTTCTTTTGGACCGCCACCCAGGCTCAAAGGGATCATGAGACTATTCAGACTAGAAACTTTCGTGTGCAGCCACAAGCTATTATGGGCTCTAGCATAGTTGACTAAGTCATGCGAACTCTTATAGTGGTAGACTAGCAGATGTAGGGGATGTAGGTGGTATGGTCTACCCGATCGTAAGGTGCTAGCGCTTCTGAAAGACTATGTCTCGGTCATCCGTCTTCTCAAACACCATGTAGTGCGAGAAACCAAACGGAGGCGATCGAGTCTTGTGGGGAAAAGTGCGCAAACCTCTGCAGAGTGTAATAAACTAATCATGGTTAGCCGTGTCCCCGGTTATGGACATCTTGAGTATCTAGTACCTGGATTATCATGTGAATCTCAACAAGTTACTCTAAATTAATTTTGTTGGGTTTTGTTTAATGATGATGCTTAATTGGGATTGAGAATGCTGTCAATCATTCTCAATGTTTAACAACTACCATGATAGTAAAATAAAATTTATTCCGTTGAAGTAGGGAAAAATTGGCTTTACGTAAAACTGTAATCATAGAGCTTTCCACCAGCCAAATATGCATATAGTATAGCTATTTCATTCCATTGCTCTCTATATGTGTTACAATGCCAGCATATTTCATGTGCTGACCCGTTTCGGGCTGCAACATTAATGTTGCAGACTTTTCAGACGACGATTAAGGAGTTTTAGGTCGTGGTTCTATACTCAGTGATGCCGTTGAAGTTGATGGACTCACTTATCTTTCAAACCTTTCGCTGTTATCGATATTAGATGGCCTTAAGCCATATTTATTGTAATAAGTTCTCTTTTGAGATACTCGATGTAATAAGTGTGTGATTGCTACTCTGCTATAAATCCTTCGAGTACTGTGTGGTGTCAGTATTACTGATCTAGGGATGACACCGAAGCACAGAGATCAGATTGTTTGAGGTCTGGTCGCTACAGATACAACATGACGATGGACAAGACAACAATTTTTGGCGTGTCTCCTCCGGACCACAAGAACGCGACATT
This sequence comes from Triticum monococcum, assembly GCA_034509565.1. Classification (NCBI taxonomy): domain Eukaryota; kingdom Viridiplantae; phylum Streptophyta; class Magnoliopsida; order Poales; family Poaceae; genus Triticum; species Triticum monococcum. The sequence continues at coordinate 748,763,837 of CM067843.1, read as the reverse complement.
GTTTTTACGTCCTTGCACCGCAGGAATAGGTGTCCACCATCCTTTGGTAGTCTCCGGCAAATAACACAGCTAGTGTCAAGTTCTACCCCGATTCTTTTGACATTCCTTGGCAACGTATGGTTGTGTGTGCAAGACGCCACAAGAAGTGGTGAACCCTTCCCAGGCATATGACCTTCCAGAGTTTGAGCCACATCCCCCGCTCCTCTTTAGATCCTGTCAAACTCTCACCTCTCTGCCGAGTGCTATGTCGCTGCAGGATCTCAACATGAACTCTGTAGGCCGACGGGATGGAAACAAGCCCTTGTTTTCAAAATTGCCATGCCAGGAAATCCTCATGTTGTTCAAAAATTGGGATCTTCAGAATTAGATTGGCCTCCCTCCATTGAAGATCTGTCTCACCAACTGCACATCCCAAGCATGAGAAACTAGGTCCATAAGTTCCACCACTTTGTTCAGGAGTGTGCCCCCACCCCCACGAGGTGTTCTTGGGAATCTAACCGCCCCCGATGGGAGCCACGAGTCTTATCAAATTCTGATATTCTCAACATCACCCACCCTCCAAACCATTCCTTGTTTGATCACCTCCACTCCCTGGAGAATACTTCGCAACATATAACTGATGCCCGACGTTGCCACTGCTGACAGCAGATCCCATCCGGATAATAGTTAGCATGTATAACGCAGTCACAAAGTGAGTATGGGGCTTGGAGTAGTCGCCATACTTGCCGGGCCAACATGACAATATTGAAAGAGTGGATATCCCTGAAACCTAACGCACCTTGCTCCTTCGGCAAAGTCATCCTTTCCCACCCCACTCAGTGTTGTTTTTGCTCATCATCTTGTTGCGCCCACCAAAGTTTGCATATCATGTGGCTAATATTTTCACAGAGTCCCTTCATCAAATAAAAGCAGGCCTTCGCGTAGATAGGAATAGCTTGCGCGACCATTTATCAAAATTTTCTTTACCCTTCTTTGATAGGAGCACATGCAAATACGTTGCCTTCCAATGTACGCAGCCAAATAATCCTTAGAATGCACGTTCAGGAGCCCTGTAGCGTCCTGGACCGACCACTGTAAGCCCATGTGCTCGTAGGTGTTTTATCCCATCGCGCACAAGCCATGCAAGGGCACCCCTACGTGCACCCATAGAAAAGTTTGCTACTCCCTCCGTCCAATAATATAAGAGCGTTTGCGACACTAGTGTAGTGACAAAAACGCTCTTATATTATGGGAAGAAGGAACTAGCTAATTATATGGCCAGTTAATTAACCAGCCTTTAGCCTATTAATACTCATTTTTAAATCACATCAAGTGATGATGAAGGTCACGGGCACTCCTTGCTTCATAAAAAATTCCTGGCTTCTCCTCAACTTATTAGGAAAAAGAGAAAAAAATTGGTACAAATTATCATCAATCATCTTTTTTTCGTATTATGTGTAGTACAAAATCTCATCAAACAGTTGGAGAATAAGTCCACATCCCAGAACAAGATGCAGACCATACTCTGAATTTTCTGGAGATGCATCATCGTCATCGAGACCATCAGGTTCACGCGCAGCTACGCAATGATCTTGTGGAGCATATGTGGATCCAAAATTGGAAACCAAGGACTTTAATTTTTGAATTGTGCACTTGAAATGAATTTTATGTTTGAACTATGTATATTCAGTACAAACGTATGTTATTTACATGTGATATTCATGTGTATGATCGACGTGCATGAATTTAAGGGTTTTGATGTGAGGAGCGTGGCTGTTTTGCATGACATTTGAGGGGCCGTCCGACACTGTACGGGTCGCGGTCAAGCACATTTGTGGGACAAAATTTGCCAAGTCCAGATGTAGATGCTCTAACTAGCATAAGCATTCTATCCTGCTTTTACTTTGAAATATTAATTTGATGCATTTTCTTTACACATTGATTTGTACTTTTCCTATGTATAATGTATTTATGTACATAAAGAATTCCTACTTAATTATATTATGTGCAAACCATCATACAAGGATTTTCTTTGATAAGCTGAACTGTATGTTGTGTGATACGTCTCCATCGTATCTACTTTTCCAAACATTTTTGACCTTGTTTTAGACTCTAACTTGCATGATTTGAATGGAACTAACCTGGACTGACGCTGTTTTCAGTAGAATTGCCATGGTGTTATTTTTGTGTAGAAATAAAAGTTCTCGGAATGACCTAAAACTTCATGGAGAATATTTCTGGAATATATATAAAATACTGGCGAAAGAATCAACGTCAAGGGGCCCACACCCTGTCAACGAGGGTGGGGGCGCGCCCCCTACCTCGTGGGCCCCCTGATGCTCCACCGACCTCAATCCCAACTCTATATATTCATGTTCGGGGAGAGAAAAATTAGAGAGAAGGATTCATCGCATTTTACGATACGAAGCCGCCGCCAAGCCCTAGTCTCTCTCGGGAGGGCTGATCTGGAGTCCGTTCGGGGCTCCGGAGAGGGGAATCCGTCGCCATCGTCATCATCAACCTTCCTCCATCACCAATTTCATGATGCTCATCGCCGTGCGTGAGTAATTCCATTGTAGTCTTGCTGAACGGTGATGGGTTGGATGAGATTTATCATGTAATTGAGTTAGTTTTGTTAGGGTTTGATCCCTAGTATCCATTATGTTTTGAGATTGATGTTGCTATGACTTTGCTATGCTTAATGCCTGTCACTAGGGCCCGAGTGCCATGATTTCAGATCTGAACCTGTTATGTTTTCATGAATATATGTGATTTCTTGATCCTATCTTGCAAGTCTATAGTCACCTATTATGTGTTATGATCCGTTAACCCCGAAGTGACAATAATCGGGATACTTACCGGTGATGGCCGTAGTTTCAGGAGTTCATGTATTCACTACGTGTTAATGCTTTGTTCCGGTACTTTATTAAAAGGAGGCCTTAATATCCCTTAGTTTCCAATAGGACCCCGCTGATACGTCCATTTTGCATCATGCTTTTATATCGATATTTATAGCATTATGGACTATTATTTCACTTTATGTCACAATACTTATTGCTATTCTCTCTTATTTTACAAGGTTTACATAAGGAGGGAGAATGCCGGCAGCTGGAATTCTGGGCTGGAAAAGGAGCAAATATTAGAGACCTATTCTGCGCAACTCCAAAAGTCCTGAAACTCCACGGAACATCTTAAGATAAATAAAGAAAAATCCTCGCCAAAGATGAAGGCCAGGGGGCCCACACCCTGCTCACAAGAGTGGGGGCGCCCCGCCAAGGGCGCACCCCCTACCTCGTGGCCCCCCCTGTGTTGGGGAACGTAGTAATTTCAAAATTTTCCTACGCACACGCAAGATCATGGTGATGCATAGCAACGAAAGGGGAGAGTGTAATCTACGTACCCTTGTAGATCGACAGCGGAAGCGTTATGACAACGCGGTTGATGTAGTCGTACATCTTCACGGCCCGACCGATCAAGCACCGAACTACGACACCTCCGAGTTTTAGGACACGTTCAGCTCGATGACGATCCCCCGACTCCGATCCAGCAAAGTGTCGGGGAAGAGTTCCGTCAGCACGACGGCGTGGTGACGATCTTGATGTACCACTATCGCAGGGCTTCGCCTAAGCACCGCTACAATATTATCGAGGACTATGGTGGCAGGGGGCACCGCACAGGGCTAAGAATATGATCACGTGGATCAACTTGTGTCTTTCTGGGGTGCCCCTGCCTCCGTATATAAAGGTTCAAGAGAGGAGGAGGCCAGCCGGCCTCTATGGCGCGCCAAGGAGGAGTCCTCCTCCTAGTAGGAGTAGGACTCCTACTAGGAGGGGGAAAGAAGGGGGGAGGAGAAGGAAAGGGGGGCGCCGCCCCCCTCTCCTAGTCCAATTCGGACCAGGGGGAGGAGGCGCGCGGCCCACCTTTGGCTGCCCCTCTCTCTCTCCACTAAGGCCCAAATGGCCCATTACTTCTCCCCGGGGGGGGGGGGGGGGGGTGGGGTCCGGTAACCCTCCGGCTTTCCGGTTTTCTCCGAAATCATCCGAAACACTTCCGGTGTCCGAATATAGCCGTCCAATATATGAATCTTTATGTCTTGACCATTTCGAGACTCCTCGTTATGTCCGTGATCACATCCACTAGTAGAAAATGGGCTATGGTCCAGGCCGCCTCAGCCCATTAGTCCCGGTTCAGTCTTGAACCGGGACCAATGTGGGCATTGGTCCCGGTTCGTGAGCCCAGGGGGCCGGCCGGGCCACGTGGGCCATTGGTCCCGGTTTGTATGGACCTTTTGGTCCCGGTTGGTGGGATGAACCGGGACCAAAGGGCCTCCCTCCTGGCCCACCACCATTGGTCCCGGTTGGTGGCATGAACCGGGACCAAAGGCTCCCCTTTAGTCCCGGTTCATGCCACAAACCGGGACCAATGAATTGCCTATATATACCCCCTCGCGCAAGAGCAGAGCACAGTGCTCTGTTTTTTCTGGCCGAGGGGGAGAGGCCTTTGTGGTGCTCTAGCTCACCTCCTATGCACATGAGGTGTTCGATGGAATGCCCGAGCCACACTACTTAAGCTTTCTCCTCTCGAAGCTCGACCTCCAAGCTCCATTTTCCTCGAGATTTGTCTAGATTTAGCGGTCCGTCACGCCCCGTCCCCGTCTTCACCGCCGTCGATCACCCGCGCCGATCTCATCACCGACACCACCGTGGTGAGCCTCTTGTTCTTATCTTCTTTCTGAAAGGAAAAATATTCTTACTTGTATGTTTAGATAGATACTTGTATCATTTTCTTACATTTATTATTGCATCTTATATAGTGCGATGGTTTTGGTATCCGCCCCCGTCGGCCCTCGTCCTGTCTATGATTCGGATGTGGTATGTATATTATCTTTATAACTATTGGTTCATTTATTGTTTATGAAAATTATGCCGACCAACGTGACATAGATTTTATTTATCTAGGATGTATGTGAATCGGAAATGCCAATCGACCCTATTGTCGAGAGGTTAAATTTAGTTGAAGAAGAAAACAATTTGTTGAAGGAAAAAATAAAAAAAATGAGGAGGAGAAGATGATATTGGAGTTGCATGTTGCGGATGTCGTCGATGATCACAAGATCAAGATGGATGCAATGCGCTTGAAGATTAGAAAGATTAGAAAATATGCCATTCATACCGAGGCTTGGTATCATTATGCCGTTGGATCAATTGTTACCTTGGTTGCGATTATGATCGCATTTTTTTTCGCATTGAAATGTTTTACATAGTTTCAATGTATGGTTTAATTAATTAGATGCTCTGGAGAGCTATATGTTGTTACATGAGAACTATGTATGTACTTTGGTTTTAATGTGATGATGAACTTCTATTAATTTGGACACTTAATTATATATAATGCACGCAGATGAACCGGCAATGGATGTACGGTGACAGACACACCCGCGAGTACATTAAGGGCGTGCATGAGTTTCTCGATGCGGCTGAGGCAAACAAGCAGAATGGTTTTATGTGTTGTCCATGCACTGAATGTGGGAATACGAGGTCTTACTCTAACCGGAAAATCCTTCACTCCCACCTGCTTTACAAGGGTTTCATGCCACACTATAATGTTTGGATGAGGCACGGAGAAATAGGGGTTATGATGGAAGACGACGAAGAAGAAGAGTACGATGACAACTATGTGCCCCCTGAATACGGTGATGCTGCAACGGGGGGAGCTAGTGAAGATCAAGAGGAACCAGACGATGTGCCCAATGATGCTGCCACGGGTGAAGCTGCTGAAGATCAAGAGGAACCAGACGATGTGCCCGATGATGATGATCTCCGCCGGGTCATTGTCGATGCAAGGACGCAATGCATTAGTCAAAAGGAGAAGCTGAAGTTCGATCGCATGTTAGAGGATCACAAAAAAGGGTTATACCCCAATTGCGAAGATGGCAACACAAAGCTCGGTACCGTACTGGAATTGCTGCAGTGGAAGGCAGAGAATGCTGTGGCTGACAAAGGATTTGAGAAGCTACTGAAAATATTGAAGAAGAAGCTTCCAAAGGATAACGAATTGCCCGACAGTACATACGCAGCAAAGAAGTTCGTATGCCCTCTAGGATTGGAGGTGGAGAAGATACATGCATGCCCTAATGACTGCATCCTCTACCGCGGTGCATACAAGGATCTGAACGCATGCCCGGTATGCGGTGCGTTGCGGTATAAGATCAGACGAGATGACCCCGGTGATGTTGACGGCGAGCCCCTCAGGAAGAGGGTCCCTGCAAAGGTGATGTGGTATGCTCCTATAATACCACGGTTGAAACGTCTGTTCAGAAACGAAGAGCATGCCAAGTTGATGCGATGGCACAGTGAGAACCGAAAGAAAGATGGGAAGTTGAGAGCACCCGCTGACGGGTCGCAGTGGAGAAAAATCGAGAGAAAGTACTGGGATGAGTTTGCAAAGGACCCAAGGAATGTATGGTTTGCTTTAAGCGCGGATGGCATTAATCCTTTCGGGGAGCAGAGCAGTAATCACAGCACCTGGCCCGTGACTCTATGTATGTATAACCTTCCTCCTTGGATGTGCATGAAGCGGAAGTTCATTATGATGCCAGTTCTCATCCAAGGCCCTAAGCAACCCGGCAACGAAATTGATGTGTACCTAAGGCCATTAGTTGAAGAACTTTTACAGCTGTGGAATGGAGACGGTGTACGTACGTGGGATGAGCACAGACAGGAGGAATTTAACCTTAAGGCGTTGCTGTTCGTGACCATCAACGATTGGCCCGCTCTCAGTAACCTTTCAGGACAGACAAACAAAGGATACCACGCATGCACGCACTGTTTAGATGACACTGAAATGTGTACCTGGGCCATCGTCGATTTCTTCCGACCAACCATCAATGTCGAAAGAAAGGCAAGCATTTCAAAGGCGAGGCAGATCACCGGAAGAAGCCCGCCATGCGCACCGGTGATCACATGCTTGCTATGGTCAATGATTTACCCTACGTCATCTTTGGAAAGGGTCCCGGTCGACTAGCTGTTCCGAATGACGCTGAGGGACACGCACCCATGTGGAAGAAGAAATCTATATTTTGGGACCTACCCTACTGGAAAGACCTAGAGGTCCGCTCCTCAATCGACGTGATGCACGTGACGAAGAACCTTTGCGTGAACCTGCTAGGCTTCTTGGGCGTGTATGGGAAGACAAAAGATACGCCGGAGGCATGGGAGGACCTGCAACGTTTGCACGAAAAAGACGACATGCCTCCGAAGCAGTATAAAGGTCCTGCCAGCTACGCTCTTACGAAAGAAGAGAAAGAAATCTTCTTTGAATGCCTGCTTAGTATGAAGGTCACGACTGGCTTCTCATCGAATATAAAGGGAATAATAAATATGCCAGAGAAAAAGTTTCAGACACGTGATTATGACGCAACTAATTCCAGTTGCATTGAGGGGGCTTTTACCGGAAAACGTCCGATTAGCCATTGTGAAGCTATGTGCATTCCTCAATGCAATCTCTCAGAAGGTTATCGATCCAGAAATGGTACCAAGGCTAAGGAGTGATGTGGCGCAATGTCTTGTCAGTTTCGAGCTGGTGTTCCCACCATCCTTCTTCAATATCATGACGCACGTCCTAGTTCATCTAGTCGACGAGATTGTCATCCTGGGCCCGTATTTCTACACAATATGTTCCCCTTTGAGAGGTTCATGGGAGTCCTAAAGAAATATGTCCGTAACCACGCTAGGCCAGAAGGAAGCATCTCCATGGGCCATCAAACAGAGGATGTTATCGGGTTTTGTGTTGACTTCATTCCTGGCCTTAACAAGATAGGTCTCCCTAAATCGCGGTATGAGGGGAGACTGACTGGAAAAGGCACTCTTGGAAGAGACTCAATAATATGCAGGGACGGATATTCTTGGTCTCAAGCACACTACACAGTTCTACAGAACTCTACCTTGGTGACCCCGTATGTCGATGAACACAAGAACAGTCTGCGCTCCAAACACCCGGAGCAATGCGACAACTAGATTACATGTGAACACATCAGGACTTTCAGCAGTTGGTTGGAAACACGTCTCAGAGGTGACAACACTGTTTGTGATGAGTTGTACTTGTTGTCCAGGGGACCATCTTTGACTGTATTGACTTACAAAGGATACGAGATAAATGGGAATACATTTTACACGATCGCCCAAGATCAAAAGAGCACCAACCAAAACAGCGGTGTCCGCTTTGATGCAGCAACCGAGAGCGGAAAGGACACATATTATGGTTACATAGTGGACATATCGGAACTTGACTACGGACCTGATTTTAAGGTCCCTTTGTTTAAGTGCAAATGGGTCATTCTGTTTGGCGGCGGGGTACAAGTAGACCCACAGTACGGAATGACAACAGTGGATCTGAAAAATCTTGGGTACGCTGACGAACCGTTAGTCCTAGCCAATGATGTGGCACAGGTTATCTGTGTGAAGGACATGTCTACTAAACCGAGAAAAAGAAAAGATAAGGAAGCGAATACATCATACGATGAGCCAAAGCGCCACATAGTTCTTTCAGGAAAAAGGGACATCCTGGGAGTGGACGGCAAGACAGACATGTCTGAAGATTATGAAAAGTTTCATGAAATTCCTCCCTTCAATGTCAAGGCTGACCCAAGCATCCTGATAAACAATGAAGATTATCCATGGTTACGGCGCAATAAGCAAATGACACAAGCGAAGAAAAAGTGAAGACTTTCTGCCGCAATAAGAAAATGCTATGTGGGTGAAATTATGATACCATGCATCCCAACTTTCAACTTTTTCAGAGTTCATTTGAAATGCTTTCATGTCTTATGGTTTGAAACTTTGATAGTTCGAAAGTGATTGTCCATTTTGTACACGAAGTGCATCAAGTTTTTGTCGTAACCCTCTCTACTTTTTGGAACATGCTATGTGGGTGAAATGATGATACCATGCCAACTTTCAACCTTTTCGGAGTTCATTTTGAAATGCTTTCCAATTTCAGAGTCATTTAGCTCAAAGAATGAATTAATAGCAAACAGAATGAACTACAAAACTTTTATGAAAATAAAAACAATCAATTAAAATATTATGTTATGATCAACTAAAATAAAACTATAATATTCTTCAATAGCAAAAATAATATAATTTGTGTGACCTAAAAGCAAACTATAAGTATTTAATTGTAAGTATAAATAAAAAATAAATAGCAAAGAAGAAAAAAAATTCATAAACTAGTGATTCACACAAATTTTTAAAAATTCAAATTTAAACTATTTAAAATTTAAAACTAATGGCACTAACAGAAAGTTTATAATTTTTGTGACCTAAAAGCAAAAAGAAATCACTAAAAAACTGTAAGTATTTAGTTGTAAGTAGAAATAAAAAATAAATAGAAAAAAATTCTAATTTTATAGTAAAGTTATTCATAAACTAGTGATTCACACAAATTTTTAAAAATTCAAATTTAAACTATTTAAAATTTAAAACTAATGGCACTAATAGAAAGTTTATAATTTTTGTGACCTAAAAGCAAAAAGAAATCACTAAAAAACAGTAAGTATTTAGTTGTAAGTAGAAATAAAAAAAATAAAAAACCAAAAAAAATTAGAAACAAAAAAGAAAAAACCAAAAAAATGCCTCCTACTGGGCCTCCACGGCCTGAATACGACTAGAAACCCTACATGGGCCAGGATTCAGGCCCGCAGAGGCCCAATAGGCCCACATGCAGTAGCAGTTTAGGCCCGAAAGCCTGCATTTGAGAGGAGCTCGAAAGGGGAGGCAGAGCAGCGCTTATAAACCAGTATCGGCGCCCTTCAGCTAGCGATGTGGGACTAAACTTCTGGGCGCGGGGCGCACAAGGGCATTGGTCCCGGTTGGTGGCAACAACCGGGACTAAAGGGGGCATTGGTCACGGTTCGTGGCACCAACCGTGACCATTACCCCCCTTTAGTCCCGGTTGGTGCCACCAACCGGGACCAAAGGCCGCCGCTTCCCGCCCTTTGGGCTGCTGAAAATTGACCTTTGGTCCCGGTTCGTGGCACCAACCGGGACCAAAGGTGGGCATTGGTCACGGTTGGTGCCACGAACCGTGACCAATGCTCTGGCTATATAAGCCTACACTTGTGAAAATTTTGGATCAGTTCTTCAACCCGCCCCGACGCCGCCGCCAGGATGCCCCTCTGCTCGCCTCGCCGTCGCTGCCGTTGCCCCTGCCCCGCCCCCCGAGCGCGTCCTGCCTCGCCGTCGTCCGCGGCCGCCCGTCCACCGCCCCTGAGCACCCCCTGCGCCGCCGAGCACCCTCTGCGCCTTGCCCTCGACGCTGTTGTCCTTGCCCCGCCCCGAGCGCGCCCTACCCCGCCGTCGTCGCCGGCCGCCCGTCCACCGCCCACGAGCACCCACTGCGCCCCCGAGCCCGTCCGCCGCCGCCGAGCGCGCCCCGCCGTCGCCCTCGCCCTCGCCGACCCCGAGCCCGTCCTCGTCGCCGTCGCCCCCGACGCCGGCCGCCCGCGTCTCCTCCCCGATCTCTCCGGGAGAGGTAGCTACCGCCTCCTACCCCCTTCCTTCCTTCCCTGCTCCTGAATTTGCAGATGTATGTATGTATGTATGATGAATTTTGATATTTTTTCATATATATATACTGTAGATGTATGTATGTATGATGAATTTTGATATTTTTGTTCATATATACTGTTCATATATACTGTAGATGTATGTATGATGAATTTTGATATTTTTTTGTTCATATATACTGTTCATATATACTGTAGATGTATGTATGATGAATTTTGATATTTTTTGTTCATATATAATGTAGATGTATATGTATGTATGGAATGATATCGATGGATGTATGTATATAGAACATTCGTAGAAAATATAATGAGAGGAAGAAGAGGATAAAAAAGAAGAGGAATAAGAAAAGAAAAAAGAGGAGAAGAAAGAATAGAGGAGACTTCTCCTCTATTCTTTCTTCTCCTCTTTTTTTTCTTCTTCTTCCTCTTTTTTTATCGGGAACGAGGGTCGTCGAGGGTCGCCGAGCGGTAGAGGAAGAAGAGGATAAAATAGAAGAGGAAGAAAAAAAAAGAGGGGTCGACGGTCGCCTAGGGGTCGAGGGTCGAGAGGGGGTCTAGGGTCGCCGAGAGGGGAGAGGAAGACGAGGAGAAATAAATAAGAAGAAGAAAAAAGAAGAAAAAAAAGAGGAGAAGAAGAAAGGAATAGAGGAGAAAAGAGAAAAATAGAATATATTCGAGACGTGGGGAGGGGGGGGGGTCGAGAACGCCGGACATTCATGAGAGAGGCGAGGAAAGAATAGAGGAGACTTCTCCTCTATTCTTTCTTCTCTTCTTTTTTCTTCTTCTTCTTCCTCTTTATTTTATCGGGAACGAGGGTCGTCGAGAGGGCCGCCGAGTGGTAGAGGAGAAACCCTAAATAGAAAGTATCGTCGGTGTGAGATACATGTACCGTCGGTGTCGGACATTACATCCACATCCCACAAGTGGCGCGGGCTTCGACGCCCACGTCACTTGTGGGACGTGGATGTAGTGTCCGACACCGAAGGCCACATGTATCTCACACCCACGATACTTGCTAGCTATTTAGGGTTTCCTTTGACACTAGGCAACCTCCCGACCCCTCGGCGATCCTCTCGAACATGAGAGGAAGAAGAGGGTCGTCTAGGGTTCGAGGGTTCGAGGGTTCTTCTCCTCTATTCTTTCTTCTCTTTTTTTTCTTCTTCTTCTTCCTCTTTATTTTATCGGGAACGAGGGTCGTCGAGAGGGCCGCCGAGTGGTAGAGGAGAAACCCTAAATAGAAAGTATCATCGGTGTGAGATACATGTACCGTCGGTGTCGGACACTAAATCCACATCCCACAAGTGGCGCGGGTTTCGACGCCCACGTCACTTGTGGGACGTGGATGTAGTGTCCGACACCGAAGGCCACATGTATCTCACACCCACGATACTTGCTAGCTATTTAGGGTTTCCTCTACCGAAAAGAAGAGGAGAAATAAATAAGAAGAAGAAAACAGAAGAAAAAGAAGAGGAGAAGAAGAAAGGAATAGTGGAGAAGAAGAGAAAATAGAATATATTCTATTTTCTCTTCTTCTCCACTATTCCTTTCTTCTTCTCCTCTTTTGTTTCTTCTTTTTTTTCTTCGATCTTCTCCTCTAGCTATTCCTTTCTTCTTCTCCTCTATTGGTCGAGGGTCGGGAACTAGGGTAGAGGGTCGAGGGTCGTTAAGGGGTCAAGGGTCGAGGGTTTCAGGGTCGTTGAGGGTTCGAGGGGTCAAGAATCGCCGAGGGGTCGAGAGAGGTTTCCTAGTGTTAAAGTATTGAAGAAATCCATGCCTTCATCATTAGCCAGAAGTAACCGGGGCATGTTGGTACGAAGTTCTGCAAAGTTGTTCTGGAATGGAGTCCCGGATAGAATAATCCGCCTTTTGGTACGAATTCAGCAAAGGCCTTCCAAATAGCGATATTCGGAAGGCTCTTGCTGAACTTTGTACCAAAAAGCGAATTATCCTATCTGGGACTCTGTTCCAGAACAACTTTGAAGAGCTTCCTACCATCATGCACATGTTACTTTCGCCTAATGATGAAGACATGGTTTTGTTGAATCCTTTGACACTAGGCAACCTCCCGACCCCAAGGCGATCCTCTCGAACATGAGAGGAAGAAGAGGATAAAAAAAGAAGAGGAAGAAGAAGAAAAAAGAGGAGAAGAAAGATTAGAGGAGTTCTTCTCCTCTATTCTTTCTTCTCCTCTTTTTTTCTTCTTCTTCCTCTTTTTTTATCGGGAACGAGGGTCATCGAGGGACATATATAGATGTAGTGTCGTCGTTGTCGATATATACCCCCTCCCGATAGCTTACTATGATTAGGTAGCTAGTTCTACGTTTGGCACTAATATATCCATCTGTCATGTTTGAATAATAATTGCCATGTTGTAAATATTTGTAGAAACTATGGACACCGCCCTAGACGAAGCAACAAAAGAAGCGTTGTTGAGGGAGATAATCGCACAAGGAAGTGATGCCGTCTCGTACTATCTCAACGATATCATTGATGGTCCGGAAGGAGAGGGTGAACAAGCTGGCTACGGTGACCTAATGCCGGTGCAAGAAGAAGAACATGAGGACGGCGCCGGTGACCCAATGCCGGTGCAAGAAGGAGACCGTGATGACGGCTCTGGTGACCGAACCGAGTCCGGCCAGGTATATATATTAGTTAAGCCTATGCTGACTAGCTGATTGATGCATTCATTGTTTTGGTATGTACACATATTAATTAAGTCTTTGTTCTTTTTTCTAGCCCTCCGGATCGAGCACAACTTCGGTAAAGAGACGAGGCCCGAAGAAAAAGTTGAGCTCGGATGAAAAGCTTGAGATCACAGCAATCGCGCCCGACGGCCAACCTATTGAACCCCTCCGGACAAAGAGGGCATTTGTTGCTCAGTGCGGGGTTCTGGTTAGGGACAAGATCCCGATAAGCATCCAGCAATGGTTTAAGCCGGCTACAGAAGACCCTGAGGTGTCTTATGTCAATGATATGCAGAAAAATGATCTTTGGACTGAGCTGAAGTCAAATTTCACCCTACCACCAGAGGATAATCCAGAGAACCCAATTAAAGAGAAATTAATCAAGTCTTTTGCTCTGAAGAGGATGGCAGATCTATTCAGCAGGTGGAAGAAAGAGCTGAATAGGTTTGTCGATAAAAAAGAGACACCAGAATTCAAGGGCAGATATGAGAAGATCAGAGATCACTGGCCCGGATTTGTGGCCTACAAGACATCGGAAAAGAGTAAGAAGATGTCGGCGACAAACAAGCAGAATGCCGCGAAGAAGAAGCTTCACCACCGCACGGGGTCAGGTGGCTACCTCGTAGCCCGGCCTAAGTGGTCCAAGGTTGAGAATGATCTGGTTCATAAAGGGATCAGACCAGAGACAAATAACTGGCCAGACCGTTGCCGGACTTGGTTCTTCGGGGCTGGCGGAACCTTGGACCCTGAAACAGGGGAATGCATTTGGACGAACGAACAAATGGACATACCAGTCAGTAAGCTTAAGCACTATATCGACGCAGCGCAGGAAGGGACGTTCTTTCCAGACAGAGAGCACGACGAGCTCACAATGGCCCTCGGGAATCCTGAGCACCCTGGACGGACACGAGGCACGCCAGGCTCCGTTCCGTGGAAGGTTGGGTTTCCGGACGCAGGCGGTTACAAATCCCATGAGAGGAGGCAAAAAGTGCAGCAGACCGAACTGCAGGCGCTGCACGCAAGGGTACAAGCGATAGAGGAACGAGAAGCAAATCGCAGCAAACGTACTGCCGAAGCCTCCCCCGAAGCTACCCCGCCATCTCAGCGCAGAAGCAGCGTGGCTTCCACCGAGCAGCTTCAGCTGCAGCATGCCTTGACGGCTCCTGCCAGCTATCCTGTGGATGCTATAATGGAGTCTCAAAATTGCCACCTTATGACGCAATGGATGAATTTGAAGGTCAAGGCGGCTGTTGGCTCTGTTTATCCTACTGAACCCGGCGCAACTTTTCACTGCATGCCGATTCCAGAAGGATATGCTAGGGTGATGGTGGATGAGATAATGGAGGGATTTGAGGACCTCCAGCTTGACCACCCTACCGGTGAAGGGGAGACTCGGCTGGGGTCTGGTCTGAAGACTCCATGCCTATGGCGGAAGGACCTCATCAACCTTCCGAACTGGACGCCTCCGCCTCCTCCTCCTCCTCCTCCGGCGAGTCAGGGCACTCCGCCTCCTCCACCGCCTCCTCCTCCGGCGAGTGACGATCAGGGCCCTCGGCCGGCTCCTTCTCCGGCGCGTGGTGGCACTCCGCCTCCGTCTCCGCCTGCGCCGACGCGCCCGAGCAGCCAACCTCCTCCTTCTCCGCCTCGTCAGCAAGGGCAGAAGAGACCTGCCGCCGCTCCAGCTGCTCCGGCGGGTCGTAGTCCTTCTCCTCCGCTTCTTAAGCAAGTAAAGAAGACAACCGCTTCGTCTGCTCGGTCGGCGTCTAGCAGTACAACCAGAGGCGGGAGGACATACAGATTCGGTCCTTCTCTGAAGACTCCAGAGAAGTTACCATACGAGAGGACCCAGGAGGAGAACGCCGAGATCGTGCGAGAAGAAGTGAGGAAATTCTTTGAAGGGGTGAAAGCAAAGAAACATCCACCTCCGGAGGAGAAGGTAGATGGGGTGAAAGTGAAGCGCACTC
Organism: Triticum monococcum; assembly: GCA_034509565.1. Classification (NCBI taxonomy): domain Eukaryota; kingdom Viridiplantae; phylum Streptophyta; class Magnoliopsida; order Poales; family Poaceae; genus Triticum; species Triticum monococcum. The sequence continues at coordinate 748,748,643 of CM067843.1, read as the reverse complement.
TGGCTGCCCTGACAAAACCACCAAAGTCTGATCCGCCGAAAGGAAACTATGACCGCATTATTGGAAAGGAATTTGCCGAAGCGGAGCGGTCGGGAACTACTATCAGTGATGAAAGGCTGAAAAAACGACGAGCTGGGAAACAAATTGCCCAGCTCGGCAAACAAGCGAAGCAATCATGCCCCCCGCTCAAGGTGCCTAGCCACAACGTCGCTAATGATCCGAGGATGGTGCCCGGTTATAATAATCTTGCAGATTACCTGCCCGACGAAGTACATTATGAACCCATGGACATGCAAATGCAAAGATACGAGTACGGGAAGCCTCTCGTCAAAGATGAAAGATCTCTATCAACGATGATGCGAAGATTGCATGATTGGTACTTGAAAATCTGCAGAGACTCTGGGGGGAGGAGTACTTTGTATGTGAGAGTTAAAAAGGAGCATGACCTCGTTGGAATTGATCTATTGCCTGTTCCATTTGAGGAGTTCTATCAGTTTTTCAATCAATTGGCCCTCGATAAAACAATGGTCGCCTGCTACTGTCTGTAAGTAGTACTACTTCTGTCATTAAGTTTCTCTATATAGCTTAGCTCTTTCATTGCATGTATTTATAATCATCCTCACTATATTATGCAGATTGAAGATCGTCGAATTGAAGAAAAGACAAGTCGGTGATATTGGGTTCATTAACACATATCTCATAGATGCAATTCAGGTTAAACTTCATGTCGCAGCTACCGAGGCCAACTTGCTACAATCGTTCGTAATAAATCAAAACAAAGATATAATACTCTTTCCTTACAACTTCAAGTGAGTGTTACTGTCTTGTGCGTATTCGGTTTCCCTTATATATTACTCAAGGTTATAGTAATGTAATTCATGAGTTATGCATGCGTGTGCAGTTTCCACTATATTCTTCTAGAGATTAAGCTTGAGCAGGGACTAGTAACCGTCTTAGACTCAAAACGAAAAGATCCCCAGGACTATGCAGACATGACTGAAATCCTCAAGAAGTAAGTTAAATCGATCATTATCCACCATATCAGCAACTTTGTTCATTTCCTGATATCAAGTAATTGTTTTCTTTGTCCGGCAGGGTTTGGAGAAAATTCACCAAAAAAGTTCCGGGACTGCCGAAGGAGCTGGAATTTAGACACCCGAAAGTAAGTACTATAGTAGCATGTTCCGCGCATCTCCTAGTGATTCAAGCGCTAGTTTCATCAATACCATTTAGCATTCTTGCTTATCAGTTTGATTGACCTCTATTTCTTGTAAAGTGGTTGTGGCAGGAACAAGGGAATGATTTCTATGGATACTACATCTGCGAGTCCATCCGCCACACGACGTGTGAGCGGGGCGGGTACTCTAACGAACAATATGAAGTACGTAAATAACAATATTCACAATTTTATTTTATTACAATCATTTGTGTTGAGTTTCATTCATTCATATATATATATATATATATATATATATATATGTATTGACCCCTTTCTTCAAATTAGATGTTTCGGAAGCGGGATGAACTCCTAGCACCAGCTTGCATGCGAGCAATTCAAGAGGAATTGGCGGCATTCTTTCTTGACCACGTGATCCCTGAAGACGGAGAATTCTATGTTAAACCTGAGTCCGTATGATTATATTTGTAAGAGATAATTACTGTATATATGTAGCCGGTACTGTCAGATAGATATACGAGAACTTGTTGTTCGACCAATCTCTCGGAGAAGGAGTGGTGGTCGATATCACTTCTCTCTGTATGCATATATGTTCATGACGATCTTCTGTTTCCTTCGTTTGCTTTACTAGCTAGCCAGCGTGTCTAGACCTCTCTATACGTATGTATAGTACGTAGCGTCGACCAAGCACGGACATAAGAGAGGACACTTCTCTATATTAATTATAGCTAGCTAACACAATATATGAAACACCTAAATTAACCCCCCAAAACCCCCAACCCCCTCCCCCCTTTAAAAAAAACAAAAACCCTAGCCACAGAAATGCTGACGCGTGGATGCCTATTGGTCCCGGTTGGTGCCACCAACCGGGACCAAAGGGTCTCCTAACAGGGCTCTGCACACTGCCCACGTGGATGGGCTTTAGTCCCGGTTCTGGATTGAACCGGGACTAAAGGTCGGAGGTATTAGTACCGACACTTTAGTCCCAATTCAGGAACCGGGACTAAAGGCCCTTACGAACCGGGACTATAGGCCCTTTTTCTACCAGTGATCTGGGACTCCGAACAACCTTCGGTACATCAAAACGTTTAAACTCATAATATAACTGTCATCGAAACCTTAAGCATGCGGACCCTACGGGTTCGAGAACAATGTAGACATGACCGAGACATGTCTCCGGTCAATAACCAATAGCGGGACCTGGATGCCCATATTGGCTCTTACATATTCTACGAAGATCTTTATCGGTCAGACCGCATAACAACATACGTTGTTCCCTTTGTCATCGGTATGTTACTTGCCCGAGATTCGATCGTCGGTATCCATTACCTAGTTCAATCTCGTTACCGGCAAGTCTCTTTACTCGTTCTGTAATAGATCATCTCGCAACTAACTCATTAGTTGCATTGCTTGCAAGGCTTAAGTGATGTGTATTATCGAGAGGGCCCAGAGATACCTCTCCGACGATCGGAGTGACAAATCCTAATCTCGAAATACGTCAACCCAACATGTACCTTTGGATACACCTGTAGAGTACCTTTATAATCACCCAGTTACGTTGTGATGTTTGGTAGCACACAAAGTGTTCCTCCGGCACATGGGAGTTACATAATCTCATAGTCAAAGGAACATGTATAAGTCATGAAGAAAGCAATAGCAACATACTAAACGATCGGATGCTAAGCTAATGGAATGGGTCATGTCAATCAGATGATTCAACTAATGATGTGATCCCGTTAATCAAATGACAACTCTTTGTCAATGTTTAGGAAACATAACCATCTTTGATTAACGAGCTAGTCAAGTAGAGGCATACTAGTGACACTTTGTTTGTCTATGTATTCACACATGTATTATGTTTCCGGTTAATACAATTCTAGTATGAATAATAAACATTTATCATGAAATAAGGAAATAAATAATAACTTTATTGTTGCCTCTAGGGCATATTTCCTTCAGTCCCCCACTTGCACTAGAGTCAATAATCTAGTTCACATCGCTATGTGATTAACACCAATAGTTCACATCTTTATGTGATTGGTTCACATCTCCATGTGACTAAGACCCAAAGGGTTTACTAGATTCTATAATCTAGTTCACATTGCTATGTGATTAACACCCAAAGAGTGATCATGTTCTGCTTGTGAGAGAAATTTAGTCAACGGGCTTGCCAAATTCAGATCCGTATGTATTTTTCAAAATTCTATGTCTACAATGCTCTGCACGGAGCTACTCTAGCTAATTGCTCCCACTTTCAATATGTATCCAGATTGAGACTTAGAATCATATGGATCAGTGCAAAAACTTGCATGGACGTAACCCTTTATGATGAACTTTTTGTCACGTCCATAATCGAGAAACATATCCTTATTTCACTAAGGATAATTCTGACCGCTGTCCAGTGATCTACTCCTAGATCACTATTGTACTCCCTTGCCAAATCAGTGCAGGGTATACAATAGATCTGGTACACAGCATGACATACTTTATAGAACCTATGGCCAAGGCATAGGGAATGACTTTCATTCTCTTTCTATCTTCTGCCGTGGTCGGGCTTTGAGTCTTACTCAACTTCACACCTTGTAATACAGGCAAGAACTCTTTCTTTGACTGCTCCATTTTGAACTACTTCAAAATCTTGTCAAGGTATGTACTCATTGAAAAACCTTATCAAGCGTCTTGATCTATCTCTATAGATCTTGAAGTTCAATATGTAAGCAACTTCACCGAAGTCTTTCTTTGAAAAACTCCTTTCAAACACTCCTTTATGCTTTACAGAATAATTCTACATTAATTCCGATCAACAATATGTCATTCACATATACTTATCAGAAATGCTGTAGTGCTCCCACTCACTTTCTTGTAAATACAGGCTTCACCGCAAGTCTGTATAAAACTATATGCTTTGAGCAACTCATCAAAGCGTATAATCCAACTCCGAGATGCTTGCACCAGTCCACAGATGGATCGCTGGAGCTTGCACATTTTGTTAGCACCTTTCGGATTGACAAAACCTTCTGGTTGCATCATATACAACTTTTCTTTAATAAATCCATTAAGGAATGCAGTTTTGTTTATCCATTTGCCAGATTTCATAAAATGCGGCAATTGCTAACATGATTCGGACAGATTTAAGCATAGATATGAGTGAGAAACTCTCATCATAGTCAACACCTTGAACTTGTCGAAAACCTTTTGCGACAATTCTAGCTTTGTAGATAGTAACACTACTATCAGCATCCGTCTTCCTCTTGAAGATCCATTTATTCTCAATTGCTTGCCGATCATCGGGCAAGTCAACCAAAGTCCAAACTTTGTTCTCATACATGGATCATATCTCAGATTTCATGGCCTCAAACCATTTCACGGAATCTGGGCTCATCATCGCTTCCTCATAGTTCGCAGGTTCGTCATGGTCTAGTAACATGACTTCCAGAACAGGATTACTGTACCACTCTGGTGCGGATCTCACTCTAGTTTACCTACGAGATTCGGTAGTAACTTGATCTGAAGTTACATGATCATCATCATTAGCTTCCTCACTAATTGGTGTAGTAGTCACAGGAACAGATTTCTGTGATGAACTACTTTCCAATAAGGGAGAAGGTACAATTACCTTATAAGGTTCTACTTTCCTCCCACTCACTTCTTTCGAGAGAAACTCCTTCTCTAGAAAGGATCCATTCCTAGCAATGAATGTCTTGCCTTCGGATCTGTGATAGAAGGTGTACCCAACTGTCTCCTTTGGGTATCCTATGAAGACATATTTCTCCGATTTGAGTTTGAGCTTATCGAGATGAAACTTTTTCACATAAGCATCGCAACTCCAAACTTTAAGAAACGACAGCTTAGGTTTCTTGCCAAATCATAGTTCACACGGTGTCGTCTCAATGGATTTAGATGGTGCCCTATTTAACGTGAATGCAGCTGTCTCTAATGCATAACCCCAAAACGATAGTGGTAGGTCGGTAAGAGACATCATAGATCGCACTATATCTAATAAAGTACGGTTATGACGTTCGGACACACCATTACACTATGGTGTTCCAGGTGGCGTGAGTAGTGAAACTATTTCACATTGTTTTAATTGAAGGCTAAACTCGTAACTCAAATATTTTACCTCTGCGATCATATCGTAGAAAGTTTTATTTTCTTGTCACGATGATTTTCCACTTCACTCTGAAATTCTTTGAACTGTTCAAATGTTTCAGACTTATGTTTCATCAACTAGATATCCCCATATCTTCTCAGATCATCTGTGAAGTTCAAAAAATAACGATACTTGCCGTGAGCCTTAACACTCATCGGACCGCATACATCAGTATGTATTATTTCCAATAAGTCAGTTGCTCGCTCCGGAGAACGGAGTCTTAGTCATCTTGCCCATGAGGCATGGTTCGCAAGCATCAAGTGATTCATAATCAATTGATTCCAAAATCCCATCATCATGGAGTTTCTTCATGCGCTTTACACCAATATGACCTAAACGGCAGTGCCACAAATAAGTTGAACTATCATTATTAACATTTCATCTTTTGGTTTCAATATTATGAACATGTGTATCACTATGGTCGAGATCCAACGAACCATTTTCATTGGGTGTGTAACCATATAAGGTTTTATTCATGTAAACAAAACAACAATTGTTCTCTAACTTAAATGAATAACCGTATTGCAATAAACATGATCAAATCATATTCATGCTCAACGCAAACACCAAATAACACTTATTTAGGTTTCAACACTAATCCCGAAAGTATAGGGAATGTGCGATGATGATCATATCAATCTTGGAACTACTTCCAACACACATCGTCACTTCACCCTTAACTAGTGTCTGTTTATTCTGCAACTCCTGTTTCGAGTTACTAATCTTAGCAACTGAACTAGTATCAAATACTGAGGGGTTGCTATAAACACTAGTAAAGTACACATCAATAACATGTATATCAAATATACTTATGTTCACTTTGCCATCATTCTTATCCGCCAATCACTTGGGGTAGTTCCGCTTCCAGTGACCAGTCCCTTTGCAGTAGAAGCACTTAGTCTCAGGCTTAGGACTAGACTTGGGCTTCTTCACTTGAGCAGCAACTTGCTTGCTGTTCTTCTTGAAGTTCCCCTTCTTCCCTTTGCCCTTTTCTTGAAACTAGTGATCTTGTCAACCATCAACACTTGATGTTTTTCTTGATTTCTACCTTCGTTGATTTGAGCATCACGAAGAGCTTGGGAGTTGTTTCTGTTATCCCTTGCATATTATAGTTCATCACGAAGTTCTACTAACTTGGTGATGGTGACTAGAGAATTCTGTCAATCACTATCTTATCTGGAAGATTAACTCCCACTTGATTCAAGCGATTGTAGTACCCAGACAATCTGAGCACATGCTCACTAGTTGAGCGATTCTCCTCCATCTTTTAGATATAGAACTTGTTGGAGACTTCATATCTCTCAACTCGGGTATTTGCTTGAAATATTAACTTCAATACTTGGAACATCTCATATGGTCCATGACGTTCAAAACGTCTTTGAAGTCCCGATTCTAAGCCGTTAAGCATGGTGCACTAAACTATCAAGTAGTCATCATATTGAGCTAGCCAAACGTTCATAACGTCTGCATCTGCTCCTGCAATAGGTCTGTCACCTAGCGGTGCATCAAGGACATAATTCTTCTGTGCAGCAATGAGGATAAACCTCATATCACGAATCCAATCCGCATCATTGCTACTAAGATCTTTCAACATAGTTTTTCTCTAGGAACATATCAAAATAAACACAGGGAAGCAATAACGCGAGCTATTGATCTACAACATGATTTGCAAAATACTACCAGGGCTAAGTTCATGATAAATTTCAATTAATCATATTACTTAAGAACTCCCACTTAGATAGACATCCCTCTAATCCTCTAAGTGATCATGTGATCCAAATCAACTAAACCATGTCCGATCATCACGTGAGATGGAGTAGTTTCATTGGTGAACATCACTATGTTGATCATATCTACTATATGATTGACGCTCGACCTTTCGGTCTCCGTGTTCCGAGGCCATATCTGTATATGCTTGGCTCATCAAGTATAACCTGAGTATTCCGCGTGTGCAACTGTTTTGCACCTATTGTATTTGAACGTAGAGCCTATCACACCCGATCATCACGTGGTGTCTCAGCACGAAGAACTTTCGCAACGGTGCATACTCAGGGAGAACATTTCTTGATAATTTAGTGAGAGATCATCTTATAATGCTACCGTCAATCAAAGCAAGATAAGATGCATAAAAGATAAACATCACATGCAATCAATATAAGTGATATGATATGGCCATCATCATCTTGTGCCTGTGATCTCCATCTCCGAAGCACCGTCATGATCACCATCATCACCGGCGCGACACCTTGATCTCCATCGTAGCATCGTTGTCGTCTCGCCAATCTTATGCTTCTACGACTATCGCTACAGCTTAGTGATAAAGTAAAGCATTACATCGTGATTGCATTTCATACAATAAAGCGACAACCATATGGCTCCTGCCAGTTACCGATAACTCGGTTACGAAACATGATCATCTCATACAATAAAATCAGCATCATGTCTTGACCATATCACATCACAACATACCCTGCAAAAACAAGTTAGACGTCCTCTACTTTGTTTGTTGCAAGTTTTACGTGGCTGCTATGGGCTTAAGCAAGAACCAATCTTACCTACGCATCAAGACCACAATGATAGTTTGTCAAGTTGATGCCGTTTTAACCTTCGCAAGGACCGGGCGTAGCCACACTCGGTTCAACTAAAGTTGGAGAAACAGTCACCCGCAAGCCACCTATGTGCAAAGCACGTCGGGAGAACCGGTCTCGCGTAAGCGTATGCGTAATGTCGGTCTGGGCCGCTTCATCCAACAATACCGCCGAACCAAAGTATGACATGCTGGTAGGCAGTATGACTTATATCGCCCACAACTCACTTGTGTTCTACTCGTGCATATAACATCAAACCATAAAACCTAGGCTCGGATGCCACTGTTGGGGAACATAGTAATTTCAAAATTTTCCGACGCACATGCAAGATCATGGTGATGCATAGCAACGATAGGGGAGAGTGTAATCTACGTACCCATGTAGATCGACAGCGGAAGCGTTATGACAACACGGTTGGTGTAGTCGTACGTCTTCACGGCCCGACCGATCAAGCACCGAAACTACGACACCTCCGAGTTTTAGCACACGTTCAGCTTGATAACGATCCCCGGACTCCGATCCAGCAAAGTGTCGGGGAAGAGTTCTGTCAGCACGACGGCGTGGTGACGATCTTGATGTACCACTATCGAAGGGCTTCGCCTAAGCACCGCTACAATATTATCGAGGACTATGGTGGCAGGGGGCGCCGCACACGGCTAAGAATATGATCACGTGGATCAACTTGTGTCTTTCTGGGGTGCCCCTGCCTCCGTATATAAAGGTTCAAGAGAGGAGGAGGCCGGCCGGCCCCTATGGCGCGCCAAGGAGGAGTCCTCCTCCTAGTAGGAGCAGGACTCCTACTAGGAGGGGGAAAGAAGGGGGAAGGAGAAGGAAAGTGGGGCGCCGCCCCCCTCTCCTAGTCCAATTCGGACCAGGGGGGAGGAGGCGCGCGGCCCACCTTTGGCTGCCCCTCTCTCTCTCCACTAAGGCCCATATGGCCCATTACTTCTCCCGGGGGATTCCGGTAACCCTCCGGCTTTCCGGTTTTCTCCGAAATCACCCGGAACACTTCCGGTGTCCGAATATAGCCGTCCAATATATCAATCTTTATGTCTCAACCATTTCGAGACTCCTCGTTATGTCCGTGATCACATCCGGGACTCCGAACAACCTTCGGTACATCAAAACGTATAAACTCATAATATAACTGTCATCGAAACCTTAAGCGTGCGGACCCTACGGGTTCGAGAACAATGTAGACATGACCCAGACATGTCTCCGGTCAATAACCAATAGCGGGACCTGGATGCCCATATTGGCTCTTACATATTCTACGAAGATCTTTATCGGTCAGACTGCATAACAACATACGATGTTCCCTTTGTCATCGGTATGTTACTTGCCCGAGATTCGATCGTCGGTATCCATTACCTAGTTCAATCTCGTTACCGGCAAGTCTCTTTACTCGTTCTGTAATACATCATCTCGCAACTAACTCATTAGTTGCATTGCTTGCAAGGCTTAAGTGATGTGTATTACCGAGAGGGCCCAGAGATACCTCTCCGACGATCGGAGTGACAAATCCTAATCTCGAAATACGTCAACCCAACATGTACCTTTGGAGACACCTGTAGAGTACCTTTATAATCACCCAGTTATGTTGTGATGTTTGGTAGCACACAAAGTGTTCCTCCGGCACACGGGAGTTACATAATCTCATAGTCATAGGAACATGTATAAGTCATGAAGAAAGCAATAGCAACATACTAAACGATCGGATGCTAAGCTAATGGAATGGGTCATGTCAATCAGATCATTCAACTAATGATGTGATCCCGTTAATCAAATGACAACTCTTTGTCAATGGTTAGGAAACCTAACCATCTTTGATTAACGAGCTAGTCAAGTAGAGGCATACTAGTGACACTCTGTTTGTCTATGTATTCACACATGTATTATGTTTCTGGTTAATAAGATTCTAGCATGAATAATAAACATTTATCATGAAATAAGGAAATAAATAATAACTTTATTATTGCCTCTAGGGCATATTTCCTTCACCCTGGTGGCTCTCCGAAGCCCATCTTCTCCTATATGAAGTCTTTCGATGAGAAAAAAATAAGAAGGAACTTTTTGGGACGAGACTCCGCCGCCACGAGGCGGAACCTTGGCGGATCCAATCTAGAGCTCCGGCAGAGCTGTTCTGCCAGGGATACTTCCCTCCGGGAGGGGGAAATCATCATCAGCGCTCCTCTCATCGGGAGAGGGCAATCTCCATCAACATCTTCACCAGCACCATCTCATCTCCAAACCCTAGTTCATCTCTTGTATCCAATTCTTGTCTCAAAGTCCGGGATTGGTGCTAGTAGGTTGCTAGTAGTGTTGATTACTCCTTGTAGTCGATGCTAGTTGGTTTAATTGGTGGAAGATCATATATTTAGATCCTATATGCATATTATTACCCCTCTGATTATGAACATGAATATGCTTTGAAAGTAATTACGTTCGTTCCTGAGGACAAGCAAGAAGTCTTGCTATGAGTAGTCATGTGAATTTGGTATTCGTTTGATATTTTGATAAGATGTATGTTGTCTAGCCTCTAGTGGTGTTATGTGAACGTCGACTACATAACACTTCACCATTATTTGGGCCTAGAGGAAGGCATTGGGAAGTAATAAGTAGATGATGGGTTGCTAGAGTGACAGAAGCTTAAACCCTAGTTTATGCGTTGCGTCGTAAGGGGCTAATTTGGATCCATATGTTTCATGCTATGGTTAGGTTTACCTTAATACTTTTGTTGTAGTTGCGGATGCTTGCAATAGAGGTTAATCATAAGTGGGATGCTTGTTCAAGTAAGAACAGCACCCAAGGACCGGTCCACCCACATATCAAATTATCAAAGTATCCAACGTGAATCATATGAACATGATGAACACTAGCTTGACGATACTCCCATGTGTCCTCGGGAGCGCTTTTCCTATTATAAGAGTTTGTTCCGGCTTGTCCTTTGCTACAATAGGATTGGGCCATCTTACTGCACTTTACTTACTCTTGTTACTTGTTGCTCATTACAATCTATCTTATCACAAAACTATCTGTTACCACTTATTTCAGTAATTGCAGAGAATACCTTGCTGAAAACCGCTTCTCATTTCCTTCTGCTCCTTGTTGGTTTCGACACTCTTACATATCGAAAGGTCTATGATAGATCCCCTATACTTGTGGGTCATCAAGACTCTTTTCTGGCGCTGTTGCCGGGGAGTGTAGCGCCTTTGGTAGGTGGAATTTGGTAAGGAAAAATTTATATAATGTGCTGAAATTTGCTGTCACTTCTTACTATGGAAAGTAATTCTCTCAGGGGCTTGTTTGGGGTATCTTCACCCTGTCCCGTAGAGTAAAGAGTTGCTCCTCAACCTACTAAACCTATTGAAAATGAAACTCCTTTTGAATTTCCTTCGGGTATGATGGAAAAACTGCTAGCTGACCCTTTTACAGGAGATGGAACAAAGCATCCTGGTGAGCACTTAATATATGTGGATGAAGTTTGTGGATTTTTTAAGCTTGCAGGTATACCCGATGATGTTGCTAAGAAGAAGGTCTTCCCTTTATCTTTGAAGGGAGACGCATTGATATGGTATAGGCTATGTGAAGATATGAGATCATGGGACTATAAAAGATTGAAGCTAGAATTTCATCGAAAGTATTACCCTATGCATCTTGTTCATCGTGATCGCAATTATATATATATAATTTCTGGCCTCGCGAAGGAGAAAGCATCGCTCAAGCTTGGGGGAGGCTTAAATCAATGTTATATTCATGCCCCAATCATGATCTCTCAAGAGAAATGATTATTCAGGATTTATATGCTCGGCTTTTTGATAACAATCGCACCATGCTCAATACTTCTTGTGCTGCCTCTTTTATGATGAAGACTACTGAATTCAGATGGAATTTATTGGATAGAATTAAATGCAGCTCTGAGGATTGGGACCTCGACGAAGGTAAGGAGTCAGGTATGACACCTAAGTTTGATTGTGTTAAATCTTTTATGGATACCGATATTTTCCGTTAGTTTAGCACTAAATATGGACTTGACTCTGAGATAGTAGCTTCTTTCTGTGAATCTTTTTCTACTTATGTTGATCTCCCTAAGGAGAAGTGGTTTAAATATCATCCTCCCATAGAAGTAAAAGTAGCTGCACCTATTAAAGTTGAAGAAAAGACTGTCACTTATAATGATCCTATCGTTCCTACTTCTTATGTTGAGAAACCACCTTTCCCTGTTAGAATAAAGGATCATGCTAAAGCTTCAACTGTTGTTCGTAAAAGCAATATTAGAACTTATACACCTCCTGAGCAAGTCAAAGTAGAACCTAATATTGCTATTGTTAAAGATCTCTTGTCTGATAATATTGATGGGCATGTTATTCAGTTCGAAGGAGAAACTGCTAGAATTGCTAAACCTTGTGCTAAAGATAAACATAGACCTGTGGTAGGCATGCCTGTTATTTCTGTTCAAATAGGAGATCATTGTTATCATGGCTTATGTGATATGGGTGCAAGTGCTAGTGTAATACCTATTGACTTATACGAAGAAATTAAGAATGAAATTGCACCTGCTGAGTTAGAAGATATTGATGTTACTATTAAACTTGCTAATAGAGATACTATTGCACCAATTGGAATTGTTAGAGATGTGGAAGTCTTGTGTGGGAAAACTAAATATCCTACTGATTTTCTTGTTCTTGGTTCCCCACAAGATAGCTTGTGTCCCATTATATTTGGTAGACCCTTCTTAAATACTGTCAATGCTACCATAGGTTGCAACAAAAAATGTTGTTACTGTTGGCTTGGATGATATGGTTCATGAGTTTAATTTCTCTAAATTTAGTAAACAACATCATGAGGAAGAATTACCTAGTAAGGATGAAATTATTGGTCTTGCTTCTATTGCCGTACCTCCTAGTGATCCTTTAGAACACTATTTGTTAGACCATGAAACTGATATGTTCATGAATGAAAGAAGAGAAATAGATGAGGTATTCTTTAAACAGGAACCTATTCTACAACATAATTTTCCTGTTGAAATTTTAGGGGATCCTCCTCCACCCAAGGGTGATCCCTTGTTTGAGCTTAAACCTTTGCCTGATAATCTTAAATATGCTTATCTTGATGAAAAGAAGATATATTCTGTTATTATTAGTGCTAACCTTTCAGAGCATGAAGAAGAAAGATTATTGAAAACTCTGAAGAAGCATCGTGCTGCTATTGGATATACTCTTGATGGTCTTAAGGGCATTAGTCCCACTCTATGTCAACATAAAATAAATTTGGAAGCAGATGCCAAACCAGTTTGTGATCCTCAATGACGTCTGAATCCTAAAATGAAAGAAGTGGTAAGAAAAGAAATACTAAAGCTTCTGGAGGCAGGTATAATCTATCCCGTTGCTGATAGTGAGTGGGTAAGTCCTGTCCATTGTGTCCTTAAGAAGGGAGGTATTACTGTTGTTCCTAATGATAAAGATGAATTGATTCCACAAAGAATTATCACAGGTTATAGGATGGTAATTTATTTCCGCAAATTAAATAAAGCTACTAAGAAAGATCATTACCCCCTACCTTTTATTGATCAAATGCTAGAAAGATTATGCAAACATACACACTATTGCTTTCTAGATGGTTATTCTGGTTTCTCTCAAATACCTGTGTCGGCTAGAGATCAATCAAGGACTACTTTTACATGCCCTTCTGGTACTTTTGCTTATAGACATATGCCTTTTGGTTTATGTAATGCACCTGCTACCTTTCAAAGATGCATGATGGCTATATTCTCTCACTTTTGTGAAAAGATTTGTGAGGTTTTCATGGATGACTTTTCCGTCTATGGTTCCTCTTTTGGTGATTGCTTGAGCAATCTTGATCAAGTTTTGCAGAGATGTGAAGAAACTAATCTTGTCTTGAATTGGGAAAAGTGCCACTTTATGGTTAATGAAGGTATTGTCTTGGGGCACAAAGTTTCTGAAAGAGGTATTGAAGTTGATAAAGCCAAGGTTGATGCTATTGAAAAGATGCCATGTCCCAAGGACATCAAAGGTTCCTTGGTCATTCCAGATTTTACAGGAGGTTCATTAAGGACTTCTCAAAAATTTCTCGGCCTCTGACTAATTTATTGCAAAAAGATATACCATTTGTCTTTGATGATGATTGTGTAGAAGCATTTGAAATACTTAAGAAAGCATTAGTCTCTGCTCCTATTGTTCAGCCACCTGATTGGAACCTACCCTTTGAAATTATGTGTGATGCTAGTGATTATGTTGTAGGTGATGTTCTAGGGCAAAGAGTCGATAAGAAATTAAATGTTATTCATTATGCTAGTAAGACTCTAGACAATGCTTAAAGAAATTATGCTACTACTGAAAACGAGCTTTTAGCAGTTGTATTTGCTTGTGATAAGTTCAGATCTTATATTGTTGATTCTAAAGTAACTATTCAAACCGATCATGCTACTATTAAATACCTTATGGAAAAGAAAGATGCTAAACCTAGACTTATGAGATGGGTTCTCTTGCTACAAGAATTTGATTTGCATATTGTTGATAGAAAGGGAGCTGAGAACCCCGTTGCAGACAACTTGTCTAGGTTAGAAAATATTCTTGATGACCCACTACCTATTAATGATAGCTTTCCTGATGAACAATTAAATGTTATAAATACTTCTCGTAGTACTCCATGGTATGCTGATTATGCTAATTATATTGTTGCTAAGTTTATACCACCTAGCTTCACATACCAGCAAAAGAAAAAGTTTTTCTATGATTTAAGACATTACTTTTGGGATGACCCACATTTTTATAAAGAAGGAGTAGATGGTGTTATTAGACGTTGTGTACCTGAGCATGAACAGGAACAGATCCTATGCAAGTGTCATTCCGAGTCTTATGGAGGACACCACGCTGGAGATAGAACTGCACATAAGGTATTGCAATCTGGTTTCTATTGGCCTACTCTCTTCAAGGATGCCCGTAAGTTTGTATTGTCTTGTGATGAATGTCAAAGAATTGGTAATATTAGTAGACGTCAAGAAATGCCTATGAATTATTCTCTTGTTATTGAACCGTTTGATGTTTGGGGCTTTGATTATATGGGACCTTTTCCTGCCTCTAATGGATACACACGTATTCTAGTTGTTGTTGATTACGTTACTAAGTGGGTAGAAGCTATTCCAACTAGTAGTGCTGATCATAACACTTCTATTAACATGCTTAAGGAAGTTATTTTCCCGAGGTTTGGAGTCCCTAGATATTTAATGACTGATGGTGGTTCACACTTTATTCATGGTGCTTTCCATAAAATGCTTGCTAAATATGATGTTAATCATAGAATTGCATCTCCTTATCACCCTCAGTCTAGTGGTCATGTAGAGTTGAGCAATAGAGAGCTCAAATTAATTTTGCAAAAGACTGTTAATAGGTCCAGAAAGAATTGGTCTAAGAAACTTGATGATGCATTATGGGCTTATAGAACTGCATACAAAAATCCTATGGGTATGTCTCCGTATAAAATGGTTTATGGAAAAGCATGTCACTTACCTCTCGAACTAGAACATAAGGCATATTGGGCTATTAAAGAGCTCAACTATGATTTTAAACTTGCCGGTGAGAAGAGGTTATTTGGTATTAGCTCACTTGATGAATGGAGAACCCAAGCTTATGAAAATGCCAAGTTGTTTAAAGAAAAAGTTAAAAGATGGCATGACAAAAGGATACAAAAGCGCGACTTTAATGTAGGTGATTATGTATTGCTATACAACTCTCGTTTAAGATTTTTTGCAGGAAAACTTCTCTCTAAATGGGAAGGCCCCTATGTTATCGAAGAGGTCTATCGTTCCGGTGCCATAAAGATCAACAACTTCGAGGGCACAAATCTGAAAGTGGTAAACGGTCAAAGAATCAAACATTATATCTCAGGTAATCCCATAAATGTTCAAACCAATATTATTGAAACCGTAACCCCGGAGGAATACATAAGAGACACTTTCCGGAATGTTTCAGACTCCGAAAAGGAATAGGTATGTGGTACGGTAAGTAAAATGACTCCAAAACAATTTTTAAGGCAATATTTCTCCGTTTTGGAATATTTAGAAAAATAGAAAAATAAGTAGCAGTCCGGGAAGGACACGAGGGTGGTGGGCGCGCCCCCTACCTCGTGAGCACCTCGTGTGCCTTCCGGACTCCGTTTTCTTGCACGATACGTATTTTGGTCGGTAAAAATTCATTATATATTCTCCCGAAGGTTTTGACTCTCGTAACACGCAAACCTCCTCTGTTCTTGTTTCGAGCTGTCTTTCTGACAGATCTAGATTATCATGACATCCCCAAGTGCTTCCAAGGACAAGTTCTTCGAGAAGGTCATCAACCCTTACCTCACGGAGGTGCTGCGACACCCTCAAAACCATTGAGATGCGTGATGGGTTGTTGCACATCCGCGATGTTGAGGGACCAAAGGGAATCGGAAGCGTGGAGACGAGGCTCGAAGCAATGGAGCAACAAATTTTCAAGTGCCAGGGGATGGTGGAGTGTGGAATCAACGCTAGTCACACGATGCTCGCGGAGTTCACCAACAACTACAAGCCGGATGCCAAGAACACCGAGGAGGTCATCTTCAAGCTATATGAGAATATCAAGCACCTCCAAGCCCAAATCTATGACCTGCAAAACCAAAACTGTGAGTATGAATATAGATTCAAAAGAATGAGTTTGGCTGCAGATTCGAGGATTCCGAAGACTCGATCATCCTTCTATGATGGTGAACCTATGCCTTGGAAGATGGATGACAAGCCCACATCATCAACAACTCCTCCACCTTCTTCACCAACCAAGGAGATATAATCACATGGGTATGGGCACTCCCCTTGGCAACTCCCAAGCTTGGGGGAGGTGCCCCGGTATCGTATCACAATCACAACTCCTGTCTTTACCATTTTTCTTAGTTCGATCCTATTAGTAGTATCTTGATCTAGTAGAATAAAGTTTATGGCATGATCTAGTTTTGAGTTTTGCTTTATGATCTCTTTATGTAATCGAGTCAGTGAGCTATATATATAATAAAGATTAGTGTTGAGTCAAGGGCTTGATTATTTTGCCATGATCTTGGGTGAATAAAGGAAAAGAGAAAAAGAATAAAAAGAAACAAAGAGTTCATATTGATCTTATTGAGAGTAATGACTTCACATAGAAAGAGTATGATGATTAAAAGTTGTCGGGAGTTGGCAGACATAGCTTTGGTCATTGTTGCAATTAATAGGAAGTAATAAGGAAAGAGAGGTTTTCACATATAGATATATTATCATTGACATCTTTTATGATTGGGAGCACTCATTAAAATATGACATGTTAAAGAGTTGATGTTGGACAAGGAATACAACGTAATGAGTTATGTCTTTCTTATATCTGAGATAAAGTATGTTGTCATGGATCCTCTAACTTGTTGAGCTTGCCTTTCCCCCTCATGCTAGCCAAAATCTAAGCAATAAGTAGAAATACTACTTGTGCTTCCAAAATCCCTAAACCAGTTTTGCCATGAGAGTCGACCATATCCACCTATGGATTGAGTAAGATCCTTCAAGTAAGTTGTCATCGGTGCAACGCAATAAAAATTGCTCTAAATATGTCTGATTGATTGCTGTGGGAGAAATAAGCTTTATACGATCTTGTGATGTGGAAGTAGTAAAAGCGATGGACTGCATAATAAAGGTTCATATCACAACGAGCAATATAAAGTGACGTTCTTTCGCATTGAGATTTTATATATCCAACCATAAAAGCGCATGGCAACCTCTACTTCCCTCTGCGAAGGGCCTATCCTTTATTATTATCTTCTACCTTATGCAAGAGTCATGGTGATCTTCACCTTTTCTTTTTCATTTTGTCCTTTGGCAAGCTCAGCATGTTGGAAAGAACATGATATATCACTAGTGCAGAACCAGGCAATAGCACCGGTTCGTAAGGCCCTTTAGTGCCGGTTTAGGAACCGGCACTAAAGTGTGGGCACTAAAGTCCCCCCCCCCTTTAGTACCGGTTCAGCACGAACCGGTGCTAAAGGGAAACCACGTGGCACGAGCCAGCTCCGGGGGCCAGGAGCCCTTTAGTACCGGTTGGTAACACCAACCGGTACTAAATGGTTGTGGGTTTTTGTTTTATTTTGTATTTTTCAATTAAATTTGTGTTATCAATTTAATTTAGGATTGTTTTACGTTATAATGAGTTGTAGTCGTCATCATCATCATCATCATCCTCATCGCATATTAATAAATAAATAAACTCTAGCTAGCTAAAAATCATCATAGTCGTCTAATTACCACTATTTAATCATCATAGTCATTACCGCTAGCTATCTAATCATCATCAACGCTGGCTAGCTTAAAGAGGAAACATTCACTTTGTAACTGAAGCAAAGATATCATCAAGTTCAACATAATCATCACCAACATCGAAGTTCAGGACACGGACATGAGACAAAAGTACTAATTAAGAGCATGAACTAGTAGCTACTGATCCTGCTGCTCCCTCTCAGGTAGAATAGCATAGAACATGTATAGCTCTCCTGATTCATCATACTGGAGCATGCAGATGAATATGTCTCCTAATCTTGGGTTGCGCTTCTCCGTGCTGCCCCCTAGTACTTCTCTGTGATCGTTAACAATTTTGCTCCTGAATGCACTCATGTGCAATGTACGAAATCTTGGTCATAAGCTAACCATTGACATGCGACCTTTTGTCTCGATCCACTGAGGCACAACTGTCATCGGAAGTCCCTGTTGAAGAACATCGTATAGTAATTAATATACTAAGCAATGAAAGTTTAGCTTCAAAAATAATGTATGCAAAAGATGCACTAACTAAGGACAAATATTTAAAATCTTACCATCTTTCGATTATAGATGTGACCGTAGTTCAATACGATCACCATTGGTCGCACGTTTTGAGTACTAACATTTCTAAGTTCAGGAAAAAAATTTGTCTTGACAGTATTAAGTTCCTCAATCCATGAAACATAATGACTTATCTCCTCGCAGTTTAGTTGAGCCCCGGGGCAGTAGTAGGTCCTGTCTACCAAGCGCCGGACATGTTTGCTTGAACCGAAATAAGCTGACAATACAAATTAGTTGTCAACTATTTTTGAATAAACTGTATCAAAGACATAAACATATGCATGCATGGTTGAGAAAAACTCACCAAATGGTAGAACTGGAGGCGTTTGCACATCGACCCAGATGTCTATATTACCTTCAATATCATCTTCCGGACGAATATCAAAGGTGATAACCATATCAGGCTCAAATGCATAAGCCTTGCATAGTGCTTGCCAAGTTTTGCATTCAAAATGGATGTATGTGTCTCCATTATATAATTTGACGTTGAAAGTATACCCATGCTCCGTCTTCCAGTAAACTCTCTTTACCTTCATATCATCTATAGCACTAAAACCTATCTTATCCAAGACAAAAATTCTTGCATGGCAGGGGATGCGCTAGTAGAATAGTGAAAATTTAAAACTATAAGTTGAAGCAAATGAAGCATAAGTTTTGCATTCAAATAATAATTGACAAAGTGACTTACTGTATCAACTTCGAATGTCTCATCCAGCATGATGCTGAAGCGCCTACCATCAACAAGGAAATTTTTGTCGCACAGGCCGCGCTGGTCTTCACAGTGTTCGCACATAATGAAATCTTTTTCGTCGTCAGATAACATTTCCTATGTTCATATAGGTGAAACATTAAACACCTATATCTAGCCAAATATATATTCATCTAACATTTGACATTAATATATCTAACTATATATTCAATTGATATTACTATATATTTAACTTTTCTATCTAATTCATCTAACATTCGACATTAATCTAACATTTATATAAACTCAAAATATATAAAAAATTAAATAAACAGAAAAACTCATTAACAAATAATATTTTAATTAGATCATCAAATCTCAGATACCTAAATTTTCTTACTAAAAATAAACTAGTTATATTAATTATTGAACTAGTTCAAATCTCATATACCTAAATTTTCTTACTAAAAATAAACTAGTTATATTAATTATTCAACTAGTTCTACTCTCTAGTTCGACAATTTTTCTATCTAGCTAGTTAATTCATCTAACATTCGACATTAATCTAACATTTGATCATCTAATTAACATTTCTAAAAAACAGAAAATAAGTAAAAAAAAAATGTGTGTGTGTGTATACGTATATGTGTGTACGTATGTGTGTATGTGTGTGTATGCGTGTGTGGTATATGTGTGTGTGTGTGTGCGGCCCCGTACGCCGCCGCCCCGTACGTACGAGCGGGGGCGCCGGCGTACGGGGCGGGGGCGGCGGCGTATGGGGCAGGGGCGCCGGCGTTCGGGGCGGCGGCTGGGACGGACGGCGGCGCGCGGCGTTCGGGGCGGACGGCGGTGCGGCGGCCGGGTACGCGCGAGGAGAGAGCGAGATACGTACGGACGGCGGCGCGGGACGACGACGGACGGCGGCGCACGGCGTTCGGGGCGGCGGCGGGGACGACGACGACGGGCGACGGGCGGCGACCACGGGAGCGGCGCGCGAGAGGTTGACGAAAAAAGTGGGGAGATGTAACTGACATTTCGTAAGTGTTGGTGGCTCCAACCGGTACTAAAGGTTGCTCTTTAGTACCGGTCTTTAGTACCGGTTGGAGCCACCAACCGGTACTAAAGGCCTCGCGCTGCCACCCCAAAGTTTAGTCCCACCTCGCCGGGTGAAGGGCAGCCGTACTGGTTTATAAACCCAGCCGCGGCTACCTCTTCGAACTCCTCTATATAGCAGGCTTCTGGGCCTAATTAATTAGGGCGCGCTGTCCTGTGAGCTTGCTGACCCTTCTGGGCCTGCATTTGCACACCTTAGGACTGGCAGGCCCACTGGGCAGCGCGCCAACAAATTTTTTATATAGTTTTTTTCTTTTCTGCATTATTTATTTTTCTTCTATTTATTTTTGAGTAGTTTTTTATATAGTTTTTTCTGCATTATTTATTTTCTTCTATTTATTTTTGAGTAATTTTTTTGTATAGTTTTTTTATTTTCTGCATTATTTCTTTTCTTCTATTTATTTTCCTCTGGAAATTGAATGCGGCATACTGAACAATTAGGTAAATGACCGAAAAACAACAAATGATGTCAGAACATGTTGGAAATTGATGACGTCGCTTTGAATGCTGCATACTGAACACAAAAGAAGTCCAGAGGTCAAATAAGTTTAAAAAACATTGAAGTTGGCCGTGTAACAAATGAGTTCATGTCCGAAACCCTGATACTCCGAAAGAGTTTGTCCAGTTTGTACAAGAAGTGCGTCCAGTTTTTGCCGTGACCCTCTCTACTCTTTCGCGCATGCTATGCGGGTGATATGATGATACCACGCCATTCAACATTTTCAGGATTCATATTGTAGTGATTTTGAATTTCACAGTCATTTAGCTCTCTAAACAATTAGGTAAATGGCCGAAAAACAACAAATGATGTCAGAACATGTTGGAAATTGATAACGTCGCTTTGAATGCTGCATACTAAACACAAAAGAAGTACGGAGTTCAAATAAGTTTAAAAAATATTGAAATGGCTGTGTAATAGATGAGTTCTCGTCCGAAACCCTGATACTCCGAAAGAGTATGTCCAGTTTGTACACGAAGTGCGTCCAGTTTTTGCCGTGACCCTCTCTACTCTTTCGCGCATGCTATGCGGGTGATATGATGATACCATGCCAAGTTTCAACATTTTCAGGATTCATTTTGTAGTGATTTTGAATTTCACCGTCATTTAGCTCTCTAAAACAATTTGGTAAATGGCCGAAAAACAACAAATGATGTCAGAACATGTTGGAAATTGATAACGTCGCTTTGAATGCTGCATACTAAACACAAAAGAAGTCCGAAGTTCAAATAAGTTTAAAAAATATTGAAGTGGACGTGTAACAAATGAGTTCTCGTCCGAAACCCTGATACTCCGAAAGAGTATGTCCAGTTTGTACACGAAGTGCGTCCAGTTTTTGCCGTGACCCTCTCTACTCTTTCGCGCATGCTATGCGGGTGATATGATGATACCATGCCAAGTTTCAACATTTTCAGGATTCATTTTGTAGTGATTTTGAATTTCACGGTCATTTAGCTCTCTAAAACAATTAGGTAAATGACCGAAAAACAACAAATGATGTCAGAACATGTTGGAAATTGATGACGTCGCTTTGAATGCTGCATACTGAACACAAAAGAAGTCCGGAGTTCAAATAAGTTATTAAATATAAAAAAGAGGTGCAATGCTGGTTAATTTGCATCAAGCCATTCGGAATAGTGTAGACTGCACTGCACATAGCTCAGTGCAATCTATGCTATTCCGCAAGGCTTGAAGCTAATCGACATGTAGGTGAGCATTGCAACTCTTCATCATTGTCTGTGCACTCACGGCTTATAAACCGCTCATACTGCCTCTCTCTTGGCGAGGTGGGACTAAAAATCAGCTTACAAAGAAACTCTAGTACCGGTTCATGGCATGAACCGGTACTAAAGGTCTTCGTGGGGGCCCCAGACTGACCATAGCCTGACACAGCCTCATTAGTACCGGTTCGTGGCATGAACCGGTACTAAAGGTTACCCACGAACCGATACTAATGATGCCCGACCGCCTAGCCGTTGGAACCGGCACTAATGGTCACATTAGTGCCGGCTCAAATTCAAACCGGCACTAATGTGCTTCACATTTGACCGTTTTTCTACTAGTGTATATATATATATATATATATATATATATATATATATATATCTAATTGGATGTAGGGGAGCATGAACCATTATTGTTGACATTACCCTTGAGGTAAAAGGTTGTGGGGCAAAACTATAAGCCCCTATCTTTCTCTATGTCCGATTAAAACTCCGTAACCACAAGTATTGCGTGAGTGTTAGCAATTATGGAGGACTAAATGATAGTTGAGTATGTGGACTTGCTTTTTAGCTCTGACATACACTACTAGGAAAATGGCTATAGATGGAATTGACACTAATGGCGCACCAGACATGTGGTGCGCCATTACTATATACTAAGGGCGCACCATGTGTTGGTACGCCATTAGTGTCCAAATAAGAATGGCGCACCACATCCATAGTGCGCCATTAGTAAAAAAAAAAATTTAATTTTTTTAAAAACTACTAATGGCGGTAATGGCGCACCACATCCACGGTGCGCCATTAGTAAAAAAAATTTGAATTTTTTTAATTTTTTTTCAAAACTACTAACTAGTAATGGCGCACCATGCCACGGTGCGCCATTAGTACCTTGGCCACCACTTCCACCGAATGCACCCCCCCCCCGCCCCGTGGATCGTCTTTTCAGTTTAAAAAAAAGAAAATGATGAAAATGTCAAAAAAAAGAAAATGATGAAAATGTCAAAAAAATAAAAGAAAATAAGTTTCCCATGTGATATGTGGTCTAGTTGTTGGGAAAATTTGCAAATATGAATTTCGACTTCATTTGCAAAATCTCTTGAGAATTTGTAAAAATGGGCATAACTTTTGCATACTAACTCGGATGGAAAAGTTTTTTTATATGAAAAATCATCTACTCGCAAAGTTACATCCAAATTTAACGGGGACAACCCCGTTAAACATTTTCAAAATCCTCAAAAACCTAACAGAAAAAAAGATACGGGGCTTTTAAGATCTGGAGGTAAAAAAATTTAAAAAAAAATTCAAATTTACTAATGGCGCACCAGCCCATGGTGCACCATTAGTATCTTCCCGCCTTCAAAATTCAAAATAAGTCAACAAAATAAAAAAAAAGTTACTAATGGCGCACCTGCCCACAGTGCGCCATTAGTATCTTCCCGCCTTCAAAATTCAAAATAAGTCAAAAAAATAAAAAAAGAGTTACTAATGGCGCACCTGCCCACGGTGCGCCATTAGTATCTTCCCGTCTTCAAAATTCAAAAACAAATTAAAAAAAATAGTAATGGCGCACCTGGCCACGGTGCGCCATTACTATGTCGTATACATGGCTGGGCGCACCTCCTCCACTCCACCTCTCCTCCATTCCATCTCCTCCTCTGCTCTCCTCCACTCCATCTCCTCTCCTCCACTCCATCTCCTCCTCTCCTCCACTCCATCTCCTCCTCTCCGGCGACCTCCTTCTCCTCTCCGACGACCTCCTCCTCCTCCTCTCCGGTGACCTCCTCCTCCTCCTCTCCGGCGACCTCCTCCTCTCCGGCGACCTCCTCCTCTCCGGGAACCTCCTCCTCCCTCCTCTCCTCTCCTCCCCTCACGGTTTCTCCTCCCTCCTCTCCGGTGAGCTCCTCCTCCCTCCTCTCCTCCCATTCCCTCATGGTTTCTCCTTCCTCCTCTCCGATGCTTCGGTGAACTCCTCTCGGCGACCTCCTCCTCCTCTCCGGCGATGTAGGCGAGCGCCTCTCCGGTGACCTCCTCCTCCTCCTCTCCGGCAAAAGAACACGGCAAAAGAACGTACAAGGTCCAAAAACAGGAACAAAATTTGAAATAATATCGTGCCAAAAAACGAGCAAAAAAACTAGCAAAAAATGGGCAAAAAAATCACGATCCAGATCCAAATTCAAAATTCAAAAATACTAATGGCGCACGGTGGGGTTAGACGGTGCGCCACTACTATTTTCCCGCCTTCAAAATTCAAAAATACTAATGGCGCACCGTGGCCTATACTAATGGCGCACGTGTGGCCTATACTAATGGCGCACCGTGGCCTATACTAATGGCGCACCAGTGGTGCGCCTTTAGTATACCAGATACAAATGGCGCACCAGTGGTGCGCCATTAGTAAAAATTACTAATGGCGTGCTAGTAATGGCGCACCAGTGATGCGCCATTAGTAGGCAAAACTGGTGCGCCATTAGTAGGCCTTTTCCTAGTAGTGATAGACTCTTTCTGATGTTATGATAAATTGCAATTGCTTCAATGACTGAGACTATAGGTTGTCGGAGCCCAATAAGGTTTATGATTTATACTTTTGCATTGTGAATAGATCATCACTTGAACATATGTAATCATATGGCAAAATCTATATATGTTGCTGTTATGAGAATAATCATGATGCCTTCATATCCGTATTTTATTTTTATCGACGCCTCTACCTCTAAACATGAGGACATATTTATTGTTATCGACTTTTCGCTTGAGGACAAGCGAGGTCTATGCTTGGGGGAGTTGATACGTCCATTTTGCATCATGCTTTTATATCTATATTTATCGCATTATGGACTGTTATTTCACTTTATGTCACAATACTTATGGCTATTCTCTCTTATTTTACAAGCTTTACATAAGGAGGGAGAATGCCGGAAGCTGGAATTCTGGGCTGGAAAAGGAGCAAATATTAGAGACCTATTCTGCTCAACTCCAAAAGTCCTGAAACTCCACGGAACATCTTAAAATAAATAAAGAAAAATCCTTGCCAAAGATGAAGGCCAGGGGGCCCACACCCTGCTCACGAGGGTGGGGGGCGCCCCCCTAGGGCGCGCCCCCTACCTCGTGGGCCCCCTGGTGGCTCTCCGACGCCCATCTTCTCCTATATGAAGTCTTTCGATGAGAAAAAAATAAGAAGGAACTTTTCGGGACGAGACTCCGCCGCCACGAGGTGGAACCTTGGCGGATCCAATCTAGAGCTCCGGCAGAGCTGTTTTGCCGGGGATACTTCCCTCCGGGAGGGGGAAATCATCACCATCGTCATCACCAACGCTCCTCTCATCGAGAGAGGGCAATCTCCATCAACATCTTCACCAGCACCATCTCATCTCCAAACCCTAGTTCATCTCTTGTATCCAATTCTTGTCTCAATGTCCGGGATTGGTGCTAGTAGGTTGCTAGTAGTGTTGATTACTCCTTGTAGTCGATGCTAGTTGGTTTAATTGGTGGAAGATCGTATGTTCAGATCCTATATGCATATTATTACCCCTCTGATTATGAACATGAATATGCTTTGTGAGTAATTACGTTCGTTCCTGAGGACAAGCTAGAAGTCTTGCTATGAGTAGTCATGTGAATTCGGTATTCGTTTGATATTTTGATAAGATGTATGTTGTCTAGCCTCTAGTGGTGTTATGTGAACATCGACTACATAACACTTCACCGTTATTTGGGCCTAGAGGAAGGCATTGGGAAGTAATAAGTAGATGATGGGTTGCTAGAGTGACAGAAGATTAAACCCTAGTTTATGTGTTGCTTCATAAGGTGCTGATTTGGATCCATATGTTTCATGCTATGGTTAGGTTTACCTTAATACTTTTGTTGTAGTTGCGGATGCTTGCAATTGAGGGTAATCATAAGTGGGATGCTTGTTCAAGTAAGAACAACACCCAAGCACCGGTCCACCCACATATCAAATTATCAAAGTATCGAACGCGAATCATATGAACGGGATGAAAACTAGCTTGACGATATTCCCATGTGTCCTCGGGAGCGCTTTTCCTATTATAACAGTTTGTTCCGGCTTGTCCTTTGCTACAAAAGGATTGGGCCATCTTGCTGCACTTTACTTACTTTTGTTACTTGTTGCTCGTTACAATCTACGTTATCACAAAAGTATCGGTTACCACTTATTTCAGTACATGCAGAGAATACCTTGCTGAAAACCGCTTCTCATTTCCTTTTGCTCCTCGTTGGGTTCGACACTGTTACTTATCGAAAGGACTACGATAGATCCCCTATACTTGTGGGTCATCACCCGCTGCCACAGGAGGGTAGGACAAACGATGTCATGCAAGTTCTTTTCCATAAGCACGCATGACTATATTCGGAATACGTGCCTACATTACATTGATGAACTGGACACTACTAGGGAAAAGCCTATACACAGAATTTTACTAGTAGCGCTGTACAAAATCAAGCGCTGCTGCTACTTAGTAGCAGCGCGCGTAAATAAACCGCGCTACTGCTATGACTTTAGCAGTAGCGCGTACTAGCGAAAAGCGTTGCTGCTACGTTTGAACTGGGCGCACATGGCTAGCCCAACCTAGCAGTAGCGCGTATAATGGCCCAGCGCTACTGCTAATCTCCTTAGCTGCAGCGTGTATTCCAGAATGCGCTGTAGCGAACGTAGCAGTAGCGCCCTTTTTAGAACGCGCTACTGGTACTTCTGACTTAACCACGCGGTTCGTCCTTCCCCACGGCCACTTCATCCCCCAAATCAACTCCACTCTCGCCGACGCCGCCCCTTGGCCGCCGCGCGCTCTCCCCACGCCGCCCCGACCCCAGATTCAACGCCGGCCCCGCCCCGACCTCAACGCCGCCCGGGACGCCGCCCCCGACCTCAACGCCGCCCCGGACACCGCCCCCGCCCCCCTGACCTCAACGCCGCCCCGGAGCCCCGACCACGACCTCGATGCCGCCTGCCCCTCCCTCATTGCAGGCACCCGAGGTGAGCACGCCTTCTCCTCCCTCTCCCTACCTCTGCCTAGGGTTTCTACCTCCATCAAATTAGTTAGGGTGGAAACGAATCGGATGCGGATGCGGCTCAAATGAGTTAGGGTTCATGTAAGGGTGGAAACGAATCAAATTTCTAAGATGAATCATAAAACAAGTAAAATTCGACCACTTATTTCACTTTATAGTTGGATAATTGGAATATCCGCTACCACTTTCCACCCCTATAGGTTCATCAAATTAGATGGTAATTAGGGCAGTAGTTCTTAGGTACTAATTAGTTAGTAAGAACTAGGTGCTAATTAGGTACTAGAATATTTTTATTTATAGTAAGTTTATTTTTAGTAAGTTTATTTTTAGTAAGAACTAGTTGAATTAATAGAACTAGTTAGTAAGAACTTGTTGCTATTTTTTTAGTTAAAGCAATTTTCCCACATCGACGTGGACGATGCCTATCCCGCATCCTCGTCGTTGAGTCGGCGGAGGACGACACTTGCTTGACCAGATGGGCCATGTCCGGGACTGGGCTCCGCCGGGGTGGTACTGGGAGGCGCTACCTACCGGGGGGCGCAGGTTGGTGAGGAGCCAGCCTGTCGTTGACCCGAACCTTCTTTGGTGGCGGTCGCGTGGGGTAGTGATGGTCCAGAGGCTCGAGGACTTCGCGGAGGTGGTGCGTCACCGTGTCAGTGAGGAGGACGCGCACGTCTGTCGCTACTTGTTTGTGTTGGAGCACAAGTTCTCCAATACCCGGCAGGTTCTCCAGGGATCTCACTGGAGCTATGATCCCGTGATGGTTCCTTCTCTGTGGGTGTCCACCGCCCGCGCCGATACCCGTCGTGTGCTAGGGTTTTAGTTGTACTAGTGATGTTATATGTATGACACTATTCGGTATGTATTAGTGATAATATTCGACGATGTACGGACGCATGAGATGATTTACTTTTGCTTATTGAATGCATGCTAATTTGAGTCTTATAAGATATTTTGAAATGTATATCTTGTGTTGCTCAATATCCAAGTGGCCGGTCATGTTTGCAGGTTACACCTCCGAGTGGCCTATGTTTTGCCGGAGTGTTGATTCATTTCCGTTCCGGCAAATTTCAGGCGCTCGATATATCCTATTTTAGCAAAGGTCATGCCGGATTTTTCCGTGAATTTTGGCATGAATTTTGCCAGAATATGTAGGAAATATCGAGTGCCCCGGATTTGTGTGTTAAGTATCCTGGTAGTTGTCTTTTATCGATTTTCAATTAATGTTTTAACTATGAACATAGGAAATGTCTGACGACAAAAAGGATATCGGTATTTGCAAATACTGCGAAGACGAGCGCGGCCTGTGCGACGGAATCTTCCTAGATGATGATAGGCGCTTCAGCATCAAGCTGGACGAGAACTTCGAAGTGGATACAGTAAGTCACAATGACAAGTCTTTTTTTGTAATTAAGCATGACATCTGCTTCATTTGCTTCAACTTATATTTTTTTACTATTATACTAGCGTATCCCCTGCCATGCAAGAGTGTTTGTATTGGATAGGATAGGTTTTAGTCATACTATGGAGGTAAAGAAAGTTTATTTGAAGACCGGGCATGGTTATATTTTCCATGCAAAATTATACAATTCAGACGACTACACCTATTTTGGATGCAAAACATGGCGAGCACTATGCAAGACTTATGCATTTCAGCCTGATATGGTTATCACCTTTGATATTCGTCCGAAAGATGATATTGAAGGTAATACCGACATCTGGGTCGATGTGCAGACGCCTCCAGTTACACCAAAATGTAAGTTTCTCAACCATATTTATGCCTTTGATATTGTTTATTCAAAAATAGTTGACAACTAATTTCTGTTGTCAGCTTATTTCGGTGCAAGCAAACATGTCCAGCGCTTGGTAGATAGGACCTACTACTGTCCCGGGGCTGAACTAAACTGCGAGGAGCTAAGTCACTATGTTTCATGGCTTGAGGATCTTGATACCGTCAAGACAAATTTTCTTCCTAGACTTAGAAATCTTAGTGCTGAAAACGTGCGACCAATAGTGTTCGTCATGAACTACGGTCACATCTATTTAGGAAGGATGGTAAGATTTTTACTATTTGTCCTCAGGCATCTTTTCCATACATTATTTGTGAAGCTAAACTTCATTGCTAAGTATGTGACCATACGATGTTCTTCAACAGGGACTCCCGATGAATGTTGTGCCTTATGGGATCGAGACTAAAGGTACCATGAGTATTATTAGCTTACGGCCAAGATATCCTACATGTTACTTTAGTGCATTCAAGATCAGTGATGAATGCTTAATAGTGCAAGACTGGACCAGATATGTGATGGGGGAGCGCAGACAAGTACTAGGGGGCAGCAAACAGATGTGCTACCCAAAATTAGGAGACAGGTTCATCTGCATGCTCCAACTTGATCAAGGAGGAGAGCTACACATGTTTTATGTTGTTTTACCTAAGAGAGAGCAGCAGGAGTGATTAGCTAGAAATGAGTTTGAGGATGAGGACGTGCTACACTATTACTATGATGATAAAATAGCTAGTGTTGGTGGTAATGACTGATGATTATTATTAGCTAGTGTTAGTGGTGATTAAATAAATATTGTTGGTGCTAATGATTATGATGATGATTAAATAGCTTGTGCTGGCGGATTAGATTCAAGTGGAGGCAACATGTGGTGCACATAGAAAGTACTACTAGTCCAAACTAGATCAAGTTTGGATTAGTAGTATACTTTTGAGATGCACCACATATTGCCTCCACTTGAACCTAATCCACCTTCATTTGAAACACTGTT
Organism: Triticum monococcum; assembly: GCA_034509565.1. Taxonomy (NCBI): domain Eukaryota; kingdom Viridiplantae; phylum Streptophyta; class Magnoliopsida; order Poales; family Poaceae; genus Triticum; species Triticum monococcum. Next base: position 748,718,532 of record CM067843.1, on the reverse strand, counting down.
ATGGACATAATGATGTAAACCTCATAACTGGTATTGTACCAATATTTGTACGATGGCGCATAAATACACTAAAAATAAAAAAATAAAAAAACAATACTAATAGCGATGGAAAGAAAAAACGCTGCCAGTAGTTACATTAGCAAGAGCGTGGGAGTGAACAAGCGCTGCAGCTATTTGTCCTAGCAGTAGCGCGTGCGGCACGCGTTACTGCTAAGCAATAGCTGTAGCGCCTTATTAGTAGCGCGCCTACCCGCGCTACTGAAGGAAATATGCCCTAGAGAAAATAATAAAGTTATTATTTATTTCCTTATATCATGATAAATGTTTATTATTCATGCTAGAATTGTCTTAACCGGAAACACAATACATGTGTGAATACATAGACAAACAGAATATCACTAGTATGCCTCTACTTGACTAGCTCGTTAATCGAAGATGGTTATGTTTCCTAGCCATAGACATGAGTTGTCATTTGATTAACAGGATCACATCATTAGGAGAATGATGTGATTGACATGACCCATTCCGTTAGCTTAGCACACGATCGTTTAGTATGTTGCTATTGCTTTCTTCATGACTTATACATGTTCCTATGACTATGAGATTATGCAACTCCCGTTTAGCAGAGGAACACTTTGTGTGCTACCAAACGTCACAATGTAACTGGGTGATTATAAAGGTGCTCTACAGGTGTCTCCGAAGGTACTTGTTGGGTTGACGTATTTCGAGATTATGATTTGTCACTCCGATCGTCGGAGAGGTATCTCTGGGCCCTCTCGGTAATGCACATCACTTAAGCCTTGCAAGCATTGCAACTAATGAGTTAGTTCCGAGATGATGTATTACAGAACGAGTAAAGAGACTTGCCGGTAACGATATTGAACTAGGTATGGAATACCGACGATCGAATCTCGGGCAAGTAACATACCGATGACAAAGGGAACAACGTATGTTGTTATGCGGTCTGACCGATAAAAGATCTTCGTAGAGTATGTAGGAACCAATATGAGCATCCAGGTTCCGCTATTGGTTATTTACCGGAGACGTGTCTCGGTCATGTCTACATTGTTCTCGAACCCGTAGGGTCCGCACGCTTAAGGTTACGATGACAGTTATATTATGAGTTTATGCATTTTGATGTACCGAAGTTTGTTCGGAGTCCCGGATGTGATCACGGACATGACGAGGAGTCTCGAAATGGTCGAGACATAAAGATTGATATATTGGGAGCCTATATTTGGATATCGGAAGTGTTCCGGGCGAAATCGGGATTTTACCGGAAAACCGGGAGGTTACCGGAACCCCCCGGGAGGTACATGGGCCTTAATGGGCCTTAGTGGAAGAAGAGGAGAGGCGGCCAGGGCTGGGTCGCGCGCCCCTCCCCCCTAGTCCGAATAGGACAAGGAGAGAGGGGGCCGGCGCCCTCCTCCTTCTCTCTCTCTCTCTCTGTTCCCACCTCACGAATCCTATTCCAACTAGGATTGGGGGAGAAGTCCTACTCCCGGAGGGAGTAGGACTCCTCCTGGCGCGCCCTATGATGGCCGGCCGGCCTCCCCCTGTTGAACCTTTATATACGGAGGCAGGGGCACCCCTAGAGACATAAGTTGATCCACGTGATCATATTCTTAACCGTGTGCGGTGCCCCCTTCCACCATAATCCTCGATAATATTGTAGCAGTGCTTAGGCGAAGCCCTGGGACGGTAGTACATCAAGATCGTCACCATGCCCCCGCGCTGACGGAACTCTTCCCCGACACTTTGCTGGATCGGAGTCCGGGGTTCGTCATCGAGCTGAACGTGTGCTAGAACTCAGAGGTGCCGTAGTTTCGGTGCTTGATCGGTCGGGCGGTGAAGACGTACGACTACATCAACCAAACGCTCACTACAAGAATCTTGTTAATCCATGACGGATACAGTCTGTCATGGAACAGTGCGAAACCATCAAGGAGGGTTGTCCGTGACGGATTTATAATCCGTCATGTATATCGCGTCATAATTTGACAATTGTACCACCATGACGGATCCTGGCCGTCACCGATCAGTCCCTAGGCCCGCCCAGGCCCGGTCCTCTATGACAGACTAGTCCGTCATGGATTTGGAGACGCTGTACAAAAATGGGCTTGACATGGCATCTACATGGCACCAGCATGAATATGACGTGGCATCCACTTTTTTTTGTGGTAGTTTAGACCATTTATTTTAGTCCGGCATGATTTCCATCCAACCAGTTACAGCACCACCCATTACACATAATCAAACAAGCTTTCACAACACAATTAATTCTATTGAACAGGCCCATAATTTAAAGCATTTCACAAGTTTCTATTCAATTATTTCACTGAGTAAAGCCCTTTTAAAACGTGGCCAATAAAACATCCAACATCAGATAACAGACCCTTAGTAATAATTACACCAGATTACATCAACAAATATACAAGATTGTACAGACCCTCTTAATCATCAAGTTCATGCCTACACCTCGAACTTCCTTTTTGGCTCTGACAACCAAGTAAACCTGTAACAGACAATATGCTTCTATTACAAAATGGCAGGTTGATTACAACAACATAAATAGTAGTTATTATCATCTGAACCATCATTTTTATTTCACGTGATTTGAACCTCACTCATGAGGCCTATATACTTAAGAGTTATGCCAGGATTGCTTGTCTTTCATTAATCAACAATATTGTTTCATTGCAGCAACACAACATCGACGACTAATCACGAGTAATCTAGTGCCAAATAGTTCAAATCATCCTGAAGGGCATAGGAGCTTACCCATGCCAAAGCGCTAAGGAGCTCCACCTTGTTGTGTATCTGTAGGTACCTTTGAAAAATTATCATCTCAAAGATCAGAGGGGTGTTGACAAATAATAAAGGGATAGGGGAACAAGATAAGTTATCGTTTCTGGAAAACTACTTGCAACAAAACTGTACTTCTTTTTACCAAAGTGCACACCTTTTTTGTCCTAAGCCATGATCATGAACTAACTTGGTGTCATCTATTATATAATTAAAACAAGAGGCAAACAAGCCATTATATTCCTCCATATATATTAAATTATTTCGACCATTAATTCTAGACATTGACGGTCCAGATTTAAAGACGTTTACGTTACACTGAAATATGTATTGTCACGTACAATCAGCCAACATGTCTTTCTATTGAATACATGTCCGTGACAATGAATTAGCAAACAGAAAAAAAGTCACCCACGGACTTACGCTTGGTATTGGTGAAAGACTTTCTATGACGGCCTACTAAAGAAGAGTCCAACAGATCAATCTGTGCAGATAAAAAAATAGATCAATCTATGATGTCAGCAAATCAATCTATCTGGATTCAGCACGTTATTTATTATGAAAAAATAGGAGCATATAGCAAAAGGATTCAGCATGAAGTCTTCTTTCTTCTATACTGAATCGGATCAGGCCAGCCTTAGCAGGTTTTTTTTAACGGAAGGCTTAGCAGGTATGTACGTGTCTTCAAGCCCAGCGAGTCTATCAATCCACATAATATACAAATGGAAAGACACGTGTAAACATAATTTGCCAGATAAAAAATTACAACTATTAACGAATTCTATCCCCTAAAAAACTATTACAGAATTCTGCAATACCGTGAGCCAAAGGCTCCAATGCTATTGGTCTTTTGTTGATGATTTTATAATAACAACACAATGGGATTAGTATAGACAATGCTTGCCAAAGTGCAATTATGTTTTCACAGCGCATAGTTGTTACTCAAATTTTGAGTGATAGTTGACTAAATATTCTTTAGATAAATACAAATAAGTATGGAAAATGTGCTAATCTAGCCGCGCAAATGCGCGGGACACATTGCTAGTTTTTCTTATGTAAACAAATACACCTATCTACGTGTCAAGAACAGCCAAGTGACCTCTTTTTTACTTATAAACTTGATCAAATTCAATTATTTCAGAATTGAGGAAGCAGATTATAAATAATACCTATTAATGGTAGAGAAAATAAGAATAAATGAAATTTTCAAGGTGGAGACACTTTCAAAGTTACACTGCACTTAACATGATTTAATAAACTTGAACCACTAACTCTCGATTTTGATAACAGATCATGCATTAAACAAATGCGAATTTTGATTATTATATTTAGAATTGGTAGAGGAAATCAATCAAACCTAGAACTTATAGAATGGGCTATGGCAATCTGATCTCTACCACTACCACAAGAAATAACAACCAAGCTGGAAGTAATGATGAACAGAAGAGCTATACAGCCAACGATGGTTCACATAACATTTCAAGGAAGTATATCTAAACTATTATAAAGTAGTTATGATTGACTATGTATTGTAGTGTGAGGTCCTAAAGAATTGAAACACCAAGTTCTTTTGTCTGCAGCATAGTTCTTCAACTATATTTAATTCTACCAGTGGACTGATTCAGTTGTTCAGTTGTAATCATCAACCTTCGTCACTGATCAAGTGGAGACCTGAGCCAGGAACAGTGCTTAAGATATCATAACAAGCATAATAATACTGCATTAATATATACACTTTACATTAGTAGAGAAATATGTCAGACAAGGAACAGTGATTCCACAATACAGAAAGACAAAAAGGATGCTACTGTAGAATGTAAAGCAACATCCAGTAATTCATAAAGTGGATAACTCGCTTTTCCTGATATATCAACAAGCATTCTGGAAGTGATTGAACTAGTAATACACTCCCTTTTATTGGGCAGTAAGAAGAGGTTCAATTCTCCATCTCTTTTCGTTCTGGAAAGATACAAAAATGTACAGAACATACAATTTTGCACATTGCCTTTTATTAGGAGCTAGAAGAGGTTCAATTCATCTCTTTTTGTTCTGAAAAGATACAAAAATGCACAACAAATACAATTTTGCACTCTGGAGTTTACTTTCACAGAATACAGCTAAAAAAGTACACTCAAATAAAACTATAACCACCTGATTGCAACAGTCATTTTAATCAAATCAGGGAAGCAACAAACAGTTTACTGACTATGAGCCTAACTTGCTACTAGACTATAAATTCTATAACAGAGGGATTAATGTTTGTCAATATTAAATCATCAATTCTTGAGAGGGAAGATACAAAATCAAGCTGAATCAAGGAGAAGAGGGGGGTAGAGGTCGCAGTGCTCACCGGAGACCTTTGTAACCAATGCAATGGTCGCAGTGCAGGTCAGACGCCGTCTCGCGTGACAGAGGAGGTTGCCACGGGACGCGCCGCTACGCCGGAGACGCGGAAGAGGGGGTCGGGGTCACCGCCGTCCAGCCCAACGCAGGCGAGCGCACTGAGCTAGGGGGAGGCGGAGAGGCGCGAGGGGGCGCGATGCACGACAAAGTGGTGCTGTTGGAGACGTGCCAGTGACAGACGCGCCGCTGTAGCTGAAAGCCTAGACATTGGCTGGAGGTTGAGTGCGAGCGCAGGGGGCTGGGAGCGGCGGATCCAGTCGGGCTGGAGGGCGGAGGGGTCGGAGATGAGCTCATGAGTGTGCTGCACGGTGGCGAACATCGCCGGAATCGGTGGATCTTGGTGGCGGCGCGATGATTCGCGGGAGAGGGAGAGATGGGTCGCGTGAGAGATGGATTGGTGGGGGTTGCGGTGGATCTAGCAGCCGCCGTAGCAGCGAGGTGAGAGGAGGGGAAGGGCTGGCGACGAGCAGTGGGAGGAGGCGATGTGGTGGTGGGTGGCGGCGATGTGTGTGAGGAGATGGGGAATCGGGAGGGGGGCTGCGATGAAGGGAGAGACAGAGAGAGGAGAGGCACTTAGGGTTTGGGTTTTATATGTGAATGGTTAGGCGGGCTTTGGCGGGCTTTGGTGGGCTTTAGCGGGCTTGCGGGGCTGTACCGGGCCATTCATGACAGATTTCGAAAACGTCATGCGAAATCCGTCATGGATCAACAGATTTCTTGTAGTGGCTTCCGTTGTCGATCTACAAGGGTACATAGATCACACTCTCCCCTCTCGTTGCTATGCATCACCATGATCTTGCGTGTGCATAGGAATTTTTTTGAAATTACTACGTTCCCCAACAGTGGCATCCGAGCCAGGTTCTATGTGTTGATGTTATATGCACGAGTAGAACACAAGTGAGTTGTGGGCGATATAAGTCATACTGCTTACCAGCATGTCATACTTTGGTTCGGCGGTATTGTTGGATGAAGCGGCCCGGACCGACATTACGCGTACGCTTACGCGAGACTGGTTCTCCCGACGGGCTTTGCACATAGGTGGCTTGCAAGTGACAGTTTCTCCAACTTTAGTTGAACCGAGTGTGGCTACGCCCGGTCCTTGCGAAGGTTAAAACAGCACCAAGTTGAAAAACTATCGTTGTGGTTTTGATGCGTAGGTAAGATTGGTTCTTGCTTAAGCCCGTAGCATCCACGTAAAACTTGCAACAACAAAGTAGAGGACGTCTAACTTGTTTTTGTAGGGCATGTTGTGATGTGATATGCTCAAGACATGATGCTAAATTTTATTGTATGAGATGATCATGTTTTGTAACCGAGTTATCGGCAACTGGCAGGAGCCGTATGGTTGTCGCTTTATTGTATGCAATGCAATCGCGCTGTAATGCTTTACTTTATCACTAAGCGGTAGCGATAGTCGTGGAAGCATAAGATTGGCGAGACAACAACGATGCTACGATGGAGATCAAGGTGTCGCGCCGGTGATGATGGTGATCATGACGGTGCTTTGGAGATGGAGATCACAAGCACAAGATGATGATGGCCATATCATATCACTTATATTGATTGCATGTGATGTTTATCTTTTATGCATCTTATCTTGGTTTGATTGACGGTAGCATTATAAGATGATCTCTCACTAAATTTCAAGATAAAAGTGTTCTCCCTGAGTATGCACCATTGCCAAAGTTCGTCGTGCCCAGACACCACGTGATGATCGGGTGTGATAAGCTCTACGTCCATCTACAACGGGTGCAAGCCAGTTTTGCACACGCAGAATACTCAGGTTAAACTTGACGAGCCTAGCATATGCAGATATGGCCTCAGAACACTGAGATCGAAAGATTGAGCGTGAATCATATAGTAGATATGATCAACATAGCGATGTTCACCATTGAAAACTACTCCATTTCACGTGATGATCGGTTATGGTTTAGTTGATTTGGATCACGTGATCACTTAGAGGATTAGAGGGATGTCTATCTAAGTGGGAGATCTTTAAGTAATTTGATTAATTGAACTTAAATTTATCATGAACTTAGTCCTGGTAGTATTAGCATATCTATGTTGTAGATCAATAGCTCGCGTTGTTGCTTTCATATGTTTATTTTGATATGTTCCTAGAGAAAATTGTGTTGAAAGATGTTAGTAGCAATGATGCGGATTGGATCCGTGATCTGAGGTTTATCCTCATTGCTGCACAGAAGAATTATGTCCTTATATGCACCGCTAGGTGACAGACCTATTGCAGGAGCAAATGCAGACGTTATGAACATTTGGCTAGCTCAATATGATGACTACTTGATAGTTTAGTGCACCATGCTTAAGGGCTTAGAATCGGGACTTCAAATACGTTTTGAACATCATGGACCATATGAGATGTTCCAGGAGTTGAAGTTAATATTTCAAGCAAATACCCGAATTGAGAGATATGAAGTCTCCAACAAGTTCTATAGCTAAAAGATGGAGGAGAATCGCTCAACTAGTGAGCATGTGCTCAGATTGTCTGGGTACTACAATCGCTTGAATCAAGTGGGAGTTAATCTTCCAGATAAAATAGTGATTGACAGAATTCTCTAGTCACCATCACCAAGTTTGTAGAACTTCGTGATGAACTATAATATGTAAGGGATAACGGAAACGATTCTCAAGCTCTTCGTGATGCTAAAATCGACGAAGGTAGAAATCAAGAAAAACATCAAGTGTTGATGGTAGACAAGACCACTAGTTTCAAGAAAAGGGCAAAGGAAAAAAGGGAACTTCAAGAAGAACAGCAAGCAAGTTGCTGCTCAAAGTGAAGAAGCCCAAGTCTGGTCCTAAGCCTGAGACTAAGTGCTTCTATTGCAAAGGGACTGGTCACTGGAAGCGGAACTGCCCCAAGTATTTGGCGGATAAGAAGGATGGCAAAGTGAACTAAATTATATTTGATATATAGATTATTGATGTGTATTTTACTAGTGTTCGTAGCAACCCCTCGGTATTTGGTACTGGTTCAGTTGCTAAGAGTAGTAACTCGAAACGGGAGTTGCAGAATGAACAGAGGCTAGTTAAGGGTGAAGTGACGATGAGAGTTGAAGTGGTTCCAAGATTGATATGATCATCATCGCACACTCCCTATACTTTCGGTATTAGTGTGGAACCTAAATAAGTGTTATTTGGTGTTGAGCATGAATATGATTTGATCATGTTTATTGCAATACAGTTATTCATTTAAGTAAGAGAATAAATTGTTGTTCTGTTTACATGAATAAAACCTTATATGGTTACACACCCAATGAAAATGGTTCGTTGGATCTCGATCGTAGTGATACACATATTCATAATATTGAAACCAAAAGATGCAAAGTTAATAATGATAGTGCAACTTATTTGTGGCACTGCCGTTTAGGTCATATTGGTGTAAAGCGCATGAAAAACCTCCATGCTGATGGGCTTTTTGAATCACTTGATTATGAATCACTTGATGCTTGCGAACCATGCCTCATGGGCAAGATGACTAAAACTCCGTTCTCTGTAACAATGGAGCGAGCAACTGACTTATTGGAAATAATACATACTGATGTATGCGATCCGATGAGTGTTAAGGCTCGCGGCGGGTATCGTTATTTTCTGACCTTCACAGATGATTTGAGCAGATATGGGTATATCTACTTGATGAAACATAAGTCTGAAACATTTGAAAAGATCAAAGAATTTCAGAGTGAAGTGGAAAATCATCGTGACAAGAAAATAAGGTTTCTACGATCTGATCGCGGAGACAAATATTTGAGTTACGAGTTTGGTCTTCATTTGAAACAATGTGGAATAGTTTCACAAATTCATGCCACCTGGAACACCACAGCATAATGGTGAGTCCGAACGTCATAACTGTACTTTATTGGATATAATACAATCTATGATGTTTCTTACCGATTTACCACTATCGTTTTGGGGTTATGCATTAAAGACAGCCGCATTCACGTTAAATAGGGCACCATCAAAATCCGTTGAGACGACGCCTTATGAACTATGGTTTGGCAAGAAACCAAAGTTGTCGTTTCTTAAAGTTTGGGGCTGCGATGCTTACGTGAAAAAGCTTCAACCTGATAAGCTCAAACCCAAATCGGAGAAATGTGTCTTCATAGGATACCCAAAGGAGACTGTTGGGTACACCTTCTATCACAGATCCGAAGGCAAAACATTCGTTGCTAAGAATGGATCCTTTCTAGAGAAGGAGTTTCTCTCAAAAGAAGTGAGTGGGAGGAAAGTAGAACTTGATGAGGTAACTGTACCTGCTCCCTTGTTGGAAAGTAGTACATCACAAATACCAGTTTCTGCGACACCTACACCAATTAGTGAGGAAGCTAATGATGATGATCATATAACTTCAGATCAAGTTACTACCGAATCTCGTAGGTAAACCAGAGTGAGATCCGCACTAGAGTGGTACGGTAATCCTGTTCTGGAGGCCATGTTACTTGACCAGGACGAACCTACGAACTATGAGGAAGCGATGATGAACCCAGATTCCGCAAAATGGCTTGAGACCATGAAATCTGAGATGGGATCCATGTATGAGAACAAAGTATGGACTTTGGTTGACTTGCCCGATGATCGGCAAGCCATAGAAAATAAATGGATCTTCAAGAGGAAGACGGACGCTGATAGTAGTGTTACTATCTACAAAGCTAGAATTGTCGCAAAAGGTTTTCGACAAGTTCAAGGTGTTGACTACGATGAGAGTTTCTCGCTCGTATCTATGCTTAAATCTGTCCGAATCATGTTAGCAATTGCCGCATTTTATGAAATCTGGCAAATGGATAACAAAACTGCTATCCTTAATGGATTTCTTAAAGAAGAGTTGTATATGATGCAACCAGAAGTTTTTGTCAATCCTAAAGGTGTTAACAAAATGTGCAAACTCCAGCGATCCATCTATGGACTGGTGTAAGCATCTTGGAGTTGGAATATACGCTTTAATAAGTTGATCAAAGCATATAGTTTTATACAGACTTGCGGTGAAGCCTGTATTTACAAGAAAGTGAGTGGGAGCACTACAACATTTCTGATAAGTATATGTGAATGACATATTGTTGATCGGAAATAATGTAGAATTCTTCTGCAAAGCATAAAGGAGTGTTTGAAAGGAGTTTTTCAAAGAAAGACCTCGGTGAAGTTGCTTACATATTGAGCATCAAGATCTATAGAGATAGATCAAGACGCTTGATAAGTTTTTTTAATAAATACATACCTTGACAAGATTTTGATGTAGTTCAAAATGGAACAGTCAAAGAAAGAGTTTCTTTCCTATGTTACAAGGTGTGAAATTGAGTAAGACTCAAAGCCCAACCACGGCAGAAGATAGAAAGAGAATGAATGTCATTCCCTATGCCTTGGTCATAGGTTCTATAAAAGTATGCCATGCTGTGTACCAGATCTATTGTATACCCTACAACTGAGTTTGGCAAGGGAGTACAATAGTGATCTAGGAGTAGATCACTGGACAGCGGTCAAAATTATCCTTAGTGGAATAAAGATATGTTTCTTGATTATGGAAGTGAAAAAAGGTTCGTCATAAAGGGTTACGCCGATGCAAGTTTTGACACTAATCTAGATGACTCTAAGTGTCGGTCTAGATACATATTGAAAGTGGGAGCAATTAGCTAGAGTAGCTCCGTGCAGAGCATTGTTGACATAGAAATTTGCAAAATACATGCGGATCTGAATGTGGCAGACCCGTTGACTAAGATTCTCTCACAAGCAAAACATGATCACACCTTAGTACTCTTTGGGTGTTAATCACATAGCGATGTGAACTAGATTACTGAATCTAGTAAACCCTTTGGGTGTTGGTCACATGGCGATGTGAACTATGGGTGTTAATCACACGATGATGTGAACTATCGATGTTAATCACATGGTGATGTGATCTAGATTATTAATTGACTCTAGTGCAAGTGGGAGACTGAAGGAAATATGCCCTAGAGGCAATAATAAAGTTATTATTTATTTCCTTATATCATGATAAATGTTTATTATTCATGCTAGAATTGTATTAACCGGAAACATAATACATGTGTGAATACATAGACAAACAGAATGTCACTAGTATGCCTCTACTTGACGAGCTCGTTAATCGAAGATGGTTATGTTTCCTAGCCATAGACACGAGTTTTCATTTTATTAACAGCATCACATCATTAGGAGAATGATGTGATTGGCATGACCCATTCCGTTAGCTTAGCTCACGATCGTTTAGTATGTTTCTATTGCTTTCTTCATGACTTATACATGTTCCTATGACTATGAGATTATGCAACCCCCATTTAGCAGAGGAACACTTTGTGTGCTACCAAACGTCACAACGTAACTGGGTGATTATAAAGGTGCTCTATAGGTGTCTCTGAAGGTACTTGTTGGTTTGGCGTATTTCGAGATTAGGATTTGTCACTCCGATCGTCGGAGAGGTATCTCTGGGCCCTCTCGGTAATGCACATCACTTAAGCCTTGCAAGCATTGCAATTAATGAGTTAGTTGCGAGATGATGTATTACAGAACGAGTAAAGAGACTTGCCGGTAACGAGATTGAACTAGGTATGGAATACCGACGATCGAATCTCGGGCAAGTACATACCGATGACAAAGGGAACAACGTATATTGTTATGCGGTCTGACCGATAAAAGATCTTCGTATAATATGTAGGAACCAATATGAGCATCCAGGTTCCGCTATTGTTTATTAACCGGAGACGTGTCTCGGTCATGTCTACATTGTTCTCGAACCCGTAGGGTCCGCATGCTTAAGGTTACGATGACAGTTATATTATGAGTTTATGCATTTTGATGTACCGAAGTTTGTTCGGAGTCCCGGATGTGATCACGGACATGACGAGGAGTCTCGAAATGGTCAAGACATAAAGATTGATATATTGGAAGCCTATATTTGGATATCGGAAGTGTTCCGGGTGAAATCGGGATTTTACCGGAAAACCGGGAGGTTACCGGAACCCCCCGGAAGGTACATGGGCCTTAATGGGCCTTAGTGGAAGAAGAGGAGAGGCGGCCAGGGCTGGGCCGCGCGCCCCTCCCCCCTAGTACGAATAGGACAAGGAGAGAGGGGGCCGGCACCCTCCTCCTTCTCTCTCTCTCTGTTCCCACCTCACGAATCCTATTCCAACTAGGATTGGGGGAGAAGTCCTACTCCCGGAGGGAGTAGGACTCCTCCTGGCGCGCCCTATGATGGCCGGCCGGCCTCTCCCTCTTGAACCTTTATATACGGTTAGCAGGGGCACCCCTACAGACATAAGTTGATCCACGTGATCATATTCTTAACCGTGTGCGGTGCCCCCTTCCACCATAATCCTCGATAATATTGTAGCGGTGCTTAGGCGAAGCCCTGCGACGGTAGTACATCAAGATCGTCACCACGCCGTCGTGCTGACAGAACTCTTCCCCGACACTTTGCTGGATCGGAGTCCGGGGATCGTCATCGAGCTGAACGTGTGCTAGAACTCGGAGGTGCCGTAGTTTCGGTGCTTGATCGGTCGGGCGGTGGAGACGTACGACTACATCAACCAAACGCTTCCGTTGTCGATCTACAAGGGTACGTAGATCACACTCTCCCCTCTCGTTGCTATGTATCACCATGATCTTGCGTGTGCGTAGGAAATTTTTTAAAATTACTACGTTCCCCAACAGCTACTAGTGAGCACAAAACCAGCGCTACTGCTAGGGTTTTCCCTAGTAGTGGGAGCTAGTTCTATGTCACCCTATGTTATAACTGTTGCATGAGGAATCGCATCCGACATAATTATCCATCACTGATCCATTGCCTACGAGCTTTTCACATATTGATCTTTACTTAGTTACTTTTCCGTTGTTACTGTTACATTCACTACAAAACCAATACTGTTACTTTTTCCACTGCTATCATTACTTCCATATTACTTTTCTACAAAATACTTTGCCGCAGATAATAAGTCTTTCAGGTGCGGTTGAATTGACAACTCAACTGTTAATACTTGAGAATATTCTTTAGCTCCCCTTGTGTCGAATCAATAAATTTGGGTTGGATACTCTACCCTCAAAAACTGTTGCGATCCCCTATACTGGTGGGTTATCATTGTGCATAGTTTGGTCATTCACAAATATTTTTTTTGCATGTTTTATTGTGTTCTTTGCAAAAAAATAACACAACTCTTGGAGTAAGTGATTCACAAACTCCCCGAACTTGAAAACATCATAATGTTCATGTCTTCATGATGACTTTTGCTATGTAAGTGCATCAACTGCGACATCAATTACTCCATTCTAAAAAGTTCTAGCTGTGCATACTATTAGTTTTGCCATGTAGTTTACTAAAATTGCATCTGTGATCTACTTATTGTTTGGTATTTCTGGATGGTAGGTTTCTATTTCTAGATGTTGACAGCAGCTGAGCTACAGGAGAATAAAAAGAGGGGGCAAAGAGAAAATATGCATCTTTGTTTGTGTGTGTGTTTTGTGCGGAGGGGGGGGGTATGGCGGGGCTTCTAAAACTTTTTGGTTCACTAAATATGCTAAGGCTAAAGGGGGGAGGGGGGCAGTGGCCCCCTCAGAACTACATGTAGCTCTGCCACTTTCGTCCTAAGTTTCCTTTGGCGTCGAGTTTCTTGGCTTGGTCGCATTGCCATCCACCCCCTCTCAAGTTCTGGGGCGATGCATGAAGTGCTAAACTCGATCGGCATAGCAATGAGTGTGATGACGAGGGTGATGAACCCGCTCCTCGACAAGCTCACTAAGCTACTCAGCGAGGAGTACAAGAAGCTCACGGGATGCGGAAGCATGCCTCCTACCTCAAAGACGATCTCGGCACCACGAAAACTCTCCTTGATAGGATGGAAATGATGGACATGATTGACCCCTCAACAAAAAACTGGTGGGACCATGTCAGGGAGATGTATGATATGGAGAACTGCATCAATGACTTTATGCGTGACACTGAATGTGCTCATGCAAACACAGGATTTGTAAAGAATATGGCTCGACGTCTCAGGTGTTTGGGGATACGACATCAGATTGCTAACCGGATCGAGGAGCTCAAAGTTCTCATGGTGGAGGTAAATGCTTGGCATGAGAGATACAAGATTGATGAGTGCATCAATTCGAGTCTTGGCATTGTGGTTTGGATTCCCAATATCGACGATGTACAAGGAGGTAGCGGGACTTGTTGGTGCTCATGGGCTAAAAGAAGAGCTTGTTAGTTTGTTGACAGATTCTCAAGAGAAACCCAAAGTGGTTTCCATCATGGGGTTTGGAGGTTTTGGTAAAACTACACTTGCCAAACAAATGTATGATGAGATTGGGGGAAATTAACCTGTAAGGCATTTGTCTCAGTCTCCCAAAGACCAGATGTGAAAAACATTCTCACTGGCGTACCATTAAAGCATGGGATGGAGGATTCTTCCCGTTAGCCCGACCTACAAGACATCATTTACCGGCTTAGATAACACCTCAAGCATGTAAAAGCATTTTGCTTCAATAAATATGCTAGGGCTATGGCGGGGGGGGGGCAGCGCCCCCCTGGAACTACATGTAGCTCTACCATTGGTTGTTGACCTTTCATCCTAGATTTTCTTTGGTGTCAAGTTTCTTGGCTAGGTTGCATTGCCCTCCACCCCCTCTCTGATTCTGAGGCGAGACACATGAGGGGAACTAAACTCGATCGAGATGGGAGCGAGTGTGAAGATGGGGGTGATGAACCTGATCCTCGACAATCTCACTAAGCTACTCAACGAGGAGTACAAGAAGCTCACGGGATGCAGAAGCAGGCCTCCTACCTCGAAGACGATCTCGACGCCATGAAAACTCTCCTTGATAGGATGGAACTGATGGACAAGCTTGATCCCTCAATGAAAAACTGGCAGGACCATGTTAGGGAGATGTATGATATGGAGAACTGCATCAATGAGTTTATGAGTGACGCTAAATGTGCCCATGCAAACACGGGATTTGTAAAGAAGATGGCTCGACATCTCAGGAGTTTGGGGATACGACATCAGATTGCTAACCGGATCGAGGAGCTCAAAGTTCTCGTGGTGGATGTAAATGCTCGATGTGAGAGATACAAGATTGATGAGTGCATCAATTCGAGTCTTGGCATTGTGGTTTGGATTCCCAAATATCGACAATGGACAAGGAGGTAGCGGGCCTTGTTGGTGTCCATGGCCTAAAAGAAGAGATGGTCAGTTTGTTGAAAGATTCTCGAGAGAAACCCAAAGTGGTTTCCATCATGGGGGTTGGAGGTTTGGGTAAAACTACACTTGCCAAACAAGTGTATGCTGAGATTGGGGGAAATTAAACTGTAAAGCATTTGTCTCAGTCTCCCATAGACCAGATGTGAAAAACATTCTCACTGTGGTACCATTAAAGCTTGGGATGGAGGATTCTTCCCATTTGCATGAGCTACAAGACATCATTTACCGGCTTAGAGAACACATCAAGCATCTAAAAGCATTTTTCTTCAATAAATATGCTAGGGCTATGCGGGGGGGGGGGGGGGCCTTGGAACTACATGTAGCTGTAGCATTGGTTGTTGACCTTTTATCCTAGATTTTCTTTGGCGTCGAGTTTTTTGGTAGGTTGCATTGCCCTCCACCCCCTCTCTCTGATTCTGAGGCGAGACACATGAGGGGAACTAAACTCGATCGAGATGGGAGCGAGTACGATGACGGGGGTGATGAACCCGCTCCTCGGCAAGCTCACCAAGCTATTCAACGAGGAGTATATATAAGAAGCTCACGGGGTGATGAAGCATGCCTCCTTCCTCAAAGAAGATCTCGATTCCATGAAATTCTCCTTAATAGGATCGAGCTAATGGATAAGCTTGATGCCTCGACAAAAAACTGAGGGACCATGTCTGGGAGATGTCCTCATATAAAGAACTGCATCAATGACTTGATGCATGACATTGAACCATGTTCCCACACAAAGGCAAGCTTTGTAAAGAAGATGGCTCAACATCTTAGGAGTTTGGGGATACGACATCAGATTTCCAGCTAGATCGGGGAGCATAAAGTTCTCATGGTGGAGGTAAATACTCAATGCTAGTGATACAAGATTGATGAGTGCATTGATTCAAGTCTTGTCATTGTGGTTTGGATTCCTGGATGTTGACGGTCAACAAGGAGGCTGCGAGCCTTGTTGGTGTTGATGGCCCAAGAGAAGAGCTTGTCAGTTTGTTGACATATTCTCAGGGGAAACTCAATGTGGTTTCCATCATGGGGTTTGGAGGTTTGGGTAAAGCTACACTTGCCAAACAAGTGTATGATGAGATTGGAGGGAATTATTGTAAGGCATTTGTCTCAATTTCCCAAAGACCTTATGTGAAAAGCCTTCTCACTGGTTTACAATTAAATCTTGGGATAGAGGATTCTCCCCATGCTAATGAGCTGCAAGACATCGTTTACCGGCTTAGAGAACACCTCAAGCATGTAAAAACATTTTGCAGCACTAAATATGTTAGGGCTATGGGGGGTGGGGGCAGTGCCCCCCTCAGAACTACATGTAGCTCCGCCGCTGGTTGTTAACCTTTCATCCTTTGGCGTCAAGTTTCTTGGCTTGGTCACATTTATCTCTACCCACCCCCTCTCTCTGCTTCCGAGGCGATGCGTGAAGGGAACTAAACTCGACCGGGATGGCAGCGAGTGTGATGACAGGGGTGATGAACCCGCTCCTCGGCAAGCTCGCCAAGCTACTCAACGTGGATTAGAAGAAGCTCACAGCGTGAGGAAGCAGGCCTCCTTCCTCAAAGATGATCTCGACACCATGTAAGCTTCCTTGACGGGATGGAGCTAATGGATAATCTTGATCCCTTGGCAAAAAACTGGAGGGACCATGTCAAGGAGATGTCCTCATATGAAGAACTGCATTGATGACTTGATGTGTGACGTTGAAGTAGGTGCCCATGCAAAGGAAGGCTTGTAAAGAAGATGGCGTGCGTGTGTGGCGTGCGGGTGTGCGTGTGTGTGTGCGCGCGTGCACTGGTCGCGTAGGAGTAGGACCAGCCGTGTGATCGGGTGTGGGCTCGCCAAGTCGCCTGCGTGCAGGTGCACGTTGTGGGCGCGGCCAGAGCGGGCCGGATCACGCGCTCAACTGGGTGGAGGCGTGGGGATTGTGCCCAGCACTGGCCCGGGTATAAAACTCATGGCGTGCTCGTTGTAATGGCCGTGGTGCCGGATTTGAGCTCGAGAAAAATCACCGTACGTGCAGCTTGGCGTTCGTCGCCTCAAACCACCGCGTCCACTGTGCTCCTCTCGTCTTCCTCCTCGGTCCGAGCGAGTGTGTGACCGAGAGAGGCAAGGGCCCAACATCAGCAGTGAGACCTTTTTTTAGCATACTTGATTATGATGTTTGCACTGCTAATTTGTTAAGCTATCTGTGAAGAACCTTTATTTCTCACAACTGCTAGACAATAATAATTATAAGTTTGAGTACATATCTTATTTTATAAATTTATATAGAATAAAGAGCTAACATGATTCAGTTAATTGGAATTAGGCTGGTTAGAAATGAACAAATTATAAGATATAGGAAAAGCCGAACTGGGCTAAAATAAAATAAAATAAAAACACAAAAGACTGCATATTTTCACATTACATAATGTAAAATATTTGGTGTACAAATTATGTCACCATTCAAGAAACAGGACAATAAATCTCCTAATTGTGTCACTATATAAAACACATCTTTCTTTGAAGCGTTACTTTTTTTGTGAATGCCATTTCATTTTTAGATCAAAATTTTAACTGTAGTACATAACACATCTTTTGCTCAGCGACACTAGCATAATCATGAGTCCAAACTGCCAAAACCAATATCCGGATTGTTCTGTTACAAATGTGTCTTATAGAGCACAAATGTAAGTAGAGGTTACCGAAGATAAGAGCTAAAGAGAGAATATTTCGCCAAGTACCTTGTGCATTTTCCCCGCTAATGACATGAATTTGAGAGTTTGAACTACAGATGCCATAGGATTGTACCAGATTATGACAAATAACATGGCTATTATAAGTGCACTCTACACCTCATAACAAATACTGGAGCAGACCATGAAGTGAGGAACACAAGTAGTGTAGAAACTTGCTACATCAACAATTGCCTATTGACTGCTTTCATACCAAAATAATTGCATACTCTAACCAGTAGCACTTTGATCAATTGGAAGATGTGGGCATTGGAACATTATATTCTCAGGCATCAAATCATTGAAACTGAAAGCAGTGCCGCACCTTGAATTAGATCTTTCTGGATAAGTGCATTAATAACCGTGGTCATGGCCTAATGCATGGAATAAATATGATAAAGAAGAGCATATGTGGATGATCCTAACACGTACATGTGGGCACACCATCAATTCAATTATGGATTCCACTTCATAGTGTATTTGAACAGAAAAGAAAACATGTGTTTCATTTATAATATCCAAGACACGAGAAATGTAAAAAAGAGAAAGGAAAGATAGCTATCTAAGACAAATGACCATATACAACAGAAAATGTTAGAACCAACCTGTTGAGTCTTTTCGCTGACTGAACAACCTTGGCTTTTTCTATATCTTGATTAAGTTAAATATGTGATAAAAGTTTGCTAGATTTTATTGAAGTGATGTTGGTGAATGCCTATACAATTTAATCAAATCAAGGTATTAAAACTGAAACACACTATCACACACAGAGAGAAGCCTGCCAGTAAACACACCAAAGGAAACCAATTACATGCTCCAGCCACATAACAACATCTTTGAGAGATACTCCCTTCGTTCCAAAATTATTGCCATGCTTGGAAGTAAAACAAAGAAAATAATTTTGGAGCGGAGGGAGAAGCAATCAGAGTTGAGATTTCACGATAACATGGTGTGAAACATACACATAAGGAATATCATCAATTTTAACTAACTAATCACATGTACACATGGATGGATCTTGAAGTAGGATGCTTACATTGGATAAGTACTAACTGTTGGGGAACGTAGTAATTTCAAAAAAATTCCTATACACACACAGGATCATGGTGATGCATAGCAACGAGAGGGGAGAGTGTGTCCACGTACCCTCGTAGACCGAAAGCGGAAGCGTTTAGCACAACGTGGTTGATGTAGTCGTACGTCTTCATGATCCGACCGATCCAAGTACCGAACGTACGTCACCTCCGAGTTCAGCACACGTTCAGCTCGATGACGTCCCGCGAACTCTGATCCAGCAGAGCTTCACGGGAGATTTCCGTCAGCACGACGGCGTGATGACGGTGATGATGTTGCTACCGACGCAGGGCTTCGCCTAAGCACCGCTACGATATAGCCGAGGTGGAATATGGTGGAGGGGGGCACCGCACACGGCTGGAATAGATCAACAGATCAACTTGTGTGTCTTGGGATGCCCCCTGCCCCTGTATATAAAGGAGCAAGGGAGAAGGAGGTCGGCCCTAGGAGGGGCACGCCAAGGGAGTAGGATTCCTACTCCTAGTAGGAGTAGGTTTCCTCCTTTCCTAGTCCAACTAAGAGAAGGGGTAAAGGAGGGGAGGGGAGAAGGAAGGGAGAGGGGGCCGCGCCCCAAACCCCTTGTCCAATTCAGACTGGCCTTGGGAGGGGCACGCGCCACCTCCTGGCTGCTGCCTCTCCTTTCCCACTAAGGCCCATTAAGGCCCAATACTTCTTCCCCGTATTCCCGTAACTCCCTGGTACTCCGAAAAATAGCCGAATCAATCAGAACCTTTCCGATGTCCGAATATAGTCATCCAATATATCGATCTTTACGTCTCGACCATTTCGAGACTCCTCGTCATGTCCCCGATCTCATCCGGGACTCCGCACTACATTCGGTACATCAAATCACATAAACTCATAATATAACCGCCATCGAACTTTAAGCGTGCGGACCCTACGGGTTCGAGAATTATGTAGACATGACCGGGACACGTATCCGGTCAATAACCAATAGCGGAACCTGGATGCTCATATTGGCTCCTACATATTCTACGAAGATCTTTATCAGTCAAACCGCATAACAACATACGTTGTTCCCTTTGTCATCGGTATGTTACTTGCCCGAGATTCGATCGTCGGTATCTCAATACCTAGTTCAATCTCGTTACCGGCAAGTCTCTTTACTCGTTCCGTAATACATCATCCCACAACTAACTCATTAGTTGCAATGCTTGCAAGGCTTAAGTGATGTGTATTACCAAGTGGGCCCAGAGACACCTCTCCGACAATCGGAGTGACAAATCCTAGTCTCAAGATACGCCAACCCAACAAGTACCTTCGGAGACACCTGTAGAGCACCTTTATAATCACCCAGTTACGTTGTGACGTTTGGTAGCACACAAAGTGTTCCTCCGGTAAACGGGAGTTGCATAATCTCATAGTCATAGGAACATGTATAAGTCATGAAAAAAGCAATAGCAACATACTAAACGATCAAGTGCTAAGCTAACGGAATGGGTCAAGTCAATCACATCATTCTCCTAATGATGTGATCCCGTTAATCAAATGACAACTCATGTCTATGGTTAGGAAACTTAACCATCTTTGATTAACGAGCTAGTCAAGTAGAGGCATACGAGTGACACTATGTTTGTCTATGTATTCACACATGTATTATGTTTCCGGTTAATACAATTCTAGCATGAATAATAAACATTTATCATGAAATAAGGAAATAAATAATAACTTTATTATTGCCTCTAGGGCATATTTCCTTCAGTCTCCCACTTGCACTAGAGTCAATAATCTAGTTCACATCGCCATGTGATTTAACACCAATAGTTCACATCACCATGTGATTAACACCCATAGTTCACATCGTCATGTGACCAACACCCAAAGGGTTTACTAGAGTCAATAATCTAGTTCACATCTCTATGTGATTAACACCCAAAGAGTACTAAGTTGTGATCATGTTTTGCTTGTGAGAGAAGTTTAGTCTACGGGTCTGCCACATTCAGATCCGTATGTATTTTGCAAATTTCTATGTCAACAATGCTCTGCACGGAGCTACTCTAGCTAATTGCTCCCACTTTCAAAATGTATCCAGATTGAGACTTAGAGTCATCTAGATCAGTGTCAAAATTTGCATCGACGTAACCCTTTATGACGAACCTTTTGTCACCTCCAGAATTGAGAAACATATCCTTATTCCACTAAGGATAATTTTGACCGCTGTCCAGTGATCTACACCTAGATCACTATTGTACTCTCTTGCTAAACTCAGTGTAGGGTATACAATGGATCTGGTACACAACATGGCATACTTTATAAAAACTATGGCTGAGGCATAGGGAATGACTTTCATTCTCTTTCTATCTTCTGCCGTGGTCGGCCTTTGAGTCTTACTCAATTTCACACCATATTGTTGATCCATTTTGAACTATTCAAAATCTTGTCAAGGTATGTACTCATTGAAAAAACTTATCAAGTGTCTTGATCTATCTCTATAGATCTTGATGCTCAATATGTAAGTAGCTTCACCGAGGTCTTTATTTGAAAAACTCCTTTCAAATATTCCTTTATGCTTTCCAAAAAATTCTACATTATTTCCGATCAACAATATGTCATTCACATATATTTATCAGAAATGTTGTAGTGCTCCCACTCACTTTCTTGTAAATACAGGCTTCACCACAGGTCTATATAAAACTATATGCTTTGATCAACTCATCAAAACGTATATTCCAACTCTGAGATACTTGTACCATTCCATAGATGGATCGCTGGAGCTTGCACATTTTGTTAGCACCTTTAGGATCGACAAAACCTTCTGGTTGCATCATACACAACTCTTCTTTAAGAAATTCATTAAGGAATGTAGTTTTGACATCCATTTGCCAGATTTCATAAAATGTGGCAATTTGCTAACATGATTCGGACAGACTTAAGCATCACTACGAGTGAGAAAATCTCATCGTAGTCAACACCTTGAACTTTGTCAAAACCTTTTTCGACAAGTCTAGCTTTGTAGATAGTAACAATACTATCAGCGCCCGTCTTCCTCTTGAAGATCCATTTATTTTTTATGGCTTGCCGATCATCGGGCAAGTCAACCAAAGTCCACACTTTGTTCTCATACATGGATCCCATCTCAGATTTCATGGACTCAAACCATTTCACGGAATCTGGGCTCACCATCGCTTTCTCATAGTTCGTAGGTTCGTCATGTTCAATTAACAAGACCTCTAGAACAGGATTACCGTACCACTCTAGTGCGGATCTCACTCTGGTTGACCTACGAGGTTTGGTAGTAACTTGATCTGAAGTTACATGATCATCATCATTAGCTTCCTCACTAATTGGTGTAGGAGTCACAGAAATAGATTTCTGTGACGAACTACTTTCCAATAAGGGAGCAGGTACAGTTACCTCATCAAGTTCTACTTTCCTCCCACTCACTTCTTTCGAGAGAAACTCCTTCTCTAGAAAAGATCCATTCTCAGCAACAAATATCTTGCCTTCGGATCTGTGATAGAAGGTGTACCCAACAGTTACTTTTGGGTATCCTATGAAGACGCACTTCTCCGACTTGGGTTTGAGCTTATCAAGATGAAACTTTTTCACATAAGCATCGCAACCCCAAACTTTAAGAAATGACATCTTAGGTTTCTTGCTAAACCACAGTTCATACGGTGTCGTCTCAACAGATTTAGGTGGTGCCATTTTTAATGTGAATGCGGCTGTCTCTAATGCATAACCCCAAAACGATAGTGGTAAATCGGTAAGAGACATCATAGATTGCACTATATCAAATAAAGTACGGTTATGACATTCGGACACACCATTACGCTGTGGTGTTCTAGGTGGCATGAGTTTGTGAAACTATTCCACATTGTTTTAATTAAAGACCAAACTCGTAACTCAATTATTCTCCTCTGCGATCAGATCGTAGAAATTTTATTACGATGATTTTCCACTTCACTCTGAAATTCTTTGAACTTTTCAAATGTTTCAAACTTATGTTTCTTCAAGTAGATATACCCATATCTGCTCAAATCATCTGTGAAGGTCAGAAAATAACGATACCCACCGCGAGCCTCAACACTCATCGGACCTCATACACCAGTATGTATTATATCCAATAAGTCAGTTGCTCGCTCCATTGTTCTGGAGAACAGAGTCTTAGTCATCTTTACCCATGAGGCATGGTTCGCAAGCATCAACTGATTCATAATCAAGTGATTCCAAAATCCCATCAGCATGGATTTTCTTCATATGCTTTACACCAATATGACCTAAGCGGCAGTGCCATAAATAAGTTGCACTATCATTATAAACTTTGCATCTTTTGGCTTCAATATTATGAATATGTGTATCACTATGATCGAGATTCAACAAACCATTTTCATTGGGTGTATAACCATAGAAGGTTTTATTCATGTAAACATAATAACAATTATTCTCTAACTTAAATGAATAACCGTATTGCAATAAACATGATCAAATCATATCCATGCTCAACGCAAACACCAAATAACACTTATTTAGGTTCAACACTAATCCCAAAAGTATAGGGATTGTGCAATATGATCATAGCAATCTTGGAACTACTTCCAAAACACATCGTCACCTCACCCTCAACTAGTCTTTGTTTATTGCGTAACTCCTGTTCGAGTTACTATTTTTTAGCAACCGAACAAGTATCAAATACCCAGAGGCTACTATAAACACTAGTAAGGTACACATCAATAACCTGTATATCAAATATACCCTTGTTCACTTTGCCATCCTTCTTATCCACCAAATATTCAGGGCATTTCCGCTTCGAGTGACCATTTCCTTTGCAGTAGAAGCACTCAGTTTCAGACTTTAGTCTAGCTTTGGGCTTCTTCATGGAAGTGACAGCTTGCTTGCCATTCTACATGAAGTTCCCTTTCTTTCCCTTTGCCCTTGTTTAAACTAGTGGTCTTATTAATCATCAACACTTGATGCTCTTTCTTGATTTATACCTTCATCGATTTCATCATCATGAAAAGTTCGGGAATCATTTACGTCATCCCTTGCATACTATAGTTCATCACGAAGTTCTACTAACTTAGTGATGGTGACTAGAGAATTCTGTCAATCACTATCTTATCTGGAAAATTAACTTCCACTTGATTCAAGCGATTGTAGTACCCAGACAATCTGAGCACCTGCTCACTGCTTGAGCTATTCTCCTCCATCTTTTAGCTATAGAACTTGTTGGAAACTTCATATCTCTCAACTCGGGTATCTGCTTAAAATATTATTTCAACTCCTGGAACATCTCATATGGTCCATGACGTTCAAAATGTCTTTGAAGTCCCGATTCCAAGCCGTTAAGCATGGTGCACTAAACTATCAAGTAGTCATCATATTGAGCTAGCCAGGCGTTCATAACATCTGCATCTGCTCCTGCAATAGGTCTGTCACCTAGCGGTGCATCAAGGACATAATTCTTCTGTGCAGCAATGAGGATAAATCTCAGATCACGGACCCAGTTCGCATCATTGCTACTATCATCTTTCAACTTAGTTTTCTCTAGGAACACATATAAAACATAGGGAAGCAACAACGCGAGCTATTGATCTACAACATTATTTGCAAAATACTATCAGGACTAAGTTCATGATAAATTAAAGTTCAATTAATCAAGTTACTTAAGAACTCCCACTTAGATAGACATTCCTCTAATCATCTAAGTGATCACGTGATCCAAATCAACTAAACCATGTCTGATCATCACGTGAGATGGAGTAGTTTCAATGTTGAACATCATTATGTTGATCATATCTACTATATGATTCAGGCTCGACCTTTCGGTCCCAGTGTTCCGAGGCCATATCTGCATATGCTAGGATCGTCAAGTTTAACTCGAGTATTCTGCATGTGCAAAACTGGCTTGCACCTGTTGTAGATGAACGTAGAGCTTATCACACCCGATCATCACGTGGTGTCTCGGCACGACGAACTTTGGAACGGTGCATACTCAGGGAGAACACTTTTATCTTGAAATTTAGTGAGATATCATCTTATAAAGCTACCTCCGAACTAAGCAAAATAAGATGTATAAAAGATAAACATCACATGCAATCAAAATATGTGACATGATATGGCCATCATCATCTTGTGCCTTTGATCTCCATCTCCAAAGCATCGTCATGATCTCCATTGTCACCGGCATGACACCATGATGTCCATCATCTTGATCTATATCAATGTGTCGTCACATGGTCGTCTCGCCAACTATTGCTTTTGCAACTATTGCTATCGCATAGGGATAAAGTAAAGCAATTACATAGCACTTGCATCTTATGCAAATAAAGAGACAACCATAAGGCTCCTGCCAGTAGCCGATAACTTTAACAAAACATGATCATCTCATACAACAAAATATAGCATCATGTCTTGACCATATCACATCACAACATGCCCTGCAAAAACAAGTTAGACGTCCTCTATTTTGTTGTTGCAAGTTTTACATGGCTGCTACGGGCTGAGCAAGAACCGTTCTTACCTACGCATCAAAACGACAACGATAGTTCGTCAAGTTAGTTATGTTTTAACCTTCATAAGGACCGGGTGTAGCCACACTCGGTTCAACTAAAGTTGGAGAAACTGACACCCGCCTAGAACCAGTCTCGCGTAAGCGTACACATAATGTCCGTCCGGGCCGCTTTATCCAACAATACCGCCGAACCAAAGTATGACATGCTGATAAGCAGTATGACTTGTATAACCCACAACTCACTTGTGTTCTACTCGTGCATATAACATCAACGGTTAAACCTGGCTTTGATACCCACTGTTGGGGAACATAGTAATTTCAAAAAAATTCCTATGCACACACAGGATCATGGTGATGCATAGCAACGAGAGGGGAGAGTGTGTCCACGTACCCTCGTAGACCGAAAGCGGAAACGTTTAGCACAACGTGGTTGATGTAGTCGTACGTCTTCACAATTTGACCGATCCAAGTACCGAACATACGGCACCTCCGAGTTCAGCACACGTTCAGCTCGATGGCGTCCCACGAACTCCAATCCAGCAGAGCTTCACGGAAGAGTTCCGTCAGCACGATGGCGTGATGATGATGATGATGTTGCTACCGACGCAGGGCTTCGCCTAAGAACCACTACGATATAAACCGAGGTGGAATATGGTGAAGGGGGGCACCGCACACGGCTGGAATAGATCAGCAGATCAACTTGTGTGTCTTGGGGTGCCCCCCTGCCCTCGTATATAAAGGAGCAAGGGAGGAGGAGGCCGGCCCTAGGAGGGACACGCCAAGGGAGTAGGATTCCTACTCCTAGTAGGAGTAGGTTTTTCTCCTTTCCTAGTCCAACTAGGAGAAAGGGGAAAAGGAGGGGAGGGGAGAAGGAAGGGAGAGGGGGCCGCACCCCAAACCCCTTGTCCAATTCGGACTGGGCTTGGGAGGGGCGCGCGCCACCTCCTGGCTGCTGCCTCTCCTTTCCCACTAAGGCCCATTAAGGCCCAATACTTCTTCCCTGTATTCCCATAACTCCCTGGTACTCCGAAAAATATCCGAATCAATCGGAACCTTTCCGATGTCCGAATATAGTCATCCAATATATCGATCTTTATGTCTCGACCATTTCGAGACTCCTTGTCATGTCCCCGTTCTAATTCGGGACTCCGAACTACCTTCGGTACATCAAATCACATAAACTCATAATATAACCGTCATCGAACTTTAAGCATGCGGACCCTACGGGTTCGAGAACTATGTAGACATGACCGAGACACGTATCCGGTCAATAACCAATAGCAAAACCTGGATGCTCATATTGGCTCCTACATATTCTATAAAGATCTTTATCGGTCCAACCGCATAACAACATACGTTGTTCCCTTTGTCATCGGTATGTTACTTTCCCGAGATTCGGTCGTCGGTATCTCAATACCTAGTTCAATCTCGTTACTAGCAAGTCTCTTTACTCATTCCGTAATACATCATCCCACAACTAACTCATTAGTTGCAATGCTTGCAAGGCTTAAGTGATGTGTATTACCGAGTGGGCCCAGAGACACCTCTCCGACAATCGGAGTGACAAATTCTAATCTCGAAATACGCCAACCCAACAAGTACCTTCGGAGACACCTGTAGAGCACCTTTATAATCACCCAGTTACATTGTGACGTTTGGTAGCACACAAAGTGTTTCTTCGGTAAACGGAAGTTGCATAATCTCATAGTCATAGGAACATGTATAAGTCATGAAGAAAGCAATAGCAAAATACTAAACGATCAAGTGCTAAGCTAATGGAATGGGTCAAGTCAATCACATCATTCTCCTAATTATGTGATCCCGTTAATCAAATGACAACTCATGTCTATTGTTAGGAAACTTAACCATCTTTGATTAACGAGCTAGTCAAGTAGAGGCATACTAGTGACGCTATGTTTGTCTATGTATTCACACATGTATTATGTTTCCGGTTAATACAATTCTAGCATGAATAATAAACATTTATCATGAAATAAGAAAATAAATAATAACTTTATTATTGCCTTTAGGGCATATTTCCTTCACAAACCTGGTTGATGGACATTGCAATTCCCCAAATCAATCCACCAAAACCAGGCTCCAACACCATAGACCAGGTCAGTGAATTCCATTGAACATGTACAAAGGGGAAATTATGTTCAATAGTACAAATTTACCAATATAAATACCATTAACAGGATATTTACCCTATGGCTTCTATGTTCCCTTATTTTGAACTCTGGTCTTATACTTCAGAGGTGATGAAGAATTTCAAAGTTGAAAATCACTCACTACAGACAATCAAAATGTAGTCATCAAATGAGTATTAAGAAAAACAACATCATACATTCACCCTTTGCATTCCTAGAAAGTAAGGCATGAGCCCATAAAGAGAGAGTTTAACATAATAGAATAAAAAGGAATTGATATGTGTAAAGCAAATACCTTCAGGGAGAAGACTATGATCTGCACCGTTGACCGTTGTTTATCTAGAATAGAAGGCTGAAAAGAGTTACCCTAAGTTAACTCCGCAGTCCGCACATTGTGAAAGAATATTACTCTCAGGAAAGAAATCATCGAAGGTGGAAGAAATGCCTCACCTTCGAATGCTATAGAATCAGCCAACCACATGGAATTGAGGAGAAGGTGGAGGTAGAAAGGAGGGGACGCTGGCAGGAGAGGAAAAGGAAGATGAATTACCAACCCGAGTGTCAACCATGGTTGCCGAAAAATGTTTTGCAGAAGCAAAGAAACCAACAGAGAAGGAGATGCTGGATCATGGAGATTATATGGACGCGCGAGTTAAAAGGAGGAATATGAATCGTGAGTGCAACTGGTATAGGATTATCGTCGCATGGATTGCCATTAATGGCCTCTCGCAACCGTGATTTAATTCCTCAATCGCCGGAGTCGAATCGACCACAGACGGTTCGCCAGCCCGGGCACCAGTCCGCGGTGTCGCTTGCCAAGGACAGGCCAGTCGATCATGCAGATCTTACTTGGGTATGTTGGAGTATAGTGTCCAATCCTCTATCATAGCTTAGACATTTTGGATGACTTGAGTGGAGCATAATTCAATATGATATACGAGCTAGGAGGTCTTGAGCTCAAGACCCTGTCAACACAGTATTAAAAAAAATCTGCGGCCCACATAAACCCCACGTCTAAGGACAAATAAATAAGCCAAAACGCAAGGGGGGTATTAAAATATATTGCCCGCTTCTTCTCATCAGTTTGGACTAATTGATGAACTGATTAGGTGCATAAACTTATAACAAAGAAATTTAGGGTTCAAAACTCAATGAACGCAATAAATAATTATGGTCTGTCCTCGCTTCCGCTGCCCACGTCATAAACTCCAAAGGAGCATAGACGTGAGGTGAGGGCGAGTGTTGGAGTATCATGTGTCCTACCCTTTCCCATAGTTCAGAGCATAGACGTGAGGATCCCTGTCCTCTGTAACCAGGGAGTGTATTTGGCGAGCGGGTAGCTGGTTAACGACCACGCACGCGCCGCTGGTTCTAGCTGCAAACGTTTGGGCGGGCGAACTAGCTTGTTTTTCAATATATTTTTTGTTTTTTTTCTTTCTATATTTATTCCTGTTTTTTCTATTCTTTTTAATTTTCCTTTTCCCAAATTTACCCACATTTTCTGAAATGTGGCGACATTTTTTTCCAAATAGGTGAACATTTTTTGAAGTAGTGAACATTATTTGAAACTCAAAATTTCATTGAAATACAAAATGTTCATCATGCTAAAAAATATCCATGAATTGTTTCAAAATGTTCCCTCTAAAATGTTCTGGAACTCAAAATTTGTTCATCTAATTGAAAAAATATTCAATAAATTTAAATTCTTTGTTCATCAAATATAAAATTCTTCATTGAAAATCAGAATATTCATAAAAAACTAAAATTCTGTTAATCAAAATACCGAAAATTTTCTTACAAATTCAAAAAATGATCACTTTTAAAAAATTATGAAGATTTTATGAATTCATGAACATTTTCTAAAATCATGAACATTTCTTTGCATTAGTGAACATTGTTCTAAATTCTAAACTTTTTTTTGAAATCTTAGACTTTTTTCAAGAAGCATAAAAACAGAAAATAAAGGAAAAATGAAAAGTAATGAAGAATAAAACAAGGGAGCCTCCGCACCTGCGCTGGTTCAAGGTCATGTGTGGCGAGCGAGGCGCAACACGCTTCTCTCTTTCCCAACGCGCACATCGCTGTATAGGAGGTCCCCTATGTAGATGCATCGCCTTGGCTCGATCCCTCGGGACATTCTATACTGGGACCTGTGGTGGAGCCACGAATTAAAGATATGGGGGGGCCAAATGACTTAATCTTTTTGATAACAGGGGCCAAACAATATTAATACATGTGTTTATTCTAAATTCTACATTGTTCATCTACTCCCTTCATCCCAAAATAAGTCACTCAACGTTGTATTAACTTGGTACTAAACTTAGAAGAAACTTAAGTCACTTATTTTGGAACGGAGAAGTACTAACTAGCAGCAAATACATGATCTTAGGGGAGGCCAGGCCCCTGCTGCTCCCCAGTGTCTCCGCCATTGACCATGACTTGCGCGCTGGGAAAGAGGGTAGAGTGCACCCCATCACTCCACACGCACGACATTGGGCCGGCCAAAGTGCATGGCGGGGCTTCCTTTTTTTATTTCTTTTTGTTTTTATTTTCTTTTATGTTTTTGCTTTTTACTTCTTTAAGAAAGTTCACGATTACAAAAAAAGTTAAGAATTTCTAAAAAAATCACTGATGCAAACAAATGTTCACAAATTTCAAAACATGTTCATAATTTCAAAAAAATGAACATTTTCCAAATTTTGATTAAACATTTTGAATTTCGATGAACCTCTATTTTTCATGATCATTTTTTATATTTGATGGAAAAAATTTAAAATAAATAACAATTATTTTTGAATCCTACGATCTTTTTTTTTTTCAATTTGAGAACATTTTTTGAATTCGATGGAGATGTTTGAATATGATGAACATTTTAAAATAATTCATGATCATATTTGATTATGATGAAAGAAATTTTAATTTGACGAACCAATTTTGAATTCAATGAATATATTTTGAATTTCAAAAACAGTTCACCGTTATAAAAAAATGTTTCAATTGCAAAAAATGTTCGCCAATTTTGAAAATGTCCCCATATCTCCGAAAATGATCGTGAATTTGAAAGAAAGGAAAAATGAAAAAAAAATCAAGAATCAAAAATGAAAAGAAAAACAAAAATTAACAGAAATGAAAAAAGAAAAGGAGAAAAACTGGTAGAAAAAACCTCTTCTTAGGCTGGCCCGGATGTACGTAGCAGGAAACCAGGGGTAACTGTGTGGTAGCTATCGTGCGACCCACGCGCCAAATAGGATCCCGCAGATCCCACTCCTCTATATCCCGCGTTGTTCTATCCCCTCTGCTTATGGGCTGTCATTGGTCGCCGAACAGGCCCAGTATACCTGATTCCTTCATTTCGGCCTCTGTAGCACCAATCCATTAGGACAGATGGGCCAGGATCCAACACATGGGAGAGGGGATTGTACTAATGGGATCAGATTGACAAAAACGTCCAGATTGCAAAAATGAACGACCAGAAATGCAAATTGCTAAGAGGGCTCAGTTTTATTGTCATAAACATCACAAGCATGCAAGGAGTAACATGGAGATCCTAGGGGGATCCATGGGACCAAAGGTGAATGTCACAACAGAAGGCTACAAAGCCCCAACAGTACCCTACAAGTAGGAGGCAACACTAGCGAGGCAACAAGGAGGTGGCAACACCTAAGGAGGGGGTAGCAAGTTTGGAGAACTGTGTGAGGAGGAGGAAACAACTCTGCTGACCTGTGCATCTTCCGATTACTCCATATTTTGTAGAAGCCATAGTCCCCTAGGCTGCCTACTAGCACCCTCCAGGGGTGAAACAAGAAATGATGTTGGTACCCACATTTATTCCCTTGATAGCAAGGGATTTCTTCTAGAAAGTGTGACATCAGCCTTGGCAATCAAATGCATACACATGCGGCATCGAGAGCGTCTATCTTGATGCCTCCTCCTCGCCCCGATCCCGTTAGATCTCAATCTTCAGCAACCCCCCGCAGGGGAAGAATGTGGCGAGCCAGTGAGGAACAGATTCCACCTCGCGAAAGGCGGCCACCAGAGGAGAGGCATGGGGAGCAGAAGAGAGGCGAGCAGGGAGGCCGGAGGGGTTGAAGAACGATGACTAGTGCTAAAGGGACGCACGTAGGGAGCGGCGGCAACTGTCATGGCAGGCGGAGTGAAACAATATGGTTTTCGTGGAGGACAAACGAATATGGGAGAAATTAGGGTAGATTAGGCGGTGGAAATGTGGGTAATTTAGCATGATGTTGTGCCATTATTTTGAATTGGGTGTCGCCATCGCTTCTCTTTAGTGAGCAGGTTCTTTTTATTTCAAGATGAATATTTCTTTATGAAACCACTTAAGAGGTTCACTAAGTCTTCCTAACCTATGTGGTTCAGTCATAGGCTTAATTAACTGGAGTTTATACAACTAGCATAGTAACTTCCGGTTTGGCTGTAAGGATAACTTGCGGAATCACTTCTGGTTCATTAACCCAACTAACTCTAGCCAAACGTTCAATAACCTCATCAAGGTGTATTGTCCTCACACTCACTTCTTTAGCGAGAAACTCTTTCTCAAGTAAGTGTCCATTCCTGGTAAAAAAACACTTGGTTATCAGACGGGTGCTAGAAGGAATATTCAATAATTTCTGGGATAACCTACAAAGTCATATTTGTCTGATTTGGGATCAAGTTTATTTAGTTGTAAGCGTTTCCCGTAAGTTTCACAACCCCAAATCTTGAGATGCAACAAATTGGGTTTCTTCCTATTCTAGAACTCATATGGTGTTGTCTCAACAAACTTAGATGGTGCTCTATTTAATGTTATGTTGTTGTTTCCTGCGCGTGCCTCGAAAAAGATAACGACAAATCGGTATGAGACATCATTGACCTCACCATGTCTGGAAAGGTTCGGTTACGCCTCTCGAACACTCCATTTCTCTGTGGAGTTCCGGGAGGAGTAAGTTGTGAAACAATTCCACGATCTCTTGTCTAAACTCGTGACTCAGATATTCACCTCCATGATCTAATTGTAGAAATTTAATCTTTTTGTCATGATGATTCTCAACCTTGTTTTGAAACTCCTTGAACTTTATAAGGGTTTTAGACTATTGTTTCATTAAGTATATATAACTATATATTCAAATCATCAGTGAAAGTGACAAAGTATAAGTATCCACCGCGCATCGGTGTACTCATCAGACCACATACAAGATGCGGCTTGAACTACATCGGTATTTCCCCAAAGAGGAAGGGATGATGCAGCACAGCTATGGTAGGTATTTCCCTCAGTGATGAGACCAAGGTTATCGAACCAGTAGGAGAACCATACAACACTATGTAAACGGTACCTGCAGGCAAAGAACAAATACTTGCAGCCTGACGTGTAAGAGGGGCTCTCAAACCCTCCTGGGTAAAAACATAGATAAAATTAGAGTAGATTCGATAAATAGCTATTGCGGGAACGCGAGATAAAATAAATAACAAAAAAGTGCAGCAAGGTATTTTTGGGGTTTGGGATTAATAGATCTGGAAATAAAAGCGAATAAAAATAGATCTCAAAGGCAAATATGATAAATAAGATACCCGAGGGTCGTAGATTTCACTAGTGGCTTCTCTCGAGAAAAATAGCATATGGTGGGTAAACAAATTACTGTTGGGTAATTGGTAGAACTTCAAATAATTATGACGATATCCAGGCAATGATCATCATATAGGTATCACGTCCAAGATTAGTAGACTGACTCCTACCTGCATCTACTACAATTACTCCACACATAGACCGATATCCAGCATGCATCTAGTGTATTAAGTTCATGGAAAAACCGAGTAATGCAATAAGAACGATGACATGATGTAGACAAGATCTATTCATGTAGGAATAGACCCTATCTTGTTATCCTTAATAGCAACGATATATACGTGTCATTTCCCCTTCTGTCACTAGGATTGAGCACCGTAAGATCGAACCCATCACAAAGCACTTCTTCACATGGCAAGAAAAATTGATCTAGTCGGCCTAACTAAACCAAAGATTCGAAGAAGAAATACAAGGCTATAAGTAATCATGCATATAAGAGATCAAAACTCAAATAAATTTCATGGATAAAATAGATCTAATCATAAATTCAAAGTTCATCGGATCCCAACAAACACACCGCAAAAAGAGTTACATCAAATAGATATCCAAGAGACCATTGTATTGAGAATCAAAAGAGAGAGAGAGAGAGGGGGGGAGAGGGAGAGAGAGAGGAATCCATGAAGCTACTAATTACGGACCCGTAGGTCTACAATGAACTACTCACGCATCATTGGAGAGGCACCAATGAGGATGATGAACCCCTTCTTGATGGTGTCTAGATTGGATCTGTGGTTTCTGGAACTTGCGGCGGCTGGAATTGTGTTTCGTCAACTCCGCCGGGGTTTTTGGAATATTGGGGTATTTATAGAGCAAAGAGGCAGTGCAGGAGGCCACCGAGGTGGGCACAACCCACCAGTGTGCGCTTGGGCCCCCAGGCGCGCCCAGGTGGGTTGTGCCCCTCTCGGGGCACCCCTCTAGTACTTCTTTGGCCCATCCTCTGTCTTCTGGCCCAGAAAAATTCCCCAAAAAGTTTCGCTGCTTTTGGACTCTGTTTGGTATTGATTTTTTGGGAAGTAAAAAATAAGCAAAAATAGCAACTGGCACTGGGTAGTATGTCAATAGGTTAGTCCCAAAAATGATATAAAGTTGCTATAAAATGATTGTAAAACATCCAAGAATGATAATATAACTGCATGGAACAATCAAAAATTATAGATACGTTGGAGACGTATCAGCATCCCCAAGCTTAATTCCTACTCGTACTCGAGTAGGTAAATGATAAAAACAAAAAATTTGATGTGGAATGCTACCTAACATGTTCATCACATATTCTTTTCTTTGTAGCATGGACATTTGGACTTATATCTGATTCAAAAGCAATAGTCTAGTTTTGACATGAAGATTTCAATACTCAAGCATATGAACAAGCAACCATGTCTTTCAAAATATCAACACTAAATGAAGTTATCCCTAGCCCATTATGCTCAATCATTGATCCATTCATGAAATACACTCGCATATTAGCTACACCCAATGCTCAAGTACGATCATATTGCCCCTTAGTTGGTGCTTTATAAGAGAAGATGGAGACTCAAATAAAAATAAAAATTGCATAAAGTAAAAGAAAGGCCCTTCGCAGAGGGAAGTAAGGATTTCTAGAGGTGCTAGAGCTCAAAGCGAAAAAGATAGAAATAAAATATTTTGGGTGGCATTCCTTTCCTGTCAACAAAAACGATCGAGTAGTTTCCAATACTTTCCATGCTAGATATATTATAGGCGGTTCCCAAACAGAAAATAAAGTTTATTCCTTTTTCCACCATACTTCCACATTCCACGGCGAACCGAGTCCACAGGTACCGTCCATGCCAACACTTTCCAAGGAATTTATTATTTGACAACATAAAGTATATTCATTTTTCATTTCGGGACTGGGCATCCCTAATACCTTTGTCGTACTCTCGTGCAATGAGGAGTGAATAAACACTCATTTTGAGAATAACACAACTAGCATGGAAAAATATCGGCCACCCCTACCATTTCATGAGCGGTACGAGCACACACAAAAGGAAAATTATTTTGAAGATTAGAGATGGCACATACAAATTTGCTTAGAACGGCACTGAAATATCGCATATAGGTAGGTATAGTGGACTCATATGGCAAAACAGGTTCAAGGATTTTGGATGCACAAGTAGAAATCATACTTAGTACAAGTGAAGGCTAGCAAAAGATTGAGAAGCATCCAACCAAGAAACGAAAAATCTCATAAGCGAGCATTAAGCATAACTAACACCGAACAATGCACCACAAGTAGGATGTAATTTCATTGCATAACTATTGACTTTCGTTCTTGCATAGGGAATCACAAACCTTAACATCAATATTCTTACTAAAGCATAATTACTCATCAACATGTCTAACATATTATATCATCATACTGCAAAACTATTACAAAGAATCAAGTTTATTTTGTCCAATGATCTTCATGAAAGTTTCTATTATATCCCTCTTGAATACTTATCACTTTGGCACTAATTTCATATGTTGCTTTTGATAGCTCAAACAAATCTACTGAAGAACATGAGCATACAAATTTCTTCTCTCAAAATAATATAAGTGAAGCATGAGAGAATTTCTTCAAAAAAATTGCTAACTCTCAAATAAATATAAGTGAAGCATGAGAGAATTTCTTCAAAAATAATAAAGTACACTGTGCTCAAAAAGATATAAGTGAAGCACTAGAGGAATTCCATAGCTCAAAAAGATTTAAGTGAAGCATATAGAGCAATTCTAGCAAGTCATAGCATAATTTTGGCTCTATCAAATAGGTGTGTCCAGCAAGGATACGTGACTTAAACTAACAAGCAAAGGCTCATATAATACAAGACGCTCCAAGCAAAACTCATGATATGTGACGAATAAAAATATAGCTCCAAGTAAAATACCGATGGTCATTAAAAGAAAGAGGGGATGACACTAGGGGGCATCCCCAAGCTTAGTTGCTTGCTTCTCTTTTAGATAATGGCTTGGGATGCCATGGGACATCCCAAAGCTTAGGCTCTTCGTACTCCTTATTCCTTCATCCATCGTGATCTCACTCAAAACTTGAAAACTTCAATCACACAAAACTCAACAAAACCTTCGTGAGATCCGTTAGTATAACAAAGCAAATCACTACTATAAGTACTGTTGCAAACCCATTCATACTTTATTTTTGCATTATATCTACTGTATTCCAACTTTGCTATGGATTATACCCTCCAATAAAAACCATGCATACATTCATCAAAATAAGCACACAACGCAAACCAAACAGAATCTATCAAAAAACAGAATAGTTTGTAGTAATCTGAAAACTTCCAATACTTATGTAACTCCAAAAATCCTAAAACATTAGGACAACATGGGAAATTTGTATATCAATCTTTTGTATAAAAAATCAGGATTTTATCGTGCTTCTGCTAACAATTAAAATTGTTTTACTGGACACAAAATTTTCTATTTTTCAACAAGATCAAATCAACTATCACCCAACATGATCCCAAAGGCTTTGCTTGACACAAACACTAATTAAAACATAAAAACACAATCATAACAGTAGCATAATTGTGCAAACACTCAATAACAGAATGAAAAGGACGCAAATAAAATTTATTCATTGGGTTGCCTCCCAACAAGCGCTACCATTTTATGCCCCTAGCTAGGCATAATGCATAGATCTAAGTGTTGTTGTCTTTGGTGTCAAACTCCTTAGAGGTGCTTTTGTCAGGAGGTTTTGCAAAAACAACATAGAACAAATTATCCATAGAAACCTTAGCACTATCAAGTAGCTTATCATCATATCCCCTTTGATTTCTGGCAACAATCCAAGAATATCGTTGACTAAAATCATTGAAAACTTGTTGGATTATATCTAAAACAGGGACTTCCTTTTTAAGATTCTCATCAAAGATTTGATTATCCCCAAGAAAATGTCTTAGCACATAATCACTATTATAAAGAATCTCATCTATCACCAGTTTTTCACGATTCATATGATAGAAATAAAAAAGTTCCCTAGCTTCCCGTATTATGTAATCAAATTCATTCATAAGAACAAGGGTGGCCAAATTTTTAGCTTTGGGATTCTTTATAATGGGTAACTCAAAAAACAAGCTTTGCAAGGTAGTATGGGTACAGATAAATTTATTTTCAAGTTTCAGAACTAGTGCTGAAATGGCTTCCACATAAGTTTTAGTCATTTTAAGTATAGGAGCATCGTCAAGACTTAAATTTCCAACACAATTGAAAAATTCTTGGATGTGTTCTTTTCCAATAACATTCCCTTGGACCAACACAAAAGTTTTAGCATCGAGATTGTCAGATCGTCCGATTTTAGCAGTTAGGCCATCATCTGTTTCTGCCAAACCAAAGTCACTCATGGTGACAAATCCATGTAAACAAGAATTCCGATGAGAAACGCGAACGAAAAAGATGGCGAATAAAACAACAATTTTTGTGAAGTGGTGGAGATGAAAACGAGAGGCAAATGGCAAATTATGTAAATTGCAAGGAGATGAGATTTGTGATTAGGAACCTGATAAATGTTGATGATGTCTCCGCGGCAATGACGCCAGGAACTCCTTTTGATGCGTCTTGAACTACGTCGGTATTTCCCCAAAGAGGAAGGGATAATGCGGCACGCCTACGGTAGGTATTTCCCTCAGTGATGAGACCAAGATTATCAAACCAGTAGGAGAACTAGGAAACACTATGTAAATGGTACCTGCACACAAAGAACAAATACTTGGAACCCACATGTAAGAGGGGTTGTCAATCCCTCCCGGGTAAAAACATAGATAAAATTGTAATAGATTGGATAAATAGCTCTCGCAGGAACGCAAGATAAAATAAAAAACAAAAAAGTGCAGCAAGGTATTTTTGGGTGTTTGTCTTAATAGGTCTGACAATAAAAGCAAATAAAAATAGATCTCGAAGGCAAATATGATAAAGAAGAGACCCTGGGGTCGTAGATTTCACTAGCGACTTCTCTCGAGAAAAATAGCATACGGTGGGTAAACAAATTACAGTTGGGGAATTGGTAGAACTTCAAATAATTATGACTATATCCAGGCTATGTTCATTATATAGACATCACGTCCAAGATTAGTAGACTGACTCCTACCTGCATCTACTACTATTACTCCACACATAGACTGCTATCCAGCATGCATCTAGTGTATTAAGTTCATGGAAAAACTGAATAATGCAATAAGAACGATGACATGATGTAGACAAGATCTATTCATGTAGGAATAGACCCCATCTTCTTATCCTTAGTAGCAACGATACATACGTGTCATTTCCCCTTCTATCACCGGGATTGAGCACCGTAAGATCGAACCCATCACAAAGCACTTCTTCCCATGGCAAGAAAAATCGATCTACTCAGCATAACTAAACCAAATATTCGAAGAAGAAATACGAGGCTATAAGTAATCATGCATTTAAGAGATCAAAAGTTAAATAACTTTCATGGATAAAAATAGATCTGATCATAAACTCAAAGTTCATCGGATCCCAACAAACCCACCACAAAAGAGTTACATAAAATAGATCTCCAAGAGACCATTGTATTGATAATCAAAAGAGAGAGAGAGAGGAAGCCATCTAGCTACTAACTACGGACCCGTAGGTCTAAAATGAACTACTCACGCATCATTAGAGAGGCACCAATGAGGATGATGAACCCCTCGGTTGATATGTCTCCAACGTATCTATAATTTTTGATTGTTCCATGCTATTATATTATCTGTTTTGGATGTTAATGGGATTATTTATACCCTTTTATATTATTTTCGGGACTAACCTACTAACCCAAGGCCAAGTGCAAATTGTTGTTTTTTGCCTATTTCAGTGTTTCGCAGAAAAGGAATATCAAACGGAATCCAAACGAAATAAAACCTTCGGGGGAGTTATTTTTGGAACAAACATGATCTAGGGGACTTGGAGTGGACGTCAAGCAACCAACGAGGAGGCCACGATGCAAGGGGCGCGCCTACCCCCCTGGGCGCGCCCTCCCCCCTCGTGGGCCCCTCGTGGCTCCACCGACCTACTTCTTCCTCCTATATATATTCATATACACCGAAAACATCCAGGAGCACCACGAAACCCTATTTCCACCGCGGCAACCTTCTGTACGCAAGAGATCCCATCTTGGGGCCTTTTCTGGAGCCCCAACGGAGGGGGAATCGATCACGGAGGGCCTCTACATGAACTCCATGGCCCCTCCGATGATGTGTGAGTAGTTTACCTCAGACCTTCGGGTCCATTGTTATTAGCTAGATGGCTTCTTCTCTCTCTTTGGATCTCAATACAATGTGCTCCTCGATCTTCTAGGAGATCTATTTGATGTAACTCTTTTTGCGGTGTGTTTGTCGAGAGCGGATGAATTGTGGGTTTATGATCAAGTTTATCTATGAACAATATCCGATTCTTCTATGAAATCTTTTATGTATGATTGGTTATCTTTGCAAGTCTCTTCGAATTATCATTTTGGTTTGGCCTACTAGATTGATCTTTCTTGCAATGGGAGAAGTGCTTAGCTTTGGGTTCAATCTTGCGGTGTCCTTTCCCAATGACAGCAGGGGCAACAAGGCACGTATTGCATTGTTGCCATCAAGGATCAAAAGATGGGGTTTATATCATATTGCTTGAGTTTATCCCTCTACATCATGTCATCTTGCCTAATGCATTACTCTGTTCTTATGAACATAATACTCTAGATGCATGCTGGATAGCGGTCGATGTGTGGAGTAATAGTAGTAGATGTAGAATCGTTTCGGTCTACTTGTCGCGGACGTGATGCCTATATACCTGGTCATGCCTAGATATTCTCATAATTATGCACTTTTCTATCAATTGCTCGACAGTAATTTGTTTACCCACCGTAATACTTTTGCTATCTTGAGAGAAGCCACTAGTGAAACCTATGGCCCTCGGGTCTATTTTCCATCATATAAGTTTCCAATCTATTTTACTTTGCAATCTTTATTTTCCAATCTATGTCATAAAAATACCAAAAATATTAATATTAATATTATTATCTCTATTAGATCTCACTCTCGTAAGTGATCATGAAGGGCTTGACAACTCCTTTATCGCGTTGGTTGCGAGGTTCTTATTTGTTTGTGTAGGTATGAGGGACTTGCGTGTAGTCTCCTACTGGATTGATACCTTGGTTCTCAAAAACCGAGGGAAATACTTACGCTACTTTGCTGCATCACCATTTCCTCTTCAAGGGAAAACCAACGCAATGCTCAAGAGGTAGCAAGAAGGATTTCTGGTGCCGTTGCCGGGGAGATCTACGCACAAGTCAAGACATACCAAGTACCCATCACAAACTCTTATCCCTCGTGTTACATTATTTGCCATTTGCCTCTCATTTTCCTCTCCCCCACTTCACCCTTGCCGTTTTATTCGCCCTCTTTTTCTGTTCCCCTTCTCTTTTCTAGTTCGTCTCTTTTCGCTTGCTTCTTGTGTGCTTGTGTGTTGGATTGTTTGTCACGATGGCTCAAGATAATACTAAATTGTGTGACTTTTCTAATACCAACAATAATGATTTTATTAGCACTCCGATTTCTCCTCTTACCGATGCTGAATCTTGTGAAATTAATGCCGCTTTGCTGAATCTTGTGATGAAAGAACCGTTTTCCGGCCTTCCTAGTGAAGATGCCGCTACCCACCTGAGGGAGTCTTGGATTAGGGGGTGTCCGGATAGCCGGACTATAACCTTTGGCCGGACTCTTCGACTATGAAGATACAAGATTGAAGACTTCGTCCCGTGTCCGGATGGGACTTTCCTTGGCGTGGAAGGCAAGCTTGGCAATACGGATATGTAGATCTCCTCCCATTGTAACCGACTCTGTGTAACCCTAGCCCTCTCCGGTGTCTATATAAACCGGAGGGTTTTAGTCCATAGGACAAACAACAATCATACCATAGGCTAGCTTCTAGGGTTTAGCCTCTTTGATCTCATGGTAGATCTACTCTTGTACTACCCATATCATGAATATTAATCAAGCAGGAGTAGGGTTTTACCTCTATCGAGAGGGCCCGGACCTGGGTAAAAACATTGTGTCCCTTGTCTCCTGTTACCATCCGCCTAGACGCACAGTTCGGGACCCCCTACCCGAGATCCGCCGGTTTTGACACCGACATTGGTGCTTTCATTGAGAGTTCCTCTGTGTCATCACCTTTAGGCCCGATGGCTCCTCCAATCATCAACAACGATGCGGTCCAGGGTGAGACATTTCTCCCCGGACAGATCTTCGAGTTCGGCGGCTTTGCACTACAGGCTAATTTGCTTGGCCATCTGGAGTAGATTGAAAGCTACGGCCCTGGCCATCAGGTCAGATTTGGAAGTTTGAACTACACGGCCGATATCCGCGGAGACTTGATCTTTGATGGATTCGAGCCATAGCCGGGTGCGCCGCACTGTCACGACGGGTATGACCTAGCTCTGCCGTCGAACAGTACCCTAAAGACCGCGCCCGCATCAGCTTCGACCCTTAGCTCGGAGCAAACTGCGCCGATCGAGGACGGGTGGCTAGACACCGCCTCGGGGGCTGTAGTCTCAACGGTGATCGAGCCGGACACCAGCCTCATCCTCTGCGAAGCCCGTGACTCCAAGGCGCCGGACTCTTTTCCGGACTCCGAACCTTCCGCGCCCCTTCCAATCGAATCCGATTGGGCGCCGATCATGGAATTCACCGCCGCGGATATCTTTCAATACTCGCCCTTCGACGACATCCTGAATTCACTAAGGTCTCTCTCTTTGTTAGGAGAGCCCTGGCCGGACTATGGCCAACAGGATTGGGATGCGGACGGCGAAGAAATTCGACGCCCACCCACTTCGTAGCCACTGTCGATGATTTAACCGACATGCTCGACTTCGACTCCGAAGACATCGATGGTATGGACGACGATGTAGGAGACGAACATGAACCAGTGCCTATAGGGCACTAGAAAGCCACCTCGTCATATGACATATATATGGTGGATACACCCAAAGAAGGCATTGGCGACGGAACAATGGGGGATAACCCCTCTAAGAAGCAACCCAAGCACCGGCGTCAGCGGCGCTGCTCTAAGTCCCGCCAAAGTAAAAACGGTGATGCCGGCACGGGAGATAATAACACCCCAGACAGTGCCGAACACAATTCCCTCCAGCAAGATTCAGCGTAGGAGGATGGAGAAGCCAGCCCCCTTGAGAGAGCGGCAGACAAAGAAGAAGAGGATGATAATTACATGCCTCCCTTCGAAGATGAGGCAAGCCTCGGCGACGACGAATTTGTCGTGCCTGAGGATCCCGTCGAACAAGAGCACTTTAAGCGCAGGCTTATGGCCACGGCGAGTAGTCTTAAGAAAAAACAGCAACAGCTGAGAGCTGATCAAGACTTGCTAGCCGACAGATGGACGGAAGTCCTTGCGGCCGAGGAATACGAACTCGAATGCCCCTCCAAGAGCTACCCAAAGCGCAGGTTGCTACCCCGTTTGGAGGAGGAAGCACTTAAACCTACATCACTTGCGCATGATGCGGCTGACCGGCCACCTCACGGACGCGACAGAGAGTCCTCCCGGCCCTCCACTCAAGCCGCACCCCGGCGTCGCTCAAAAAATACCTAGGCACGGGGAAATGCGCTAGTCCTGCGAGATATGTTGGAAGACAGGGCAAGGCAAACAAGATCGATCTACGGATCGCGCGGGCGCCCCACGACACGAGACGATAACCGTCACGCCGGATACAGTAAATCCGGCCGGGCCGAACACAGCAGACAAAGCTCATTTGAGCTACGTCGTGATATAGCCCAGTATAGAGGCGCCACACACCCACTATGCTTCACAGATGAAGTAATGGATCATCAATTCCCAGAGGGTTTCAAATCCGTAAACATTGAACTAAACGATGGCACAACAGATCCTGTGGTATGGATCGAGGTCTATCTCCTTCATATCCACATGGCCCGTGGCGATGATCTACACGCCATCAAATACCTCCCACTCAAGCTT
Organism: Triticum monococcum; assembly: GCA_034509565.1. Lineage (NCBI taxonomy): Eukaryota > Viridiplantae > Streptophyta > Magnoliopsida > Poales > Poaceae > Triticum > Triticum monococcum. Next base: position 748,675,096 of record CM067843.1, on the reverse strand, counting down.
AAAGGACCAGCTCGGCATTGGCTTAACAGCCTGCCAGCAGAATCAATTGGTTGTTGGGAGGACCTGGAAGCCGCATTCCTTGACAATTTCCAGGGCACTTATGTGCGACCACCAGACGCCGATGACCTGAGCCACATAATTCAGCAGCCAGAAGAATCTGCAAGACAATTCTGGACACGGTTCCTAACCAAGAAAAATCAAATCGTCGACTGTCCGGACGCAGAGGCCCTAGCCGCCTTCAAGCATAACATCTGTGATGAGTGGCTTGCTCGGCACCTTGGACAGGAAAAGCCGAAATCTATGGCAGCCCTCACGACAGTCATGACCCGCTTTTGTGCGGGAGAAGACAGCTGGCTGGCTCGTAGCAATAACGTGACCAAGAGCCCTGGTAATTCGGATACCAAGGACAACAATGGCAGGTCGCGCCGCAACAAGCACAAGCGCCGCATTAATAGCGACAATGCTAAAGATACGACAGTTAATGCCAGATTCAGAGGCTCTAAGACCGGTCAGCGGAAAAAGCCATTTAAGAGGAACACTCCGGGCCCGTCCAGTTTGGACCGTATACTCGATCGCTCGTGCCAGATACATGGCACCCCCGAAAAACCAGCCAATCACACCAACAGGGATTGTTGGGTGTTCAACCAGGCCGGCAAGTTAAATGTCGAAAACAGAGACAAGGGGCTGCACAGCGACGAGGACGAAGAGCCCCGGCCACCGAACAATAGTGGGCAGAAGGGCTTCCCCCCACAAGTGCGGACGGTGAACATGATATACGCAACCCACATCCCCAAAAGGGAGCGGAAGCGTGCACTCAGGGACGTATACGCGTTGGAGCCAGTCGCCCCAAAGTTCAACCCATGGTCCTCCTGCCCGATCACTTTTGATCGAAGGGACCACCCCACTAGCATCCGCCATGGCGGATTCGCCGCATTTGTTCTAGACCCAACCATTGACGGATTTCATCTCACTAGAGTCCTTATGGACGGCGGCAGGAGCCTGAACCTGCTTTATCAGGATACAATGCGGAAAATGGGCATAGATCCCTCAAGGATTAAACCCACAAAAACGACCTTTAAAGACGTCATACCAGGTGTAGAAGCCAACTATACAGGCTCAGTTACACTTGAAGTGGTCTTCGGATCCCCGTATAATTTCCGAAGCGAGGAGTTAATCTTCGGCATAGTCCCGTTTCGCAGTGGCTATCACGCACTGCTCGGACGAACCGCATTTGCAAAGTTCAATGCGGTGCTGCACTACGCATATCTCAAGCTCAAGGTGACAGGCCCTCGAGGAGTCATTACGGTCAATGGAAACACCAAACGCTCTCTCCGAACGGAGGAGCACACGGCGGCCCTCGTAGCGGAAGTACAAAACAGCCTCTCAAGGCAATTCTCCAGTCCGGCTATTAAACGTCCGGACACCGTCAAGAGCTCCCGGAGGAACCTACAACAAGACCGCCTGGCACGTTCCGAGCAAGCGTAGCAATACGGCCCCAACCCCAGCCCTCGCCAAACTGCGAAATCAGTACTACACGTACATAACTACGCTCTGAAAATACCATGGGCACAGGGGGAGGGGCACGACCACGGCACGCCCAAAAATGCGGCTCAACCGCACTAGGGCCCCCCGATTTTCTCATTATTTCCTACTTTCAGGACTCCACTCTTCAGAAGGCCTGTCCGGCAGTACAACCGCCGAACACACGATGCAACAACCAAGGAGGCAGAAAGCTACGTCGAATTCCCAGGTGGTCTCTATAATGAGCAAAATACCTGTCTTACATACCGTCTCGCAGCTCGCCCCTGGAGGGGGACATGTCAAATAGTCCCATCTCTTGCTTATCGCACTATTTGTATCGTTCTGCTTTCACAGCAGCCTTTTAAAACAAACAATGCTTAGCTTCAGCTTATTATTGCATTCTCTATTCATTTATTTTTCAATACATATGTTCAGTTATGACAGTTAGCACCCGTACACTTTGGTAAGGTCCATATGCTACGGGCTCAAGCACCCCATAATACGGCGTGAGAAGTCCGAACACTTTCACAAAGTGCAGCCCTCCGAACTTATAGCATTATATGCATCAGCTTCGAATCATGTCTTTGGTCAATAGTTGGGTTTGCCCGGCTCCCATGTTTTGGTACCTTACGTTCCGCTATATCGGCTAAGGTAGCGCTGGGAGAACTATTGCGATTATGCCCCAGTTGAGCTGGGCTAAGCACCTCAGTAGAGAAAGCTAAAACTGACTGTCATGATAGGGCGAGAGCTGGTCATTGTTCGGGAGGTTTCGAGTCCTTAAAGACTTATGCCGCTTAGAGCGAGGAGTCGGCTTTGTCCGGCCTAAGGCGTGTATAGTGCCCCGAACTCGGTCTTCCGAACACTAGGGGCTTCGCCGAAATTTAAAATTATAGAATTCTCTGGCTAAGTGAGAGTGATAACACATTATAGTCCGATGGCCTTGTTCGTTGTGCTGAGCACCTCCCTCGAAGGACCCAAGAATGGGAAAAAGAGTGCTCGGGTTTATCCTGAACACCCCAGCACTCGTGGCATGGGGGCAGAAGCCGACGACTCGCCATCTCTCAGACTCGATAAACGGCCACATAGAAGGTAATATTTTAAATTAAAACAAGTGTTGCATAACGCATATGAACAAGTTTTCAGCGCACGGGATAAAACGAACAAGTTCACTCAAATATTACATCTTTGGAACATTCGTCCGCCACAAGGCGGGCGCCCTTCAGGACGCCCTCATAATACATCTCGGGGTGGCGATGCTCCTTGCCCTGCGGTGGCCCGTCCTTCACAAGCTTCTCCGCATCCATCTTACCCCAGTGCACTTTAGCACGGGCAAGCGCCCTACGGGCACCTTCGATGCAGACAGAGCGCTTGACGACTTCAAGCCACGGACAGGCATCCACCAGCCGCCTCATCAGCCCGAAGTAGCTCCCAGGCAGGGCCTCTCTAGGGCACAGCCGAACTATAGGGCCCTTCATGGCATGTTCGGCCACCTTATGGAGCTCGACCAGTTGCTTCAACTGGTCGCTCAAGGGCACCGAGTGTCCGGCCTCAGCATACTGAGACCAGAACACCTTCTCCGTCGAGCTGCCCTCCTCGGCCCGGTAGAAGGCGGCGGCATATGACACGCTAAGGGGCAAATCTGCGAATGCTCCTAGAGAGCTCCGGATCCGGGTAAGTAACAAGTAATTCACTTTCATGTGCTTGCATTGCATAAAGAATGCCTTACCCTCCGCTATCTTCTTCATTGCCTCAACTTCCTCGAGGGGTTTCTGGGCTTCGGCCTTGGCAGACTTGGCGCTTTCAAGGGCCGCCGCGAGCTCGGACTCTCGCGTCTTTGAGTCAAGCTCCAAACTCTCATGTTTTTTCATGACAGCCTGGAGCTCTTGCTGCGCCTCGCCAACCCGCGCCTCATGTTTCTCCCGCTCGGTGCGCTCCGTGGCCGCCTTCTTTTCGGCCTCGGAAAGCGCTTGCTTAAGGGTCGCCACCTCAGTCGTGGCCCCTAGGACACCAATAGCGATCCTGTCATTTTTTGCAACTGCATCTTTTTAAATATACTCCACAATGTATTACTTACCTTCTTTTCCCTCGAGCTGCTTTTTAGCAAGGCCGAGCTATTGCTCGGACCGCTCGAGGCTCTCCTTCAGCGCATCCACCTCCGTAGTCAGTGCGGCAGAGGCCAGTAGTGAAGCCTGCATACGCATATTGACTTAATTATGTTAGACTCATGCGAATGTTGTTAGATCCTCTATTCAGCTTTTCTTTATGAACGTCAAACAGAGCATCAGGGGATACTGTCTATGCGGTAATATTTTCACATATTGTTCACATACCTCAAATCCTAGTAGTAGGCTGGCACAGGCTTCAGTCAGCTCGCTTTTGGCGGACTGAACCTTCTGGATTACCGCACTCATAATAGTGCGGTGCTCCTCGTCGATGGAGGCGCCGTTAAGCACCTCCAGCAAATTATCCGGTGCCTCTGGTTGGACGGAGGTCACCGACATCGTAGGCTTGCCCTTCTTACTAGGGGGCCGCCTGCTAGACTCCGGAACCGTTGAAGGTTCCGGTGCGGTGTCCGGCCCAGGGCCGGACTTGGAGCCCTTGGGGTTTTTCCCCTTTTTCGCCTAGAGTCCGGGAGGTCACCTTGCGGCGCCTCCAGGACCACCTCCTCCTGGCTTGGAACCTTTTGGGACAACACCTCGGCGTCGTCCGTAGGGCGAGGGGAGTTAGCGGTCGGAAGTGAAAAACTATTCACATCCGACGAATCCAGGGAGCCGCTCGACGACACGTCGAGCCGGGCTTTGGGCGGACCGCATAATTATATTCGGCATCAGGAGAAGCTGTGCAATAAAGGAACGCTATGAGTCACTCAGGTATCCGAATACTTACGATTTTGCCAGGGGCTTGGCCCTGAGCGACCACTCGTCTTCGCCGTCGTCGGCGTTGGTGGAGTAGTCCGTAGGAAGGGTCCTCCCTTTCTTGGACCCTTCGGCCTCCCCAGTTGGGGTGGCCTTCCTTTTCTTTTCTCCCCCTGCTGGGGAAGAAACCTCTCTTCCCTCGTCCTCGTCTTCGTGGGAGGAGTGCGCCTCGGAGTCATCGGACGATGAGTCTGACTCCACCGGGCGCCGGGAACTCTTCCGGGTTCCCGTGGCCTTCTTCTTGGCCTTCTTCTCCGGCACCACGTAGGGTGCCGGAACCAGCAGCTCCGCCAAGCGGGTGTCCGCTGGGTCTTCGGGCAAAGGAGCTGGACAGTTGATCTGTTCGGCCGTCCTCTGCCAGTCCTGTCAAAGGCATGGGGGCTTAGATCCCGCATAGAGTCAAACTATGAAAGACAAATATCCTATAAGAGGTAAAACCAGCTTACCTCGTTGGCTTGACGCTGCACGTTGAATCCGTGATCCTCGGTAGCGGATGCGAGAGCCTCGGCGCCATTGAATAGCACCTTCCAGGCATCTTCGTACGTTGTGTCGAAGAGCCTGCTCAGAGTTCGGTGCTGGGCCAGGTTAAACTCCCACAAGCTGAAATCCCGTTGTTGGCACGGGAGGATCCGGCGGATGAGCATGACCTGGACTACGTTAACAAGTTTGAGCTTCTTGCTCACCAAGTTTTGGACGCATGTTTGGAGTCCGGTCAGCTCTCCTTTTTTACCCCACGGCAGGCCCTTCGCTTTCCAGGAGGTGAGCCGCGTAGGGATTCTGGATCAGAACTCGGGGGCTGCGACCCATTCAGGGTCACGCGGCTCGGTGATGTAGAACCACCCCGATTGCCACCCCTTTATGATCTCCACGAAGGAGCCCTTGACCCATAGGATGTTGGGCATCTTGCCCACCATGGCGCCTCCGCACTCCGCCTGGCGGCCGCCCACTACCTTCGGCTTGACATTGAAGGTCTTCAGCCATAGGCCGAAGTGGGGCTGGATGCAGAGGAAGGCCTCGCACACGACGATGAACGCCGAGATGTTGAGGATGAAGTTCGGGGCCAGATCGTGGAAGTCCAGGCCATAGTAGAACATGAGTCCCAGACAAATGGGTGGAGAGGGAAGCCTAGTCCGCGGAGGAAATGGGTGAGGAACACCACCCTCTCATGGGGCCTGGGGTGGGGATGAGCTGCCCCTCGTCTGGGAGCCGGTGCGCGATGTCGTCAGACAAGTATCCGGCTTTCCTCAGCTTCTTTGTGTGTCCCTCCGTAACAGAGGAGACCATCCCCTTGCCTCCCGCTCCGGACATGGCTGGAGAAGGTTGAGGTGGGGAATGCGGACATGGGCGCTGGAGCTTGAGTGCGCGAAAATGGATGAGCAAAGGAGGAAGAAGGTGTGGATGGAAAGGCGGATCCTTATCCCCTTATATGGGCGGACGAAACTATGTGTCCCCACCAGCCTGGTAAAACTCGCTTATCTCCCAAGCGCCGTAATCAATGGCGCGGTTGGGTTACCCATGCCCGTATTGATGAGAATCCCGGGATAAGGGGACACGATCTCTGCTTCGACAAGACATGCCAAGGAAACCGCCTCGCAAAACGCGCTGAGGTGGGACAGTAAAAACGGTTCAAATAAAGGCTTGGCTGTGGCGTGATGACACGCTACGGAATACGTCAGCAAATTAGATTTGTGTAAATATTATTCTCTCTATGGCAGTGTGTGGAACTTATTTTGCAGAGCCGGACACTATCCTTGTGTTCAAAATCTTCTATGAAGTATTCGGAGGAGGAACCCGCCTTGCAATGTTGAAGACAATCTGCACGCCGGACTCGTCGTCATTGAAGCCTGGTTCAAGGGCTACTGAGGGAGTCCTGGATTAGGGGGTGTCCGGATAGCCAGACTATAACCTTTGGCCAGACTCTTGGACTATGAAGATACAAGATTGAAGACTTCGTCCCGTGTCCGGATGGGACTTTCCTTGGCGTGGAAGGAAAGCTTGGCAATACGGATATGTAGATCTCCTCCCATTGTAACCGACTCTGTGTAACCCTAGCCCTCTCTGGTGTCTATATAAACCGGAGGGTTTTAGTCCATAGGACAAACAACAATCATACCATAGGCTAGCTTCTAGGGTTTAGCCTCTTTGATCTCGTGGTAGATCTACTCTTGTACTGCCCATATCATCAATATTAATCAAGCAGGAGTAGGGTTTACCTCCATCGAGAGGGCCCGAACCTGGGTAAAACATTGTATCTCTTGTGTCCTGTTACCATCCGCCTAGACGCACAGTTCGGGACCCCCTACCCGAGATCCGCCGGTTTTGACACCGACACCACCTAAACAACTTTGTTGATTTGTGTGATATGCAAAAGAAGAAATATGTGGATAATGATATTGTTAAATTGAAGCTATTCCCGTTTTCACTTAGAGATCGCGCTAAAACTTGGTTTTCGTTTTGCCTAAAAACAGTATCGATTCATGGAATAAGTGCAAAGATGCCTTTATCTCTAAGTATTTTCCTCCCGCTAAGATCATCTCTCTTAGAAATGATGTTATGAATTTTAAGCAACTTGATCATGAACATGTTCCACAAGCTTGGGAGAGGATGAAATTAATGATACGTAATTACCCCACACATGGTTTGAATCTTTGGATGATTATACAAAAAATTTATCCCGGATTGAATTTGGCTTCTAGAAATCTTTTAGATTTGGCCGCGGGAGGCACTTTTATGGAAATCACTTTAGGAGAAAGCTACTAAACTCCTCGATAATATTATGGTTAATTATTCTCAATGGCACACTGAAAGATCCACTAGTAAAAAGGTGCATGCTATAGAAGAAATTAAAGTTTTGAGTGGAAAGATGGATGAACTTATGAAATTGTTTACTAATAAGAGTGTTTATTATGATCCTAATGATATGCCTTTGTCTACATTTATTGAGAATAATAATGAATCTATGGATGTGAATTTTGTTGGTAGGAACAATTTTGGTAACAACGCGTATAGAGGTAATGTTAATCTTAGGCCGTTTCCTAGTAATTCCTCTAATAATTATGGTAATTCCTACAACAATTCTTATGGAAATTATAATAATATTCCCTCTGATTTTGAATCTAATATTAAAGAATTTATTAGTTCGCAAAAGAGTTCCAATACCTTGATTGAAGAAAAATTGTCTAAGATTGATGAGTTGGCTAGGAACGTGGATAGAATTTCTCTTGATGTTGATTCTTTGAAATTTATATCTATTCCACCTAAGCATGATATCAATGAGTCTCTCAAAGCTTTGAGAATTTCCATTGATGAGTGCGAGGAAAGAACCGCAAGGATGCGTGCTAAAAAAGATTGCTTTGTGAAAGCGTGTTCTTCTAGTTTTCTTGCTAATAAGGATGAAGATCTAAAAGTGATTGATGTGTCTCCTATTAAATCTTTGTTTTGCAATACGAATCTTGATAATGATGGGACTGGAGATGAGTCAACTTTAGTTAAAAAGCGGCCCAATGATATGGAGTTTTTAGATCTTGATACAAAATTTGGCAAAAGTGGGAGTGATGAGGTAAAAACTTTACATAGCAATGAACCCACTATTTTGGATTTCAAAGAATTTAGTTATGATAATTGTTCTTTAATAGATTGTATTTCCTTGTTGCAATCCGTGTTAAATTCTCTGCATGCTTATAGTCAAAATAAAGCTTTTACTAAACATATCGTTGATGCTTTAATGCAATCTTATGAAGAAAAGCTTGAATTGGAAGTTTCTAACCCTAGAAAACTTCATGATGAGTGGGAACCTACTATTAAAATTAAGATTAAAGATCATGAATGTTATGCTTTATGCGATTTGGGTGCTAGCGTTTCCACGATTCCAAAAACTTTGTGTGATGTGTTAGGTTTCCGTGAATTTGATGATTGTTATTTAAGTTTGTACCTTGCGGATTTCACTATTAAGAAACCTATAGGAAGGATTAATGATGTTCTTATTGTTGCAAATAGGAATTATGTGCCCGTAATTTCATTGTTCTTGATATTGATTGCAATCCTACATGTCCTATCATTCTTGGTAGGCCTTTCCTTAGAACGATTGGTGTAATTATTGATATGAAAGAATTAAATATTAGATTCCAATTTCCGTTAAGGCAAGGCATCGAACACTTTCCTAGAAATAAAATTAAATTACCTTATTAATCTATTATGAGAGCCACTTATGGATTGCATACCAAATGTGATAATACCTAGATCTATTCTTGCTTTTATGCCTAGCTAGGGGCGTTAAACGATAGCGCTTGTTGGGAGGCAACCCAATTTTATTTTCGTTCCTTGACTTTTGGTTCTGTTTAGTAATAAATAATTCATCTAGACTCTACTTATCTGTGGTTTTATGCTTTTAATTAGTCTTTTTGCCAAGTAGCACCTTTGGGAAGACTTGGGGAAAGTCTTTGCGATCTTGCTGTAAAAAACAGAAACTTTAGCGCTCACGAGATTTGCTGCCATTTTTTACTGAGAGTGTGATTAAGTTGATTCTTTTTGCAGATGATTAATAGATAAATTCCTCACGTCCAGAAATTTATTTTAGAATTTTTGGGGTTACAGAAGTATTCTAAACCTACATATTACTACAGACTGTTCTGTTTTTGACAGATTCTGGTTTTCGCGTGTTGTTTTCTTATTTTGATGAATCTATGGCTAGTATCGGAGGTTATGAACCATAGAGAAGTTGGAATACAGTAGTTTTAACACCAATTTATATAAATAATGAGTTCATTACAGTACCTTAAGTGGTGGTTTGTTTTCTTGTACTAACGGAGCTCATGAGATTTTCTATTTAAGTTTTGTGTTGCGTAGTTTTCAAGTTTTGGGTAAAGATTTGATGGATTATGGAACAAGGAGTGGGAAGAGACTAAGCTTGGGGATGCCCATTTTGCACCAAGGTAAAATCTAAGGACAACCAAAAGCCTAAGCTTGGGGATGCCCCGGAAGGCGTCCCCTCTTTCGTCTTCTTCTATCGGTAACTTTACTTGAGGCTATATTTTTATTCACCAGATGATATGTGTTTTGCTCGGAGCGTCTTGTATGATTTTTTTCTTTGCTTTTTAGTTTACCACAATCATCCTTGCTGTACACACCTTTTGGGAGAGACACACATCAATAGATATTTATTAGAATACTCTATGTGGTTCACTTATATCTTTTGAGCTAGATAATTTTGCTCTAGTGCTTCACTTATATCTTTTAGAGCACGGTGGTGGTTTTATTTTATAGAAATTATTGATATATCATGCTTCCCTTATATTATTTTGAGAGTCCTTTAGAACAGCATAGTAATTTTATTTGGTTATGAAACTAGTCCTAATATGATAGGCATCCAAGATGGGTATAATAAAAACTATCATAGAAAGTGCATTGAATACTATGAGAAGTTTGATACTTGATAATTGTTTTGAGATATAAAGGTGGTGATATTAGAGTGTGCTAGTTGAGTAATTGTGAAATTGAGAAATACTTTTTTTGAAGTTTGCAAGTCCTGTAGCATGCACGTATGGTAACCGTTGTGTAACAAATTTGAAACATGAGGTGTTCTTAGATTGTCTTCCTTATGAGTGGCGGTCGGGGACGAGCGATGGTCTTTTCCTACCAATATATCCCCCTCGGAGCATGCGCGTAGTGCTTGGTTTTGATGACTTGTAGATTTTTGCAATAATTATGTGAGTTCTTTATGACTGATGTTGAGTCCATGGATTATATGCACTCTCACCCTACCATCATTGCTAGCCTATTCGGTACCGTGCATTGCCCTTTCTCACCCTGAGAGTTGGTGAAAACTTCGCCGGTGCATCCAAACCCCGTGATATGATACGCTCTATCACACATAAACCTCCTTATATCTTCCTCAAAACAGCCACCATACCTACCTATTATGGCATTTCCATAGCCATTCTGAGATATATTGCCATGCAACTTTCCACCGTTTCATTTATGACATGCTTCATCATTGTCATATTGCTTTGCATGATGATGTAGTTGACATCGTATTTGTGGCAAAGCCACCATGCATAATTTTTCATACATGTCACTCTTGATTCATTGCCCTTCCCGGTACACCGCCAGAGGCATTCATATAGAGTCATATTTTGTTCTAGTATCGAGTTGTAATCATTGAGTTGTAAATAGATAGAAGTGTGATGATCATCATTAATGGAGCATTGTCCCAAAAAAAGGCCAAATAAAAAAAGAAAGGCCTAAAAAAGGAAAAAAAGAAAAAAATGGGGGGCAATGCTACTATCCTTTTTTCCACACTTGTGCTTCAAAGTAGCACCATGATCTTTATGATAGAGAGTCTCTTATTTTGTCACTTTCATATACTAGTGGGAATTTTTCATTATAGAACTTGGCTTGTATATTCCAACAATGGGCTTCCTCAAATGCCCTAGGTCTTCGTGAGCAAGCAAGTTGATGCACACCCACTTAGTTTATTTTGTCGAGCTTTCATACATTTATAGCTCTAGTGCATCCATTGCATGGCCATCCCTACTCCTTGCATTGACATCAATTGATGGGCATCTCCCTAGCCCGTTGATTAGCCTCGTCGATGTGAGACTTTCTCGTTTTGTCTTCTCCACATAACCCCCTATCATTATTCTATTCCACCCATAGTGTTATATCCATGGCTCATGCTCATGTATTGCGTGAAAGTTGAAAAAAGTTTGAGATTACTAAAGTATCAAACAATTTCTTCGCTTGTCATCGAGGTTGTGCAAGATGAGAGCATTCTTGTGTGATGAAAATGAAGCATGACCAAGCTAGATGATTTTGTAGGGATGAACTTTCTTTTGCCATGTTATTTTGAGAAGACATGCTTGCTTAGTTAGTATGGTTGAAGTATTATTATTTTCATGTCAATATTAAACACTTGTCTTGAATCTTTTGGATCTGAATATTCATGCCACAATAAAGAAAATTACATTGAGAATTATGCTAGGTAGCATTCCACATCAAAAATTATATTGTTATCATTTACCTACTCGAGGACGAGCAGGAATTAAGCTTGGGGATGCTTGATACCTCTCCAACGTATCTATAATTTTTTATTGTTCCATGCTATTATATTATCTGTTTTGGATGGTAATGGGCTTATCTAGACACTTTTATATTATTTTTGGGACTAACCTACTACCCAAGGCCCAGTGCAAATTGATGTTTTTTTGCCTATTTCAGTGTTTCGCAGAAAAGGAATATCAAACAGAATCCAAACAAAATAAAACCTTTGAGAGAGTTATTTTTTGAACGAACGTGATCCAAGGGACTTGGAGTGGATGTCAAGCAACCAACAAGGAGGCCACAAGGCAGGGTGCGCGCCCTCCCCCTAGGGGGCCCCTCGTGGCCCCACCGACCTACTTCTTCCTCCTATATATATATATATATATATATATATATATATATATATATATATATATATATATATATATATAGCCCGAAAACATCCAGGAGTACCACGAAACCCTATTTCCACCGCCACAACCTTCTGTACCCAAGAGATCCCATCTTGGGGCCTTTTCCGGAGCTCCACCGGAGGGGGAATCGATCATGGAGGGCCTCTACATCAACTCCATGGCCCCTCCGATGATGTGTGAGTAGTTTACCTCAGACCTTCGGGTCCATAGTTATTAGCTAGATGGCTTCTTCTCTCTCTCTTTGGATCTCAATACAATGTTCTCCTTGATCTTCTTGGAGACCTATTTGATGTAACTCTTTTTGCGGTGCGTTTGTCGAGATCCGATGAATTGTGGGTTTATGATCAAGTTTATCTATGAACAATATTTGGTTCTTCTCTGAAATATTTTATGTATGATTGGTTATCTTTGCAAGTCTCTTCGAATTATCAGTTTGGTTTGGCCTACTAGATTGATCTTTCTTGCAATGGGAGAAGTGCTTAGCTTTGGGTTCAATCTGGCGGTGTCCTTTCCCAGTGACAGCAGGGGTAGCAAGGCACGTATTGTATTGTTGCCATCGAGGATAAAAAGATGGGGTTTATATCATATTCTTGAGTTTATCGCTCTACATCATGTCATCTTGCCTAATGTATTACTCTGTTCTTATGAACTTAATACTCTAGATGCATGCTGGATAGCGGTCGATGTGTGGAGTAATAGTAGTAGATGCAGAATCGTCTCGGTCTACTTTTCGCGGACGTGATGCCTATATACATGATCATGCCTAGATATTCTCATAATTATGCACTTCTCTATCAATTGCTCGACAGTAATTTGTTCACCCACCATAATACTTATGCTATCTTGAGAGAAGCCACTAGTAAAACCTATGGCCCCTGGATCTATTTTCCATCATATAAGTTTCCAATCTATTTTACTTTGCAATCTTTATTTTCCAATCTATATCATAAAATACCAAAAATATTTATCTTATTATTATTATCTCTATCAGATCTCACTCTCGTAAGTGACCGTGAAGGGCTTGACAACCCCTTTATCGCGTTGGTTGCGAGGTTCTTATTTGTTTGTGTAGGTACGAGGGACTTGCGTCTAGTCTCGTACTGGATTGATACCTTGGTTCTCAAAAACAGAGGGAAATACTTACGCTACTTTGTTGCATCACCCTTTCCTCTTCAAGGGAAAACCAACGCAGTGCTCAAGAGGTAGCAGTGTCTAGATTGGACCAATGGTTTCTGGAACTTGCGGCGGTTGGAATTGTGTTTCGTCGACTCCCCTAGGGTTTTTAGAAATATTGGGGTATTCCCAGGTGGGTTGTGCCCCCTCTGGGCACCCCTCTGGTACTTCTTTGGCCCATCCCGTGTCTTCTGGTCTAGAAAAATTCTCCAAAAAGTTTCGCTGCATTTGGACGTCGTTTGGTATTGATTTTCTGCGAAGTAAAAAACAAGCAAAAAACAACAACTGGCACTGGGCACTATGTCAATATGTTAGTCCCAAAAGATGATATAAAGTTGCTATAAAATGATTCTAAAACATACAAGAGTGATAATATAGCAGCATGGAATAATGAAAAATTATAGATACTTTGGAGACGTATCAATACATCACTTTGTATTATCTCTGACAATTCACCTTCCCATTCAGGGTGATCCGTGAATGATGTCTTAATAATTTTCCCCATTAGGCAAGCTTCGCATGTGCCAAATTATTCAAAATAAGAAGACATTAACATTCCATCTTTAGGAAGCTTTTGTAGACGATTCTTCCTGATGTGACCAAGTCGGCATTGCCACATGAAAGTGGTATTATTAGTCTACTTACAACATTTAGCTGCTACGTTATTGATACATCTCCATCGTATCTACTTTCCCAAACACTTTTGACCTTGTTTTGGACTCTAACTTGTATGATTTGAATGGAACTATCCCGGACTGATGCTGTTTTCAACAGAATTGCCAGGGTGTTATTTTTGTGCAGAAATTAAAGTTCTCGGAATGACCTGAAACTTCACAAAGAATATTTTTGGAATTTAAAAAAATACTGGTGAAATAATCAACACCAGGGGGCCCACACCCTGTCCACGAGGGTGGGGGCGCGCCCCCTGTCTCGTGGGCCCCCTGAGGCTCCACCGACCTCAACTCCAACTCTATATATTCACGTTCAGGGAGAAAAAAATCAGAGAGAAGGATTCATCGCGTTTTACGATACGGAGCTGCCGCCAAGCCCTAATCTCTCTCAGAAGGGCTGATCTGGAGTCCGTTTGGGGCTCCAGAGAGGGGAATCCATCGCCATCGGCATCATCAACCTTCCTCCATCACTAATTTCATGATGTTCACCGCCGTGCGTGAATAATTCCATCGTAGGCTTGCTGGACAGTGATGGGTTGGATGAGATTTATCATGTAATCGAGTTAGTTTTGTTAGGGTTTGATCCCTAGTATCCATTATGTTCTGAAATTGATGTTGCTATGACTTTTCTAGGCTTAATGCTTGTCACTAGGGCCCGAGTGCCAAGATTTCAGATCTGAACCTATTATGTTTTCATGAATATATGTGAGTTCTTGATCCTATTTTGCAAGTCAATATTCACCTACTATGTGTTATGATCCGCTAACCCCGAAGTGACAATAATCGGGACCACTCCCAGTGATGACTATAGTTTGAGTTCATGTATTCACCAAGTGTTAATGCTTTGTTCCGATACTCTATTAAAAGGAGGCCTTAATATCCCTTGGTTTCCAATAGGACCCCGATGCCACGGGAGGGAAGGACAAAAGATGTCATGCAATTTTTTCCATAAGCACGTATGACTATATTCGGAATACATGCCTACATTACATTGATGAACTGGAGCTAGTTCTGTGTCACCCTATGTTATAACTGTTGCATGAGGAATCGCATCCGACATAATTATCCATCACCGATCCATTGCCTACGAGCCTTTCACATATTGATCTTTGCTTAGTTACTTTTCCGTTGCTATTGTTACAATCACTACAAAAACTATTACTATTACCTTTGCCACCATTACTGTTACTTTCATATTACTTTGCTACTAATACTTTGCTGCAGATATTAAGTCTTTCAGGTGCGGTTGAATTGACAACTCAACTGTTAATACTTGAGAATATTCTTTGGCTCCCCTTGTGTCGAATCAATAAATTTGGGTTGAATACTCTACCCTCGAAAACTATTGCGATCCCCTATACTTGTGAGTTATCAAGACTAGTTTCTGGCGCCGTTGCCGGGGACGATAGCTCTATTCTTTGAGTCACTTGGGATTTATTTCTATTGATCATTATGAAGAACTTGAAAGATGAAAGAACCAAGATTTTTCCCTCAACTACGAGGGGAGGTAAGGAACTGCCATCTAGCCATGCACTTGATTCACCTTCTGTTTTGAGTAAACTTGCGACACCCACTCCTTCTATTTATTCTGATATGTCGCATGTTATTGATGATGCCACTTCTGCTTTGCATGATACTTATGATGAAACTACTTCTATGCTTGATAATACTGTGCCATTAGGTGAATTTCTTGATGAACAACTTGCTAGGGTTAGAGAGAATGAAATATTGAAACTGATAATATTGATGAAAGTGATGATGAAGATTCTCCCCTAGATATGAATTGCCTGTTGTGCCTGAGGGTTATGTTTTGGATGAAGAAACTGCTAAGACTTTTTAGCTTGCAATGATAGATATGATCTTAAGAAACTGTTAGCTAAGCTAAAAGAAAAATCTTTGGTTGCTAGAATGAAATATGACCCTCCTTTTGCTACTTCACCCATCTGTATTTCCGATAAGGGTTATGATTTCTCTGTCGTTCCTGAGTTAATTACTTTGGTTGAATCTGATCCTTTTTATGGTTATGAATCTGAAACTGTTGTGGCACATCTTACTAAATTGAATGATATAGCCACCCTGTTCACTAATGAGGAGAAAAATCGTTACTACTATATCCTTAAGTTATTTCTGTTCTCATTAAAGGGTGATGCTAAAACATGGTTTAATTCTCTTGATCCTGGTTGTGTGCGTTGTCCACGGGATATGATTTATAACTTCTCTGCTAAATGTTTCCCCGCCCATAAGAAACAAGCTGCCTTAAGGGAAATATATATTTTTTTGGAAATCCAAGAAGTGAGTCTCCCACAATCTTGGGGGGGGTATCTTTTATAATGGAATAACCGATGCTTCCAGAGACCACCTGGATAGTTGTGCTGGTTGTGTTTTTAGGGAAAGAACTGTTGGTCAAGCTGAATTGCTATTGAATAATATGTTGAGTAATAAAAATGATTGGACACTTCCTGAACCAACTCCTAAGCCAACTCCGAAGAAAAGGGGTATTCTATTTCTCAGTCCTGAAGATATGCAAGAGGCAAAGAAATATATGAAAGAAAAAGATATTAAAGCTGAAGATGTTAAGAATTTGCTACCTAAAGAAATACATGGTCTTGATAACTCGACATAGGTAGTAAAGGTAAATTCTCTCTATAGATTTGAGAAGGGTGAAATCCCATCTCCTAAGTTTGCTAGCCAATGCTTGGATGAGTTTGATAATTTTATGGTTAAACAAGAAGACTTCAATGCTTATGTTGGTAGAAAATTGAAACATAATGCTTATATGATTGAACACTTGAGTGATTATATGTCTAGAGTTAAAGGTGAACTTAAACTTATTAGTAAACATGTTTCTATGGTTACCACTCAAGTAGAACAAGTACTTAAAGCTCAGAATGATTTGCTCAATGAATTAGATAATAAGAAAAATGAAAATGATGTTAGAGTTGTGACCAGAGGGGGTAACATGACTCAAGAACCTTTTGTATCCTAAGGGCCACCCTAAGAAAATTGAGCAAGATTATCAGAGATCTAATGTAGATGCACCTAGTTCTTCTAAGAAGAAGAGAAGGAAAAATGATAGGACTTTGCATGCTTCTAGTGAACCTGTAGTTGACACACCTGAGAATCCCAATGATATTTCTATTTCTGATGCTAAAACACAATCTAGTAATGAACATGAACCTAGTGATAATGTTAATGATGATGTTCATGTTGATACTCAACCTAGCAATAACAATGTTGTAGAGATTGAACCTGCTGTTGATCTTGATAACCCACAATCAAAGAATCAATGTTATGATAAGAGAGACTTCGTTGCTAGGAAGCACGGTAAGGAAAGAGAAACATGGGTTCAGAAACCCATGCCTTTTCCTCCTAAACCATCCAAGAAAAAGGATGATGAGCATTTTGAGCGCTTTGCTGAAATGATTAGACCTATCTTTTTGCGTATGCGTTTAACTAATATGCTTAAAATGAATCCTTATGCTAAGTATATGAAAGATATTGTCACAAATAAAAGAAAGATGCCGGAAGCTGAAATTTCCACCATGCTTGCTAATTATACTTTTAAGGGTGGAATACCAAAGAAACTAGGAGATCCATGAGTACCAACTATACCATGCTCCATTAAAACAAACTATGTTAAAACTGCTTTATGAGATCTTGGAGCCGGTGTTAGTGTTATGCATCTCTCTTTATATCGTAGACTTGATTTGAATAAGTTGACACCTACTGAAATATCTTTGCAAATGGTTGATAAATCAACTGCTATACCTGTCGGTATTTGTGAGGATGTGCCTGTTGTAGTTGCAAATGTTACTATTTTAACAGACTTTGTTATTCTTGATATTCCCGAGGACGATAGTATGTCTATTATTCTTGGTAGACCCTTTTTGAATACTGCAGGGGCTGTTATTGATTGCAACAAAGGCAATGTCGCTTTTCATGTTAATGGTAATGAGCATACGGTACACTTTCCGAGGAAACAACCTCAAGTCCACAGTATCAATTCTATTAGAAAAATTCCAACAATTACTATTGGAGGTTTTGAATTCCCTCTTCCTACTGTCTAGAAGAAATATGATATTTTTGTTGTTGGGGACATGCATATCCCCGTTGAGGTAACTTAGTGTTATTCGAAAATTCTCCGGTTTCATGTTATTCGAAAAGAGTTTGTTAACAAGACTTGATCAACCTTGTTAGTGGATTCCTTTTGATGAGCATGAGATGGATGAAGTTAGAAAGCACAACTCTCTGTACCCTCTTTTTACTTTCTGTTATTTAGATTAAATAAAGCAAAAAATAGTATTTTCTGCCTGTTTTCAGAATTATCCTTACAATAAAAAATACCTCAAAAATAAAAATTCTCCAAATGTCCTGAAAATTTTAGATGATTTTTTGTAGAATATTCAAGAATATTCGGCACTGAGAACACACTTAGCGGACCACCACCTGGCCATGAGGGTCCAGGGCGCGCCCCCTGCCTCGTGGACCCCACGTGGGCCCCCTCCACTTATTCCAGCACCCACACACTTCGTATTCCTCCAAAAAAATCCTCCCACGGTTCAAACCCGAGTTCTAGCTCATCTTGCTGCCATTTTCGATCTCCTTGCTCAAAGCTCCATTCACAAAACTGCTTTGGGGGGTTGTTCTTCGGTATGTGACTCCTCCAATGATCCAATTAGTTTTTGTTCTAGTGCTTTATTTATTGCAATTTTTTGCTACTAAGGTGACCCTGTTCTTGAGCTTGGATGCCAAATTTATATGGTCCCAAGTAGTTCTAATGCATGATACAGTCTCTAGGCACTTGTAGGACTAGTTGCTATCAATCTTGTTGAGTTTGGTTCACTTTTATTTTGAGTCACTAAAAAATTTAGAAATTTTTCAGAGAAAGTTTCATGATACCACTTCCAGTTTAGGCGATATTGTTTCTAAACGATTAAATCTTAACCGTACAAAGGGCCCCATCTTCGGAGGCATCTTTTCTTCGCGTCTTGCTGCACACTTTAGGATACCTATTAGGCATTATGAGAGAGAGGAAAAGTTGTTGCCCCCTATTTTTCTAGAGTATAAGAGTATGATAGCACATGATTTCATTGTTAAAGATAAGAAGAAGATGCTTAAGTATAAATTGATATTTGATAAAAAAATACTATGAGATTATTACCTTGCCTCTGCCCTCTTTGTTTAACATATTTTCAGGCACATACCTCGTTTTGCCGGAGGCCATTCATGCATACTGGAGCCTGACACCAGCTCCAGAGCCTGAGCCGAAGCCACCCCTTGATCCTTTCGACAGCCTGTTTATCAGTGGGATCCAGAGGAGATCGCCAACCAGTGGCACCCAGAGGACAGTCCTCCGTACACTGGAGAGGGCAGCGTTGAGCCATGGCCATAGACCAACTTAGGCCAAAAGCCTAAACTTGGGGGAGTACGTATTTGACACCGACATTACATTCATGTTCACACACTCATGCCAGTTGTCGGTGCTCATACTTTTTCATTCTACTATCCATGCGAGTTTATTTTCTTTTCCAGCATTCTTCTTGTGTGTTTGAAAAACCTTAAGAAAAAACAAAAAAATTTAGTTGTAGCTTTTAGCTAGTTTACTTTCCATGCTTGCAGTAGTAGTAATTAAAAAGAAAACCCAAAAAGATTTCTCATTTTTTTGCTTGTTGGGAGCTTTCCCGTGTAAATAATTTTGTTTCATTTCTTTGGGGTCGAGAGGAGAAGACCATGATGAAAATGTTGAGTGGCTCTCATATGCATTATTTTTGATTTAACCAAGAGCCCATATTACCTTGTCTTCTCCTATGTATTGAATGCTTGCAGATTCCATCTTAGTACAATGCACATGCACTATTATTATTATCCACACCGTTCGGTTGTGCGAGTAAAAGGCAATAATGACGATATATGATGGACTGATTGAGATGAGAGAAGCTGGTATGAACTCGACCTATCTTGTTTTTGTAAATATGATTAGTTCATCGTTCCTGATTCAGCCTATTATGAATGAAACATGTTTGCAATGACAATTAGAAATTATAGTTGCTCATGCCATACTTAATTAGCTAGGAGTTTATAATGGTTCACCTTGCGTGCCAACATGTTATTAAAAAAGTGGTGATGTGGTACGATAGGGTGGTATCCTCCTTTGAACAATTCGAGTGGCTTGACTTGGCACATGTTCACACATGTAGTTGAAACAAAATCAACATAGCCTCCACGATATTTATGTTCATGGTGAATTATATCCTACTCATGCTTGCACTCAGTGTTGATTAATTTTAATGCATGTCCATGACTGTTGTTGCTCTCCAGCTGGTCGCTTCCCAGTCTCTTTGTAGCCTTCACTTGTACTAAGCGGGAATACTGCTTGTGCATCCACTTCCATAAACCCCAAAAGTTATTCCATACGAGTCCACCATACCTTCCTATATGCGATATCTACCTGTCGTTCCAAGTAAATTTGTATGTGCCAAACTCTAAACCTTCAAATGAAATTTTGCTTTGTATGCTCGAATAGCTCATGTATCAACTAGGCATGTCTATATCTTCCATGCTAGGTGGGTTATTCTCACGAGGAGTGGACTCCGCTCCTTATTCACGAGAAAATGGCTGGTAACCGGGATGCCCAGTCCCATGCTTAAATTAAAATAATTGCAAACAAAACTCCCCCAGGATTGTTGTTAGTTGGAGGCACCCGTTGTTTCGGACAAGTCATGGATTGATGTTTGTTGGTGGTGGGGGAGTATAAACTTTACCATTCTGTTTGGGAACCACCTATAATGTGTGTAGCATGGAAGATAATGAGATCTCTTGGTTGTTATGTTGACAATGAAAGTATACCACTCAAAATATTATTTATCTCTATTTCAAAATCGAGTTTTGGCACCTCTAAAAATCCCTGCTTCCCTTTGCGAGGGGCCTATCTATTTACTTTTATGTTGAGTCACCATCCTCTTATTAAAAAGCACCAGTTGGAGAGCACTGCTGTCATTTGCATGCATTACTATTAATTTACATTGAGTATAACTGTGATTGGATCTCTTTTACCATGAATTACAATGTTTAGTCAGTCCTTGATCTTCAGAGGTGCTCTGCATTTATGTTTTGCGGTCTCGAAAAGGGCTAGCGAGATACCATCTTGTTATATCATATTATGATTGTTTTGAGAAAGTGTTGTCATCCGAGATTTACTATTATTGCTCTCTAGTTGATTATGCCATTGATATGAGTAAACATGAGACCTATATGTTATTGTGAATATGGTTAGTTCATAATATTTGCTGAAAACTTGAATGCTGGCTTTACATATTTACAACAACAAGATCAAATAGAGTTTGTAAAAGTTGTTCTTTATCACTTTCAGTTTGTCAACTGAATTGCTTAAGGACAAGCAAAGGTTTAAGCTTGGGGGAGTTGATACGTCTCCATCGTATCTACTTTTCCAAACACTATTGACCTTGTTTTGGACTCTAACTTGTATGATTTGAATGGAACTAACCCGGACTGACGCTGTTTTCAGCAGAATTGCCATGGTATTATTTTTGTGTAGAAATAAAAGTTCTCGGAATGACCTAAAACTTCACGGAGAATATTTTTGGAATTTATAAAAAATACTGGCGAACGAATCAATACCAGGGGGCCCACACCCTATCCACGAGGATGGGGGCGCGCCCCCCTGTCTCGTGGGCCCCCTGAGGCTCCACCGACCTCAACTGCAACTCTATATATTCACGTTCGGGGAGAAAAAAATTAGGGAGAAGGATTCATCTCGTTTTACGATAGGAGCCGCCACCAAGCCCTAATCTCTCTCGGGAGGGCTGATCTGGAGTTCGTTCGGGGCTCCGGAGAGGGGAATCCATCGCCATCGTCATCATCAACCTTCCTCCATCACCAATTTCATGATGCTCACCGCCGTTCGTGAGTAATTCCATCGTAGGCTTGCTGGACGGTGATGGGTTGGATGAGATTTATCATGTAAACGAGTTAGTTTGTTATGGTTTGATCCCTAGTATCCATTATGTTCTGAGATTGATGTTGCTATGACCTTTCTATGCTTAGTGCTTGTCACTAGGGCCCGAGTGCCATGATTTCAGATCTGAACCTATTATGTTTTCATGAATATATGTGAGTTCTTGATCCTATTTTGCAAGTCAATAGTCACCTACTATGTGTTATGATCCGGTAACCCCGAAGTGACAATAATCGGGACCACTCCTGGTGATGACTATAGTTTGAGGAGTTCATGTATTCACCAAGTGTTAATGCTTTGTTCCGGTACTCTATTAAAAGGAGGCCTTAATATCCCTGCTACCTCTTTTAGCACTGCGTTGGTTTTCCCCGAAGAGGAAGGGATGATGCAGCAAAGTAGCATAAGTATTTCCCTCGGTTTTTGAGTACCAAGGTATCAATCCAGTAGGATGCTACGCGCGAGTCCCTCGCACCTGCACAAAACAAATAAATCCTCGCAACCAACGCAAATAGGGGTTCTCAATCCCTATAGGGCCACTTACGAGAGTGAGATCTGATAGATATGATAAGATAATATTTTTGGTATTTTTATGATAAAGATGCAAAGTAAAATGAAGGCAAAGTAAATAACTAAGTAATAGGAGATTGATATGATAAAGATAGACCCGAGGGCCATAGGTTTCACTAGTGGCTTCTCTCGAGAGCATAAGTATTCTACGGTGGGTGAACAAATTCCTGTTGAGCAATTGACATAATTGAGCATAGTTATGAGAATATCTAGGTATGATCATGTATATAGGCATCACGTCCGTGACAAGTAGACCGACTCCTGCCTGCATCTACTACTATTACTCCACTCATCGACCGCTATCCAACATGCATCTAGAGTATTAAGTAAAAAACAGAGTAACGCCTTAAGCAAGATGACATGATGTAGAGGGATAGACACATGCAATATGAAGAAAACCCCATCTTGTTATCCTCGATGGCAACAATACAATACATGCCTTGCTTTACTGTCACCGAGAAAGGACACCGCAAGTGTGAACCCAAAGCTAAGCACTTCTCCCACAGCAAGAAAGATCAATCTAGTAGGCCAAACCAAACTGATAATTCTAAGAGACTTGCAAAGATAACCAATCGTACATAAAAGAATTCAGAGAAGATTCAAATATTATTCGTAGGTAGACTTGATCATAAACCCACAATTCATCGGTCTCAACAAACACACCGCAAAAAGAAGATTACTGGGAATAGATCTCCACAAGAGAGGGGGAGAACATTGTATTGAGATCCAAAAAGAGAGAAGAAGACATCTAGCTACTAACTATGGACCCGTAGGTCTGAAGTAAACTACTCACACTTCATCGGAGAGGCTATGGTGTTGATGTAGAAGCCCTCCGTGATCGATGCCCCCTCCGGCAGAGCTCCGGAACAGGCCCCAAGATGGGATCTCGTGGAGACAGAAAGTTACGGTGGTGGAATTAGGGTTTTGGCTCCATATCTAATCGTTTGGGGGTACGTGGATATATATAGGAGGAAGAAGTACGTCGGTGGAGCAACAGGGGGCCCACGAGGGTGGGGGCACGCCCCCTACCTCGTGGCCTCCTGTTACGTGCCTTGACGTAGGGTCCAAGTCTCCTGAATTGTATTCGATGAGAAAATCACGTTCCCTAAGGTTTCATTCCGTTTGGACTCCGTTTGATATTCCTTTTCTTCGAAACCCTACAACAGGCAAAAAAAACCAGCAATTCTGGGTTGGGCCTCCGGATAATAGGTTAGTCCCAAAAATAATATAAAAATGGATAATAAAGCCCAATAATGTCTAAAACAGTAGATAATATAGCATGGAGCATCAAAAATTATAGATACGTTGGAGACGTATCAAGCATCCCCAAGCTTAATTCCTGCTCGTCCTCGAGTAGGTGAATGATAAAAACATAATTTTTGATGTGGAGTCCTACTTGGCATAATTTTAATGTAATTCTTCTTAATTTTGGTATGAATATTCAGATCCGAAAGATTCAAGACAAAAGTTCATATTGACATAGAAAATAATAATACTTCAAGCATACTAACAAAGCAATTATGTCTTCTCAAAATAACATGGCTAAAGAAAGTTATCCCTACAAAATCATATAGTCTGGCTATGCTCTATCTTCACCACACAAAATATTTAAATCATGCACAACCCCGATGACAAGCCAAGCAATTGTTTCATACTTTTGACATTCTCCAAACTTTTTCAATCTTCACGCAATACATGAGCGTGAGCCACGGATATAGCACTATATGTGGAATAGAATGGTGGTTGTGGAGGAGACAAAAGGAGAAGATAGTCTCACATCAACTAGGCATATAAACGGGCTATGGAGATGCCCATCAATAGATATCAATGTGAGTGAGTAGGGATTGCCATGCAACAGATGCAGTAGAGCTATAAGTATATGAAAGCTCAAAAAGAAACTAAGTGGGTGTGCATCCAACTTGCTTGCTCATGAAGACGTAGGGCAATTTGAGGAAGCCTATCATTGGAATATACAAGCCAAGTTCTATAATGAAAGATTCCCACTAGTATATGAAAGTGATAAAAGGATAGTACATTGTCCCTTCTCTCTTTTTCTCTCATTTTGAGGAAGCCCATCATTGGACTCTCTAATATGAAGATCATGGTGCTACTTTGAAGCACAAGTGTGGTAAAAGGATAGTAACATTGTCCTTTCTCTCTTTTTCTCTCATTTTGAGGAAGCCCATCATTGGACTCTCTACTATGAAGATCATGGTGCTACTTTGAAGCACATGTGTGGTAAAAGGATAGTAACATTGTCCCTTCTCTCTTTTTCTCTCATTTTTTTCTTTGGGCCTTTTCTCTTTTTTTATTTTATGGCCTCTTTTCTTTCTCTTTTTTTATTTGGGCTTCTTTGGCCTCTTTTATTTATTTTTCTTCCGGAGTCTCATCCCGACTTGTGGGGGAATCATAGTCTCCATCATCCTTTCCTCACTTGGGACAATGCTCTAATAATGATGATCATCACACTTTTATTTTTCTTACAACTCAACAATTACAACTTGATACTTAGAACAAAATATGACTCTATATGAATGCCTCCGGCGGTGTACCGGGATATGCAATATGACAATGATGGAGTGTGTCATAAACGGAACGGTGGAAAGTTGCATGGCAATATATCTCGGAATGGCTATGGAAATGCCATAATAGGTAGGTATGGTGGCTGTTTTGAGGAAGGTATATGGTGGGTGTATCATACCGGCGAAAGGTGCGCGGTATTTAGAGAGGCTAGCAAAGGTGGAAGGGTGAGAGTACGTATAATCCATGGACTCAACATTAGTCATAAAGAATTCATATACTTATTGCAAAAATCTACAAGTTATCAAAGCAAAGTATTACGCGCATGCTCCTAGGGGGATAGATTGGTAGGAAAAGACCATCGCTCGTCCCCGACCGCCACTCATAAGGAAGACAATCAATAAATAAATCATGCTCCGACTTCATCACATAACGGTTCACCATACGTGCATGCTACGGGAATCACAAGCTTGAACACAAGTATTTCTCAAATTCACAACTACTCAACTAGCATGACTTTAAGGTCACCATCTCCATATCTGAAAACAATTATCAAGTATCAAACTTATCATAGTATTCAACACACTCATAAGAGAATTTTATTATTAATCTTGCATACCAAGCATATTAGGATTTTAAGCAAATTACCATGCTATTAAGACTTTCAAAATAATCTAAGTGAAGCATGAGAGATCAATAGTTTCTATAAAACAAATCCACCACCGTGCTCTAAAGATATAAGTGAAGCACTAGAGCAAAATTATATAACTTAAAAGATATAAGCGAAGCACATAGAGTATTCTAACAAATTCCAAATCATGTATGGCTCTCTCAAAAGGTGTGTAAAGCAAGGATGATTGTGGTAAACCAACAAGTAAAGACTCAAATCATACAAGACGCTCCAAGCAAAACACATATCATGTGGTAAATAAAAATATAGCTCCAAGTAAAGTTACCGATAGAAGTAGACGAAAGAGGGGATACCTTCCGGGGCATCCCCAAGCTTTGGCTTTTAGGTTCTCTTAGATTATCTGGGGGTGCCATGGGCATCCCCAAGCTTATGCTCTTGCCACTCCTTGTTCCATAATCCATCAAAACTTGAAAACTTCACAACACAAAACTTAAAGTAGAAAATCTCGTGAGCTCCGTTAGCGAAAGAAAACAAAAGACCACTTCAAGGTACTGTAATGAACTCATTATTTATTTATATGGGTGTTATACCTTCTGTATTCCAACTTCCTATGGTTTATAAACTATTTTACTAGCCATAGATTCATCAAAATAAGCAAACAACACACAAAAAACAGAATCTGTCAAAAACAGAACAGTCTGTAGTAATCTGTAGCTAGCGCAAGATATGGAACCCCAAAAATTAAAAAATAAATTGCTGAAGGTGAGGAATTTATCTATTAATCATATTCAAAAAGAATTAACTAAATAGCACTTTCCAAATAAAAATGACAGCAGTTCTCGTGAGCGCTATAGTTTCTGTTTTTTACAGCAAGTTCAACAAGACTTGCCCCAAGTCTTCCCAACGGTTCTACTTGGCACAAACACTAATTAAACACAAAAAACACAACCAAAACAGAGGCTAGATAATTTATTTATTACTAAACAGGAGCAAAAAGCAAGTAATAAAAATAAAATTGGGTTGCCTCCCAACAAGCGCTATCGTTTAACGCCCCTAGCTAGTCATAACAAGCAAGAATAGATCTAGGTATTGCCATCTTTGGTAGGAAATCCATATGTGGCTCTCATAATAGATTCATAAGGTAATTTAATTTTCTTTCTAGGAAAGTGTTCCATGCCTTTCATTAATGGAAATTGTAATATAATATTTCCGTCCTTCATATCAATTATTACACCAATCGTTCTAAGGAAAGGTCTACCAAGAATAATAGGACATGAAGGATTGCAATCTATGTCAAGAACAATAAAATCTATGGGCACATAATTCCTATTTGCAACAATAAGAACATAATTAATTCGTACCATAGGTTTCTTAATAGTGGAATCCGCAAGGTGCAAGTTTAGAGAGCAATCATCAAAATCATGGAAACCTAACAAATCACACAAAGTCTTCGGAATCATGGAAACACTAGCACCCAAATCACATAAAGCATAGCATTCATGATCTTTAATTTTAATTTTAATAGTTGGTTCCCAATCATCATAAAGTTTTCTAGGGATAGAAACTTCCAATTCAAGTTTTTCTTCATAAGATTGCATCGAGGCATCAAAGATATGTTTAGTAAACGCTTTATTTTGACTATAAGCATGAGGAGAATTTAGCACGGATCGCAACAAGGAAATACAATCAATAAAAGAGCAATTTTCATAGTTAAATTCCTTGAAATCCATAATAGTGGGTTTAGCAACATATAGGGTTTTAATTTCTTCAATCCCACTTTTATCAAATTTAGCATCAGGATCAAAAGATTCAGAATTCTTGGAACGCTTTCTAGGTAAAGGTGGATCATATTCAGTCCCATCATTATCAAGATTCATATTGCAAAACAGAGATTTAATAGGGGACACATCAATAACTTTTAAATCTTCATCATTATTTTCATAGGAACTACAAGAACATGCTTTTATAAAGGCATCTTTCTTAGCACGCATCCTAGCAGTTCTTTCTTTGCACTCATCAATGGAAATTCTTATGGCTTTGAGAGACTCATTGATATCATGCTTAGGTGGAATAGATCTAAGTTTCAAAGAATCAACATCAAGAGCAATTCTATCAACGTTCCTAGCCAAATCATCAATCTTACACTACTAGGAAAAAGCCTACCAGCAGCGAGGGTTTTGGGCCCCTCAGTAGCGCGGGCACCGGCGCTACATCTAACGTATAGTAGTAGCGCCGGTTGTCCCATGCTACTACTATACATGAATAGCTGTAGCGCTCTTTGGTAAAGGGCGCTACTGATATTATCTGCAATGCTGTTTGCTGGGACACGCTACTGACAATGCGGCGCTACTGCTAAATTTCCCCCCTCGCTACTACTAGTTTATTTATTAGTTTTTTTCTTGCATATTTGTTTTGTATTTGTTTTGTATTTTAATAGGCTTTATACAATAATATTTAGCATATCATACACATACAAATGTAATCATAGCATATACATACAATTTGTCTCATCAAATCATGTCATCATCATAATCATCATCCAACACAAAGTGGTCTCTCGTCATCATCTCAAAAATAACGATACAAGTCTCGAATGATATGCAAATACATCGTCATCCATCTAAACAATGATATACGCAAAAAGAGCTATCACTTTGAGAACATGAGTTCGTATCCTTCTTTCGCATTAGCATGAACCTCTAAACTAACTACTGCCTGTCGCTCGGAAACCAGAAGGGCCTGACACTCCGGCCACTTGTCGTATATATACTCCTGGTATAGCACTTCTTCGCCATCTATGATCTATGCACCTGCATCATCACATGAGTCGATGATATGCAACATATATAGTTGAGCAACAGAAAGAGACAGACTTGGCAAAAATAAAAACAACATATCATAAGCATAAATAACAAAGTTCATCAAACCCCAAAATGCCCTAACTAGAGTGATTTTCGCTAGTCGAGGAGGAGGACGGTTTAATTACATCACAAATAAAGTTTCACCGTGCATAACTCAAAGTTTTGTCATACAGAAAGTATGGACTAAACGGACACATTGTCATATATCGACAATCACTCCAACATGTCGTTCCATCCATCCAAGTCAGGGAGATAGTCCCCGAGCCTAGTGAAAGGCTTCAGGTCGAGACGCTGAGAGGCTATCCATGTTCGGATGTCTTCCCGCGACATTTGTCCTTCTCCGTAGAACATCCATATTTTTCCGACGACCTCCTTCATGATGATTTGGGCAAGTTCGCGCTCGATGTTATAGAACTCAGCTCGAAGTCGATGATCCTCGATATCTCCTATGTCCTTTGCCCATTGCAGAATATGGGCATTGCCAGATCTAGGTGACATGCGAAGGTTCTGGCGATCCCGTCTGTACTCCAGCATGTGGTGTAGGACATAGAATCCATCATTAAGAGAATCGTTCGGTTGCTGGATGCAGTAGAAGTCGGTCTTATGGCCGAAGGCGACCCTACCGCCCCTTCTCTTCTTGTCCCTGACCTCTCCACCCCTTGCTTGGTAGTAAAACATAGCATTGTTGAGAACATCCTTGATGTGGGTGTAATCCTTTTTGTGAATGTTCTTCGACGAGTCCAAGTAAAGAGCGTGGGAGAATCGGGGGTAGAGGATGATGAGAACGGCGCGCCCGCCGCTGCGCAAAATAAGTCCTCAAATTAATTAGCCTCCACCGTGCAAATGAATGATTGAAATCGAAGGAAGGATAGCAGCGCGGGTGACTTACACGGGATGATAAGGCACGAGAATCGCCTCCTTGTCCTTATTGGCGAGCATGAAATTAACGATGTAATCCCTCGCGTATTCACGGTGATTTGCGCAGACTCCCAAGAAGCCCTCGTGCATGTAGTACGGGTCAGCGACACAGATATGAGATATCTGCTTAACCCCGATGATGTAGTTCATGTGCAAGGCATAAAGGCGGACAAACGTAAAATCCAGCTTCTTCACGTGAAATATGTCGAATATGTAATCGAATCGAAGGAAGAACTTATCCGCGGGAAAGCTATCGACGTACGACATTTGCCGCGGAACGTTAACCACGTAGAGTGGGTATCCTGGATCTTTCGAGGCGATGAGGTCTTTCTCTACCCGCAGCACATCGTCATGAAGTCTCTTTAGATCGCCGAATCTAGCCCGTAGCGCTGTTGCAGGTAGGATTGGTTGACCGGGGATATGCCATTTATCCGCACCGGGGATATCTATATGGTCCTGAAGCCGAGGCTGCTGAGGCGGCTGGATCATAGAAACATCTTTTTTGCCTTTCCTCGCTCTCTTCCTAAACTTCTTTACTACCGGAAGGTCGTCCATAATATGTTGAGACGGAAATTCAGGCACCGACTCATGACGCTCAAACCCTGAGGAGGCGCCAGTATAGACATACTGTTCAGCAGCGTCATCATCGTCCTCATCCTCATCCATGGCGACGTCATCAGCGACTAATGGAGCCTCCTCCTTACCCCGTCCGCTATCACCCAACCCGACACCCGACGATAATTGGCACTACTAGAAATCCCCATATTTCCGACGGTGAAATCTAATAGCCGACGGGCCGTCGGCCTTGACAGTAATAGTCGACGGTGGTGGTAATGGCCAACGGTTTTTGTAAACCCACATGTATGACTGGTAATGACCGACGGTGTATTGCATTTACCGACGGGGAAAACCCAACCGTCGGATATCCAATTTAATGCTCGGCGGTCCATTGAAATATCCGACGGTTATGGATATACCCACGGGGATTACATGTAATACCCGACGGTATAAACTAATGACTGAAGGTCAAAACAAAACTCTCGGCTATGACTGGAAATGGGCGACGGGGGGTAGCAATAACCGACGGTTGATTTTCACCCTCGGTTATATGTTTCACTGAATGACGGCAGTAGACATGCAGAACGACCTATGGTTATATTCCAGATAATTTCTATATAAGTTAATTTCTAACAATTAGGTTCTAGCATCGCTATTGTAAGTTCATTATTATTTTTCATTAATAGGATGGTAAAAATTGGTCGAAAACAATATAAAAAGGAGTTTTGAAAATGACCTATTTGAAAAATGTGCACTTACAATATATCATGACGAGAGAGCCCGTTAAGACTCAAGAAGAAGTCCCCTACACCGGCTCGGTCCCCTGCTTTCTCCGATGGTGTCACCGACCGAACTAGAGGAGGGAAAATGTGTCGCTCAACAATGTCTTGTATGAACAGTGTCTAGGTCTAGGGTTCGATCATCACACTGTCGCACATGATGTCTTGCCCAAGGGGAGTGTGTTGTTGCCGTGTTTGAGCAATGGCTGGTGGCTCACGGATGCTCGTAGTCCTGATGGTACTGGTTGTTGGATAGCTACCGTGAAGCGTATCATTGCTAGAATCTCCTTCAATAAGCTCGGTTGGTTCACGCTCTACAGGTGTTCCACTCATTCCCGTTCTTCCTAGATTGTTGCATGGCAAACACAAAGTGGGAAAATGTGGAGTTCTAGATGGGGATAGAGGTCATCCATGGGGATGCTTTGGTGCGACTATAAAATAGTGTGTTGTTTGGCTTGACCATACCACCACTTCTTGTGGCCCAAGGACGGTCATTCTTCTTCATCCCGACCAAGGAGGTAGAAGGGAGGCATCACTGCTTCTCCAAGGAGCTTACGACATGGAGTCACAGAGGTCTTGCCGTCCCAAGTGGGTCGTCCTCGACAATTGTGAGGTTGTGCTTGTACATATCGTGTTTTCCATCATTGTTCTACGAACCTCTTTGTAAAAAGAAGGGACTAGTTAGCTACTTTTTAGTTGTGAGTCCTTCTATGACTTGGTACCTCCATACTTTTATTAAATACATGTGCATGCTCTAGAAGGACATCGGTCTCCACTTTTTTATATTAAATGCACATGTGTCATGAAGTACTAATTAATATCTTGAATTCTAATAAGCACAAGTTTGGTATATTGAAATAAAAAATGGTACTATGTAAGAAACCTTAGAAAATAAGTAGGAAGTCCTATTTATATAAAATATTTTCCAAAAGAACAAATAGGATCAATATTGTTTTAAAGACGACGCTCTGCGTCGATCGATCGCCACGATCTCCCAATCGGTTGTGGCCTCCCAACCATAAGTTGAGCCCCCTCCCCCACTTTCCACCCCCCCCCCCCCACCCTGCGCGCCACTGCCGAAGAAAAAATCTTGTTGTGCCGGCCACTATAAAAAAATTCTCGTTTGCTGCAATATGTGAGGAAAAGGCAGCCATTGCTGAGAATCAAGTGATGTGCGTGCTTCTGAAAAAAGGAGGAGGCCGCCATGGGCGAGATCGACAGACGAATGACTGGGTGAGTTTTCCCAATGGATAAGGAAAAAGGAAGGGCAGTGCATGGGCGCCACCAGCATGTGCATCGCAAGCGAGGCATCCTAGCTCGCTTGCGCCATCAATTCACCGATTTAGATGTTTTTTCTTTTTTAAATGGTATGGCTAAAAAATCACCATGACATCAATAACATGCTAGTTATGCACGGTTGCATGAGATCGGAACACGCTCAGATGCATCACGAGCTAAGATGTGCGCCAACACATTGGTATGTTATTATGGCAAAAATAAGAATATGTGAAAGTTCCAAACGTTAAAATTGAAGTTAGAAGCCTAATAATATAAATATAAAGTTTTGTTTAGATGAATTTGATTCAAAAGAATATACAAATATTATTTTTATGTTCTAAAGTCGGCCACACGAGCGAGCGAAATCGTGACTACTCCCTCCCAGTTTTTTTAGTTGGTCCTCCCAGTTTTCCCCACCTCTCCAGATCGTGCGGTCGACCCTATTCATTTCCCTCCTCCCTCCCAAACCGCTGCCTGGCGCCTGCACGTTTTCCTGTTCCATCCACTATTTATCACCTCCCTCGCCTCTCTCCAAGGATCTCCCGGCCATTGCCGCACCTAACCAGAGCCGGCGCCTAACTAACCCACCTCTCCCTGAAAGTGTGGCGGAGCTGGCGCAGGCCTACCGTAGATCCGGCGGCCTTGAGCTCCACTGTCACCAACAGCGGCGACAACCGTACGGAGGCCAGACGGGATCTGGTGGCCTCAGAATGGTGAGAACCAGCAGTAGTGTTCGGCCATCAGATCCGGTGGAAGCTCATCTTGGGGCGGCAGCAGAGATAGCCACGCTGATTCGGTCGGTTCCTCTCTTGCAAGTTGCAACTCCAGCCAGTTCCTCTCCTCCTCTCGTTCTCATGTTTTATGTATTCATGTTCAGGTTGCACGAACTATTTGCAGCTCACACGGGAGCCTACCTCGAGTTTGACTAGAGCCAGAGGTGTTGGACTGCGCAAGGTCCGCACCCCCGCATCAACAACCTGGACATCCGTCTCCGGCGTCATGGACGAGCTGCAGCTGGACGACCAGAATCTTGTCTTCCTCTATAATGAGCTAGATGATGTCAAATGACTGCCAATGGTGGCCTCATCACTGGTGCCATCTTGGTAAGGATTTTTTGATGTGCAAAGCTGGCGTACATTCACTTGTAGGGGTCTGTGTGAATGTCACTTATGATTTTTGTCCTCTGAACTCAGAAAATATTACTAGAATGTACGGCCATTTTGTTTGCTCAGGTTTGGTATTGTGCATGTGTTCTCCGTACTTAGATTTGTAAGAGCATTTACATTTACGGGCCTTCCTTTTTTAGTCTTGGAGATGCACACTAGGAGATTGCTTGATTTAACTACATATGAAGAAAACTAAACGTCAGGATCAGCTTGCTAAACGTAAATGTCATATCAAACAGAAGTACATTAGCATTTGTGTTGTCTTTTTTAGCCACTGTCAAATTATTTATGAAGCCTGCAACTATTGTACAATATAACATTATCTATGATTTAGTTGCGGGAAATCCTAGACCTGTAGACACATGCATTGAAACCTACATGGTAATGTCAAATATTCTATATAACATAGTTAAACAGTGCTTTGACTATCAGAAATGTACTTCAAACATCCATACTATAGTAAGGGAGCTTGTGCTTAGGTGCCAGTTTTCTTGTGGCACTAAGAGTATAGGGTTCCAGTTCACATTATGTATTCCTGCTAGGGATGGCATTTCTTTCATTTACCTCTTTTATTATCTGCTTTTTCATGTGACATCTTGCTCCCATACATTCAATTACTTTGCATGCTAGATATCAATATTTTGCTACTTCAGTTTATATTCGCTTAGTTATGTCAACATTTAGAATAGAAGGATATAAATGTAGTAATGTTCCTTTTTTCTTTCCATGTATTAATTTTGAGATGCTACTCGTCTTACGTGTTTCAACTTTTCCATTCATTTCCTAATTTGACAACTACTCTTACCAATTCTTAGCGAGAGGGAAGCAACATTGGAGAAAGTCCGAACCGTGAGAATGATCACGATGCTAATGAGAACATGGATATCTACGGCACGAGGAGATGATACATATAGCGATAAACGTTTTGACCCATATAGTGATGAGCATTATGATCACTATAGAGATGATGGTGACGAGTCGAATGAGCTTCATAGTCGTGCAACAAAGTGAAGTTCTGAAATTTATGACAATTTAGGTTATGAAAACTGTTCGGACCATTGTATGGAGTATTTTGTTTGGCATTATGATCTATGTATTCTGGATGAAAGACATTAGGCTTTTCATGATATATGTGTATGCACTTGGTCACAAGTCTTGGTAAATATAATACATGTTATTTGGTCATGTGTGTTTGTGTATATATTAGAAATGCCAACAATTAAAAATATTCTCATGCTGAATCACACTTTTATGTTATGCAACACTACTTGGTGAAAGCAATTCGTGAGAGGTTAATAATAGCCGGTGACCGGGATTTAGATTGTCGATGATTTCCTAATTTGACGATGTTGTTGAATTCCCGAAGGGGTGTGTCCACCATTAGTAATCATATTAACCAACGGCTTGACATTCCTCTTGGTCATTAATTATCCCGATGGGTCAAATAAACCGTTAGCTATTACAAAAAGCGACAGGAAGCAAGCACCATTGGAAATTAATAACCGACGGGGGACCTTCGGCTATGAGTTTCGTCATGTAATGTGAGTAGGGTGTTGGCCAAAACATGGTCGACGGCTTGCCGTCGGCTTTATAACCGTTGGCCATGCAATTATCCGACGGTACTGTCGGTTATTAGTGCAATGGCCGACGAAGAATAGCCGACGAGAGATGGCCGACGGTGTACCGATGGTGATAACTTTACCCGACGATGAGCTTAAATAATCGAGGGTAATTGCACCCTCGGTTATAATGGGATATCTAGTAGTGTGGGTAGGTGGGGTGTTGATGTTCATACCTTGCTGAGGCTGCGTGCTCGTGGGTGTGCTCCCGGCCGCCTCCAGACGAAGCAGACTCTTTGGCCACAACAGGACCCACCCAGCATTGCAACAATCACCAAGCCGCCGCGGTGTCTCGTCGTCATCCCCCAGTAGTACTGGAGGAGGCAAATTCTCGTGGCCCAGTTTGACACTGTCCACGGAAACCTTGAAGACGTTCGGGGGGATCGGCCGGCTGTGGAACAATGGTTCCTTCGGCTCCATTATTGTCGCCTTCCCCACGTCCACCTTTTGGTTGCCGATGGTGTACAATATGATGCACGGGGTTTCGTCAACCTGCAAAGAAAAGTCCGCGACGTGAGACATCCGAAAGGCAACGAAAATGGGAGATTATACATTTATATTGAAGGGGGGCGGTGTGACAGATACCGTGAGGGCTTCGAGCTCAGCCAAAGAAGAAGCACCGCCTAGCACGTCCGGTGCGGGAGCCGGTGTGGGAGCCGGTGCGGGAGCAGGTGCAGCTACAGGTGCTGGTGCAACGCTAGTCGAGCTGCTCCCCGCCAAGAAGTCAGCAAGGGGAAAGTCCGCTGCATCTTTTTTTGGATCTTGCCCGGTCCAATTGAAAACGGCCGGAACCAAGGTAGTAGAAATATCTAAAGCCACCTGTTTTGCGGCAGCTACTGCTGTTGCGACTGTCTCAGTTGATTTCTTCTCAACCGCAATCTCAACCCTCTTGTCGATGTTTTCTTCATTTAACCTCCGTCTTTCCTTTCTCTCCTCTGTGGTCTCACGGTAGTACTTCTTCCACGTGGTGCCATCTCCGACACCGTGCACGCGTCCATACGACGGTCGAGTATCCACCGGTTGTTGTTTCAATATGTTCAACGCCCGGTTGAATGGAGTGTTCCACTTGGGCCTCGCCAATGCCTCAGACGGCGAGTCGCTTTCGGCCGCAATCCTATGCTGCTCTCTCTGCAAAAGGCACAACGATCGTTTACAAATATGACTAACGTGTGCAGTCGAATTGATCAGAAACTAAAATTACCAGCTGTCTCATGAACTCCGTAATGACCGGTGTTGTCTCGTAAACCTTTTTCACTGGGTCCCAATGGTGCCGGGCCCTGAGGACGTCATGCTCGTGCGGGACGGTGAACTCCGCCAAGGGGTCTGGGATGCCCAGACTCGCGGCTTCCGCGTCCTCCTTGGCCCATTTGGACCTCTTTCCGCCGTAACCACGGCTTCCGAGGTGGTGGCTCCCAATGTTCCTCTCTTGAAGCCCCTTCATGTACTTAGACTTTTTTTGGCATCTTTGGCCTCGCAAGCCTCCTTGAATATTTGAAACTGCTCTTCCGTGATTGTCGTATTATCCTTTACAATCTCAGAGTAGGGTTCCTTCTTGTCGATGATCCTTGCTTTCACTCGATTTTTCCAGGCGGCCAACGCGTCGCTAAACTTGGTCATGGCGTGTTTGTTTATCTTCTTCATTGCCGGGTCCTCATCTGGATCTTTATAATCCTTCTCATTCCGGCTCGGGAACAAGAATATCTGGTGAAACTTCTTTAGGAGGGAGCTCCTCATATTTTCTATCTTCTGTAGTTTCTCATCATTGATGGTGGCGGTTGTCTGTACGATGCAGCCTATTTGATTGCCGTAGCATCGACGCGCTTCCTCGGGCGCCGTTGGCTCAAAATTGTCGTCGTCCACCTCCGTGACCACCACTCTAGTAGTCCTGAGTTTGTTAGGACCCCGTTGCCTCTTTGCTTTCGGTTCTACACCGGCTCCGCTCCCCGAGGCAGCGCCGGTCTTAGTCTCAACGCTGGTCTCGATGCCTGTCTGAGTCTGAGCGCCGGTCTCAGTCTCAGCACCGGTTTGCGTGTCGGTCTCAGTCCCCGATGCCACCGGTGGGCCCAGCAATAACATCGGTTGATCATCGGTAAGGCTAAAAAATTCATCTGCCGCCCGGTAGGCATCGTCGCAATCACCAGAACCCTGTCCTTCATCGTTGGTAGCCATGTTTCCTATGATTAAATCTAGTCAATTAATTCTAGACCTAATAAAATGAATAATGACATAAAAAGGCCTATTGTTTTGCAAGAACGTTGACTCCTTCCTGGTGCGGCAAATCACACGGGCACTCGATATGTCCTAGTTTGTAGCACAAGTCATGCCGAAATTCACGGAAAATTTTGGCACGACCTTTGCTAAAAAGTGGACAAATCGAGAACCTGAAATTTGCCGGAACGGAAATGAATCAACATTCCCGCAAAATATATATAGGCCACTCAGCTTCATTGAAACAACAAAGCCACTTGGGCACAAACAACATGACCACTTCAATGAAAAGATATAATCAACAATAAAAGTCTAGGAAGGGATCATCTTTAAAATAAAACTTGCCTAAATAACCTAGATAATTAACCTAATCAAACTAGTTAACCTGACTAATTCTCTGTCAAAGCCCTAACTAAATTTTTGCACTAACCTAGGTAATTAACCTAATTAAACTAGTTAACCTAACTACTTCTCTGTCAAAGCCCTAACTAAATTTTTGCCCTAACCTAGCTAGTTAACATAATTAAACTAGCTAACCTATGCATGACAGAGAGAGAGGAGGGGTGGGGGCTTATAGAGGATGGCTCCGGTGGTGGCGAGGGAGGCAGTGGTGGCGAGGGAGGCAGGGGCGTCTCCGGTGACGGCGAGGGAGGCAGTTCTGGCGAGGGAGGGTCCGGTGACGTCGACGGCGGCTCCGGTGGCATTGATGAGGCCGCGCGGCTCCGTGGCGTTGGGGGCGGCTCCGATGGCGTTGACGGCGCACAGCTCTGGTGGCTCCGGGGACGTCGACGTCGGCAGGAGACGGCGGCAAAGTGGGGCGACGACGAATCAGGGAGACGGCGGCGGGGTGGGTCGAGAGATTTGGGGGGAAAGTGGTGGCTGGGGGGGAACAGTTGTTTGGTTAAGTCAAAACTAGCGGTAGCGCGTTTCGCAGAACGCGCTATAGCTAAGGTAGCTATAGCGCTTTTTCCAAAACGCGCTACTGCTATACATATGTAAGTTTCTCTCTTTTTTATTTCCTTTTCTGTTTCTATAGCGGGCGTCCTCGAAACGCGCTGCAGCTGCGTTAGCTACAGCCCCTCTTACTAACACACGCTACAGCTAAGCCTTTCTCTGTTTTTTCGCTTTTTCATTTATTTTGCTTTACATTTTATTTTATTTATTTCTCCTTTTTCTGTTTCTTTCATTTTCATTTACTTTTCTATTTGTTTTTCATTTTATTTTATTTCCATTAGCAGGAGCGCTGTTACAGGGAAACGCGCTGCTACTCATGCCCTAGCGGTAGCGCGCTTCCTGCAAGGCCGCTACTGCTATGCGTAGCCCATCGTTCCAGCAATGGGAATATTAGTAGTAGCGCTTTTACGGGCACACGCGCTACTGCTAGAATCTTATCTGCAGCGCGGTTTATTTTGAACCGCTATTGCTATCTAGCACTAGCGCCCTTTTTTAACCCGCGTTGCTGCTAAATTTTTGTGTATAAGGTTTTCCCTAGTAGTGTTAAGCAATTTTTCTTCAGTCATAGCATTAAAATTCTTTTGCGAAGTAATAAATTATTTAATATTAGATTCAAAATCAGAGGGAATCTTATTATAATTTCCATAAGAATTGTTGTAGGAATTACCATAATTATTAGAGCGATTACTAGGATAAGGCCTAGGATTGAAATTTCCTCTGTACGCGTTGTTACCAAAATTGTTCCTACCAACAAAATTCACATCCATAGATTCATTATTATTCTCAATCAAACTAGACAAGTGCATATCATTAGGATCAGAAGAAACACTCTTATTAGCAAATAATTTCATAGGTTTATCCATCTTTCCACTCAAAACATTAATTTCTTCTATCGCATGCACCTTTTTATTAGTAGATCTTTCAGTATGCCATTGAGAATAATTAACCATAATATTATCTAGGAGTTTAGTAGCTTCTCCTAAAGTGATTTCCATAAAAGTGCCTCCCGCGGCCGAATCTAAAAGATTTCTAGAAGCAAAATTCAATCCGGCATAAAAGTTTTGTATAATCATACACAAATTTAAACCATGAGTAGGGCAATTACGTATCATTAATTTCATTCTCTCCCAAGCTTGTGCAACATGTTCATGATCAAGTTGCTTAAAATTCATAATATCGTTTCTAAGAGAGATGATCTTAGCGGGAGGAAAATACTTAGAGATAAAAGCATCTTTGCACTTATTCCATGAATCAATACTATTTTTAGGCAAAGACGAAAACCAAGCTTTAACACGATCTCTAAGCGAAAAAGGAAATAGCTTCAATTTAACAATATCATTATCCACATCTTTATTCTTTTGCATGTCACACAAATCAACGAAGCTATTTAGATGGGTAGCAGCATCTTCACTAGGAAGGCCGGAGAACGGATCTTTCATAACAAGATTCAGCAAAGCAGCATTAATTTCACAAAATTCAGCATCAGTAAGAGGAGCAATTGGAGTGCTAATAAAATCATTGTTGTTGGTATTGGTTAAGTCACACAATTTAGTATTATCTTGAGCCATCGTGACAAGCAAGCAAACTAACACACAAGCAAACAAAAAGCAAGCGGGCAAAAAGAGGCAAATAGAGGGAGGATAGAGAAAGAGAGAGGGCGAATAAAACGGCAAGGGTGAAGTGGGGGAGAGGAAACGAGAGGCAAATGGAAGATAATGTAATGCGGGAGATAAGGGTATGTGATGGGTACTTGGTATGTTGACTTTTGCGTAGACCTCCCCGGCAACGGCGCCAGAAATCCTTCTTGCTACCTCTTTTAGCACTACGTTGGTTTTCCCCGAAGAGGAAGGGATGATGCAGCAAAGTAGCGTAAGTATTTCCCTCAGTTTTTTAGAACCAAGGTATCGATCCAGTAGGAGGCTACGCGCGAGTCCCTCACACCTGCACAAAACAAATAAATTCTCGCAACCAACGCAAATAGGGGTTGTCAATCCCTATAGGGCCACTTACGAGAGTGAGATCTGATAGATATGATAAGATAATATTTTTGGTATTTTTATGATAAAGATGCAAAGTAAAATAAAGGCAAAGTAAATAACTAAGTAGTAGGAGATTGATATGATAAAGATAGACCCGGGGCCCATAGGTTTCACTAGTGGCTTCTCTCGAGAGCATAAGTATTCTACGGTGGGTGAACAAATTACTATTGAGCAATTGACAGAATTGAGCATAGTTATGAGAATATCTAGGTATGATCATGTATATAGGCATCACGTCCGAGACAAGTAGACCGACTCCTGCCTGCATCTACTACTATTACTCCACTCATCGACCGCTATCCAGCATGCATCTAGAGTATTAAGTAAAAAACAGAGTAACGCCTTAAGCAAGATGACATGATGTAGAGGGATAGACTCATGCAATATGAAGAAAACCCCATCTTGTTATCCTCGATGGCAAAATTGCAATACGTGCCTTTCTGTCCTTACTGTCACCGGGAATGGACACCGCAAGATTGAACCCAAAGCTAAGCACTTCTCCCATTGCAAGAAAGATCAATCTAGTAGGCCAAACCAAACTGATAATTCGAAGAGACTTGCAAAGATAACCGATCATACATAAAAGAATTCAGAGAAGATTCAAATATTATTCATAGATAGACTTGATCATAAACCCACAATTCATCGGTCTCAACAAACACACTGCAAAAAGAAGATTACATCGAATAGATCTCCACAAGAGAGGGGGAGAACATTGTATTGAGATCCAAAAAGAGAGAAGAAGCCATCTAGCTACTAACTATGGACCCGTAGGTCTGAAGTAAACTACTCACACTTCATCGGAGAGGCTATGGTGTTGATGTAGAAGACCTCCGTGATCGATGCCCCCTCCGGCGGAGCTCCGGAACAGGCCCCAAGATGGGATCTCATGGATACAGAAAGTTACGGCGGTGGAATTAGGGTTTTGGCTCCGTATCTGATCGTTTGGGGGTACGTGGATATATATATAGGAGGAAGAAGTAAGTCGGTGGAGCAACAGGGGGCCCACGAGGGTGGGGGCGCACCTGGTAGGGTAGGGCGCGCCCCCTACCTTGTGGCCTCCTGTTACGTGCCTTGACGTATGGTCCAAGTCTCCTGAGTTGTATTCGATGAGAAAATCACGTTCCTGAAGGTTTCATTCCGTTTGGACTCCGTTTGATATTCCTTTTCTTCGAAACCCTAAAACAGGCAAAAAAACAGCAATTCTGGGCTGGGCCTCCGGTTAATAGGTTAGTCCCAAAAATAATATAGAAGTGGATAATAAAGCCCAATAATGTCTAAAACAGTAGATAATATAGCATGGAGCAATCAAAAATTATAGATACGTTGGAGACGTATCAATCCCTTAGTTTCCAATAGGACCCCGCTGCCACGGGAGGGTAGGACAAAAGATGTCATGCAATTTCTTTTCCATAAGCACGTATGACTATATTCGGAATACATGCCTACATTACATTGATGAACTAGAGCTAGTTCTGTGTCACCCTATGTTATAACTGTTGCATGAGGAATCACATCTGACATAATTATCCATCACTGATCTATTGCCTACGAGCCTTTCACATATTGATCTTTTCTTAGTTACTTTTCCGTTGCTGCTGTTAAAGTCACTACAAAAACTATTAATATTACCTTTGCCACCGTTACCTTTACTTCCATATTACTTTGCTACTAAATACTTTGTTATAGATATTATGTCTTTGAGGTGCGGTTGAATTGACACCTCAACTGTTAATACTTGAGAATATTCTTTGGCTCCCCTTGTGTCGAATCAATAAATTTGGGTTGAATACTCTACCCTCGAAAACTGTTGCGATCCCCTAAACTTGTGGGTTATCAGTTATGTACATCATTCTTTCATTCAAGATTCAAAATGAAAAAACCACCGAAAATAGTTGAAAATCCATAGAAGATATCCTTACAATAAATCAAACAACCATTGTTCTCATACTTATAGGAACAGTTCGTTTATTAAACATGACCCAGAGATAATGTTATTCCAGAACTTTGGAAGGGAATAATAATTATTCAATTCTAAAACGAATCCTGGAGGGAGACTTAAAGACATGACTCCAACCGTTTGAGCAGCGATCCCAACGCCATTCAAGAAGCAATCACAACTTTTTTCCTTTCCAGCTTGTGAACTTTGCACAATCCCTGCATCGTGTTGTGAACATGAGCAACCGATCATGTATCAAATACCCTTGGAATGATTAGCAAGTAGAATATCAATAACATGAACTTGTATATCTTTTATTCCTTTAGTAGAAGAACAATTCTTCTACTTACCTGCCAAGTACTTCTTCCAGATGCATTCCAAGTGTCCCTTTCCCTTGCAGTAGAAACACCAGTCTACTTAGTGGCTCCACAATTGTTCCTCTTTTGGGAGACTGTCACACCGGCTCCAATAGACTTTTTCTTGGACTTCACTTTTCTCTTGAAACTAGCGGTCTTGTTGACTAGAAAACTTGCTTATTCTTCTGCAACCCAGCTTCCACGGTTTTGAGCATAGTAAACAACTCATTTGCACTTTTGCCCATTCCATTCATGTTGTAATTCATGGTAAAGTTGTCGTAAGATGAGGGAGTGAAGCAAGTACAATTTTTGTACCAAGTGTTGGTGGATTCCAAAATCGAAAGCAGCAAGTCTATCGACATAGCCTACTAACTTCACTATATGCTCACTCATTGAGGAACCTTATATAACCTTGCATTCTATCAAGTCCTTAGTTATTC
The DNA here is from genome assembly GCA_034509565.1 of Triticum monococcum. Taxonomy (NCBI): domain Eukaryota; kingdom Viridiplantae; phylum Streptophyta; class Magnoliopsida; order Poales; family Poaceae; genus Triticum; species Triticum monococcum. Next base: position 748,632,557 of record CM067843.1, on the reverse strand, counting down.
AAAACATTCAGTCCTTGCTTGCTTCTTGTATAGAGCAGTGAGTGACCCGATGATATCTTGTATACTGGACCATTCAAAATGTTTCTGCAACTCAGGGTGCAAACATAAATGGATAAACATCTCCAACAATTCATAATAGCATGACATGGTATAGCCCTCGCGCCTCAAAGTCTTTGTGATCTTCACAAAAATTCAGCCGAAAATGCTATTGTGGCAGCAATTTTGAAAACTTATGATGTGGCAGCATTTTTGGCTTTTCTCCCCCCCCCCCCCTGCGCTTGGTACAGCCTCCTCACGATGGGGGTCCTCCTTTGCAATCTTGTCACCATCATCTCTATCTCTTTAGCTATTCTACGAAATCATATTACATCAAATTTTGACACGCGGGCCATTAAAGTGATAATCATAGGGCTCCACCCATCATGCCATATTGTGACAAGCAGGTCACTTAAATAATTACATTGTATTACAGTCTCATACATAAGCACATTATCATGATGAAAGCTATACCACATTACATGCATCCTGCAAAATCAAGTTAGATGTCCTCTAATCGGTTTTAGCAAAACTTTAGTTTATGTGGCTTCTAGGGTTTTGAACAAACCAAAGCTACCTACGTTCATCATCAAGTATGATTATCCATGTAGCTAGATTAACTTTACGAGGTGTGTGTGAGGGAAGACACCTAATTAAAAATCTCTAGCCCCACACTAAACTTCGTCATATGCGTGGCCCTGTGCGGATCAAAATCGACAAGCCCTCCAGTTTTCCGGAAGTTCATCTTTCTTGACTAAATTGAAACCCAGAATATTCAAAAAAAATTGAAACCCACAGAACTAAAGCACTTCTTTGATTTGTCAACTAGCATAGAAGGATCACATATTGCTAGAACTTTGTAGCAAAGTTTGCACAATGCCGTCAAGATCAGAAAACCGCAAATTGAAGGGAAGCAACAAGAACATTAAGTGGAAGATTGCATCTAACACTATGAGTCTTATCTTCCTCCCGCACAAATTTTATCAAGAAATATAACTCATTTACTACTAAACTTTTTAGCAATAGATCTAATCTACCAGAAAACTTTTTGGAACACACACACAATCTCATGTGTTCTATATCGTAGCCTACACATCTACTCATAGATCGCTCATGATGCCACTGTTTGGAAATGTAGTAGAAATCAAAAAAATTTGCTACGATTGATATCCAGGGATCACTGTGAAGAACGTGCATACAGGGTTAGATCTGATCTTACAAACTAACAAGTTGCAACTAAAGAAGAGTTAGTGAAGATCAAGTTCTTGAAGTCTCACATACCGATTCCTCAAACTAGAACCAAACGTACGATTCCTCGGTTAGATTGTGCACATACGAATACTCTGATACAGCAGGGCTTCCCTGTTTAGAGCTAGGTCATGGCTGAGAATAAGTAGAGGGAGGAGTAGCCCTTCAAGAAGGGTCATGGTGGAGAACTAGAGAGAGGGTGGCGCCCTAACCTTCACAGGATTTGTGTGTAGAAATGAGGGGTGCCCCCTTTTGGTATATATAGGTGGGAGGGGGCTGACTTGGAAGAGGAGATCCCCCGAGGGCGACATCCAAGGGAGTGGTGCCCTGTCCATCCAACCCTAGCCGCCCCCTAGCTTGGGGGCCAAGGCTAGGGGAAGGCGCCACCTACATGGGCCTAAGGCCTATGTGGCTGTCCCCCACAATAGGCCTAGCCTATTTGGGGCAACCCAAGGTGCCTAAACATTTCTTGGGGGAGCCCTCCTAAATATTTATCAAGTCCGCTGGAACTTATTCCACCTATCTGGTCTACTCGGTTTTCTCTAGAACACTTCCGGTTTTCCTGAAACACTTCGGTTCTCTCTTCAAACGATTTCCGTTGTCCCTGAAACTTTTCCAGTGACATCCTCCAATACTCCTAACTTAGTTACTACTCAACATATCAAAATCATCTTAAGTGTGTGACCCTGCAGGTTCGGTGAAATATAGACATGAATAAAACTTCCTTTTTTCAATGATCAATAACGGAACCATGGACATCCATGTTGACCCCTATACTCACATGAATGATGGTGGAGTGAACCTTCAGTTATCATGTGATGTTCCCTTTGCTTCGTGATTCTTTACAGAACCTGAGGTGAGATATGCTGGTATCCTCCTGAGTAATTCCCATGCTCCTTATACCAGTCTCCTCGTCACCAGTTTTGTTCACCTTTCTCGTTACCATCTTCCAGCATCCCTATGACTAAGTAACATGTGTCTGGACAGACAATGGTAGATGCCGTGACACTAATAGGTCCCTAAGAATATCTCTCCATCATTAGAGGAGAAAATCCCACTCTTGAGCTATCTTGCCCCTTATCACACTTTTCGATAAACCTATAAGGTGTGATTGTGATCACTGTGTTACCAATGACGTTGGAGCAACCCCAAAAAGTATCGTCCGGTATGAAGTGAATCGATAATCTCATGGTCTAAGGAAGTGAGCAAAGTTAACACTCCGTGTTAAGAACTTTTGACTTGTGACGATGGCATCTCAAAGTATAAAAAACAAGTTGGGGAAATTTAATATGATCGTTCTTCTAACATCATACTCCAAAAATTGTCGACATCCTTGTTACTCCTAACTTATGCCCATGACCAGGAAATCATAACCATGATGCAACACTCCGTTTAATATTCCACACGTGCTTATGAGTTTTCCTCTAAATCGCATATTCAAGAACCATAACAGTTATAGCATAGAAAATAAACATTTAATTATAAGCAAGTAAATAATAATGCAAATATTATTGCCCATAGGGCATTTCCAACAAGTTGCGACCCAACCACCATGTGTCCCCAATGCAACTGCAACTGGGTCTCGATCAGTTGTATGTCCACCACTAGACTTGCAACTGTAAGCATTGTAAACCGACTGCAACTGCATTCCCCCAGCACGACCACAATAGAATCATTAGGGGGTTATCTGCCAGTTGCATGTCCAACACTGGACATGCATTGGACATGCAACTACAAGTGCTGCAACTAGACTATAACTGCATGACCCCCAATGCGACTGCAACTAGGGTTAACGGACAGTTGCATGTGCACGACGAGAATTGGAACTGCAAGCGTTGTAACCCAACTACAACTGCATGACCCAAACATGACTACAATGGGGGCTAGGAGAGTTGTTGGTTAGTTGCATGCCCATCACTAGACTTGTAACTACAAGTGTTGCAACCCGACTTCAACCGCATGACCTCCAATGCGTCTGTAACTGATTGGTAGGGGATGGTTGTTGACTAGTTTGCATGTCCACCACTAGAATTGTAAGTGCAAGCGTTGTAAGTCGACTTCAACTGTATGACCCCCAACAACTAGGGGCAATAAGGGGTTTCTGGCCAGTTGCATGTCCACAAGTTTTTTCTAAATGCTTATGATTTTTATAAAGCATCAACATTTTTCTTAAAGTTGTGAACTTTTTTAAACTCTTGATTTTTTAAAACATTCATGAATATTTTTCAAATCCGCAAATTTATATTGAACGCATGAACAATTTTCATAGTTACAAAAGTTTTTTAAAATTCATGAACGTTTTTAAAATTCTTGAACATCTTTTAAAATTTGCAAACATTTTTTTGAAAACCATGATTTTTATTTCACATTTTTTTAAATTAACAACAAAAAAGCAGAGCAAACTGCATCAGTTGTCTTATAAGGCTCCTCTCAGTTTTTCTTGCTATCATTTTCGTTGTTTCTCCTGTTGCACACAAACTGCACCGGTTTGTCTTGTTTTTCTTTTCCGTGTCTTGTGGAGAGGGTGGCCTTAAAAGAACAACAACCGGCCTAGCATAATAGGATATGAACTCATGATTCTTTTTACAAGTTCTGCTAAAAACTGTAAAGGGCTAGGCTCAATAGTTGGTGGGCCTGCAGTGTGGATGGGGGCAGCGAGGAAAAACCTTCATCAAAACCACTACCAGAATGCACGGGAAAAAGATTGGGTGAATTGGAGTCCACAATTTAATTTGCTAAAAAATACCACAATTTAACAATGATGTCACTTAGTTGTGACATAACAAAGTCTCATCTAGATGAATCTTATGCAGACCCTACCAATAAACTTGCGTCAAAGTGGCTGGTTTGGATCCCACCATCAATCCGTGTCGTTCCTCAGTAATCTGATGGCTGATACTATAAGTTTTTTAGATTTTCACTGAATGGGTGTTTTCATCAGATACTTCGCTTAGGACATCGCCTTCGATTTGTGACGTTCATCGTTGATCAAATGGCCAACACTAAAAGTTTTTAGATTTTCACTCTATGAGCATTTTCTCCAGAAACTTCACCTTGATAATAAGAGACTTAGTGAAGCAGTGTCGTTATTTTCGCATTCTATGAAAAATAGAATAAGAATCGGAAACTTTTACGTGTTTTCAATAATACCGCCCAAAATTTCTACAAGTTCACTATATTCCAATATACTATCTAATGCTAGCCCGTGCACTTGCGCATGTTGTACAGAGCCACGAGATCTCAAATTCAAAATGCTAGAGCTCGTGTGGTCGTGTGATGAAGTATAGTTCCGAGGATAGTACAACTGAGAAGTTGCATCTCATCATTTTGAAGATTGTACTGTAGATCCTTTATTCTTTCTGTTCTTATGAAGTATGCTCTTAAGAGTTCAACTATGTGTCTATGTTCTCAAATGTTTATACATCTTCATGCTATTATGGAAATTGATAATAAGAAACTTGTTGAAGCTATTTTTTTCCATGGTATGAATAGCAGAATATTGGAAACCTTTACATGTTTTTGTAATAATATCCCAAAAAGTGCTACAAGTTTTCACTATATTGCAGTTTTGTGTATAATGCTCGCCCATGCACTTGCACATGTTGATGACTAGTTTATTCAATATGATACAGGGCCAAGAGATCTCAAGTTCAAGACCCTATCAATATACTATTAAATAAAAATAGTTGCAGACTACACCGGTCACATGTCTAAGGCATGGAACACCTTAAATATGAGGAAGATTGTTGAATTACATTGCCCACCCCCTTCTCCATCAGGTGTGATCCATAGTGTCCTCGGGTTACCACCGTCCTTCTAATAATACAATCATCTAGGTTGGTTCTCCTCTTGATATTCTAATCATTCATAGAATATGACGCCACATCTTATCTTCATGGGAATATTATCACATGGTTATGTTTTCTAATCCTGAATTTGGCACAGCTGATAAAGTCACAATGATTCCAGGAGCTTTTTTTTCAGTCTTATAAAATGCAGCGCAATGTAATCCAACAAATGGAATTCATTCATCTTTTGCCGATGAGGAAAACCTTTCCGATATTCTATGCATCGCCTTTCCTTCCATTCAAGATTCGATACACAACTCCATGGAGGATCTATTCTTTACGGCGAAAAGCAATGCGCGCACTTTCGGATTTAGTATCAATAAAACGTATGCAGTGTCTTTGATTACAGGCTTGTCTTTCATTAATGCTTGATGCCGAAGAACATTGTTCCATTAGCTAGATGGCATGACATATCGGCAGCTTAGCTTTATTCAATACCTTTTTCGTGGCCAGGAATTAATGCACCTCTTATCTTATATGCTCGTGACCCGTGAGGACCACGGGCCAAATCTTAGCGTACGCTCAATCATTATTGACGATCCAATTCTTTGTACTCCATTTCAGTCATTGTTAGTACGCTGCAGCGACTAGCTAGGGTTTTAACTAGCACAGGCACTCTTCCACATTTTGCACGCGCGCACAAGTACGTATACCACGTCGCGAAACGCGCACAGCCACGCGTACTTTCCAAGGATAAGGCTAACTCAATCGCGCGAACCTATTCTATTCGCCCCGTCCGTTTAAAGTAAAACAGATAAAGAAAGCGGCCCAGCGCGCGGCGGCTCGGATTCATCTTGTCCATTTTGTGTCCGGACCGACCCATTTTGAGCGCAAACTTGCGCCGGGTTTGGGTCGCGACGGACACCAAACAGACGCGCGCCTTGTCCGCGTCAGGGCTGCGTCGCAGGCGGCCACCTACCTCCCATCCCGCCCACATTAATGCGCACGAGCGGGCGGCCCCATCTATCATCCACACGTCGAACGGTCGCCGTCCTTCTTTAAGTGGGAAGTGTGGACGGTCGTCGTGCACACTGCCCCACGCCACCCCGCGGCCTCCTCGAAACCCGACAGGGCCGAACCCAAACCCTAGCCAAGAACTCGCCGGCCGGTCGCCGCAGCCATGGGCCTCTGGAACTACGGCCGCAAAGGCAAGCACGACCGCGAGGCTGGTTCCTCGTCGGGACGCTGCCACGGCTCGGTGAAGAAAGAGGCGCCCGCCACCACGTCGGCCGTTTTGTGAATTGGGCCGTTTAAGTGGACTGATAAACTGGGCTGTTTTGTGGCCGTAATCCCTATATATATGTTTTATATTTTTTTAACTGCGTTTATTTACTTCTTAGTCATTTCATTTAAGTTTTTAATTTTTTTATTCACGTCCACCCCGGATAGGTTTTGGGATGCGGTCGCGCGTTGGGCGCAACCACGACCCATCAAACAAACGCGGACATGGACGAACTCATGGACGCCTCAAAGGGACAAAATCCGGCCAAACCGGACGTTCGTTTGGGGTCTTGCGATGGAGTTGGCCTAACAGCACCGCCAGCAGCTAAGGGCATCTCCAGCCGCGCCCGAGGAAGGCCTCCCCAGGCGGGTTTTTTTTGCGCCGCACCGAAAAAACGGCCCAGTCGCGCCCCCAGGAGCCCGATTTTCGCCGGCCTGGGCCGAAAACAGCGCCGGCGGACCCAGGCCGAACCCGGCGTGCTGAGGGGCGCCCAGGGGCGCCGGGGCGAACTGTTTTGGCGCGAAAAAGCCGCGGGCCAGCCGCGTCAGGGACACGGCGGCTCGTCTTCCCCCCAACTGCGTCGGTTCCTGCGGGGAATCAATGGCAAGGTTGCCGCCGGTCAGCCTTGCCATTGATTCCTCACGGACGGCGCGTCACGGGACGGCGCGCCGACGCCTCCCCTCCCTCGCACACGTACACACGGGCGCGGAGCGGCTATAAAAGCCGGCGGTTCTCGCCGGTGCCCACACCAGACTCGCCCCTCGCCGCCGCCCAGCCCCTCTCTCTCCGTCTCCGTCTTCCTCTCCCGAGCGCCACCGGCAGCCCCTCTCTCTCCCTCTCTACCACCGCCAAGCCCGTCGCCATGGCAGAGCGCTTCCCCAGAGACGAGGCGGCGGCGAACGGCTTCGGCCGCCGTTCGCTCCGCGAACAGGAATCCTAGCTCCTGTTCTAGGCGAACATCCTGGCGCCGCCGGACATGCGCACCGGGCCGACGGGGTGGCGGCTCAGCGACGGGGGAGTGCCCGTTCCCCCGTTACCCGACGCCGTGGAGAAGCCCAGGTACTTCGCCGAGAGGGTCGACGTGGCGCGCGCCTCCCTGGCCGACGACGAGCGCTCCCTCCCCCTGTACACCGCCGGCAATCACGCGGCTTGGGCGGCGTACTCCCAGCGCCGCCAGCAGCAGCGCCTGGCCTCCACCAACGGCGCGCCGGTGGTCGGCGGCGTGAAGAACAGCGAGGGGCTCCACCTGTGGTGGGGCGTCCCCAGCCGCACGCTGGATGGCGTGCTGGCGCACCTCGACGGCGGCAACAACCCGCCGTTGACCTATCCTGCGACGGGGGCCGCCCCGTCGCAACACCGACGCGCATGGACGCCAAGGAGGTTCGCCTCCTCCTCGTCTTCCTCCTCTCGCTCATCTTCCCACTCCTCCGGTTCTCCGGCGCTTCTCGGCGTCAAGGCCGAGCCCGCGGCGGAGACGCCAATCGGTCGGTGCACTCGCAACGTCGGCATCGTCATCAACAAGGGCGGCCGGCGCGCCTCCTCCTCGTCGGCTCCTCCGCGCTTCGTCAAGCCGAAGATGGAGCCGGGGCTGGCGCCGGTGAAGGCGGAGTTCGACGTCGACGACGCGGCCCTAGAATGGGCGCGCCAGGACTCCATTCCGATGGAGAAGGCGCGCCGGGAGAAGGAGAAGGAGCGCCAGCGTGCCGCCCTGCGCCGCTTCGAGGAGCGCCGACGCGGCCGCGATGAAGACGGGGTCGTCGTCTTATGCGACAGCGACGACGACGACGACGCGCCGCCGCCAGTCCGCCATGGCGACGCCGGGCAGTGGTCCAGCAGGGGCGCCCGCGTCAAGGAGGAGAAGGCCGACGACGACGATGACGGTGACGGTGGCGACGACTTCAGCCCCTTTCTTTTTTAGATTAGGTTAATGTAATGAAAATGCGCGAATTTCATCGAAATTTGTCATATTTGGCCGAAATTTAACTAGTTTTTATCATAACTTTGCCGAACGATCTTTTTTTTAATACGCGCCTGGGGGCGGCCCTGTGGGCGGACGGCTGAGGACCGACTCGCCCCAGAGCCATTTTTTACGCCGGCTCACCCCCAGACGGCGCTTTTAGACGCCCCTGAAAGGCAACGGCTGGAGATGCCCTAAAAAGTCTTGCGTGGACGTCTCGCTCGCTCGATCTCACCCAACTCTTCCTGCAGCGTGATCTGGGAGAATTGACGTGCTGGGCCACGCCGACGCCCACGCATGCATGCACCCATGCAATCATGCGCGCTTCAATGCCGGCGCTGTGCACCGTTGAAGGAGCTGCACGTGCATGCCAGCACATGCATGGATCATGGATGGATATCTCGTCCAGTTCTTGCGGGGCAGTCCTCAGTGCAGTGCGTGGCTCATCTCCAGGCTCCGGCCGTGACCACATGCACGCACTGTGGACCATTAAGTGGCGACCGCGACGGCTCGTGTGGCCGGGCCGGCCCCTAGCCACAGCTGTCGGCGAGGGGAGTAGCCGCACATCAGGGGGTTCCCAAGATCTCCCCCCTGTACTCGCGACGCGTCACCGTCATTGACCTGGTCGTGCTCATCACCAGCGCCTTGATGCGGCACGATAATGCTCTGCCTGATTGCCGTGGTCCCGTCAGATAATGCCGACGTACGGACACGTCCAGAGCGGTAGACGAGGCGTACGTACTGCATGCAATCCGAGCCCGGTCGTACTACGTGTAACATGCGTGCGTGCGTGCGTGTGTGCGTGGTACACCCAACCAGATGTGCATATTCGTGCACGGCCAGAGTGAAGGAAAATAATGCGAGAGGTTGAAGGCAGGGCCGGGCCGGCAAAATCCGGGGCCCTGTGCGAAATTCTAAACAGGCCCCATCTCACATGGAAAATTGAACTAACAAAAAATTCCAATGTATGTGACATAATAATTACCGCTCAAAAAAATGTGACATAATAATTTACATAACAATTGAATATATCGAGAATCTTACATATTTAACTTCAAGTTGCATAATGGTTGTTTAAACACCATCATTCCTTTTGTGTTCTTTGAAATGAAACCTTCAATGTTATCCCACGATGACTTAAATCTGTATTCTCTTGAAACACATGATACACACATGAATAAAATAAAATTGGACTATTGGAGATTAACAAAATTGCTAATTTGTTTCAATCTTTAGCAATAAGATGAACCGTCTAACTCACCTAGTCTATATGGCGATTGTCACTCGAGTTGGCCAGAACCTATTATCCGTGCCGAAATCGCTAGATCACCGTCACTGGTGCTAGCCATTGGAACTTGCAAGGCAAGCGATTTTTTCTGCCGAAATCGGGAGGCAGGGACGCGAATCGCTGGTCGCCGTCGTCTTAGAATTTTTCCCGCGGAAGTCTGGATTTGGATTTGGAATCGTTGGCGCCTGGCATTGGGAATTGCAATGCAGGTAACAGGCGACGCGTTCAACAATTCACATGAGCGAGCGTCGCCTCCGCTAGGGATCGTGACTCAGGACTCGGGAGGGACGCGTTCACACGACGCAAGCGAGCGACGCATTCGCGACGCAATCCAAAGGGATGCGGCTCAGCACAGCGTCCACGAAGGTAGCTATACACGTATATAGTCCTATATAAAAATTTTGGGCCCCCCAAATTTGTGGGCCCTGTGCGGGCCGCACAGTTGGAGCAACTATTGGCCCGGCCCTGGTTGAAGGAGATGCTGGTTGTGACGCACGCTAAGATCAGAGAGTCTCCCGTTAGATGGGAGGGAGCTCAAATGGAATCGAGAAAAATAACCTGTCATAATTAATTCCCGTTTCCAGGTAGGATCCATAGTACCTGCAGGACTCCTCCTGGAATTCATAATCATCATTTTCTGAGGTTATTCGGTCCACGTGTTGCTATGTGAATTGAGTGATGAAAATTCGGTTTGCTGCCATGAGAATCAAAATTTAAAATACACATGACTCTTATTATATTTGATTTTGTATAGTTGCAACAACATTATTTTATATAAGTAAGAATAATTGAATGGAAAACATTTCCCCATGCATGGTTGAATGTTGTGGTTGATTTTATGGATGGCAGTTTTGCCTATGGGTATGGGTATCCATGGGTACCCTACCCGAACACAATCGACATGGGCAAGACTTGAAGAGATTTGTATCCACTCGTATTGGGTATCTGTACTCACAAAATATATGGGTGGGGCATGGGTATGAAATTATGTCCATGAGTAACCCAATAGATACCTAGAAAATTTGTAATAATGATAAATGAAAATAACTATTATGACTTGTGGGGTCAACTCTCGACGTCCTATGCGACTCCTCAAAAAGACGAACTCTTGACTGTTCGGTACCAGACTCGTGTCCAACTCTCGATCCAGCGACCCCCATTCTCACCACCCCCTCCCTCTGTGATGGGCATCCACCAACCGCTGATCATACTCCCTTGATGTCTCCAAGAGGCCACCTACCGGAGGAGGCCGCGCTAGTACTATACTGCTCGCCCATCATCACTTAAATTCTAAACTCATTTCACTATCTTTTAAACTTTAATGTTATATATTGTACCCATTGGATACCCAATGGATATGGGCATGTGTGCTAATATGATTTAGGTACCCATTGGGTTGGGCAGATGGATGTGAAGGCGGACAGCTTCACTTTCCGGGCCTCTGGAGAAGGAGGTCACGGTGGCAGTGCTGGAGACGGTGAAGTTTCAGTTCTCTTGGTTCATGGCCGGACACGGGGAACGGGCCCCAGCGATCATTTAGATTAAATATACCTAGACAGACGAGCTTCATTTAGTTAATGTAAATGTAATAAAATCCAGTGGTGTTTGATCGAATTTAGTCCGGTTAGTTTAATTTGTTGTGAAAATGTATGCGGCGGTTGGATGGCTGCCTCCCGCATCCGTGTCTGCGGGCTGGTCCCTCCCTGTCCGCGGACGGATGTGGTAGGAAATTTGCGGGTTGTCATTGCCCGTTGGAGATGCCTTAAGCACTAAAACCGTTAATATGCCCGAGTACTGGATATATGGGGTTAGACCATGCGAGTGTATGTGGCTAAAAACCTAAGAGGGGTGAACGGAGAGAGAAAAAAAAGTTTTGTGTCTACCTTAACGTCTGATTCTATCGGTGTTGATATGCAGACGTCATTAGGATTTTCAAAGATGTTTTGCACTGAAAATTTTATGATGGAAATAGTTTACAGTTGTAGTTCTGTTCTATGAACGGGGTGTGATTTTTGCGCCATTAACTGAAAAGTTAACTATATTCCCACTGAGGGAGGAGGGATGCATGGAGGGCATGCAGACCAGATAACAAAAAGCCGGGGATCGATCATGGCATTGGCCCGAGCAAATGGGCTCCGAATCCTTGGATGCACGCACACATGGTTCCGTCGCGATCAATCAGTCCAGCTATCTTATCGCCTAATTGCTCGAGCATAAAGTCGATCTCAAAATGACAGTGAGCGCGCAGAAAGGGAGAGAGAGAGAGAGAGAGAGAGAGAGAGAGAGAGAGAGAGAGAGAGAGAGAGAGAGACTATTTGCGGTCACCCGTGACGCATCTAGCTAGGTAGCTGGCTATATCTTCTTCCCTCCTCTCTATGCATGTTCCGACCAATCGATCGGCGAATCGATCGATGGATGCTTCCATATGCAGGCCTAGCCTTTGGCTGCAGCTACGGACTGTCTAGGTCCGTGGATCAAGGGATTGGATTCCATCGATATCACTGCTCCTTGCACTATGCATGCATGGCATGATTCCCATCGGCCGTCACCCGTCGCTCACCTATCACATCAGGTAGCTAATTAAAGACAATAACCACGAATTCAAAAAAAAGAACGGCCAAAAATATATAGGTTGAACTAAAACCACGACACTTATTTTGGATCGTAGGTTAATTTAAAGAAAATGTCTTTGGTCGATATAGCAGTCGTTGGATCATCATCAGCTCGCCTTCTTCCTCCGGCCTCCCCCTAACACCGGCTAGGCCACCTGCTGCTGTCAGCGGCCGCATGCGCTATTACACATGCCTCACCTCACTGTCCTTCCCGCCTCCACCACTGTGGGCCAGTCGGCGTCCCTAGCCATCCCTCTAGCGCCATCGTCTTCCCCTGCTCCATCGAGCACTCTGTCTTGCACCAACCATTAGTAGAAAAAGGGCCTGCAGTCTCGGTTCATAAGGGCCTTTAGTCCCGGATACTAATGCCCTGACCCTTTAGTCCCGGTTCAAACCAGAACCGGGATTAAAGGCCCTCCACGTGGCCGCTGCCTGGAGGTCCACCTTTAGTCCCGGTTGGTAACACCAACCGGTACTAAAGGTAATTTTCTAAAAAAAATTGAAAAAAATTTTGAATTTTTTTTGAAACTTTTTTATTTTTAAATTTCTGATTTATTTTAACCTCTAATCTCTAATCACCCCAGCCTAAGCACGCTTAACTTCCAGGTTCTATTCTCCCTCGTTTCCAAGTCTGCACTCGTTGTTTTCCTGACAATAGTAAGATGTTAATCCTATTAACCCTCAGGATTTTAGCTTGAGCATGAAGTCACACATTTCACTGTTTGAGTTTGAAACTATTGTTCTAAAAAACAATAATTATTTAGTAACACTAATATTTCTTGAATAAGTAGTTTGACCATTGTTTGACCAAAGTTTGACCATAGTTTGACCACATTTGACCAAATTTCAAAAAAACTGAAATAATTATTTAATAACACTACTATTCTTGAATAATTATTTAGTAACACTAATACTTCTTGAATAAGTAGTTTGACCATAGTTTGACCAGATTTAATGAAAATTTAAAAAAACTAAAATTTGAGCATAACTTTTTTTCCTTTTGAAATTTGAGGATTCTACAAATTTGCAAACAGGCCGTAGGCGTCTCCATCGGATGTAACTTTTCGAGTAGATGATTTTTCATATAAAAAACTTTTTAATCCGAGTTCGTATGCAAAAGTTATGCCCATTTTACAAATTCCAGAGAGATTTTGTAAATAAAGTTGAAATTCATATTTGTAAATTTTCCCAACAACTAGACCACATATCACATGGGTAACTTATTTTATTTTATTTTTTTGACATTTCCAACATTTTCTTTTATTTTTTCTAAAACTGAAAAGGCGATCCAAGGGGGGGGAGTTTGAAAATTGGACCTTTAGTACCGGTTCGTGCCATGAACCGGTACTAATGCCTCAAAGGCCATTAGTCCCGGTTGGTGGCACCAACCGGAACTAATGGTTAGACCTTTAGTCCCGGTTGATGCCACCAACCGGGACTAATGGGCATCGCACCCTTTAGTCCCGGTTCGTGGCATGAACCGGGACTAAAGGGCCCAGGTGAACCGAGACTAATGCCTTAGCCGCACAAACTGGGACTAATGCACCCATTGGTCCCGGTTCTGGACTGAACCGGGACTAATGGGGTAACCCGGCCTGAACCAAAGCCCCCTTTTTCTACTAGTGAACCAACCTCGGACTCGCTTTAGCCGTGTCGTTCCTGGCTCCAGGTTGCTCCTGGCCCGGCATCTTAGGACACCACATCTAGTCATGACCAGCTCCATCCCGGGCTGCGCTCTCCGGATATCGCTGGCACAAATTGTAAATTACCGAAAAAGGATTTCGCCCCGCTTTATATATAAAGCAAATCACCAGAGTCACAGAGATCCAATAAAGATTCACACTACACACAAAGGTAGCAGACAAATAGAGTACCTGAGGGTTCTGTTGAGGGCACAGCTCAAAAAGCCCTAAATAAAACAAAAAAGAATCACAAACCACCAAGTGGATAATCCGGCTATGACGGTGGTGGAGGAAGCGGCGGCGCCAAGTGGAAGGCCATCGCGTGAAGATCTGCAATGAAGATGTCGATGGCGTCTTGGTCTTGCGGGCGACTAACCGGGCGCTAGAGCTGCAAATAGCCACACATTTTCAAAATCGCGTCAGTAGCTCGTCGAAGAAGCACACGCTGGATCACAAGTTATTTTGGACTGTCCATGGCGTCCATGCGGGAACCCCAATACCCAGTCACCTAATGTAGCAGGAACGCTACAGAGAGGCCTGGATTTCCTTGAAGAGGTCGGGGAAGTTGTTGTTACACCAACGTCCGCCAACCACCTCCGGGAAGCAACTCCAAAGGAATTGCGCGGACACGCGGGTGAAGAAGATGTGATTCGAGTCCTCCCTCGTCCCACACAAGGGGCAAATCCCATCTCCAGGGCCATTCCTCCTGAGTACCTCTAGGTACCCGGCCCCGAATCCATTGCCACAGGAAGATCCGAATCTTCAGCGGCAGTCTAATCGCCTAGATTAATGCGAGAGGTTCTGGGCCAGGAGCTGCCGCACTTGCCTGGTAGAGCGACTTGCTGGAGAAGCGGCCCGAAGACTCCAGATGCCAAGGGATGTGATCGCTCGTCTAATCCATGTCTGGGGACTGAAGGGCGATACACTCAAGGAGTTCCTGCCAGGCGACAAGTTTCGCAGTCCCAAATGGCCTCCGGAATGCGAGGCGCCCTAAGTCAATAAGGGCCACCCCGAGACCCGGGGCTAAATTCAGGCAACTTAATAATATTAAACATGTAAGTTAATGATACTAGGTGATATTCCGCACGTTGTTACGGGAATATTTTGCAACACGTTTCATTGTGATTCGTTGTACGAAACATGAATATTTGAAGTAACAATATAAAAAGCTAAAACTAAAAATACATATAATTTATTATGTTTAATTACTATATAGTAGTAAAATCTTTATTAAATATATATAGCATAACAGAATGGAAGTTTTCATGTATGTTTCCTTGTTGAGATGGGTCCTTCTTTCATGCATGTCATGAAGTGGCTTGGCTGCATGTTGAGAGACATATGGTAATGGGAGTAGGCCATTTCTTATATATGTAGTGCGATGATGTGGCATGATTGCATGTCGCGAGAAATAGTTAGTGGGGCTAACTATTTAGATATAGAAGATGTGTGTATGGAATGATTCCCGTTGGCCGGCCGCACGTCAGCCGTTGCTCATGGATCACATCATACGTACAGCCGACCGTATATACGCGCGCGCTTGAGCATCAAATTGCACCTCGCACCGTAGAAGAATCGAAGAACGTTCGTAGGAGTAGGGGGTACTAGCATGCATGCGTGCACATAACGGCAAGTTGACGAGTCGTCGTCACCAACAAGCGAGATTCCGGCCGAAACTTGATAGCTACCACATTTGATATGCGTGTATCTGTGTTGTGAGCACATACGTATCTTAATGGCTAAGATAGACTCTACTGCCTACACGTACATACTAGCTGCAGCTGACTACACGTACGTATCTTAGATGCATGCATGGTCTCCTCCTACACAGAGTATCTACTGTCCAACATCATAGGGTTGGCACATGCCGTGGCGAATGAGATGCTGCACGTACAACCGCGCAGGCATTCCGTTCCATGCCGGCCGTCCATTTCTGGATCGGCCAGGTCACGCCGATATGCACATCACCACTTGGACATGCACGTGTGCGGTATACGAAATTCCTCATCATTGTTTACTGGCAGAACTTACCTCTATCCGATAGAGATCTTAACTAGAGAAGAATACTTGAGTACTTATATTCGATCGAGCAATCTCTCGCTCAGAGTGAATAAACACGGCGGGGCCATGCGCCCGTGGGCTCTCGCCATCAGGACGATGCACGTGTCATGCAGTGCACCGCTCGCAGCAATGACTGACCGCAGTATAGATGCAGACACTCATAAGCCATGTGTAAAGCGTTTTCCTCTCTGGTGCCAGGTGACTAGAATACTAGCCGCTGTTAGGAGAGGCCAATCTTTCAGCAC
Source organism: Triticum monococcum (assembly GCA_034509565.1). Taxonomy (NCBI): domain Eukaryota; kingdom Viridiplantae; phylum Streptophyta; class Magnoliopsida; order Poales; family Poaceae; genus Triticum; species Triticum monococcum. The sequence goes on along the minus strand of CM067843.1, from coordinate 748,616,358 downwards.
CGTCCTTTGGTGGCTCCCGTCGGCCGACAACCTCTCAGTCGTCGATGGTCAGGGGGTCGCCTGATCCCGTGCGCCCGGATCATGTAGCATTAGGTTTTAGGGGCTTAGTGGCTTAGATTTTGGATCGTTCGACATCTTGGCTTCGGCGGTGGCAGCGATGCTGAATAAAGAAGCTCAAATTCCTTCCTCAACAAGGCGATCAACTGTATGGGTGGTGATGGGTTTGGGAACTAGCCTATCCAAGCAGGCATGTCGTGGTGGCGACGGCATTCTTGTGGCGGACTTGTGTACCATTGCGACGACGTCTGTTCCAGCGCGGACGCGCTGAAGTGGTCTGCATTAACGGCATCTAGAAGACGGATTGTGTGTTGGGTTTGTGGTTGGTGGAAGGCAGGTATGATTTTCTCCTCCGGCGTCGGGATGATAGATCTAGAGTTCGACGGCATGTCCAGGGTGTTACCCCGGTCTAATTAGTTCAACGACAATGGCTTCGGTTCTAGTGAGTAACCTTGGAGATCCACAAAACTGCATCAGTGATGAAGCTGCGTCAAGTTCCGATAAGGAGGTGATCTGTCTTTTTTTTTTTGTGGTTGTTGTTGTGGTGCAGAGGCAGGTGATGGACATCAGTGTCAAGCTTAGAGGATTTTTTGGTCTTGATTGTAATTTTCTTTCCTGAGATTGATGAATAAATTCAAAACACCAACATCAAGTCTAAAACTTGAACCCTGATGAGTTAGAGACACCAGTATACTTCTAACCATTCTACCGGTTCGCTTCTCACATCGTTTACTGGTAGATCTTATCTCTATCCGATAGAGATCTTAACTAGAAAAACAATACCCAGTACATATAATCGAGCACTGTCTCGCCCAGTGTGAATAAACACGGCGGGGCCATGCGCGCGTGCGCTCTCGCCAACGAGACGTAACGTACGTATCATGCAGTGCACCGCTGGCGGCAATGCACCGGCCGCCTCTATTTATAGCTCCCCACGCCCCATCCTTTTCCACATCCCAGCCTCAACAACCACCAAAGTACACACACCACACTAATCAAGTACACATCCAGGCCACCAAGCCACCCAGCGAGCGATCACCATATCACACATAGCGCCATGTCTGGCGTGTGGGTGTTCCGCAACGGGGTGGTGAAGCTGGTGGAGAACCACCCGGCGTCGGCGGCGGGACCTCCCGGCGGCGGGGCGGTCCGGCGCAAGGCGCTGCTGCACACGCCCACGGGGGAGGTGGTCGCCTCCTACGCCTCGCTGGAGCGCAAGCTCGTCGCGCTCGGCTGGGAGCGCTACTACGCCGGCGGTGGTGGCGCCGCCGGCGACTGCATGCTCAGGTTCCACAAGCGCTCCTCCGTCGACCTCATCTCCCTCCCCAAGGACTTCGGCCAGTTCAGCTCCGTCCACATGTACGACGTCGTCATCAAGAATCGCGACGCCTTCCGCGTCATCGACGTCTAGCTGAGCTAGCTGGCTGATCCGGCCATTCTATGAAGCAAGCACGGCTAGCTCGTGCGCGCCGGCGGCCGCCACCGTCGCATCCATGTCGTCATCGATCTCCGCTGTTTAACTTGTCCTCCTTGTGTCTGTGTGTACGTACCCTGCACGTATATACGTGTGTATGTATATGTACTAGTATTAGGCTATCGATGTGCAGAGACCTTGTGCATCACTTGCCACTTGCTCGTCAAGCTTGTGTGGTAATAATATGGGAAGGCCATCAAAAAATATTCACTCAAAACTAACATGTGGTTGAATGGTTTTAGCGGGGTAGTTATACAAACCGTTGTACCGGAGAGCAAACCAAATGTAGCCGTGTCTCATAAGGCGGAATATTATTCAGTAGAAGGTGATGTTTCCGCCGAGACGTCTATTATGGCTTCGTCATTCTTAAAGCGACCACGACTACTCTGAGATAGCGCGGT